>OX031010.1:15108419-20108419 GCA_943735925.1 Pollenia amentaria | reverse complement strand
CATATAAATTTTACTGTACGTTTAATCACTTGTGTTGTGAAAACAGCACATAAAATATATTTATTTTTAATCCAACTTTTTGATATTTTATTCAGGCTAAAGTTCATTAAATTTAATTTTCATTAAATTATTTTTATGAAGATAGGAATTTTACAACATGAAATGAATCAAAATTTTTTGATAATTTTTCATTCTTGACTGAGCTGGGAATTGAACCCAGGTTTTCACGGACAGGATGCCGTGACATGTTCCGATTGTAGCCACACAATCTCCTCAGAGGGGTTTGCCGTTTAGCTCTCATCGCCATTGACGACGGATAACGGCATTAGTTAAACATCAATCCTTAAACCAAATGGTATTTTACCTTGGTAGATCAAAATTTGCTTTTGAATGAATGATTACCTATTTTAATTTCAATGAACTTAAGCCTGATCAAAATATCAAAATTTGGATTAGAATACAGTTACTTTACAATTACTTGTATGTTCAAAGTACAATTACTTGTCGCTTGTTTAAAGTACATCTTTCTGTAATGTATAATTGAACTTTTTTCTATTCCAATATTAAGGAATTTTTAATTAAGATATTCCTATTGCTGTTAAGTCTACGCTATTGTAATTAGATTTAGTGGAATAAATGATGTACTCAAGTACAAATAATTCTATTCAAACTCTTTTAAATTTAAAATCAATTACAATTACTGCTGCTTCAAGAAAGTCAAAGAAAATTATCAGTAAATTAAAAAAAAGATACTTAACAATTACATGTAATTAGATGTACTGTGCCCATGTTCTGTAACTCTTGCGGCGAGAAACTTTTCGATTGAAATGTGAGAAATGAAACAAAAATGCCATAAATTGAAACAAACTGCTGTTTTTCGCACTTAACTGCGTCTGTAATATTTTTGGCGAGTAATAACTGTCACGTAAGGAAATTTCTCGCCAATATACTGAAAAAGTGTGTCTGTAAAATTTTTATGAGAAAGTTCCCGCTTTGAACAGTCAAATAAACTCACGCATAAAAACGGGGTGAGAAAAAAAATTTTAACATTAAATCATAAATTAATTAAGCTAAATGCAATAAATATTAACACGGAAGAGATAAGTAATTTGTTCTTGGCAGATTTTTTCATTTTTAATTATATTGCTTTTGACATTTTTAAAAAATATACGAATGTTTTCAAAGCAATTTTGTAATCCACAAACATTAAAGTAGAACTTTACATTTTTTGGTGTAGCCGACGGTTGTATTTTCGCCGCCGTCGTTAAAAATTTTTCAATTTTAGTCAAATTTGGTCGCCGTCAACGTATGTTTTACTGGCGTTCACAACATCTGCAATTTCATATCGGCTTCGAGTGGAATATTATGAAATTTATAACGTAACGACGTAATCTCTTTTGATAGTTTTCGACATGAGTTACAGACACACTTTTTTCTCACATTTCGGGAAACGATGGAATATTTTGTTTCACATGTTTTCGATGCGAGAAGTTCTCACCAAAGTTACAGAACATGGGTACTGGTTTCATAAATACCGTTAGAAGAAAATATTTGTTGTAACGATTTCTGGTAATATGCAATAAAGATTTTTCTATTGCATATACATAATTACTTCTAAGCATAATTGTATTTAGATTAAATTTGAATTTTAAGTTATTAGATTTAAAAAAAACTTAAAGAAATTATTTGTTGCTCAAATACAACTGATTGCAACCTGTAAGTAATTTGTAATATCAGCTACATTAGTAAGATATGTAATTTTGAATTCTCAAGTACACATTCTCTATAACACTTACATCGAATTTGTTGTTGTGTTTTAAAAAATTGTAATTGCAATTTGGAAATGAGCATATTTAATTACAATTGCATGTTACTTAAAATTAGGACTTCTCAGTTATAATTATGCCCAGTTGTACTTTAGTTGTATTACTGGAATACAATTAAGTAGTTGGCTAATGGAATGGCCTCAGGAGCATATTAAATGTAATTGTAATGGTAATTACAATGTAAATTAAAGTCTTTTAAGCACTTATATGGAATTTCTGCTTTTAACTACTATCACTTTTCTCCCTGTGCTTTAGAATTTTTACAATAAAAAAAACCTCTTAGTTTTTCAACTCTTATGCAGCATAACTTTTGTTTGAAAAATGCTCTTGTATTCATTCAGGATTAATTTGATTTAGCGCTTCAACATCATTTTATTTTTTGCACGATACGTTGAATATTCAATAGATTTATTGAATTAAAGCGAATAAAATGCAGCATTGTTTGAAAAACCATTAAACAACAATTTCAATACTTTCAATACTAACTCTAAAAAACAACAGTATATTCAAACAATAGCATTTTAGTTTATATTCCATTAGTTTTAGTCACAGTTTTGAAATTAAAAAAAAAAATTGATTTCAATGTGTAAATATGTACGTATTTGCAGCCGGAAACTAAGAAAAAAAATAAAAAAAAAACTTTACTAAAACAAAACTCCAACTATATGCAATATAAAATTCCCCTGCTCCTTTAATTTCTACCACTTTTTCATTTAACATATAGTTTTTCTATTTATTATTTTTTTTTTTTAATTTTCACCATAAAATATTTGCATTTTTATTAAGCTCGAAAACCTAAATGAATACAAAAATGCACAGAATGAATAAAATTCCTAGTATACCTTTAGGGATTTTGGAATTAATTTTAAAATTATTTTCAATTAAAAGCATGTAAGAGTATGAAACATGAATGTGCATAAATATTTTATTTTGTTAATTTTTTTTGCTGGAATTTGATTTGGTTGAATATTTAAGTCCCACAATTTTGTGAAGAGTTTAAAATAATGGTAAAAAAATTTATATAAAAAATATTTAGAAGCATATTTTAAGGGGAAATAAGTGCAATAAATAATTATGAAATGAGTTGTAAAACTATAGTCACATTAATAACTTGTAATTGTAAATTATAATTAAAAAAATCCCAAACCCTTTAAAATTAGCGCATAAAAAAATTTTTTTTCGACAAAAACTCGCCCAAAACTTTAAGAAAACCATTTTTTGGAAAAACTGCTATTGTCATCGTTTTAAGCATACAACGTCTCCTTGGAAAAGTAATATTTAAAAAAAATTTAATCAGCCAAATTTTTTTATTACCTAATAGAGTTTCCAATTATTCGACTTTTGGTTTTGTTCGAGTAAGGAATTAATCGATTTTTGAATTTTTAAATTGCCCGATTAATCTAATAAGGGTTTTAATTTGTTCGAATTACTCGAATAATTCAAATAATTCTTTTAAATGGCATAAAAAATACATCTCTATTTGAATAGAGTCTTTTGTTATATTTATACAAAGAAAAAGAGAGATGAGAAGTGCCAGCCTGTTATGCAAAACTATTTAAATCAATTTATTATTCCTGGAAATCGAGTGAAATTTAAATCGATGGGGATTCTCTGTAAAAAAATTTTTAAAATCATCGTAAATTTTGCTGATTTTAAGATAAACTCTGGTAAAGATAAGAACTCAATCCTTGTTCTATACATAAGGACACTTAGGTTTTAGAGACGGATCTAACGATATCTCAAATGTCAACATCCAAGCGATTAGAAGATACGAAGTAATAAAGAAACGTACAGTCGGGTGAGAACAGGAAACGCACAATCTGACAGCGCATGGTTTACACATTTATGACTGCTGATGAATTTATATGCAATAATTTTATTACCAAAATGCGTGCTCTCTTAAGAAAGTTCATCGCGCGCTTCTTCCATTTTATGGTCAGTTTAATCGACCCACATTTTTTGCTCAATGGGTACGTTAATAAGCAGAATTGTCGATTTTGGAGTGAAGATCAGCCAGAAGCATTGAAAGAGCTACCAATGAAAAAAGTCACAGTTTGGTGCGGTTTATGGGCTGGTGGCATCATTGAACCGCACTGCTTCAAAGATGATGCGAATCGTAACGTAACTGTGAATGGTGAGCGCTACCGTGAGATGATATCCAACTTTGTTTTGGCCAAAATGCAAGAGCTTGACTTGCATGACATGTGGTTTCAACAAGACGGTGCCACATGCCACACAGCACGCTTAACAATGGACTTATTGAGAGGCGAGTTCGGTGAGCATTTTATTTCACGTTCGGGACCGGTCAATTGGCCGCCTAGATCGTGCGATTTAGACTATTTTTTGTGGGGCTATGTTAAAGCTCATGTCTATACACACATACCCGCTTCAATTGACGCATTGAAAGACAACATTGAAGCATTTATTCATGAGATACCGGCCGAAATGTTGGAAAGAGTATGCCAAAATTGGACTAAGCGGATGGACCATTTGAGGCGCAGTCACGGTCAACATTTGCATGAAATAATCTTCAAACATTAAATTATATGGACCGTACTATCGATTCAAATAAAGATTTCATGCATTTTTCTGAATATTTTGTGTGTTTTTTTATAAAGTTTCCTATAGCTCTTAAAAAATCACCCATTATGTTATTAAGTCTTATTTGACCTTTATTTTTTATAATTATTTTTAATTATTTAAGCTTGAGGTCTTTTTATTTATAAAAAATATTATATTTATTTATTTTTTCAATATTTCGCTTACCTTTGGTTAGCATCTTCAGGAAGGAAGATGGAATTTTTGAATTAGGTTTATAGATAAGAAATTTTTTCAGTTTATATGAATTGTTATACTTTAGTTAAATTTTATTTTTTTGTTATTATGTTTTTGAAAGTTTTTATGACAAATAGGTTTTTGATTTTAATTTATGACAAATAATTTTTTCATGATTTTGTAATTGTTTGTTTTTTTTTTCGTTATATAAAATTTTGTTAATTTCCTGAAGATGCTAACCAAAGGTTAGCGAAATATTGAAAAAATAAATTAATATAATATTTTTTATAAATAAAAAGACCTCAAGCTTAAATAATTAAAAATAATTACAACTTTATTATATTCAACATTTTTTTATTTTTCGAATTTATTCTATGAGTTGAATTTCAGTTATGTATTTTATAAAGCTTTTTGTTCTATTCCTTAAATTTTTAGGAATGACTTTATACACTACCAGACTATTATCTTGTATCTCCTTGTGACAGTTTACCTTAGCTATCCGTTGGATAGCAATGAAGTATATTGTATGTACAGAAAAATTTAAGGAATAGAACTATTACAAAAAGCTTTATAAAACACATAACTGAAATTTAACTCATAGAATAAATTCGAAAAATTAAAAATGTTGAATATAATAAAGTTGCATATGAATAGAAATAATTCCCAATATCTATTTGTCAAAATTTATATTTTTAAAAGAAGGTTCAAAAGTGGCACAAAGTTGGAAAAAGTTGCAAAATTCGGCGAGTTTTAAAAGGTCGAACAAAAAGTCTCAGAACGTCAAAAAGTTTCAACAAAAGTCGCACAACGGTAACGCTGATTACACTTCATTGGTTAGACATGGTCAAGACTTGCAATGTTTGTTGCAGCAATTCTTTAGTCTAGTTTATTGGTGAGAGAGATGAGAGAATTTGGAATGGGTACTCATCTCACCAATCAAATCAAGAATTGCTGCAACAAAAATTGCAAGTCTGGATCATAACTTACCGTAACACCATTATCGACAAGATAGCACAATTATTCGAATCAGTGGACTTCATTTTCTAAAGAGAATTTTGATGTAAAATTTTGTATTGAAAATTTTTGCCAATTATCGATAATTTGTAGAATTTTCTATCGAAAATTTAATTAAATATCGATAATTGGTAAAATTATCGAAAACTGGCATTGATATGCAAATTTAGCAAATTCTTAATAAATTATAAAATTTTCAATACAAAGTTTTGCCAATTATCAATAATCTCTTTAGAAAATTTTTTCTGTTATCGATAATATATGAAGTATTGTAAGGAAAATTTTGCCGAATTTGATAATTTGTGAAATTTTGTATTAAACACTTGTGAAATTTTCCATAGAAATTTTCTATAGAAAATTTTGACAATTATCGAAAATATGTGAAATGTTTCTTATGAAAATTTGGCAAAAATCTATTATATGTGAAATTTTGTAAAAAAATATAGAAAAAAATAAAAATTGATTTTAATTAAAAAATTTGTGATATGAAAAATTAATTAAATTTGCACCAGTAAACAAATTAATTGTATCAAGCTAACGTTAAATTCACTTCATTAAACGTTTATTTCGCTTGATTTTAATTTTGATTAAAGCTGTAATTGGTGAACAATTTTGAAGAACGTTTTCTGAGAAGTTGTGTTGAATATCAATAATTTGTAAAATAATCGGATATTACATTGATAAGTGGCCGGTTTCGAATTGGCATGGGGCACGTTCATAAGGCGTAACTGTTGTGTAACCGTTTAGTGTTTGTCTTAGAAACGCATAGTTGAGCACTTCCGCTCAACACAACAGTTGGGTATTTGAGGCCATTTATTCCATCATAAAATTTTTTAGCTACCTAAAGTCAACATGTTGTGCTCAACCTCAACCTTTATTTTTTTTTCAATTGTTTATGTTTATCAGCTGTTAATTTTGCATTATACTCATAATGCCGTTTCTAAGACGAAAATGTTCGGTTCAACAGTTGTCAACAGTTTTCTAGCAGTTGAGCTCAACAGCTACGTCTTATGAACGTACCCATGGAGAATATTTTAAAATTTTCTATATAAAATTTTACCAATTATTGCTCACTTGTAAAATTTTTCTTTATTTTTTAACAAAAAGTTAGATATAAAATTTATTTTTATGTATGTATATTAATTAATTAACTAAATACTTCTTGTACAAAAAATTAAAAAAAAAAAATCATTAATTTATTAATTTATTTAATTTTCTTTATAATTTAAATCTTTTAGCTTTGGTTGGGGGTTTTTTAAATGACGGCATTGAAAACGTTTACACTTTATCTGCAGTATTTGTTTTTTTCCTAATGTATAGTTTGTTTAATAATTTAATATTTATTTTGGTAACCAACTGATAATTATTGCAAAAATGCCGCACGCTGTTAATTAAATAATTTTGGTTTGTAAATGAAACTGAAAGAAAAAATTGCAAATTTACAATTCAAACGGAGTTTGTGGCTAAAAATACGTTTTTTATGCATATTTATTCTAAATATTTTTAATTATTAAACAAAAAATGTTAATGGTGTAATAATATAAAATACAACTTAATTTAAACCAGCAAGCATCCTTAAAATAGGCTATGCTTTTATGGTTTTTTGTTAAGCGCATAATAACCCAGCAAGCATTTTTGTTAAACTTATAATAATTCTTATCCCTGCGGGAAATTTGTGTCAATTGGTTTTGAAGCACTTCTCCCGTGACCAGTGTTCATATACTATGATAAAAAGTAACGAATTGTGATAGTTCAAAACAACACATAACTGGTGAGGAAAGGTAACTGGCATAGAACTCTTCATGTGCATGGATTTTGTGCGAGTAGTTGCTGATTGTATCTGGTTTTATTACTTTATATGAAGGGCGTCTTATCATATTAATATGGTCTTGGCCTAGGAGATGGTAAACTGAAATTATTTTTGGCTCTTTGTGATGGGTTACATAGTGAAGGTAAACGCACCTGCCCTGTTTTGGATAATATAAAAATGGTCATCCAAAATTAAAATAATTTTTATTAAATTCGTTTAAGAATTATGAAATTTTTGTCATATTTTTTTGCGGCAGGCATTATATTTTTATTTAATGTGCCCATTTATTGTTTCAGTGACCTGTTACAAAGTGTCAAAAAGTTGCCAATTAACCGCCTCCTATGACATTGACATGATAAAGTGACAAGTCCCCATCATATAAAGTGTTAGAACTAGAACCGGTCCCTACCAGCTAAGAGCTGTCACGTGACAAGTTTGGTGTTAGTTCCCTTTCCCCTAGGTGCATTTTTTGTAAGCCAGGAAATAGATGAAAGTTAAGTGTAATGGTGGATATGCAAGAGCTACCAGCATGTATGTAGATGCTAATATATTCATTAATTCTACTCGGTGATTAAAGCGCCTCGAACTTAAGTCCAATAGTAATTTACCTTGTTTATCTAAAATCTATTCGTTTTGAATGAAAGTATGTCACTTCTACGCCAGTATCCATTTTGTAAAAACACTTTCATTTTTATATATTTTAAATATGCACTTTTAAGTACCGAAAAGAGAGAAAAGTATTGTGTTCTAGGTAAAAAGGTGAAAAAATTTTCGAAAAATTTCGAACCCAAAGTTAACAAGTTTCAAAACTTTCTCTCGAAATAAATCAGTGAATACATTTTCAAGTAGAGCTATCGGTTGTCCGACAGCTTTAACTTATTTGAATTACTAACATCTATAAAAATTATATAATTTCTATTTTCCTCTTTTTTGTTTGCTGGGTTGCAAAGCACTTTATCTGCCATTTTAATAGTCTACTTAAAGGATTTGCATAAAATTAAATCATGTTTCCACAAAAAAAAGGTATTAAAAAATTATTTTCCATTGTAATTTCTTAAATAACACAAAAAAATGGAGTGTAACTAAAGAGCAGAGAATATTATTACACCATTAAATATTTGAATTAAATGAGTTTCGAGCATTATTAAATATAATTTTTTATTAATATAATGTCTGTTTTATCATTTTGTTTTTTCTCAACATCTACAAAACGCCATTAATTTCCAACATTTCAAACATCAACTGGATGTGTTTGTGTATGTTTTGCGAAATTATTACAATTTCCTGGTAAATCAACAACATGAATGTCTACAACACCAACAACAACAACCAAAATAACTTATTACATCCTTGCTCTCGTGTTGTTGTACAATTATTTACATTCGCTTTACTATGGTTTGCTCGCACATCTGTAACGCGCTGTACTCTGTATCATTTAGTACTGGATGCTGAGTAAAGCTGGTGAAATACGCAGAGATGAGGCTTGTCTCGATTATGCAGGACATGATGTTATGCTTTATCCTTGCCATGGTTCCAAAGGAAATCAGGTAAGTCTGCAGCATATCTATGCTCGTTACTTTTTTCGCTTATTCATAAAATTTTATTCTACTTTTTTATCCTCTTATTTATGTTGAAACATTTAATGAGTAGAAAGAAATAAAAATTAATTTCATATTCTTTTTTTTCTGTATAATTTTACGAATTATATTTAAGTTTGTTACAAGACTTCTTTCTGTGCACGACAAAGATTTTCTAAACCATTAATAATGTAAAAAGACATGTACATGAGAGCAGACAACGCACAAATATTAGGGACGAAACCTTTAAATAGAAAACTTTGTTTAAAAACTCTTCAATATAAACTTGGTATAGAAACTTATCTACAAAACAACTTTGATGATAACCTTTTCTATAGCAAACTTTATATAGAAACTTTTCTATAGAAAACTTTATATCGAAACTTTATATAGAAATCTTTATATAGAAACTTTTCTATAGAAAACTTCATATAGAAACTTTTCTATAGAAAACTTTATATAGAAACTTTTCTATAAAAACTTTATGTAGAAACTTTTCTATAGAAATCTTTATATAGAAACTTTTCTATAGAAAACTTTATATAGAAACTTTTCTATAGAAAACTTTATATAGAAACTTTTCTATAGAAAACTTTATATAGAAATATTTCTATAAAAAACTTTATATAGAAACTTTTCTATAGAAAACTTTATATAGAAACTTTTCTATAGAAAACTTTATATAGAAACTTTTCTATAGAAAACTTTATGTAGAAACTTTTCTATAGAAATCTTTATAGAGAAACTTTTCTATAGAAAACTTTATATAGAAACTTTTCTATAGAAAACTTTATATAGAAAATTTTCAATAGAAAACTTTATATAGAAACTTTTATATTGAAAACTTTATATAGAAACTTTTCTATTCAAAACTTAATATAGAAACTTTTATTCATAAAACTTTATATGAAAACTTTTCTATAGAAAACTTTAAATAGAAATTTTTCATATATACAATTTTTTATAGAAACCTTTGTTTTGAATCTTTTCTATAAAAAATTTTTCCATCGAAAACTTTACATAGAAACTTTTCTACAGAATACTTTAAATTGGAATTTTTCTATAAACAACATTAGATATAAACTTTGCTTAAGAAATTATTGTATGTAAAATTTGGTTTAGATTTTATACAGAAGCTTTTCTGTCGAAAACTGTGCAAAGAAATTTGTCTATATTAATTTATACATTTATTCACATACATATGGCTCCATTGTGCACAAACGCTTACACCTAAGATTAAGAGAGCACTTCCTTTTCACATATACATTACTGTGTATATTTACTTTAATCTGTTTTTACCCAACACGAAATAGAATCCTGTTCAAGTGTTTCAGACGAATGAAAATGTTTGTAGAATATAATAATGGCTTTTAAGGGCCTTAGAAATGTGTTCTGTCGTGCCAAGACTATCCTAACAAGAAACTGAAGTAAAGTACCTGTCCGAAACAAAAAAAATTAATATTTCTTTTAAAACGGGAAGTTTTTATATCGATGAAGAGAACAAGTGAAAGTTTGCATGGTTTCTGAACGGAAAGTATTAAATGTGTGAAGGATTTCCGCTAAAAATAGGGATTCCCTTTAGTCAAATAATAAATAATAACTTAGGGTATCCATTAAAATCCTTAATTTACTTTATATAATATTTTTTATTTCTTTTCTATTAAACAGTTCTGGACTTACCACAATGACACGAAACAAATTCGCCATGGCTCTTCCGACAAGTGTCTGGCCATTAATGAGAAACGTGATAAAGTTTTGATGGAGGAATGCAATGGTAATCATTTGCGTCAACAATGGCGTTTGGAGAACTATGATCCTTCGAAATTGTGAGGTTATTTTTTTGGGAACGGTACCCAATTTATACCAACCTCCCTGTCATATTACAAACACTGGAAATAGCAAAGAATAGTTAAAAATTATTAAAACAATAAGTTTTATATTTATAAAAAAAAAAAAAATTGTGTGCAATATTTAAAAAAAAGGGAATTAAAATAAAAGAAAACAAATTATGTTAAAAAGACATTTAAAATGACTGTTGTAAATTAAGACAAAACATTGTGAAACTTAAGCACAAAAAGTTTTTTTTTCTATTTAAATAACATTTAAGTTGTTTGTTAATTAAATTTAAAGAATTCTAAATTAGCAATTCATTTTAATAATTTTTAAATTTATTAAATTTTAAACAAATATTAAATAATAGACTTTAATTATAATTATTATTTTTTGTTAATGAGCATTTCTGTATTTGATTTTATATTAAGGCCTAAAGCTATTCACAAATTTAGCATACTTTTAGACTGTAAAGATCTTAAATACTGTGGCATCATTTTAGGCTGTAATAAAAATTGAACTATTGACTGCTCTTTTTATTTTTATTCTGCCAAACTTTGATTTAATTATATTAAATTTGTTATTTTATATTTTAGCTTTAAATATGAATTTAGTAATTATTATAATTATTATACATTGTTTTCAACAACTTGTAAATATCAAACTTCTAAACCTGTAAATTATGTTTACAAAAGAACTTTATTATTGTAAGTTATCATTCTCTATTTTTTTTATTCTTTTAAAAATAAATCGTTAAAAAAATATTAAATTAAATAAAACAATTTGTACTGAACATTTTCAATATACAAATATTGAAGATATCGACAATCGATTAATATTGATAATTTTAAAGTTTTCCCTACAAACTTTTGATAAATTTTTACAATCCTTAAATCATTTTCAAAAGGATCAATAGCAACAAAATTTTCTTTGAAAGTTTTTTTTTTGAATTATCGATAACTGTAAATAAAATTCTTAAGAAAAGTCTTAAGAAAGTTTATAATTTGAGTTGAATAATTGGAACAATAATTTGAAAAAAAATTCTGTAAAAGAAAAATAGAATAAATTTAATAAAATTTGGTAAACTATCGATAAATGGAAAAATTTTCTTTATACAATTATGCAATTTATCGATAACAGCTGAAGTTTCTATAAAAAAAATTTTAAATTTTCGACAATTTGCAAAACTTTTTACAGAAAACTTCCTAATTTATCGATAATTAAAATTTCATTCCGATAATTTCTCAAATTTTCGATAATGCAAAAATGTCCTTTGTAAGAAAATATCTTAAGCTGCAATTAAAACTATTTTAGAAAAATTTTATAAAAGAATAAATTTGAAAAAATTTTGTAAACTGTCGATAAATGGAAAAATTTTCTTTATAAAATTTTGCAATTTATCGATAACAGCTGAAGTTTGTTTAGAAAAATTTTAAATTTTCGACAACTTGCAAAACTTTTTACAGAAAACGTCTCAATTTATCGATAATTAAAATTTTATTCAGAAAATTTCTCAAATTATCGATAAATGCAAAAATGTCCTTTGTAAGAAAACAATTTTGTAAGAAAATATCTTAGGCTGCAATTAAAACTATTTTAGAAAAATATTATAAGTTATTGATAATTGCGGCAATATCGATATTTGCTAAAATTTTCTACAGAAAATGTTTTAATTTGTCGATAATTGGCAAATGTTGGTCTTCTCAATTTATC
The DNA here is from genome assembly GCA_943735925.1 of Pollenia amentaria. Classification (NCBI taxonomy): domain Eukaryota; kingdom Metazoa; phylum Arthropoda; class Insecta; order Diptera; family Polleniidae; genus Pollenia; species Pollenia amentaria. Next base: position 20,095,874 of record OX031010.1, on the reverse strand, counting down.
GATAATTCTTAAAACTTGCTTTCTAAAATTTCCTGAATTATCGATTATCGCTTAAATGTCCTTTAAAAAGTTTTCATAAGAAATTATCTTAAATTTGTATTAAAACTATTATTAAGAAAATTTCATAAATTATCGAGAATTAGCGACATTTTCTATTGAAATTTTTAAATAGCAAATTTTGCAAATTATTCATTATTTATAAAAAAATTTTAGAGTTTCTCTTTGACCCTCAAGTCCTACTTTCCAACTTCCTATAATTCCTACAATTGTACATAGAAACTTTTTTTGAAATAATCCACATAAAATTAAAAGTACTGAAACTACATTTAAAATAATTTTGAAATATCATTAAAAAAATCAAAAAAAATTAATTTGTAGTCTATAAATATTTAAGAGGTTAGTGATATCCTGTAAGCATTCCTGTAATACCTAAGTTTAAATCCAAAACACACACAAAAATTAAAACATAACCTAGAAATTGTAATGATAACCTAACCTAGAAAGTGTATTTTCTTTTTTTTTATACAATAATTTTGTTAAATTTTTAAGTTTTGAAAATATTTTAGGAATTCAAACTAAAAGCACAAAATCTTGCCAAAAACAAACTATTAAGACATTTTATTAATATTTAAAAGAATTTATATAAAAACAAGTGTGAAAATAAAATTAGAAAACTTCCATTAAACAGTTAAATTCAATATCATAACATATCAATTTAGGCGGAAGATAATAAAATTCAAATATTATTTTAAGAAACAATGAAGAAAAATCTTTGTATAACATACATATTTAACTAAATGTAACTCCCTGTTTTTTTCTTTAAAGTGGACCGACCATTAACTGATATGACTTGCTTGTCACCAAGAAGTAACCAATATCATTACGAAAGTTTTTTTTACGAAATTTTACATTCCATTATCATTAATTTTTTATTGTATAAGATAAATAAAAATGGGTTTGTAAAAAGTTCTTACTATTTTTAATTAAGCCCTTGTGTATGCATTTATAACTTTTTTTTTAATTTTGAAAAAAAAAATGTTACTTTTATCAAACATATCCGGATTACAAATCGCTTTCAGTTAAAAAATTATTTTTTTTTATTATTAAACAACCATTTTAAATTTTAAAACAAATACACACAAAAAACACTATTCAATAAATTTTATGGGTTTTTTAGGTCGTAACTTAAGGGATTATTATCGATAAGAATTTTATATGAAAATTGACAAAATGAAACATAATTGGCATTTGAAATAATCAAAATCTTTTCTGAATCAAATATAAGAATATTTGGTTATGGATTAGTTTTAATTTTTATTATTTGGGACAACCCCTTATTCGTTTTATCGATTATTGAGACATTTTTTCTATACCAGCCCAACATAAGCGGAAGTTTGATTTAAATTTGAAAATTCTTTTAAATGAAACCTTTTCTCAAAATAGATTAGGTTAGGATAGGTTTAATGGGCAGTCATCGAGAGACAGCACACTTGGGTCCTTCAGCGGTCCCTTTGTGATACCCAACGCCAATGCCCATCCCATAGAGCAGTTACTCAGATGGCGTCACTGCAGAGTTGAGCCAATTCGTCTTCCTAATGAATAGAAGAAGCAATCTAAGTTCTATTGTAGATAGATCCTCCAAGCAGGAAATCAACGGCTCTTCCAGGTATTTTTCCCTAATGCCCCGTAACCCAGGGCATTGACAGAGAAAGTGAAGCACAGTCTCCTCTTCCTACTCGTCATGACAACTTCTGCAGTAGTCATTGAATTCTAGACCCATTCTCCTAGCATGAGTCCCAACAGGCCAGTATCCAGTTACAAACGACACCACAGTACTGATTTGGTCCCTATTGAACCTAAGTAGAGATTTGGTTCTCTGTTCATCATAACCAGGCCATAGTGCCCTGGATATGAAGCAGGTGGACTCAGAGTTCCATACCTCTTGCGCAATCCTATAATATTCGCGCCGAATAAGTGATTTACAGTGAGCAATTGGAAGGCCAATGAATTGATCAATGAATGTGCAATCCATGCGACCACCTTCCTTAGCCAGCGCATCTGCTATCTGGTTTCCCGGGCATTCTGAGTGTCCTGGTATCCATATAAGCGTTACCCCTTAATGCTCAGCAATCTCATTCAAAGACATACGGCATTCCATAGTTAACAGAGACGTCGTGTAGACACCCGCAAGAGAAGCAATGGCAGCCTTGCTATCAGTAGATATACGTATATCTTCCGATACACGATAATACTTTAGCCAGTTAGCTGCCCGACTTATAGCCGAGATTTTCGCCTGCAGGACACTATAGCCATCCAGCAGACGAAAGGAAACCTTTACGCCCAGTTCATCTATGTAGAAACCTCCGCCAACTCTTTCCCCCTTCCTCGAACCATCAGTGTAAACCCCTAAGGCTGGTTCATGGAAGGTACCCATGACCGACAGCGTATTGCCGTGCGCTTTTTTCAAAATACAAACATTTGAAAATTATTTAGAAATCATAGAAAATTATTTTCAAATTGAGAAATGCATTTATTTGCCACCTGCTCTGAAATGTTACTCTTAAATATTTTACAATGTGCACATTCATTGTTTACTTAAAATTTAAGTAAGTTGACAGTAAGGTTAACTGTTTATTTAATAAACTGTCAACCTTACATTCGGCACCATAGTTGCTGTTTAAATGATCAAACAGAATTGAGTCTTTAACGTCAGGCGAAAATTCTCAAGCCCATAATTACAACGTCGACCGTAACTGCAAATGTTCTCTCATTTCTTTTTTTTTTTTTTTTTTTTGTTTAAAAAATGTTTGAAATTGAACGAAAGTATGGTAGCATTGTTGGAAGAATAATTGTCTCTATGTGAGAGCATGAGAAAAACCGTTTTCAAAATAAAATTGATTTTATTTCTCGACCGCATTTTCTGGCATAATTGTATGTCAAACTGTATGAAAAACAACGTGCAGCTCCAGTTCTGTTTTATAATAAAAGATGAAATAGCGTTTTTCCGTCCTCCAATTCTTGAAAAGATGAAATGACTACTTGGCTCCTTTTTATATTTTGAGTTTGTCATGATTCTGTGTAGTAGCATTATTGTACATTAAACTTATAATTTCTTTACTTTCCCGTTAAAATTTTTTTAATTGCTTTTACTCATTGTAATTAATTTTTTACTCATAAATAATTTATATTTGTTCACAAGAAATGAACTACTTGCTCTTCAAATAAAAAAACTCAAATTAGTTTTTATTTTCAATATAACTGCCCGTTCGCCGATATCGAACGTTAACGTTCGCATACTAAATAACATTTAAAACAAAAACAAAATTTCAAAATTTGGTTTTGTTTTAAATGTAATTTTCTATGCAAACGTTAACGTTCGATATCGGCGAACGGGCAGTAAATTTCTTAACGAAATTTTTTTTATTTAATTTAAAAAACAGGCAGTAAGATTTTCTATAGGGGACTACACTTCACTTTATAAGTAATTTTTCTTTAAATGTAAAACATATTTAATTTAAATTTTAATTGATAAAATTAATTGATAAAATATTATATGAGGGGCAAAAAGTGCCTTTTTATAAAAATTAAGATTACGTGCTCATATACCCCAAGTGCTCCAAGCGAAACAGGGTTTTTAATGCGAACTGCTAGAATTGGTCGCGATATCTCGCTAACGAATGATAATTCGACATTCACCTCTTGTTTTCTGAACTTCTCAGAACTTCACCTACTAATTCCATATGTAATCTCAAATTAAAAAAAGCACTTAAACCCCATGTGCTGTAAGCCCCTTTGGCAAATGCTTATTTTCAAATCATTATCAACTTGAATTCAATTGTTAAAAACAAACCTTTAAAATGGTTTGAGAATTCCGCTTGATATTAAATAATAAAGTTACTTCATATCAAAGGCTGGGAGAAATCGGCAAACACAACTAAAAAAGTGTTGGCAAAAAACTTTTATTGTAATACTAAATTGGTATACAATTCTTCAAAAATCGTTTAAAAAGAATAGAAAAACAGCTGTTCAACGGCTCCCAAATGGGAGTTTGCAGACTTATTGTTGTCCATGACAGATTTCGCCTTTTTATAAAAAAAATGCAATCAGCAAACGGTAATCCAACCTTCCTGTTGGATTACCGTCCTTGAGTTCAAGCTCAAGACTTTTAGCACACAGAGGAGTCAGATTAACAGAGAAAAAAAGCACTGTGTAGTAGTTTTACCAATTTCTGAAATATACCCACACCACCATAGTCGAGAGAATATTATGCGCTTGTGCTGATGTTTGTAAAGCCTACAAACATTAGTCCCAGACCCACATTTAGTATACCGATCATATAATCCCTATCTCTATCGCTTTAAGACGAACATCTCATTTGGATGTAGACATCTAGATGATATTCGGCACAAAGAACTCTTATATGAATCTTGACCTCATAACATAATTTTGTTTTGCCGGTTTCATAATAGTCCATGGGTCCCTGATCTGGTATAGTCTCGAAAGCTTGTCTTTATTTACTGTGGTGTAGGGTATCTAACGAAGGGCTTGACCGATATACTTTTTTAATTTTTTTTATAGAAGAAAACTACGAATGTTTATTTCTTGAAATATTTCTTCCTAAAGTTTATCAGTTATCGATAATTTGCTTATTGTCGTCTATTAGCAAATTTTAATAATTTAAGAAATTTTCTAACGAAAGTTTTGCTAATTATCGATAATAGTCCATCTATTATTTATATAGAATATTGAAAACATTTTTATAAAAAACTTTAAAATCTTTGATATTTGTAATGATTGTGAAAAGAGTTATCGATAACTAAGATATTTTTTTATAAAAGAAAACGCCAAATAAATAATTAGTTAAATATTTTTCCATAAAAGTTTTTTAGTTATCGGTAACTGAGATATTATTTTTTGAAAATGCTTCCAATTATCGATAATTAGGATATTTTAAGAGAAGTATCGTTTACGGAGACCTATTTTTTTGTCTTTTATTAGCTGTGACCTCTTGTGACTAGACGAAACTAAAATCTCCAAATTTCGATTTTAAACTATTTTTTCTCGGAAGGCGTTGCTTCGTATTGTCGCAGTCTGCATAACAAATTAAAGTATTAAAACGTAGTTCTTATTTTCAATACTATCGTGTTTTTAAAAATATATAACCCAACACTTACAAAACAGACGACTGAGAACAGTAACACGTCTTGAGAAACCCTCTTGATTAACGCCATAAAATCTTTTGAATAGTATAAAAAATTTCCAATATATAATAAAAACTATATACATCTATCTATAATTTAAAAGCAAATTATTGGATAAATCTATTCTAGAATTGACAGTAATACCCAAAACTTTCGACCTAAGACCACTTATGTTATCCATATTAAGGAATATTTGTAACAAATATGTAATAGTAAAAAAATTGTTTGTCAATTCTAGGGCTAAAGATATCAAAAAATAATGGGTATGTACTCGTTTATGTATAAAAATTTGAGCATAACTTAAGGCTTATATAAATATTATAAATGTAAAGTAGGCTTAAAATGTTTGTTAATAGTAAAATGCACAAAATAATAAAAAAAAAGTCCTTCGAAAATGTATTTGAATTAATTTTAAATAAATTAATTATTTCTAGAGATAATAGTTCTTAGATTAAAGAAAAATAAAACATGTGCCTTTTTTGTACGATTTAATGTATCATAAAAAAATTAATTATAAATAATACATAAATATTTAAGTAATAATTATAAAATAAAAAATGTTAAAAATATTTAAGTACGACATTATTAAGGTATCATATTCAACAATAAATTAAAGTGGAATTCAGCAAAAATTGTGAGTTTTTTTTATATATAAATATATAAGCTTATTTATCCCAATTTTGGCAGACTTAGGCCGGATTTATGAGATGTGGATTAAGTTTAGATTAAGTTTGAAACTCGGATTTTTCCGGCGAAATTTGATTTTTTTATTATTTCTTTAAAGAACAACATTTTAAGCAAAACAAACTGTTCCGTCTAAATTTTGTATACAAACATGGTAATAGCGGCACAAATCTGTTTTTAGATTAACTAAACCTAGTTTAACTGAGATCTCAAAAATCCAGCCTTAAAGGTTTTTATAATCTATATAAACTAAAAAGTCATTAAGCTAATCACGACCATCGCACACTGGGGCCAAAAGCCCTTTTTTCGAGAATTAATTCATAGCTCCTCAGCACAAAACTACACTAAATTTGATGGGGGTAGCTCTTAGATCAAACTTCATGTTCTAACAAAATCTTGGGGCGATACGGGTAGCCCCCATACAAAAAAATTATTTTTTTTCTTATAGCTGAAGAATTACAATAGTGAATCATACTAAATTTGATGTGCGTAACTCTTAAAACAAACTTCATGCTCCAACAAAACTTTGGAGGTATAAGAGGGAGGAGACGGGTAGCTCCCATGCAAACAAATTATTAATAAAACAAATAAACATGATTTTTTATTCACGCACACTCCTGCTAAAAACTGTTAAACGTATTATTGAAAACTTGAGGGTCGACCTCCGAATAACCAGTGCGTTTCTTTAGTTCTTCTTTTAAATAGGTAATTTTTTTATCTATTGTTTTACAAATACAAATTTTCTGAATATCATAAAAGTTTTGGCGGCTAAAAAAACAACGCTCGTGCTTGTTCCTGCCAAATGTAAACATATTGCAATGAAATATACAAAACAACATTTAAAATATGGGGGATTTCAATTTAATTTAAAACTTATTTTTTATTTTTTTTGGAAACGGTATTTTTTTTTTTTTTTTTTTATTTATTATTTGTAATATAAAATAATAATAATAATAAAAGCAGAAAGACAAATAATCTAAAAAATTAAATCTCAATCACATAAGTCTTTAATAAATTTTTTTTGGTTTTTTTTTTAAATTTATTTTTTTTTTTTTCTTAAATTTAAAACTATTTTTGTATTTTTTTTTGAAAAGCGTATTTTTTTTTTTTTTTTTTTTTTTTTTTTTTTTTTTTTGCTCAAAAGAAAGCTTAGGTCTTTTCCTTTAAGATAGTTTTGGTCGTTAGAGGGATGCGAGTGGGATATGTGTCCCATTTTTTAATAGACTTTTTATGCCCACATCGCAATTGTGGAGGGAATATTAACACTAAAAAAATTGTTGGTCCTAGACCTAGACCACCTTATAGTATACCGATCGATTCGGAGTCCCGTTCTGAGTCGATTTAACGATATCTATCCGTCCGTCTGGCTAAACCCTCTCTCCAAACTCGCTTTAAGATGAACAAAAAACTCATATCGATGTTGATATTAAATAATATACGGCACAAAGAACTCTTATATGAATCTTAGCCTCAAAAGATAATATTGTTTTGTCGGGTCAATGATTGGCCATGGTTCCCAAATATGGTACATTCTAGAAAATTTGTGTTTATATACTATGCTGTAGGGTATCAAAGGTCAGGCTTTTCGGACTATACCTCCTTACTTGTTTTAAATGTTATTTTTATTAAAAAAGGGAATACTTTTCTATTAAAAAAAGGTACTTTTCTGTTAAAAGGGTCCTTTTCTGTAAAAAAAACTTTACCTGTCTGTAAAAATGGTACTTTTCTATAAAAATAAATGGGTTCTTTTCTGTAAAAAGGAATACTTTTCTCTAAAAAAATGGTACTTTTTATAAAAAAAATTTATTTTTCTTTAAAAAGGTATTCTTTTGTAAAAAAATATATGTACTTTTTTTTAAAATAGTGTACTTTTTGAAAAAAAAATTATGTTTTGTAAAAAAGGGATTTTTTGTAAAACAATATATGTACTTTTTTAAAAAAAAAAATATTTTTGAAAAAAAACGAATTTTTTAAAACAAGGAATTTATGTAAAAAAAAGGGATTTTTGTAGAAAAAAAGGATAAGGGAAGTTTTCTGTAAAAAAAATATTTCTTTTATTTTTTGTAAAAAAAAAACTAAAAAGAACTTATTGTTAAAAGAAGTTAATGTTTCTAAAAAGAGGGTATTTTGTATTCCTTCATGTTCTTTTTCCATAGTTTTGTAAAATAACGGAGAAAATAGCTAATTATAAATTGAAATTCACCGCAACAAAAGAACATTTTAAAAATATTTCAATATTATAAATATTAAAAAAGAGAAAAGGGAAAGGAGGGAAAGTTTTGAAGAAAAAAAGGACTTTATCTGTAAAAACTAATTATCAAAGGCGAATGCTAATATGAAAAAATAACTTTACTTTAAAAAAAATTGTAAAATCTACAATCAAATTTTACACAAATGCGTACTTGCTTTTTATAGACGGGAACTTTCTGTAAAAGTGGAAAATTTTTTCACAAGAAACTATAGATTAAAAAAAATCCTATTAAATAAAATGTATACTTTTTTTATATACAAAAAGATCTTCTGACGACAATGGGCTTTTAAGTGGAAAGACTTTTCTGTAAAAAATCGTAGAATTTCGAGGAGTTTTTGTAAAAAAAAATAAAGGAAAGGGGCTTAATAACCTTAAATAAAATTAAAGGGGACCAAGTCAAAGATTTGACTGGCAAGCAGAAGTGGGCGAATATTACGTTGTTTTTTTTGCAAAAAGTTTCACAACTTTGAGTTTAGAGAATCGGATGCGATACCTATTTTTTGCTTAAAATAGGACTCTCTTTATTAAACGTAACTATTGCCTATTTCTATGCGAATTTTTTACTCCCAAATTTAAATTTATTTTAGAAGTTATAAACGCTAATTAAAGAATAAAATTTAAATAAATATAAAAAAATAATAAAATTTACGACAGCTTAACACAAAATACTTTTGGTTTTATATGGAAATTAAAATTTTAAAAAATAAGACAAATTTGTCCTCATATCCATTTTTATATGGTTCTTTCCCCCTCTATTGTAGACATATTTGATATAAATCTACTTAAATCGGTCTCCAAAACACATGTTTGGAAATTGTTTTTGCTGTTATAAAAATTATTAAAATTAAAAAAAATTACTTATAATAAAATTAAAATATACATGATAAACAATATATCAGCCTATAAATATGTTATAGAAAAAAGCAACAAAAATGTTGACATACATATTTAAATGTAAATATTTGTGCAAAAAACTGATTTTTTTATCTACAATTTTTTATTTGTTTAATGTAAAAATTATTATAACAATCATTTTAATCGGCATATCGTATATATTAACAACAAACACAATAACACTTTCACACACACACACACACTCATAATTAATAAATTAAAAGCAAATAGTTGTAATAAAAAAATATAAATAAAACTTAAATTCAAAAAAAAGAGAGATAAATAAATTTGTATTTAATATTTTTTTTTATTGAAACCAATTAAAAACAAAAATAAATGTGGAAATTTATAAAAAAAATATTTTATAAGTATAATTTCAGTCTGCATAAAAAACGAATAATATTGCCTAGTTTTAGGGGATTTTTATTTAAAATTTGTTTTAGAATTCTTTAAAGCAAATTAAAGTCAAATTGTGTTATCAAAATAATAAAATGTAAATCATTTTTACACAAAAAATTTTAATTCTAAAATAAAATTAAAATTTCAAGAGCTTTTTGTTAATAATTTTTAGTATTTTTTTTTTATACAAATAATAATTTGCAAAACTAATAGTTTGATTAAGTAGCAAACAATCATATAAATAATAAGCAAATAATGTAAAAGCAACAACAAAATATTATTATTTAATTACAAATTTAAATAAAAATTTAAATTGAGATATAAAAAGAAACAAAAAGATGGGTGTTTTTATAAAAAGAGTAATAATGCTATAATCAAAAGGCCCTATTCAACATTTTGAAAATATTAGATAATTCAAATGATAAATTGCCTTAAATTTTTTTTAATTTTTTTTTCCTCTTTTTATTTTCTTGTAAAATCGTCCAGTGGTTTTGACAATTGACAATGTTGCATATCATGCAAACTGTTAGTTAGGTCTTTTACCGAGTATCGTTTTATCTTTTGTAGATACGGCCGGTTGTTTTTTTGTCAATAAATCGCTAATTTTGTTAGAAAGATTCCAGGATTTTTAGTGGACATTTGTGTTAATGCAACACATTAGAAAAAAAGACGGGTTTTACAGCCTGGCCCACGATGTCGAGCGATAACAAGTCACTAATTATCGTTCTCTTAATCGGCCCTCTAACTATCGACTTGTCGTTGACAGGTCTGTAGAAAAAAAAATTTGTAAAAACTATTAAATTTTTAATAGAAAAAGTAGTCACATTTTGTGGAAATTTTTTTTTTTTACTTTTTTCTTAATCATTAATAAATTATTTTATTATAAAATATTACAACATGAATTCATTTATGATGTGTTTTTTTTACATAACCTTAAATAAAATTAAAGGGGGCCAAGTCAAAATTTTTACTGACAGGCAGAAGAAGTGGGCGAATATAACGTTGTTTTTTGAAAATTTCACAATTTTGAGTTGATCCCCTATAGAGAAACGGATGCGATACCTATTTTTTGTTCAAAATAGGACTCTCTTGATTAAACATAACTATTGCCTAGTTCTAGGCGGATGTTTTACTCACAAATTTAAATTTGTTTTAGGAGTTATAAACGCCAATTAGATAATAAAATTTAAATAAGAAAAAAAAAAAAAAATGTGATATTTTATTAAAGAAATGCAATTTGGAATTTATGCCAAAGAAAACAATAGATACCATTTGAGAGTCATTAATTTCATGTTGTAAAAATTCCTGTCTTCATAAAAATAATTTAATGAAAATTAAATTCAATGAACTTAAGCCTAATTAAAAATATCTAAATTTGGATTAAAAACCATTAACAGTTCAATAAAATAACCACAATACTAATTATTATCAACAGCTAAGGCACGAGCTATGTTTACATTTGTCCTTCAAGTTGTGCTGAAAAAGGTCAACAAGAAAAAAGAAAGACAAAAACATGAAAAACAAAAATGTACTTTGGATTTCAAGAAGAATTCTTGACAATAAGTACGAAAAAACAGAAGTTAGGAAGCACATGTAAATCAATTAAAATAGATAATCATTTATTCAAAAGCAAATTTCGATCTACCAAAGTGAAATACCATTTGGTTTAAGGATTGATGTTTGACTATTGACGTCATGCGGCTTCAATAGCCGAGTGAGTAAAACGGCAAAGCCCACTGACGAGATTGTGTGGTTACAATCGAAACAAGGATGGGCAACCTCTCCGTGAAAGCCTGGGTTCAAATCTCAGCGCGGTCAAGAATGAAAAATTTAAAATAAAATTTTAATTAATATCATGTTGTAAAAATTCCTGTCTTCATAAAAATAATTTAATGAAAATTAAATTCAATGAACTTAAGCCTAATTAAAAATATATAAATTTGGATTAAAAACCATTAGCAGTTCAATAAAATAACCACAATACTAATTATTGTCATTATCTTAAGGAAACCATGTTAATATATTTTTAAACTATTAGTTTAATTTTAAAGGTTACTTATGCGCCACACTGTATTATAAACACTAGAACACAATATGCTTGTTCATACAAGGTGGGCCAACGACTGCCACACTTGAGGATCTCATGAAGCCGCCTTATTCGTATGGTATGGTGCCAACTGCAGCACCTACGATGCCCCTAGACTGGTCAAATGTATTTATTTATTTTTGAAATCCATCATTTTTTTCTAACATATCTACCCGCTATCTCCATTGCTTAAGGGGCCCCCATACAAAATACAGACTAGAAATATATTGAAGAAAAAGCCCCATAACTGCCAAGGAGTCGCCCAAAACATACTTGCCCTTTATCACCACTTCTTAGGGGGCTCCCATACAAATATTGCGGTGTATGAAATTCTAAAATTCAATTGAATTTTTTGGTCTATTTTGAATAAAATCAAAAGTTGTAAACAGATTTTAATCATTTATGGCTTTTTTGGTTTGCAACTTTATATGTTAGAAGCAGCACAGCTGCATTTTCCAATTTTTTATGATAAAAAAAAAATCAAAATCTTCGAAATTTTGCTTAAAAATTATTTATTTTTTGCCAAAATATGTGGCATCAGTCAAGTCAAGTAGACTTATATTTTATTTTTGTGAAAGTCTCCCGAGCGAAATTTAATCATGATAAAACTCGAGCTATTGAAGGATGATCCACATTTTTTCAAAAAAAAAAAAAAAAAAAATTTATTAAATAAGTATACGAAAAATATGCATTTATAGCAAAACATGCATTTAAAAGCAAGCTATGCTAAAATATGTTATTTTACTGAAAATTTTGTGATACGCAAAAATCTTAACTTAATGTGGGTCTTAGAGAAATGACCTCAAACATGGAATTGCATGAAGTCCCTTGAACAGGCATGTAGCAAAAAATAATTTAATAATTTAATATAATTCGATTGAATGTGAGAACCGAAAACTTCTTATTTTCATATCAAATACATAAATATCTTTGTTGATTAAAATTGAACAGAAAAAATTAAAAATTGTCTCTAATCACCAAATTTATACGAAATGCATAGAATCAAGCAAATAATTTGTTGATTACTAAAAATTTTAAATTGTTAATATTTTTTTTTTTTTTCAATAAATGATATTTTTAATTTTAATAAATAAAATGTTCAGAAAACTTTGCCGTTTCAAACAATGTGGTAATTGATTTCATTATATATAGCCCAGGTTTTGGCAATTCTCAACAACAAAAAAGTCAATTAAGATTGTTTGTTATTCAATAAATATTTTAATTAAAACTTTATTTCAAAACAAGCAAAATGCTAATTAAATCAAAATTAATTTTTGAATTTTCTTTCAACTAAAAAAATAATTGATTCAATATTTTTTTTTTTTTTTTTATTTATATATAAATTTCTTCATATTAATTTAAAATAATTCAGTTGCCCCAGCGCCTTTAAGGCATTATTAAGGCGATTTGGCAGGAATTTTCATAAGATACAAAAATTTACATATAAATACTAAGTCTTATAAAATATTTTTAATAATACAATAAAAATAAAATAACAAATATATATATTTTCAATTTGTACATTATCAGCAAAATCAATTATTTAATTAGATATTAAGCAACATGTTGGTTTAAAAATTCTTTTATGAATCTCTTGAAAAATGATATTCTCGTTATATTTTTCAAATTCTGCGGCAAATTATTGAACTCACGACTACCCATAAACTTTATCACATGTATTAAATTAACATAAAAAATTATCACATGTATTAAATTTTAATACGTTTTAAACAATTATTTTAATTTATAAAAAACTACTGATCATTTTTTCTGTGTGATATTTTGTTTCAAATATAAAATATCTATCGTGTTGAAAAAATAAAAATTCTTAAAAGATAAATAATATCCAAAAAATAAACCTTCAAATAATTATTTTCTTGAAATTTTTAAAATTTTAAATACATATTTCAAATATAAAATTTTTCAAAACAAAAAATTCTTTTTTTAAAGCAATTAACATTCGTAAATTAAAGAAGAACCCCAATCGTTTTTAGCCCCGCCCAAAAAAAGATTGATGCTACAAGTTGTGTATCTATATATATCTGTCCCCTTCCATCATAGAGCCATGAGGCTGTACCGATTTTGATTTGATTTTGTTTGCAGAAAATTGGTACCTCAGATTAGAAAATATCTCCTCTTTTCTGGCTGTATCCTCTTAAAGATGTGAGTATGTGGCACCATTGCTCCCAAATCCCTATATCGATTTAAAATTTAGTTTTTGTAGTTTGAATGGTGGGTTTATTTAAAAGCTTATTGTAATAATTAATTCAAAACGCAGGATGAATCTTCAGTTAACTTACTGCTCACTTGAGGTTAAAGTAAAACGGAACACTTTTTATACCTATGATAAAGTCCTACCTTAAGCTATCGGTGAGTTGTGAAAACGGACTTTAATGTGCATAAAAGCATTCTTTTATATTACTGTTTTCCTTATATGATTTTTTCCACAACAAATTTTGATTTGATATAAATTTTTTCACCCGATGAAAAAAGTTGAAAATAATTTTCAACTCTTTTTCTTTACTCTACTTTGGGATCCCTCGCGATCCCAATTTGCACGAAAAGTGTTCCCGTACCAGTGTGGCCATTTTGGCATTTTTGCAGCTAAATTTACCATTATCAACTTTAATTTAGCTGCAAAATATTCATTTAGCACTTGGCATTTTATTGAGCATTTTTAGAAAATGTTTTTACCTTTGTTTAGCATTATTAATTTTAAAAACTTGGACGAATAGTTGTATTGCTTTCACTTAAATTTTTTATATATTTTACTAAATTGTGACTTAAAATAGTTGTAATTAAAATAATTTCTTATGTTAAAAAACATCTTACCTGTCTTGTTAAAAAAAAAATAGAATATTCAGGGAATATTATAAATCATATTGATTTTAAATATTATTTACCCTTTCATATTATGATATAAAAGTACAAGGAAATTTTACTTTGTATTAAGATAAAAATTCAATAGTGTAAATGTGTGAAAAAATTGTTTGCTCTAAACTGCTGACAAAAAAAATTCTAAAGCTTCAACTTTTCTTATACCATAAAAAATAAAATGATATAAAAAATTTGTATATCATAGAAATAAATCGTTTTAATTTTGCATGTATCAGGGGTTTGCGGGCCCTTTAATTTAAAATTTAATCTCAACTACTGTGCTTCATATTTATGCTCATATCAGATGCTTTACCAAAATCTATCCACTTGTTTAAATATGTACAACCATTTATTTAAATTTCGTTAAAAATAAGTCACTAAAATGTATTTTGCTTCGAATAAAATAAGATATCTTCATTTCAGGAAAAAAGTCTTCAAATCATATATCGTTCAAAAAAATCTGCAAAAATGTTGTAATCAAACTATCACTCCAATACAATACATATATTTTATTTTGTTTTTTTTTTTTAACTTTTCTTTAAAATATATTTTTGAAAAAAAAAATTTTTTTTTAATATTTTTTTATATTTCTTCTTTTTTATATTCACTAAGAACTGACAGCACGAAAAATTGTTCACGGGAGTTTCTCGATAGCATTTTTCCCTTCGAGGGGAATAAAAATTTCATGGGAACAAAAATTCCACTTGTTTTTCACGATAGGGGTGATTATTCCCTGAATATTCTGTTTCTTTAACATGACAAGTAAAATGTTTCTTAACATAAGAATTAACTCTTTTTATACGAAATTATTTTAGGTAAGGCCCCTATTATGAGTTACATTCGATAAACAATTTTCGCTGGCTATCGAACATCGACTATCGAATGTTAATTTGGTATTATGAGTTGGCAGCACTGTCGAAAATTTCGTTGAGCATCGAATTTTTCAACGAAAACAAATTTGCTTTCGACGGTGTAAATAATTTAAAAAAAAATTGTTGAAATTTTAAGTTTTTGTTAATTTATTAGTTTTAGTGTGCAAATTCCACATTCTTAATTATTTTTGGTTATTTTATGCAAGTCTAAAGTCGACAGAAGTAATCAGCAGTTGGAAAAGCTTGTTTCCCTTATGGAACAAAATCCTTTGTTGGCAAAAGAAATTTTTACAAAAGTTCAGGTTACAGGTACAGGCCAGTTCCAGTAAGCGTTCATCTTCATCAGATGAATCATCGTACCATAATTCCGTCGTCATGATTTATATTAGTTTTATTTTTTAAATTTGTTAACAAAAATTTTTTATTTAAAGTGACAGCTGATAGAAAATGTACTACTGTGAATAAACTAAATCACAATAGTACTTCTTTATCGAATGTGTGCCATAATACCAAATGAAAATTCGTTCGATCAACTAAGTCGACTGCTGTCGATAATCGAATTCAGTTCATAATAGGCACCTAAAACTATTTTAAGTCAAAATTTATCGATCGTCCAAATTTTTCAAATAAATAGTGCTAAAAAAAGCTAAAAAGATTTTCCAAAAACGCTAAATAAAATGTCAAGTGCTAAAGGAAAATTTTGCAGCTAAATAAAAAATTTTAATGCTAAATTTAGCTGCAAAAATGACAAAATGGCCACACTGATCACAAGTGTTTTTATTTTTATATGAAAACAAAACAAAAAGGATGGTTTTAATAGTTTTACAATACGGTCTGTGGTTGTAAACTTATATAAATTATTTTTATATTTAATGCATTTGCTATCGATTTAATTAATTTTATTGAAAAAGTTTTTACTGAAGTGCTTTTGAAAATAAATAGAAAATATGAATTAAAAGAATTTTAAAACAAATAGAACAATTGAGTGTTCATTTGATTAGCTTTTTATTTCATTTCAATGAATTTGAACAATTAACGTAAAAGGGAAATATTTTGTGAAAATGGCGGGTGTTTATTAAATAAAATAAAAGTTGACTTTCCATGAGCATGGGTACTTTTTTTTTTTTTTTTAAATAGGTGACTGACTTTAAGCCTTTTAGGAAAAACAGAAAACTTTTGTAAGAGGGAGACTTTTGTTAAAAAGTAATTTTTTTTATGAATAAATATTTTTTTTGGGAAAAAAGTGCTTGTTTTAAACTGTATTATTTATAATAAACTATTAATCGAAGAGAGAAAAAGTACTAAAAGTAGCAAAAGTACCAGCTTTTGCTCTAAGTCGCCTATAAACTATGTTTATACAGTTTCTTTAAAAGGGAAAAAGTACCAATTTTTCCCCGTTTTCTCCTCTTAAAAAGTACACTATATTTTAATCTGGACCAAATTTATCAAAAATAGATAAAGTACCAATGGTAAAATAGTGGAAAAAGTACCAGCTTTTTCACATTTTAAGCCCCCAAAAAGTACACTGTATATTAATGTGGGCTATAGTCTGTTGGTACGTGCACCAAATTTATCAAAAAAAAAAAGTACCAATTTTATCACGTTTTTAACCCCTTAAAAAGTACGGTGTATGTACATTAGTTTAGACCATATACCGTCTGTAAACCAAATTTATCAAAAAGAGAAAAGGCACCAATTTTTCTACATTTTTACCTCTTAAAAAACCTCTTTATTTTAATCTGGGTCATATGCTATTCGTCATCCAAAGTTCAACAATCGCAGAAAAACTTTTTAATTAATGTTATTTAAAAAAAATCTTGCTAGACTTTAAAAAACGGACAAAATTAAAAAATTAACTCAGAATATTTAAAGAGTCAACACAATTTAATAAGCTAAATTAAGACAAAAACAAATTGTTTCTTTAAACAAGAGCAGGAGCAAACAAGTAAGAAAGTATAGTCGGTCCAGCCTGACCATATGATACCCTACACCACAGTATATAAAAACAATTATTACTAGTGTACCCTATTTGGGACCCATGGGCGCGCCTAAACAAAATTATGTTATGAGTTTAAGATTCATTTAAACGTTCTTTTGTGCCGAATATTATTTAAATATCTTCATCTATTTGAGATTTTTGAATGGGGGTTTATATGGGCCCTATGGTTAATTTTGGATCTACCCGAACAACAATTTGTCATGACATGATAGGTATCGTTATTATCGCCAATTTTTATGTTAATAACAACGAAGTTGTGTCCTTAAAATCTACTTTCGGGAGTAGTATTTATGTGGGCTATGATCAAATATGTACCGATTCCAATAATATTTGGTTCCAAGAATTTTTGGTTGGACCAAACTTAATCTAAATACCAACATAATAAGATGATTTATGGGCACAAATGCCCTATTCAGGTAAGAAGCTTGTATGGGGGCTATGGGAAATGGTGGACCGATTCACCCCATTTATAATAAGCTTGGTCCTTGGTCCTAGAAACTTTGTACCAATTTTCATCAACATATCTAAAAAATTGCGATCTGTACTGTGCGGACAAGGTTTACATGGACAGCCAGCCAACCGGCCTGCCAGCCGGACGGACATCGTTTATTCGCCTCAGAAAGTGATTCTGAGCCGCTCGGTATACTTAAAGGTGGCTCTAGGACCAATATTTTAAGGTGTTACAACGATCAGCGCAAATGCAAAATACACTCTCTTCTATTGTGGTGTGGATATAAAACTAAAGATAGTGGGAAGGAAGCAAAAAAAAAGATAAATAAAACTAAAACTATAGTAAAAGGAAAAAACGAAAGGAAACGGAAATGAGCTAGATGGTTTAATTTAACAAATATAGAATAACATTTATTTAAAACAAAAAATACAAACATAGAAAAGAATAGTTTCTTTTTAAAAGCTTTTGATAAAAAAAATGAAAAAGAAAAAAATTTAAATGCCATCTGTACAAGAAGTATTTTATTTAATAATTAAAAAAAGGAAAAAGGGCATCTTTTTTATAATAAAATTTCAATTTAAGAATGTGCATGTTACATCTCAGATGGTTTAGGAAATTTTAAATTCTAGAAAATTGAAAATGTTATGGGTCTATTATGTACTAAGCAAAAGCATTCTTGTGACTTTTGTTGAAAAAGTGACCTTTGTGGGTCCTTGTAAATTTAGTTATAAGTTCACGTTTACATTGTACGATTTTTGTCGCTGCGATTCTTATATTATTTAGAAGGAAGAGAGGAATCACTATTTATATATATATATATAAAAAAAAGTGTTTTATCAGTTAAAAAATTGTTTAAAAAGTATTAACATTTAATTAATGTGATAATTGAATCAATTATTTTTTTAGTTGAAAGAAAATTAAAAATTTAATTTTGTTTTAATTAACATTTTAGTTGTTTTGAAATAAATTTTCAATTAAAATTTTAATTAAATAACAAAAAATCTTAATTGACTTTTTCCGTTTAACATAAAATAATTTAAACATGTAGAATTGTTGTTGGGAATTGTCAATATTTATTTAAATAAATTAACAAATTTTTTGAAATGGCAAAGATTTTTGATCATTTTTTTAATTAAAATTAAAAATATAATTTATTGAAAAAAAAATATTCAAAATTTTAAAATTTTTAGTAATCAATATAATCATTTTGGTAATAGGTGCAAAATCAACAAATTGTTTGCTTGATGTTATAAATTTGGTATAAATTTAGTGATTGGAGAAAATTAATAATTTTTTCTGTGTATATATTTTATGTTTTTATTTTTTTGACACAAGCTGATACGGAAAATTAAATTTGGATGAAATATTTTGTAATATAAAGATTTAATTTGGTTTAGGAATTTTTGAATATTACATTTGGTTTAGGAATATCCTTTTTAAATGTATCCAAGAAGCAACTGGAAATCAACAATGAGGACTATGGTTTTTTGGGCAATTTTGGGGATTGAACTTTTGCACAAATATTTTCAAAACAAAAGTGTGCCTGATATCAAAAATGTTGCAATGTCTCTGCTTAACATTTCGACACGAAGGCTCGATGTAATTTTTTTTCTCGTATCTATTTTATTTATTGAATTGTAAGTTTATAACGGCTAGTTAAATTTTAAGCGCCGATGTTAAATGTGAATCACACCTAAACATCTAGTTTTTTTCTGAATTTCATTTGACATTTCTCAATTTTAGACTAACTCAATTTGAACCATGGAAAGATACACAATCGAGCAACGCGTTAAAGTTATTCAGGCTTATTATGAAAATGGGCGTTCAAATCAAAATGCATATCGTCAATTTTCGAAGAAAATCATCTTCAGTGATGAGGCACATTTTCACCTCAGTGGATTCGTCAATACGCAGAGTTGCCGGATTTGGGCGAATGATAATCCAAGAGTGATTGTCGAAAAACCAATGCACCCACAAAGAGTGACTGTTTGGTGGGGTTTATGGGCTGGCGGCATCATCGGGACGTATTTTTTCCACAATGAGGCCGGTCAGGCAGTTACTGTGAATGGTGTTCGCTATCGTGAGATGATAACGAACCCTTTTATGGCCCAAATTGGAAGATATGGATGTTTACGATATGTGGTTTCAACAGGACCACACAGCTAACGAAACAATGGCTCTTTTGCGCGACAAATTCAATGGCCGTGTTACCTCACGTGGTGGCGATGTCAATTGGCCGCCAATATCATGTGATTTGACACTGTTGAACTTCTTTCTTTGGGGTATTTGAAAGAAAAGGTGTACGTCGATAAGCCAGCAACAATTCAACAGCTAAAGGATGAGATAATTTGGCACATTAACGGCATAGAACCTCAATTATGCCTCAGCGTCATTGAAAATTTGGACTATCGGATGGAGGTATGCCGCCTAGGTCGCGGCGCCCATTTGACCTATATTTTGTTCCATACATAATTGAACCATACCAATATTATCATAATAACAAGAAATTACAATAATTTCCTAAATAATTTGTGTTTTATTCAAAATCAACATCGGCCCTTAAAATTTAACCACCCTTTATAAAAAATATGATGATTTGATATACATAAACTAAAAATAACACAGGTCTGCGATAAAAAAGTTTTACATAATTTCATATAAAACATGTGGATATGGTATATATCAAAGTTCGTAAACATAAAGTTACTCTTCGTCGAATCGACGAACTTTTTAACAAAAATTCTTTAAAGCTTTCGTCATCAGCTATTGCTGTGCAATGTATTAGCGTTATTTGAATACACATGAAAAAGTTATATGATATAGTGTTAATGAGCTTCGTTGAATCGTACAGACGTACAGTTGCCATTAAGGGTTAAATAATAAATAATAGACATATCTTCACGAAATTTTATTTATTGTCTTGGCTAGGATGTTCAGCCGATTAATTCTTGTTCGGTTTTTCTGTTAAATCTAAAAATTTTTAAAGTTTTAAGTCAAATAAATAAACCAAATGTATGTTTCCGTTGGAATTTAAAAAAAACGGTCATGTTTAGTGAGTAATTCATATACATGGGCTTACTGCTTACTGAAAAATTTTTAAAAATAATGCCGTAATCCCTTAATTTGCACCTATTATTGAAACAAATGCAACAAAAATATTGTTAACCCTAAGCCACACGTTCAACAACTTGAAAGTGATTTAAAGCTGTTCACAAAAACTGCTTGTCAAAACTTGTTTGAATTGACAGCTGCATTTAAAAAATGACCCCCACCGAAAAAACATCTCAAAATAGTAGCAAGTGTAACAAATAGTAGTATTGTGTAACAAAAAGCACAAGGATTTTTTAGAAAACAATTTATTTTTAATAAAGCACATTTATTTTTTAAGAAATATATTTTTTATAAAGAAAGCGACAAAGTGAATTTGTTGTCAGTTGTTAAATTGAACGTAAAGTTGGCAAACAAATGGAAAGGTCATCAAAAATTATTTTCGGGAATGAAATATTTTATTAATTAATTCATTTATTAATGATGTGCTAATAATCCCAATTTTTTAATGAAAACACTGAAATTTATTGTTGTGGGAAAGCTAGTTTCTATGCGCATTTCGCTGGTTGCTTAGGCCAGCTCGTCAGGAAACTTTTTCCAAATACTTTAGAAAAGCTAAAAATATTATACAAGTAAGACCATAAAGTGAATAAGAATTTTAAAACACTCAGGTCTTACATGTAACAATATCAAAGCTTCAACAAAGACACAACAATAAACCGTAAATTTTTCTTTCTTACATTCCCCTACAATTGGCTCGTTTTTTCCAACACGAATTGTAGTTGTAAGAGGATAGAAAGAAAAAAACAAAATTAAAAAAAAAACAAGTTGCTTAAATAAAGCAGCTTGCCATTTCAGATTTTTATTTGAGAGCAATCTCGTGGTCAATTTAAAAAGTGGGAGCAGCTTTACCGTTGGTGCTACTAAAGTAGCAATTTGCCACTTTTTCGACTGCTTGCATACTATTTTGCTACTTTTACAAAATGCAACCAAATGTGATACATTTTGTAGTTCTTACCACTTTTTGGGTACTTTTTACTAAATGATGAGATACTTTTTGAACTTTCCGTTTTATTACATCTCCCAGCATTAATATAAACTGTAATTATTTTAATTTATATGCAATCTTATCTGATTATTTTCTCTATCGTAATAAGCTTATGCACATATTGCAATTCTGAATAACTTCGAAACTGTTGAAAATATAAAAAAAAATTGAATGACTCAAAGGCTTTTAAAAAACCAGACCTGATAGAACCAATCATTGAACAGATTTGGATTCAGCAAGCTAAGGTCAATTAAAATCACATTAAAAAAGTTATTGCTTTCATCTGGTATAATCTTTTCTGGATTTTTGTTTACCATTTAAAAATGTTATTGGAAATTTTAAATAAATTAAACCAAATACGTGCAAAAACATTATTTTGTGTACTTTTTCCTATTATAAAACAGTGCCGCCTTTTTTTCTTAAATCTCATTTTCGGTGCCACTTTTTTTGTAAAAATCCCCTTTTTTGGTACTTTTTGAAAATATCCAACGGTAACGCTGAGTGTGAGTACGTTAGTAAAAAAAAGTGAGAGAGTATAGCATATTAAAAGGAAAGACAAAACTTGATCGTGTGGCTTCCAAGTAAAGCAAAACATTTAAACAACATTTTATTTTTAAAAGATCATTTTAAAAGATCTGTTTAATTGTTTGTACATATAAAATTATATGATCTCAACACATGTTTTTTTTATCGTTGTAAAGGTCTTATCAATTAGTATGAATTTTTACGTTTGTTTTGTTTTTTTGTTAATAAAATACTTGTAATTAATAATGTTTATTTACTCAAGTACCAATTTTTTCTAAAATTTTCGAAAAAAATCCCTTAATTTATAAAATTTTTGGATTTTGAATTATTCGATTAATCGATTAATTTTGAAATGTTATTCGTTTAATCGAATAAGTCAAAAATGATAAATATCGATTAATCGTTTAATCAAACAAAAAAAAAAAGCCGATTAATTGAACACCCTTGTCTTGACCAACTGCAGTGGGCTTAATTTTACAACAATATCATTAAGCGTTGCAGTTTATGGCGTAGTAAAGTATTTTGCGAGATTGTATGTCTTGTGAAATTAGATTATTCTTAATTGCACCACAAAAGCATTATTCATTACGCTTTTAGTCATACTTACATGACTTCCGACAGTGGCCGTAGGTAAATTATGGACCGACCTTCGCGAAATTTGGTGACATGTAAAAGGAATTTGTTGAAATTAAATAACATTCGGTGCGTTCCGCCACAAATAAATGTTAGTTTTCGTCAAGCTTTTAGGGAGGTAGTTTCTCATTTTGGAATTGGACTAAATTTTACAATGACGTTTGTCATTAGATTGATGTCACATTGATGCCATTTGTAATAACATTGATATTACAATTCTGATGTAAGAGCATCATCAATATGAAAATGCATTTTCCTATGAGTGTAGAATTTTGGAATTATAAGCGACTTTTAAAGGAAATTCCGATATTTTTTTTTTTTTTTTTTTTTGTCAAATATCGGTAACAGTTTTCGAAAATTTTTTAATTGCTTATATAATTTCAAAATTAAACTTAAAATCAATAAAAGTGCGATTAATCGGTAATCAAGATGAAGTTACAAGTTTTAAATCGTAATTTAATCGTAATGCTAGCCCTACTAAAACATCATAAAAGAGTACATATTTTCATACCCTTCACCACAAATGGAAAGGGTATATATAAGTTCGTGATATCGTTTGTAGTTTGCACAATACTGATCTTAGCTCCTATAAGGTATAAATATGTAGGTTAAGCATTAATGCGTAACTTCGCTACGATATGATATTCCTCATGAATTATATTCTTCATAAATATGAAGAAAAAGTCCCATAACTGCCTAGGAGTCGTCCCTAAAGGTGCCCGTAGACGACATGTTTTTTACATCTGACTTGTCAACTTTTCAAGTCATATGTAATTGTGAATGTCTGTCAAAATTGCTGTTTTACAGAAGGTTTATAATATTTGGTCACAAAAGTACATGTACGTTTGCTTCCGACATTGTCTATGTTTTTTTTCTCTGTAGTAAAAGAATAAAACGAAGTAGTTCTTGGTTTCAAAATAGCGTTCTGCCGCCACAAAAATTTTTATTTGCGCCGTAAAAAAGTTCAGGCATCTTAACATTTTTTTCTTCAAATTCGAAGATACCAATTTAGGATATTATAATGAATCGTTTCTTATTTATATACATATGTACATAATTTATATTCAATGGTGAAATGATTATACATATATCGGTATTGTAAAATATTTACTTAAGCCGGCTAATGATTCCGTCAACAATGCACCGTCGCTTCCGATTTCTTCCCGGCATAGATTTCTGACACAGCTGATGTCAGATGGTTTGTCAGAAGAAAATAGAGTACGCTCTAATTGAAATTTTGTCAGATGACTTTGCGTCTGACTTTTACAGATGTATTTTGCAGTGGGGAATTTGACAAGTCAGATGTAAAAAACATGTCGTGTACATGCAACTTTAGATGATAGAATGTATGACCGACCTCCATTAGTTTTTTGTCCTTAACATTTTCTCAAACACACTTGCCCCTTATCACCATCCATTAGAGGGGCTGCCATACAAGTATGACGTTTTATGAAATTCTTAAATTCAATTTACATTTTTCATCTTTTGTGAATTAAACCCAAAGTTGTAGACGCGCATACATGTTGTGAAATAAGGTATATCTCGAAAACAACGGCTAACCTAGATTTTAGATTAGATATGAATAAGCCCATACGCACCGCCACCCAGAGGATCTGTTGTGCAGCCTGTGTATATCACCATGTCAGGCTCAGGCTGCGTACAAGGCCTATCACCCTGCCCGGTGAAACATCGTAGATTTCAGTTGGGTCCCGCTTTTGGAACTTCCAGGAAGAATTTTTTTTTTTTTTTTTTGAGGAGGGGGGGCAGCAACAGAGGAGGTGTTCCGACATTTCGTCATCAAACTCACAAAATCTGCATGTCTTGGTACCAACATTACCCATTATATATTGATGGTACATGGACGGCAGCGCCCACAAGTATAGGCCAACAAGTAGCCTAAGTTGCCCTTCTCAAGAAGAAGCAGCCTACCTGTCCTGTTGCGGGACAGTCACAAATCTCTTGGACTGCCTTTATTCAGAGATGGACGTCCATGTGTGAAGGAATTCATGTTCGGACCATGTTTGCAACGTCCCTTTAATGTGACTGGCAGGGGCACAGCAAGCCTAAATAACGATTAAGATCACTGGATTCAGCGTACTCGAATGCGGGTGCCCCGCTTGACAGTTTTTTCAACTAGCACAGTGTTATCAATACACAACTTCCGACTTTATCTGGGCTGGATTGGAGAAGTTGGCGTGGCACTTCCCATACAAAGACATTTTAGATATTTGTATATCTGGAGACCGACAAAAGCCAAAATTTCCAAATTATAACCTTTCTAATGAGCGTTATTAGAGAAGTGGGAGTGGCACTTCCAATACAAATTTTTTTTCCAAAGTTTCGTTATTGAATCTTCATATATTAAATGTGAACTAACAATAAGTATCACAGTTTCTGTTCCCATATTTAGGTGTTTATCGGTCTTCTTATTGGGTGAGTGCTGCAGTGTCTCTTCTCCTTAAGCGAGTGTGGCCGCCATCATTTAAGATATTTCGAGCTAGTGGATTTTGGTGTGTTGAATGAAGCTTTTTTAAATATTTTACTGCGTATTTTGTAATCATAGTATTTACCAATGCCACGTTGAGATCCTTGTGGATATTCGAGTTTTTAACATACCAGAGAGCAGCTGTGATTATTCGAAGAAGTTTATTTTGGCGCCTTTGAATTTTTTCGATATTAGACGCTGAGGCAGTGCCCCATAATTGAATACCCCGTAGCACCGGATTGGTTTTAAGATAGAGTTGTAAAGTAGAAGTTTGCAATCGAGACTAAGGACAGAATTTCTTCCAATAAGCCAATGAATTTGAATGGCTTTTAGTTTCATTTGAGTTAATTTTGCATCTATATGGTATTTCCACGTTAAACGGCGATAGAGATGTATACCGAGGTATTTTACATGCGAATGCTGAGTTATTATTTGATTATTGATTTTAATAGGGGGCATCCCATACAAATGAAAACAAAAAAGATTTTTGTATATCTGGAGAATCGTGGCATTAAAAGTTTTCAAATTAATTAGTATTGTTGTTGGTTATTTTGTTGAACTGTTTTATGGTTTTTAATCCAAATTTTCATATTTTTTATTAGGCTAAAGTTCATTAAAGGAAGTCCTTCCTTCATAAAAATAATTTAATGAAAATTAAGTCTCCAAATTTGTTACAAATAGCTTTGATGTGAATTCATGATATCTGGCAAAATGTGGGCTGGATTGGGCAAGTGGGCGTGGTACAAAGTACACCTTTTATCTGAAGCACGGTAGGAGAAAAATTGTACAAATTTGGTACACATATCTGGGTTGTTCTATTTGATAATGTGTGTTGGTGGGTAATTGGTCTATGACAGTGTATAAAGTTAGATGAAGGGTATTTATGATTCGGCACAGTCGAATATAGTAGCACGCTTACTTGATTTAACCTGGTATTTTTAATATTTATTTTTTTTTTTCTAACAATTTTAAAACACATGTTTTTCTTAAATAAACAAAGTTTAGAATTTGGAAACTCATTTTAGAGATTGATAAAACCTACTTTTTTTTGAATTGAGCATTACGCAATAGAAATAAATGAAAAAAAAAATTTAGTTTTAACTTAAAAGCAGACGAGATAGTTTTAAAATTGTGGAAAAAGAAGTGCAATTTTCAATCAAACATTTTTAAATCTTTTATTTGCTTAAATCTAGTTTACTCTCGTTAGAGATATTTACTCTAAAATTTAACTTAGAAAATTTTTTGCTGTAAGTTAAAAATTACAAGAATTTTTTTGACGGCAATTTATATATTATTCCGAGTTATGGGCCATTAAATTTTGGATATATTCTTCGTTATATCTTTAATATTTTAGTTCATTTGTGGCAATATTGGTAAACTTGACAAATCCCTTAACCCATTACCAGCTAAATGAAGAAAAAATTGAAAAAAAATATATTTAAGAAAATGTAATCCATTAAAACCCGAATTTATTTAATTAAACATATTTTCTGGCATTTCCATTTCAAAAATGTACTCATATTTTCTTAAAAATTAAGAAAATCTTAATTGAGCGAAACCGGTGTTCGACATACCATAGAGTTTAAAATCATACCGCCCAGTCAAAGGCCAGCAATGCAAAAAATTGATTTGGTAAGAGAAAACGGTGTTCAACATGTTTTGATCGCATCTTTTAGGATTTCAAACAAGTTTTTTATGATACCCATATTATCCCAGCAAAGCATAAGTAAATTAAGAAATGAGCAAATATTTTCGAAATGTCGAAGGCCAATAACTCGGAAAATTTGCCTCGCCGCAAATTTGTCTAATTTCAAAATGACGTGTTCTACTCCCTAAATCACAATTTTTTTTCGGTTAACTTGGGTCAACTAGATTTATTCCTTTTTATTAAAAATTTTAGCTTTTTCGAAAATATACATTTATTCAAATTTAAAAGTGATTTTAAAAAAGGTAGTAGTAGTTAAAAAGGATTTTAATTCAAATAGTGTGTTCTCTAAAAATATTACACGATAATTACCCAGAAAAAAATTTTAGAACCTTCGTCGAGTTTTTAAAATCTCTTTACACTTCCTATATACACACACTCAAGCACACAACATCATCAAAAGATGGCATTTTTACGAGGACGCCGTTACATTTCGAAAATGTTTGCCATTTTAACAGCAGTTTGGTGTTGTATTGCCTTTGTCTTTATCTTCAACGTTGACACGAGATACGAAATTGCCAGCAGTTTATGGAATTCCATGCCTCAGCAGATGAAAAGTTTGCCTGTCGGTGGTATGAACAATGTTGTTGTGCATGCCAACGATAATAGAGTATATCATGGCAAATTAATAGCGGGCAAGAAATCAAATAGTAATACGAAATCGCAACAGAAAGTGGGTAAGTTATCGAGATATTTAAAAAAAATGCATGAAAAATGTTTGACAATAAACTTCGATAATAAGAAAATTTTTAGGGAAAGTCAATTAGTGCGATAACAGAACTATAGTGATTTGTACAAGGTGAGTACGCTGTTCACCCTCCATTCCGCCCCCAGTCTACTATTTTTAAAGAAAATTGTAAACTTATTATGGTTAAATTTAACCATATTATTATCACCGACAACCATATTATGGTTAAATGTGTCCTCCATCAAGAGGGCACAACCAAATTATAGTTGTCTCCGAACATGTTTTGGTCAATAATAACACAAATATGGTTAACACTTATAATAGCATGGTTGGTTTTCAACCATATTGCTCTTGGAGAAGAGGAAAATACTATTGTTAATTTAAAAACAAATTATTGTCATATTTAACCATAACATGTTTAGAGGCAACCATAATATGTTTGTGGCTTCATGATGGAGGACACATTTAACCATAATATGGTTGTCGGTGATAATAATATGGTTAAATTTAAACATAATATGTTTAAAATTTTATGTAAAAATAGTTTTGTTGGAGGTGACCATATTTAAACATATTTTTTTTCTACGTGTAGCTAAACCGATTTTGATGAAATAGAAAATATAGGCTTTTGACTTTTTCATTTAAACCTAGGACCAATAGGGCGACATAGGGAAAATTAATGCCTCTCCGAAAATATTTAACCCATTTTGATGAAATTTTAATCAGCGTAAATAAGACACACAGGGCTTATATATTTCCAAGCTAGGAATATGAAGGAGCAAATGATTTCTGCCTATCCGAAACTATCTTCCCGATTTCGATGAAATTTAAAACATTTAGATCGATTTACATACAATAAAACATACAGGGGCCTAATCACCGCATATGATATCGAGCAAAATTGATCGAAATTTTTCATTTTGGTATCATGACACTCGATATCGGATAACCTGTATCGTAATTTGAGATGATAGCATTCGATATCTAGTAACCAACGCCATTACATCTCTCAAGTTTTTATTCGATAAGTCACTGTCTATCGTATGCAGAAATATACGATAGTCTACTCGATACGTTAGTTTTCTCGACATCGAATGCGGTGATTGGACCCCAGGCTTTTTATTTTTTTCAAACCTTGGACCAGTAGGAGACATAAAAGCCATTTCTGCCTCTCCGAACATATCCAACCTATTTTCATTTTACTTTTATAGTTAGTCAAAAATTAACCCTTGGCGGGCAACGCTGCGCAAAATTTCGATAGGCTTTATAATAGAGTGATAAAAAAGTCTAAAATGGGTAGAACTGGATTGGCATTTTAAAGTAACTTATCATCCTAAATCCAAAACTCTTTTCATATGAATTTCTATAGCTATGGCGGCATATCACAAAAAAATGCATTTCAAAAATCGGCTTAAAGGGATAACAAGTTGTAAACAGGGGAAATTTAAGTTCATTTTGATCAACCCCATTAACGCTGAAATCTAACATACCTAAATAAGAGTGGAACACGTTTTCTAGCTGTCAAAAATCGTCATGCCCATACAATTTGTACGAAGCATCCCCAAAGAGCGCGGCGTCAACTCTTTGCAATTGGAAAATCCGATTTCGACAGCGCGTTAAAATATTTGTGATTTTGACAACCCTGTTTTTACATTTGGTAAATAAATAATGGCAAATTATCTATTTTTAGGTCAAACTACCGTTTTTAATTCCATTTCTTATATCTATTATGAGGGTTTTAGTAAACACGAAATTGAGCACTACTGTTTGTAACACAACGCTGACGCTCTTGTTTAGGTATGACATATCAGCGTAAAAGCTACGCGGAAGAAAACGTGCCGCCTTCCGCTCTTGTTTATGTACGGCTGTAAGAGCTTATTTATTTTTTGGCTTAAACTACCACCAGGAACAATTTTGACTGTAAGGGGCAAAATAGGGTAAAAGTTCGTACCTTTGGTACTTTTTATAAACACGTCTTTTTTTCAAATATTTTTCCGATCCTAAACTAAAAAATAAAAATGAATTTCTATAACAACGGTGGCCTGTCGCAATAAAAGTACATTTTGAAAGTCGTACTTTAGGGGACAAAAATTAGAATTTCTGGGACATTTTAATTAAGTTCATTTAGACTGAAATATTTTAAAACTAAATTAGTTTTATGCTTGAACTATCGCCGGTGACATAGGCTTGGTCAATTAAAACTTTAAACGTAAAACAGGGAACAAATTCGTACTTTTGGTTCTTTTTGCAAACACAATTTTTTTTAAATATATTTTTGCGATCCTAAATTAAAAGTACGGTCGCATGTCACAATAAAAGTTATTTTGGAAAGTCGATCTTTTAGGGGGTAAAAGTGAGTAACTTAGGAAATTTTTAATAAGACTGCAAAATTTCAAAAGTACAATTGTACCAACTTTAACATCGCTGAACTACATTATGTGTGTTCGTTTACTTTACTAGCAGAAAGAGGGTAAATTTAAAATTTACGAAATTTTTCTCACAATTGCTCAAAAAAAAGGGAATGAACATATTACCAGCAAAAACTACGAGTAGCAAGTTAAGCCTCAGTTAGCTGACAGTGACAGTAATTTTACCGTACAGTAAAAACTAAGATAAATCAATTTTCTACAGATTTACACCCATATCCATAAAAAATATTTAAGGTTAATATCAAGTTTATGGAACGAATTTTCTATAAAAATTTGTTTAATAAACCTTTAATTAATCAAAAATATTTTTTATGAATATGGGGGTTAGACGTTACGGTCTAACTGCTAACTACGAAGGCGGATCAATAAGTCCGTGACTTTGCGAAGTTCCCTCGTAGTTATATGAAATGCAACTTTGCGCTTAACAGCTGTTCAAAACATACAACCTCATGGATTTTTCTAAACATGGGAAAAAGTGATTTTCGAGTGCTCATTAAACATTATTTTTTGCGAAAAAAAAAACCGTCAATCAAACCAAGGAAAAGCTTGATAAATATGGGGACTCTGCACCATCGATTTTAATGGTAAAAAAGTTTTTTGAAGTCAATACACCCGAAAATGTCGAAAAAATTCACGATGTGGTGTTGGCCGATTGAAGAGTAAAAGTGCGTGAGATTGTTGATGCCCATAAACGTAATCGTGTGACAACTTCAAAGGATTGTTGAGCTAAAAGGAGATTATGTTGAAAAATAAATTTTTTTTTCTAAAAAAAAACTGTGTTTCATTCAAAAAGTCACGGACTTATTGATACGCCCTCGTATAATCGTTTTAATTGCTTTACATACAACAAAATGAAGCAGCTGTATTGCAACGTTACTGTTACTGTCTGCTAACTGGGACTTTAGGCATATCGACACTATTCAGCTGTAAGATACGAGATTATTTCCTAATAAATTCAATTATTTTGAAATATTTGCGCAAGATTATTGTTTACAAATTGTAGAAAAATAAATATTTTCTGTTATTAAAAATTTTTTAAAATTGTGTTTTTTATTTTTGTTTTGTAAACAAAAACATGGAACAGGTGGCTGAATAACTCTTGCTAGTAAAAATTTTACTAGCAAGTTTTTCGAGTACGTGAATAATTAATACAGTACTTTTCGCTAACAGTTCACTACTATAGTTGCACAACTTTTGTGGACTATAAGCGAATTTGGTTATAACCAATTGTTTTTATACGCCGTTTTATGGATTATAAGTGAATCGTAGTGTAATTCACATTTTGGACAATATAAAAATTATTTTCTCCAATAAAGCCACTCAATATAACTTGTGTACTCATTTTTGCTACTTTTATGAAGTAGCCTAAATTTGAGATTTATAAAAGTTAACAGAGAGGTAAATAAAAAAAAGTTTTTAAAAAAAATATAAAAATCAGAGTGGACTGTAAGCGAACTTTTTTGCATAAAGTTTTAGAAACGCATTCAATGAAATGTGGCTTTTAAACGAATAATTTGTATGAAATTCGAAAAATCTGTAACTGGCAGTTTTGGCTTTAATCCGTTTTTGGCCTTTAACCGAATGGACTATAAGCGAAAAGTACTGTAGTAACATTTATTGAAAATAAGCAATAATTTTCTGTAAATGAATAACCCCCATATTCATAAAAAAATATTTTAGGTTTAGAACTGGTTTGTGAAACGAATTTTCTATAAAAGTTTGTTTAAAAAACCATTTATTAATTAAAAATATTCGTCATGAATATATTCTTCATGAATATGGGGGTAAACCTTTTATGTACTGTTTCAAATTATTTTAATATTATATTTTTTTTATTTTGTGTTTTTATTGCTCCCTTCATCTGTTCATTTAGATGCTCCTGGAGAAATGGGCAAACCTGTTATTTTACCCACGAATATGACTTCTGAAATGAAAAAGGCAGTAGACGATGGTTGGCAAAAGAATGCTTTTAATCAATATGCTTCCGATATGATTTCCGTACACCGAAGCTTGCCAGATTACAGAGATAAATGGTATGTAAATGAAACCCTTTTCGAAAACTAGAAAAGAAAATACTCAACGAAAATTTAAAGGAAATTTGGAATTAGAGGACATATTTGTTAAGTTCGCTATTCCTAAGACATTTTAATAAAATTTTTCAATTTATAACATACATATTGGAAAAACCTTGCTATTTATAAGGCTGTTATAAAAATTTGCTATTTTAAAGAAATGTTGGACAAATTTTATTGAAATCTTGCTATTAATAAGTGTTTTTTTTTAATTTTCTATTTGTATAAAATTTTGAGAAATTTTATAGGAAAATTTTCTAGATATTGGGAATTATTTCTTTTTATAAGCAACTTTATTATATTCAACATTTTTAATTTTTCGAATTTATTCTATGAGTTGAATTTCAGTTATGTATTTTATAAAGCTTTTTTGTAATAGTTCTATTCCTTAAATTTTTAGGAATGACTTTATACACTACCAGACTATTATCTTGTATCTTCTTGTTTCATTTTACCTTAGCTTTCCGTTGGATAGCAATGAAGTATATTTATGTACAGAAAAATTTACAATTATTAGACACCAGCAGAATGTAATACATTTTCTGGCCCGCTACGGCCTTCGTCAGCAATCTTTGTGTCACACTGGATAGTGATACTTTATAAATTGAATGTATTTAACTCAACTATTTTAACAAATAGATATTGGGAATTATTTCTTTTTATAAGCAACTTTATTTTATTCAACAAGAAGATACAAGATAATAGTCTGGTAGTGTATAAAGACATTCCTAAAAATTTAAGGAATAGAACTATTACAAAAAAGCTTTATAAAGTACATAACTGAAATTCAACTCATAGAATAAATTCGAAAAATTAAAAATGTGGAAAATTTTCTATTTAATAAAAATAAAATTTACAATTTATTATCAAAAAAGTTGTTTTTGGAAATTCATAATTTGTTTCATTAAAAGATTTTATTTGTTGTGCTTAATTCTCTTTTTTTATAATTGATAAAAATACTGAAATTTATTATTGGAGGATAAGCTGTTCCCATGCGCATTTCACTGGTTGCTTAATCCAGATCATCAGGAAACGTTCTCTTAAATAATTTTAGAAAAGGCAAAGCTATCAGCAAACAAGACTACAGAGGGAATGAGAATTATATACACTCAAAAAGTATTGTTTGCAACGATATCAAAGCTTAAACAAAATACGAACAATAAAGGCTGAGTTAGGCGAACGTTGCTGTACCAGTAAAGGCCATGTCAGATAAAACTTTTGCTTCGCGTTGCGTTACCGATTCGCTTTGACATCTAAGATAAAATATACATACTTATACGAAATATGTCACATAAAGTACTTTCAAAGCGAAGCGAAGCAAAAAGTTAGCCAACTCTAATCTTTTAGCGCGCTTTGACAATTGGCTAGTATAATTTTCTTTTTTTTTTAATTTTTTTTTGCCAAATTCAATTCTAAAAAACTGTCCAATTAAATTTTTAACTTTTATTTTTATAACAAATAATTAAATGTACAAATTACCAACCGCTTTTATAAGTAAATAAGCATTGCGTGAGTGTTGTCAGAGTTTTCATTGTGTCATATGCATTTTGCTTTGCGTTTTTCTGCCAAAGGTAGAAACGTCACGCAAAGCGACAAAGTTGTATCTGGCACGGCCTTAACTTACTGTAACGGACTGCTAGCACGTTGGTACACTTATAGAACATCTAAAAACGTGTCATATGTTTTTCACATACATAAACAAAAAAGCAAAAGTATACATAAGACAACACACAGTGCTGGGAAATCAAAAGGTTTAAATGGTGACCGCTGTACAGAAAAAGTACCAAGTGATTAAAATGGTATTAAAACAGTATTTAGTGTATGTAAACAAACATTAATATTTTAATATCTGATATTTATATTATAGATTTACAATAAAAAAAATATGTATTTTAGCATATACATATATACAAAACAATGTTTTGTAACCATTTAATTTTATATATAGGGTCCGCCATCTAACGTTTTTTTTTCAACTAGTGCTTATTTCGTGAATGGTAACACTTAGCTCATGACTGATTTGACAGATAATTAGTTTTATCCTTCCGCTGAACGAATATGGGTGTGTATACGCTTGAACAACGCTGGGAAATATTGCGACATTACTTTGAAAATCATGATAATGTTGCAGAATGTGTGCGAAAATTGCGTACGGATTTTGAAAGAAAACCTAACCTCCGTATGTTCGTTATCTTGTGAAAAA
Source organism: Pollenia amentaria (assembly GCA_943735925.1). Taxonomy (NCBI): domain Eukaryota; kingdom Metazoa; phylum Arthropoda; class Insecta; order Diptera; family Polleniidae; genus Pollenia; species Pollenia amentaria. The sequence goes on along the minus strand of OX031010.1, from coordinate 20,061,324 downwards.
ACGAATTTCTGTTCACAAAAATTGAAGAGGAGGATATTGGCAACATTTGGTTTCAACAGGACGGCGCTACGTGCCACACAGCCGAAGCTACACTCGATGTTTTGCGCCCTGTTTTTGAAGATCGGACTATCAGCCGCAGAGCTGATGTCGTTTGGCCACCTCGGAGCTGCGATTTGACACCGTTGCACTATTATTTGTGGGGTGCCGTCAAAGATAAGTGTTACGCCGACAAGCCAGAGACAATTGACGCTTTAAAGGACAATATTCGTGAAGCCATTGGTGAAATACAGCTGCACACAATCGATAATGTGCTTAAAAATTGGACCGATCGTGTAGGCTACTGCATGGCCAGACGAGGCAGCCATTTGAATGAAATTATTTTCCATTATTAACCGGAAGGATTGTACTTTCAAAGAAAAAAAGAAATTTGAGAAAATATTCAGTTTTTTTTATAGCATTTTCAAAAAAAAAAGTTATTTGGCGGACCCTTTATTTTTCATTTCTATTGTATGTGCACATGCATTTATTTGTTTTGTACATCTAAGCATATGTATATTTATATATATGGAAATATGTTGTATTATAAGTAGTTTTGTCGAAAGTCCATAGATATACTGACGAAAAGTACCAAAAAAAGAGTGAAAATACCCCCATTCAATTTAACATAGGAGCAACCCATCACTGTTTTACAAATGTCACGTAACAACGGTATGAAATTCTATTTTATACAGAATAAAACGTTACAACTACGGTACATTATATTTCGGTAAGCTTTTGCATTGCTTTTCATATACCAAAAAGCTAAAAGCTGATTGATACAGTACAGCAACGTGCTCCTAACTGAGCCTGAAAACAGAGAATTTATCTTTTCTTACATTCCCCTCAAAAACAAATTATAAAAAAAATTTGCTATTTTATAGAAATTATTTTTAAAAATTTACTATTTTATATGAAATTTATTTAAAAATGTTGCTATTTTATAGGATATTTGGTGAAAACTTTGCAATTTTATATAAAGCTTTTTGAAAAAGTTGCTATTTTATAGAAAATTTTGTAAAATTTGCTATTTTAAGGAAAATGTTGCTATTTTTTAGATTTTTTTTTTTAAATCACTATTTTATAGGACATATTGTAAAAAATTAGAAAATTTGCTTTTTATAAAAAATTTCAGTTTCTAAAAACAGTATCTACTTTATAGAAAACTTTTGTTATTTCAGGAAATTTTTTAAAAATTTGTTATTTTATAGGCAAATTTGCTATTATATAGAACATTTTCTAAGAAATGTTGCTATTTCACAGAAAATTTTGGAAGAGTTTGCCATAAAAATGCATATTTTTAAAATTAATTTTTGTATGCCTTTTTTCCTTAACACAGGTGCAAAGAGCCGGGTCGTTTTCTAAAGGATCTACCAACCACTGATGTAATTATTTGTTTCCACAACGAGGCGTGGTCCACGCTATTGCGTACCGTGCATTCCATTTTTGATCGCTCACCAGAACATTTAATCGGCAGCGTTATATTGGTAGATGACTTCTCCGATATGCGTAAGTATAAAATTCGTAAATTGTAATAACAACACAAAGCTCGAAAATTTCAAAGACAAAAGTTTAAAAAAAAAACGTCGTCTAGACTTGCAATTTTTAATGAAATGTAAATGATCCGTTTTTAAAATAAATTTTTAGTTGTTTAAACTGAATTTTCTGTGGAATTTACATAATATTAGCTACATAATATTAGCATTTTCTATCAGTGTACCTACACTGTCGGTACACTAGTAAAAAAGGCGTCATAACACTGATGTATTTTTGACATCAATACTATGACAAGTGTATTCAATGTCAGCCTAAACATCACTTGGCCAAATTGTCAACAGAGTCAAAAATTTAAATTATGTCATCAATGGGATGACACATTGGAATCACAGAAATGACGAATCGATATGGTTTTCGTAATCATTCTACTTTTATACATTAAATTTGATGTATTTTAATAAATAATTAAAAAAAATAGGATATGAGAATTTTTGCTACTAATTTTACTTTTTAAACATAAAGATAATGTTAAATAATGTTGTATTATGGCGTGATATTTTATGTTATCGCACTGATGACAGTTTGTCATCGCACGGATGACGGTTTGTCTGTACTGATGTCAAAATACATGAGCGTCATTACTACTTTTCTATTAGTGTACACAAAATGTGGCATCAAATTAATAGTCATAGCGTAGACGACGCATAAAATATGACAACATTTTAGGATGACGTTCGTCATTGGATTGATGTCACTTTTGCCTCATTGATGCCATTTGAAATAACATTGATGTCACAATTCTGATGTTAGGGCATCATTAATATGAAGATTTCTATGAGTGTATGTAGGTAGTGTAGGTATACTCCTCGGGAATGCGTTATGTTTGCGTCATAAGCTCATTGAAATGGTTTAAAAATAAAGATGTGTGGATAGATCGTATGCGAAAGACCGGTGATCTATGTGTGTGTACAAGTATTCACATTGGGGAAATTGTCCATATTTAAGGGCATCATGTAATTGTAAGGATGTAATTGCAAGTTACCTAGATAATCATCTTTGTTCTTCTAAATGTGAGATTTTAAACACATTGTTTTTATAACATAATAAGGTTTTTTAACCCACTGTGCATTTTATTTAAGACATTAAAAAAAGTTTTGATATTAATGGCTGCGATATATATTTTTGGCAGGGGGCTGCCATTAAAAGTATTTTCAAACTATCACGCAAACATTGTATCTGAATTTGTTTGGACGTCAAGACCAGCAACTGCAGCATGGGTTTGCCCTTGTATTGTGATAAAACGTGATTGATTGTCGCACGTGGTTGGCATTTTAAACCTTTTTTCGTTAAAAAAAAAAAAATTTACTTACGTTATTGTTGACATTATATTGTCGTTGTTAACGGACAGACTTATTGTTTTGTTGTTATTGATTTTCATTCAATCGTTTATTTATTTATGACTCGTCCAACTCCTTTTAACAAAGTTTAATGTCATTTTATGATTGTTTTTTTTTTTCTTTTCATGTGTGTTTTCATCAGCTCATACGAAAAAGCAATTGGAAGACTATTTTGCAGAAAATCCAAAGGTGACAATTTTACGGGCTCCAAAGCGTGAAGGTTTAATACGAGCCAGACTAATCGGTGCCCGTCATGCCACATCGCCAGTAATAACATTTCTGGATTCACATTGCGAATGCACCGAAGGTGAGTACTTGAGAGATCAGTTCATTACAATACTACATATGTATTTACATTTTCCCCTTTTTTTATTTAGTCTCTGCATTGAGTTTATTAAAATGGGAATGATAATCTTTTAATTAGTACTTTTTATTATGCCAGCTTTTTGAGCCAAATTGATACTAATAAAGTTTAGGAAGCGGTTTATATGGGACATGGTTACTGTCGGACCTACGAGCACAACGTTTTGCCATGACATAGAAAATATCGGATTTAAAAAGAAGTTATGGCATTAAAAGCTATTTTCGGAAGTAGTATTTGTATGGGAGCTTTGGTCATATATGGGCCGATGCCAATAAAATTTTGCAAACTGATAAAGATTGATATAAAGTAAGTTCGGCCCAAATTTAATTTAAGAACATTAAAAAAGACGGTTTATGGGCACAAAGACGAAAATTGTACCTGTACTCTGCGTACAAAATGTGTGGACGGCCGAATTTCGTTCGATCTATACGAAAAATGATTATATGTCGATCGATATAATACCCTCTCCACAATTGTCGTGTGGGTATAATAAAATACTCCAAGAACACGTCATTAGGGGAATTCAGTGTTTGGTGCAAATAGTCTTGCGAATGCAAAACAACGCATCTTTTTATGAAATTGAACGAAAAGTCGGTGTATTTTGTTTGCTCTTGCGCAATACTGTTTTCACCAAACACTGAATTCCGCTATTGTATTTGGGAGAGAAAACATATTTTCTAAATTATTCGGTAACCTGGGGTAAGAATTCTTCAGTTCCAGAACAAGGAATTAATACGGCTGCTATAGATAAAAAAAAAATTATTCTGCCGCAGTATTCGAGTTTTCTTTAGAAAACTGGTGCAGTGTTATAGTCTTCTATTGAAAACTTTTGCAGTGCAAGGGTTTTATACAGCGTTAGAGCTCTCATTGCATTATCACTTCAGTGTTAGTTGTTATGTTTAAAGTATTGCCACAATATTAAAGATTTCTATAGAGAACTGCCACAATATTAGAGTTTTCTAGAGTTCGGCAGTTTTAAGGTTTCTACATTGTTAGAACTTTCTTTGCAACCTTGTTTCAGTGTTAGTGTTTTCTATAAAGAAATTCCACAATATTCAAGATTTTTGCAGACAACTTTAGTGGTATAAGAGGTTTTCTATAGAAATCAGTAGAATAGTTTTCGATAGAAAACTTTTGCCGTATTAGTTTTCTATTGACATTTGTTATGGGATTTAAATTTTCTGTAGACAACTGTTGCAGTGTTTAAGCTTTCTGAAGACAATTGTCGCAGTGTTGCAGTTTTTTATAGTAAAGAAAACTTGTGCACTGTTACAGTTTTCTATAGAAAATTGTCATAGTGGTAAAGTTTTTTTTTATAGAAAATTTGCGCGGTATTTCTCAATTATAGAAGTTTTATAGTTTTCTATATAAAAATGATCGCTGCGTTATTAAAAAAAAATTATTTTAAGCCTCCAAATTCAAGGAGTTTTATTAATTTATTTATGATTATTTGTCAATTTTATAAACTTTACAAAACTAAGTTCATACTTGTTTTCCCTTTTGTTATAAGTACAAAACGTGAAATTTATGTTATTAAATTTTGAAAACAAATGATGTAGTTGTTTGTTTTTTTTTTTTTTTTGTTTTTGACAAGATTTAATAAAATTAAAAGATTTTGTTTGCTGTGCTCAATTCCTTTTTTAATAATTGATACAAAAAATACTGAAATTTATTGTTGGAGGATAAGCTGTTCCTATGCGCATTTCACTGGTTGCTTAGGCCAGATCGTCAGGAAACGTTCTCCTAAATAATTTTAGAAAAGCCAAAGCTATCAGCAAACAAAACTACAGAGGGAATGAGAATTACCTACAAATACTCAAAAAGTCTTGTTTGCAACGATATCAAAGCTTAAACAATATACCAAACAATAAATCAGTGATGAGTCTTAACTTTTCTTACATTTCCCGCTACAATTATTTGGAATTCTCCCAACATTAATTGTACAACTTTTTAATTTTTTTTAATTGTACAGTGGGTAAAGAAAAAACATATTAAAAACAAAAACAAAGTAAAAGCACTTTTTCGCAAGAAATCAAAATAAAAACAATTTGCCATTTCAGTTTTTATGCACGTGCACTTGAAAAAATTTTATTATCAAAGTTGTTTTTGGGAATACTATATTTATTAAAAGATTTTGTTTGTTGTGCTTAATTCCCTTTTTTTAATAATTGATAAAAAAAAAATACTGAAATTTACTGTTGGAGGATAAGCTGTTCCTATGCGCATTTCACTGGTTGCTTAGGCCAGATCATCATTTTTTTTATCAATTATTAAAAAAAAGGGAATTCAGCACAACAAACAAAATCTTTTAATAAATATGGTATTCCCAAAAACAGCTTTGATAATAAGATTTAATAAAATTTATTTAAAAAGCCATTGAAATTATCTCACATTCAATTTATTTTCATGATCTCTCTTTTGTCACACCTTTTTTAGGTTGGCTAGAACCGTTATTGGATCGTATTGGTCGAAACTCTACCTCTGTTGTTTGTCCTGTTGTAGACGTTATCATGGACACAACACTAGAATATAATTATCTTGATTTGACTAATATTGGTGTGGGCGGTTTCGATTGGAGTTTACAATTCGATTGGCATGAATTGCCCGAAAGAGAAAAGAAACGACGTAAGGTAAGTTAAACGAAAGGTGGGTTAATATTAAATTTCCGAAAAATACTTTATCTTTTAAGTAAAACCACAGAAACAGTAATTGTATTTTCATAGTCGTTATTAACAATAATCGATTACAGTAGCACAGTGACTTAATACTTTCTAAGGCGATTTTAAGTCGACGTCGTGTATAGGTAATTGTTTTTGTTTTAGTCGACAAGAAATTTTGCGAAGACTCAATTGAAGGTTAAAGAAATTTTAAATATTTTTATTTATTAAGTACAAAACGTGAAATTAATGTATATAAAATTTAAAATAAATTTAAAAGAAGTTAAGGGCACAAATTTTCCCAGTAAAAAATGTGCTCCAAAAGGAGCAGGTTTTGTGTATGAATTCATACCTCAAATCGCTTCAACCTGCTGATGGGATGCCTGATTTTTGTATGGGGTATTCCCGGTTTGGAGGACTATTTTCTGCTGACAATAAGCGCTTCTTTAAACTTAATAAAACATGCAAATTAAGTACTCCCAAAGTGCTTTTTTTAAGGGCTAACTATTTTAACATATTAATTAATATTTTGCTTTTACTTGCTTTAATGCCTTTTTCAATCATTTTCGTATACCATAATACAATATTTTTGTTTTCGTTTTAAAACCTTCTTAGTTGTCAGCACTAAAATAGCAGCTTTTTTTGTATATATAATTCGTTATCATTTACTGCTGTATAAGAGCTCTCTTATCGAAGCTCTCGATTATGCGCTTTTTCTTTTAAGTGCTTCAAAAACACTATTTTTTTACTGGGTTATTAGTAAATTAAACGCGAAAATACGAAAATGTTTGCTAAAAAAAACGAAAAATTTTAATTTGCGACGATTGCCTCAAAGAAAACCAAAGCTGCGCGAAAATTGTAAAAATTCTGAAAAGTATGCTCAAATAGCTAATTAGGCGAAAATTTTTAATTTACGATGATTGCATCAACAAGCGAAAGATCTAAGCGAAAATTTAATAAAAATACCCACAGTGCTAGGGATGGGCAATAAATATCGATACTTAAAAAAATTAAAATCGATATATATCGCCGATATTAAAAATACCCATATATCGATACATCGATATTTATCTGCGACTGTCGAATTCGATATTTTTAAGACTCTTTATAATAAAATGCAACATTTTAGCCGTTGCTCAACTGCTTACAATACTTTTGTTTATAAGAATTGCATCATATGTTTTTTAACTAATATCCTTTTCAGACCTGACGCTAAACTACTGGGAATTTTGCCATAATTTTTAGAATATATGGTCACTATATCGTATGAAAATATAAATAATGATTAGGTTTTGCCATTTTTGTTGATGCATCTCGTTAAAGTTTTTAGCCAAAATGCATTTTTATTGCATCAAATGACTTCAGTTGGTTTGAAACATTAAAATTTACCATTTTTTCAGTTAAAATATGCCCACTTCACTATTTGTTAACGATTTCTACTTTTTTAATTGAAAACACAACTTACTTCTGTCACTTATTTTGACAAAACTGAAATGTGAAGCGAGTATTTCGCAATAGTTCAAGTAACGGTAAAGCGAATAGCGGAACAGTGTAAGAATCAAACATAAAGAATAATCAGAGCAATCGATGCATGCCGGTCTATTTGACATTGGTCAAATTGAAGCGAAAATATGGAGACCGAAAGCCACCCGCACAATCGATGCATTACGGTCTGAAAGGGATATTAAGACAATAACGGCGTTTTTCCATTGTACATTTTTATAGATTATACAGTTCAGTTTTGTCTCGGTTTTTTAAAAGATAAAGCAAAAAAATAAGCGCGGAAAAAATATTCTGGAAAGGGTTCGTAGAATTATGTAAAGAATCGCCTTAATTATGGCGTATTAGCAGGAATGGACAGTTATGTTATGTTAGGAATGTTAATAATAAAAAAAAATATATTTTTTAATTTTTTTTTATTTGAGCATGTTCTTATATATTAAAAATAAAATATTGCACAGTTTACTTGTATAGTATGTGTCACAAGTTTCGTTTACCGGCAGAATATAATCAGGCATTATATAATCCCAATGAATTTTTTTAGATTTCATATGGCTAATAAATAAAAAAATTTTTGTATGTATTTAATTTTTTTTAATTGTTTTTTATTGTAGAATTAACTGCCGGTCCCTCGATTTCCAACGAAAACTTCGTTCGCATAACTTGCCCTAAAAACTAAATTTTCAAATTGGTTTTTGGTTTAAATAAAAGTTAAGCGAATGAAAGTTTCGTCCGAAATCGAGGGACAGGCAGTAAATTTGAAATTAAAAGAAACAATTAAAAGTTAGAATGGTATTATATGTAATATGTTTGTACATATGTAAATATAGGTATATTAAGTTTTTAAATTTGGTAATAATTTTAGCGTAATACGTTCGATACATCGATATATCGATATTTTTAATTAATAAATATCGATACTCTTAAAAAATATCGATACGATATATATCGATATATTTCTTCAATTTGCCCATCCATACACAATACTTATTATTGTTAAACAGCTAAGGCACAAGCTCGTACACTTGTCCTTCAAGTTGTGCTAAAAAGGCCAACGACAGAAGAAAGAAAAACATAAAAAACAAAATATGTACTTTGGAATTCAAGAATAATTCTTGACAAAAAGTATGAAAAAACAGAAGTTAAGGAAAAAACTTGTAAATCAATTGAAAATAGATAATTATTCACAACAACAAATTTCGATCCACCAGGAAAAATAAAATTTGGCTTCAAAATTGATATTTGACTATCGACTGGCAGCCTGCGTCAATGGCAGTGAGTGTTAAACGGCAAAGATTTCTGAAGAGATAGTGTGGTTACTATCGAAACATGTCAAATGAACCGGTCGGAATACGACGATGCTACGAGCTTGTGAATTGGATAATAGTCATTTTTATAAAACATACCAAATGTCAATAATTATGTTATTATTCAATAACGAATATAATGGTTGAGATCAAAATTAAACAATTCCACATGTTATATAAAGAACTTCGAAATATTAGCGAAAAGTGATGAGTAACAATAAAGGTGTTTATTATATTCTTTGAAGTCCTAAGTACATTTTTTTTGTTTTTCATGTCTTGTCTTTCTATTTCTCGTTGACCTTTTTTATCAGCACAATAAAAAAAGCTGATAAAAAGGGTCAACAAGAAAATGAAAGACAAAAATATGAAAAACCAAAAAATTTACTTTGGACTTCAAGAAGAATTCTTTTTCAGAAAGTATGAAAAACGGAAGTAAGGATGAACATGTAAATTAATTAAAAATAGATAATCCTTCAAAATAACAAATTTCGATCTACCAATTTGCTTTAAAGATTGATGTTTGGCTATTGACTGGCAGCCACATTCGATGGTGGGGAATGCTAAGATGGCAAATCCCTTTGAGGAGATTGCGTGGTTACAACTGAAACATGCCAGGGCAACCTCTCCGTGAAAACCTGGGTTCAATTCCCAGCTCAGTCAATTAATATTTTAGATTAAAAACCTTAAACAGTTCAATAAAATAACCACAATACTAATTGTCTACTATAAAACTTATGAAATTTAATTTATTTATTTTTTTAGTACAATACTATTTTGTACATGAAAAAAAGAACCGAAATCTTAAAATTGAATTATTTTAATTGACAAAATTTAAACTCATACGTACAAAATTGTAGTAAAAAATATAAAGCTAAATAATAATAAGTAGTTATAACATGATAGGGATTATCCTAGAACTAAATAGTAATCTTATCAATTAGCTTGATGTTGAGTTTGAGCAACAATAAATTTTCTACATGCTCAGAACTTAAATTCCTTGTATTTTTGGTCATAATAATTGGCAAAGCACTGAAGGCTGTATCCACAGATACCTGTACAGCTAATGCAACAGCAGCTAGTTTTGATAATTAAGAATCTCTAAGGATTTTTTGCATTTGCAATTTTAAACACAATTTTATATTATAATTTTAATTAAAATTCTCAATTTTAACTTCAAATTGAGTTTTTATTGTTAGTTTCTAAAAACAAAAAAAAAATATTTTTCTCAAAAACGTTTTTTTTTAAGTACTTTATTATTTTGAACTTTGAAGAACAAAAAACACAAAATAATTTTTTTTTTTTTTTGTACAGTTGAAAATATGTTTTGAACACCAATGATAAATATTTTTCAAAAAAAAATAAAAAAAACGTTTTTGTGTATTTTTCAAATTTTTGTTTTTTTGTTTCTTTTCATGTACAAAACACATATTGTACTTTTAAAAATAAATATCTTTTTTGTGTTTCCTATTTTTTTTTTAACTGATAGAAAAAACAATTTATTTTGTACGCATGAGTTTTGAATTTTTCAAATGAAAAACTTAAGTTTTAAGTCTTCGGTTCTTAATTTCTGATGCCTGCTTCAGATATCTTTTATCCTCAGGACAAAGTCGCCTTAGTCTTATTTTATTCTATAAACGACATTTAATCTCTGCAGAAATTGTAACAAACCAAACTACAAAAGGCCATAACTATTGAGAGGACTTGCTACCTAAAGTTACCGCCCGTGCTCGTCAAAATGAGGGTGGCTCCTTTCCCCTTTCTAGTTAGACTATGGTTCGAACATTCATTTAAAATTTAGGTAGCTGTTAATAATAAAGTCTACTTACCAACAAATAAAAAAAATAATAAAACAATAATACTAAACCATAAACAAATAAAATTATAATATTTTGAAGTAGCTGCTTAGTTCAAGAGGTTTTGATGTTATAACCTCCGAATTTCCTAACCCTCTCAAGCCATGCTATCCTTGTTTTATATAAGTTCTCAGATAACCCTATTTTGACTCCCCTACAATTGACCTTAACTTTTCATAGAAAGAATAGAGACTTAAGACTTTCATAACGGAATCGTATACATTATTAGCTAACATTACAAGTCTTTTAATAATACAAATCTTCAATAATTATTTTTAGTGTTAATATTGATTAAAATTAAATATAATCAAAAACTTTAAAATTTTTAATTTATTATTAAAATTAAAATAATTAAGTTGTAAAAATTATTACCATTTGAAATTAATGGTTTGAAATTATATATAAGATAAAACAGAAATATATTTCCAACAAGTGTGTTTTGTTTTAAATGTATAAGAAAAATTGTTTGAGTGAAAATTTATATTAAAATAAAGTAAAAATCTATTAAACTCACCATTTTTATTTAAATCTCAAGTAAATCCAGGCCTGTTGTCCGCGATGAGTTTATTTGATGTTTAAAAATCCTCTTAAGTGTTCACTCAATTATGATGTACTTGTTAGAAATCAATTTACAGGATATAAAAAGGAAGAGAATATAAACGGGAAATCATAATTAAATAAACAAAATATAGATAAATAAAGTAAAATTAACTTATTCAACTACATAAATATAAAAAAACCAATGGCTAAATATTAATACTGGCCTTCATTTAAAGAGGTCGGTTTTAGTCTTACACGACTATGGTTTAACGGTCAAATTCAAGGAAAAATTCCAGAGCCATGGCGTTTTGCAATTCATTGGTCATATCGGTATTGGTTTGAAAGGCCAAGGTAATGAAAAACGTATACGAGTTTTCAAAGAGAATTTCTGTCCTTCCAAATTTTTAAAGTGCTCGTTCGATTCGATTGGGTGCGGGTAAACACGCCAATCCAAGAAAATAGTATCATACGCCTTGACTTTCTTAATGCAGATTTCACCTTAATGATTTTCGCAGCTTAATTTCATGTTGTAAATTCCTTTCTTCACTAAAAATAATTAAATGAAAGTAAAATTTGATGAACTTAAGCCTGATTGAAATATAAAAATAAACAGTTCAATAAACTAACCACAACACTGACAATTGCAAAATTTTTTAAAACTTTGCTAAAATTGCGAAAATTCGCGAAAATATTTAATATTTTAAATTGTTAAGTCGAAGTCAAATTTGCTCGTTAAAGTCCCTAATACTATAAGGAATGGCAAAAATTCGCTAAGAATTGCTAAATAAGCGGAACTTTGCATAAACTTGCTAACAGCGGCTTGATAGCAAAGTTTAATATATATCAATATTTGTTAAAGCTGTAAAAAATCGCTTATATCGCGAACGTAGCGAAAATTGGCGTAAAAATGCCAAATCGGTAACAAATTCTAAAATTTATTTAAAATCGCTAAATCGGTTTAAATAAAACAAAATGTCGGAAAATAGCATAAAAAATTCAAAAATGAGATTTAATGACGAAGAAAAATAATCAGAGATGGAATATTTTTTTTGTTAAATTATCAACAACATTCTTATAAAATACCAAATTAACATCGAAGTAATGCAGCCGTCGACTTGATGTAACAACAATTTAAAATTAATGTCGACATCGACAACGACTTACATAATTATCTATTAACGATTTTTTTTAATTCTCATTAGTTTTATTTTTTACTTTCTAGCAAGTCCTCTACCAGTTTTTAATATATTCTTCTTCTTTTTTTTCTTCCAAATTTTCGTGGGTTTTGAGTTTTTTTTTTACTTGTTATTTTACTATCTGTCATACATTGTTTATATGTATTTATACAACTTGGGGGCTACTATTGCTGCTTTTTATGGATAATGTTGCAAACATTTTTTGGAATTTTTTTCTCAGATAAACAGCAAAAATATTGTTTCAATAATACGTGACTGGACTATAAATGCAAATTGAAGACATGTTGCAACTACCAACAACCTTAACGATATTTCCGCTAAATTTGCAATTTAAAAGAAAAATGACTAAAACTGGAAACAATTTAATAAGCATGTCTTAAAGAAAATAATAGAGCTTTTTTATTTAAGGCAAAAAAAAGTACTTTAAAACCAATTTCAAAGTTTAAGAACTCGAGCTTAAATTAAAAAATTTTTTAAATCATTTATTTTGCTTAACTCTCTGGAAAAAACACAAATTTACAAAAACTATGCAATATAAAAGTGATTATTTTAAACTTATTTCAACAAAGTTCTTAAATTATAATAAAAAAAGTATTATACATTTTCATCGGAATTTATCAGATTTCAGTTAACCAAACGATATTTAATGGCACGCAAAATGGGATATTTGTCACCGGTGCAAAGACCACGGAAATCATCATAAGCCAAATCATACACAGCAATGCCGCCCAAATTATGATTCTTGGCATAAACAGCCTTGTCAGCAGCAGTATCGGGATCTTCATAAGAAATCCAAATACCATTTTTGCCCTTTTTGTCGGCAGCTCTGAAGCCATAAACTCCGCTACGGCGTGAGGAATCTAAAACTTTTCTTAAAGGAGCATCACCGCCCTTGGCATACATGTTATTAGCATTGGGTAATAAAGAGCATGTTTCTTGCCAGCTGTACAAGCCCAAAGTCTGGGTATTACCACCTAAGGGAGCATCATTTTCCACCTTGGCTACTGGGGGAACACCACTGTCACCAGAATCTTCAGTTAATTTCCAGGGACGGCCATAAGTGCTGACACCCAAATTGATTTTGGTGGCAGGGCAACCGTGGCGCAGCCAAAATTGTACTTGATAATCTGCATTATATTCAGGATTACGATCAGCCATGGGATACAAGGGAGCAGCAATGTCGGCCAATTCGGGATTTCGTTCGGGGGTGTAGAAATCAAAGGCAGCCAAATTGACAAAGTCAACATAGTTCATTAAAGCTGGGACATCATAGAACACTGGATTTTTATAGTTGTTTTTGGAAACAAATTTTAGCTTTTATAATTTTTTTTTTTTTTTAATTAATATTTAACTTACATGACGAGTTCACATTGGGCAATACCGTGGCCGACAACAAAAAGTTATCGGTTCTTAATTCGTTTTTCAAATCACGCATAAAAGCTGTAAATTGTTCCTTGTGCATTTCAGAGTTTTCATCGACAATATGATCACCAGTGAAAACCTTTTTGAAACCCTTCCAAAAACTGCCCAAACCACTGTGCACCTTTTTGGGTTTGTCCTTGGGGAATTGCCAAGCAATATCCAAACCATCAAAACCATAAGTCTTAACCAAGGCATATGCGGTAGTAATAAAACGCATACGTCCAGTTGGGTTTTCCAACAATTCCAAATATTTGTTGGGCAAATCCTTGGCGTCCTCGCTAGTTTCAATATCCTTGTCACCGCCCACACTCAACAAAACCTTAACATTGGGATATTTACGCTTTAGGCGGGTCACGGTACGATACAAACCCTTGCCCAAGTCCAAGTCCAAGTTCTGATTGATACTCAGGGCCTTGAAGGAATCACGTTCAATGCCAGCATATCCATAAACAATGTAAGTGCAGAATTGAAAGGCGGGCTCCAAGTCATCAACAATTAATTTGGCCAAACCTGAAATTAAATAAAAAGATTCGAAATAAATGGTTACAAAAAGTTTAATTTAATTTCTTTCAACTACATAGGTATTTTGTTTTGCCCAGTACTGTACATCAAAGATGAAAAACAAAATGTTATCTCTATACCGGGACAATTTTATTTTTGTTTGTTATAAACATTTTTTTAAAGAAGATTAAAGGCAAATTCCAGGAATTTGTTCTATTATCATCAAAAAAAATCATTTCTATTTATATTCTGAGAATTTTAAAACAATTAATTTTTAACAAATGCCGGTTTAAATTTAAATACATACATATATTTTATTTTTGTTATTCAAAATCTCACAGCACAAAACAAAAGAGAAGGTCGTTATTTAATTATTTTAATGCTGACAACTTCCAGTTGCAATCAAAACTAATTAGCAACAATTAACACACACATTTTGTCTCAATTACATACAAATTTATAAAAAAAAATTTTGTTTTCTATTGTATTACGCAACAGTTAAACAAAAGTCTTATCAAATTTTCAGAATATATAAAATCAAAATCCAAACGTTTTCTTTTTATTTTTGTAATCTGACCTCCCTCTTACCTTCTTTAACAAAACTCGATGAATCATAATAGCAAACCAATTGTTTTTCGGGAACACCAGGTTTGACTGGAATTCCTGTATTGGCCCAGGTGGAAGCCACTAAGCAAAATAATGAAAATACAATTGAAATTTGCATTTTCGCTATCTCGTTTATCTTTATCAAATTAAAAAAAAAAATAAAATTAAAAAAATAATAAAAACCAGTTCTGTCGTCTAAAATTGACGGTTTGATCTCTTAAAAACCCAGTTTCTTAGAAAAAACGATGTTCAGTGCTCGTCGTTTCAGAAAAGACTGACTTGTTAGTAAAAATTTTGAGTTTTGGGTAAAACTAAATCAATACAATATAAACCAGACTTAAGTGTGAAATCAATGATTATGTTGATTATAACGATCAGGGACGGCAAGTTGAGATTTTTCAATGGTAATAAATACCTAACAGCCGTACCTAAACAAGAGCGGAAGGCGGAACGTTTTCCTCCGCGTAGCTTTTATGCTGATATCATATCAGTGATATGTCATACCTAAACAAGACCGTCAGCGTTGTGTCACAAAGAGTAGTGTTAACTTTCGTGCTTACTTAAACCGTAATAATAGAAATAAGAAATGGAATTAGTTTGACCTAAAAATAGCTTATTTGTCATTATTTATTATCAAACCATAAACACAGGATCAAGGCGAATTCATGTATACGGTGGTGTCGATACTACAACAAGTAACAACACCAAAAACACAACAATGTATTTTTTGTTGCTTTCGTTGATCGATATGTTAAAAACACAAGCAACTTTTGACATTTCTCTTTCTAAGTAAGAAAAAAAGTAGCACAGCTGGGCTTTCAACGCCACCTGATAAATGAATTCGCCTTGAACAGGATTGTCAAACCACAAATATAGCAACCCTGCTTATTTTAACGCGTTGTCAAAATAGAGTTTTCCAAATGCAAAGCGCTTCCGTTGCATTGCCGCCGCGTTGTTTCGGTATGCTACAAACAAATCGTACGGGCATGAGGATTTTTGAAATCTAGAAAACGCGTTCGTACAAAAATACTTGCTAAAGATAAAAGTACATAAGGGCAGTCAGGCCATCTCTGATTGTCTGCCTTCGTGCCTTTGTTAGCCTAACTTTTTGCAAAAAAAATTTTTGAAATTTTGTTTTTGTTTTAAGGGCCTGGCCCACTATGTCGACAAGAACATTTCTTTCTTATATTTATATTGAAAACAAAAACAAATTTAAATTTTTATTATTGTTTTCAATATAAAAATGCGAAAGAAATGTTCTTGTCGACATTGTGGGCTTGGCAGTAAATGTTATTTACTATGCGAACGTTAACGTTCGATATCGGCGAAAGGGCAGTAATTTTTTTCTGTTGTTGATATTATTAAAGCCAGCAGAGTAGCATTTTGTGGTATGAAAATAATATTTGAAATCATAAATTATTTAAATATTTTCTGATATTGCAGAATAAAAATTTTACAAACATTGTTTTTAAAAGTTTATAAATGCAACCAGCATTTAATAAATTGAAAATTTATTGAACTAATAAAATGTTATTTTGGAAAAAAAATTTTTGCCACATTCTATACGAATTTATGCAACTATGTTTAGTGGTGGAAATAGTTTTATACACCAATACATTTTAAAAAAATCTTACTAATACAAACATAAATTAGGTTTCAATGACAATTGAGTTATGTCAAAGAGTCGGCATACTAGTTGTATACTATGTGTCTCAAGATATGCTTCATGTCTCAAAATATGCTTCAAAAAAAATCTGAAAATGCTACAAAAATACTCTTTTAACTAAACTATGCAAAAATATGCCAATATTCATAAAAAGCTTTAAAATGGATAAATATATTGTTTCTGGCTTCAGTATTTGTGGTTTCCCTGTTTATGAATATTTTGTAACCAAATAATCCCTCTTCAGTGACTTTGCTCTTGAAGAGGAAAATTAAAAATCAGACAAACCAACAAAGATATAAGTAACTTAATTTCAGAGAATCAATCCCCATTGACTGGGACTTGGGCGTTGCGAATTATATTTTAAGTACCGTTATTCCGAATGGATATGTGAATAGGGATTATTTCAAATAATAGATTCGGTCTTTTTTAAACAAATATTTTATATTAAGCAAAAAAAAAAATAAGCTGAAAATTATGAAAAAAAAAGAATAAATATGCCCAGTAGACCTCTCGTAGATATGTCTACATTTTGTTTTTAATAGACCAACCTAAATTGGCGCATTAAGCGTTTTTTATCTATTAAAAATACTCATGCTCATACAAAATGTATGAAGTTAACCCAAATAGCGCGGCACCAACGCTTTAAAATTAGAAAATCCGATTTTGATAGCGCGTTAAGTAGTGAAGTTGGCTGCTATTGTTAAAAAGTAATGGCAGTTAACCTAATTTTATCGGTTTTATCTACATTTTTATTTCTATTTTGATGGTTTTACTAAGCAAGATAAGTTAACATTTCTGTTCATGACACAGCGTTGACGCTCTTATTTAAGTTTGTCATTGCAGCATCTGTAACAATGCTGTGGGAGTGAGCACGCTGACAAGGAACATTAGAGAACAAAATTCTAATTCAATATTGGCATTTCCAACGTAAAGTCTACTTTTTGTAATTTAATGCCAGCAAGTAATTATATTATTTCTAAATGAAATTTTATATGTATAATTTTTTTATATTTTACGCAACTAGCTCTACATTAAGTAACAAACGGGATAACATTTTTTTTTTTTTTTTAGTTCTTTTTTTCATTTTTCCTATGCTAATCCCGTGAAGCTATACGCTTGTCAGCAAGAGACCAGAGTCTCTGGCGGGAATCGAACCCGCCACCTCGGCGCTGATAGACTAGCTCGCTACCAACTAACCTACCTGGACACCCCCGGTACCAAAATACCAAAATACAAGCTTATTTGCTTGCTGGCG
Source organism: Pollenia amentaria (assembly GCA_943735925.1). NCBI lineage: Eukaryota > Metazoa > Arthropoda > Insecta > Diptera > Polleniidae > Pollenia > Pollenia amentaria. The sequence continues at coordinate 20,043,527 of OX031010.1, read as the reverse complement.
TTACGTTACAAAAAGTAGACTTTTCGTTGGAAATTACCGTATGCACAAGAACTCGCGACGTACAAATCGTAATAGCAATTAACTGTTTGAAGACGCATAGAATAGATTAGATAACCTGTCTTTAAACTACTCAAAAAACGACACAGCCGTTTACGACAACGACAACCGCAATAAGGCTAAATATCTTCTATTTTTTACCGAATAGTGTTAAAAATTTTTTAGAAGTCTAAATCAAATAAGTTTTAACAATAATTCGTCATGATAAGCAACTGCTGCTTCGTTATGTTGTACATATATTTTATACTGTTCCTGCTGGCCATTAGTTCGTTCATTAAATTAACACCTAATCGCCCCACAAATCGTTGCAATAGTTTTATATTTTTTTATCAGCTATGTATTGTTGTATTTTTCCATTTAAAAAAGCATTGAAAAACAAAGATGGTATTGAGTTTTCCATGCCTGATTACGATCATGAAAGAGGAGAGAATGTAATAGCGAGAGTAAATGAGAGCTTTTACGGTTGATTGAAGGCCGCTTCAAAAAAAATGGACTTAAAGTGTTTGTTATTGTTGTCATTTTTAATAAATCTATTTTGATGATTATTCGTTTAAATATACACAATAAAAAGCGAAGTGCTAGAGTGGGACATGTGATACAATAAATCTGTTTTGGCAAAATTACAAACTATTTTCGATACTTATCAATATTTGATAGTAACGGGTTATCCATTTAGAAGTTTCAAAGCCTTGTCAGACCGCCTGTCATTCAAATGACCGGTAGTTTAGTTAAGGTAGTTTTTGGCCTCTTGTTCACACATTTCTGGCGATATCTCAGCGATAACTTGACGAATGTTGGTTTTCAAAGGCCCCAGTGATCGGGTGATCTTGGCGGCCAATTGAAGTCCCGAGGACGTGAAACTACGCCATCTGGAAATTTTCCACGCACGTAAGCCAAAATCGGCCGTGTTTTGTGGCTCGTGGCACCGTCTTGTTAAAACGCCATATTGCCCAGTTCATAATCTTCAATTGCTGGCCAACAACAATCGATTATCGCACGTCCATAGCGCTCTGAATAAACGGTAACGGTTCTTCTGATATTTCCGGCAGTGCGCACATTGAGATGGTGCACAGACTTCACCACATCTGTAAAGCCTCCAGCCTCTTTAAATGTCTTTATAATCTTGTCAATTCCTTGCACAGTAGCCCAATTATGATGACCATAATCACCCCGTAATGCTCATGCGTAGTAGTTTTAACTATTTTTACGCGTTCTTCGGCAGTTAAACGATCCATATTCGTAAATGGCAAACCTTTTACTAAATAAATGACACTTCATTTCGGTTTCTAAACCACTAAATTGATAACCCTGTCAGGGTAAAATTTTGTGACATTAAGGTCCAGGATCTCAAAAAGACCCCGTTCAGAAAATCACTTTTAATCTCAAACACACGTTGATATTAAGATGAAACTTGGAATTCTTACCCAGTCCCTTGCTCATCTCTAATAATAATTGTACTCACTATATTTTTCTATTATCACTGTTCGAGTAAACTCTGGCAGTTAAGTCACCGAAAGAAGATGTACAACACATATGTATGTATGTAAGTGAGCAGTTCTTTGGATCGTAAGGGGGTTTTTAAATTTTTTTTGTTTGTGCCTATTTATTCTGCTTCAATTCATAGAAAAAAAGTTTTTTATCAGTTATAAATTTTTTTTAAAAAGTATATAAATTTAATTAATGTGATTGAATCAATTATTTTTTTTGTTGAAAGAAAATTAAAAATATAATTTCGTTTTAATTAATATTTAAGTTGTTTTGAAATAAATATTTAATTAAAATATTAATTAAATATCAGAAAATATTAATTGATTTTTTCGTTTAAAATAAAATAATTTAAACTTGTAGAACTGTTGTTGGGAATTGTCAATATTTAATTAAATAAATTAATAGGTAGGTACATTGTTTAAAATGGCAAAGTTTTTGATCATTTTCTTAAAATTAAAAATATCATTTATTGGAAAAAAATATTCATAGTTTTATAATTTTTAGTAATCAATATAATCATTTTGGTAAAAGGTGCAAAATCTACAAATTGTTTGCTTGATATTATGAATTTGGTATAAATTTGGTGATTAGAGACAATTTTTAATTTTTACTGTGTTTCTATTATTTTACTTACATATTTATATTCAAAATATATTTTGCTTCTGGTCTGATATTTTTTTCCTATAAAACGAGCCAAATACATTGATTTAAAAAAAGAAATAAAAAAATAAATTCAACAAGTACAACAAAAAAGTAAAGACCCTAAAACAAACTTATACTTATAAATGCTTTGGTCTCTTAATCCAGCCATGATAAGTTATCAATATTTAATGTTTTTACTATTGTTTTTGTGCTGCTGCTGCTGCTTCTATTGCTGTTCTCATTATTGTTTTAGGATTCTATTATTTATTTATTTATTATATGCCACTCACATACACGCACATGTTCGAGTACATTTTTCGAATATAAATAAATAAAATATTTTAAATTGAATTCAAATACAAAAAGAACAGAGACTTATTGATGACCTCTTCCTCTTTTTGCAATAAATCTTTGCTGATTTCTAAATAACCCAGTAAAAAATTCTGCTAATTTAGAAAAAATCACTTAAAGCAAAGTATATTCCACTTTTAGTTAAACTAAAGCTAAGAATATAATTTAAGGCTAGTTTACACAGTAATACAATGTATTACGACTTTGTAGAATCAAAATATTATGAAATTCTCTTCGAGTTTAAAATAAAAAATAAAATTTTGTTGTAAGTATTTTTCATGTTTACACGGATGGTATAAGTAAAATCAAAGTAAATATATTAAACAGCTGGAGGCTTATTCTGAATTGCGATGCGAATATCAATGCGATGCGCAAATGAAATGCGATGCGAAAGAAAATTGGTATTCTGTTAGACTTTCGCAATCGCATTCGCAATTTATTTCAAATCGTGGCAACGCTGCTCAAATAAATGTCAGTGTCAACAAAAGTCATATAAAAAATAAAAAAATTGTTAGTGTTTGGCTGTGAAAATTGTTTATAAAATTTATTTAGGACATTCTGTAAGAAAAAAAGATAAGAAAAATTGATGCTGTGGCACGTGCGTTGTGTGTTCAAATGGCCTCTTGCCAATTGGCTGTGCTTATTCATAAATTCTATCATTATTTCAAATTGACGCGGTTTGATAGTCTTATTGCTTGCTTCCCTGAATTAAATAATAAATATATGATGAATAAATAAATAAAATATTATCTTTCACTTACATGTTTGTACTTTGCGAATGCTATTTTGTTGTCGAATAAATTTTGCGAATTTGACATTTGTTTTCGCAATGTAGAATACCGACCTGCCACCTTTTCGCATTTGAAATGCGATTAAAAAAAAACTTTGCGAATATCGCAATACAGAATAGCAATTGTTCGCATTTATGTGTTTTCGCATCGCATTGATTATCGCGTCGCAATTCAGAATAAGCCTCCTGAGTTAATAACAAAAAAGCAGATGGTTACAGTTTTACAATATTTACCAAAACAACATGAAAATTTCCTGAGTTGATTTTCGTTGTTTTTGTAATTGTATAAAAATGTTACCAACTTCAAAATATATTTTTAAAATGCATTTACCGAAAGTAAACATTTACCGACCGTTTGTCAAATTTTGTATCCGTATTCTCTCTGACTCAATACATTTTTCTTTTACATAGCACGATTTTTCCATTCTAAATCATTTCTAGATATGTCGTAATACATTGTATTACCGCACGCAAAGAAGAAACATGATTGATACAATCACAATCGCAAACTATCATTAATGTTTGTGGTTATCATTGTGTCAAACACGTCTTAAGCAACAATATATGTTCAGTTATAATGTTTTTAGATAATTGTTGTCTCAAACATATTATTATGTTCAGAAGAAAAATGCGCACGATCTTTCAAACCATTTTTCTATATTTCCCAATACCATGCAAAATGTCTACTTCAACATTTTATATGGTTCTTAAAAAAAAACAATAAAAAATGTAATTTAAAAAATTTATGTTTTATTACAAATATAATAAATAAAATATGGCATACATATATTAAAAATAAAATTAAATACACATATTAATATACCTGTGTATGTGTTTTAATTTATAAATTTACGTTGTGTGGTACAAATATATCCAAACAAATAAGAATTCCGTTTTTGAAAAAATTCGGGGCTGATGACAAAATTATGTGTCAAAATTTGTTATAGGTTTTTTTTTGGCTGCAATAAAGACAAAATAATTGCATATTTTATATATGTTTTTATAATTATATCAAAATAACTTACCTGTTTCAATAAACGTATAATAATTTATTTCGTTAGTTTTGCAAGGCAGCATGGCATTTTTCTCCCCGAAAAATGTTTTAATTATTCTGTCATCATTCATGTTTCCTGATTAACTGACGCTCGCTGACGGAGAAAATGTAATTTTAAAGCACACACTGTTTGTTTTGACAATAAATGTTTGCATCTTAAGAGAATGTGTTTTCAAGCAAACAAAAATGATGGTATTAAACATACCTTTAGTGTTCAACTAATATTATGATTTTAACTGTATAGTTGAAAATATATATTATAGTAGCTAACATATCAAATAATATAATATGTTTCGCTAGACCAGAGTACCCTTTTAGGTGTAAGCCACCATATAATATTATTATAGTGAATTAAAAAATGTTAAGGACAAAAAACCATTTTTTAAGTTATATTAAGACTATAATTAATTTATGAGGGTAAACATATAAGGCAAGTATAAACAAAAATGGTCGTAGTGACCATTCATTAATCATGTTTTTTCTCTGCGTGCGTGTAAACTAGTCTTAATCTTTAAAAGCTTCTAAGCTAATAAGATAAAAGCTACTAAAAGCCAGTTTACACTATTATATTATTACAAATATATGTAAAAATGTGATAGTGTGAATACAATGTGTTACGAAAATGACAAGTATTACGAAAAAAATTTGACATACCATACGACTTACTAACTTGGCAGCCACATGATCAAGTTTAGCATTTCAATTCCAATACACCAAGGCGAATTCATACAAGGCAGTCTTACTTTGATAACGAATACAACACTGTAAAATACTTTAACGTTGTGTCAAAATAATTCAACACAAACACAAATTAACAAATTATCTGTGTGTCAACAATATATGCTGGCACATTTAATTTTGAATTGTGTATTTCGAAATGTAATAATTTAAAAACGTTTTTAATTTCATAATTTTAAGTATAGAATTTTTGAAAGATTTCCCAGAACCACCAAACCGGTAAACCATTTTGACATATAGTTAGTTATCAGTTGTTGATCACTTAGAAAGCTACTCTCACTTTTGTTTACTAAACACTCAGACTTTCTAAATTGTCCACGATATTGCTTTCAATTTTACCTTTACGTTTAGCAGCTGATTAGTGAGCTTAAAAACTGCATGCAGCCTACGTCACAATTATCAATTTATATTAATTTTTGCAAACAGTATATGTTAAAGGCTATGAAGAAAAGCTTGATCGTGTGGCTGCAGCGTAATGCTAGAAACACAACTGGGACGAACGACGAATTTTTGGCCGCGAATATTCGTCGTCAAAAATAAAACACATTGGTGTATATGAACATACACACAATAATAGCGTCCGGCGAAATTCGTCATACGGCGTCTTTGCAATAGATTTATTTCTATTTCATACGCCGGCGAAAGACGAACAAATCAGTACTAGGTGACCATATTTGGTTTTGGTTTAGAAATATTTTAGTAAATAAAGTTACTTTTTACTTTAATAATTGTTTTTTTTTTTATTGTATAACATTTAAAATATATATACAAAGTATTTTGCTATAAAAATAGTTTTTAGTTGGGTTTTTGATTATGTTTTAATTTTTAAGGATTATTTTTTTTAATACGGTCACACTATTTCTCTCTGTTTGCACTCTCTCATTTATAAAATCTGCTTGGTATTCGTCGTCATTGTGCTTCACACGACGAATTTACTCATCGAATTTTTACTGAAAAATTCGCCGTTCGTCCCAGTTGTGTTCCTAGCATAAGGTGGGCTTGCCAGACGGTGTTGATTTTTCTTGATTTACAAGAATTTTCAGTGCTCGTTAAGAATGAAGAAAAACTGTGTTTTGTCAAGATTTTTTAAGGCCGAACCAAAAAACATATTTTGTATTTTTTAAGTTTGTTTGCAGTTTTCCGAAAACAAGGCTGCGTGAAAAGCAAATGTTGAAAATGTTTAAGTGTAATAGCTTAGAAATATATTAAAACTACTTTCCTTTATTCAAAAACAATAATTTGACAACACTGGAAGTTGATTTGAAATATACACTCGTATCAACACTTGTATTTATTTCCCTCTATAATTTATACTCATAACACTGGTCGGCAAAAAAACCAAAAAAAAAAAAAAATCAGGAGCAAACATTTTACTTTAAGATTTAAATTGACTTTAGCGTGCAACATCCATATCTGTTCACGGATTAATTCTTTCACGTGAATAAAATGAACACTTGTCTACCGAATTTAATGATTAATGGCTTTTTTATTCGTCATATAATTAGCCTTCTGTTAACTCATAAACATGTAAAATTTTTGCCCTTATATTTTTTTAAGAATTTTAAAAACAAAAAATGATACTAATATTGCTTGGAAAAAGTTTATAACTGTTTTCATCAAAATCTGACAAATACAAAAAACCTGAAAACAGGTTTGAATTTAGCGCTTTATTTTTCATATATTTTTGTGCAAAACAATTTTTGCTGCAGACCAGTGTAATTAAAAAGTTGTCTAAAAACAAAAGCGTATAAAAATATTTAGTGCAATTATTTTTTTGCTTTTAAGTGGTTTTAACAATTGTGTTATTTTTATACAAGATTCAGAAAATTTTTAATTGTCAAGAATTATTTTCAAAATCAAGATTTTTTTAGTGAATGTCAAGAATTTTGTAAATTTGAATCTGGCAAGCCTATACTAAGGTCAGGCGAAAAAAAATGGTCCAACCGATATGTCTATTGAGTTTCTAAAGCAGCAAAAACATTTTTGCCATACCCCAAATTAAATATTTTTCATCGTTTGTGAATAAAACAACACTAGCAACTCAAAGCTTATAGTGCACAGTGACTAGGGTATTCATTTAATCGGGCTTTTGCTTTAATCGGTTAACCGCTCAATTAATTAACCGAGGTTTTGCTTTAATCGGTTAATACACAGTACAGCAATAAAATCATGAGGCAATTGAAACCCCCAAAATCTAAAAGCTTCTGAAGGTAGAAGAGAAGCCCTAGCTGGGTTTTGAATTATTACCTAAGGCTTTTTTAAATTCATTTTTGAAGTTTTCGACTGGGGGTGGATTTTAGTAGAATTTTCAAAAAACATGTACTGATTCTTAAGTCTATATCTCGTGAACTATTCAACATATTGCTTATCTCTCTTCGGCAAATTTTTAACTCTTAATGAGATTTAAAAATTTTACCTTGAGATAAAATCAAAAATCAACAATAATAAAATTCAAAATCAACAAAAATCAAATGACCTCAAGCCGAACTAAATATAAACCACAACAACAAAAAAGGTAACAATACATACTGTTAACATTTTTTTCAATTTTTAACAAACAAAAATCTCGAAGTTTTGCAAAAAAATTGTTTTATTTCTTTTTTTGCCAAAAAAAAGTTGTGTTTTTAAAGCGACTGCGCACTTTATTCTTGATTTTCGAAATAACGGTATTTCTCGAAAACAACCGCTAAACTAAAAACGGTCAGCACCACTCAATTCAGAGTACCCAAATTAGGTTAAAACGCCAGGTGCCCCGCTTGTCAAAAAAAAAGTGTGAAATTCTAGCACAGTGTTATTAGTGGTTAGCAAATTATCGTCATATTTACCCATAACATTTTTATAATATGGTTGCGGCTTCCTGGTTGAGGACTAATATAACCATAATATTGTTGTCGGTAACAATAATATGGTGACCATATTGAAAATTGTTTTTTTTCGCGTCTAGTTTAGATAACATTCCAGTCTATTTATTTATGTACAAAGGGCCAAAGTGTAGTCTTTGCTTTTGAACTAAATTTAGATATAGTTTATTCTCTAGTCTATTGATTCGACAATAGTCTAGTCTGCAATCTAGACTAGTATACAGTTTATATTTAAGGTACGCTGGAGGTGAGAAATCTTTAAAAGAATAAATTGTTTTTTGACTTAAGGCCGGTATTCACTATCCTACACAATCGTACGAAAATCTGACGGAATTCTATCCGACATAAAAAATGTTTGCAAAATCTGCTGTCATTGCCACACTATCTCACAAAAAAGATACAAACTCAAATGACTCAGCTACTTTACAAGGAAATGCAGCTCTGATCGCATGGAATGTATCATTTTAAGAAAATGTTCATAAAAATTTTCAAGTCGGACAGACTCTGTCACTCAATTCATGTTTAAGCCACACTGTCATACCGTTAAATTAACCGTTAATCGGTTAACCGATTAATTACTACCCGATTAACTGATCGGTTAATTTAAAATTGGAAATTTTCGATTAACGATTAAACCGGTTAATTTTAATCGATTAACCGATTTAACACAATTTTTAATTTTTTGTAGTATTATAACAAAGTTTTTTGTGTATTTAATTATGTATTGAGACGAAACACTCATTTACAAAAGGTATGTGTTTAGAAAATTTTTTTCATACAGAGTGATCTTCATTTGAAATACATACATAAGTTTTTGCTGTGAACAGCTTTTTGTTTAACGTACTTTTTTTATGTAGTTATTTTTTTTTTCTTTTCATATCTTCTCATATCAATCTTTTAACAGAATTTACCGAAACAATTAAAAGTGTTAAAAATTTAAAAAAAAAAATGCAACAGGACTCTAATGGCATAATGGAAGATTTTATATGTTAAGAGAAATTCAGGAAAAGGACTAAGAGGTTAGATATTCTGTATTATGGGATGCTTTCAATTTCTCCAACATATAGAATTAGTGAAAGAATTATTTCGAAGTCAAGTTTTATCAAAACTAAAGAAAGAGAGTCCCTTCAAACCAAAACATTTAGATCTTATTATTTTCTAAAGGATTATTTTATAAGATCTTCTTAAAATATTAAAATAATTAATAAAATGATCACACAACAAAAATATGTATCAAATCTTTATGAATTATTTTTTGTTTGCTCATTTTAGTTCAAAAATTGTTATGTTATTGTTTGTTTTTTTTACTAATAACCTTCAAATAATAAACAATTTATGCATTTTTATTTATTAAAATTGTTTAATTTAAAAAACTCTATTAATCGGTTAACCTATCAATAACAAAATTAACCGATTAGTCTAAAGCCTCGGTTAATTAATCGAGCGATTAACCGATTAAGACAAAAGTCCGATTAAATGAATACCCTACTAAACACGCTTCGACCTTTTACATTGTACTGACATCAGCAGCTCTCGCTGCTATTTCAAGTATTTGTATTCAACTGGCTCTCATACCTTCATTGTTCTCTTGTTTCCCGAAGCTTCAGATCAGAAATATATTTGAATGCAGGTCAGCTGCTGTTTTATTTACCCTGCCTGGTTAATTTTGATTAAACCTTGATCATTGTTGAGTTAATATTTAGCTAATTTAACCTTAATAGATTTTAATTAAAAGTATAAAATGTACTGTGTATATATAAAAAAAAACCACAACATGTTGGCTTTCTCTTACAAACACAGACTTCAATTAGCAATTCAATAAATTTGATTACTTAGCACCTTTTTAAATTAAAAAATTCAAAATGACGTATGAAATGATGTATGTAAGTATGTAAGCTTAAAAAGTCATATGCCGTATTATAGATAAACATTAGGGTGGTAGAGTTGTTTTGATATAAGGTGTATTATCTATTTTAAAGTCTTGGTATATTAAATAGACCATAGATTGGACTATAGTTTAGCATTTAGTCTGGCCTATTTGGTTGGACTTTATTCTGTTTTATAGATCAATCGGTATTGTAGTCTTTAAATTTACAGCCTGGCAAGCGACAGCTGATTTGCGCCCAACTTAAAATTTTCAGCATGCCAAGTCGATAACGAAAAAGGCTAAATACACTTTTCATGCAGGCGAATTCACTCATGTACTTGTGCTGGACGTTTTATTCGCCGACATATCTAAATTTTCGGATTTTCCATCCAGAAACGTATGTGTCACACACACAAACACGATTTCACTAATACAACCACAGAGGTTGATGAGTATATTTTGGCCTTAATAGATTTTCTACAAATGTTCGCCCTACTAAGAAATATTATGCGACCACAACTGTCAAAGTCAGTCATTTGTGTTGTGGTTGTCGGCAGAGCAGAGTGTCCAGGTTACGGGTTTTCCCCCCAGGTTAAGGTAGTTTTATTTCATTTAGTGGAAAATTTAGGGTACACATTTTTAGGGGGGGGGGAGGAATTAAGGGGACATACATTTCTTAACATCACTTGGCCAAATTGTCATCAGGGTCAAAAATATAAATTATATCATCAATGGGATGACACACTGGCATCACAGAAATGAATCGGAGTCGATTTTATAAAGCATGTCATCAGTGCGATGACAAATTGTCATCAAATTGAGTCATTGTAATTGGCCTTAAGTCAAATTAAGAAAATATCATTATTTACTTACCCGTTACACATGTTTGTTTCACTTTTGTTGTAGTCCGCCGTTTGTTAACAGAAGGACTCTCAATTATAAGACACCAGCAGCATGCCCGATATGGTTTTGGTAATAGTTCTACTTAAAAAATTTGATGTACATATTTAAATAAATAATTACATAAAATAGAAAATGCGAAGTTTTGCTTCTAATTTTACTTTCTAAACATGAAAACGATGTTAATAATATATTATGACATGATATATTATGTCAGCGCACTGATGACAGCTTGTCATCGCCTTGATGACAGTTTGACATTGCACTGATGACAGTTTGTCATCAGACTGATGACACGATATATAATGTCATCGCATTGATGACAGTTTGTCATTACACGAATGACAGATTGTCATTGCACTGATGACAGTTTGGCATTCCACTGATGACAGTTTGTCATTGCACTGATGACAGTTTGACATTGCACTGATGACAGTTTGTCATTTCACTTATGAAAGTTTGTCATCACACTGATGAAATGATGTGTTATGGCATCGCACTGATAACAGTTTGTCTGTACTGATGTCAAAATACATCAGCGTTGACGCCTTTTCTATCAGTGTACACAAAATGTGGAGTCGAATTGATGTCACTTAAGTCATAACGTATATGACGCATTAAATATGACAAAATTTTAGGATGACGGTCGTCAATGGATTGATCTCACTTTTTGCCTCATTGATGCCATTTGTAATAACATTGATGTCACAATTCTGTTGTCAGGGCATCATCAATATCAAGATGCATTTTTCTAAGAGTGTATGCACATATGTATATGTTACAGTATTTTTTAAACTGTTTAAAAATAGTTTTTCAAGATATTTTATTAATAAAATATTCAAGAAACTGAAAAAAAAATATTTTTGATGGAATTTCAGTAAAATGTTTTTTGCAGTTTTTGCTTTACTTAGGTATTGATTTAAGAACGTAAATTAAAACTGAGTCAAGTTAAGCTAATTGAATTGAAATGATTATCCTTACTTTTACATTTAGGTGGATTTATTTCAAAATACTTTAAATTATCTAGCAGCACTGCAGCAGAGGCATTTGGTTGAAATATTTAACGAAATTATTTTTGAAACGCAAATTATAAATTTTTTTTTTATTATTTTGTTTATTTTTAAGCACAACTATTAAAAATGGAATAGTTTTATAAAATATTTTTAACAAAATTCTATTTTATATTTTTTTAACAATTAATAAATGAATTACGTTAGAAGTATAAAACCTGTCGAACGACAAGTCGATAGTTAGTAGGGGCGCATACGAGAACCATAATGAGGGTGTTGTTGCCGCTCGCTTAAGTTGTCGATCGACATCGTATTCCAGGCTGTAAGCTATGGTCTAGTCTATAGATTGGGTTTTAATCTGGTCTATTATGTAGACCTAAGTCTGGTTTATACATTAAACTTTACTGTAGTCTTTAAATTGAACTATACGTCCATGTTTTGGAAATAGTACTAAAATAAATTGTAAGTCGATGGAGGTTTTCTATTAAATTTTTTCGAAATTAGCATTAGATTTTCTAAGTTTTAAGAGTTGATCTAACCTAAAGTAGGAATTAACTGGAATTTTTTTATGAACTTTCAACACGGGGTCACTTTCGAAATTTGTTTAATTAAAATTTTTACTCGAATTTTATATCGAGAACTTGACTACAGATTGGACTTAAGTCAAGACTGAAATCTAGTCTGTAGATTGGGCTTTAGTCTAGTCCTTAAACTGGACCGAAGTCTAGTCTAAAGATTGATCTTTGTTTAGTCTTTTAATAGGACTTAATTTTTGGTCTATAGGTTGTAGTCTAGTCTATAGTTTGGACTGTAATTTAGAAAATAGATTCGACTATAATCTAGTCTATAGCTTAGACCGCATAATCTATGGTCTAAACTTAAGTATGATTTATCTTCCACTTTAACAACTATAGTTTATAGTACTTTTCATATATTTTATTGACATTATTTAATTTTTTGTTATGATTTTTAATGTTTTATTTATTAATAAGTACCACCTTAATAAATTTATATTTAAAGTCATGATATTTTTTTTATATTTTAAAATGTTTTTAAAAATACATCAAAATGTAAATTATTTAAAATGTTTAAGCAAACAATTTAGTTATAAACCGCATTTTCAATAACTGATAACAAATTATAAGGCCAATAAAACCAATCAATCAATCAGCTTTAGAAAATAAATTTTTTTTTGTTTACATTTTAAAAATACGTAACAAATACGGTTACAAATTTAATTCAAATTAAATTATCTGAGCATAAGTAATGTAAACCTTCAGCGCGTTGCACAGTGGAATGGCTCCATACTTGCATTGACTTTTTTTTAATTTTTCAAAGCAAAAATACAATTTTTCTTAAAAACCATAAATGCATATTTCATATTTAAACATTTCTCTACAAAACCGCATTCTTCGCAGAACAGGGTCTCTGGTGGTAATCGAACACTCAACTCTTATACCCTTTGTACACTTGCACACATTTCGGAGGAACGCATAGAAGATGTTGAAAAAGTGAAACATGCGTTCACACTTGAAACATCTAATACCTACTATCAATAAAAAATGTCACATTTTCGGAAAAAAAAAACTTTTTTTTTAAAAGAAAACACCAAAATGTATTTGGAATTAATTTTGTTTAATAATAATAAAAAAACAATTAAGCACAACAGACTTGCAAAAAAGGAAAAAACTTGACAAATGGTAACGCAGCTTTCCAAAGAAATGTCATTTTGTCAGTGATGCCACAATACATAATAATAGAATTTATTGCCACTTTTCTAGTGATGACACTAAAATAATCGGAAGATGTAGTATGGAATACAATGAGATAGGAACATCTTGTAAATATATTGACTTTTAGCTCTATGTATTTCTTGTGGGAAAATTTTAACATCTGCGCAAATTAATGGTAGATGTTGGCAAGTGTGAAAAGGCCATTACACTGTCAGCTCATGAAAAAGAGGTTTTTGAAACTTTTCTCAATTTTGGGTTTTGAAAATTTGACTTTTTGTAAAAATAGACAATTTATTTCAATCAAATGTAAAAGAATTTTTTTTTTTTTTATTTATTTATTTATTTGTCGTTCCATACACAAGACCAAGGGTCTCATATTGCAGTACAGAACTGAATATTCTTATATGCAGCGTGAAAAAATCTTCAAAAAAAATTGCAATACCTCTGTTATTTATATAGATATCCAGTTTTAAAAACCTCCTAAAGACGTATATTTTAAAATAAAAACTTTTAAATTAATTTCACTGGCGATAATTTGTAATTTGCTTACTCATCTTTTTAAAAATCGTAAAAAATGGGCACATTTATAATGAAGTGCTAATTACTTAAAAGCTACTTAAAATAATTTAGCAGAAAAAGGGAGAATGAACTAAAAATTACAAAATAAAATTTAAAGTGTAGATCAAAAAGGAAAGGCAATTTTGAAAATAGGTCTATTATGAAGAAAAAAGTGGCTAAAATATGGAATTTTGAGTAAATTTTATTTAAGCTCATTGAGACTACGGGGAGTGCCCCGGTAGGCTAGTTGGTAGTGAGCTAGTCTATCAGTGCCGAGGTTCGCTTGCGGGTTCGATTCCCGTCAGAGACTCTGGTTTCTTTCCTGAACAGAAGCGTATAGCTTCGCGGGATTAGCATAGGAAGAAAAAGTATATATATATAGGGAAAATTTTAATTGGTGGGGCAAAAAAGGTAAAATTTTGGTACTCTATTAAAAACCGTTTTTTGAAAAATAATTATAAAAATGGTGATTTAGGTCAAATCCCAATTAGCAACAAGGCAATACTTTATAATATAATGGAAATGTAGACATGAATATATGTATATTAAGCCCAGACCATGCCCAATTCTACGCCCACTTCAACAATCTTTTTCTGCGGGTGAAATATCGATAAACATGATATATGGTTAATTATAAATTTTTAATTTAATAAAAACCATAAGAAAACTTTGTTCAAAGGATTTTAATGAGACGAATATTTCAATGCACATAAAAATCTCTAATCACTTTTGCTTCGTTACCGAAAGCCCCAGAGTAAATTTAACATTACATAATTAATTTTATATATATCGCACTGCTCAGGAAAAACTTTTTGAATTTTGGTAATTGGTAGTATTTATTTCATACGTTACCTGGTAAGTAGTTGTCATAACAATTGCCTTTATTCTGAAAACCTCAATAAGTACTTACTAGTAATGAACTGAGTAACTACTTATTGCTTCTATTATTTTCATTACTGAATATTCTCTTACTAATAATCAGCTCAATAACTACTTAGTAGTCGTGTTGTTTTCAGTACTCAATATTAATTTACTGGTAAGGAGCTCAATAACTACTTTTTAACTCTATTAATTTGACCCAATTTTTAATTTTGACAATTTAGGATATATAAAAATATTTATAATATGTCTGTTTGACTTACTTCTGACTCCTTTGAATTACTGGCAGCTAAAAAATAACTAGCTAGTATATTGCAAGTACTTACTGGTAGTTAAATAATAACTAGATATTTTTGACTTCTAGTAAGTGTATTGTACTGAATTCTGTGGAAAAATCGAACAAAAATAAGTAGTTATTCAGCCGAAAACTAGTGTTCATTTGTCTCCAACATTACTTGCTTACTTACCAGGTAAGTAAAGTGCTGGGTGGTTCCTCTAAAGAGAGTCAACTCAAAATTACAAATTTTCAGTAGAGGCAAAAAACTGTTTTTTTTTTTTTAATATTAACAATGAAAGTTGAAAAAAAATTATGGCATTGTAAAGAAATACGAGTAAGAAGTACAAACCGGTAGTTGGTTCTGTAATTTTTCCAGGGATAATCGAAAAATAACAAGTTTTTTGAGTTGTTCCCCTTTATGTGAAACTTGTTCATTTATATAGTGGTGCCATTTCAAGTTGTGCCAGTTTAACTGCAAATAGAACATCATCAAGGTAAACCTTTGTACAATTTAAAATATTTCTCTTTAGTTGACTCGAGAAGCTACTTTTATATCAAGAACTGTATTTTTTTGGCAAAAGAGTAGAGAAAATTATGTAAGATTTTTACAGTGGGTAGATATGATCACTGTATTTTTTTTTTTTTTTTTAATTCCAGAATCCCGCTGAACCAATTTATTCACCCACCATGTCAGGCGGTTTATTTTCAATAGATCGACAATTCTTTGAGTTATTAGGTGCTTATGACTCTGGTTTTGATATCTGGGGTAGTGAGAATCTTGAGTTGTCATTTAAGACTTGGATGTGTGGGGGTACCTTAGAAATTATACCATGTTCTCATGTGGGTCACATATTTAGAGCAACTTCGCCATATAAGGTAAGGTACAAAAAATATAAAACTTCTTAAGAAAACTGCATTTAAATCAAGGCAATGGTTAATGCTTTACATTAGATCAAAACTATATACAGTATTGGTCAGAACTAAAGCACCGCTTTAGTAATTTATCGTTTAATTTAGAAACACAAAAATATTAAATGTATTATGTGTTTAGGTTAATTTATTTTTATTAAGTCAATATTAAAAAATAAAATAAGCTTTATTCCAGCTTTGCACTTATGAAAAAAACTGAAAAGATTTAAAAAATGTAAATTAAAGCAGCCACTTATGTATGAAGCAAAAGCTTTTAAAACAGCCGTGCACATAAAGCGATCCATACTACCTTCTGCATATTGGGTCGATTCCTTGTACAGAAAAACAACTCAATTACGTCATTGAAATATAATAACTAAAAAAATGTTATCCGTTTTTTTTATATAGCAAAATTACCGTTTGAAGAAACCCTTACAAAGGGGAAACTTTACTTTTGACTGATACTGTATATAAAGAATTAGTGCTGGTTCACACTCTTCAAGTTTTAGCCGTCAAGTCTTGAGTTTTTAGCAGAGAGAGGAACAGAAATTACATTTTCTTTTCCCTTCTCAACTAAAGGCGCAAGACTTGACGACTAAAACTGGAAGAGTGTGAACCAGCACTTACATCAATTAGAAATAATACCGGATTTTTGATATGACTTTTTGCTTATCTTGGGGGGAACAGGCATGAATTTAAATTTTGTATAGGCTCCTTCAATGTAAAAGAATGTAAATATTACCTCTTGCTCTAAATTGATCAAAGTTTTCTATTCGTCGTCTTCCAGATTATGAAACATTTGCTGCAGAAACTTTTTGTAATTCTCGTTTTAAACTGCATTCGTGTCTATACAATGAAACTTTTGTTTTGCAGCATTTTGAGTATTTTTAATGCCTTTCTTTCTTCTTCTACACGAAACAAAGTACACTTTTCTATTCATCTTTTCTCTTTCACCATCAACCTTGAAATCACTTGAAATCAAATTCTATTGCCATTTTTCTTACCAAAAAGACGATTATGCTTTCGCGGTAAACAAGTCTTTCCGATGAATGGTTAGCGTTAAGAAAGTTGAGGTGGAAAAATGAGGTGAATTTAAAATCGAACAAATTTTGAAAACGAGCATGTTAGAAAGTTCATATAAATATTCTAAGCCTACAATCATTTTGCAAATAATTTAAATCAAAATCAAATGTCGGTAAAGTTGTTCCAAGCGAATTGCACGTGGTTTTTTATTGTTTTATTATTGTAGCGATAGGGCCACCTGGTATTCAACTCGCCTTGTAGTTTTTGATAATTTTTCTGATTTTTAATAATTTTTAGTTTTATATGGTTTTCGTAGTGGCGCACAGACGTTGATGTTGTCCTTAAGAATACTGTACGCTTGGCTGAGGTCTGGTTGGATGAATATGCTAAATATTATTATCAGCGCATTGGCAATAAAAAAGGAGATTATGGCGATGTAACAGAACGTAAACAATTACGGTATGTTTATGAATTAAATGATACATACATTTTTATAAAATTTTACCATATCTTAAATTTTACACAGTGTAAATAATTCTAAAATTTATTTAAGATGATGTAAATTACATTAAACGAAGTTTTACAAAACATAATTAATAGTACAATTCTCTATGGGCCCTTTCACACTATTCTACAAGACTAAAGATTTGTTGCTCTTACAAAATCCAATAATTACACAAGTTTACGGTACATTTCGTTCCGTAAAATTTTTGGCCTTCGCTGACTACTAATGATATATAGATTTTCAATTTATAATGAAAAGTTTTTATCATCTTTCGCGAAACACCGTTAGCTCAAACATAAAGGCACTTAAATAACATATAATAGCATAACTTGAGAAGGCTTTCGTCCATTAAATTTTTTTTCTAACTTTATAGGCCTGCACTGTAGTTTCAAAGAAATCGTACAACTTTGACCAAAAGAAAAACAGTTTTTTATGAAACTTTTTTCATTTTTGTTTTTAAGAATTCATAAAAAATTAACGAATCGAAATTATTTTTTCGGTGTTGTGAAAAACTCAAATTAATGCTTTACAACACTGAAGAAAATAATTTCGAAGCCTTCAGTATCGGTTTCAAGAATTAGAAATAAAATTGCTTTCGAAACGAAAAAGTATTCGATTACGACTACAAGCACTAGCCCCCACGTATGTGATGAAAATAGATGGATTTAAAAACGATCGTTTTTAAAAGGTGTGATGAATTTATAGCGATTTTAAAATCCATTTCTGAATTATAGTCTTAGGCCATTATGCGAAAAAAGTTAAAGTTCACATTAGTTAACCAACGCATTAAGCCCATTTACGTTTGCGGGGTTTAATGTGTTGGTTAACTATTTTTTGCATAAGGGGGTAACCCCTTTGTTCAAAATACAGTTAAATTAAAATTTTTAATATACAATTTAAAAGAATAAGGAGAGAGAAAAAAGGTAAAAGTATTAGAAATCCATTTTTAAAGATACTGAAAACGGCATTATTGATTTAAAAACTGTGTTATTTTTCAAAATCATTTTTCATCACAAACCTGATAGGAATAAAATTTGAAAAATATATTTGTTAATTACATAATCAGAATTAACTCAAGTTATATTTAAAGGAGTATTAAATTAATTTAATAAGGCAATTCACAAAGTGTCCTAATGTGTCAAATTAGTTGTATTTGCTATTTATTTATGACTGCCGTAAAAATTTTGTTTACTTTACTTTTACTTTATTTATTATTTTTTACAATTTTAATTTTGAAAACACACGGATTAAAGATAATTGTGGCAAATGAACTCTTAATTAATATAATAAAAATTTATCATAAAAACAATAATTTCGGAAAAACAAAAACTATAGAAAACTATCGATGGTGATACGATAGTAAAAAACCATCGATAGTATCTAAAGTTTCAGACCGCTACTCCACAACTATAGGTTTTCTGTAATTTTTACTTTGGTGTTCTACAAATAATTGCCTACTTTAAATTGCTTAGCTATTTGTTAATTTATTTAGCATAATTTTAGGGTGTTTTTTGTATTTTAACAATTATTTAATGTTTTTTTCTAGTGAACGTTTGGGCTGTAAAAGTTTTAAATGGTATTTAGACAATGTTTATCCAGAACTTTTCATACCAGGAGATTCTGTTGCCCTCGGCGAGGTAAGTATTTACATTTTTTAAATCCTGTTTTTGTTTATAAATGCTTAAAATTAACAAAATGAAATAAATATATTGCCTCAAAAAGCTTAGCCTACTTAATATCAACTACCAAAACTTTTCAAAAACAAAAAAAAAATTAATAACCGCCATATAATTTGTCTTAAAGAAATTTAAAATCAAGAAAAACGATTACAGATTGCCAATATCGAGACCGATATGTGTCTAGATTCTGACGTCATGCAAGTTGGTTGTCATAAATGTCATGGGCTGGGTGAAAATCAGGTATTTTATGATTTAATTATTCTGTTTAATTAATATTTTCAATTTAACGCCTAAAATGCTTCTTTTTTTTAATTTGTTTCAAGAGATAATTTCAGTAAAATTGAATTTTAAGACCCCCGAGTCCATCAAACTCCAAATAAACTGGGCCCATGTTTAAGAAAAACTATAAATTTTTTAAGCTTAAGCCTGGAAATCGGCAAAGATTTTTATATTCACTTTTAATACATGATAACCCAGCAAGCGTTTTTTTTTTTTTTTTTAATAAACTAACTCTTAAAAGGGTGTGTGTTAAAATAGCGAATAAGTCTTAGTAATTTTTTGTTAAGCAACCCTTCTAATTACACCAATTATCGAGCATTACCTTAACGCAATTAACAAATTTGCTTAAGTGTTGATTTAACCGCTCAAGATTTTCCAAGATCCACTTGAGTTTTTTGTTATTAAAAGATATTTTATCACCAGATACTGTATGGTTCAAAAAACAAATATATTCTTTTTTAATAGTGTTTTTTTTTCTTATCGCAAGAGAGGGCCACTCTGCAAAATAAATTCATGAAAATTGGTTCTAGATTTCAGATACATCCAAAAAATTCTTGGAATCTAGAAAAATTTTCGGCAAAAACGGTTTTTATAGTTCGACTTAATGTTTACATAAATGCAAGGGTAAATTTTCGAAATTTCTTAAGTTGTGGTAACTTTATTAAAATTTGCTGGGTAACGCCGGAATCCCGAAATCAGTTTCCTACATTTTACGCCTTCACCACAGGTGGAAACGGTATACATATGTTTGTCATTCCGTTTCTAATTTCTACTATATTGATCTTAGACCCTATAGAGTATACAGTCAAAGGCTAAAGTTTAAATACACACTTCAAATTTGGAGTTAAAGGAAAACTAAAGTTTTTCCGAAAATTTTTGGTTTCTATGCAGTTTTATTTCTCTTCATTGATAATAAAAAACTAAAAAAAAAAGAAATTTGACTTAATTGTATATATACTTGACGGAAATTTTAAAGAAACATAAAAAAACGAGGACAACAGTTTAAATACGCTTGAAAGTTTATCGAATTAATTACCATTTCTTTCTTTTATGTTCCCGTATTGTTGCTATTAGTTTTTATTTATTTATTTTTTTTTTTTTTGCATATTTGTAAAATTTTGCGGAGACTATGGGAAAGGAAAATGGATAGAATTCGGCGTAAACTTTTTAATAATAAAAGATTTTTAAGAGTAAACCCCCTATCGAGGAATAGGAAGATTGTTGAATTTACTAATTTCCAGCGTCAAGAACATTATTAGAAATTATAAATAAACACCTGCAGATGAAAATATGCCTAAAAGCGCCCAACCAACAAAACTTTCTAAGTATAAAAACAAAGAGGTGGAATTTTGGCAAACTATTATTTTTTAAAAATAAATGTAACTTTAATTTGTTTGAGGACGATCAAGAACCTGGTGAAAATGTAATATAGCCAGGATAAAGCAAAAAATTGAATTCTAATTGTGAAGCATGGAGTTGTTAGCGTAATGGCTTGGGGCGCTATGAAGCAGTTGATGGCGGTAATTAAGCTTAATGGATCAACACCAATATAAGAGCATATTAGAACATAATTTGCAAGCTTCGTTCGACAAACTAGACCTTTAACCTCATTGGATCTGCCATAAAGATAATGATTGAAGGAGTAGCTGCTTTCTTTTGCTCCACAGCTCTCTCCAATCCCTTGTCTTAAATCCCTGTAGCTGGGATAAAATGAAGCGAACATTTAGAAACGAAGCAATCACTAGCAAGGCATCGCCAAACGGTGCTCTTCAAAAGTCTGGTCAGAAGTAACGACTGCTGAAATGAAGAATTTGTTGCGGCCAATGCCACGCCGCTTGCAAGATGTCGCAAACAGTCATGGAGATCCAACTGAGTACTGCAGTGTTGCATTTTTTTATGCAAGAGATGTAATTTTTTTTTATAGAAAATTTCTAATGTATTTAAGCTTTTATCCGCGTTATTTCTTTTGTTTTTTTTTTAATTACCGTTATGTACACAATTAAGTCAACATTGTTTTTCATTTTTTATTTTAGTTTTATGTTATCAAATTTTCGGAAAAATTTTAGTTTTCCTTAAAATAAATTTTAGGTGTGATTTTAACTTTAGTCTCTGACTGTATATATTCTGGGTCCTTTTGAATAGCATAGTTGATTTAACAATGTTTATATGTCCGTGTGTCCGCTGAAATGGGGTTCCCAAAGACCCCAGATATGACGAGAACTATGTTATTATATATTTATATCACTATAGTCCCAAAAATTTTTCTATGGGAATTCAGCATTATCGGTGAAAAAATGGCTGAAATATGAGCACAAAATCACTACTGCCTATAATTTTATCCTCAAATCCCTTGTTGTTTTTTTTTAATATCTGAAGAACGCCAAGAGGCAAAGTTTCCAAATTTGATACAAGCGTCTTGGTTATAAATTCACAACATCCGACAAAATGTGGACGGGATTCTCCAAAAAGGAGGCGTGGCCTTCCCATACAAAAACATTATAGATTTCTGTATATCTGAAGAACGGAAAGAGCCAAAGTTTTTAAAATGTGGACGGGATGATTGAAGTGGGCGTGACACAAAATAGATTGATTTATATCTAATGAACGGTTTTAATGGAACTTTCTGTTCTTTTCGTACCATGGTGAAGGGTACATAAGAACAGCCGACTATAGCACATTTTCTTGTTTTTATTATAACATTTTCATAAATCTTGGGTGAACTGAAAATTTTTTTTCGCATTTATCAAGAGTAATTGACAATTCCACGAATATCGAAACATAGAAATTAGTATCCAACTACTTTTTAAGTTTTTGTTTAAGTATGCATGTTCATTATATTTAGGCTTTATATTTGTCCAAAGTTTCCACAATTCCTTCGAAAATATTTTCAAATTTTCTTGAAATGTTAAAATTCTAAAATTGTATTTGAAAAATTTCCAACTGATATTTAAGGTTTTGTGACGCTAAATGTTTTGTTCATTAACATTTTTGCAGAATGAAATATATCTAGTTTTTTCTCATTCTATTTTGTTTGCTGGGTTACAATGTAATTTATCTGCTATTTTTATAATCTACTTTTGGGATTTATAGATAATTCAATTATGTTGAAAACAAAGGTATAAAAAAATTATTTTCCATTGGCATTTCTTTAATGACACAGAAAAATAAGAGAATGTATATATTACAACACCATAAAATATTTTATTTTATGAGTTTCTGACAGAATTAAATATACATTTTATTATTAAAATGTATGCCTTATTACCCACAAACCCCAAAACACAATTAATTTTTGAACATACAAAACATTGAAAATAGCAACATTTTAAACATCTCTTGAACTCTACAATCACCACATGATGCCTATACAACAACAACAACAAAAATAAAATTACTATTTTCTTGCTCTTGTGTTGTTATAAAATTATTTGCGTCTGATTTACTCTGGATTGTTGCGAGTTCTGTAATTACTGTACTGTTTATCCTTTTAGTACTGGATGCTGAGTAAAGATGGTGAAATACGGAGAGATGAGGCTTGTCTCGATTATGCAGGGCATGATGTTAAGATTGAAGAATGCCACGGCTTGAAAGGAAATCAGGTAAGTTTGTAATATATCAATTTTTTTCGCACTCATTTATCGAACTCTTTAAAGAGGGGAGTTACCCTCTTATGTAATTTTTTATGATCACCTTACCACTCGTATTTACAAATCGTTACTTAAATTTAGAAAAGGCGTATCTAGTTGAAGTCATTAAACTTTATAAAAAAAAGAATATATAAAAAAGCTTATGCATATTTTAAGAACTATAAGAAATGTAGGACCTTCAATTCTTATACATATTTATAAAACAAGGCATACATCTTTTAATATGTTATCTTTTATCAAGTTTTATGTCTCAAACCTAAAAAAATGTATATGCCATTATTTGCAAAAACGCCAACACTTTCGCACCCAATAACTCGACAAATAAACATCATACAAAACATATTGGGCACATACATTCATATCTACTAGAGGTATATTTATGCGAAATATAAAGAAACTAGCTGACCCGGCAAACGTTGTTTTGCCTAGAAAAGTATTGTTTTTGTGTATATTTAAAATACAGATGCAGAATCAGGTACAGGTAATATTCGGTGCAGATAATTTATCTTTATTTACAAAAAAAGAATATGAAAATGTGAATTATAAGTAAACTATTGAAAAAGTTAAGAGAATATCATTGAAGCACTTTGTGATAAACAATATTTTTCATTTTGTTGTCAGGTGCGAAATGATATAATTTATTTTGAGTAATTTTCAATGGTGCCGCCTATCGGAAATTGGTCATACCAACCTAGAAACCTTTGTATGCTAATGCTCAACAGCTGTGCTAAAGATCATAGCATGATCAAATGCACAGGTTATGATTTAACTCATTTCGAGTCATTTTCAGTGGCGCCACCTGTTTGAAATTGGTCATATCAACTTATAAACCTTCGCCGGCTCATGCTCAACAACTTTGCTAAAGATCATAGCATCGTCAAATGCAGAGTTTACGATTTAATTCATACTGAGTAATTTTCAATGGCGCCTATTTTAGATTTTTTGTTCTTCTTCTTACTTGGTCAGAGACAAGTCCGATTTGGTACGAATCATCGAAATCGGTCCAGCCGTTCTTTTATATATATAGATTAGGCAAAAAAAAAATTTTTTTTTTCGTACACTGAAAGAAAAAGCGTCATAGCACTGACGTATTTTGCCATCAGTACTATAACAAGTGTCTTCGGTTTTGGCCCCATGACACTTTAAATAATTGTGATATCAGCCTTAACATCACTTGACCGGATTGTCATCAGGGTCAAATATTAAAATATCGTCATCAATGAGTCAGTTTAATAAAAAATGTCATCAGTGCGATGACTGAGTAACATCGTCGAAACGACTTATTAGGCTCAATTTAGTGACAGCTTGTCATTGATATTGATATAAGTCAAAGTAATATTATTAATTACTTACCCGTTACACATGTTTGTTTCACTTCTATTGTATTCCGCCCTTTGTTAACGGAAGAACTCTCAATTATAAGACACCAGCAGCATGCCCGATAAGGTTTTCGTAATCATTCTACTTTGAAAATTTTATGTATTTAAATAAATAATTTAATTTAGAATATGGGAATTTTTGACTCTCATTTGACTTTTTACAACATGAACATAATGTTAATAATACACAAAATGTGACATCGAATTGATGTCACTGTAGTCATAGCTTAGATGACGCATAAAATATGATAAAATTTTATGATGACGTTCGTCATTGGATTTATGTCACTTTTTGTCTCATTGATGCCATTTGTAATAACATTAATGTCATAATTCTAATGTTAGGGCATCTTTAATATGAAGATTAATTTTTCTATGAGTGTATGTCCTTCATGAATAATGCCTCATATAAAGTAATTTTTAAAATTATTTTTGTTTTTTTTTTCTATTAAATATTTTATACTTATTTTCTTTAAAACAGTTCTGGTCTTACCGCAATGAAACGAAACAAATTCGACATGAATCTTTCGAGAAATGTCTGGCGATAAATGAGGAACGTGATAAAGTTTTGATGGAGGAATGCAATGAAAATAGTTGGCGTCAACAGTGGCGCTTACAGAACTATGATCCTTCGAAATTGTGAGGCTAGTTTTTGGACTAGCACTCTATCAAAACCAACCCCACTGTCATATGACATACACTGGAAATAGCAAATAGTAAAAAAAATTGTAAAGGGGTCTGTACACGGTAAAAATGCTTATCATGCAGGCGAATTCACTCGTGTACGTCTGCTGGATGTAATATTCGCCGCCGTATCTAAATTTTTTCATTTTCCATCCAGCATTATCGTGTCACACATACAAACACATTTTCACTAATACTAACATAGCGCTTGATTATAAATGCTTGGCCGTGTACAGATCCCTTAAAAATTTGAATTTAGTAAAACCAACTTTAGTTTAATATTTTAACAAAATTATGTGTGTAATATTAAAAAAGAAATAAAAATTTAAGATAAATTATGCTAAAAATACATTGATAATGACTGTTGTAAACTAAGAGAAAAAAGATTTGATATAAGGTCTCTCGATATAGACCTTTTTCTACTATAGAGGCGACTTAAAAATGTTAGCATTGCCTCAAGTAACTTTTAAATGAAACAGAGACGACTTAAACCAAATTTTGTTTGAACAGGTTCATAATTGAGCATCCCAACCACATTCCCTAAACGCGCTAAAAACCGATTTTATTATTCCCAATATGTTAAGAGGCCAGAAATAATTGGACTCGTGTAATTTTTACTTAAGTCTTAATATCTCTATCAAGTTTTGTTTTGATAATAAACATCTGGATGAAACTTAATAATGATGTTCAAAACTTTCATTATAATTTTGTATTTGCTTCGTTTATATTCAGTAAAATGAATAACTACGAAATGAAAGCAACAAACACGCGAAATTTAAGAGACGAATAAGATTCAGTTTTTTTGTTTACTTCAACAAGAGAATACTAACAACTCTGAAACAAAACAACCACTGAATAAATGTCGAATAAGTTCATGGAAAAACACATTTATTTTAAAGTCAGTATTGGCAGTTGAAAGCAATGAAAAACATTAGGAAAGATAAAAAAAAAACAAAAATAACCATGAAGAGTAAAAGCAACAAGATAAGGAAGTACATTAATATTAAAATAATAAAAATAATACAAATTTGACTTTGTTTTCAATGTAAATTAATTGTTTTTAATGTAAATTTTTAAACATGAAAAAAATTTAATTTTATTTTCAAAAACATTTTTCAGCAATGTGTTTTGCTTGGAAGTATATAAAAAAGTTGTTAGGAAAAAAATTTTAATTTAATTTAAAAAAATGCTTTACAAATTACATCTATTATTGTAAAGGTAACAAAAAAGAAAAAATTACATAAATTCACTAAGTGGCAACATTGCTATTGAGTATTTATATAAAAAAATGAGAGAGAGTGAAAACTGTAAAACAAAAGGCGTTTCATTGAACAAAATCTTTAGACCCCTTTCAGACAAGCAAAGTTTACTTTGCAAAGTCTTGAGTTTATAGAAGAGAAGGGAAAAGAGAATAGCGGGGGAGTACATACTTTGCTGTACTCACAAATTTGTTTTGTTTTTCGTTCGTAGATTATACCTGAAGTTGGCTGCAACTTTATATTTATATACAGCGTTACCAGAATCTTTGGAATGAAAATTGTCATATGGCGAAAGAAATCATATTTTGAAGAGGAAAATCTTAAATTTGCCTGTCTAAAAGGGGACTTAGCTGAAGGTCCACACTATGCGTAGATGCATATGATACTTTTTGTGCATTTCATGCGTTTCTAAATTCAAGTTACATGCAATGCGTTTTAAGCGCCAAATTGTTTTTTTTTTTTATAAAAACAATTTTGCAAAAATGGAAGGTGTAACTGAAATTTTAATATAATTTATTTATAAGTATTCATAGAGGAGTAAGCTTTTATTATCAAAAAATTCGTAATTTTTTATGGTATCAATAAGTTTCTCTTTCAAGGCATTTGTTAAAAAAAAAAAAATAAGCACAACGAGGATGGCACTCAGAATATAAAAGTAATCGATAACAAGAATGGCAAATTTTGTTCATGAAAAAATTGTTTTAAAAATTAATTTCAATATAATTTATTAATGAAAGTTATTACTATTTTTATTACAAAAGCATTTGCTTTTATCAAAATCCTTTTTAAATACAAAAAATAGTAAAAAGGAATTCATCACACAAATAAATTTATCGATAACATTGAAAATAAAATATGATTTGTCACCCATGGCCATCAACAACAGCTGACATTTTTTCACCACACATGCGACGCATACAAAAGTAGAAAGTAAACGTACTTTCATGCGTTGATGCGTTCATGCATTCTATGCATTTTGCTGTGTAACTTGTCACATACAATCACACTGATTCTAATTTTTGAAATATGCATAAAATTGAACAACGCATAGAATGCATGGCATGGACCTTCAGCTTAAGGAATTTGTAGGCTCTTGTTGTTGCAAATCAACTGATTTTTTTTTTTTTTTTTGGAGTCAAAGGGAAATGCAATGTAATTGAATTGGCTTTTTTTAACCGAGATGAATAATACTATTTGGGCGTTAAAGCTACCATTGCAAACAATATGAATTTGACAACATTTATCGTAGTACCGTCACATTATTTGTTTAGCTTAACCTACATATAAATTTAAGTTTAGTTCAACTAAACTAGCGCTTAAGCGTTCACACACTTATTAGCCATAAGTTCGATATTTTTGCAAGCAATTTCTATGTAATTGGTTGAAGAGTTTTGTTAATTGTAATTTGAATTCAAACTCAATACGCGTATCGATGTCGTTATCGGCGAAATTTTATTTTAAGTATCGGTAACGTATCAGCAAAAAGGCATATCGTTTCATCCCTAGGATAAAGTTTTATAAGAACTAAATTTCTTATAAAAAATAATTGCTTCCAAAAATGGCTTAAAAAACAATTATCGTGGCATTTTGTTAACTTCTCATATCAGCTATCCACTGTATTAATGTTGTTTATTTAGTCATGTCTTATTCCTTCTTATGTAATAAAAAGGTTTGTTTTTTGATTTTCGTTTATTATCATTTTACTGTATGCTATTATTATATTTCTTTGAATTAAGCTCCATACAAAATTTACTTAAATAATTGTATTATTATTGTATATCAATTTTATTAACCATCCCTGGAAAAAAAAGGCGATTTCATTGAAATTCGCTTTAATTCCCAAAAAAATCAGTTGGCTTACAACAACAAAGCACTGAAAATTCCCTAACATTATTCACTTACTAAAGATGTTGTTGTTGTAGTTTAACTTGCAAAATTATTGTACTCCAATTTCTGGCACTTCTTGCATTAACACAATTTTCTCTTCTCTTATGGTTTGTAAAATATTCGTGACAAGGCGAATTGACTAGAAGGTGGGGTCAAGTCAGCATATGGTTATTTTTTTCGGTGGTCGATTTGTCAAAGTTTGTATACGAACTAGTTTTTTTTATGTAAACAAACATTTTTTTTACTAGCAATATTTTTGACAGATGGACCACAGAAACAGTGTTGTTGTAGAGTTGACCACACCTTCTAGTGAATTCGCCTTGATTCGTGATGCGCTAACGACTACATAATTGTTAAATACAATAACAACATGCAAGAAAAAAACTAATGTTGTTGTTTAAATGACATTTTATTACTCTCCCCACTCTTCCCCTTAAAAAAATTGCATGAACAGGTTTTTTAACCCTCTTTTATTTTGGTTTCCTTTTCCTCTTCTTTTTAGTTTCTAGAAAGTTTTGTAGTCGGAGCCCCTGGTCACAGACACCTTGTGCCCTTTTGGGGAAGATCGTACTGAATGTTAGTTTATATGTATACATATGTATTACAAAAGTACCATGTAACATTTATCAGACAATGGTACATTTGTGTTATTGGCTTTTTACTTATCTTTCTACCCTCATCAAGAATCGAACACTCATTTAATTAAAATGAGTTATATCTTTTTTGAGTTGATTTTGATATATTGCTACATAAAGTAACTTACCTTTTAAACTAAAATTTCATAATTGTGTCCTACACAATATCCCAATAAGTATGACTTTAAAGCCTTTACACATTTCAACAATTAAATTTTCTTTCTTTTGCGCACTTTTATTTAAAAACAGGCCATATTTTGTGGCAATTTGCCATCTTTACAACTTGACTTTTATTTTTTACTACAAAATGAAAACACATTTTCTTATCCTTTATACTCCTTTATACATGAGCTCTATATAACGATAATAAAAACCAAAACAATTACACATTTCTTTGATTTCACTTTAATAAAATGCAATTGGATTTTATTTTCACACAAACAAAAAACCTATTTTACTCTCTGCTGCAGTCCTCTGCTCGTTTCTTTTACGGCGCGACTCTCTTAACAAAAGAAGCACCGAGCCAACAGAGACTGCGCTGCTTAGTTACTCTGCATTTATACGCAGACAATTTCCAATACATTTTTCGTCATAAAATAACTAAATGTTACTTAAGTTTTTTCATTTACCGATAGAATTACAATTAAAAAACATTTAATAAAAATAATAATTAATTAACAAACACTTTTTCCAATAATAAATAGAATTTTTTCGAGAGCATCTACTAAAACGTCCACGCACTTTTAAAACTTTCTAGAAACTAAAATGTGATGGAAAAGGAAACGAAATAAAAAGGGGTAACAATATCTTTTCGTGAATTTAGAATAAGTGGAAGAGTGGGGAGAGCAATAATATGCCATTTAAACACCAACAGCAGTTTTTTCTTGCATTTTGTTATTGTATTTAACAGTTATGTAGTCGTTAGCGCATCACGAACATTTTGCAAGACATAATAGAAGATAGAATTGTTTAAATGCAAGAAATGCTGGGATGGGAAATAAACAATTTTGCAATTTTACCGACAACAACAAAATTAGTAAATGGATAATGTTAAGGAATTTGTAGGGTCTTGTTGTTCCAAATCGACTGATTTTTTTTGGAGTTAAAGGGAAGTTCAATGTAATTGAATTGGCTTTTTTTAACCGGGATGATTAATACTAATTGGGCGTGTAAGCCACCAATGCAAACCATATGAATTTGACAACATTTATCGTAGTACCGTCACATTATTTGTTTAGCTTAAACTACATACAAATTTAAGTTTAGTTAAACTAAACTAGTTCGATATTTTTGCAAGCAGCTTGAACGCAATTGGTTGAATAGTTTTGTTAATTGTAATTTGAATTCAAATTCAACATGCGTATCGGTATAGTTATCGGCAAAATTTAATAAGAAATAAATTTCTTATAAAAAATAATTGCTTACAAAAAATGGCTTAAAAAAATTATCTTGGCATTTTGTTAACTTTTTATATCCGCTATCCACTATATATATATGTTGTTTATTTAAACCTGTCTTATTCCTTCTTATAGTAATAAAAAAATGTTTGTTTTTTAATTTTCGTTTATTATCATTTTACTGTCTGCTATTATTAAATCTTTTTTAATTAAACTCCATGCGCAGTTGACATACCTTAATAATTGCACTTTTATTGTATATTAATTAGTATTAACCATCCCTGGTAGAAAAAAACCGTAATTTTATTGAAATTCGCTTTAACTCCCAAAAAAATCAGTTGGCTTACAACAACAAAAAGTGGCTCGAACTGTCAAAATCAGATGGCGTTCCGACACCACCTGTAGTTGAATTCGCCTTGAACAAAGTCTTTGTGTTTGTCATATAAAAAGAAATGTGTTCGCTAGTAGCATGAATTAAACAACAGTTTGTTCAGTGTTCTGAATTTGATTTGAATACGAACTTCATTGAATAAACATTTCAGTATATTTATGAATGAAGTTATTCCTGCAGCCCTTTATTTAATAAGTCCATAACTGGCTATAGCACATATTTCCGAAAGTCGCGAAAATACAAAAACAAGTGTCTAGGATAAATGTCCGTAGCTCCCATATATGTTCAAATCAGTGTGGCCATTTTGGCATTTTTGCAGCTAAATTTAGCATTAAAAATTATTATTTAGCTGCAAAACTATCATTTAGTACTTGGCATTTTATTTAGCATTTTTAGAAAATGTTTTTAGCCTTTTTAGCATTATTTGTTTTAAAAATTTGACTTTACTTACATTTTTTTATAAATTATAATAAATTTTTACTAAAAATAGTTGTACCTAAAATAAAATTTCGTATGAAAAGGGATAATTCTTATTAAGAATCATCTTACTTTTCTTGTGAAAAAAATAGAATATTAAGGGAATATTAGAAATGCCCCTTTCATGTTGATTATAAATATTATTTTTACTTTGATATTATGATATAAAAGTACAAGGAAATTTCCCTTTGTATTTAGATAAAAATTCAATAGTGTAAATGTGTAAAAAAATTGTTTGCTCTAAACTGCTAAAAATAAAATAAAAATTCTTAAGCTTCAACTTTTATTAAACTATAAAAAATAAAATTATCTAAAAAAACTTGTATCAGGAGTTTGCGGACCAATTAATATAAAATTTAATCTCAACTACCTGTGATTCATATTTGTATGTATCAGACGCTTCGCCAAAATCTATCCACTTGTTTATATATAATCATTTATTTTAATTTCGTTAAAAAAATAAAGCTACATATGTTCACACCTATTAAATATTTGACGTCCTACACGTAACCACTAGTTTAATTAAAAAATTTTTTGCTTTTGCGAAACGTTTGCTGGATCATACATCACTTAAAAGTTTCCTTATTGAATTCTACAATTATCTTCTAACAAATAAAGATAAAAAAAGTCAATAAAAGTTGTTTAAAATAAAGATTGTTCAATTTGCTGGTTATGCTTTTTTGGATTTTTTTCGACAAACATTTGTTAGGTCTGAACATACCTTAAGTCACTAAAATGTATTTTGCTTCGAATAAAATTTCATACTGATAATAAATTTTTAACAAACATTTTTAAAAAATGTTAGCATTATTTTTAGCATTTTTTAAAATAATTTTTAGCATTTTTGGCCATGTCTAATGCCAGATTTAGCCGTAAAAATTTTTTAGATTTGATCACACTGGATCAAATGCCGATGGTTAATATGCAGCTGAAAGTGTTTTTATCGAAACCAGATATAAGGCCAACTAATGAAATCACTATAACCCAAAAATGCGAGCTGATACAGAAAAATGGAGATTAAATTTAAAATCGGCGACCTCAAATTAGTCAAAAATTGCATCAAACTTCCAATCAATACACAAAAAGTTAAATTTTGTTCCGCTGTGTTATTGATACAAACAAAATAATCTGTTATGTGCCACTTCAGTGTAGTAAATAAATTCTGTAAGTTGTTTTCATTAATATTTAGGCGTTTTTTGTAATAAAATCTTGCTAAGCCAAATTACGAACATAATAAAGTGATAGCCTCACTGTGTATTGATCGCCCAGCTTTGTGTACCAAATTGGGCAAATATTCCTCTAAACGTTCTCAAGATATAAACAAATCTGTTTTATGCCACGCCCGCTTTTTGAATCCCGCCTACATTTTGTCGGATTATACTTAATTTGGAAACTTTGGCTCTTGCCGTTCTCCAGATATACAGAAATCTATATAGGGGTTGTATGGCGAGTGTCACGCCCATTTCTCAAATCCCTCCCACATATTGTCGGATGTTGTATATTGATAACCGAGATGCTTGTACCAAATTTTAGATTTTTGGCTCTTGCCCTTCTCAAGATAAACAGAAAAAAAAACAAGGGATTTAGGGTAAAAGTAAGCGGCATTAGTGGTATTTCAACTATCTGTAGAGCGATCTGGCTAACTTAAAAAAGAAAACTTTAACAAAGTATATGTCACATAGTAATATAACAACTTTGTCCCCATCATTTTTGGGGGACTTAGGAAAACCCATTTCAACATACACAGACATACATTCGTTATCATCGTTAAATTTCTTTATAGAGTCCAAGATAAATATGGCAGGTGTAAAAAAACAACAAATGATTTTATGGGTAAAAATTAGAGGCAGTCGTGGTTTTTTTCTCATATCTCAGCCATTTATGCACCGATCTTGCTAAATGTCAATAGCAACCTTAAACGGAGTATGTGTATCAAAATTATTACCAAATTATTCTCCATCATTTCTGTGGATTTTCGGAAAACCCATTTAAACAAACACGAAGACAGACATCGTTACATCAACTTCGCTTCTCATAATAAGGACACAGAAAATACATATCGGTTGTTTTTTAGCTGCATGAGAACTATCGCATGAATGGCAAGTTATCATAAATCGTTTAACACTCGAACAATGATTCCAAGCTGTGGAAATTTCCTTTGCCAAAAAAATAAATCAGGTCCCGAAGTGTATTTAGCAATTTGATCAAAGAATTGTGTTTCTGGTTAAATGGCTACGTCAATAAGCAAAATCGCCTTATTTGGGTCGAAGACAATTCTCAATTTATAAAGAAATCACCATTAATTCCATTATAATTGACTGTTTGGTGCGGTTAACACGCAGGCGGCATGACATCATTGGCGAGTCCTGTCGAGCCATGCTGACTGAATTTTTGCTACCAAAAATTAATCAGCTAAGCATCAATATCATTTTTGGTTCTAAGAAGATGGCGCAAGTTTTCAAACAGCGCGCTTAACAATTAATTTATTGCAAAATCAATATGGTGACAACTTTATATCCTGAAGTGGTCCTTCGAAATGGCCCCATTCGTTCGTGCGATTTAACGGCTCTGGATTACTTGTAATGGGGCTATTGTGAGTCATTGGCATACGCCGACAAACCAGCTACTCTTGATAACATTGGAAGCCAATATTCAAGTTAACATTGACGCCAAACGGCCAGATTTATTAGAAAAAGTAGCCAAAAGTTTAACTGAGCAAGCACCATGTGACTCGTAGCCTCGGTAGACATATGCCGGAAATCATATTTTAAAATCTGAATGTCAATTTCTTCCAACAATATTTCTGTCTTGTTTTATTATTTTAAGTTCTCATGCAGCAAAAAAAAAAACACCCGTTTTATACTTTATAGGTTCTAAGATCAATGGTAACGTCATACCCTTACCATAACGTAAACAGCTAAGAAATTTAGTTTATTCTGGTTCATAGTTGGCAGTAGATTTTATATACAACCTCTTCCTAAAATTGATCTCGCATTTATAAATCATTAACTGCGTTATCCAGAAAAGCGATTATAAAGAAATACTTTATTATTTTATACTCAAAAGCGGTGTAGGGTATTATATGACCGGGTTCGACTGTCTATACGTTTTACCTTGTTTTTCCCTATAGAAATGATGTCTGAATTATTATTTTATTTTATTATTGTGTGGAACAAATCAGCATACAAATTTAATTTACTAAGATAAATATCCACATCATGTAGAATTTAATGTGGAAATGGATCGATCAATAAAAAACATTTTAGTTTTATTTTAAAATTTAGCGTTTAAAGAATAATTTTACTGTTAACACACAAATGTTTTTCAGTCTTAACAAAAATAATGCCAAATTAATATTTAATTTTAAAACCGAAATTTTTGTGTTTTAAAATAAAGTGGCTTTTCGTTGGAAAGTTTTTCGTTTTGTTTTTTTAACTACGTTTTACAAATTATTAGCAAGACTTTAAGACACAAGCTTAAATAATTAAATTACAAAATTTAAACAGTCAAAACATAATAATGAAAATGAATTTAAGATAAAATGAATTGTTCCCGCAAACTAGAATGAAACAAAAACAAAGAAAACTAAGAAGAGAGCAAAAAAAAATTTTAACTTTAAGTAAAAGGAATAACTTAAGGAAACGGAAATGAGCAAGAGGGTTTAATGTTACAAAAAAAACACACATTTAAAATAAAAATACAAGCAAAGAAAAGAACAGTTACATTGTAATTTCAATTTCATTTAAAATGAATTTTAAATGTTGTGGCTGTCACATTTCAGATCTGCTTCTACTTATATTTGTCACATCAATATTGTTTGGCGGCCATTTAATTATTTTTTTTCGTTATAAAATTTTAAATTCTAGACAAATCGAATGGGAAATTTTAAAGCGTAAGTCTATTTTTTGTTAATAAGTAACGTTTTGTGAAAAAAGTGACTTTTTGTGAAAAAAAAGTGACTTTTTGTGAAAAAAAAGTGACTTTTTGTTAAAAAACAAAGTGACTTTTTGGGAAAAAAAAGTGACTTTTTGTGAAAAAATTTACTTTTTGTGAAAAATAGTGTCTTTTTGTGAAAAAATTTACTTTTTGTGAAAAAATTTACTTTTTGTGAAAAAATTTACTTTTTGTGAAAATAAGTGAATTTTTGTGAAAAAAGTGACTTTTTGTGAAAAAAAGTGACGATTTGTGAAAAAAGTGACGATTTGTGAAAAAAGTGACGATTTGTGAAAAAAGTGACTTTTTGTGAAAAAAGTGACTTTCTGTGAAAAAAGTGACGATTTGTGAAAAAGTGACTTTTTGAGAAAAAAGTGACTTATTGTGAAAAAGTGACTCTTTGTGAAAAAAGTGACTTATTGTGAAAAAGTGACTTTTTGAGAAAAAAGTGACTTATTGTGAAAAAGTGACTTTTTGTGAAAAAAGTGACTTTTTGTGAAAAAATTACCGTGTTGTGATAAAAGTGACTTATTGTGAAATATATGACTTGTTGTGAAAACTATGACTAACTTTTTATAACAAATAAGTCTTTTTTGTGGAAAAAATACAAAATAACTTTTTGTTAAAAAACGGTCCTTTTTGACAAAAAAAAAATTAACTTTGTTGGAAAAAAACTGACATTTTATTGAAAAACTGAAATTTTTCGATTTTGAATTTGTTTACGCTTCACCGAAGGTTGTCATTTTTAATTTCTACAATATTGATCTTAGTCCTTATGAAGAGCGAAGTTGATTTAACGATATCCGTTTGTCCGTCTGGCCGTTGAAATGGGGTTTCCGAAGACCCCAGATATGATGGGGAATTGGTAGTTATATTTTAATGTCACTTATAGTCTGGAACTGTTCTCTACCTAACGAATTAGGTACAAGCAAAAAATCTCGGCGGGAATCGACAAGTGGGCCTTATACTTCCCGTACAAAGACATTAAAGATTGCGGTTTATCTAAAGAACGTCAGGAGCAAAAGATTCCAAATTAGGTACATGCATCTTGGTTATCAATTCACAATATCCGAAAAATGTAGGCAGGATTAAATAAGTAGGCGTGGCACTTCCTTTAAAGAGATAATATAGATTTCTTTATATCTGGAGAACGGCAGAAGCAAAAGTTTCCAATTAAGGTACAAGCATCTTGGTTATACACAAAATCCGACAAAAGGTGGGCGGGATTGGACAAGTGGGCATGGCACAAAGTTGATTTATTTATATAAAAAGAAAGGTATTTACTATGGTGAAAGTTTATAACCATGGTGAAGGGTATATAAGATTCGGCATAGCTGAATATAGCACTCCTACTTGTTTTAATTACAATTTATAATTATACTTTTTCCTACAGCCAATTATAAATATCCCGGAGAAATGGGCGCAGCCGTTCATTTACCTTTAAAACTTCCAAAAAGTGTTAGAAAGCTTTTACTGCAAGGATGGGAGGAAAATAAATTTAATAAATATGTCTCAGATATGATACCCTTTAATAGATCTCTGCCGGACATACAAGATAAATGGTAATTAATGAGATCTTTTTATAATAAAATCCCCAAGAAATAATAATATTTTTATATGCAGGTGTAAACAACCGAGCAGATTTCTAGAAAATTTACCCCCTACCGATATAATTATATGTTTTCACAATGAAGCCTGGTCCACTTTATTGCGTACCGTACATTCCGTTATAAATCGTTCGCCTGATCATTTGATAGAAAAAATAATATTGGTGGACGATTATTCAGATATGGGTAAGTAGATTTAAAGTTGAAAATCAAAGAACTAAAAAATATTCTAAAATTTTTAGCTCACCTTAAGGAACCATTGGAAGCATATTTCTCTATATATGCTAAAGTCAAAATCGTTCGAGCCTTAAAAAGAGAGGGTCTAGCAAAGGCCAGACTACTGGGCTTGAAACATTCTTCAGCGCGCGTATTAACATTTTTAGATTCACATTGTGAATGCACAAAAGGTATATATTTTTGTTAAAGCAAAATATTTCGGGATTAAAAAAGTTTTGGGGTCTTTTGTAGGTTGGCTGGAACCTTTGCTCGATCGCATAGCTCGCAATCCTTTTACCGTAGTTACACCTTTTATTGATGTAATCGACATGACCACATTTGAATATTACGTTCCGCTTTTACGAAATTCTAAATATATTGGAGGTTTTAATTGGCATCTAGAATACATATGGATCCATGCTTCTAAGAGAGAGAAAGAGCTTCATAAAGTAAGGAAAAATTTAAATTCAAAATCTGATATTTATCTCAAAAGTTTTTATGTTTTATTAGGACGATTTGGAACCCCTTTTTACACCCACTATTGCTGGCGGTTTATTTAGCATAGATCGTAATTTTTTTGAATATTTGGGTACTTATGACCCGGGTTTCGAATATTGGGGTGCCGAGAATCTGGAGTTATCTTTCAAGGCTTGGATGTGTGGTGGTAGTTTGGAAATGGTTTATTGCTCCCGAGTTGGTCATGTTTTTAGAGAAGAGACACCTTTTAAGGTAAGTACTTAAAAGGTATAAAATGTTCGATGCATAATTATTTAATTTCGAACGAATTCAGTATCCTTCTGCAGGTAATACGATAATAAAAAATCTTGTACGTTTAGCCGAAGTTTGGTTGGATAATTATGCTCAAATATTTTATAAAAGTATGGGCCAAAGTTTTAATTTAACTGCCGCTTCAAGCGATGTAAGAAAGCGAAAATTACTGCGGTAAGAAGTTTAGAAAAAAAGATGGGTCCCCTATTGGCTTTAAAATTTAGTACAATTTTTATTATTTTGTTTTTACTTTGCAGTAAAAATTTAGGCTGCAAAACTTTTAAATGGTATTTAGAAAATGTTTATCCCGAGAAATTTGTACCGGTTGCAATGGGAGCGGTAGGAATTTTATAACAGGAGCATTAAGAAATAGAAATATATAAATTATATAATTTCAGATCGTTAACATTGCAACAAATGTATGTCTCCAGGCAGATGATAAAGTTGGATATTTAGATGTTTTCATTTGTCACAATCATGGTGGAAATCAGGTAATTTTGTTGGTGAAAAGGTACACAGAAAAAAAATTAAAATTGATTTTAAATAAAAATTTGTGATATTAAAAATTTATCAAATAGAATCTGGGAATTTTAGTTCTCATGTTGAGTTTCATTTTTATTATACATTTTTTTTATATTAATTCGAATGCGTATTCTCACACTAGATTCAGACCGTGATTTAAAAATCATGTCTTTTTTAAATTGCTTTTCAAAGTTGCTTCCAAAAACACAACAGATTCGAACGAAGATTTTTCCTCCATGATTTGAGGATTGATTTTTTCCCCCATTATCGGCAATACTTCTTTACTTGCTTATTTATAAAAACTAACAATTTAAATGCGCTCCATATTTTGTATTGTAAAGAGATGTTGCCACATTGAAATAAAAAATAAAATGAAGCAACATAACAAAAAAACGAATGTGTGCAAAGAAAAATATAAAAAAAGGCACAGAGAACAGAAAACGTGTTTTTTTCTTTACCCCGCTTGCTTCTCTACACCGTTCGCCTACAAAATCCAAAAAGCATGTCCTAAAAAACATGGAAAAAAATCACCGTCTGAACCGGTTGTAATTCAAATTACAATTTATAAAGCTTTCATACTTTAATAGTCTTATTACTTCAATATAACGAAAATATATACAAGCAAAAATTCTGATTGTGCATGAAAAATATTCCTGGAAAATATTGAAGGAATAAGACTATTAAAGTATGAAAGCTTTATAAATTGTAATTTGACTTGAAATACACATTCGAATTAATATAAAAAAAAATTTATGAAAATATTTGACGAAAATAAAGTGACCAACAGACAAACTAATATATCATTTTTTTAAATTCCAATATTTATTTTGATTATAATACACATTCGAATTAATATAAAAAAATTTTAAAAAATTTATTAAATTTGCTCAAGTAAACAAATTAATAGTATAAATTATACGTTTAATTCACTTGATAAAATGTTTAATTCACTTGATTAAACGTTTAATTCACGTGATTCAATTTTTAATTAAGACTGATATTATTCCTGACTAATGCTTTAATTGCTGAACAATTTTGGAGAATTTTTTCTATGCAGTATTTTTATGATTAACTTTTTTCTTGTTAAATGTTTAAGTTTCGAAAAAGGGTTAAAAACTATAAGTTATATATTTACCACCATATTCATAAAAAAATTTTAAGGTTTATAGCAGGTTTATGAAACAAATTTTCTATGGAAATTTCTTTGATAAACCTTTTATTAATCAAAAAATTTGTTTATGAATATTACGGCTTAGGCGTAACTCTTATATCATGCCGTACATTATGTCACCTTTTATATGTTAGTTTTTGTAACAAAATTGTTCATTTTTAAGGGTGGTGGTTCTACATTTTGATTCATAACTCTGGTCATACTGATCGAATTTTGCTGGATTTCAATCCCAAACTGCTTAGAAAACTACAAGCAACTTGACACCAACATTGTACTTATCTTTTGAGTCTTTCGAAAGTGAGCGTGTTTTCAACAGACGGACAGACAGACGGGCATGGCTAAATCGAATTACTCAAGGTGCCAGAATATATATACTTTGTGGGGTCTTATATTCATAATAAAAAAGTTTCACACGGAATGAAAAACTTAGTATACCCTCATTCACCACTGCTGGTGGAGTGTATAAAAAGAGTTTAAAGTCAAATAAGGATCAGTCTCATATACATTTAGCATCAATGTTGGAGTAGGAGTTGGAATCGGAGTCGCACTTAAAAAATTTCAGCGTTTGGAGTCGGGGTCGGAGTTAGTACTTTTTTCTGACAACTCCACAGCCCTGGTTCTAGGTTACTTTCATTACTCCCTTCTCTGGGAAGGGGAAAAAGTTATTCACTTTTTATATATATATATTTTTTTTTTTTTTTTGTCTAGTTACTCTTACATTGCGGATCAGCTGTTTCATTTTCCTTACGAAACTTATGTATAAATAGGTATTCTTGCATTTACGTGACGTTGTGATAAGGATGAACCTGATAACATTAAAAGAAAATCTACGTTTTATTGATAAAGCGAACATTCCATCGACGTACATGACGTATTTATACAAAACGAATACAAAAAACATAAAATTTATTAATTATATAAATTTTGACAGATTTTCTGTTTTTCTTTTAACGCATTTAGCAAGTTTACGTATTTATGGTAACAACCAACCACTAAAGTCGACCGCAACATTCTCTATATTCCCTTTTAAAAGCCCTTTATCTTAAACACGTTTAGAATTCCTGTAAAAAGAGGGAGGGGACTTATGCTCCCAATGACAACCAGTGTAAAAAATAAAAGAGTAGGAAAGGCCACATTTTCTCATTGTTTTTACCGCGGTATATTTTATAATTAAATCTGTATTATAATTAAATATAAATAAAAATTTCTTCGCACATAAATTCTTAACATATCGCACTTGTTCAACAACAGTGTATTAATTCAAAATGTACTGCCAGGCCCACAATGTCGACAAGAACATTTCTTTCGCATTTTTATATTGGAAACAATAATAAAAAACTAAAATTTGTTTTTGTTTTCAATATAAATATATGAAAGAAATGTTCTTGTCGACATTGTGGGTCTGGCTGTTAAAAATTTTCAGTAAAAGCAATACAATTTATAATTTTGCATTAAAGGCATATGAAAAATAAATTTTTAATCATTTCATTCAATGCCAAAAAGTAGATAAAAAAACATGATATTTTTACAGCGGTAAGATGTGAATATTACGTGGCTAAATTTTTCAAAAAGTGAAACAATAAATATTTTGAGTTAATACACTTTTGTTAAACAAGTGTGATATTGTAAGTATTCGCATTCGAATTCGCAAAAATATTATTTCATTATTTGCATTCGCATTGCACCCCTACTAGAAACCCTGGGCGATCATGGATCATCTTAAGGATATTTCAACTTTTGGTGTTACATCCTCCAGGGAAATAAGGTGCAATTAATACCTGGTATTAAGCAAAAATCGAAAATTGAGAGGTGTTCACGAACTCTTGCGATCGCAGCTGACCAAAGATCATATCTGCTACCCCGCGAGTCAGACACTTTCAGGGATGAAGAGGTTTAGTTCCCAAAGTCGCGGGAAGGGATATCCTAAAAATGGCACTAATAGGCTAATTTTTCACCACTTGTAGGAGATTTCGGTCTGAGAGAGGAATATCCTTAGGTACTGCTGCTCCTCAAATACGCTGCAATCATTTTTCTAAATACAGCGGAGGTTAGAAAGCTTCGTCTTCTTAAGCCCTTATGACACTACATTTGTTATTAATTGATTTGATATAGAATTATTGGAAAAAAACAGTAAATGTTATGCTTTGTTCGCACGGCATGTTGAATTACGTTGTTCGCTCTTTGAATTACGAATGCGAATTATGCTGTTCGCACGGCACATTTATAATCGAACAAATTCTTCTTCTTACATTTAAGAACATTGTTTTGCTTTGAAAATTAAAACAACAGCAAGTAACAATTTAAAATGTCTCATTATTTTTATCAATTTCTATATTGTTAATTTATTTGTTGTTTTAAATTTCACAATAGCAATTTTTTAAAATGTTAGATTTTTTTATTTTCTTTTTTTGACAGCCTTCGATAAAAATTAGTGATGACACTGATTTGCTAGTAATTGGCATAGTAATTGAAAATGAATTACGTTCAAATGGATAATTCGCTTTTAAAATCTTGTATGGCGGATTATGTAATTTGGATCATAATTGGGCTGTGAATTACGAATGAGAGAGCGAATTACGAATAAACGCTGTCGTGCGAACAAAACATTAGAAAGTGCAAACTACAAAAAATTTAAACAAAGTTTTTTAGTTTTTTTCTTTTGTTATGGTTTTGTTTAATTTATTAAATGTTCTCATCTTTTTGTTTATCAGAAACAAAAACAAAACAAACAAATCGAGGTAAATCGCTGAGTTTCCCCATAAACCGCTTATTTTGCAGCACTTTTTATATTTCAAGATTGAAATGTAAATTTTAAGTTGAACTATTTTTTTGTTTTTTTGACATAACTTAATTTTTTATCGATAACTTGAGTACAATTTTTGACAGTTTTCTGTTTATCTTAATACAGCTGAACTCTCTGCACTTGGTAAATCTTTCTATTACATTATATTTGCACTGTTCACCAAAACTTGAGCAATGCATTAAAAATGTAGAGTCATAAGGGCTTTAACAAGGACCGATTGTATAATCTTGCCGGATTATGCACTAAAATTGATTCCTGGGTGTGTTGCTTGTGCTCACACTTGGTGGCGGTTGGTAAACGCACTGTTTGTCACACAGTGTTTAAGATCCTCCGTAAAGTAAGCTCTAGGACAGGCATCCGTTTTCCAAAGCTGCTACCGGGGTATAGGATATTCCCTATGTTGGTTATTGATGCAGCTGTTTCGGGTATCACCTGCTCTGTTTTGAAACGAAATTGCTGAGAGAGAGATTCTTTAAAAAGCCGAATATGTGGCTAATTTTTACTCTAAGGTAGAAGGTGAAGTTCGGACACCAGTAAGTCCAAGTGTGCTTTGGTTGTCTGTGTTCTAAAATTTCAAACAATGCGTTGGTGTTTAGAGCTTCTGTGAGGCTAGAACGTAATATCAGGTACGCACCTTAAGCCAGGATATATTTGTATGCCTTTCAGAGTTTAGTTATTGTATTAGTCGGTTAGGAGATGAGCTTCAGATAAATTTAATTTTATTCATTAATTAAAATTCGTTTCCAATTACCTTTACTCTAGTTTTGGATGTTTGGTGATTTGGGAGAAATTCGTAAGGACGAAGTCTGCCTTATGGCAAATGGCACCCAGCCCTTTCTAACAAATTGCGGTGCAAGAGGAGTTCAAAACGAAGTAAGTATTTTATTAAAAAAAATTTAATTAAATATATAAATTTCCTTGAGTTCAGAAAAGAGGGTTAAGCTTCGTCCATAATGGCACAAACATTTTCACTATTTATTTCGCAACCACACACGTTTTCAATTAAGAAAATGTTTGCAAATTTTATCCATAACAACATTAAGTTTTGAAAACATTTTGTTAAAATGTTCATTCAAAACTAAATAAAATTATTAACTAGAATTTCATACAAATTGTTGCTAAAGTAGAAGTAGATTTAACCTTTAAGCCTCGTACACAATGCCAGCAACAATTTCGTTTTTTCTTCTATCTTATTTCTTCCCAAAGTATGTATTTCCTAGTTTCCTTTCATTGTTCGAACAATAATAAAACTAAAGTTTTTTTAAAAAGTTGTGTCTACTTCTACTTCAGCAACAATTTGTATGAAATTGTTGATGACGTTTAAAAAAATTATTTTAGTTTGGAATGAAAAATTTGACAAAATGTTTAAAATATAATAATAAATACGTAGGGGGTTACTTTGTAAATCCCTTTACCTTGCGCAAGGCGAATTCAGTTTTCAGGTGGCGTTGAAAGCACAGCTGTGCTACTTTTTTTTTATTTCAAGAGAGAAATGTCAAAAGTTGCTTATGTTTTTGACATATCGATCAACGTAAGCAACAAAAAAATACATTGCTGTGTTTTGGGTGTTGTTACTTGTTGTAGTATTGACACC
Organism: Pollenia amentaria; assembly: GCA_943735925.1. Classification (NCBI taxonomy): domain Eukaryota; kingdom Metazoa; phylum Arthropoda; class Insecta; order Diptera; family Polleniidae; genus Pollenia; species Pollenia amentaria. The sequence goes on along the minus strand of OX031010.1, from coordinate 19,999,557 downwards.
ACCGCATACATGAATTCGCCTTGACCCTGCGTTAAGAAAATTTTCATACAACATTTTTTGAATTTTCAAAAATTTATATGAAAATATTTTTCGAGTAGGTGAATAGTTTAATAAAATAATGGGGGTAATTTTGTTCTGGGAAAAATTTGCAAACGGTTTCATAAATGAAAATGTGTGTGGTTACGAAAAAAATTGTTGCTCTATTATGAACAACAGTGAAATTGTTGCTGCCTATTGTAAACGAAGGTTTAAAAAAACTCTTGTTACATTTTTGTTCAAAAAATTCAAAGAAAAAAACGTAAGGCTTTGGGAGGAAATAAGAAAAAACGAAAATGTTGCTGCCATTTTAAACGAAGCTGAAATATGGGTTCTTAACATAAAAATCCGTTTTTCTGTATATCAAAATTTCTTTCCCTAAAGTTGACCTCACCAGTATTCCAAATCGTGTATTTCTACAAGTCCCCTACAATTATTTCCCAGTTAAAAATAGATCGCACAAAAACGATTTCTTAAAATGTTGGGGAATCATGATTTCGTCAATTCGCTTGTAAAATATTGAAATAATCACTAGAGAGTCCATGATGGATTAGATTGAGCATAATGTTGGGGAAAAAGCAAAGGAAATTAAATTCGCCTCATCTTTCTTATATAAAAAAAAATATAATACCCGTTGAAAATGGACCATATCGTGCACTTTTTTTTATCGTTTACTAAAAATATTTTATTATGAAATGGTATAATGCTAAAACTAATAATTTGTATTATTTCATTATTTCAGCTCTGGTTCTATAACAATCGGACTTATCAGATCTTTAACAAGGCGACCAAGCAATGTTTAACTCTTGATTTAGACCGAGAAAGAGTTTTAATGAAACATTGCCAAAAGAGAAATTGGCGACAACAATGGATCTTGAAGTGAAATTGCGAGCACAATTTTTTCCATGACACATTTAATAAGTAAAATTAGAGGAATATTAAACATCCAAAAAATTTTAAGTCCAGTTCAACTTTTTTCTATGACTTGCGCAATTTATTATACAGCCATAGCAAAATGTTATTATACACTCGGAAAGATTTATGAAAAAAAATTACTATGACGTCCAAAAAGTTTGCTGTTGAAATGTGGGAAAAAAAATTATTGCTTGTATTATCAAAAGTGTAAAGAGTTGATGGAAGTACGAATAAGATTAAAAAAATCATCGACAAATATTCATAATCCTACTATAAACCTAAAATATTTTTTATGAATATGGGGGTTTATATTTAAGAAGTATTTAAGCGCCTTATTTATATTTCAAAGTTATTTACACAAGTTTGCTAGTAGAAAAATGTGTGGTAAAATTTTGATGAGTTGTTTAGCACCTCAATTATACGATTAATTAACACCTTGTATTGTAATTTCCAGTTTTAAAATTTTCAAAAAGTTGAAATATAACCGAAAAAAGTTGAAATTATCTAAAATCACCGATACAAGTTGTTAATCAAATATTTTAACGGTACTTAAACGTTCTATTTATTTTAAAATTATTAAATTTTATAAGAAGTCATATATTAGTATTGAATTTATTTCGTAAAAGTTAACATTATTAAAAGTTATTAGCAAAAACCAGTCAAAAATACAAAGAAATATGTGGCATCTCTATGTCTAATAACAAAAATCTCAACTAGATGGCAGTTACTATAATGATTTAATTTATTACCTTAGAATACTGAATCTCCTAATAAAAAGTATGCTTATAACACTGTGCTAGAAATGCTAGATGTACCACAGGATTTAGCGTGTTAGATTAAAGCGCCAGGTGCCGTGCTTGTTACAAAAAAGGATTAATTTCCAGCACAGTGTTATTAACAATTTGTTGTTATAATTGATAAATGCAATATCATGAATAAGGGTTTAGCCTAAATGTATGCAATAGATTTTATTGCAAACCTGCACTACAATATTCATGACTTTTTTCAGAATATTCAGCCTTATTCCATTTAGCGTCATCCATTAGAAACGATGTCGTTTCGTGTCGATTGTTTCAAATCGGTATGCCCCTTGTCAATATCAAGTTTTAGCGATAAGCGTCGATGTATTTTTGGTATGCAGTATGCATCGTTAACGTCTGCATCGATATAAATAGACTCTGATTTTGTCGTCAGTCTTATTGGTGTCGAAACAGTTTTTGATATTGTGACATGCAAGACCTGAGTGTTTAAAATTCTTATTCACTTTATGGTCTTACTTTTATAATATTTTTAGCTTTTCTAAAGTAATTGGAAAAAGTTTCCTGACGAGCTGGCCTAAGCAACCAGCGAAATGCGCATAGAAACTAGCTTTCCCACAACAATAAATTTCAGTGTTTTCATTCAAAAATTGGGATTATTAGCACATCATTAATAAATGAATTAATTAATAAATTATTTCATTCCCGAAAATAATTTTTGATAACAGTTTTATTCCTTTCTAATGTTAAATTAAAAAAATGGAAAAAGACCAACACAGCTACGCGAAAATTGCAAAAATAGCGAAAATTCGCGAACATTTTAAGTCCCTAAAACTATAAGGGGAAATATTTCACCATACTGGCTTAATTAGCCGAAATTGGCGAATTTAAGCCATGTTCGAGATAGAAGTAGTTTTGCCTGTAAATTTTCTGATTCTTTACAGCTTTAACGATTTTTAATAAATATTAAACTTTTTTTTCCTGCCGCTTTTAGCAATTTTTGCGAATTTCCGCTAATTAAGTTATTTTTATCGAATTGTTAGCCTTTCTTATAGTTTTTAGACTTTGGAAAAAAAAATTCCGACATTTTGTTTTTAACCGATTTAGCGAGTTTAAATAAATTTTGGGGCCTGTTTCCAAGTTTGCAATTTTTCGTGAATTTTAGTCATGTTCGAGATAGAAGCGATTTTTTCGTGTGATTCTTTACAGCTTTAGCCATTTTTATGGAATTTGGGTCATGTCTTATAATTTGATATTTTAAAAATTCTCGCTATTTTTGCCGATTTTTGCAATTTTCGCTTAGCTCTTTTCGGCAATCGTCGCCGTTATAAAGATACGGACAGGGCACCATTAACACTTTCGATTTTTACGGGGCGAAAAGTGCAATCCCTTATGCCATTAGTAAGGTTGAATTTTTCAAAATAAAACAAGCTACACTTTTTTAAAGTACAACTTTTTTAGAAACGAACATCAAATTGCATTTCCTATTGAAAACTGAAAACAAAACAAATCAAATGTCTAAGTTATTAGAGATGTGCTTTAAAAAACGATAAACAATCGACATCGTTGCTATGCTGTTATAGAATACAAGTTTTGTATCGAATTGAGGACGACATTGATACAAATTGATTTTGATATAAAATTGATGACGATGACGATGGCGTTAAATGGAATAAGGGTGACTATTAGTTTGTTTAGCGATCGGTGAGTTTCCTTTTTTTGTTTTTTGTAAATTCAAAGAGTACCCCCTCATCCTTCATTTGGTTCCAGTAAGACGATAGAGGTATACGGAGCTTCTTCTTTCTTCCTTCTTTTTTACAAGGAATGCATTTAAAAACAAAATCAAAAAACATTTGATTCCGTACGGAAAGTGTGATCAGTTTTCCACTTTGCTTAAGCAAATGACAGATTCATAAAACTTAACAAGAAGTTGCCTAAAGTTCAATGTGGTTTGACACATATGATTTACATGTATTCGCACAGTTTCTTAAGCCAACTTAAGCATATTATAGTTGGTCCTTGAGCAGTGTAAATATCTTACATGCATAAGTTACTGAGTTGCCTGAAAATATTCATTCGTTTTCGTGGTAAAATATTTGAACAATTTCAATAGATTTTTTCTAGCACAAAATTAGACTTTTTACAAAAACCTTCATATAATTGATTAATCTTACTGAAACAGTTCTCTATAGAACTGCATCATTAGATTTTTGAAAAGTAATATTGAAAAAATTGCTTTTTTGCAAGCAAACTCTCTCTGTGCGGTCCCATGCCCGATATCATATTAAAACATTAATCAGGGGTGTGCTGGAAATCGGAAACAAAAACCGCAAAACTTGCTTTTTAATAAGATTTCTGTAGTAAAGAATTTTATGACAAATATTATACAAATATTTCTCTATTAAACAGAGTTTTATAACAAAAATTATAAAAATTAGATTAAAAATGTATTAAAAACAACTTCCAAATTCTTGCGTTTTACATTAACGATACGATATCATAAACTTTTTGTTTTATTTCAATTCCTCCGCTCTAAAAATACCCTTTGCAACACATTCACTATTGTGAATGAACAAAGGTTTTAGTCTTTGATAAGTTACTAGCAAACATCTTAACCATTGCCTTGACAACAATGACTTTCAAACTATTTGGTAAAACAGTAAAGGCTAAAATATTTAATTTTAATTTTATTTAAAATGCTGATAAAAATGATTTATATAAGATTTATGAAAAAAATTTGCTTATTTTGTATATCTTTTAAATAGTCCACTGCACATACGAAACCCATTAACACCATTTTAAGTAATCCAATTTAAACACCCGAATTTTGCTTAATCCAAGAACGCAAAGCACCAACAAATGTGTACATGGCTGGTTTACCCTGGGCACCACAACCGAAACCCCATGATACCACACCAAACAATTTATTTTCCACAGTCAAGGGGCCACCACTGTCACCTTGGCATGAGCTAATTTGTCCACTAGGATGGCCAGCACAAATCATACGATCTGTGACGCCAGGAATATTTTGGGGATTACAGTAGTCACGACTCCACAATTGAACATTGGCGAATTTCAACCTATTGGGCAATTGGAGATTGCCATTAATGGCACCAAAGCCACTAATGGTCGCCATGGTGTTGGCGGCAAAGTTCGATTCAGGTCCGGCCAGCTCAATTTTATTAACAGTTGATGAACCCAAAGTCAAAAGCTGGCTAAGTTTAATGAGAGACATATCGAAATCCTGTGACTGAGGATTATACTGCGGATGTATGATGAATTGGGCAACATTTAAAGCCTGGCCATTGCCAGCCTGTAAATCCGTAGTGCCTACAATCACATTCATTTGGGAAGGACTTTGGCCTATGGTGCAGTGAGCAGCAGTTACTATAAATGATTCAGAAATAATAGAACCACCGCAATGATGACGTCCTTTTAGTTGTAAAGAAACCTGATAGGGAAATTGGCCAGGAGTAGCAAATTGTCCACCAATGATACGGGAGGCACAGCTTATATGGCCCATTAAAACCGACAAAATTATAAAGGCCAACATTTTTTTATTTGCTTAATGTTCTTAGAACTGCTTAATTTTGAACTGATTTCAAGTTTTAAAATTACCCTCTTTTATACCAAAAAATTTTTAAATTTACTTCTAAATTCTAATATTGAAAGTTATTCATTTCGAAATTAATCCATGGGGCGCCCAAAAGTCATTGTTAAAATTCTAACGATAATGAATATCTTGACCCGATTTTTCCTTACCAGCTATTTGTTGTCATACTTTTATCAATGTCAAATAATGTTAAACTTGTAGGAATAAATTGACAATAATTTCCTCATGCTGAGTTTAAGGGTTAATACCGAATTTGGATTGATAAGAAAATTAACTCAAATCCGTTCAAGTTGTTTATTTAAAACCAAAAAAAAAATTTTTTTTTCATACAGTATAAAATTTTTTTAATTGAATTGATGGCCATTACTAATCATCCAAATATTTTTCCAAGTTTCACGTTTGTAAATGTTTTTATAGTTTTGAACTGAGACCAAGAATTCCTGAAAATTAGAAGGATAAAAAAAAAACTCTCACAGTATTTTAAAAATAAAAGTGTTATTCGATAAAATTGCAACACACAAATTTTAAAACCAAAATACAAATCAAATCGGTGGAGAACTTGGTTATTGGAAATAACTGCAAGACAATGATCCCAAGCAAACGGCGCATATTGCTAGCGAATAGCTGTATATTTGCTCCCAGGCAACTCAATTCCCCACCACAATCACTGGTAATTGTGGCCCTCAAGAACATATCCCAGATGTTTTTGGAGAAAAAGTCAGAAAATATAAAATTAGCTGCCGTTACAGCCTGAAAACTACTTTAGACAGGGCTTAGGCAGAAACAACCACAGAAAATTTTGTAAATTCAATGCCTCTACGTTAACAAGCTGTGATCGATGCTCAGGATGGACCAACTAAATATTAAGTTAAAAAAAAATTTTTTTTTTATTATCAAAGTTGTTTTTGTAGTGGGGAATGTAAGAAAAGATAAACTCACTAGCGGAATTCAGTGTTTGGTGTAAATGGTCTTGCGAAAGAGCAAATGCAAAATTTCGTAGCTTTTTTTATGAAATCTAACGGAAACTCTGTGTATTTTGTTGTTGGATATTGCAAAAGATCTATGATATTTGCATTTGCTCTTTCGCAAGAACATTTACACTTAATAGCATGTTCGCACGGTGCTTTGGATTACTTCGCTCTCTGTGTTTATTACTTATTTAGATTACCGTGTTTGCACGGCACTTTGGTAATCGGTTTTGACAGTTCTTCTTCTTATTTTTGTTTATTGCTAAATTTAATTGTTTGTTTGATGTTACATGTGTTAAGAATGGAAAGAAAAAGTAAGTTAAAAATATTATTTCATAGAAATATATAAAATTATTATTTTTTCATAAATAGAAAAGCTGTAAGCAAATGGAGTCAATGAAGCGAGCGGGCATTGTTGGAGATATGGCGAATTTTTAGTGCTTTGACAGCTGGTGATGGTAAAACATCGATAAAAATTAGAGGTCACATGTATTTTGAAGTAATCCACAGGGTAATAGAAATAGAATTACGTAAAAATGAGATAATCCGCTCTCAAAATTTTGTATGACAAATTATGTAATTTGGACCATAATTGGACTGCGAATTACGAATAAAAGAGCGAATTACGAAAATATGATGCCGTGCGAACATGCTATAACACTGAAGTCCGCTACTGTTTTATTGTTGGTATTTTGTTTAAGCTTTGATATCGTTGCAAATAAGACTTTTTGAGTGTATGTAGGTAATTCTCATTTCCTCTGTAGTCTTGTTTGCTGATAGCTTTGGCTTTTCTAAAATTATTTAGGAGAACGTTTCCTGATGATGATCTGGCCTAAGCAACCAGCGAAATGCGCATTGGAACAGTTTATCCTCCAACAATAAATTTAAATATTTTTATCAATTACAAAAATAGGGAATTAAGCACAACAATTGTTTGTCGTTTAAAAAAAATTTTAATTTTTTTAATGCAATTTTAATAATATTTTACTGTATGTAAACTTTTGTACTTTGGAAGTTTTTATGTTTTTCTCTTTTTTCTTTATATTTTTTTTTTATTTAGCTTCTAGGGATGGATATGTATCAAAGTTTTAAAATTAGTTTTTGTTGAAATGTAGTTGTGCGAAAATAGAATTCTTTCGACATCATGAAATTGGCAGAAAAAGTCAGGACAAATTTGACATATTCTAAAGAAATTAAAAAGAAAAGTTTTTAACAAATAAAATCTGGGAATTATTTCTTTTTCATAAGTAACTTTATTATACTCAACATTAGAATTAATTCAAAAAATAAAAAATGTTGAATAAAGAAAAGGCTTTTTTTAGTCGACATCATAAAATAGGCAGTAACAGAAGTCATCAGATACAATGGCCATTATTTAATTTTTTTTTTATTAAATATTGCAAAATTTTTATTATAGAAAGACTACACAGAAAAAATTCTTCAAAGTTTTTCACTAGTTAAATAATTAATCAAAAATAAAATCAGTTGTTATTAAATATTTAATCAAGTGAATTATAGGTTTAATCAAGTGAAATAAACGTTTGATGAAGTTTACGTTGAAATAATACTATCAGGTATGTGATGAAATTCGATCGATTTCAAAACGATCGTTTTCAAAAGGTGTGATGAATTTCGAGGGATTTTAAAATCCATTTCTGACTTATAGTCTTAAATTTTTGTTCAGAATACACTTCAGTTAACATAAGCATTTTAAAATTTAAAAGAATAAAGCAAGGACCGGAAAACGTTTTTTTTTTATGTTTTTAAAAAAATATTTATCATTGGTGTTCGAAAAATATTTTAAATTGTACAATAACCAAAAATAGATAAAAATATTTTGTTTGATATTGTTTCTTAAAGTTCAAAATAATAAAGTTCTTAAAAAAAACGTTTTTGAGAAATATATTTTTTTTTTGTTCTTTTGTACAAAAAATTAAGAACCGAAAACTTAATTTTTTCTTTTTAAAAATTTAAAAATCATGCGTACAAAATAATTTTTTTTTTTCATCAGTTTAAAAAAATAAAAGCAAACACAAAAAAAAGATATTTATTTTTTCAGTACAATATTATTTTGTACATGAAAAAAAAAGAACCGAAAACTAAAAATTTAATTTTTTTAATTGACAAAATTTAAACTCATACGTACAAAATTATAGTAAAAAATATAAAGCTAATAAATAATAAGTAATAACATGATAAAGATTATCCTAGAACTAAATAGTAATCTTATCAATTACCTTGATGTTGAGTTTGAGCAACAATAAATTTTCTACATGCTCAGAACTTAAATTCCTTCTATTTTTGGTCATAATAATTGGCAAAGCACTGAAGGCTGCCTCCACAGATACCTGTGTTGCGGGTACAGCTAATGCAACAGCAGCTAGTTTTGATAATTAAGAATCTCTAAGGATTTTTTGCATTTGCAATTTTAAACACAATTTTATATTATAATTTTAATTAAAATTCTCAATTTTAACTTCAAATTGAGTTTTTATTGTTAGTTTCTAAAAACAAAAAAAAAAAATATTTTTCTCAAAAACGTTTTTTTTAAGAACTTTATTATTTTGAACTTAGAAGAACAAAAAACACAAAATAATTTTTTTTTTTTTTTTTTTTTGTACAGTTGAAAACATGTTTTGAACACCAATGATAAATATTTAAAAAAAAAAAAAAAAAAAAAAAATTAAAAAAACGTTTTTGTGTATTTTTCAAATTTTTGTTTTTTTGTTTCTTTTCATGTACAAAACACATATTGTACTTAAAAAATAAATATCTTTTTTGTGTTTCCTATTTTTTTTTTAACTGATAGAAAAAAAAAATTTATTTTGTACGCATGAGTTTTGAATTTTTCAAATGAAAAACTTAAATTTTAAGTTTTCGGTTCTTAATTTCTGATGCCTGGAATAAAGTCAGAAAATAAAAGGAATATGTATTGAGAATCCAATTTAAGTTACTGAAAACGATATTTTCAGTTTCAAATCGTTTTGTTTTTAAAATGGAATTCCATCACATACCGGTACCCATGTTCTGTAACTTTGGTGAGAACTTCTCGCATCGAAAAGATGTGAAACAAAATATTCCATCGTTTCTCGAAAAGTGAGAAAAAAGTGTGTCGGTAACTGATGTCGAAAACTATCAAAAGAGATTACGTCGTTACGTTATAAATGTCATAATTTTCCACTCGACCAAAAGAGATTACGTCGTTACGTTATAAATGTCATAATTTTCCACTCGACGCCGATGTGAACTTGCAGGCGTTGAGAACGCCAGTAACAAATATCGTCGACGGCGGCCAAAATTATTAAAATTGAAAAATTTTCAATGGCGGAGGTGAAAATAATCGGCTATAGCAAATAATGTAGAGTGAGACTTTAATTTTTGTTGTTTAAAAAATAGTTTTGAAAACATTCGTATATTTTTCAAAAATGTTAAAAGCAACATAATTAAACAATGAAAAAATCAGTCATAAACAAAATACTTATCTCTTCCATGTTCTTATTCATTGCATTTCGCATATTTAATATTTTTTAGTGGTAATATTTTTTCTCACCCCGTTTTTATGCGTTAGTTTATTTGACAGTCCAAAGCGGGAACTTTCTCACAAAAATGTTACACACAATTTTTCAGTATATTGGCGAGTAATTTCCTTACGTGACAGCAATTACTCGCTTAGCATGCTACTGACTCAGTTAAGTGAGAAAAACAGATGTTTGTTTCAATGTATGGCATTTTTGTTTCATTTCTCGCATTTCAATCGAAAAGATTTTCGAAGCGAGATTTACAGAACATGTGTACTGTATTACTTTGTTTACTGGTGCAAATTTAATTAATTTTTTAATTAATATCTCAAATTGTTTAATTGAAATAAATTTTTATTTTTTCCTGTGTAGAACTTCGGAAAACAAAATGTGGAGGGGGTAAAACCAGACGTGGATACAAATAGTTCCATTATTCCCAAAAAAAGCTTTCAAAACATCTTAAAGTACTACCCCCATATTCATAAAAAATATTTTTGATTAATAAAAGGTTTATTAAACAAATTTTCATAGAAAATTCGTTTACAAACCTGCTATAAACCTAAAATATTTTTTTATGAATATGGGAATTAAAAACGAAGTAATCTAGCGATTATCAGGCAATTTGTCTTTATTTTGGAAATTTTAGCATCTACAATTGAACTTTAATACTAAAACTTGTATATTCGATTAGGAACTAGGGCCTCTGGGGACTTGAAATTTCGTTCATACATATGAACCAAAATCTTATTGATTCGTTTAGACTATTACTTAAGAACTAAAGTTTCCAAAATTTATGTTATATGCAGGTATAAAAACAAACTTACCGGTCCAAATAGTGTTTGTATTACCACATTTTCAGCAGCCAAATTGCGATTTGTAGCAGCATGCGTTATAACCAAAGGTTTGTTGCTCTTATTAAAAAATAAACATAATATCATTTTATAATAAAGAAAGTATTAACAAATAAATAAAATATTTATTACCGGTAATGGAATGCCATCTGTTTCAAAGCGTTGACTGGGATCAATGTGTTGACAAAACCAATTTGTATAAGCAGAAGGTATGAGTTTGCCGGGACCAAAGTTCTAAAAAAAAAAAGAAAAAACAGTTATTCAAACAATTTATTGGGCCTGTTCGCATTTATAAAAAAAAAACTTGTAAGCTTTTTAAATCTTCTTTAACTTCCTACCCTCTTCCAACACAATCCCAATGCTAAATTCAATTCTCCATATTTTCTCGAAACGAATGTCGATTTAACCATATTCGTTAAGCCAGGAGTTTTTTGGGCACTATATAATAATAAAGGCTCATCACTGGTCTCAACACATTCTAAACGAAAATGTTGACCGTATTTCAATAATTCATTTGTACGTTCCTTTTCATCGCTGCTTACGATACGAAAAGAGTTACGAACACAAGGTTTAGTCGAAGCCGCTATATTTAATTCACATTTATCGTTAATTTTCTGGCTATGACGTACGACGTGTTCGTTAACGGCTACCGAGAGAGCCGGTTGAACACCTGCAGTTTTGTATTCACAGATCTGAAAGTCGTAGGGCATAAGTTGAACTACGGCGCCAAAACGTATATTTTCTTTGGGGGCCTCGAGTATGATTTCCTTGTGAAAATTGTCATAAAGTTTACGGGACTTTTCAACCAAAAGTTCACCACGATCTCGAAGATCTTTGAAAACACGTAATTTATCTTGTTCCAGACAGATATCCTCGAACCAGTTACCCAAACGGACCACAGGCTGGTAACGAGAGCGGGAGACAAGAGACATAGTTTAAAATTGTTGTAAAATATAAAAAATGAAGTACAAATTTTATTTGAAATTTCGTTAGAAATAGATATTTTTTTTTAAATTAAGTCAAAATGTTATAGAATTTTCAGGCTTTCCCATATACATATACATAACGAGGCGAATTCATTACAGGTGTTCTAAAAAGCCTTGCTGATAACTTTATTTTAGCTTTACCGTACGATCATAATTGCACCGTATAAACGTAGTAGCATGTGTGAGGTAAATACGTTGCTGTACTGGCGTGTGGGTTGACACCAGTGTTATATAATCTTCTTCCATATAGAGCAAAAGGGGGTAGCCGCAGAGACTCAAACGGAGGGCTATCTAAAGGAAGATTATTATTATAATTGCTCCAGAGGAATAATTATAATGGAGTGATTTAAGGGTAGAAAGTGAAAATAGAAACTTTAGTAATTTTTCCCAAATATGGCTGTTCATTACAATCCAATCTTCACTTAACTAGGTACATACGGTTGGGTACAAAATGTAATATAATGTAATTCTCCAGAAAATCGCAAGGTTGACTTAAATTGTCCGCACTGCTGGGTAGTTGCTGATGTTGTTCGCTCTGATGTTAAAAAAAGAATAGCAAACTTACTGATTACAAGCGCGAATTCAAGTTGCACCAGCTTAAAGTTGACGAAAGTTCGCTACAATTGACAATTGGAAAATTTGCGACGAGTATTAAAATTGCAGTGCGGTCAACTTACGTCAAAATTACGATATTATTCGAGGTGAGTAAAATTCATGAAAAAATTTAAATATTAACGGAAACTAGATAATTAAAATACTTCAAGGTCTAATTCATTAGTAATATTTTCTAAGGATAATAAATATAGTAATTTCAACTTTGATTTTAAATGTACAAATGTAATTTGAACAGTTGTCATATAAAAGCATTAGTATTTATTACAAGGACACACAATAGTTGGTGAAAACGTAAAATGGTATATACTTCTTATGTCGACCAGAGAATGACAAAAGTATCATTTTAAGTACTCTTTTAGTATTAGTGAGAAAACATGTATGGGCATGTATGGGTAAAGATCAAAACCATACACATACATACCATTACCCATAACAAGTTGAAGTTAAATATGTATAGGTATACGCTCGCAATGTGTATTTGTATATTCATTCTTCTTTTAGAAAGTACATGCAGATATAAATAAAACTTGTATTGGCTATCTGCAATACCCATAAGAATAAATAAGTATGTGTATTTACGTATGTATAACGTAAGTATACACAGAGTATGTATACCGTCGCAGAGATGGCAAATGCAATTTTAAAAATTTTGGAATTAGGCAGAAATTCAATTTTGGGTTCTTATTCAGGAAAATAGCGACAAGTGCACAAGTGCAAAAAAATTATTTATTTTTGCATGTAAAAAACCTTAACGCATCCGCATAATTTTTTTACACTTGTCGCTGTCAAACGCACATAGCATAGAGAGGTTACACGAGACGGAAGATAGTGTTTTTTATGTATGTAAATATTGATTTTAATGTTGTGCTAATAAGAAAGAGTGTATACGCCACTCAATACACTTAGACGCCGTTCTGTAACGATTTATAATTCAAACGTTTCATTTTATGTTTATTTTCGCATAGTTTTTGTAGAAACCAAAGTAGTTCTCGGTTTAAAAATAGCGTACTGCTGCCTCAAAAATTTTTATTTGTGCCGTAAGAGTTAATCCATCTTTAATTTTTTTTTTTTTTAATTTCGAAGATACCAATTTAGGATATATATACTAGCGTTTGCCTAATGGTCAAAATTCGACCATAAATTTTTATGTAAATATGAAGAAAACATAGTACATCTAAGTATATATGAATTGACATGTTTTGAGCATTTATTTGTTCCGTCTTAGTTGATCAATTTGGCGATGGACCAACCTGCGGTTTATATTTTATATTCCACGTGAGTTAATCTATTTTGTAAGTTCCATATAAAAAATATCAGAAAATATCGATTGAAAAACAAAAAAGTATTAGAAAGTCTTCTCTTATAGATTCTTATCCGCTCAGGACATTGCATGTTTATAATTTTATTTTTATGTATGTAGACATACATTGGCACTGCTGATGTTACAAAAAAATTTATTTTATGATTCCAAAAAAATATGTACATAGTCCCATACCCGGCTAGTGATCAAAGCACATTTTTGCTAAAACATTTCATACAAAAAATTTTTTTTTCATATTTAAGCAGTAGTGCAAAAAATACTGAAGGTACCCATGTATATTTTCTTACACATAGATATTTCATATGCATGGCGGATAACCAAAACACATTCATGGGTATTGAATAATATCTGCATAACATTCATGTATTTTAGTTTACTGAATGTGGTTGCGTGAAATATTGCCGTGCATAAGTATAAGTAATACACATATTTTTTGCAACGCACAACCATAGCTGCTGTTTTTATTTGTGTTATAAGTATGGATATACACAATAACGTAAAGCGTGGGTAAATACCTCTGTATATTATTCTTATGTGTACTTTTTGTCATTCTCTGATGTCGACATAGATCTAATTATATTTCATACGCCGGTTACGGCCGTATTGTCATAGAAAAAAATATTACAAATATAAAATGAAATTTTTGATTTTCAAATCAAGGCGAATCCATACAGGTGACCGCATCATGAGATAGAGTTATGCTAGCTATCCCTTTTTTTTAAAAAAATTTGTATTTTCTTTTTGTAAAAAGTTAGAGTGAATGTCAAAAATATTTGTTAAAAACATAAACAAGGGTTTTTTTTTTTGTTTATAAAAAATACACAATTGCTTTAGAAGGTAAATATTTTTCCTATATTGCAAATTTATTGTGGCTCCAATTACTCCTTGCGCACTTTTTATTCCTTGATTTTATATTTTATATTCACATCTTTTTGCTTTATAAGATTTAAATAAGTTATTTATTCAAGTATTTAGATTTTTATTAAATTTTAAATTTTAACTAATTTTTTCACAAAATGTAAACAAAGCTTGACATTCAGAATACACAGAAATAAATAAACAACAGATGACTCGAAACTGTCACCTGTATAAATTCACCTTTTTAAAATTGAATATTTGAAAACAAATGAAAAGAATGAAAAAACAAACAACAATTTCAATATATTTGGATTTTTCTTATATTATTGTCAAAGAAAAACAAAATAAGTACGACTGCGATTGAATTGCGTCTAAATAGAGCGTGTTTTCAGAAATTTATGGCGTTACGTCCTACGACCTACGACCCAGTTGTGTTCCTAGCATTATATAAACCCAACCACAAGCGCGATAGTAATTGTTCGATGTCAAAATTTTGTTTATTATCTTTGTTTCTGATTTTGACATTGTACAATGCTTTTGCAAAAACAATTTGTTTGCGGTTTTTGTACGAGTTGTACTTTTTGTAGTACCGAGATTACCAGTAATGAGTTCGCCTTGCATACACTCATATTTTCTATATTTGCAATTTTTGAAAACTATTTTAGTTTTTAAATATAATTTAACCCGCTACATCGTTATATACTCGTATATTAATTCATGTTGTTCCTATAAGGAGCATAGGGCCATAAAACATCGTTAGTGTCTCCCTATTTTTCGTGGACATATTTAAAGGCCAAAGTTTCTTTTTATAGGCTTTAACAAAAAAGTAGAAACATTTTCATCTTATAGACTCCATTCACTCAGGACCCTACACCTATCATTTTATGTTACTTATGCCCGTAATTTCTACATAGAGATACCTGGTCGTGTTCGTACCTAACAGTTATCTTTACCTATCCGGTAAAACTATTTTGGTAATTTTAACGTTAATCTTCTTTCCTTTTTATACGATTTTTCCTCCCATTGAAGTACACAAAAGTTAATATTGTAGTATGGGTCCATAATTTAACACGTAAGTGTAAAAAAATACTCATATTCATTTCATTCGAAATATGTTGAACTAAATGCTTTTCTGATTAATTACGACAGCACAATAAACACAGCAAGCAACGTTCTATTTATTTAAGACACTTTTTGTTAACAAACCAACAACAATATTTTTAAACCATTGTGAAATATTAGGACATTTTGACAATATGACATGTTAGGATACCTTGTGAATTGACTAAATATTGTTAGCGAATTTCGGTTTTTTTTCTTAAGAGAATATGATGCACCATTTTCATGTTACTTCAATATATGTGCTGAAAGTACCTTAATTTTGGACATAACGGTATATCTCTAAAACTGGAGCTGATAGAGAAAAATGAAGGTTAGATTTGGAATCAGCGACCACAAATTAGTAAAAAAATTACACAAAGTTCCCGGCCGCACAAAAAAAGTTCAATTTTGTTCCGCAGTGTAATCATTCATTCAAAAGCAAGGTAAAATACCATATGGTTTAAAAATTGATGTTTGGCTATTGAGTGAGTAAAGACGGCAAACCCCACTGAATAGATTGTTGCGTTACAATCGAAACTAGTCTGGACAACCTGTCCGTGAAAGCCTGGGTTCAAATCTCAGCGCAGTCAAGAATGAAAAATTATCAATTAAAATTTTAATTAATGTCATGTTGTAAAATTCATGTCTTCATAAAAATAATTTAATGAAAAAATTAAATTCAATGAACTTAGGCCTAATTAAACATATCTTAATATGGATTAAAAAAATTCTTTAAAAATAGTTTAGTTGGAGGTGACCATACTCAAACATGTTTTTTCTCTGCGTGCACACCACAATTGTAAAGAGGGTTTTATGCGTTTTTGCTGGTGAGTGTAACACTAAAAAGAATTGGTTTTAGACCCACCTTTCAGTATACGGATCGACTTAATATCACTTTCTGAGTCGCTTTAACGATGTATCTCAGTCCAGTTGGCTGGCACAAACTACAGGTCGCAAATGTAACTTGATGAATTTTGTGCATTGTTTTCAATTAATGTGGAAAAAGACTACAGGAAATGGTGAGAATCGGTTCAAAATTTCACACAGCCCCATTCAAAAGCTTCTTTCCTGAATGTGCCTATAAAGCACCTTATTATTATTTAGATTAAATTTAGGCCAAACTTAAGTTATTTCAATCTTAATGATCTTACCTAATTTTATTGGAATCGGTCCCTATATGACAATAGCTCCCATACAAATACTACTCCCGGAAATAGCTTTGAATGCCATAACTTCCTTAGAAATGTTGTTATTGACATACAAATTGGCTGCAATAACTTTTACGATGGCTACTTTGCCATGAAAAATGTAGTGCTGGTAGGTCCAATATTAATCAAAGGTCCCATATAATCGCCTTTCATAATATCACTTTAGGGCAAACAAATCTCATATAGATGAAGATAATTAAATAATATTCAGCACAAAGAACTTTCACATGAATCTTAACCTCCTACACAGAAAGAAAAACACTCGGGATAAATTAAGCTTTTTATACTTGCTTTAAGTACGAGTCGTACTCAAAGATTCAAGTACGAATAACACTAGAACGTACTCAATACAATCCTAAATGTGATAACTTTCGAAAATCAATCCCGGAATTTCTTAAAATAAGTATAAAATTTTTAAACCAAGTACAAAAAAGATTGAACTTTTCGTTTGTAGTGCCACTCTGAGAGTAAAATTTCAAAATAAATGTTTGAATCTTATATAACTTAACAATATTTGTTGTAGCCACTACAACAACACCACACAATTAGTTAAAAAACGATTTGCTCGTTGTGTGTAGAAACAACAAACAAAAAGCAACAGAACAAGAAGAAAACACATTATTTTTATGTTTAAAAAGTAAAATTGAAAGCAAGATTTCTCATTTAGTTTATATTTTTAGTTAAATATGTACATTAACTGCCGTATTCATAAAAAATAAAATAGATTTCAAACGTATTTTAAAACAAAATTTCCATACAAATTTTTCTTAAAACAGATTTCATATCCATTATAGTTTTTTATGAATACGGCAGTAAGATTTTAAAGTAAAAATCATATCGGACAACAGATTACACCAACTGGCCCCACATTCCAGCATTAGAGCTTTCGATATTGAAGCGAATGACATTATTTGGCCCCTGAACTACAACTTAATTGAAAGTGAACTAGAAGTAAACTTCAATTGAACTAGAACCGAAATGGAACTGATCTACAGCTAAACAAACATGAACTAAACTAGAACTAAACAAGAACTGAAATAGTATTGAACTAGAACTGAATAAGAACCAAACACAGAAAAAATTATTAAATTTCTCCAATCACCAAATTTATACCAAATTCATAATATCAAGCAAACAAGTTGTTGATTTTGCATCTATTACCAAAATGATTATATTGATTACTAAAAATTATACAAATTTAAAATTGTGAATATATTTTTTCAATAAATAATATTTTTAATTTTAATTAAAAAGGTGATCAAAAAACTTTGCCATTTCAAACAATATATTAATTTATTTAAATAAATATAATAAAAAAATTATTTTATTTTAAACGAAAAAAGTCAGTTAAGATTTTTTGTTATTTAATTAAAATTTTAATTGAAAATTTATTTCAAAACAACTAAAATGTTAATTAAATCAATATTAAATTTTTAATTTTCTTTCAACTAAAAAAATAATTGAACTAATTTTCACATTAATTAAATTTAAATACTTTTTAAACCATTTTTTTAATTGATAAAACACTTTTTTCTACAGGAAGGAACGAAACAAAACGGCAACGTAAAGTAACAACTAATGAGGCCTTAAATCAACTTTACAAGCGCATTTTCAGATTGTTTAAATCTTAATTTTACTTAAATCAATCTCATTTTCGGATTATTTCAAGTACGTATTCGGGATTGAATATGGATAAGTTGAGTATTTTGCGATTGAATAATCCGCACTTGAATCAATCTGTCTGTACTTGATTCAAGAAAACCGTACTCGTCACCGTACTATTGATACCGCTTCGGATTGATTTGAGTACGGATGGATTGATTTTTCTTTTGAGTGTAACGCAATGTTGTTCTGTCTTGTCTGCCCATGGGTCTTAACTGGAGAACAATGTCGAAAATTTGTCTTTATATACTGTGGTGTAGGGTATCAAATGTTCGGACTTAACCGACTTTACTTTTTAACATGTCTTGTTATAATTTTTATTAAATAAAAAAGTGTTATGAATTACTTTATTTTTTTATTTTATAGCGACATTTTGGTACAAATTGGTACATTATTGTCAATGAGACGGCACAATTTAAGAATTGTCAGATCCCAACAGTGATTTTTGTACAATTAAAAAAATAATAACACTCGTTAAACACGATTTTATCTCGTGCTTCATCGCTCTCGTTTGCACAAAAAATTATAATAGGCTCATAATAAAATATTTAACATGAGCTTGCAAAACAACAATTGATTACTTTGTTAACGTCAATCAGCACTCTAAAACAACTGCAAAAGTTTACAATCACCTAAAACAAGCCCACTCCTTCCTTCATTTATTGCCAAGTGCTGTAAAAAAAAAAAACAACTAAGACTGCTATATTCGGCTAAGCCGAATCTTATTTTCCCTTCACCATGGTGCGATAAGAACAGAAATACAAATACCTTTCGTTATATAAAAATAAATATATTTTGTGCCACGCCCACTTCTCTATCCCATTCACATTTTGTCGGATATTGCGCATTGATAACCAAGCTGTTTGTACCTTATTTATAAATTTTGGCTCTTGTAATTCTGCAAATATACAGAAATCTGGAATGTCTTTGCACCGGAGGTGCCATGCCTACTTCTCTAATTCCATATTTTTAGAGAGGTTGTGTATTGATTGATGTGTACCAAATTTGGACAATTTTTCTCTTACCCTTCCTTATATATAAATAAATTTGTTTTCTGCCACGCCCACATCTCTCTGCCTTTCACATTTTCTCAGATGTTATCTATTAATACCCAAAAT
Source organism: Pollenia amentaria (assembly GCA_943735925.1). Classification (NCBI taxonomy): domain Eukaryota; kingdom Metazoa; phylum Arthropoda; class Insecta; order Diptera; family Polleniidae; genus Pollenia; species Pollenia amentaria. The sequence continues at coordinate 19,980,029 of OX031010.1, read as the reverse complement.
TCTTGTACCTTATTTTTAAACTTTAGCTCTTGCCGTTCTCCGGATATACAGAAAAAATAAAACACGAAAATAAACACAACAATAAGGGATTTATGGGTAAAATAAGAGGCGTTCGTGGGTTTTTGCTCATATCTCCGATATTTGTGGACCGATCAGATTGAATTTCAATAGCAAAAATACAGGATCATATGCGACAGAAATATATACCAAACAAGTCTCTGTCATATTTGGAGTCTTCGGAAAACCCATTTTAACAGTCAGAGCGATATCATTTAATCAACATTGCTACTCATTAGGACCCAGAATATATATACTTTATAGGGTCTAAGAAATAACAAACAGTATGTCAAACTAATATATACATTCGAAGAAGGGTATACAAAACACACCCCCTTCACTTTATCTGTTTTTCTCGGTATTTGATATTTCAAATTGGTTGACGTGATCAGTTTTTTTTTATTTTTTTTTTTACTTCAGATTTTCATTACTTCAGATAAGAATTCTGGTCACTAAATCTGTTTATATTGCTCTTTCTGATACAAAAGATCGATGAGTTCTGAAGAATATTTTTGTCCGGAGAAAATTTTTTTTATATTGAATAAAAACTTTCCTAGTCTGAAAGGGGGCAATTTGACGTCTTACTTTTATGTAGGCCTGCCATGTTAGCCTATTTATCGGCATATTGCCGATTTTTTGCCTTAAAATTAGCAAAGTGCCGATTTGCCGATTTCTGCTCCAAAAGTCAATCACGATTTTTTGATAAACACTTAAACCATGGTAAATTTGCTTGTTAACGTGTAATTTATAAATTTTGGGTAAATTTGGACCACTTGGCATAACCTATACATACAACCAAATGGAAAGTTTTTTAAAACTGTATTAACTAATTTTATAAAAACCAATAAAAAAATAAAATTTAATTGATCAACGCAAAAAATTTTTTTGAACTTTGATGAGGAGCATTTGGGCTTATTGACTAATGAGTTCCAATCAAAAGCGAAATTAACAAAATTGGTTATAACTGTATTAATTTTTGTATAGAATTTTCAAATCAAATATTAAAAAGTTTGGATTTTGAACAAAAATCTTATAAATCTCTTATAAATCTTATAAATTTCTGACAAAGAAAAAGAAATTTTAGACTCTGAATTTAGAGAGTTAAAATTTTTAAACTTTTAAGAAGATTTAGAAGGAATTGAAGTAAATTTGCAAACTTTTTGGCAAAAAATTTCAGTCTTAAAACGTGGGGATTCTACGGATGCATTTCCAGTGTGTTCAGTACAAAATGAACTAAGATGCCACTTTTTCAATTTTTACATACAAGTTGAGCTGCTATTTATTATAATTGTTTACATTGGGCACGTTCATAAGGCGTAACTGTTGTGTAACCGTTTAGTGTTTGTCTTAGAAACCCATAGTTGAGCACTTACCCTCAACACAACAGTTGGGTATTTGAGGCCATTTATTCCATCATAAAATTTTTTAGCTACCTAAAGGTAACATGTTGTGCTCAACTTCACCCTTTATTTTTTTTCAATTGTTTATGTTTATCAGCTGTTAATTTTGCATTATACTCATAATGCCGTTTCTAAGACGAAAATGTTCGGCTCAACAGTTGTCAACAGTTTTCTAGCAGTTGAGCTCAACAGCTACGTCTTATGAACGTACCCATTGGTAAACAACATGGTAGCTTTGTGTTTCCGGACAAATTTTCCGAAATGGGTGAATCGTTCTGCAGAACACTCTCAGTAAAAAATTATTCTCCGGGCAAATTATTATTGTTCAGAACGCATGGATGAATCCACCTTAAAGATAAAATTGTAGAAAAATGGTATAAAAATAAAATTAGGATATTCAGAGGTTAAGAAAGAACATTTAACACAATAATACTTCGTTTTACGACATATCAAAAAACTAAATATGTTAATTCAAAACATATAAATGCGTGAAAATGAAATGTCATAAAATGTCAACAAAAAAAGTTAAATTTGACATTTGTACGGCTCTCACCATTTTTTTTAATTGTTCTAAAGGGTATTCGTATTTGGATGAAAATGAATCTCTAATATAAATGTTGTTTGAACATTTTCCAAAAACAATCAGCCTTATTGTGGTTGCCGTAGTCGTATACGGCTGTGTCGTTTTTTGTAGTAGATTAAAGAACACAGGTTGTGTGTTACTTTAATCTATTACAAAAAACGACACAGTCGTATACGAAAACGAAAACCACAATAACGCTGAAAATCTTATCATGGCAGAGCTGTATTTTCCTCAAATTATATAAACTGCGACTAATATAGGGAACAGAATATTACAGAATAATAAAAAAGTTTATTGCTCCTCTATCAACAATTTGCATATCAAATTAAAAAAAAATTATTTAATATCTTGAGAATTTTACAACAAATTTATAACAGTTTCTAGTCATTATGTTAACAATCAAATCTTTGCACAAGCAGCTTATTTCATCTACAATTGTAGGTCTTCTTGCCTTGCTTGATCTTCTTAAATCTCTTTTCAAAGACATTTTATTTATATTTGCATACATTGTTTTTACTAAGTTTAAAAGTATTAGACAGACATTACACAGTGGCTTGAAATTGACTAAAAGTGAGGATTAATTCAAAAGCTGAACTTCATCCTTCATGGTCATTTTTGGCATTGGGAGAAATTAGATAAAATTCTACATCACTAACTGCTTAAATTACTGCTTTGAGTACCTTATTTTAAAGGCAGTGAGCGATCAAAACCAAATAATGTTTACAAATTTTGCGTGCCGTGGTTAAAATAAGGAAATGATGAGTGATAGTTTTTTGTATTATGTCTTCTAAAACTAATACTATTATAGTGAACCCACTAACTTCTTGTATTTTAGTAGCTAATTAAACAATTTTTGTTTTGATAAATGTTTTGAACATTTTTTTATTTTTGAAATTATTCTATTTAGTTATGTATTTTATAAAGCTTTTTGTAATAGATATATTCCTTAAATTTTTAGGAATGACTTTACACACTACCAGACTATTATCTTGTGTCTTCCTGTTGAATATAATAAAGTAGCTTATAAAAAGAAATAATTCCCAGATTCTATTTTATAAATGTTTTACTAATATTTTTATTCACCCCTATTATGTAAGTCGTTGTCGACGTCGACATTAATTTTTATTTGTTGTCACATCACTTCGACGTTAATTTGGTATTTTATAAGAAAGTTGTGTTGACGTTGACTAGTTATCGAAAATCTGATAAAAAAAAAACCCCCATCTTCAATTATTTTTCTATAATTTTTTGTTCTTCATCACAAAAGCTAATTTTTTAACGCAATTTATGCTATTTTCCGACATTTTGTTTTTTTTTCAACCGATTTACCAATTTCAAATTAATATTGGAGTTTGTTTTCGATTATGAAATTTTCGCGAATTTTTGCCATGTTCGCGATAAGAGTTATTTTTACTGTAAGTTTTTTGCTTCTTTAAAGCTTTAACGATTATTAATACATATAAGACTTTGCTATCATGTCGCTGCTAACAAATTTTTGTCGAATTTCCGTTCATTTAGCAAATTTTTCGAAATTTTTGCCATTCCTTATAAATTTAGGAACTTCTAATTAATTTTATGGCTTTTTTGAAATATTAAAAAAGGTTCGCGAATTTTCGTTATTTTGGCAAACTTTTCCAAATTTTAGCAATTTCGCATAGTTTTGTTGCTCTTTGAGGCAGTAGTCTTAAATTAATAATTTTCGCGAATGTTTGCTATTTTATTAAACTTTTCCGAATTTTCGCGTTTAATTTACTAATAAAATTTGTGCCCATAACTTCTTTTAAATTTGCATTTTTTTTTTATTTTAACGTATTTAATAAATATGTTTAAAATTTCTTTAACTTTTATTTGAGTCGTCGCAAAATTTCCTGTCGACTACAACAGAGACAATTCTACTCGACGTCGACTTAAAAGCGTCTTAGAAAATATCAAGTGACTGTCAATAGCAATCGATTATTGTCAATAACGACTCAGAAAGTACAATTCAGACCCAACTAGAATTTGCTCAAGTTGGCTTAAGCAACTATTCGAATACATGTTTATCATATGTGTCAAACTATATTGCAATTAAGGAAACTTTTTGTTAAGTTTTATGAATCTGTCATTTGCTTAAAGAAAGTACGAAACTGATCGCACTTTCCGTACGGAATCAAATGTTTTTTCATTTGGTTTTTGTGTTTTTAAATGCAACCTCATGCATATTATAGTTAGGCCTTTACTGTTTCGGTGACGTCGGATCATGTCGACATCGACTTTCATAATAGGGGTTATTGTTTATATTAAAGTGCTTCATATTTGGCTATTTTCAATATATACATTGAGTTTCAAAAATTTAAGGGTGATATCGGCCCAATTTTATTGATAGTTGTTCTTTTAGGAGATTTCAGCTTATGTATCCAAAAAAAATCTTACAGATTTACTGCGTTATTCTACTAATAGGAATTATTGTTAAAGAACTAAAGTTGCTAAAAACATATGCTGAAAATAGCGGTATATACAAAAAACAAAAAGTGCTGTGGCAAACAAAAAAAAATCTACACTTCTAGAAACTTCATATATATACCCTTCATTCTAGAACGGGAGCGGTGCAAATTTGTTTGTTTTGAATTGGGTGTTGGATTGGTTTTGGCTCAACTTGACCCAATTATAGGGCATTTCTAATATTCCCTGAATATTCAATTTTTTTTTTTTTAACAAGACTAGTAAGATGTTTCTTAGCATAAGAATTACAACTATTTTTATTCAAAATTTATTATAATTTATAAATTTTTTTTAGTAAAATCAATAAAACTATTCGTCCAACTTTTTAAAATAAATAATGCTAAAAACATTTTCCAAAAATGCTAAATAAAATGCCAAGAGCTAAATGAAAATTTTGCAGCTAAATAGAAACTGTTAATGCTAAATTTAGCTGTAAAAATGCTAAAATGGCCACACGGTTCATAATAAGGACTAATGTAACGAGTATGTGAAAAAGGGCCCAATTTCAGGTGTGTTAAAAATTGAGTATATTTAAAGCTTGACTTACAAAGTTTAAGGAGGGATTTCACATTATTAGGAACGGATCCGAGATTTGATGTCGGATTAAAAATTTACCAAAGGCAACCATGAAGCCATAGACGAGCCAAGAATAATGATATTCAATATGTTATGATAGGACTAAAAATGGCGACGCAGTCTACAAATAACTAAGAGGGCGTTATCCAGAGGAGTTGCAAAAAATTAAAAAAAAAACTTTTCTAGAATTGTTTTTAACTAATCTTTCATCCTAAGGGGAGACTGTTAAAACTTAATTTCTTTTTAAATAAAAAAATATATTCTATAAATTTTTTTTCAAAAACAATTTCTTTTACTAAATAATGTATAGATATTCCAAAAAAATATTAATATCGATGATAATGGGCTTCCCGGAATTAATCCTTAGTTTAACTATGTTTCAACCCACTGTGCATCGCCTTATTCTATATCTAAATTTTTTAAATTCTAGTTTGATAATAATGTGACAACTCGATTATTTTTATAATTTAGTGCGAGCAAAAAATAAACTAAACAGAAACAATATCAGAGATTGCATGTTTTCTGGCATTTTATTGCTATTTTTTTTTTTTTTTTGCAAATAGTGCACGTGTAACGAGTGATATCGTAAAATCACGTTCGTTATCGGCAGAGTTTCGCGTGATTCGATTAAATTTAATATTTATTTGTTCTTGTTTTTCAATATTTATATTGATTTCTTTATAGTTTTTTGTTTTAGCAAAAACTACATATGTATTACTTAGTTATGATTATTTTTTAGATTTTTTTTACTACTACAGGGTGACCAAAATAAGACCTACCAATGCGGTTAGTGGTCTTGCGGTAGCAGTGGCTGCTAAATTTTGTATGTATGCATATTAAGATCCAACTTTAGAATTCTCTGCAATGGAAATACGCAATCGGCCGAAACGACGACGAGTTGAGACCAGTGTCGCCAATTTAGCGATTTTCAAATTTATGGTTTTCTTTTGCGTTTAGGGTCAGTTTTAGGGACTTAAAAGTAGTTCCATTCACCATTTTGGCGAAAGTAAGGTAATTGCTTTAGATATTTCCAAGGCGTTTGACAGAGTCTGGCATGGTGCACTCTTGTCTAAACTTGTTGCATTTGGTGTCGGTGATAATTTCTCTCGATTTATATCGAGCTTTCTCAGAGATCGCACTATACGGGTTGTTATAGATGGGGTTTCATCAAACGAGTTCAAGATTCATTCAGGGGTACCGCAAGGCTCCGTTCTTTCTCCTACTCTATTTCTTATTTTTCTAAATGACCTCTTATGTCAAACTTCCAACCCTATCTATTCTTTTGCAGATGACAGCAACCTTTGCCATTCGTATTCATTTGGTTACAGACCAGGCGTGTCCGATGTTTGTGCTATGAGACAGAACATGAATGATACGCTTGGCCGTGACCTAGACATAATCTCAGAATGGGGTCGTGCGAATAGGGTCAAATTTAATGCCCGAAAGACCCAATGTTGCGTACTAACGCATAAACGCGCGACGGATCAAGGTGCCTCATCTGTTTGTATGGGTGGTATAAATATTGAGGAAACAGAATCTCTTGATGTTCTGGGCATGAGGATACAATGTGATGTCCGATGGACAGAACATATATTCAAGTCGAAAGAAGCATTCAAGTGCCTCGGTTTTTTGAAACGGTGTAAGATATACTTCACTCCATCTGATCTCCTTACTATTTATACCACCTATATCCGACCAAGAATGGAATACAACTCTCATGTGTGGGCCGGTGCTTCAAAGTCTATTTTGGAGCTTCTCGACCGCGTGCAGGAGATGGCGAAGGTTCTCATTGGCGACAGTAGGGTATCCAATTCTATTGACTCCCTTGAGCACCGTCGCAATGTGGGTTGTACTTGCCTATTTTATCGGTACTACAACGGGATGTGTTCTGATGAAATTAGGGATTTGGTTCCCGAGACCCATAGCTTTGTTCGTAATACACGCTTTTCCTCAAGAGCACATCCTTTTGTGGTCGATTGGCCGGTGAATCGTACAACGCATTACAGGGAAAATTCGTTTTTTGGCCGGACAGTTCGTATGTGGAATAACCTTCCTGCTGAAGTCTTCCCTCTCACTTACAACATGAAAAAGTTCAAGTCGAATGTTCACAAACACTACTCCCTCTTTCCTCCTTCCCATAACCTATTTTCCTAGTTCCAACACAATGCATTGCATTAGTAGGGGTCATCCCCTGAGTGCTGGTCCCAACAAAAAAAAAAAAAAAAGTAGGCTAGCATCTGCGTTACTGGCACTATTATTTTTGAACCCAACTGTCGAGCGAGCATACTCAATGTTTAGTATTATAAAAAATAAAATAAGAAATGAACTGACAACTTCAACAGTTGAATATATTTTTTTGCATAAGTATGTATATCTTTAAATATACTAAACGAAATGATATACATATATGATTTAAAAATATTTAACAAATTATTCTTTTTTTGGGGGGTATTTTTTTTGATTTGGAGTTATTTCTTACAATTTACTTGGCAACACTGGTTGAGACAGATGGATAATTGGTCGCACAAGGAAACACAGGCAATTGCATATTTATGGTTTCCCTGGTTGTAACGTTGATCATTGACAAGAATAGGAAAATTTGATCATTTAAACTGCATATATATATATATCTATATATAAACTAGCTGACCCGGTCCGCGTTGCTGGCCCTAAGCAAACATTAGTGTTGTATTACCAGACGATTTAAATTGATCTTTAAACGAAATTTACGGCATTTAAATAAAAATCCATGAAATACCTATCATACAGTTTTTCTTACGAAAGGAGTGGGCGTAAAAGTGGGCGGGGCAACATTTTCTTTCCGCAAAACCTAAGTTAGACCATGGCGATCATTTTAAAGAAAAAATCGTCCAAATCGGTCAAGCCGTTCTCCAGTTATGCGCTTAATAGAAAAAGTGGGCGTAAAAGTAGGCGTGGTAAATTTTTCTTTCGATGAAAACTTAAAGTTGATTAATACGAACATTTGAAAGAAAAATTAGTCAACTCGATGGAGCCGTTTTCTGATTTTAGGTAAATCGAAAAAAGTGGGCGTAAAAGTGGGCGGGGCAAAATTTTCTTTCCGTAACAACCTAAGTTGGACCGTGGCGATCATTTTAAAGAAAAAATCGTTCAAATCGGGCAAGCCGTTCTCAAGTTATGAATTTTGACACGCCCCTCCGCAACCAGACCGAAAATCAGACTTCACAGTGTCACCCGCCTGAATATTCTGAAGATTCCCTGAAAATTTCATCAAAATCGGCCCAGCCGTTTTGGAGTCCATACGTTACATACATACATACATACACACATCCTATTTTATATATATAGATAGGCAAAGGCAAAACAGTTAAGAACACATTGGTACTCTGTTTGCCAACCGATTTGAACAAAAAGTACACCATATGAGAGGTATTTACGTACAGTTGTGCACAATATATATTTCTTTTCTGTGGGGTAAAAAGGGTAAAAATAAGTGATCCAAAATACAAATTAAACGGCCTGTATAACGAGTTAGAACATCAACGTTCGCATAGAAAATTATATTTAAAACAAAAACAAAATTCTAAAATTTGTTTTTATTTTAAATGTAATTTTCTATGCGAACGTTAACGTTCGAAATCCAGGAACAGGCTGTAATACTTATCGTTGTGCTTTAGAAAAATAAGAGGACTTTTTTTAAATTCGCCCCTTTTGGGTACTAAACGGGTACAACCTTTATTTTACAACTTTTTTTGTCACCCCATTTAACTTTTAAACCAACAAACATAGAAATTAAGATTATACCAAAATCGTAACTTATTTAAAAATATAAATATGAATTTGGTACTTAACGAAATTCGAATGCTTTAGGTGTGAAAATCGTACCTATTTTTGGCACTTTTTTACAACATATTTTTCTTTATATATTGACACATTCGTATTAAATTATGGAGTTCCACTACAATATTGAACTTTTTGGTACTTTTATGCGGAGAAAAAATCATCAAAAATACAGGATATAAATTTATTTTTCTCTTCCATGCTGCACGTGGTAATTTTTGAATTTTCTATAATATTGAACGTAGAAACATAAATTAAACATGCAGAATGATTGAGAAACTTTATCTTAGAGAACACTTTTTTGCCCTTTTTGGTTTGTTAACTTGTAATTTCTGTTTTTTTTTTATATTATTGTAATGTAAGTAGAAGAGAACATATAGACTGCAGGCTGGTCCCTCGCCAAACCGACCCACTAAGATGAATAAAAAACAAATGCTGGAAATATGTAAATTCATTTTTTACTTATATGTATGATTTCTTCATATTCGCATAAATAATTATGGTCGAACTTCGACCAGTGGGCAAACACTAGTATATATAAATTTCCAAGAATTCTGTTAGACCCCTTTCAGACTCGGCAAGTTACTTGCGCAACTCTTGGTTTGTTGATGCCAGCGGTAAGGTCTGGTTAATGGGAAAAATATTGAGTACAGACTCAATATTTGTACTCGGCAAGTGACTTGCACAATTAACTTGCCGAGACTGAAAGGGTTATTATAACCTTCAAAAAGAAAATAACTATTATATTAAAAAATAAAAAAGTTATACGTCTTTCAAATTTTTAAGTATTTTTTGGGCCACCCGTTATTCTATATTATCCCGTAGTTTATTAAAGAAAAATTATAAAATCATTAAAGGGTAACATTTTTAACATTTTAATTTAAAACATTATCTAGGCATAATTGAATTTTGATCAAATTTTTTAGTTGCGATATTATTAAAAAAAAAAAATTTTTTTTCTGCGATTAACCCGTATATGGGGTATGTTAATTTTGATATCGTTATTTTATCATTCGGCTAAAAACGAAAGTATGTTTATTACGAACAATACAATGAGAAACTTTAGTACGCATTTTTTTATTTCAAACCTCTTGGCTGATAAGATAATGTTTATGTTTCAGTACAACAAGATAAGATTGGACCTTGACATTCAAAATTTAAAAAAAAAAACATGAGATTTTAGTAAAGACAGATTTTGTTTAATTCTTAAGTGGATACATAATTTATGTGGCACAATTTGCTACCTGTACCTGGTTGCGATCACTTATGTACTATAGGAAAATTAACTAAATATTTTGAAAAATTTACAGAGGAATATTTTATCTAAAGGGTGGTTAAATTTTAATGGCCGATGTTGATTTTGAATAAAACACAAATTACGAGTATTTAGGAAATTATTGTCATTTCTTTTTATTATGATAATATCGGTATGGCTCAATTATGTATGGACAAGAATAGCGGCTAAATGGCCGCTGCGACCTCGGCGCCACAACTCCTTCCGATGGTCCAAATTTTCGATGACGCTGAGGCATAATTGAGGTTCTATGACGTTAATGTTCCGAACTATCTCATCCTTTAGCTCTTGAATTGTTGCTGGCTTATTGATGTACGCCTTTTCTTTAAAATAAAAGAAGTCAAACGGTGTCAAATCACATGATCTTGGCGGCCAATTGACATCGCCACCACGTGAGATAATACGGCAATTAAATTTGTCGCGCAAAAGAGTCATTGTTTCGTTAGCTGTGTGGCAAGTGGCACGGTCCTGTTGAAACCACATATCGTCCACATCCATATCTTCCAATTCGGGACATAAAAAGTTTGTTATCATTTCACGATAGCAAACACTATTCACAGTAACTGCCTGACCGGCCTCATTGTGGAAAAAAATACGGCCCGATGATTCCGCCAGCCCATAAACCGCACCAAACAGTCACTCTTTGTGGATGCATTGGTTTTTCGACAATCACTTTTGGATTATCATTCGCCCAAATGCGGCAATTCTGCTTATTTATGAATCCACTGAGATAAAAATGTGCTTCGTCACTGAAAATGATTTTCTTCGAAAATTGATTATCCACTGTTGCCATTTCTTGCCACCATTCTGACAATTGACGACGTTTGGAATGGTCAAAAGGCTTTAGTTCTTGAGTCAATTGCACCTTGTAAGCGTTTAAATGCAAGTCTTTATGCATAATGTGCATCAACGACGATCGTGAGGTGAGGTGCAATTGGGCATGACGACGAGTTGAGGTGGACGGCTCTTCAACCACACTACCGCGAACAGCAGCAATATTTTCTGCAGTACGACCTGTACGAGCATGCACTGGTATTTTCACATCTCCTACAGACCCGGTTTGCTCAAATTTTTGCACGATTATTCGGATTGTGCGCACATTTGGACGATTAATTTGACCGAAAAAATCACGAAGCGCACGATATGCATTTTGATTTGAACGCCCATTTTCATAATAAGCCTAAATAACTTTAACGCGTGGCTCGCTTGTGTATCTTTCCATGGTTCAAAATGAGTTAGTCTTGAATTGAGAAATGTCAAATGAAATGCAGAAAAAAACTTGACGTTTAGATGTGGTTCACGTTCAACATCGGCCCTTAAAATTTAACCAACCGATGGATATAAATCGGGAAAGGTGAAACAGTTAAGAACACATTTCTCTTTTGTTTCGCAACCGGTTTGAAGAAAAAATACCCCCATGTGAAAAATATTTACTAGGGTATTCATTCGGTTAACCGTTAATCGGTTAACCGATTTATAACTAACCGATTAACTGATCGGTTAATTTAAAATGGCCTATTTTCGATTAACGATTAAACCGGTTAATTTCAGTAGTATTATAACATATTTTTTGTGTTTCAAATTATTTGTTTCGTGTCATATGCAAAAGGAATGTGTTTAGAAAATATTTTTTCATACAAACAAAGAAGGAGTTCAGTGATCTTCATTTTAAATAAGTGTGTACTGCCAACAGCTTTTATACATACATATGTATGTGTTTAGTTATTTGTTTCTTCTCATATCAATATTTAACAGAATTAACTGAAAGAATTAGAAGAGTTAAAAATTTAAAAAAATTAAAATAGGATAAGTGGAAGAATTTTTTCCAAGTCAAGTTTTATCAAAACTAAAGTAAATAATCGCTTTAATTTTAAACATTCAAACCAAATTATTTTTCTAAATAATTATTTTTAAGGTCTTCTTAAACAATTGTAATAACTTATATAGTTATCTCACAGTTTATTTTTTAATTCATAAATAATATTTATGCATTAATTAAAAAATATGTATTACACATTTTATTATTTTGTTTGTTCGTTTTAGTTCAAGAATTGTTATGTTTGTTATGCTATTGTTTACTCCAAATAATAAATAATGTATGCATTTTTAATTATTAAAATTACTTAATATATAAAAAAAACTTTATAAATCGGTTAACCGATCAATAACAAAATTAACCGATTATAAACCGATTAAACCACAATATCGGTTAATTAATCGAGCGATTAACCGATTAAAGCAAAAACCCGATTAAATGAATACCCTAGTATTTACCTAAAAAGTGCAAAATATCTAAAGAGGTTAAAAAGAGTAAAAAATGGTAAATTCGCAAATGTCACATCTCCTTAACTAAAAGGGATACAAAAAAATGTATTACTTATCGTTGTTCATTGAAAAAATAAGCGGCGTCTGGTATTTTTTTGAAATTCGACCCTTGTGGGAGTAAATGGATATAGCCTGTATTTTGGAACCTTTTTTCCATCCTATCGACCTTTTAATCCCATAAAGATAAAAATAAAGATTATACCAAATTCGTAACTTATCTAAAAAATACAAATATAAATTAAGTTTTTTCCAAATTCGACAGCTTAAGGGGTGCAAATATAACCTATTTTTGGTACATTTTTACAAACATTTTTCTCCATATATTGACATAAACCTACATACAAACGTATTAAGGCCCTAATCATGTAAAACACAACGCAACGCCAAAGAATTAAATTGAAAGCAAAAACAATGTCATAAATATTTTGTAATTTTGTTGTTGCAACGAGAGAGTGCAAGAAGAGCATACAAATTTGAGCGACTAAACATTTGTTGAAAATTTCTGATAGTAAAATTTTTATTAGCAAGAATTATTCAACCACCTGTTTCATGTTTTTGTTTACAAGAAAATAATTATTTGGATAATTTTTAAATTAAAACTTATTCAATAAAAGAATATATTAATTTTTTTAAATTTAGGAACAATATTCTTCCAAAAATAGTTCAAAACAAATGAATTTAAAAAGAATGAACCCTTTATCTTACAACTGAATAGCAGTGTGGCCATTTCGGCATTTTTGCAGCTAAATTTAGCATTAACAATTTTTATTTAGCTGCAAAATTTTCATTTAGCATTTCATTAAGCATTTTTATAAAATATTTTTAGCATTTTTGAGCATTATTTTAAAAATTTTAACGAATAGTTTTATTAAAAATAGTTGTATCCAAAATTAAATTTGGTATGAAAATGAATAATTCTTATGTTAAGGGAATATTAGAAATTCCCTTATTCTGTTGATTGTAAAAATGATTTGCTCTTTGATATGACGATATTAAAATACAAAGATTTCACTTTGCATTTAGATAAAAATTATATAGTGTTTTCTGCTTTAAACTGCTGAAAAGATAATAGTTTTTAAACTTCAACTTTTCTTAAACCATAAGAAATAAATTGATCTAAAAAATTTTGTGTACCATAGAAATAATATCGTTTAAATTTTGCATGTATCCAGGTGTTTGCGGGCCCCTTTAATTTAAAATTTAATCTCAACTACCTGTGATACATATTTTTATGTATCAGATGCGTTAACAAAATCTACCCACTTGTTTAGATATAACCATTTATTTCCATTTCGTTAAAAAATAAGTCACTAAATGTATTTAGTTTCGAATAAAATCTCATACTAGTAATACATTTTTAACAAAAAGCTTTACAAAATTTTAGCATTATTTTTAGCATTTTTTAAAATCATTTTTAGCATTTTTGGCCTTGTCTAATGCCAGATTTAGCTGGAAAAAGGTTTAAGATCTGGTCACACTGCTGAATACTGTTGATAATCCGAACTTGCTACCCTACAAGAAGACTACCAGTCATTTTACTAGTTAGATGACCAGTAGTGCTCACCGATATATTGGTTATAGCTTCTATTAGTTTATTAAGAGCAAAAAGAAAAAACTGACCGAAACTTTGTGTACATGTGATTTTGCCTCTCTGAGTTAGAGCTCATTATGTCTCTCTATCTAACTTATTAATTAAATGTAAAATTATTGCAAGTGGGTTAGTAAAAAAACGTTTCTTTTAGTTTTGGTTATACATTTCTTGTAGGGTATAGTTTTTGCTGGTAAAGCGCTCATTTACTTTTTAATTTTTTTGAGTAATTGAGAGAAAAATTTTATAAATTTTAAATTAACTCTCTCGTTGCAAGTTTCTGCTAGTAAAGTAAATAAACACACCTTATATTTCACCAAAGTCTTGACAACGGATTAAATAAACAGGGTACACTAAAGATTGGCGCTATTATACACTTATATTTTCCTCAAACATTTGCATGCAAAAACCTTTTCTAAAGGCCTAATAAATCGCTAACTGTGATTAGTTATGCCAAAAATTTATTTCATTTTTTTTTTGTGTTTTATCAGAAATTTAAATAAATAATACGTCACGTATTTGTTTAATGTCTGGCAAATTCAAATTTGAACTAATGTCTTATTTCTATTCAAAATATTTATTTAATTTTAGCTTCTTATTTTTTATTTAAACTTTTTATTTTGTGCCATTTTCCTTTTGAATTTCTTATCAAAAATTTATCTAAATCTTTATGTTTAAATTTGGATGGTTCATGTTAAAATAAAATATAAATATGTTTATTGAATTGTTTTTCTTATTTTTGTTTTTTGCTGAACAAAAAAGAAAAAAATATGGCAGCCACGCGTTGCTTAAAAGCTGACGCAAAAAGACAGGTTAAGTTTAAAGTTTTCATTTGAAAATTCTATAACATTTTAAGTTTTTCATAATATTTTAAGGTTTTTACTCCTAGTGTTTTTGAACCACTCTAATACATTTAATATTTTTTTGCAATTTTTTTTTACATAATAAAAATGTTTCTTTAATTATTGTTCATTTAAAATTGTGTGCCAACTGTTTATCTTTACCATCTGCTTTTAAACCACATCTATTCGAAATTTTTAATTGTTGATTTTATTATTTTGATTAAATATGACGTAAATTCATTTTGAAAAATAACTAATTTCTTTATAAATATAAAAATTACTAGTTGACTAATAAAATTTGCGTTACTGCCAAGTTATCATTGACTTGTAACGTTATTTTTTAATAGAAATTATAACATTGTACGTTTTGAGTTTAAAAGAAAATTTTGCATATAAAAAATTTTTGATTAGATTTAAGGGGCGAAAATTTCCACGTACTTAATCATTAAAATTATTGTTTGAATTAACAAAAAACTTATTAGTAGTATAGATAAGTTTTTGCAATTTTCAATTGTTGTATATTGTTTAAAAGAGACCCAAAAGCATCGGGCAGCAATTTTCAATACATAACGAACTGCTTTTTTAAAAACATTTAACTTTTTCAACTTTGCATTAAATATCAAAATTCTTCATCCAAAATAACACTCGTTATTTGATAAAAATTTTTCTTTGTATATTAATTTTGTAAGAACAAGAAAGAAAGTATAGTCGAGGTCAAGCCCGATCATATGATACCCTACATCACAGTATTAAAAGACAACACAAGGGAACAACATTGAACTTTTTTGTGAGGCCTGACACTCTATAGCAAATTTTTACTAATTTGAGGTCGCTGATTTCAAAACTAATCTCCATTTTTCTCTATCAGTTCGACTTTTCGAGATATACCAACCTGCTTTAACAATGCCTATAAGGCGCTGATTCTCCAAACTGTATAAATTTACGTACTGTAAAAAATGAATTAATAATAAAAAAATAAAAATACCGTTATGTCCAAAATTAAGGCACTTTCACTTCATATATTGGAATAACTTGAAAATGGTTCACCATCTTCAGTTAAAAAAATTCGAAACTCGGCCAATATTATCTTTAAGCCGTGCCTACATTGTTTTTGAATTTGCCGAGTAGTTTCAGAGATATCGTTGAAGTTTTGAAAAAAATAAAAAAAAAAATTTTAAAAAAACATTTTTTGTTCTTTGAAAACTCATAAAAAATAAAAATGCGAGAAAAATCACAGTTTTTGTCTAAAAACATTTAGTTAAACAGATTTCGAATTCAATTAGCTTTATTTAATTGCTTATTTCAAATCTAATCTCCATTTTTCTTTATCAGTTCGACTTTTCGAGATATACCGTTATGTCCAAAATTAAGGCACTTTCTCTTTATAAATTTGGAATAACTTGAAAATGGTTCACCATCTTCAGTTAAAAAAAATTCGAAACTCGGTCACAATATTATCTTTAAGCCGTGTCTACATTGTTTTTGAATTTACCCAGTAGTTTCAGAGATATCGTTGAAGTTTTGAAAATAATAAAAAAAAAAATTTAAAAAAAAAAGAATTTTTGTTTTCTTTAAAAACTCATAAAAAATAAAAATGCGAGAAAAATCACGGTTTTTGTCTAAAAACATTTAGTTAAATAGATTTCGAATTCAATTAGCTTTATTTCATTGCAATCGGTGCACAACTTTTGATTTTGTTAGATAGTTAATGGGCGCAAAGACTTTATTTCGGAAAGAAGTTTATATGGGGGCCATGTGAAATAAATTACCGATTCTCACCATTCGTCCTTATGACAATTAAGTCGTATTAAATGTTATCATATTGACTCCAAAATGGCAACCTTTACTTTGCGCGCAATGTTACAGTGGCAGACAACTAGCCAGCCAGCCCGACGGACAGACATCGTTAGATCGACACAGAAAGTGATTTAGGTCGATTGGTATATGTACTAAAAGATGGGTCTAGATTCTAGAACAGTCGCCTAAGTCTCATATTACTATACTAGCGAGTATTAGGCAAACAATTCTGCTGCAGCGATGTCGACACGTTACTTTTGGTTTAAATGCCGATGACCACTGTTGCCAATTTAGTTATTTTCTCGTCAAATCTAGCGATTTTTTGTCAAACTTTGCGGAAAAAGTTGTGTTTTAGCTATTAGCGTGAAATCTAGCGATGTTTTATTATGGGTTTGTTCGTTTTTAATAAATTTTTTGACACTTTTGCTAAAAAATTGCTTTGATATAAACAAAAGGACGAAATAAGCCA
This sequence comes from Pollenia amentaria, assembly GCA_943735925.1. Lineage (NCBI taxonomy): Eukaryota > Metazoa > Arthropoda > Insecta > Diptera > Polleniidae > Pollenia > Pollenia amentaria. Next base: position 19,962,798 of record OX031010.1, on the reverse strand, counting down.
CACAAACATATAAAAAAGCATGAATCGTGCTTGTTTGAATATAGCAAATTTGTTATCTTGTTATCCAGTTCTTGTTTCTAAAAAAATATATTAACTTTAAAGCCTGATTCACAATGGAAGCAGCCATTTCGTTTTCCATATGTCTCATATCTTTCCAAGGTGTTTCATATAAATTACTTTAATTTCAAGTACAAAAATGTAACTGAAATTGTGTTAAAGAACTGAAAAACTTTTTTACTACTCTCTTCTACTACAGCACAAATTTATATGAAGTTTTAAATGACGATTATGTCATTATGTTAAATAAAATTTAGCATAACTTCGTCAACGAAATCCTAGCCAATCTTTTTTTATTGATAACGTTAGACTTGGAGGGTGTATTTGAAATTTTTATTAAAATTTGATCTCAGCAAGGCCTATAGCTAAGCTATATTATGTTAGTTTTTTATTTACCTTTGTATGTATGTATATATATATGATTGTATGTTCTACATGCTTCCTTAAATTTGTTCTTAAAAATAGCATTTGATGATGCATTAGCAAATTGTTTCATTCATAATTTTATAAAACTCAACATAAGTTACTGATATTATTTGCAAAAAGGCGATTTGTCGCTAAATTTTTAAATATTTAGAAAAAGTTATTTGCAAAAATGTGTTTTTAGCGAAATATCGCTAAATTTTCTAGCTATTTTTCATCCGGTTTTAGCGATATTCTTTGGAAATCCGTTGGCAACAGTGCCGATGAGGGACAATCGGCTCTTGTTTTGTTTACATTTCAATAAAGAGAATTAAATTTGTTGCCATTCAGATAATCGTTGAAATAGGATCTCATTACGCAATTTTTTTAAATCACACAAAATTTTAACTTCGTATTTGGCTGTTTCTACCACATGCACATAATTTTGATTGTATGTTTTGGACACCGCTGGTTTAGAATCAACATTTTTTTGTGTTACACCCATCAGCACAAACCCATTATACCCTCTTCGTTATTGTGGTGTGGGTATAAAAAAGAGCCACAAAGTTGCCGTTTTATTGCAAAAGTTTTTGACAAACAAACTGTTATCTAAAACAACTTGATTGGTTTAGACCAGCGTAAAATATGTTCTTAACTTTGTAGCATGGGTGCAAGTGATGGTTCACACTCTTCAAGTTTTAACCATCAAGTCTTGGGTTTTTATAAGAGAGAGAAAAATAAATGGCATACACCATCGCCCCGTTACCAACAAACTTGGTCTGTCCGGCAAGAAATGTCCATAGTGTTAATTGCGACTAACGGCATATGCGAGTATAAGCGACGCGTCGCTAAGCAAGCAAAAACAACGTCGAAGCAAAATATCTAGAGCGCTAAAATAACTTTCTTGATGCCACATAAAATAAAGACGGGAGACATAAAACGCGACTTTTAGATGTCGTAAAAGCAGTAGCAGTAAAGACATCGAAATACATAATTATGACTTCAGTTTAAGATATTGAAATTTGGCTTGGCTTTTTTGTGCCTTGAAATTTGTTAATAGACAGTTATTGCATTTAATTGTACTGAAATTTTGTATAAATATTATGACATTGACTTTCTTTAAATAGTCAACTGCACGATATCTTGTATTATAATGTTTTGATTAAAAACTTCCTATCAAAGTTATATTTTTTTAAACAAATAAACTTAAACTTATTATAAATTAAACTAATTTTGAAAATAATATTACTAGAGCATACTAAGGCCAACCTAAAAGTACTTTTAAGGTAAATATTAAACAAAAAGTAATACAAATTTAATTCAATTGAAGTCGGGCGAAATTCGAGGTAATAATATGACATACACAAAATTACGTTTTTGTTTTCCTTATGAATGAAAAAAATAAGATTACGAAAAGATAAACATATAAATTCAATGGAAAAACATCACTTAACTGGCTGTTCGCTGATATCGAACGTTCAGTAAGTATTGAAAAGAATACTAATGACCAATTTAGCCAATTCTATTTAAATATCAATCTATTTTTAAAAATTCTTTTTCATATCAAATAAAAATGAAATAATATGAAAAATTATTTTTAAATATGAATCGATATTTAAATTAATTGGCGAAAATTACCACATGAGTTGAATTTCTCATAAAATTTTCAAAAACCGGTACTTATATATTATGCTGAAAACCGAAATAACTGTAACTTGGTTTAGTTATACGATGCGAAGCCATTAGCAAATGCGAGATGAAACGTAAAACGGACGAAAGGCAGTCAAACAAAGTTTGCCTTTAAGAAATAACGACAAAAACGGGCGAGCTGCTTCCCCGCCCAGAGTAGTTTTACGAATCACCAAATATATAAATAAATAAATCACAGTTTTCAAAGTAGTATTCGGTAGTAAAATGTTTTTTTTTAATAATTAGAAATGTGGTTATTTTATTGAAATGTTTATGGTTTTAAATCGAATTTTTTTTATTTTTTTTTTTAAATCAGGCTAAAGTTCTTTAAATTTAATTTTTATTACTTTATTTTTTATGAAGAAGGGAATTTTACAACATGAAATTAATTAAAATTTGTTAATAATTCATTCTTGACTGACCGATTTGACATGTTTCGATAGTAAGTGCTGGTTCACACTCTTCAAGTCTTAAGGCCCAAACATAATATGCATGAGGCCGCTTAAGTCAACTTAAGCAACTGTGCGAATACATATAAAACATATGTGGCCAACTAAAATGTACTTAATGAAACTTTTCGCTAAGTTTCGTCAAATGTCATTTGCTTAAGCAAAGTGCCAAACTGAACGCTCATTCCGTACGGAATCAGCTGTTTGTGTTATTTGTAACAAAATAATAAAATAAATTGAAATGGTTAAAGAAAAACAAGAATATAGAAAACGAGAAATTTTACATACATATATTAATTTTGTATAAATTTTTTATTAAAAAGTATGTAAAACAATCACCAATTTTAATCTTTTTAAAACGTTGCTGGCAATTTAATAAAACATAAAATAAACAAATACAGGGCTGTAATTTTTGGTACTTCTTTATTTGAAGTACTCGCAAGAAGTCAAAATATGGCACAAATATGCAACATGGATCTTAAGTTTATGTAAGTACATTATGGCCACCTTAAAGTCTCGTTTAATTTTCTCATGCAGTTGACAGACTTTTCGTTCATTTTTAACAGTTTTGACTTTAAGCTAACTTATGCATATTATGGTTGGGCCTTAAGCCGTCAAGTCTTGAGTTTTTAAGAGAGAGAGGAAAAGAAATGGCATTCTCTTTTTCCTTCTCTCCTAAAAGCTCAAGACTTGATGTTTAAGACTTGAAGAGTGTGATCCAGCACTAACCACACTATCTCGTCAGAAATAGCCAAACATCAATCTTTAAACCAAGTGGTATTTTCACCTTTTGTGGGTCGAAGTTTGTTGTGAATAATTATCTATTTTAATTGATTTACATGTTCTTCATTACTTCTGTTTTTCCTACTTCTTGTCAAGAATTGAAGTCCAAAGTACATTTTTTTATGTTTCTTTTTTTTCAATTAAATTTAATTTTTTTTAAAATTATAAATTCGAAGTATTGGTCATCGTTTGGTATAACTCTATCCATCTTTTTGTGAATAGACAGGATCTGTTTTAAAGTTATAGAAGAAATAAAGCATTTCAAACATAATTGAAAAATTTTAAATTACGCCGCAATTTCACAGCAGAAAAGACCTTTCATGCAACGCTGGTCTGCTATGTACTGTATTTTGTTGCCAGTTGTCTAAACTTTCCGACGAAAAACTAGTATAAATTGCATATTTTATGATTTTGAAGTGCTAAATTTAGCATCTTCCTTTGGCAAAAAGGATTAATGTTTTTTTAAAGTCTGCTTAAGGAATGTTTGTTTTTTATTGAAAGAAAAATTATCTATTCAAAAATTTACTTTCGATTACTATTTACCCTTGGGTGTTGTAATTTAAACAGAATAGTAAACCATTAGTTTCTTATATGTATTATCAGTTAAAAGTTAATATGTTTTTTCTTTTAATTATCTTCTATTATAGATTTCTAAATAAACTTTTTCAATTAAATGCCGAATATTGATAACAAAAACTTAAAACAAGTAATTAGTACTACAAAAATTTTAGCATTTATCTTTTTCTTCTGTAGAACATTTGAGAATTGATTTTTAAGCGTTTTTTCACTTTATAAAATTTACTTTCTGGCAACACTGAGTGGAATTCTCTGTTAAGGCCATGTCAGATAAAACTTTTGCTTCGCGTTGCGTTACCGATTCGCTTTGACATCTAAGATAAAATATACGTACTTATACGAAACATGTCACATAAAGTACTTTCAAAGCGGAGCGAAGCAAAAAGTTAGCCAACTCTCATCTTTTTGCGCGCTTTGACAATTGGCTAGTATAATTTTCTTTTTTTTTAATTTTTTTTTTGCCAAATTCAATTCCAAAAAACCGTCCAATTAAATTTTTAACTTTAATTTTTGTAACAAATAATTAAATGTACAAATTACCAACCGCTTTTATAAGTAAACAAACAATGCGTGAGTGTTGTCAAAGTTTTCATTGTGGCATACACCTTTTGCTTTGCGTTTTTCTGCCGAAGGTAGAAACGTCACGCAAAGCGACAAAGTTGTATCTGACACGGCCTTTAGTGCTGGTGCATACTCTTCCAGTTTTAGCCGTCAAGCAGTGTGGCCATTTTGGCATTTTTGCAGCTAAATTAAGCATTAAGAAATTTTATTTAGCTGCAAAATTTTCATTTAGCAGTTGGAATTTTATTTAGCATTTTTAGAAAATGTTTTTAGTTTTTAGTTTATTTTAAAAATTTCGACGAATAGTTTTATTGACTACTTAAATTTTTTTATAAATTATAATAAATTTTGGCTAAAAATAGTTGTACCCAAAATGAAATTTTTTATGAAAATGGATAATTTTTATATTTAAAAAGGGAATATTAGAAATGCCCTCATCATGTTGATTGTAAAAGTTATTTGCCCTTTGATATTACGATATTAAAGTAAAAGGACATTTCACTCTGTATTTCATTAAAAATTCTATAGTGTAACCCCCATATTCATAAAAAATATTTTTGACTAATAAAAGGTTTATTGAACAAAGTTTAATAGAAAATTTGTTTCATAAACCTGCTATAAACCCAAAATATTTTTTATGAATATGGGGATAAATGCTTAAAAAAATTGTTTGCTGTTAACTGCTGGAAAAAATAATAATAATTTTAAGACTTCAACTTTTCTTAAACTATAATAAATAAAATGATCTAAAAAATGTTGTACAGGATAGAAATAAAATCCTTTCAATTTTGCATGTATCAGAGATTTGCATCTTCCCTATATTTAACATTTAGTCTCAACTGCCTGTGCAACATATATATTGTATGTATATTTATATATACATATATGTATCTGATGTTTAGAAATATCTACCCAATTGTTAAAAGATAACCAATTTTTTTTTAGTTCCGAATAAAATTCCATACTGATAATATATTTTTAACAAAATTCTTTAAAAAGTTTTAGCATTATTTTTAGCATTTTTTAAAATCATTTTTAGCATTTTTTGGCCACGTATAATGCCAGATTTAGCTGTAAATTTTTTTAAGATCTGGTCACACTGCCGTCAAGTCTTGAGCTTTTAGGAGAGAAGGGAAAAGAGAATGCGATTTATTTTCCTCTCTCTCCAAAAACTCAAGACTTGACGGCTAATACTTGAAGAGTGTGAACCAGCAATTACACAAAACGAGATCAGTTTTTCCTCACTCTTTTTTGAATTTAGAATGTCAATTCTTAAAACTGCACTGGTAGAGGATACAGTTTGAGCGTCTTTTATATTATTTGTTTAAAAACAAACAGGCCGACTATCAGCCGTACCTAAATAAGAGCGGAAGGCGGAACGTTTTCTTCAGCGTTGCTTTACGCTGATATGCCATACCTAAACAAGAGCGTCAGCGTTGTGTCAAAAACAGTAGTGTTAACTTTCGTGCTTACTAAAACCCTCATAAAAGTAATAATAAATGGAATTAAAACCGCTAGTTTGACCTAAAAATAGCTAATTTGCCATTATTTCTTATCAAACGATAAAAACAGGGTTGTCAAAACAACAAATCGGATTTTTCAATTGCAAAGCGTTGACGCCGCGCTATTAAGGGATGCTTCATACAAATTGTATGGGCATGAGAATTTTTGACAGCTAGAAAACGCGTTCCGCTCTGGTTTAGGTATGGCTGTATGTTTGTCTGCTTTTCGTGCGTTGTATAATTGCACCGAACTAAAAGTTTTTGCGGTTTTCAGCATTAATAATATGAAATCGTTTTTAACTTAAATTTTTTTAAGTGTTTGTCTGGTGGAGAACCATAAATAACTCATTGTGACTTAGTAATGAACCATATAAAACTAAGGCAATGTATTGGTGGAGAACCAATTAAAACTCAGAATGATTACTGGTGGAAAGCAAAATACTCTGGAGCGGATTTTCGAAGTTCTCCCCTTCTTATACGAAGGGTTAGGTTGACCGATGCATTAAAATCATGTCGTACCCTGGCCATATAAATACAAGTAGTTAGACAAAAAAAATTTTACAAATTAAAAAAAAGGTGGAATGGCTTGAACGTTCTAAATAACGGGTGGTTAAATTTTAAGGGCCGATGTTAAATGTGAACCACACCTAAACGTCAAGTTTTTTTCTGCAACTCATTTGACATTCCTCAATTTCAGACTAACTCAATTTGAACCATGGAAAAATACACAATCGAGCAACGCGTTAAAGTTATTCAGGCTTATTATGAAAATGGGCGTTCAAATCAAAATGCATATCGTGAAAATCATCTTCAGTGATGAGGCACATTTTCACCTCAGTGGATTCGTCAATAAGCAGAATTTCCACATTTGGGCGAATGATAATCCAAGAGTGATTGTCGAAAAACCAATGCATCCACAAAGAGTGACTGTTTGGTGCGGTTTATGGGCTGGCGGCATCATCGGGACGTATTTTTTCCAAAATTAGGCCGTGCGGGCAGTTACTGTGAATGGTGTTCGCTATCGTGAGATGATAACTAACTTTGGCCCAAATTGGAAGATATGGATGTTTACGATATGTGGTTTCAACAGGACGGTGCCACTTGCCACACAGCTAACGAAACAATGGCTCTTTTGCGCGACAAATTCAATGGCTGTGTTAGCTCACGTGGTGGCGATGCCAATTGGCCGCCAAGATCATGTGATTTGACACCGTTGGACTTCTTTCTTTGGGGTTATTTGAAAGAAAAGGTGTACGTCGATAAGCCAGCAACAAATCAAGAGCTAAAGGATTAGATAATTCGGCACATTAACGGCATAGAACCTTAATTATGCCTCAGCGTCATCGAAAATTTGGACCATCGAATGGAGGTGTGCCGCCGAGGTCGATGCGGCCATTTGGCCGATATTTTATTCCATACATAATTAAACCATACCAATATTATCATAATAAAAAGAAATGGCAATAATTTCCTAAATAATTTGTGTTTTATTCAAAATCAACATCGGCCCTTAAAATTCAACCACCCTTTATATATTGCTAAATATAATTTGCTTAAGCAAAGGGCAACTGCTCTGTTGTGGTTTCAGGTATCATGTAAATTTAAGAATGAATTGGCAATTAGACAATTGCATCCCATTCTAGTGCCGGTTTTCTATTCACAACATGACCATTGACAATGGATTTGTTGATTGGAAGCAATAACTCGCTACGACGTTACAAAGATCACAGGCAAACTCGTGATTTTATAGGAAATCGGAAGACCCCCCGAGAATCTCCCTTTGTACCCGTTTAGTGTTTGCTAGCTCATATGGCAACTTCTCCATATAATGGAACTTAGCACTATTTGCAAGTTATGATGCGTCTGATATTTAGCACTCAGCTGTGCTTCCTTATCATAATATTACAGGGTATGCAATATTTTACGCAGGGGCGGACAGTTTCTAAATATAAATAACAAATTTAAAATAATTAGGCTATTCTGCGACACGTTCAATAAATATCGTTATACTGGATTTCTGTCAACATATAGGTATATTGTGCGTGTATAAATTTTTTGTTCGATGACGGCACGGCACGTCTCTTGACGCAACATTTTTCCCGTACAATAATTTTTGCGGTCATACACGTGGACGAATTGTGTTAGCAATAAAACTTGTTCAATTTACCTTACACGAGATATTAATTATTTGAAATAATTTCTGACTCCATTAAAGTCATTTTAAGGCAAAACTACTTTGTTTAGTTATAACAGTCTTTTCCCGCTTTCTTGTAGATACTAGAGCATAAAGGTCTCAAGTACTGATAAGACGTACACACATGTGATAGAAAAAGAAAAAAATTAACAATCAGTTAGTTATTCAGATAATACGTATCGCTTTAAATCTATTGTTTATTTTATTTGCTAATCGCTGAATTAATAGATCGCATTTCGATTGATTAGATAAAACGACAATGTTTTGGGGAATTCAAAAGAATTTAGCTTTTAAGTTTGAAAAAAAATTTTTTTTCTTTGAAACGACCCTCAGAAACGCTATAAGAATTGAAGCCGTACAAAAATTTAATTTCTAAAAAAAAAAATAAGAGATTTCCATAAAAACTTTTGAATGTTTAAAAATGTTTATATTAAAAAATTTTCAACGCAAGGTGAATTGTTTTACAAAAAATTACCTCCAAAGTTTTAAGTTTATTAATATTTTAGCTTGAACATTTTAGAATATTTATATCTCATTTTGCTATTGAATCACTCTTTCTGCTTTTATTGCAATGTAGTACTTAATTTAAACTAATTAAATCATATTACAATAATAATTTTCCATGCACAATTTTCACGTGCCTTCTTCGTTCATTGCAGTGCAATGTAAAGAAGATTTTAATTTGCAAATTAAAAGCAACAGTTTTAAAAATGAAACACTTATTTACCTAAAAAAAAATAATTTACAATGAATCTTTAAAGTAAATATTTTAATTATGCAAATAATTTTTTTTTTTAGATTATAACTTAAAAAAGAGTGGCCAGATAAAAGAATTAAAAATATTAAGCTTAAGCACATAACGGAAATACCAGACAGTGATGATAAAGCGTTTGTTTGTAAACAAAAGAGTAAAGACAAAGTTAAAATGCGAATAACAGGGTCCGTAGTAAAGAAAAGTAAAGACAATATTATTAAAAAAATAATAAAAAAAACACTATTGGGTGATTCACAAGATATGCTTTCAAGTCATATCGTCATAATGTTCTAAATAATATTTTACGAATGTTTAAAAAATAAAATATTGTTATGCTTAAAACAAACTAAAAATTGCAATGCTGTCCACATTGATTCGTCATAACCGTACAGTATAAATCTAAATTATAAGCGGTTGCCCACAGCAGTCATATATATTTCTTGTAATTATTTTAAGACATATGACTTTACAACTTTATGACTACCTTGTGAATCACCCATATGTTTTACGAGCCATCGCTATGTGCGAACAAAAAACAACCTGGTGTGCATCTATGAATTTAACTTGTGTAGACTGATGTTGTCGACGTTTTGCTCCTGTTTGAATAACGCTATTGAAACATTTGTTTACATAATGGTGATTAAATCAATGACAGTACTGTTATACAAATAAATGTTATCGGAATATTCATAGGTCTGTTCCAGACTTGCAATTTTTGTTGCCGCAATTTTTTTTTTTAATTGCATTAATGTCCACATGATTTAACTCTTATCCTGCAATTTGCAAAAAAATAATCAAAAGCATATGATGGTATTGGAGCAAACCTCAAAAAAATGCAGCGAAGTATAGCCTCAACGGCTCTCATCAAAATCGCATTTAAGATGCGACTGCGTTTTACGTAGCTGCAATCAAGCGTGGTAATATAAACGAAACAAAAATACAGGTTAATCACGAGAATGATTATCGCAAAATAATTAATAAGTTTGAAGCACTTAAAAAAAGCTTCTATACATACCAACTGAAAAGCAGCAAAGGTCTTCAGGTTGTGATAAAGGGCATTGACTCATGCGTGGACCCAGACGAAATAAAAACATTTTTAGAAGAAAAGGGCTTCAAAATAAAAAATGTTACAAATATTAAAAATAGGGAAAAAAATCCCCAACCACTATTTCGAGTGGAGTTAGAGCCCGGCGATGTTAAGCTAAAAAAAAATGAAACGCATCCCATTTACAGTTTAAAATACATTCTGTACAGAAAAATCACGATAGAGGAGCCGCACAAAAGAAATGGGCCCGTTCAGTGTTTAAACTGCCAAGAATTTGGTCATACTAGGGCATACTGCCATTTACCCCCTGTTTGCGTCGTATGTGGAGAATTACATGGTACCGTCCGGTGCGATAAGTCCAAAAATGACCCTAACGTAAAAAAATGTAGCAACTGTGGTGGTAACCACACTGCCAATTATAGAGGATGCCCGGTATATTCGATTGTCAAGCGTTCTGTTGGACAGAAACTTAATCCCCCTCAAACGCAGGCAACTAATCAAGGAAACACGTACGGCGTCCAGATGCCTCAGCCAAATAATAACAGAACCTCGTACGCTAATGTATTAAAATCTAATCCTATGCAACTGCAAGGTGATGTACCAAATAACGACGAAATTCCCATTTCTAATTTAACTCGGCTAGAAAAAACTATGGAAACATTAGTGCAAACAGTTAACAATTTTACTAACACAATGGGTAACATGATGCAAGAAATGTTAAGAATGCAATCGATGTTATTGCAAGCTGTACTAAACAAGCCATGAACTGTTTAAAAATTTGCTTTTGGAACGCAAACGGCATCCGCCAACATAAAAATGAACTAGAATACTTCCTTAAAAATAAACAAATTGATGTTATGATGGTTTCTGAAACTCATCTGACCTCAAGAAATACGTTTAAAATCAATGGTTATATATTATATGATACCAAGGACCCTCGAGACAGAGCTTGTGGCGGTTCTGCCATTTTGATAAAGAACCGAGTAAAACACTCTTTAATGAGTGATCATCGTGAAGATTATCTCCAAGCATCGAACATTTGCGTTGAGGAATTAAATCGAAACATAGTAATTTCATCATTATACTCCCCACCTAGATTTTCTATATCAGAAAGCCAATATAATAAATATTTCAAATCATTAGGACCTTGCTTCCTGGCTGCTGGCGATTATAACGCTAAACACACTTTCTGGGGTTCACGACTTATTACACCTAAGGGTCGTGTTTTGTTTAACACAATTTGTAAAATGGATCTAAATGTAGTCGCGAGCGGACAACCAACATATTGGCCTTCTGATCAGCAAAAAGTTCCAGATGTTATCGATTTTGGAGTGGTTAAAAACATCCCCGTAGAAACGATTTATGTTGAAGCTTCCTTAGAACTATCTTCTGATCACACACCTACAATTCTTACAATAACAAATCCTAATAGAATTGTATCTCCGTCTGATAACTTAGTGACGTCAGCCACTCAAATAAATTGGTTAAAATATAAAAAATATCTCAGTACCCACTGCACTGAAAATATTCCGCTTAGTACACCGGAGAATGTGGATATTTCTATTGTAAATTTTGACAGTTATCTGAAACTAGCTGTTCAACATTCTAGTATAACCCTCAAAAAAACCAAAAATAGTAAAATATATTCTGCAGATGTTGAGCGTCTCTTGACTGAAAAAAGGAGAGCTCGAAGAGAATGGCAATTGCATAGATCCCCTCAACTTAAGAATTTACTAAAAGAGTGCACAAAAAGGCTAAGAAAGTTACTGCAGTCTCAGAAAACGGCTTCCCTGGAAAAATATCTTAAGGAACTTGATGCAACTTCTCAATCAGACTACTCATTATGGCGTGCAGCTAGAAATCTTAATAGACCAGTTATCACTAAACCACCATTAAGAAACTTAAATGGAAGTTGGGCACGAAATGATGAAGAAAAAGGAAATCTTTTTGTTAATCATTTGAAAAACGTATTTACCCCGCATACATCTCCCGATATTGTAGTCGAGTTGCCACCAGTTGCTGTTAGAGCTGCTGTTCCCCTTAGATTTGAGATAAAAGAAATCGAAAAGGCTATTCATAATTTAAACCCCAAGAAAGCCCCTGGTTTTGATAAGATCAGCAACAAAATGCTTTTAGAGCTACCCAGCATAGCAAAGAAAATTATTCTTTTAATTTTTAATGCTATTATACGCCTTGAATACTACCCACAAGAATGGAAAGTATCCTTAGTTACAATGATACCTAAGCCAGGAAAGGATCCTACAAAAGTTGAGTCATATAGACCTATAAGCTTATTGTCTAATATATCAAAGCTGTTTGAGAAGCTGTTAGTGTCAAAATTAGCCCCAATTATAAATGTAAATAGATGTATTCCTAACCATCAATTCGGCTTTAGAAGAGAACATAGCACAATCGAACAAACCCATCGTATAGTAAACGCCATAAGAAAAGCCTTTGAAGAAAAAAAATATTGTTCCGCCCTCTTCATCGATGTTTCCCAAGCTTTTGATAAAGTCTGGCATGAAGGGTTATTACATAAATTGAAGCTAAACTTACCAGTAAACACACACAAGCTGTTAGAAAGCTACTTAGTCGGCCGAAAGTTTATTATTAAAGAATGTGATTTTATAAGTTCTCCTCAGCCAATTGACGCTGGAGTCCCTCAGGGAAGCATCATGGGCCTACTCTTATACCTTATATATACCTCAGACATGCCAACAAACAACCACACCCTTACTTCAACATTTGCTGATGATACAGCTTTTCTAAGCGTACACGAAAACTGTCATGAAGCATCCCGTTACTTGCAGGATCATATATTTGAACTGGAAAAGTGGTTAAAACAATGGAGGATAAAGGTCAATGAGCAAAAATGCGTACATATAACATTCACCTTGCGTCGGGAGTCATGTCCCCCTATTAAAATCAATAATCAATTAGTGCCCCAGCAATCGCATGTAAAATATCTCGGTATTCATCTAGATCGGCGTTTGACATGGAAATGCCATATAGAAGCAAAACTAACACAAATGAAACTAAAAGCAATTCAAATATATTGGCTTATTGGAAGAAATTCTGTTCTTAGCCTCGACTGCAAACTTCTACTTTACAACTCTATATTTAAGCCAATCTGGTGCTACGGTATTCAGCTATGGGGCACTGCCTCGGCCTCAAATATCGAAAAAATTCAAAGGCGCCAAAATAAACTTCTTCGAATAATCACAGCCGCTCCCTGGTATGTTAAAAACTCTAATATTCACAAGGATCTCAATGTGCCATTAGTAAAAACTATTATTACGAAGTACGCAGCAAAATATTTAAAAAGGCTTGAGTTGCACCCAAATCCACTTGCTCGAAATATTTTAAATGACAGTGGACACTCTAGATTAAGGAGAAGAGATACCGCAGGACTCATCCGAAGGGAAAACCGCTGAACATCTACATATGTGAACAGAAACCGTGAGGAGAAAAATTTTCGTCTAGCATTGGCAGGACAAAAATAAAGTATTAGTATAAGATTTGATTAATTATTGTTAGTTCATATTTAATATATGAAGATTCAATAAATAAATAATGAGAAAAAAAAAAAAAAAAAAAAAGATGCGACTGCTTTATTGCATTGGGCAAAGAGTTATTGTAAAGAAACTGGAATAGTTTTAAGTAGCAAAGAGGATCATTCAAAACACTGAAGAGCAGATTCGATGCTGCGGTAACAATCGATGGCACCGCTCAATACCACGCTTCTATACCGCTTGTCGATGGAAGACTCAAGTTGAAACAGTTTTCTGCCTCTATTCAATGCGATTTCTTTCCAAAACCAAAAAATAAACCAGCAGCGAAATCAACAGCTGAACCTATTAACGCCAAGAAAGGATTGGCAAAAATAGCAGAAAATAAAGACGATAAATAGGGAGGATGAAAGACATTGTATTTGAAAATTTGCAAAACTTAATAGATGAAGTGAAGTGAAGCTACAATAAATTAAGTGTAAAAATAGTTATGATGTAAAAGGATCTAATGTGATCAGGATTTAATTTTATTAAATTATTTATCTTTTTATTTTTATTATTATTATTATATATTTTTATTATTATTATTATATATTAAATTAATAACTATTACAAATAAATAAAAAAAATTTAATTTGTCAACATTTTTATAGAACAAAGTGATTTTATTCCTGGGTTCAACATATTGTGGGTATCACAGTATCACAGGTATAAAATGCTAGTTAGGTATGTTACATACCGTCGGAAAGGTTAATTTGTCTAGTTTCTCAGCATAAGTATAATTTTTAAGGTTTTAGAAATACAAAAAGGAAAAATTCAAAATAGGCATATTATATATAAAACATAAAATATACCTACAGCCAACTTCAAATTGAAAAGTTCGAACTAAAAAACAGAATTGCAGAGTATGTACACGCAAATGTGTACACCTCTCCAATCTTCTAACCTCCCTTACCAACAAGCTTAAGAATTGCTGCAACAAAAATGTCTAGTGTAGACAGAGTACTTGGCTTAAGGGCCAAATAAACGTCACAAGTAGCTAAATTTATAATAAATACTTGTTTCACATGCTTGTGCAAATGTTTGTGTGGTTTATTTGGCCCTTTAGTAATCATTAAGTATACAGTAATAATATGGTCACCTTATTTTATCAATTACATTTATCTCTGTCAGCTCCAAATGTTTTACTCTCAAATCTGAACGCAATCTGCCAGTTGTTCACAGTTTGATTTCGTTTAAACATTCATTTCAAAATGATGACATTAGACGTGGGACAATTATTTACTTGACAGTTTGTAACGCTGCATTTGATACTTAATATTCACATCTTTGCATTTTAAGCATGAAAAGAAAAATAAAAACCAGGCAAAAACAACGTTAAAATTCATTTAAACAACGCTATTTAAACAAATTGCATTTGTTTAACGCTGCTTATTATGTTAATTTATAGTAATTAATGTATTGACAAAGTGATCAATCGTTCTTAAACGAACGTGATGTTTTAATTAAAAACTGAAGAAAAAAATGTGTACAAAATACACTAGATATAAACTTGAAATAATTATGAAGAATATGAAAAGAAATAAAATATACATTTTTTAAGGAATTTTATGATGATTTAGATTCAAGCAAAACGACAACACTTCTGGTAAACTTTTGGAGCAGAGATGCCACAACTTTACGTCTGGCCCTTTCGTGAGATTTTTTTTTTTTAACTTTAACTTTTATGATTTTTAAAACTTCTATAGGGGGCTAATTTTTTAAAATAGCTTGATTTTGTTTTTGACTATACATGTTTAGATAAAAAATTTATTTTAATGCCATTTCCAATTAAGAGAAAATAATTATAATTGTGTAGCCTGTTTTTTTACTTGTTCACCTAAAATAATTTATATTTTAACTTAAATGTAAAATTTAATTTTGATATGAATAACTCAAAAAAAAGCAATTTTAAAGTTTTTATGAGTAATTCTATTTATTATCACACAAATTTTCTTTCAATGGCAAAACTGTTGCTAAAGGCTAGTTTACACGGTAATACATGTACTACGACTTAGTAGAATCAAAATACTAGCCCAATTTACAATCTTGTGCAAATGCTACGATGTAGGCTTGTGTCATTCATGAATGAATTACTTCAACTGAATAATTCACTTAAGTGAAAGAATGAAATATTTCTGTATTTTCATTCAATTTCTTTCATCTTTTTTCTTTCATTCTCTGTTTTATGTCAAATACGTTCATTCGTCTACCTGCCAGTTGTTTTGACAATGTTTCATATTATGCTGTTATTTAGGTCTTTTACCATTAATCATATATTTTTTTTTGTCGATTTTGTTTTTTAATAAAATCGCTAATTTTGGTCGAAAGATTTCATAATTTGTTGCAGCAGAAATTTGTGTTGATGCAATATATCATAATCAATGAAAAAAGTAGATTTAAATTTTTTTGTAAGTTAGGGTCTTCTGCGATTAAGGTAACGATATGTACATACTAAATGCATGCATAACTTATATTTCTAAAACAACTTTTTAAATTAAAAAGAAAATCTAGGTAGATATAATCAATTTATAATAAAAAACTGTTTTTTGTTTTTAAAATAACAATTTAAACATTAATTAAAAAAGATAGGCACTTCATTCTGAAAGCTGTGTGTCTTTGAGAAAGGTGAAAGAAAAGAATGAATAAATTCACTTAACCTTTCTAAAAGAGAATGAAAGATTCACATAAATGAAAGATTTTGCCCAATACTACTACAATGCAATGCCATTTGCACAAGGTTGTGAATTGGGCTATTATGAAATTCTCTCCATGTAAAAAAAAATAAAAGGTATTTTTCATGGTTACACGGATGGTATAAATAACTCAAAGTAACTCCACGTCTCCATGCGCTATCGATTTGAACAAGACATGAACATAACGCCGGCAGAGCAACGGTACTTATTTGTTCATGTTCTTGTATGTGGCGAATACGTGTTGATGTTCATGTTCTAATTTACCACAATTTTTGTTGTTGTGCGTTTGGTTGTAGACAGAAAATGACATTGTAAGGCGACCATCATGGCGAACATGGTTTCTAAGACATATGTTTAGCCAACGATGGCAGCACATGGACGAAACATGAACATCAACAGTCTACACGAGTAGAATTCATGTGCGATATGATGTTCTTACCAAGTTGATGGATAGTGGAAACCACAGATATGTCACGAGACGGAAGATTTTGCGTTTTTTTTTTTTTTCTCTTTCTTAGAAAGCTGCCCTTTTTTCATTCCTCTTTGAACAATCCTTTATGCCGCAATACAATGAACACAAATGTATTTAGTTGAGATTTATTTGCAAAACTGTTGTAAAAATTAACTTTTAAGTTTATAGCAACACTAGTAAATAATATTTAAGTAAGTAAATAACATTATAAAACAAAACAATATTACTAAATACATTTTTTTGCACAAAAAAAAAACGTTTGTTAAACGAATGCTTTTGTTAAACGTGGTTTGTGTTTTGCTATTTTTGTTTTGATCACGCAATTTGGGTTGATTATAGCGACCAGTTTTTACACATTGCCATTGCACTACCAAAAAAAACTTTTTGTATATTTCTTCGAAAGTTGCCCTCGCAACTGATTTGGGCCTTTTTCCCGCGTCACTTTTTACATATGTATCTGTGTGTAATCTATAGTGGAGACGGGTAGTAAGATATTAAACATCAGAGTTAATAACAAAAAAGCAGATAGTTAGTGTTTTACAAAATTTACAAAAACAACATGAAAAATTCCTGCGTTGTTTTTGTAATTGTTTAGAAATTTGGCCACCTTCAATATATACTGTTAAAATACACCTCTGTAGTGCGATTCACTAACTTGTTTACGATAATCGTATCGTTAAAATAAATATAACGAAAATTTATCGAATTTGCTATTCAGTAATATTTTTTCAACGATATTCGCTGTCGATTAAAGTCAGCTGTTACTTTAAGCAGTTTTTTTCGTTATTTTAACGACAATAATTTACGTTGGGTTTATTTATTCGATAAAGTGTATTTTATGTTTAAAGTGGCTGAGGCCCGACTTACATACATATATACATACATACGTATATGTATGAACAAGAACAAAATTCTAAATTCAAAATGTACAAAGAGAAGCAAATTTTGAACAGAAATAAAATTCTAAATGTAAAATTTACAAAATAAAATATAAAACAGTAAATTAAGCACAATTTCATTTGTTTTTTCTATATTCTCTTTTGTACTTTTCGTTTATTTTACCATTTTGTAGACAGAGATGTTACAAAAATTAAAGCTGTTTACAATCGTTAAAAATAAATTACAGAATCACACTATCGTTACTGCAAGCGAATATGTGTGTCGAAAAAAGTTACGATTGTCGGATCGTTGAAAGTTAGTGAATCGCACCACTGCACTATAGGAAATGTTGAATATTTACAAAGTTTATTTTTTTTTTTTTTTGCGTGAATATAATTAAAAATATAATAAAGTAAACATAGCTTTTAAATTTAATTTCTGTTACTTTCTGTTGTTTTGATTACGATTTCTAAACCAGTTATTAGAAAACCTTTAAGTGCAGTTAATTTTGTGACATCTTCTAATAAAAGTTTTTGTAACAATAATTTATATTTTTGAAAAATTAAAAAATGGGAAATAATGCCGAAGGTAAGTACTTTTACATTCTATAGAAAAATGTTGGTAAACTCATAAAATCGATTATATTATAAAAATTAAAGTGACCTTGAATGAACTAAGGGAATTATGAATTATAATTTTATATAGACTTACAAAAAAATGATAACACATGTTAGACATAATATCATAATAGTTCAATCAATTATCTTCCAAATTTAATATATTTCATCTGCGAATTTTTTGCGAGTTTAAAAAAAAATAAATTTTTTCAGGTGATTACTGTGTGCCAAATTCAGAATTATTCAATATATGGCTAGAAGAACACAACGAAATTGACAAAAGAGCCGCTATTTACGCCCATTTCTTGTCATACATTTCTGAGAGTGATTGTTCAGAAAACTTTAAACAGCATTTATAAGAGCATTCACGATTATTTTGTTCAAATATGAAATTAAAATGGCGTAATAGTTCCAGAATTTTTAAAGTTTTTGAAAAACATCATGCTGTTTAGCTTAAAGCCAGTACTCCGATCAGAAAACGTGAAAGGCTGTGTGCCTCCATTAAATCGAAACCTGGACGACCGCAAATATCTTTTTGCGAAAAATCTGAGAGAACAAAACGACGAGTTGCAGCAGAAATCTCTAAAGATCATAATAATGAAGGGGAATCCCTAATTCTTGCTACATCTGCGTCTGCTCGTAAATGTAACCAATTAGATTTAGCAGTGGTTTTAAAAAAAGCTGTCAGTACTCCAACTAGAGCTTTGAAAATACGGAAAATAATTTCAAAAGCAGCGCGAACTAAGCTGTGTGCTGATGAAGGACTAGCCTTTCTGTTAGAGAACCCGTGTACATTACATTTAGTTGACGGTCTGGAACTCGAAAATCAAATTGTTGAATAAAATCCTTTTCAAACATGACTTTGTTTGTTACTTCATTAAATTGGTATAATTAATTTCTACTGTTATATTCGAAAGGTAAGTGTAAGCTCGGAAAATTTTTTAGGAAAAAAAGCAGTTTAGAAAACCAGATTACGTATCAAAGATCTAAAAAAATCTTAAATGCGGGAACCTATAACCCGTAACCCCTTCTTAGAACTAATTATTTGTTAATTTTTTAGTTAAATTTACTTATGTTTTTCTGAGTGTATGAAAAACTTTTTCGGTCACTCCCTCTTTCTTAAGTGTTCACCAAAAGTCAAATCCAAAAAAATCGTTCAAATCGGTCCACCCGTTTGGCTGTAATTAATTTTGGCCAAAAAAAGGGGTAAATGTCCTATAGTGCACTGATGTGGTGAGATTACATAAGTTTCTAAAATGGTTAGGAAAATAAACATTTACCGACCAAATTTCTCAAATTTTGTATCCGTATTCTGTCTTACTTAATACATTTTGCTTTTACATAGCAAGATTTTTCTCATTCTACATAATTTTTAGACATGTCGTAATACATTGCATTACCGTGTAAGCTAGCCCTAATCTTTAAAAGCTACTAAGCTAATAAGATAAAAGCTACTAAAGGCCAGTTTACACTATTATTACTATATTAATATATGCAAAAAAGTGATAGTGTGAATACAATGTGTTATGAAAATGACAAGTATTACGAAAAAAATTTGACATATCATACGTCTTACCCTTTTTTTAAATACTTTTAAGGGTTGCATTTTAACAAAATTATGTTAGTGTGTGATGACTACAAACTGTAATGTTAAATTAGATTTTTTGACAGTCGCAACAAACCTCATTAGATTTCTATCTCACAAAGTATTATGGAATACGTTAAGCTACGGTCACACTTATTAAATATTTAAAGAAATAAGCATAACCACTACTTTTGTGAATAGTTGGTGAGATTTAACATGGTCTTAATATCGCAAAATAAAACTAGTAATACTGCAAGACATAGCAAAACTCTGTTTTATGTAAGATGTGGTATTAGAAACAAAATCAGCCCAATTCGGAATAAAAATTCCCCGGGAGGTTTTTTCTATTTTCCCATTTTTACAATAGAATTTAAATAGGAAAAAAGGGAGAAGGGCAAAAACTTCCGGGCCCCGTTTTTTTTTTTTTTTTTGTCAAATATTTGACAAGTGTGACTTGTCTGATAGTGAAAACTACCCTTAAGCTTTTAAAGAATCCTAAACTAAAAATTGTTGTCACAATGGCACCAAGTTTAAAAAAAAACATTTTTTTTTCAGGTTAGTACTTAGTAAAGTCAATTCTTATTTCCATTTTAAAAAGTACATATTTTCATCTATTTGTAGCTTATTTAACTTAAAATACCACCCTTCGTATATATAAAGCAATTACTTCAATTATAATAGTCGGTTTAATTATATCAAAGATTTTCTTGTAAAAACATTTTTAATATAAAATTAAAATACTGTGTTGTTATCTTTTTACAATAATTATAATATTCATTTGAGCATTAAGTTCAAATTTCATTTAGTTTTTTGACCACGTCCAAAAAAAAAAATTTAAAGGTACTAAGGTCATAATCATAATATAAAAAACTAAATTTAAACGGTAGTATCTGTGACTTGACAGTAAAATTTTATTTTGATTACTAATTTTTTTTTAATAATTTTTTTAATTTTAAAAAAAACCAAAAATTGTTTTTCCAACTGCTGCCAAGTATTAAATGATTAAGACGAAGAGAAATCAAAAAATTTCTTAACAATTGCGCCATACATTATCAAATTATTTGGCCAAACTAAATAGTTTGTTAAATTAAATTTCAAATCCAAAAATTTTAAATTTCTTTATTAATTTAATATACAGATTTGCCATTAGCTCCTGTTAAAAAATTGATTTTGAAAAAAAAATTCTAATATTTTAAGGTTATGGCGTATCCAGATATTAAAACTTGCCATATGACATTTTTCACCTCGCTCTATCGAAAACAACTTATTTTTATAAATTATTTCATTCGAAACAAATAATACGAAAATCATAATACACAGTACAAATTGTTCGAACTCGTAAATTATATCTTTCGAGCCAAAATACGGGGTAACCCCCTGTTTACAAGATGTTAACTTTCTTACTCTATAATACTGGCGCAATAACAGAGAATCTTAAATAACAATAATTTCAAAGGCTCTTTAGCAAATCTGCTAATTACTTACTTTAAAAATTCCATATTTATTACAACTTTTTTTTTATTGTCACCCACTGTTAGAAAAGTGGTTTTATTTATCTGTACAAATTAATCATTATGCTAAATTCACTAATTAATTTTGCAAAAACGGAAGTTCACCACTAAAATGAACACGTGAATAATATTTTTCATTATCTAACCATCGATTATTCTGCCATTTGACATGCTTTTAGCACAGGTATATTCCCATCAAACCCGCACTTTAAATAGTATATGAACAGAATTCGAAGTTGTGATACAAATATCTACTCTGCAGTTGGTAACACCACCCCAAAGTTTTGCAAGGAATATTAGTCAAACAGATGTTGACATATGGTAAAAAAATAAATCATGCGAATAACTGTAAAGTTGATGTATGTATGTTACCGGTGGAAGGCCTGTTAAGATCATGGGCCGCATGAGATTATGTCAAGTTAACAATATTATCATTAGATTTATTGCTGTCAGAAGAGATTATCATTTTACGAAGCCCAAACATTAATAATATTTTATTTTTGTTTTTAAACAACTGATAAAGTGTAATTGAATACGAGAATACGATATATTATAATTTATTAGCCATCTTGTAGTTTTGAGTTAATATTTTTGCAAAGCACGATGCGAATACATGATTTATTATAGGCATGCCTTTTCTAAACAAAATGAAATATTAAGCGTAATATAAAAGCTGCAATTTCCTGGGAGAGAGAGAGAGAGAGAGAGAGGGATGAGAAACAAAAAAGTAGCCATCTTCTTTTTATCATTATTTAACATCATTACTTGCAACAAAGAAAATTAAGCGTTATATAATGAAATGGTGTGATTATAAAAGCCTTTTATGAACAATAAGAAGTTAATAACCTATTTCCTATGTGTGAAAGAATTCTTTCTTTCGAATAGTACATTTATAACAAAAACTTATTCTAAAAACTTTGTTTTTGTTTTAAATGTAGTTGCACGAACGGGAAAATTCTTTCGCACATCGGAAATAGGCAGTAAGTCAATGTAGTAATCCTTATAATTTTATGTTAGTAATAATAATAATAATTTTTTTTTTGTACCATAATGAACAACTCTGAAGTAAAGAAAGTTTAATTTGACAGCTTGTGTTAAAATCACCGCGCGGTACCCGCCCTAATCCATCGCTGCCCACCATACAAAAACCCTATAAAGCAGAGTCGGCTTAACTACAGCCTCAAAGATCCAATTGACACACCGTAAGCCCATACCCCAGTTCATGTCGATTGCACCCCTCCACGCATACATATATAGCAACTTTTGCCCTTTCTACCCTCAGCTGGACATGCAGTCCCCACGACAGCTGAAAGTCGAGAGCCACGCCCGGATACTTGGCGCTATTGGAGATCTAAAGCTCAGTCCCATTTAACCTCGGAAGTCTGAAGCTCTCGGTCCTATACTTGCTCGTGAAGGGTACCAGTTCCGCCTTAGACGGATTAACACCCAGTCAACACGATATGCTCCAGGAGCTGAGTACCTTTAATGTGGGCTCCATACACTGAGACATTATATCTAAATGCTTTCCCGTGATGGCCACCACAACATCGTCTTAATCAGCTTAGATTTCAGGAGTGCCCCTGTTCACAAGTCTCTGAACACTGTTCTCACCTATCGTAGAACAAATGAATGTGTTGAACCGAACACAATGAAGTTTGTGTTTTTTTTATGAAAAACCGAACGCAATGAAGTGTTCTTATCTTTATGTTGAGTTGGATTAATAAAGTATTTTTAATGCGTACGAAGATTACAAAGAGAGAAACTTTTTTTTAAGATATTCCCTAAACAAATACTATTAGCGTTTGTTTTCCAGATTTCTACCGTACCGAACACTAATGAACAGTATATAATGTTTATTTTCGAACACTGGTATAAATCTCTATAATTTCTTCATGCCAACCACAAAATGTTCACTCTTCCGAACAAAATAATTAACTGGCATCACTGTTTGATATTCATTCACGTTCTCAAAACCTTCATTATTATCACTATTGCAATCGTATGATGATAATAATGATTGCAATAATGATGAATTTTACTTTCATTTTACGCCGCACATGTCCTATTGGCAATAATTTGACTAAAACCAAAAAATTTTAATTGGCTGGTAATAGAGAAATTATTGGTTTTTGTTATTCTATTATTCTTCTCACTCTCATTGTATCGCTTGTTCCTTTTTTATTAAGTTCTTTTTTTGTTTATTTTTTTACTTCTGCTAAGTATATTTTCTTTTTATTTGTTTTATTACTTCCCAGTCAGCATGTTGAAGATTAAATCACCAAACTGAGTCTTTTAAGACTACTTTAGATGATCAAAAACTGCGCTTAAAATTAGACTCGAAAATGATTCCCAGAAATGCTCAGAAAGTGACTTGCTGAGAAAAACAAAATGTACAGAATGTGCGCAATCAAAAACTGATGATGTAGATTAAAGGGCTACATGAATAACTTCATTCATAAACATACTGAAATGTTTATCCAATGAAGTTCGTATTTAAATAAAATTCAGATTACTGAACAAACTGTTGTTTTATTCATGCTTCTAAAGCTATGTTCACACTTATTAAATATTTGATGTCCTACACGTGACCACTAGTTATATTACAAAATTTTTACAATTATTCAATTATCTTCTTACAAATAAAGATAAGAAAGTCAATACAAATTGTTAAAAATAAAGCTAAAGCTGGTCAGGCTTTTTTTCTATTTTTTCGTCAAATATTTGTTAGGTGTGAACATGCCTTAACAAACACATTTCGTTTCATATGGCGACACTGTTGCCAACGGATTTCCAAAGAATGTCGCTTAAACAGAATGAAAAATAGCTACATTTTTAACTTATTAATAAATTTAGCGATATTTCGCTAAAAACACGTTTTTGCAAATAACTTTTTCGAAATATTTAAAAATTTAGCGACAAATCGCCTTTTTGCAAATAAAATCAGTAACTTATGTTGAGTTTTATAAAATTAGGATTGAAACAATTTGCTTATGCATCATCAAATGCTTTTTTGAAGAACAAATTTCAGGAAGCATGTAGAACATACAATCATATATACTTACATAGGTAAATAAAAAACTAAAATAATATAGCTTAGCTACAGGCCTTGCTGAGATCAAAGTCTAACGTTATCAATAAAAAAAAAAGATTTGCTAGGATTTCGTTGACGAAGTTATGCTAAATTTTATTTAACATAATGACATAATCGTCATTTAAAACTTCATATAAATTTGTGCTGTAGTAGAAGAAAGTAGTAAAAAAGTTTTTCAGTTCTTTAACACAATTTCAGTTACATTTTTGTACTTGAAATTAAAGTAATTTATATGAAACACTTTGGAAAGATATGAGACATATGGAAAACGAAATGGCTGCTTCCATTGTGAATCAGGCTTTAAAGTCAATATATTTTTTTAGAAATAAGAACTGGATAACAAGATAACAAATTTGTAATAGGCACACAAGCAGGATTCATGCTTTTTATATGTTTGTGCAACATTTTGTGTGGTTTATTTGGTCCTTTTGTTTATATTAAAGCAACTTTTTAACAAAAGTGTCAAAAAAAATTATTAAAAACGAACAAACCCACAAAATCCAAATTTTAGATATTTTTAATTAGGCTTAAGTTCATTGAATTAAATTTTCATTAAATTATTTTTATGAAGAAAGGAATTTTACCACGTGAAATCAATTAAAAAGTTTACTGATAATTTTTCATTCTTAACTGTGCTGAGATTTGAGCCCAGGCTTTCACGGACAGGTTGCCCAGACTAGTTTCGATTGTTACCACACAATCTCTTCAGTGGGGTTTGCCGTTTTATTCACTCGGCTATTGAAGCTGGATGACGTCAATAGTCAAACATCAATCTTTAAACCAAATGGTATTTTACCTTGGTAGATCAACATTTGCGTTTTGAATGAATTATTATCTATTTTAATTAATTTACATGTTCCTTTTGTCAAGAATTCTTCTTGAAATCCAAAGTTTAGTCTGGGGAACCTGTCCGTAAAAGCCTGGGTTCAAATCTCAACGCGGTCAAGAATGAAAAATTATCAATAAAAATTTTAATTGATTTCATGTGGTAAAATTCGTGTCTTCATAAAAATAATTTAATTCAATGAACTTGAGCCTAATTAAAAATATCTAAAATTTGGATAAACAACTATTAACAGTTCAATAAAATAACCACAATACTAATTATTTTTAACAGCTAAGGCACGAGCTATGTTTACATTTGTCCTTCAAGTTGTGCTGAAAAAGGTCACCAAGAAAAAAGAAAGAAAAAAACATTAAAAACAAAAATGTTCTTTGGATTTCAAGAAGAATTCTTGACAAAAAGTACGAAAAACCATAAAATCTTTTTGTTTTTATTATTATTATTTTATATTAATTTAATTATTATTACAAATAAATAAAAAAAATTAATTTGTCAACATCTCTATAGAAAAAAGTAATTTTATTCCTGGTATTAACATATTGTGGGTATTGCAGTATCGAGGGTATGCAATGCTTGTAAGGTATGCTAAATTTTATTTAACATTATGACATAATCGTCATTTAAAACTTCATATAAATTTGTGCTGTAGTAGAAGAAAGCAGGGACATAACCGTTATAACCAATATTTGAAAAAATCCTGATATAATAATTTATCACGAATTTTTAAAACCTGCTCTCTGAATAATAGTTACAAATAACCAATATTTTTTTGGTCTTTGATAACCGTTATAGTTTCATTTTGTTTTTTTAGGGCTTCCATAACCATTACAAAAGATTTTAATTTTTTTTGGTCTTCCATAACCATTACAAAAGACTTTTATTTTTTTTGGTCTTCTATAACCATTATAAAAGATTTTAATTTTTTTTGGTCTTCCGTAACCATTACAAAAGAATTTTATTTTTTTCGGTCTTCCATATGCATTCAAAAAAATTTTCTTTTCTTTTTTTTCGTTTCTGTTATTAGGGAATTATCTTCATTTCATTACTGAATTTCTTCACAAATTTTATGAAAATATTCGTTGGAGTTCAGCAAATGACACCCTAATAAAATCTATGAAACAGGTTTCGTTACAGTCAATGTTTATGAAAAGCTTCATAGAATTAATGAAACTCTTTACAGAAACAATAAATTGTCAGGTAATGAAGCATTTTATAGAATCTATGATACAGTTTCATAAAAGTCATTTCTAAAAAAAAACTTCATTAAATTATGATTTTTATTACCATTTGTATTACTAGCAATATTTGCATTTGTTGCGGTTTTTTTTAAGATTTCTTCACCCTCACTTTAGAATCGATGAGATTTTCATCAGTTTTAAGCTCTTGTTTACACTCATAAAAAAATGTAATTAGAAATAGCGAAACCTCTGCAGAAATAACTGATAACAGTACCAGTATTTTCGGCTGTAGAAAAATCAATGAAGGTAAGAATCATTGTCTGTATATTTAGATGAGCTAAATTTTAGAAAAAAATTAGTAAATATTCAAAATTAATTAAGCTTAAACGGTCTTTGAATTTAGCTGAAATTTCAATTGAATTAGCTAAATTTGTAGCAAAATTTACAAACAATGTTCAATGATATAAGGAATATTTTCTGCTAAAATTTGGAAAAAAAATTCTGGGTTTTTGAACCCTCCAGATCAGGCCCGAATTTATTTTTGGAAATATAGATAGTTTAATAAGTCCAATTGAATTAGAACACGTTTTATTGAACTGTTAATGAATTTTAATCCAAATTTAGATATTTTTAATTAGGCTTAAGTTCATTGAATTTAATTGTCATTAAATTATTTTTATGAAGACAGGAATTTTACAACATGAAATTAATCAAAATTTTTATTGATAATTTTTCATTCTTGACTGCGCTGAGATTTAAACCCAGGCTTTCACGGACAGGTTGTCCTGACTAGTTTCGATTGTAACCACACAATCTCTTCAGTGGGGTTTGCCGTCTTTACTCACTCGGCTATTGAAGCCGGATGACGTCAATACTCAAACATCAATCTTTAAACCAATTGGTATTTCACCTTGGTAGATCGAAATTTGCTTTTGAATGAATGATTAGCTATTTTAATTGATTTACATGTTCTTCCTAACTTCTGTTTTTTGGTACTTTTTGTCAAGAATTTTTCTTGAAATCCAAAGTACATTTTTGTTTTCCAATATCAAAAAATTTGCGGATCCTTATTAAAATCAATAAAAAAAAGTTCGTCCTTGTGCAAATATAAGTCAGTGTGCGAAATTTTATAAAAATATCTTAAGATTTGCGAACTGTAGCGTGGTTATAGAAGACAGAAAAAATAAAAATCTTTTATAATGGTTATAGAAGACCAATAAGAATACAAATCTATCATTATGGTTACCAAAGACCAAAAAAATTAATAATCTTTCATAACGGTTATCAAAGACCAAAAAAAATAATAATCTTTTATAACGGTTATCAAAGATCAAAAAAATAATAATCTTTCATAATTTTAATCGCAGAACTACAATTTTCTGGGTAATTTATAATTATTATTACAGGACCAATTTTTTTCAGTTATTTTTTCCATAACCTATTAGATATTTAAAAAATAATAAGAGTTATTTCGGGTCCCTGGAAGAAAGTAGTAAAAAAGTTTTTCAGTTCTTTAACACAATTTCAGTTACATTTTTGTATTTGAAATTAAAGTAATTTATATGAAACACTTTGGAAAGATATGAGACATATGGAAAACGAAATGGCTGCTTCCATTGTGAATCAGGCTTTAAAGTCAATATATTTTTTTAGAAATAAGAACTGGATAACAAGATAACAAATTTGTAATTGGCACACAAGCACAATTCATGCTTTTTATATGTTTGTGCAACATTTTGTGTGGTTTATTTGGTTCTTTTGTTTATATCAAAGCAACTTTTTAACAAAAGTGTCAAAAAAAAAATTATTAAAAACGAACAAACCCACAAAATCCAAATTTTAGATATTTTTAATAAGGCTTAAGTTCATTGAATTAAATTTTCATTAAATTATTTTTATGAAGAAAGGAATTTTACCACATGAAATCAATTAAAAAGTTTATTGATAATTTGTCATTCTTAACTGTGCTGAGATTTGAACCCAGGCTTTCACGGACAGGTTTCCCAGACTAGTTTCGATTGTTACCACACAATCTCTTCAGTGGGGTTTGCCGTTTTACACACTCGGCTATTGAAGCCGGATGACGTCAATAGTCAAACATCAATCTTTAAACCAAATGGTATTTCACCTTGGTAGATCGAAATTTGCTTTTTGAATGAATGATTATCTATTTTAATTGATTTGCATGTTCTTCCTAACTTCTGGTTTTTCTTACTTTTTGTCAAGAATTCTTCTTGAAATCCAAAGTTTAGTCTGGGCAACCTGTCCGTAAAAGGCTGGGTTCAAATCTCAACGCAGTCAAGAATGAAAAATTATCAATAAAAATTTTATTTGATTTCATGTGGTAAAATTCGTGTCTTCATAAAAATAATTTAATGAAAATTTAATTCAATGAACTTGAGCCTAATTAAAAATTTGGATTAGAAACTATTAAGAGTTCAATAAAATAACCACAATACTAATTATTTTTAACAGCTAAGGCACGAGCTATGTTTACATTTGTCCTTCAAGTTGTGCTGAAAAAGGTCACCAAGAAAAAAGAAAGAAAAAAACATAAGAAACAAAAATGTTCTTTGGATTTCAAGAAGAATTCTTGACAAAAAGTACGAAAAAACATAAAATCTTTTTGTTTTTATAATTATTATTTTATATTAATTTAATTATTATTACAAATAAATAAAAAAAAATTAATTTGTCAACATCTCTATAGAAGAAAGTAATTTTATTCCTGGTATTAACATGTTATGGGTATTACAGTATCGAGGGTATGAAATGTTTGTTAGGTATGTTATATACCGTCGTAGAGGTTAATTTGTCTAGTTTCTCAGCATAAGTTTTATTTTTAAGATTTTAGAAACACTTACACACAAATAGGAAAAAATTCAAAATATTGCATATGCTACAAATTGAAAAATCCTTGTCTTGACTAAGAAATTATTTTTTTTTATACACACTCGCGGCCCAAATAGCGACCAGAACTAACTTAAAGGAATGGACCTAAGCTTTCTTTTGAGCAAAAAAAAAAAAAAAAAATACCTGCTTCAAAAAAAATTAAAAATAAGTTTTAAATTTAAAATAAACAAAAAAAAAAAATTTCGAAAGCTTGAAGAAATAGCTATCTAATTTGTTTGGGACAAATTTTGCTAAGACCAATAGATAATAAGTTACATGGATGAGAAAGAACACCTGTTTGCCCAAAATGTCAAATTTTGACCGCCTCTTACTCAGAAACTTTTTTGACAAATCTTGTTGAAAATTTGTGTCTAAGCTACTATCCAATACTACTAACCTTGATGCAAATTTCATCCAAATCGGAAAACATCGATTTCAAAAGTTGGGTCACTTGACATGAAATCCCCCATATGTATATTTTATTCCAATGTAATCTTTGTTTATATTTTTCTATATTATAAGTGCAGAAATCTCCGTAAGTACCGAAAATATCCACACTTAACAAGCACGCATTTATTTTGTTTTGTGTCTTCTTCCATGAATAATTGATACTTTTCGTTTTTTAATGCAAGAAGTGGAAATAGTACAAACATAAGTGACAAAGTAAAAATCTTAAAATCTGCATTTTGGCAATTTTAGGGTATAAATCTGCAAAATGCAGATAAATCTGCACTTAAACCATCACTGGTCTGTACACAGTTTAAAGGCTTGTCATGCAGGCGAATTCACTCGTGTACGTGTGCTGGACGTAATATTCGCAGTCATATCAAAATTTTTTTAATTTTTCCCTCCAGCATCGTCGGTGTCACACATACAAACACATTTTCACTAATAATTAGTAATGTGGTTATTTTATTGAACTGTTAATGGTTTTTAATCCAAATTTAGATATTTTTAATTAGGCTTAAGTTCATTGAATTTAATTTTCATTAAATTATTTTTATGAAGACAGGAATTTTACAACATGAAATTAATTAAAAATTTTTTTTTTTTTCATGTTGTAAAATTCCTGTCTTCATTTTCACTAATACTACCATAGCGATTGACCGTGTACAGACCCCTAAAAACAAAAGCTGTTTCATTGAACAACCTCTTTGTCTTTGCCATATGACACGAAATGTGATTACCAGTAGGATGAATAAAACAACAGTTTGTTCAGTAATCTGAAATTTGTTTGAATACAAACTGCAGCGAATAAACATTTCAATGTGTTTATGAATGAAGTTATTCATGCAGCCCTTTATTACACAACCAACTTTCAGTCAGCTGTTTTGGCTATGAAAACAAACAGCCTGGCCCACGAAGTCGACCGCTATTGCTCGCTTGCATTTTCAACGAAAAATATCTGTTCGGCGCCCACTTAAAATTTTCAGCACGACAAGTCGATAACGTAACAGTTTTCATAAAAATTTGCACCCCACTATGAAATATTATGTGCTCACAAATGTCAGAAACAGTAACTTGTGTTATGCTTACCAACAGAGTCATTTTGTTACAATATTAACCGAAATTACCCACTCAAAATATTTTTAATAATACTATTTCTTTATAAGAACACCAATTAAAAAATGTTATTGTTTAATAAAATATTTTTAATAAAATGCTATTGTTGAAAACAGATGATTTTGTTTTCTAATTTTTTCTCATTTGTAGCAAATCAAGTTGCACAGAGCTGTACTTTTATGGCTTAAAACACTAGTTTTTAATTTGTGGAATAGTTGATGTGGCAATATAGACTTTTGACAATGAATAAATGGACTACATTCGAAACGTAAAACCTGAAGACTGATCGTGGGTCGCTTATAAAAACGATATATAAACGAGAAATGAGTGGCTTATAATCGCTCTCTTAAGCTGCAAATCTTGCTGATTAAAAAGAATTGCAGTTTAAAGTTTAAACGCACTAGAAAAAGATTTTAAATTAATTCAACAAGATTTCGGTTCAATGTAAAGCAGGGATGTCAGCGTCATACACAATTGTGTCAGCAAAACTCACATGTACGCTAACGCTCTTTTATTTTGCGAGCGTAAAATATAATTGTTTACTGCAAAACACTCTCATTCAGCGGGAAATATCGCACGATCGCACGGCCTGTTTTGAGGCCTCTAAACAGAAATAATATAATTTATTATTTATTATCTTTGTTTCTGTTTTGTTTTATTTCTGTTTTTAACATTGTACAATGATTTAAAAAAAACAAATTGCTTGTGGTTTTTGTACGAGGTGTAGTGTACTTGTTGTAGTATCAAGAATAACTGTGATGAATTCGCCTTGATGTTGTGTTTATTGAGCTTCTGTAAACTTCAAATTTGAATTTTATTAATTAGTCTTGTAGACAGCGATAACGAGCATACAAGCGGATGAGTTTATTAAAAATTTAATCATCCAGAGGGGGAAAATATTATTGAGTTCTGGAAAAATTTAGACGGGGCACTATATCCTGTATTAAAAAAAAATTCCTTCAAATGTTTGTCGCTTTTTTTCCTCAATATATCTTTGCGAACAACTATTTTCCGATTTGAAATACATTTGCTCAAAACAACGCAATAAATTAACGTCCGCAAACCTAAAAAATGTTTTGTTGTTTCGAAACTGCAATATAAATTTAGAAGATATTATTGGTAAATAGAAGTATATTTTTATAGGCTAGTAAAATCTTCTCTTATTATAATGGTGGTTAATAATTATAGAATAATAATGGAGTTATTATTTGCATTAGCATGTGCAAATGAATTTTCATTGTTGGCATTCGCAAAGATATGTTGAGCACCAAATTTAAAATATTAGAAAGAATTTAATAAGGTAGTATAATGACCAAGGCCCGGATTTTTATGCAAATGCATATTTGTTGTCGTCAGTCTGAGATCAACATAAACTAAATATCTTTGCGAATCATGGAATTTGAAGTAAAATGGCATCGATTTGTTTGTGCATATTTTTGCATATTTTGCTTTAAATGCATATTTTTGCATATATTGCTGACATTGCATATTTTGAAAAGCAAAACTTGTTTTGTTTGTTTTATCCTGCGATACAACGTGTTGCAGAGGAGATAAGATGCAACTGCGATTATATTGATTTATTGATTTCTTATGGGAAAGAGAAGTATCCTGATTTATTTGTTCCTCCATAGCCTATAACAACCAGGTGGGAAACGTGGTTGAAAGCAGTTATTTATTATGCTGAACATTTTGAGCAATTCAAGGATGTGGTGGAAGAATTTAACGATGGTGATGCAGTTTTATTAAAAAAGCAAATTTATCAAATATAAAAAGCTCAGATAATGATTGTATCGTTAAATTGTGGGTTTATCTCTGAGACTATTGTGAAATTAGCGAAATCTAATCCATTGAGAAAGCAAATTAAATTAATTGACAATGCCATAAATAAAATGTATGCAGTAGGGGTAACTTGAGTAAACCAATTCGTATCAAGCTTGATGAAGTTTTTAGAAAAAATAAGGATTCAAAACAATAAAACAAACTGCTGGCATATTTCATTTAAATTTTTACGAAAACAGCGTACTGGAAAATAAATATTGCACAAAGGAACTAGCAGCATTAAATCATGTACCGATCACTTCCGTCGCGTTTAACGGTAATTTTCAATGCTTAAAAGCTTTTTGAAGCCGAGCTAAGCTGCCTTTACTTTACATTTGAAAATATTAAAATAAAATTATTTATTTATAAATTTTTTTATTTTTTCTTATTGTTTAATTCATTTTATATGTATACAGAAAAAATTATTAAATTTCTCCAATCACCAAATTTATTCCAAATTCATAATATCAAGAAAACAAGTTGTTGATTTTGCACCTATTACCAAAATGATTTAATTGATTACTAAAAATGTTAAAATTTTGAAAGAATATTTTCAATAAATGATACTTTTAATTAAAAAAGTGATCAAAAAACTTTGCCATTTCAAACAATGTGTTAA
Source organism: Pollenia amentaria (assembly GCA_943735925.1). Taxonomy (NCBI): domain Eukaryota; kingdom Metazoa; phylum Arthropoda; class Insecta; order Diptera; family Polleniidae; genus Pollenia; species Pollenia amentaria. The sequence continues at coordinate 19,929,473 of OX031010.1, read as the reverse complement.
TTTATTTCAATAAATATTGACAATTCCCAACAACAATTCTACATGTTTAAATTATTTTATTTTAAACGAAGAAAGTCAATTAAGATTTTTTGTTATTTAATTAAAATTTTAATTGAAAATTTATTTCAAAACAACTAAAATGTTAATTAATTCAAAATTAAATTTTTAATTTTCTTTCAACTAAAAAAATAATTAATTCAATTATGACATTAATTAAATTTAAATACTTTTTAAACCATTTTTTTAATTGAAAAAACACTTTTTTCTCAAAACGTCAATCTAACAAGTGACTTAATTTATAGGATTATTTTGCTTGTGGAATTTCTTTATATTTTTGTGCTTCACTTTAATTTTACTTCTACTTTTGTGTTTATTGTAACGTACTTTCGTTTATAAGACTGAATTTTTACGTTTTTATCTTATTTTTGTTTTCCTTCTTGTTATTTAAATATTTTTTTTTAACATTAATAAAGGTGTTAAAAAAAATTCAAGTGCATATTTTTCCAATTTTTAGCGCATATTTATCTATTTGTATTGCATGTTTTATGCGCATAAAACTTTATTTAAACTGCATAAAAATCCGGTCCCTGATAATGACTTTAAATATTGTCAAATGCTCAATTTTTCCAAAAAATAAGCAAAGTTTCTGCGAAATGCAGGTTCCAAATTAAATTTATTTAAATAATAACTGATTGTGTCTGTCCATAACTCAACATTTTTCGATAATTGTATTATTATTAATTGCTCTAAAGTCTTCATAGCAAAATATGTATGTTAATTAGGCCTCGTAATAGGCCTCGCAACCGCAGATTCCTCCCGCTGGTAATGTAAGAGACAAGAGAATTCGCACCAACACAATCATAATTGACACCACTGATGTAAAGGCAAAACTGTTCTGTAATAGATTTTGTCTAAAATGTTACAATCCGAATTTAAAGCTATTATACTGAAGGGTGTATAATATTCGGCATATATGGACATAGCACTCTTAATTGTTTTTTTTTATTTTTTTTTTTTGGTAGTTCTTTTTTTATTTAATTTTGTTTTAATATAAATATACATACATACATACATTGTATATAGTTTATAAGAAGCTGAGAAACACAAAAAAAGTATAATTAGTTTATTTTTAATTAAATTTATTGTTTTACCCTACACCAGCATATGTGGTGAGTTCTATTATGTGTTTGTGCTGATGTGTGTGACACATTAAAATATTAGTACCAGACCAATCGATTTAACGTTGTTTATTCCGCCTGGTTGTCTCTGGTTATCTCTGCACAAAATACAGGGGACAATTTTGAAGATAATTTGATTAAATTTAATGTATAAGGAAATGAAAATAGTAAGAATCGGTCTATAATTTCACATACATATGTATATCATATGGGGGATGGGTACGTTCGTAAATGCAGAAAAACTGTACAACGCTTCTGCAGTGATGCAAAATTTTGTTTGCTGATGCGTAATCACCAGTTGCATTTGTGATTCTGTTGCTTTTTTACTGCACTACAGCTGTGCAAAGTTTGAGTTTTTGAGCACGAGCTTAATTTTAGAGGTTTCATAAACGAACATAAAATAATAATAAACATGTTATCAATAATAGTGATGACAAATTTTATTGAATATATTAAAACAAAATGGGACAGTTTTCTAGAAAAAGCATAAAAAAAGAAAAATAAAACGAATTCTTTTATATCAAAACTTATTGCTTCAGAAAATTAACGGATGCAATAATTGCAAAAATTTGCTGCAGAGCATAAAAAAAACTTTTGACCTTTGAGAGTGCTGCCAAGTTTCTTACACATGATGCTTTTACGAACATTAAACTTAACTGATGCGCAAGTGATGCGAAACCACTGCATTTACGCAAGAACCCGATATGTCAACTTCTTTCAAGAGTAGATTCTGTACCCTTAAGCCATCTAATTATGTTGATATTTATATTATATTTGGCACAAAACTATTTTATTGCAACCTAACAGACCAACCCAAATCAGAGAGTCAAGCGTTTTATATCTGTCAGAAATGAAATAGTGAATTTGACTGCTTTTGTTAAAAAGTAATGACATTTTAGCTATTTTCAAGTCGATCTACCGGTCTTAACTCCATTTTGTTCTCTTTTGTGGGCTTTTTAATCAAGATAAGTTAACGCTGCTGTTCAAGACACAACATTGACGCTCTTATTTAAGTATGTAATTTCAGCGTTAAAGCTAAGTGCTAGAAAATATTTCTCTTGACGCAATGATTGAGATTGGTTTTTTTTATTAAACTCGGTCCATATTTTAAAAAAGCTCTCATACAGATACCACTCCGAAAGCACTATGTAGTTTTTAATGCATTGACCTCCTTAAAAACTTGGGAACAAATCTAGTTTACCGACGCAGCTCCAATGAAAAAATAAAGTACCCAGGGTGATAGAAAATGGAAAAATAAGAAGAAAAAATAAAAAATAAGAAAGTTGGCGCAAACGCTTAGTTTTCGAGTTATGGACGTTTAAAGTTTTCATATAAATATGCGATTTTTCACTACAATTCTAAACATATATGGCCAATATTGGTATCATTTTAAAGCTCTTGAACAGATTTTTCTGAATATACAACATTTATTTCCAAATTTTAAATTCTTTAGCTCACATAACAGTTTTTTTTTTCATTTTACGTCAAAATGTAACGAAAGTGCACTAGGAAAGTATGTAGTTAATTTTAACAAGTGTAATACAAATTTTACAAAATAACCAATACCAGCGTCGCAAAAAAAACGTTCCTTCTTAGCCGGCCTTCGGCCGGGCGCAAGGATTTCCTCCCCTATGGTGTAAAAAAATACCGGCTTCGCTATCTAAAGATTCTCTGCATTAGATTTTCTACTCAATGGTATAAAAAATACCGGCTTCGCTAACTAAAACTTCTCTGCATTGCCGGCCTTCGGCCGGGCGCAAGGATTTTTCCCCTAAGGTATAAAAAATACCGGCTTCGCTAACTAAAAATTCTCTGCATTGCCGGCCTTCGGCCGGGCGCAAAGTTTTTCTACTCCATGGTATAACAAACACTAGCTTCGCTAACTAAAGCTATTCTGCATAGCCGGCCTTTACCCGGGCGCGAGGATTCTCTCTTTTTATTATAACATACACCGACTTTGCTTACTAAAACTTCTCAGAATATCAATTAATACGGTGATAAACAATTAAAATAAAGTAAAGAACAAGGCGAATTCACTAGAAGGTGAGGTCAACTCTACAACAACACTGTTTCTGTGGTCCATCTGTCAAAAATATTGCTAGTAAAAAAAATGTTTGTTTACATAAAAAAAACTAGTTCGTATACAAACTTTGACAAATCGACCACCGAAAAAAATAACCATATGCTGACTTGACCCCACCTTCTAGTCAATTCGCCTTGGTAAAGAACAACAGGAAAAATTATACACATACAGATCTAGTGAAAACCTTTGCAATGATACCAATATTAGAAATATACATTTGGAAATGTAGTGCAAAATCACATATTTATATTAAAACTTTAAACGTCCATAACTCGAAAAATAAGCGTTTGCGCCAACTTTCTTATTTTATTTTTTCTTCTTATTTTTCCATTTTCTATTACCCTAGGTACTTTATTTTTTCCTTGGAGCTGCGTCGGTAAACTAGATTTAAGACAAAACTTTTTTTGCTACAATATCTATCAAAATAGTTTTGTGATATTACGTTTTAAATCCTGATTGGTTAACGAATGTTTATGGGTGCCAAATAGGGTATCATATGATCAGGATTAACCGAATTTCTTAAGTGTCTTACTAGTTGTCATTGTTCAGTTACTAAACGGTTCGTATGAGTAGATGTGCATGCATTCGTATATACGAAAGGTAACGTGTGTGTGTGTGTGAGAGTGATTGGTTTGCAATATTTTACGCGAGTTTTCTATTTATTTCATCTGTTTGTTATTGTTTTGTTATTCGTTTTATTTTAAAAGTTATTTCTGCTGATGTTTTACTTTGTGCTCAAAGCAAAAGTGATTAAAACAAATTTTTTTACAAGTTAGTACAACGAGTATTTTCAATTTAGTTTAATTAACCAAAACAAAAGTGCATTTTCTCGTGTTAAATTAATAAAAAGTTTATTTTTTTATTTATTTGCAAATAAATTTTAAGAAACATTCCGTTACGTGACATACCTATGTGATTAAGTTTTAAAACAAATTCGAAAAAAATAATTGAGATTTTATGATTACAAACAAGAGATCTTTACAGAAAAATAAATAATAAAAAACAATAAAACTGAATTGTTAAATGAACTGTTTTTTGAAGTGCTGTAAAAGTTAAGAACAAATACAAGTTATAAATAAATAAAAAAAATTTTAACAAATGTAAGTAAAACTTGCAATTTCTTTTTATAAAATACATCATCATTTAGTATTTATAAGGGTTTTAATTGTTTGTTTACCTTTTTAAAGTGTGAAACAAACATCGAGAACACGGTTGACGTGCTAACTGTAGACTTACGTATTTTTTTATTAAGCAAACACAGTTTGAATTTAGATTTTATCAATATTTACCCCAAAGATCAATAATGAACAGCATTATCGTTAAGGGCCAAATACACTTGTCAAATGCTTGTCATGCAGGCGAATTCGCTCGCGTATGTGTGCTGGACGTAATATTCGCCGTCATATCTAAATTTTTTGATTTTCTACCCATCGGGAAAAAGAAGGAGTACGGATGCCTTCTTAAAGGCCTCTGTACTTCTTCTTTCGGATGTACAAGGCCTTCACGCTCTATTCTATACTCATATCTTTTTTACACACCCTGTCATTGTAGGGTAGGCCTTCTTCCGCTATCGCTTCTTTCACCAGAGATTCTGATAGACATTTAAGTTATTTTCTCTTAGAAGGCTTTTCAGATAATGGTGATTTTATGACGGGATCTGAATTCTTTGGCATTTGTTTTGACAAAAATTAAACAAAAAATTCAACTCCTTCTCTTCTCTTTTTTTCATGGAAGGGAATGTGGAATGTGTATCTTATCTTTACGGAAGAGCCGATGACTACTATGAAACATTCTTTAGCAGTTAGATCAGCATGGTAATTGATTAAAAAAAATGTCTAAGCAGGTCTTCAATAACCCGGGGACTATACATGCAAAAGCAAGTTCGAAAAACTCAATACACTCACTTATTTTTAATAACTTCATCACATTTTTCGTACTTGCAGCCCAACTTGCAAGAGAATTTGCTTGCAAGTTAATTTTTAACACTTGGAGCAAGTAAAGTGACAAATAAAGAAACAGTGTTACCGCGGATGCATTTTAAACAATTAACTAGTACTGTAGCTCGTTTCTGTATTTCTTGCATTGCAAAATTTCTCACATTAAGTGTGAAACAAAAAATTCCATCGTTTCTCGATTTGTGAGAAAAAAGTGTTTCTGTATTTGATTGTGAGAACAGACAACACAGATTCTATTTTAACTGGAATACTTCCAGTAATTAAGTGTCAAATGCAAGCGAAACGTCAACGAAGGAAATAGATATAATAAAAATAGGGCTGCCAGATTTGTCGATCTATCGTCATTTTGACGATTTTTTCTTCCAAAATTGGCAAAGTGCGGATTTGCTGATTTTTTCTGGTGAAGATATTATTCAGTCTTCGAAATAAAATAATTTTAATTAGTTTAGTATGATTATATATTCAGCACCACAGAAAAACGATATCTTTAAAAACATGGCAGCTTAAAAATTTATGGGCAAAATCAAAATTTCGAAGGTAAACTGTTAATTTTTTATTTCCTTAGATTATTTAATACATTTGTTTATGTGATCAATACATTAAACTATTACACCATTTTTAATCAATGCCCTATAGGAAATTTTGGCCTTTTTTTTTTTTGGCAAGTTCAATATGATATTTTGTTACGCCTTTAAGCGATATTTTCAGAAAAAAAACAGTCTGAAATTTTAAATTGTTATCGGATTAAAGAGAAAAATAAAATAAATAATTTTATTTAAATTGACCTCAAGTTTAAGTATGTATGTATATATTTATGTATAAAATATGTATTTTACCCATGAACTTTACCATTTTTGATTATGTTTTAATAAAAATCGAACAAAATTTGTCAAAATTAATTTTAAATTGTCCGATTTTTTTAAACAAATTAGCCGATTTTTTTTTATTCTTTCTTAGGAAATTAACGATTTTTTCAAAAATTTATCTGGCAGCCCTGCATAAAACGAAAGCAATGAAGGGCTTAAAAAAATTAAAATAACAAAATTTAACAATTGTGTTTTATTTATTTTCATCATTAAAATTCTTTCCCTTCAAATAAAAAAAAAAAAATACACATACTTGCGTACATAGATACATAATTTGTGCTCCATTTTTTTAAATTTTATTTTTCTCGCATCAATTTTAAATGTAACTTATTTTGACAGTTCTTGTGAGAAACTTTTAGCAAAAAATTAATACAGAAACACTTTTTCTCACATTCTTCCAATATAAGCTGGAAAATTATTTAAATGACAGATAATTCTCCCAAAGTAAAAATACAGAAACACTTATGTGAGATAAACCATTTTTTGTTTCATATTGCACTGTTTTTGTCATAATTCACTTGTTTCATGCGGGAAATTTTACGATGCGAGAAATACCGAAACGGGCTACTGAGTAAAATAAAAATTATGATTCTGTTTGTATTTATAAAAATAAAAAAAAAAAAACAAAACAAAAACACTACTATACAGCAACACATCTTCATGATATTTTTAAACATAAATTGCAATCATTTTAAAAAAATTGTTAATCAAAATATTTTCTCTGCAATTTTATGATATCGGTAACTACGGCAATACTAGATTCACAAATTTTAATAATAAACATAATTTTTTCATCAGTATGGACCAAAAATAAAATAAAAAAGGAATTATCAAATTAATTTCGTTATAACGTTAACATGATGATGTGTTTTAAAACCAAAAATAAGGCTTTTTTCATAAGAGGTTTTCGTTTCAAGAACATTTGAAAAATAAACTTGCAACTTACTGCGTAAGCACTCAAGCTACTTGCAAGACTTTCGGGTATTTCTAAGACATTTTCGTCGATAATACATATCGTTACCTGAAACGCAAAAGGCCCTAACTAACCGAAAATTAAAAATCAACTTTTTCATTGATTCTGATGTATTGCATCAACACAATTGTCCACAACGAATTTTAGAATCTTTCAATCAAAATTAGCGATTTTATTGACAAATAACAAAAAGCCCTATCTACAAAATATTATACGATAAATGCTAAAAGACATAACTAGCAGTTTGCATTATATGCAACATTGTTATTTGTCGAAACCACTGGTAGGTTTTACAAGAACAATAGAAGAACAAATTATTATAAACAGTTTAAGGCAATTTATCATTCTACCATTTTAAATAGTTTTTATCTTTTCCTGTAAAATTTTTAAAATGTTAGATAGGGCCTTTTGCGTTTTAGGTAACGATATACACTATTTGCAAGTAATTACTTGCACGTGTAAAGGCAGGGCCTGAAGTAAGAAAGTCTTCTGAGTTCTCCCGCTGGGTATCCAGCATCGTCGGTATCACACATACAAAAACATTTTTGCTAATACTACCACAATGTCTGATGAATATTTTGATATATGGATTTGGGCCTTTATTCCAACAAAAAAGTCGTTAATGGCAAAAAAATATATTTTTGTTACAAAAATTATATCCAAACTGCATAATATTCAATTATATGCAAAAAAAAATCTCAATTAAAATAATTGTGTATGTATAAATAATATACATACATATTTAAGCAAAAAACTTTAAAAACTTGCCCTTATATTTTTGAACATTTAGTGTTCTTTTTTATTGCTTATATGAATCTTAAATCTGGACTACCTGTAGTTACATGTCCATATTGTTGGTTTGATTTCCATTAACTCCTTCACTAGCAAGGCCACTGAAGAGGAATTATTTGGCCACGAAATATTCATAAAGCCATCACAAATTACTGCATTACGCCTAATAAGACCTCTCCACTATAAACGACATACACCTTCATGTAGGAAGCTTCCAAAATCAGCTCCTTATAATTATTACAATGCGTTTTAGTTGATTCTCCAGCACGTTGCAAAAAGTAAGGTTAAAAACGATTGGTTAATGTCGCACCCTGCGTCGCCAAACCATTAACCAGTGCTGACGAAACGTAAAACGTGCAAACGCATACAAAAAAGAACGAGATTCTTACCTACTCAGAGCAATTATACGAATGATGAAATCAAATTTTGCTAAAAATTATGTATAATCTCTCACACTCTCTTGCTTTCATTCAAACTTTTTGTTGAGTTTTGTTTTAACGCTTCAATGATGGCAATTTTGATGTTGTGGCCATAGCTGCCAGATTTGACGATTTATCGTCATTTTGACGATTTTTAGGTATAAAAATGGTCTATTGACGATCGGACGATTTATACCCTAATTTTGACGATTTTTCACATGAAAAATTTTGTTCAAATTTACAAATGTATTTAATATACATTATTTCAGTTTTTTAGCTTCTTATATAATTTGATTTATTTGCATTATTTGATTGGCAGTCATTTTCATGTCTTAGCTGTTCATTAGGGAGATCGATTATTCGACTTTTTTCCATAACCGGTTTTCGAATATTACGAATAGTTGCTATTTTAAAAAAACCCGATTTTCGGTTAAGCATTTTTTAAATAACCGGTTAACCGGTTTTAATTCGAATGCATAAAAACACAAAAATCAAATAAGTTTTTGTAATTAAACGTTAATTTGAATAAAAACAAAACAATTTGCAAAGGTAAGGAACCAACAAAATACATAGATATGACTTAGATCAGACTTTACAAATATTTGACGATAAAATCCAAGAAAATTTGGACCAGTAAATTTATCAAACTTAAGCTTAATTTTCAACAATTTTTTATTGATTTACTAAACTTTATTTGTAAGAAGATATTTGTTTAATGTAATTTATAAACGGTTGAATGATATTTGATCTAGACAAACGTTTTACAAGAGCAAATATATTATAGGAATTTAATAAAGTTATTATTTGAAATATTCTCCCAAATTTATTTTGAATGAGTTTTAATTTGTTGGTCGTTAAGCATGTCTATATAAAACAACCATATTTTGGAAAAGTTGCAAACAAAACCTCTTAGCCAATATTATATATTTCAAATTATTTTGTTTCAGCATTATAGAAACGAATAGTAAAATGAACATGCTTTTTGTGTGAAATATTTGTCAATTCGTCGACTACAATTTAAGACCTTCCATGACATTGTTTGATTTCTTCAATGTTGTTTTTTAGTTCTTGGTGTTTTAATAAATAAAACTGGTAGAAATTTTTCCAATATCGTTGATTCCGCCGGAATGTTGTAGTTTTCAGCATGAAGAGACGCTAGAAATACTTCAGAGTTTTTAGTGCCTTAAAGGGCATTTCGTCCTCGGCAACAAAAGGGGCTATTATTTCACCAATGATTTTATAATCGCTTTTATAAGCGATTTGTATTTACAGTGTTCATAATGTTTTTTGACCTTTGTTACATTTTGTTTTGACATTCTTCGTTAAAAGTTTAAGTTTGACCAATTTTCAATTCGAAAATACTTAAATTACGGGTACATCTACAACAGGAGTAAGGAAAATGTATATTAATTACACATTATTAAAATAACCGGTTTATGCGATATTCGAAAAATGGGCATTTTAAAATAACCGACTTGGGCAAAGCTAAAATAACCGGTTAAAACCGGTCGAATAATAACCGTTCGATCTCCCTACTGTTCATCATATAAAATACGATTTTTTTCTAGCACGATGCACATTTTTAAGAGTTATATTTGAGCAGTTAGTACTGCTTTATTAAAGGCATTCTACAACCACTTTCTTTAGTCCGCGTTCACATTAAAAACCCAAACTTATATCTTAAGCAGGATTTTCGACGTAAAAAGTAGGTGTTTTGTTGGTTTTAGTTTATTTTCTTCCTTTTCTTATGAATGCCAATACTTTTGAAAACTTTTTGGTTGTGTTTCTTCAATAATAATTTTCTTATCGAATTTAGGGGGTTATTTTCTAAATCACTTCACCTTGCGTTGAGAAATTTTTCATATAAAATTTTTTGGAATTTTTAAAAATTTGTATGAAAACATTTTTCAAGTGAGGTGAAATGTTTTAGAAAATAACCCCCTTAATTTCAAAAACTGGCGGAATATATTTAAATTTCATTGGCAACGGAATTTAAAAATAACATTTATAGCTTATTTCCAATGTGCGAAAGAATTCTTTCGTTCGCATAACTACATTGAAAACAAAAACTAAGTCTAAAAGAAAGAACTCTTTCGCACATCGGAAATAGGCTGTTAATATTTAAAACTTCTTTAAAATTAGTGGTTTTTTACAATGACGATTTTTGTGACGATTTAGCTTAATCAACTTGACGATTCTGACGATATTTTCCTCAAAATTTGACGATATTAAACCAATTTTATCTGGCAGCTATGGTTGTGGCCAAAAACCGATCGAAAAGAAGTTGGTGAGTTAAGACGGATTCAACCATTTATTTCGAAAAAAAATTTTCTCTGGTCTTTTTGAGAAAAATGTCAAACAGTTGTAAGTCAAACAGAAGAAAATAGAGCACGCTCTAATTGAAATTTTGCCAGATGACTTTGTATCTGACTTTTACAGAGGTGCAATGTTTTAAAGGTAACACACGACATGTATGTATTTTACAGTGGGAAATTTGACAATTCAGATGTAAAAAACATGTCGTGTACAGGCACCTTTACGGAGATTTCTGTGCTTCGAATAATCGACTAAATCATTTAACTCAATGGTACGACCCGCATAACACTATTATCATTAATTTACTTTATTAGCAATTTTTTAAACTAGTTGGACAGTTTCTGTACACTATTTTGTTTTGGAAACAAACATTGACACCACTTATAAGATGGAAGAAATTAGAACGATAATAAGATCCTATTAAAGTCGTACTTCTATTATAACATGTTTTAATTTTGATATTTTGTGGTAAACGCAATCTATTCTCGAAATTAGGAGCGGTACATACATACAGTCAGCGTCAAAAGAAAGTGTACAGCGATCCGTTCAACATTTATAATTCTAAGGATGTTAAAAGGGGGAGAGTACAAATAAACTGTTTTAATTTTTTTCAAGTGTATTCAGTACTAGTTTATTTAAATAAAAAAAATTTGTCATTTATTTCTTCCTCATTTTCAAATTAACAATTATCTCAGAAAACGCCTTATTTTACGCGTCAAAAAAAAGTGTACACTTTCATATTATTTCAATGTTCCAGTGTTATAACGGTAAAATGACCGCTACTTTAGGTTTTTTATTCTTGCCTTCATATTACTGATGTTTAATTATTCCTACTATATAAACGGATCAATAACAAGTCAAGTGAATTTTGGCTTATAAATAATAGTCAACATGAGTAAGCAGACTACAGTAAGAACTCGTAATTTAGTGGTAAAATTGGCATCTGAAGGCAAATCTTTGGGAAAAATTGGCAGTGCTATTGGCAGTTCTATTAGCAGATGCCATAATACTATTAAAAAAAATATATGATAAGTAAAAAAGGTGAAAAGTGTTAAAGACCTTCCGCGCTCTGGCAGACCTAAAATTTTGTCCGGCATAGACAAGAGGACAAGAGTTTGAAGAGTAAAGCTAATTTCTGGTACAGGGCAGTAAAAATATCAGAGGAACGGACAATAACACTAGGAGTTAGGGTACGCGCCAGTTCTGTTCGCCAAACACTACATGAAGATGGGCTTTATGGTAGAGATCCCAGAAAAAAGCCACTTATATCTGTGAAATATCAAAAAAAAATCGTATGAAATGTGCGAAAAAGCATCTAATTAAAGATAAAGAAAATATTTTTATCCCAAAATGAATTGTCTTTGTTTTGATGCTTTTTCGCACATTCCATACGTTTTTTTTTTTGATATTTCACAGATATAAGTGGCTTTTTTCTGGGATCTCTACCATAAAGCCCATCTTCATGTAGTGTTTGGCGTTCCTCCGTTCCTCTGATATTTTTACTGCCCTGTACCAGAAATTAGCTTTACTCTTCAAACTCTTGTCCTCTTGTCTATGCCGGACAAAATTTTAGGTCTGCCAGAGCGCGGAAGGTCTTTAACACTTTTCACCTTTTTTACTTATCATATATTTTTTTTAATAGTATTATGGCATCTGCTAATAGAACTGCCAATAGCACTGCCAATTTTTCCCAAAGATTTGCCTTCAGATGCCAATTTTACCACTAAATTACGAGTTCTTACTGTAGTCTGCTTACTCATGTTGACTATTATTTATAAGCCAAAATTCACTTGACTTGTTATTGATCCGTTTATATAGTAGGAATAATTAAACATCAGTAATATGAAGGCAAGAATAAAAAACCTAAAGTAGCGGTCATTTTACCGTTATAACACTGGAACATTGAAATAATATGAAAGTGTACACTTTTTTTTGACGCGTAAAATAAGGCGTTTTCTGAGATAATTGTTAATTTGAAAATGAGGAAGAAATAAATGACAAATTTTTTTTATTTAAATAAACTAGTACTGAATACACTTGAAAAAAATTAAAACAGTTTATTTGTACTCTCCCCCTTTTAACATCCTTAGACTTATAAATGTTGAACTGATCGCTGTACACTTTCTTTTGACGCTGACTGTACATGTATCATGAAACCCCAAATAAAACCTCGGTTATAAAAACGAAGAAGTAAGTACCACAGTTGTAAAAAAGGGCAGTATGAACACCTTAAATGAAAGTAAATTAAAAATAGTTGTATTTTTTGACAAAGGAACACCTGAACGTGAAAAAGAATTCGGCATTAGATTTTATTCTTTTTGATTCCATTTTTTTTATATTCTGGGGGCTAATTCTGTCAGTCGTGGTCGATTACTTTCTCGATTTGATAGCAAATTTATAACTAATTTTTTCAGTCGATACTGAACGAATCAAAATTATTTTTTCAATGTTGCAAAAAATTTATTTGAGTCTTCACAATGCTGAAGAAATAATTTCGATTCGTTCAGTATCGATAGAAAAAAGTAAAAATAAAATTGCTTTCGAATAGAAAAAGTGCTCGATCACGACTTTCAGAATTAGCCCCCTGGATAGAAAACTTTTCACCTAAAGCGATAGGATTTCAACTATTGTCGGAAATACAAGAAAACAAACTACAGCTGACAATGAACATTTTTTTTTTTTTTTTTTTTTGTGAGATATAATAATCGAAAATCTAATTAAAATTAAGATTTTTTATACGAAAAATCGGTTATCGATAAAAAAAATTATTGCAATTAAAATACGTAATTTAATTACACGATTTCTTTTTCATTGAAACTGTTGCTTCCTCTAGAAATTTCTTTAATTTTTATTTTGGATAAAATTTTTTACAATTGTATATTCTTAAAACGTTAAGCTAATAAAAGTCTCTTATTTCAAGTTCAAGTTTATTTCGTGCAGCAAATAAAAATATTTTATTATACTTTTTGTCTAGTATAGAGAAAAACTTTATTCATTTAACAATAATTGTAATGAAATTGTTGTAAATGTGAATGTTGGTATACAGTATACATTATAGTATTAATTTTTGTTTATACATATTTTTTATTTTCACAAGCTGCAATAAAATAGAAAAAATAATATAAAAATGTATTTTGTGTTAATAATTATTATCAGTTAATTGTTTAGGTGTCATTTAGTATTTTTTTCGTATTAATATTACACCATAAAAATGACAGTGATTGTAAAGTTTTTAAAAGTGCTGGTAGAGGGGGGAGTGACAGGCGGGAAAGTTAAGAAATTTTTCAGCTCATTATTTTATCTAAGCTAACATTCCCATCCGGTATTTTTCACAGAGATTTGAACTGGTAAGGCAACTTGTTTTGGGCGTTTTCATTGACTTCTCTCTATTAACCAATTAGTTGCTGTCGTCACAGCATTCTCGAAGTAGTCTAGTCGGATTTCAGCAGCTTGTAATACAAAACACCCTCCTGTACGTACGAAATACAGATATTTTGTTTAAACGTCGTTTTTCATCTTCATTCGCAATCCAATGGGACCGTCTTTTTGTAGCAATGCATTTATTGTCTCCCGATTTAGTTCATATGACATCTAATTTCCAAGTTTTTGATTTAATGCAAATGGGTTTTAAAGAAGAAGAATTTCTCAGTTGTACCATCCTCCCTAAGGTGTGCCTGCAGCTTATCTAAGGCTTGATTGAAATTTACAGATATTGAAAATATCACGGCTGACCAGAGTTATATCTGGTACCAGAGGAACCAGAGGTCCAGTCATATAAAACGTTTTCCGACGAGTTTGTGGTAACTATCGTTTCAAAAAAAATCAAATCGCCGGAGGGAGTTAAAGTCCTGCTGACCGAGTTTCTTCTGTACTTTTATTATTCAAAAACAACAACAAGTAATTCCGACCTATAGGTGGTCCATGCCCGTGTATGTAGTTGGAAGATGCATTTTGTCTACTAGGTGTTGAGGCAAGGCCGTTATGGCACTTTTAAATACATAAGTCAGCTATGTCAGTACCAAATAACTCGATTATTGAATATAATTCTGGAGAATGGGGTCTTTGGTAAATGTGGAAATCTCTCCGGTTGTTATTTCCTTGGAAATAGTGATTATTTTGCCTAATTTCTCAAGCACTTCGCTACTCCCGCTAATTGGTCAAGTAAGCCCTGTAATGTCGCCCTAGTTTTCCAACATGTCGACAGCCAGATTAAGAACACGTTAACAACGTTGCGTCTCAGGTAAAAATATGTCCCTGGAAGTCACCTTCACTGCTACACCGCCGCATGGCTTAAATTCTTAAATACTTAAATTCCATGCCACGAATCTACTTTAAACATTTTTGGGGTTTTTTAATTTTCGTACACAGAACCTGTACAATAAAATAACACTTCACGTACGCTTAAACAATATCGGTACGTTATCTTAGTATTTGTGTTCGGCAGCTCGAAATCGTTGGGTACCGTAGTTTGTTTATGTACAAATAAACGACCACCAAAAGAAGTTTTAGAGTTTCTGTTAAAAAAAAAAGATACATTACGCTAGTCTACGGTTTTTTTGAGACTCTGGTTCTTGTTTATATTTTAACCATAAACTTGATCTGCACACCCAAATCTTTTAAAAATGCTGTACTAAAAAACAAGTGTGTTTTTTCTCTAGATGTATGTACGTACATATGTAAATGAAAAATATATGTACTTTTTAAATACAATACATTCAAGTATTAAATCACGTTTGGAATATATTAAAAAAATGTTTTAAACCCATTTCAATCTAAATGGGATTTTTTCTAAGAAACTAACTTTTAGTCATGAAAAGGGAATTTTTTTTATTATTTAATGACATTTAAAATTACGTTCGCTGTTAATTGGTGTTTATGAAGAACTAATCAAAAAATTCTGACATTATCTCACTACCAAAAGTATTACCGGTAACCAATAACTGTCCACTTAATTAAATAAATTGTGCAGTTTAATAAGTTATAAAATAATTTTGGACAAGTACATTTTCGAAATGATTAAAGTCTTTAGATAAGCAAAAGATTGTTTTACCAAAAAAAAAACTTATCAAAATAATCGCAATCAGACTTCTTGAAAACATAAAATATATTATTAGGGGTTTGTTCTAATATTTTTCTGTTATATTTTTTTCAAATGATTTTAGTCCGTTTTTATATCTAAATATATAGATTTGTTAGTTAAAGAAATAATAATTTTCGAATTTGCTTATTTTATATCGGTTCTTTTTTTGCACCTACAAAATCCTGAAATATTTATTTTATTTATAAAACGCAAAAAACTTGGTCTCAAATTCCTTCTAGTTATCCTAAGCAGTTTGGGATTGGAATCCAGTAACATCGGGTTCAGTAGCACTAGAACTATGAATCAAGATGTGGAACCACCACCCTAAAAAAAATTGATAATTTGATACAAAAACTAGCATAAATGGTGGAATTATGTACGGAATGATATAAAATTTTGCACGAATTTTGCACGCTCTATACGACTGTAAATCATACTGTTAAATTTCTTGAAGATCGGTTCATAATTGACCATAGGCCCCATATAGGCCCTACTCTCGGAAAACAGTTTATTGAGCCTTAAACCCAATAAAGCCAGCTTTGGGAAAATAATTAAATTCGCCTAAAACCATAACAGATATACATTTGCGGTAAAATTTCTTCCAACTTAGATTCATATGGCCAGAAAAAATATAATGCAATTTTGTGAAATTCACTGTTAACGCTAATTGCACTGCTGTATTGAAATTTATTCTAATTTATTTTTTGTAATACCAGAAATTCTTCTTCAGAATTTTGGGATGATTACAAATTACCCTCCTAAAAATCATTTTAGTTCGGCTAAAACTTTTACGAATTATGATATTTAACTCAAGCCAGTTCAAAGTTCTTAAAAGAAAAGCATAAAACTTTCTTATTGTCGGTCAATAATTAAATATAGGTCTAACCTGCAACCAATTTTAATGCTGACGTTCGTTTTTGAGATACCCTCCACCCACTCCTGTCGGTGGAGGGTATCAAAGATTCGGCACAGCCGAATATAGCACTCTAGCTTGTTATTTAATTGAAAGCAGAAGTCTAGTTTTTGTTGTTTATTTTGTTTTTAATAATAAATTATTTTGTTTTTTGTGTTACATTGTGTTTTTTGAAAAAGTTTGAATAATTTAATTTGACATACAACTGTCATTGAAGTTACCATATATCTTCAGCAGAAAATATGGCAGCTTCAAATTCTTAAAGTTCACTTGTAAAGTTACCATGATAATAAACCAGCTGTGAGCTTATAAGCCACTTTTAATGTTAATGTTAACTTGTAATAGCCAAAACCCATTTATCTGTCAAATAGCATCCTAAAAATAACTATTTGTAAGTTGTAATAATGGCCCTAAGTATAAATTTCTCACGTTTACAGTTTAGTATTAAGTGCTAAAGTTCTTACGTTTGTACCTAAGATTTTAGTATCAAAAGTCCAATTATTATATTAATTAATTAGGTACTAAAACGCCTACGATTAAAGAAGGTGTTTCCCTTTTTTAACCCTCTGCACGCAATCGTCTAAAAGTCTGACCCTGATCAGTATTTTTGGTTATAGCCAATTTACATTACAACGAAATCTAGTACTTTCAAGATTTCGAGCCAAATCTAGTTGTTTTTGGCTTGATTTTCAAAACAAAATCTACTCCGTGACTAGATTTTGACGAAATCTATTCGAAATCTAGTAGTACTTATTGATGCAACTAGGTTTTTCCCCATATAGCACTAAAAACTACTTCCCTGCACAAGAAAAAATGACATTTTAATAAAAAAACAAAAACAATAATAGCTGCTTGTTAAAATTGTTAAAAAATTCAAAAATTTTGTAAAATAATAAAAAAAATGCAATTGACAAATAATATTGATAAAATAAATGAAGTTGATTATAAAGAAAATGTAATGCAAATTTGTAAATGCCTATTTCTTTAAATGTAAGTATGTGTTACACAAAAAACTTTCAGTCGGCGGTTTTTGTTGTGAAAACCAAATCTCACTAATGTCAAACAAGTATAATGTAAACGAACTAGATTTGGAGGAAGATTTCAAATGAAATCTACTAGATTTCGATGTAATGTAAATGCCCTATTAGTTTGGACTTCACAAAAGAATATTCTTTTAAGGTTTAGCACTAAGTGATAAAAAACTTGGCTTTAAAGTTTAGAATTCTGCTTAAATACTTATTACTAAAATTTACACTTCAGAACTAAAAACCTAAAATCGTACGTTTTCACTTCAGATTTAAGAACAAAATGTCCCTAGCTTCTTACCTATAATCCTTTATTTAAATTGAAGTGTCCTGCTTTTTAATTATAAATCACTTTAAACAAAATTCTTAGAATTTATTTGTTTTTAAATTGTTAGTCTTAAATAGTAGTAAAGCTTGGATTTAGAAAATTTTAGTACTAACAGTTTAAAAATGGGGCTTAAAACTAAGAATTGTGCTCTAGTATTAAGTATAATAGTGTTCTCACGTTTAGAATTAAAAATTAAATATAATTAAATTAAATATAATGGGGGGATTCACAAGGTGTGCTATCAAGTCATATCGTCATAATGTCCTAAATAATATTTTACAATTGTTTAAAAAAAAATATTTTTTTATGTTGTTTGAAACACAACAATATTTTTTTTTTAAACAATTGTAAAATATTATTTAGGACATTATGTTGTTTGAAACACAACAATATTTTTTTTTTAAACAATTGTAAAATATTATTTAGGACATTATGACGATATGACCTGATAGCACACCTTGTGAATCCCCCCAATATGTAATTAAAAACTAAGCACTAAAAATCTAACGCTTGTACTTAAGAATCTGGAACCAAAACTGCCCCACTTAGGTTTAGTTCAACTGGCAGCCGCAATTAAGCACAGCTCTCGTGAGCCCAGTAATTAGTTGATGTTGTGTTACCATGTTACGCCGTCTCCCAATGTTCCTACGTTAACTGGCTGTTGATATTCTCACCCAGCCATCCGGTATATTCAATTAAGAAATGGATCCTGTTCAAATCAATGTAAGAGAGCCAGGTTTTGTCTCTAGGGATTCTTTAACCAAACAGTTTGAGTTTTAGTTCTCCGAAAGCCGGGCACTGACAGAGGTGTTCCGTTGACTTCTACTCCTCCTCGTCGCCACAACTTCTACATAGGTTATTGTAAGGGAGCTCCAGTCTTTGGGCGTTTTTTTTCCAATGGGCCAGTGGCCAGTTATAGCCGCAATTAGGTTTCTAAGGTGAAGTCTGGACAGACTTAATGTGCGCCGTGTCCTCTTTGCATCTATTATTCCCTGGTTTCAGATTTCCCTGGTATTACCAAATGTAGTTTCATGAAACCACCTCTGACTGGCAACGAGATGAAATTTGTGTGCAATAAGTTTCTTACTCCTTGGGATCGACAATATGACCATCCATTCGCGAGAGACGGTCCCACCTAAATAATTATACAAATTCTACGTTTTCACTTAAGAATTTACCACTTACGAGACCAGGATTCGTTCAAAACATTTTATGATAAAATATTTACAATAATTACAAAATGATTTACAAGTTGAATGAATATGTAACACTGCATTTGCACTATGAATAAAATGCATGAGTTAAATTCATGATCTTTTTTTTTTTTTTTTTTTTTTGTTGAGGTTGAATGAATAATAATCAAGTATAAATTAAAAAAATCATTCCTGCAACTTCGTCGTGGGTAATATCAATGTCAGATCGAATGAAATGAAATTTGGTGTGAAGGTTCCTTTCATCCTATAAGGAACATATATTAACGAAAAAATTTTTTTTGCAAAAGTTACGTCACATTCAAAATGTCATAATATCACCGAATTAGGCGAATGTGTTGAGTTTATTTTTTCAATATCTCAAAAACTACTGCACATACGAAGATGATTTGTATGTCATTTTAAAGAGAATACTTGGGGCAACAAACGATATATTAAAAAAAAATCTACAATCTATCTACAAAATATTAAATTTTAAAAATGGACTAAGTCAAAAAACTAATTTTTTTTTTTGGCTGATTTTTTTATGTAATTCCTCAAACTGTTCTTTAAAAATTCTGAAATTTTGAAGGAGGTGTTTTTTTTTTTTTTTTTGATATGATTTTTTTCTTCTGCAACCTATAAAAAATAATACTAAAATTAAATTTTAATATTGTAATTTTGAGAAATAATTTCTTTTTAAATCTGATTTGTGTGATTTTAGGTGTTAAAAAAAGTAACGGCATTGAAACAGTTTTTAATGTTTATTTCTTGCATTTTTTGTTGGAGCTCAATGTGGACACTTTCAAAGAAAAGTACACTTTTTGTCACTTTTTTAAAATTTTTTTTCGTTTGTATATGTTCCTTATAGGATGAAAGGAACCTTCACACAAAATTTCATTCAAATCGAAGGGGGTCGGGTCCCACTCTTGGTCGATTTGACATGGAATTAACCTCGTATTAATGAAAAAAGTTTTTAGAAATAACTCTCAAAGATTACAAAAAACTATGATTATTTTATTTCCCGTGTAAATTGGGCCTATTTCGTTTTTGTTTTTTTTTTTTCCTTTTTTCCACTATGTGAACGAATGTCATTGAATTACTTGTACATCCAATGAATTTTTAAATAAAAATAATATTCATTGTTTTATTTATTATAAAAAGCAGGTGTGTATTAACCAAATATCAAACACATGTTTTTCTAGACCTTCTTTTGAAATTAAAAATGTTTGCTTAAAATGTCTAAATTTTTTGGTTTTGTTTTCTTTATTTGTCAAGATTAAGATAAATTTCCTGTTTATGAAAAAAAGAATCATAAGCCAAAAAAAAACGTACGTGTGTAATTATTTATTTGTAAACATTTTTAAGAAGTGTTGTTTATTGCAGACTATTTTTTCTGTTTGACAGTTAATTATTACTAAAATTGTCAAATAATATTATTGCCAAAATTTGAAATGAATTATAGAGCGTTACTTTTTGTTGCGAATATATTTTATGCAAAATGGTGTAATTTTTTAAAGAAATTTTTTAAAGCTTTATAAATTTGTTTTCTTTTTTATTGAAATAAAAACTCTTTAAAATTTAGTTTGTGGCGTAACTGTCAAAATATTTTAGGTTTTTTAGACCGGTTTGTCTTTGTCTTTTCTTTACATGAGCGAGCATAGAAAGGCATTCATGATAAAAAAGAGTTTCTTAACTCTTTGCTGTCAAAATTATTAACTATGTGTGCTTTTCTATTAAAAGTCCTCACAAAAAAAACACGGATTTTAAGCGTTTTAAAAAATAACTAAAAAAAATCTGTTTTATCATCCACAATTTATGTTTTAAAATAGCTAGCCGTACCCGCATTGCCCGAAATTCTCAGAAAAAAATAAAATTTGTCTATAATGACCAAATTCATACCAAATTCATAGAATCAACCAAACAATTTGCTGATTTTGCACCTATTACCGAAATGATAAAATTGAGAATATTTTTTTTTTTTTTTTAAATAAATGATATTGAACTTAATCCTGATTAAAATATCAAAATTTAGATTAAAAACTATTAACAGTTCAATAAAATAACCACAATACTAATTAATAAATGATATTTTTAATTAAAAAAATTATCGAAAAACTCTGCCAGTTCAAAGAATTTGTTAATTGATTTAATTAAATATAGCTCAGGTTTTGACAATTCCCAACAACAATTTTACAGGCTTAAACTACGAGTATTTTATTTTAAACGAAAAAAATCAATTTAAACTTTTTATTACTTAATTAATATTTTAATTAAAAATATATTTGAAAACAGCTAAAATGTAAATTAAATGAAAATTATATTTTTAAATTTCTGTCAACTAAAAAAAATAATTGCTTCAACTATCACATTTATTAAATTGAAATACTTTTTAAACCATTTTGTTAATTGATAAAAAAAAACTGCAGATAATTTTTTCTGTGTTTTAACTATAAAAATAGAATGATCTTCTATCGGCCCGAGGTTTGAAAAAAATACAAAGCCTGTGTGTTTTATTGTATGTTGACAGATAGTTTCGCATAGGCGAAAATTGCCCAACTGTCCGTTCATATTTCTAGCTTAAAAAAAAATAAGCACTGTGTGTTTTATTTACGCCAATCTATCTTTGATTTAAATTTCACACAACTTGGTTAGACATTTTCTGGGAGTCACACAAAAATCCGAATTGTGACATCAATGTTATTACACATGGCAGCAATGAGACAAAAAAGGCAAAAAAGTGACATCAATCCAATGACGAACGTCATCCTAAAATTTTCTCATATCTTATGCGTCATCTACGCTATGACTACAGCGACATCAATTTGATGCCACATTTTGTGTACACTGATAGAAAAGGCGTCATAACGCTGATGTATTTTGACATCAGTACACAAAAACTGTCATCAGTGCGACACAAACTGACATCCGTGCGGTGACATAATATATCATGTCATCAGTGTGATGACAAACTGGCATCAGTGCAATGACAAACTGTCATCAGTGCGATGAAAAACTGTCATCAGTGCGATGACATAATATATCATTTCGTCAGTGTGATGACAAACTGTCATCAGTGCGATGACATAATATATCATGTCATCAGTGCAATGACAAACTATCATCAGTGTGCTGACATAATATATCATGTCATAATATATTATTAACATTATTTTCATGTTTAAAAAAGTAAAAGTAAAAGCAAAAATTCCCATATTCTATTTTTTTAATTATTTATTTAAATACATCAAATTTTTACTGCCAGGCCCACAATGTCGACAAGAACATTTCTTTCGCATTTTTATATTGAAAACAATAATAACAAATTTAAATTTAAAGGTATCACGTTCACTGTTCCAATTGAGCCTACTTTTTGATAGACGATGTGGATAACCAAGTTATTTGTCCAAATTTGAATCATTTTAAAAATGGTTGCTGTTACAGTTCTCTGGATATACCGAAATTTATATTGTTTGTGTATGTGGTGGTGTCACGCAAACGTTAAGCGCCGGGTAATCAGGAAATTACCGTAAACATTTTAGAAAAATCAGTTTAAGAATCTATAGGATACAAAGAAACAAGGAAACGAATTTTAATTTTTAAGTACATAGATAAAAACCTCGTCCGCACTAGACATCAATTTTCTGTGTGGGGTGCTGGATTAAGTGTTTTTAAAAGCGCTGTTAAGCTATCTGTCTTAAAAACTCTTTTATAGCATAATTTCTTAACATCATTTCATGGCTTGTGAGAACTTACAGAGATATAATACTTATACTAAAATAATTTAATCACAAACCAAAACCCTCCTTCTGCGCAGGCTCTTATTTCTTAGCTCATCTAATGTTAACCGTTAAATTAACTGCCTGTTTTTCTCAATTATACATACAATTCCCATAAATTATTAATATTTTATTAATATCAATCAAAATCTTAGTACACCCTATTTAAGTATTTAATTGATAACAATGCAATCGTTTATTTGGGCTTTTCCTTCTATTCGACAACAAAAACAATTTATTTAACCTGTTATTAAATCGTTTTTGCGTTCAATCGAATAAATGAAATCAAACAAAGAAAAAACAAAAATTATTATTAATTATTAAATTAAGTGTCGTTAAAAGAAATTGTTGCTGTTCATTTAATTTATATTTCATTATAATGAAATTGTAAATTATGGCATAGACTTTTTTATTAGTTGGTGTTAGATTTCTTTTTTTATTAAAAATTAGATTAACGACAAAAGAAATTTATTAAAACTTATTCCGTTCACATGTGGCTTTAGAAAAATTAATTTTATTTAAATTTATGTTACAATTTTATTTAATAGTGTTGCCAGGTGAGGAAAATTTGCATAGTGTTTATGTATTTAGTATGAAGAAAGTGCAAAAAAAAAGATATAATACGGACGATTATGTTCCATGTATTCTACAATTCGCGCGGGTTTTCGTTCTATTCTAAAAATATATGCAAACATGGGAGAAATTCTCGTTTTCCTTTCTAAATATGTTGCACTCCCAGTTATATTTGAGCGTATTGTAACTACACATGAATATTTGTATTGTTTTTCTCTATCGTTCTGTTCTAGTCGTCTTTTAAGGTTTGTATCTTTAATACCTCATAAAGAATTTTTTGATGGTAAACATCAAGGTTATTTACTTAACAAGGTGGCCTTAATATTACAACAAATACAACGATACACAAACAGAAGGCATGTAGTGTTTTTATTTCATATGGAGTATGGCACAGACAACAAGAAAAATACAACAAACGTCAATACAATTTGACAAGAACACATAAACAATTCCATACACTTTAACAAGAAGAATTTACACATTCAAGCCAAAAGATAATCAGCTGTTTCTTTAAGGTCGTCGTGTAAATGAAAATATCTTAGAAACATCTGTCATTAATTCTAATTTAGTCATTGAACGAAATAGTGTAAACAACAAAGTGTTTTCTTTGCTTTAATAATGTCGTATTTTGTGCAAACAAAGTATAATTTGTGATAGATTTGCTTTACTAATTTTATTAAAAAAAAAAACCTTAAACTGAAACATATCGTTTGCTAACTGAAGCTTGTCCCTAATACTCGTATATTCGATCGATTTCAGTGTTTTAACGGATCAGAACTGGCGATTTTGATACAAAAGACAAAGAACACCCAACAATAAAAATACGAAAGCAATGAATTTTCAAACTCAAAATGAACATGCAAAATCATTGAAAGCCATTTAAGCGGCAGGATTACCCAAAAGTATGAAAACACACGGAAATAATTCACGTCACCTTAAATATATTTTAATTTAGAATTTTTTCACAATTCAAAAAATGTTATTAAAAAAAATTTCTATGGATGGTATCCAAATCACGAATTTTTATATAATAGAGGAGAAAATTATTTTCCTCGATGGAAGGCCGGATATGCGGAGATGCTTTAGTCAGTGAAGCCGGTGTTACCATTTAGGACATAAGACTTGCTCCCGGACGAGGCCCAGCTATGCAGAGAAGCTTTAGTTCCCGAAGCAGGTGTACCATAGAGGAGAAAATCCTTGCACCCGCCCGAAGGTCCAACCATACTATCTTTCGTGCGATTTTTAAAGCCGAAACTGTACAACTATTTGGTAAATTAAAATTCAGGATATGGAAATTCCGAATTTTCTAAACTAGGGATTTGAAAAATCGGGACTTTGAATTCGGTATTGTAAGTTTCGGGCATATGACCCCAACCCAAAGTTCTTATATTAATTTATCTGTGTTTTAAAATTTTTTTTTTTTTTTGGGTAATAATTCATTAAAATATTGAAGGTGATTTTCCATAAATTAAGGGGTTTCCCCTTTTTTGGTTGACATTTCATTAAAAAAGTTGGGGTCAATTTTAATTTTCTTTTTGGGGTATGTTTCCTGAGGCCACACTTTGCAGCGTCGTTAAAGCCATTAAACGTTAAAAAAAAACTAAATTTTCACTGACCAAAAATAAAATATTCATGGCGTCTATGGTGGCAATACAACAATACGTAAGTACAATAATAAAGAAAACAACATTAGCGGACATCACTCTTCGTTGCAAACTACCCTTGCAAACCTTGGATATGTTGCAAATCTAGCATTAGTGCTATATTTTGCAAGTACACAACAACAAAATATAGCACTAATGCTAGATATTCCGCTATTGTATTGTTATTGTTCCTTTAGTAGGTCGATACGTCTAAAACACACAACATTTGACATTTCTCTCTCTAAGTAAGAACAACACAGAAAAAAGTGTTTTATCAATTAAAAAAATGGTTTAAAAAGTATTTAAATTTAATTAATGTGATAATTGAATCCATTATTTTTTTTTGTTGAAAGAAAATTAAAATTTTTATTTTGATTTAATGAATATTTTAGTTATTTTGAAATAAATTTTCAATTAAAATTTTAATTAAATAACAAAAAATTTTAATTGACTTTATTCGTTTAAAAAAAAATAATTTAAACATTTAGAATTGTTGTTGGTGATTGTCAATATTTATTTAAATAAATTAACACATTGTTTGAAATGGCAAAGGTTTTTGATCACTTTTTTATTTAAAATTATAAAAATCGGGCCATAACCGCAAAAAAAGCTCAAGCGACAAAAACAAAATTTTATAGGAGGTTTTTTTTTATTATATTTTATAAAAATTTTGTATGAAAATTGGCGCTTGAACTAAAATTGTTTTTACTATAAAATCGTAACGGTACCTTCTGTGACCATGAGATTTTAGGAAATAATAAAAGTGTTGCCAATAAATTAATTTATTATTTATTTCTTGTCTCAAAAATCTTTAAAAATACACAGAGCCGCAATTCTCATTCCTATTGACTATAAATTCAAGTTATATGGCAAAACAACGTTTACCGGGTAAAATTCTGTTTCCTCCAGCTTCAAGTCATTTAAATCGGAAAATGTACATCACATACCAGTGATGGAAAATTCAGTACTATGGTACTATTTTCAGTACTTTTTCTTTTAGTAAATACCACGGTACCCCCACGTCAGTTTAAGTACTCTTTTCTTTTTATGCTTGCTTGTAAAGAAATCCAGGGTGACTTTTTTTAAGCATTGACAAAATAGTCTACGGGCCAATAACATACAGGATACACATACAATTCATTGTTCTTTTTTGTTACAAAAATATTAATATTCTTCAAGCACCAATGACATTTTAAATGCGTTTCAACTACATGGTTTCGCTAACTGTATAACATATAGTATGTATTCACTATTTTTCCTCACTAGAAAATATGTAATAAACTTTTTTCTCGGAAATTAAGAATGAAAATAAAACGATTTATTGAAACTTTGCAAAGAATGGAGGCTGCTTGCAATGTGTAAAAATTTATACATTTCTAGATAGTATATGTACATACATACATAGAGAAAAAAAATACCAATGTCAAATTAACCAGGTGCAATGCTGATTGAAAATCATAGTAAATTTTTGCTAAAGTACGGAATTTATTTAAAATGATCAGTGTTTCATATAATTTTGAATGAATCCTGTTTTACGTGTTTTGTGCGAAAACAACAACAAAACTACAATAAGGAAACATGAATTTTTTTGTTTCCATATTTAAAAAGAAGAAAAATTCCCGTATTCGTTTTCTTTTCGTTATAATTATTAAGTTGAATACATCAAATTTTCGAAGTAGAATGATGACGAAAACGTATCGGGCCTTTTCTGCTGGTGTCTTTAAACTGTGAGATCTTCTGAAAACATTGGGAAAAAACAATAAAGTGCAACGGGGAAAAAATAATAATATACTTTCTCCCTCTCTCTAGTTCAGGGTAATGTGTTCACAATCATTCTAAAATAAAAAAATTTTCACACTCAAATTGAATTCATTTGAGATTAAATTCACGTTGTTTCAACTTGAAATAATTCCACGTGATTCGTAGTGTTATTTCAATATCAATGTCACGTTGCTTTAACTTTGCTGGAATGTTAAATTAATATGAATTAAAGTTATTTTAAAAGAAAACTGTTGTTCTCAACTTATTGTTTAATTATGTGAGATTAACATGAAGTAACTATTAATTGAAATCTCTACCGAAAAATGTAAAATCAACCTCGTTTTCGACGATTTTACGTTGATTTTTTTTTGTGTATGTACATTTGCATTTACATATATTTGTATATCAAAATGAATTAATTTTTAGCTCGTTTTCCAAATTTTATATTTTTTATATTAAAAATAATTAATTTTTAACTTTTTTTTTTTTTTGAAATTTGTATGTATTTTGAGTATATTTTTTAATAAAAAATATGTTTTAGAAAAAAGTACCAAAATGTTGAATAAAATACTTTTTTGCTTGGTGGTTAGTACCATCTCAATTTTCCATCACTGTCACATACTGTAAAAAAAACCTTTTTGTAAATAAATAAATAAACTGGATTATAATCAAGTTATTTTAATATTTCCCCCTGCAAACGAAAGTCATTCCAGAACGAACATTTAATTGCGATTTATTTAAAGAGAAAAAAAGTGACCTTAACTTTATATTAATTTAAGTACCTTAATGTACATTTGTATTACGATGAGTGTATTATTTAATTAATTTTTTTTTTATTTTTTTCCTCATGTTTACCCACCCCACCCCCCCGCCCCTCCCGCGCTTAACCGACCGGCTGACTGGTTTATCTCTGTTTTTTAATCACGAAAATATTTTTATGTGAAAATTTCACAATTATCAGAATTTTTGTTTAGGACAATTATTAACGCTGGCATAAAAGAGAGATACATTTTTAATTTTTATCAATTGAAGATTTGATTACAAAAATCTTTTATCTTTCATTTTAGTTTTCTAAATAAGGAAGTAAATGTTGTTGTTATTATTGCAACATTTTTGTTTAAATTGATTAACAAAACAAATTGATTTGAAAAGACTACAAAACTTTATGAAATTTTTACTACTCAAAAAAAAGCAAGTAGAACTCATTTCTCAAAAAAATATCATTTGAGAAGATAAAAACTTTTGTATTTCTTTTTTTCTTATTCTAAATTGTTTTTAGTTTAAGTTTGTTGTAGAAGCTAGACCTGAAATCAGATATTGCTGAGTTGACAATCCTTGGTGATTGTTCGTTGAACACCGAATCAATCCGGTGCGTAGAACCGATTGTCGTGGTAACTGTTTCTAGATCTGGTTCAAATCGGTTTAATAGGAACCAAAACGTGTACCAATTACCTAAAAAAGAGATGCTTTTCACATAAATTACAGTTATATGATAAATGTGACGTGATGGAAGAAAACTGACCTCATATTAGGCTTTATTGTTATTTAAATCCCGTAGTTCCTAGGTGGAACAGAGGACCTCAACAAACAAGTTACAATTTGGTGTATTTAATGCCAAAGCTTTTACTTCACGTCATGTACGCCCTGCAGCTAGGTCATCAGTTTCAACCAATCTCCTCCATGTATAAGCAGGTCTTCCCTTTCTGCGGCTACTCTGTAGATTCCAGTCAAGCGCAGTTCGAGTAATGTTGTCCGAGGGCTTCCTCAACGTATGCCCGATTCAGTTCAATTTATGTCGTCGAATTTTAGTTTTCAGTGGTAGTAGGTCTGTTGTTGTCAGGTTGCGCGTAAGATTTTCAGTAGACACCGGTTTAGAAATACTTGGAGAGCATTTATTTGATTACTGGCAGCGTGACAGGTTTTGCATCCCGTACAAAACAACGGATTTTATACAAGCTTCAAAGATTTTGAGTTTTTTGCGGTTAGAGATGAATGCTGATCGACAGACTTTATTTAGAATTCCAAACGATGTTCTACCCTTTGCGATACGGGATCTTATATCATCTCTTGCTCCACCGTTACTGGAAATTATACTTCCCTGGTAGCAGAAAGAGTCCACAACTTTGATCGGTTTCCCGTCTAAAAATAGATGTTGAGTGTAGTCGGTATTAATGCCTATAAGCGTGGTTTTCGCAATATTAATCCCAAGACCTGATATAGCTGCATTACCACTCAGTTGCTGAAGTTTTGTAGCGATATGGGAGTATTTGTGTGCCAGAATTCATTTATCATTTGCATAATCTATGTCTCCAAGTGAACCTTGGATGCGCCATGTAATACCGTTGTTGTGGTTGTGTTTCACCTGTTTCTTTATTTTTTTCAAGCGTTAGGTTGAAAGTAGAGGCGAGTGAACACAGCCTTGACTGACGCAAATCCAGATATTTATATTGCCACTTAATTCGTTCTCTTGAGTGATACGACAACTGGCTCCATTGTACAGCTCTTTGGCCAGATTGCTCACTTTTGTCGGCACTCCTTTACACTCTAGTGCACACCAGATCGCTTCATGGATTAATGTATCGAAGGCCTTCTCAAAATCAATGAAGCACATGTATAAAGGAGTGCGCCACTCCACTGACTGCTCAGCTATAATGCGTAAGGTATTCAGGTAGTCAATGCATGAGCTTCTAGCTTTGAATCCTGCTTGTTCTTGCCTTAGGCCAGGTGCTAGCGAATCTGACAAGCAATTGTCGATAATATTTCCCTCCAATTCTTGCACTAAGATTGATTGTCCTTTTTGGGAAGGTGATTAACGGTACCATCTTTCAACTTATGTGGCAGAGTTTCAGTTGCCCATAATTCGCGTATTAGTGGAAAGAGAATATGTGCACTAACCAGGGGAGCTGCCTTTAGTAATCCTGGGACAATGTTGCGGATGCAGTTTCTGGGGGGCTACTCTCTATTGTGATATTTTATGCCAACTTACCAATTTCAAATTTTTTTTTTAATATTTTGCCATTTCATAGCTGGAAATCTGGGCTATCTTTGATTTTTATTACCAGTATTTCTTAATTTTCAAACAATTTTACGAAAGTGATAAAGAGTACCAAGTTGGCATTTAGCTTTCGCATCGAAATTGTATTCGCAACGCAATAGAGAGTAGCCCCCTGGTATAGCTGGACGAAATGTATTGATATCTAGCCGTTCTTGGTGGTGCATGCAGCCATATATTATGTCCTGTTAACGTATTTGACAAAAGCTCTGCGAAGTAGTCTTCCCATATACGGATCTGCTCCCCTTTTTGTCCTCAAGAGGTTTAGTTTTTGCGAATTTCGCCCTGATTAACTTACGCACAGAGTTGAAAAGGTCTACGCTTCGATAGGTAGCTGCCGCTGCCTGTGCCTCAGGGATGTTAAATGGGGTTTAAAATTTTGTACCAACTTCCAAAAAAAAATGTACTTTTTGGAACTCCACGGTATTTTCTTTTTTTATTTTTTAAAACAACAAAAAAGTATATAAAAATTCAATTGTACACAAAAAACAAAACTTTACATTAACAAACATTATATGTATGAATAAAATAAGGTACATTAAAGTCTTTTAAATATATGAGACCAAATTAGGCACTTATTTGTTTAGTTAATAAACTATTTGGAATTTTTACATCATAGCAGCATGAATTTGTCGATCTTAACCAATCCTTTGTTTGTATGAACGACTCTAGAAATATCAGAAAACATGTGGACATTGAGCTCATTTATTTATTTCTTTATTTGGCTTTAGCATGCCGAAAAACATAAGAATTAGTTTGAATGGTTAAAAAACTTGTTCAATGTATACCTTTGTTATTGTTAGTTAATTCCCAATAAAAAATGTTCCTATTTTGCGAAGTTCTAATGGTACATTTAAAAAAGTAAGCACACATTTATGCGCTACGCAATAAGACATACACAGATGCGGTAAGGTAAGTGAACGAATTCTTCATAAATTAAATAAAATTTGAAGAGCCACGACATTCCCTTACTACGGAGCAGGTTCGTAAGGGAGCTTATAAAAGAGTAACGGTAACAAAAAATTCAGTGTGAAAAGCTGATCGTTACATTCACAAATTTTTATATGCGCTGAATAAGGCACATTCTGTGTCAAAAATTTATTGCTTCAAAGTGGGAACTCGCCATATAAAATTCATGTCTTCCGTAAGCGATATGGTAAGCGAAACTTACCACAAATTTGTACTAGTTGTGGTTGTAGCAGCGGGAAATAAGGACCAGGTGTTCCTGAGTGCTCAATCCTTGGCCTTTGTTCGTTAAACTTCCAGTCGTGTTGGTGTGTAGAACCGATTGACGTAGAATCGCTTAACCCTTGTCTTGGTGAAAAAGGGGACCGATAAATGAAAAATGCGATTACACGATTATGTTAAAGGGAAGCATAAGATTCGCATTGAAGAATAAAGATAAGATTCTCTTCATATTTGCTAAAACAGTTTTAAAGTTTCCAAAAATTAGATTTAGAGCCATTATTACAACTTGGCGGTAGCTAAAGTTAGAATTAAGTTGGCAGATATTTATGTATTATCTGTCAAAAAGCGTCTGTTATCTGTCTGATAACAGCCAACGCCAAGTTATACTAATGGCCCTTAAGACCCGGCATAAAGCACTTTGATCTCAGTTTAAGTGATCAAAAGTTAAGAGTAAGTCCACACATTTTAAGAAATCATTACATTAAAGTATTTCTGAGCTACCTAAATACATAAAAATTCTATTGGTAATACATTTTTAATAAAACAAACCGAGCTAGCGATCTGTTAAATAAGACTTTTCGTCAGGGTGGTGTTGAATTACCGTGCCAAAGGTTTGCTTCGTATAAACTGTATGAAAATTAGGATTTTGACATTAAAAAAAACGGTTGATTAATAAAAGGCTTATTAAACAAATTTTCGTAGAAAATTCGTTTCATAAACCTGCTATAAACCTAAAATATTATTTATGAATATGAGGGGTTAGTATATAAGTTATCAGTATTAAGTTATCAGTTATCATTTTAGAAGTACTGATTTGGGGCATCAAGATCGGTATGACATTTTTTTGTTACAAAAATCCAATAATTAGCGACACCACTTGTCCAAATAATGATTTTACAATAAATGATTTAAATTAAATTCATCATATAAAGAATCAGTTCAATGATTTGATTAAAAAAAAAATCAAAATCGTTAACCAAACTCTAAATGGCTTAATAGAAAAAGTCTGTTAAAAAGTACTTTCAAATAATAAAAATAAATATTGAAATTTTTGTTTATAAATTAAATATACTGCTAAAGGTATTTCGATTTCCTTGTACGTGCACATACAAATACATATATAAATAAATAAAATATATATAGCAAAAGTTATTAAATAAATAAACCGCCTGTCACTAATTTGAGTATATGTTTTAAGCAAAATTATTAATACAAGTGATAAACAAACAAAAAATGTGATTGTCAAATAGAAAAAAAAATATCAACAGTGGAACATAAATAATATAATACGAGTAGTTTCATAAAAAAAATCCTTTTTCAATCGACAAACTATAAAAAATTTAGTTGATACAAGGCGAATTCATACAGGTGACCGCATCATGAGATAGAGTTATGCCCGCTATCCCTTTTTTTAAAAGTCTAAACCGCAACTAATTTTAATGCTGACATTCGTTTTTGTGAAGATTAGTTAATAATATATATGTTGATATCATATAGAGCCCACTCCTGTCGGTGGAGGGTATCAAAGATTCGGCACAGTCGAATATAGCACTCTGACTTGTTACATCTAAAAAAGATTTTCTAAACACATTCTTAAATGTTAAGCTTAAGCAGATTTTACTGTTCCAAATTCGCCTTATTATATCGTCTCACGCATATTCAACGTTTTTTTGAGCTTCAATTGGCTTTTAATGAATTTAACTGCTCTATAATTATAGTTGTTACATTTGTTCAAAAAATATTATTTAAATGTTTTATAATAACATTTATTTAAATACTTTAGAACAAACTTAAATTAAGTTATTTTTAAATAATATATAAATTTTTTCATGGTCTAGGGTGGCACGTTTATAAAATATAGGGGGGTTGTAAAGCTATTTGTACTGAATGTTTTAACTTTTACTGTTTCTGATCTTTTTTGTATTTGCATTGAAGGTGTCACGCCCACTTATCCAACGGCGAATTTTGTGTATTGACAACCCAGCTATGTGTACCAAGTTCGGAAGATCTTTCTCCTACAGTTCTTCAGATATAAATAAATTTGCATATTTTGTTACTTTTTGCCAGATGTCGTGTACCAAATTTGGAAACTTACTGCTACGATTCTACAGATATACAGAAATAAATTTTTTATTTGTATGGGATGTGCCACATCCACTTTTCCAACCGCGCCCATTTTTTTTTTTTTTTTTTTTTTTTTTTTTTTTTTTTTTGTAGAATTTGTCTCGATAACCCAGCTATCTGTACTTTAGATAAAAATATATCTATTTTGTGCCACGCCCACTTCTCTAATCCAGTCCACATGTTATAGTGTATATTGTGTATTGATAACCAAGATGCTTGTTCCATATTTGGAAACTTTGGCTCTTGCCGTTCTCCAGATAAACAGCAATAAAAAAGAGCACAACATACTTTAGTCATTTATAGACCGATCTGGCTGAATTTCATCAATAGCAAACTTGGACGGAGAATATGTGACATAGATATATAACAGCCTAGTCCCCATAATTTCTCGGGTCGTCGGAAGCCCATTTCAACATACATATACTCGGAGCCGGAATACATATATAAATTTTATAGGGGCTAACAATTTTAAAAACGTTTCCATTTAATTGCCATGAAAAGTCAAGAAAAAATAACTATTATTGAACGTGTTATTTATATTTGGCCTGCAGTTAAAATTAATTATTTTTTTCAGAAGGGGAAATAATTGGTAGAAAGCAGGGACCGTAACAGTTATTCCTTTTTTCATAAAAGTCAGATGATAACAGTTATATTTTTATTTTTTTGAACAAAAATAACAGTTATTTTTTGATTTTTATTTTTTTGAACAAAAATAACAGTTATTTTTTTATTTTTATTTTTTTGAACATTAATAATAGTTATTTTATGATTTTTATTTTTCGAGCAAAAATAAAAGTTATTGCTTAAAGAAATTTACGTGTTAGAATTATTTGGTTGCCTTTTAATATTTATAAGATATCCCAATGATGATCACACATTTAAATAAATATTTAAAGATAACTCAATAATTATAACACGTAGATTTCTGTAAAAATTTCTGTAAAAAATAACTTTTATTTTTACTCGAAAAAAATAAAAATCAAAAAATAATTGTTATTTTATTCAATAAAATAAAAATCATAAAATAACTGTTATTTTTGATCGAAAAAGTAAAAATCAAACAATAACTGTTATTTTTGTTCAAAAAAATATAAATCAAAAATTAACTGTAATTTTTGATCGAAAAAATAAAAATCAAAACTTTAAAAATCATAATATTTTATCATAGAAAAGTTCATAAGGATCAATATGGTGTACTTGAATCAGTTTGCCAGTATTTACTTCTATATGCTTTTTTTGTTTTAAAATTACAAAATAACGGTTTTTTCGGTCCCTTGTAGAAAGAGGCATGGGAATGTATGTGAAGTAATTTTAAATTGTTAAAAGAAGAATATATAGCAGAAGGCCTATCAGAGTCTGATTTGTTTTCCATTCATAACGTAATGCATTTAACATTTATTTTTTTATTTTTCGAATTTATTCTATGAGCTAAATTTCAGTTATGAATTTTATTAAGGTTTTTTTTGTAATAGTTCTATTAATTAAATTTTTGGGAATGACTTAATACACTACCAGACTATTCTTTTATAGTGTATAAAGTCATTCCTAAAAATTTAAGGAATAGAACTATTACAAAAAAAACCTTAATAAAATTCATAACTGAAATTTAGCTCATAGAATAAATTCGACAAATAAAAAAAAAAAAGTTGAATATAATAAAGTAGCTTACAAAAAGAAATAATTCCCAGATTCTATTTGTAATGCTTTTATTTCATGATTTTTTCAATGCTAAAAATTCTTATATAAAGACACTAAAATTCGTAAATTATGGAAGACCCCGCATCGTTTTTAACTCCGCCAAAAAAAGAGGGATGCTACAAGTTTGTAGTGTTCATCTCAATTCAATTAAACTTGATTAAATTTTTAATTAAAACTGAATTTATTTTTGATTAATGCTTTAATTGGTGAAAATCTTTGGAGAGTTTTTCCTGTGTAGAGTCAAAACGGTTGGACCAAATTTGATTTTATTTTGTTTGTTTGAAAGGTGGCGATCGAGAGTGTTCTTAGCTTTGTTTGAAGAAAATCGGTCCAACGTATTAGAAGTTATATAAGGCCTGCCATACGTCCTGGTTTTCCAGGACTTGTCCTCGTTTTAAATAAATTGTCCTGATGTCCGGGTCCACGCTCAATTTGTCCTGTTTTTTTTTTTTTTTTTTTTTTTTTTTTTTTTTTTGATACAGATTAAAGCAGTCAAAGCTTAAATAATTCTTTTATTAATTTTATTGCTTTTATCTGCTGTTTAATTGTTGGACTTTTGTCTGAAATATACGCTTTTAGGCGAGAAATGCATTAAAAAGAATCTCGGTTTAATGCGTTACTGAAGCATGTAAAAGAATCTTGGTTAATTGCGTAACTAACGCATTTAAAAGAATTCTATCTTAATTGCGTTCACAATGCAATTATTGAAAATGTAGTTTAAATGCTTATAACGCTCATTTGCTTCAACAACGTCATTAGTCAATTATCGCAACTTTTGACTCAATATCACTAATGCATAGAAAATGTTTCCCCCTATACTATCAGGTGGTTTATGATGTGGTAGCTATTTCATGTGAAGATTTTGTAAACTCAACTCTTTAGAGAAGCATAAATTTTTTTTGCCATTATGTTGTGTGGAAATTTTAGAATTTTAGAAAGAAAAATTGACGGTTTATTGTTGTGTCTTTGTTAAAGCTTTGATATTGTTAGATTTAAGATCTGAGTGTTTTGAAATTCTTATTCACTTTATGGTCTTACTTGTATAATATTTTTAGCTTTTCTAAAGTATTTGGAAAAAGAAACTAGCTTTCCCACAACAATAAATTTCAGTGTTTTCACTCAAAAATTGGGATTATTAGCACATCAATAATAAATGAATTAATTAATAAAATATTTCATTCCCGAAAATAATTTTTGATGTTAAAGTCTTTTTTTTGTAAATCTAATATTTTTGATTTATGACGATGTTGGCAGAAAATGAGCGATATGAACATTTTATTAGGTGAGGAGAAACAGCAATAAACAACGCAATTGTTCAATATATAAGAGATAACCGTTTTATTTAATCCAATTTAGTATTAAAATGGTTTGAATAAAAATAATACCCGAAAACTAGTTCACAAAGTGCTTTAAAGTACTAAGTATTAAATTCCAATTTAATCTTATAGCACTGTTATGAGCAGAAGTTGTATTGTCATAATTAGGGCAAACTTACCGTGATCATAATACATTTAAATATGAAAAATTATACAACATTTAAAGACAGTCATAGAATTATATCAAATACAACTAATATGACACAATAGAACACTTTGTGAATTGCCTAATTATTTTAAAACACAAAGAAAAATAAAATCCTTTACAGTTACAAACAAAACAAAAAATCTAGAAATTCTTTCGTGTAATTAACCGTGAAATTTTGTTTTTTTACGAAATATATAACCCATTTATGAGTGTAACGCAGTTCAGCGGGATGCAGTTAAGAGAAAAATTTGTTCACAAATTAAATGGATCAAGGAAAATGTTTCATTTTAGAATTATTTAAGCGTAAAACTTACTTAAGCGTGATGCACTTAGCCGTGAAGTACTGTATAATTATAAGTGTCCTGGTTGACGGGCTTTGACTTCTGGCAGCCCTAAGTTATATCCTATTTTCTAGCTGTATCCTCTTAAATATTTGTGTCTGTGGCACCGTTGCTCCTAAACACCCATATCGATTTTAATTTAGTTTTTGTTTTTTGAATGGTAACTTTATCTTAAATCTTCTTGTACTAATTCAAAACGCAGGATGAAGAACCTTCTGTTAACTTATCGCTCACTTTAGGTTAAAGTTAAGTTGTAAAAACGGAACACTTTTTATACGGTCGATAAAATCCTGCCTTAAGCTATCGGTAAGTTGTGAAAACCGGCTTAAATGTGCATATAAGCATTCTATTATTTTACTGGTTTTCTTATATGATTTTTTCTTACAATACATTTTTATTATATTTAAATGAATTCATCCGATGAAAACAGTTGAAAATAATTTTCAACTTTTGTGATAAATATCATAAACGATTTTTATTTGGACTTGTTTCAAAAAGAAAAGAAAAACAAATTTTTTTTTTCAAATAAAAAATCCAGATGGATAAATGAAATTTTTTAATCACAAGCGTTTTTATTCTTATAGAAAAAAAAAACAAAAAATATGGTTTTTAAATTATGAAAATACGTTCTCTAGTGAAAACTATTTGTCTTGTGTTTTTTTTATGGTTTAAGTCTATTTCACGTTGTTGACAGCAATTTAAATAATCTTTTCGTATAACAACGTTTTTCTATTCCACGCCGTTTACAATAAGTGACTTTTATTTTAGTTAAAAATAAAACAATTTACTCTATTTCACGTTTTCCATTGTAATAATTTTTGCATAAAGTCTTGGACGTAAATATTGGTACAACTAAAGTAAATAATGAGAATAAATGCTTCTAACAATAGAGCATTTACAATAGACGAGAAGAATTTGAAAGACGTTTCAACGTTCTGCTATCTCGGAGGTCTTCTGACTTAACAGGCGGTTCTGCTGAAGATGTCAGAATTAGAATAAACGATTACAAACATTCATTCGGCATTCTTAACCCCATATGGCGATCTGCACACATCTTAATAAGAACCAAGGTAAATATATGTAACTCCTGCATAAAATCGACTCTCATCTTTTAATGTGAATCGTGGAGTGCAGCTCAGAAGGATATTAACTCGCTAAAAAAAAAGTACGAGGGCGTATCAATAACTCCGTGACTTTTCGAACTCCCCTCGTAGTTATATGAAATGCAACACTGCTTCCATAAAATACCACCTCCGGATTTAGCCCCCAGTGACTATTTCCTATTTCCGAACCTAAAGAAATGGCTTGGTGGAAAGAGATTTAGCTCCAACGATGAAATTATTGGTCAAACAAATGCCTTTTTTTTTTGGACCTCAAAAAATCCTATTTTTTTGGAAGGGATACGCAAATTGGAGAAACGTTGGACTAAGTCTATAAGTCAATTAACAGGTGGTACTTGATGGGAGCTGTGTTGCATTTCATATAACTACGAGTTCGAGGAGTTCGAAAAGTAACGGACTATTTAATCAGCCCTCGTATAAATCGCTGCCTGCGGTGAATTCCAAACTTCCCAAATTCCGACGAAAATGGTGTTGGCATACACAAGTCACTCTATCGAATGGAATCCGCAAGGAAGACGTAGAAGAGGAAGACTATCACACACTTGGCGCCGCCAAATCGAAATTGAACCAACCAAAGAAGGCAAGATTTAAGACAATATAAAAATACTCGCATTGAACAAACCAGAATGGAATATATTTGTTATGGCAATATGTTCCTTAAAGGAACTACGAAAACTTATATACGTACGTAGGCCGTGGTGAATCCGAAGTTCAAACTAGTTTTTTTTTTTTTTTTTTTTTTTTTTTTTTTTTTTGTATAATTAAAATTAAAAAATTATAATTAACATAATATTAAAAATTAATAATAACTATTATCTCTCTTTTAAAAAAAATTACTGACCATAAGCTCAAATAAATAGAAATAAAAATAATGAATAATTATTATATAATTATAATTTTATTACTTTTTTCGAAATCGTATTGCAATTTTTTTCTAAAACAAAAAAAGTTATAAAAATTTAACGGTAAATAATTAAAATCGATTACCAGCCAAAGTTGGGACTGCTTAATTTACACGCAATACAAATGTAAACAAAAGATTATCATTCGCTGTTTGGTTGCTCTTCTCGTTTCTGTTGTTCTCTTATGTAAGAAAACCGTATGAGTGTTGTGTATTTCAATGCATGCGTTAAAATTGTGCTGGAAATCACACATTAGACACGATTTGCATCACACCCAATTACTCAATGTAGATACAATTTGTTAAATACATACATATAACAATGGCTAACAAAAGTAATAATAAAAATCATATTCATCATAATGATAATATTATAAAAATAAAATGTGAATAACTAGAAAAAATTTTCATATTAAGAATTGTACCAGAGCACAACATGTACTAAAATAAATTAGGGGAGTTGAAAACGTAAGGCCTTAAAGAGTATTCATAAAAAGGGCCATCGATTTTTTTTTTTTTTTTTACTAATTTCGACAAAAACCTTAAACCTCCCTTCGGGTAGAAATAATTTGTAAATTTTGTACTAAAGAAAATATTACAAAATTATGTTTTTGAGGTTAAAGTCAGGGAAATTTGCGGAAGGCCGAAAGGTTTTGTAGATCATACACAGCTTTAAAAGAAAAATACACTCCTCTGATTTACTAGCATTCGGACCTGCCAGAAAGATAAAATGAGATAGTGGCTTAAGCTATGTACAGACGGCTGTAAGATACTATAACAACCGACATGATTGATAAGTTTCTATCGTTTTTTGAAACTTTTCAAACACTAATTACGAGCCCTATTTGCGTTTATATCGTAAGCGACAATTTATCAAATTTTTTTTTTTTTTTTGCTTGCATAAGTACTTTTTACAATGAAGCACAAATTCATAGACTTTGAA
Source organism: Pollenia amentaria (assembly GCA_943735925.1). NCBI lineage: Eukaryota > Metazoa > Arthropoda > Insecta > Diptera > Polleniidae > Pollenia > Pollenia amentaria. Next base: position 19,889,707 of record OX031010.1, on the reverse strand, counting down.
TTTGTACCGTTGCGTAGGAAAAGCCCATCTTAATCCAAATAAAGTAATGCATTGCTTAAGAGAAAAATAATGTTAACCCTTCTCCTGTAAAATTCGCCTGTAGTCGCTTACGATATAATCGCTAATAGGGCTCGATTAGATCTGGGAAAACTTTTTTAACAAAATACTGAAGACGTGTATTATAATGTAAAATTGCCTTTAATAGTAAGACAACCATATTGTCAGACATCTGATAATCGTGTGAACATCATTCCCCATCATTGTAAGCTAATTTTTTATTGATAGATGTGTTAAATTAATGCGCCATTGGCAACACTGTCGGAAAAATATTTCTTTTGGCAACTCTGCAAATACTTATGAGGTAAAAGAAAAAACCGAAAGTTCAATTTGGCAAAATTGAAAAACTGAAATGAATTTCAATGAAAATAAATGAAACATTTTAAAACAACATCAAAATATTTACTCTTGCTTTTGTCGGTTCCATTACAATATTTTCACTTTTCAAATTCATATTCACACAATTGACAATTAACATTTTCTGTCAATACATACTATTGACCAGGGCAGTGGAGTCGGAGACGCAGTTGAGGGTTTTGTACCGAAGTCGGAGTCGGAGTCGAAGTACCCACAAAAACTCGCGACTCTTACTCCAAAATTTTTCGGCAATACAAATTTAAAAAAATTTTTTCTACAAATTTAAAAAAAAAACCTCGGTTAATTAATCGAGCGATTAACCGATTAAATCAAAAGCCCGATTAATTGAATACCCTAGTACATAGATTCAGTAGGAATAAATCCTTATACAATTTTTGATAAATTCTCTGTTATACCCTCCACCACTAGTGGTAAATGAGAGTAACATACTAAGTTTATCATTGCGTGTGAAACTTTTTTATTATTCATTTAAGACCGTAAGCCGTAGAACACATAACCAAAAAACCACGCAAATACATAATGGCGGGAATCGAAAACCCCGGCGCTGAAAGACTACTAGCTCACTAACAACTAGCCTACGCCGTAGGAATGGGCAAATTGAAAAAATATATCGATATATATCGTAACGATATTTTTTAAGATCAAAAATATAGATATATCGATGTAACGAACGTATTAAGGTGAAATTATTACCAAATTTAAAAAGTTAATATACCTATGTCAATACATATTTACATATGTACAAACATATCACATGTAATTCCATTCTAACTTTTTATTGTTTATTTTAATTTCAAATTTACTGCCTGTCCCTCGATTTCGAACGAAACTTTCATTCGCTTAACTTTCATTTAAACCAAAAACCAATTTTAAAATTTAGTTTTTAAGGGTAAGTTCTGCGAACGAAGTTTTCGTTTGAAATCGAGGGGCCGGCAGTTAATTCTACAATAATAAAAAAATTTAAAAAAAAGTAAAGAATACAAAAAAATTTTAATTTATTCTCCATATGAAATCTAACAAAAAAAAAATTAATTGGGATTATATAATGCCGGTAAACGAAACTTGTGACAAACTATGCAATTAAATAGTGTAATATTTTATTTTTACCCCCATATTCATAAAAAATATTTATATTTTTATAGCAGGTTTATGAAACGAATTTTCTATGAAAATTTGTTTAATAAACTTTTTTTTAATCAAAAATATTTTTTATGAAAATGGGGGTTAATATATAAGAACATGCTCAAATAAAAAAAACAAACTATTTTTTTTTTATTATTAACATTCCAACTTTCATGAGTCTTTTGCTTCTAATACGCCATAATTAAGGCGATTCTTTGCATAATTCTAGGAACCCTTTTAAGAATATTTTTTCCGCGCTTATTTTTTTGTTGCTGAACTCTGAACGAGACAAAACTGAACTGTGTAATCTATGAAAATGTACAATGGAGAAGCGTCGTTATTTTCCTAATATAAGTTAAAAAACATATGATGCAATTCTTAAAAAACAACAGTATTGTAAGCAGTTGAGCGACGGTTAAAATGTTGAATTTTATTATAAAGAGATCTTACAAATATCGAATTCGATAGTCGTGGGAAAATATCGATGTATCGATATATCGGTATTTTAAATATCGGCGATATATATCGATTAAAATTTTTTTAAAATATCGATATTTTGATATATCGATATTTATTGCCCATCCCTAGCCAACGGGGGCAGTTTAATCAAAATCTGATATATAAAAACTATTGGGTACACGTCAGTAGGTGTCATCTTTAGAAGCTTATAGTTATGGAACCGCTGAACCAAATTTCATAAATGGTTTCCTAGATCCAAAGTTTAAATACTCTATTAGTATTGGTTTTGCAGCTAGGAACGCTTAAAGTTGCTAGTGGACACACAGGTACCCGGTTATGCCGTCTACGGTAAAGTGAGTTTATATATTTTGGGTCCTTAAGTAATTCTACGTCGATTTAGCCATGTCCGTCTGTCTGTTGAAAACACTCTCACTTGCGAAAGACTCAGCGGAATAAAACAATTTCTGTGTAAAATTGTTTATGGTTCTCCTAAGCAGTTTGGGATTGAAATGCAGCAAAAGCGATTTTGTAGAAAAGGAGTTATAAACCAAAATCTGGAACAATATAAAAACATACATTGGTGAAGGAATGCACCGATTCTCGTTACATTTTGAACCAATTCGTTATAAATGACTAGAAATCATACTTCTTAATTTTGTAAAGATCGGTAATAAATTTACCATAAGCCCGAAAAAAAGTGTGAGCTTTTCGCGACCGGGTTAAGGGATGATTTTCGACCTATAAACTTAGCCGGAATTCGGATAGCTAATGGGTGCCTCTATGAGCACTTGCAGCTTAACAGAAGCCGCTTTTGCATTGGATGTTAGGAAGTCTGGATCGTTGGCAAGGTATACACATAGTTCTAGACAATCACGTGCTAAAATTGCCTATGCTAGTCCCGAGAAGCTCTATGCTTGTCTGCAGGAAAGAAAGAATTGTGATCTGCATTTAAGGGCATCGGGGTGCCTTTGATAATCTTGTTCACATCTAATTTATAAATTTTGATCTAGATGTGATATTATAAAAATAAAGTGTTTGTAATGCGTTTGGTTTGAATCTAAATAAGGCCATATGCTAGGCCACTTTAACCTACCTACTTTTTTTCTTCATAATACCTTTACTGTCGCTCTTTTTCGCCAGTGCGAGTTCGAGTACAAGTTTAATTTGCAATTTTCTTTTATTATATTTTATTAATTTATTGTTATTGTTGTTTGTTTTTTTTTACAGATTTAGATAGACAAGAAATCTAAACTACGAGTAGCACCAGGCCCACTTGTTCGTATCAAGCAAAGAGCCAACGATGGCAACTAAATCTCATCCACAATATACGCCATCAGCAACAGTTTAAACTTTAAAGCTTATTAACGACAGCGACAACAACATTAACAAGAATCAAGAAAAAAACGAAAGCAGTAAAATCAACTTGAAGATAAAAGTTTCCAGCGAAAATTGAGAGTCAACTAGATTCAGAGATCATTCGCCTCGTTGGTTGTACGATTTTTTGTTTTTTTGTCGGTTTTATTGAGTTGTGTTAACTTGTACGGAGTCGTGTCGTATCTTTTTGTAATTATTATTATTTTTTTTTTTATTTTTTTCTTATTGTTGTTTTATTCATTTATTTGTTTACCTTATTTTGGCTTATATTTTGTTTTTGTATCACCAACGATTGTATTAAAGTTTTTATTTAAATCGAAGTTACTTTGCTCAGGTTTATCAGAACGTTTTCAACCGCTTTACGGCAAACAACGCAAACGCGAAAATTTAAAGCAAAAAAAAACCAACGAACGAATTTGCTTTAATCTTTTGAAACGAACATAAAATTAAACACGTTCTAATCAAAAGGAATAACAGAATTGAAAAAATACAAAAAGAGTTTTTTCAAAATTAATTTAAAAACTAAAATATTTAGTGAAACCGCAAAAATTATACCACCATGTTATAACGAAAAAAAAACTCAAAAAAGCCACAATAAAACGTGCAGTTTCGTTGTTTTTGTGTTAAGCAAAAAATATTGCAACTTTTGGCCGGAATTAAAATTTTGTAATATTTTTTTAAAATTTAGAAAAGAAAAACAAAAAAAAATTAACCAAACAGATCTATCGAATTACCTTTAAACTACCTCTTTTTTAAATTTAAATAAATTAAAACAGTATTAAATAAATTTAAATATAAAAAAAAAAAAAAACAACAAAATGACTTCCAAGGAACAAATTATGGCTAGTGAGGAGAAAACTTATGAAAAACCACCAGGTATGTGATTTTTTTTTTTTTTTTTTTTTTTTTGTTAAAATTGTGTCTAAAATTAAGAAAAAATTTTAAAAAAAACTGGAACTGGAAAATTAAATTTAAGAAAAAAAAAAATTATTTTAAACACACAAAAATGGTTTTATTTAATCAAAATGTTTTTAAAAGTTTAGAAAAATTTAACTGTTCTTGATAAGAATTAAAAATTGTTCTATTATTATTTTAAATTAAATAAAAATGAAGTGTTAAATAATAATTATGTACGGAAAATTTTAATGAATTTAAAAAAAAAACGGGGAAAAACATTTTTAAAAATTTTGCTTAAATTTTAAAATAAATAATTAATAAAAGTATATCATTACAAGGTTTCATCTTAAATTGTGCAATTGGTTTTAAAATTTTTAGTCTTTAAAAACAAATTTTTAATTTAATTACAAAAATTTCGATTAGAATAAAAAAAAATTTGGTTTAAATGTTATAAAAAATAAGTTTATAAAAAACTTAAGGTAGAACTACAAAACACGCGTTAATTCGTCGACGAGTATCGTGCGTTCAAAAAATTTAAGTGCATGAAAAAGGGCAAGTTACACAGCGCCCGTTGTAAAAGCCTTAATGCTGGTTCACACTCTTCAAGTCTTAGCCGCCAAGTCTTGAGTTTTTAGGATAAAAAGAGGATAAGAAATGGCATGCTCTTTCCCCTTCTCTCATTAAAGCTCAAGACTTGACGTCTAAAACTTGAAGAGTGTGAACCAACACTTACTGTGCTCAGTCTGAGTTCACACTATGAAAGTTTTCTTTTAAAAAGTCTGAGTTTATTGGTAAAATAGAGAGAATAGAGAGAAGAAAAACATGTTCTCTGCCCCTTTTAAGATGGTTTTAGACGACATGTATTTAACAGTGCTTGTCAAACTTTTCACTGCAAAATACATAAATGGCGTGTAAAATAAAAAAAAAAATTGCTTCTGGAAATGTCAGCTCTAATTAGCAGTGTAAAAATTTTCAATTAGAGAATGTTCTATTTATTAAACATCAAACCTTTTGAAATCATCTGTTTTGCAAGTAACTTGTTTGTAGCGGCAAGTTTACATTAAAATCTATTTATTTACACATAGTTAAAAAAAAAACACACAATATTAAATTAACTGAAATACAATTAAAAGTGAAAAGTGAAAAGGAAATTAGTATATAATTTGCTGTTAAGAACGATTTTAGTTAATGTCAGATGAAACCAAAAACGAACGTGTGAAAGCGAAAACAATAAACCTTCTGTATGTGCAAATGTTGACAGAGGTGCGCTTTACAATTACATCTGGCAAAGCCACTGCAAATGCATGTCGTCTAAAAGCAGCTTTACCCAGAAACTTGAGTTTCTGAAAGAAAACTTTCATGGTGTGAAGACAAACTTATTGAATTTCAGGCTATTTTTTGTTTTGATTTTGTAGCCCTTGCTTTCTTCTTTTTATACAATAATTTAACCTTTTCATTAATTTTTTCCTCCAATATTCACAAATTTGTTAAAATTATTCTCTTTTACTGTCAGATGATTACTTGTCAAAAATACACAACGCGTTAAAAAAGTTCAAAATTAACCAACCAACTTTTATGCCGCACACGCGTCAAAATATTTTTTATGTAACTTGCTCTATGAAAAAACACACTACATTAACTTTTTTTGACAGAATTCTGAATTAATATAAAATTCTAACAAATTTTGGAAACTAACCCCCATATTCATAAAAAATATTTTAGTTTTATAGCAGGTTTATGAAACGAAGGTTCTATGAAAATTTGTTTAATAAACCATTCATTAATCAAAAATATTTTTTAAGTAAAGAAATAAAATTAAATAAAATTTTCAAAGTTTGGGAATACAAAATTTTTCATTAAATGTAAGAAAAGATAAACTCACTGTTTTATTGTTGGAATTTTGTTTAAGCTTTAATATCGTTGCAAATAAGTCTTTTTGAGTGTTTGTAATTCTCATTCTCTCTGTAGTCTTATTTACTGATATTTCTGGCCTTTCTAAAATTTTTTGGGAAAACGTTTCCTGATGGTCTGGCCTAAGCAGCCAGTGAAATGCGCTTAGAAACAGCTTATCCTCCAACAATAAATTTCAGTATTTTTATCAAGAATAAAAACAGGGAATTAAGCACAACAGACTACATAAAACTTTATATTTTTTTATGAGCGCATGCTTACTTAGCATTTCCATTGATTTGGCAACATTTATACGTTTAGCGGAAAAGAATTCTCAAATTGAAATTTCGCTGTTTAAATGTAAGCACGAGCTTAACATTTTATTGGTCTGGCACCATTAAAACGTTTTACTTTGGCCTTAAGTGTAGGACCCCATTCACACACGCAAAGTTTACTTTGACAAAGAAAAGACACCAGCAGAATGGCCAAATATGTTTTTCGTCATCATTCTACTTTTAAAATTGTATGTATTTAACTAAATAATTTAAACAAAAAGAATACGGGAATTTTTCTTGTTTTTATAAATTATTTTAAACACGAAAATAAAAACATGTATGTTTTTCTTCTTGAAGTGTTATTGTTGTTTCTATACAAAACAAATAAAACAGGCTTTTATGGATTGAATATTAAACAATGTTATTTTAACATCTTTCATTTAGAATTAATATGAAACAATGATAATTTTAAATAAAACTTTTGCAGGATTTTCAATTAACATTGCGCCATGTTAATTTAATATTGATATTTTTTTTCTGTGTGCCTGTTATATAAATTTATTTTTAATCGTAATATGTAAGTTCTTAATTTAAATGTATTTTTAATAAAAAAAATTTTTAATTTAATTTCTTAATTAGAGGTGTGCAAGTGACGTGATAAAGTTTTCGCGCCAGGCGTAATAAGCGCGTGAATCAGTTTGATTATGATTAATTACGCGTGAAATTATCAGCCTTATTACGAGAGTCGTTGTTGTGGTCTAAGTCGTAGTCGTTTAAAATTTTTGTCGATTCCATTTACATTTTAGGTCAACGACAACGGCAACGATAATGTAAAACACATTGAGAGTTTTTATCGTATTTATGTAGTTTGCGACAATCATAATAACTATTTCTAAAAACTAGTCGTTTTCGACAACGACACGACACCCATAGCGGCGAATATTTTAAGATTGCGCATGAATTGAGAATTAAGGCGTGATCTTTCTTACAAAGACATTTTTATATAATTGTCTAAATTTTAATTACGGGTGGGGAAGAGAGAAGGGTTTTTGTATTCGGTACTCGGCGAACGCTTGGTTCTCATTTTCTTTGTTGACATTTGCTTTGCTTTTTGACAAAAAAAGCAACAATATTAACAGAATGTTGCCGGCAACATGTTCGCCTGTGCGACCGCGAATGAAAAAAGAGGAGAATTTCAGATGTTTTCCTTCCAGATGTTCGCTCGTCTAAACTGGGACTAAATGGTGCGTACATGAATTTCTGTAAAAAGCAACAACATAATTACAAAATATTTATGACATTATTTCTGTGGTTTTCATGTATAATCGCGTAAGTTATAAAACCAAACTTTTCAGGAGAGCAAAAAAAAATATTTTTTTCAATTGCGGCTTCTGTAGATGCTTTTTTAAACTTTTTTCTTTACTATCCTCTTAACAGTGACTTTCTACGTATTATACATAGTTTTCATGAAAAAATCCTCACAGGATCACAATCTGTAAAAGGATTAAAAATGCATATGTTTGATTGACTCATTAAGTGTGTGCAATATAACATCATATCTCCACATAAGTTCTTTTTTGTGAAAATAAATGTTATCATTTTAATCACACATGACGACTTACGTTGTTATTTTTACGACTTACGTTGTTATTAATAGAAAAATTTTCAAAAAATACTTTCATACTTTTTGCACGAATAACATCACATATGCTTTTTATTTGGAAACATATTCAGCAATTTTACAATTTTTAGCGATGTATGTCGACATAAATCGTTATAATAGCAAAATATTTTATTAAACAGTTAACTTAAGTTGTTTTTAGCAGAAAAAAATTAATAATACTACATTATATTCTAAAAAGCTTAATACTTATAAAAACCTAATGCAAAATGTAACACTTTGACATCATTATCTCAATTTCGGTAAAAACCGACTTACGCGATTATTCGTGAAAACCACAGATTTGTGCTTCCAATGTTATTCTTTGGTGTTGCGTTGCGTTTTACATGATTAGGGCCTTAATAAAATTAAAAAGATTGTAAGTCTTTGCAAATGAGTTGAGAGTGAACGTGGGTAATAACAAAAATTTTGTTAGTGAGCGTGCCTAATCGTGAGAATTTTTAAATTACTCGTACGTAAGCTTTTGTGATTACATGTCCTTTCCTTCGGAATGTAAGTGATCGTAAGTCACTCACGCGCACAACTCTATTCTAAATTAGTATAATTATTTGCAAAATCAAACACGTTTTTTATTTAAAACATTTTAGAGTGCTATAAATTACATATATTGACAGCGAATTCGTTAAAAAATAAACTTTCCAGTCATTTGAAAAATATAAACAAATATTATTTGTTTTTTTTCAATATTGTTTTGTAATTTAAGCTAAAAAAAATATATTCCGCTTAAATTAAGAACAAGATCCATTCGGTAGACATTTTTTTTATTCTTTTTTCACTAATTTGTTAATGAAAATTTCACCTTAAGAACAAAAAAAACATTTGATTAACTCTTTGACGTTAGGCAAAAAGGAGTTAAGTAAAAAAAAATGCATTTTGAGTTTTTCATTAGGTTTAACTCCATTTTGTTTTTTTTTTTTTTTGTTCTTTCGTTTGGTATAAATAACTGGAATTTAGCACAACTGCTTCTAAATGTTAATCATTTGCTCTTTAGGAAAAAAAATAATAAATATTTTTAAATTTAACATAACGAAAAACTACATTTTCTGACTTAAGACCTTTTTGCCTAAATTTAAGAAACTTTAACACTAACTAAGCAAACAAGTTGTTGATTTTGCACCCATTACCGAAATAATTATATTGATTACTAAAAATTTTAAAATTTTAAAAAAATATTTTCAATAAATGATATTTTTAATTTTAATTAAAAAAGTGATCAAAAAACTTTGCCATTTCAAACAATAACAAGTCTACATGTTTAAATTATTTTATTTTAAACGAAAAAAGTCAATTAAGATTTTTTGTTATTTGATTAAAATTTTAATTAAAAATTTATTTCAAAACAACTAAAATGTTAATTAAATCAATATTAAATTTTTAAACTAAAAAAAAAATTTATTGAATCAATTATCACATTAATTAAATTTAAATACTTTTTAAATCATTTTTTAATTGATAAAATACTTTTTTCCGTGAATATAAAATTTAACTTTAAAAAAGTTTATTTATATTGATTAAATTTCAAATTTGACCAAAACCGAGAACTTAATAGTGCTTGAGTTGATTGTGGCAGCACTGTTAGGCCCCTTTCGCACACGCAAACTTTACTTTGCAAAGTCTTGAGTTTGATGGAGAGAAGGGAAAAAATTAATGGCCATGAGTACAGACTTTGATGAACTCGCAAAGCGACTTTTTTCTTCATTACATGAAAGAATCAACCTTTTATACCAATATCTATCCCTCGACCAAAATTCAGACCTGTATGATGATCTCAAAAGACGGTATGTACCAGAAACCAAAAATATTATGTATGAAATGCATGGGAACAAATAACTTTAAAGCTTATTTACTCAGAATTTTGTTTTTTGCACTTGTACCTAGGGTATTCATTTAATCGGGCTTTTGCTTTAATCGGTTAATCGCTCGATTGATTAACCGAGGTTTTGGTTTAATCGGGTAATTCTATTATTGATCGGTTAACCGATTAGTAAAGTTTTTTTTTATAAATTAAGTAATTTTAATAATAAAAATGCATAAAATATTTATTATTTGGAGTTTATTAGTAAAAAAAAAGACAATATCACACATAACAATTCTTGAACTAAAATGAGCAAAGATAAAAATAAATCATAAATATGTTATACATATTTTGTAATTAATAAATAAATATATAATTAAAAAATAAACTGTAAGATACTTTTATCAATTATTTCAATAGTTTAAGGAGACCTTAAAAAATAATATTTTAGAAAAATGTTTAGGATTTAAGCGATCCTTTTCTTAAGTTTTGATAAAATTTGACTTAAACAAATTCTCTCACTTCTCGTTGATGTTGGAGAAATCGAAGGCAACCCATAATACAGAATATCTATTCAGCCTTATTACGGTTGTCGTAAACGACTTAGTCGTAATTTGTAGTAGATTAAAAAACACAGGTTGTGTGTTTCTATTACAAAAAACGACCCAGTCGTTTACGACAACGACAACCGTAATAAGGCTGAATTACACAGTCCTTTTCCTGGATTTCTCTAAATGTATAAAATCTTCCATTATGCTATTCGAGTCCTGTTTTAACTTTTTTTTTTTGAACTCTTCTAATTGTTAAAAGATTGATATGAGAAGATATGAGAAGAAACAAAGAACTTAACACATACATATAAAAAGTACGTGAAACAAAAAGCTGTTGACAGCAGAGACCTATTTAAAATGAAGATCACTAAACAACTTCTTTTCTATGAAAAAATATTTTCTAAACGCATACCTTTTGTATATGAGACAAAACAAATAATTAAAAACACAAAAAAATGTGATATAATACTAAAAAAAATTTTAAATTTCGCTTCATCGGTTAATCGACTGCAATTAATCGGTTTAATCATTAATCGAAAAGAGCCAATTTTCAATAAACCAATCAGTTAATCGGGTAGTAATTAATCAAAATGAATACCCTACTTGTAGCCCTTTGCTTTTAAGCCCAACAATTAATACGTATTTAGATGTGATAGAATCAATCTGTAAACAGTTTTGGATTCAGTACCCTAAAGAAAATTAAAATCACATAACACACTTCTTCCTCCCAACTTTTTCCCCCCCGACCAATGTTATTAAACAAGAATGTCATTATTAGCTTTGAATGCTTGATAAAATTTATTTTCTGGTATTTTTATCTCTATTTATTATCTTAAATCTTTTGTGATACGATGAGAATATTTGAAGGCAATTCCAAACATTTCGAAACAAAAGGCAAGTTGAGCACCTTTTTTCAACTCGAATGTTTGAAATATGTACATATTAGGGACGTAACGAACACCGATAACTTGAAATATCGCCGATATATCAGTATCTGCAATATTTTACTGTCGATACATCGATAATTTTTTTAAAGTTTTTTTGAAAAAACAATTTATTTTTCAATGGTTATTTTTTACATAACAACTAAGCGAAATAGCACATTTAAAAGCGGAACGTAAAATCAAAACAGAATCATCAGCCATGTCACAGAGTACAATTCCGTTCGGAACCGAAGAAAACATATTTAGTTGTTTATTGATAGAAAGTATATTTTAATAGTTTTTTGGCCTTTAAGATACAGAAAACTCCCATTCCGTTCAAGAAAACAAAAACGGTTTCATACCGCAGTTTTTTTACGTAATTTTCTGAAGCACCAAAATACGGAATGAATTGCGTTTCCGAACGGAATTGTACTCTGTGACATAGCTGAATATATTTATTTTTTTGTTTTTTAATTATTTAGCTGAAGGTATCACGCGTTCTATGCGTTTGATACTTTGTTTGCCTTTTTGTCAAGACGCATGCAAATGTGGAAACTAATCCCACCTAATGCGTTCAATGCGTATATGTAGTATACGCATTTGCTTTGTAAGTTGTCAATACAATTTTACACTGACTCTACTTTTTTGACAGATGTTTAAACGCATCAACGTATTGAACGCGTAGTGTGGACCTCCAGCTAAGCCGTTTTGCTTTGAATCATACAAGAAGATGATTTGTATGCCATTTTAAAGAGAATACTTGGGGCTGCAAACAGTATATTAAAAAAAAGTGTAATATCTGCAAAAAATTTAATTTTAAAAATGGACTAAGTCAAAAACCTAATTTTTTTTTTTTTTGGCTGATTTTTTTAACATAATTCCCCAAACTGTTCTTTAAAATCCTAAAACTTTGAAGGAGGTGTTTTTTCTTTTTTAAGATATGATTTTATTTTTCGTTCGCAGCCTGTTAAAAATAATCCTAAAATAAAAATTTTAATATTGTAATTTTGAGCAATAAGTATTTATTAAATCTGATTTCTGTGATTTTGGTTGTTTAAAAAAAAGTAACCACATTGATAAAGTTTCTTTTGTTTATTTGTTGCATTTTTTGTTGGAGCTTAATGTGGGCACTTTCAAAGAAAAGTGCACTTTTTTTCACGTTACGTCTTCAAGAAATTAAATGAGTTTTATGCATTACTTGGCTTCGCTCGGAAGCAATTTACTAATGAGAAATGGAAAGGAGGCAGTGTGCTATTTTTTACGTTTTTAGATTTTTATTGATATTTGTGAAAATAAAAATAATTTTGTTAAAAATTTTGTGTAACGTCCAAGAGGCTACAAAATCCATAAACAAGGCCACTGCTATATTCAGCCATGTTACGGAGTACAATTCCGTTCGGAAACGGAATTCATTCCGTATTTTGGTGCTTCAGAAAATGACGAAAAAATTTTGCGGAATGAAACCATTTTTGTTTTCATGAACGAAATGGGAGTGTTCTGTATCTTAAAGGACAAATAACTATCAAAATATATTTTCTATCAATAAACAAATATGTTTTCTTCGCTTTCCGAATGGAATCATTCCGAACGGAATTGTTCTCTGTGACATGGCTGATTGTCTGAAGTTATTCCGTTAGTTTGCAGTTTTCGAACATTAAAATCTAATAAATAAATAAACTGAGATAGAGAATAGTTCAGAAGCCCAAAAATTGGCGGATTACTTAGCATTAGTTCTGAATGAAAGAATTGACAGTTTAGAGAATAGTGAAACTTATTATTTATCTACATTTATTCACATATTTTAAAGACGATCGCTTCAATCGTATCGAAAAAACGTCTTACTGAGCTACTATGACTATGCATTCTGAAATTGTGGAAGACCTTTGAAGCGTTTGTGAACAAATTATAGGAAAATCCGAGGAGGATGAGCCTCTCACTATCCTTAGCTTTCGTTCTGCTAAAGAAAAAAGTTTTCAAATGAGTTCTGTCGCATCTGAGTGACTGTTTTCCACTGCAGGTCTGGTTGAAACGGATCTACGGAAAAGTTGGGAATACCTTGTATTTTTAACAAAATGTTTGTCAATATCAATTTTAAATATTATTTATCTTCTACTCTATAATTTTGTATAATAAAAAAAAATTATTCTACTCTTGTTTTGCAAATTTTACCTTGAACTCAAATTTAATATTCTTATCGGTATCGCCGATATTTCTTTTTGAGTATCGTTATCGGTATCGTATCTGCAAAACGGGATATCATCGTTACATTCCTAGTACATATATAGTTTTTACTGATAAAACACGTTTTATTGCATAAAATTGCCAATAATTGGTTAAAATTTTCTTAGATCCCGTGAATAAAAAAAATCCGTCATATTAGAAACCCTAAAAACAGCTGACCTCAACGTGCTAAAGAAAACCTTGATTTTTTATATATGTGCCAAATTTTATATACATACATACACTATAACGATTTTTCAAAAATTACCAAAAATAGACAGACAAGACAGTTAAATTTAAATCAACCAAATATTAAAATTGGCCAATCAATTTAAGTAAATAAGTGAACATAAACACATAAATCTGTTAAGTAAAGAAATGTAATTAACATAAAAAATTAGGTTAACGAGATAATTAGCAAAAATTGGTAATAAAAAAGGTTTATGCAAATTTAGAAATTAGAGGAATTAAAAGTAATTTTTAAATTTATTCATATTAAAAAAATATTATTGATTAGATTTAAAAATGTTTTTTAAAAAACAAATTTATGTTTAATATAAAGGAACTACTTAGTCATCGTCCACACTTGAAATTCTTGATGCTGCAATTTTTAAAAATTCTGCTTTAAAATTGCATTAGTGTCCTGGGGCTACTCTCTATTGCGATACGAATACAATATCGATGCGAAAGCTAAATGTCAACTTGGTACTCTTTATCACTTTCGCAAAATTGTTTGAAAATTAAGAAATACTGGTAATAAAAATCAAAGATAGCGCAGATTTCCAGCAATGAAGTAGCAAAATATTAAAAAAAAAAATTTGAAATTGGTAAGTTTAAATAAAAGAAATAATGATGATTTACGAAAAGAAAAAAATAAAAGGATGCGAAAGACAAATGCGCAACCGCATTAAAGAGTACCGTAACCAATCACTAGATTTGCTAAAATTGTCTTTCGCATCGCAATAGACAGTAGCCCTCCAGGTTATGAAATTATAGTTATGCAATTTTTGTATTTTTATCTTGTCTTTCCTCCTCTCAGTTTTAGATTTTATCAAGGCGAATTCACTAGTTGTTTACATAAAAAATAGTTTGTATACAAAACTTTGACAAATCGACTACCGAAAAATATAACCATATGTTGACTTGACCCCACTTTCTAGTGAATTCGCCTTGATATTTTATATATAAATACAAATACCTACAGCCGACTTCAAGCTAAAAAGTGTGATAATAACAAAACGGAATTGCAGAGTATATAAACAATATAAAATACAAAAATTGCAAGACTAGAATTTTATAATTTGGACACATGCACTTTAAAAGCCGGGGGCTTATTCTGGCAGTCATGATCGAATACTTTTTCGATTCGAAAGCAATTTTGTTGTTAATTCTTTCAGTCAATACTGAACGAATCGACATTATTTTTTTAGTATTGTAAAAACTCACCTCGACCTGTAGTTGTTAACAAATTGTCTTTATTCTTATTATGGCAAATAAATCGCTGAGGCTGGGTTGTTAAGATCTCAGTTAAACTGGGCTTAGTTAATCTGAAAACAGATTTGTGCCGCCATTACCAAGTTAAAATAAAAAATTTTAACGCAACAGCGTAACAGTTTTGCTTTAAATGTTGGTCTTCAATGAAATAATACAAAAAAAAATCACATTTCGTCGAAAAAATCCAAGTTTCAGACTACGTTAAACTAAGTTTAAATTTAATCCACATCTCAAAAACCCAGCCTGAGTGTTTAAACGCCGGTTTAGTTAAACTAAGCAAAAATGTATATGTAGTTTGAACTTCACAGTTGTAAATCAGTGTCCCATGTATTATGTGTAGTTTAAAGCTGAGATCACACGATTGCCGCACCAATGCACCAATTTTCACACTTGTTAATACCCCAATCGTGTGACTGCACAATCAAATGCGTCGTGTAACAATCGAGGGCAATATTGTGCTAACTTTTACCAATAAAATGCAACACTGGTGCGGCAATCGTGTGACTACTTGATATGCAACCGCGCGTCAATAAAAATGACAAAAATGTACCAATATTTATTGGGTTCTTGTGCGGCAAACAACACAATACGCGCCAATATTTGCCTGTTTTAATAAATTTACTTTTGTGTGTTTCTTTTAGTAGGAATAAATTAAAAATAAAAATTGGGAATTTAGCAAGTCATTAATAAATAAATTAAGAATAAATTTTGTATTCCCGATTTTTTTTTTTTATATTAGTGCAATAGCTGTTCAGGACAATATAAGAGAATATATACAGGAAAACGGAGCAAAATGTTTGGAAATTCTTTAAAGCGTTTATTTTTGAATATAAAAATGCTCTATTTCTTTATAAGTATATTTTAAAAAATAATTTTACTTTGTTTAATTTTTGGAGTTTCATATATTTTACTCAGAAAATTTCAAATAAAACAATTCAACAAAACTTTGTTTGAATATATGATACAATTTTATTTTTTTTAATGAACAAGCGAATTAACTAGATCTTTCAAACAAATAAAAAAGCTACCACATCAGCTCTTTTCGCAGTTGGCACAAGTAAGAACAATCGTGTAACGTTTCGCTTTGTACCTACTAGCGGCAATTAAATTTGTATAAAACAGGGCAATGTCACACGATCAGAATATTTTTTTGGGGGCAACTTCATAATTGTGCGTCAATAAAGCACAATCAGAATTGTGTCATATTGGTGCATTTGCGGCAATCGTGTGATCCCAGCTTAAAAAGTAACATGTGGCAGCACTACGATAAATGTTGTCAAATTCATGACTCAACTCAAGATGTTCTTTTAACTTGCATTTAGTTCCATTCAAAGTCTGAAAAACTTAAATTTAACTCGAAAACTTTGGGAAGAAATTATCTGTCTTAAAATTTTTTTGGGAATATAAAAAATATTTTTTCTGGGTATGCCTGGGAATATTTTTCAGTTAAAAATACCCTAACTGCTATTAAACACTGTTAAATTAAATTTAATTTTTTCTTTCTTATAAACACAAGGATATTTGGGTTGTTTACGGAAGGCTGGTTATCAGGTTATATGGTTATTTAGTTATATTCACAACAACAAAATACATTTTTTTAAATTTGTTTAAATATATTTTGTTGCTGTTATTATAACTACATAACTACATAACCTGATAATCCGCCTCTCGTGAACAACACAATTGTTTGTAACAAATTTTATTCAAAATATAATTTAATTTACACTTTCAAGAATGCGGAATTACATACAAAAACTTCAATGTTTAAAAAAAATCATTTACATTTTTGTTTACTTTTTCTAAAACGATTTCCACGTTTTTTGCCTTTTAAGTAAATAAAAATGTAAACAGTTTATAGCAGTTTGGGGGTTTTGTTTAATTTTTTTAGTTAAATACTATATAAGTTAATTTTAATTATAAAAATTGCAAAAGCTAAATGTTTTTTTAAATTTTGCTGACTAATATACATAGTACATAAAACCATTAAAAAGGTCATTAACAACATTATGTTAACAAGACACGCGACTTAAATTTAAAAAAAAAAAACATGCATTCCCCTACTTTACATATCATTTCAATGAAAATAGTTCAAATTCCATAATTTACGCAGAAATTCACGTATAGATTGTAGTAAAATGCATTAAAATGCATAAATAATAAACCTAACAGTATAATTGCATGTAAAGTAGTGGTTTGGTATGCGTAAAGGCCCAGTTAGCTGACAGTAACAGCAATGTAACCGTACAGTAAAAAAGTAAGAAAAACCTATTTCCTACAGATTTACCGCCTCAGTTATAAAAAATAAAACCGGTTAATAAAGGGATTATGAAACGGATTTTCATACAAAATCCGTACACATTGAAAAAGAGTAGCCAATTTAGGCTAAAAATAACAAAAATGGCAACGCTGATAATAACATTGTCAAAGAGGTTAGTGGTAAAGAGCATTAAATTGACAATCTCCTAGAAAAAGGTAAACAAAGAACAGTTGCTGTTTTTTGCAAGAAAAAGCGTGGTAAACAATAAAGTGTTGCATGAATAACTTCATTCATGAACATACTGAAATGTTTATTCAAGTTCGTATTCAAATCAAATTCCGACCACTGAACAAACTGTTGTTTTATTCATGCTATTAGCAAACACATTTCGTTTCATATGGCAAACACCGAGACTTTGTTCAAGGCGAATTCAACTACAGGTGGTGTCGGAACGCCATCTGATTTTGACAGTTCGAGCCACTTTTTTTTTTTTTTTTGATTTGTTAGTGTTTTGTTAGGAATGGATGACAATTTGGACAGTAAACACTAACCCCCACATTCATAAAAAATATTTTTGATTAATAAAAGGTTTATTAAACAAACTTTCATAGACCTCCACATTCATAAAAAATATTTTTGATTAATAAAAGGTTTATTAAACAAATTTTTATAGAAAATTCGTTTCATAAGCCTGCTATTAACCTTAAATATTTTTTATGAATATGGGGGTAACAATGCAATGCAAAAAACCCTATGTTGTTTTTGGATTGTTGTAGTTCCGACACCACCTGTAGTTGAATTCACCTTGACTTTGTTCAATGAAACGACTTTTGTTTTACAGTTTTCACTCTCTCTCATTTTTTTTTATATAAATACTCAACAGCAATGTTGCCACTTGGTAAATTTATGTTATTTTTTCTTTTTTGTTACCTTTACAATAATATATGTAATTTGAAAGCTTTTTTAAAATTAAATTTTAATTTTTTTCCTAACAACTTTTTTATGTACTTCCAAGCAAAACACATTGCTAAAAATGTTTTTGAAAATTAAATGAAATTTGTTTGAAGTTTAAAAATTTACATTAAAAACAATAATTTTACATTAAAAACACAGTCAAATTTGTATTATTTTTATTATTTTAATATTAATGTACTTCCTTATCCTTGTCTTTTACTCTTCATGGTTATTTTTGTTTTTTTTTTTACTGACTTTAAAATAAACGTGTTTTTCCATGAACTTGTTCGACATTTTTTCAGTGGTTGTTTTGTTTCAGAGTTGTTAGTATTCATATTCTCTTGTTTAAGTAAACAAAAAAAACTACAGTTTACTCGTTTCTTAAATTTCGTGTGTTTGTTGCTTTCATTTCGTAGTTATTCATTTTACTGACCACAAACGAAGCAAATACAAAATTATAATTAAAGTTTCATGAACATCATTATTAAGTTTCATGCAGATGTTTAGTAAACAAAGAATAAAAATAAATCGTGTGAGACAAATAGAAAATTAAGATATCTACATACAAACATATGTAAAAAAAGGCAAAATTTTCAATTAAAAGATTGATAAGGCCTTTTTTAGGAAGAATGCGCAATACATTGAATTAGTTGAAAATTTCCTACAATTTATTTACAAATTGTGACTTAATTTTTATTACATTTACATACATGTGTATATATAAACGTATGTACATAAGCTTTATTTAAATTCAGCTCACATTTTTTTGGCAGTGCAAAAATGGAATAACAAAAAAGTTGTCTTTAAAAAAAGTTTACTTTAAGTATGACAAATGTTGTATGTACACATTTATTTATTGTATAAATTTGTAACAATGCACGTTTTTTCGTAGAATTAAGAAGTTATTACAGTGAAATAAAGATTATATGAATTTTTTGGTGAAAATTCGGATTAAAGCCAAGTTTCAAAGAAAACAAAATTAAATCTAAAATGTTTAAATAAAAGAAAGAGGATAACATTTCAGAAAGTATAATACAATTTAAAACTTGAAAACACTTAAGTTACTTGTCTGATTCATCCGAAATGCACAATTTTGTTCCACAGATACACATCGCTGTTGTCGCTTCGTACGTAGTCTTGAATACAAATTTATTATGATAGAAAATTTCCTTCAACTTATAAATTTTTGGGTCTGGAACAAAATATTTCTCCGGAATATAGTTTCGCGATTTTACTTTAACATAATCAAATAGCAATTTACACCACTTGGACCTAAGTTTCCCATATTGTAGAAAACATTTACTCTATGCAATGGATAAATTTAACAAAAAGAGATAAGCCTGTCTTTTCCACTCTGTAGTCGCTTGTAAAGACAAGCTCCTTTACATTAAGTGATTTTTGTCGTCGCCACTCTTACTTTGTGGACAAGAGAGGAGAGAGGAATTAAAGGGGGTACACCATTGCGTGTACACTTTCAATCGTTTTTCTCTCTGACGAAAAATTTATTTAAGTTCGGTCGGAAATCTGTCTGTTTTTCATATAATCCATAAAAAGTGGCTGCGAAAAAATGTAAACGCAAAATCAACTGTAAAGAAGAAACGACAAAATTTGCAACAACAGAATTTGCTTAATGTAAATGGGCTCCTTGTTTCTTAAGTAAAATACTTTGGTACTGATGCAGACGCTTCAGGTTTTAGTCGTCAAGTCTTGAGCTTTTAGGACAGAAATGAAAAGAAATGGTTTTTTTGTACTCTCCGAAAAACTTTAGACTTTACGACCAAAGCCTGAAGCGTGTGGATTTACATATAAAATCATTAAAAGACTATTTTAAAATTGGGAATACTAGGGTCTGTACACGGTCAAGCATTTCTCATGAAGCGCTTTGGTAGTTTTAGTGAACATGTGTGACATCGACGATGCTGGATGGCAAATCAAAAAGTTTCGATATGACGGCGAATATTACGTCCAGCACACGTACACGAGTGTATTTGCCTGTATGACAAGCATTTTTACCGTGTACAGACCCCATAAAAGGCAACCCATGAAAGAACTTTACAAACACATTTTCACTAATACTACGATAGCGCTTGATAAGAAATGCTTGTCCGTGTATAGGCCCCTTTAAAGAAAGAAAAACGTTTTTTTTTTAAATTTTGTTTAATTTAAATTCTACTGTCTGTCTGTCTTTAAAAAAAAACATCAAATAACTTGTCGCTAAACGCTGTATCATGAGGTCATTTACACTATACAAAATAATAACAATAATACATAACAACATAATAAATCACAAGGCTTCTCTAGTTAATATTCAGACAAATCTGTGTTGTTTTCTTCATACTTGAAGATGACAACAGTAACAAGCAAATAAAATTTAAAGTATTTTAAATTGAATACGCCTGAAAAAGTTAACCTTCTTTTTTTTTTTGTAAAAACTAAAATTTATAAAATGAATTTAAAATGAAAAGATCATTGTATATGATTTTATAAATTAGCGGAAGTTATTTGTTATGCTAAAAACGTATGTATGAATTTTTATTTTTATATAAATTAAACGATACATATTAAACTAATTACACTAATTCTAAGAAGAATAAATAAATTTAATTTGGCAAAATTGGAATAAAAACCAATGAATAATTAAATCATTTGTTAGTTATAAAACGATAAGCATGTGAATTTTTTGCTTGATTGTTTTGTTTACTCCGTTGTTGATGAATTGGCTCATCTGTCATGCACTATTACTTTTGATAAGTTGGTAACGCACTCCTAACCTTGTTTACGTTTTTCTTCAATGACGAGACAACAAAAACGTTTCCATTAATAAATTTTTAATACTTTTAATATACATATCTTAAAAACAATTTAAATATTTTAATTTTACTTTTAAGTTTATTATAATGTTTATGTGTATTTTGTTAGGTGTCAACCGGTTAATAATTAATTGGTTTTATTTTAAGCCAAATTTTTAGTTTTAGTGTCTGGTTCATAATTCACACATTTTTAAAAATATATATTGATATTTATTTAAACTAATTTAATGGTCAATATTAATAAACAAACAAATTTTAGCTCAAATATAAACAAATTCATAAAAAATTTCTTAGAAGTAAATACAATAAAGGCGTTTAACGGCAGGCCACAATTTTAATTTAAAGAAAAAAAGGTTCCATTGTAATAAGAATGTATCAAAAATTTCGATTTTGTCGTTCCCGTACTTTTGTACGAGGCGAAAAGTTTTTTTTAAAAAACAAGTATTAGAGAAAATTGAAAAAACTACTTTGTTTAGCACTGGTTACACATTATGCCACTGGTGGCTGATTTTGGGCCACATTAATGTCTTTACGTTTGAATTTCTTATTTTCCAAGGAATATTCTATTAAAACTATAAATTAATTTTTAAAAATATCTGCCACAAAGTAGTCGTTTTAAAAGAGGCCTTTCTTTGAGACTTACTGCCTGGCCCACAATGTCGACAATAACATTTCCTTCATATACGAGTATTATTGAAAATAAAATAAGGTTTTAGTTTTTTATTTTTGTTTTCAATATGAATATGCGAAATAAATGTTCTTGTCGATATTGTGAATTATTTCAAAAAATGTTTAATTCGTATTAAATGAAAACAAAGTATTTTATTAAATGAAAAAGTCCTTATGTTGACATATTTAATTTGAGAATTTTATTTTTAAAATAATTATTTAAAAAATTAGCGAAATTTCTTTATAAGTCTTGATTAAACAAAAAGTGTTAATTACTTAAAATCATGTTAAAAATTTTAAAAACGCATTTTATGTATGTAAATGGAGTCATGCAAAATTTTTTAAATGTTATTGAAATATTTTTATTATGATTATTTAATTCTCAGTAATTTTTTCTATTAGAAATGTTTTTTTTATTGTAATTGTTTTTTTCTAAATTCAACAATTTAAAATTTAAAACATTTTTTTTTTTTTTTTTTGTTTAGCAGAATTTAAAAATATCATTTGCCCGGGAATATTTTTTTTTAACTAATTATTTATGCAAATTAGAACCGGTTACCGGCAAATCTAATTAATATTCATACAAATACATTCACCTCAACAAGCGAAAATTATTCGTATGTATCTTCGCCGATAAAAGCTAAAATTTCTTTTTGCCTTTAAACTTAAATGAAATCATTTGTTAAACTAGTATTAAAAAAATATTAAAAAAAAGTCAGACTTGGAAGACAAAATAATACACCCTATTTTGGAGAATACGAATCTCTTGCAAATTTTTGTAATTACTTAAAGTATCTTAAAATCCGATTAATTTAACTGCAGTAGTTTTTCTTTTGTAAGCTGCTCGGTATTAAAGAAATAAAGTTTCGTTTAGTTTTTCAGATGGTCAAATATATAAAATTTTCCTTTTTAAATAATTGTTTATTAACTAAATTATGGAATTTGACAAAATCAAGTTAAATAAAGTTTCGTTAACTTTTTTATTCTCCCTTAAAGGATATTTTTATTAATTAAAAATACTTCTAACCAATTAAAAGATTTTGTTTGTTGTGCTTAATTCCCTTTTTAAATAATTGATAAAAAGTACTGAAATTTATTGTTGGAGGATAAGCTGTTCCTATGCGCATTTCACTGGTTGCTTAGGCCAGATCATCAGGAAACGTTCTCCTAAATAATTTTAGAAAAGCCAAAGCTATCAGCAAACAAAACTACAGAGGGAATGAGAATTACCTACAGACACTCAAAAAGTCTTGTTTGCAACGATATCAAAGCTTAAACAAAATACCAAACAATAAATCAGTGTTGAGTTTTTATCTTTTTTACATTTCCCGCTACAATTAGTTAGAATTCTCCCAACATTAATTGTAGTTGTAAATGGGTAAAGAAAAAACATATTAAAAACAAAAACAAAGTGCTTTTATTGTTTTCGCAAGAAATCAAAATAAAAACAATTTGCCAGTTCAGTTTTTTATGCACGTGCACTTGCTAAAATTTATTATCAAAGTTGTTTGTGGGAATACTATTATTTATTAAAAGATTTTGTTTGTTGTGCTTAATTCCCTTTTTAAATAATTGATAAAAAGTACTGAAATTTATTGTTGGAGGATAAGCTGTTCCTATTGTAGCGGGAAATGTAAAAAAGATAAAAACTCAACACTGATTTATTGTTTGGTATTTTGTTTAAGCTTTGATATCGTTGCAAACAAGACTTTTTGAGTGTCTGTAGGTAATTCTCATTCCCTCTGTAGTTTTGTTTGCTGATAGCTTTGGCTTTTCTAAAATTATTTAGGAGAACGTTTCCTGATGATCTGGCCTAAGCAACCAGTGAAATGCGCATAGGAACAGCTTATCCTCCAACAATAAATTTCAGTACTTTTTATCAATTATTTAAAAAGGGAATTAAGCACAACAAACAAAATCTTTTAATAAATAATAGTATTCCCACAAACAACTTTGATAATAAATTTTAGCAAGTGCACGTGCATAAAAAACTGAACTGGCAAATTGTTTTTATTTTGATTTCTTGCGAAAACAATAAAAGCACTTTGTTTTTGTTTTTAATATGTTTTTTCTTTACCCATTTACAACTACAATTAATGTTGGGAGAATTCTAACTAATTGTAGCGGGAAATGTAAAAAAGATAAAAACTCAACACTGATTTATTGTTTGGTATTTTGTTTAAGCTTTGATATCGTTGCAAACAAGACTTTTTGAGTGTCTGTAGGTAATTCTCATTCCCTCTGTAGTTTTGTTTGCTGATAGCTTTGGCTTTTCTAAAATTATTTAGGAGAACGTTTCCTGATGATCTGGCCTAAGCAACCAGTGAAATGCGCATAGGAACAGCTTATCCTCCAACAATAAATTTCAGTACTTTTTATCAATTATTTAAAAAGGGAATTAAGCACAACAAACAAAATCTTTTAATAAATAATAGTATTCCCACAAACAACTTTGATAATAAATTTTAGCAAGTGCACGTGCATAAAAAACTGAACTGGCAAATTGTTTTTATTTTGATTTCTTGCGAAAACAATAAAAGCACTTTGTTTTTGTTTTTAATATGTTTTTTCTTTACCCATTTACAACTACAATTAATGTTGGGAGAATTCTAACTAATTGTAGCGGGAAATGTAAAAAAGATAAAAACTCAACACTGATTTATTGTTTGGTATTTTGTTTAAGCTTTGATATCGTTGCAAACAAGACTTTTTGAGTGTCTGTAGGTAATTCTCATTCCCTCTGTAGTTTTGTTTGCTGATAGCTTTGGCTTTTCTAAAATTATTTAGGAGAACGTTTTCTGATGATCTGGCCTAAGCAACCAGTGAAATGCGCATAGGAACAGCTTATCCTCCAACAATAAATTTCAGTACTTTTTATCAATTATTTAAAAAGGGAATTAAGCACAACAAACAAAATCTTTTAATAAATAATAGTATTCCCACAAACAACTTTGATAATAAACTTCTAACCAATTTTAAAATTTTTGAGTTACCTTATATATATTTATGTGCTGTTTTAAAATAACAGGCAAGTGGTTGTGTATTAACATTTATATGAAAATCGCTCAAAAAACTGAGTGCTTTTCATATAAATTTTACTACACAATCACTTGCCTGTCATTTGGAAACAGGACATTAATCTAAGTTCAAAAATAAAAACAACAATTATTTTAAAATTAAATTCTGTAAGGTTTCGTTAAGTATAAAAAATTACCTGAAATAAGAAATGTTTTTTTCACAAGTTGCTTAATTTAAACGAATATGCACCAATTTTTGACAAAATATTTTCATAAAAGAAAATAAAGTCTCGTTAAGTTTCTTAAATATCCAAAAATAGGACATTTTCATAAATCGAAGTAGACGATTAGCAATCTTTATAAAATATAGTAAATTTAAGTATTTTTAAATGCTTAAAATTTTAAATTATTTACTTTTTAAATATATTTTATTTAATTTCGAAAATTATAACATCAATTCTTTTAAAATTAAATTCGGTAACGTTAAGTATAAAAATGGCCTGAAATATTTAAAATTTTTTGTTTTTTTACACGTTGCTTAATTTAAATGAATATGCACAAATTTTTGATAAAAAGTTTTCACAAAAGAAAATAAAGTTTCGTTAAGTCTCTTAAATGTCAAAACATAGGAAAATTACAGTACACGATTAGAAATCTTTTTTAAAAATATTGTAAATTTTTTCTCTTTGAAAAATATAAGAAATTCTTTTAAATAAAAAGTTTCGTTAAGTTTTTAAAATGGATAGAATTAATTTTTTAAAATTCAAGGTATAATGTAATGTAATGTAAGAATAGTTAAGCAAAAATTCAAATCAAATACATACGTACTTCTTATAAAGTCAAAAAACAAATTTCGTTAAATTTTTTAAAATATACCAAAATAAATAATATTTCATGGCTCTAATTAAGAATTACTTAATTTTGAAGAATATATAAAAATTTTCATTAAATATTTTTCGTTAAAGAAAATCAAGTTTCGTTAAGATTTTTATATAATCAAAAACAAAAATGTTTCCTGTTTTTAGTAAAATGTTAGCTTACTTTAAAAACAATAATAAATTGGCTTATCAAATAATTTACAAAAAGTTTCGTCAAGTCTTTAAAATGGACCAAAATAGGAGTTTTTAATGGCTTTAATTATAAAATATTTCTATTAAGAAAAATATATGAAAAAGGCTTGACAAAACTTGTTTATATAAGAAAATAAAGTTTCGTTAAGTTTTTTAAAGGCGATAAACTATTTTTTATCGTCTTGAAACTTATCTCAGTTTAAAGATTCGACTAGCAATTCAATTCCTTAATTAAATGAACAACCTGCATTGCCAACTTTATAAAATCTAACCTTGATTTTTCGTTTTTAGCCAAAGAAAAAAATATTTAAAGTTTGTAAGGAAATCATTAGTTTATTTTTTGCAAAATATTTATGCTACAAATTGAAACTAACGTTATTAACCAGTGTAGCTCATTGATTAACTTGATAAATGTTTTCAAACATGTTAGCCAATATTTGCCATAAAATGCAAACAGAAAATTACAAATATTTTCTACAACTACCTGTCGTCTTTGAGCCAAATATATGGCGCCAAAACATGTTTAACGAACTTGTTTAAGTTTCGTTAAAGTTGTCAGGTTTTGTTGTAAGTTTTTTTTTACAACATTTTACTGGAAATTCAGTTGCAAGTTCAACATAATTGCACACAGACCCAAATGTATTTAAACAAAGTCAAGTTTACGGCACGTGCTTTTGAAAATGTATGTACAAAGAAAAAACTATTAAATTTTTAAAGTTGTACAACGATAAACCAAAAAGAGTTGCCAACTTGAATATAGTGAAATGAAAACAAGGTTATGCAGAATTTTTTTAAGTTCTATTTTAATTTACCTAGCAACAACATTTTTATTTATATTCTTTCTAAAATTTAACTAAACTTTTCGTTATTAATTTGATTTTAATCAGTTTTGTATTGCCAACCATTAAGTTTTAATACAGTTGAATCTGCGTCAAGTTTACATCAGATAAGTCTGGCGTGGTACGTGGTTTCTATATTTATATATGGGGGATTTCGTGTCAAGTGACCCAACTTTTGAAATCGATGTCTTCCGATTTGGATGAAATTTGCACCAATGTTAGTCCTATTGGATAGTAGTTTAGACACAAATTTTCAACAAGATCGGTCAAAAAGTTTCTGAGTTAGAGGGGGTAAAAACTTGACATTTTGGCCAAACATCATCCAAATCGGAAGACATCGATTTCAAAAGTTGGATCACTTGACATGAAATCCCCCATATATTTTTTTTTGGTTTTTTTATTCTACCGTTAGCAATAGTCTATCTAGTATTAAGTTCATAAAATGTTTTTATTTTTTATATTAAAAAATAAATTATTCTTTGTTTAATTGTTTGTTTAAGAGTAATAATCGCTTTATATACTAAAAATTCTGTTTAACTCTCTGTTTTTATAAATACCCTACACCATTTAATGTGTGCTTTTTTGCTTTTGTGCTACTGTTTGTAACATATAGAAAAGTTGGCGGCAGACCTACTTCTTAGTAAACCAAAAGATTCGAAATCATTTTCTGTGTGCATAAGCAATGCCCATCTCTTTCGCTTATGCTTTCCATGGAAAACTGTGCGCCCAAGTTACAAAAATGTCATAGATTTACGTACGTTGCTGCTATTTCGCCTAAAGACATGCGTTGAAATCTACAATCGTCTAGAAATTTTGGTACGTTCTTAATAGCTGAGTTAGTTGATTTGCTCTACTGTTGAAAAAAGTTGCAAAGATCAGTCACGTAATTCTTTATTCTCGACCAGCACGAGTTAAAGCGAGTTCACCAGCCCGATACACAGAAAAAAATAAAACTTGATTTCAATTAAAAAATTAATTAAATTTGCACTAGTAAGCAAATTAATAGTATCAATTAAACGTTTAATTCACTTGATTGAACGTTTAATTCCCTTCATAAAATTTTTAATTAAAACTGATTTTATTTTTTATTGATGCTTTAATTGGTGAAAAACTTTGGAGAATCTTTTCTGTGTACTGTAACACAGATAAAACATACGTGTAAAGGTCACCATACACGACATTTTTTCTATATCTGAATTGTTAACTTTTCAAGTCACATGATATTGTTTTTAATATTCGGTCACAAACAAACATGTTAGTTAATTGCTTCTGGCAAACGCCTGGGTTCTATATTCGACTACAAAATGAAAGTGAAAAGCTTTTAATTTCACATATACAATTTTACTGTGTTCTAGAAAAGTAATGAAACGTTATCTTCATGATGATTTCATTATCATTTTTTTTAAACAACTATTTAAAGAAATGATAACGTATTTTTGCTCTTTAAGCATATACATATTTAAATGTGTAACTGACGTCTTGCAAAATTTTTCAATTATTGTAAAATCATAAAATCATTTATTTTATCAAATCATAAAATAAAATATTGTATTGTTTCCAAAAGAGAGGAAAAGAAGTGGCATTATCTTTTCCCTTCTCTCGATAAAGTTCAAGACTGGACGGCTAAAACTTGAAGAGTGTAAACCAGCAAAAACATGTGAAAAGTCATGAATATATGTAGCTCTAGGTTATACATTATTGGTGATTGTCAAGTTCAAAAAATGTGACATATTTACCAAAATATACAGACTTATTAAATATAAAATTATGCAACTCTCCAGTTGATTTTTTTTTTTTTGTTGCAGAGTAAAAATAATATAATAAAAAGGTAGTAAATTATATGCTTTTATAAACGTACAGATTCTGTATATTAAAAAAACAAAAAAGGAAATTCTATGCAAAAAAAAATTCAGGTTTGTTTACAACATAAATGTCAAATTTATTTCGAAAATGCGAAAACCAAAACCACTCTTACATAATGAAAACACTTTGGACCCGTTTTGCTCAAGACAAGTTGTTTTGTTCATAGTAGAAACTTAGTATTATTAAGTTGACAACCCTTAATCGTTGTTTGTTGAACTCCGAGCCGTTTCGTAAACGACTATAAGAAGTGGAAGCTCTTGGTGTAGGGTACCATATGGTTGTCTTATTTAACTATAATTTCCTACTTATTTCTTGTTTGTCATTCAATACACAATAATTTTGACATTAATTGTTGTTTGAATTGTTTGCTTACATATATTTTTTTCTTTTTTTTTTTTTAAGAAATCTATAGTTCTTTTTTTATATTTTGCACTTGTATTTATTTATCTTGATACTTGAACTACATCATGACACATTAAAAAAATATTCGATTTCAAGTTAACTTAATAAATATAATTAAGAATAACTATAATTACTAAAAGGAATTTGTGTGAAAGTTAGAGAAAAAAACTTTCTTTAAATAAATGGAATTTTATTAGAAAGTGTAAAATCTTAAAAAAAATTGTAGAGTTTGACATTTTCGTACTTTTTTTTAAGTTATAAGTATTAAAGAGTAGTTTTTTTAAAAAAAAGTAAAATTCCATATTCTATTATTTTTATAAACTATGACTCATTTTTTGCCATCAATTAATCTAGATATAATACCTATCATATTTTATTTTATTTATTTACTAGAATCTGCTAGTCTCTTTAAAATAAAAAATACAGTATGAAAAAAAACCTTAAATTAAATTAAACGGAAATTCTCATCTAAATGTAATAATTTTATTTATAATTGTTAACTCAAGCGTATAAAAAGTGTATGATGAGTCTTAAAATTGTTTTATTTTTGTAATTTTTTGCTTTTTTTACTTTTTTCTAATATACAAAAACACTTAACTGCAAAATGTCATTAATTCAACACACAAATATTTTACCAAATTTAAAATAATAAACTATTTTTAAATTTTGGCAATTTTAGCGTTAAACATTTTCTAATATTTAAAATAAACATCAATCGTTTAAAAAAAAAAAAAAACTAAATTTGACAAAATGTAAGCATTTTAAGAAAAATTTTGGTTAACTATTAAAAATGTCATTTTTTTTTAATAATAAACAAAAAATTGAAAATACCAAATTAAATTTAGAAAATTGTATTTTTAATTAAAAACCAAAAAATCAATGGCAGGGGCGCAACAATTAATATATAAAAATTTATAAATAAAAGAATTTTGAAATAAAATATTTAAATATAAAAAACAAATTTTTTAAATTAAGGGGCTTATTTCATACATCCCTTCACCTTGTGTTAAAAAAAAATGTTCATATGAAATTTTTTAAGTTTTCAAAAATTTGTATGAAAATATTTTTGAAGGGAGGTGAAGTGTTTTACAAAATTACCCCCTTAAATATGCATGTTTATTATAAAAAATTGTTTAATTTTATAAATTTGTTCTTATATTTATTTCCGTTATTTTTTTTAATTTAATTCCATTCACAAAATCTAAATTTTCTAATAAAATTATCTTGTTTGCTTTTAACACTGAAATTGTTACATTTATTTTACCTCCTAAGAGTATGCTTTATTTTTTAGTAACTGTCATTACTTATATATTGAATATAACAGTTGCTTCAGTTAACTTCTGAAAACGGTATGCAAATTAATGTATTATTAACATTATATTTAAACTGTTAAGTGCTTTAACAGTGTTTATATTATGTTAATAAAGATTTTAAAACAACAGTTATGATTATATTAACAGACAGTGGATATTAAATTAAACCATTGGATACTAAATTAAACCATTGGGGACCAATGATGCTTACAGACAAGAATATTTTTTAAAAAATTTAACTAAAATACAAAAGAATTTTTTTTTTATATTCACCAAAATTCATTAAAACTTTACAGAGTTGTATTAAGTTCAGTATCAAAGAACATGAATAAACTATTCTGCCAACATTTTATTCTTGTATACACAACACAGAGGCTCACCAGTAAGGTTGATTTGACAACATTTCGCAGAATTTAAGTTTATTTTTTGCATTAAAAAGGTGTCAAAACCAAAGGTTGGCAGCATAACTAATATTAAATATCATATTGGTTATGCTGCCAATATTTTATTGGATGTTTCCAATAAGACGTGACATAAACAAAATGACATGGCCGTAACTTTAACCATAGAAACCAAAACTGAATTGGTCTGTATGGTTATGGTTAGGGAGCTATTAGCATATTCAGTGTTGCCCATTACGGTTTAAACAGTATTTTGTATGGTTATGCTTATGTCACGTCTAATTGCAGTGTAAGGAAATAACAAGGCAGCAGCAAAACAAAACATGTTGAGTTTTTTGTAATTTAAGTGAAAAAAAGCATGTGTGGAGCTTGCCCATCTAAAATTTTGGTACATAACTAAACCAAAGTTATCTCAACGAATCACCTTATACACTGCCAAAGGTCCAGGAATGGATTGGCATAATTTTTCACAAGTTTTTTCTTAAAAAACTAAAATTCAAACTGTATTGATCTTTTGTGGTGAATGAAGAATTTTATATAAACAATATTGAATTTGTATAATTTATGGTGTTAAAAAACTTTGCTATAGGAATTTTTTGTAAAATTTCTAATAGCAGAATTTTCTTACTCCTGGAATATTTGAATTTAGACTCTTAATTTCGCTAGTAAATAACACACGTCATTCGTTTGCATATATCGAACAATTTCGTAAGTTGACTATTCCTTATAGTTTTTACCCGCACCACTAAAAAATATTCGTCCTTGAACAGCGGTGGGTTAATTCATGGCGCACGTTTTTTCTTATATTCTCTTTAATTACTAACGTGTGCACCAGGGCTGACAGATATGGCGATTTCTCGCCAAACGTGGCGATTTTCAAACTTGTTTGGCGACCTAATTTTCGATTGGGCGACATGGCGATTTTTTGGCGATTTATAAAATAGTTAGCGATTTTGTTGGCTATTTTTGATGAGCCATAAATTTGTTAAATTCAATACGAAGAATTAACATTTTTTTTTATTTAGTATTTCAATACATTAAATTTGATGCATTCATATGTATGACCAGTATTTAAAATTAAATTATTTTAAAATGGCTGATGAAGATAATGAAAATCTGCGAGAACAATTTTCTTTCACATATAAATTTGCTCTTGAAAGAAGTAATAAGTAGAATTCTTTAAAAAATGAATATGATTAAAGTTTATGAAAATGTTTCCATTATATATAAATTCGTTGTTGTTTAAGATTTTTATGAATCCTAATGTACCTTTGGATGTTAATGAAGCACAAGCAAAAATATCGTTTGTTAAAAGAGAATCTTAATGATGATATTCAATCTAATTTAAATCCGTTTAGGCCAACCATGTATATCTACAAGGATACGGCACAGGCGCGGATTCAGGGGGGGGAGAAAAAATGAAATTCCTCCCCCCCCCCCATAAATTATAACAATATGTTTTGCTTATTTCGATAATACACGAATTTCCGAATGTAAAAAATTTTTGGAAATCCCATCAAGTTTTTTTTTTGTTTTTTATAGAATCTCTTATCAAATTTTCAATAAGTATCCAAGTATTTATCCTTATAGTTATTTATTATATATTTCCAATGAAACATCTAGTTTACTGTATTTAAATACATATTATTCTACATTTAATCCCAGCAAGTGCCATCTATATCCGAAAAATAAACGTTTGGGTTGAAAATGCGAGCGGTTGAATTATATAAGCCTTAGTATATGCAATATTTTTACTTGTGTTATGATAATTATTTATTATATACATTTGAATATAACCGTTTTTCGTATCATATTTTCATCATAGTAGGCTTTGAATTTGAATTTTATATGCATTGCCATTCTACCTTCCCATATATACATATGAATATATGTATGTATTGGTCTAGTAAAAGTTTACCAAATAAGAATTATGTAACTGTTAAATTTCAAGTGCATTAATAAGAAAAGTTCTTTGATATACAAAAATACATAAAAATGAGTGAAACAATGGTGAGTCCGTAATTTTTTTTTAATATAATGTACCTATATAAGTATATATCATTACCTTCAGTCGAAAAGGATGTAGTCCAATGTATACATTTTATAGGAGAGAGAAACAAATGTCTAAGGTCTTTAGTTCTGAATATTTTTTAAGTCTGTAAATCCAGTTTTGCTTCATTGCCGACTCTTTATTGGATTGCAAACCAACTAAAAATAATACATTTATGTTTTACGTAGCTTTTTATGACTTATCACCTTTTCTATTATATATTTTATACTTTTAATGTACATTTTAGTATGTCAATTTGCAAAAAATAAAATATACTATAAAATTATTTTATTTATTTCAATGTTGACTATTAACAAATATTAACAAATTTTTTTTTTAAATTTTCACATTTTAATGGGCCCTAGCGCTTTTTCTTTAGCATTTTTGGACTTTTACATATCGTTGCAAAACAAGAACTAGAAAAAAATATTTATATTTTTTCCGCAAACGATGTATTTTTGTTTACTCTATTGAACTGCATCAAAAACTTAATGTTCAAAAATTGTGGCATTAGCGCATTTACGACTGAAGGTATGTATGTATCTGCAGCCAAAATTATTTTTGTCTTTCCATTGTTATAAGCTTTAAATTTCCTTTCTAAATAAAAATAATTTAAATAAAAAAATTAGCTGTAATCAACTCAAACCAGAAAATTTATATATGTATCTTTAGATTAAAACCCAAACAGTTCGATTAAAATTCATAACTTAATTTTAAAATTAGTAAAGCATATGCCTTCTTCCAAAATATGTATATGTATTTTTTTGGGTCGAAAAATTGGTCAAACAATTTAGTATGATGTAGTCAAATAAATTGTTTCAATTAAAAAAAAAACATTAAAAATAAATAAAATTATTTTTATAGCCAAAACGTTATTTAAAAAGATTAATTTATTTTAATTTATATTGAACTGACCTTATATTTTATTTGACCTTATTGTTGATTTTTTTTTTAATATAATATAAAGATATCGTTTTTAATAAACTTTTAAAAACAAATTTTTTACTTGTTTTGTATTATCATTTTTTGGCGGATTTTAGCGAAACAGAACAATTTTTTTTTTTGGGATTTATAAAAAAATATTTTTAATTATTCTAAAAATACATATATTATTGTAAAAACTAAAAAACAAATGCTTTGGCGATTTTTGACATTGAATTTGGCGAAAAAGTTCAAAATAAATCTGACAACCCTGGTGTGCACTAGTAATGCCATTAGGATGCGAAAGATACATTTTTCGTATCTTTTGATGACTTCAGGTATAATCCTGACATTTTTCGAATCTTTTGAATCTGTACGCAAAATGTACAGAAATAAAATAAAAATGTACAGAAATAAAATATTAAACTTTCCGTCTCTGACAAAGTTTTTGTATGTTATCATTTCGTTAT
This sequence comes from Pollenia amentaria, assembly GCA_943735925.1. Lineage (NCBI taxonomy): Eukaryota > Metazoa > Arthropoda > Insecta > Diptera > Polleniidae > Pollenia > Pollenia amentaria. The sequence continues at coordinate 19,855,555 of OX031010.1, read as the reverse complement.
GAATAATTTAAAAAAACAGTGACAACTAAATACAAAAATAAAATGTATTTTGTTGTTGGGTTTTTTAAGGTCTGCTGTCGTCTGTTTATTCGTGGGTATGTGTATTAAGAAGAAATTTTTGAAGAAAAATTTCTATGAACTTTTTGATATAATCGCCCTAGTACAAACGCCTCAACTCGTATGTTAATTTTTACAAAAATTAATTGGTTTTGATAACATCCAAAGATAGTTACATATTTTTAATTTTAAAGTTTGCTTACTGTATTTTTAAGAATTGCATACCTAATATTTATGACTTAAATAAATATAAAAATTAATTTATAAGATATCATTTTTTTATAATAAAACATTGAAAATCGGTCCATACCTTCAAATAACCCACATACAAAAAATGTTTTTGGAATAGTCTTTTTACCCATAAACGATATTTTTTGTTGGTATTTGGATTACATTTTTTTCAAAATTTTCTAATTGCGACCTAAATCGTCTTTTGTTTATATCGGTCCATATTTGACCATATCTCCCATACAAATACCACTTTTGAAAATAGCTTCAAGTGCCGAAACTTCCTTATAATTTATATATTTGGCGATGATAACTTTTATAATAGCTTTTATGTCCTGGCTACATTGAACTGCTAGGTCCAGAACCGACCAAAGGTCGCATATAAACCTCCTCTCTAAAATTGCTTTAAGGCGAACAGATCTCATATTTGTACATAGATGTTGAAATTTAGGTAATATTCGGCACAGAGAAGTCTTATATGAATCTCAACCCCATAACATATTTTTTTTACGGGTCCATGAATGCTCAGATATTGTACACTTTTGAAAATTTGTTTTTCCATACTGTGGTGTAGGGTATCAATCGGTCGGGACTGGCTATATAATTTCTTTTAATTTGTATAAATTAATTTTTTTTAATAACGTTTTTATCTAAATCATTTTCTCCTTTTCAAATGTTTCCCATTGATACAAGTTGTCATTGATTACATGGAATTTAAATCTCTGAATTATTAAATTAAATTTTTAATAATGACAATTAAAATTATACTTTTTAACTTATCTTGCCAGAGTGAGTCACTTAAAAACTTTTTATAGTTTATAATGCAAATAAATTTATATATGCAATTCAAAGTTTAGAAGTCATAAATTATGAATAAGTTTTTTAATAGAATTTACATTTTTTTAAAGACAGAAAATATTTATAAGTCATAATCGTTCCATATTGTTTAAAAAGTTTTGCAAAAATTAATTTTTAAATACTGATTTCAAAACTTTAAACGATCTGGTTTTCTAATAAACATGAATTTTTTAAATTCAAGAAGTAAGAGGGCTATATTCGGCTATGCTGCATCTCACCATGGTGCGATAAGAACCGAAAGTTATATATGTACATAAATACCGTTCTTTAGATATAAATTAATCTGCCTCCAATTCCGCCCACATTTTGTGAAAAGTTGTGACTTTATAACCATCACCAGGGACCCGAAATAACTCTTATTATTTTTTAAATATCTAATAGGTTATGGAGAAAATAACTGAAAAAATTGGTCCTGTAATAATAATTATAAATTACCCAGAAAATTGTAATTCTGCCATTAACATTATGAAAGATTATTATTTTTTTGGTCTTTGATAACCGTTATGAAAGATTATTAATTTTTTTGGTCTTTGGTAACCATTATGAAAGATTTTTATTCTTATTGGTCTTCTATAACCACGCTACAGTTCGCAAATCTTAATATATTTTTATAAAATTTCGCACACTGACTTATATTTGCACAAGGACGAACTTTTTTTTATTGATTTTGGTTAGGATCCGCAAATTTTTTGATATTTGAAAACAAAAATGTTTCAAGAAAAATTCTTGACAAAAAGTACCAAAAAACAGAAGTTAGGAAGAAGATGTATATCAATTAAAATAGATAATCATTCATTCAAAAGCAAATTTCGATCTACCAAGGTGAAATACCATTTGGTTTAAAGATTGATGTTTGAGTATTGACGTCATCCGGCTTCAATAGCCGAGTGAGTAAAGACGGCAAACCCCACTGAAGAGATTGTGTGGTTACAATCGACACTAGTCAGGACAACCTGTCCGTGAAAGCCTGGGTTCAAATCTCAGCGCAGTCAAGAATGAAAAATTATCAATAAAAATTTTAATTAATTTCATGTTGTAAAATTCCTGTCTTCATAAAAATAATTTAATGAAAATTAAATTCAATGAACTTAAGCCTAATTAAAAATATCTAAATTTGGATTAAAATCCATTAACAGTTCAATAAAACGTGTTCTAATTCAATTGGACTAATTAAACTAACTATATTTCCAATAATAAATTCGGGCATGATCTGGAGGGTTCAAAAACCCAGAGTTTTTTTTTCCAAATTTTAGCAGAAAATATTCCTAATATCATTGAACATTGTTTGTAAATTTTGCTACAAATTTAGCTAATTCAATTGAAATTTCAGCTAAATTCAAAGACAGGTTTTAGCTTAATTAATTTTGAATATTTACTAATTTTTTTCTAAAATTTAGCTCATCTTAATATACAGACAATGATTCTTACCTTCATTGAGTTTTCTACAGCCGAAAATACTGGTACTGTTATCAGTTATTTCTGCAGAGGTTTCGCTATTTCTACTGACATTTTTTTATGAGTGTAAGCAAGCGCTTAAAATTGATGAAAATCTCATCGATTCTAAAGTGAGGGTGAAGAAATCTTAAACAAAAACCGCAACAAATGCAAATATTGCTAGTATTACAATTGGTAATAAAAAGGGTATTTTAATGAAGCTCTTTTTAGGAATGACTTTTATGAAACTGTTTCATAGATTCTATAAAATGCTTCATTACCTAACGATTTATTGTTTCTGTAAAGAGTTTCATTAATTCTATGAAGCTTTTTATAAACATTGGCTGTAACGAAACCTGTTTCATAGATTTTATTAGGAGTGTCATTGGCTGAACTCCAAGGAATATTTTCATAAAATTTGTGAAAAAATTCAGCAATGAAATGAAGATAATTCCCTAATAACAGAAACGAAAAAAAAGGAAAGAAATTTTTTTTGAAAGGATATGGAAGACCGAAAAAAATAAAAATCTTTTATAATGGTTATAGAAGACCAACAAAAATTGAAATCTTTTGTAATGGTTATGGAAGCCCAAAAAAAAACAAAAACAAACTATAACGGTTATCAAGACCAAAAAAATATTGGTTATTTGTAACTATTATTCAGAGAGGTTTTAAAAATTCGTGATAAATTATTATTTCAGGATTTTTTCAAATATTGGTTATAACGGTTATGTCCCTGAGCATGACGCTTGCACCTATTTTGGAATTTTCTCCAGATATACAGAAAAAAGAAATAAAGAAACAACAACAACAAGGGATTTATGGATAAAATTAGAGGCAGCCGTGTCTTTTGGCTCATATCTCAGTCATTTACGGTCCAATCTGTCTGAATTACAATAGTAAATTTTAACGGAGTATATTTGACATAAATAGATAACAACCCCCTTCACTTTTGGGGCCTTCGGGAAATTAATTTCAAAATACACACGAAAAGATGGAAATCGTTAAATCAACACGCTGCTCATAAGGACCTTGAATATACATATATGCTTTGTCGGGTCTTAGATGAATATTGTGGAAATTACAAACGGAATGACAAAATTATATATGAGTAGTAGTCCACTTGCAAATGTAAATAAAACAAAATTCTGAGAAAATTGATTAAAACAGTTTTTTATAGTGAACTGCCAAGAAATTTAGAGATTTTTGCAAGAGTATTGAATATTTACCCAGAAATTGGGCATAGGGAGGCATTAAAAAAAAACAAATAAAATGGCGGCTTTTACAGAATTTTGATATTTTTTTTATCTTAGCGTTGTTTGCAAGTGGACTACTCATATACCTGTAGTCTTTTACCTTCGGTGAAGAGTATTAAAACTGTAAACTCACAAATATTTTACTTTGAGGGGATGTTAAATGGGGTTTTAATTGTTGTACCAACTTCCAAAAAAAGTACTTTTTGGACCTTCACGGTACCATTTTTTTTTTTAATTTATTAATTTTTATTCAACTGAACACAAAAAAAAACTAAACATTTACATACATTAAAACATGAGATTTAAGTCAGGCACTTATTTGTTTAGTTAATAGACTATTTGGAGTTTTTACGTCATAGCAGAATGAATTTGTTGATCTTAACCAATCCTTGATACTTGATAATGTTGCCACATGTAGTCTGTTTATTTCCTAAGTTTTTTTTATATTTTGAAAAGAAACAACTCTTTCCACATTTGCAAACGATAAAATTCTAGCAACGACTCTAGAAATTTCCGTAAACATATGGACATTCAACTCATTTTGTAAATAAGCTACTACCGACCAAAAACTATGAACGTTTAAGTTTTTAACGACTGCAGTTGCTCGACATCAGCTAAAGCTCTAAATGGATAATTGATTGAATCAAAATTTGCAATTTCATTCGGAAAAATTTTTACTAGAAGAGGTACAATACAACTTGTTTTACCTGAAATAACATTTTCAGGTGAAAATTTATGGAACCACATTAAAACTTCGTTATTAAAGTAGACTTTGGTTCTCAAAACTTCGCAAAATTTAATATAAAATTTTCTTTAATTTCTTTAACAATATTAATATTGATATTGATAATTTTCAGGTTTTCACTAATGTTGCCTCGTCTGTGGGTACCATAAGTCCCCTTTTACAATGTGGCAAGTGAAAGGCAGACAGACGAAGTTTGTAGGCGAGAGTGGAAAAAAGTAAAGTGTGTCACACATACAGCGTCGCCCCCTTACCAACAAACTTCGTCTGTTGGCCTTTCACTTGCCACATTGTAAAAGGGGACTAGGCGCTCTATACACCACAATACTAGTCGCATATTGAAGCGCCCATTACATTAACGATTTGTTGTACAACATACATGCAATGAAAAGGACTCAACAATATGTTTGCTATACTAAAAATTCAAAAAGGGGGAACTATGACAAATTTTAAAATTGTACCAAATGAGTCACGGTAGTAAAAAAGTACAATTGTACCAACTTTAAAATCCCTGTGATAGGCCAATTCTCAATGTTGCCGCTCGCTTGCTTGGCCAATAAAATTCTGCTTGCGCTAGGTCGACAAACGTCCTCCATAAAATTCTTTTTCTGCTCTGTATTTTTTTTTTTTTTTTTTTTTTTTTTTTTTTTTTGAGTAAAATAAGTGAAATGGGAAAAGGGAAAAAACTCCCAGGGAATTTTTATTCATAATTGGGCTGTTTATGAAACGGATTTTCATACTCTTATAAAATTTATCAATTGAAAATTTACAAAAATAAAAGTCTATTCAAAATTTTGAAATTGTCGATTGTTGACATAAATAATAAATGATCATGGATTGTTGTCCTGAACGTTCTTTAACATTTGGTTTTATCAAAGAAACTCGTGGTCTTAAAAAGAAAATCGATACTTGGTGTAAAAAAAAAAATATCACAAGTTTCTGTCCTTTACGTTCTAAGGTGTCTAGTTTACAATACCAATCCGATGTTGTATTTGTACACAGAAAATCAGTTCTTGAGAAAAATAATCCATTTTGTCTAAGTATCAAAAGTGTTAACAAATTTGAACGCATTTCATGTCATAAAGTTTTTAAAAAAAATTGTTTTTTACTAGAAAATTGTATCAATATGAAAAATTATTGACTTATTAGCGATATTTTTAAAATTCAAATATTTAATTTGTTTGTCAAAATTATGTAGTTCTAGTAGTAGAGCATAATTTCAAAATGTTGCCTAAAATTTAGGCAATTAACCGAAGAGTAAAGGCCCAACCATAATATGCATAAGTTAGCTTAAAGTACTGCAAAAAAATTAACGAAAAGTCTGTCAAAAGCATAAGAAAACTAAAAGAGACTTAAAGGTGACCATAATGTACTTACATAAACTTAAGATCCATGTTGCATATTTGTGCCATATTTTGATTTCTTGCGAGTACTTCAAATAAAGAAGTAACAAAAAATACAGCCCTGTATTTGCTTATTTTATGTTTTATTTAATTTGCCAGCAACGTTATAAAAAAAAAAAGAATTGGTGATTGTTGTACATACTTATTAATAAAAAAAAAAATGGATACAAAATTAAAATAGGTAAAATTCCTCTTTTTCTATATTCCTGTTTTTCTTTATCCATTTCAATTTATTTTATTTTTTGTAACAACACACAAACAGCTGATTCCGGAATGTGCGTTCAGTTTGGCAATTTGCTTACGCAAATGACATTTGACGAAACTTAAGGAAAAGTTTCATTAAGTACATTATAATTGGCCACATATGTTTTATATGTATTCGCACAGTTGCTTAAGTTGACTTTAGCGGCCTAATGCATATTATGGTTAGGCCTTAAGATAAAGATCCAAAGGTTTAAAAAGAAAAGAATAAAAAAAAGTTTTCAAAACTTCCAAAACGGCCATACAAATTACAGTTCAAAATCCTGTTGTACTGTACAATTGTACGACATCCTACAAAAAATTACAAAAAATGCTTATCAAATTAAAACCTTTAAATAATTTTTCACATTTTTAGTTATGTTAAATACCTGGAATGAATATTTTATTTTTAAACATAATTTAAATAAATAAAATATATAAAATTCCTACATTTTGCAAAAATCCCTAAGACCCCGTTCTCGAAAATCTGCCTTCAAATTTATGTTGAAATCCCCAATTTGGGGACAAAAACCCGTATCTGGCCACACTGACTAAAATTATTAAATCATGTGTTGCTGTCATTTTTAAATGCCCTTTTTAACCGGTATGCCTTTTTGAAACCTTCGCCTCGAAAAATGTTGATTCAAAAAATTTAAGGGCTTATTTTCTAAATCACTCACCGTGCGTTGAGAAATTTTTCATATAAATTTTTTTTTGAATTTTTAAAAATTTGTATGAAAATATTTTTCAAGTGAAATTCTTAATTTTATTAGTATTGTGGTTATTTTATTGAACTGTTAATGGTTTTTTATCCAAATTTAGATATTTTTTAATTAGGAATAAGTTCATTGAATATAATTTTCATTAAATTATTTTTATAAAGACAGGTTTTTACAACATGAAATTAATAAAAAAAAAATTTTTTTTTTTTTTTTTAATTTTTTCATACAACCTCCTAACGTTTTAGATAAATACAAAAAATATATTAAAGATTTCTCTAAAGGATTTTTAAATCTCAAATATTTAAAACTCTTAGGCATTTTCGTATTTTTTATATCATTCAAAGTCTCCCAGTATTAGTTTTTATTAAATTCTCTTACTAAAAGTTAGCACATTCTAAAATTTTTGAAAATGCACAAAATTTTCAAAAAAAAAAAAAAATTTACGTATTAAAAAACTTCATGATTCAAACTAATCAACAATTTCAGAATTTAACTTTTTGGGATTTTTAAAAAAATGTGATTATTTAAAATAATAGAGTGAGTAATTTTTGCAGATATTTTTCTAATCTCTAGGGAAAGAAGCAGATTTATCTCTTTTTCATGTGACGTTAAACTAGCAACGACTTAACGTTTTTATCTAACACGTTTCAATTAATCATGCCATTCATAACATTCATTAGGTTTACTTTTTAAACGTATGACTGGCCACAATTCTGGTTAAACTAAAAAAAGCTCGTGAGCTTATTTAAAATACATATAACAATAAAAATTTAATATTTACTTTTGACATCAATTTAAATATCATGATTAAAGTTCAAACAATTTCATAAAAGTATTTTGGATTTCGGTTTGTGCTAATGTCACGAGTTTTATTTTAAGATTTTCAACAAATAAAATATATTATTTGGGAAAAACGAACATATTGGACCCTACACATATTAATTGAATTTATTAAGAGAGGAATAAATTTTAATGCGACAACATCATATGGAAAATCTGTACATATTTAATTATGAATCAATTTTAATTTTTATGAAGTAATTTTAAGAAGAGATTGTGTTCAATAATGTACTGATTCCATAAATGTTAGATCTGTTTATTTTTAACTGCATTTTTTAAGATTTAGGGTCCCATTAAAGGGAACTATTGTCATTTACTTCATGGTTCTTATTAGAGTATTGCTAAGGAACCAGTGCAAAAAGTGCCATCTAAGACAACTTCAAATTTAAGTTTAAGAGCACGAAACATAAAACTTGCTTTATTATTATAAACTACACTGTTTTAATGGGATATCTCAAAATGAATGTTTTGAAGTAGTTCCCTTTCTGCACTTAGTGAATGATTTGTATGAGTGTGTAGATACAATAATGGGCCGGTTCTTATAATTTTCAATTAATAATCTTAAAAACTGCGAACTAAAAATATATTTTGGAGTTACTTAAACTTTATTTATTAGTAAACTAAAGGGTAAAATAAACAACACAAATGGCTTGGCAAACAAACCTTTGTGTTAGCGGCTATTTTGCTGGCTATTTGTTTAAACCGGAGGAGAAATATAAAAGGAACATAATTTGGAGTAAAGAGTGGTTTAAACAAAGAGCTACTTTGGGGCAAACAAAGCTGGTTAAAAAATTAGAATTTACGGCTGAATATGATTTTAATGCTCTGCAAAGTTTTCACGGAAATTATTACGTTTAGGCTCGGTTTTTGAGATGTGGACTAAGTTTAAACTTAGTTTAACGTACTCTGAAATTCGAATTTTTCCAGCAAAATGTGATTTTTTTATTAGTTCATTAAAGACCAACCTTTTAAGCAAAACTAAGCTGTTCCGTCAAAATTTTGTATACAAACTTGGTAATGGCGGCACAAGTCTGTTTTCAGATTAAATTAACCCAGTTCAACTAAGATCTCAAAAACCCATCCCTACACACCACAAAAAGTTTAACAATAATCCATCTTGTCTGCCAAATATTAAAAACTTTTAATATTTCTACAAATATGCTTCAAATATTTGACCAAATAGCAAATACCACAATTAAAAACATAAAACATTTGTACAAAGTTTGCCAAGCCATCCATTTGTGTGGTTTATTTTGCCCTTAACCCAAATTTAATGGTGTTACAAGTATCAACACAAACCCAAAATGCCCTGAAGGGTATAACTAGCGCGAATAAGAGAAACAAAAACAACTGGAAAAAGAACTGAGGAGAAGAAGTACAAGAGTAAAGTGGAGAAGTGTCAAACGTGATTGTTATAGAAGCAAACAAATGTGTATTAATTTATTTGAAAATGCCGGTAATATTCCGTTGTGTAAATTATTCAACTAAAAATACAAAAAATAGCGTAATTTAATATGGCACTAATGAAATTCAAACAAACTAAAAATAAATTCTTGAGTTATATGAGTATGTATATTAAATTGGAAAAGGGGCGAATAGGGGTTACGGAAGTTGGGTGGTTGTGTGTTATAATGAGAATACTATAAGTGTTAATAATTAAATATTTTTCTTGATAAGTGTTTTGTAACATTGGCCGGTATAATCGATGGGGGATGCCAGATGGGGTTAGAGGGCTTTGTAGAAAATAGGAATTTAAATATTTAGTTAATGAATGGCAGAAAAGTCACACGTCATTGTAACTTCTAATTAATATTTCTAAATGACAATTGTCTACAAAATTTTATAAGTATGTAATTATTAGCATACCTACATGGTAAAATTACTGAAATTGAAAATAAAAATGCCACGTTAGAAAATCTAATCAAATTACTGCGTGTTTAATGATGATTTAAGGCGTTTTGAATTGTAGTAAATTATTTGAAATATTTTAAGATTTTATAACAAACTTATCTGTGTCAAAAACAAAAGATTGCCGCCTGTATTTAAAAGCGTTTATTAAATTTATTAAGGAAAACATTCATAGAAAATTTGTTTTGCAAACATTTATTAAATTGAAAATATTTCAATTAAAAAAGACCCCGGTAGGTTTTTTAAAATTGCGTTGAAAGTCAACCAGTTTTTCTTAAAATATTTTCGATAACTAATTCTTTTAAATGACAGAATTAAGAGTATTTTCGACTAATTTTTTTTTTAAATATGTAGAACATACCTATAAGGAAATATTTGAGAACTTTCAGTATGGAAAATCTTTCAATCTTGTATTGAAAATTGTTCAGTTTTTCGAAAACTGTGTTAACCTCAAGTTTTATATAATTCAATATATTTTTCTTCGTAGTGTACTAAACGAAAAAGTGTCTAAATTTTGAAAAATTTCCGACTTGAGTTTAAAGATATATTCCATTATTTTTTAAAAAATGGCAACGAGTGGATAAATATTTTAAAAGTTATAGGATCAAACAGGCGTAGTTTTCAATTTACTTAAAAAAAAAAAAATTAAAAAAAAAGACTTAATGTGTCAAAAATGTTAACTTATTTAACAATAGTTCAAAAATTGATTGGATACTCGAAATATTCCATATTAAGCAACAATGTATTAATGTATACTATATATATTATTTTTTTTAACGTTTTAAAAAGAGACCTTAACTGACCATTTTAAATATTTAAGTGATCACGCTTTTTCCGATTTTTCCGTCAAATATTTGTTAAGTGTGAAAAAACCTTGAGGTCCAATTAGGAGTGCCATACCATAATGTCATAGCCATAACACTGTTCATGGTTTTTTATTTTTACCGGGGACAGGAAATAACAGTTATTTTGACATTTCAAACCAAAAAAAGCATATAGAAGTAAATGCCGGAAACCTGATTCAACTATACCTATTGATCCTTATGAACTTTTCTATGATAAGATATAATGATTTTTAAAGTTTTGATTTTTATTTTTTCGATCAAAAATTACAATTATTGTTTGATTTTTGTTTTTTTTTTTTTTTTTTTTTTTTTTGATAAAAGTATTAGTTATCTTTTGATTGTGATTTTTTTTTTTTTGAGCAGAAATAACAGTTATTTTTTGATTTTTATTTTTTCAATCAAAATTAACAGTTATTTTTAATATTTATTTTTTTGAACAATAATAACAGTTATTTTTTTATTTTCATTTTTTTGAACAAAAATAATTATAACATGTACAATGTACATTTCGTTAGAGAATAACTTTTATTTTTGCTCGAAAAAATCAAAATATAACTGTTATTTTTGATCGAAAAAATAAAAATCAAAAATTAACTGTTATTTTTGATCCAAAAAATAAAAATCAAAAAATAACTGTTACTTTTGCTTAAAAAAAATAAAAATAAAAAAATAAGTGTAATTTTTTGATCGAAAAAATAAAAATCAAAAAATAACTGTTATCATCCCACTTTTATGAAAAAAGGAACAACTGTTACGGTCCCTGATTTTTACCCAAAAAAAAAAATTAATTTTTGTTATACATATTTTACATAAATTGGCATATTACGCAGGTTGGCAACAGTTTTTAACAAAAGAATTAAATTGCTTTGGAATCAATCTGTTAATTACAAAATAAAAATATACCGGTCCATTTCTTGCATATTCAGCATATTCCAAATTTTTAATAAGAACTTAAAATTTTTCTAAAATAAACGTCTTCTGACACAATTTTGGTTGTTTTGTTTTTGATATGTATTTAAAAATCCCAAAAGAAACTATAACTTCGTACAGTTATACGACGCCAAGCCATTTACCAATGCGAGGAGACATCGCAAAACGCACAAAGAGTAGACAAACAAGAACGACGTGATTGTCCTTAAAAAATAATGACAACGAGCGCGTGCTGCTTCTCCACTCAGAGTAGTTTTACGACTGTGTTTTTTTTTTTTTTTTTTGTTAATATGCCCCCTTTCAGACTCGGCAAGTTAGTTGCGCAAGTCTCTTGCGTAACTCTTGATTTGTAGATGTCAGGGGTAAGGTCGCGGTAAGGGAAAAAAAATTGAGTACAGACTTTGTTGTACTCGGCAAGTTACTTGCGCAACTAACTTGCCGAGTCTGAAAGGGGGCTATGTAAATTTCTTATTGTACAGGGAAGTATTTTTTAGTACTATATGGAGAAACCCATAGTTGCATTACAAAGTACAACTAGATTTTTAGTAGATTTCGTCAAAATTTGGTCACGAAGTAGATTTTGTTCTGTATGGGAAGTCTAGTATAATGCAACTAGATTTGGCCCGAAACTTTAGTAGATTTCGTTGTTGTGTAAACGGGCTATAATTAAAAATTATTGGTTTGTGTTTTTCGCGCGCATATTTGTGTGCATTTTTTTAGTTTTTTTTTTTTTTTTATATGCATGCATATTTTATTTTTGTGCATATATAAAAACCCCAAATCAATAGTTATGGTTATGCAAGTTAATGGTTATGACAAGTCACCTATGTATGGTTAAATATAGTGTTGCCCAATCGATTGATTCGAACGTACCTATAATATATTCATAAAGAAATATACATTTTCTATAAGAATTAACTGTGAATTGTTTTAACTAATTTAATTTTTCTATCACTAAAATTATTAAAATTCCATAATTTTTAAACAATTTGTAGCAGGGGTAACATGCTAAGTTTTTTTTTATTATTATTTCATCTGGCATCCTTATTTTTCACAAATGCTTTTATTTTTTAAAATTTGTTCTTGTCTCACACTCTTTTCACACCAACAACTAATACCAATATCTAACACTTGTTTCTGGGTGTATGGTTGTTGTTGTTGGTGTTGTTGACGTTTTTCTTCATTTGAATTCGTATTTTCTGCTTTTGCTATCAGCCGATTTACACGTGAGCATTCGCTCGTATCAAATACAATTATACACAAGTATGTGTGTCTGTATGGATACATACTTTCAATTAACGTTGGCTACAAACACAATGAAATACAAAATAATAAAAATAAATTAAAGCAATTGTGATAATAAAATATGCACATTTTGTGTTTTGGCAAAAAATTTAATACTTGTGTAGGAAAAAAACAAAAATTTGACGAAATTTTTGTATCAATTGATTGATAACGGCGGAGGAAAGCTTTTAGTACTCTAGACGTCAATTCAAAGAAAAGTTAAACTTTTACCACTGAGTAATGAATGCTAAAGTTTAGGTGATAAGTCAACCATTTTAATTTATGGGAAATAAAAAGATGGAAAGAGAGAGAAAGGGGGTAAAGAGATAAAGATGTAAATAATAAAAAAAAAAAACGTTGCCAACTCGTAATAAAATATGGCGAATAATAAAAGTTCCACATTTTATTTAAGAAAAAAGTACAGTTTTTGGCTATTTTTATATTTAAGTGATTTTGTATAGGTAAATAAATTGTTATTAAAGTGCAAATTTAGCTATAATTAACTAGCTGTTACTTTAACTGTCAGTTAACAATACATTCATAAGTATGTGTTTTGATATTTTAATGATAATTATAGCTGATATTAGTTAAAAGTCTAGTTAACTTTAAACATTTTGTTTCACATTATAAAGGTATATACCTAGGTATTCAAAAATAAAACGTTAAACTTTTTTTAAAATACCTAGGTAAGTAGGTATGTACCGCTATGCACATGTTATATTTAAAAAATATAATTGATTACCCTTAAATGATTTTTCATGCTCAGGCACCAAATTTTGTGACGCAAATTAGAATTTATTTTTTTTTTAATTCAAAATTTTGGTTTGAGTACATACCTACATACATACTTTTACTATAAATCATTTATTTTTTTTTTTAAATCATTTATTTTTTTTAAACAAAATTTTTAGCCAATGAGCCATCATTTTTATTTAAATAATGTTTTATTTAAAAAAAAAAAATAAATAAATAGCAATTAAAATTAAATAGGTACACTTTGCAAAAAAAATACTTTTTTTTTAAATCTAGCCAATGTCAATTTGCCGCTTTAGCAAAAAAAGATACTACATCACACATTATTTCCGTTTTACATGATGCTTGTATTTTTAGGAAAATTTTGTAATTTATTGACATGACACATGATTAAATTTGGCAATTCAAGGTTGCCACATGCATACATGGTTTTTTCTTCATTACAGTAAATAAAATTCATTCAAAAGTTTCGTTAAAAGATAATTCAAATGTAGAAAAATCAAGCAATAATTTAACTTTTGGTGTGCATAAACATTTTTTATATTTTTTGGAAAATAGAGCAGGAAATTCATAACACAAGGGAACAAAATAATTTTTTTTTTAAATTGTTATTTTTTTCAAAACGATATCTCTGAAACTACTGGGCAAATTTAAAAACAATGTAAGCACGGCTTGTTGCAGATTTTCGGATTTTTTGTTTTTAATTTATGACATAACGGTATATCTCGAAAAGTCGAGCTGAAAGAGAAAAATGGAGATTAGATTTAAAATCAGCGACCTCAAATTAGTAAAAATTTGCAATAAAGTTCCAGACCGCAAAATGACCGGTCCGCAGTGTAATTATTATTATGGTAAATTTTGCCAACATTTTAGTTTTTTATTATAAAAATATAAATATTCGTAAGGTTTTTCTTTAAAATAACCGTTTAAATCGTTCTTTTAAGAAAACCCTTAAACCAATTTTCCTATAAAAAAAAAATATGTTGGTGAGTTCTGTCAATTTTAAAGAGTTAATAACAAGAATTAAACAAATTAATGATTTTCTTCAAATTAACAGTTTTTCAAGTCATTTAGAAAAAAGAAATATATTTATGAGTTACCAACATGTTTCAAACAATAATTTAAATATTGAAAATAGTTCTTAAGCATTTAGTGCTAAATAAACTATACCAACAAAGACGCCAAAGTTCTACGTTTGTACAAACCGTTTGCATTGCTAATTTTTGGATTTTCGTACAAACATGTTGAATATTACTAGTCAAACTGTTTGCGCTAACAAGTCTGACCTTTATCATTTTAGGAGAAGAAGAAGCATAAGATACGAGCACCGATAAAAACAAATTTATAATAATGTTTGTGTATCTTATTCGCGCAAACAGAAAATGTATGTTTGTCAATGCGTTTGTGTAGTTTATTTGGCCCTTTAATCCTTTTAATTAAATTTATGTGTATTTAGCCTTTAAAGAAAAAAAAAAAAAAAAGAATTGCTTACTACGCACTTCAAAATTTTGATAGATTTCCTAAAATTTGAGCGCATAGCTAAATAGATTTCAAACTTAAGTAGCAAACATGTTTTATTAATTTAAATTCTTTTAAAAAATCTTCAAGATTAACCCATACCATAATAAAAGAAATAAAGCAAAAATGTATACGCTATAACTCTTCAGTTCATTTCCAACCATGGTGAAGGGCATATCAGCTTCGGCATAGCCGCATAAAGCACTTTTACTTATTTATCTTAAAATTTAAAATTATATAATGGGAATGTTTTTATTATTAATTGATGAGTCGAACATTAACTTGGCTAAAACAAAGATGAATGAAATTGAGTCATTTAATCAACGAGAAAACAAAAAAAAAACAGTTAATGCTTTTCAAATGTTGAATGACTGATTTTCTTTAACAAGCAACGTGATCTCTTTTAGTTTTTTTTTTTTTAAAGAGATCATGATCCATTTATTAAAAAAAATCACACCGAATCTGATCAGCTGTTTTAGGCAATGACGTCAAGGAAACATACTTCTGAGGGTGTTAAGTTTTCAAAAAAAAAAAAATATATTATTAAAATATTAAGTACTATTAAAATTTTAACGTTTTTTTTAAGAAATGTTTCATTATGAAATACATATTTTGCTCAAATACTTTGCAGAAATATTTAAAATAATAAAAAACATTCAAATTTAAAATAGAAATCACCTCATTTTAAAATATAATCATATTGTTAAACTAAAGCTAACATTTCCAATAATTTTCAATAAATACCTATAAAATCTTTTATCGCATTTGTGCTAAAAAAAATATTTAGCCAAAAAACAAAAATGTTTAAACCCGATAAAACAGCCAACTCAAGTTAATGGACTTTCATCTAAAAATGTGCTAAAAATAAAATTAATTTTTTTTTGCTTTTAATACACAATCAAAAAAAAATTTTACGAATAGGAAAAATAACTTAACTATACTAAAAAGATCTCGTGACTTTGACCAGAAATTTATATGTATGAACACAATCACATTTATTTCACACTCACACTAACCGAAATACCGATCGCACATCTATCCTATTCATTCATTCGTCGAACATCTTTCGTGCAAATCAGATTATTTTAGTTTTTTTTCAAAGAAAACCACAAAAACTTTGAATTTATTTGGTGTATAATTTAAAAATATGGGACTTTTGTGAAGCATTGGTACAAAAAAGTTTTTTTATACTATTTCGTTTGATGACTAAGTAAGACCCCCTTCAGACTTAGCCAGTTACTTGCGCAGCGGTAAGGTCGGGTTAAGGGAAAACAAATTGAGTACAAACTTTGTTGTACTCGGCAACTAACTTGCCGAGTCTGAAAGGAGTCTAAGAAAAACCAAGTTAGAGTGCTGTTTGCTGAATGTTATATGCCCTTCTCCATATTAAATACTAAGTACGCAATTTTTTAGAGTTTTTAATTTTGTTCTTTGTTTTGCGTTCGAAAAGATCTGAATTTTTGGAAAAAATGTTCTTAAATTGGACCGTAAAGTTTAAAGCTAAAATGTTCTGGAAATCTATTTTAATTCTCAAGTTACTACCAGTATTCGACTTATGCCCAATTTTTCTGCTAAATACAAAAAAAAAATATCATACAAAAGTGTAGTTATTTACAAGGTGGTTTCAAAAAACAGCTGGCTGTTATTGCTTTGCCTGTTGTTGTTGTATTGTTGTGATATTAATGCCACCTTGCTAAGTTAATCCAAAGGACACCTAAGTTGAGTTTAAATGTACCACATCGGTGAATTAAGTTTCATTTAAGTGTTTAGTGAAGAAGTGAATTTTGTATTTAAAACGAGTTTAAGCATAAATGTGTTTTAATGTCAATCTTGAAAATTGGCCATTAGTTTATTTGAGCTGACCGTGAGAAAACAAAGTTCATACTTTTGAAATTAAAGTTTTATGGGTAAAACTAAGAGGCAGTCGTAGTTTGTGGATCGATTTGGCCGGATAATAATAGCATATTTTATCGGACAACATGTGATATAAATATATATAAATACCTAGGCGCCATTATTCCTGGGGTCTTCGAAAGACTCATTTCAGCCAAGACAGGATCTGACAAACCGAAGGACGGACAACGTTCAACTTTATTTCTCATAATGTTCCAGACTTTATATATACTTAATAAGGTCTTAGACCATTATTGTATGAAAGATTGCCCTCTAAATGTAAGATTACATTCTAAACTGCCGTACAAGCTATTAAAGCCGCAAACCATGTATAAACGAAATTGTGTCTGTTGTAAATAGGGATGTAACGATTCGGCTTTTTGCTGATACGATACCGATACTCAAACAATAATATCGCCGATATCGATACGGATACGCATACTGAATTTGAATTCAAGTTAAAATTAACAAAACTCAAGTAGAGTAAATTGTTTACTATACAAAATTACATTGTAATAGATTATTAATATTTAAAATTGATATTAATAAGATATAATGGCTAGTTTACTCTATCACACAAGTCTTACGTGTTTTGAGGAAAATACAACGCTGTCATGATAAGTTGTTATTTTTTTGAAAAATGTTCAAACAATAATTAATTCAGGGAAGCATTTTCGTCAAAATACGTAAGACTTGTGTGATAGTGTAAACTAGCCATAAAAAGCATCGAATTAAATTTGAATTCATGATAAAATTAACAAAAAATAAAACATTTTTTTACAAAAATATTAAGAAGATGTCTGCTTAATAAACAATGTATTCTCAACTTTTGCGGAGATAAGCGATTTCGCAAATCCGTTTAAACCAGACCTGCAGTGGCAGATAGTCTATCAGATGCAACAGAACTCGTTTAAAAACTTAAGAATGCCAGCGCCACGTTCTTCAAGTTTGGTTATAACAGGTCATTACGCTCGTAAACAAGCGGATCTGCGTCTCTAGAAATATTAGGAGAACTAAGGTATCTCTCGTCTTCTTCTCTAGCGGAATTATAGCATATAATGAAAAGAGCCTCATCCTCTCCGAATCCTCTGATGATTTTTTTACAAACGCTCCAACGGCCAGTTCTTGTAGACTTATCCGAACTTATACCACCTGTAGGTGTTACCATGTTTTCAACACTTTTGGAATACAGATAGGTAGCTCAATAAGATGTACTTCCGGTTAGATTGAAGTCAATTACCTCTGAAATATTCAAGCATTGTATCGAGGGTCAAACATTGTAGATAAACAATAGGTTTTTATGATTTTCTAAAGAATCAAATCCGCTAAATTTTGAGACTCCGAACGATTTACCATCTTCCTTGATTCATTAATTATATGAAACAATTTCATTATTCTGTTTTAACAATATGCTCTGCGTTTAAGGGCTAATAAATCAAAGCAAGTTACACTCTCTTTTCGGTTTAAAATGTGTTCAAGCCAACAAATCTATAAATCAGAAAACATATAAACCAGCTTTAAACGCATAAAATTGGGCGTTTAAACTACCAATACAAACTATGTATATGAATTTGTCAACATTTATCGTAGTGATGTGGCAGCACTACTTTTTAAACTACATATAATACAGGGGACACTGATTTACAACTGTTGAGTTTAAACTACATATAAGTTTAAGTTTAGTTCAACTAAACCAGCGTTTAAGCACTCACTGATTTATTAGCCGTAAGTGTGTTCTCTTAGTTGCTATGCAAAAAAAAGCATAGAAAATTAAATTATTCGTTCAAAAATATTTTAAAAAAAAATATAAAAAGTATCGCCGTATCGACAGAAAAATATCGCCGATACCGATATATCAGAAAATCGTAAGTATCGCCAATATATCGGTAACGGTATTCGTTTCATCGCCAGCTGTGAATACCACATTTCTAAGCTATACACCCAATATTTTATGGAATACGAGTTTTTTGTTTGCTCTCTTTTCCGAAACTGCCAACACATGTTTTTTAATTTAAATCAAAACCAAAAACGTTTCTGTATTCTTTTTTATTATACTCGTATATGTATGTATAGGTACATATATGTATATACATATACATATGTATTAACAAATTTGCATATATTAAAATATCTGTAGTTGGACACAGTTGACCAAAAAAAAAAAAAAATTCCAAAATTTATCATTGAATTTTGAAATATTTTATTGAAAATTTTTGTGTTTATCAATATTTTAAGAGTCGTTTGCTAATATTTGGCTAAACATTTAAATAAAAATCATGACATTTAAATCACTTTCTCAATGTATCGACTACTAAATCTCGACATAAATTTATTAGTCTAATAAACTGTCCGTTGGCGATTTTAGTTTTCTCAATATACCGACAAAAACATTATTTTCAGTTGGCAATACCTCTCAAAATATATGTGAAAGTTGGGTGTCTAGCGGATTGAATTTGTCTGTTTGGCAAATAAATAGTTGGAAGGTGAGGGCGGGTTAGCTTTGCGGCTGAATACAGATTGAGAAAACCAAATTTCTTTAATCTGCAGTTTTTCGTTTATTTACGTGTTCTTCCTTACTCACTTCAATAAAAAAAAATAGGTAACCATTCATTCAAAGCAAATTTCGATCTACCAAGGTAAAATACCATTTGGTTTAAAGATTGATGTTTGACTAATGACGTCATCCGTCGTCAATGGCGGTGAGTGCTAAACGGCAAACCCCTCTGAAGAGATTGTGTGGTTACAATCGAAACTAGGCAGGGAAACCTGTCCG
The DNA here is from genome assembly GCA_943735925.1 of Pollenia amentaria. Taxonomy (NCBI): domain Eukaryota; kingdom Metazoa; phylum Arthropoda; class Insecta; order Diptera; family Polleniidae; genus Pollenia; species Pollenia amentaria. Next base: position 19,835,871 of record OX031010.1, on the reverse strand, counting down.
TGAAAACCTGGGTTCAATTCCCAGCTCAGTCAAGAATGAAAAATTATCAAAAAAATTTAAATTCATTTCATGTTATAAAATTCCTTCCTTCATAAAAATAATTTAATGAAAATTAAATTCATTGAACTTAAGCCTGATTAAAATATCGAAATTTGGATTAAAAATATATAAATTTTTTATATGTTTTTATAAAATTAAAAAATATTATTTAAAAAAAATTTTCATTTGAATTGTTTAATTTTTCTTGATGATGATACACATTGCTGTATCGAATTATTGGAATAACAAAATAAATGTTAAAAAATTTTTATATAAAAAAGAAACCCACAAGCACGTCATAGAGAAATCTTATTAATAATAAATTTTGTATTCCCAAAAATAACTTTTGAAAAGAAATGTTAAAAATTTTAAATATAAAAAAAACCTCAAGCTTTATAGATTATATATACAACATTTTAAGAAAAAAGTAAAGGTTGAATAAAATAAAATTTATTGTTAAAAAAAAAATCTATATTTAAATAAAATGTATGCCTATTTCAAATACAAATAGGCCTTAATATGATTTACACCTAAATTTATATGATTCCATTTTTAATAATTTTTTTTCTTAAAATTACTGGATAAAAAACTTACATACCTAAAATATAGTTTTATAAGAATGTTTTAAACCAGGGACCGTAACAGTTATTCCTTTTTTCATAAAAGTCAGATGATAACAGTTATTTTTTGATTTTTATATTTTTGAACAAAAATAACAGTTATTTTTTGATTTATATATTTTTGAACAAAAACAACAGTTATTTTTTGATTTTTATTTTTTCAATCAAAAATAAGAGTTATTCTATGATTTTTATTTTTTCGATCAAAAATAAGTTATTTTATGATTTTTTTTTTTTTTTAACAAATTTATCAATTATTTTTTGATTTTTATTTTTTCGAGCAAAAATAAAAGTTATTCTTTAAAGAAATGTACGTGTTATAATTATTGAGTTGTCTTTAAATATTTATTTTAATACGCATAAGAAGTCCCAATGATGATCACACATTTAAATAAATATTTAAAGACAACTCAATAATTATAACACGTACATTTCTTTAACTTTTATTTTTGCTCGAAAAAATAAAAATCAAAAAATAATTGTTATTTTTGTTCAAAAAAATAAAAATCATAAAATAACTGTTATTTTTGTTCAAAAAAATAAAAATCAAAAAATAACTGCTATTTTTGTTCAAAAAAATAAAAATCAAAACTTTAAAAATCATAATATATTTTTATAGAAAAGTTCATTAGGATCAATATGGTATACTTGAATCAATTTGCCGGCATTTACTTCTATATTCCTTTTTTGTTTTAAAATTTCAAAATAACTGTTATTTTCGGTCCCTGTTTTAAGCCATTTTCGTTTTTAAACTTTTCTACAAAGTTTGGAAATATTTGGAAAAAATATGAAGTTATTTTGTATTAAACTAAAATTTTTTAATTAAATATTCAAACAAATTTATTAATATTTAATCAAAGAACATTTAAAAATTATAAAAAATTTACACAAATTTAAAAATTAAATTAACCTAAAGTTCGTTTTAAGTGCTGCCAACATAATCATTTCTCTATAATTTTTTATGATTTCTACAAAATTAAGTTTCCGTAATTTTTTTATAACTAATATTTATGATATATTAAAACAAAAGTAACTAATAGTTAAACATTATTGCCAACTTAACCTTTTTAGTACAACGTTTATTTTATAACTTAAATAAATAATTGCAATATTTAGGTTTCATGCTAATTAATACCTATTGCCTGCTAGCATTTTTTTAAATTTTTAAATGCATGATCAATTTATGACTGCGCACATTCTGTAAATTTTGTTTTTATTTTAAAGCAAGTCACTTTTGTGCGAATCATTTTAGAATCAGTTTTAAGCGCACAACTGATTAATCAGTTTTTGATCATCTAAGATGGTCTAAAAAGACTCCGTTTAGTGATTTTTGCAAAAACAATCTTCCACATGCTGACTGGGTTGTTAGTAAAGTTTTTTCAAGATTACAATCACACCTTAAAAATTAATTAACATTTTATTGCTTAGTCATTTCTTTTTAAGTTTTAGCCAAATTAAAACTCCTCACATACAAACCCTCCGAAAAAACTTTTTTTTTTTTTTTTTTTTTTTTTTTTTTTTTTTTTTTTTTTTTTTTGTTGAAATTCGTACCTAAATAGAAAAAAAACAATAACAACAAATAACTATTACCTTCCTCTTTACATTTCACCTAAAAGCACTATAATGACAAATTAAAATAACAACAAAAAAGCTTTTGCAAAAAGAGCAACAAGCAAACTCAACAAAAAAAAATACATTAAAAAGTAAATAAACCGGGCCCCCTTTAATGCCCCTCTTAAAATATCAACAATTCTTTAATGGCAAACACATACGCATACACTCATACAAACACACTCACTCACTCTCCCGTTAAGTAAAAACAGCAAAATACGGAACCTGTGGGTTCCACCAACAACGCAAAAAGCTACGACACGATAAAAAGTTTAGCGTTACCAATAGACAATTGTCAGTTGGTCTATAGAACGCGCGCCAAATAGTAAAATTAAGAAATAATTAAAATATTTCAACTCATCTTAAAAAACTAAAAATTTAAATAAATTACAATTACAAATTTTTTTCAAACTGCAAAAATTGCAATCAAGCGAAAATTTAAAAACAAACAACATTTAAAAAAAAAAAGTATTTCCGTAATATTTTACTCAATTAAAACGAATAGAGGAGAGGAAACGACGAATTCAACAACAACTAAAACACCGTCGTCGTCGTCGTCGTCAATATCAAGAAGAACAAGTAGAATTTAAATAAAAACCAATAACAACAATAAGCCAAACAAAAACAAAACCCAAGAATTTAAGAAAAAAGCACATTTTATTAAAAAAAAAACTAAAGCATTTTAGAAATACTTTTGAAAATATTGAAATCAGTTTGAATTAAATCATTTATCAAGACACAGGGTAAATGACAAAGCGCTGGCAACGCCACTAAAAAGAAATTGAGTTCACTAAATAAATTCAAACAAAAACAAATTCAATTATTCTTTACTGCATACACCATTTTGAAAAACTAAATTTTGTTAAAAAAAAAATGTTGAAACTTTTCAGAAATTTACGGTAGAACATGAAATGGTTTAAACGTGTGCGTAAAAAGTGTATTTAATACTTTTTAACCAACAACATTAATTTTAAATCTTAAAAACGCGATTTTTTCACCTTTAAAACGTACAAAAATTTTTAACCAAAAAAATACGTTTATTTTAATTTTTCTCCAAAAAAAAACACATTGTGTTAAGTGTTAAATTTAAGTTCAATTTCTCATAAATTATTAAATCAAAACTTTACAAAATGACTGCTGCACGTCAACAAGTGAATCGCGAACGTAACGGACATGTCCTTGTCTGGGATCAAAATAGCTTTAATGAGATTTTCGAAGAAAATCGACCAAGAGGTAAATTATTTCTTCAAAAAACATTTTTAAATAATGAAAAATAATCTAAAAATTAAGTTTTTTCACGTGCTTTTTTCAAATTATTTACGACACATATCTATTGTGCAATAGACAGGCGACATTATTCGTTTACATATTGAAAAAAAATGCAAACAAATGAGTGTGTAAATTTTATTAATAATGTCAAAATCGAATTTTAAATGAGCTACATTAAAAAATATTAAAGCACATTTGCAATACGAACAAATCCATTGGCAGCATCATAATTTTGGCAATAATTTATTATTAAAAGACTTATGGTGCTGTCTTCACCATACAAGGGATTGAACGTGTAGCAAAATTTATGTGAAAAGCACTGTGTTTTTTATTGTTTTTGATATACATTTTACTACAGGTTCAATCACTTGCGTTTGAGTTTTTTAAATAAATAATTTTTTCCATTTAAAAAAAAGGCTTATGTGCCGTTTTCATAACACAAGTGATTGAACGTGTAGTAAAAATTTATGAAAAACACTCCAAAAACTGAGTGCTTTTCATATAAATTTTCCTACACGTTCAATGACTTGTGTTATGAAAACAGCACATTAACAATTTTACTTTTCTTGTTTATTTCCAAACTGTATAAATTTAAATAAAAAATTAGATTTTTTTAACAGTTTTTAAAGATTTAGTTGGCAATGCGAAATTTAACACTTGTAAAAATAACTTTTAACTTTATGTATTTACATATTAATATGCTGTTTCCAAATGACAGGCAAGAGATTCTCTAGTCAAATTTATATGAAAAGCAGTCAGTTTTTTGAGTGATATTCATATATATTTTAGGTTAGGTTAGGTTCCATGGGCAGCCATAGAGAGGCAGCTAACTTGGGTCCTTCAGCAGTCCCTTTGTGATACCCAGCGCCAATGCCCATCCCATATAGCAGTTATTCAGATGGCGTCACTGCAGAGTTGAGCCAATTGGTCTTCCTAATGAAGAGAAGAAGCAATCTAAGCTCTATTGTAGATAGATCCTCAAAGCAGGAAATCACCGGCTCTCCCAGGTATTTTTCCCTAATGCCCAGTAACCCAGGGCATTGACAGAGAAAGTGAATCACAGTCTCCTCTTCCTCCTCATCATGACAACTTCTGCAGTAGTCATTGAATTCCAGACCCATTTTCCTAGCATGAGCCCCAACAGGCCAGTGTCCAGTCATAACAGGCACCTCAGTCCTGATTTGGTCCCTATTGAACCTAAGTAGAGATTTAGTTCTCCGTTCATCGTAACCAGGCCAGAGTGCCCTGGATATGGAGCAGGTGGACTCCCAGGTCCATCCCTCTTGCGCAATCGTATAATACTCGCGCCTAATGAGTAACTTCCAGTGAGCCATTGGAAGGCCAATGAATGTGTCATCCATGCGACCACCTTCCTTAGCCAGCTCATCCCGAGCAGTCCGAATGCCCTGGTATCCATATAAGCGTTACCCCTGAATGCTCAGCAATCTCTGTAGAAACCTCCGCCAACTCGTTCCCCCTTCATGGAAGGTGCCCATGTCATATACATTTTACTACACAGAAAAAAGTTTTTTATCAATTAAAAAAATGGTTTAAAAAGTATTTAAATTTAATTAATGTGATAATTGAATCAATTATTTTTTTTTTTAAAGAAAATTCAAAATATAATTTTGATTCAATTAATATTTAAGTTGTTTTAAAATAAATTTTTATTTAAAATATAATATATGTAAATATCAAAAAATATTAATTGACTTTTTCGTTTAAAATAAAATAATTTAAACTTGAAGAATTGTTGTTGGAAATTGTCAATATTTAAAAATAAAATAAATCAACACATTGTTTGAAATGGCAAAGTTTTTTGATTATTTTTTTGCTTGATATTATGAATTTGGTATAAATTTGGTGATTGGAGAAAGTTTTTAATTTTTGCTGTGTACACAATCACTTGCCTGTTATTAAGAAACAGAACTTTTGGCATTGCTATTTTAAATTATTTCTATTGTTTTTCACAAATTCTTAAAATAAAATCGAACTTCCGTTTTTTTTTTACAAGTTTTTTGTAGATTTAATATTAAGTTGGCAAGACAAAATTTAACAGTTAAAACAAAATGTTTCCACAAATATCATAGATTTTCAAGGCGATTTTTAAAATAACTTGAACTTTAGAAAATAAAATAAACAATCCATGAATCAATTAATGTTCAATCAGTACATTGAATAATAATTTAAACATTATTTAAACTAAGTTGGTAACTCGAAAAATATTCCAATATTATTATTTTTGAAAACTTAAACCCCCCATATTCATAAAATATATTTTTGATTAATAAAAGGTTTATAAAACAAATTTTCATAAAAAATTCGTTCTATAAGCCCGCTATAAGCCTAAAATATTTTTTATGAATATTGGGGAAAATTAATAACCCTTATAATTTTAATTTTTTCATAAGACCAAAACAAAAAATAATAAATAACATTTTGGTTTTTAATTGTGCTAACTCACTACCAACTATTAACACTGAATTTAAAGTGGGTACACACTATCGAACATGACATACAATTGTGCAGAAATTTTAGTGTACCGCGCATAATTAACTTAACTTATAAGCCAATCAATTGAACACTAAGGAACATTTTACTAAACATTAGCTAAATAAACAAATGTCTGTAATTGTTGTAAATAAAAATTTTATTAATTATGTAAAAAATATACCTCACAATAAGTTCTGTAACAAACTTTCTTCTCCCTACTTCAATTGACACTTGTGTCATCTATTAGTTTATGTAAAAAATTCAAGCAACAACTTAAATTAAATGACAATTTTATTACAAATTTCAATATCAATTGACTTGAAGTGACAATTAAATACAGATCAAGCGAGAATGAAAAAAAAAATTATAAACAATAAATTAAAAATTATTTAATTGAAAATAATATTCTTTGAATTCTCGTATTGGCAAAAACAAATTTTTTCATGAGTTTGCAAGTTTTAAAATGAACTTTGTTAATATTAAAAGGTTATTTACTTTACTTTTTGAGTGACTCATTAGAAGTTTGCTTAGTCTCGGTTCACACTATGAAAATATTTTTCAGAAAGTCTTAGTTTACTGGGCGAAAGGGGAGGAAAGAATAATATTGGGTACATACAGTCATGTACATACATACTTAGAAATTCTCTTTTTTTCAATTTGTGGGTTTTATACTTTTCTTTTTCATTATAACCACATCACAATAGTGAAGAGGGTGGGCCTGTTCGTTCATACATCACATCATACAAACTTCTTTTCGGAAGAGTCTTTGTGCCCATAAACTATCTTATTATGTTGGTATTTAGATTAAATTTGGCTCAAAATATTTTATTGCAATTGGTAGCGATAACTTTTATAATAGCTACTATATAATGGAAACATTTTGTACTGGTAGATCCATGTAAACCCCCTCCCTTAAAAACAAAAAATCTCATCTGGATGTATTTATCAAGATAATATTCAACACAAAGAACTTTTATATGGGCTTATAGCATAATTTTGTTCTGGCGGATCCATGAGTGCCCATGGGCTCCAAATAGACTTCACTCTCGAAATTGTGCCTCAAAATAATATACTTTTTTACTTGTTTTCAGGTTTTTTCTTATTAAATTTTTGATAAATCTTCTTTAATTTTTGTTTATAAATATTAGAAATCATGTAATCATGACACGAGTAGTTTAAAAAGTAAAAAAAAAATATCACGAAGAAACTTTCATAATGTAAACCGAGACTAAGTCATCGTCCAGACTTACAATTTTTGTTGCTGCAATTTTTTAACATTCTGTTTTTAAATTGCATTAATGTCCAGATTATGAAATTCTAGGGTTGCAATTTTTTTAAGCTTTATATACATATAAATACAAATACACGTACAGCCAACTTCAAGTTAAAAAGTGTAAGAATTAAAAAACAAGACAGATCGGCAGAGTACATGCAACTGAGTACCCCTCCCCAATCTTCTCACCCCTCTCACCAATAAACTCAAGAACAACTGCAACAATAATTGCAAGTCTGGATGATGACTTAAGAAACTTTGGCAATTACAAGTCGAAACGATCTTAACCTATTCTCAAACTTTAAATAGGTAAGAACTTCACCTTTCTTGGTATGAAGGTAGTGGTTGTGATATAATGTGCCCAGTGGGCCACTTTTGGTAAGCAGAACTGGCGCTGTGGGATGAACTAAACGTAATGTTACGGTGCCCAAATTTTCGGTTTCAATCAAGATTTTTTCACAAGTTTAAAAAATGTATGTAAAGATCAATTGATGATAAAACTTATTAGCGTTAAATTTTGAGTAACAAAACGAAAATTGATTTTTTAAATTACTTTCTTTTTAAAAAACTATCGTTTTTTTTATAATTATAAGGAACATTTGTTTGATAAGTTTAATTAATTAGCTTTAATTTATAATAGATATTGGGAATTATTTCCCAATATCTGGTAGTGTATAAAGTAATTTCTAAAAAAATTTAAGGAATAGAGCTATTACAAAAAGCTTTATAAAATACATAACTGAAATTTAACTCATAGAATAAATTCGAAAAATGAAAAATGTTGAATTTAATTTATAATTTTGAAAAAGTTTTTATTATAAATTTCCTCATCAATCCAACTTTGCCCTTGTTGAATAAAAGTATTTATTTTCTCTGCGAAATAAAATTTAATAAGAATAATATTAACAATAATTTTAATTTTTATAGTCCTAACAACAATTTAACTTTTTAAGACAAGATAAGAAATTTATAAGATTATCAAAACATTGTATTTAACACGTGTGCAAAAACATTGTGAAGTATTTCGACAAAATTAAATCAAGAAATTGACATTGAAATAAAATAAATTTTCAAAAGCCATTAAATCCCCGCCAGACATTTCTAAAGTGCATACATACATATTTCGAAAGTTATACGTGTTTCGAAACTTGAAAAATATTTGTTGGCAATAAGAGTCATGACAACTTGACTGTTTCGGTTTTTGTTGTTGTCTGTAGGTGAAGAAATTTTTTATGTATCAATTCTGCTCAAAAAAATTATTATCTAGCTTTATTTTTTTATTACTTTTTTTGTACATAAAGATCAAATTTTCCTTTTAACTCCATTAAATTTGTTTATTGTGTTAAATTTTTTTTTTTATTTGTCTGCATAATCTAATGAACAAACAACTAATTCTATTTTAACATGAAAAGAACATAACAATATTTAGGTTGACTAATTGTTTTTGTAGTTAATCATAATGCGATATACTATGAAATTTTTTTTTTATATTTCCCTTAAATGACGTTATCACAGACTTCAAAAGAAAAACGTAATCTAGTATCTAGTGAACCATCTGGGCTACCAAGAACAATATTGAATAAAACCCCCAATTGTAACTAAAATTTTTAAAAGGGTTATCACAGGGTTTTATAAATCAGATAGGTTAGGTTAGGTTAGTTAAGGTTAAACGGGCAGCCGACACGAGGACGGCTCACTTGGGTCCTTATAGCGGTTCCTTTGTGATACCCTTAACCAGCGACAAGAGTATTCACCAGACTATTCTCCAGAAGTTACCGCAGCCTCGAACCATCCCGACACCCTGCAGAACAGAGAGATAGATTTCAGTCCCACATTGGACATATCGTCCAGACATGGCAATTTCGGTCTCCCGAAATGCCTAAGCCTAATATCCCCGAGACCGGGGCATTGGCAGAGGAAGTGAAGCACCGTCTCCTCCTCCTCCTCATTATGACAACTTCTACAGTAGTAATTATAATCAAGACCCATTCTCCGCGCATGAGTCCCTATCGCCCAGTGACCCGTTATGACCGATGTCACCGTCCTTATCCGGTTCCTGCCGAGACCAAGTAGCTCGCGAGTTCTCGCCGTTTTTTTTTTTTAAAGCAAAAACCAATTCAAAAATTATTTTATAATTTTGTTGTTGCCTTTTACAGGAATTCATATTAAATTTTTAAATTTCAAGCACTTCATAATTTGTGGCGTTATAAATTTTGAAAAACAAAATGAATTTCAGTAGAAAGCACCAACAAAATAAAATATTTTTGATTTTGTTTTTGCTTTCAATGAAATTTTCGGCGTTGCGTTGCGTTTTACATAATTAGGCCCTACATTAACATTTTTTTAACTCGAGCTGCCAACTTTAGATATTTTAAAGGAAATCGTTTATTTTGGCCACATTAGTCTTATAGTTATCTGGTTTATAATACCCTGTGACAACCCTTTTAAAAATTTTAGTTACAATTGGGGGTTTTATTCAATATTGTTCTTGGTAGCCCAGATGGTTCACCAGATACTAGATTACGTTTTTCTTTTGAAGTCTATCTGTGATAACGTCATTTAAGGGCCACATTTTTCTTATAGTAATCTGATTTATAGTACCCTGTGACAAGCCGTTTAAAAATGTTAATGTCTTTCAATGAAATATTTGGTGTTACGTTGCGTTTTACACAATTAGGCTCATAATACTGTTGATTTCTATTTTTGTTTAAGTAGAAATTTGTTTTCAAAAAAGTTTTAAATGATTTTACAATTAAAGTTGTCAATTCGGGTTTCAATTGTCTTAAAATATTGAAAATTTTAGCACAATTTACAATAAAATACCAAAATGGATTAAAAAAGTTGTTAGACAATTAACAATATGGTTTTAAAGCATTTTACATTTTAAGTTGGAATTTCGACTTTTAAAATTTGATCAACATATTAAGATTTTTAATAAAATTTGATCTAAAATAAGATGGCAGGCAGATCAGTTCTTTGAATAAACTTCTATTAGTTCTACGCGATTATAATTGTTTATTAAGTTGTTATTTAGGTTTATAATTTTATAAAATGAAGATGTATCTAAAATATCGTAAATTCAGTTTTCAAATATTTTACAATAAAAGTTGATAATGCGTTTTAACTTATTATTTTTAAAATATAAAGATGTTAAATACTACTTCCAGTGCTACCACGACTAATAAAATTTTTACAACCAACATTTTTGAAAAAGTTACCAAATGTGAAAATATAAGAAATGCCTTTTGTTAATTGAAAAGAAAACATTAAAATTAATAGGAAAATATTAATTACAAATTAAGAAAACAAAACAAGAAATGTAATTCTTGGACATATTAAACATATAACGATAAACTTAAATTTTTATAAGAGTTAACCCCGTCAGATTTCCATACAAAATTCAGTTTAGTGAAAGTTAATAGATTGATATTTTTTGAATATATCCTTTAAAATGAACGAAATTTGTACAAATACTGCCAAAAAAAAAATTTTTTATAGATATACATACCGACAGGTTATAAAAAGTAAAATTTCTTAAATGCACGCCATTTTCTAACATTAAATTTTAAAATTAAACATTAAGGATATATCAATTGAATTTTGAAAAAATCTTTAAAACTCCTATGTGTATTGCAATATATGTATGTATTAAAATATACTAGTGGAAATAATGTAAATTTAGAACATTTTACTTCTATTGAAGTTTTTAGAAATGCTTAAACTACTTTTGTGTACTTTTTCAGTCATGTTCTGAAAGCGATTCCGCGTGATATTATTTACATTCTACTTTAAGTAGAAATTACGGGCATTAATAATTTGAATTTATGTTTGAGAAGATTTTAAATTTTAAGTAGGACTTACAATTTTTTAAATCGTTTTTAAATATAGATTTTTAGCTGTTATTTTATTAAAAAAAATTCAAACAATTTTTAAAATAAAAAAAGGAGAACAGTCGCAATGTCTTTTAAATAATAGATTAATTTATAGATTTAAAAAGGACTTATCGAGCGCTAAAGCTCCACACTTCATCTCAGAGACCTAATTGAGGTTATAACTGCACATTGGCCAATTGAAAACACGCCCGAGGCTTAGGGCTCCTCCTAATGTTAGAACACATTAAATAAATGTGGTCACATAGAAGACTAGCTTAAGTCGACATAAGACAAAGTTGTGTTATTACAATTATAAAGGTTGTTAAACATTTAATATATGCATAAGAGCTCATGCAGCTAAAAAAAAACACCATATATTTAAATTTTTAATTAGATTTAAATTTGTAGCTGTAGCTGTAACACGTGTTTATTCAAAACAAACAACGCCTAAATATAGAATATTCAAATTACTTGACGTATTAAGTTTGTTCCTCATACATGTGTATAAGACCGCTTTATCAAGTTGCCGGGTATCCCAACATATTAATTTTATGTTTAATTTGAATGATGTTTAATATGAATAATTTATGGCCATTGCTCGTGGCATCATACAGATGAATGTACTGGTATATGTATAGATTTGCTAAAAAGAAGAGAAAATAAACTCATAAACTCCCACCGCATTTTTAATATGTAGATACAAAAAACCGGCCAAAGTTTCTAAAACACGTGAAGTCATGATGTGTATGAAGTCATGGCTATGAAAAAATTTATACAATACAACTTAATTTTTTTCTGAAATAAAAAAAGAAAAAATGTCACACTTAGTTAGCACATTTTTAAGTCAATTATATTTCATTAACATAAAAATAATTGTGCTAAATACAGACGATAGCATTGTTAGGTCGTAACCAACTTCCTCAACTGCAGACATGACTTGTGTATGTGCTGAATTGACAAAAGTACATGGATGATATGGGTACTGGGCAGGGCTATCAGATATGGCGATTTCTCGCCAAACTCGGTGATTTTTTTAATCTATTTGGCGATAGAGATTTGCGTTTGGCGACCTGGCGATATTTAAAATAATTTGCGATTTGGGCGATATGAAAAACGGATTTTTTTTTTAAAAAGTTAAATTTTTCTTTTCTTTTGCTAATTTTATATTTGTTTAAAAACTTTTCCTATTTGAAATATCTTGTGGATCATAGTTTACTTTCATTGGGAAAAAAGTATATGATTGAAAATATTGAAAATATTTCCACTTAATTTCTAAAAAATCATTCAGTGGTGTTCTGCAAATCGAAAACGTAAAACGCAAGAATTTTGAAGTTCTTTTTAATACACTCTTAATATAATTTTTTTTTATAATTTTCTTATAGAATTCTGTTTAATAGAAAAATATTTTTATTGTATTGTATTTGTATTTCTTTTACCTCAAAAATCTTATTAAAAACACGACTTTAAAATTCTTGCGTTTTCGATTTCCAGAACACCCGTGATTAATGGGATTTTTGTGTAAACCCCTTCACTTTGCGTTGAGAAATTTTTTTATATAAAAATTTTTTTAACTTTTTCAAAATTAGTATGAAAATATTTTCAATGAAAATTGAACTTTAAAGCCTCGTACCAAGGCGAATTCATGTATATCGATACTACAACAAGTAACAACACCAAAAACACAACAATGTATTTCAATGTATTTTTATGTTGCTTTCGTTTATTGATATGTCAAAAACACAAGCAACTTTTGACATTTCTCTCTCTATGTAAGAAAAAAAAGTAGCACAGCTGTGCTTTCAACGCCACCTGGTAAATTAATTCGCCTTTCCTCGTACACAATAAGCAGCAACATTTTCCCTGGTGTTCAAAATAGAGCAACAATTTTGTTCGTAACAACACACATTTTCAGTAAAGAAACCGTTTGCAAATTATGCCCACAACAATTTTAAGAATTTATTATTATTTTTTAAAACATTTTGTTGAAATTTTCATTCAAAACTAAATAAAATTATTATAAACGTCATATACATTTTCATACAAATTGTTGCTGAAGTAGAAATAGACTCAACTTTTTCAAAAAAAAATTAGTTACACCCAATTTACATGATGAATTTTATGACGTCCAATTTTCTTAATTCCCTTTTGAAGTTGCTACCTAAAACTATTCAAATTCATACGATGTTTTTTTTTTTTTTGGACGTCTAATTTTTTTTCATTTTCATTCAATCCAGTTGATGAGAATATAAAAACAAAACGTAACAGAAGGAACAGAAAAAAGTGTAAAGCGAAGTGTAAAAAAAAACATGAAAACAGAAACCATGTTTTTTTTCTACCCTTCTTTCTTCTCTACACCGCTTGCTCCCAAACAAAAAATGACGTCCAAAATTGGACGTCATAAAATTCATCGTGTAAATTGGGTGTTACATTTTTGTTCGAAAAATTAAAGAAAAATATATGAAAATATACTTTGGGAGTCTTAAAGCCTCGAACACAATGCTAGCAACAATTTTGTTTTTTCTTCTATCTTATTTCTTCCCAAAGTATTTCATATATTTTCCTTTCATTTTTCGAACAAAAATTTAACTAATTTTTTTTTTAAAAGTTGAGCCTTTTTCTATTTCAGCAACAAATTTCAGTGAAAATGTTGCTGCCTATTGTCTACAAGTCTTAAAATAAAACTTTAACCTAAAAACACTACTGGCATTAGTCTAAATTATATTTATATTTGAGTTTTTAGAAACGCTTTAACTACTCTTGTGTACTTTTGCTTATATAAAAATAAAATTTGGCGAATTTTGTCGATTTTCGGTTTATACAGGCCTGTTCTGAAAATCACTTTTATTCAAATCACGTGATTTAAAATCATATGTGCCTTCAAAAATCACACGTGTGCTATTTTCTTAATCATAATCATATTTTCATAATTGATAATCAATTGTTTTCAATTCCGCCTTCCTTGGAACTAATTGCGGGATTCCCGGGAAATTTTTAACAACAATTTTTTGTTTACTTTAGTAAATCTATGTGGGACTCGTTGGTTTAGTTGTTTTATCCAACCAAATTGCACCACAATAAAAATATTTGCTGTGGTTTAAGGCTTATTTAGCTAATTGTCGAGAATGGGCTTTAAATAGGATCTATGGCGTACTAAAGAATTTTCCGAGAGGGTGTTTTATGTAGGGTATATGATTTTCACGAAATTTGGTAGCGTGATTTCGAGTCTAATGATACTAGATTAGACCATGAAATTTGGTGTCATGTATAACAAATTTGTTGAAATTAAATGACAATCGGAGCTTTCCGTTATCAAGTGATGTCAGCTTTTGCCAATTTCTGTGGGAGGTTATCCCACATATTGGTGCATAACTCTTTTCCAACTGAACCGGTTATGCTGGAATTTAATCCCAAGCTACTACAAACTAGAAACAATTTGACACCCAAAGTGTTCTTTTCTGTTAAGTCGTTCGGAAGAAAGCAAATTTTACAAGGCGGAAATGGCTTAATCGGCTTAGAGTTACTCGAGGACCCAGAATATACTTAATAGGGTCATAGATGAATATTAAAAAAGGGTTTTACATGGAATGACAAACTTAGTACACCATACGCCACTGCTGATTAAGGGTAAAAAACTGTAAATAAATAGGTTATTAAATGCGGTAAATTAAATTTTATTATGGGCGGGAATCCCGGATCCCGAGAAAAGTTTTTTTATTTCCCGTTTCCCGAAACTAAAAAGGTGCGGGAAAACAAGTCCGGGGCAATAGACACTTTTTGGGGATTTATTCTAAAAGAATTTTCAAAAGGTTTTTAAGCTTTTTTTCAAACAGATTCAAAAATAAAATTGCCAAAACAAATTTCGAAACAGATAATATAATTGCAAAATAAGCTTTTTTTTCTAAAAATAAATATAAAATAAAAAAAAAAGCTGAAACTGTTGCGGGGTTGTTTTGAAAAATAGAAAATTAAAATTTCTTACAGGAAAACAGTGTGATCTCCCTTAATGGACGCCTTCCTTGAGCGGACTCCTCCTTTCGACAAACACTGTTGCCTGGTTAAGCGAGCGTTGTATAAGGAAAGCATATTTTGAAAGGACATCCCTCTTGTATGGATCCATTTTAATGGTCACTTCGTTGTCCGGTCATGAGAGATTACACTGTATTACTATCATATTTTTAAATGGTTTTAGAAAAATATTTAAATGAAAATTTTAATTTACGTCAACAATTACGTGTTTATTATGAAACAAATTGTAATTATTTATTTTTTTCTTTTTTTTAATCTTTTTAGGTCTTTTCCAAACCCGCTACTTTGTTACATTTATGCTCTTCTTGGGCATGGCCAATGCATATGTGATGCGTACTAATATGTCGGTGGCTATTGTGGCAATGGTCAATCATACCGCCATAACAGCAGGAAATGATGAAAGTGTGTTTGATGATGAGTGCCCTGACGCGAACTATACATCAGTGGTAAGTTTGAAAAGAAAACAAAAGTATAAATTCTTAAAAAAATTTTAAAAAAATCATTAGCGTATTTAAAGAAAAACTATAAAAGTTTTTCATTCGCATCAGGCAGAGCTGTAAAAGATTGCTTATTTTTTGATTGAATTCAAAATAGGAAAATTGACTTTAATGATTTCAATTTGATATCAAGAAATCAATACGACAAAAATGATCGAATTAATTTTTTAAATCAATTCATATATTAATTTTTTTTCAATATTTACATTGAAAATTTTAGGTCTAATGCAGCGAAGCCTTTCGGCTTGATTGAAATCAAATTTGATCGCAATCGATTTGATTGCATTACCTTAACCCAGGCAAAATCTAAATTTAGTCAGAATCAAAATTTTCGTTCTCCTTAAATGAAACTCCTTCTTCGAGAAATAAAGCTGTCTCTGATCAGTTTGAATTGCCAACAATGTCAATTTTCGTTTACAACCATTAGATTCCAAGTGTATATTATTTCGTTGGACTTGCAATATGGTTGTGATTTCAGAGGAATTGATTGAAATCACATGATTTCAATAAAAATTTGATTAGAATCGAATTGATTGCAATTAAATTAATTGCATTCAATAAATAAAGAAATTTTCTAAAAAGAACAATTTTAAAATGATTGCAATTACAAAATATTGAAATTTGGACCAGATTCATTTTGAAATCTTAAATCATTTTGAAGACAAACGAATGAAACAATTTTGGTCGAAAGCATTTTTTACAGCTGTGGTAGCAGGATTTTATGCCAAGATCATTCCCCTAACCTGTGGGTAACCTATAATGACAAAAATTTTTCCGGGATGATATTTGTATGGGGTTAGATGAAACCATGAACAGTTTTTTTCTATTTTCTTTATATTCACTATCAAACAAATCTGCTTTAAAGAAAATATTTCTACCAACTTCCACTACTTACTAATGAACTTATTGTAGGCGTCGTATTGTCAGCCTTATTTTGAAAATGATTTGCAGACGCACCAAGTGGATTAGTGAACCGGTTTGACATATTTTCAGTATTAAATAAAACAATTTCTTGAAAATGTTTTTTTTTTTTTGATCCTTTAATGCAGATTTTCACACTTTTAACAGGCGAACACTTCTCGACCAGTTCCACAGGAGCCCAAAATTTTTTAATACTAAATAAATCAATGTCCTCATTTTAAATCAATAAATAAGGCAAGTCAGTTAAAGTTAAGTTTTGAACATAACCTCAAATAATTTCTTTATTAACTCTGGGTGTCCACGTAGAAATATTTATTGCGGCAAATGTCAAATTTAATTGCTCCATAAAATTTGCCGACCGTACATTGCCATGAGTGGCAATCTATTGCGCAATGATTGCTCTTCTGATTGCTTGAGCAATTATTTTCTTATATCCTGTTTTCATGAAGGAACATGTCGCTGCGACGTGTCCCCTGCGACTAAAGTTTTCTGGTGAAGGCTGTGGTGGAGAGTAAGGGGTAATAAGTGTCGCACGTAATGCGAATTGAAGCGATAATTTTGACATGTCTCTTTTATATATTTCATTCTCTTGTATATTTTGTCATGTTTTGTATGACCGGTACGAAAGCAGATTTAAGAAGGGACTCAATGTCGCGGCGACATTTCCCTCCGTGTAAACTGGCTCTTAGCAATCTACTGTCAAATCAATTGTCATTTATCTGATATTTCTGTACGTTTGTTTATGGCAAAACAATTTTACGTGTTTTAGAGCAATCTAAACGGCAATTATTGCGCTGCCGACGTTTTTGCTTGTGCTTAGCAAAAAAAATTGCTACGTGGATTCGCAGGGACAGTAAAAATATGTTGGATATGTTTTTTTCTCCCCGGGGGTTTTTCTTGCAGATTTTTAACAAGCGGATATTTGTCAGCCCATAATTTGACGATAGATATTAACCATTCATTAAAATTACTGTATTCAATTACAAAATTTTCGCGAAGTCGGCAAAGATTTCATTTCGTACTTAGCCCTAAATAAAAGAAACTTTTAAAAATTAACAAAAAAGAACTTAAAAAGTACTCTACGTAAAAGTTTAGTTAATATGTTTGTTAGCATTCTCAAAATTGGGATCCCATTGTTGCCAAAAAGTGGCCCCGTATTCGAAAATCGTATGCTTTTTGTTTACATGGGGCCCCGCGAGATCCTAGTGTTGAGTACGGGTAATTAGTACTTATATCGTTAAAAACAATTTTTGTTATATAAGAATTTTTTAATTATATACGTTTAATAACAATATTTTTATTAAAAATTTCTTGAACTTTTTAGGATCATGGACAAGATGGTGAATTTAATTGGAATTCTGCTTTACAAGGTTATATTCTATCATCATTTTTCTATGGTTATGTTATCACACAGGTTCGTGTTTTTTTTTTTACTTTTAAAGAAAATTAATATAAAAAATTACTTACCTTGAATTTCTTTTACTTCCATACAGATACCCTTCGGTATGTTGGCCAAGAAATACGGATCTCTTAACTTCCTCGGCTGGGGTATGCTAATCAATTCGGTATTTGCTTTCTTGGTTCCCGTCGCTGCTCGCCAAGGTGGTGTCTGGGGTTTGTGTGTAGTACGTTTTATCCAGGGTCTTGGTGAAGGCCCAATAGTTCCCTGTACGCATGCTTTGCTGGCCAAATGGATACCACCCAATGAAAGATCACGCATGGGTGCTGCGGTATATGCAGGTGCACAATTTGGTACAATTATTTCGATGCCTTTGTCCGGTTTATTGGCTGAATACGGTTTTGATGGAGGCTGGCCCTCAATTTTCTATGTATTCGGTGCTGTTGGTACTATATGGTCAGTGGCTTTCTTGATCTGGGTCTACGAGGATCCCTCTACACATCCTAAGATCGATGAACGTGAAAAGAAATATATTAATCACTCTCTATGGGGCACTAATGACATAAGGGTAAAATTTAAATCTTTTTTTAAATTATAAAGAATTAGAAAAATTTTAACTAATATTATTTTTTTATTTCAGAGTCCTCCAATTCCTTTCAAATCAATTGCCAAATCGTTACCCTTCTATGCCATTTTGTTTGCTCACATGGGTCATAACTACGGTTATGAAACCTTGATGACGGAATTGCCAACATATATGAAACAAGTTTTACGGTTTTCTTTAAAATCTAATGGTTTATTATCATCTTTGCCCTATTTGGCTATGTGGATATTCTCAATGAGCATTTCGGTTGTGGCTGATTGGATGATTTCTTCAAATCGCTTTAATCATACTTCAACAAGAAAAATCATGAACTCAATTGGTAAGCTAAAGTATATATGTATATATTTTTTTAATCCGAAAATATCAAAAGTTTGTAAAATGTTGTAAGAAAATAAATTTAGCTTGAAAAGGTTATTCTTGCTTGGGTAAACAGGCAAAACTTTCGATTTTTGAAGGCAAAGAGTGTAAAAAATATCAATTCCACCTTGATGGTGTATTACCATTCGCCTAAAAAAAACGTCTAAGTATATTTCCCAAAGCAAAGAAAGTCAAAACAAAAATCCAATCAAGGCGAATTCATACAGGTGACCGCATCATGAGATAGAGTTATGCTAGCTATCCTTTTTTTTTAAAAAAATACTTTGTATTTTTTTCTGTAAAAAGTTAGAGTGAATGTCAAAATTATTTGTTGAAAACAAAAACAAAGGTTTTTTTTTTGTTTATAAAATATACACAGTTGTTTTAGAAGGTAAATATTTTTCCTTTATTGCAAATTTATTGTGGCTCCACTTATTCCTTGCGCACTTTTTATTCCTTGATTTTATATTTTATATTCAATTTTTTTTTGTTTTATAAAATTTAAATAAGTTTTTTATTCAAGTATTTAGATTTTTATTAAATTTTAAATTTTAACTTATTTTTTCACAAAATGTAAACAAAGCTTGACATTCAGTATACGCACAAATAAATAAACAATAAGCAGATGACTCGAAAATGTCACCTGTATGTATTCGCCTTGAAATTTTACAAATGTTGGACTTTTCTCTGCTAAACTTTTATACATTTTATATACAAACATATTTCGCTTTTATTAAAAAATTATGTTTTTTTTTTATATATTTTAGGTCAATATGGTCCTGGCATTGCTTTAATTGCTGCCTCTTATACCGGTTGCGATCGTGTTTTAACCTTGGCCATTCTAACTATTGGTGTGGGTCTTAATGGTGGTATTTACTCGGGTTTCAAAATCAATCATTTGGACTTGACTCCCCGTTTTGCCGGTTTCCTAATGGCTATTACAAATTGTTCTGCTAATTTGGCCGGTCTTTTGGCACCCATTGCTGCTGGCAATTTAATTCATAATCAGGTAATTTCAGTTAGAATAACAATCACAATAGTTGTTTTATAACGTTACATAACTTCTTTTCCCCCTCTAATTACAGCCTACAATTGCCCAATGGCAAAAGGTATTCTTTATTGCGGCTGCTATTTATATTGCTGCTGGTACCTTCTATAATTTGTGTGCCTCTGGTCAACGTCAACCTTGGGATAATCCCGATAGTGATGAAAAAGACTCAAATACCTTGGAGTCACAACATCAAACTAGTCCTCCTACCATAACAGGGTTACTACCTGTAGCCATTACAGCCACCCAATAGTATAAAAATTGATTTAAAATAAAATTTAATCTAATAAAATATTATTAACACACATAAGGCTAAGCTAGATTTTGCTTTAGAATGTAAGTTTAAAACAAGCAAAAAAGTTTTTAAAACTTTTTGAAGAGATAAAATTTAAAGTATGAAAAAAGGAATGATAGTTAAAAAAAAGACATGTTTAATCAGGAATTACAAGGAAAGTGTTTAAGAAACTGCTAAATATAAAAGGAACAGAACGTTTGCTGTTTAATCGAAAGAATAATTACAGTTAAATTTAAGTTATTTATTAATTATAAGTAATTAAAAGTAAAATAAAAACTGAAAACATTTTAAAAATCTAAAAAATATAGCACGAAATGTCAGTATAATCTAAATCATAATTAAAATTACCTCATTGTTACAACAAACAAAAAAAAAATATTAAATAATAAATTAAATGAACGATAATAATTATTTTAATTTAATATTTTGTAAATTATTTTGTTAAAAGCTTTTTGTATAAAAAAAAATCTGAGAGCAAAAAATTTAAAGGAAAAACTAATTTTTTTTTTTTTTGTCCGCCTACCATGTAGATTTTTTATAATTAATATTATTAATACCTTATTGTTATTTTAAATAATTTTTATTTTTTTGTATATGTGATAGTCAAATCAAAAGAAATGCTGTTAATTTTTTTTTTTTTAACAATTTTGTTAAAACCATTTAAATCATAAATAAGTGCTAAAATATTGATTAATTTTATTATTTTTTTTTTATTGTAAATTATATTCATTTTTAAATGCTTATTTGTAATTGAAAAAAATATTAATTGGAATATGATTGCATAAAAAAATCTGGAAAGATTTTTTATTTTTAAAAAAAAAAAACAAAAGACAATAAAATTTAAAATTTTTTTTTTTGACAAAAAAAGGATTTCAAACAAACCACTAAATTTAAAAGCCTTTTTATTCCCTACAAGAAATGCATAACCAACACTAAAAAAAATATTTTTACTAACACACTTGCAACAATTTTACATTTAATTACCCTGCAAACAATTTCGATCGAAAAATAATCTAAATAGTTTCCCCATTTAGCAAAAATCTATCGCTTTTGCTATTCAATTCTTATTGATGTAGGTTACATCGTTCGGGAAGAAGTGTCCCACTATGGTAATATTAACTTCAAGAATCAATCCACTTAGTGGGTACATTTTATGACGAATTAGTGCGCATTGGTAGTTTAATATCAATTAAATTTAGTAGTATCGCTTTTGGCTCCAAAAAGCACTCTTTTGAAGTTAAATTTTTTCTTATTTTTCTTTATAATAAAAAGTGGGCCATTTTACTGTTTATCTTTGTTTGATTTTGTAAGGGTAATCTTAGTAAAATATAAAATAAATTAGCTCAAAGTTAAACAAATATTAAAAAATTTACAGTACATTTAATCAAATTGGCTGTTAATGCTTTAAAATGAAAAACCTAATGTGGACAAATTTTGTTAAAGAAATTTACAGAAAATCACAAATTTGTTCAAGCACTAACTTTGTAAACCTTCATCATATTACAACAAGCATATCTTTTTATTGCCTTACAAAATTTATTTTTACAAATTTTCTTCTCTAATAACGTTGATCTTCACTAGAAAAATTAAACAAAAACACTAAATTTCACACAAAAATTTTTAAAGTCATTAAATAAACAAACAGTTTAAAAAATCGCTAATATACTTTAAAAAAAGATAATTATCAAATAATTTTTTTAATTTCATTTTCATTTGCTCTAAAAAAATATGTATGAGAAATCATTAAAAATTCACCCAATCTAACCGAAGAATAAGTTTGGGCTGTTTTGTGCACTCATTTATACAACTTTCGTGAACTAGAACGCTTTTCGGTAACATTTGGATTCCGCGGAGTCCTAATTTTAAGTACATACGGCACTATAACTACATATTTCATTTTTCAAATATTAAAAATTCCATGAGTGGTTCAGATAATTGAACACTTATATAATTACAACAATAGCACAACTGAGCAATTCCCATACTATATTGACTTCTTTGCAACGATTTTCTGTTTAATAGTGAATACTACAAAAGGAAAATGCGTAAAGGAGCACAGTTTGTATTTAAGTTGCCATGTGATCGGTGCTACGTGCGTGTAAAATAATATAAATTTATAAAATTATGTAAAATAAAATGAAATTTTTAATATTTGAAAAATGAAATAGTTGTAGTACTGTACCTTAAATTAGGACTCCGCGGAATCCAAATGTTACCGAAAAGCGTAACATTTGGATTGCTTTGGATAAAGCAATCATATGCTTATTGCAATTTTTTTGTTCTTCACTCATTTGAGTGCAACGTAAAATTTTGCACTAAATTTACAAACAAAAATCTTGTTGTTTCTTGATTAAAGCCAGAAGATATTTCGTTATTGACAAAATTTAAATTTGCCGCCATTTGTGCTGTGAAGTGCTAGCAGCATTAACGAAAACAATTTTAAAGCAGCGAATGGTAAATGGATTCCAACATCGATCGATTTTTTTTGTTTAAATTTTTGAAATCGATTAATCACACTTCAAAATCGATTTCAAATTCGTTTAAGATAATATACCTTATATCAAAATACTAGAGAAATTGAATTGAATTGAAATATGACCACTGTTTATCGTTTTCCTGCAAAAAGTTAAAAAGTATAAATTTTAATTTGACCTCCTTAAGAGAAACCAGTGCGATATGTATGTACATTTTAATTATTAAAATTATCTTCTTGATTAAAATTATTAAAAAAAAAATCTGAATTTTAGTTTTGTTCCTTATCCATTATTGACTTCGATTTCTGAAGAGCAGGAGGACCCATATTAAAGTTGGAAGTATAGCAAGGGTACTGATAGGTAAATACGTAAAATTACAACAGATTTTTTTTTACTTTAAACTCGGCAAACTGCAAAAACGTACATACCTACACACGTACATATGTGCACTCAAAAAACGTTTATGTTGTATTGTGCATGCACATATTTTATCGGTTTAAGAGAGCTTAAAAACACACTCGAATTAATATAAAAATTTATAATAAAAATGATAATCATCATGAGAACTAAAAAATTCCCGATTCTATTTGTTAAAATAATTAAGTTAAATACATACTACCGTATTCATAAAAAACTAAATTGGATATGAAATCTATTTTAAAGAAAATTTGTATGGACATTTAGTTTTAAAATACATTTGAAATGTATTTTATTTTTTATGAATACGGCAGATAAAATTTACAATAAGCACTATCAAGTATAAGATACAAAAAAACGCTGAAAAAGGCCGTAGCGGGCCAGAAAATGCATTAAATTCTGCTGGTATCTAATAGTTGTATACATTTTCTGTACAATTTACTTCATTGCTAGCCAAAGGATAGCTTAAGTAAGCCTCGTAACAGAAATATACAGACAAAAATTCTGATAGTGCATAGAAAATATTCCTGGAAAATATTGAAGGAATAAGACTAATCAAGTATGAAAGTTTTATAAATTGTAATTTGACTTAGAATACACATTCGAAATAATATAAAAATTTAAAATAAAAATGATACTCAACATGAGAACTAAAAAGTTCTCAGATTCTACATAGATGTCGACATTTTTATAGAAATAAAAAAAATCGATTTTATAAAGCCCCAATAAACGACTTCAGTATAAAATCGCATACGTAAATTCGATTGCAAAAAATCGATTTTTAACACAAAAACGATTTCCGATTGGAATCGGAATCGATTTACCTTTCCCTATTTTGAAGCTGAACACCAATAATTGTATCCTGACTTCTTTTTATCGTCAAAATTGCCGCATTTGGGTTTTTCCCTACAAGAAATGAATAACCAAAACTAAAAAACAAGTTAGAGTGCTAAATTCGGCTGTGCCAAATTTTTGATACTCTCCACCGACAGGAGTGGGCTCTATATGATAAAAACATATATATTATTAAATAATCTTCACAACGTACCAAATTTTAGTATGATAACGTAATTGATTACGGTTTTAGGCGTACTAAACTTTATTCCGGGGGTAAGGATTATATGGGGTCTAGGGTTAATTACAGACTGATCTTCACGAAATTTTACAGTGTAATTTCAAGTCCTACAAAACTGTACCGTACCGAATTTAATTATGTTAGCATTATTTATTACGGTTTTAGGCGTACTAAACTGTTTTCCTGGAGTAGGGTTTATATGGGGCCTAGTGTAAATTACAGACCGATCTTCAAAAAATTTTAGTGTGATTTCGGGTCCTATAAAACTGTGACGTACCAAATTTTAGTATGATAACGTAATTGATTACGGTTTTAGGCGTACTAAACTTTATTCCGGGGGTAAGGATTATATGGGGTCTAGGGTTAATTACAGACCGATCTTCACGAAATTTTACAGTGTAATTTCAAGTCCTACAAAACTGTACCGTACCGAATTTAATTATGTTAGCATTATTTATTACGGTTTTAGGCGTACTAAACTGTTTTCCTGGAGTAGGGTTTATATGGGGCCTAGTGCAAATTACAGACCGATCTCCAAAAATTTTAGCGTGATTTCGGGTCCTATAAAACTGTGGCGTACCAAATTTTACTATGATAACGTAATTGATTACGGTTTTAGGCGTACTAAACTTTATTCTGGGAGTAAGGTTTATATGGGGTCTAAGGTTAATTACAGGGCACTCTTCACGAAATTTTACAGTGTGATTTCAAGTCCTACAAAACTGTACCGTACCGAATTTAATTATGTTAGCATTATTTATTACGGTTTTAGGCGTACTAAACTGTTTTCCTGGAGTAGGGTTTATATGGGGCCTAGTGCAAATTACAGACCGATCTTCAAAAAATTTTAGCGTGATTTCGGGTCCTATAAAACTGTGACGTACCAAATTTTACTATGATAACGAAATTGATTACGGTTTTAGGCGTACTAAACTTTATTCTGGGAGTAAGGTTTATATGGGGTCTAAGGTTAATTACAGACCACTCTTCACGAAATTTTACAGTGTGATTTCAAGTCCTACAAAACTGTACCGTACCAAATTTAATTATGTTAGCATTATTTATTACGTTTTTAGGCGTACTAAACTGTTTTCCGCGAGTAGGGTTTTATATCGGACCTAGTGTAAATTATAGACCGATCTTCAAAAAATTTTAGTGTGATTTCTGGCCCTATAAAACTGTGACGTAAAAAATTTTAGTATAAACAAGGTTTGAGTCAGTTTTTTCATTTTTCTCTTAATAGACTAATAGAAACTATAACCAATATATCAGTGCACTACTGGTCATCTAACTAGTAAAATGACCGGTAGTCTTCTTGTAGGGTTGTTTTAAAAACAAATAAATGCGCAACCAAAGTTGCCAGGTAAAATTTTATGAAAATCGTCACATTTTGCGGAAAAAAAATCATCAAATTCACCCCTATCCTTTCAGTCGGTCGTGTTCGTTGATGATAGACTTGTTTTCTTAGCTCGGCATACGGGGTTTTTTGACGTGACTAAGTTTTTATATCAAATTAACAAGGGGATGGACGCATTAATTGAATAGTTTTTAATTTAAATTATTTAATATATGTATGTACATAAACATGAACAATAAAACTTTTACAAAAAAAAAAGAAAAAGAAAAAACATATGCATGTACATTAGACCGACTCAAAAAAAAAATGGTTAATGTTACCCCCTCAAAACTAACATTGACATGTTTTATGAAGATTCCTTAGCGATTATCTCCCGTGAGCTAAACCCCGTCAAAAATGGTATTTTTAATGAATAAAAAATTTGGTAAATTTTTAGTCCAATGAGTGACCAAATATAATAGATATTTAGGGATTCTTTGATCTGCATTAAAACATTTTAAAAATCTAACCACAGACTAGAGATAGCGAGGTGTTTATGCCAGTTTGTTGATGCTTTTCAATTTGATTTTTATGAAAATTTAAATAACCATTTTTTGTCCGGTTTTTTAACAAATTTAGCTACTTTTAAATTAGCCCGTACATGACCATCATTTTTAAGAGTACATTAAAAAAATTGTAGAAAAAATTTAAGTCCAGTTGTATATGTACATAAAAAGTAATATAAAATTTATATCAGGACACACTGAACAAGACATCTTTAAAAACCAGTTGTTTATCTCCAAAAAGTGTATCTCGTTTAGGAAATACTTTCATTTGATATCAACTAGTGACATAATTTAACCCTCTTATGGCCAACATTTTTTTTGGATATTTTTTAGCAATATTTTTTTGTAAGCATTGAATAAATTCTCTTCTGTGCCACCAGCTGAAATATTATTTACCAAGAAATGACAATATTATTAATTTCTTTCCTAAAATCATAACAAAAATATTTTAAGGTTATTCGGAGCAGTTGCTTTGGTCCCAGAAGTTTTAAAAGATTGTACAACGGATAGAATAAGTTCCCATTATCGTTTGGCAATTCTTGATAAAGAATACTCTGAAGCACAAAATATTGTTATATCATCTAAGCCAACTTCGATATTTCTTAGAGAGCAAAACTCAAATGAATAAATAAATAACTTGATCCCGGTAATAGCTGAAAATTCTTTTTATGTAGCTGCAGTAAACCGTGGTATTTATACTACAAAATAAAGGTTATTCATGAGGATGATTTTCGTAAAGTAATTACTAAATTTGAAGCACTTAATTAAAGCTTTTATACATACCTACGGAAGAGCAGTAAGGGGTTCAGGTAGTGATTTAGGGCAATGACTGACGTGTGGACCCAGATGAGATAAAATGTTTTTAGAAGACAAAATGTGATAAATATTAAAAATAGAGAAAAAAATACCCGGCCAGTATTGCGAGTGGTTAGAGCCCGGCGACGTTAAGCTTAAAAATAACGAAACGCATCCCATTTGCTTTCCGAAATATAATCTGTATAGAAAAATTACGATAGGGAAGCCGCACAAAAAAAAATTGCCCGGTTCAGTGTTTAAGCTGACAAGAATCTATGAAACGCCTTTTTTAATTTTTTTGAAGAAAGGTATTTTACAACATGAAATTAATTAAAATTTATTGATAATTTTTCATTCTTGCCAGCTGGGTGAGTGGTGAGTGTAAAACGACAAGCCTCTCTGAAGAGATTGTGTGGTTACAATCGAAGCTAGTCGGGGCAACCTGTCCGTGAAAACCTGAGTTCAATTCCCAGCTCAGTCAAGAATGAAAAATTATCAATAAATTTTAATTCATTTTATGTTGTAAAAATAATTTAGAATTTTAAATTCAATGAACTTAAGCCTGATTAAAACATCGAACTTAGGATTAAAAACCATTAACAGTTCAATAAAATAACCACAATACTAATTATAGTTATAAGTTACTTCATTTACTAAAATGAAAATAGAAATAAATCTTTTGCAAAGTCGCTATTATTGTGTGCATTTTCGTATAATATCTGCCAAAAATCCTTCGTTCGTCCTAGTTGTGTTCCTAGCATAACTTTTAAGTTCACTTCAAATAACAAGGTAGTGGTAAAAGAAACTAGTTGTTAACTGACAATGTATCGAAAGTTGAAGAAACAGATTTCCAGTGTAATAAAATAGAAGGAATTGTCACAACATTTTTATAATTATAAGGATCTGCTAATTTGTGCTTTTGCTTTTATAACTGTTTTAAAAACATCAAAATTCTCACTCCCTTCAAAATGGTTTTGATGCTGTAGTTTCAATCGATTTTAGTTAAGATCCTTTAAATTGAATTCTCTTTTTTTTTGGAGAAGCAAAATGTAGAATTACTTCCATTTTCGATTAGAAGTTAATCACATTTATTAATGAAAAAAAAAAATTAAAAATTCTTATTTCAGATCTAGAATTTTATTTTGGAATAAGATTTGTATTCTTATAGCTCATTAGGTCATTAAGTGACCTTGAAATTGTATTTTCTATTGTTTATATTAATATTTTATACTTACCTCTTCTGAGATTTCCTTCAGATATTGCCAAAAAAATAAGCATCTGGAAATTTTCCTCGTTTATATTAAAACAGTTAAATGTAGTTTTAAAAAAATTCAATACTTCTAGCAAAATTTTGAAAATATCAACAACTATAAATCAAAAAATAAAATATGAAAATGCAATATAAAAATGGCAAAGTGAACAAAAATTACACCTTTTTACTTCTTCAGCTTGATAAATTTAGATGCAAATTCATAAACACCCACAGAATTATTATGCTTTTCGTCGAAATCTACCCAATCGTCATCGGAAAAGTCAACATCTTCAAATTTTTGGCCATTACCCACAGACTGAACAATCCAACCAGAACGGGGAGAAAATTCTACAGGTTCAACTCCACGGCAATCAAAAATTACAATAGTTTTGAATTTGCCACTATCCTCCTGGGTGTAAACATCTATGGGATGATGCCAATTTTTTATAAACGTTTAATACCCATAATAGAACAAATATAGTTGCCGACACAGCTCCAAATAAAAAAAGTACCTCGGGTGATAGAAAAATTGCGCTAAACGTATTGGCGTTTGCGCCAATTTTTTTATTTTGTTTTTTCTTCTTATTTTTCAATTCTCTATCACCCTAGGTACTTTTTTATTTGGAGCTGCGTCGGTAAACTATATTTAAGCCCCCATTATTATCATACTTGCCATTCGATTTCTCTATAACATCCATGGAATTCTCACGACTGCACATTTTGCATTTCATATAAAAATTAAATCCGTTTGGGTTACGTGAATCATGTTGAGAACGTTCGGACTCAGTTATATCATGCCATTTATCGGAGGTTTCGCCACAATTTGTACATGTTATTTTGATAAAGAAAGCATAATCAGGATGACAGGTTTTAAGTTCTTCAATATTTTCCAAAGTTGCGCAAATTTGTAAAGCCACACGCACCATTTTTGCAAATTAATTCGCTTCTTTTGTGAATTTTCTTATTTTGTAGTATTTTCTGTTAGTTTTTTTATATTTTTTTAGTCTTGTTTTTGTCACAACGTTTACCGGCCAGCAGAGTTGTTGTTTCGAGTATTTCATATTAAGGCTCTAAAAACCAACTGTGCATTTGGGGCCGTACCAGTGCTGCCAGTGAAATTTCGGGAAAGATACATTTTAGTTTCCAAAAATATACACTTTTTCCCAAAAAGATACATTTATAAAAAAATTTTAAAATCCATTTTTAACGTTTAACATTTAAAATTTATCAACATAACATTTTTATTTCATATTTAATGAATATTGCAAAGAAAATGATATCATATAAATTAATTTTTATATTTATTTAAGTCATATATATTAGGTAGGTAATTTTTAAAAATACAGTAAGTAAACTTTAAAATTAATTATATGTAACTATCTTTGGATGTTATCAAAACAAATTCATTTTTGTAAAAATTTAAAATTTTATCTTAACACACATACACAAGAATAAGCAGACGACAGAAAAACTTAGAAAACCTAACATCAAAATACATGTTATTTTTGTATAGCTTCGTACTGACGGTGGTCAG
The DNA here is from genome assembly GCA_943735925.1 of Pollenia amentaria. Lineage (NCBI taxonomy): Eukaryota > Metazoa > Arthropoda > Insecta > Diptera > Polleniidae > Pollenia > Pollenia amentaria. The sequence continues at coordinate 19,806,098 of OX031010.1, read as the reverse complement.
ATCATACAATATTGTAAGCAGGAGTTGCCAATATAAATATTTTGCTGACAATGGTGCCATTGTCAGATGCATTAATTTTACACTTCTGCCAAATAGCTGCAAATGTGAGCTTGCAATGTTCACACAGTAGCAAGACATTTTTAGTCAATTTTAATGCAATTTGACCAACGCTGTTTACCAATATTGTAAGATCTGTACCACCGTCTGTACGAAGCTTATTTAAGATGCATGTACACGACATGTTTTTTACATCTGACTTGTCAACTTTACAAGGCACATGTAATTATGCATGTCTGTCAAAATTGCTGTTTTACATAAGGTTTTTAATATTTGGTCACACACGTACATGTAAGTTGCTCCTGACATTGTATCTGTTTTTCGCATAGCTATTGCAGAAACCAAAGTAGTTCTCGGTTTCAAAATAGCGTGCGACCGGCCACAAAATTTTTATTTGCGCTGTAAAAAGTTCAGCCATCTTAACATTTTTTTCTTTGAAAAACACGATTTAGGATATTATAATGAAACGTTTTTTTTTAATATATATGAACATAATTTCTATTCAATGGTGAAATTATTATACATATATCGTTATTGTAAAATATTAACTTCAGCCGGCTAATGATTCTGTCAATAGTGCACCGCCGCTGCCAGTTTATGCCCGGCATAGATTTCTGACACAGCTGATGTCAGATGGTTTGCCAGAAGAAAATAGGGCACGCTCAAGGCCTATCCAATAGGTCTGCTTACCGCTACAACAATACAATAGTACAAAAAACAACAGGCATTTTGCTTGTGTAATTTTCCTCACGGTTGTCAAAATCTCACTACTACATAGGGAAAACAAAAGGAAAAACGTGTTTTGTATGCATGTTTCTGTGGCAAAAAACAAAAAACGTAAACAAAAATATACATGTATAAGCAAAATGTAAACAACTTTTGACATGGTTGAGGAAAAAACCAAATAAACATCTGGCTCCTTAAGCAGACCTAATGGAAAAGCCTTGGGCACGCTCTAATTGAAATTTTGTCAGATGACTTGGCGTCTGATTTTACAGATGCAATGTTTTAAAGGTAACACACGACATGTATGTATTTAGCAGTGGAGAATTTGACAAGTCAGATGCACCTTTAGTTGTCGCTGTTTTTTTTTTCGTATTCATAACGAAATGATAACTGTAAAAAACTTTGTCAGATGCGGAAAGTTTAATATTTTATTTCTGTACATTTTACGTAAAGATTCAAAAGATACGAAAAATATCAGGATTATACATGATACATGAAGTCATCAAAAGATACGAAAAATGTATCTTTCGTATCCTAACAGCATCACTGGTGCATACAGAGTGGCCACTTGTTGCCGAGCCGAGCCGACTGACGCTTATTGCGAGAACCAATGCGAGAAAACTGGTGCTATACAAATTAGTACAAATAAGCGCGAACAGATAGTGGGCGCCAAGCTGGTCGGAGCGAAGAGCTGATTGAATGCGGAAAACAGTTCCAAAGCGTTTTTCAGCGCCCAAAAACTTTGTTTATGTTATGTTGTTATGATTTCAACTTGTTTGGAAAACATTTAAAAAAATTAAAAACAAAAATTAAGGAAAAAGTAAATAAAACATGTAATCAAAAAATAATAAAAATTAACAAGAAAAAAAATTAAAAAATAAAATAGAAATTAAAATAAAAATTACATTAAATTATAACATAATTATAATAAAATTATATATATAAATGCATACAAACATACATAAAACAAAAATAATAGATAAAATATCAGCGCTGATTGTCGCATCCACTATGCGCACTCAAACTTGTTTCTCGCATGAAAATTTCTCGCAATAAGCGTCAGTCGGCTCGGCTCGGCAACATGCGACCACTCTGTACGCACCCTTAGTTGCTTAGATCTGTTATTAAACTGTTAAAAGAAAAAAAACACAGAAAATTCAAATTTAATGGGGAATGTTTATTATCATTTGAAAGAACATTCTTTGGCATTTATTTTTTGAAGATTATGTCTATCAAATGTTGGCCGTTGCTACGTCGCAGATGATCCATCCGTGGAGTCCAATTTTTGATGACTCGTTCGAGCATTTCGATTGGTAACTGACGAAGGGGGTTTATCCGCATAAACTAGATTTTCATATCCCCACAATAATGAATGCTGGGTCTCAAAATGGTTGGTGGTGTTGCGAATAGTACGCTCAGTAGGCCGATTATGTTGACCATAAGTTGAGCGAAGTGCACGAAACACATTCCTTACATAACGTGAATTTTCGTAATAAAGATGAACGATATGTAAACAAAAATAACATGACAGCATGACACGAGTCACACGTGATCTGTCAAAAAAGGCTATTGAATTAAGTCCTCCTAGAAAAATATACAATTTATGTATAATGTTAAAAACTTTAAACTTTTATCATGCTTAAATTGAGAAAGATTAAAAATAATCAGAAATTCGAAATTATTCTTGTCCAAAATCAACTAAAACTTGGAAAAAAAACAATCAAACAAATATGTATCCTTTTTCAAATCATACCATTATTGCAATAAATCCATTGAAGGTCACCCAAGGTGACCATTGCTTCGACGTACCGGAGATCAACGAACAAAGACCAAGAATTGTCAACTTAACAACGCCTGGTCTCGCTGTTACAATCCCCAGAGAATATGAAAATATTTGACTATTTTCTACTCTTATTTTGAAATGTATGAATTTGGCCCATAGCTAGCCTTCCATATAGTTTGCGTACCGCCAAACTATCTAAGAAAATGGGCCTTGCGTAAAGAACAGATTGCAGTTTTAAAGATAATTTGTTGAAATTTTAGTATAAGTTTTTTTTTATCATAAGAATGAATCGGTTAATTTATTTACCGAGATTACATACAAACAAACGTCTTATCTAAATAACAATTTTTATTTAAAACTAAATATTACGTTTCTACTTTTTAAAAACGTGTTGGTTTATTTCCTTTAAATAAAACGTGAGTTTTATTTCGCAATTTTACAAAGTTTTGTTCCCTTATGATTTCCTGTGTTGTTTTTCTAAAATAACGAATAAATTAATATTTGGAGCTATTAAAATAGTTCAATATAATTACCCATATTAAATTTGTGTTGTCCATCTTCCTGATAGTAACAGAAAAGAAAAACCACAGAACTAACAGAAAAACTAATAAATGCTAATAAATTTATTTCTCTACCTGTGCTATGTTAGTCCAAGGCGAATTCAACAATGGTGGTGTCGAAACGCCATTTGTTTTTGAGGGTCCCCACAGACGATACAACATTTGTCGAAACACGTGTTACTATTTATGTTTCTGTTTTTACCACAAACGATGACACTAAGAACGAAACATCAGTATTGCGTGTTTTTTGAATATACTACTACAAAACACAAAAAAAATTATTTATTTTCTTTGTATACCTATTATATTTTATGTCCCATAAATTTGCAAAAATTTTAGTTTCAATTATAATTGTTTTCCAACTTTCACAATTAGCAATTGTTGCCATTTTCCGATTTCTTTCTTCATATTTTTTCTCCGAGGGTTGCAAAAGCACCTCACTCAACAACTGCTCTCGACAATATGAGAAAGAAACAGCGGTCAACATCGCCAAACACAATGGGACATTGTGTTTGGAAACATAAAATATCAAGTTACCCACAGACGTGCCAACATTTGTCGAAACATGGGTATGTTTCACTATATGTTGGCACGTGTGTGGGGATGTTTTTGGTTGAAATTATTGTTACCTTTTTGGTTTCTCGTATATCAAACATTTTTGATATTTCTCATTTTGTTGAGAGCAGTTGTTGAGTGAGGTGCTTTTGCAACTCTCGGAGAAAAAAATAAGAAGAAAGAAATCGGAAAATGGCAACAATTGCAAATTGTGGAAGTTGGAAAATAATTATAATAAAATATAAAATTTTTCCAAATTTATGGAACATCAAATATGATAGGTATAAAAACAAAATAAATAAAACTATTTTTTTTTGTTTTGTAGTAGTATATTCACAAAACACGCAATACTAATGTTTCGTTTTTAGTGTCATCGTCTGTGGTAAAAACTGAAACATAACTAGTAACACGTCTTTCGACAAATGTTGCATCGTCTGTGGGTCCCATCAAAAATTTTTGATATTTGAGAAACCAAAAAGGTATTTAGAATTTCAACCAGAAGCAAACCCATACACGTAGCAACATTTAGTGAAACATGCCCATGTTTCAACAAATGTTGCATCGTGTGTGGGTAACTTGAGAGTTCAAACCAATTTGTTTTAGATTGTTACACAGCGTTTACATTTGACAGTGCTGGCAAAACTGAATTCAAACGTTTCATCTTTTGATGCTCAACTTCTTTTCAATTCCCTTTTGAATATGGGAAAATAACAGAAATTGTATTCAAAGCGAACCCAAGAGAAAAAGAAAAGAAAAATTGCTTATATGGGGAACAGAATTGTCGCTGTAATACAACGTTACGAATAGCGCTGCAAGCTGTGAAAAGATAAAAACAGCAGCTTGAAAGTAGTGTCAACAGAATACGTAGTTGTAGTAGTCCTTGCAGTTGAAGTTGAATCGCAAAGTTCGAAATTTTGAACTGTTGAAATGTTGATCTAGCAAACATTACGCAAAACCAAAATAACAATAGTGGTTACGTGTAGGGCGTTAAATGTTTGTTAAATGTGACCATACCTTTACATTATGAACACAAATTAACATTTATGCAATTTATGGTAGTTCTGGTGAGGGCTGGAGATATGTTATTTCACATTTTTTATTGAAAGGAAATGTGAGTTAATCCACTTTAAACAAATGATTAAGCTTCGTGTTTCTTTTAATTGTCCCAAAAAAGGATGAATTGTACAAGTGTACCAATAATGTTTAGATTGTCCCAAATTTGGTACAATTGGACGACAAACCCATCAGTGGTATGGGTTGATGTAGAAAAGCAGTTGCGTAATTTATTGTCGGTAGTGCAGTTTCCTTCAGAAATTTAAAATTCTATACTTTTGCGAATACAAATTTAAATATGTTATAAATTTAAAAAAAAAACTATTAAAATATAATACTTACTGGAAGTCGGGCTTAGTATAATGAAACGTTTATTTTTTGGTGGAGTAAATTAAACATTACAAAACAAAAACAAACATTCAAGTGGTGTCGGCAACTATATTTTTTTGGCATGTCCGTTTCTGGAATAGAGCCTCAAGAGTAATAGAATTACATGTACATATTTATATCTCAGTGTGAATAGTAACCAAGTATGGAACTGCCGCGGTGCACGTATGACCGAATTTTTTTTTATTTTTAAATTTTAAGTTCTATCGGGCTGTAAAAAACACCATTTACAATCATACAAGCAGCCTCTTCTTGAAGATTAAATGAAACCGGCTTAAAAAACATTCCATCTGTTCCTGATAAGCACAATCTGGTGTTAAATTGTAAAAACACCATTTTTTAGTTTGGATAGAGAACTATAATTGTAAGTAAGCTCTTTTATATTATCATTAAGGAAGCTGACAAGCTCTCAATCAAAATTTGAAATCATTTGTAGAGCAGTGTCCCTGTTAACATCATCAGTAAAATAATCATCTCTATTAGAACTGCTGTTTATACTGTTCTCAGCATTACCTCACGTAACATGTAATATTCCCCTAACGCATTAATTTCTAGGATTTGAATTCTTTGCCTATAAGATTTCGTATTACTTTCTGAAAATATGATTATTTAAGGTAACAGTTTTAGAAAACCCGTCGAATATTTTTTCAAAGGGTGTTTATAATTGTTGTACAATACAAACGCATTGCTTCAAATTGTTACCCTAAAGCCGATGATAATCTTGTCTTACTGACACTTGGGTAGGCATATTTTTATAAAAGCGAAACGGATGAATATACTTACTATAGTATTCATTTAATCGGGCTTTTGTTTTAATCGGTTAATCGCTCGATTAATTAACCGAGGTTTGGATTAATAATCGGTTAATTTTGTAATTGATCGGTTAACCGATTAATAAAGTTTTTTTTTATAAATTAAGGACCTAATCATGTAAAACGCATCGAAACACCAAAGAATAACATTGAAAGCACAAACAAGGTCATAAATATTTTGTAATTTTGTTGTTGCTTTCTACTGAAATTCACATTGCGTTTTAAAATTTCAAACGCTCCAGTGCTTGTGGCGGTGAAAATTTTAAAAAGGTACATGAATTTCTGTAGAAAGCAACAACAAAATTACAAAATATTTATGACATTGTTTGTGCTTTCAATGTTATTCTTTGGCGTTGCGCTGCGTTTTACATGATTAGGGCCTAATTTCAATAAATAAAAATGCATAGGTATATTATTTATTATTTGGAGTTTATTAGTAAAAAAGCAATAACATAACAAACATAACAATTCTTGAACTCAAACGATCAAACAAAAAAATAATTCAAATATGTAATACATATTTTTTAAGTAATACATAAATATTATGTATTAATTTAAAAAAAAGCTGTAATAAAATCTTGTAAGTTATTTCAATAGTTTAAGGAAATCTTAAAAAATAGTGTTTTACAAAATTAATTTGGTTTAAATGTTTGGGATTTAAGCGATTATTTTCTTTAATTTTGATAAAACTTGACTTGGAAAAAATTCTTTCAACGGAAGCTACCCATAACACGACAATCGGTTCTACGCACCGGAACGACCCGGAGTTCAACAAAAACCGATCAAGAATTGTAATTCAGCAACACCTGCTCTTCAGGTATAATCTAATTTATCTAATATAATTTATCAGTCATTTGCCTGGATTTCTCTAAACGTATAAAAACCTCCATTGATACATCGTGCTTAATTTTTTTTTTTAATTTTTAACTAGTTTAATGGTTTCGGTTAATTCTGTTAAAAGAGTGATATGAGAAAATATGAGGAAAAACAAATAACTGAACACATACATATAAAAAGTACGTGAAACAAAAAGCTGTTGAGAGCAAACACTTTTTTATAATGAAGTTCACTGAACACCTTCTTTGATTGTATGAAAAACACATACCTTTTATATATGAGACGAAAAAAATAATTAAAAACTCAAAAAATATGTTATAATACAACAAAGAATTTAAAATTTTGTTGCATCGGTTAATCGACTGAAATTAACCGGTTTAATCGTTAATCGAAATTAGCCACTTTTAAATTAACCGATCAGTTAATCAGGTAGTAATTAATCGGTTAACCGATTAACGGAACCTAATAAGTACCCTAATACTTACCCACTATCTCCATGTGAACTTAATTAATAATTAAATAACCCCGAAAAAAATAATCCTAGATTGTACTCACCAATTGGGATGAAACCAGATTTTTGGAAAACTGTTCCTTAGATTTTTGCACGGAAAGCTTTTTATATTCTATGAAACTTCTACTTTCATAATCTATTGGGTTTTTTCCTTGACATTACCTCTAAACCCCGAAAAAAATAAATCCCAGATCTGACTGATTTTAGGCCCAACCATAATGTGCTTAAGTTGGCTTCAGTAAATGTGCGAATACATGTAAATCATATGAGGCAAACCATATTGAACTTAAGGAAACGTTTTGTTAAGTTTTATGAAATTGTCAGTTGCTTAAGCAAAGTGCGAAACTGATCGCACATTGCGTACGGAATCAAATGTTATTTTATTTTGTTTTTGTTTTTTTAAATACATTTGAGCGAATTTTTGTTAATTTTTGACAGTAGGTTAAGCAAGGCTATGCATATTATGGTTGGGCCTTTTGATGAAACCAGATTTCTGAAAAACTATTCGTTGGATTTTTTGCACTTAAAGCTTTTTATATTCTATAGAACGTCTACTTTCATAATATAATGAGCTTTTAATCAAATGTTTTTGTAATTGTAAATACATTTCTTCTAATTATTAATACATTTCTTTTAATTATAAATACATTTATTTTAGATATTGGGAATTATTTCTTTTCATATGCAACTTTATTATATTCGAAATTTTTTATTTTTCGAATTTATTCTATGAGTTAAATTTTAGTTATGTATTTTATAAGATAAGAGTCTGGTAGTGTATAAAAGTCATTCCTAAAAAATTTAAATAATAGAACTATTACAAAAAAGCTTTATAAAATACATAACTGAAATGTAATTCATAGAATAAATTCGAAAAATTAAAAAATGTTGAATACATTTATTTTAATTATAAATACATTTCTTTTAATTATTTTAATACTTTTTTGTATATATTATATTTTTGTTATTGTTTATTACTTTTTTTATTTAATTTTTGCGTAGTTATTTGCTTAAAATTACAATTTCTCATTTTTATTCGAACGCTCTAATTTTTAAATTCCCAAAATTAAAACTACCATTATCATTTTAATTCCCAAAAGCATTATATTCTCATTTTCAATTCGACCCCCAAAAGCACCAATTCAATTTTGCGTTTTCGTGGATAACTATCGACGCTATCTTGGCGCACGTTTAATTTTAAAACTTGAAAAACACATGATAATATATTGTAATAAACATTTGTTTAAATAAAACTAAATAAAAATTATTAGTTTGTTTTTTTTCCAGGGCTGTGGAGTCGTCAGAAAAAACTATTAACTCCGACTCCTAACGCTGAAATTTTTTAAGTTCGACTTCGACTCCGACTCCAACTCCTAATCTAACCTTTATTCTAAATGTATATGAGACTGGTCCTTAATTGACTTTAAACTTTTGACTTTCGTTCGCCATAAACTGTTACAAATCAGGATATTTTATTTAAGTTAGTTCAAATTGCTAGAAATAAGAGCATAACACAATCTGATTATTGTCCAATTGGTTTACACCGGAACGAATTTTTATACTGACGTCCGTTGTATAAAGATTAATTAATAATTTATAGCTCTCATATATTCTAACTGTCGGTGGAAGGTATCAAAGATTCGGCACAGCGGAATAAAGCATTCTAACTTGTATTTAATGCAGAACCTTTCTAATGGTTTAATACAGCAAGAAAATGGTTCTGTAAAAATTTCAAATAGATATTTGAAATATTGCATCGCCAATTTCGAAGAAATTTTATTTGGAAAAATAGAAAATTTTTTTGAAATTTTTTATGCCGAAAAATTTTGGAGTCGGATTAGCGAGTTTTTGTGGGTTCTACGACTCCGACTCCGGTACAAAAACCTCAACTCCGACTCCGACACCACAGCCCTGGTTTTTTCGCGAGCACATTTTAAAGTTTGTTTTTTGGGGGGAATATTTGCATGCATATATTAAAAATTTTTGTACATTAACCTTTATAAAATTATTAAAAATAAAAAATTGGCATTCTTTACAATTTGGAAATACATATTCCCCAATAACTCCAACTTAGGCCATTACAATTCCATTCCTTCGCATTAAAAAAAAATGAAAAAAATTTCTTTACTGAGAAAAAGTCTTAAAATTCTAATCTACAAATATATTTTTTTGATATGAATTGTATATAAATGATTTATAAAAAAAAAAACAAATACTTTGAAAATAGTTTTGAGAAAAAATTTTAATTTATAAAACAGTAATTTATATTTAGTTAGATAGTCAAAACATAAAAATTTATATAAAATTTTTACCTCCAAAACAATTTTTATCTTAGTTTTTTAAGAAAAAATATTCGAAATTTCATGTTATAAAAATATAAAACTTTTTATATACGTATCTACTCATAAAATAATCAGTCGTGGTTGTAAAAAAAATCATAAATTTTTTTTGATATTCAAATTTTACAACAACAATGTAAACAATTAGAAAGTTTGTCGATTTTATGTCGTTTATATGACTATTTTACGACCACGACCCAGTTATATATGATGAAAATACAAAAGTTTAGCCCCATATTCATAAAAAATACTTTTGGTTTATAGCAGGTTTATGAAACGAATTTTGTATGAAAATTTGTTTAATAGAACTTTTATTAATCAAAAATATTTTTTATGAATATGTAGGTTATTAGTTTTTTTCTGATTTGAAAACTTTTTATTGAAAAATATTAACCCCCATATTCATATAAAATATTTTAGGTTTATAACAGGTTTATAAAAATAATCTTCTATAAAAGTTTGTTTAATAAAACTTTTATTAATCAAAAATATTTTTTATTAATATGGGGACTAAAATTTGGATGTTATTAAAAATATTTCTCCTAGAATAATAACTCCTATTATAAAAGTCTACGCTGACACAAGTTGCCTGGTACATATTTCTAACAGTGAGTTTACATTTGACAGTACTGGCAAGACAGTAAGCAAATACATATTAGTTGCCAAAAACACTACTTGCTGTCTTTGTGACGTAGGCGTCCAGACAGTAGTTAAGACAGTTCACTTTTAAAAAAAATTTCTAACGTGAATGCTCCAGTGCAAGTTCTAGCTGAACGTGTTTTATATGAACTTAACAAATTAAAAATTGCGATTAACCACTATTTTTTGTGAACCTAGATAACACTTAAGTAAAACATACAAAACCAAGGCATAATTCATTAATTTTCTTTTAATTGTTGATTTTTTTTTACTTTTGCAAACAAAACTTAAAATTACTGTCAGCAAATGTCAAATCACTGTCCATTTTACTGTCTGCAAAATTTGCAAGACAGTAGACAAGACAGTTGGAAAAGTGTACATGTATTAGTCAAAAAGTTTGCATGTATTGCAGCTGTCTTGACAGTACTGGCAAATGTAAACACCGTGTAAAGGGTAGCTTTCACGAATGCCGAATGCCCACTATGGAGTAAAACTTGAACAACTGAAGCTGTCTGGATGAATACTTTCCTTCCAGGTTTTTTTTCACTCTTAGTTTTCCAAAAACAGACATTTAAATCAATTTTTTTAATAAAGATTTAATTAACAAACAAACACCAAACGTCATTAGAAAAAATAATTAGACGGGATTTTTTTTTTGTCAGATTTTGGATACCCAGATTCTATTTGTTAAAATAGTTGTGTTAAATATATTCAATTTATAAAGTATTACTATCCAGGTGACACAAAGAATGCTGAAGAAGGCCGTAGCGGCCCAGAAAATGCATTACATTCTGCTGTGCCCATGTTCTGTAACTCCCGCGTCGATTAACTTTTCGATTGAAATGTGAGAAATGAAACAAAAATGCCATAAATTGAAACAAACAGCTGTTTTTCTCACTTAACTGCGTCTGTAACATTTTTGGCGAGTAATAGCTGTCACGTAATGATAATACTCGCTAATATACTGAAAAAGTGTGTCTGCAAAATTTTTGTGAGAAAGTTCGCGCTTTAAACTATCAAATAAACTCACGCATAAAAACAGGATGAGAACAAAATTTTAACACAAAAAAATATATATAAAAATGCAAATGCAACGAATATTAACACCGAAGAGATAAGTATTTTCTTCTTGGCAGATTTTTTTTATTGTTTAACCCTTTCAGTGTTTTTGTCGAATATATTCGACATTGCATTTAACTCTCTTTCTACGCACTTTTACTCTATAAAAATGTACAGTTAATTATATTTTTTTTTGTTTTATCTGAAAGAGGGACACTTTTGATATTTTAAATTGTTATTATAGTAGACATTGACTTTCTTTTCTTATTATTGAGTGCATTGTCGTACCCAAGTCAGGAAATTTGTAAAAAGCTTAGATTTAGGAAGAAAGAAAAAAATAATAATTTCGTGGATCAGGCGATATTAAAAAAAAATTTTAAGTATTGATAGGTACATGCGTAAATAAGTATGTTCTTGAAAAAAATACTGCAAAAATAAATTGTAGGTTCTTTTGTGGACATTTGAAGGTAAATTTTGAATATATTCGGCATTCCCTAAAAACCAGGGGAAAAACTATTATTTTTCCCGGCTTCAGCGCCATCACATTACCTTAAATACAAATTTTCAGATATTTATCTCGCCAAAAATTATTTTTGACCCTGAAAGGGTTAATTAGTTAATTACGAATGTTTTTAAAGAAATTTTTTAATCAACAAACATTAAAGTCGCACTTTGCATTTTTTGTTATAGCCGACGGTTGTACTTTCGCCGCCGTCGTTGAAAATTTTTAAATTTAAGTCAATTTTGGTCGCCGTCAAAGATATGTTTGACAGTTTCCGACATGAGTTACAGACAGCGTTGCCAAATGTGCAAATTTATCTGCATTTTGCAGTTTTTCTGAGCATTGAGCAGTTTTGAAGTTTTTTGTTAAATAAATAAGTTTTTTATTGTAAATTGTGCAAATTTTTTAGTTTAAATTTTGTTATATTATTTTTTATTTCTTAAGCCATAATCTTACCTAGTTTGCTTAACACAAACTCGTATAACAGTGGCAATCTTTAAAAGCCAAACAAAAAACACACAAAAAATAACACCTTTTCAATAAATAATAAACGACCCAAATCTAAATAATCATTTATTTATTGGTAATTTTATGCACAAGACTTAAAGTCTTATATTGCAGCATAAAATTTAAGATTGGAATATTAATCAATTTAATTTAATATCAGTTATTTAAGAACCAATATAAATATAATTATAAATTAAAAAAATAAAAATTACAAATATTCAAAATTTAGTGCACAACAAAAAAATTATACAAAAATTATAAGATTAAATTATATATTAGCAAATTTTTTCATAATGAGTTTTTTAAAAGTTAATACATTTCTGGTAGTTTGTAAGCTAAAATGTAAAGAGTTCCAAAGACGGATAGCGTAAATAAAGAATTGCCATTCGGATGTCAGGGTATTATATTAAAGTGTTGTAATTATTCTGCCTCTATTAGATCGTGAAAAGTGTAGTCGCCTTTAGAGATAATCAGGCTGTTGGTTGTAGATTATCTTATGTAATGTTATAATAAATTCCAATAAGAAAGTTTTATTCTCCTTAATCTTTCTGTTTCGTTGTTCCTTCTAGACGCTGCAAAATGTTACTTAAATGATTACATTTAGCACTAAATAGCGCAAACTAAAACTATGCAACATTTCGATTTTTCTACAAACATGTTTTAATCGTTTGTCAAATACCCCGATTAACAACGCAAAAGGATTGTACAAACGTAAAATTTTGACATGTTTGAGCAGTTTATTTGATTTTTACTTTTGAAATTTTAATTATTCCCTGTTTACATTTTGCCATTGTTGTTGTTTCTTTTTTAAAGATGCATTTGAGTTTACATTGTGAAATTTTTATTTTTCATGTACATACGTTCATTTGACAAATAGCAAATCTGAACCCATCTTTTCGATGCAAGAAGTTCTCACCAAAGTTACAGAACATGGGTACTGGTGTCTAATAATTGTAAATTTTTCTGTACATACAATATACTTCATTGCTATCCAAAGGATAGCTAAGGTAAAATGTAACAAGAACATACAAGATAATAGTCTGGTAGTGTATAAAGTAATTCCTCAAAATTTAAGGAATAGAACTATTACAAAAAGCTTTATAAAATACATAACTGAAATTTAGCTCATAGAATAAATTCGAAAATAACTATTTGACGTAACATTCCTATAAAAAAGAAGCGATGCAGCTGTCGACTTGATGTGACAACAACTTCAAATTGACGGCGACCACGACTTACATAGTCAAATTGATAATCCGTAATAAGTCACTTGATTAATTTTATAAAATAGTAGTACCGTATTGTAGAATATTATAAACATAATTAAATTAGCAATATTTTCTCAAAAATTCATGGACGAAAGTCTGTTATAGTTTACTTTTGTTATTAAATATTCAAATATTTACTAGGAAAAAAAAACCTGAATTCGTTCTAAATATACTTTTTTCCACAGAAAAATACATGGGTTTACTGCTGTAGAAAAAAATCGGTATTTTGAAAGTTAAATTTAACATAAAAAAGTCACCTACCTTTATTTACAATTAATTATCACATTTTTATACAAAACGTGTCAATTAATACAATTTTGGCACCATAAACATAAAAAAAAAATTAAAATATAAATTATTATTACAAAAATTTTTTATTTTATTACGTATTAAATTATTTTATGATTTCATAAATTTTTACAATATCAGTGTTATTTATAAGACAAAAATGTACATATATTTAAGCTAAACTATTTTCTATTAAAAATAACAAAACTAACACTTAATTGAAAAAATTGTTCAAAACGTATTAAACATTTTCGAAATTTTACAAAAACAATAATATATACGATGTCTATGCACAGCACTTAAATTTTAAATTCTGATTAATATTAAATTCTCCAAAATTTGAAAATTTAATATTAATCAGAGTACCTAAAACAGGTAAACATCTGTCCAGCTGATCGTTTTTTTTTTTTTTTGTATATGAACTTAGTTACTCCAAATGTCAGAATTCCATATTCCATATACGAAAAATTTTTAACCAAAATAGCTCTTTTTGAATGTATATACCTTATGAATAAGCCTTGATACAAATTGAGGTAAAAAAGGATTAAGAAAAACGAATAGAGTTTTAAAACTTTTTTTTACAAACTCAATTATATGTTTTTTTTTTTATAACTATTTTATAATTTTGTATTAACAATTTCTTCTTTAGATCCACTGCTATCAAGATCATTCCATTTTTGAATTTTACCCGAACCAAATATCCAATAGATGAGGGCGGGTATAATATAAGCAGCAGCTCCAATTATGAAAACATAATGCCACTGATCGATTGTGTTCTGTAAAAGACAAAAGTCATATTTAATACATTTGTGAATATAGTTTGAATTACAATAGCTTAAATTTTAGTGAAGTTGAAGGCGAATGATCTTAATCATGGTGTATTTACTTAAGGCTAGTTTTACACTATTTTACTTTGTATTAATACATGTCAAAAACGCAAGTAATATGTAAAAGTGTGATAGTGTGAATTCAGTTTTTTAAGAAAATAACAAGTATTGCGAAAAAAAAAATTTGACATCCCATACGATATCATCGTTTTTTGAAATTGTTCTGAACAACAATACTTTTCATTGGAGCAGGGTTGCATTTTAACAAAAGCATGTTCATGTGTGATGGTGTGAATACAATTAGATTTCTTGACAGTCGAAGCTAAACTCATTAGATTTCTATCTCACAAAGTATTTTGAAATACGTAAGACTTCTGTGATTGTGTAAACAAGCCTTTAATGTGAACTCGGTATTACAACAAAAACATTTTGTGTATTTTCTTAAATGCACTTTGACAATCATAATTTATCATAGTGACGTGTTCAATATACCATGCAGCTAAATTCATACCTAGTAAGGTTTTGGACTAGTTAATTACTAGTTGTTACGATTATAACAATGAGAAAAATTATTAAATTCGACAGCACCGCTTTATACATGACGACGTTTGTTGTAGAAACAACAACAACAACATACTTTGACTTATAACACAAAATGTATGAAACATATATATTGAAAAGAATAGTTAAAATTAATTTTGCTTTAACACTTTTATTATAAATAAAGCAACTAGTTCTAAACTTCTATAAAACAACATAAAAATTAACTAGTTGGGCTCCTATGACAACCTTAAATTAAATATGATAGTTTGATACAAGAAAACAATTAAAAATGCAAATAGTTTAAAATAAATACCAACTGGTATGTTTCTAGCTTAATACTAGTTACTTTGTCTCCAGGGTACCAACTTCAATTCACTTTATACATAAACACACACACCTTATAGTAATACTAGTCGGCAAAAAACAAAAAAAAAAGTCGAGAGCTTACGTTACGTGAATAAAATAAACTTTAGATTTCTAAATACAAATCTGTTTTCAGTTTTTTTATCCCGTCTCATTTTTCTTGTGGTAATTTTATCCAAATCAGTCCACTTGTTCTCAAGTTATGATGAAATCTAGTAGCATAACCGCCTTATTTTGGTCGAAATATTAGCCATGCCCATAATAATGAAGAACAAATAAAATTAACATTTGTCCACCGATTTTCATGATATAGCGCTTATTTTATACGTGATACACCTGGGGTGGAATCACCGCATACGATATCAAGCAAAATTTATCGAAATTTTTCATCGAATGAAATGCGTCATAATTTAAGATGATATCATTTGATATTGAGTAACCAAAGACATTACAATTCTCGAGTTTTCATTCAGTACGTCAGTATCTATCGTATGCAGAAAAATACGATTGTTTACTCGATACGCTAGTTTACGCGATACCGAATGCGGTGATTAGACCGCTGGCTTTTTTAAAAATGATAAACATTTAACATTTTTGTCTTATGTGCTGTTTCCAGGTGACATAAATTTGATTGCATAGTAAAATGTATATGAAAAGTACTCAAAAAAATTAGTGATTTTTATAGAAATTTTACTGCACAATCAATTGCTTTTCACCTGGAAACAGCACATTAATAATTTTTTTTAAGAATTTTTGAAAACAAAAATTATTACTAATTTTGCATGAATTTATGAATTACTCCGAAACAGTTAAAAATATAAAAATTTTTTTTTGGATGAGTTAAAGGCAATTTTCATAATAATGTTTAAGTGTTTTGATCAAAATCGGTCAAATCGTTCTCAAGTTACGATAAAAAGTATAAGTGCTGGTTTACACTCTTCAAGTCTAAGCCGTCAAGACTTAAGTTTTTAGGAGAGAGAGAAAAAGATATGACATTTTTTTCCCCTTCTCGCCTAAAAGCTCAAGACTTGACGGCTAAAACTCTATGAGTGTGAACCACCACTTAGCAGAACCGGCTTATTTCGGGTGAAATATTACCCCCGTACATAAAGAAAACCTGACGCGATAGTAAACGGATTTGAGTTTAGCGCCTTAAAATCTTTATATTCCATACAATTTTAATTAAAACAATTTTTTGCCGACTAGTGTAATTACACCATGATTTCAATAGAGGATTTTTTTAATTTCATATGAATTAATCCACAAAGTTTGTTTCACTAGAATTGGATTTCTGTAACATAAATATAAACAAGATTCTTACATTTTCTTTGGTAAAAGCGGCCACTATAATGGGTGAGAATATACCGGGAGTAGTGCCCACACAATTGATAATACCGTACAAAGTTCCCGCATAGTTAGGAGCCAAATCCTGAGAGTTTTGTAAGTTCGAAGCAGTGGCGGCCCCATTGAAACCCAACGATATAGTCATAATGGCCACACAAACATAAGGATCTTTGCCAAAGTAGGCCAAAACAATCAGCAAAATACCGGGTATAACATGAGCTGAAAAATAAAATTTTTATTAGTATTATTGGCTTTAGTTTAAGAATAATTTCAAACATTTTGAAAACTTACAAGGTAGACAGAAAACTTTTCTCATTTTTGTAACAGACAACCAGTTTTTGCTTCTTATTAAATCGGCTACAGCTCCAAAACCGAAGGCACACAACAAACGTGCCAAATGAGGTAAAGAGGAAAGGAACCCAGCTGAAGATAAATTGAAGCCCAAAACTTCACTTAAGAACTTGGGAGTAGCAGTGATCAAGAAGAACAATCCCCACATGCTGCCGTAGTGCAATATCATCAAAGACCAGAAGGGCAAGGACAAAATTAAGGACTTGTAAGGCGGCCAGCGCTATTTTTTTTTCAATAAGCAAAAATTTCAATTTTTATTTTTGTTTAGTTTTAAGAAATTTTAAATTACTTTACCTTTTTGGTGGAAACAGTATCACCCAGACTTTTTTCAATCTTTTCACGTTCATTTATGCTAATGGTCATGTGTGTAGCGGGACTTTCGGCTACAAATATAAACCAGGCAGCACATGTTATAACCACAAATATGCCCACCATATAGAAGGCCCAATCCCAACCCATATTTTCAATTATAAGACCACTTAATGGCCAAGTTATTACAGTACCAAATGTGCCACCCATTAAAGCGGATACAAATTTACCCTTCTCATTAGGTGGAGACCATCTGGATATCAAACTGTGACAACAGGGATAAACAACGCCCTAGAAAATAAAAACAATGTAAATTAATTTTTATTATTTGTTAGATACGATATAAAATTATATAAAGCTCATGGCCCAATTAGTAGGTCTGCGCAAAACTACAACAATGCAACAATAGAAAAAACAACACGCATTTTGTTTCGATGTAAATTATGTTAAAGATGTCAAAACCCAATGCATTTGTTTGTGTAAAAAATGGACAAGATGTCAAAAACAATTGCTACAAAAACAATTGCTCCATAACAACACAACTCTATAAAAAATTAGCAGGCGTTTCGAGCAGAGCTACTAATTGGGCCATGGTTAAGCTTAAGTTTTTTTGCAGTTTGCTTCAAACTGTCAAAAACTTCTGCCTATAGAACTAAATATGTTTGAGTTTAAGTCATGTACACATGCATATTTTTTTTTTTGGCGCATACATGCAAAAAAAAATAAATTGACAGCTTGGAATCAGACACAAAAACAACTGCTGGCCTACTTATCCGAAGAGCAGACATTGGGAGCCTGCCGGATCCCAATCTTACCAAAAACTGTTCCCAAACTAAAAGCTTAGTAAAATGAGAAGTTTTTAAGAGAAAAGTATTCTTATTCTTCTACCACGGGCAGATTGGGAAAGTTCTTAAACCACTAAAGGAGGGCTTTAAACATTATACAAGTCAAACGTATTTTGAAGAAAATGCTGCCCCGATCTAATTATTGTTTGAAATTTTTCTAAAAATAATAACAACTTATTATGACAGGGTTGTGTATTGCTCAAAATACGTAGGTCTTGTGTGATCTTGTAAACTACCCTTAAGTCAGTTAAGAAGTCGACAGTCACTTTCTATTCACGTAAATATGTCATTGTCAAGGACTAGGGACTAAACTCAAAAGCCCACCATAGCTATGCGGCTGCACTTTGTCCAATTCATCTTTACGGCATAATTGTTTGAGGTCGGTGTAAAAAAAACCTGTCTAGAATAGCTAAGAAATGTGCAGATGGATTATTTGTTTCCTATGAAAATTTATTCCAACTTTCTTTATTGTCAGATTGCTTATAAAAAATCTTCTCAACAGGATTGAACTTTACTAATAATGTTTTATTAATTGCTAAACGAATTATAAAAACACAGAAAAGAAGATATAACTAATTAAACTTTATTAATCTACAATTTAAAGAAACTTAAGGCACTTACCGTCAGGAAACCAATTCCAAATCGTATAACCCAGACAGCCCATTTGTCCCAAGATGCAGCCAGAGGTGTCAAAGCTGTTAAGATGCCCGCAGCAAGGCAACTATAACCAGCCACTGGTTTGCCGCCCAAATTCTCGGCCAGCATACCGGCCGGTAATGAAGTGATCATATAACCATAAAAATAGGCACCCAAAAGCATTGCCTGATCACTTTGACTCCAATTATAACGAGGGCCGTACTGTAAATCAAAAGAATATTAAGAAAATTATTAAAAATTAAGAAAAAACCAAAGTTAAGATATGTAAAAATATTAAAGAATTTTTCAAATAATATATAAATATATAAATAAATATAGTGCAACCAGGGACCAAGTCATGCTTAGGACAAAGTTATGGTTGGATTCCCATAACCTCAAGCTAGCCACGGAAAAAAACTGAATAGCTCATAATTACAAGACAGAACATTCCACTAGAGGTAGACATGTGGGTCTTGTCTAAGACAATAAAGGCGAAGAGGTGGCTCAAATATCTAGGATTGAGGTTAGATCCTAGTCTAACGCCTAATTTGAACATGCTGCAACAAAAGCAGCCCAAACAACAGTCTCTCGCAGCAGACTAATGCTGAATATTGGAGGGCCAAACAACTACAGCAAAAGGAAGCTGATGATGGCAACGACCCAGTTGAATTTTATTATACGAATGCAAAATCTACACCGAAGCCCTATAAGCAAAGTACCCAAAGAAGATGTTTGCGAATGTACAACGAACCGTTGCTCTAAGAATTGCTTAAGCATACCGCAGGGTGTCGGAGCCCGCAATCCTCGTCATAAGCGGTACTATCCCAATTGACCTTTTGGCCGAAGAACGGAAAGCACTTTGGAGAACACGAAGACAAATCGGAAGAACAAACGGAGAAACAGCAGCAAGAAAGGCACGAGCACAGTTCATGCAAACGTCGCAAGATAGATTGAACAGCGATTCACGGGGTAGATGGACAGCAGGACTGATAACTGACCTAGATAAGTGGATGAACGGAAAACATTGCGAGGTAAACTTTTTTTAACACAGTTGCATTCTGGATACTTTCTGCAATACCTCCACTGGATAGGACAAGAGGATTGAGCTGCCTCTATCTATGGAGACGACTGTGTAGACGATGCATAGCACACCTTCTTCAGGTGCGAGAGATGGAGAATAGAACGACGGCCTCTCGAAGTAATCGCTGGAGAAATATCTCCAGAAAATATTGTAAATCTCATGTTGGAAAACGAGAACATTTCGAAACACGTAGCGACAATTATAGAGAAAGTGTTACGGGACAAAAAGCTGGACCTAGACGTAGGAGCAACGACGGCTGTTCGATAACAACAGAACAGGAGCCCCACCCCGAAGCAATACGAAAGTGATAACGGGGTTGAGAAACGGCTTGAACAAGGAGTGTGGGGAGGGGGGCGGGGTAAGTGGATTCATGCTTTGTTCACAATGAGAGCAACAATTTCGTTTTTTTCTTCTATCTTGTTTCTTTCTAAAGTGTTTCATATATTTTCCTTTCATTTTTCGAACAAAAATTTAACTAAAGTATTTTTTAAAAAGTTGAGTCAACTTCTACTTCAGCAACAATTTGTATGAAATTGTTGATGACGTTTATAAAAATTTTATTTAGTTTTGAATGATAATTTTAACAAAATGTTTTAAAAAATAATAACAAATACGAAATTTTGTTCTGGTAAAAATTTGCAAACGGTTTCTTAACTGAAAATGTGTGTGGTTACGAAAAAAATTGTTGCTCTATTATGAACACCAGTAAAGCCTCTAGTACACGGAATGTAAAAAGCCACATACGCATGTGGTTCTGACGTAATTTTGACGTCAATGCCAAGCCACAATAAGCATTGTGTGTTGTGTGATGATGTCAAAATTTCGTCAGAACCACATGCGCATGTGGCTTTTTACATGCCGTGTACTAGAGGCTTAAAAATGTTGCTGCCTATTGTGAACGAAGCATTCTTTATTCTTCAGAAATAAAAGTTATTTTTTGAATTGAATTTTTTTGCTTGGAAAAAGTTATTTTTAGATTGAATGAAAACAATTTATTTAATTGAACACATAAGAGTTTTTACACAGAGTCTGGGGATAAATTTGCCCTTGGTTTATATTAATTTTAACGCAAAAAAATAAAGTTCAAAAAGTAACCGTTATTTTCCAAGCAAAAAAATAATATTAAAATTTTTTTTTTATTTACTAAGCAAAAAATAAAACTCAAAAATAATTTTTATTTCCTGCGAAATAAATAAAACTCACGAACAACTTTTATTTCTGAGGAATAAAACACTCAATATAAAACAATATGCAACAATTCAATGCAGCACAAAATTGTTTTTAAAAAAATAATTTTAACTAAAATAACCCCTAGACCTTAAAGCCAAAGAGCTAATTAAAATGCTTAAAATCTAATTTCTTTGTTATTAACAATTAATGTTAAACAAATTGTTTTTTATTTTTCAAATAAAAATATTTTTCTTTTATTGTCATTTAAATAAAAATTACGTGCAATTAAATAAACTCTTATCAAATAATTAATTTATAATGGTAGTACATAAACAAAGTTGTTAGTAGTCTAAAAAAACATGAATAGAATATATTTTATAGATCATGATAAAGGCAAAAAAAAAAAAAAAATTTTAATATTTTAACAAAAAAATGTATAAGAATCTTAAGAGAAAATTTTACTTACATCTGGTAATACTGCTGTGGAATTGGCATCGTGACTCCCGACCATGGCAATGATATTTATAGACAAATTGACACGCATCATGTAGCTCATCAGGCAGGCCATAAATAACATGACCGCTACATTGAAACGTTTTGGTATGTTGACTGGAAAAAATCAAATTAAATAAAAAAAAAAAAAATAAAGTTTAAAAACCTTTGTCTAAAAAAAATTTTAAAATATTTTTGTAAAAATCAAAAATCGAAATTTATTTTGAAATTTTTTTTTTCACACTAAAAACTGTTTTATATTTTTATAACTTAAGGAAAAAGTTTGAAATAAAAGATTTCTTGCTTTAATTGTAAACTTTTTTAAACCATCTAATTTTCGAACTTACGGTTTAATTCCAGGCCTACCCAATAGGTCTGCGCAAGGAGCCAGATGTTTATTTTGCTTATTACCCTAGGCTGTCAAAAGTTGTTTACATTTTGCTTATACATACATGTATATTTTTGCTTACGTTTTTTGTTTACACATGTTTTTCATATGTATTAGTAAGATTTTGACAACCGCGAGCAATTTTACACAAACAAAATGCCTGTTGTTTTTTTTATATTGTTGTAGAGGTAACCAGACCTATTAAATAGGCCATGGTTTAATTCTTCGAACTTTAACTTTGAATCTTAAATTTATAATTTTCACTAGATCTGTGGAGTCGGAGTTGAGGTTTTTGTTCTTTGAAATTGGCGATGCAATATTTAAAATATCGATTTGAAATTTTTATAGAATAATTTTCTTGCTATATTTAACTATTTAAAAGGTACTGCATTAAAAAAAAAACAGAGTTTAAAGTAAAAAAAAGGGAACAGTCTCATATACATTTAGCATTAAGGTTAGAGTAGGAATCGGAGTCGGACTTACAAAATTTCAGCCTTTGCAGTCGGAGTCGGAGTTAGAACAATTTTTTGACGACTTGACAGCCCTGATTTTCACATCATATTAATAAAACTGATATTGTACATATAAGTAAATTCCAAAATTTTAAAGTTATTTCGAAATTTTCGAACATTTAAAAATACATTGGAGATTCTGATGTTATATTTGTTAAAATATGGTATGTTATATTCGTTCTATTAATGAACTGTTTCCAGGTGACAGGCAATTGATTGTGTAGTAAAATTTGTATGAAAATCACTAAATTTTTTGAGTACTTTTCATAAAAATTTTACTACACAATCAATTGCTTGTCACCTGGAAACAACACCTAAGGCCCCATAAAGTACTTGTATAATATATTCGAGGTGCTTAAGTAATTCTTAGTTGATTTATCCATGCCCGTCCATCTGTAGAGAAGTCTCAATAAAAAATGGGTTTTAGTTATATCAGAAAGTTTTGAATTAAAAATAAGCAAGAAAGTACTCGTATAGGCCCGTTTTCACAACTTAACGATAGCTTAAGGTAGGATTTTATCGGCCGTATAAAAAGGATTCCATTATTACAACATTACTTCAACCTATAGTGAGCGATAAGTTAAAGGACGCTTCATCTTACCTGGCAGGTTAAAGTACATTATTTTAATGGGAAACTTTTTATTTGGCCCATAAAATCCTACCTTTAGCTATCGGCAAGTTGTGAAAACGGGTTAAGACTTATATCAGTATTTTTGTGCCAAATATTATCTTGATATCTACATCTATTGTTATTTTTTTCGTATAAAAGTGATTTCAAGGACGGGCCTTAAATCGGATCTATGATCAATTTTCTACGGACCAGCACAAAATTGTCCTGACATAGTAGCTACCCCCAGAGAAAAACATGTTTAAATATGGTCACCTCCAGCAAAACTATTTTTAAAGAAAATTGCATACATATTATGGTTGAATTTAATCTTATTATTGTCACTGACAACCACATTATGGTAAAGTTAGTCCTCCATCAAGAAGGCACAACCATATTATGGTTGCCCCCGAACATGATTTGGTTAATAATAACTAAAATATGCTTAACACTTATTATAGCATGGTTGGTTTTCAACAATAGCATGTTGCTCTTGGAAAAGAGGAAAATACTATTTATTGTTAATTTCAAAACAAAATACTGTCATATTTAACCATAACATGTTTAGAGGCAACCATAATATGGTTGTCGCTATTTGATGGATCACTAATTTAACAATAATATGGTTGTCGGTGACAATGAAATGGTAAAATTAAACATAATATATTTAAAATTTTCTTTAAAAATAGTTTTGTTAGAGGCGACCATATTCAAACATGGCTTTCCTCTACGTGTATGGGTATTATAAAAGTTATCTTGGACAAATTATATATGAACACCACCATTTATAAGAAAGTTATGGCATTAAAAGCTTTTTTCGAGAGTGGTATTTGAATGGGAGCTTTGGTCAAATATGGACCAAAGTATACGTTGCGAATAAGTGGTTCCGCTTTTCTTCCCAATCTTATTTTAAATTGGGTGCCCCGGTAAGCTTGTTGATAGTGAGCTACTCTATCAGCGCCGATGTTTTTTCTTTCCTGCAGACAAGCGTATAGCTTCATGGGATTAGCATAGCAAAAAAAAAAAAATAGTTTATCGTATGTAACCGTGATTTACATATAAGTAACGAGGCCTTAACGTTTCTTAGGGGCTTGCTATTAACTAACCATTTGAGTTGAATTTATGATAACCTCACTTTTATAACACTGTACAACAAAATCAAATTTTCCCAAAATTACAAGGTCCGGCCCAAGGTATATTTATAGCAGGTGCCGCGAGATTACAACAATTGTACAATAAAAATAAACAACAGGGCTTTTTATTGTTGTTATGTGATACAAACTGTCAAACAGCGAAGGAGTTGATAAAAGACAAATGAAAAACAAACAAGAAAAAACGCCATTAAACGAAAATAGATTCTTTTGTTTGTTATTTTTTCTAATTATATATTTAAGTCTTTACCCAAAATTGTTATTTTTAAAAAATCACCTTGATTTTCTTTTTAATTTTATCACTTTTTCACTTTTTACTTTTATTAAAAAAACTTGTTTACTTTTTAAGCTAGAAATTTAACACGTATTGAAAAAAACATAAACAACATTTGACAGTTCGTATCACAAAACAAGCAAATAAAAAAATAATCAGCAGGCTTTCCGAGACTACCTGCTATAAATATACCTTGGTCCGGCCTATAAATTTTGATAGAGGAGACAAAAAAAAGACACGTGTATCGGCGTTTTGAAAGTTTACATCTGAATTTCATTTGAGGGGGGGTTAAAGTTTCCCAGCTCTGAAACATTCTTATTGTTAATCGGCATAAGAAACCATGTGATCCTTACATTTTAGGTATAAAATGTCTTCAGCAAATTTATGTAGAATGTTACGGAGAACATTTTTGTAGAATATGTTAACCTTCTAACTCCTTAAGGTATAGGTCTTTTTTGCCCTTCTTTTAAAAAAGAGCAAAAAACACCATTAAAACAGGGATTTAAGGGGTTAAAATGTTCCGCAAAAATATTATCCATGAAATGTTACTATAAGTCTCTGAATACACCAAAACGGAAAATTCATCCAGACAGTCAGAAATAAGACACAACAAAAGAGAGCTTAGGGTTAATTTCGCATTTATTAAGAATTTTATTTTAAAGTACCCCAAAAATTTAGCATGAAAAAAAATAGTTCAAATTTAACTAAAAATCACTAATATCTCTATTATTTTACCTAAGATAGCAAATTTGGATAGGAAGTATTCATCAATAAAATTTATTTTAGCTCTAGGCAATTCCACTTCATTATCATACAATGTCCAGCATATTTCAGCGATAAGCGAATGAATGCTTTTGCCTTTAAAGCGTTCTTCAATGGGTGCGCATGTCTGATGAAATTTTTCACCATGCCCATCAGATTCTGTTGACAACTGGTTCTCAAAGTAATCCAAGTAATCCTAGTTTTTCAAAAGCTCTAAGCATGGTGTCTAAGTATATTCGAGCAGTAGGAGAACGATTTTTGCCTAAGACATTGTATATAACTTCCTTAATGCTTTTTCAAAAAACAAAATTCATAGTGCGAAAAAGTAATTTCAATTTTTCGATAAAAATTTTAGAAAATATCCGAAAAATTTTATTGACTCAAAACTGGGAATGTTTTAAAGTATTTTGAAATGTTGAAACTAAAATAATCTGCACTTAAAATCATGTTTTTTATTTACTTAAAAAAACACATGCAATATTTTAAAAAGGAAATCAAAATTTTTCACAATGCAATATCCGAAATCTTTCACGAATAATTTTAATTTTACAAAAAAATTTGAAGATTACGGTAATTAAAAGTAATTATAGAAAATATGTAAAGAAAATTACATTAAAATTTATTAAATATTAGTAGAATTTTCCATTTTAATTTTAATCGTATTAATAGTTAATTAAAATTACAAAAAATAATAATTAAATTGAAATGACAACATTTCGATTATCATCTGGGTGTCATGTTAAACGAAACGTTAACTTCAAATGCCTCTATTAAAAAAATAAAAAAAATAAAAATAAAAACTAATCGGTTCTGTAAAATTTATTACGTGTAATAAAATGTGGCAATAAATAAATGGTATTTACCGTAAAAACTGGAACTGATATTAAATTCTATTTATTTATTGTCTGGATTTGTTATTACATAAGTAATTGTAATGGGATATCACTTTTAATTTTTTTTTACAAAAAATAAGAGGATTTCCCTAAAAAATTATAAATATAAAAAAAAATAAAAAATATTAAGTAGGCGCAACAAATATTTTAGTAACATTTACAAAATATTTCTTCTTTTAATAATTAAAAGAAGAATATTTTATTTTTTTAAATATTCGCTATAAATTATTTATACCGAATATTTTTTTTAAATACAGTTGAACCTCGAATATTCATAATGGTCGGGACAGGAAGCATTCTGGATAATCAATTTTCCCACTTAATTGAGTGCGAACTTTATGTTTAATTGTTAAGACTTTTCTTTGTCTTTTTACCGCTGATACGGATACCACTGTAAGAATAAACACAACAATCCAAACTTCTCAAATTTCTAAACTTAATATTTGTACAAATGCTTTCGAATCATGTTATGCCAACAGGGGTATTCCCCTTTTTGGTTTTATGTACATTGTGTTTGATTGTTAAAAAAATGTAAAAAAAATTATGCTTATAATCCCGGATAATAAAACGATGCACAAAAATTTTAATCGATGCAAAAAATGTTCGTTTTCCCTCCCGAATAATTGATGTTGCCGGTTATTTGAATCACGGATAATCCTGGTTCAACTGTATACTTATGTATTTATCATTTGAATTAAGGCCCTAATCATGTAAAACACAACGCACCGCCAAAGAATAACATTGAAAGCACAAACAATGTCATAAATATTTTGTAATTTTGTTGTTGCTTCCTACAGAAATTCACATTGCGTTTTAAAATTTCAAACGCTCCATTGCTTGTGGCGTTGAAAATTTTAAAACGGTACATGAATTTCTGTAGAAAGCAAAACAAAAAAATTACAAAATATTTATGACATTGTTTGTGCTTTCAATGTTATTCCTTGGCGTTGCGCTGCGTTTTACGTGATTAGGGCCTAAATTTCATTCAGTTTCTGCATCTTAAAAATTCAATAGAATTCGAATATATTATTATATAATTTTTTTTTTGTTAAAATGTTAAGGTTTCTAGTCAAACTTAGAAATTCGAGCATCGAACTTAATTTCATTATTTTTAAATAAATTACAAAATTCTAGAACATTATTCTTTATAACTTGGAAATTCTAATTCCCATTTTGAACATATTTTTTATAGTTTTAATATAATAACGAATTTTTGAGCATCTTCGAAAATTTTTTCATAATTTAAAAAATTTCGAATATATTTCGAATATTTATTAGAGCGAGAATTTTAAATCGAAATAAAATAGAGAAACCCCTTTTTCATATCTATCTAATTGGCTTTATTAATTTGTTATTTTTATGACATAAATGTTTTAACATGAATTCGGGTTTGAGACCGCCGCGGTAATATGGCGGAACCAATTTTCAGACAATTTTTCCAGTAAATCATGAGATTCGACCCAACCCGTTAGAATTTTTCTTGTGTGTGTCTTTTTTGAGTCGTAGTTCTTTGCGATTAAAACACCGGTTAACCATGGTTCCGGTGTCTCGTCAGGATGTTATAAGTGTTCCAAACATTATGACATCAAAAAGGCTTTTAGAAAGACAAGTTATTTCGATGATGCCTTACACACAGGAATCGCTTATTAAAAGCCCTTTACATGAAATTAAGTTCTTTTGCGATGTAGCGCCCAACTGAGTGGGCTCTATATGATAAAAACATACATATTATTAACAAAGCTTCACAAAAATTGGTTGCGGTTTAGACCTATATTAAATTATTAACCGACAATAAGAATGTTTTATGCGTATCATGATTCGTAACAGTTTTAGCCGAACTAAAAAAAATTGGGGTTTTATTGCATATGAAATAAGCCTCACACTCTGGGAGGTTTTTTTTTTTTGGAGGGAGGGAGGCATGGGATAATTTTATGCCACCCAACTTAAATATAAGCACAATATAGATTTCTGTGTATCTGAAGAACGGTAACATTAAAAGTATCTGAACTTTGAAAAATTACTTCGTTATCCATAGACGAGAGCTGTTTTAAAATGTTCTCTTATTTTATTTCAATGGGGAAAGCGAAGGGCCCCATGTTAAGCTAGTTAAGAAATATAGATAAATATGAGTATATACTTTCTATTTTCACATTGTGCATACAATTAATTTGTTATTTGCAATTAATGTCTTGAAAAAACTTAATAAAAATTTTGAAATTTTTAAATAGTTTAAACTTGTTATGGATTAAAAAAAGTTTAAGACTCTCCTGATTTAAAAAAAAATTATTTTATTCTTGTTCAAATTTTGTTTCGTTCTTTTTTTTATATATTTCGTATAATTTAAAATAAATATCACATAATCATATTTAAACTATTTTAAGTTACCTCTAACAAAAAGGGGTGAAACATTAATTATGAATTCAAAACTTAAATATTCACTAAACGACTGTCTATGAATATGAATATCTAAATATTGATTTTTGCAATTATACACATGACTCGAAAAACTAATTCACATGTGCAAAAATTTTAAAAATATTATTTTATACATATTTTAAAGTTAATTTTTTTTATAAATAAATAAATAAAAATGTGAAGATTTTAGTTTCAACTTTATAAAAAATATTTTAAAGTTTTTACTTACAACATGGTAGATTTATAAACGCCATTTTATTTGGTTTGAATTTGAGTTGATTTAAATATAATGAGGTATTTATTAAGGAATCGTGGGTTTCAAAAGAGGTTTAGGATTTTTTTGAATTAAAAACTAAACATTGCCATAGATTTTTTTATTTTTTAGGTTGAAAGATGATTCCCAAAATTATCAGATCTGCAAATAAAAAAAAGAAAATTTTTATAATTTAAGTTTTTAATAGTTAAAAAATGTGCTTAGTGATTATAATGAGATTAGAATTAGATTTTTTTTGATAACGATTAACTTAAAAGAGTTAAAGATTTTTTTTTAAATTATTTTTCAACACTTGAATTTTTCCATTTACGTCATTTAAATAATATTACGCATGAATTGTCTTAGAAAATAAAAAACAAGTAAGAAAGAATAGCCGATCAAGTCATACTATTTGATACCATAGAGTTCACTATTTGGACTCCATGGTCAATCATGGACCCGGCGAAACAAATTGTGGAATGGATTAGATGAGGATTCAGTCTTTTGTGCTGAATATTATCTAGATATCTACCTCTATTTAAGTTTTTATTCATCTTAAAATGATTTTAAATGATTTATATGGGATATATGGTCAATTCTGGACCTACCTGTGCAAAATTTTCCAACATTAATTAGATAATTATGGCATTAAAAGTAGGATTCCAATCGGGACTAGTTTTTCTGAATCCCGGGATTCGGGATTGAAGAAAATATTTCGGGATCCCGTTTTCGGGATTACGGCATTTTCGGAAGATTTTGAATCCCGGAATTCACGGGATTTTTAAAATTTTTTCGGGATTTTTCGGGATTTTTTTTAATATTTTTTTTATACCCAATATATAAAACTTTTTAAACTGTTTCAAAAACAAGTTAATTCACCAGTAAAAATACATATTTCATGAATTTTGTATATTACATATTTGATTATTGATATAAAAAATTACACCATTTTCAATTGTATTTTAAAATTTCCAAATGTATTTTTAAATTTTCCAAATGAATTTTAAAATTGCCCAAATATATTTTATAGTTTTTTTTTAGTAATTGTCCAAATAATATATACAATTTTCATTTAAAATTGTCCAAATATATTTTAAAAATAAAATTGGGCAATTTCAACAAAAAAAAATTGGAAAATTTTAAGATTCAATTGGACAGAGATAAGTTTAAAATACATATGAACGATTTAAAATACATTTGAAAATTTTAAAATACATTCGAAAATTTTTAAAATACATTTGGAAAATGTTTAAAATCATTTGGAAACACTTAAAACATAATTGGAAATTATGTATTTAAAACTTTTAAAAGGCGTGTACTTCATAGTAAGTTCAAGTAGCTTCCTAAGAATATTAAACCATCCAATGTTGTATCTGCTAAACACGAACGAATTTTGTTGTTAAGATATGATGCAGTTGAAAAACATCTTTCACACTCAACACTCGCTAATATAATTGTTTCTAAATATGTATTTAAAATTTAAATTTAAATACGCCGACAAAAAAATATTTTTACAAATTATTGAAAAAAATGTAAAAATAATAACAAATATAAAAAAATCGGTATCCCGGGATTAAAAATCGGAAATCCCTGGAATCGGGATTCGCCTAATCCCGAAAATCTTGTGGTTTCCGGGATCGGGATTTCCCGATTGGAAGCGCTAATTAAAAGCTATTTTCGGTAATGGTATTTTTATGAGAGCTGTGGTCAAATTTGAACTGATTCTAATAAAATTTGGTAAGATGATTTTTGGGTCAAATAATAAGATGGTTATTGGGCACAAAGAATCTACTCTTGATGGAAATCTACATATATGTTGGCTATGCGAAATTACGTACCGAATATCAGAATGGGTACGTTCGTAATTGCAGTTGTTGCGCATCACTTGCGCATTAATAAAGATGAATGTTCGTTAAAGCACCACTTGTAAGAAACTTGGCATCACTCTCATGTGTCAAAAGTTTTTTTATGCAGTGATGCCGCAACACTGCAGCAAATTTTGGCAATTATTGCATTAGTAAATTTTTTGA
The DNA here is from genome assembly GCA_943735925.1 of Pollenia amentaria. Lineage (NCBI taxonomy): Eukaryota > Metazoa > Arthropoda > Insecta > Diptera > Polleniidae > Pollenia > Pollenia amentaria. The sequence continues at coordinate 19,774,969 of OX031010.1, read as the reverse complement.
TGCACTTACTTTTGACATAGGAAAATCGTGCTATTTTTATTTTTTAATGCTATTTCTGCTAATTTATAAGAAAACTGTCACTTTTTGGCTCAATATATTCAATAAAATTTGTCATCGCTATTATTGATAACATTTTTATTATCATTTAATATTCGCTTATTAATATTTTTTAATTTAGCTCGTGTTTAAAAATTCAAACTGCACAGCTGTTGTGCAGCAGAAAAGCATCAGCATCACAACTGCAACAGGTGATCGCGCATCATCAACAAAATTTTCCATAACTGCAGCAGTGATGCACAGCTTTTATGCATTTACGAACGTACCCAATTTTCATTTCGTCCTTATGACAATAAAAGCGTAATGTATCAAAAATCACTAAATTATCTTACAATTTATGGCCCTTACTTTGCCCACAATATTAACATGGACAGACAGCAAGCCGGACGGACATTTGCTCACTTTCACAGAAAAATGTTCATCAAAATTTTTTCAATTACATCCAGTAATGCTGTTTCAAACAATTTTTTTAATTGTTCTAGGTAATTTGCCTTAATTGAAAATTTTTTTATTTTTCAAATTTATTCTATGAGTTAAATTTCAGTTATGTATTTTATAAAGCTTTTTGTTAAAATAGTTGATAGTATAAAATAGTATAAAGTATCACTATCCAGTGTAACACAAAGAATGGTGACGAAGGCCGTAGCGGGCCAAAAAATGCATTACATTCTGCTGGTGTCTAATAATTGTAAAAAATGTTCTGTACATACAATATTATTCATTGCTATCCAAAGGATAGCTAAGGTAAAATGTAACAGGAAGATACAAGATAATAGTCTGGTAGTGTATAAAGTCATTCCTAAAAATTTAAGGAATAGAACTATTACAAAAAGCTTTATAAAATACATAACTGAAATTTCACTCATAGAATAAATTCGAAAAATAAAAAAATGTTGAATATAATAAAGTTGCTTATAAAAAGAAATAATTCCCAATATCTACTTAATTGAATTTAAAAATTATAATGTTTGTGTGTATATTTATTTGCAAATATGAAAGCATACGCACAAACTTCAAAATATTTTATGTTGTTTCAAAGTTTCAAACAATTTTATAAATGTTTCAATTAACTGATTGTAAAAAATATTTTGATTTGTGTTAAGGTTTTATATAGAATCCTTTGCTGGTGGTCACATTTCAATTAAACCTATTGATTGAAACTCAACAGCAAGAACAGCTCAAATTTACAAATATGTTAATTGATATGATCAATTTGTTTGCAGGCGGAAAATCAGTACGGAATTTAATTAAATTTCTAACTATGTAATATGTTAATTGAAGTTTGTTTTAAATTTTTTCCTCAAACAATAATCGAAAATATTGTTAAATAATAAAAATGTTTGCTAATCTTTTTATAATTGCTTAAACTTATTATTGGCCGATAATTTGGTTTTTTCATTTTTGTTATATGGCCGCAATTAAGCCATTTTTGAGAACATTCAGGCTATAATTTGCAAACGTTATCAAATATGTTACCAATATTCACTTTTTATCACCTTTTTGAGTTTGATAATTTCTAAACCCTAAACAAGTGATCCCTATTCATACTAAAGGGTTTTGCAATATGGGATTCCCTTGTTAAAGCTTCATCTGCCTAATTGCATGCAAAAATATTTGACATTTTCCTTTATAATAGAAGATTGATTTTTGCCGTTTCGGTAGTTTAATAATTTTTTTTATCACTCAGTTAGTACCAATTTATTTTTACTCATTTCACCGAACTTTACTAGCAAAGTAAATAAACAAACCTATTGTTGTAAGCCTCGTACACAATGCTAGCAACAATTTCGTTTTATCTTCTATCTTATTTCTTCCCAAAGTATTTCATATATTTTCCTTTCATTTTTCGAACAAAAATGTAACTAAATATTTTTTAAAAAGTTTAGTCTACTATGAAATTGTTGATGCATTTATAAAAAATTTATTTAGTTTTGAATGAAAATTTTAACAAAATGATTTAAAAAATAATAATAAATACGTAATTTTGTGCTGGGAAAAATTTGCAAACGGTTTTTGAACTAAAAATGTGTGCGGTTACGAAAAAAATTGTTGCTCTATTATGAACACCATTGAAAATGTTGCTGCCTATTGTGAACGAAGCTTTAATGTATTAAAACTTTATTGGAAATTTCGTACAAACATAATAAAAATAACACATTTTTTAAATTATGATCGAATTTGCATTTTCGTTTCGTATGTTAAAATAAATTTTAAATTTGGACCTGATTGCGGTATTCGATATCGATCGAAATTACCATACAATTAAAATGGAAATTTCGATCGACAGTCAATGCCGTAATTTGACCCCTAAACCTAAAAATTTCAAATCTCTTTTGCAATATTTTTCTATATAAATTTAACTGCTTCGTCAAAAACTAAATCAATTTCCGGAATATAACAATAAATATTATATGACCATTATTGCATTAATCAACTAAAAATAATCAGGCGATAAATTTTCAAACTTTAAAATTGATAAAAGAGACATGTGGCCAAAAGTGTCATGAAATTTGTTTTTTTATGACTAGTAATTGTGATGCCAAATTTTATGAACATCAATCAAAATATTTTACTATAGGTTCCATAAAAATCCAATTCCCAAAAAAAAAAAGTTTTCAAAAATCATAACGGATAACTATATCGTTGTAGAATTTTAAGTTCTACAAGGTGGCACAAAAGATGTTGCCCAATATTCTTTGACTGTACTTATCAGAAATGAAAAACTTTAGTTGTTCTTTTGTATTGTATTTATTGGATGTCTAAATGGTGTTTTTATTGTGTAGAAAAAATAATATCGGCCAAATGGCCGCCTCCAGAATCGATGACCCGATCTATGGCAATTTTCATTATTTATGGCGGAACTTCCGGCGATATGTTCCCGCATTCCTGACACATATTTTCTTTGAGGACTTTAAGATTCAAAGACTTGTTTACATAGACTCGTGACTTCAAGAAACGCCACTAAAACGGTTAAATCGGGAGATCTTGCCGGCCAGTGCAAATCACCAAAACCCGAGATTAGGTGACCCGGAAATGTAGCCCTCAGGATTTCGGTTGCACGTCGCGTAGTATGCTCTCGTACTTCATCATGTTGAAACCCCATACATACTCTCCAATCCCAGTTCGTCAAGTCAAGATACGATATAGTCGTTGAACATGGCTCTGTAGCGCTCGCCGTTCACAGAAGTCGTTTTCGAAAAAATAAGCCCCAATAACAAATTCAGCGTAAACACCACACACAAGAAAAATAAAGTCAGCCGATTAGCCTTCGCAAATAAACATATATCGAAGGGCTTAGAATTCTAGAATACAGAATTTTTTTCAGATGAGTCCAAACTTAATATATTCGGCTCGGATGAAAAGTCTTACGTCTTAAGTCTAAGGACCGAATTCCGTTTTTACCAGGATAACGACCCGAAACATAAGTCTGGAGTTGTGCAGTCTTGGCTCATATGGAACTGCCCTCATTTGATGGAACCACCAGCTCAGTCTCCAGACCTAAACTTCATTGAAAATATATGGGCATTATTGGAAAATAAAATCAGAAACCACCACATCCCAAGCAAAGAAGCTCTAAAAAGTGCATTGGTGCAGGAGTGGAAAAAATAACGCCAGAAACTACACAAAAACTTGTTGCATCCATGCAAAATCGGTTGAAAGCTGTTATAGACCAAAAGGGCTACCACAAAAAATATAAAAAATACATTGTCTCAAATACTACGTTATTTTTATTTATTTTTTTTTATTTCTTTAATAGCAAAACGTGCAATATGAATAAAATTCAACATTAAATTGAAATAAAATGGTTAATTTTTCTAACGCTTTTTAAGTTTTTTCAAAATCTTATTTAGTTTATGAATTATAACGACTTGAATTTTTTAGATTTGCTTGCATCAAATAAGCTGACAGCCACTGTATATTCTTAATAATTTTTAGCACTTTATTTAACAACTATTTAAAACTCTCAGCAAAAACTTTTACAAGAAAACAAAATTTTCATAATGGATTTATGAACCATTGCACATCCCTTTTTTGTCATATTTTGCCAAAATTTACATACCGGCAACCATTGCAGCAATTATTTATATGCCCGGCATATTTACTTTTTAAATTGCACAAATTTTAAAGTTTATCACTTTTTTATGCACAAAAAAAAACTCAAATGTAAATGTTTATGTACACAAATTTTATTAACAGCTGATTTTTGTTTTGCTTAGTGAATTTGTTGCATTATTACCAGCACATTAATACTGGTGCTGCCAAATCGGTTACATAAAAATCGCTAAAACAACATTTTTCAGGTATATTAAAACGATTGGAATCTAAAGCATCAAAAATGATTTCGAACGGAATGGCAAATGCGGAATTGACAGCATTCCGAACGGAATCTGTGACACGGCTGATAAATAAATTTTTCAATCGCAGTACAAATAAAATTGTATTTTTTATACACACAAATTTTGTTTACTTCTTTTTTTATATGTTGGTTAAACATTTTTTTGGGTCGTAGCAACGCTACCCGTGACATATGATTTCTTTTTTATATGTTGGTTAACAATTTTTGGAGGTCGCAGCAACGCTGCCCGTGACATATGATTGATGTAAGCCACAACCATATGAAAAAATATGTTTTCTCTGAAATTATTAAGTCAAATCGCCTAAAATCGTTTAGAATAAAGATAAACCTACAAATAAATTTTTAACAATTTCAACAATTAATTAATCTCTTTTTTGTTTTTTTTCTTTTTAATTAAAATTATTGTTTCTTAACTAAAATAAAAACAGTTGTTCTAATTAAGCAATAGAAAATACTATTTTTTGTAATGTTTTTTTTTTCAGTTAGTTATTTAGTGACTTTACAGATTTTATTTAGTTTAATGTTACGCTTCAGCTAACCATAAGTTTTGGCTTTTGCAATAAATTATTTATATACTTTTGTAGTTATGACAAAAATGAGATGAATTCTAATCGAAAGATATGATCAGAAATTTAAAAAGGGTATAACACAAATTACCAAAAATAGGAAAAGTTGCTTCGAAATTTCTAAAATGAATTACTAACAAACGGGTTTTAACAATTGTTTTATCAATAAAAATTCTTTAATTTGATTAAAAGACAAAACGGATAGAAACTGCCAACTGGCAAGTTCAATAAATTGCACAAATTACTTTACGTGGTCTCCTTTTCCTTTCAAAACCAAGTAAACCACACAATCTGCTTGACAAAAACACACTTTCCGTTTGCAAAGAAACATACAAAATTAATTTTTCCAATAAATCCCATTAAAATACACTTTTAAACGATATAACACCCCAGCAAAAACTTTACTTACCCGGTAAGTTAGCAAGTAATGTTGGAGACATATAAAAACTACTTATTTTTCGACTGAATAACTGCTTTTTTTTGTTCGAGTTGTCCACAGAATTCAGTTCTTACAATAAATACACTTACTAGTAGTCAAAAAATATCTAGTTATTATTTAACTACCAGTAAGTTGAATTGTAATAACTTACAATATATTTACTAGAAGTCCAAATATAACTAGTTTTTATTTAGTTAAGCCTAGTACTCTGTTCAACATTTCACGTGAAATGCTGTCAAAACTCATATGAAAAAACTTGTGCGGAATTTCTATGAAAAAATGTTGATAGAGTTGTTTGTACTCTGCTTAATTTGTGAAAAAGTTGCGAAATGTTTCTAGCAACATTTTTTTTACAACTGCGAAATAATGTAAGCTGCACTTATTTCACGTGGAATTTTAAGCAAATGAAAAAAGTTTAAACTTAATATTAAAATGAGAACTGCAAAACATTAAAAACACAACCGGTAACAGTTTTTCATCAATATTTACTCTCATTTTTACTTAATTTTTTTATCTTAAAAAAATACTTTTTAGTAAAATACATGTGGGTTTTGTTAACATATGCAAAACAATGTCACATACTTTGAAAGATTAAAAACGTCAAATTGTGCAAACTCTCGAGGTAGGTAACATTGATACATGTCGAATTTTTCACATGAAATAAAAGATGTTGCTAAACATTTGTCACAAATTAGAACAGAGTACTAGGCTTTAGTTAGTAAAACGAATATTTAATCAAAAACAAGAATTTGTATATAATACATATTAAAACTGTTTATATAGCTAATAAGTAGTTATTGAGCTGATTATTAGTAAGCAAATATTCAGTAGTGAAATAATAGAAGTAAAGTATTTATTAAGGTCATTACTAGTGAGTACTTATTGAGGTTTTCAGTATAATTACAATTGTAATGATACCTACTTACCAGGTAACGTGTGATATAACTACTACCTATTACCAAAAACCATTTAGTTTGTTTAATTTTGTTAGTAACTTAGAACGTCCATTCACTGGCTGACTCTTTGTATGCCATTTTTAAGGATTTAGGGTGCATAATTTTGGGTGTTTTGATCAGGGTTGTCATATTTTTTCACCTTTATCGCCAAATAGTATATTGATAATCGCCAAAAATCGAAAAAATTTTATTTTTTAATTGAAAAAAAAATCGCCATAAAAGTTATTTGGAAGTTTTGAATAAAAAAAGTCAACAAGTTAATTGTACCTTTGTTAAAATTTTCTATATTTGGCCTAGTAGTGTGCTTATATTGTAGCATTTTAAACGTTTAAAAATAAATATCTTCCAACTTAGGATTTGTGGTATCATTAAATTGAATGTTGCAAAAATCTAAATTTTCGCCAGTATGCAAAATGAATAGAATTTTATTGCAAAATAAATCAGTTTTTATACGCCTTTGTTCGAAACAACCGATTAGATTAGACTTTACAGAATATGCCCAATATCCAATATTTGAAGTCAACACCCGTTTCTAAACAATTTCATTATATGAATTATTTTTAACAAGAAACTTCTAACCCAGATTCGTTCTCCTTTCTATATAACATCGGGGTTTTAAAAAATTTTGAGTTAGTTTGAAGTTAGAATTTAATTTAATTATTAAGAAATATTAATATTTTAAGTAATATTTAACAGAAAATTTATATTTTTTCGTTTAAAATAGAGGCAAAAAGTACACAAAACTGCGACTTATTTTCGCTCTGTACGTTTGATTCCATTTTACAGAACCTGATATTAAAGGAATTTTTTTTGAAAAGTGATTTACTTTCGTTATGAATTCAATTATTTTTGCATACTACCAGTGTGGCCATTTCGGCATTTTTGCAGCTAAATTTAGAATTAAAAATTTGTATTTAGCTGCAAAATTTTTATATAGCACTTGGCATTTTCTTAAGCATTTTTATGAAATATTTTTAGCTTTTTTTTAGCATTAATTAAAAAATGTTGACGAACAGTTTTATTGATTTAACTTAAATTGTTTTATAAATTATAATAAATTTTAATTAAAAAAAAATTGCACCAAAAATTAAATTTCGTATGAAAATGGATAATTCCAATCAAAATATTTATGAAAATATCTGAAAATCTAAGAAAACTTAGGCCCTAATCATATAAAACGCAACGCAACGGCAAATAATAACATTGAAAGCACAAACAATGTCATAAATATTTTGTATTTTGTTGTTACTTTTTACAGAAATTCACATTCACCTCTATCGTGAAGAACAAGTGGAATTTTTGTTCCCATGAAATTTTTATTCCCCTCGAAGGGAAAAATGCTGTCATGAAACTCCCGTGAACAATTTTTCGCGCTATCAGTTCTCAGTGAATGTAAAAAGAAGAAATATTAAAAAACATAAAAAAAAATTTTTTTGTTCAAAAATATACAAAAACATTTTAAAGAAAAGTAAAAAAAAAACAAAATAAAATATATCGTATTGGAGTGATAGTTTGATTGCAACAATAGCTTATTGCGCTTTTATATAGTAAAATAATTTCTAAAATTCTGCCACCACGTCTTTGAAAAGCTTCATAACTCCTCAGGCAATCGACTTTGTTTTTTGCATTTTGTTGAACAATATACATATAAGTTTGTCCTCTTTTAACGTAAATTGACCTTAAAATTAATTTTGTAAACTTTAATATTCGAATTATGAGAAGAATTACTTACATAAATGTTTTGTTCCCCAGCAAAAATAAAGTGAGAAATTCAAAGGGAAAAGTGAACCAATTACGAGGGAAAAAATTGTTCACGGTAAGGGGAATTTTTTACGCGAACATTTTTTTTCACGTTATTATTCTCCTATTAATTAATTTTTTTCTTGGGAGTTTTTCATGATCGCAAAATATTTATGACATTGTTTGTGCTTTCAATGTTATTCTTTGGCGTTGCGTTGCGTTTTACATGATAAGGGCCATAAACTTTATTCCAAATTTCTATAGCAACAACTTTTTAATGTTTTCAAGGTAATTATCTGGCAATACTTTCAATTTATCCTTTAAAACATTCGCATTCAAAGAAAAAATTCCACCCGTATTCAAAATTTTTGCATATAAATAAGAAAAAAAGAAGCTTAAATGCGTTTTAGAAATCGCCAAAATAATCGCCAACTTTTTAAATATCGCCAAAAAAAATCGCCATGTTGCCAAACACAAAATTTCATCGCCTAATAGGTTAATAAATCGCCACGTTTGGCGAAAAATAGCCACATCTGACAGCCCTGGTTTTGACGTTTAAACAGTGTAAGAGAGTAATGTTAACGGTAATCGGTCAAAAAAAAAAAAAAAAAAAGATGTTGCAAAAAGTGGCCTTTACAACGTTATTCGCGGCTGTGCTTAAATTATTTATCACCTTAAAATAAATTAAGTTTATTTCTTTTTTTATATTTTGCAATTACGAGTAATATCAAATAAAGTTGCACAATTTATACGAAAAAAAAGTTAAAGAAAATGGAAACAAAACAAACCAAAACAGGCAATAAATAAACAACAGTCAAAATTTCATATTTGCTTATCATTTTAATCTGGCACAAAGATTTCGTCAACTGAGTGATTGTGTGAAAATATAACGAAACTGTATAAAGCTGTTTGTCGCCATACACTTGCCGGATACATTCTGTTTGGGCTTTTAACAAAAAAAAAAAAAAAAAAAAAAATAAATAAAAAAACAAGATAGACAATAAACAACTGTCAACGGATTACACAGTTGAAATTTTCCCATTTTTCTATGCGGGTACGCGGAGGGTGACTGACTGTTTGTGAGAAAGTACTGTAAAATTGTATATTTTTAGAGTTGCAATTTGCCAAACGCATTGCCGGATTTTATAGGTTCCGGCCTTAACATTTGTATGCTTTATTAATAAAGTATGCATTCTTTGTAGATTTCCTTCCCCTGAGAAAAATTTTTGTCTTATTAAAATTTACCGTGCGAATTATTAAACTTAAAAAAAAAAATCATTGTAAAAAAGAGTTGTTGGCTTTTGTTTTTTATGCTTATTTCACTTTTGTTGCTGCATCTTGAATTTTGTAAAACTTGTAGTTATTAATAATTTTTTTAATTTTATTAAAATTTTTTGTAATTCTTATGATCTTTATTCTTTCGTAATACCCAATGTTATTATTTAATTAAATATTTATACATAATTTACTATGAGGTTTGTAATAAAATAAACTTTATATGTATATTTTTTTTTTGGAAAAGTTTATTGACATTGAAATTTTATGCAGAATTTGTATAAATTTTCAAACAGAATATTTAATTTTGCTTGTGTTTATTTAAGACTTGTTTTCAATATTTCAAATAGTTTCTGTTTACCCATAAATTACAAGCACGTGTGGATGAGATCAAGTTTTTTTTGAATACATAAGATATTTTATAAATTATTATGTAAGAAAGCAATAAAACATAATATTTTGTATTAAATTATTACAATATTACGTAAATTTTTTGTTTATAAAAGAGTGGTTTATTTAAGAAATTTTGAAAGCGGGTAACTTTTCTTAAATAAATGTTTATATTTATTCAAGCTCTAGGTTCTTTTAATATTTATTTTTTTATTTTCAATATTTCGCTAACCTTTGGTTAGCATTGTCAGGAAATTAAATATTTAATATTATTGAAAAAAAAAAAAAAAAAAAAATAAATAAATATTAAAAGGACCAAGAGCTTGAATAAATATAAACATTTATTTAATTAAATAAGGTCAAATAAAAAACTGAATGTAACTTTTCTTACTTAAAACGGTCAAATTACAATCAAATTTTATAACTAAGTCCTCTGCGAAAAGTAAGGCCAGAAAAATATACGACAAAATTAAATATAAACAAAGAGGATCCATCTCTGAAGTGATGAGGAAAAGTGCAAGGAGAATTCACTTTACAGGTGGCGTTGAAATCACAGCTGTGTTATATTTTTTCATTATATTTAAAGAACGAAATGTCAAAAGTACCGTATATTTTCGACTTATGAACCAACTAAAACAACAATAGGATGTTTTTTGTTATTGTTGTAGGATTGCCGCCAACAGATATATGATTTCGCCTTGGACAGGGGCTTTTCTGATAGACAAAAAATATATTTTTATATTTTTGAGCTCTTTCTCAAGCAACCTCACAACAAACATTAAATTCTATCAATCCATATACAGATTTTATATATCCTAAACAGATAATCATTCGACCAAAGCGTAATAATTCATATACAAGGTGATGGCCAAAGCTCGGATGATTTTGATATTTAGAACCGTTTGCTTTGCTTTGTGTGGGATCGCACTATGAAAGTTTTCTTTCAGAAAGTCTGAGTTTATTGGTGAGAGGGGAAGAAAACAGGCGATTTCTCCCTCTCCTCCCACCAATAAATTCAGACTTTCTGAAAAAGAAAACTTCCATAATGTGAACCCAGACTTTACAATGTTGTGTTTACAAATCGTTGACATTTCGATATGTAAACACTTACAATGCAATTATAAAAAAAACTCGAATAAAGCAAATGATTAAATATGCATACTTAAAAATCGTATAACTTAATTCCTTATGAGATACTTGATCAATTTAATTGTAAGAAATAAACAAGTGTATAAAAACACAATACGATACTGTAATCGTTAGGAGAGGGTATTTTGCAATACCCCTAAAAGAACCAGTTTTGAGCCGAGGGTTAACACTCGGATACTAATTTGCTGCTTTAAATTGTAGCCCATGTCTCTGATAATATTCAATTGAAAAAATGAAAAGACCGAAAAGCATACCCTTTATGCAAAACCTGTTTCGGATATACTTGATTTTACTAAGTGGGTTAATGTAATGACTACTTAGACTAATTTGACCCTCCAAAGGTTTGCCCCAGCAAAAAAAGTCATATCGAAAAATCAGTCGATGTACCATAAAATGGTCCTGTAAGTTTAAAGCTACGCTCACACTTGTCAAATATTTGACGAAAAAAGGGACCAACAGGCAAACTAAAATATAATTTCCTTTAATTCCAATATTTATTTTGTTTATAATAATACCACATCTAACATAATACAGTTTTTTGCTATGTCTAGCAGTATAATTAGTTATATTAAGACCATGTTAAATCTCAAATATTTAATAAGTGTAACCGTAGCTTAACATTGTTAGACTTAATTTTCATTGTGACTTTTAAGCACTTAATGGCAAAAGAAGGTGCTGTCCGACCTCTTTAAAGTTTTGCAGTAAACAATGAATAAACTTATTTTAAACTATACATATTATTAGCAAAGTTGTTTTTGGGAATACAATTATTTATTAAAAGATTTAGTTTGTTGTGCTTTATTCCGTATTTTTATAATTGATAAAAATACTGAAATTTATTGTTGGAGGATAAGCTGTTCCTATGCGCATTTCACTGGTTGCTTAGGCCAGATAATCAGAAAACGTTCTCCTAAATAATTTTAGAAAAGCCAAAGCTATCAGCAAAGAAGACTACAGAGGGAATGAGAATTACACTCAAAAAGTCTTATTTGCAACGATACCAAATCTTTAACAAAATACCAATAATAAAATTGACCTGATAATCTGGCCTAAGATACCAGTGAAATGCACAAAGGAACGGCTTATCCTCCAACAATAAAGTTTAGTATTTTTTATCAAATACAGATTTTCAATATATTTTTTAAACTTTTATTTATTGCCATCTTGCGCTTGACAACACTTTTCTAACAGTTAAATAGATTGTTTTTTTTTATTTTGTTCGAATTTCGTATGTTTCTCTAAATATTTAACATTTTTTTAAATTATTTAAAACAAATAAAAAAAGATACATAGAAAACTAAAATCACAAAATGCTAAAGATATTCGTTAATAATTTAATCAAAATTAATTTGCAATAAAAAAGCAAAACTTGAAAAATTAACGACTTGTCATGAAATATATTTTTTTTCAAAGAAACTTCGCGAATTCGTACAAAAAAGAAGCAACAAAAATATCGTCAAAAAGAAATGTCAAAAAAAAAAAACTGTGTTAATGGCTGCCGCACAAAAATAAAAAGGTTTTGTTTTAATTTTAATAAAACGCTATTGGCTTTGGCTCAAAGTCAATTTAAAATCTGCTTCTACCTTTTTTATTAAATTTGGCCGGCATACGATTTTTTTTTTGTAGAAAAAAAGTACCAGCCAAGCCCTTGTATTTAGGAATTCAAATGGTGTAACGGGACATCTAAGACTAGCTTAACTTTAAGACGTATTTGAAATAAATTTAAAAGAGGTTACATGCACCATTTTCAAGAAATACCTCATTTTTCAACATCTCAACTAGATGATTCAATAAAGTATGATCCTTAAGGTGTCTATACACTCGTATAAGTGAGCTTGACGTAATACCTAAATCATTTGATTTTACATCCAGCATCGTCGATGTCACACATGCAAACAAATAGTTTACTTATACTACAGTGTGTTTTTTATAGAGGCATAAAACTTCTAGTTGACAGCACTTTTTTAACTGGCGGTCATTTTGTCAGCTGTTAAGCAATTTATGTTTAGTTTGGTTTGGCATTTCAACATGAATAGACCCGAACAATTCTTCCAAATTGTGCAAATTGGGCCCGAAACAAGATTGCCGTTGATGTCGATTTTCATAAGCGAATTTTATTTATCGCTGAATGGATACGTCAATAACCAAAACGGCCGTATTTGGAGTGATGATAATCATCAAGTATATGTTGAGACATCGTTACATCCAGAAAAACCGACTGTTCGGTGTTCTCTATAGGCTGGGGGAATCATTGGTCCGTACTTCTTTAAAAACGATGCTGTTCAGAACGTTAGAGTCAATAGTGACCGCTAAACAGCCATAACTACTGACTTTTTCGCTCATCAATTGAACAACCATGATGTGCATGATCTGTGGTTTCAACAAAACGCGCAACATGTTACACAGCTCGTGCCACAATTAATTTATTGAAGAAAACGTTTGGTAGCCGCATAGTTTGACGTTTAGGACCCGTGGATTAGCCTCCAAGGTTGAGCGATTTAACTCCGCTAGACTATTTTCTGTGGCAATATGTGAACTCGCTAGTCTACGACGATAAGTCCCAAACGACTGACCACTTGAAGCACAACATTTGCCACGTTATTGCCGATATACGGCCACAAATGTTGGAAAAAGTCATCGAAAATTGGACCTCCAGATTAGTCTACGTTCGAGCCCGCCGTGGCAATCATATTCCAGAAGTCATATTTAAGTTATAATGCCAGAGAGATTATCTTTTGAATAAAGTAAATTTTATGTCAATTTAAAAAATTCATCTTTGTTTTATTCCATTTCAAAGTTCTATAATTCTAAAGAAAACACCCTTCACAAATATGCTTTTCAGCATTTCGATCGTGTATAGACCCCTTTAGAATCGATTGAAAAGTTAGGATGGAGACTTTCCTCGATTTAGGTGAATTACTTGATCATTATTAACTATGTTCTAATGCACATATCGTCAGCTCATTATCGATTTTGCACATACGACAAAAACTCGTAGTTATAGAAAGGTTTACATGAAATTTCCTAAACAGTACCCGATAGAATATGTTTGTCTTTTCACCACAGCTTCTGGAATATGTTTCGATGAAAAATGTAAATTTTAGTAAACATTCCCGAACGAACTTAGTAGTTAATAGGTTAATAGTATTGAAAGTGAAAATAATTGTTTTGTGCTGCATACGCCACTTTTCTAAATTTATTTCTAAAAAGTACTGCCTGTGTATTGAGTTGGTGAAATTTTTTTTGCTTTTGCTTTTACTACTTTTTCTCTTACGGCAATGAAGCGAAGCAAGAATACAATTTATTTTTTTTTTTGCAGTCATTTTATTTTGCCTTCGCTTTAACTTCTTTTTCTTATTTCTTACGGCAATGAAGCAAAGCTTGAGTGAAATTTATTTTGTAAATTTTTTCATGAGGAATTCGCAGCATTCGGCAAATGCCAAACGCCACTCTGTAGAGCAAAACAATACTTAATAAACTTAAAATAGTTGATATGGAGCAAAACTAATGCTTAATATATCAGTAACCATAACAAATTTCGAGAAACAGGCTTTAAAATCAGAAAGGGGGTATTCAAAATATATATAGTACATACCTACCTTTTTTAAAAATGGTCGGTAGGTCAAACCAATAATGAGCTGACGATATGTATATTACAAACTGTCAAAAAGGCCAAAGGCGACCTAGGGTTTATCAAACGTTTGGGTAAAGAGTTTGATGATTCCTATTTCATAAGACAGTTATATATTTCATTAGTAAGACCTATTCTGGAATACGCCTCCGTCATCTAGGATCCCCAGTATGAGGTACATTCTAAAAATTTAAATCCGCTTGAAAGTAATTCCTTTTATTCTGTCTCCGAACACCACATTGGAATCCGAATATCAACTTGTCTCCGAATGAGAATCATTTTTAACTTATTTATCTTGCAATCCTTACAAAATCCCAGGATATATGTATCGCGCCTTTGCTGCAATAAAGTCAAATTTGAATTTCTAGCACCTTAAAAATTAATTCTTCTCTCTAGAGTTGAGTATATAAGATATTTGTATGAAATTTTTACACAATATAAAGAAACGATATGGCGATTAACTCCATATTATTATCTAGTAGGCGGACCTACGTTGCACTGGGATTTAAAGAATTGAATACATTTCTTCAAAAAATAGGTTTTTTAAGTTATGAATCTATTGCAGCAAAGGCTCGGTATGACTATCTTCTTCATGCTCGATTTTTTCAACAGTGGAACTGTTGCAGAATTCTTAGTTTTTAAAATTGAGTTTTTAGTTCCTATTCGCCCTTCCAGAAATTATATTCCCCTTAGACTTTAATATTTTCGGTCTTATTATGCACATTTTTAACCTATTATTAGAATGAGCTCTGAATTTAACAATTTGTATACTTATGCTTATTGATTTCTCTGATCCTATTTGCGTTAAGAATAACCTCTTTAGTTTCTTAAAATAATTTTAACTTAAAATTTTTCATTTTGTCTTAGACTCAATATTTGAGATTAAATTATTTTAAGCCAGTTATAAATATTTGTTTAATTTGTCAAATAAATAAATAAACAAATATACTTAAAAAAAGTAATGCAGCGTGTAAGCGGCGAAAATATCGTTGGTCAAAAAATACAGTGGTCAAACTATTAACATCGATGACTAGTTAAAATTTAAAAATTTTTTTTTTCCAAACTTTCTTTCAATTTGATAAAAAAAAAATTTTAATTAAAATTTACAAAATTTTTGTTTGGAAACTAGTATTTGAAATGCTTAGAAAAAAAATCTATCAAACTTTAAAATCGATGTAGAAGCTTTTTAAAATACAGGGGCCAAATTACGGCATTTGGCCCCAGCCATCATCTACAAAATTCGCGCGTTAGTAGAGTGCGTAGTGTTTTATTTGTTATTGTTAAATAATTGAACTTCAAAATTGTGTTTTAGTTAAAAACTCTTCTATTTGTTTTATTGTTTTAAAAAAGCATGGCAAAAAAGTTATTTGATGTCAAAATTAATTAAGTTCATTTTTTTCAATATTTATCTTGTTTCAACAAACGCTGAAATGGGGTTTTTTAATTTTTCTATATACAATTTAATATTTTTTTTATTAATAAACCAAACGTCTATACATACTTTTTTTTGGCGTTGAACCTGCTATTAAAAATACTGTTTTTTTATACAAATTTTGAAACCTGTTTAATTTAAATTAAATTTTTTAATTTAAATTTTTGGTAATTTTGAAATCAAACGGCACATGTAAACCCATAAAATCAGTCAAATAATGATAAAAAAATATTTATTTGAAATTTAAATAATTATTTAAGTCGTAAATTAATTAAAATTTGCACTTTTTTATTTCATTAATAAGAAAAAGAGAAAGCTCTGATTGATTTTAAGGAATAATTATTTAAAAAATGTTTTAAAAAACATTTAACAGAACTCAAAATTTTTTATTGTTATACTTTGGTAAACAAGTCAAGAAAAAAAAATTTTTTTTTAAATATTTTATTTAAAATTATTGATATCATCATTTATTTTATGTTGCAGAAATGAATTATTCTGCAATATAAGTATAATAAATAAGCTTTTTCCTATTGGAAAATTATCGACTTTAATTATTTTCTACTGCAAAATTATTGATTTAAATTTTTTTTTTACAAAAAGCTGTCAATTTAAATTGTTTTCTATAGAAAATTATCGATTTGACAACGGTTTATAGTAAATTATAGATTGGAACTATTTTCGATAGAATTTTTAACACATCAATTGAAAATGCGTTAGACAATAAGGTGGCCTGAAAAAATGTGGCAGTTCACCTCCTAGAAAAATTATTGATTGAAGCTATTTTCCATAAACATTTATCGGTCTAAAAATTTTATTTTTTAGAAGATGGTTAATTTAAATTAGTGTTCTTTCTATAGAAAATTATCGTTTTAAATAAATTTTCTATAAAAATTATCGATTTCGATAAATTTTCTATAAAAATAATCGAAATTCTCTGAAGAAACTGATCGATTTGGACAATTTTTTATAGCAAATTATGGGTTTAAAAAAATTTGTATAGAAAACTATCGATTTGAATATAGAAAATTATCGGCACAAACTATTTTCTATAGAAAACTATTGGCTTAAAAATATAAGAACATTTTCCTTAACAAATTAAAGATTTGAATAAATTCTGTATAGAAAATTATCGATTTAAACTATTTTCTATAAAAATGATCATTTAAGGAAAACTTCGTATAGAAAGAACAATATCGATTTAAAATATTGATAGAAAATTTTAGAAAATTAACGATTTTAAAAATTCTCTATAGAGAATTATCTGTATTATTTATAGGAAATAATCAATATAAATAAATTTTCTGAAAACAATGATCGATTTGATTAAATTTTTCTTAAAAAACTTATAGACTTAAATAATTTCTTTATAGAAAAACTGTTTTCTATAGAAAACTATTGGTTTAAAAATATCAGAAAATTTTTCTTAAAAAATTATAGATTTGAATAAATTCTGTATAGAAAATTATCGATTTGAATTTTTTTTTCTAAAAAAATTATCATTTAAAAAAAACTTTCTATAGAAAGAACACTATCGATTTAAAATATGTATAGAAAATTATCGTTTTGAAAAATTTTCGATTGAAAAGTATAGGTTAAAAAATATTATTTATAGAAAATGATCGATATATAAATATATATTCTAAAGAAAATTATCGATTTGGTTAAATTTTCCTCAAAAAATTATAGACTTGAATAAATGCTGTATAGAAAATTATCGATTTGAACTATTTTCTAAAAAAAATTATCGGGCTTAAAAAAAATTTGTATAAGAAACTATCGATTTAAACAACGTTCTATAGAAAATGATCGATTTGACCAATTTATATAAAAATGGTTTCAGCAATTTTCTTATAAAAAAAAATCGATTTTAAAAAGCGTTCTAGAAAAAATGGTCGTTTTGAACAACATTTCATACAAAACAATCGATTTGAAGTATTTATTTTTTTTAGAAAATTATTGTTTTTAACAAATTTTAGGAAATTATACATGACAAAATTTTTTATAGCAAATAATCAAGAATATAAAAAAATAATAAAATTCAATTTGTAAAAGTTCGAACTTAAACATATTTGTATTCTTAAAAGAAATTAACGATTACATGGAAATTAATTCGTTTGAAAAATAATATTTTTTGCCACTCAAGATTTAAGAATTAACACATAATAAATTCTTTAAGAATTAAATTGCGGAATTAATAATTCTGCAATATTAATTAAAATTTTGGAAATAGAATTAAAGAAATCAATTTATTCTAACCTACAAAAGTTATTCACACATAAGAAATTCAGTGTAAAATCGTCGAAAACAACGTTGATTTTACATTTTTTGTTAGTGATTTGGCATTATAGTTACTTCACGTTAATTTAACATGATTTGAGAATAACTTGCGAACCAAATGTTTTTCCTTTAAAATAACTAAAATCCATGTTAATTTAACTGCCTTTACTTGCATGTGTAAAGGCAGGGTTACTGGAGTGTTAAATTACTCGACGAAAATGTCGCAGAAATAGCTGAAAGTCTTGCAAGGAGCTTGAGTGTTTACACAGTCAGTTGCAGGTTTATTTTTCAAATGTTCTCGAAGCGAAAACATCTTATGACGAAAGCTTTATTTTTGGGTATAAAAAATATTATCATGTTAACGTTATCGCGAAATGGATTTAATAATTTCTTCTTTAATTTATTTTTGGTCAATCTTAATAAAAAAATTATGTATATTTTAAAAATATGTGAATCCAGTATTGCCGTAGTTACCGATATCATAAAATTTCTGAGAAAATATTTTGTAAACAATTTTTGTTAACAAAATAATGGCAATTAATGTTTAAAAATACCATGAAGATGTGCTGCTGTATAGTAGTGTTTTTGTTTTGTTTTTTTATTTTTATAAATACACAGAAAATATACAGAAAGCTATAAACATAATTTTTATTTTACTAAGGATTAGTAAATTGATACAAAAGGCATCCACGGTAACACTGTTTCTTTATTTGTCATTTTACTTGCTGCAAGTGTCAAAAATTTAATTGCAAGCAAAATCTCTTGCAAGTTGGGCTGCTAGTACGAAAAATGTGATGGTGTTAGTAAAAATGTGTGATTGTATTGAGTTTTTTTGAATTTGAACTTGCATCTGTAAACCCCGGGTAAAGGTAGAGCAAAATGAAATTGATATTAAAATAATACTACGATTCACGTTGAATGAAAGTTATTTCAGGTTGAAACGACATGAATTTGATTCTACATGAAATTGTTTTAATAATGAAATAACAATGAGAAGAAGCTCCAGAGACAACATATGTTTCTTTTTCAAGAATAATTCCAAAGTTTAGAAGTGTTTCGATTCTAAGCACCTACACGCGGAACCGTTGGAGGGAGAAAATATTTTTATATATTTTCCTGTAACACATTTTTCACTTTTTTGTATTCCACTTTGTTTACAGAAGCACTCACAATTAAAACACTCCAGCAGAATGGCCCAATATGGGTTTCGCCATCATTCTACTTTGAAAATTGTAATTTTTTTTACTAAATGATTTTTCCAAAACAAAAACGGGAATTTTTCTTCTTTTTATAAATTATTTTAAGCACGAAAATAAAAAAATTTTTGTTTTTCTTCTGGGAGTGTCGTTGTTATTTCTATATAAAACAAGGAAAACAGGCTTTTATGGATTCAATATTATTTTAACATCTTGCAATTAAAATTAATATGAAACAATAATAATTTTCAATAAAGGCTACGCTTTTGCAGAAATTTACTACGGTTTTAAATTAACATTGCGCCATGTTAATTTAACATTGATATTTCTTTCTGTGTGATTGGTTTGTTTTCGATTAAGAATGTGTTAAATGAATGTTTTTTTTTTAAATTAAAATCATATTAAGCTGCCTTTTAAAATGCAACTAATAATAGAAATTCCAGAAACATTCAAACTAAATGGGCCAAGTGCAAGTCTTGCGTGCGAATGACACTTTCAGGCGGAAGAAAATTTACGTATTTTCCTTATTATTTCAATAAAATACATTAGTCGTATAAATTTATCAAACATTAAATCCAATTAAAATAATTTCAAGCACTTAGGCATTTTAGATTGACTAAATTAATTCAGCAATTTGTCAAAACAATCACGAGTTTGACATTTTTATTTGGGATTTGAAGTGGGGAATTTAACACACTAGTGGGAAAGAAGAGAAGAAAATTGAATTAAATTTCAAATTAAAAGGTTAAATTACATTATAAAATAATATCAAATTACTGAGGCAATTAATTAGATAATAGAGTTTAAATAAACCAAACAAGCAAAACGGGGCAGATACGTTTAAAATTTCAAGGTGTTTCTGACCTCTGGAGATACGAGTAATTACTCTTAATTTTCCCCATTTTTATTCCATTTAAATTTTATATCCGTTCATTCTAAATTAATCAATCTTTAAATTCCTATTTCCAAAATTTATTCATTATGAGGAACAAAAACCTTTTAATTTAACGTGTTAAAGCTGATAATGAATAAATTTTGGAAAAACCAACAAATAAAAAGGAAAAACTTGTTTAAAATTATTTTATTTTGAATACAAGTTCATTTCGATTATTTTCCTAAAACGTAAACAAATCTAAGTCAAGTTGGTAACAGACAAATAATAAAAACATTTTAAACAAATTTGGTTAAATTACAAGCACCGTTTGAAATTTAAATGAGGCAGCAGTCAAAACTCAAAATGTATTCCAACTGGTCAGTATTTGTTATGTAGTGTCTCACGTGACCAGCATAATTAGAATTTGTGACTTACAACCATTTACACACTTACACTTACTTTAATTTCAATATACAAGTATTTTTTATTAGTGTACCTTCAATCAATAGATGAGTTTTTGAAAATAAATGTGCATATTTTGCACAGTGGTGTTTGAGACGTCAAAAATTAGCTTGAAAATTATCTTCATATTTGAAAAATTTTTCTATGAACTAATTAAAAATATCTAAATTTGGATTAGAAACCATTAACAGTTCAATAAAATAACCACAATACTAAACAACTACAAATCTTAAAAAGTTTTCTATAAAAACTTTGAGTTTTAGCAAGTTTTCTATAAAAAATAAAGGTTAAACTTTTTATATTTGATATATTTTCTATAAAAAATTAATTAATCGACTAGATTTTTATAAAAAAATTATCATTTCGAATTCATTTTCTATAGAAAACTAAGAACTTTCCTTAAAATAAATATCGATTTGACATAAAAAAAAATATAATGATCGATTTTAACTATTTATAATAAAAATTATAGATTTGTATAAAAATGTCTCTAGGAAATTGTCGATTTTAATAAGTTTTCTATAAAAAATTATCGATTTGAATAAATTTTCTATAGCATTAAAAATTTATAAATTGGATTATGTTTTCGTTAAAAAAATGTCGGTTGAACTGTTTTTCTATTAAAATGATCGATTTGTATAAACATTTCTCTAGAAAATTATATTTTCTATAAAAATTTATCTATTCGAATCAATTTTCTTACGAAAATTATGAATTGAAATAAGTTTTCCTTAAAAAAATATCGGGTTGAACTCTTTTCTTTAAAAAATTATCGAGTTGAACTATTTTGTTCAAAAATTATCAAATTTGTATACTAAAATATCGATAAGAATAATTTTCTATTATTCTATTCTATAGAAAAAAATCGTCTTTAATAAGTTTTCTATATACATTTTTCTAGTTTAAGAAATTCTTTATATAAAGTTATTGGCTTCAATAAAACTTCTTAAAAATTATTGATTTGTAAAATTCTTATTAAAAAATTATCAATTTAAACTATTTGCTATAAAATTAACAATTTCAATAAATTTTTTATAGAGAATCATGAATTTAAATTTGTTTTGTATTTAAAAATATCGGCTTGAACAATTTTCTTTAAAAACTATTGATTTACACTAATTTCTACAGAAAATTTTAAATTTGAATAAATTTTCTATCGATAATTATCGATGTGAAAAATTTTCTCTATAAAATTAAAAATGTTAACTATTTTTTTTATAAAAATTATCGGTTTTCATTATTTTCTTTACAAAATTATCAATTTAAGCTGTTTCCTATAAGAAATTTTGAGGAGAATCGTTTTCTATTGAAAAAGAATCGATCTAAATAAATTTCTATTAATATTTTTCGAACTTCATAAGTTTTCTATAAAAAAATATCTAATTAAATAAATTTAGTATATAAAAATTATAATTTAAAAAACATTTTCTTTAAAAATTTATCGATTTTTATATTTTTATAAAAAAAATTATCGATTAGTATTTTTTTCATAAAGAAATTGAATTTAGTTGAGGTTTTTGTACCGGAGTCGTAGTACCCACAAAAACTCGCGACTCCGATTCCAAAATTTTTCGGCAAAAAAAATTTTAAAAAATTTTCTAATATTTTCCAAAATAAAAATTCTTCGAAATTATCGATGCAATACTTCAAATATTGATTTGAAATTTTTACAGAATCATTTTCCTGCTATATTTAACCATTTAAAAGGTACTGCATTAAAAATAAGTTAGAGTGCTGTATTCGGCTGTGCAGACAGACAGACGGACATGGCCAAATCAACTTAGAATAACTCAAGAAACCAGAATATACTTTATGGGGTCATAGATGAATAATAAAAATGTTTCACACGGAATGACAAACTTAGTATTACCTCATTCACCGCTAGTTGTGGAGGGTATAAAAAGAGTTTAAATCCAAATAAGGATCAGTCTCATATACATTTAACATCAAGATAAGAGCACTTAAAAAATTTCATCGTTTGGAGTCGGAAATAGTACTTTTTTCTGCCAAATAGTACAAATAGTAAAATTTCAGTAACTTTAACGTACTTATTTCGACAACGTGTTTGCTCCTTAGAATTGAAAATGGACATTTTGTCCAAGCTTTGTGAAACCATTTTCGCTTTTTTAATTAATTTTCTTCCTCGTCTCGAGCTATGGCAATAACTGCCAATTCTTCATCCATAAAATAAGTCATCTTCATTCGCTGAAAACGCCGGCCATACAACTGATGAGTCTTAATAAACATCTAGTTTTCAGTGATACTAAACGGACATGGCACTGATGCGATACGGCTGAGTGTAAATAGAGCATAAAGTTGACTCGGGAAACATTTAACTTTTTTGAGCAACCAAAACTTTTTATTCACAGTTAATGCAAATTCGATAATTGTTTTAAACACGTGTTGCTCTAACGCTCCAAATAATCATTCTAATTATAATTTTTTTCTATTACCGATGTTCTTTATTAATTAAAAAAAAGTGTTACAATCATTTTTAATAATATTTAAAATAATAATACTACACTAGTTTTTTGTTAAAAAAAAATTATTTATACATTGAATTAAAAATTCTAATATTCAATTTAACGCTAGAAAGAATTTTTATTGCTACAATTGTATTAAATTGCAAAAATAAAATAGGAAAAGAGTTTAATGTAGTTTTTTTTTATTTAAAATGTTTTTAAGAGTTATATAGTAATTACGATCTTTAATTTTTTTGATATTTATAGCAATTTATAGCAAAGTGATTGTGTAAATTCAGATGTGTCACATGCACGACTGCCAGATTTGTCAATTTATCGCCATTTTGACGATTTAGGGGTTCAAAAATGGACCACTGACTCTAAATTTGAAGATTTTTCAAATTTGGATTATTAGAAAAAAATATTTAAAAATCGCTTGCCGCTTTTATATAAGTTGAAGTCAAAACTTGAATTTATAGTCAATAGGAGTGAGAATTGCGCCTCTTTGTATTTTTAAAGATTTTTGAGACAAGAAATACATATCGAGCCCTAACCGCAAAAAAATCTTAAGCGACAACATTTTCAATTTTCGTCAATCATCTCCTAAAATCTCTTGGTCACAGAAGGCACCGGTAACGATTTTACAGCAAAAACAATTTTAGTATAAAATTTTCATATAAAATTTTTATGAAATATAATAGAAAAAACCTTCTCCTGTAAAATTTTGTTTTTGTCGCTTGAGCTTTTTTTGTGGTTATGGCTCGATATGAATGATTTTGTTTTTTTTTATTTCAGTTAAAACAAACGGAAAATAACTTAACTGTTTTAAAAACTAGCAAAAGGAAGTGTTTTTTTAACAATGACGATCTATGTCAGTCAATCTGACGATTTTTTTTGCAAAATTTTCCGACTCCACACATTTTGTCTGGCAGCTATGGTCACATTTGGCGTATAAGTTACATTTTTAGAAATTATTTCTTATTTACAGGGCAAGTTTCTCGAGCTATCTGGTTAAAAAATAAGCAAGTTTTTTTTTTGTAAAAATGCTTTATTTGCCTATAAGTACAAATTTGCAGTTTTGTAGTTAATTTCCTAATACTGCAAATATGATTTTTGTAAATTAACGATTACATTTGGATGCTTGCCTTTTTCCTAACTAATAAATATTAAGTAAATATTTTCGACATATTCCTCTGAATTATACAAAAAATGGACATTTTCAGCGTTTAAAAAACTGGAGTCAAAGTTGAAAAACTGCCATTTCTTCCACTTCTTCATTTGTTATTGGCAAAAAAAGCTGTTGCTCTTACTTTGTGATTCATTAAATGTAAACAGTCGCTGTCAAACCAACTTAAAAAGCGAAAAGTTGTACACAAATTTTGGTTTTTTGGTTTCGTTTTGGTTTCGACTGCAATTTTTTAAACCCTGGATATTTTTATTTAAAATACTTGAAAAGAAGAGTTATCTATATTTTGATTCGAAAATTCTCTTAAATTAAATAGCATATTAAAATTGGTTATTACAGTTTTTTTTTGTAGATTTTCGCTTGCAAACTTGCCCTGATCAATAACAAAAATAAATTTACAGTTGTTTTCACACTTATGAATGTGTTATATATTTAAATATGATACGTAGTTTTTTTTTTTATAAATATTAGCACGGTGAATAGTTTCAAGTAATAAACAAATGTTTAAAAAACTGTGTAAGAATTTACGTGTCTTTTTCTTAGAATCGACTAAGCTGCTATTTGAATTCTATTATAAAAGTGAAAACATTTTATAATAATAAAAATATTAATAACAATTGAAGTATTAAAATTCCAATACCTTTTTAAGAAAACATTATGGTTTAAAATGTTTTTATGTTCAAATAAATATCAAATCGTTTTTAAATCTTAGAATTTTGGGATGAATTCAATTAAAAATCATAAGAAAATGTGTCTTACAATTTAACGCACTTGATGTAGAATTGAATTAGATTTAAAATCCTAAGACATTTAAAATGTCGAACATTTAAAATTGACTTGATAAACATTTGAGAACAATAATATTATCAAATGTGTTTAGGATTATAAAAACTTTAAATACAACTAAAGAAAATATTAATAAATTGTGAAAAGTTAAAGAAAAATTGGTTTCATTCTAAAGTTAATATTCTCAGATGCAAATCAAATCGTTATCAATACTGAATACTGTCGGAAGGAATTTAAGTTAAAATCTTTACTTATTTTTTTTATTATATAATGCACCCAATAGCCAATTGAATATGATTTTAAATTGTAAGATTTTTCATATGTCAAGCGTGTGATATAGACTTGATAAGCATTTGAATATAATAATATTCTCAAATATTCAAAGCCTTTTTAGAACATGCAAGAAAATATTTATTTCTTCAGAAAAAAATTTAGAAAAATTCGTTTTTGCTTAGAAAGTTATTATTCTAAAATCGATTTCAAAGAACAGAACTTTTGGAATAAATACAATTCAAAATCCTAACATTTTTTTTTTAAAATATAATGAACTTAATAGAAAATCTCATATACATTTGCTATTAAAAATCATAAGATTTCTCCAATATCAAATGTTTGAAACTTACTTGATAAACATTTAAGAATATTAAAATTCTCAAATGTTTAAGGACTTTATAACATTCAATACCAATAAAGAAATCATTTATATCTTCGAAAAAAACTAAAAAAAAAAAAAAAAATCATTTTGGTTTAGTAAGTTATTATTCTCAAATGACTAGCAAATCGTTTTTAAAGGTCGGCCCTTTTTGGAATGAATAAAATTTATAATCATAAAGGCCATGTCAGATAAAACTTTTGCTCCGCGTTGCGTAACAGATTCGCTTTGACATCTAATATGAAATATATGTACATACTTATACATACGCAGAGCGAAGCGAAAAGTTAGGCAACATTCATCTTTTTGCGCACTTTGACAATCAACTTTATTTAATTTTTTTTTGCAAAATTAAATTCCCATAAATCTTCCAATAAAATTTTTAACTTTTATTTTTATAACAAATAATTAACTGTGTAATTTACCAACTGCTTTAAAAGGTAACCAAACAATGCGCGAGTGTTGTCAGAGTTTTTATTGCGTCATACACCTTTTGCTTTGCGCTTTTCTGTTAAAGTTGGAAACGTCACGCAACGCGACGAAGTTGTATCTGACATGCCCTTAATAAATGTGTCTTAAAATATAATGAACTTAATAGAACATTAAATATGATTTAAAATCATGCAATTTCTCATATCGAGCCTTTGTTGCAATAGAGTCATAGCTCATATTTGAATTTTCTAGCACCTTAAAATTTCACTCTTCTCTCTAGAGTTGAGTAAAGAAGAAATTTGACATTTTTACACAATCTGAAGAAGCGATTTGGCGATTAACTTCACATTATTAGCTAGTAGGCGGCCCCATATTCCACTGGGAATTGAATTTAAGAATTCAATACATTAGCTCGATATGTCAAACGCTTGAAACTGACTTGATAAACATTTGAGAATACATAATAATGTTGTCAAATGTTTATAGGTATCTTGATGTTCATAAATATTAAAGAAAAAAAATTTAAATTTTGGTTAAGAAGTTTATTACACATTCTCAAATTGATATCAAATCGTTCTCAAAGATCAGAACTTTTGGAACGAGTTTTACTTACAATCCTAACCAATTTGTTTTATTATATAATGCACTCAATAGCCAATTGAATATGATCTTAAATCATAACATTTCTCAAATGACAAACGTTAGAAAATTACCTGTAAAGCATTTGAAAAATTTAATTTTTTCAAATGCTTGTAGGCATTAGAACATCTTAATATATCGACCTTCATAGAATGAATAATAAATTGTTTTTAAAGGGCATAACTTTGGGAATTAAGTATATAACCCATTAAATACCAAAATAAATATTATCTAAAATCATAAGACTATAAATAACAATCGCTTGAAATTGACTTGATAAACATTTGAGAACGATAATAGTCTTAAGAAAAACGAAAAATTATACATATTTCTTAATTTGAATAAAAGCAAAAAGAAAAAATTGTTTCATATGCCTGATAACCGTTTTCTTGTTTATTAGGTAACCGTTAAATTTGAATAGTACACTTTTTATATTCTTAACCTCAAATTTGTTTACAAAATTTTTAAAACAAGCGTATAAAATTTGTTATCAGTTATTTGGGCCTTGTAATTTTTACATGTTTTACTATTTTTTTTTCTGTATTGACGTTAAAATTTTCGTTGTTGTAACAATAAAATTCAATATTAAGTTTTTAATTTAGTGTCAACACGCCATGAATTACAGGTCTAATTACACTCTGTACAAACTTCCATTAAGTTAACATGTTATTTAACAGAGCTATGCAACAAAAAAAAAAAAAAAATTGTGCTTAAGGAAATGTTGACATCGATCGTACAAGTCTAATGTAATAATCTAATAGTTATATTTTTTTTTTGAGATGTAAAACTATTGTAAAAAATTTAATTCAACTGACAAGGTGTATTAACAAATGACAAATCACTCAATTGGAAATTAATGTCAAATATATTGAGAATGACATTTAACTGTAACTACAACAAGAGTTAATTATGTGTTTTGAGAAAATATTTATTAGTAAATTTAATTAGTACTAATTAAACATAAATATTTGGGTTCATTAATGGATTGGGAAAGTGAATGTTGGTTAGTTTATTACTTAACATGTGTATTAGGAGGTTAGTAAGACACTTAGATTGATCTGCAATATGCTACAATAAATACTATGTTCTTAATAAAAATGGTTGCAAAAGGTGCATCAAGATTTCTAAGAATTTTTTTAAGGAAGTCACTTTTAAAATGTTATTTGTTTATAAACACTAAAAAAGGAAATATTTTTATACAAAACTAACTTAATAATGGAAATATTAAAGTATCTGTTTAACTTTCATTTTTCATTTAAGTTCTATTCTAAATAAGCTCTAGTTTAATTCTATTTAAATCCTAACTCAGTTTTAGTTTAGCTGTAAGTCAGTTCTATGTCTGGTTTATTTAGTTCTAGTTGAGTTCTAGTTCAACTTTAGGTAATTTACAGTTCAGCTATAATTCAATTCTAGTTTCGATTGCACTGCGGCTGTATGTATGTTCAAGTATGGGTGTAGTAAGGGACCGCTATTAGGACCCAAGTGAGCCGTCTTTTGTCGACGGGCCATCAAACCTAACCTTTAACCATGGGTGTGTTTGCTTTATTTTAAATTTCCTTTAAATTTATTTTATTTTACAATAATGCGTTAAAAAGATTACCTTCAGGAATTAATGGATAATGTGGGCATTATTTTAAACAAATCTTTTTAGTTGCTCAAAAACACTTATAATAATGGTAGAAGAAACCGAACTGACACTAAAGAAGTCCCGTGATAGGTTCTTTGGTGGCAGAGACCGGTCCTAGTTCTAACACTTTATATGAATGGGAGCTATCACTTTTACATGGGGTTGTCATTGGAGGGGTTAATTTACACCTAACAGCCACCATTTGACCAGTAACATCTCTATTCTCAATAAAAGTGTTAAGTGTTAGTTACTACTTTTCCAGTAAAAAAATCCTAGAAAAAATAGGCCCAAAGAAATGTAACACACTAACTAACGGTGAATACTGAACCTGTTACAAAAACAGTCCTTATAAATTAATTAAAAATCATTTGGGTAATTCCATGTCAAATCAACCAAAAGTGGTACCCGTCCCCTTTCGATTTGAATGAAATTTGGTGTGAAGGTTCCTTTCATCCTATAAGGAAATTATATTAACGAAAAAAATTTGTAAATTTTTTTTTTTTCAAAAGTTACGTCATATTCCAAATGTCATAATTTCGCCGAATTAGCCGAATGTGTTGAGTTTATTTTTTCAATATTTCAAAAACTTACTGCTTATACGAAGATGATTTGTATGACATTTAAAGAGAATACTTGGGGCTACAAATGATATATTAAAAAAAATTGTTGGTTTTAAAAATGTAATATCTAAAAAATATTAAATTTTAAAAATGGAATAAGTCAAAAACCCAATTTTTTTTTGGCTGATTTTTTTTTATGTTATTCCTCAAACTGTTCTTTACAAATCCTGAAACTTTGAAGGGGGTGTTTTTTTCTTTTGCAACCTGTAAAAAATAATCATTTGTCCTTCAAGTTCTGCTGAATCCTGAAACTTTGAAGGAGGTGTTTTTTTCTTTTGCAACCTGTAAAAAATAATCATTTGTCCTTCAAGTTGTGCTGAAAAAGGTCAACAAAAAAAAAAAAAAGATTGATGTTTGACTATTGACGTCATCAGGCTTCAATGGCGGTGTGAGTAAAACGGTAAACCCCTCCGAAGAGATTGCGTGGTTACAATCGAAACTATTCAGGGCAACCAGTCCGTAAAAGCCTGGGTTCAAATCTCAGCGCAGTCAAGGTTGAAAAATAATCAATAAAATTTTAATTAATTTCGTGTTGTATAATTGCTGTCTTCATAAAAATAATTTAATGAAAATTAAATTCAATGAACTTAAGCCTAAAAAAAACATCTGATTTTGGATTATAATCCTAAAATAAAATTTTATATTGTAATTTTGAGCAATAAGTATTTATTAAATCGATTTGTGTGATTTTTTAGGTGTTAGTAACGACATTGATAAAGTTTTTTATGTTTATTTGTTGCATTTTTTGTTGGAGCTCAATGTGGGCACTTTCAAAGAAATGAACACTTTTTGTCACGTTACGTCTCCAAGAAATTAAATGAGTTTTATTCATTATTTGGCTTCCCTCGGAAGCAATTTACTAATGAGAAATGAAAAGGAGGCAGTGTGTTGTGTTCTTCAAGTTTCTCCTAAAAATTTTTCATACTTAGAACAATAATAAATATTTAACTTCTCCCCTTAAATTAGCTTATACTTAAAAAACGGAGAAGTGAATAGTACGCAATATATTAAAACTTAATTTTTTTTAATACATATATCGTTTGTAGCCCCATGTATTCTCTTTAAAATGATATACACATCATCTTTGTACGGGCAGTAGATTATGAGATATTGAAAAAATAAACTCAACACATTCGGCTTATTCAGCGAAATTATGACATTTTGAAAATGACGTTACTTTTGAAAAACCAATTTTTTTAATTTTTTCGTTAATATATGTTCCTTATAGGATGAAAGGAACCTTCACACCAAATTTCATTCAAATCTATAGGGGTCCCATTTAAAAAAATTATTAAAACAAAATTAATACAAAATTAAAAAATCTAACTTTTTGTTCTAACCTAA
This sequence comes from Pollenia amentaria, assembly GCA_943735925.1. Classification (NCBI taxonomy): domain Eukaryota; kingdom Metazoa; phylum Arthropoda; class Insecta; order Diptera; family Polleniidae; genus Pollenia; species Pollenia amentaria. The sequence continues at coordinate 19,744,420 of OX031010.1, read as the reverse complement.
TATACCAATTAAGTCATTAGTTCTCCTTGCACATATTATTAGTTATTTCTTTTTGTTCTTATTCTAATTTCACAAGTCCCAGGACCAGTTCTCTTTGAACAATTGACACAACTTTTCCGCAGGGACGTAAGAGTGCAATGAGAATCGGGGCATTATTTTCCAATTAATGTTAGATCTTGTAATAAAAATATAAATTTTTCGGGAGGTCATTCCACATTTGGGTTCATAATTCTCTTTCTACTGAACCGATTGTGCTGGATTTCAATCCCAAACTGCTTATGGCCAATTTTCAGGATTGACATTAAAACACATTTATGTTTAAAATCGTTTTAAATACAAAATTCTTTTCTTCACTAAACACTTAAATGAAACTTAAGTCACCGATGTGGTACATTTACCTAGCATTTACACATGCCACTGCCAGTTCGAAAAACTCAATACACTCACGATTTTTTACTAATACACTCACATTTTTCGCAATGGCAGCTCCAGTGGCAGCAAAAATTGCATGCGAGTGGAAATTTGGCACTTGCATGCCACTAAATGTCAAAACGATCAGCAATGTTACCCTGTTCAATATTTAATGCAAATCGACTGGATTGTTGTCGAACTGTAATTAAAGTTTTAACTGTTAAATGCATTTTTATGATTAATTTGTAGTAACGGGCGCTTAAATAAGTAAGTTTCCTAATTATAGAGCATTAATTTTGCTAAAATAATGCTAATATAAATAAATGTAAACTATTTCCCCAAAACTAAAACTATGTGATGAAGTCGGCAACTCTTTTTTTGTTTCCTGGTACTTTTTTTTTAATTTGAGATGTAAATAAATTATCTCAAGTTGACGCTTCGACGACATTTTGAAAATGAACTGGCAGTGGCATGTGTAAACAGAAACGCAAATGGCATGAGATTCGACTATTTCGAACACTTTTTCGCTTATAATATGTATAGAACAGTGGCATGCCACTACTTGCATGTGTAAAGGCAACGTTAAATTCAACTTAAGTTTCCATTGGATAAACTTAGCAAGGTGGACTCAATATCACAACAATACAAAAACAACAGGCAAAGTAATAAGAACCAGCTGTTTTTTGAGACCACCTTGTAAATAACTGCACTTTTTTATGATATTTTCTTGTACTTGGTAGTGCTACCATACTTTTATCCTAATTAAATAAGACTTTTCATATAAAACTCAAAAAATCAATCTGTAATTAAATACGATTTAAGTTTTTATGAAAATTAACATAATATAGATTTAAATACTATCCTGAAAATTGGGCATTAGGAGAACTATTTAGAAATAACTTTACACCCACATTGCTCTGTCGTGTCTTTTAACAGTAAGCATGTTTTCAACAGACGGACAGACGGACATGGTTTAATCGACTTTGCATTACTCAAGGACCCAGAATATACAAACATATGTATGCACTTTATTGGGTCTTAGATGAATATTAAAAATGTTTCACACGGAATGATAAACATTGTAGACCCTCATTCACCACTGGTGGTGGAGGGTATAAAAATGGAATAGTCTAAAGATATATGGGTACATAAAAAAATTACCTTCAATTAAAATTAATAATCTTTATCGGATTACCTTATCTTAAAATATTTTAATCTCTAACAGGCAGATACTTGAAAAAGTTTTAAATTCATTAAACAAAAAAAAAAAAATCTACTTCAACTAGGAAATAACTATGATTTATAATAATCTTTGTAATTAAATCATTTGATTTTAGCAAAAACACCAAAAAATTTAAGAATAAGGCGTCACTAGCTACGAATTGAAATGTTAGCAAAAGCAGTTAAACTAGTACTTAACTAACTATCCGATAACTGTTATCTAATCTAATAATTGTTTTAATACAATTCAGATTTCTTTGCAAAAATATTTTTATTCTAAAAGCTCTTGCGTTTAAAACCGAGAAATAAGAGAGCGTACATGGAAATGGAAAGGCCATAACTTAAGAAAGCCAAGAGACGATATTGGCAGACAGGCACTGGAACGGAACCCACAAGGGAGCCGCAAAAAAGGCTGGCCTGCAGACACCTGAAGCCGATCAGTGGAGGCGGAAGCAGTTAGTATGAGTCGAAGCTAGAGTGAAATAAAGTATTTAGCCTTAAATAGATCTGAATGGAATAAATTCTTTGTGACTCTATGCTCTTCTCCGTCATAAAGCAACAACTACACATGGCGCATCCAACATTTCAAAATAATTTTCTGCCGAGCACGAGGTTAATATGACGTGACAGAAGACACATAATAAATTCTTTGTGACCCTATGCTCCTCTCAGTCATGAAGCTACAAACACACATGGCGCGTTCCTCTTTTCAAAATAATTTTCTGCTGCGCACGACGTTAACATGACGTCACAGAAGACAAATTTCTATTTGATTTGGTTCTCAAAATAAAGCACAATAGCCTCAGACAAACCATCAACAACGTAACGAACCTGCGCAATGCGCAATCTTGTTTATTTGATTCAAGCCTCTCAGTAGCTTAAAGGAATAAATAATGTGTGAAAGAAAACAATGTTCTAATTCCAGGTTAACTGTTAATCAGTTTTAGTTCGAGTGTAATTTAGTTTCAGCTCAATAACAGTTAACTTCTTATTTACACAGAAAAAAGTGTTTTATCAATTTAAAAAATGGTTTAAAAAGTATTTAAATTTAATTAATGTGATAATTGAATCAATTATTTTTTTTTGTTGAAAAAAAATTAAAAATTTAATTTTGATTTAATTAACATTTTAGTTGTTTTGAAATAAATTTTCAATTAAAATTTTAATTAAACAACAAAAAATTTGAATTGACTTTTTTCGTTTAAAATAAAATAACTTAAACATGTAGAATTGTTGTTGGAAATTGTCAATATTTATTTAAATAAATTAACACATTGTTTGAAATGGCAAAGTTTTTTTTTAAACATTTTTTTAATTAAAATAAACAATATCATTTATTGAAAAAAAATATTCAAAATTTAACAATTTTTAGTAATCAATATAATCATTTTGGTAATAGGTGCAAAATCAACAACTTGTTTGCTTGATATTATGAATTTGGTATAAATTTGGTGATTGGATAAATTTAATAATTGTTTCTGTGTAGTTTAAGTTTATTTCTTATTCAGTTCTAGTTCAATACTATTTCAGTTCTTGTTTAGTTCTAGTTTAGTTCATGTTTGTTTAGTTGTAGAGCAGTTCAATTTCGGTTCTAGTTCTAGTTCAATTTAAATTTAGTTGTAATTCAGGGGCCAAATAATGTCATTCGCTTCAATATCGAAAACTGTAATGCCGTATTGTGACTCCAGTTTAAGTTCAGTTTTAGTTTAGTTTTAGTTCAGCTTAAGTTCAGTTCTAGTCAGTGTTGTCAATTTGTGTGTTATTAGGTACACATATTGTGCGCAATTTCTACTTTCATGAGTAGACTATATGTAACTCGTTTCATGTGTAATCCGTGTGTAATTTTACTATCCATTAATTTTTGACAGTTAAGTTTTATTTTCGAACATTATTTTATTGTTATTTTTCAGTTGCCATCACAGTCAAACTGGTTTTTTCAACGCTGATTTTTTTTAAAATTGTTTTTAACTTTCTAACACAAGCGTGCAACGAAATGTTACACATGGTCTCCACAATTAAAAAACTTGGAAAAATGTATGTACTCAACTGTCAAATTTCATTGCCAAAATCACATGTCCATGTGTATTGCAAAATAATTGTTCAAACCTTTTTTGAAGAAATAATGTTTGACAAAAACTGTCAAATTTGCTTATTATTTTTTTTCTTGTTATTTGCGCGGTACTAAAAAAAGTGTTTACATTCCATAGATTCTAGAATTAAAGAGATTATATCCTAATGTTTCATTAAAAAATAATTAAATGTTTGTGCAATAAGTCAATAAATTTGGTTACATCAAACGGAAACATTACACAGAAAAAATTAAAAATTGCCTCTAATCACCAAATTTATATCAAATTCATAATATCAAGCAAACAAGTTGATTACTAAAAATTTTAAAATTGTGATAATTTTTTTTCAATAAATAATATTGTTAATTTTAATTTAAAAAATCATCAAAAAGCCTTGCTACTTCAAACAATGGGTTAATTGAATTAATTAAATATTGGCAATTCCCAACAACAATTTTACAAGTTTAAATTATTTTATTTTAAACGAAAAAAGTCAATTGAGATTTTTTGTTATTGAATTAATATTTTAATTAAAAATTTATTTCAAAACAACTAAAATATTAATTAAATCCAAATAACATTTTTAATTTTCTTCCAACTAAAAAAATAATTGATTCAAATATCACATTAATTAAATTTAAATACTTTTTAAACCATTTTTTTAATTGATAGAAAACTTTTTTCTGTGTAACAGAAAATTTTAATAAATAGTTGATGTTACTTAATCTTGTACATAAATATTTTTGTACGGTTCTTTTGCCGACGTTGCAATTTCCTAATTCTTCATTGGGAACACTGCTTTTAGTTCAGCTTAAGTTTTGTTTTTGTTCTATTTCAGTTATAATTCAATTGAAGTTAGGTTCTAGTTGAGTTCTATACCAGTTCAAGTCTAGGTTAAGGTCAGTTTTAGATTTAGTTCAGGGGCCAAATATTGGCATTTGATATGAAACGAAATTTGCAATGTAATTTAAATGGGAATTTCCATCGACATCGAAGGCAGTAACTTGGTTTTAGTGCAGTTTTAGTTCAGTTCTAGTTGTAGAATCGGCTTATATTTTTTAAAGTTATTTTCTTCTTAGTTTACAATTAATCAAAGTCAAATATTTTTCAATTGCCTCCTGCTCTAGAGAATTAAGAGAGTCAATGCTTTACAGCCTTAACTAAACAAGAGCTGGAGGCGGACCGTTTTCTTCTGCGTAGCTTTTACGCTGATATGCCATACCTAAACAAGAGCGTTGTGTCATAAACATTAGTTTTAACTTTCGTGCTTACTAAAACCCTTGTAAAGTAGTTTTAACTTTCGTGCTTACTAAAACCGTTGTAAAAGAAATAAGAAATGGAATTAAAAACAGGGTTGTAAAAAAAACAAATATAGCACCCCTGCTTATTTAAACGCGCTGTCAAAATCGGATTTTCCAATTCGTTGTTTTGGTATGATGCTACGAATAAATTGTATGGGCATCAGGATTTTTAACAGCTTGAAAACGCGTTCCGCTCTTGTTTAGGTATGGCTGGTAATGATGAAACAGAACTGGGGCTGAACGATGTTTTCCATACAGTTTGACATAAAATTATGCCACAGAATGCGGTCGAGAAATAAAATCCATTTTATTTTGAAAACGTTTTTTCTCATGCAAAAGAAAACGAAAGAAATGAGAGAAAATTTGCAGTTACGGTCAACGTTTTAATTATGGGCTTAAGAATTTTTGCCTGAAGTTGAAGACTCAATTCTGTTTCATCATTCAGTGCAGGATAAAATGAATTAAAGAAGAATGCACGTTGACCACTTTTGTTGTTGTAATAGTACACAGAAAGATAAAACTAGTACTAGATTTAAGTTTTCTCCACTTTTGGTGCGAGTCATACTTAAAAATAGAAGTACGAAAGTAATTAAAACAGTCCAAAATGGGATTACTTTTGAAAACCAATGGCGGAATTTCTTAAATCAAGTAAAGCTTGAACTTCTCGTTGGTCGTGCCTCTTTATATTCTATATGCATTCATACGTGTATGTTTGTAAAAGGTGGTTGTATAAACAACAACACTACAAAATTAGGAAAAAACGATTTGTTGTTTTATGTGGAAACAACAACAACAGTACAAGAAGAAAAACATACATTATTTTCATGTTTAAAAAGAAAAGAAGCAAAAATTCCCGAATTTTATTTTTTCAAGTTATTTAGTTAAATACATACAGTTTTCAAATTTGAATGAGTTCTTCTCTTCACAAAGGGGGAATACAACAACAGAGGTGAAACAAACATATAAGGTTCCAGAATGATTATTTCAAGTACGAATTTGAGATTAAACCAACTTGGAAGTTCTTGAATCAAGAACAGTTTAAGATTAATTTTCATCTCAGTTTTACGTAAGTCAATCCTATTTTCGGATTTTTTCAAGTACTGGGCAATTAAATAGTCCGTACTTAAATCAAGCATTCTGTATTAGGTTTATTGAAATCCGTACTTACCGTACTATTGACAACGCTTCGGCTTGAATTAAGTACGGAAAGACTGATTTTTCATTTTAGTGTAATACAAAAAGATAGGACATATTTTAATTTGTAATCAATCCTTAATTATGAATTTTAAAATACAAAGTTGTTTAAATAGAATGATGCTTCTTCTTTAGGAATCATAATAAAAGAAGGCACCACATATTTTTAAAAAATTTTTTGCTTAAATTTCACAATTTTTGGGTTTTTTAATAAAATTTTACGCTAAAATATAATATAAAATTGTTTAGTTTTTGCATGTTATTTTTATTTTAAAGGTTTTATTCAATTTAATCACATTTTTTTTGTTTATGTTAAATTAAAAAGAAAATATTATGGGTAACGTATTTTCAATATTTATTTTAAGCACAAACTGTTATATTTCACACGTTTTTTTAAATTAAATTTTCATACAAATTTACCCTTAAATAGATTTTAAATCCAATTTAGTTTTTATGTATACCGCATAAAGGACTTAAAGATCACTTATCCGCCATGATAAGAAGAACACATTTTATTAAAAATTAATACCAGTTAACCACAATTAAATTATTATTAATTTTTTTTAATTCTAAATCTTTTATTTTTAATCTAAATTTACCTTTTCTAAAAAAACACTTTTTAGAAAATGTTTGATTTTCAATCTTCAATAATCACTTTTTGTTTGAAAAAATCTTTTTTAAACCACTGCAAGTCTATGTTAAAATCCAACGTTTTTTTCGAATATTTAAACGGTTAGCTCTATTAGGTACTTAAAGCACCCGCGCACGTTAAAAGTCTAACAGCGAATGAAGTTAACAGCGCTAGATTCATTAAAGTTATAAAAAAACTCTTGGCCAAAATCCATCGAAAGCGGCAATAAAACACTAAAACTTAACTCACACACTACAGCTTACGAGCGTTTGGCCAAAATCATCGTCAATCTAAATAAAAAAAAAAACAAAATAAAACATAAAACTTGCTCATACATATTTACTCACACCTCATAATCATTTGCTATCAGTGATAAAAGATTTCGAATTTTTTTTTATTTTTTTTTTTTTTCTAATTAAAACAAAGATGCCTTGATAAACCGAAAAACCAAAACAAAAACAAGTATCTACGACAAAACTCTTTTAAGTAGTTTTTTAAACCACAACTCAGCGTTACCAGAAGCTTTGGGAGGAAAGTCATAATTTTGCAAAAAAAAAAAAAAAAAAAGTCAAATATTTTTTTTCGCAAATAACGTTTTAAGTTACAAAATAGTTATTTTTTAGGAGAGCAAAAAAAAAAACATTTTTAACATGCAGGATTTTTTTTATTTATAAATTTTTTTTTAGATTATTAGAAAATAATGATTATAAAAACTTTTATGCAAACGTTATTCCACGTTGCAAAACCGTTGAGTTTGTATCATTTTATTAGTAACTTGCAACTTTCTTCCACATGCTGACTCCTTGTATGCCATTTTTAAGGAGTTGAGGTCAGCGTTGCCGTTTTGGTCACTTTTAACCAAAATAGGTTACTTTTTATTTGAATGTGTCCTTTTTTCATTTTGGTAACTTTTTTTAAAAACAAAATAACCATATTTTTTTGGTAGTTTTTTTAACTTCTCTAATTCTTAATTAATTCTGAAAATTATGATAGCTGAAATTAAACACTCGGACTGTTACAGTATTCTAAAAAATCGGTAATGAAAATTTACCTTGTCTGTTACACTTTGTAAGTAGTGTTCCTTGCCCTTATCTGATCCATATTTAGTTAATATATTTACCTTCGCACTACAACGATTACTATGAATTTTTAAAACTCTGACATTAACAGTTCTTGTAACAAGCCAATGAAGATTCATACTCTAATGACAGTAAGGCCCTAATCATGTAAACCGCAACGTCAAAGAATTATATTAAAAGCAAAAACAAAGTCATAAACATATTGTAATTTTGTTGTTGCTTTCTACAGAAATTCACATTGCGTTTTAAAATTTCAAACGCTGTATAGCTTGTGACGTTGAAAATTTTTAAACGTTACATGCATTTCTGTAGAAAGCAGCAACAAAATTACAAAATATTTATGACATTGCTTATCTTTCAATGTAATTGTTTGGCGCTGCGTTGTGTTTTACATGATTAGGGCCTTAGTCAGTTTAAAATCGTCAACTTTTTCTATAGGGTTTTCTTCTCTTTTGCTCCTATTCCGCTAATATTAAAATAATACAAATTACAAATTACAATAAAAGCTCCAGCTGCAATATTTACCTTAATAAAAAATTTCAAGTACTTCGTTTGTTTGGAAGGAGGGGTAAAGTATCCCCTGCTCTTACCGAGAAAAACTTTAAACATTGTAATATAAAGAAAGTTAATAGATTAAGCGTCTAGTTTTCTAAATATACGACAAAAAAATGAATTTTGTTCTATACTTTTTTATTAATCACTTAGTTTAGAAGATCTAGCTTTAATTGTTTTTTAAATAAAAAAGACACATGGTACAAAAAGTGTTAAGTGTGCAAAAGCAATAAGTCATCATCCAGACTTGCATTTTATGTTGCAGCAATTATTAAGTTTATAAATGAGGGAGGTGAGAATATGGGAGAGGGGTACTCAGTTTCATGTACTCTGCAATTCTGTTTTGTAATTCTGACATTTTTTTTAACTCGAAGTTGGCTGTAGGTGTATTTTTAGTTATATATAAAACATAAAAAGGGCAAGATAAAAATACAAATAAAGGATTGTAAATTTGTCCATTTGCACAAATGGCTATTTTAAGCGACTACATGAGAAGCCTTAGACATCGTAAAGACTTGCTATTTTTGTTGCAGCAATTTTTGAGTTAATTGATGAGACAGATGAGAAGATTGGGGAGCGGTGCTCAGTTTCATGTACTCTGCAATTCTATTTTGTGTTGTAATTCTCACAGTTTTCAACTTGAAGTTAGCTGTAGCTGTATTTGTTTGTATTTATATAATAATATGTATAAAAAGGGCAAGATAAATATACAAAAATTGTAACCCCAGAATTTCATAATCTGGACACTTGTGCAATTTCAAAGTAAAATTTTAAAATGTAGCTGCAACAAAAATTGCAAGTCTGGACGATGACTAAACAAGCTAATACAAAACGTTATTGTTTTAAAAGTTGACTGTTTATAAAACTGTAGAAAAATTGTTTATTTTGTACAAACATTCTCGAAGTAAAAAAATTATTATTTCTAAAATTAAAAAATCATCATCTGAGAAAAAAAAAATCATTAAATAATATAAAATCATTAAATCATAGTTCTGGCAACGCTGTCCCAACAAAAGAAATCGTTTAAACGAAGTTGCGCAAAAAATTATGAGAATGTGTTTAATAATTAAGAGAATAACGGCATCTCTTACTTAATATCAGTGTTGGTATTAGAGGGCAGTTTGAAATCTATTAAGGTACTTTTCGCTTATGTTACACTAAATGTTTGAAATTGCAAAATTGCAATATAGTTTTGTTTTTTTTTTGGACCATTTTATGTCTTCCTACTCCAAAACATAAAATTTTCTCTTAAGCAGGGCATAGATTACTCCAGCATACTGGCACAATCAAGTGATGTGGAATCTTGCTCGAAACACATACCATACAATCATACTGCTGCATTATTTATTTCTTTAACATTTTTGTACGGATGAGTTGTTGCCTCAAGTGCATTTATTATTTTTATTTTGAAAGAAAAAAAAAATTAAGAATATTCGTGTTTTTCATTAAAGATTCGTAACACACACAGTTTGTTATTAGAATTTTTTTAATACTAATTCTTAATTTTTTTATCGAATAATGTTTCTCAATGTATGTTTACACTTTGACAACTTTTCTTAACAGATCAAATTGCACCATACACAACATCAAAAACTGGCACAATCAGATTTACCTTTGATATTAATGACGATTTAACTTTTATGAGCTAACTTTACAACACATGACTCAATAATGCTGGTACAATCAAAAAAATATCAAACTCTGTTTGAAATCGCTACAGCAAAGCGCAAAATCACACAACAAACACATACTCGGTCCATCGGATTGTACAATCACTTGATTGCGCATGCATACTGTATGCCATTTAATAAAATATCAACATGTTGCATCTTGATAACAAATGTCATCACAATCGTCTTAGTTGTTTGGGCGTTATTGCGGATCAAACAATCAAATAATAGGGCCCATACACAACACCATAATGATTGTTCAATCAAGTGATTGTGCCAGCTGATTGACCGTGTATGAGCTTGTGGTGTGATTGTACCAGCTGCTGGTGCTCAATCAAATATATTTTGATATTTGTTTGATTGTACCAGCATTATTGAGTCATATGTTGTAAAGTTAGCTCATAAAAGTTAAATCGTCATTAATATCAAAGGCATAAACATAAAAATAAAACTTTTTAAACAAAGTATTTTAAATATGAATGCCAAGATTAATCCCCATATTCATAAAAAATTCTTTTGATTAATAAAAGGTTTATTTAACAAATTTTCATAGAAAATTCGTTTCATAAGACTGAAATAAACCTAAATTATTTTTCATGAATATGGGGGAAAATATTTTGGGGAGAATTCCTCAAACTTTATAAAACAATGCCTTGCCTCTAGAAAGTTTAAAGTACGGAATACTGCAATCGCGAATTAAAAAAACCAATGCTACAATAAAATGGTATTCTGTAAAAAAAGATTGAGCCTGGCGATGAATTAATAAAGGAACCACCATGCAAGAAACGAAAAGCAACAGCGGAAGATAATATGCTACAAATGGCATGCCAAAAATTAGGAATTGTACCAGCATGCTGGTGTATTGTGTGCTTCAAGCTTAATTGCACAATCACTTGGTTGCACAATCATGATGGTGTTGTGTATGGGCCATATAAGCAAACTTACACCACATTTTTTTTTATACTACTAGTGTACTAGTGTAGTCTACTTGAATTTGCAATCCTCTTTTTTTATAATCAAAGTTTAAACAAAAAAGCTTTTTTGTCATTAAATATTTTCCCAATCAAGAAAATTAACAAATTCGTTAGAATGAAGAGCATACATTTTTAATTATTCATATTACCGAGAGTTCACTGTATTTTTTACTGAATAAGGGGTTAATTTTTTATCTATATTAACAGCTTTTTTTCTAAATTTTTTCTTCAATTAGGAAAACAATAACGCTTTAAAAACTAGTGAATGAGTGTAGACCGCAGATTTGCCATCGTAAAAATCGTTTAACAATATCAATAAGAAAATTTACGAGGCAGCACAGAAAAGTTTAAATAACATGTTTTTAATGTCGGTATAAACATTGCTTGTAGTAACATTTAACTGTATTATTTAAAATATTTGTTTTTGTTTTGGTGGGGGGATGGAGGGAACATTAGATATGAAAACTACAAGGTTAATAAGTATTATGAAAAAAATTAGCTCAAAGCTCTTTTTAAAAAAAATTTGTCTGTAAAAATTTAGGAATGAAAACATTTGGGGGAAAAATAAATATTTGATATTGTATTTGTTTAGCTGGAGTATAGATAAGTAAATAATTAACAGTATTTACAGTTTGTATACCCTTCACCGAAGGTAAAATGGTATCTACTAGGGATGCCAAACGGGAAATTCCGAATCCCGAAATCCCGGGATTATTCGGGATTGATAAATCCCGAATCCCGGGATTTATTTTTATGAGTCCCGGGATTTTTAACATATCAACTTTTATGTACAAAACTGTTCGTTTTTATTGAATTTTTATACTATACTCTTATTAAAAATTATATTTGAGTTATATTTTTTATTGCAAATAATTTTTATTTTTGAGTTTAATTTTTGTTTTTGGCACACAGCGAGTATTTAAAATTTTGAACTTTTGCTTGATATAAGACGACTATTTCTGGATTTTTGTATTTTGCTTAATAAAAACCATTATTTCAAGTCAAACGATATTTGAAGATTCACAGCTCAAGCCTTTTTTACAATTACGTTTAGCAAGTTCAGCTTTGGCTTAAGCCATAATACCAAAATAAAAATGATTATTTTTATGCAAAATATAGAAATCAAGAAATAATTGTTATATATCAAGCAAAAAATAAAAATTATTCACGATCCAATTAAAGTATTATACAGAAACTAAAGAATAAAAGTTGATATAATTATAACAATTAAGACGTAATATTGATGAAATAGCTCATATTCTTTCCGGTCCAATAATAATAAAAAATTTGCTTAAAATCATACGGTAAATAATATAATTTTTTTATAAATAAACTCTATCTGACGTATTCATAAAAAAATTATTTAAACTTGAAATCTTTTTTAACAAACATTTGTATAAACATTTTGTTTTAAAATAAATTTCAAACGTACTTGAATTATTGATTATGAATCTCGCCCTCACCCTGGAGGTGTTCTGCACTGCAGTCGACATATTGTTACAGTTTTTAACTCAGCTATCGAGATCAATGAGGGACTACACTTTGCAGTGTATTAATGTCGTCACAACTTAATTCACATTAAAAATTGAATTGCTGTCAGAAAACCGAAATTAATTGATCTAGAAAAACTAACAGCCATACCTAAACAAGAGCGGAACGCGTTTTCTAGCTGTCAAAAATCGTCATGCCCATACAATTGTATGAAGCATCCCTAAATAGCGCGGCGTCAACGCTTTGCAATTGGAAAATCCGATTTTGACAGCGCGTTAAAATAAGCAGGGTTGCTATATTTGTTGTTTTGACAACCCTGTTTTTATCTTTTGATAATAAATAATGGCAAATTAGCTATTTTTAGATCAAAATAGTGGTTTTTATTCAATTTCTTATTTCGTTTATGAGTGTTTTAGTAAGCACGAAAGTTAGCACTACTGTTTGTGACACAACGCTGACGCTCTTGTTTAGGTATGGCATATCAGCGTTAAAGCTACGCGGAAGAAAACGTTCCGCCTTCCGCTCTTGTTTAGGTACGGCTGTAAGAGATACGTATATTTTTTTAAGCTTTTTTCAGAATCTGATCAGTTTGAGTATGGGTGAGGCCAGTGTTATAAACATGTGTCAGTTTGTCATTCCGTTTGTAATTTCTACAATATTGATCGAAGACCCTTTAAAGTATATATATTCTGGTTGCTTATCAGCAGCGCGGTTGATTTAACGATGTCCGTCTGTGCGTCTGACCATGTGTATGTTTAAATGTTTTCCGAAGACCCCAGAAATGCTCCGTTAAATTTTGCTATTGAAATTTAGCCTGAATGGTCCACATACGCGACTGTCTCTACCTTTACCCATAAATAACTGGTTGTTGTTGTTGTTTCTTTTCCTGTATATCCGGTAGGGTATTCATTTAATCGGAATTTTGCTTTAATCGGTTAATCGCTCGATTAAGAAGTTTTGGCTTAATCGGTTAATAATCGGTTAATTTTGTTGTTGATCGGTTAACCGATTATTAAAGTTTTTTTTTATAAATTAAGTAATTTCAATAAATAAAAATGCATAAATTATTTGTTATTTGGAGCTTATTAGTAAAAAAAAACAATAACATAACAAACATAACAATTTTTGAACTAAAACGAGCAAACAAAAAAATAATTCATACAGGCCTGTCACAGAAATCAATTCCGGGTTGGAAAAAGTCATCGAAAATTGGAACTCCAGATTAGACTACGTACGAGCCAGTAGTTTCGGTCATATGCAAGAATTCATATTTAAATTATAATTCCAGAATATTATCTTTCGAATAAAGTAAATTTCATGTCAATTTAAAAAATCCATCTTTGTTTTTTTTTTCATTTCAAATTTCAATACCTCTATAAAATACGCCCATTATAAACTAAATTAATTTAAAGAGAGATGCGGTATGTTCTTGCCAAATGGGTCGATTTTTTTTAACTATTTGTCATTTTTTTTCTTCTTAACGAGAAGTCTTAAAAATATTAATAGGGTAATTTTTTATTCAGTCGTTGAAAAAAAGTTTTATAAAAATTTTGGAAAATTAAAAAAATTTTATATGAAAAATGTTCAAGGCAAGGTGAAGGGTCTTACAAAATAACCTTTTTAAAGTGAATATTTTGACATCGAAGGCAATATGTTGGCGTCCTATGCTAATCTTGTTTACCACTTTCATTCACTTCCCTGTCCACAGCAGGGGCACTTAAAAAAATTTCGATAGTTTCGATAGTTCGCTTAAAACCTGCTGTGCTGGGCCGACTATCGATAGTTTTGCAGCTCTATCCTCCAGTACAATAAACTTTATGTGACTACAACATTGCAAATACTTTTATAGAATAGCTGTTGACATTCAGTTATTGTCATGAAATTCGGCATAAATACACGGATCCATATTCATTAGTTTTTTTTTTTTTTATAAATACATTGCTTGAAATGTAATATTTTTTTTATTAATTTGTTAATTGAATCCATTACTTTTTTCATTTAAAAAATTGAAAAAAAAAAAAAATGTTAGAAAAGATAAACTCACTGTTTATTGTTGTTATTTTTTCCGAAAGAGCGGGGAAATTTCTTACAACAGAGTCAGTCAGGTCTATTGTACCCACTCCCAGTTAATTGGCCAAAATACCATCTGCCTCCGCACTCAAAAAAAAAAAAAAAAATGAAATCCATTCGTACTCAAATCAATCAGAAACGATATCAATAGTATGGTGAGTACGGATTTTCTTAAATCAAGTACAGAACGATTGATTCAAGTACGGATTATTCAATCGCGAAATACTCAACTTATCCATATTCAATCCCGAATTCGTACTTTTAATAATCCTAAAATGAGATTTATTTAAGTAAAACCAAGATTGAATCAATCTCAAAATGTGATTGATTCAAGCAAGGTAAATTTATAGCAGGTAGTCTCGGAAAGCCTGCTGATTATTTTTTTATTTGCTTGTTTTGTGATACGAACTGCCAAATGTTGTTTATGTTTTTTCAACACGTGTTAAATATCTAGCTTAAAAAGTAAACAAGTTTTTTTAATCAAAGTAAAAAGTGAAAAAGTGATAATATTTTCATATTTTCTTACAAAATTAGCTTAAATAACAAATTTTTCTTACGAACTTTAAAAGTAAGTTTAATAAATGATAGCAAACAAAATGAATTTATTTTCGTTTAAAGGCGTTTTTTCTTGTTTGTTTTTCATTTGTCTTTTATCAACCCCTTTGCTGTTTGACAGTTCGTATCACATAACAACAAATAAAAACCCCTGTTGTTTGTTTTATTGTACAATTGTTGTAATCTCGCGGCTACCTGCTATTAATATGCCTTGGATTCAAGTGTTATAAAGTTGATTTAATCCCGAATTCGTACTTGAAATATACCGAAAGTGAAATTAGAAGAAGAATATTATTATAATATTCTCTTTTAATGTTATCTTTTCACACCTTACAGAGTTCTTATTATAAAACACCAGCATCATTTCCGATATGGTTTTTACTTTAAAAACTTAATGTACATATTTAACTAAAAATATAAACTAAATGAGAACTCTTGCTTTCAATTCAAATTTTTAAAGTTTAAAAAGTAAAATTTATTAAAATTTAAACATGAAAATAATCACCCCTATCGTAAAAAACAAGTGGAATTTTTGTTCCCATGCAATTTTCATTCCCCTTGAAGGGAAAAATGCTATCGAAACTACCCGTGAGCAATTTTTCACGCTATCAGTTCTCAGTGAATGTAAAAAAGAAGAAATATTAAAAAACAGAAAAAAAAAATTTTTTTTGTTCAAAAATATACACGTATATTTTAAAGAAAAGTTAAAAAAATACAAAATAAAATATATTGTATTGGAGTGTTAGTTTGATTGCAACATTAGCATATTGCACTTTTATGTAGTAAAATAATTTCGAAAATTCAGTAAAAAGCTGCATAACTCCTCAGGCAATTGACCGGTTTTTTTTTTGCATTTTGTTGAAGTATAAGTTTTTACCTCTTTTTACGGATCTTGACCTCAAATTCATTTTGTAAACTTTAATATGCGAATTATGAGAAGAATCACTTACATAATTGTTTTGTTCACCAGAAAAAATAAAGAAATCCAAAGGGAAAAGTGAACAAATTACGAGGGAAAAAATTTTTCACTATAAGGGGAATTTATCATCTGTGAACATTTTTTCACGTTATTATTCTCTTATGAATTAATTTTTTCATGGGAGTTTTTCATGATCACAAATACGTGAAAACGGAAAAAATTACTAGGGAAAAATTATTCACGATAGGGGTGAATGTGTTTTCCTCTCGTTCTGTTGTTTTGTTGTTTTTACACACAACAAGCAATCGTTTTTTAGCTACTTGTGTGGTGTTATTGAAATGGCTTCAACAAATTTTGATAAGTTATATGAGATTAAAACGCTCATTTTGTAATTTTACTCTCAGAGTGAAACTACCAACGAAAAGTTCAATCTTTTTTGTACTTGGTTTAAGATTTTTATACTTACTTTAAAAAATTCCGGAATTGATTTTCGAAAGTTATCCCTTTTAGGATTGTTTTGAGTACGTTTTAGTGTTATTCGTACTTGAACTTTTGAGTACGACTCGTACTTAAAGTAAGTATGGAAAGCTTAATTTATCCCGTGTTTTTCTATCTGTGCGAGAGGAATCTAAGTAGGTCTTTTGTCGGGACGCGCCTATCGTGGCGTGCCCTAAGTGCCACCTTCTGGTCAATGTAGGCGCCAGGCAGTCACACAGTATATACCACGTGGACTCGTCCCCATCAAGACAGAGTCTGCACTCTTAGTCGTCTGCCAGGCACATCCGAAACAAACTGTGTGGTGACCTGTCAGATAAGCCGCCAACAGTCGCAGTTCCCGTATATTGAGGGCCCTTGTCCCCATTGTACTCCCGGGAGTACAATGGGGACCTTAAGCATTCACGGGAGTGATACCCAGTATCTCCTGTGCTCCCTGAGAGTCCAGTCCTCTAAAAGGGACTGGGTTGTGGCCCAACTTAGCCTACAAAAGTGCTCGGGGCATGCCTATAAATTATCTTACCAACTTTCTTGTAAAAGGTTAAACATTTGTAAAAGTTTTAACATAAAGTGGCCTCCCGTCTAGTTTAGTTTTATAAGAATCGAAATCGCTTCGAAGCTTATGATCATCACAATATTTAGTGTACAGTCAAGAAAAATTATACACTTGTCCCTTGTGTAGGAGCTGGAGCTATCTAGCATCCGCTGCAATAGTCTGCAACATCTGTTGAAGAGCAACAGCACATATGGAGATCCTCCTGAAAGCCGAACTTTCCTATAAATGGCGAAAAAAAATCAGCCCTTTAAGCAGGCTTTTTAATATCTACCTTACCGCTACTTTGGGTCCAAACCACATCCACCACGGGATTCCCAAAGGCTCCGCAACCAATAGTCCGACCGATGACGTTTCTTTCCCTGGGGGAACAACAACAATTTTAGTTCAAGTTTAAATTATTTTATTTTAAGCGAAAAAATCAAAAAATTATTTTAGTCAAAAATGCTAATTAAATCAAAATAATATTTTTTTTAATTTTTTTCAACTAAAAAAATTATTGATTCAATAATCGCATTATTTAAATTGAGATACTTTTCAAACAATTTTTTAAATTGATAAAAAACTACTGAGAATTTTTTCTGTGTATTGGCAGTAGGGAAGTCGAACGGTTATAATTCGACCGATTTTAACCGGTTACTTTAGTTTTGCCCAAGCCGGTTATTTTAAAATGTCAATTTTTCGAATTCCGAATAAACCGGTTATTTTGGTATAATAAGCCGGTTATTACACAC
Organism: Pollenia amentaria; assembly: GCA_943735925.1. NCBI lineage: Eukaryota > Metazoa > Arthropoda > Insecta > Diptera > Polleniidae > Pollenia > Pollenia amentaria. The sequence goes on along the minus strand of OX031010.1, from coordinate 19,726,501 downwards.
AGAAAAAATTATTAAATATCTCCAATCACCTAATTGATACCAAATTTATAATATCAAGCAAACAATTTGTTGATTTTGCACCTATTACCAAAATGATTATATTAATTAATTACTAAAAATTGTAAAATTGTGAATATTTTTTTTCAATAAATGATATTTTTAATTTTACTTAAAAAAATGATCAAAAAACTTTGCCATTTCAAACAATGTGTTAATTTATTTAAATAAATGTTGACAATTCCCAACAACAATTCTACATGTTTAAATTATTTTATTTTAAAGGAAAAAAGTCAATTAAGAGTTTTTGGTATTTAATTAAAATTTTAATTGAAAATTAATTTCAAAACAACTAAAATGCTAAATTAATCGAACTTAAATTTTTAATTTTCTTTCAATTAAAAAAATAATTGATTAAATTATCACATTAATTAAATTTAAATACTTGTTAAATTATTTTTTTAATTGATAAAACAAAAAAATACTGTGTAATTTATATACGCTTTCCTTACTCTTGTTGTAAATGTAGCCGTAATTTAAGTATTTTTCTAATTAAATATTGGACAAACTTAAACTTTTTATGAAGAATGTCAAAACAAAATGTAAAAAGACAAAAACATTATGAACAATGTAAATAGAAACAGCTTATAAAAGCGTGTATTCTTTAAAAAAAATCCAAAAACAATCAAAAATACCACAAAACAGTGTTCAGTTAAAAAGTAAATAGTTATTTGTGCCAGAGCATTCTAAATATTAAATATATTTTTATATAGATGTTTTCCCTAGAGATATATCGAACGGGATTAAAAAGACAAAGTTAGAGGTGCCTGAAGTGCCCTAAAATAATAAGTTGCAAAGGTTCTTCCACGTCACGACTTTAATTAGTCCACATGGTTGGCATTAATGTGCTCCAAATAAAACTTTACACCGTTGTGTTGCCGAGCACGGAATGCCCGTTAAGGCACTAAAAGCGCTTAAGTATTTCTAGCATATCTTCATGCGTAAAATCGTAAAATCAACGATATGGAAAAAATTCATCAGTTTTATTTATTAAAACATCAAAAACTAAAAAACAAAATTGAAGAAATCAAACAATATCATGGAATGTTTTAAATTGTGGTCGACGAATTGACAAATATTTCAAACAAAAAGCATGTTCATATAACCAATTGTTTCTCTTATGCTAAAACAAAATAATTTGCAATATATAATCTTGGCTAAGAGGTTTTTTTTTTGCAACTTTTCAAAAATATGGTTGAAATCTACTGATTCATATAGACATGCTTAACCAACAACAAATTAAAACTCACTTAAAATAAATTTGCACAAGAATGTCTATTGTTTTTTTTTTAATTTGGAAAGAAAGAATTTAAATAATGAAAATAAATAAAACATAATTCATATATATTGCTATTTTCATTTTTTTAGCCTTTTATTGTATTCGTTTTATGCAGGGCTGCCAGATACATTTAAACGTTTCCTGATGATCTGGCATAAGCAACCAGTGAAATGCGCATAGAAACAACTTATCCTCCTACAATAAATTTTCATTTGTTTTATCAAGAATAAAAATAGCGAATTAAGCACAACCAGGGTTGCAAAATGAGAACATCAAAATTGTACCAACGACCTCATAAAATTTTACTTTTTCGACCCCAATTATACCAAATAAAAATTTTTTTTTATATATAATTTTTTTATTTTAAATAAAATCTACAAAAAACATAAAATTGTACATTAAAATTAATTTTTGTAAAAATAAAATTACCATTTGTATTTAAAAATTTAATTATGTGCTGTTTTCCGAACACAAGTGATTGAACTTGTAGTAAAATTTCTATGAAAAACACTCAAAAAACTATATTAATTGAGTTAACATTTTTCTATTCGTTTGGAAATTTGCTTATTAAAAGTGGCACTTTACTACTCGTTCTACCCGAAACAACATTTTCTGGAATAAATTTACTAAACTATTTAGTTTAAAACTTGTTATCAAAATCTACTTTTACTCTCAGCACATTGAAACATTTTAAATAAATTTTTTTTTGGCAATTTCCTTGAAATTCTTCACCACATCAAGTTCAACATCATTTGTTAAACTATAAATTTCTCCTTCTGTTCCACAGTATATTTCTTCATATGGAAGGTAATTTTCATGAAGGATTATACTTAATATTTCATATTTGACAAGTATTTTTTTTTTAATTACGGCCCATTTGACGAAGTAAAAAAATTTAAGACGTTCAGCTTGCATTTTCAAATTTATAGTATTTAAGATTTTTAATACATATTGAAGAAAGAGAAATAACATTTTGTAAAGTGAATTGTAAAAACTTGATACAGACGAATCGTAATTGCGAATTTTAAAATTTGGAAATTTAAAATGTGGCACAAACAACCGTTTTCAAAAAAATGTGTCACTAAAGTCTTCAATTTCGATTGTGCACCATTTGCAGAGTTCCTCTTTACAGCACAATTATCAAATTATCAATCGTTATAGGAACCATGTTATTTATGGAAATGTTATTGTTTTAGAGCCCAGTTTTTGAAGACACTTGTTTTTCTAACAAAACTCAGTTAAGTTATTAGTATTTAGGGGACCAGTCAAATTTGTTAAAGTTTTTTGTGACTTTTGCCTATTTATTATGAATTTTTTGGCGATTTGAGTGTCAGTAGTAACTTCCTTAATTACGTTCTTTAGAAGATCTAAAACTTGAAAATAAATAGGCGAATATAAAACCTAAATCACAAAGAAAGAAATTATAGCAAAGATGAGTGGCCACTAGAGATTTTTTATTCCCGCACTTTTTGGATTCCCGGGAAAACGGGAAATAAAAATCAAATTCCCGGGATCCCGGGATTCCCGCCCAAAGTTTTGAATTTATTTATTTACTTTTTTCTCCAATGAAGCTAATATTTTTTATTGGCTATTACGCTTAACACAATTAAATCTAGTTTCTATTATATAACAAAAACGTAAAAAATTTAAGATTCAAATTATTTTAAGACACTTAAGAGGTTATATTGATGCCAATAGGATAATAGAAATCAATGTACGTATATATATTGTCAAATTCAGAGCTAATTTGCATAATTAGAATGAAAGTATTAGTCTTACGGGAATAAAAATTCTGAAAGGGTGATAAGGAACTAAAAGTTCAATATTACGAAGTAGGAATTCTGAAACAATTTTACCGTTTAACGAATTCAGCAAAAAGGAGAAATTTTATTTACTACATATATTTAATAACATATTTTTTACAATTTTATAACCCTTAATAAGCAGTGGTGTATGAAGGTATACTAAGTTTGCCATTCCATGTGATTCTATTTTTAATATTCATCTAGGGTCCCATCAAGTATTTGTATTGTGAGTCCTTCTTATATTCTAAGCTGATTTCGCCATATGGGTGTCAAATTGTTTCTAGATTTTCTAGGATGTTTGGGATTGAATTCCAGCAGAATCGCTTCAGTTGGAAAAGAGGGTACGTTCGTAAATGCATAAAAACTGTGCATCACTGCTGCAGTGATGTAAACTTTTGTTGCTGATGCCTGATCACCAGTTGCAGTTGTGATGCTGATGCTTTTTTACTGCACAACAGCTGTGCAAAGCTTGAATTTTTGAGCACGAGCTAAATTTAAAAAGTTTCATAAACATACATAAAATAATAATAAAAATGTGGTCAACAATAGTGATGACAAATTTTATTGAATATATTGAAACAAAATGGGACAGTTTTCTTATAAATACCAAGAAAAAGCATCAAAAAAGAAAAATAAAACGATTTCTTTTACATCAAAATTTATTGCATCAGTTATTTTTCTGCAGAGCATCACTGCATATAAAAAAACTTTTGACCTATGAGAGTGGTGCCAAGTCTCTTACATGTGATGCTTTTGCGAACATTGAACTTTACTAATGCGCCAGTGATGCGCAACAACTGCATTTACGAACGTACCCAGAGTTATGCAATCAAACGTGGAACTACTTCACTAAAAACTCAACAAAAATTAACATAAATTTGTGGCGAAATGCACAGAAATTTCTACTTTCTACTTTCATAAGACTCAAAATCACTTGAAATCTAGGAAAACACTTTACCACGCCCTTAACCGCAAAGCTTTATAATAATGTTGTAAAATTTCCACTTCAGTTTGCTAGGACAAGAAATAAAATTTCGTGATGATAGGTCTATAATTTATCATAAGCCCAATATAAAGCCAATTCTCAAAAATTAGTTTAAAAGCCTTAGACTGTAGAATATTTAAATATAGTGGTGCAATTAAGTTAAAACAACTAAATTAAAACAACTAAAGACACAAGTCTGACATAAATTTACTAAAGTTTTAAAAAAGATTTTCTTCCCGGGAAAACGGGAATCGAAAACAACTGAAAATCCCGGGAATTCCCGGGACGAGAAATCCCGGGAACAAACTCTAATGGCCACCGTAAATCAATTAAAACGATGAACTATGAAAATCCCATAAAAAAAACAAGCTGATAACGTTTGTAAATTGTACCATATTAGTGATTGGTGTACCATTGTACTTTTGAGGTTTGAATTGTACCAAAAAAAGTACAATTGTACCAACTTTATCAACTCTGAGCACAACAAATAAAATCTTTAAATAAATATTAAAAATAATTATCAAAGTTGTTTTTGGGAATACTATTATTTATTAAAAGACTTTGTTTGTTGTGCTTAAATCCCTTTCTTTTTATTTTTTTTTTTTTTTTTTTTTTTTTTTTTGATAATAAATTTTACCAAGTGCACATGCATAAAAAACTGAACTGGCAAATTGTTTTTATTTTGATTTCTTGCGAAAACAATAAAAGCACTTTGTTTTTGTTTTTAATATGTTTTTTCTTTACCCACTTACAACTACAATTAATGTTGGGAGAATTCCAAATAATTGTAGCGGGAAATGTAAGAAAAGATAAACTCATCACTGATTTACTGTTTGGTATTTTGTTTAAGCTTTGATATCGTTGCAAAAAAGACTTTGAGTGTTTGTAGGTAATTCTCATTCCCTCTGTAGTCTTCTTTGCTGATAGCTTTGGCTTTTCTAAAATTATTTTGGAGAACATTTCCTGATGATCTGGCCTAAGCAACCAGTGAAATGCGCAGAGGAACAGCTTATCCTCCAACGATAAATTTCAGTATTTATTTTATCAATTATTAAAAAAAAAAAAAAAAAAAAAAAAGGAATTAAGCACAACAAACAAAATCTTTTATTAAAAATAATAATATCATTTTATATCTGAAAAACAAAAATATATATGTACATGCTTTCACATCTAGTAAGAAGCTTTAAATTAGTAGAAAAAAAAAGCAAAATTTATCACTTAAACTAAAAAATGCTTAATAATTTTGGGGAAATTCTAAAAAAGTGCTGTATGCTAGTAGCGTTTTTTTCATGCTAAAGGAGTTTAGAACTGCTAGATCTAGCATTAAAAATGCTAAATAGGCAACAGTGCTGCTAAACAAAAAAAAAAAAAAAAAATATGTGTGGCAGCGTTTGTGTACAATTTATAAGAAAAAAACCAAAAGAAAAAAACAAATGTAAATAATAATACTCAACGGAAGATCGGTTGTCTAACTAGTATTTAACTAATACCATTTGATAGTTTAACTAATGGTTAACAAAAACTGGAAACAATATTTTATTGGAAGCCATTGCTTTTAGCTAACTAATGACTTTAAATTTAGGCCTTAGTAAATAAAAGAAATAATTTTATTATTATTTTTTATTTATTTTTATACAAATATTTGTAATTTAAATCAAAAATTTTACAAACAGCGTCCACCCGACATGTGATTAAAATGCGTCAAAAAAACTTTATTACGCGTTTTTGTAAAAAAAAAAAATAAAATTACCCAAAATTTGTTTGTTAAATTTCTTTTTTGGGAATGCGCATCTTATTTAATCAGTACAAACAGCGAATGATAAATATTTTACCAGCACAACAAACTAATTTTTATGTTTTAATTAGCATTAATTTATTATTTTGAAAAAAGACAAGTTGTTTTTATATAGACAAAAATAATCTTAATAGAATTTTTGTTTGGATATTAAATTAAACATTTCGGCAAATTTGCTTTAAACTACAGCTAAATTACGTTTTTACCACAAATTTTTATAATCGCACTTACATTTAAAATTTATTTCGTTAATCGCGATTATCGACTAATAGCATTTTTAATTTACATAAAAACTACAATAATATTTTTAATAAAGTAACTTTGAAAACACATAGATAAAACACAATGTAAAATCGTCTAAAACAAGGTTGATTTTACATTTTTGGTAACGGTTTTGCTTCATAGTTACTTTATCCTTAATTTCACAGAAAAAATTAAAAATTGTCTCTAAGCACCAAATTTATACTAAATTCATAATTCCAAGCAAATAAGTTGTTGACTTTGCACCTATTACCAAAATATTGATTACTAAAAATTGTGAAATTGTGAATATTTTTTTTTTTAAGTAAATGATATTTTTAATTTTAATTAAAAAAATTATCAAAAACTTTGACATTTCAATTTAATAAAATATTGACAATTCCCAACAAAAATTCTACAAGTTTAAATTATTTTATTTTAAACGAAAAAGTCAATTAATATTTTTTGATATTTAATTAATATTCTAATTAAAAATTTATTTTTTTTTTATCAAAAATATATTTTACGATTCACGTTGAATGAAAGTTATTTCAAGTTGAAACAACATGAATTTGAATTTGATTCTTCATGAAATCAAATTGGTTTAACAGTGAAATAACAGTGAGAAGAAGCTACAGAGACATCGTACATACTTAAATTTATTTAAGAATAGTTCTAAACACTTACCTTCGGAACAGGGGTGCCAGATAATTTTGATAACAAAACGGCATATTTTCAAAAACAAATCGGCATTATCGGCACTTCAATTAAAGAAAATCGGCAAATTTAAAAATATCCCTTTTAAGAACAATAAAACATATTTTTATTAACACAAAAAATAACAAAACAGAATAATTTAGCATTTACTTACATATAACCCATATAAAAACATTAAAATTAATAAAAAGGAATATTTTTATAAATAAATTGTAGCTTATCCTCCAACAATAAATTTCAGTATTTTTTTATCAATTAATAAAAAAAGCAAGAAACACGCATTTAAAGTTTCTCATACAAAAACCTATGAAAAATGAATTTTTTTGAAGTGATAACCGATTTTTGCTATTTAAGCTCTAACTCTTCTAGTTTCCAAGAAAAACGCATTTAAAGTTTCTCATACAAAAACCTATGAAAAATGAATTTTTTTGAAGTGATAACCGATTTTTGCTATTTAAGCTCTAACTCTTCTAGTTTCCAAGAAAAACGCATTTAAAGTTTCTCATACAAAAACCTGTGAAAAATGAATTTTTTTGAAGTGATAACCGATTTTTGCTATTTAAGCTCTAACTCTTCTAGTTTCCAAGAAAAACGCATTTAAAGTTTCTCATACAAAAACCTATGAAAAATTAATTTTTTGAAATGATAACAGATTTTTGCTATTTAAGCTCTAACTCTTCTAGTTTCCAAGAAAAACGCATTTAAAGTTTCTCATACAAAAACCTATGAAAAATGAATTTTTTTGAAGTGATAACAGATTTTTGCTATTTAAGCTCTAACTCTTCTAGTTTCCAAGAAAAACGCATTTAAAGTTTCTCATACAAAAACCTATGAAAAATGAATTTTTTTGAAGTGATAACAGATTTTTGCTATTTAAGCTCTAACTCTTCTAGTTTCCAAGAAAAACGCATTTAAAGTTTCTCATACAAAAACCTATGAAAAATGAATTTTTTTGAAGTGATAACAGATTTTTGCTATTTAAGCTCTAACTCTTCTAGTTTCCAAGAAAAACGCATTTAAAGTTTCTCATACAAAAACCTATGAAAAATGAATTTTTTTGAAGTGATAACAGATTTTTGCTATTTAAGCTCTAACTCTTCTAGTTTCCAAGAAAAACGCATTTAAAGTTTCTCATACAAAAACCTATGAAAAATGAATTTTTTTGAAGTGATAACAGATTTTTGCTATTTAAGCTCTAACTCTTCTAGTTTCCAAGAAAAACGCATTTAAAGTTTGTCATACAAAAACCTATGAAAAATGAATTTTTTTGAAGTGATAACAGATTTTTGCTATTTAAGCTCTAACTCTTCTAGTTTCCAAGAAAAACGCATTTAAAGTTTCTCATACAAAAACCTATGAAAAATGAATTTTTTTGAAGTGATAACAGATTTTTGCTATTTAAGCTCTAACTCTTCTAGTTTCCAAGAAAAACGCATTTAAAGTTTGTCATACAAAAACCTTTGAAAAATGAATTTTTTGAAGTGATAACAGATTTTTGCTATTTAAGCTCTAACTCTTCTAGTTTCCAAGAAAAACGCATTTAAAGTTTCTCATACAAAAACCTTTGAAAAATGAATTTTTTGAAGTGATAACAGATTTTTGCTATTTAAGCTCTAACTCTTCTAGTTTCCAAGAAAAACGCATTTAAAGTTTCTCATACAAAAACCTATGAAAAATTAATTTTTTTGAAGTGATAACAGATTTTTGCTATTTAAGCTCTAACTCTTCTAGTTTCCAAGAAAAACGCATTTAAAGTTTCTCATACAAAAACCTATGAAAAATGAATTTTTTTGAAGTGATAACAGATTTTTGCTATTTAAGCTCTAACTCTTCTAGTTTCCAAGAAAAACGCATTTAAAGTTTCTCATACAAAAACCTATGAAAAATGAATTTTTTTGAAGTGATAACAGATTTTTGCTATTTAAGCTCTAACTCTTCTAGTTTCCAAGAAAAACGCATTTAAAGTTTCTCATACAAAAACCTATGAAAAATGAATTTTTTTGAAGTGATAACAGATTTTTGCTATTTAAGCTCTAACTCTTCTAGTTTCCAAGAAAAACGCATTTAAAGTTTGTCATACAAAAACCTATGAAAAATGAATTTTTTTGAAGTGATAACAGATTTTTGCTATTTAAGCTCTAACTCTTCTAGTTTCCAAGAAAAACGCATTTAAAGTTTCTCATACAAAAACCTATGAAAAATGAATTTTTTTGAAGTGATAACAGATTTTTGCTATTTAAGCTCTAACTCTTCTAGTTTCCAAGAAAAACGCATTTAAAGTTTGTCATACAAAAACCTATGAAAAATTAATTTTTTTGAAGTGATAACAGATTTTTGCTATTTAAGCTCTAACTCTTCTAGTTTCCAAGAAAAACGCATTTAAAGTTTCTCATACAAAAACCTATGAAAAATGAATTTTTTTGAAGTGATAACAGATTTTTGCTATTTAAGCTCTAACTCTTCTAGTTTCCAAGAAAAACGCATTTAAAGTTTGTCATACAAAAACCTTTGAAAAATGAATTTTTTGAAGTGATAACAGATTTTTGCTATTTAAGCTCTAACTCTTCTAGTTTCCAAGAAAAACGCATTTAAAGTTTCTCATACAAAAACCTATGAAAAATGAATTTTTTGAAGTGATAACAGATTTTTGCTATTTAAGCTCTAACTCTTCTAGTTTTCAAGAAAAACGCATTTAAAGTTTCTCATACAAAAACCTATGAAAAATGAATTTTTTGAAGTGATAACAGATTTTTGCTATTTAAGCTCTAACTCTTCTAGTTTCCAAGAAAAACGCATTTAAAGTTTCTCATACAAAAACCTATGAAAAATGAATTTTTTGAAGTGATAACAGATTTTTGCTATTTAAGCTCTAACTCTTCTAGTTTCCAAGAAAAACGCATTTAAAGTTTCTCATACAAAAACCTATGAAAAATTAATTTTTTGAAATGATAACAGATTTTTGCTATTTAAGCTCTAACTCTTCTAGTTTCCAAGAAAAACGCATTTAAAGTTTCTCATACAAAAACCTATGAAAAATGAATTTTTTTGAAGTGATAACAGATTTTTGCTATTTAAGCTCTAACTCTTCTAGTTTTCAAGAAAAACGCATTTAAAGTTTCTCATACAAAAACCTATGAAAAATGAATTTTTTGAAGTGATGACAGATTTTTGCTATTTAAGCTCTAACTCTTCTAGTTTTCAAGAAAAACGCATTTAAAGTTTCTCATACAAAAACCTATGAAAAATGAATTTTTTGAAGTGATAACAGATTTTTGCTATTTAAGCTCTAACTCTTCTAGATTCCAAGAAAAACGCATTTAAAGTTTCTCATACAAAAACCTATGAAAAATGAATTTTTTGAAGTGATAACAGATTTTTGCTATTTAAGCTCTAACTCCTCTAGTTTTCAAGAAAAACGCATTTAAAGTTTCTCATACAAAAACCTATGAAAAATGAATTTTTTGAAGTGATAACAGATTTTTGCTATTTAAGCTCTAACTCTTCTAGTTTTCAAGAAAAACGCATTTAAAGTTTCTCATACAAAAACCTATGAAAAATGAATTTTTTGAAGTGATAACAGATTTTTGCTATTTAAGCTCTAACTCTTCTAGTTTTCAAGAAAAACGCATTTAAAGTTTCTCATACAAAAACCTATGAAAAATGAATTTTTTGAAGTGATAACAGATTTTTGCTATTTAAGCTCTAACTCTTCTAGATTCCAAGAAAAACGCATTTAAAGCTTCTCATACAAAAACCTGTGATAACAGATTTTTGCTATTTAAGCTCTAACTCTTCTAGTTTTCAAGAAAAACGCATTTAAAGTTTCTCATACAAAAACCTATGAAAAATTAATTTTTTGAAGTGATAACAGATTTTTGCTATTTAAGCTCTAACTCTTCTAGTTTTCAAGAAAAACGCATTTAAAGTTTCTCATACAAAAACCTATGAAAAATGAATTTTTTGAAGTGATAACAGATTTTTGCTATTTAAGCTCTAACTCTTCTAGATTTCAAGAAAAACGCATTTAAAGCTTCTCATACAAAAACCTATGAAAAATGAATTTTTTGAAGTTATAACAGATTTTTGCTATTTAAGCTCTAACTCTTCTAGTTTCCAAGAAAAACGCATTTAAAGTTTCTCATACAAAAACCTATGAAAACAGAGTGATAACTGATTTTTGCTATTTAAGCTGTAACTCTTCTAGTTTCCAAGAAAAACGCATTTAAAGTTTCTCATACAAAAACCTATGAAAAATGAATTTTTTGAAGTGATAACACATTTTTGCTATTTAAGCTCTAACTCTTCTAGTATCCAAGAAAAACGCATTTAAAGTTTCTCATACAAAAACCTATGAAAACAGAGTGATAACAGATTTTTGCTATTTAAGCTCTAACTCTTCTAGTTTCCAAGAAAAACGCATTTAAAGTTTCTCATACAAAAACCTATGAAAAAGTATTTGGTAAGAAAACTAACTAATAACACTAAACTTTCAAAGCTTATTAAAAGTAAGAGTTATTACAATGACGATTTAGGTTAATTCAATTGAGGATTTGCAACCAGTTTTTTATGGCAATGTGTTGTTATCTTAGAGGGAGTTTTTCTAGGTGTCAATTAAATACACCTTTTTAGCCAAAAATGGCAATAAAAAATTAAAATACATTTTTAATTCTTTCTGTAGAATATTTATCGATTTGCTGGCGATTTTCATAAAAATGCTTTAAATCACGACATATTTGTATCTTAAATTTGTAAAATACTAGACCAATTTAGGTCCAAAATAACCAATTTTTATTTTAATTTCGGATATTTCGTAAACTATGCATATCGTAAAGTTTTTTGTAGAACTCGATTATTAAAATCCACTGATTAAAAATCAGGATTGTTTAAAATTTTTTTAATGTCCAAGGTGCCCAATTTTGATCACCTATGGAGGCCCTACTGATTATCTAAGAACCCCTAAACTTAAACTCAAATGCTAGTCCTTTAATTGCAGCTGTTATTTTATTGCAATGCACTGTATTTAATTTCAGCGGAAATTTTGGCCAAAAATAATTTTTTCCACTAACAATAACAAGGTTTTTGTTGACGACGTTCGATTAAGAATATAATATAATATATTCTTGTAAATAAAAAATATCAGCTGATTTATGGGTAGTCGAAGTTGATATTTGCAAGCAACGTTCACAGTGCAGCATTAAAAGTCTAATGTTGATATAAATTAAAGCGTATTAAAAGAAGAAAATCGTGCATAATATGGAGAAGAGAGGGGATAGCATGATATTAAAAAAAACACAATATTTTGGTGAACGTAATTACTCTTGTTTACAAAACTTATAATTTTAACTTAACCTTAAATAAATAACTTTTTCCATATATGTATATAAACTTCGCATACGCTTTTGATAATGTTGGCCATGGACTGCCGTGTTTTTCATTGATGAAAGGTGTTAATAAAAGATTTCTGTACAAAACTTTGGCATTTCGGTCTAAAAAGTAGCTTAAATTACCCAGTGTGTAATGGGACAACAGAATTATCTAAATTATTTTTTCAAAATCTATCCCTGTGTGTTGCATACGATTAATTGGTATAACAAAAAAAAATTTTAAACATGACACGATCAAATCGAACACATTTGACTTTATCACAATTTTGACATTTTGTTAATTAGAAAGCGTGGATTGGTCCATAAAATTTTAATTTCAATCATAATTTTTTTTCAAAATGTCGCTTACGGTCATTGTACTCCTACTGAAGCATTCAGAAAGGTTGATTGCTGGCTCTCCATTCCTAGACTTGCGATAGGGCTGCTATATGTGTGACCAATCTCACGTTGCAGTCAAGCTTCAACAAACATTTATAAATCTTTAACCTACTTGCCTGAGATGTCATAATGTATTTTGACTACTCAGGTAAAATAACTGTTCGCCTCCTCAATCTTCTAGCGAAATCTGGAAAACCATTGCCCGAGAACTACTTGGCCTATAACCGGAAGTGAGCTGCTTGGACAGCAAGACAAAGGAATAATTTTTGGTCACTCCCAAGTGAATGACAGTCATAAACTTTCCGCTCTACATTCACCTCTGTAGAAAGTTTCAGCTTCTAATATGAAAGTGCTTGGACGTTCGAAAATTTGTGAAGCAGGCTCATCAGGCGTTACTTGTGAAGGGTATATGAACATTTCGAGGATTAATAACACAGTACAACATTTTTCAGCTTTTTTGGGACTCAATTCTGACAATTAATCCCATATTTGTGGACAATTAATCCCATATTTATTAAGCAAAAAAGGTGAAAAATGGGGAACAAATTGTAAAAAATGCGATTTTTAAGGCACTGAATGCACTTTTTTCGAGTAGATATGTTCCGCCTTTTTCTCCTATTCTATATCTACAACTTTGCTTCAGACACAAAAGAGATAATCCGTACGGTATACCGAGATATAACCGTGTTAAAATATAGAAAAAGTGATAAAAATCAATTTTGAGCAAAAAAAAAAATTCGTATGGCCATTAAATTACACTATGCTAGTTGAAAAAACAGACAAGCCGGGCACATGGCGTTTTAACATAATTCGGGTACGCTGAATCCAGTGGTGCCCGCGGTTTTTTAAGATTGGCTCTGGTTTTCGAGATATACCGTTATTTCAAAAATGGAGGAGGTTGCACAACATATGTTCGTGTAACTCAAAAACGCTTTAGCTTATTGAAAAAACTTTTGATTTTATTCACAAAAGTCAACAAATTTTAATTAATTTAAGGGGGGGTCCCATACAAATATTGCGTTTTATGAAATTCTTAAATGAATTAAAATTTGTCGACTTTTGTGAATAAAATCAAAAGTTGCAAACAGATTTTAATCATTTATGGCTTGTTTTGTTTGGAATTTTTATACGTCTGCAAAAAATTAGAAGCAGAGCTGCATTTTCCAATTTTTTATGAATTTTTAAAAAACAAAAATTTCGAAATTTTGTTAAAAAAATTATTTTATTTTCCAAAAAAAAAATTATGTTTCTAAAACGACTGCGGATATTAGAAAGAAGTTTTACCTTTCTTAAAGGAAATTTTATTGCGGAATTTCGGTTTTTTAAGTTTTTTTCAATAAGCTAGAGCGTCTTTGAGTTACACGAACATATGTTGTGCAACCTCCTCCATTTTTGAAATAACGGTATATCTCGAAAACCAGAGCCAATCTTAAAAAACCGCGGGCACCACTGGATTCAGCGTACCCGAATTATGTAAAAACTACAGGTGCCCAGCTTGTCACGAAAAAAGGTGTCAATTTCGTGCACAGTGTTATTAATGCAGCCAACTTGACAAAACTAATGATCCAGAAGTTCTTATTTTTGGGGCTACTTTCACGTGCAATTGTCAGAATTGAGTCCCAAAATCATGTGTTGTACTGTGTTATTCTTCTTCAGTGTCATTTATGTTGAAGGGGTAACTAAAAAACTACACAAATAATATTTACAGAGGACAATGTTGTCATAACAGCGATTTTTATCAGCAGCAGTTGTTAAGCTTTACAGTTTTATAATATTTTAGAAAAAATCCTTTTATATCTGCTTCTTGTTTGGTTTGGTTTATTTGATTTTAAAACTGATTACCGATATACAAAATATCGACACCCAAATTACAAATAGTAAAATACTGAACTCGATACAGAATTTCGTTTCCGCTGTCAAACTTTTTAGTTTTTCATTGTCTTATTCAAAGATTGTGATCAATACCGCCAGCGCCATCTATAGAAAGATTTTTTACCTAAATTTCTTTGCAAATAAATGAAAATCTTATGTTTACTTATGAAACAAAAAAAAGAGACATTTTTAAATTTTTTATTTTTTGAAATATGTATAATAAAGTAATGATTATTTTTACACATTACATGCATTTGTATAAAAATAAAGGGAAATATTTATTGCTAATTTAGCTTCTGTTTAGGAAAAATATATTTTATAAATGATAAAATAGACTAAGTTATGGTTTGTGTATTTGGGTAATAAATTAAAACTAAAAGTCAGTATTTATTTAAGTACTAAAGTAGAGGTTACAAAAAAAGTTAGTACGGGCTAAAAGGAGACAAAAAGAACATATATTTTTTACTTGATTTAATATTTGAGAAGAATAGGGAATGTAGGACAAAACAATAGGATTTGGACGTTTGAGGTTAGATTGGAAGAATGAATTTTGTAATTCTATTTACAAAATACAATTACATACATAAATATTGCAAAATATTACTAAATTCGCAATTTAATTCCTGTAAAATTAATTAATTACTTAATTCTTAAAATATTACTTTCAAGGGAGTTAATTCATTCCTTTGGAATGCTGAATTCCTTAAAATTATTAATTTTATTTAAATTAAATCTTTAACATAAACGGAATTCGATATTGATAGAAATTACAATACAAATTAAATAAACATTTTGATCGATATCAAATGCCGTATTTTCCTCAGATATTTTCTAAGAAAAACAAAACACTCTAAATTTAATAGAACTGAATGCCACTACTTAACATACTCAAAATTTTATACATTCATACATTATTATTATTATGTAAAACCCAAATCAGTTAATCCGGCATTTGGCAAGACTAAAAAATGCTAAAAATTATTTCAAGTTGTTTTTTTCGACCTTTCAATTTATAAATAAAAATGCTTTTATTTCGAAGTCGAGGTCAGTATTAAAAAAAAATTTATTTTATTCTTTGCCGATATTTCGATACTCTTTGAGTATCATCATCTGGGCTTGTATAAAACTATTTATATTAAACACCGACTTTAAAATTACTGCTGTTTTCTTTGCATCGTTATTAATCAAGCCCAGATGATGATAAACATGATAAGGGTACTTCTAAGATTCCCCAAATATTTTTTTCCAAACCGTTTCTTAAGAGGATTATCCATTTTTATACGAAATTTGTTTTTTAATTGCCACTACTTTTAGTTAACATTAATCAGATATACACAGGGACCGTAACAGTTATAAGTTTTATTTAAAAAAATACTTTTTAATCATTCACCCCTGTCGTAAATAATTTTTCCCTCGCAATTTGTTCCCTTTTCACGTATTTGCGATCATGAAAAACCCTCATGAAAAAAATTAATTCATAGGAGAATAATAACGTGAAAAAAATGTTCGCGGGAAACAATTCCCCTTATCGTGAAGAAGTTTTTCCTTCGTAATTTGTTCACTTTTCCCTTTGAATTTCTCAATTTATTTTTGCTGGGGAACAAAACATTTATGTAAGAAATTCTTCTCATATTCGAATATTGAAGTTACAAAATTAAATTTAATGTCAATTTGCGTTAAAAAAGGCACAAACTCAAAATGCAAAAAACAGATCGATTGGCTGAGGTGTTATGAAGCTTTTCAAAGACGTGGTGGCAGAATTTTAGAAATTTTTTTACTACATAAAAGCGCAATAAGCTAATGTTGCAATCAAACTATCACTCCAATACGATATATTTTATTTTGTTTTTTTTAACTTCTCTATTTTTGAACAAAAATTTTTTTTAATGTTTTTTAATATTTCTTCTTTTTAACATTCACTAAGAACTGATAAGAGCGAAAAATTATTCACGGGAGTTTCACGATAGCATTTTTCCCTTCGAGGGGAATAAAAATTTCATGGGAACAACAATTCCACTTGTTTTTCACAATAGGGAAGTTTATTTCTTGAATTTTATTTTTCGCTTAGGAAGTAAAAGTTATTTTTGAGATTTATTTATTCCTCAGAAATAAAAGTTAATTCTTGAGTTTTATTTATTCCTTAGAAAATAAAAATTATTTATTTTGGTCATACATTTGGCCCGTCTATGAGCTGCAGGGGCCAAATTAAAGAATTTCATTAAACTGCCATATTTTTTTAGGAGCCTAACTTAAATTATTTTATTATTTTTCATCTTTTGTAAAAAAAATCACAAGTAGAAGACATATTTTATTCAATTAGGGATTGTTTTGTTTGGAACGTTGTCTTCTATGCGTGTTGAATTAGAAGCCGTGTAAAATTATGAATTTTTAGAAAACAAAAATTTTCGAAATTTTGGTTAAAAATTTACTTTTTTTGCCAAAAAAAAATTATGTTTCTTAATGACTGCGCATTTTAGAAAAGAGTTTAACTTACATAAAGTTAATTTTTTTTCGTTTTTTTAGTTTATTGAATAAACTATACCCTTTTGAGTTACGCGAATTTATGTTGTGCAACCTCCTCCATTTTCGAAATAACGGTATATCTCGAAAACAAGAGCTAAGCTCTAAAAACAGTTAGCGCCACTGGATTCATCGTACCCGAATTAAAACGCCAGTTGCCGCAAAGAAAGTGTAAATTTCTTGCACAGTGTTATTAGACAATTGCTTCAAATGATAATATATCTAGAAATACTTAACATCAACTTGAGTAAGTCATCGTCCAGACTTGCAATTTTTGTTGCTACAATTTTTAAAAATTTTGCTTTCTGCAAGTCTGGACAATGACAGCTTTGTTTGTTTTTACTTTACTTAAAGATGATTGTTATTTTGCGTTAAAGACAAAGGGATTTTTAAATAAAAATTTCTATTTTTTACGTATTCGCAAAATATTCGCTTGAATTTGGTGAATACGAATGTCTCCAGCGTTGTCAACACGTTGTGTTTCGCATCATTTTGGGTGCTTTTTAAATTTTTGTGTCCGAAAAATTCCTTTGTTGGTGCGTGGTGTGCTGTTCTTTAAATTTCGATTCGTGTTTTAATCAGGGCTGTGGAGTCGTCCGAAAAAAGTACTAACTCCGACTCCGACTCCAAACGCTGACATTTTTTAAGTGCGACTCCGACTCCGACTCCTACTCTAACCGTGATGCGAAATGAATGAGACGTAAAAATATTTCTCTTTTGTGTAGAAACATCTTTATTAAACGAATTATGGGAATCCCCGCGTAATGTGCATAAGAAAAACATGAGTGTTATGGTAGGAATTAAAGGCAGGCCGATAAAGATGTTTCTACACAAAAGAGAAATAATTTTACGTCACAATTTTTCTAATACATACTAGTATTTATGCGCTATAGCAACACTTATTCTGTACAATGTTGAAAATATTTCAGCGTTGATGGTTAAAAAATTCTGATATTAAAATTATTGGCAATTCCTGTCATTAACATTTTTTAGCATGAGTAAATTATTTAAAAAATCACACATCTTTTTCAACTAGATCAATAACTGAGTATAAGTTTTGCTAATGTAATTTAGACTTTTTCCCGCACGTATAAAAAATATACCTAAATATACTTAAATAGTAAAGTACTTGAATCAACTATTTCTCATAAAATAAATTAAAATCTACTTATTCATATTGATCTGCAAAATATTGCATCGCCAATTTCGAAGAATTTTTATATTGGAAAATATTAGAATTTTTTTTTAATTTTTTATGCCGAAAAATTTTGGAGTCGGAGTCGCGCGTTTTTATGGGTACTGCGACTCCGACTCCGACTCCGGTACAAAAACCTCAACTCCGACTCCGACTCCGACTCCACAGCCCTGGTTTTAATTATTGGTGGCATCAAAGCAAATTCAACACAACTTTTTGCTTCAGTGTGAGAAAAAAATCTTTGTACAATAAAATAAACCTGCTTCAATACGATTTCATTCAACAGTGCAAAATGTTATTACCAACAATAGGTGCGTTCGAGTACTTTTACAGTAAAAAAGCTGTTGTCTAGAAAAGTCAGCGAACGCTAATTTAGTAAAATTAAGGCAACATCTGATGGCAAATAACTGTAGGTTTGAGAAATGTTTGCACTTTTGACAACTTTTTAAAATACGAACATTTTTGGAAAATACAAACAAATTATTTTATGTAATCTTTCATATTTGTTTGTTTCTTATTTTATTTGATTTTGCTAATTTGTGTCCGGCTAAATTTTATCAATAGTATATAATTACTTTTTATTAAATATTGATTAATTTAAAAACAAGTACCCGAATACTTGACACTTTTACAACTCCAAAAAATTAACATAACAAAAAAAGTTTCAAAAGTTGGTATTTAGACATATATATGCTTCACAAATAAGTTCAATTAATTAATATTTATTCACTTTTTGTTTTTATTTCATTTTTATTTGTTTAACTTTTGAAACGTATGTTTTTTGTGTAAAAATTTGTAAGTACTCAGTCAAGAACTGTCACTTTGCGCTCTCAATTTGTGTTCTCATTTACTGTATTTTGTGTACGCGAACGCAATTTAGTAAAACGCAGTAAAATTCAGTAAAAAAGAAATAGTAAAAACTTTTAAGTTCTCGAACGCACCTAATTTTACAGACCACAATAAGAACACCAAACAAGTAATGATGTTTAAGACATACCAAATCATATGCACAAAGTAAAACTGTCTTGTTGTCGTTGGTATTGTGTAAAGAAAATTATTAATTTATAATTTTAAATACAAAAATAAATTTTAAATTTGGTGCGTTTTTCCTTAAATGGAGCGTTTTTATCTCCATTTAGATGCGTTTTAAAATTTCCATGTTGACAACGCTAAGTATCATGATATAGGCGAATACAAATACGAATACGCGTAACGTCACTAGTATGTAGATATGACTACTTTATATCGTTTTCTTGCTTAAAGTTAACATTTTAAAGTTTTGAGTTCACCATCTTTAGAGGATCTGGTGCGATATATTCTTTACAAATGAATACTTCTGAAAATTAATTATATAAGATAAAAATTTGATCGACATACATAATTTTTTTCAATTAATGTCATCAAATTAACACTTTAAAATAAACTCTTTATGAAAACAGAGCATTCATAAAAATTATTTAACTCAAATTATGACATTACTTTTGCTTCAACTTGTAATTAAGCTGGAAGAAGCAAACTTAGGAAATATTTGATGATGAATGGTTTAAAATAATGGTTAATAGAATAAAGTTTGTCAGAGAATTGATTTTTAACAGATTCGAAATAGTTAGAAAGTAGTTATTTATGTATCTATGGTTAGAAACACGTATACATGGGTAATTCCATGTCAAATCGACCAAGAGTGGGACCCGACCCCTTTCGATTTGAATGAAATTTGTTGAGAAGGTTCTTTTCTTCCTGTAAGGAACATATATCAATTTTAAATTGATATATTCAAAATGTCATAATTTCGCCGAATTAGCCGAATGTGTTGAGTTTATTTTTTCAATATCTCAAAAACTACTGCACATGCGAAGATGATTTGCATGTCATTTTAAAGAGAATACTTGGGGCTATAAACAATATATTTTTTGAAAAATGTAATATCTGCAATATATTAAATTTTAAAAATGGTTAAGTCAAAAACCAATTTTTTTATTTGGCTGATTTTTTTATATATTACCTCAAACTGTTCTTTAAAAATCCTGAAATTTTGAAGGAGGTGTTTTTTTTCTTTTTTAAGATATGATTTTTTTTCTTTCGCAACCTGTAAAAAAATCGTCTTAAAAAAAAATTTTCATATTGTTATTTTGAGTAATAAGTATTTATTAAGGCTGATTTGTTTGATTTAAGGCGATTTAAAAAAAGTAAAGACATTTTTTTTCGTTCTCACCAAATTTCATTCAAATCGAAAGGGGTCGGGTCCCACTCTTGGTCGATTTGACATGGAATTAACCACATAGATTATTTTTTTTTTTTTTTAATTTTCATAAACTTAAAAGGTATTTACTGTTTGTCCTATTTTTTTTCGTGTTTATATAAAATAGAAGAGCCAATTTCTACAATTATTTAATTTTTATTTGCCTTAAACTTAAAAAATAATTTTTCGACAGCTGATTGATTCGCAATTTATCTAATATAGCTGATGAAAAAGTTTTGCCTCTTAAATGCATGATAGAAAAAATCTTGTTCTCTTAAAACCGTTTTCATTAAACATCCCAACTTTGAGTACAGGAACAAACCTAATATACCACGAGTTTAGTTTTTGTTTACATTTTTTTAAAAAAAAGCAGTATGTCCCGAGTTTTTAACTTTATAAATCATCTAAAAAATGTAAGTTTTTTTTAATATTTTATAAACAAAATATTGTAAGAAAGTAATATTAAATAATTGACTAAAATTGAACTTAATTTTTTTAAAGAAAATGATTTAAATTTGCTTTTTTATATTTAAACTAATATGACACATACTTTAAAATAGAGAGTAAGTATAATAATAATTTTGCAAATATAAAAATATATTGTTAGTTTAGCTAAATAAAATTTTTTAAAATAACACTGATCAACAAGAAATTTTGCTTTGATTTAAAATGTTATTTTAACAAAATAAAACGTATTTTAAAAATTTCACCTTAACGTTCCAATAATATTTTATCAGAATTTTCTATTAATTTCCTTAATTGTGTTGACCAGTGCCTATTGCACCTTAATTGTTATAATTAATGATATTTTTTTCTTTTGATAATGCAGTCCTTTTTTTTTGTGTAATTGTAAAAGTTTTTGTTTTGTTAAGTTTTTAAAATCGTTTGTTATGTTTGTCAGTAGTTGTATGAATTAAAACTTAAATATAAGCAATATTTTAGACTTAAAAATTAACTAATATATAAAATTATTTTTATATATATTTAAAGCATTTTTGTTTATCATGCGGTATACGAGTTTTAAATAATATCGAATCAGCTCGATATTGGGTATTTAATAAGGGTGTGTAACCAAAAACCTAAAAAGAAAGAAAAGTGAAGAGAATAAACAATTTCTTTCATTTATAACACAAATTAAAAATAAGGCTAGTGGTATAATTGACCATGTTTTAAAATCGCTTAATGCTGGGATTTTGATATCTCAGTTAATCTGAAAACATATTTGTGCCGCCATTAACAAGCCTGTATGCAAAATTTTGACGGAACAGAGTACGTTAAACCAAGTTTAAACTTAATCCACATCTCAAAACCCCGGCCTAAGACATTTATAATTCGCCATAAAGAACTCGATTAAAAGGTTTAAAAGCTATTAGAATTTTTGTTATGTCTAAAACGTAATTGATCTCGAGACTCGGTGGAAAGAGATTTAGATCCACCGATGAAATTATTGGAAAAATGCCTATTTTATGGACCTCGAAAAATCCTATTTTTTGGAAGGGATACACAAATTGGAGAAGCGTTGGACTAAGTGGATTAAGCTAAAAGGAAATTGTATTGAAAAATAACTTTTTTTTTGCAAAAAAAAAACTGTGTTTCATTAAAAAAGTCACGGCTTATGAAACGAATTTTCTATGAAAATTTGTTTAATAAACATTTTATTAATCAAAAACATTTTTTATGAATATGGGGGTTTATGTTTTGCAGCAGGGTTTTTGTTTTTTTAATTATTTATTTTATTTAAAAGTTTTAGAACTGTATTGAATATTAATATAATAAAAGAATCAAATCAAATAGACATGTTTGTTTTACCCATTGGATATAATTATTTGAATTATTCGAGTTGTTCGAACATATTAAAACTCGAACAACACCAAAAGTCAAATAATTGGATACTCTTACCATAGCTGACTTATTTCACTTAATGCTATAGAAAACGGAGAACTGGAACCAATTTTTTGATTCTGAAGGCGAAAATTTAATGGCAACAAACACAAGTACCGAACCCATATTCTCATACAGATGTATGTGGGACAGGAGAGTAGGAAAAGGTGATGGCCGATGACCAGTAAAATTAACTTTACCACGAAGTAATGCGAGAACGGTTCCAGGAGTTGCTTAATTTTTTTTTTTTTTTTAAACATCATATCAGGAAACTTTTGATGTGGGTGTTAGTTAAAACCACGCAAAACTAGATATATAAAATCGTAATCACGACAATCGGTTCTACGCACCGGAACGACTCGGAGTTCAACGAACACCGACCAAGGATTGTCAACTCAGAAACACCTGTTCTTCAGGTATCGCTGCTACAACAACAACACATATAAAACATTGGTGTTGCTGAGTTGACGATCCTTTGTCCGGTGTTCTGGCACAATTAAGATCAGGATGGGGTACTTGTTTAAACTCCTACTGTTTGAGAATAAAAAACTCGATTCCTGATCTTTGCGTGTTGCAGAGGCCACCGCTATGTACACCACCTTTTCAACTGCAGGGCTAATCCAACCCAACTAGAACCTGAATCCCCAGCGGCTCGGCAACTAGGTCTTAGTTTAGCTTAGTTGAATGATCAGAGAAAAGAAGAAGAGGAATAGGGAACCATAATTAACTTTGCACATACATACGTATGAATTCTGCAGCCAGTGGGCTAATTCTGGCAGTCGTGATCGAATACGTTTTCAATTCGATACTGAACGAATTGAAATTATTTTTTCAGTGTTGTGAAAACTCAAATATACTTTACAACACTAAAAAAATAATTTCGATTCGTTCAGTATCGACAGGTCCAGCACAAGAATTTATTTACTTGCTTTAAGTTTGTTAAAAAAAAATCCAAATGCAGTAGTGTTCACTGGGTATTTGAAAATATGATTGTACAAATATTTTGGAGACCCTGTCCACAAGCTAAACATAATTTAGGAACGCTACGGTGTATGCGGGACCAGAGGGCATTAAGTTTATCGCCTTTTTCCGACCTCAGTTGTGCTAAAACCGTTTTTGTTTTTGGTGGAAAAGTTTTATTTTTATGTGCAATGAGTTTTGGTCGACCATAAACCATTTCATATAGGCGGTATTCTGCAACCGCTATTATATTCCCACAATAACTCGACTGGCGGTATTCAAGCCCAGTGACAACAGCAATACAAATTATTACGAAGAAGTAAAATGACAGGCACCAAAAAACCCATGAGCGGAACAACGCAGCTTTTGCGTACCATGCACAAATATGTTCAACATTTTTAAAACTTTTTAATTTCTTTATTACCTAAATTGCAAGTAATGATTTATAATTTTAGTTAATTATTTAGAATGGCAAATGAATAATTTCGAATCATACATAACTTAAATGGTTAAAAGCACAAGAAGTTTCTTAATATAACAAAAACTGAACGACTATCGAATTTGTCAAATTCGCAGAATTTTAAAAAGCCTAAAGTAAATTTATTTCGTAGGTTTTGTGAAACATTTTTAAATTCTATGTTTTAAGAAAATGGCAATACGAAAGTTTCTGTCACAAAATGTAGCTTGGATTTATTGAATTGTCGTTCATTTCGTTCCTGATGGCCCTACACCGTTTATACTTTATTATTCCAAAATAGGTGACTGACTTTGTTAATTTTTAATGTTAATCCATTTAAATAAAAAGATATAATCATGGCAATTATTTCAAAATCGAATACGCCTTACTCGCCTTATTCCAAAGGATTTTTGGTTCAATTTCAATATTGAATAAAATGTAAGCATGACAAATGCTTTTGGTTGACCGCAAATTTACTTTCGAACTAACGGATTTTAATAAGTTTTTGGCAACTGAAAAAATATATATGTATATACAATTTTCCCTTAAGGGGTTATATATCCGTTTTGGAGCCACTTTGAAGCCAAGTAAACTAGTCCCTTTTTGCGGTCTCTATTTCGTTATTTGCCATAAAATACTTACTTGTGTAAAGAAATTTATACATTTGTGACGTTCCTGAAAATGTGTATCATCCTCACTCAATGATACTGGACAGCCAGGACATCTAAATGTCCACCGAGATGTTACCTTCACCGGTGGTTTTCGTGTTATGTGCGATACTAAGAAATTCATGGCGATATCTTCACAATTCATATATTCATCGACTTTATCACGTATAGCCTGAGGCAATTGATATGTATACAAATACATGTAGTATTTGTGTATGAAAGCTGCACCCGTCAAAACCATACTCAGTTCACAACTATAATTTGAATTGTAATTCCAATGATGGTTATCATTTAAATCCCAGGCATGAAAACGTCCTGGAAAACCAACAACACGATCACGATGTTCCCGCCACACTCGAAAACCGAAAAGTATTTCATCATGCCTTAAATGGGCATCATCATCTATAGACAATACAGCTTCAGTTTCGATGACATCAAAAGGTAAGAATCGATTATTAAGGGAATTTCGTGGAGCCCTCACCACTGCTACTGGTACTCCAATATCGGGCCATCTTAGATCATCTAAAGGAGGTTTTGGTGAATTCCAAACGACCACTACTTTGTGCAAATAAGGCAGTCCATAAAGGCGACCTAAGGAATCCATAAGAACTTGTTCTCTTTCATAAGTTAAAATAACAATCGTAAATTGTTCCCTGGGATAGTTGCCACCTAGAGCTTCACTAAATTCTTTACCAGCACCGCCGCTACCTTTACCAATTGGCCGAAAACCCATGTGAGATCCTAAAAATTTGGCTTCTGAAGGCAGTACGGGATCAAAGGGTAATTGGGGATACATATAAAAAGGATCAACCTAAAAATAAAAGAAAATAGATAAATTTCAATCAAATTTTTTATAGATTTTAATTTACCCAATCATTCCAAGCCTCTCTTGACTGCATTCTCAAAATGGTATAATTTCTTCTAAAAGCTGGACTGGGATAAGGGGGCTCTATTGGTCCCAAAGATTCTTCTGGTTCTGTATCCATACCCACAGGAGGGTCCGATTTTAAAGGTATAAAAGTATTGTTGAAAACACTTTGGGCTATGACAGGAGGCACTGGTCGTGGCGGAATACCTAAACGATCTCGTAAACTAGCGATAACCGTATCTACGGTAGCTTGCACTGAACTCAAATAACGTTCCCATACCAAACGACCTTGACGGCGCATTAACAAAAGGTCACCATCTTGTATAGCCCGCAAAAGAAAATGTAATTCAGTTATGCGAGCCTTGGGCAGCAACAGAGCTATTCTTCTCCAATCAATAGTCTCACTATAGGGCAAACGAACTTCATCGGCCCCAAGTATAACTGGTATCGCACCTGAACGCAAGCATTCATAAATACGAGCCAACATTAAGGTAGAACTAACCCGTCTCTCCAAAGGTGGCAGGATTAAAGCAAATGTAGAATCCTTTAAAATATTCTTACGTGATGAATCTGTGCCGCACAAGGACCAATCGACAACAGAATTTTCATCATGCTGCTCAGTAGCAGGAACACATTTAAATTGTAGTAAAAATTTATCTTGAGTTGGACCTCTACCCATTTCTGTTAAGTGATCTAAAATGAAATCATCCAAAGGATGCGGAGTTCTAACAGGCTCGTTTAAGGGTCTAAGTTCTCCCTGAAAAGACAACAGATACATACGTCTGGCCGGCACCATTGAAGCACATTCTTGCCACACATCACCGCCTGGAGGTCCTAAAATGGGAGGTACTATCAAATCGTAATTATTACGAAATTGATTAGCTTCAAAGGAAGATTGCACTACTATTGCTCTCATAGTATTTCGATTGAGTAGAGCATTGGTAGCTTTGGAATTTAAATTTCTTCTAGCTAAGTTCAACAGCACATGATTGCGACCATCTCCACCCCAGTAAGGCAGCCTATAAAGTTTACTCATATCAATGGCATCATATTTATCCGATATATTAGAGACTAGTTTATATTTTTCCTCCTCTTCTAAAGCAGCATAACGATTATTCTTCACCAAATCGTTTTCAAACAAAGCTTCTCCTATTAACACCAAATAAATACACGCCAATTTTGGATCCCTAACAATATGAGCATTGTATCCCAAAGTTTGTTTTATAGTAGTCCTTAGAAACCCCTCAATATCATAACCAGGTTTCAAAATATTATACGTATCGGGATCATAAAGATAAACAGGAAAACCAGAAGTTAAACTACATCTAGAATGATCAAAACAGTTATGCATTTCACATGTGTTAATTGTTTGTGCAGATGTAGGTGGCATTTTGCGCGGCAGAGCATTGGGATAAAGGGTACGTGGCAAAGCCAAATCTGGGGTATTTCGTTGAACTGCTTCTCGTTGTGCCACTTGCGCTTGTTCTACAGATATTTTTAATCTTTCTAGTTCGGTTTGCTCACGCATTAGTTCTTGTTTTAGTTCTTCGATTTTCTGATTATATTGACCGATATCTGATTGGAGTTTTTGACGTCGTGCCTCTAGCTCACGGAGTTCAATAGAAACGGTACTCTGTAAAGATGACAAAAATAAGTGTGATAATTTAAGAGATTTTGAGTTAAAAAAATAAGAAAAAAAAATGGTTTTATAATGAACAAAATGTAATATCGTTCGTGGCATACCGTACGTGATAGATTTTTCTCTTATAATATGAACAAGGTATGAACTATATTTTTGTAAAACAAGTTAGGAAGTATAGTCCTTAAAGCCCAACCATATGATACCCTACATCATATTATTTTAAGAACAAATTTTCGGGATTGTACCCTATTTGGGGTCCATGGTCGCCAGAAAATATTTATGCTATTTGGTTAAGAATCATATAAAAGTTGTTTGTGCCGAATATTATTTAGATATCTTTATCTATATGAGGTTTGTTAGCCTCTAACCGATTTATGGAAGTGGTTTATATAATACAGTAGCTATCGTAAAAGTTATTTTCGGCAATTTGTATGTCAGTACTAACATTTATAAGGAAGTTTAAAAGCAATTTTCGAGAGTAGTATTTGTATGGAAGCTATAGTCAGATATGTACCGATTCCAATAATATTTGGTTAGATGATTTAGATTGCAATAGAATACCTTTAGACCAAATTTTATCTTAATACTAACATAATAAGATGATACATTTAGTTGCATTTGTAAGCTACTACAACTTACAATATCCTACGTGACGACCTTCAAAAGCTTATACAATTTAACTGCGACTGATTAAATATAAATGACATAGAATTTTTTTGCACCACTTACGTGACATTAGAAAAGTATCCAAAACAAACCAAAAAATATACCGATAATCGAACAATATATTTTTGGTATTTCCTCATAGATCTTGTTCATTGTTGTTGTAATATAAGTTTTAAAGAATAATTCCAATTTTACCAATTTCTGAATTTACTCGCCGGAAAAGTTAAAATTGTTGATGGCAGTTACTACTTTAAATTATTCAAAATGATAGTCAGTTTAAACTTTAATTTTTAAATAAATTTTGTATATCCAGAAAGATATATTCAAAAGTTTTCAAATTATACCAAAATTGGCCATATAAGTTCAGAAATGTAGTGTCTTCAGAGGTCCATAACTCTAAAATTATTTATTTTCGAGACTTTTTCATTTTAATATTTTTTTATCTTATTTTAAAATTTTCTATCACACCATGTAAACGTTTTCTGTTTGGAGCTGCCTTAGTAAACAAGATTTGTTTCGAAAATTTTAAACGTGAATACTATTTTCAAACTTACCTTAATCCTTAACAACTCCTCTATTCTCATTTTCAAGTCACTAGCACGCATTGAACTAAAATCTTCATAAGCATCCAGTAAAAGTCTGGCTCTGTGCAAATCCATTTGGGGGACATCGTTGTCAGGCTTAAAAACAATAGCAACCAATTAACATGTACATTTAGACGCAAAACAAAGTTAGAAATTTCCTCATTACACTTACATTCAATAAACTTCTATGAGCAAATAAAGGCAAAAGCACTAAGAGCAATAATATCAATAGAATAGTTTTATAAATGCGATAATGACGAAACCATGAGTTCATTCCGCCACACAAAACCCCTACAATATTACTCAAAGATGCCGTATTATTTGTTACTGATGACGATGTTGTTGCTGGAATAGAAGCGATCGCTGCTGCAGATAATGAAGACGTATTTGTTTTTATTAATTGCTCTCTTTCGGTATCTATTAAGAGGTAAGGGTTGGCGGAATTTAACGATGTTGATGAGGCTGTTAGTTGGACCGTAGAAGAACTATTGTGGCTACTTGTCACGGATGTCAGGTCAAATGTGGTCATCGTGCGGCAATTATTGGGTGAGTTTGAATAAAACCTTTTTCTTCAAAAGGTTTTTCTATCACCTGCAATTAATTGCTGGTCAAGTTAGTAAATTTATTCGTATTTTTGAATTTTTAACACATTTTTTCTAAGTTTATTTGTTAAAAAAAAAACTTTTTTGTGTGAACTGATTAAAAAATTTTTTCTTAATTTTAAGTAAATGACAACAGCTGAGTGTAAATTAATTTGACATTTTAGTTGTTGGAACAAATACAAATGTAAATAGATAACTTTTGGGGTGGCCAGATATATTGTTACAGTTGTAAAGAAAACTTTTTGGTTCAACTTTTGTTTCAATAATTCGTTACAGTCAACTTCAATGTTTGGTAGTTACTAAAAATACGTAAACGTGATGAAATGTGTTAAAAATAAAACAGAAAATGTATACATTTCAGCTTTTGTTACGCGTTTTGTATAAAAATATAAAAAAAATGTCGTGTACATCGGTGAAATTTTCGATTTATCAATATGCATAAACAAACGTAAACATTTACTTGGGGGTTAAACGATCAAGTTTTGAGTCAATGCTTGGGCACGTTCGTAAATGCATCACTGCGCTGCATCAGTGATTCAAATGCTTATATATGTATATTTCAATGAAGTAGATGTGGACCAAAAATTGTCAAATACTCCACAAAAATAATAGCCACACAATAAAAAAAACTATAATTACTTTTTTATCTGCAATAAAAAAAAATTGCTTTTCTGATGCCGCGCAGTGATGCATTTACGAACGCACCCTTTATTTTTAATTTCAATACACTTACACTTTTTTACTAGTACATTCATACTTTTAAAATTTGATGCGAACTTGCTTTCAAATTGTGTGTTTAAATTTATTTACAGTTAAGAAGAGAGCTGATTGCAATTTTAATGACAACATTTTTCTTTTGCCTTTATAAAATTTTTGTTTGATGACATCTTGAAACTAAATAGCTTAAATATTGCGTGCAGCCTAAGTCACAGCCTTAAATTTTTGTAAATTTTGACAAGCAGTACATCGTCACCTCAGAATTGTTTTAGCACATATGCCAAAAAAATGTGTACCGAGAAAAACGTTAATGAAGGTTTATAATAGTTTTTCTCAAAATATATACGATAAATCTTTTTTTATGTTACCAATGAAGTGCTATATAGGAACGTTTTCTTATATAGCACTTCGAGTCTGCAAATAAGAAAGTTTTTGAACGTTTATATATGATAAGTCATGACATATCAAGCTTCTACAAGAATAAAAATTATTGTTTTGTGCTCCATATCAAATTTTGTTTTTGAAATCGGCGTTCTGTGTTCCACATTCTTATAAAATTTAAATTTTACCCTTTCTTTTATATTAGTGAAATATTTGTTTTTTGAAGCAACATTATGAATTAAATGAATATTCGATTTAAATATCAACATGAATGTATAATATACAGTGCACTCGCGATAATATGAATACCCAAATATATGAACACTCCAAAATATGAACACTTATTTTCTTCCATTGACTACTCTAAAATATGAACATGTGCAAAACCTGAACAACTTACTCTTGGTATTTTAAACGGATTTCTTAATTGTGGCAAATTATACGACCGTGTCGTGAAAATTCAGTGAAATGAAACTGAATTTAGGTTTATTTTAACGGATTTTATCTACCTACACAGTGGTCGATCACTATGTCTTATATACACGTTTTAGTTAGTAAAATCACATTCAGCTGGATTTCCATATTCATCTTTAAATATAATATTAACGGGAAAAGGTGCAAGTATTATTTATTTAGCGAATAAATTTGGTGTGAATAAAAAAAAAATTGCAATATGCGGAGAGAAAAAAATTAAAAAGTCTATTATTATATTAAATGTGCTAACAATACGTTTATTTGACCCGGAAAACGAAACACGTGTGGCCTCCCGGGTACCCACAAATTGAAAATGTATTACATATACCATTTTGAATATAAGAGATACAAATATAACTTTTAGCGGACATGACGCTCGCTTGCATCAAATATCTGGAGACAGTACGGAGCGCGGGCCGTTTAAAAGCCGATTGAACGGATGAAAATCACAGATTTTTTCGCATAATAACTTTAAGATTTTTTTCTTTTTCAAAAATAAATTGTTTTTAAAATCCAATAAATTAAAAATTTGACATAAGAAACTTTTATTTTTATGGTAAAAACGTTCCTAAAAAGAAATTAGATGCCATTCGAATGTATGAACAATCTTGCAAAACTGAACTAGCTTGGTTTTAGTTAGTTCATATTATTGCGAGTGCACTGTATGTAAATCACAAAGGAACGAGGTGTAAAAGAAACCAACATTAAAAATAAATATTGCAAAATTAAAAAAATTAAATAACAAGTTTTACTTAAATTTTAATTAAAATTTTCAAATAAAATCTGGGAATTATTTTTTTTCATATGTTAGTTTATTTTTTTCAACATATTGTATTTTTCGTATTTATTCCTAAAAATTTAAGAAATAGAACTATTACAAAAAAGCTTAATAAAATACATAACTGATATTGAGCTTATAGAATTAATTCGAAAAATAAAAAATGTTGAATTTTCAAATAAACTTTTTCTACATTCGGAAGGAATATAAGTAAATTTTTAACAAATTTTCTCTTTTGAAATAGAAAGTTCTTTCAATATATTTAGCTTTTGGCCAAATACATATTGTGGGGCTTAAAATAATTCCTTGAAGCTGATTTAAGTATAAGAGTGGCTTAAAGTTCTTAATTCCTGATAGAATTTTTAATACAAATGTTAAATTCATCAGGTTTTTATACCCCATAACTTTAATTTTTGAAAATGTGCCAATTCTAAAATCCAATTTATTGACCACCACAGAATATGTAAGAGTATTCATCCTTAATTTTGTATAAGTAACAATATCCATGAATATTAAAATAGTACTTACTCAACGATATCTCCCCGAAACTATGAAGCATATGATGTACCATCCATTTTTCAGGCACTGGCACAGATTTTGTGCTCAACTTTCCTCGATAAACACACTAAAATTAATAGCCAAATCAGCTGTTTATAAGTTTTTTGTACGTATTAGCTAATATTTATTCTTAAGGCCGGTATTCACTATCCTACATAATCGTACAATTCATTCACACGAAAATCTGACGGAATTCTATCCGACATAAAAAAATGTCTGCAAAATCTGCTGTCAATGCCACACTATCCCACTAAAAAAATGCAAACTCAAATGACTCATCTACTTTACAAGAAAATGCAACTCTGATCGCATATAATCTATCATTTTATGAAAATTTTCATAAACATTTGCAAGTCGGACAGACTTGTCAAAAAATCTGTCACTTAATTCATTTTTAAGCCACACTATCATACATTATGAGCACACACGATAAGCCTAAAAAATGTTGCGGAAAAAAAGTTTAATTGCAGTAAACCCATATTCCAAACACTGGGGCAAAACAATTTTCATAAAACCTTAAATTTGGGACATAGAGCAAAGTCGATACTGAATATCTCAAATATAATACGAGATATCTTGAAATGGATATTAGAATCAGAAAGAGAATATTCCATTTCCATGTTGAAAGCTATCAATACAAACGAACGTCCAATTGCGGTGTTAATTTAAAAACTTGAACGTGTAACTGCAGTGTTAATTTGTACACAAGAAAACAACACACACTTTATTTACGTCGATAATGCAGTTTCTTAAATACATTTTTAAACAATAAAAAAGGCGCTTTTTACCATAAACAAAAAGTATCCAAAATTCTGTGTTTTTATATTTGTTAATTAATATTATTTGTGTATATTTTCCAATGTTGCAAATAACGCAGAGAAATGACAAAATTTCCCTTAGTGACAAATCTCTAGATGTCCAAATAATACGACTTGGCGAAAGACATAGTATACTGCAACTGCAGTCATTGTTAGGAAAGACTTCAGCTAAAGAAGTAAGTTTAATAATTTAAAATGAGAAAATTAATTTTATAGCATATAATATCTTCTTCGACAGCTGTGCTCTGTTTTAACTTCGAAATTGGGTCGGAATGATTGCACCACTTTTTGGAATTATCTTTTGTTGGGCTTTAAACCCTCCAATTACGATTCCAAAGAGAAACGTTTTGCCTGCGTTAAATGTTTTCTGGATGGCCTTCTAAAAGTCGAATTAAGCTATAAACAAACTTATGATTTAATAACTCGTCTGTGTCAGGATCTCATTACATTTCCGAGTGATCAGTTAATCGAGATCTTAGAACATTGTACAGATGGTTTACGTAATGGCGACCAGAAATGTGTTGGTTGGAAGGATTTATTACCAGAGACCTTAAATGTACTGGCCGCAATGCCCCGTCTAAATGTTAATTCCATATCGATGAGCGGCAAAGAATATCGTGATATGACTGTAAAAAACCTATGTACTATGAAATGGCCCAATGAGGTAATGACACCGATTGCGGATATGTTTAAGTAAGTGTTGTGGAAAAGTAAAACAATGGAAACATTTTAATATATAAAAAAGTATTGGCTGGGATTCCACAAATCTGCTAATATTATACATGAATGTTGTGAGGTGTGTTAGTCTCAAGCACGCGAAACCCGCTTAACGGATTTGGAGGATATTTGGTAAAAGGACAGCATATTGCACAAAACAAAATATAGGGTACTTTTTAAGAGGTAAAAACACGGGGAAACATTGACACTTGCATATTGTCCAGATTTAAACATAGAGTACTTTTGAAGGGATAAATTTGGTACTGTTTTCCACTATTTTTTCGATAAATGTTGTATATACATATATAGATTATAGCCTACAATAACATAGTGTATTTTCTGGGTGCCTAAAATTAGAAAAAGCTGGTACTCTTGGTAATCTTTTTATCTTTGGTACTTTTTCGGAAACGAAAACGGAAAAATTTGTACTATTGGTACTTTTTCTCTTATTGATAAATTTGATATGTAGATTACATATGGTCAATTGGCCGGAATATGTATATATTCAGACAATCCTTTGTATTTTATATAACCAGTTGAATGTCGGTTGATCAAGAGTATCGAGTGCTCAAAACTTATTTGTAATTGTTGTCGAAAAATAATAGTTCCTATAATGTTGTTGATAGAAATATTTTAATAATTAAGATGTAGAAAACTACATAAAAGTCTTGTAAATTTGTTATAGGATAAACGCTTTTCTTTAAGTCTTGATCTAACTTTCACATGAACGAAGTCACGGGTAAAAGCTTGTGATAAAATAACATAGAAAATTGTATTCCGCTGTGCCGAATCTTTAATACCTTTCACCAAGAATAAGAAAATGTTCTTAATAGATAGTTGATAAAATTTTATGAGATTTTTTAACTTTTCAGAGAGCTACGTCTGATTGCCTCCGAAACTATAACAGTTCTTAATAAATTTACCGGATGTTTGCAATCATTAACGCCTGATGCTTTGCCCGCATTGGCTTATCAATTATTTTCAATGTGCTCGACAGCATCACAAATCATAATACCCATTTTGGCTTTGGAAAAATATTTCTATCGCTTCTATTACAAAAAGCTATTTTCCGATATGAATAGTAATTCAACAGATTTTGATAGTATTGGTAAGAATGGAAATCTATAATTTACAATTTATAAGATTTCTATTAATATATTTAAATTTTTAGATGCATTTTCCGATAAAGAGCTCAGAGAAGCTGAAGAAACTATTTTACACCATTTAAATTATTGCACACAATACAAAATTAATGAGATACAGCTATGCATTGTTTTAAGAGTTAGTATTTCAATATCCGAAACCAAAATTAGTATTTTGTATATTTTTCTTAAGAATTTTGCAGCCACGCCTGATGTCATTTTAACTCCGTTCGTTTTAAGTGCCATTTTGTCTATGACGACCGCGAATCGAGAACCTGATTCACGTTTGTCTTCGTCTGTCCTTTTGCCGTTTATACGTAGTATCATTCGTAATAACGAAGAAGAAATTACATTGTCTGATTATTCTGTTTGGTGTCGTGATAGTCTGCAACGTAAGAGAGTAGATTTAGATCAACTATTTACGGTTTTGATTGATCAAAATAAAGATGGAAAGGATATTGTGACTCCAGGATTGGTTAATTTGGTTTTTGTTTTATTAAAAGCAAAAAATTCTCCACAACTTAATCAATTGGCCATTGGATTTCTAACGAAATTCATACGAAAACGTTTCGTATTTGGTCAGGGTATTGTAAAACGTTTGGCAGAATGGATGATCGTCGAACAAGATCAAAATCAATATTCGGGTATGATTAATTAATGTATTAAGTAGTTCTTTAAGTTTTTACTATTCATTTTGCAGAGTGTTTAACCTTATTGAGTGTTGCCGATACTTTTACAGTATCGGAATGCACTAAGACCATTAATTATGTAATGGATTACTTTCAGTGGGTATGTTTTCAATGCACCTAAATGCATTTTTCATTTTATTCTATACTTAACTATTTTTAATTTTGAATTTTAAGATTTCGGGTGATCAAGCCATGAGAATGATGTCTTTTATATTACCCATTTTAAAAATATCTCCTATCGTAAGAGATGCGTTCATAGAAGTATTGAGAAAAGCAATGAGCTCAAGGTATATTACCTACTTTTTCCAATAATTATTCAATTCCAATGTTTTATTTTTTTAAGCGAAACAAAAACACGTCGTATGGCAGTTTATGGGTTTTGTATGATTTTAAAACAACTAAACAATAGCAACTCCCAACGCTCCCAGTTAAGTGCCTCTGGTATGTGTACTCAGCATAGTATATCTGGGTTTTCGCTAATGTCGCAGGCGACATTGGGTAATCGAAATAATCCTCAAAGGCATTTTGATATGTTGACTTTAGAAATTATAGGAGTACTAAGAAATTGTTTTTATCAATCGCTGGATATTAAAATCACTTTATATGGGAGTAAGTTAGAATATTTGATAAAATTTTTGTTAAGTTTTTTTATTTAATAATGTATTCCTAATGCAGATTTGCAACGAGCTGTTGAGTTAAATCCGAAATTGGTTCCTCATGTCTTACAATTCATTGATTGGTATTTTCGTTCATTATTTGTGGCTCCCGTGGAAGAGGATGTTGATCATGTATTTTCTGTTAAATTCGATAAAATTGTCTCTGCAAAAGATAATTTGGAAAATGAAATTGAAATTCATGATAATTTGGGTAAACTATTACTTTTTGTTAGCCATTGTCTAGTTATATTTGAAAAATTCGAAACTGAATACGATACCAGGGCAATGAAACGTTTAATTAATGTTTCATTAGAAAAAGTTATTGGAAAGAATATTAAGTTTGAGGATACGGTAAGTTTTAGACAAATTACTTTTAAATTTTTTTAAAAAAAGTTTTCGAAATCGTTTAATTTTCTATAAAAAATTTCGAACTCCTTCGTTTTTTTTAACTAGTAAATTTTCTTACATTAACTTTTGTGAGTTTCTTAAACTCCCTGGATTTTCTATATTCCTGAGTTTTTTTTAAGTCTCTGAATTTTCTATAGAAAATTTTTTGAGTTTGTTGATCACAGATTTCATTGCAAAACGTCTTGTATTTACAGACTGGATCATTAACCCACCTTAAAAACGAATTAATACTACAGCAACTAAATTTCATTGAGGGTCTTATGGCGTATTGTATATTAACTTCGAAACAAACCAATATAAATGTAAAACACTTATTGCCTCTTTTCAAGGAACATGAGCATCTTTATGATGGTCTTAAGGTAAATAAATTTTTATGTCATAAATTGTTATAACGAAGTATTTACGATAATTTCGTTTTTTTAAAGTCACTTTCTAGCAAAAAATCTCAAAAGAAATCTAAAAGTAACAGTGATGCGGACAATACTACTAATAATATAACCGTGAATGGCGTACCTGTAAAAAAGATACACTCACAACCTGAAAATATCTGGGATTTATTTGTAGTTGAGAGATTATTGCGCTTATTACACGAGTAAGAAAGATACAATTTATTAGATAAAATTTATTGTAACCGAATTTTAATATAATTTTAGAGATATAGTGCCATTTGCCTCACGTGATTCAACATCACCCTTGCGCTCAAAAGTATCGTTGGTACGATATGTTTTAGAAGTCACGGCGTTCAAAGTTGAACAAATACGCTTGGAACCAGCATATAAACAACTTGCCCACAGCAAACGTACTTTAAAATATCTTACGGATATATGTAAAGTTATATACGAACGTTGTATTAAACGACTTCCATCGTTGTGGCGAGATTTTGATTTAAAAACCGCCTCTTTAGCTGCCGAATGTTTTCGGCAATGTTTACAAACCGCCAATGAAACTTATAAATCTAAATTCTCCTTAATATTTATAAAAGGATTTGATTTTCATATGATTGATAAGAGTAAAGAATGTATAGCTGTTTTACACGACATCATAGATACATTTATGCAAGAAGAAATCTCCGAAAAAACTGACGCTAATGATTCAATGTTAAATGACAATGCTGGCCGTAAGATACCTCACAATTTGCTACTAAGCTTAGAGATATTATATGAAAATATATCATTTGGCAATCGCATGACTACCGAATCCTACACATGGTTATTGAAATTTTGTAAAACCTATGAAATCAATTGCAAGGAAATGGGTTTGGTACATAAGTTATTGTTTAAACAAAGACAGAAAACACACTCGGGAGCTTTTTTCCAAATTATACCGTTGCATTTGGCCCAGGTGTGGTCTTTTGTAAAAGATAATCAGCCGGACGAGCAAGTAAGTGTTGTGTAAAGAAACTTTATTTAAAAAATCTTTTTACCATTCTATTAAATATTTCAGGATACTAGCACGCGATTAAATGTTGCTTTAAAATCTATAACCGAAATCACAGCCGAATCCTGTCTTCATTATCTTTACGATTCATTGCGTAAACAAATCGAAGATGTTGAATATTTTATTGTTAAAGCGAATAATTTAAGTTACAAATACCGTATTGTGGCTGCAGAAGATCGTGACTATTGTGTAGGCTCTTTAAAGTCTATGGAACGGTCTATATGTTCACAATTGGTACACATTTCCAATACCTTAAAGAACCTAACAAATGTTTGCCTGCCGTTGGGCACTTGTATGGATGGTTTAATGAAACTTATAATGCAACATTTTATATGTTTAAAAAATTTGGCAAAACATTTTCTTAATTGTTGTGCGGGTGGTGTGAAAGTGTCCATACAAGGAACAAAGTAAGTTTATCCTTTTATTCTTATTTATTATTATTTTTTTATTTATTTATACGATTTTTATTCAGATTTGATTTATTATTGAGAGTAGTTGGTAAACCTTTACCTTCCAATATTTATGCCCTTATTACTTATATTGAAAGTAATATTTTAGAGGAGACCTCTAAAAAGAAAATAAATCCTCAGGCTGAAAAGGCCAAAGTTTTGAGGGAAACTAAGTTCATACCAAAAATTATTTTGTGCATAGAAAATTTTAACAAGCATGTTATACTCTTGGCGAAAAAGACCAATGATCGTTTGGCAAATTTACTCCACTTTGGCACTGTTAGAGATTTTCGTATTAAGACTTCAGATCTTAAAGCGGCCATAGATCGTACTCTTTCACATAGCAGTCAAATTGAAGCAGATGATTGTAGTTTTAATGAAGATGAACAAACTACCCTGGGTAGTGAGGAGGCAGAGAATGAAGAAGAAATTTTGCTCCGACAAATAGAAGAGGAATCAAGAGAAATGCAGTCAACATCTAAGGTATATGACAAGGAAGCAGATCCAGTTGAAACCTCCAAATCGAATCCAAGTGATAGTGAAAGCACTACTACAACAGCCAGTCGATGTTCTACACCTATTGCTACTACATCTAAGCAGGCTCAAAAGAAACCCCAAGGAAATCCAAAAAAATCGAAAGAAAAGGAAGCTACGAAGAGGAAACTAAACGATAACAAGAAAAAAGATAAAGAAGTGAGAAAATCGAATAGAAAGTCCAAAGAGAGAAAAATTGAAAAAGAATGTATCAAAAAGAAATCTAAAGCTGCAGAAACCATTGAAATTGATTCGGAAAATGAAAACGAAGAAATCGATGATGGTGAGACTTTGGATTATGAAAGTAATCGTGAATCGTGTACCCAGTTAATGGAGAATTTGGCAAAAATAAACGCTAAAGCTAAAAAACGTTCACTGCGGGACTCTGAGCCACAAGATCCAGATGTTTTATGTGCTCCCCCTTTAGAACCGGAACCTAAGAAACGAAAACGTAATCGTCAGAATAGGGGAGGCAAGTAAATGTCTTAAATTTTTATATTTTAATCGTTTTTTTTATAAACTGCGTTTTGAATTCAGGTTTTTTAAATGTTTGATAAATTGTTTTTTAATAAAGAATCAAAAAAAAAAAAAAAAAGTTTTTTATTTTTGGCAGAATATTTTTACCTTGCACTATTATCCTTTAGGAAACTTGAAAAATTTATATTTACCCTGCTGACCCATTATCTTTAAGGCTATCTGCCATATTCATTAAAAATAAAATAGATTTCAAACGTTTTTTAAAACAAAATTTCCATACAAATTTTCCTTAAAATAGATTTCATATCCATTTTAGTTTTTTATGAATACGGCAGTATATCAATAAAATCTAATGCATATGGTCAAAGGACACTTAAAAAAATTATATGCTATGCCATAAAAATAATCCGAAGCCACGTAAAACACCCGAAGTCCGATTTATGTTAATATTTATGTATGTATATTAGGGCTTCCAATCGGGAAATCCCGAACCCGGGATTTTCGGGATATGGTGAATCCCCGGGATTTTCGGGATCCCGATTTTTTTTTATATTTTTTTTTATTATTTTTTTTATGTGCGTGTATTTAAATGTATATTAATTTTAAATATTTGCAAATAATTCTACCATTGAGTGTTAAGTGCGAAAGATTCGTTCTTGTTAAGCAGATACAACATTGGATGCTTTACTATTCAAAAGAAGCTACTTGAAGTTAGCATTAAGTACACGCCTTTAAAAAGTTTGAAATACATAATTTCCAATCGATTTTTAAAAGTTTATAATGTTTTTAAGATCGTTCAAATGTTTTAAAAAATTATCCGAATATATTTTATAAGTTTACCAATTTTTTTGTTGAAATTGTTCAATTGTAATTTTAAAATACATTTAAATAATTTTTAAATACCATAGAAATCCTTTTAAATACAATTGGATAGTTTTAAAATACTTTTGGACAATATTAGAATAAATTTCGAAAATTTTGATCTTCATTTGTAAAATTTTGAAACACATTTATATAATATTGAAATACATATGAACAATTTTAAAATACATATTAGTTTTGCCGCCTTCTTTACTTAAAAAAATATAAGCAGCAGAAACAAGTTTTTGGTTGCCAATATGTTAACAATATGGCAACAGAAATAACAAGCTGTTAGTTGACAGTTGCCATACGTTATATAAATTTGGCAACTGTAATCGATCCATTATATTAATTACGGCAACTTTTGTCAGTTGCCAATTTGACACATCGGCAACCGAAAAAACAAGCCAAACAAATGAAAATAAGTAAATTATATTATTTTATCTTCGACCTTTTTCTATTAAATATTATATTTGAATTTATTTTTCAAGCTTTAGGTCACTTTTTTTATTAAATTAATTAAAATATTTTTTAATTATCAATATTTCGATTTCCATTGGAAATCTTCTTCAGGAATTTGTTATTAAATAATATAAAATTACTAACAGTATGTATTGTTGACCTTTTTTGTTGTTGTGGTTTATATTTGGTTCGGCTTGAGGTCATTTATTATAAATTAAAAAACAATTTTGATTTTATTTTTTAATATTTTTATTAAGCTTTTTGTGCAAAGCTAACAGTGCATAGTGACAACAAGAATGTTTTAATTTGTTTTTTATTTAAATAAATCCCCTGAAGATGAGCAATGGAGTTGTCTTGAAATATTGGGTACAAAAATAAAAATATCAAATATTGAAATCAAAATTGTTTTTTAATTTATAATAAATGACCTCAAGCCAAACAAAATATAAACCACAATATAAAATTCAAAAATTGTTTTTGACAGTAAATGGAAAAATAAATTTAAAATTTCAATTAACAAACTTAAAATAAAAAGAGGAAACCAAACAAATTTTTAAAAAATATTCAAAGCCTAACCCCTATCTACAAGGCGAATTCATTCCAGGTAATCTCGGTAGTACAACAAGTACAACTCGTACAAAAACCACAAGCAATTTGTTTTTGTAAAATCATTGTACAATGTCAAAAACCGAAACAAATCAAAACAGAAACAAAGATAATAAACAAAATTTTGACATCCAACAATTATAAAGCTAAAGAAAAAAATTAACCGCAGGGATTTTAGGTTCACCTGTAATGAATTCGCCTTGCCTGTCTATTAATTTCACTTTCCATCAATCTATTTAATTTTATTGAATATACCTACAAATATTTTCAATCTGAGCTGTGCCATCTGAACAAAATTTTACAAATATTCACAAACAAATACCTTCATATTTATAATTTTCCCTTTCATCAACCTATTTATTTTTATTCAATAAATATCTATAATTCTGAGCTAAGCCCACGGTATATTTTTTAAAATTAATGCTTTTCTCAAAGCAACATTTCTAGCATATATCTACTAAGGTATTCATTTAATCGGGCTTTTGCTTTAGTCGGTTAACCGCTCGATTGATTAACCGAGGTTTTTGGTTTAATCGCTTAATTTTGTTTTTGATCGGTTAACCGATAAATAAAGTTTTTTTTATAAATGATTTAATTTCAATATATAAAAATGCATAAATTATTTATTATTTGGAGTTTATTAGTAAAAAAAAACCAATAACATAACAAACATAACAATTCTTGAGCCAAAACGAGCAAACAAAAGAATAATTAATAAATATGTAAGTTGGCTTCAATGTTTAGGATTTAAACATTTATTTTTTTTCTCTAGTTTTGATAAAACTTGACTTTGAAATAATTCTTTTATTTATCGTAGATGTTCGAGAAATCAAAATCAACCCCACTCAGTCCACTTCCTGGATTTTCCTGTTTTAGTTGATAGTGACGTTCCATGGGCCAAATTATAATTCCTATACTTTTGGTCGTATTTATGTTCTGCTAATCTAGTTTTCAGTTTTGTCCCAGTTGTTTCTACATATATTTTCCTATATTGTTCATTATCATTGCCACCACAATGAATTTTATAAACTAAATAAGACATATCCGACTTTTGTAATCTATCTTTAGTTTTTGTGAATAATCTCTCAATATTATTATTCACCTTATGTGCCATTCTGTATTTCCCTTTGTCATATATATTTGAATTTTCTAATCTTTCCGAAAACCCAGGTACATAAATTAATGTTTTATAAATTTTTGGTTCCAAAATTTCATCAATATGACGAGATCTTATATTGTTTTACCAATTTGCAAATAATTTTGTTAGGAAAACTATTATTCTTCAAAATATTTCCAATAATTTCCTTATTTTTCATATGGAATCTATTATCACTAGGGAGATCGATTATTCGACTTTTTTCAAAAACCGGTTTTCGAATATTCCGAATAGTTGCTATTTAAAAAAAAACAGGTTTTCGGTTAAGCATTTTTAAAATAACCGGTTTTAATTCGAATACATAAAAATACAAAAATCAAATAAGTTTCTGTAATAAAACGTTAATTTAAATAAAAACAAAACAATTCACAAAGGTAAGGAACCAACAAAATACAGAGCTATGACTTAAGGTATGTTCAGACCTAACAAATATTTGACGATAAAATCGAAAATATGGTGACCAATTAATTGATCTAACTTAAGCTTAATTTTAAACAATTTCTATTTTTTTACAAAACCGTATTTGTAAGAAGATAATTGTATAATGTAATTTAAAAAATGTTAATTGATGTTTGATCTAGCCAAACGTTTTGCAAATGCAAATAAAAAATTATAGGAATTTAATAAATTTATTATTTGAGATATACTCTCAAATTTATTTTAAATGAGTTTTAGTTTATTGGTGTTTAAGCATCTCTATATGAATCTGTAGACTTCAACCATATTTTTGAAAAGTTGCAAACAAAACCTCTTAGCCAGGATTATATATTTCATATTATTTTGTTTTAGCATTATAGAAACGAATAGTAATATGAACATGATTTTTGTATGAAATATTTTTCAATTTGTAGAACACAATTTAACCTTCCATGACTTTGTTTGATTTCTTCAATTAAGTTTTGTAGTTATGTAAATAAAACTGATACATTTTTTCCATATCGTTCATTCCGCCGAAATGTTATAGTTTTAAGCATGAAGATATGCTAGAACTACTTAAGAGTTTTTAGGGTCTTAACGGACATTCCGGGTAACACAACGGGCTAATATTTTACCCAATGA
This sequence comes from Pollenia amentaria, assembly GCA_943735925.1. Taxonomy (NCBI): domain Eukaryota; kingdom Metazoa; phylum Arthropoda; class Insecta; order Diptera; family Polleniidae; genus Pollenia; species Pollenia amentaria. The sequence continues at coordinate 19,683,328 of OX031010.1, read as the reverse complement.
TTCATTTGTGGCAGCTATTTTAGTAAAGTATTTAATGTCGTCTCTTTAAAACTACTTCGAACGGAGTTGTTTTATTTGGAGCACATAATTGTCAAGCATGTGGTCTTATTTAAGGTGATTAATAAGTCGTGGCGTTTAAGAACCTTTGCAACTTATCATTTTAGGGCACTTCAGGCAACCATTTTTGCTTTTTTAATCCCATCTCCAGATCTAAAATCTAAATTAAAATATATATTTAGAATACTCTCGCACAAATTAATATATACTTTTGAACTGAACACTTTTTTGTAGTATTCTGAATTTTTTTTTTTTTTTTTTTTTTTTTTTTACATGAACACACGCTTTTGCAGCGATTTGTATTATCATTGTTCATAATGTATTTTGACTCTTGTTACATTTTGCTTTGACAATCTGCATAAAAATTCAAGTTTGCCCAATATTCGGTTAGAAAAATACTTAAATTACGGGTACATTTACAACAGAAGTAAGGAAAACGTATATAAATTACACATTATTAAAATAACCGGTTAATTATTGTATTGTATTGTATTGGTAAAAGTCAATATGTTGTTAGTGGTAATCGGGCTTCTAGCTTGCTTCCAGTTTGCAGTGGTGTGCCTCAAGGATCGGTCCTTGGACCTTTACTTTTTATAATGTTTATTAATGATCTTTTTGATAAAATTTCTAGCAATTTGTGTCTTCCATTTTCTTTTGCTGATGATGTGCAGCTATTGTTTTAGGGTACATCTGAATTTTCTGATGTATTGCAAAATGTGATAAATTATAAAGTTCAATTGTTGGATTATTGGGTATTAGATAATGCTTTTTTAGTTAATACTGGTAAAACTAAGGCAATGTTGTTTGGTAATTGTAGTAGTTCCGAGTTTTCTATTACTCTTAGTGGTAATGATATTGAGTTTGTTGATCGTCTTAATTGTCTAGGTGTAATTCTTGATACTAAATTATCTTTTGAAAGTCATGTTAATTTTATAATATCTAAAGTGAACTTTACTTTACGTAAATTGTACAACACAGATTTAATGTTACCAATTTATGTTAAAAAACAAATTGTTCATGGGCTTATAATGCCAGTTTTTTTATATGGCTTGGAGGTGTATACTGGAACAGTTGGCTATATTCTAAAGAAATAAAGATTGGTTTTCAATCGAGTTATGAGATATCTTTACTCGTTGGGGATAAGACAGCATGTCTCACCCTTTGTTTTAAAATTTTTAGGTTTTCCATTTGTAGAGTTCATAAATTTTAGAAATCTTGTCCACTTTTATAAGTCGCATAGATTGCATACTCCTGGATATTTGATTCAGTTATTTGATTTTTGTAGATCAACGAGAAATAGACAGTTAATTATAACGAAATTATCTGCCATATTGGAGCGTTCTTATTATGTAAGAGTTGCACGATCTTTTAATAAGTTGCCTAATTTTTTGAGCACTTTTGATGTTTCTGCTAACACATATAAAAAAAGACTCTTTCTAGAACTGTCAAGAAATCATTCTTCTATATAACTGTTGTATATTTATATGTTCATATATGCGTTAGTTATTATATTCATGATATTTAATTCGTGAAGTTTGTTGTGTAGTATTTTCTTTATGAATATAAAATTAATGCTTATTTATACTTTGAAAGTTAACAAATATCCGCTTTATATTTTTTTCTGCATAGATTTAACTATTGGAAATGTATTCATATGTGTAGGTAAATATGAGATTTACATATAATTTTCGGAATTGTTCGTTTTGGGATTTTTCATAGCTAGTATTCTTACATTAATATTAACTATCTTACCCTTTTGTAATTATACACACTTTAATTTTTATACACATACACATACATTGATTCATATATTAATTTATTTATAATTATTAGTAGAAATTTGTAACCGATTATGGCCTTTAAAGGCTAGGCTATAGTATTGTGAGAAATAAAATAAAAATGAATAAAATAAAATAGCCGGTTTATTCGATATTCGAAAAATGAACATTTTAAAATAACCGACTTGAGCAAAACTAAAATAACCGGTTAAAACCGGTCGAATAATAACCGCTCGATCTCCCTAATTATCACTAATTGTTGATACCCTATCCATCAAATTCCTAGCTGTGTTAATAATAATTCTCTTCGGGTCTTTTTTATAATAATTTAAAATGTTATCTGTTGAGTTTGGTTTTTGATACCAATCTATCAATAATCTATTTGCATTCCTTATCACCAATGTGTCTAAATATGGAATTGAATAATAATTCCCTTTCAATAGTGAACTTAATATTCTGATCAAATTAATTAAACGTTGATAACAGGATATCTATCTCACATTAATTGTAAATTTTCCTAAACATGTATCTAATAATTTCTCCATCACAATATCAGCAATTATTGCAGATGCTGGAGAACCCATAGGTAGCCCCTTTTTCTCTGCATATATGTTCGTATCAAATTGAAAATATCTATTACACTAGTTTACAAAATAAAATTTTTTCATGTGCATTTGATTAGAGATAGATTTCCTTATGTATTTTCTTCCGCTGAATTCGCAAATCAAAGTTAAATTTTGATATTTTCTTGGGAACAATAAAAGCCCTAACTACGAGAGAATTATTACCGATTTGCTGAAAAACTACAACAAGATGGGTACGGAATGCCATTATTTAATTTCGTTCCTGGCGCCGCTCAATAGTCTTACAGCCGTATTCATAACAAAAAGTTAGCCACAGTTTGTACACTACGTACAACGAGCTGCTAACAAGTATGCCGATTAAGCTTAGCAGCTTGTTAGCACAGAGTTTATTCATAACGAATTTTATCCGTCTGCTAACTTTTAATAAATCAACTCTGAATATTAATGATGCCACATTATAATACTCAAAAATTCAACACGTTTTGCATTAATCATCGCTGGTTTTGTCATTTAATTTAATTTTTTTTATTTTCCCTCTATATAAAAATTTGAAATGTTTTTAAATTAAAATATATTTAAAAAAGAACTCTAAACTAAAAAAAACAGTGTATTAAAAAAAAACAAACAAAATTATTCAACATAAAACGGCTGTTTATCACAAGTTGGCAAACGTTTGGCAGCTTGTTGACAAGAGTTTAGCAAATCGTTAGCCAGAGTTTGGTAAGTGTATTATGAATAAACTTTGTGCTAACTTCATGCCAAATTTTCGTTATGAATACGGCTGTAAATCTCTCTATGGCATCCTAAAAAAAACATTTGGATGCCCCAAATCCTAACCTGCAAAAAATTAATTTCCTCTACTTACCTGCCTTTCGAGAAATTTACCAACTTATTATCATTAAAAACCAGGTAATCTTCATTTTAAAACGTTATAAATCATAATTTTGTTTTATTTAAAAAAAAAATGAAATTGGCAAAAAAAAATAAACAATTCATTTACATTTGCACCTTCGATAAAGTTAATAAAATTTAAAATTTTTTAATTACATTTCTAGCTCGAGTTATGAGTTGTCAAGTGAAAATGGTCGAACAAATTAAATTGATAAAAATCGCGATTTCCATACTGCTGCTCTATTTATGGACGTTATTTTTTAATGAGGTACGTTCACTTAATTCTGGGGGCTACTCTCTATTGCGATGCGAATACAATTTCGATGCGAAAGCTAAATGCCAACTTGGTACTCTCTATCACTTTCGCAAAATTGTTTGAAAAATAAGCAATACTGGTAATAAAAATCAAAGATAGCGCAAATTTCAAGTAATGAAATGGCAAAATATGTAAACAAAATTAAAATTGGAAAGTTTAAATAAACGAAATAATGATGATTTGCGGAAAGAAAAAATAAAAAGATGCGAAAGACAAATGCGCAAACGCATTAAAGAGTACCAATCACTAGATTTGCTACAATTTTCTTTCGCATCGCAATAGAGAGTAGCCCCCCTGATTAAAAGCGAAACGCGTTAATCGATCTGTCTCATTTTGTTCATAGGTTTTGTGACTTTACGTGAAAGTAATAAGATTTTGACTTTTTTACGTTTTGGATTTTTCATGGTTTTTAAAAATAAAAAATAGTAATTTTTTGGATAATTTTTTTTTTGTTAGGTAAACAACCATTACTCAGCCATTTTTGTGATTTGCAAAAATGTTATTGTTGTTCAAAGCTAACAATTATATTATTCAAAAAAAAGAAGAATTCTGAAAACCGCTTCATGAAGAGTGAAGTTGTGGTTTTTTTGAACTTTTAATTTTTGGAAGAAGTCACAAATTTGATTAGTACCTGTAACTTAAAAATGCGAGCTGCTAGAGAAAAACGGAAATTAAATTTGAAATCAGCGATCTCCAATTGGTAAAAAATTGAAAAAAATTGTTCCGCTGTGTTATCTATTACCGTTACAAAATTTGACCTTTCAAGTTCCTGTTGTTCCTTATTCTCTACAGTTTCAATTAAATCTTTACCATAACATATAACTTTCGTCATTTGAAGTTCCTCTCTATTTACTGGAAGTGCTTATTTTTGTCCTAAAGATAAAATCCATTGTACATTCTCTGGTATATCCCTATCTGTTTTATTTACAAACCATTTCTTATTTAATCTTATTCCTAATTTTTTTCTTTGCAAATTAATAAGACAATCAAACTTTTTCTTATGTATCTGTTTTTCTTTCTTCATTAATTTATCTGCTAATCTGTGATCATATTTAAAAAAATTGTCCATCTAAACACTATTCCAAAACCTGCTTATAAGTAATATATTTCAAATATTGTAATTCATCCTAATTGTCTCTTAAATGGTGATGTTTTTGTTTGTTTGATAAATTAAGGATCCTGTTTGGTAACCCTTGAACATATTTCCCGATTTGATAAGGAATTGATTTTCTATGGAAAATTTTGAAAATATTTTTAGTGGAATCATGAATGAATTTTGGTATAATCCCCTCATTTCGGCATCTTATCAAAAATGGAATTGTTGCCTTACATTTTATTGTCTTGTTCCTCACTATCTTGAACCTGTTGATCCATTTCTAATTACCCTCATATCTCTTGAAATCTTGATAATTCATTGTGATCTGTTCTTTCTTTATTACTTAATTACATATATTCTTGTTTCTTCGACCTTTTTCTATTAAAAAAAAAGAACAATTGAGGGGCTTAAAGCACAAGGGGTTTAAGTGCCTTTTTTTTAAATTGAGATTACATATGGAATTAGTAGGTTAAGTGGAGAGAAGTTCAGAGGACAAGAGGTGAATGTGCAATTCTCATCCGGTAGCGAGATATGGCGACCAATTCTGACAGTTGTCATTGAAATACATGTTTCGCTTGGAGGACAAGGGGTATATAAGCAGTTAAGCTCAATTTTTTAAAAAAGGACTTAAACCCCTGATATCCTTTTTAAGTCCCTGAATTTATGGCAGTTACTGTTTGAAAATGATATCATGTAAATGTTGAGGTGGTCCATTCGGAAGGTCCAATTTTGGGCGACTCGTTCGAGTATAGCGACTGGTATCTCGCGAATAGCATGAATGTTGGCTTCCAAAGCACCAATCGTTGCAGGCAAATTACTGAAGACCTCCGACTTTACATATCCCCAGAGAAAATAGTCCAAAGGTGTGATATCGAACGATCTAGGTGGGAAATTCACCGTGGCAAAACGTGAAATTAAGTGTTCATCAAAATGATTACTCAACAAGGTAATTGTTTTACGCGCTCCATGGCTTATAGCGCCGTCTTGTTGAAACCAAAGCTCACCGAGACCATGCGCTTGAATTTCAGGAAGCACATAGTCCGTTAACATGGTGCGATTACGGTTACCATTGACGGTAACATCCTGATTCTCCTCATTTTGGAAGAAATATGGACCAATAATTCCACCAGACCATAAACCACATCATACCGTTGTTTTTAATAGATGCAAAAATTCGTGGTAGCTCTTGGTACTCTTCTGGTTGCTCATCAGCCCAAATACGGAAATTTTGTTTGCTAACGTATTCTTGAGCCAGAAATGTGCTTCATCACTGAACAAAATTTCACCATAAAACACCGGATTTTGATAGAGTTCCGAATGGACCACCTCAGACGTAGTCATAGCCAACATTTACATGATATCCTTTTTAAGCAGCAAATGCCATAAATTGTTCTTTTAGCCAATATTAAAAATTTTAAGTTCACTTTCAAATTTATGTGTTTTATTTTACATTATAAATCAAACCCCACGATAAATCACCCTTTACTAGTTGTTAAACTTAGTATTCAAATAATTTTATTTATTTGCTAAGAAATCTACTGAGTTATCTACTAGTTAGTTTTTACAAAAAGAGATGAATTTTTTTCCCAAAAAGTTAAAGCAAATAAACAAAACGCAATAAAAAAGAACTTGTGTTTAAATGTAAAATCTAGATGTGTAATGAGGTTTACCATTGGCCAATGATGGTTATAAGAAGAAAAAAAAAATTAAAATATACACCTAAGACGTGTTTACTTGCTTACTAGAGTCGCAATCATACATACATACATCACCCACTGCCACAACTTTTTTTAACACAAAAAATACTGGCCTCAAAAGTTTGATATACTCGTGTAACGTTTAAATTTTATTGCTGAAAAATCTAATTAGAAAAGTATCATCATGTACAAATTTTCTTGATTTGATGTGAGTTTTTCTTTACTTTTTTCAGCAGGATTTACAGCTTTTATGATATTTTTAAGGTACAATATGTTTAAAGGCAATGTCAAAAGGCGCCAAAGTGAAAGGTCCTTATAATCCCCTTCTAAGAAAATCTTGGAAATCTTTGTTTCTATATGATTTCACGGAGCAATATTGCTTAATGTATCGAAAAACCCTAGCAAATTTGGAAGGACAACTTGGGGTAATTAGATAAGGTTTTAAATTTCCAAAACTTTATATACCCATAATTAATTGGTATATACAGTTTGTCATTTCGTTTGTCAGGGATCTAAAAAAATCGTAATATATGCATATTTTAAGTGACATTTTGTGTTTTATTTTTTGTTTTTTATTATCAAAAATATGAGAAAGTATGATTTATATTGTAGTGTTCGCCGCATAAAATTTAATTTTTTAAATATTTAATATTTTTGTGTCTTGAGCGTTATTTTTAATATTTAATTTTTTTTTATATTTTCTCGGTTGTTCTGGGAATGATTTTTCGAAAAAGAATACCCCATAAAAAGCACTGTATATCGCTCATTTACTGCAACGTCATCATAACTGAAGTGATCATACGTTCGGATTTCACCGGGTCAGTCCCGTTTTCCGGCTCATATGCATATGAAAACTGGAAATACCATTTTTGCAAATAACCTTCCAAATCGAAAACTGTTATTTATTCGTATTAAATCCTTTCAATAAATTTAATTTAAATCTTAAAAAATAAGTGTGGAGCAGTAAACAAAAATAAAAAGAAATTTCAAAAATTATTTCTACAAAAAATAACTACAGCGGCACTCAAACTGCCTTAAGGTAGACTGATTTGTTAATCTGGTGCGAAATCGTTCAGAAAACATTGCAAATGTTATTAACAATTGCAATTTTTAAGAAAATCTGATCAATCTGAAGGGTTTTGTCTTAGAATCATATTTAACCATATGCTAAAACGCAAGTTTACTTTCAATGATACAGGGTGGCTGATGAAAGCCGCTACCAAAAGAAAACTTGATCTGAACGGCAACGTAAATAAATAAAATTGTCGCATATAGAGTGGTTCCAACCCAGAAATACTGCATGATAGGAAATTGCAACCAATTCGCGTCACAGTGTGGTGTGCAGTTTCTTTACGCTGTATTGTCGGACCATTTGAACAAAACGGACGCAGCGTTACGGTTACTGGAGACCGTTACTTGAGAATTTTTCTATCCGGAACTACACCGAAAGAGAATTATTTTCAGCTCTGTGTGGTTTCAACAAGATGGTGCAACTGCACAAATAGCTCAGCCGGTTATGGCCAAATTAGCAGCAAATTTCCTAACGGGCTCATTTCAAGAAACTCAACCTTCCGTTGGCCTCCGAGGTCGCCTGACCTAAGCACATAGGGTTCGCTAGAACAAATATTTGGCCAAAATTATTTTAAAGCCATATATACGGACATGTTCTGAAAATCACGTGCTTTTAAAATCACGCGTGTGATTTTGTGTTGTTCTGAAAAACATTTCGTTTTTATGTTTCCTGGTATGCTTTCGGAAGTTGAAAATCACGCCAAAACATACACAAACGGTACACAAAAATATCAAACGTGTGATTTTAAAAGGCACATGTGATTTGAAATCACGTGATTTGAATAAAAGTGATTTTCAGAACAGGCCTGTTATACTTTCTTTAATGAAACAGCATTTACAACCAGGCTTACGCTTATCTTCTTAAGTTTGGATAAATTTCTAAGGTTTAAAAACCGTTTAACCTTTTCATGCATATGTTGTATATATACAACAAATTTGTTTTCGTAAAATTTCGTAAACATACAAAAAAAATTTTTTGCTTTTTTTTCTTATTAGGGCACAATATAGTCGGAAAAAATCCGAAAAGCAATCTTTTTTAAATCTAATTCAGATGTTTCATCGAATGATCAAGAAAAACAGTTTAATTTTAATAGAACTCCTAGTTTCCTTATAATTTATGAACTTCATATTTACAATGCGTAATAATTTTAAAATAACTTTATATTATAATTCACTTTCCAAAGCTAAATTTTCTTTCCCACATTCTTCATCATACTCATCATCAGTACTTTCATCTAGGTCCACTTGCTGATCCTGTAAATATAATTCAGGAGGATCCTCACACTTTAACATTTCGATAACTTCTGGTAAAAGGGCCGCACGGGACGGGAAAATGTTAGAGTTTCTTGCCTTACTTTCAAGGCGAATATTACAATATTGCCTTTTAGTAGAATTATTTTCTAGAAGAAATGCTAATGCCTCCTCGTTCGAAAACTGATTTCGTGTTTTCACTTCTTCTGAACATAATTTTTTTATTTTTGATGGTCTCGTAGGGCTTTAAATAGTTTTCTTAAGAACAGCTGCTAAATCATTTTTGCCTCGCTTACGAGCCGACATTGCTACTGCTTCAACTAATAAATCAGTTTCATAATCCTAGGATTGTGAAAGTACGGCTGCTTCCCTTCTTTTGCTGCAGTCTGACTTTTCTGTAAATGATAGTCGGGGACGCCCAGCTCTTTCAGACCCAATCTCTTTTGGATCGTCTATTACCTCGAACTGACATTCAGTCTCCGAAGCACTTTTTGTTTTTTTTTCGGACCATCAAAGATTGCTTCAGAAGTAAGCCAATTCGCATATTTCTCATTTAAAACATCTAATCTTCTATGGCACTTTTCCCATCTAATTTTAAAATTTTTACAAAGCAAGCGGACTTTTTCTGAAATATATTTCAAGTACTGATCAGATTTGTCTTTGTCTTAAATTTTTTCCAATATATGATTAAGAATGGCATTATGACATTAACTTTTGCAAAGTTATTCACGTATTTCCTGACTACATTTTTGTAGTAGTTAGAAATTTTGATTTCCTGCAAGGGATACTCAAAAAGTAAAAAAAGACGATTTTTGAGGCACAAAGTGATTTTCGTGTGTCTAGACATGCTTAGATTGTATCACTATGTTCACAAAAGTTGTTCGCCTATGGCGTGGCTACATTTTTGTAGAACATTGTTGGTACAAAATTTGGACATAAATAACCGAAATCAGGAAAAAAACGGATGTGTTTTGACCCTTGATCAAAAGTTGCTTCAAGAGCACCGTGCACGGCATATAAAAAATGAATATCTCAAAAAAAAAACAAATTTTCGCAACTCAAGCTAAGGTGAAATGAAAAATATACATCAATATCTTCTTTTTTTTTAGTCGTATGCTAGCCGAACTGAGCCGAAATTTTAGAACTCTACGTAAATTTAAAAATCGTAAAAAATTCATAAATTTTATAATACACCAACATACAGTAAACTCGCGATAATATGAACACCCCAAAATATGAACAATTATATTCTTCCATTGACTACTCTAAAATATTGACTTGTGCGAAAGCTTTAAAATATGAACAACTTATAATTATATTTTTAAAGTATTTTATACGTAGATACAGGTTTAAGTCTAAATCAACAGGGTGGTGGGTAAATTTTGATTCAACTGTATAATAATTGGGGAGTTTTTCTAGCTGCTTGCTTTAAAATTGTCTTCAAATGTCAATCAAAATGTCTTGCATACAGGATTTAGTTCGTGCTCACACTCAACTAGAATTCCATATTCATCTTAAAACATAATTTAAACGTGAATAGTTCTTAAATCTGCATACAAAAACCATAAGTTCTTAACTTTAAAAAGTCAGAAATTTTAGAAGATTTAGAACATTTAGGAAAAGGTGTCAGTGTTACTAATTTAGCTTATACATTTGTGGTGAAATATTCTACAATATGTGGACAATAAATAAAAATGCTAACTACTTTTATTTGACCTGGAAAAAGAAAAACGTGCGGCCTTCCGAGTACCCAAAAATTTAAAATGCGTTCTCCGGATGGTTTTTGAATATGAGAGACAAAAAGATCAGTGTTAGCGGACACGGAAAATATTTTTGAGTGGGAATTAGTTGCCATTCGTAAATATGAAAAATCTTGGAAAAGCGATCTGGCGTGGTTTTAATTAGTTCATATTATCACGAGTGCACTGTATTGATATTTATTCACTTCACCTTAAATATTTTGATTTTGTTAATGTTTTGAATAAACTATATGTATACCTTCAGCTTTATTTTCCATTTTAAACTTTAGAAATTACTTTTTTTTTTAAAAAACTACAAAATATTTAAAAATGTTAAAAAACACCTGCACCCAACTATTTTTTCAAGTGGACTGAAGCTTATCAACTTTAATACTGTAATGTTAAACGATAAATTGCAATTAACAAAAACAAAATGCATTTGTGGTTGCTCTGTTGTGTTTGCTATTAGATTGCAGCAACAAAATTATAATCGTGGCCCATGTAAAATATTTAGTTTTGGCCAAAAATTTTAATTTTGGGACCTTAGTGCTAAGGGCGGTCACTTAAATTCAATTATCTTTAAGACTAATTAAAAAATTTTTAAAACAATTCAATGGGCTTTCAAATGAAAAAGGATTGAATAAATTCCATGCATTACAAAAAAAAAAAAAAAAAAATTTAGTTTCTTAAAGTGGCAAAATTCATCAGCCACCCTGTAGTTTACAATCATAATACCCGTTTATTAAGCTCATAAATACTTCTTCGGGTGGCATATGCGAAAAGTGTCGCACAGAATTTAATGATTCCCATAGCGGTGCCGCTGGTATTGAGCATCATATAAAATCTGAAATACATAAAAAGGCCGACCGTTCAGCCGCTTCAAGTTCGTCAAGATTTGGATATCGCCGCTACAGAAGGCTTCTGAGCGTATCACACTATACAAGAAAACCACAGTTTATATTCCAATGAATGTGCGTCGGAATTAATATTTCCATGTTTCGATCAGAAACTTAGATGCGCCCGCACGAAAACAGCAGCTATCGTCGTAAATGTTTTTGCGCGTAAAGCTACACAGAAAAAAATAAAAATTGATTTCAATTAAAAAATTTATAATATTAATTAAAAAATTAATTAAATTTGCACCAGTAAACAAATTAATAGTAGCAACTAAACGTTTAATTCACTTGATTAAGCGTTTAATTCATTTGATTAAATATTTAATCAAAACTGATTTTCTTTTTGATTAATGCCTTAATTGGTGAAAATTTTGGAGAATTATTTTTAGTGTATCGAAATATTAAAAGATGATCTTGGTAAGTCAAACCTAAATTTTAACAGATGCTTTTAGCCAAGGTAACAAGAAAATGTATCCTATTTCTGTGCGGTTTTTCCAACCTTACGAAGGTGTAAAAGTACAAATTTTAGACTTTTAAGTCTTAATCCTGTTGAACCTTCTATAACGTTGTTAATTATTTAGTCTAAGTGTTGACTGATAATAGTTTGACTGCAAAAGTTGCGGTATTTTGTGGGGAAATTGCCAACGTCAATTTTAGGGGCGCAGCTTGGCAAGAAACTCAATGTTTTGATGAAATTACAATTATCTCTTGAAAAAATCTTAAACAGGTATTGGATGCGGAGCCCATAAATTTCAAACACTCGCATCAACAATCTTCTTAAACATGAAAAGTTCTGTGTTTAAACTGAATATATTTAATGCCTGCCGGTTACAAATGCACCAGTAGAAGAGGCAATTTCTTTAATAAACAAATTGTGGACGACTGAAAAAAACCCAGTTACAGGTTCCGGTTCTTATGGCGAAAACATGCAAAGAATTTTATTCTTATTTAAAATCAAGTCCATATTTGTTCCAATAATTTGATCTTTTAAATATTTGGATATGTATGTTTCATAACTTTTAAAATTGTTCAAAAATACTTTATTGATAAATAATACAAAAGTGCTTAAAAATGTGTTTTTTTTCTACTATGAACTTACAAACTGACGTAAATAAATCGGTGTTCCGGCTCGAGCAAAACAAAAAATGGTCACGTTAATCAGAACTCAAAAAAATACGTTTCGAAATAATTGTGTTTAAAGCTTAAATTTTGCTCGCAACCCAAAAAGAAAAATAGCCACACATTCTCTTTAAATGGGGAAAGTATAAAAAAATATAAATATGAGTTTTATAAACAATATAAAGAAAAACATAGCGAATAATCCTGCATCACTAACCCCAAAACTTAATTTTTTGAGTTATGACGACTTTGCAGCAAATGAGCGATATCCACTTTCTGAAAACGTCAATAATAATCGTTGGTGGAAATTAAGAGTTATGACCAGTGTTCCCAGTGAAATTTCGAGAAAGATACATCTTAGTTTCCAAAAAGATACACTTTTTCCAAAAAAGATACATTTTGAAAATTAATTTTTAACGTTTAACATTTTTATTTCATATTTAATGAATATTGCAAAGAAAATGATATCATATAAATTGATTTTTATATTAATTTAAGTCATAAATATTTGGTACGTAATTTTTAAAAATACAGTAAGCAAACTTTAAAATTAATTGTGTGTAACTATCTTTGGATGTTATCAAAACAAATTCAAATGTAAAAAATTAATATACGAGTTAAGGCGTTAATACTTAGGCAGTTATATCAAAAAGTTTATATACATTTTTATTCTAAAATTTCATCTTAAAAAACATACACAAGAATAAGAAGACTACAGAAGAACTTTGAAAACCTAAGATCAAAATACATGTTATTTTTGTATAGCTTCGTACAGACGGTGGTCAGACCATACCATATTGCAAGCAGGCGTTACCAGTATAAATGTTTTTTTGACAATGGTGCCATTGTCAGATGCATTAATTTTATACGTCTGTCAAATATAAATGAGCTGACAACGTTCACACAGTAGCAAGACATTTTTAGTCAATTTTAATGCAATTTAACCAACGCTGTTTACCAATATTGTAAGATCTGACCACCGTTTGTACGAAGCTTATTTAGTTGTCACTGTTTTTTTTAGTATTCATAACGAAATAATAACTTTAAAAAACTTTGTCAGATACGGAAAGTTAAATATTTTATTTCTGTACATTTTACGTACAGGTTCAAAAGATACGAAAACTGTCAGGATTATACATGATACATGAAGTCATCAAAAGATACTAAAAATGTATCTTTCATATCCTAAAGGCATCACTGGTTATGGCCGTTTTTTTTTTAATTTTGACCTAGAATTACACGGAAAAGTCCAAAATTAGAATTGTTTAATCAATTTCCTTCCGAAAATTTATACAATTTATAAATATCAAGCCAATTGTTACAAACATCAGCACAAACGCATAATAGGCTCTCCACTATTGTGGTGTGGGTATAACAACATGTAATCGTTCGAGCAAAGAGATTGTTTTTATTAAAAAAAACAACTGGAAATTGGAAAAAACATAAAAAATATAATTAAATGTGTTTTTAATTTACATCGGAAATTTTTTGGTCCAATTAGCGTATTAAAAACCATATCCAAAACATCAAATTCAACACTTTGACCAAAAAACATAAATAAACAATATAAAAGTAATCTATTTCAATTAAAAAAAATTTTCGATTCTGCGTTTCTGCTGGCGTAAGCTTTTTAGCCGGCTAAAATTTATAGATAAATTATACATGTATAAAAATTCGATCAATGTAACGCTCAATACATGTTTGTATGGATTTCAAATCTTTTTCGCAATACAAAGTATATGTTGAATTTATAATAATTGACGTGAATAATCTTCGATGCGTTTCAACATAAAATCCTAATTTATACAATCCCAAATTTCCATTAACTTAAAAATTTTTGGATAACATTCAAGACATTTTTTAGGATACAACCCATGATGGATCGAAGAAACCTTTTGCAATATAACAATATTTCACAAATTCATAAACGTTTTAGTATCTTATGCAAAAAAAAAAAAAAAAATAAAGTTCACATTAAACCCATAGACTTAAGTATTGGTTAAATAATGTGAACTGTCACTTTTTTTTTGCTAAAACAGTTAAATATTTAAAATGATAAACCGACGCTGTTATTTTAGTTTATGTTGCTTATGCAATTTCAACAATGAAACAATGAAAACAATTATAATTAGTATATTTTTTGATATTTTATTCAGGCTAAAGTTCATTAAATGAGTGTTAAACGGTAAACCCCTCTGTGGATATTGTGTGGTTACAATCGAAATATGTCAGGGCAGCCTGTAAGTGAAAACCTAGTTTCAATTCCCAGCTCAGTCAAAAATGAAAAATTATAAATAAATTTTAATTCACTTCATGTTGCAAAATTCCTTTCTTCATAAAAATAATTTTATGAAAACTTAAATTTAATGAACTTTAGCCTGAATAAAATATCAAAAATTTTGACTAAAACCCATTAGCAGTTCAATAAAATAACCACAATACTAATTATTAGTACTCGTATCATTTTTCATATATTTGATGTGTCAAATAATAAAACCTAACGCAAATATTTCAAAACTGTATAAATTTACTATCGTAATTTGTGAAATTCATAGTATCTTAATGTGGAACAGTCACAGCAAGAATAAAGGGCACGTCACTTTGTATGAAGAGAGTATTTTGGTTTTTTTGTTTTTAACATATAATGGTCAGCTTTACACAAAAAAAAAAATTTATAATCATTTATCTATAACATTTCAAACCACGCCAAAGCAAAATTAATTTTCAAATATTGTGTTCATTTTATAAAATATTTTACCAGATACTTTTTTTTTATTTCTCGTTCATACTATCTAACTAATCCCGTCCGTTTGTCTGTTGATGTCACTCTCAAGGTCATAATTTTGATGATAAATCTTTTAAAAAGTCCCTAAATTAATCCAATATTTCACCTATTCCCTAGGGATGATTTAGGAAAACAACCCGAAAAGTAAATTAAATACGTTTGTTGTTTTGGCTAATGCCTTTACAAATGTACTGCGAAATAGGACCTTTGACGTGATAGAGCTTTCATTAGATCATTTAATACTTGTGTTTTCCTTTTGTTTAAAAAGTCCCTCACAGTTTTTGGCCGAATCGGCTTAGAATTATAATAACTATCGTATAAGGATCCATATAATCAAAGTTCGGCCCAACAGCAAAACTTATTTGAAATGTTAAAAACCGGTCCATTGCTTTTGTTGTAGCAGAGAGACTTGCTTGTTGACAATACTTGGTAGTTGCTCGTCGATTTCCGAGTCGTTACGGTGCATAGAACCGATTGTCGTGACAACCTCCATTGTTTTAACTTATGCTGATCTATGATCGGGCTCTAATTCCAATTATTATTTGAAATATTTTTTTGCGTTTATTGTAGAACATTGGTGCAATATAAATTTATTTTAAGTATTGGTTATCGTTTTCCACTTTTCTGTCATCATATAGATTTTGCGCTAACAGAGCTGTTAAATTTTTTTAGGCCAAGAACAAATCAAGCCAATTTATGGATTCCCCTGAAGTGAACGGAATTTCAGTCAGAGCACTATACGTCGATTAAAGCAAATAATGGAAGGACGGGGCAAGTCTGGGCAGAAGTCCGGTTGAGGCAAACCAACTCAAAAATTTCATTTCTAATAGTTTTCAACTGGTTTTAAAACATGTTGCTAAGAGTTGTTTACATTGAACGGCTTTCTTTATGACTCTGTTGCATATCAGGACATTTTTCGGCCTATGCTCGTTTTTAATAAATCAACTGCGTTTGATACAGGTTCCCTGGACCCTTCTGGTCCCACCAAATACGGAACTGGACTGGCTTACCGAGTTTTACGTACGATTTGTTGCGCATCGGGTTATCGTAATGGATCCAATTTTAATCGCCTGTAATGATTCGCTACAAAAATGACTTTTCAAAGGCAAGAAAAATCGCATTAATCGTTACGGCGTTTATTTGTTTGGCACCTATTTGGCTTGCCTTTATATGATTCCTGCTGTTATTTAGAGTGTTATTTAGGTAAAGCTTGCTATAAACGCATAATTTGCGATAACTACAGACTCCCTGAGATCGTTTGGCCCGACCGACATCATCAGCGCATAAAAAATATGACCCTTTTGTTCCCACTAAATACAGAATATTACCTTGGCGCCATCAAAATGCAGCACACATTTTTAGAGACACAAACCATGTGTAAAACATAAGCGATAAGTTATGAATAACGAATTTACACCAAGTTCTTGGCTTGTATTAAATTTTATTATAGTGGGTTTAATATTTTCCTCACTTCTTATAAAATTAAGGGCTTTGAAGCCAAGTCTTATACTTTATAGTAAATAAGTAATAGTGGTTAAAAATGGCTATTAAAATTAATGCAGATATTTATTATATGTACAATAAGGTGCTTCCAACAAAAAAACTTTTTTTGGCTATAGTATCAAAAGCTTCTAGAAGGCATAAAAAAGCTTTCCCACAAAATCAACTCCATATTTTGATTCTACGCGACGCTCAACGACTTTCAGTTTTTCTATATAAATTACATGTGAAAAATAATTTTTTTTTTGTATTTTGCAAGAAAAACTACTGAAATTTTTCTATTGTATAATTTTGATAAGCATATTCTGTAAGAAATTAAATTTTCTACAGAAAACCTCATAATTGACTTTTTCGAAAACTTAACGGACAAAAAGTTAATAGGGGTCTAATCACCGTATTCGATATCGAGTAAACTATCGTATCGAGCTGAATATTGCTCGATATCGAATGCGGCGATTGGACCCCAGACTTTTTATTCCTGCTAGAAACTTTTGAAATGTTGATGGCACTTCAAAAAATCAAAAAAAAAAAAATGTTTTATTTTAATCCCCCCTAATGTGCACGTTTAGTATTCAACTTTTGGATTTACAACGATCTAAAATTTAAGTCTTTTTAACTCAAAACATTTAAGGCCCCTTGAACAATAACTTCTAGAAACTCCACTCCGTTACTTCTTTACTGAAATACATTTTCAAAGTTATACTTATGCATTTTCATCATGATTACCTTGTAATTCATTATAAATTTGATGTACTTTTATTTGGTTGTTTTTTTTTTTTGTTTTTTGATGATGATTTCTACTCTCATATTTCCCCCCGTTTTCATTTTGGTCAACTTTACGTGTTAAAAAAGTATGTTAACACATATTTCCACTGCAAAAAAAAAAAAAGTGGAATACTTCAAACAAATGTGGAGGATGTGTTTTTAAAAAATAAGCATGTTTTTGATTTTATGACCAAAACTTTATCCACTTTTCTACAATTTGTTTAATTTTTTCAGCTTTTAAGGGCGCCTGCAATCATTTCTCTAGATTAGTTTTGTTATTCATCTTATGAGGTGGTTATTCCCATCATACTTCACCCACTTATGCCAGGAGTGTTTGAAACAAAGTTTTGAAATTTTATTAGTCGTCTTATGTTTGTTTTGTACGCTAAATAATTTAATTTGCAACAACTTTTTTACACCCATTTAAGTAATTACAGCATATGATTTTTATGGTTTTAATCACATGTTGAGTATATTGGATGGATGGATATATGATTGGAAAGAGTGTTTGGGAGTTATGAAAATAAACCTACAAAATAACGAGGTTCTTATGAAAATTTAAATGCTCCTTAAAGGGAGTTAATGATTTAATTTGGGATTATAGCGTCTATTTAATGTGTCCGAAGCATTATTTAAAAAAAAAACATTGTTAGAATATAAAGATTTGGCTTAAAAGTTTATATTTTTAGGTTAATCAGAATTCCCGGGAACAAACTTAATACCCGCTTTCCCGGAAATTAATTGCGGGATTCCCGGGAAATTTTGAACAAAATCATTTTTCAAACTTTAGTAAATTTATGTCGGACTAGTGTCTTTAGTAGTTTAAAACAACTTAATATCACCACAATATTTAAATTTGCTACAGTTTAAGGATTATTAAGCTAATTTTTTGAGATCTATCTTCCAAAATTTTATTTCTTGTATTAGCAAACTGAAGTGTAAATTTTACAATAATATTATAAGGTTTAGCGGCTTAGGGCGTAGTAAAGTGTTTTCTTAGATTGTTCTTTATATGCGGCATTTCAAGTAATTTTGAGTCTTATGAAATTAGATTATGCTAAATTGCACCACAAAAGCATTATTCGTTATACTTTTAGCCATAATTACATGATTTACGAGATTAACATGGAGCCGTAGGTAAATTATGGACCGATATTCACGAAATTTGGTGCCTTATAAGACCTATTTGTTAAAATTTAATGACAATAGGTGCATTTCGCCACAAATTTATGTTAGTTTTTGTTGAGTTTTTAGGGAGGTAGTTTCACACTTGTGTGCATAACTCTTTTCCTACTGAAGCCATTCTGCTGGAATTAAGCCACAAACAGCCTAGAAGATCTAGAAACAATTTGACACCTATATGGCGAAATCAGCTTAGAATAAACGAAGGACTCACAATGAAAATACTTTATGGGACCCTAGATGAATATTTAAAAAAGATTCACATGGGATGGCAAACTTAGTATACCTTCATACACCACTGCTGATTAAGGGTTATAAAATTGTAAAAAAATATGTTATTAAATATATGTAGCAAATAAATTTTCGCCTTCCTGCTGAATTTGTTAAACGGTAAAATTGTTTCAGAATTCCTACTTCGTAATGTTATGCTTTCAGTTCCTAATCGCCCTTCCAGAAATTTTGTTCCACTAACGGCCAATTTAACCAAGTTCAGTTATAATTACCTACCAGTTATAACTGTCGAAAACATATTGCTAGCTGGAAGTTGAAGTAACAGTTAAGTTTTAACTGAACTTGATGAAATTGGATGTAAGACTTCAATACTTTCATTCTAATTATGCAAATGAGCTCTGAATTTGACAATGTATATACGTATAATGACATAAAAATAACCTTTTAAGTATCTTAAAATAATTTTAATCTTACATTTTATACGTTTTTGTTATATAATAGCTACTAGACTTAATTATTTTAAGCGTAATTGTCAGTAAGAAATATTAGTTTCATTGGAGAAATAAGTAAAGAAATTAATAAAAAATTTTGGGCGGGAATCCCGGGATCCCGGGAATTTGATTTTTATTTCCCGCTTTCCCGGGAATAAAAAAACTCTAGTTGTAAGGTATATTTCATATAGCTTGAGGGCGTAAAAAAAGGCAAAATGTGTTCCTATATCTTAACTTATCAACCGATTTTCTTGAAATTTGGCAGGCAAACAGTGTAACATCTGGAAGGAACTATATCCTACAATTTTTATTGTTTAGGGCGTGAAACAGGGCAAGAGGGGTAAAAGATCGCCTTCCTTATATCTTCTTTACTAATCAACCGGGTTCGATTCGAAATTTTCAGGAGATGGTTTATAAAAAAAAATATTTGGTTAAACTCGGAAGATTAAAGTTTTTAATGTATTGCCTACTATTCACTTATCATTTTTTTTAAGCATAAGCTAATTAATTTAAGGGAAACGTTAAATATTTATGGCCTAAGCTATAAAAATATGAAATTTTCATAAACCCTTTATTAACCTGTTGTATTTTTTATGACTTAGGCCGTTAATATTTTTCTAAGTATGAAAAATTTTTAGGAGAAACTCGAAGCGGCCTTCTTTTCGTTTTTAATTAGTAAATTGCTTCCGAGCGAAGCCGGGGCAGTCAGCACGTATACATATAACTATTTCTCACAAATGTTAATAAAAAAAATTTCGTTTGACTTAAGGTCTAATTATAATGTGCTTAAGTTGGCTTAAGCAAATGTGCGAATACATGTAAATCATATGAGACAAACCATATTGAACTTTAGGGAACTTTTTGTAAAGTTAATAAAAGTGTCATTTGCTGTAGCAAAGTGCGAAACTGATCGCACATCCGTACGGAATCAAATACTTTTATACTCTCCACCACCACTAGTGGTGAATGCGGTTATACTAAGTTTGCCATTCTTTGTGAAACTTTTTTATTATACATCTAAGTATATATATTTTGGCATCTTGAGTAATTCTAAGTCGATTTAGCCAGGTTCGTCTGTAAAATTGCTTGTACTTATCCTAAGCGGCTTGGATTCAGAGCTATGAATCAAAATGTGGAACCATTACCCTAGAAAATTAATCATTTTGATACAAAACCTAACATACAAGCCTGTTCTAAAAATCACTTTTATTCAAATCACGTGATTTCAAATCACATGTGCCTTAAAAAAGCACACGTGTTATATTTTTATGTTCCGTTTTTCGTGTGTTTCGTTGTGATTTTCAATTGCCGATGGCACACCGAGAAAACAAAACCGAAATGTTTGTCAAACTCCACTAAATAACACGTGTGATTTTAAAAAGCACTTGATTTGAAATCACGTGATTTTCAGAACAGGCCCGATAAATAGTGTAATAAAGCACGGAATGAAATAAAACTTTGCACAAATTGCTTTTATATGACTGGAAATCGTAGTGTTAAATTTCATGAAGATCGGCCTTAATTTACCCTGGGCCCCATATAAACCCTCCTCCCGGAAAACAGTTAAGTAAGCCTAAAACCGTAACAAATAATGCTATCATAATTAAATTCGGTACATCACAGTTTTCTAGGACTATAAAATCACGCTGCTAAATTTCGTGAAGATCGGTCCATAATTAACCCTACACCCCATATGAACCCTACTCCCGGCGTACACCGTTTAGTACGCCTTGAACCGTAATAAACAACGCTATCATAATAAAACTTAATACTTCACAGTTTTATAAGCCAAGAAATTCCACTGCCAAATTTCATTAAGATCGGTCCATAATTGACGCTACCCCATATAAACCCTGCTCCCGGAAAACAGTTTAGTGCGCCTAAAATCTTAAAAAAAATACAATGGTAATACAAATTGCTAGAACTAGAAATCACTCTGTCAAATTTCCTGAAGATCAGTCCATAATTTACTTTAGGCCCCAAATAAACCCTACTCTCGGGAAACAGCTTATTACGCCTAAAACCGTAATAAATAACGCTATCATAATAAAACTTAATACTTCACAGTTTTATAAGCCAAGAAATTCCACTGCCAAATTTCATTAAGATCGGTCCATAATTGACGCTACCCCATATAAACCCTGCTCCCGGAAAACAGTTTAGTGCGCCTAAAATCTTAAAAAAAATACAATGGTAATACAAATTGCTAGAACTAGAAATCACTCTGTCAAATTTCCTGAAGATCAGTCCATAATTTACTTTAGGCCCCAAATAAACCCTACTCTCGGGAAACAGCTTATTACGCCTAAAACCGTAATAAATAATGCTATCATAATAAAATTTAATACTTCACAGTTTTATAGGACTAGAAATCATACTAATAAACTTCGTGATGATCGGTCCATAAAGTCCACACTCTAGGAAATTAACTTAATATGTCTAAGACCGTAGCAGATATAGATATTGCGGTAAAATTTGGTCCAAAAAACTTCATATGGCCATAAAAAACTTCATGCAATTTTATGATATACGGTCCATAATTTGTTTTTGTTTTTTTTTTAACTTTTGAGAGACTTTTTATTAATTTTTGACAGTAGGTTAAGCAAGGCTTGCATATTCTGGTTGGTCCTTTAAATAACTAAAAATTACATGTTTTTTTTTACTGAACATCAATTGTTTAAAGAAAACATAAAGAAACAAAAGCTCCTGGCCTTTCCATGTAAAAATCTTATTTTTTACGAATACATTTTTATACAATCAAGAAAACAAAATATATTTTTTTTTGAAAAGCTGATCAAAAAGCTGTTTTTGACATTAAAATTTTTTTGAACATAACTTCGAATATACAAAAAACATGCGGATTTGAGAACACCAATTTACGAATTATGCGGTTTCAAAAAATTGTGCATTTTCAATACGAGTCGAAAACTTTAATACAGCTGAATGTATATCACCTTATACACAACAAATTTTTTATATATTATTCGATCAATGCTACTTTACTTTATCCCGCCTCCATATTCTATTTGTTAAAATTGTTGAGTTAAATACATGAAATTTATAAAGTATCACCATCCAGTGTGACACAAAGAATGCTGACGAAGGCCGTAGCGGGTGTGCTAGTGTCTGATAATTGTTAAATTTTCTGTACATACAAAATTTACGTTATTGCTTACAAAGGGATAGATAGCTAAAGTAAAAACATGTAAAATGAAGATACAAGATATTCTTGTAGTGCATAAATTCATTCCAAAGCAGCGATGGAAAATTGAAAATTTTAGATGGTACTGACCACAAAGCAAAAGAGTATTTTTTTCAAAATTTTGGTACTTTTTTCAAACATATTTTTTTTTGGAAAATGAACTTTAAAATGAAAAAATAAAATAAGTAATTATTTATAAATATGCTAAAATGGGAACACTGCAACCAAGCCCCCATAATATCTGGTGTCTTCGAAAACTCCATTTCACCAGACACACGGCAAAACAATCAACCGGATTTGAACTTCTGTTCTCATAAGGATCCAGAATATATATGCTTTATAGGATAACGATCAACATTGTAGAAATTACAAACGGAATGACAAATTTATATATACCATTTTACCTTGGGTGAAGGGTATAAAAACATAAACAACAACAACATGGACGGAAAAAGATTAATAAATTTTGTGTAGGCAATGTTGTAAACAGGGCTGTGGTGTCGGAGTTGAGTTTCTTGTACCGGAGTCGGAGTCGAAGTACCGACAAACACTCGCGACTCCGACTCCAAAACTTTTCGGCATAAAAAATTTAAAAAAATTTTCCAATATTTTTTTCCCAAATAAAACTACTTCGAAATTGGCGATGCAATATTTAAAATATTGATTCGAAATTTTAACAGAATGATTTTCTTGGTATATTTGACCATTTAAAAGGTAATGCGTTAAAAAAAGAGTTAAAAGTTAAATATGGACCAGTCTCATATACATTTAGCATTAAGGTTAGATTAGGAGTCGGAGTTGGAATTTCAGCGGATGGAGTCGGAGTTGGGACTTTTCGTTGACGACTTCACAGCCCTGGTTTTGAATGTTAAAAAAATATCAATACTTAATTTCTAAACAAAAAAACATAACAAGAAATTAGTACTTAAACGGACGTGGGGGTACCGTGAAATTTTCAAAAGAAAAAAGTACTGAAAATAGTACCATAGTACTGAATTTTCCATCACTGTTCCTAAGTATAAGTACATATCTATAGCTTCAATGTTAACCAAAGGTTGGCTTAAGCAAAAAAGTAAGTGAAATATTGAGGGAATAATACTATTGTAAAAAGCTTTATAAATTGAAATACAACTCATAGAAGCACATTCGAAAAAATGGTTAATATAATTAAAAATAATAATAAATATGCGTATTGTAACGTATATACAGTATGGGGTTCAAAATAAAAAATTTCGTGGTTTCACACCATGTTTCGTACATTGTACAACTGTTTTCGTATAAAAAGGCATACATTTTAATGCACAAAGGACCGAAGTAAACTTAACGGAACTGTCAAAGGTCATCTTCATATGGTTTTTGATATAGAAAAAAAAAACTCTAGGCAAAAGATTAAATATTTTTTTTATAGGCTGAATTATTTTCTCATGTTTTTTTTACAATTTGCAACAAAATGTTGCAATTAAATGTCGATCGAGCAAGAAGTCATTTGAGCGTAAATACACAATAATTAGTGATTGCACTCAGAAAAGTGATGACATTTGGCTGATTTGAAGTTTTTCACAAATCAAACCTTCGCATTTAAAAAATCAACAACTTTTTTAATTGTGCTCACAATTGTCATCTATTAGCGAAACAATAGAACTAAGATTTGATGATGGACATGTGATATGAGCAGAATACTTACATGCAGGACAAAAAGAGGAGGTAACAATAGCAACCATTTGAAAAAAAAACCACAAATTTGTGGTGGTTGTTAACTTTACGCTTAATCCGTAAATGTTTCAATTGATTGTTGGTTCGTTAGTAAATTCAATACAATTTTGAATTTAAATTTATTTGTATTTTTCTAATGTTAATCATGGAAAAACCAAATAAATTTCATGCATTTATTTAAGGGAAATTGTTCTTAACTAAACAGCTAACGAACTAACTAGACTTGATGGAAGATTGACATCCATATACATAATCATGCATTCATATCCTTAAACATGAAATTGTAATGTGTCCTTTTTTTATGTAAACTTTTTTTTATACTGTAAGGATCTCATCATCAAGTTGTCCACCATTGTAAATATTCTTTTTGGTTTTGGTAAATTTTGTTAAAAAATTTCATATTTAAATTTTGTTCATGTTTGATTATTGTTTGAGGGGTTCGTTCGTTCGTTTCATCAAAAAACATTTGGGAATCAAAATATTTATTTAATTTTTTAAAATGCATAAATAAGAAGAAATTATTTAACATTTTATAAATGTAAACAATTTATGGTTGTACAAAGATTTGATGTACTGTTTATTTAATTCTAAAGTTAACTTTAGTGTTTTTAAATGAAATATGTATAAAGATATTCGAAATGTAAAAACTTCTAAATGAAACCTTAATTCTTATTTTTCTCATTATTAAGGTCGTTTTTTTAAGCCCGATAGAACCTTGAAATTGTAAAAAATAACACTAGAATTTAAATTTTAATTAAAACAATTTTCTTTATTCGATAGATCAACACAGAAAAAAATTAAAATGGATTTCAATTAAAAAATTTGTGGTATTAATTAAAAATTAATTAAATTTGCACCAGAAAACAAATTAATAGAATCAATTAAATATTTAGTTAATATAAGTAAACGTTTAATTCAATTGATTAAATTTTTATTTATAACTGATTCTATTTTTGATTTTTGGTTTTATTGACAAACAAATTTGACGAGAATTATTTCTGTGAATACATGGCATTAACATTTGAAAATGATTTCGGGCAAATGTGAATCGCAGGTTTTTTTTTGACAAAGCGCCTACACGGATAGAAAAATGCATCTTCATATTGATGATACCCTAACATCAGAATTGTGAAATCAATGTTAGTACAAATGGCATCAATGATGCAAAAAGTGACATCAATGATTTTTAAAATTTTAAAATTTTTTTTTAATCTTTTTAAATTGTATTAAATTGTATTACTATAACTTCTTCTAGTTCCATACTATAATTAAAAGATGTATGTCTTGTTAAATGGAATTACAGATAAATAAAGAAACAAACAATCCAATGACGAACGTCATCCTAAATTGTTGGCATATTTTATGCGTCATCTACGCTATGACATCAATTCGAAGCCACATTTTGTGTACAGTGATAGAAAAGGCGTCATAACGCGGATTTATTTTGATATCAGTACAGACAAACTGTCATCAGTGCGATCGGTCCGATGACAACCTGTCATCAGTGCGCTGACATAATATATCATGTCATAATATATTATAAACATTATTTTCATGTTGATTAAACACATCAAATTTTTAAAGTAGAATTATTATGAAAAAAATATCGGGCATCCTGCTGGTGTCTTATAATTGAGAGTTCTTCAGTTAACAAAGGGCGGAATACAACAAAAGTGAAACAAACATATGTTACGGGTAAGTAAATAATGATATTCACTTAATTTGACTTAAGGCCAATTACAATGACTCAATTTCGATGACAGTTTGTCATCGCACTGATGACATGCTTTAGAAAACCTACTCCGATTCGTCATTTCTGTGATGCCAATGTGGCATCCCATAGATGACATAATTTAAATCTTTGACCATGATGACAATTTGGCCAAGTGATATTAAGGCTGACATCACAGTGATGTAAAGTGGCATAGGGTCAAAAACGAAGACACTTGTCAAAGTACTGAAGTCAAAATACGGCGCCTTTTCTATCAGTGTACTAGACGTCCAATCTTAGGCCACTTTTTCAAACATTACTAGCCGTATGTCACGAATAACACAAATAACATTGGCTTCCAAGGCGCCTATTGTTGCTGTTTTATCAACATAAATCAGTAAATTCACATAGCCGCTCAGGAAATAATCGAGAGGTGTCAAACCGCGCGATCGAAACAAGTGCAGCTCATATTAAATAGGTGCGATCCCGTACTTTTTGGGTAAAGTTCGGTAAAATGAGAGTAAACAAAAATTTCTCTCATTAATAGCAGTGTGGCCATTTTGCCGTTTTTGCGGCTAAATTTAACATTAAAAATTATTATTTAGCTGCAAAATTGTCATTTAGCACTTGGCATTTTATTAAGCATTTTTTGAAAATGTGTTTCGCTTTTTTTTTTTAGCATTATTTTAAAAATTTGGACGAATAGTTTTTTTTTTGATTTTACTTAAATTTTTTTTATTCTACATTTCTTAATTTTTCGAATTTATTCTATAAGCTATATTTCAGTTATGTATTTTATAAAGCTTTTTTTTTGTAATAGTTCTATTCCTTAAGTTTTTAGGAATGGCCTTATTCATAGAATAAATCCGATAAATAAAAAATGTTGAATATAATAAAGTAGCTTATGAAAAGAAATAATTCCCAGATTCTATTTGTTAAATTTTTTTGTAAATTGTAATAAATTTTGACTAAAACTATTTGTAACCAAAATGAAATTTCGTATGAAAACGGATAATTATTATGTTAAGAAACATCTTATCTGCCTTGTTAAAAAAAATCGAATATTCGGGAAATATTAGAAATGCCCTCATCATGTTGATTGTTAATATTATTTGCCCTTTGATATAACGATATAAAAGTACAAGAAGTATTTAGATAGAAATTCAATAGTGTAAATGTTTGAAAACATTTTTTTCTCTAAACTGCAGAAAAAAATTTAAAACTTGAACTTTTCTTAAACTATAAAAAATAAAATAATCTAAACAGTTTTATATATAATAGAAATAAATCGTTTAAATTTTCCATGTATCATGGGTTCACGGGGTCCCTAAATTTAAAATTTCATCTCAACTGCCTGTGCTACATATTTATATGTATCAGATGTTTTACCAAAATCTATCCACTTGTTTAAATATAACCATTTATTACAATTTCTTTAAAAAATAAATCACTAAATGTATTAAGGTTCGAATAAAATATCATGCTAGTAATACATTTTTAACAAAAATTTTTAAAAATTTTAGCATTATATTCAACATTTTTTATTTTTCGAATTTATTCTATGAGTTAAATTTCATTCCTAAAAATTTAAGGAATATAACTATTACAAAAAAGGCTTATTAAAATACATAACTGAAATTTAACTCATAGAATAAATTCGAAAAATAAAAAATGTTGAATATAATAAAGTTGCTTATAATAAGAAATAATTCCCAATATCTAATTTTAGCATTATTTTAGCATTTTTTGGCCGTGTCTAACTAATGGCAGAATAAGCTGTAAAAATTTTTTTAGATCTGGTCACACTGATTAATAGACAAAAATGTACAAAAGTACGGGAACAATAAAAACCAAATTTCTACTCCAAAAAAAAAAACGTTAATATAAAATGTGTTCAAATAAACACAGAAAAAAGTGTTTTATCAATTATAAAAATGGTTCAAAAAGTATTTAAATTTAATTAATGTGATAATTGAATCAATTATTTTTTTAGTTAAAAGAAAATTAAAAAATTAATTTTGATTTAATTAACATTTTAGTTGCTTTGAAATAAATTTTCAATTAAAATTTTAATTAAATAACAAAAAATCTTAATTGGCTTTTTTTCGTTTTAAATAAAATAATTAAAACATGTAGAATTGTTGTTGGGAATTGTCAATATTTATTTAAATAAATTAACACATTGTTTGAAATGGTAAAGTTTTTTGATAATTTTTTTAATTAAAAATATTATTTATTGAAATGTTTTGAAAAATTTAAAAAGCTATGTTAACTTTGTTAATTTTTTTTATATTAAAGCAAAAAAATTAAATTTAAAAAACTTCAAATTTTTACTTTTGGTCAAAAAAAAGGGGAAAATTTCCTATAGTGCATCGAGGTAAAATTTTCGTTTTGACGGTTAGCGGAAAATATAGCGGTTTTTTTTAATATCATTAGAATATACAATTTTTGTTCTAGGTACTTGAATATCTCAAATTTTTATCACATAATACGAGATTTCAATTCATTCAATTGAAGTCAGAAAGTGAAAAAAAATTTTTTTTTTCCAATTTTTTCTTTATTAGTTTTCGCTATAAAACATTTTACAACGTTTTTTAAATTTTCTAATTATAATTGCTTGTTATTCTGTCAAATTATATTCACGGACGTTTTGTAGTTCTTGTTAACTGAACGTTGATTATGCTGATTACACTGCTCGCCAAAATAAAAATAGGTCGGGATCATGAACTTTCTTTTGTGATTTTAATTGCCTTTAGCGTACTGAATTTAAATATATTCAAAGATTGATTCTATATCGTCTGGTTTTTTGTATGGGCTGGACTAACATTTCGCCCGAAATAAGTTCGTTATTCTTGCACATTTCATCACAACTTGAGAACTATTTGCCCGATTTTGATCAAAATACTTACAAATGATTAGGAAAAAAATTTCCTTTCCTTTTTTTTAGGAGCACCCTCTATGATTTACGTTTTTTACTTAAAACTTTACTTTGTTAACCTGAGATCAAAGCTTTTTTATTTAAAAAATCCATCAGCTGTTTATTGTGGTTCTATATGTAGTACATGACATTCGTATTATTGTCATTTTTATTGTTATTTATATGTTTTATGTTTTGTTCATAATATTTACGCTTAAACTTAGTCAAGTAGCAAGTAGATACTTGCTACTATTATGTACAGACAAATAAAACTCATGTGTGTTGTTTGTAGTGTTGTGTCAGTTATTTGTTTGATTTTCGAAGTTTCAATTCAAATATGTAGTTAGTGTTTTGGTTTTTACAATTTCAGTTGCCTTTAAGTTTTCACACTGTTCGAATTGCTGATTGGTTGAGATCATTCATGAAATTATTTTCATTCTTCGGTATTTGTGTGGAAAGAATAAAGTTAAATTATTAATAAGAAACTTAATTTAATAATTAACTAGTTCCCTTTGTGTTTCGTTGTATCTGTTTTTAAGTCATTATTTTAAGCTATTCCCATCTAAATTCATCATTATGAATGTTAAAATAAATGAATTAAATTTTGTCATACTCATGTTCCTCCAAATGTGTTTGGGAAAACTGCGTAAGTAGCATTTATTTATTTTAAATTTTAATTATTTAGTTTTGAAGATGTAATACAAATTCTAAATTGTAAAGCTAAAACTTGATTTATTTTTATTATAAACTCAGTTATAACACAGTGATATTTAAATTTTCTAAAAGCAGTGCGTATTTTTTAACTAAAACTCCCAAAAGGAAGCTAAAAACTTATTTATACCCTTCACCGAATGTAAAAGGGTATATATGTATGTATGAACATATAGATATAACTTTATCATTCCGTTTGTAGTTTCCTCAATATTGATATATATTTTGGATCCTTATGGGAAAAGAAGTTAAAATCATGATGTCCGTCTGTCCGTTGAAATGGGGGGTTCCGATGGGAACTCAATAGTTATACATTTATAGCACATACTAGCTTAACCCAGTCCGCTTCGCTGCCCTCATTAAAATAAAATATGTAAATTGTTTTAAATACCGATCTCGTGCATTGTTAACCAAGTTATTTGTACCAAGTTTTAATACTCTTACTGTTACCATTCACCAGTTACACAGAAATCTATATGGTATTTGTTTTGAAGTTGCCCCGCCTTTGTCTACAATAAGGCCCACTTTTTTACAGATATTGTTCACTTCTAAACAAGTTTTTGTGCCAAATTTGTAAATTGTAAACTGAAGCCATTCCAAAAATCTAGTTCGTGCCACACCCACTTCTGCAATTCCGTACATTTCTTACAGATGCTGTCTGTAAATTGATAAAATCCTGAAGCTTGAGAAATTAGATTTTCGCTATATTTATGTTTTTTCGCCATTGTTTTTTTATTGTTTTTTTTTTGGGGTTTTTTATGAATTTGGCTTAATTTTTGTATTTTTTTTTAAAGATTTATTATATATTAAAAAAAATTTTTTTAAGATTTTTTTATTTTTTTTTTTATTACATTTAAAAATAACCGGCTTTAGCAAAACTAAAAAAATCCAGTTAAACTGTTCGAATAATAACTGTTCAATCTTCCTAAATTTGTTGGCCCGTGTTATTATATGTGAATTTTTCAAGAAACGTTTTGCCTATTTTGTAAAATAAGACAATCAATCAAACGTAGCTGGCTTATTCCTGAAGACCTCAGACTTAACATATCCCCAGGATAATTGTCCAAAGGTAAATCAAAGTGCGTTAGTTGAATTCGCTTGGCTTCAGTTCTTGCACTGTCGAAATTTGACTTTTGACCTTCATGATTTTCAGGTTAATGTTTTCCGAATTTAGTAAAACCTTCAGTGTATATTTAAAATTATCTTGACTTTAATGTCCCCATTCGCTAAAATATGGCCAAACAATTTGTTTTTCCCGAAAATCGCGAAATTTAAATCGCAGGTACTAAAAAATTTATGAGAGGTATTGGTATAATTTTTTCATATTTTTATTCTCTTATATATCCTCAATAAATCCCAATGTGATGATTAAAAAATTCGAAAATTTGTTAAACCAAATTTTGAAAAAATTGAAAATGGAGTTTTGAAACTGTCGTGTTTTTTGGTCATTTGTTAACGGTGTCCTAAGAAGACAAAAACTCATATACAAGTAAATACAGGTATATTTGAAGTCGAAATAGGGGGGGTGAGACTGGACAGAATCGAAAAGTTTTTATTAACGGGCACCCTAATGCATATTTTTTAAAAATCAACCTCTTGTTTAAATATTACAATAAATTAGTATTAAGGTTATTTTATTGAACTATTAATGGTTTTTAATCCAAATTTTCATTGAATTTAATTTTCATTAAATTATTTTTATAAAATTTATTGATAATTTTTCATTCTTGACTGAGCTGGGAATTGAACCCAGGTTTTCACGGACAGGTTACCCAGACTAGTTTCGATTGTAACCACACAATCTCTTCAGTGGGGTTTGCCGTTTAGCTCTCACCGCCATTGACGATGGATGGATGACGTCATTAGTCAAACATCAATCTTTAAACCAAATGGTGTTTTACCTTGGTAGTTCAATTTATTTTTATACAATTTATTTAAATTTTTTGTTAATAAATCAAATCTTGTGAATTAAAAACGATAACCAGTTGAATAAAATAATCACAATACATACTACATAGTTATTGTGAAAATCAATAAAAATTCTTAAAAAATTGTGGAATTTTTAAAATCATTTCGCATGTTTAATGCCAGATACAGCTGTAAAAAATTTTGGATTTGGTCTATCACAATGAATTCTAATGTTCATTTTTAATTCGAATACGCCGGCGACCTACGTTTATAACGTTATATCCGTGTGTTGTGTATGGTATTTAATATTGCATGATCCGTAACTATTTAGTAGTAGCCTCACCTAAAGCGCTTCGCCACTCTTATTAAGCTAAAATTAGAAATTTTTTTTAAACATATCTCGTATATTGATAACGAAGCAATTTGTATAAATTTTAGATTCTTCTACTGTCGTCGTTCTCCAGATATTTGGACATTTTTTTTTTTACACAAGGACTTACTGCACATTAAAGAAGTTTGGTTTTCTCAGTATACGGGGGCGGATCAATAATTCCGTGACTTTTTTAAATGAAACACAGTTTTTTTCACAAAAAAAAAAAAAAAAAAATTATTTTCCAACATAATGTCCTTTTAGCTCAATAAACTTAGTTCAACGTTTCTCCAATTTGTGCATCCCTTCCAAAAAATGGGATTTTTCGAGGTCCATAAAAAAGGCATTTGTTTGACCAATAATTTGATCGTTGGAGCTAAATACTTTCCACCGAGCCAATTCTTAAGGTTCGGAAATAAGAAATATTCACTGGGGGCTAAATCCGGAGAATATGGCGGATGAGGTACCAATTCGTAGCCCAATTCATGTAATTTTGCCATTGAGACTGCCCACGTGTGCACCCTTGCATTATCTTATTGAAAAAGAACTTTTTTCTTGACCATATGGGGTCGTTTTCTTTTAAATCCTCGTTAAATCGGTGCAATAAGTTGGCATAATATTCGCCGTTTATTGTTTTTCCCTTTTGAAGGTAATCGATGTGGATTATCCCGTGTGCATCCCAAAACATTGTTGCCACCACCTTATTGGCCGACAAACTTACATTGGCCTTCTTCGGAGCCGGTTGACCCGGAGAAACCCATTGTTTAGACTGCTGCTTGGTCTCCGGAGTGTTGTAGTGCATCCATGTTTCATTCACAGTTACAAAACGTCGCAAAAACTCATTCGAATTGCGGTTAAACAACTGCAAACAATCCTTTAAAGTTGTCACACGATTACGTTTATGGTCAATTGAGAGCAAACGCGGCACCCATCTTGCAGACAGATTTCTTAAACCCAGCTGATCATTTAAAATCGAAACCACACTGCCATATGAAATGCCTATGGCATCAACAATCTCACGCACTTTTACTCTTAGATCGGCCAACACCATATCGTGAATTTTTTCGACATTTTCAGGTGTATTCAGTTGGCCGTCCAGAACGTTCAGCGTTATTTGTACTTGTGCGACCACAACGAAAGTCATTAAACCACTTTTTTACCATTGAAATCGATGGTACAGAGTCCCCATAATATTTATCAAGCCTTTCCTTGGTTTGATTGACGGTTTTTTTTTCCGCATAAAGTAATGTTTAATGAACACTGGAAATTCACTTTTATATTTTTTAAAAAATCCACGAGGTTGTATGTTTTAAACAGCTGTTAAACGCAAAGTAAATGACGGAACTTGCTCAAAACTTTACAATAATAGTCTTTTAACAGGTGGTACTTGATGGGAGTAGTGTTGCATTTCATATAACTACGAGGGAAGTTCGAAAAGTCACGGACTTATTGATTCGCCCTCGTATCATTTGGATCTATTCTGTCGCGAAATTAACCGGCACTTTTATTTGACGTACAATCAGCTGACTCCCAACTTTTACATGTATATTAAGAGGTGTTGCAAACCATGTTTTATGACGGTATATTGAGAAAACCAAAATCATTAACGGGCAGTTTATCGGTATAATAAATTTATATCGACATTAAGTAACAGGCAGTTTGTCGACACATTGAGAAAATATCCAAAACTATTACAGCCATATTAGAATAAAATTTGATGCGTCATCGAAACATTTCAAGGTCCATACTTTACCATAAAAAGTTAAAAATTTGTTTCAATATGTATTAATTTAGCTGAATTATTATCAACCTAAACACACCTTTAGTTTTAAATAATTAATATATCTTATATTTATTAGAAATACTAGTTTAATTTACACTAGAGCACTAATATAATAACGCAAAATGTTATTTAAAATTATATTTGTTTTACAAATAAACCAATTGTTGCTCTATAAAAGAACTTAAAAAAATATTGCAAAATATTAAAATTTTTGCAAATTAAAACTAATCAGAAGAAGTCAATACAATTCTAACAATATATTTTGTTATCCAAACCAAAACTATTAGGTATTTTAATAAATTTGGATGTTGTTAATTTTTTCGAAATTATTTTTGTTTTAAATTGGATTTGGCTTTGTGCAATAATGCAGTATTTACAGAGTCTGATAGTTATACCAATAGTACATACCATTTTATAAATCCTACATCCCGATATTTATTTTTACCTCTAATACCCCTGTTTTCAAATGCATTTTTTGCATGTGTGAAAAAATAAACTTAACTTTACCACTTATTACAACATAATTGTTATTTGTTTTGTTTAAACATTTTTGCAAAATCAGCAGAGATAATAAACAAATAAAGAAAATAAATTTATTAGTATTTTTTAAGCGCCTTTTAAGCAACGAATGTACAAGTAAATATTTGTAAGTGGGTGACATTAAATGTGTGTGGAATATTTAAAATGTAAATAAAAAAAGTCATAGACACATTGAATATAGTTACATAGGAAAATTATTTAATTCAAATACAGTTAATTAAAACGACAATTGTAAAATCCCGGGATTAAAAAAAATTACTGAAAAAATTTACGCATGATTGCAGCGATTTTTTTTTTATACTCTGCACGTTTTTTTTTTATAATTCAAGGTCGGCTGCCTTTTTCAAGTTTGGTTTAATGCGAATAATAGTTGTATTTGGACGTTAAATATCAAATATAGCGAACGTGTCTCTTCAATAAAATAAATATCGAAGAAGTTGGTTATTGTAAACAAAAGTAAATAAATATCAAAATAACTAAAATTACTTACGAAATATTTTTAAACCTTGTTAAAAATAAATACAAGAACTAGTTGCAACACAAATTATAATTTTAAAACCGAGAGTAAAAAGATTTTAGAGGTGGGTTTTATATGTGATCTTCAAAATATGAACCAATCTTTGTAGATGGTTTAGCCGTATTAAGGACTATTCTTAAACTACGCTTTATATGGGACCTCGTCAAGAAAATTTTTAAGTTCGGCTCCGACTCTAACTGCTGAAATTCTTTAAGTCTGACTCCAACTCCGACTCCTACCCTAATCTTGATGATCCTTATTTGACTTAAAACTTTTTTTAATGTAGTACTTTTTAAATGGTAAAATTTAGCAAAAAAATTATTCTGTAAAAATTTCAAATCGATATATTAATTCTTACACGTGCAACATTGAGCTTTAATGTATGTAGTTATTTACGTACGTAAAGTAGAAAAATTTTGTAGTCGGAATGACGGGTACTGCGACTGTATCAATATTATCTATCTCGCGCTTTTGCAAAACTTAACGCTTTATAAGTTGCAAGTAGACAACATTGTTTTGCGAAGGTAAACAAAAATAATGTTTTTTTAAGTGTCATTAAAAAAGTTAAACAATATTATCTATATATAAATCGGCAAAGGCAAAACGGTTAACAACACTTTCCGTCTCTGTTTGTCAACAAAAAATACACAATTTAAAAGGCATTTACCTACAGAAGTGCACAATGTATATATTATTAAGAGTGTAAAAAGGGTACAAATTCGGTGACTTCATATCTCCAAAACTAATAGAAGCCCTAAAAAAATGTATACTTATCGTTGTTCATTAAAAAAATAAGCGGACAGAGAGTTTGAGTTCCCCATTTAGCTTTTAAACCAATAAGTATAGGAATAAAGGCTATACCAAATTCGTATCTTATCTAAAAAATACAAATATAAATTTCGTACTTTTTTGAAATTCGAACGTTTTATGGAATAAAATCGTACCCATTGGTACGTTTTTTTAAAAACCTTTTTCTCTGTATATTGACATATAACGCAATAAATTATGGTCTCCCACTACAACACTGAAATTTTTGATACTTCAACGGAGCGAAATAATTTTTAGAAAGGGAAAATACGGGAAATTTAATTACTTTCTTTTACTTTTCCGTGCTGCGTGTGGTAATTTTTAAATTTTTTGTAATATTGAACTTAGAAATAAAAAATTATTTGTGCAAGGTCTTGAGTGAATGAGAACCTATAAGATGAAAATAGGTTGGCACTTTTTTGTTCTTCAACTCGTACTTTTTGAATTTTATTTAATATTGGACCTAGAAACATAAAATTAAGCATTCATTGTTCTGAGGGAATAAGAATCTGTAAAGGAGAGGTTCTACAACTGGTACTTTTTTTAATTTACTTTAATATTGGACCTAGAAACATAAAACTAAACCTGCAATGTCCCGAATGGGTGAGAATCTATAAGAGGGAACTTTTTTTGGTCTTCAAATGGTCCTTTTTGCATTTCCGTTAGTATTGGACCTACAGGGTGGCGCAAATAAGACCTAGTGATGTTAAACATGTATAACTCTTGTAATAACGGTTTTTTTAAATAATTTATTTTTATATGTTAAACACATTTTATGGAAATTTAACGTGACTATGTGTGAAATATGACATCAGACAACTGACCACCATTTTGGTCGATACAGGCATTGGCTCTTTTTAGCGCATTTTGCATTACACGGCGTAATGTTTCTGGTTGCAGGCGCCGTATTTCGTCTCGAATATTCTGCTTGAGTTGTCCAGTTAAATCTGGCGAACGTTACAAAAACGGCGCTAATTTCGCTGCGTCAGAATAATTGATCGTTGAGAAGAATAATAAAAATAGATAATTTTAATGCGTTGTTGTTGACTGTAAGTATTCATTTTAAATTTCCAAGAGTTCAGTTATAATCTGCAAAAAGAAAAAGTAAATTATGTTAAAAAAATAAAAAAGTTTTTTGTGTTTTACATCAGCTGGTCTTTTTTGGGCCACCCTGTAGAAACATAAAATTAAACATGCATGGCTCTGAGTAAATAAGAATCTGTGAGGAAGAACTTTTTGGTACTTTTCGTTCTTTAACGGGTACTTTTTGAATTTTTAATAATTCTGAACATAGAAACATAAAATTCAGCATGCAGAGTGCTGAGTGATTGAGAAACTATATTTAAGAGGCGAAATTTTTGTACTTTTTCTTTTTCAATTGGTACTTTCTGACTTTTTTCATATAATTCAACTTAAAAAACTAAATTAAACATTCACCGACTTGAGTAGAAGAGAACATTTGGTTCGGAGGTTGGTTCCTAGCCAAATCTTTCCACTAAGACGAAAAAAAAACGAATTCTCTATACATTTAAATTCATATATAATTATATGTATGTTTTCTTCATATTTGCATAAAAAATTATGGTCGAATTTCGACCACTTGGCAAACTCTAGTTTTTATAATTTCCCAAATCAAAAAACAAAAAAATTTAGTTATGTTATTAATTTTAGCACTTTTTTACACATTTCTTTGTGAAACGATTGTTATAAAAACTACTTTACAAATACAAAATAACAAAAAATGATAAGCTGTTGCTTAAAATTCCGTGCGAAATAATATGAGCTGCACTTGTTTCGCACGGAAAATAAAAATGTTGCTAGAGACATTTTGAATGTTTTTCTTAATATAAATGGAGTACAACTCAATCAACATTTTTTCGTTTGTGTTTCACAGAATTTTTTTTTTTTTATATTGAGTTTGACAACATTTCGCACGAAATACTAAACAGAGTACCAGGCTTTATGTAAAAATGTATTAGTTAAAAGTGAAGAATAACAAAAAGTAAGAGTTAACACTGTCATACACCAAAATTATTTAGGCGTTCTTATGTACATATTTAGATTTATTGGAGTCCATAGACACCGAAAATAGTTTTAGTTTTTTTAGGTCACTTCGTAAAGTGACTTTATAATGGTAAATGTACTGAATAACTTCGTTGTTTCCCAAGGGCTTTCCATCATTTTTTTTATTCTGTTTGAAGGACCTGAGGGGATACTCTCTATTGCGATGCGAAAGAAAATTATAGCAAATCTAGTGATTGGTACTCTTTAATGCGTTTGCGAATTTGTCTTTCGCATCTTTTTATTTTTTTCTTTTCGAAAACCATCACTATTAATTTTATTTAAATTTTCCAATATCAAACTCATTTTACATATTTTAACAATCTGCGCCATATTTTTTTTATTACCAGTATTGCTTATTTTTCAAACAATTTTGCGAAAGTGATAGAGAGTACCAAGTTGGCATTTCGCTATCGCATCTGAATTGTATTCGCATCGCAATAGAGAGTATCCCCCCTGATTGTGTATTTATTTATAGTGGTTGAAGTTTGAAAAAACAAATTTTTCAAAAAAAAAATAATTTATCTCAGGCTCTAACTTCCTTATGGGAAACCAAACAATATACGGGTGTCTGGTGGCAGATTTATATTTTCAAGCTTAAATAAAAAACGTAACAATTGACAAAAAGTTTTATTAAGGGCATTGAACGATTGAATGGAAATGCGGATTTTATTTTTTAAAGAGTATGTCATCCAGATACGTTGCGTCGAGTTGAATACACTGTTCAAAACGGAGCCTTGTGCTCTGCGCCATACGCTGCAGTAAACTTGGTTCAATTGAGCTGATTTCTCGACGAATAATTTTCTTTTAAGCCACAAAAGATTGGGGATTGTCATTATAAACCCATAAAAAAAAATCCATGGGAGTTAGATTGGGCGACCTCGGTGGCCATGGAATGCTCCCAAAGCGACTAATCAGTTTTTGGGAGAAATTTTCCCGAAGCAAATTCATCGAAGCTCTGGCTATGTGAGCAGTCACCCCATCCTGTTAAAACCACGTGTGTGAAGAGTACGATGGATGAGCTCGTAGGTTTGGCAAAATGAATTCCGTAATCATGCGTCGATCATTTTCACCTTTGATATTCGTCGCCTGGCCTCGAGAATTTTCGAAGAAAAAATGGTTTAATTATCTCATGCGTGGATAAGGCACACCAACCAGTTACCCTAGAGCAATACAATGGTTTTTGGTGTTTAAATCGAGGGTTGAGGGTTCTTGGATACCAGTAATGGCAGTTTTGCTTGTGGAAGTGGCCGTTTAAGTGAAAATGAGCCTCGTCGCTCCAAAAAATGGTGCGAAAACGCTCCAGCATCGTTTAACGAAAATTTTTGCGTAAATCAAAGACACTTTCTTTCAGTTCTTGAACGATTTGAATTTTAATAGGATCGCTCTTCGAAGTCCCAGTGAGGCTGCTCTTTTCCGTATTGAAAGTCGCGGATTTTCACGTAAACTGCTTTAAACCAGTTCAATGTTTTCGGGAGTCCTTGAAGATCTACTGGGCCCTGGCCGTGGGACATCCATAGCCGAAGCAGTTGCGCGGAATCTCTGCACCCACGAACGAATTAAATTTACACTTGGTCCATCACGCATTCGCCGAATGCCGAACAAAATTTTCGACGAGCAATTACCTAACAATCATTACTCTTAAAAATGTATCCACAGCGAACACGCGATGCTGACTTGACCACTGCGACATCGTGACTGACAAATCCGCACAATCGATAATTCCAACGGCGCCTCCCTTCCTCCGCACCGTTTATTACTTTTTGCAATAATCGTATTTAACAATATGAATTTGCCACCAGCCTATATATTTATTATTGTAATAAAAGAACACTAAGTAAACTTTGCAAAATGGGTAACTACAATTCAATCGGTTTACAAATAAATTAATTATGCCTTTTTTGTGTCCTGACTTTTTTGTTTCTGGTTTAGAAATTACATGTTTTTCTCTGCTTTTTATAAATTTCTCTGTCAGTATCACGCTTTAAAGACCAGCAATAGTTAGAAAGCACTGATTTTAGTTTTTCCTAAATAACGCTGTTAAATTCTAAATATTTCCTGGTGAAATCGTACAGTCAACTAAGTCAGCTTAGACCATATTTACATTATGCATTTAACGCCGCAACTTTTGATATTACTCCAAAATTTGAAGTTTGCGTACAGATAGAAGTTT
The DNA here is from genome assembly GCA_943735925.1 of Pollenia amentaria. Lineage (NCBI taxonomy): Eukaryota > Metazoa > Arthropoda > Insecta > Diptera > Polleniidae > Pollenia > Pollenia amentaria. The sequence goes on along the minus strand of OX031010.1, from coordinate 19,643,466 downwards.
TAAAACTTAATTTTAATCTTATTCGTATTTTGTCGTGTTATCCTTCCGATCAGACTTTTGATCTAAACTTTTTTATACTAAATACTTTTTAAAAGTCCACTTGTTTTTTATTCCAGCTTCCTCCATTGTACCCTGCCATCGTGATGATCCCGATTTGGAGAACTGCATTATTACCGCGGTGGAAAATATAAGACCTCTTTTAGCTCATGGCGACTTAGGAGATGGTTATCATACTCCTCCACTAGAACCATTGTACTTAGACAACATAGAACTGGGAAGGGGAAGGCAGTTTCATGCGGTTTTTAGTGACATGGAGGTAAAGGGTGGCAGCGATTTTATTATAGATAAATTATCGTAAGTACATAATTAAAAATTTTTAATTTACTAAAAAATTAAAAGTGTATTACAGTACTACAGTACTTTTCGCTTATAGTTCCGCTTAAAGGCCAAAAACGGATTAAAGCCAAAACTGTCATATTTAATTGAAGATTTTGTCGAATTTCATACAAATTATTTGTTCTAAGGTCCATTTCGCTTGTAGTCCATTTTTGTTTAAAAACTTTATGCAAAAAAAAAAAAAAAATCGCTGCAGTCCACTCTTTTTTTTATATTTTTTTAACAAACTGGCAATATGTTTTTATTTACCTTTCTGTCAACTTTTATAAATGTCAAATTTTGGTTAATTCATAAAAGAAGAAAAAAATAGTTAACACGTTATATTGAGTGGTTTTATTGAAATAAATAATTTTGATATAGTCCAAAATGTGGATTATACTAGGATTCTCATTTATCCATAAAATGGCTTATAAAAACAAAGTGGTTGCAGTCCAAATTTGCGTATAGTCCACAAAAGTTGTGCAACTACTGTAGTGGTCTATAAGCGAAAAGTACTGTACTTGTTAATGAAATCTAATCAATTTCGTATTTTCAGAGCTGATGCTTCAAATTTGGCGTTCGATGTGGCTTTGACGTTGCCACGTATTGATTTTAATGCCAAATATTTTATGAAACTTAATATTTTATTATTGGACCTGCAAGGGCGTGGCAATGTTAAGGGTTTTGCAGGCAAGGATTTCTTATAATTTATAAAAATAATAATTAATCAAAAATTTGAACTTAGATTTTTTTTTTTTTTTTTTTTAACAAAATCGAGTAACGGGCCCTTTTAACAATATAAAATTAAATTAATTTAACAAGAAAATTAATAAACTGTCGGTTAGGTTAACGAGCACTTTTTAACCAACGGTTACGATTATCTGTTTCACCATCTCCCGGTTACTAACCAAAAAGAGCTCTGTTCCACATGCATAATGAAACGGTCCGAACTTGCACAAAGTTGCCCAAAGGCGTTCCACAATTTTTGTGCAATTAAGAGAGTAATTGAGAGTATTTTTTTTAATTTCCTATTCAAATTTGCCCGAACTTTTTATTTGAGTAAGTTTGGACAAGAATTAACAATCAACTGTTTTTGTTTACATATGAAACTGATAAATAAGTTAATCAGAAAACTAACAAGCAAAAGCAAAAGTATAGGTTTTATTAAAAAATATATTAAAAAGCAAAATGTAGGGTTTTAATGAAAATAATTAAAGTGGTAAATACATTATTGAATACATATTTCCCTTAATCGGTAATATAAACAAAAAAAAAAAAAAAAAAAAAAATTACAATGATGCAAATGTTTTGGTTTTATAATGTTAAAAGTCATAAGCGTCTAAAATCACTTAAATTGATCTTAATTTGAAAAGTAAGCAGCATTAGTATTTGAAGAAGTGCAAAAATGGTGTTTTGCGTTCCAGCAATTTTGGGTAGATTTGCCAAATTTAAAGAGTAATTTAAATTTTACTCTCATTAGTCCGAACTTGCTCGAGATCTTGTGGAACACACCTAACATTAGATAGAAAGTGTGGCAATATTATCTCTGTTTGTTTACGAAAAAGTGTGTAATACGAAACATAAAACTGATATTTAATATACGGGCCTGTTCTGAAAATCACGTGATTTTAAATTACGTGCTTTTAAAATCACTCGTCTGATTTTGTGGGGTATTGAAAATCATTCGGGTTTTATGTTTCTCGGTGTGCTTATTTAAAAACAACTTCTCCATTAAATAGTTTCAGTTACGTGCGAATCGTAAATTGTGAAAAGCAAACTTACGGTTAAGGTATCGATTAAAATTTAATCACATATTTTGAAAAGGGCCGTAAAAGTGATAAAAATCTTTTTATTTTAATTTTTAGAAAATGCTAAGGCCGTAGTTAAAATCCGCGGCGTACGTGTACTTCAAGATGGTGTGGAATATGTTCGATTTACTAAGTTGCCTTTGAAAATTAAAATCGATGTCTTTAAAATGAATTTGGACAATTTATTCAATGGCGATCGTGTATTGGGTGAAGTTGGTAACACAATTATTAATGAAAATCGTGATCTGTATTTAAATGAAATTATACCGGGACTGGAGAAAGGTTTGTCTAAAAAGTTTCTAGATATTGCCAATATGGTAATGGAAAATACTACATACGATGAAATGTTTCCCATATAATTTTTGGTCATAGTAAAATGACTTTATAGATAAATAAGTATGAGTATAAGAGTTGACCTTAAAGTTTAGTAAGAGGGGATTTTCTTTAAATGTTAAACTATTTTTTTTTTGGAGGTATGCATATTTTTATACATAAGACTTTTTTTTTAATAATTATTTAAGTATACTAATAAAAAGTCGGAAAATTATTTGAGATCTCAATTTTCTTAAACCTTGTAAAAGTGTTATATTAAAACTAAATTAGATTTAGTTTTATTTTTGTGTTATTGGTCGTTTTAATTTTAAACGTAAAAACGTGTTTTGTGCTTGCGTGCGATATGGGACATATCGTACTAATCATCAAAAATCCTCTCTGGTTTCATATACATATCGTCAAATAAAACTAAATTTGATCAAGTTTTATTAAAATGTTGTTATTTTTTCGCCTTGGGCGTATTTAAGTGTTTTCCAAAAGTGCTCTTTATACGGTTCCTATGGTAATTTATTTTCGATTACTTTTTAAAACACTTGTGGCCATATATCGGCAATAAAGCGGTGAATGTTGTCCTCCAAGTGGGCAATCGTTTCGGGCATATCGGCGTATACTAGCGACGCCACATATTCCCACAGAAAATAGTCTAACGCGTTAAATCTCACGATACTGGAAGTAAATTCACGATTCCGAAACGTAAAACTATGCGGTTACCAAACGTTTCCTTCAATTAATCAATTGTGGCACGAGCTGTGTAACATGTTGAGCCATCTTGTTGAAACCACAGCTCCTGCACATCATGGCTGTTCAAGTGATGAACGAAAAAGGGAGTAGTCATGGATCTATAGCGGTCACCATTGACTGTACCGTTCTAATCAGCATCGTTTTTAAAGATGTACGGAACAATGATTCCACCAGCCCATAAAGCACGCCAAACAGTCAGTTTTTCTGGATGTAACGGTGTCTCTACATACACTTGAGGATTATCATCACCCCAAATTCTGCAGTTTTGTTTTATTGACGTATCCATTCAAACAAAAGTGTTCTTCATCGCTAAACAAAATTCTCTTCGAACAGAACAATGATTTTCAAGATAAATTTGCACAATTTAGAAGCGTTGTTCTGGCGTCAGTCAATGCATGTTGAAATGCCAAACCAAACTAAACATAACCCACTTGACAGCTGACAAAATGGCCGCCAGTTAAAAAAGTGCTGCTAACTTAAAGTTTTATACCTCTGTAAAAACACCCTTTATTGTAATTCCAACAATAATTCTGCGGAAAAAATGTTGGCATGAATTTTTTTTATTAAAGTCTGGTAGATAATTTCATGGCATTTATTTTTTAAATATGATTTCCAGCATATGTCTTCCGCGGCTACGGGTTAAATGTTCCATTCGATCATTCCAATTTTTTGACTACAGTTTCCAATAAATCTGGCCGTATGGCATTCCAATGCTTTAAGAGTTGCTGATTAATCGGCATAAACCAATGACTAAACTTCGCCCCATTAAAAGTAATCCAGACGCTTTAAATCACACAAAACAGGGGGCTAGTGAACTGGAAGGATCACTTCTGGAAATAAAGTTGTAATCAAATTACGTTTACAATAAATCGACTGTCAAAAAAAAAAAAACAACTTTAATGGATGTAATGGTGATGCATTACCGGCTTGATTATTGTCTTCGCTCCAAATACGGAACTTTAGCTTATTGAGGTAGCCATTTGACTAGAAATGAGCTTCGCAAAATGGACGAAGTGCTCTCTCTATGAACATCGTGAACAGATTTATTTTTTTCAAAGTAAATTTTAATGCGAGTAATTTGGAAGTGTAGTTCTAGACTTAAACGATTCATGATGACTTGCCAAACCTTATTGAACAGAAATGTCAACACAGTTTGACATTCTCAGCTGTCAAAACATAGTTATCGATATCAAAAGTTCTCATGCAACTATAAAAACACCCGAAATATGGTGGGCTCGGAGCTGAACCGAAGTCGTGAAATATAAAGAACCTTATATTATATATGTATAATATATATAATATATACATATATATATATATCGAAAAATCGATGGTACAACGATGGCCGATTTTGTACTTACAAATCGTCCCACCCTTCTGACTTGATGATCAAGTCAGAAATGAAGATGTTCATGACAGCTGGAAGACTTGCAGCTAGAGAAAAAATTATATACAAAAATCAAGAAGGAAGAATAGTGAATGAATATAACTATCTGGATGTAATCCTGACACCAAAATTGAGTTTAAAAAAATATGTTGAGAAGAGAAACATTGCAACTAAAAATAGCATTAATGCAACGTGAAGCAGCTTTATGAATAAGCCCAACGTAACAGTAAAAGTGAAATGGAAACTTTTCCAAGCTGTATGTCGTTCAATACGAGCATACGCTGCTCAAGTATGGGGTTATTGTTTTTATGATGAAGTAGATAAACTTCAACGGTACTTTTTAAAAAGAATTTTAAAACTACCGGACTTTACACCAAACTATGCATTGTCACTTGAAACTAAAGCAGAATGTAGCTATTTTTACACGCTAGAATTGCATATGAATTATATATACAAAACATTATTTCAATACAGACAAAATCGATTACCACATAAATTATCTCTGATGATGTTACAAAATAATTTATTTTGGGCAAAATAAATAAACGAAATGGGCAGGGAATTTGGTATAAGTTTTGGTTTTGAAGATATTTTTGCGCCAGAATGGGCACAAAAAGGAACTTTATTGATACAAGAATTAAAATCAAAAACTCTTGAAAATATGAAACAACAGTATATCGCGTTTTTATAAAAACTTGGACCATAACTTGTCGGTAAATTACATCGATAACATAAAAAACCAAAGGCATCTTGGAATAATTTTTAAAACAAGATCAGATTTGTTACCATTAAACGCAAATACATTTAATACAGCTGAAAATAAATCGTGCACATTATGTAATACAGGAGAAGATGAAAATTTACAACACTTTATGGCAAAATGCCCAATATTTAGGGAATTCCGATACAGATATTTTGAAAAACCATATCTCAATGAAATGGAACTTATAAACATTTTGAATGGTAAAATACCCAATGGGTGGAATAGTATTTATAACAATGTCGAAAACGCAATAAAGTATAGAAATATGATGGCTGAAGAATTCATGTAATTATATACTTAATCATTATATCTACTACAACTATATCAGCCCAATTATGAAAGAAAAACTCCCCGGGAGTTTTCACCCTTCTCCCATTTTTCCTATGTTAATTCAATTGTAGAAATGGGAAAAGGGAAAAAACTCCCAGGGAATTTTTATTCATAATTGGGCTGTATATATTTTGATCATACTTTTTCTTTTTTTGAAACATGTTTATACTAATTTATTATTTAATGCTTTTAAATGCTTATACAACAGACGACGATATGTCATTGTTATTTAATTTCTTTATTTTTATAATATCTTAATATTTTAAATAAAGAACATACATACATACATACATTTATCTATTTCAAAACTGGTGCGAAATTCTCCGCAAGGATTAACTGTTTGGAGTTTTGTAACGGTGTTATACCCAAGTTAATACCATGAAACTGACGCCGTGGATATTTAACATTAGTTTCGGCTGGTTCGGTTTCAGATATAATTTATCGCGCTTAGGGTTGTCGTAATGATCTATTTTTGATAGTCAGTAATAGTTCAATGCAAGAATTACTTCTTTCTGTGGGTTCAAGATGCACTTAAAATATACCAAATCGTGTTTTGGTTTTAATTTGTGTTGTATCCAATTTCCTTACTCTTGCGAAATCATGGGTGCTAATTCTGGCAGTCGTGATCGAATAATTTTTCGATTCGAAAGCAATTTTATTTCTAATTATTTCAGTAGATCGAAATTATTTTTTCAGTGTTGTGAAAATTCAACTTAATGCTTTACAACACTAAAAAAATAAATTCGAATCGTCCAGTATCGACTGAAAGAATTATAAATAAAATTGCTTTCGAATCGAAAAACTATTCGATCACGACTACCAGAACTAGCTCCCTGATGATTAAAAAATTTTTGAAATTGCTTTTGCCAATCGTCATCTTTGAACCTTTTGAATGCCCTGGGCGTTCTTTGACTTTTGTGCCAAAATCTCCACTTCCGAACCCCACGTAATAATCTATGGAACTTATTCAGGATAAGCTTCGGTAAGCAAACCAAGTGTTTAAGCTGCACTTTTTCTCCCTCCACCAAATGTGGAAAAGGTATAAGTGTATCATTCCGTTTGTAACGATGTTCATCTGTAGGCGTACATGTTGAAATGGGGCTTTCAAAGACGTCAGATATGACGGGGACTAGGTTTTTATATGGTTATACTTACTTTTTACCCGCTATCTTGCCAGCGTCTCTTTTCTTTAGTGGACATATTTTTTTAGCCAAAGTTTATGTTTCTAGGTTTTAACAAAAAAGTACCAACATTTTTCTTCTTATAGACTCTAATTCATTCAGGACCCTGCGCCTATAGTTTTTATGTTTCTATGTTCAATATTAAAGAAAATTCAAAAAGTACTACATTTAGAACGAAAGAGTAAAAGAAAGAAATTTAATTTCCCGTATTTCCGTTTTTTGATACGAGTACTTTTTTCTCCCCATTGAAGTATCAAAAATTTCAATATTGTAATGGGAGCCCCTAATTAAATACGAATGCATACAAATATGTATGTATGTAAATGAATGGAGAAAAATGTTTTGTAAGAAATTTACCAAAAATTAACGTTCGAATTTCGAAAAAGTACCAAATTCATTTCTGTGTGTGTGTGTGTTTTTTTTTTTTTTTTTTTTTTTTTTTTTTTTTTTTTTTTTTTTGATAATTTACGAATGCGATATAATTTATTGGTTTAAAGGTTGTTAGTTCAAAACATAGATGGTGTGAAAAAAAGTTTCAAAGTAAAGGTTTAACCATTTACTCCTCAAAAAACCAGACAACTGTCCGCTTATTTTTTTTAATGAACAACGATAAGTATAATTATTTTTTTGTATCTCGTTTGGCTAAGGAGGTATGGGGTTAGCTAATTTGCCCATTTTTATCCCGTCTTATTGAATTGATTTGGCAAAATGGTAACCTCCGGTCAAAATTTCAGGCGTTTAGACTGTGCGATGATGAATCACTCAGTCAGTCACGTTATAAATTTAAATACATATACATATAAAGCAGATGAATATTAAAAAAATTACACACGGAGTGACAAACTTAGCATACCCTCATTCACCACTAGTGGTGACGAGTATAAAAACAATTTTTTTTAACATGCCGAACATTTTCTTCCTTTTGTATAATTTCATATTTATTTTGTTGCATATAAGTTTCAGTTAATATTTTTTTCTTAGTTATACTTTATAATTTTATAAATTTTTGCTGAAATCTTATTAAGTAAACGTTTTTAGATGAAAGACTGAAGGCATCTTTTAAAATTCATAATTCAATTATCTACACCATTAAATATAAAATTTAATGCTCTTTTTGATTGAGCCTAAATAGTGGAACATTTTATGTTTCTTTTGCTATTTTTATTTTAGGGCACACATACAGCTTAATGTCAAAATAAATTTAATACAAAATGCACTATGGACTGATAATGTCAAAGAAGCAAACTTTGAAATATAATTAGAAATTAAATATTTAAGATTTTTCTTTGTAAATATGACATATTTAATAGAAATTAAAAACGAGAAAAAATAAGTAATAAATATATAAGACTATTAAGACTCTGGGTCAAAAATTTAAAGAAAATACTATAAAAACCTTTAATTTATTTAAAGCTTTATACGCAATAATTGCTAAAATATTTAAATTTTTAAGTAAGAATTTGTTAAAAAAAAATTGTTTAACAAAAACCTTTTCCTTTGGCTCATTAAATATTACTTTCTTCCTCTACTGAAAACTGGAAAAAACACTTGGAAGGAAGCCTTCTATTCTTATTATAAATGTCAACTTGTTTTGAATAATTAATAACATTTTTGATAAAAAAAAACGTGCGCAGGTAATTTCTTAAAAAAAAAAAATAATAAAATAAAGATTTTTTTCTAATTTTAAAAAGCTTCTTTCTGTTGTACCTTGTGTGTCCGTTTATCAAGAGCAGCACCCTTTCAACAGAAGTTGTCGTAGCAGCAGCATCAACAGCAAACTCAAATCTTTTGTATCCATTCAGTTATTTTCGTTCCACCCCACCTACACTGAGTACTAATGTGATAGTCTGCTTTCCACCAACCACTTTTGTAGAAGAAAAATGCACGAAAATAAATTGTTAATGGCCACGCATACATAACGCGTTTTAAGATATTTTACTTTTATATCTATTATTTTAAATACAAAAAAGTATTATGCATATAAAATACAATAGTCATGGCCGAATTTAAGATGGACTAAATATTTAGACTGATATTTGGCGAAAATTTTAACATTTCTAGAACGGAAGGCAGAAATGCGTCACTACTTGTGTTTATAAGCACTGAACAATGCCTTAAAGGTGGGCATGTACAGCGACTGGAAATCAGACATTTTGATTATGCCGCAGTTGTGGAGGCGTAACTTAGGAGGTGATGTGCTAGCGGGAGGACTAATATCCAATTTAGAATCTGCTACTTTCGAGCTTTTATTTACAGTCAAATTATGATTAAAAATTCCCCGGGAGTTTTTTCCCTTCTCTCATTTTCTCCTATATATATTCAATTTTATTGCATTTTTAACTTCGCTAATAGTTGGGATTGATTCTACAGTGATAATTATAATTAAATGGTAACCACGGTTTCACAATATGTCAATAGGTTGACCTAAAAAAAAAGCCGAAGCTTGGAATTCTATAACCAAACAATTATAAAACAGCGGACAGAAAAGTCTTTTATAACGCGTTTTGTGTGACTTGCCATTTTTCGATAAACTTTAAAAACCCACGATAATCGTCGACGATTTAACGCTTGTTATTTACTTCTACCTTTTAAGTAGAAACGAAGAGGAAATGTACTATATCCAATCTGTAATAAATTGTTTGATATTTTTCTCAATCTAAACATATACGTCCGTTCTTCTGATGTTTTAAGTACGGCTGTAAGTTTTAACAGTTGTCATTCATCTTTCGTTTAGAACAAGGCGAATTCACACAGGTGACCGTATCTGCTAGCTGTCCCTTTTTTAGTTATATGTATTCTAAGGCTGAACCCACACCAACAAAAGCCAAAACAGTTTTTTTTTTGACTAAGACAAGAACAGAATATTAGTTCTTATGAGACAACCCACACCAAACAAAACTGCCGCAAGGGTAAGCATATGAGTGTCGTCGACTTAAAATTAAAAAAAAAAATGTCAAACTCCATCAAAAAAAAAAAAAAAAAAAAATTAACAGACAGCATAACTCTCTCTCTCTCTGCATAGCTATCTCTGCGCTCACCTGCATCAATTCGCCTTGGTTTAAGGCCCAACTATAATATGCATAAGTTGGCTTAAGTATTTGTGCGAATACATGTGTCAAACCATATTAAACTTAATGAAACTTTTTGCTAAGTTTTGTGAAACTGTCATTTGCTTAGCAAAGTACGAAACTGATCGCGCTTTCCTGGTGGAATCAAATGTTTTTTGATTTTGTTTTTCTTTAAATGCATTTGAGAGGCTTTTTATTTATTTTTGACAGAAGCTAAAGAAAGCTCATGGATATTATAGTTGGGCCTTTAGAATCAAAATTTGATTTTGATAACTATTACTCTTTTTAAAACGTTTAGAACAACTTTTGTTGTTTATAGCGAAAAAAAATTACTCGTGACAGTTTCGTACGGTAATTTTTTTTTTGTTTAACAATTTTGTAGTGGATTATCCAGGCAGTAGTGTATTCAAGGTGAATTTATGTATCCGGTGGCGGCAATGCTACAAAAGGTACAACAATAAAAAATATTGTATTTTTATTGTTGCTTTAGTTAAGCAAATTTTTAAATTTCTTTATCTAAGTAAGAAAAACAAGTAGATCAGCTGTGTTTTCAACGACACCTGAAAGGTGAAATCGCCTTGAGTGTATCGATTAATTTACTTTGACGTTTGGCAATGAAGCCTAATCCTTAGTCATTGTAAAACACTGGTATAATCAATTTAAACGTGGTCGCAGTTCGATTGGGGCGAGAGTCATGAAGGTCGTTCAAAATCTGTTGTTGCCACAGAAAACATTGATGCAGTGCGCAAACCGATAAGGTAAGATGGGCATGTGACATATCGCGCAATTAAGACAACCTTGGTCCTTAGTATAACGAGCATCAATAAGGAATTAGATGTAAATTAAGCTGTCAAGAAGATTTGTTCGCGTTAGATCATTTGCATAATTTTAAACAATTCTAACAATTGGTGCAAAAGAAAAGCTCGAAATATACTATCGAGGTGCATTGAAAGCTGCGTATGACATCAACTCAGGTGACGAATCTTGCGTCTATACACGGAAAAAAATTTTTCTGACCACCAAATTCATACCACATTCATAGAATCAAGCAAACAATTTGTTGATTTTGCACCTATTACCAAAATGATTATATTGATTAATAAAAATTGTTTAATTTTGAATATTTTTTTTTCAATAAATGATATTTTAAATTTAAATTAAAAAAATTATCAAAAAACTTTGCCGTTTCAAACAATGTGTTAATTGATTTCATAAAATATAGCTCATGTTTTGACAATTCCCAACAACAATGCTACAAGCTTAAATTATTTTATTTTAAATCGAAAAAAAGACAACTAAAATTTTTTATTATTTAATTAATATTTTAATAAAAAATTTAATTCAAAACAACTAAAATCTTAATTAAATCAAAATTAAATTTTTAATATTCTTTTAAAAAAAAAAACAAAACAAAAAATTGATTCGATTATCACATTAATTAAATTGATATACTTTTTGAACAGTTTTTTTAATTGATAAAAAACTACTGATAATTTTTCTGTGTATGTAAATTGCGTCACCAACGTATTTCGGCGCCTGCAGAATCTAAGGTATCTAAGTTTCCTCTGTGCACATTTAAAACAACGATCCCGTAGAAGGATATCTTCCGTCCACTGACAATTGCGTTGACGGTCGGTATCCGCCTGCATGAGTAAACTTATACGTTATTAATATTTTTTCTTTAAAAGGTGTTAACTCGACCATGGTTATTATATAATTTACTTGTTTAAAAAAAAACCTTTTTTTTTTTTTTTTGGAAATTTCGTCTATATAAAAAATAATATTGAAACATAAACAATTTAAAATTGCAAAACTTTTGTCTAACTTTATTACTACCCTTGACTTTATTTAAATTTTGTAGGGTATTTTCTATATATTACCTTAGCATTATAATGTTATTTAGTTGTTAAGAAGGGGGCTTTTGTTAAGACATGGACAACAACGAAAAAAAAAACAATCAGAACAAAAGTGGAGCTCTTTGCTAAAAATTATTTTAATGGCCACTTCGTTGCCTTTCTTTTTTTTCATATAATAAAACTGTTTCTTTTCCATTTTATTTTTGCTTTGTTAATTTTAAAATTCGTGAATTACGCACAATTTTTAAATGGGAGCCTTTTTTCCAAAAAGTAGTAGTTCATAGTTGTTGTTGTTGTTATTATTCTTATTTGAGAGCTACGTTTCGTTTAACACGGTTTCATTTTACATCATTTTACAAAAGAAGCCCTTCAAAAGGGGGTCGGCCGGACTAACCTTATACGCGTCGTTCTTTGTTTTTTTTTTTAATTTTAAAATTTCTAATGAAAAAAGGGCTTCTAATTCAGGTGTTTTAGTGGGGCTTTTCTTTCCTTTTTTGCTGTTGCTTTTGTCAGCGGCAGCAACAACAACAACAACTAAAAAGTGAAAAATCCTTAAAAAGTATTCATTAAAAATTTTGTTTGTTTGTATGAGTACAAGTGCGTTTTTTCATTTTGAGTACCTCGAATGGGGGTAGAATTAATGTCCATTCAAGGCTTTTCATTGCTTTTCTTTAAAATGTTTGTTGTTTCTCTTGTAAGTGTATATGTAAGTACTTTCCCTTTTATACTTTTCGTTTTTTACTTAACGCCTTTAAGTGTACGCGTTGTTTTTTCTGCTTTATATTTCATTTATTTCGGCCAAGAAAAATGACTATGCCTTAATGAATTTTTTTTAGCGTTTGAGTAATATGAGTTTAGAAACAGTGGAGCAAGTTGCGAATATGCCAAATAATACGAAAAACGATGTTTTATCAGGTTGGTCTAAATCGCCTTAGTTTGGGGGTTTTTAAGTTTTTGCCAGTTTCGATGTCAGTATCAAAAATTTATTGTACCCTTCACGAAACGTGAAAAGGGTATAGACAAGTTCGTTTTTATATAAGTTTGTTTACGACCCAATTAAGTATTTATATTACGGATCCTTGTTAGAAACTGAGTTAATTAAGCAATATCCTCCTGTCCATCAGCTTGTCAGTCCTTGTGGATGTTGAAATGGGGTTTCCAAAGAACACATTTATGTTGGGGAATGATTTTTTATAAATTTATATAACATATTGTCCGGAATATTTGAATTATTTAACTAGATCAATCGACAAATGTCTGATATATGCCCAAAAAAACTAATATTAACCCATAAATTTCTATCTGTATCCATATTTCTTTACATTTTAAAGTCTCCTTATAATCTATGAACTTTATTTGTTCTTTTCCATCTTATATAAACTTAGCAAAAAACTTGGTACAGTTAGGAACGCTTAACCAAAGCAAAGGTGAGACGTTAAACTCGCGAAAGGCAGACAAGCGGTGCGCGAATTGCTTTCCTACTTAGAGCAGTTTTACAAAAGACAATTTTCTTGTTCTCACAAACAGTGTTGGTCTGAAGACAAGGAAAATCAGCCCTATATACCAATTTTCACTAAATTATATTTTAAATGGCGATCTGTGCGAAATTTATATTGTCAGCAAACGGACGAACGGTCTTGCTTAGATCGACACACAACACGATTTGGTATAATTACACTGTCCAACACACTACCTTTTAAGTTTTTAAGTTTAGTAGGATATCACGACAATAATTTTCGCAGAATATTTCAACTACATACATCCCAGTTTTAAGGACAATTTTTGTTTTTTTTTTCAAAAAAATTCCAAAAAGACCCATTTTCAGAAGAGTCAGAGAGTTAATGTTGCTTGTAAATCTTCTGAAGACCCTTTATACAAAAAAACTAAGTATCACACGATTTTCTACGTTTTTAACTAAACAAGGGTGCAATTTTGAATAGACCGTAAAATGAGTTTCAGATGTAAACTTTTAAAACCCCGATACAAGTGTATCTTTTTTTAGACCCCTCTACAAGAATCAGTTGGCACAACATTGTTATTTTGAAAAAAAATTTAATTTTGTTCAACAGTGTTATAGGTGGATCATGAAACATTATTTTTAGGCGTAACAAAATATATTTTCTTTTGTCGAAAACCACATTAACTTCACTGTTCTCTTAGTATCCCCCCCCCCCCCCCAAAAAAAAAAAAACCTTTCGCAAAAAACATTTTTTAATGGATGCCACTCTATGAGAAATTAATTTTTATTTTTTACTTCATGTTTATTCGCTCATTTTTCACCCATCTTATTAACTTAAAAAAAAAACAGCCAGAACATTGGATGAACAAAATACACGGAACATTATAGAACTATACTTTATGAACAATGTATGATGATTCCTCTTCTTGGTAATGATATTTATTGCCAGTGCTGCCACAATTAGGGGAAAATTCATACATTAAGGTTTACTATTTTCTTCTTAATAGTGGCGTAGAAAAAACAAATCAAACGGATATTTAAAATTTTTTAAACCGTACTTTATAAATAGAAATGCTTTTGCCCTTTTTCGAGCATCAAAACTCTAAATATTGTCTTAGTCCTTAAACTTTGTTGTATGTATAAACACAATTATCTTTTATTTTGAATTTTGATTTTGAATAATAGAAAAAAATTAAGAATGACACTCATTTTTTTTAATTTTAAATACAAGTCTATAGCAAATGATGGATTTTAATAATTAAAATATATTTCCGATGTGCGAAAGAATTCTTTCTTTCAAACAAATACATTTAAAAAAAAACCAAATTCTAAAAATTTTGTTTTTGCTTTAAATGTAGTTGTACGAACGAAAGAATTCTATCGCACATCGGAAATAGGCAATAAAACTAGTATTTTTAATTAATTTTTTTTTAGGAAAAAAACAAGGATTTTTTTTAAATTGCGTAGGTATTTTTAAAAAAATATTTCTGGCAACACTGTCTTAGCCCATGTAGTTACTTTTGCGCGGCTTTACATAAGAATGATGGATTTGTATAATTTTTTTGCCTTTTAATAAAAAAAAAAGAATAATTAATTAAAATAAATTAAACATTTTTTAATTTTGAGTTTAAATGAAAAAAAAAATTAATTTTAGCGACCCGTCGCGATGATACCGCAAGGAAAGCTATTCAAAGACCTGATTATTATTTTTCACTTGTACAATAATATATGCATGTACATGCATTTATAAAGGGTCTTCCAAAAAGGACTTTTGAACTTTGACAGTTGATAGCGGCCATATTATTAGCTTCATCTGCCGAATTGGTTGTTTATTATTCAGTCTGGTTTGCCAACACACCATGTACGGGCAATTTGTTTAACAACAAGTGCAAAATATTTCAAACAATTTTAAGCTGCCCCTAATTTTCATCGCAAAATCATATTTAGCATTGAGACCTATTTGTGAACAAAAAGATACGGCAACAAACAAAATTATGGAATTGGAACGATTCTCATCCACATCATTTCCAAAAGCATCCAATGCTTTTCGAAAGAGTAACTTTATGTTGTGGATTTTGGACTGGCCGCGGAATCGGTCCATCTATATTTTTGGCGGCATTGACCATTCCATCACCGTCAACGGCGTAAGCTATAAGACGATGACTACCAACATCTTTTGACCACAATTGGATAATAAGGACACCAACGAAATTTGGTTGCAACAGGACGGCACTACGTTCAAGAAGGCAGCCTATCTGATATTGCCTTAATTTCGATCCCTGCGGATAGGGACCATTACGGCAACGTACAGGCAGATGGGCTGACCAAGACTGGAACTGCTCTTAATATTTCACAGGATGTGCCAGTCGCAACACCCCCGGGTACTATCAGAAGCAAAATCTTCAGACACTATCTGGATAGGGCTAACGATAAATGGAAGACACTGGATAGCTGCAGGGCTACCAAAGTAACGTGTACCACATACAACATAGGTCGCTCTAAGTGACTTCTCAACTTCAGTCTCATGGTCATGTCGATACTGGTATACGTACTTACTGGTCACTGGACGATCGGTTAGCACGCTGTGAGGCTCAGTCTCCCTTTTAATAAATGCTTGAAGTCTCTGTCTGTCGCGCTCGTTGAAGATAGACGTGTTTTCTAAGCTCGGCATACGTTTTATTTTTTTTATAAAAACGTGAACAAATAAAGTATACAAAAAAAAGTAAATAAAAGAAAAGAAAAAAATACATGTATGTACATACATACATAAACATACACATTTTTTATTCTCGGTGTTGATAAACAATAACAAATAAGAAA
This sequence comes from Pollenia amentaria, assembly GCA_943735925.1. NCBI lineage: Eukaryota > Metazoa > Arthropoda > Insecta > Diptera > Polleniidae > Pollenia > Pollenia amentaria. The sequence goes on along the minus strand of OX031010.1, from coordinate 19,627,345 downwards.
AGCACAACTGTAAACAGTAAAAAAAAAAAAAAAAAACTCTTATGAGTGCAAACAGTGCAAAAACAATTAAGCATAATGATAGAAATGCATATATCACAGTGAGTGTTAACGAAACAAATGCAGAAATAAAAAAAAGAGTCGATGATAGCAAATACCTAACGGCTAAACCTATTACTCGTACGCGATCCCTCTCACCTTCTGTTTTTAATAATACGGTTGATACACTAACAAATATAAAACCTTCAAGCATTGCCTCAACGGCAAAAACAATTTTAATAAGTGATAAAAATATTAACCCTCAATCAGGCACAATAGAAAACTCTGTATCACCTTCGGTGTCTAATAATACGGTTGATTCGAATACAATTAAAAATATAAAACCCGCAAGCGGTGCCTCAGTGGCAGAAACGATTTTAACAAGTGATGAAAAGATTACCCCCAATTCAGGCATGATGGAAAACTCAGTATCACAGGTGAAAAGCGGGCAAAAGCCTCATGTACAAGTTGGAATGGATAGGTACATAACAGTGCTAAAACGGGGTCGCAGCCCAACTTCTTCTGCAGTTGCTTCTGTCCCAAAAGTTTTAAAAGAGGGTACAGCTGATAGAATAAGTTCTCAAAATCGGTTTGCAATTTTGGAAGAGGAATCCTCGGAAGCACAAAACGTTACAAAATCATCTAAGCCACCCCCGATATATCTTAGAGAGCAAAACTCAAGTGATTTAATAAAGAATTTGATCTCGGTAATAGGTGAAAATTCTTTTTATGTAGCTGCAATAAAACGTGGTAGTATAAATGAAACTAAAATACAAGTTAATCGTGAAGATGATTTTCGTAAAGTAATAAATAAATTAGAAGCACTAAAAAAAAACTTTTATACATAGCAACTGAAGAGCAGTAACGGTCTACAGGTAGTGATAAAGGGCATTGATTCATGCGTAGACCCAGGTGAAATAAAAACGTTTTTAGAAGAGAAGGGCTTTAAAATTAAAAATGTAGTTAATATTAAAAATAGAGAAAAAAATCCCCAGCCACTATTTCGAGTGGAGTTAGAACCCGGCGACGTTAAGCTTAAAAAAAACGAAACTCATCCCATTTACAGTCTGAAATATATCCTGTATAGGAAAATAACGATAGAGGAGCCGCATAAAAGGAACGGTCCCGTGCAATGTTTAAACTGCCAAGAATTTGGTCACACTAAGGTATACTGCCATTTAACACCTGTTTGCGTTGTATGTGGCGAATTGCATGGTACAGCTCTCTGCGATAAATCTAAAAACGACCCCAATGTAAAAAAATGCAGCAACTGTGGTGGTAATCACACTGCCAACTATAGAGGATGCCCTGTATACTCTATCGTCAAGCGCTCGGTTGGACCGAAACCTAATCCACCTCAAATTCAGGAAACACATCAAAATAATACTAATGTCATTCAGGTACCGCAGCCTAGTAATAACAGAACATCCTACGCTAACGTCCTAAAATCAAACCATATGCCAATGCAAGGTGATTTGCCAAATAATGATGAGACCCCAGTTTCTAATTTAAGTCGTCTAGAAAAAACCATGGAAACACTAGTACAAACAGTAACAAACTTTACGAATACAATGGGTAATATGATGCAGGAAATGTTAAGAATGCAATCGATGTTATTGCAAGCTGTACTTAACAAGCCATGAATTGTTTAAAAATTTGTTTTTGGAACGCAAACGGCATTCGCCAACATAAAAATGAACTAGAATATTTTCTTAAAAGTAAACAAATTGATGTAATGATGGTTTCTGAAACTCATTTGACCTCAAGAAATACGTTTAAAATTAATGGTTATATATTATATGATACCAAGGACCCTCGAGATAGAGCTTGTGGAGGTTCTGCTATTTTGATAAAAACCCGAATCAAACACTACTTAATGTGTGATCATCGTGAAGATTATCTGCAAGCAACGAATATTTGTGTTGAAGAGCTAAATCGAAACTTTGTACTTTCATCTTTATACTCTCCACCTAGATTTTCAATATCAGAAAGCCAATATTATAAATATTTTAAATCATTAGGACCCTGTTTCCTAGCCGCTGGCGATTACAACGCTAAACATACCTTCTGGGGTTCACGGCTCATTACACCAAAGGGTCGTGTTTTGTATAATACAATGTCTAAAATGGATCTAAATGTGGTCGCGAGTGGACAACCAACTTATTGGCCTACTGATCAGCAAAAAATTCCAGATGTCATCGATTTTGGCGTGGTTAAAAACATCCCCGCAGAAACGATTCACGTTGAAGCTTCTTTAGAATTATCTTCTGATCACACACCTACAATTCTTACCATATCAAAACCTTATAGAATTTTATCTCCGTCTGGTTACTTAGTGACGTCAACCTCACAAATAAATTGGTTAAAATATAAAAAATATCTCAGTACCCACTGCACTGAAAATATTCCGCTTAGAACACCGGAGAATGTGAATCTTTCTATTGTAAATTTTGACAATTATCTCAAACTAGCTGTTCAAAATTCTAGCATAGCCCGCAAAAATATCAAAAATAGTAAAATATATTCTACTGATGTTGAGCGTCTCTTGACTGAAAAAAGGAGAGTTCGAAGAGAGTGGCAATTGCACAGATCCCCTCAACTTAAAAATTTACTAAAAGAGTCCACAAAAAGGCTAAGAAACTTACTGCAGTCTCAAAAAACGGCTTCTCTGGAAAAATATCTTAAGGAACTTGATGCAACTCCTCAATCTGATTACTCATTATGGCGTGCAGCTAGAAATCTTAAAAGACCAGTTATCACTAAACCACCATTAAGAAACTTAAATGGACGTTGGGCACGAAATGACATAGAAAAAGGAAATATTTTCGTTAATCATTTGAAAACCGTATTTACCCCTCATACATCTTTCGATACTGCGGTCGAGTTACCACATGTTGCTGTTAGGTCAGCTGTTCCACTAAGGTTTGAAGTAAGAGAAATCGAGAAGGCTATTCATGATTTATACCCCAAGAAAGCCCCTGGTTTTGATAAGATCAGTAACAAAATGCTTTTGGAGCTACCCAGCATAGCAAAGAAAATTATTCTACTAATTTTTAATGCTATTTTACGCCTTGAATACTACCCACAAGAGTGGAAAGTATCCTTAGTTACCATGATACCTAAACCAGGAAAAGATCCCACAAAAGTTGAGTCATATAGACCTATAAGCTTATTGTCTAATTTATCAAAGCTTTTTGAGAAACTTCTAGTGTCTAAATTAACGCCGATTTTAAATGGTAACAGATGTATTCCCAATCATCAATTCGGTTTTAGAAGAAAACACAGCACAATTGAACAAACTCATCGAATAGTAAATGTTATAAGAAAAGCCTTTGAAGAAAAAAAATATTGCTCAGCACTCTTCATCGATGTGTCTCAAGCTTTTGATAAAGTCTGGCATGAAGGTTTACTACTGAAATTGCAGCAAAACTTACCAGCAAATATACACAAGCTGTTAGAAAGCTACTTAGTCGGTCGTCAATTTATTATTAAAGAAGGCGAATTTTTAAGTTCTCCACAGCCAATTAACGCTGGAGTCCCACAAGGCAGCATCCTGGGCCCTCTATTATACTTAATTTATACTTCGGACTTGCCAACAAACAGCTACACCCATACCTCAACATTTGCGGACGACACAGCTTTTCTAAGCGTACACGCAAACTGTCAAGAAGCATCTCGTTATCTACAGGATCATATATTTGAACTAGAAAGGTGGTTAAAAAAATGGAGGATAAAGATCAATGAGCAAAAATGCGCACATATAACATTCACATTGCGTCGGGAAACATGCCCCCCTATTAAAATAAATAATCAAATAATACCCCAACACTCGCATGTAAAATACCTCGGTATACATCTAGATCGGCGTTTAACGTGGAAATGGCACATAGAAGCAAAATTAACTCAAATGAAACTAAAAGCAATCCAAATTAATTGGCTTATTGGAAGAAATTCTGTTCTTAGTCTCGATTGCAAACTTCTACTCTACAACTCTATCTTAAAGCCAATTTGGTGCTACGGTATTCAGTTATGGGGTACTGCCTCGGCTTCTAACATCGAAAAAATTCAAAGGCGCCAAAATAAACTTCTTCGAATAATCACAGCCGCCCCCTGGTACGTCAAAAACTCAAATATCCACAAGGATCTCAATGTGCCATTTGTAAAAACTATGATAACGAAATATGCAGTAAAATATTTAAAAAGGCTGGAACTGCACCCAAACCCATTAGCACGAAATATTTTAAATTATGGCGGCCACACTCGCTTAAGAAGAAGAGACACTGCAGCACTCACACAATCAGATGAGCGATAAACACCTATATATGTAAACAAAAACCGTGATGACTAAATCTTTTGTGTTTGGCACTGGCAGGACATAAAGCAAATATTAGGATAAGATTTGATTAATTATTGTTAGTTCATATTTAATATATGAAGATTCAATAAATAAATAATGAAAAAAAAAAAAAAAAAAAAAAAAAAAAAAAAAAAAAAATAAATGCTTCCGAAGCTGCAGGGAACATGGCACTGAAGAGACAGTATTTTATCTCCTATGTGATTGCCCAGCGTTTAATTAAATACGACATGGATTATTTGGGAATTACCTTCTACAGGGACTTTCTGAGATATTGCGAGTGAGACTCGGCAATTTGGTGAAATATCTCAACGCAACTTAGCCACCTCTGTATTGTGCTGCGTCACGCTCGATCCGGGATTCCCCTTCTTGACGAATTGTGTGGTGTCAAAACGGAGTCACTGTCGAGAATCTAGTTGCAGCACGCCTAGTTTTGGGCGTGCTACCACGTAAACTAACCAACCAACCAACGTCCAAGAAGTCGCATTCATATTATGGTTGCCTCTAAACATGTTATGGTTAAATATAATATAATTTACAACTAACAATTCTTGCTTTTTAAATTAACAAAAGTATTTTCTCTTTTCCAAGAGCAACATGCTATGGTTAAAAAAAGGGCTGTGCAGTCGGAGTCGGAATTGAGGTTTTTGTACTGGAGTCGGTGTCTAAGTAACCACAAAAACACACGACTCCGACTCTAAAATTTTTCGGCATCAACATTAAAAAAAATTTTCTAAAATCTTCCAAGATAAAATTTTTTCGTAATTGGCGATGTTTTAAATATCGATTCGAAATTTTAACAGAATAATTTTTTTGCTATATTTCACCATTTAAAAGGTACTGCCAGGGGTGCCAGAAAATTTTGATAAAAAATCGGCATATTTAAAAAAAAAATCGGCATTATCGGTACTTCAATTAAAGAAAATTAGCAAATTAAAAATATTCCTTTTAAGAACAATAAAACACATTTTTATTAACACATCTTTTGTTATGCGTTAAATAAAGAAAAAGACAAATATTTTTATTTTTTGTACTCAACTCAATTTTCAAAAAAATTTCAGTTAGGTCAGTTAGTAAAAACAGCGACGATATGAGTTTAATAGTTTAATTAAATCCATTTTAAGATCAACATAAAAACAGTTTGCATTATTAAATTTTAAGTAATCTTTAGAAAAAATAATTCCTTGCAAGGATTCATTTTCGAGGGAACATCGAAATTTTGTGTTATTAAGGTTGACTTGTCTAAAAATTCTTTCCACATTTGTGGATTATTTGTTGTACAAACTTTGACAGCACTGGAAATGCATCCGTAGAATCCCCACGTTTTAAGTCTGAAATTTGTTGCCAAAAAGTTTGCAAATTTACTTCAATTCCTTCTAAATCTTCTTAAAAGTTTAAAAATTTTAACTCTCCAAATTCAGGGTCTAAAATTTATTTTAATTTTTACAAGTTGGCTAATAAGTCTTTCAATTCGATTGTGCTGTGTGTGTTCGTGTCTCTTGATCAGCTGTCAAAATTAATGTTTGTAAAACGTTAAGTATTTTAAGAATTGGGCTTAACTTCATTGAATTTTAAAATTAATTTCAAAATAATGAAAATCTTTCAATACAGTTAAGGAAGTATGTGACCAAGAATCAATTCAATCAAAAGACTCAATTGACAATTCAATTGAAACGTGTATGGGGTACTTAAGATTATCTCGAACAGGTATGTATACAAGCAGAATTATCGTTTTTGTGGATAGCAAAATCCTCATGAGACTCCATTTCATCCCGAAAAAATCACTGTTTGGTGCGGACTACATGCTGATGGCGTCATCGGCCCATTTGTCTTTAATCCGAAACCGGTGCCAAAATTACCCTAAATGGCGAACGCTACAGGCAAAAATTTCTTTATTTTTTGTTTTCCTATGCTATTCCAAAAAGACGAGCCCACACGTCATACAGCACGCGAAACATTCACTCTGTTGAGCCAAACGTTTGGAGACCAAATTGTCTCAAGAAATGGACCTGTGAATTAGCCACCTCGATCGTGTGATTTGACACCTATGCACTACTTTTTGTGGGGAAACACAAATCTCTGGTCTATGCTGAAAAACAAACTACGACTGCTCATTTAGAAGCCAACATTCGACGAGCTATTGACGAAATAAAATCGAGTATGCTCGAAGTGGTGCAAATTTGGACCGACAGGATGCCTTAATATGCTTAATATGCAAACCTGCTTAATCCACTTTTCAACTAAATTGAGATTTTGATGCTATGTGGCAGAGAAAGATACGCCTCGTCGACCACCATATAGTTTTTCTTCGATTTGAGTCTTGAAGTGTATAAAAAGATTTGAAAAACTGCTCTCTAGCTGCATATATGAAACATACGAAGTTTTTTGTCTCTCCTGTAAAATGTGCTGAAACGGAGTTAGCAGGTTTGCATATAAAGCCTACGATATATTAAATATGAACTAACAATAACTATTCAAATCTTATCCTAAAACATCATTTTATGCCCTGCTAGTGCCAGACACAAATTTTCGTCATCAGTTTCTGTTCACATATAAAGGTGCTTATCGGTCTTCTGATTGGGTTAGTGCCGCAGTGTCGCTCTCTGCTTAAGCGAGTGTGACCGCCATAATTAAAAATATTTCGAGCTAGTGGATAAGGGTGCAGTTCAAGCCTTTTTAAATTTTTTACTGCATATTTCGTAATCATAGATTTTAAATACCAGGGAGCGTCTGTGATTATTCAAAGAAGTTTGTTTTGGCTCCTTTGAATTTTTTGCGATATTAGCGGCCGAGGCAGTGCCCCATAACTGAATACCGTAGCACCAGATTGGCTTTAAGATAGAGTTGTAAAGTATAACTTTGCAATCGATACTAAGAACAGCGTTTCTTCACATGAGCCAATTAATTTGAATTTCTTTAAGTTTCATTTGAGTTAATTTGGCTTCTATATGCCATTTCCACTTTAAACGCCGATCTAGATGTATACCAAGATACATATTTTACATGCGAGTGTTGAGGTATTATTTGATTATTGATTTTAATAGGGGGGCATTTTTCCCGATGCAATGTAAATGTTATATGTACGCATTTTTGCTCGTTGACCTGTATCCTCCATTGTTTTATCGACTTTTCCAGTTCAATTATATGCTCCTGTAAGTAACGAGATGGTTCATCTGTATCACCCGGAAAAGTTAAAGTTTAGGTGTAGTTGCTTGTTGGCATGCCCGAAGTATAAATTAAGTATAATAGAGGGCCCAGGATGCTGCCTTGTGGGACTCCAGCGTTAATTGGCGGAGGAGAACTTAAAAAATCGCCTTCCTTTAATAAATTTACGACAGACTAAGTAGCTTTCTAACAGCTTGTGTATGTTCATGCCGAACTTTATCAAAAGCTTGCGAAACATCAATGAAGAGTGCAGAGAAATATTCTTTTCTTCAATGGCTTTTCTTATGACGTTTACTATTCGATTAGTTTGCCATGAAATTTGAGAATTAATAAAGCCAACATTTTAGTCATTCCGTTGAATTTGTTGTGTTTTATTTTAAAAAAAAGTTCTTTGCCTATAAAAAAACACCTCATATATAAAAAAAACTCAGGGATGTATACGCAATATTTATTACGAATCTTGATCGTTTTTTTAAGTCTTCTTTATAATTAGCGTTTTCTTATCGTACTCCTGTTTTCCTGTTGGCCACAGGATTAAATTTCAAAGAAAAAATGTTCATAAATAAAAAGTAGCCAGGAAGAAAAATTAAAAATTCCTTTAAAACATTTATCTAATGACCATAATGATTAATCAAAAAATGTTTAAGTAACAGTTTTAGTAATATGCCTCCATTACTACTTCTGCCACAAGCCAACCACTTCCAAGTCATTTACACACGTTTTTACCCACAAAAACTTAAAAAAATAAAAAATAAAAATAAATAAAAAAAATTATATGAAAAAGGAAAACTTTACCTTTGTTTAAAGCCCTTCCAACTCCTATTTGTAAAAAAAGTAAAAACTTAAAAAAAACAAGGAACAAAAAAAAATTAAAATGACATTTTTTGACAGAGTCCATACTTTACCAAAGGCTCATTACTGATAACGTTTGCTTTTGCGAGATGTGATTGCAAAGAAAATGTAAGTTTAGTTTTCCTTATTTTTTTCTGCTTCCCTTTTAATATTCATGATGTGGCCTTTAAAACAAGTCGTAGGAAAAAGTTTTATTTTTGTTTTTCTTGGCCAGTAGGTCGCAACTGGCTTTGTTAGAGATTAAAAAGTTTTTGCGCCCAAATGGAGTTAAAAGATAAGAGAAAAAAAAGACAAAACATTTTAATGATATAAAACAATAAGCCATTAAGTAGTGGTCGGAGTACAGTATTACAACCAGAAGTTTTTTAACCCATAGCAAAGAATTCTGCTAATGAAATAAAGGTAGAATTTTAAAATTGCGAACAAATAAGAAATATTTTTAGAGTACTAAACAAATATTTAGCCTATCCCACTATTAGCTGAAATAAATTTCTGTTAGGCCTTATAAATCATATTCTAAATTTTCTCACCATCATCATAATCATTATCATCTGTGGTTTGACCGCCTCTAGTTTTTCTCGCCATATCTTTCTTACTTTAGCAATAGTTTGCCAGTTGGCCGCATCTTTATTCTAAGCATCTTCATCTACCCCATCTTACCAATTTGTTCGGAGACCTCCCTTCTTTTTGATTTCAATAGGATCGGTATCAATAATAATAGAAATAAAGATTACGACATGCGCTGATTTCCCGTTGGATGACGTAGTCTGTTAACAGCATGGGCTGCCAAGTTTTAAAGATCCTTAGATTTTCGAATTTCTTATAAGATATGAATGCACTTTACAAGAGCTTTTAACCCCGCCATTAAACAACAACTATCTTGAGTTTGCCAGCTTAAAATTATTAGCCAATAGGAATGCAGTCATTAGTGAAAATGCGCAGAAGATTTAAATTTTGTTTTCAGTCTGGCGTAATCTTTCTTTCTATCATTCTTGGCCGGTAGTCAGTATTTGTTTTAAATTGTATATGCATCTATATTTACGGTGGCCTATTTCAAATAATTGGACGAGCTGTGACTCTTTCTTGTTAAAATCATAATTCTTGATTGTCTTATACCTCCGACCTTAAAAAAACTCATAGTTATTGCCGGGTACTAAATGCCATTACATTGAACACAACTAATTCTTCATTTTCAAAAAGATATTGAATGGCCAGTAGACCTTTCTGAAATTATTCCATACCATACTGAAGTTATTCCAAACCATACTGCACATCTAAGTGAATGCATTTGATGTTCTAGACATGGTCTTGTTTCCGAAAATGCTGTTGGAGCACTTGGTGCATTTTAAACATGAAAATAATTTTAATATGATCCTGGCTCTTAATATTCGAATGATGGCTTTTGAAATTAAATTAAACGACGTTCTTCATTCTGCGCTGAGTCTTTCTATCATACAAATGTTAAGCAAAACTGTTAAATAAATTGAATTAAACCAACCAAATTAAAAAGACTGTATGTTCATTATAATAGCAGCTGAATCCCACAAACACAACAACAAAAAAATTATTGACTTACTAAATATTAGCAAATATCAGAACAAATATTTTCGTCAAATATTTCATTAGTCTGAACGTACCTTAAGACGTTTATTTTCTAAAACACTTCACCTCACTTGAAAAATATTTTCATACAAATTTTTAAAAATTCAAAAAAATTTTATATTAAAAATCACTCAACGCACGGTGAAGTGATTTAGAAAATAAGCCCTTAAATTTGTGCCTCGCTCTGGGGTCTAATTACGGTATTCGATTTCGATCGAATTTGCAATGCAATTTAAATTGAAATTTCGATCCAATTCGTCGCCCGCTGTACTTGTCAAAACACTTTTGGTACCATAAGAACTAAATCCAACGTTAACCTCTACTGAGTAACCGCAGCTTAAAAGAAACAACAGAAAAAAAATTATTATTAAACTCATAAAAGACAATTAAGATCTACAGGGGTCCTACTGTTATTTTGCTTTGCGAATCCCTTGGCTTTGAGCCAAAGTTTTCTTTTTTTGTTATAAAAATTTTGAAATACTTAACGATATTTTTTCTGAATTTTTGAAATTCAAATACAACTTTTTTATTTTGGACAACAAACAATTCTCTAGAAATCTGACATGAACTCCAAGGGCTTTGCCGTTGGAAACCTTTGAAGTAGAGCTTAGGCGATACCTTCCTTTTTTCCTATGCTAATCCTGCGAAGCTCTACGCTTGTCTGCAGGAGACCAGGGTCTCTGGCGGGAAACGAACCCGCAACCCCGGCACTGATAGACTAGCGCACTACCATCTAGCCTACCGGGGCACCCGTCAATTGAATGGACCGGTTTTCCAAAATGATGCCTATCACAAGGATGTGTTAAAGACAGTATCTTATACCCATTTTTAAGGCCTGGCAAATCTTATTTTTTGGGAAGGATATTAAATGAAAAATAAAATTATTTTGTATCCAAAAACCTGTATTTTATTAAAAAAGTCACGGGCTTATTGAACCGTCCTCGTATCCTAAACTCCTTTCTGATGCAATAAGGAGATTATATTAGACGATTTCATACATTATGGAACTAAAGACAAGCTGAGTGATTTTTGGTCGACTCTAATGTCCAAAACATATTCCAAAAAATACAATGTTAGGTTAGATTCCTAGGTGAGCCATCCTGAACTCAAGTAGGTCCTTTAGTGGTCCCTTTGTAACACCCAGCGACAAAGCAGTCTCTGGCGGGAATCGAACCCGCAACCCCCGTACTGATAGACTAGCTCACTACCAACTAGCCTACCGGGGCATCCTGCAACAACCGATCAGCTATTCAATAGGTGTTACGTCAGATTTCAAACAATTCGATTTCCTTATGAAAAAAGTTCGATCTTAGATAAAGATCAGACAAACAGACAAATGCTTGCTTCCCCAGGTATCTCTCTCTAATGCCTTAAACTCCAGAACATTAACATAGAAAATGAAACACGGGTTTCTCTTCCTCCTCTTCGTGACAACTACTGCAGTAGTCACTGAATTCCAAATGTATTATATACGAATGAGCCAGTGGCCAGTTATCACAAAGATCACTATTCTGATCTGTTCGCTTTTGAACGTCAGTAGAGAGCATGGTTTCCACGGTATCTCTCCCTAATGTCGTGAACTTCAACACATTGACACAGAAAATGAAATACAGTTTTCTCTTTCTAATCGAATGAAACCCTACCCGCCACACGCAAAGAAAAAATATGGTTGTGGTAAACATATTCTAAGAGCAACATATAATGAAAAGATTCATGATTGTAGTCACCATATTACGATTATTATTGAATCATATTATGACCAAATATATTCGTATTATAACATCATAATATATTTCCTTTAATCCTAATTTGTTTTTATTACATCATATTATAATTTAATGTAATCATACTATTATCATGTTATTCATAATAAGTTAAAAAGTAATCATATTATTTTCATGTTAATAATAATAAGTTAAGAAGTAATCATATTATTATCATGTTAATCATAATAATATGTAGATTAAATCTACAAAAGAAAAATATTTTTAATATATATTTATGCTTATTTACTTACTGGTAACATTAACGTTAAACTGTTACAGATATTTCACATCATAATATGATACAATTTTACAACATAATATTATTAACCTATTTATTATTGTCATAGGTCGCAATTATTTCTAAATTATTTTATAGAATTTTCATTCTCTTTCTCTAAAATAACACAAAACAATGGTCAATAGTTTTGCACCATTTTCAAACAATATTAAAATTTTTAATCCAAATTTAGATATTTTTAATTAGGCTTAAGTAGGGAGATCGAACGGTTATTATTCGACCGGTTTTAACCGGTTATTTTAGCTTTGCCCAAGTCGGTTATTTTAAAATGCCCATTTTTCGAATACCGAATAAACCGGTTATTTTGGTATAATAAACCGGTAAATTTAATAATGTTTAATTTATATACATTTTCCTTACTCTTTTGCAGATGTACCCGTAATTTAAGTATTTTCTAATTGAATATTGGTCAAACTTAAACTTTTAATGAACAAAATGTAAAAAATATCAAAAAACATTATGAACACTGTAAATACAGTTCGCTTATGAAAGCATGTGTTCTTGTAAAAAAAAAAACCAAAAACTATTAAAAATACCACAAACACGTGTGTATAATTTTATATAGAGGTTATCTCTAGAGATTTTTCGAACGCGATTAAAAAGACAAGGTTAGGTGCTTGAAGTGTCCTAAAATGAAAAGTTACAAAGGCTCTTCCATGTCACAACTTAATTTTCACCTTTAATTAGTCTCATTGGTGAAATATTAGCCCGTTGTGTTGCCGAGGACGAAATTCCCTTTAAGGCATTAAAAACTCTTAAGTAGTTCTAGCATCTCTTCATGCTGAAAACTACAACATTCCGGTGGAATTAACGATATGGGAAAAATTTCTACCAGTTTTATTTATTTAACACCAAGAACTAAAAAACCAAATTGAAGAAATCATACAATGTCATGGAAAGTTTTAAATTGTAGTCGATGAATTGACAAATATTTCACACAAAAAGCATGCTCATTTACTATTCGTTTAAACATGTTCATTTTACTATTCGTTTCTATAATGCTGAAGCAAAATAATTTGAAATAGATTATCCTTGCGAAGAGGTTCTGTTTACAATCTTTCAAAAACATGGTTGATTTATATAAAAATGCTCAACCACCAACAAATTAAAACTCATTCAAAATAAATTTGGGAGAATATTTCAAACAATAACTTTATTAAATTCCTATGATTTATAATATACATTATACAAATATCTTCTTACAAATAAAGTTTAGGAAATCAATAAAAAATTGTTGAAAATTAAGCAAAAGTTTGATCAATTAACTGGTCCCACTTTTCTTGGATTTTATCGTCAAATATTTGTTAGGTCTGATCTAAGTCATATCTTTGTATTTTGCTGGTTCCTTACCTTTGCAAATTGGTTTGTTTTTATTCAAATTAACGTTTTATTACAAAAACTTATTTGATTTTTGTATTTTTATGTATTCGAACTAAAACCGGTTAACCGGTTATCTAAAAAATGCTTAACCGAAAACCGGGGTTTTCAAGATAGCAACTATTCGTAATATTCGCAAACCGGTTATTGAAAAAAGTCGAATAATCGATCTCCCTAGGCTTAAGTTCATTGAATTTAATTTTCATTAAATTATTTTTATGAACACAGGAATTTTACAACATGAAATTAATTAAAATTTTTATTGATAATAAAAAATTCCTGTCTTCATAAAAATAATTTAATTAAAATTAAATTCAATGAACTTAAGCCTAATTAAAAATATCTAAATTTGGATTAAAAACCATTAACAGTTCAATAAAATAGCCACAATACTAATTAATATTAAATTTTTTTTAGAGTTGATATTTTATTTTGTGACACTTTACAACTTTTTTTAATGTACCCAAGGCGAAATCATTACAGGTGATCCTAAAAGCCCTGCTGGTAACTTTTTTTCTTTAGCTTTATAATTGTTGGATGTCAAAATTTTGTTTATTAACTTTGTTTCTGTTTTGATTTGTTTTGGTTTTTGACATTGTACAATGATTTCACAAAAACAAATTGCTTGTGGTTGTTGTACGAGTTGTACTTGTTGTACTACCGAGATGACCTGGATTGAATTCGCCTTGAATGTACCTACAATTTCTTTTTTTTTTAATTTCTTTAAACTTGGTTTTTTTAATGGGTATTTTTTATAAATTGTTTAACCACTGAATAACAAATAATTCGACAGGCATATGTAAAAAAAACGACACAACTAAAGCAAAAATATTTTACAAATGGCGATAACAAGATATTTTGTTTGCATCATACATATTATGAGTAGACGTACAGAAAGTTATCATGTTATGGCTACTAAATATCATTAAATCTTTGTGAGGAATATACTATGTTTTAAATGTTATCATAATTCAGTTGTTATAAAAATTATTATTTTTCAGTGGACCATACTTAAATGTATAATTGCGATAAACATTGACATGTTTACAGTAACTATAATATCGTTGATATTAATTACAAATAACAATATTTTGTGTTCGACAACAATATATTGTTACAATAAACATAGTGTAGTTGCCGTAACCATGCCCAGTCATATTTTTTCTCTGCGTACAGTGCCCAGTTATCACAAATGTTATCATTCTGATCTTTTTCCAGACATTTAGTAAAGAGAATGTTGTCCGCTCATCATAAGCTATAAAAAAATTTCGGTGAATTTTCGTAAATAAAAGAAAACTTTTGTTGGCTTCGGAGAATTGAAAACATCCGGGGTTTAGGAACCCTTCTCCCATATAATCATTATTAGAAAATTGCGTAAGTTTTAATATGGATTATCTTTTTAAAAATGGGTTAGATTAAGGCATAGACAGACAAAACCTATTTTTAGTTTAATAGCCAATTTACACTACAACGAAATCTAGTACTTTCGAGATTTCGAGCCATATCTAGTAGTTTTTGGCTGGATTTCCCGTACAAAACAAAATCTACTCCGTAACTAGATTTTGACGAAATCTATTCGAAATCTAGTGGTACTTATTGATGCAACTATTTTTTTTTTCCCATATAGCACTAAAAACTACTTCCCTGCACAAGAAAAAAATGACATTTTAACAAAAAACAAAACAAAAACAATAATAGCTGCTTGTTAAAATTGTTAAAAAAAATATTAAAAATTTTTGTAAAATTGTAAAAAAATGCAAATGACAAATAATATTGATAAAATAAATGAAGTTGATTATAAAGAAAATGTAATGCAAATTTTTAAATGCCTATTTCTTTATATGTAAGTATGTGTTACACAAAAAACTTTCAGTCGGCGGTTTTTGTTGTGAAAACCAAATCTCGCTAATGTCAAACAAGTATAATGTAAACGAACTATATTTGGAGGAAGATTTCAAATGAAATCTACTAGAATTCGATGTAATGTAAATGCCTTATAAACTTAAATTCTGGAAAGTTCTTCTGTAAAGATACAAAATTTTTTTAACTTGAATCTTTTTTTATTCTTCATATTCATGAATGAAATTAAGAAGCGACATTTTGAAACGTTCATAAACACTCATGAATGAACCGTGAGTGAACGTTTCGGTTCTACGATTATTATTCTTAACTAGACATTCATTGAATGCAAATTGAAACAAATCTTTTCGTTTTCCAGCCGTTATTAAATTTTAAATTTATTCCTACTGTTTTTAAAAATTTAAATGTCAAATAAATACATAAATAAAATCCCAAGACGATTGAAAAAAAAAATAAAATAAACCCTTGACCATTATTATTCTACAGGACTAAATAGAAGCAAAACACAAAATGTATTGTTATGACAGCCACCATAAGGATGTCTAAAATAAAATCAATTGTATATAAACTATAATTATATTTAAGGATTCCTTAAGGATAACAACAATAACACGAATAACGATAGAAAATATTTTTTAACCAGACCGGGGATATAAAGGTAAATTTTGCAAAAAATGAAAATCAAATTTGCACAAATAACTCATCACTTCCATATCAAAAAATAAAAATTTCTAAAAAAAAAAAATCTAAAAGATTAAAATAAAATCGAATTCATTCAAGCCTTAAGTGTTGTGTTGTTATGATTGTCCTGTTTATTTCGTCATTGTTAACCTTGATTTGAAAAATATTGCTAAAATTTAAAAAAAGAAAAAACAAATACAATCAATTGAAAGTATAAATTTGCATGAGAAAAGATGACAAACACATCAAAATATATTTCTAAGGATAATAATACGTTAGCAGTCAAATGGGGTGTCCCTTTCCTTAGGCCTTGCCTTTGATTCTCATACATACATGTCTGAACATAATCCCATAAGAATGAGTGTGATTGTCGTTGTACCAACTAAATCTGCATACAATTTAGTCCCTTGTTGACCCTTAAATGGTTGATTTTCCCTTAAAGCCTTCTTACTCTCACCAGTCCTTTGTTTGTTTATTTGTGTTGGGGTAAACCGGAGGACAAACACTTTCCCTAGTATGTGTAAGTTTATGTGTGTTCGTCTTCATATGCGTTTGTGTGATTATGACATGATTTTTTATGCATATGGGTTTTTTTTTGTAAATTTATTTTAAATGATTTTTTGATTTCTTAATAATGATAAGAAGTGTTAAATTGTTTACCCCCTCAAACAAAAATTATAACAAATAGTTAAATAAAACTCATTTAGCCATGCAAAATCCTAAAAAAGAAAACCAACTCTACAGAAATCCTTCTTACCTACATTCACATAAGATAGTATTTATGCTAAAGGACGTTTTTGAAAGGAACCCAAAAGTTTTGCCATTCTTTTTTTTACAGAGATTTCTGCAAAAAAAAAATTGTCCCAATTTGAAAGAAATTGATTTTTGTAGGATTAATTTTGAAATACTTATGCAAATTTGAAATTTGTTTCTTATCCGTATAGGCGTAATCATGGGCAACACAAGACTATAACTTTAAATAAAATTAATTGTTACGCCTGATTGAGACGTTGGGATAATCCTTAAAAGTTTAAGTATTAATTTTGGACACGAATTTAAATGGAAAAATAAAAATTAAATGTCTTGAAGAATCTTTCTAAAATAATCCTAGATAACGTAAAATAGAAATCATCGGGTGAGTAATCAATAAATACGACCGATACGATTTTAAGGAATACACCTTATTTAGGTCCTGCGGTTAATTATGAATTCCCCAACGAAATTGTTGGTAGAGAATTTTGTGTTTTTATCATAAAAGCGACGCGTTGCTAATTTTGTTACTATACTTTTATATTTTGGAGTAATTTTTGCGGGTTTAAGCGATTCTAGGAGATATGACATGTCGATGGCCATACATTGAAGCCTCGTAACCGATTTTTTACCTCTTACGGGGTTACGAGATGTCAAAATATTACCTTAGGTATATATTTGGCAGCTGCGGTTATTTAAGGACTTATAAAAGCAAAAGTTAGTTAAGTTACCCAGCAAAAACCTTCATTGCAAAGTAATGAGTAGGGAAAAAATAAATATGCAGTTGAATGAACAGAAATAATTAAAAAATTTCTCTAATCACCAAATGTATACCAACTTCATAGAATCAAGCAAATAATTTGTTGATTTTGCTCCTATTACCAAAATGATTATATTGATTACTAAAAATTTTTTTTTCAATAAATGATATGTTAAATTTTAAATTAAAAAAATTATCAAAAAACTTTGCCATTTCAGACAATGTGTTAATTGATTTAATTAAATATGGCTCAGGCCAAGGCGACTTCATTACAGGTGATCCTAAAAGCCCTGCTGATAACTTTTTTTCTTTAGCTTTATAATTGTTGGATGTCAAAATTTTGTTTCTGTTTTGATTTGTTTCGGTTTTTGACATTGTACAGTGATTTTACAAAAACCAATTACTTGTGGTTTTTGTACGAGTTGTACTTGTTGTACTACCGAGATTACCTGGAATGAATTCGCCTTGGCTCAGACTTTGACAATTCCCAACAACAATTGTACAAGTTTAACATTTTTTATTTGAAACGAAAATAATCAATTAAGATTTTTTTGTTATTTAATAATTATTTTAATTAACAATTTAT
The DNA here is from genome assembly GCA_943735925.1 of Pollenia amentaria. Taxonomy (NCBI): domain Eukaryota; kingdom Metazoa; phylum Arthropoda; class Insecta; order Diptera; family Polleniidae; genus Pollenia; species Pollenia amentaria. The sequence goes on along the minus strand of OX031010.1, from coordinate 19,609,258 downwards.
TTGAAAACAACGAAAATGATAATTAAATCAAAATTTTTTAATTTTCTTTCAAATAAAAAAATACTTGATTCAGTTATCACATTAATTAAATTGAGATACTTTTTAAACAATTTTTTTAATTGATAAAAAAAACTGCTGATAATTTTTTCTGTGTTTTTTCCTTGTGCGACCAATAAAGACAGAAACAATATATTTATCCGTTTTAGAGCTTTTTATGAATTTTGGCATCGATTCGTTAGTGCATATTTTACCCTTTACAGCATTTATTTGCATTATTTAGTTAAAAGAGCATTAAAAGAGCATATGGTAAAATAAAAATGGATTTTAAAAAGTTACCAAGAGTCCTAGGCTTAAAAAATGTATGATATTCATTAAAAAAATAATTAATTTTGCACCAGTTAACAAATAAATGTTATTAATCGAACTTAATTCACTTGATTAAATGCTTAATTCACTTCATTACATTTTTAATTAAAACTGATTTTATGTTTGATTAATGCTTTAATTGGTGAATAATTTTGGAGATTTTATTTGTGAACGATGAATTTTTCTGGTGTGATTTCTAGTTATGTAAAACGAGATTATGTAAATAAAATAACAATTGTGCATTCCTCGAAAAAAATTTAAGCAAAGCCGCGAAAAACGTTGCAAAAGTCACTTAGCGCGAAAACTGTTTTTTGCAGATTACCGCTAACATTATTCTCTTTCACTGTTTAAACATCAATTTTAATTTCTTGTTATTTTGCATAAACGTTTTTGTTATCATTATTTTTAATAATCTAAAACAAAAATTTAAAAATAAATAATCCTGCCTGGGAAAATCCTTTTTGCTCTCCTGAAAAATAATAATTTTGTGAGAGAGGTGAGAAAATTTGGGAGGGGTACTCATCTCTCCAATCCAATCAAGAATTGCTGCAAGAAAAATTGCAAGTCTGGTGCATGTCTAACTTACAATGTTATTCGCGGCTGTGCTTCAATTAATGTTTGTTGTTCTACTAGAAGTATACATTTTTTTTGATTTATATCTCTTCTTCTACTGAGCCGATTTTGCTTTATTTTAATCCCAAACTGCTAAGGAAAACTAAAAGCTATTTAATTCCACTATTGGATTTTTCTTTAAGTCATTCAAACGTGAGCGTGATTTCAACAGACGAACAAACAGACGCACATGATTAAATCAACTTAGAATTACTCAAGTACCCAGAATATATATATATATATATATACTTTATGGGGCCTTAAAAAAATTTCTTACGGAATGTCAAACTTAGTACACCATCACTTACCACTATATAAGACTATCATACAGATTTCGCTTTTTCTTGGATAATTTTTTAATGCCTGTATCTGGCAAAAAACTTCAACATAAATCTTTTATAAGAATATATTTAGCTAAAACTGCCGTACAAAATCTAAAAACTGTAAGCCCCAAAACATTTTTTATCTCCAATTGATTACACAGACCTGCAAAACTTAAAAAAAGTCGAACCCTGGGACTAGAGTATACTTTTTGAGTTGCGCTGAATCTGAATCTGTACTGATAATTTCTCCATCACATCAGGTTTTTGCGATATCGTGGCTTAAAGTTTTAAAACCCAGCTTTGCACCATATGCGTGACATTATAACTGCGCGAATTTATCTTTATTTATAAAACCTGATATGTCGCCTAAAATACCCTATGAAATAAGTATTTAATCTAAAGGTATTGCTTGTTCCTTCTCTGAGATATCTTAACCTGAAGTTAAAAAAATTCGATTTTTTCGCTGTTTTTTTTTTGAGTTTTTTATGACTTCATTTTTATTTAAAGATTTATTTTTTGTATCACAAAAAAAGTATAAAAAAAATTTTAAAAATCAAATCAATCGGCCATGTTTTGGCAATAGAAGTCACGTGAAATTGAAATCGAACAAATTTTGAAAACTTTCCCGCGTTCAAAGTTGATAAACATATTTCCTTTTACATATATCATAATTTGAAGACCACTTTCCTGTACCTAAACTACTATTGAAATTAGGAAAAGCAACGTTCATTTTTACAAAAATTCAATTGAAAATATTTATCGATTTCAATTTCACGTGATTTCCAGAACATGGCCGTATTTTAGAAAAAAAAATCACAAAAAACTATAAAAACTAAAAACATAGTGTGTTGGTGGCATGAAATAACCCCCCATGAAATAAGTCCCAAAACGGAAATGAAATAACTCCCCAAAAAATATATGAGAGGCAACAACAACGTTTTTTGGAGATTTATTTAATTTTTCTGGGGACTTATTTCATTTTTATATTGGGGAGTTATTTCATATGAAAAAAGTCCCCAAAAATCTGAAATGAAATAAGTCCCTAAAAATATTTTGGGGACTTATTTAATTTTTAAATTACATATTTTAAAAGTCATAATGATGGCAAATTGTGTTTTGTTATATTCACTGCATACGTTTACCATACAAAAAAGTTTTAGTTAGCAAAGCCGATGTTTGGAATACCAAAGAGGAGAAAATTCTTGCGCCCGGCCGAAGACCGGCTATGCAGAAAAACTTTAGTTAGCGAAGCCGGTGTTTGTTATACCGTAGAAGAAAAAATCCTTGCGCCCGGCCGAAATCTTAACCATTCTATCTATCGCGAAAATTTAAAAACCAAAACTGAACAATATGTTTTATATTGGGGTCTTATTTCGTTTTTAAAATTGGGGTTTTATTTCATATGAAATTATGATTTGGGGAGTTATTTAATTTCGTTGGGGTTTCATTTCATTTTAAAATTGGGGAATTATTTAATAATTTTTTTGGGGACTTATATCGTGGGGGGTTATTTCATGCCGCCATTAAAACATAAACAAGTAAGAGATCTATATTCGGCTATGCCGAATCTTATATATCCTTCACCATGTTGCGATAGGAACAAACAGTTATATAAATACGGTTCTTTAGAAATAAATTTATTTTGTGCCACGCCCACTTTTCCAATCCCGCTGACTTTTTATCGGATGTTCTATATTTGGAAACTTTGGCCCTTGCCGTTTCCAGACATACATACATTTTTAATGTCTTTGTACGGGAGGTCGCAAGCGCCCTTCTCAAATACCGCCCATATTTTGTAGAGGTTTTGTATTAATAACCCTGCTCTGTGTACCAAATATGGAACATTTTTTTCTTACCCTTCTTTAAATATACAAATTTTGTGCCACACCTAATTCTCCAATATCGTCCATATTTTGTGGGATGTTGTGCATTGACAATCGAGATGCTTGCACTTAATTTGGAAACGTTAGCTCTTTCCGATACAAACTCTTCTATACCGAGTGCGGCTATTTCAAAATGTACATTTTACAATTTATCAATAGAACAAGTAGTTGAGCCTAGGTCTGGCAAAACAGCGCCACAAGACAGAACAAGCAGGCTTGGCAAAACCTCTTCACTGCAATGCCAGCTGATTTATGGGCTGTGGAAGTTGACATTTTCAAGTAACGTTCAACGTGCAGCATTAAAAGTGTAATTTCGATATAAATTAAAACGTTTTTTATAAGCTATTAAACAAAAAGAAAGAAATCGTGTATAATATGGAGAAGAGAGGGGATAGTAAGTAATTTCAAAAAACCAAAATATTTGTGAACGTTATTGCTTTTGTTTCTAAAACTTGTTATTCTAATTTAACCTCAAATAAATGACTTTTTCCATAAATATAAACTTCGCATTAGGTTTTGATAATGTTGGCCGTGGACTGCCGTATATTTTTTTTAATGAAAAGTGTTAATAACTCTGAATTCTGAATTAATTTTTTGATTTATATCATTTTCTTTCAGACAGCCTCAGCTTAAAATATGGCGAACTTTCTAATATTTGGGTTTGTGAAAAAATAAAAAGAAAAAAAAAACTGATGCTGTTTACAATTTTATTATCAGGGAAATTGATTTAAATAATGTTTCAAAACAGGATTAGGCTTCGTTAAAGCAAGAGGTAAAAACGTTTTGTAAAAAATTATCGTTAAGTTAGCACAGAGCTCACGGAAAAATTATCGACTTTTTCAAGCAAAACCAAAACTGATTTTGTCTGCATAGCTTTTACGCCATTTTGTTAGCCCCCTGGCGTATTTTTATCGTGCCAAAAAATGTATCCGTTAGTTTTCGAGATATTCAGTTTTTAACTTTTTTTCGGATGGCAGCAACCCTAAAAACTTCGTCTATTCCAAAAATCAAAACCCCAGCGTTCCTGCCCATGAAAAACTTATAAATTCCAAATTTCAGCCATATCGGTCCAAAAGCTTGGCAGTAAATAATTTTGCCCTAAAAAGTTGCTGAAATTACCTATAGTGCACTGAAAGGTAGAAAGACGTTTATAAAATTTTCACCTCAAGTCAGGTTAAGTTTCAAAAGAAAAATCTCTATAAAAAAAATCTGTTAAGTTAATTGAGTAATTAAAAATCTACACTAAGCCCTCGATATCTAAATGAAATAAATCAGTTTTTGAAATTTCCCATTAAAATTTTCTCCATCTTCGTACGTAAATTTCTATTAATTGTTTTCATTACCCCAATGACTAACTAACTTCTTCATTAATCACCGAAAGTTTTTGCTTGTTTTTTATGCACTCGTGTTCCAAGAAACTTAAAAAAAAATTTAAATCAACAAAATTAAGAAAATTACTTAAAAGTCAAGTACGGGGTAGATTAAGTATGAGAACTAAGCAGAAAGTCTGAGGTAATTTAAAACCACCTTAATTCAAAATTCAACAAAAAATGATACGATGAAACCCTAAAACAAAAAAAATATCCTGTGACAGCACGCGTTCATCATTTATTTTCAACAGTTTTTTTTTTGGTTTTAAATGTTTTTCAAAAAAAATTTTTTTTTAAATATCTTCTCTAAAAGAACTTTTTTTTTGATAAAAAACAGGATTTTTACAAAAAAAAAAAAAAAAACATAAAAAACTTGTTTGTTACGAAAAAAAAAGTCATTAAAATAATTAAATTATTATAAAAACCATCAGCAGCTTAAGTTAATGAGAAGATTTTTTTCATCTTTTGAATAAAAATTTTAGCTGAGGAATTTTTATATCTGAAAAAAAAAATGATTGGGCTGGGGTTGCTTTTTCACAATTTTTTTTGGGATATTTAAAAAACACAGAAATAAGTTAAAAAAAAAGCAAAAAATATGGGTATTATATTCACAGTGGGTAAGCTCAAGGGGTTAATTTTTTTTAGCGTAAAGCATTTAAAATGTTTTAAATTGTCTAACAGTTCAACAGCTGCAATAAATTAAAAGTTTATTTTACTTTTTTGGTAAAGTTGTTCTTAAAATATTTAAAAATTGGTTTAGAAAAATTAAAACAACACCATTTAACAGTAATTCAGAAAATAAAATTGGATTCAATTTGGCCAAACCTTATTTTAGTGCAATCTTAATCAGCTTTCCAAAAAAAGTAGAATCGTTTAATATTTGACCCATACAAATACTACTCCCGAAAATAGAGTTTAATGCCATAACTTCAATATAAATATCGGTATTGACGTAAACATTGGGACAATAACTTTTATGATGAAGATATCTAAATAATATTAAACACAAAGGAATCTTATATGAATCTTAAGCTCATAACATAATTTTGTTCTGGCGGGTCCATGATTGCACATGGGTCCAAAATTAGTTCCACTTTTTGTCCCTAAATACTGTGGTGTAAGGTATCGTAGAGTCGGGCTTGACCGTCTATACTTTCTTACTTATTCTTTACGACATATACCCTAGGGGAAAGGGAACCAACACCAAACTTGTCACGTGACAGTTCTAAAGTGGCATGGATCGGTTAGTCTAGTCTAGTTTAGTTCTAACACTTTGTAAGAACTTGGGACTTGTCACTTTAACAAGGCGATGTCCTAGAAGGGGGTTAATTGACACATTTTAGCCAGCTTGTCTGCTGATCACTGAAATAATCTAAATGTACACATTCAATTTTGGTAAAAATAGTGTTTTGCATATATTGTCCCGAGTGAACTAGGTCTATATGATAGTATATCTTTCAAGTAATATAACCAGATAGCCTCAGCCCGCCCAAAATCCAGTCACATGACTAGTTTTGTTTTAATTACCTTTCCTTTTTAGTGACTAAACTTTATCACCAGCTAAACGAAATGTCTTGTTTGCACCTATGACAATTCGCTCCTTTTTATTATAATCTTGTGTTCACTCTTCACTGGATAAGTGCTTTAAGAACAATTGATGCAAATTTCACGCGGGGCTAAGTTAACTGTAGAATGTCGGATGTCTTTTAATGAGATTGCGGACCATTCGAAGGTTACGCATGTGAACTGACCGGGTAACCAGATAAAAGATGAGCTTGAAAAACGAGGTAGTTGTCTGGCTTACACATTCATTGATCAATTCATTTGCTCTCTAATGGCTCACTGTAAGTCACTTATCAAGCGCGAGTCTTATAGACTTGCACAGCTGCGATGGATTTGCGAAACCACCAGCTGCATATCCAGGGCATTAAGACCTGTCTATGATGTACGGAGAACTAGCTCTGTACTTAGGTTCAATAGAGACCAGATAAGAACTGTGGTCTCAGTTGTGGCTGGGCCCTGGCCTGGAGGGACTCGTGCGAGGAGAATGGGTCTGGTATTCAATGACTACTGCAGAAGGAATGGAAAACTTTGTTTCATTTTCTATATCAATATCCTGCGATTCGGAACGTTAGGAAAACTTGTGTTTGCCTGTTTAGAGGATCTATCTAGGAAAGAAATAAGGTTGCTTCTTCTTTTAAGTAGGAAGAGGATTTGGTTTAATTCTGCATTGACGACTATTGAGTTACTGGTCTGTAGGGTGGGCACTAGTGCTGGGTATCACAAAGGGACCATTGAAGGACCCAAGTGAGCTGTCTCTCGATGGCTGCTCAAGGAATATAACTTTTTAGAGAGAGTAACTGCGGGTATTGTGAAACCCCTATTTTTGTTTTGACAATCTTCAAAAAAGTATAAGCAAACTCTTTATCGGACTAGTTGGAATGTGTTTCTAAATCTATTGCCTAACTAAGTTCATTACAAAAATTACATTTTCTTAATACTAAAAAAAAGTTATAAATGAAAAATCTGAGGTACCTCAAAAGCAGCGAATGGAAAAATTGGAGGATAATGTGGAACCCCCTGGTGGGTAATGTGAAATACTATTACATATTACCTGAAACAAAATAGAAATATAACAACAAATTCAATTTAGCATATAATTTTTTTAATTTTAATTAATTAACAACATAAGATGAACTAACTTGTTGTTTAAGATAAATCCATTGAAAATTATTCCTCAGCCTTCATTGCTATTGGTGAAATAGGGTTCCACAATACCCGCCTTCAGGTATTCCACATTAGCCGATTGGCAAATTTTTTAAAACAAATCTTCTAAATATTACAGAACTTATTTAATTGCCGCACATACCAATTAAAATTATTATTAAGTTAACAATCTGTAAACCTTGTAAAAACACATATAAAATATCAATATTTAGAGCAAAATAACGGTTTGAATATGAGCACAAAAAAAGTAGACAACACCTGTTTTCACTTACAGACCGACAAAAAAATAACAGTGCGAGCCGTAATATTAATATTTTTCTGTTAGCTCTGTTAACATACAGGGAAAGTTTCTAAATAACATTTAGTTTGGGAAATAAAGGGTAGTTCCACATTACCCGAAGTGAATCTACATTTATGCATTATAAAAAAAAATTAATTAAATTTTTTTTGCAAAGTTTAGTTTATATCTCGCGAATAACACGAGTAATGATGGCAACCAAAGCGTCAATCGTAGCTGGCTGATTCCCGAAGACCTCTGTTTTTACATAACCCCAAAGAAAACAGTCGAAAGGTGTAATATCGCACCATCTATGTGGCCAATTTACCGTAGGAAAACTTGAAATTAAGTGCTCACCACAATAATTACTGAATAAGGTCAATGCTTTAAGCGCTATATGGCTCGTAGCGCCGTCTTGTTGAAAACAGAGCTCACTGAGACCATGCACTTGATTTCAGGAAGCACATAGTCCGTTAACATGACGCGAAGACTGTAATATTTTAATTCCATTATTTTTAAATAAATATGTACCAGTGATTCCACCAGCCCATAAACCACACCATACCGTTGCTTTAAATGGGTGTAAAGGTAGCTCTTGGTATTCTTCGGGTTGCTCATCAGACCAAATTCGGCAACTTTGTTTACTAACGTATCCATTGAGCCAGAAATGTGCTTCGTCACTGAACAAAATTTCACGATAAAGCACCGGAAAAACATTTCTCACAGAACGCTGATTTTCATAATACAGCTGAACAATTTGGAGACGCTGTTGTGGTGTGAGCCTTTCAATGATGACTTGCCCAATGATACTGAACAAAAAAGACAAAGCAGTTTAATATGAGTCGCACGTTATCTGTAAAAAAGCATATTGAAAATCAAACCTTACGATGAATCACCCTTTATTAAGTGAAATGTTGGTGAACTCATATATTAGATCGATTAAATTAGATAAAATGAAGATGAAATTATGTGTTGGAATTTTATTTAGACTTACAAAAAATGGATAGACATAACTCCATAATAGTTATCTAGGACAATCATTTATCTTCCGAATATAATATATTTTAGCTAAAAGTATGCAGACATTTCAAAAAACGGAATTTTCCAGCTGACTATTGTTGTTTAAATCTTAGTAATAGATGGCGCAAGACTCGTTGAAAACTTCAAACAAGAAGACGAACTATATTCTAGGAGCGAAGGTGAAAAATTTGAGAATTATGTTTTTTTTTAATTCAGGTTTTTTTAATTGAATTGTTTACTTAGAACTAGAAAACCGAACTTTGTAATAAAAACTTGTTTAAAACAACAATTTTTTTTTATAAAATTTAAGGGTTTCGCTCGTGACAAAAATTTTATTTACAAAAATGTGAGAGCGTGTGTAATGAAATAATAAAAAAAAATTTTCCGTGAGATTGCGGGAGCACGCGTGACCAAAATTTTTCCCCGTGACAGTGTGTGACTAAAAATTTATGGGCTTTAAGAGGGAGGGAGTCTTTAATTTGGCCCAGTCGCTTGGCTTAAAATAATTATGAAAAAATAAAAGGAAATATTTCCTAACAGTTTCAAAATTTTCCAATTAAAATCATTACAATTTCTTTACACTTTAATAAAATTAAAATCGATATTTAAATATTTAAACAGGTTCTGCCTGAAATTGTCTTAAATATTTAAATTCAATCCATTTAAATTGTATTTACATTCAGAAAAATTTTATAGCGTACGCGAAAGAAAAACTCATTTAAATTAAAAAGTGGAACGCATTTACAGCTGTGTGCCAAACAAAGTCACAGGCACACGAATATTTTTCCGTGGGGTGTAATTTTTTATATTCCTGATAATACTCGAGTATGCACCTTAACTCCATACACCATTAACCCTTAAGATTAACGTAACCCAGTCTGTCTCTTGCCTGTGCTTTTCTCACCCAGACTTTCGTAATAATGATGAGAATGAAAAATAAAACAACGAGAAATAAAAAATAATTTTTTTTTGGGATACACATTTTTTATGCATAAATTAAAGTGCTGCTGACATTAAATAATTTCACTAAAAGGAAGAAAGAAAAAAAATATTGATCGGGTTGTTTTTTGTTGTTATAATTGTGAAAAAAATAAGGATTGAACGCGAATACTAAGTGCCCTTTATACATCGTTTTAAATTGTCTAACGGAAAATGTTACCAAAGATATTTTTTTGGTTTAAACAAACGAAAACTTTTGTAGTAATACGGTATTGCTACCAAAATGTTTAAAGATCATTCCACATTTTGTAAAGGTTCCCAGATAAAAACAACCGTTTATACAAATTTCTTGCAGAGCAAATTGAGTACTAGTTTTACTAAAATTTTACCCATTTGTATTTATTAATGGCCTATTTTGCCGATTCTATTTAAATATAAATTTATGTTTAAATTTCCTTTTTCATGTCAAATAAAAAAATGCATATGTATGAAAAGCTGTATTTAAATATGAATTGATATTTGGTGAAATAGGTTATTAGAGTTACAAACACAATAAAAAATAATAACTTATCAATAGTAACTTAGCCCTTCGGCACGTTGCACAGTGGGATGGCTTCATAGATATACTATAAGGAGTGTTAATAGATCATTAAAATTGACAAAATTGAGAAAAACATAAAATTCATCCACGCCCATCGCCCATGCAAACTAAATCTATTTATTTCGTATAAATTTTTTCCTAAGACTTGGTACATATTTCTAGAACCAACAAATAAAAAAAAAAGCGCATGCCAAGTTTCATAAAAATCGCCTACTGCCCATGCAATCCAAATCGATTTTTTCTCATAAAATGTTTTTCTATCCAAGCAAGAGTCTTTACATTTTTTAATTATCTCCATACACTTTTTTCGCTCCAATTGTTAATTAATTGTTGTAATAGTTTTTACAAAAATTTTATGACAAGTTTCTTGATTTAAGTGTTCAAACAGAACTGCGTCCATTTTCCATACAATTTGCATTTATTTCTATCTATAAAATCTATTTCATTCTGAGAAGGTATTTCTAATTAGAGACGTAACGAATACTGATACCGATCTATCGGCGATACTTAAGGTTTGCCGATATATCGGTATCGGCGATATTTTACTGCCGATACACAGAAAAAACATAATTTTCATATTTAAATACGAAAGTCGCCTATTTGATTAAAAAAAAATTTTTAATTTTCTGCGATGACGATTTTTTCTGTATTGATATAAAAAATTAGTAGTTATTGTTATTGCATTTTATTGGAAATAATTAATACTTTAGTCGGCTTTTAGTTTAAATAAAGTTTTTATTACGAGGTTGTCTCAACAAGAACAAAAAGGTTACAATACAAAAAAGTCTAATAGGATAATACAAAAGGGAATACAGATAAAAATGACAAGTGTAGAAGAGAGTGCTGCCAGATTTTACTTATTTAATGTGTTGCCAATTTACACTCCCCCTCAACACATTACCATCAACAATAAATTGTATTTTAATATAAGCCCATAGCTTTACAAAACTTCAAATGTTTAATTTTACATAAATTTTTCGTAAAGATATCAGACATCATTTCTTCAGTTGGAACATAACCAATATCGATCAAACCTTTTGAGTATACGTCGCGAACATGATGATATTTAAGATCAATATGTTTGCTTCTGGCATGATAAGTAGCATTTTTCACCAAACACTGCGCACTGAGATTGTCACCGTATAAACGTAAGGGTCCTTCTTCTTTAAAACCCAACTCGCCAAGCAGATTGTTTATATAAAGTGCCTCTTTCGCTGCTGACGATAGCGCAATATATTCCGCCTCTGTGCTGCTCAGGGCGACCACATTTTGCTTCTTGGCCTCCCAGGAAAAAACACAATTTGCTTTAACAAAGGCAAATCCTGAATACGACTTTCGGTTTATTGAATCACTACCCCAATCCGCGTCTGCATAACCTACGGTTGGCTTGCCAGTCTTTTCAAAACGGAGCTTGAAATCTATGGTCTTTTTGAGATATCGCAGCACATGCTTTATTGCCGATAGATGTTCAGAATGTGGATTTATGTTACACTGAGCAAGTTTGCATACCGAGTGAAGAATATCTGGCCGTGTGGAAATGGCTAGGTACATTAATGCACCTATGGCCGACTGGTAATCGGTGGCATCAACCTTCCGACATTCGTTGTTAGAACATATCACCTGAAACCCAGCCTCCAGTGGCGTCGCTACCTCTTTAGAATCGTTCATTCTGAAATCATTTAACAAATTTTTTATATATTGTTTCTGGCATACCTCCACTGCCCCGATTTCGCCATTACGTTGAAACTCCATACCAAGAAAATGGTTGAGTTGGCCCCCATCAACGACATCAAATTCATTGGCTATGGCTGATTTAATACGGTTTAGCTCCGCCTTTGAGGTGCTCGCAATTATAAGGTCATCTACATAGACTGCAATTATGTTAATCGTGTCATCGTGGTTTCGGGTGTACATACACTGTTCACTGATGCACTGTGTGAAACCCATACTTCTTAAAGCGTTGTTTAATCTGATGTTCCATGCGCGTCCACTTTGTTTGAGCCCATACAGCGATTTTTTTAATTTTAGGACACAATCTGGATGCTGGTCATCAACAAAACATTCTGGCTGTAACATGTAGACTTCGTCGTCCAGTTCTCCATTCAAATAAGCAGATGAAACATCCATTTGGTGCATGTACATATCGTGTTCTACAGCTAAGGCAACTAGTAAACGTATATTGGCATACCTAATAACGGGTGAAAATGTTTCTTTATAATTTAGCCCATATTTTTGGCTGCACCCTTTAGCGACAAGTCTCGCCTTATACGTTTTTATATTGCCGTCTTTGTCCTGTTTTACAGTGAAGACCCATTTACACCCCACAGGTTTTTGTCCCTTGGGCAGTTCAGTCACCTCCCATGTATCGTTTTTTAATAAAGATGTATACTCACACTTCATTGCAGCTTTCCATTGACTAGCATTCGGACCATTCAAGGCATCACTAACACCTTCTGGGATTTCGACATGAACTGAGTTTAAGGTGTTGTACACCTTCTTTGGGCGTCCTACAGAACCAGTTCTAATTAATCTGGGGCGTCCAGGACCAATTTTTTGTTGTTCTTCTTCAGGGCTGGCACGAACATTTTCCACAGCTTCTTGGTGAGATCCAGAGTTATTGCTATTTTTTTCAGTTTGTTGCGCATCAACAGCTATGACATTTGCTTCCTGTGGCTGATCATCATTATCGTTTAAGAATTCTGTTGAGTTTAAGAAATCACCAGAAAAGAATGTATGTGTTCCACCCTGTTGAACTTGTTGATTATAGTATTTGCCGTCTAAGAAAACAACATCCCGACTAACGTGGACTTTTCTTAAAGTTGGTTCATAAAGCCTGTATGCTTTCGCCTGTTCGCTGTAGCCAATCAAAATCATTTCTTTACCTTTCGGCAAAAATTTTCTGTGGTGGGTTTTATCTAACACAATAGCCTTTGTACCAAACACTTTTAGATGAGATACTGACGGTTTAAAGCCATGCCAAACTTCGAAGGGTGTTTTGTTAACTAATACTTTGGTTGTTGTTCTATTTCGCAAATATACTGAAGTTAACACAGCCTCAGCCCAAAACTTTTCTTCTAGTTTGGCTTCCAACAACATACTGCGGGACATCTCAACTAATGTCCTGTTAGCCCTTTCAGCCACCCCATTTTGTTGTGGTGTATAAGGTACGGTGAGCTGCCTTTTAATACCATTCTCAACTAAAAACTTATTGAAATCGTTGTTCACATATTCCCGTCCATTGTCAGTTCTTAAACACTTTATCTGACAACCAGTTTGTTTTTCAACTAGTGCTTTGTATTCTTTAAAAGCATTAAAAATCTGGTCCTTCGTTTTAAGGAAAAATACAAAGGTATAACGAGACTTATCGTCTATAAAAGTTGCAAAATATTTCGAACCAGCAATAGATGGCACACTTACAGGACCGCAAATATCGCTATGCACTAATTCTAGCAATGATGTAGCTCTAAATTGCGACCTTTCAAACGGCTTCACCGTTAACTTCGATTTGGAACATGTTTCACATACTGGCTCTTTTCCATTATCTTTCAAATTAAACCCGTATACCACATTGTTTTTCTTCATATCTTTTAAACACGAAAAATTTACATGACCATACTTTAGGTGCCAATTCATAAAATTATTTTGCAAATCTAGGCTCATACATTTATTTTTTTCAATTTCATATATAAATATTCCATTGTTGTTAAACGCTTTCAATATTGAATTATTTTCTCGGTCTTTTACATGCACAAAATTGTCCTTAAACACAACGATTTTTCCACTTTCAATCATTTTGCTTATAGAAATGAAATTTCCTTTAAGCTCTGGCACATGTAAAACGTTTCTGAGTATGATCTTGTTTTTGTTACTATTAATAACGACATTACCACGACCAATGGCCTTTAAATTGCCATCATTTGGTAAATATACCCATTCGTTGCATTTCTCATAATTATCAAACATATCGTAATCAAAACAAAAATGCGATGAAGCGCCACTATCAACGCACCACTGTATGTTGTTGTTGTTACTTACTGTTTGCATTGTAGCTAATGATACAAAACAATTAAATTCTTTTCTATTCTCGTTTTTTTCAGTTTTATCTTTTGTTCTACATTTTGCGGCGAAATGACCTCTGCGCCCACAGTTATAACATTTTTTATCATTAGCAGAATAATTGTTTTTGTTGCGATTATGATCATATGGCGGTCTCTTTTCTTTTTGCTGTTGTTTGTTATTAAAACTTCCACTTGTATGGGCAATATTTAAAACCTCTGCACCGTTGTTGTTATTGCTGTTCTGATTTTTGGCGGAAACTTCTAGTTGCCGTGCACCCTCTTCCAATAATTTTACCTTTAACGAAGTGAGGTTAGGTAAGGCATCTCTACTCTCCATCGCTATGACGAATCCCTCGTAGGATTTTGGCAAGCTAGACAATAATATTATAACAAGCATTTCCTCCGGTACCATTACCTCTATTTCCAACAACTGGTCTACAACACTTGCGAAATCATTTACGTGAAAACTCATGTTACCACCTTCTTGCAACGACAAATATAAAAGTCTCTTAAATAACATAATTTTCCTCGCGGGTCCTTTTGGTTGATGGATCTCCCGTAGTTTACGCCACGCTTCCGACGCTGACACACAGCTTTTGATATGATTAAGCTGGCTAGGTTTCACACATAATAAAATTGAGGCTAAGGCTTTTTCATTTTTTGTTTCATACGCCACAAAAGCCGGAGATTGGGAATCCTCTGGTTTTACATCACGACCGCAAACAACACTCCACAAATCAGTGTGCACCAAAATGCTTTTCATTTGAATGTTCCATGTTGAGTAGTTGGATTCATCCAGTTTTTCAATTTGAAACAATGACGACATGACAAAACTCCCCCTTAATTTGCACGACAACAAAAAATGCGACACACGCTTTTAGTATTCTCTGGTTTATTTAACTTATTTATCTTGCGGGACCTGGGCCCATAACCTATTGGAAATAATTAATACTTTAGTCGGCTTTTAGTTTAAATAAAGTTTTTATTACGAGGTTGTCTCAACAAGAACAAAAAGGTTACAATACAAAAAAGTCTAATAGGATAATACAAAAGGGAATACAGATAAAAATGACAAGTGTAGAAGAGAGTGCTGCCAGATTTTACTTATTTAATGTGTTGCCAATTTCTAGAACCAACAAATAAAAAAAAAAGCGCATGCCAAGTTTCATAAAAATCGCCTACTGCCCATGCAATCCAAATCGATTTTTTCTCATAAAATGTTTTTCTATCCAAGCAAGAGTCTTTACATTTTTTAATTATCTCCATACACTTTTTTCGCTCCAATTGTTAATTAATTGTTGTAATAGTTTTTACAAAAATTTTATGACAAGTTTCTTGATTTAAGTGTTCAAACAGAACTGCGTCCATTTTCCATACAATTTGCATTTATTTCTATCTATAAAATCTATTTCATTCTGAGAAGGTATTTCTAATTAGAGACGTAACGAATACTGATACCGATCTATCGGCGATACTTAAGGTTTGCCGATATATCGGTATCGGCGATATTTTACTGCCGATACACAGAAAAAACATAATTTTCATATTTAAATACGAAAGTCGCCTATTTGATTAAAAAAAAATTTTTAATTTTCTGCGATGACGATTTTTTCTGTATTGATATAAAAAATTAGTAGTTATTGTTATTGCATTTTAGGTCAACAACCCAGTTTATTGAGTCAATAAAAAAAAGTTGCTGCCAAAAATATTTTTTTTTAACAAAATGCTTACGTGATTTGTTAAATTAAAATTTTTTGAAAATGTTGAATAAATCAAACAAAATGTTTATCGAATCAATATATATTTATTCATTAATTATGATGTGCTAAATTCCAAATTTTTAATCTTTGAAAAGTACACTAAAATTTATTGCTGGGGGATAAGCTAGTTCCTATGCGCGTTTCGCTGGTTGAATAGGCCAGATTATGAGGAAATCTTTTTTCAAAGCCTTTGGAAAAACTAAGGATATTATACAAATTAAACTGTAAAGCAAATGAGAATTGCAAACACTGACATCTTATTTGCAACGCTATTAAAAAATGAACAAGATTTGTAAAAATACTGTCTTTACTTTGATTCAAATATTTTTTTATTGAATATGAAGAAATATTTGTTTAATTCATTATTTAATATGTTTTATTGAGTGCTATTTCGCAAGGTGCAATTTTGATCATTTTTTTCATTGAATAAAATAAAAAAAAAGCTTGTTGACCTGATTAACAAAATATTATAAAAATGCATAATTAAATATTATAAATTCTTATAATCCCTGTTCTTATAATCTTATAATCACTGTTCTTTTCTAAAAAAAAACATTTTTTATTAATATTACCATTAAATCAAATTCGTTGTTTTATAAATCATATTAATTTAATTTTTAAATATTAATAATCACTTACACTATCATTCTGTATAATACAAAAATTACTCTACTTGAGTTTTGTTAATTTTTACTTGAATTCGCGACGTTTTCATTATGGGACACTGTTTGAACACTTACCATTTTCTTCGTGTTCCGAAAATTTCTGGGAACTATTTTTCTTTAACCGA
Source organism: Pollenia amentaria (assembly GCA_943735925.1). Taxonomy (NCBI): domain Eukaryota; kingdom Metazoa; phylum Arthropoda; class Insecta; order Diptera; family Polleniidae; genus Pollenia; species Pollenia amentaria. Next base: position 19,592,532 of record OX031010.1, on the reverse strand, counting down.
AAGAAGACACTTCCACCTTTCATTTTATTGAATGGAAGAGTAAAATTAATTAATTTTTAGATGTTTAAGGGTTTATCCCCATAATTTTTATTTCTTTTTAATTTATGGAGAAATGCTATATTTTTCAAATATGTTAAAATTAAAGGGAATTATCAGGTAAATTATACATATATGGACCACTGAATTGCTTGAAAATATAACATAATTTTTGCATGGACTTAACCTCAATTTCTTAAAAATAAAATACGATTTTTCTAAAAAACTAAAAATGCACATTTTATCTTTGAAAATTTCTCTACAAAACTGAATTTTTCAAAATTGTGCGTTGTAGCGAATCATACCACTGTCTCTGGTAGGAATTGAACCAACAACTCTTGCACTGATAGACTAGTTCACTGCCAACTGGAACCCTGGTAATTTAATAATTTATATCGTAAAATTAATTTAATTTCCCCGAAAATCCTGCGGCGGGCACCCCGAAAAAACTCTAGTTACAAACTCTTTAGCCAACTTAATATATCTTCTTTTTTAAGTTGCAGTTTAACGAAATATAATAAACATTAAATTTCAAATATGATTTAAAAAACTCGCGAGCTGCTTGTCTAAAGAAATAGACTTGTCTGGAGAAAAGGACGTACCAAAAAATCCCCTTGGCGTGTGCTAAACATGTGCTATGGTTTAGGGTTCAGAAAAATGTTGTTAAGCATTACTTACTGGTTTTGAAAAGAGTTAAATAACTTTTATTTAATATTCAACATACAAAATTAAACATCAATGTGTGTTTTTGATAAAAATCCATAAATTAAAAGAAGCCGGTATGCAAATTTAATTTTTTTTTTTTTTTTTTTGAGAGGAAAAAAACAGAGGTATCAGTAGCAATTATTCAATGTGTAACCCAAACTACACACGCGTCACCCTAATTTTTTGTAAGCAGTTAAAAAAAATCTTTAAACTCTGGGTGATGTTTTTTTTCTATTTCAGAATTTAAGGGTGTCATTTTTTTTTTGTTAGAGCTGCTGTGAGTTACAACTGTGTTGTCTGTCAGAAAGTCTGGAAAGGGTTTAAAATTTCTCTAATCAACAAAAAGAAAATTTGCATTAAAAAAAAAATTACCAAAAGAACACCTTTGTTTTTTTTTCTGTAACTCTTTTTTTTATTATTCTTTAGTTTAGATTTACGGGTCTCATTTTTTCTATTTTGTAATTCATAAAATTCTGGGTAACATATCGATTTTCTTTTGTTGTCTTTGGTAAATGCACCGGATACGGATGTTGCGTATAAAGCTGCATCACTTCTCTTTCAAAAGTTATTAAGTGCGTGTGTTTTGTAAATTTTTTATTGTTGATTTTAAATTTAAATATTTTTGCGTAATTACATTTGCATATTGTAAAATTAGCATTTCAATAAGAGAAGACTATAGAAAACTAAAAAGAGTTTTTGTTTTTCTTTTTCCTTTTTTATGCGACAATATCAATAAAAATTACCATTATAGTTCATTTATGCAGTCGAAAGCCAATTTTGACAGAGCACAAGGTGTTTTTGAAACCTTTTTTGGACGCATGCTAAAAAAAACAAAAAAAAATAAATCAGGAAATAATTACATATTTCAATTTTTGTTTTCAGCTGCCTGTAAATATTTGAATGTCTTTGAAATTATTAAATCTTTTCGTAAGATAATTTTGAGTGCAGATTAAGTTAATTATTTGTAAGATGTTGTATGTATATGTAATTCAATTTTTCAATTAAAATGTAATTCAAAATTGGAAACATGGCCAGATGCGGAAAAAATTTTCTACCTGTATGATTTTTATATTGACACCACAATAGTGGAGATGGTATAAGCGTTTATGCTGATGTGTGTAAAACCTTTAAATATTGGTCGTAGACCCACTTTAAAGTATACCGATCGACTTAAAATTACTTTTTGACAACTCTACCGATGCCCATCCGGGTGGCTGGTTGTCCATGTGAACCTTGTGCGCAAAAAACAGGTCGCAATTTTGGAGATAATTTGATCAAATTCAATTCATAGGTTCTAATTATCACAAGGACCAAGCCGTTTGGTAAGAATCGGTCCATAATTAATCATAGCACCCAAACAAGATTCTTTCCTGAATAGAGTCTTTGTGCCCATAAATAATCTTATTATGTTGGTATTTAGATTAAATTTGGTCCAAACTTATTTTTTGGCAATCTAAATCATCTTATCAAATATTTCTGGAATCGGTCCATAAATGACCATTGGAGTGGCCCAAAAAATTAAAGTAAGTTCTTAAGTGAATAAATGACTTAATTTGTGTTTCTTTGTATATAAACACTTTTAATATCACCTTTGGTGCCGATTGGATAAAGAAAAGCCAAGGCGGAAATCGATTGCAAATTGGAATAGCGAAAGCATGGCAAAAAGTCACTAAGTCACTTTTTTTTCAAATTTGTTTAAGCGTCGTAAAAGTTTTATTCTAGATGATAAATTAATCGAAATGTCGATACAATTATGTTTAGCGACACTACAGTATACAGTTTAAATATTTTTCAATGATCTGAATGTTTGTTCAAGTGGAATTGTGCGGGCCTCTACTACACGATCGCTTTTCCCAGGAAACATCTTCTAGAGTATTTCAAAAAATAATTCTTTAAAAAATTGTTTAAGAACATGGAAACGGTTTTGCCAATTTAATAAATTTTTAATTTACATACTTATTTGCATATCGCTTATTTGCTTCAATAGTATCAAAATAATTAAAAAGATACCCGTTTTTAAGTGGAGCCATATAAAGTTTTTGAGCAAAACTTTAAAAAAATATTTGCAGTTTTAATGCTAGAAAAAGAATTGGGTCGTACGTCGTAAGAACGTAGTATGTTACGCCATAAATTGGGTGCCCCGGCTGCTGTGTTGCCAGGTAATTGTTTTCTTCCCCCCAAAAAATTTTAAAACCCCCCCCCCCCAAATTTAACGTATTTTGAAAAAATATCCCTAAATGTAAAAGTTTAGATAATAATTTTATTTCAATTAATTTAACGTTATTCAGTTCTAATTAACGTTCTAATATCAATACCTAAATAAAGCAAAAATCGCAAAATGTTTAACATTTTACTGAAATTCCCCCGAAAATAATTTTTTTTAAAGTTTCTTGAATATTTTCATTTAATAAAATATCTTAAAAATTAATCTATAAACATTTTAAAAAATACTGTACATATGTACAATTTTATGTAAACTATATAATATGTATCTGTTCAAAATAGAGTAAGTAGAAATTTGCTACATTAATAACGTTCGAAGACTGTTAACTAGCGAAATAGCATCAGAAAGTGTAGCAGTGGATTTGCTTATGGATTTTGTGGTCTCTTTTACGTAACTCAAAATTTGTAGCGAAATGATTTTTTTTTACAAAAATCATTAAAAATTGGCAGAAAATTCTTAAAACGTACAAACACATACATGATTTATAAATGCGAGAACGTTTTACCATTATGGTGAAAAACAAAACGGCTGATGCTGCAGGTCCACACCAAGCGTTCAATGCGTTTATGCCCAAACAGTCGAAGTGTAAAATTGTTTTGACAATATACACAACAAACGCGATAAATACATATAGATATCGAAGGCGTGGCGTGTACCGACCTCCAACCTAAGAATCCAAAGAAACAATTTATTATTCTGTTTGATATTTTGCTATTAGTTGTTATGCAAAAACTAAGCATTGAAAATTAAATTCTTTGTTCAAAAAAACTATAAAAAAGTATCGGCATATCGACAGTAAAATATCGCCAATAGCGATATCTCGGCAAACGTGAAGTATCGCCGAAGTATCGGGATTCGTTACATCCCTATATTATTAAAAAAAACGTAATAGTAAGTAGAATAATGGTACAATCTTTATCGCAAGCGTTAAACTTTCATTGATTCAGAAAAAATTTATTTGACACAATATTTCAACACATTTCTGCGTGCTTAGCTAAAAAAGTCATGCTTTTTGAATTATGATACTATTAAAGTTAATAAGCGATATGTACATACTCATGTCGAAAGATTCCATTTAATATTTTGATTAGAAACCATTTTGAATTTTTTTTTCAAATAAACGCATTCAAAATCATTTAACTCTTTCCCTTTCGACACGACCAATAATAAATGCCACAACTTAAAACCTGTTTTGAAATATTTCAACTATTAAATCAGCAAGAAAAAAAAACAAACAAGTGGATAAATAACAACAAAAAAAGAGGTTAATGAATGGATAACAGTTCCCTGAATAAACGAGTTGCAAGTTACTGATTTGGAGCAACCACCATGAACATCTACAAAACAACAATTAACAAACCAAAAAAAAAAAAAAAAAAAAAAAAAAAAAAAAAAAAAAAAAACAGTATCTATGGCAGAAAAACAGCAGCAGCATTATCATAAAAATTCTAAAAAGGAAAAACAAAAACGTGAAATACACAATGAATGCAAATTAGTTGAAATTAAAAACAAAGAAGACGACCACTTTTACAACATCATGATGATAAAAATCTCAAAAAAAAAAAAAAAAAAAAAAAAAAAAAAAAAAAAAAAAAAAAAACTTTATATTAAAGGACAAAGTATTTTGTGGAATGGACAACAATGTAGAGCGCCATTGTTTTAAAAATGTTAATGGGCGCTTCAAACATTTACACCATCGAAACCACCACCATTATCTGCACTTGTACGAATACGCCAGTTGTTCGCCATGGTAAAAGAAACCCTTTTAAAAAAGCAAGACGCAGGACACGACACGAGATATTCATTCCTTTTTCGTTTAATATAAATATTTGAAAATCGTTTCGACGTTTCCCATGGATGACCTTTACGAGTTGTCGTAAGGAATGGAGGCGAAAGAACGAAATGGTTTTGAATTTGTGTCTGTGTTTTTTGGTTCTTTTATTCTTCAATTACACGGTTCATGTGACTCGAAGGAGAAAAGGAAGGAGTTGTTTTGTGAAAATTAAAGGTCTAATTTCTACACTTGACAAAATGGTTAGGAATGATGTGAATTATAAGAAATGTTAGTTAGTTAGTTAGTGAAGGGGGCAATTGTCCTCTTTTGGTTTTAAGGGGTTATAATTTATTTAATGAATAACTTTTCTTCTTTCTGATTTTATTCAGGGTTGGCATTAATAACACTTTAGAATGTCAGAAAGATAAAATCACTGTTTATTGTTGGTATTTTGTTAAAGCTTTGATATCGTTGCAAATAAAACTTTTTGTGAGTGTTTGTAATTCTCATTCATTCTGCAGTTTTATTTACTAATATCTTTGGCTTTTCTAAAATTTTTTTGGGAAAATGTTTCCTGATGATCTGGCCTAATCAACCAGTGAAATCCGCATAGAAACAGCTTATTCTCCAACAATAAATTTCAGTATATTTATCAAGAATAAGAATAGAGAATTAAGCACAACAAACAAAATCTTATTAATGAAAAAATTATGTATTCCCAAGAATAACCTTGTCACTTTAGATGACCGTTTGGATTTATGTTTACATTATGTCCACGAGTTTCTCAGCATTTGCTTTGACCTGACGTGCCCCTTTGGCTCATTTTAATATTAAACAGTCTTTATATATAAATACTAGTGCCAAGTTTGGTAATCCTACCTCATAAGGGAACACTAGCGGATATGGTCGATATTGTTCCAAAATCACCTCACGAGGGTTGTAGGTACTCGTATCATCTCAAGGATATTTTACTTTTTGGTGTTACATACATACTCCGTTGCAAAACAGGCATGCGCATACCTGGTATTCGAATAAGTTTAAAAATGACAGGACTCCTGAAATCTTCTTCATTTCTTCTGTTTCCAAATTTGCGCCAAAAAAATGAAAAAAAAGAAAAGGGAGTTTTTTGTTGTCTATGGCTCGGTCACTATTAAACCGATTTCGCTAATTTTCACTACAAGTTTTCTTATAAACTTATTTTAAGTCAAAGTGAAAAAATAAAGTACATAAATTGTATGGAGACTTCAAAATGTAAGGTTTATGGGTAAAACTTATAGACCGTCGTGGAATTTTGCTCATATCACATCCATTTGAGCACTGATCTGTCTGAATTTTAAAAGAATACTTTTCCGAACTTAATTAACATAGGGACAGTCAGATATCTTTGAGTCAACTCCACTACTCATAAGATTCAGAATAACGCTTTGGCCTGGGACTTCGGTCCTGGACTGGTTATTGGTGAGGCTCTTTTGGAAGACACATGGTGGCCGCGGCTAATACTTAAAAACGTGGAAAGGGAGATCCAAAAAGGGCTGATTTTCACACTTCGGTCTGCTGGTGAATCTTCCTAGGTATTGTTGCCAGCCAACAGAAGCTGATGTAATTCAGTAGAGGTAAGATACTTCCAGCTCAGAGGCAAAGGGCAAGTGTGTGACTATTCACTTAGAATTGGCGTCTTTATATTTGTCGTGTGGAGTGACACCCAAATAAAAGACTGTTGGTTGGCGCATTGCGTCCAAGCAGTGTTAAGAGCATCGAGAGTTAGGCCCATCCGGCAGGTACTCAGGATTATCCTAAGACATCTGTGCTAAAGCGTGTAAAAAGTGAACAAATTTTCCAATATCAAACATAAATTGTTATTATCAAAAATTATTTTCGGGGATGAAATATTTTATTAATTAATTCATTTATTAATGATGTGCTAATAATCCCAATTTTTGAATGAAAATATTGAAATTTATTGTTGTGGGAAAGCTAGTTCCTATGCGCATTTCGCTGGTTGCTTAGGCCAGCTCGTCAGGAAACTTTTTCCAAATACTTTAGAAAAGCTAAAAATATTATACAAGTAAGACCATAAAGTGAATAAGAATTTTAAAACACTCAGGTCTTGCATGTAACAATATCAAAGCTTCAACAAAGACACAACAATAAACCGTAAATTTTTCTTCCTTACATTCCCCTACAATTGGCTGGGTTTTTTCCAACACGAATTGTAGTTGTAAGAGGATAGAAAGAAAAAAACAATTCGTGTTGGAAAAAACCCAGCCAATTGTAGGGGAATGTAAGGAAGAAAAATTGATGGTTTATTGTTGTGTCTTTGTTGAAGCTTTGATTATTAGCACATCATTAATAAATGAATTAATTAATAAAATAAATTGTTATTATTTATTAAAATTTTTGAAGATTATAAATCTACAAAACTTAATTAAAATTTGGAATAATTAAAAATCTTATGTCTCGTTTTCAAAATTTACCGATAGCTAAAGGTTCGACTTGATCGGCCGTATAAAAAGTGTTCCATTATTATAACTTTACTTTAACCTACCATGAAGACTGGAGGTTCTATTAACTTATCGCTCACTGTAGGTTAAATGAAACACTTTAAATACGGACGATAAAATCGTACCTTTAGCTAACGGTAAATTGTGAAAACGGGTCTAAGACTAATAAAATTTTAAAAAAGTTTAAGCCTTGTTGGTCTTATTGAAAATGTGTTATAATAAAAAACAGAAGTTTGGAAGAACATGTAAATCAATTAAAATTCATTCAAAAAGCAAATTTCCTTCTACCAAGGTGAAATACCATTTGGTTTAAAGATTGATGTTTGACTATTGACATCATCCGGCTTCAATAGCCGAGTGAGTAAAACGGCAAACCCCACTGAAGAGATTGTGTTCTTACAATCGAAACTAGTCTGGGCAACCTGTCCGTGAAAGCCTGGGTTCAAATCTCAGCGCAGTCAAGAATGAAAAATTAGCAATAAGATTTTAATTGATTTCATGTTGTAAAATTCCTGTCTACATAAAAATAATTTAATGAAAATTAAATTCAATGAAAATAAGCCTAATTAAAAATATCTAAATTTGGATTAAAAATAAAAAACTTTGAAATAATTTTGGAATAATTGATTTTACAAAGATATAATTTTCCAATAAATTTTTCCAGTGTAATAGAGTTTTATTTAGGCCATTATTCTCCCACCACAATAAAACAGAAAGAAAAAAAAAATAGAAAGTATGGCGTTGATGACCATGTTCAACAAATAAAACGAATTAAAATTCCAATTTTCCATTACCAAATAATTTTTTATCATCACGACAATACCCGTAGAATAATTGGAAAGTATAAAAGAGAACAGCGTTATTGAAAGTATAACGCGAAATTTTTCACGTTCCCACTCTAGAGTTTACGAAAAGCCATTAGCCAAAGCGAGTTAAACATTCTTTAGTAAATTCTTATTTCCTGTTACCCGCTTACCCCTGGTCGCATTCACGCGCTACTCTTTCAGCTCTAATGTCAAACGCGTATTACAGGACGAGGGATACAAATGCGACTAAGAATAACTTTCATTCTTTGCCACATATTTTTCTCTCAACCAAAACATTGGAAAATAAAATGACATAAAATTCTTTTTTGTTGTATTTTATAATGTCTTTGGTTATAAACCCTTGAACATGGAAATAAAAGCCGAAAAAAAAGAATGAATAAAAGAAAACTACAACCCACATTGTCTTTCCTGTTCTTTTTTCATTCTAAAGGCCACCTAAAGGAAAAAGCCTACAACTCGTTTTATATTTGCATACACTCTGGCCCGAATTCAGCCATCCTAAACAAAGTTTGCCAAAGAAATTTCCTTCAAATCAAATAATCTTTGGATAAGTTTGCCGTTGAGGATGATGATGAATGACAATGGTGGAGATGATGATGATGCTGATACTGTGATCAAAGGCAAGGTGTTATATCAGTTTGATTAGTAAAAGGTTTGTACTGGTATTTTATTTAGTAAAAAAATTTATTTATATCACTGTCCCTTCAATTTCTGTAACACATTTAATTTAATATTGTGATGCAGCAAACTGTGGACAGTGCACAGTGGTTGTATAAAGCGTAAAATGTAATGCATTTTCCAATAAGAATTATTTTAAAAAAATCGTATAAAAAAAAGTAAATTGTTTTTTGTTTCTATGTACTGAAATTTTGCTGCATTTCTCAACAAGTAATTTGTTGGATATGATATTTGTCTACCGGATTTTCTAAATTTTTCTAATGTATTTGCTTACAAAAATTTGAAGTTTCTTTTCAAGTGCTTTTGTCATTAGCCAGGTCTCACATCCGTATAAAATGATCGGTTTTACGTTTGAATGGAAGATGCGTAATTTGGTGCGGAAGTAAATTAATGACGACCTCTAGATTTTCCAAAGCTGTGAAAAAGCACCTTGCGCCTTAGATATTCTACTTTGACTATCGCTCGCAGCTCCGTCATCTCAGCAAATGATACTCCCGCGGTAAGTGAAGGAGTTTACATTATCGATATCATTCCCACCAGCTTTAAAGTTTCCATCAGGGTTGGTTGCGTTTATTTTCAACGTTTTGGTCTTTGCGGAGTTCATCTCTAAGCCAACATTGTAAGATCCGGTAATGAGGTTGTCGATTTTATCTTGCATATCGGCGGCATGCCTTGATGATATCAGACATATATCATCTGCATATGCCAAATCTTCCAATTGGCTTTGGAGGTTCCAGGTGAGACCACGGTTTATTCCATCTATAGCCAGAGTTAAAACATCGGCTAGAACTATCAGAAATAGTTTAGGTGACATAAGGCAACCCTTTCGGAAATGGTGTTGAGCTCCGCAAATAAGCGACCATTGTATAGAACTCTGCACTTGAAGCCATCGTATGGTGCCTTAATCAATTTTATAAGCTTCGGTGGAATACCCCTCTGCATTAATGCATAAACAATCTCTTATAATGCTGTCGAATGTTGTACTGTAATCGATTATACGACAGTATTAAGTACCTACCCAATAAAAAATGGAGCTTCGAACGTAGCAGGTTTGTAAGGGGAAATGTAAAAGTTTCGCTTACCATCTCGCTTACGGAAGACATTAATTTTATATGGCGAGGTCCCACCTTGAAGCAATATACCTTTGACACTAAAAGCGCTTTGTTCAGCGCATAAAATAGCTTATGAAAAACGATCTGTTTACACACTAAATTTTTGCTGTTACCGTTATTTCTTATTATGCTCTGTTGCAAGCCAGCTTTGTAGTAAGGGAATGTCGAAGCTCTTTAATAATTTTTTTTTTAAATAGTTTTCTAAGATTTCGTTCACTTACCCTACCGCATCTCAGTATGGCTTATTACGTAGGGCATACATGTGCGCTTACTTTGTAAAATGCCCTAGTACTGATTAGGGTGTTCAGCCGATTAATTCTTGATCGATTAATCGAAAAAATTTTAGCGAATAATTTAAGATTGCAGATTTCGATTAAAGGATTAATCGAAGAACTTAGGCCGATTAATCGAATAACAATACATATAAGGTTTTTCTGTCAAATGTTTAATTTTTTAAAGTTTAAAGTCAAATAAACAAACCAACCAAATGTATGTGCCCGTTGGAATTAAAAAAAAAACAGTCATGTTTAGCGAGTAATCCACATACATGGGCGTACTGCTTATTGAAAACTGATTACTGAAATAATGCAGCAATCCGTTTTTTTATTTTTACGTATTGTATTTTTACTTATTATTGAAACAAATGCAAAAAAAAATTTTAACCCTGGAGTCACACGTTCAGTAAAACACTTTCAAGTTGTTGACAAAAACTGCTTATCAAAACTTGTTTGAATTGACAGCTGCGTCACAGGCTGCACTCAATTTAATAGTAAATTTCATTTTAAAAATGCCCCCGACGAAAAAACAACTAAAAATAGTAGCATGACTCAAAGTATTTTGTAAAAAAGCACAAGAATTTTTAAGAACACAATTTTTTTTAATAACGCACATTTATTTTTTAAGAAATATATTTTTTATAAAGAAAGCGCCAAAGTTAATTTGTGGTCAGTTGTTAAATTGAACATTAAATTGAGTGAGTGCGTTACAGCCGTACCTAAACAAGAGCGGAAGGCGGAACGTTTTGTTCAGCGTAGCTTTTACGCTGATATGTCATACTTAAATAAGAGCGTCAGCGTTGTGCCATAAACAGTAGTGTTAAATTTCGTGCTGACTAAAACCCTCATAAAAGACATAAGAAATTGAATTAAAACCGCTAGTTTGACCTAAAAATAGCTAATTTGCCATTATTTATTATCAAAAAATAAAAATAGGGTTGTCAAAACAACAAATATAGCAGCCCTGTTTATTTTAACGCGCTGTCAAAATCGGATTTTCCAATTGCAAAGCGTTGACGCGGCGCTATTTAGGGATGCTGCATACAAATTGTATGGGCATGAGGATTTTTGACAGCTTTTGAGAGAGTATGGCAAATTAAAATAAAAGACAAAGGAAAGAAATAAAAGGAAAGACAAAAATTGGCAAAAAAATGGAAGTAAAATTGAGAGCAATCTCGTGGTCAATTTAAAAAGTGTGAGTGGGTTAGTAAAAAAAAAGAGAGAATTAAAAGGAAAGACAAAACTTGATCGGGCGGCTTCCAAGGAAAGCAAAACATATAAACAACAGTTAATTTTTAAAATATTCTTTTAAAAGATCTGTTTAATTGTTTGTATATATAAAATTATATGATCTCAACACATGTTTTAATTTTTTATTGTTGTATAGATTTTATCAATTAGTATGAATTGATACGTTTGTTTTGTTTTTTTTTTTTAATACAATTTTTAAAATACTTGTAATTAATAAAGTTTATTTACTCAAGTACCAATTTTTTATAAAATTATCGAAAAAAATCTCTTAATTTATAAAATTTCTGGATTTTGAATTATTCGATTAATCGATTAATTTTAAAATTTTATTCGTATAATCGAATAAGTCAAAAATGCCAAATATCGATTAATCGTTTAATCGAACAAAATTAAAAGCCGATTAATTGAGCACTCTAGTACTGATTCAAGAAAAAACAAGAAACATTTGTGTTGGGTACTTTTGAGCATAAAAGTATACAAAAATAAGTGCAAATAATCGATACTCGGTACCCACTAGTCAATATTTTGCCAGCACTAATGCTATAGTCTGTTCATATGTGCGGCTTTGACAATATAAGTGATTGAACGTGTAATAAAATTTATATGAAAAGCACTCAGTTTTTTTTACTACACGTTCAATCACTTGAAATGTGAAAACCGCACAATAGACCAAACTTTAGTTAACAAACTGTTTCAGTAACGTAAACAGCAACACAACCACTGTTCCTAATATTTTGAGTACAATAACGAAAGCTTACCAGCCTTTAAAATTTAGAGTACAACAAATATTCAGAAAGGAGGCAAGAAAGGATTTTTTTTTTTTTTGCTTAATTCATTCATAGACACGCACCGTATTTAAAGTGTGGCGAAGCAGTGGTTGGTCAATTTCATCATAAAGGATAATGGCATGTTAAGAATTCTTTTCCCCATTTTTACATTTTCTTGTCACAAATACAAAGAATTTTAAATTTTTTATTGATTCCTATTGGTAAAATGTATTATTTTTAACAAAAAAAATATTTGTTTAAGTTATTTTGCTATTTTTAAAATAAACAATTGATATTTTAATTTGGGAAAAGAAAAGAAAATGCTTTTTCATTTAAAAAAAAAATAAGCTGAACAAAAATTTAATGATAGAAGAAATTAAAAAAAAAACTTTGCATTGATAAGGGAATATTTTGAGAGTAAAGAAATCTGGCTGTAGGTTAAAACGTTTTCCTGCAATTACTTTCTAACAATACCATTTTTTTTTTTAACAATTTTCAACATGATCAAATTTCTTGACAATTGCCAAATAGAGTTTTTTTTTTTAATATGACACTCGTTTTTTATGTTACACAGCCTGCTGCCCGATTAACTGTTGATTCATAGTCCTGGCTGGCATGTGTTGCATTTTGCCATTAACTGTAAGTGCACCGGTGCACCGGTACTTTTACCTAAAATTAATATTTACACTTACACAAACACACCTGCATTGCATAATTATATGGTTTAAGGATCTGAGTTTGTTATTTATTATTTTTTTTTTGCAATTTCTTATTTTGTAATTTTCTTTTGATACATTTGATAGATAATGGCACAGAGCACCAGACACATGCCTGGCTGGTGTCAAAGAAAGATGCAATCTTTAAAAAAATATAAACTAAATGAAGATGAGGTATATGAGTGCAAAGACATTCAGGACGAATTGTATTAGAAATTTGAGTAGAATAATGAGTATTTCATTTCTTTTTTGGTGAAATGTAAATATTAAACTCGGGCTTCTGTAATTTCAAACAACATTGAAAAAAATTTAAGTATTTTTAAAAACGCTCTGTGCACATATTATTATGTAATGTTTAAAGACAATAATTTATAAAATATTTAATTTATAAAAATAGTATTCTTTTCATTAAATTATTAAGTTTTTATATAATTGAAAATTTTCATTACACGATTTAATATTCAAAATTACCTCTAAAAATTGATACGAGTACAGGTCGAAGTTTTGAAGATAATTTGATGAAATTCAGTACATACGTCTTAATTGTCAAAAGGACAAAGCCTAAAGTGGTGAGAAATGGCCCATAATTTCACAATGCCCACATACAATCTTTTTCCCGGAATAGTCTTTGTGCCCATAAACTATCTTATGCTGGTATTTTGATTCAATTTGGATTAAAAATATTTTTGCAAAATAAATCATCTTACAAACTTTTTTAAAATCGATTCATATTTGAACATAATTCGCATACAAATACCACTTCCGAAAAAAGCTTAAAATGCCATAATTTTCTTACAATTGCTGGTATTGATATTAAATTTGGCGATGATAACTTTTCTATTGGCTTCTTAGTCATGGCAAAAAAACCCTTTTTTTTCCACAAAAAAAAAGTGTTTTATCAATTAAAAAAATGGTTTAAAAAGAATTTAAAGTTAATTAATGTGATAATTGAATCAATTATTTTTTTACGTTGAAAGAAAATTAAAAATTTAATTTTGATTTAATTCACATTTTAGTTGTTTTGAAATAAATTTTCAATTAAAATTTTAATGAAATAACAAAAAATCTTAATTGACTTTTTTCGTTTAAACTAAAATAATTTAAACATGTAGAACTGTTGTTGGGAATTGTCAATATTTATTTAAATAAATTAACACATTGTTTGAAATGGCAAAGTTTTTTGATCACTTTTTTAATTAAAATTAAAAATATCATTTATTGAAAATAGTTTTTCAAAATAGATATTGGGAATTATTTCTTTTTATAAGCAACTTTAGTGTATAAAGTCATTCCTAAAAATTTAAGGAATAGAACTATTACAAAAAGCTTTATAAAATTCATAACTGAAGTTTAACTCATAGAATAAATTCGAAAAACAAAAAATGTTGAATTTTTTCAAAATTTTTAAATTTTTAGTAATCAATATAATCATTTTGGTAATAGGTGCAAAATCAACAACTTGTTTGCTTAATATTATGAATTTAGAACAAATTTGGTGATTGGAGAAATTTAATAGTTTTTTCTGTGCCCGTATTGGCCATATTTCTTATATCATCTTCCTCTCTAAAACCGCTTTAAGACTAACAAATTTCATATTAAAATATTTGATTAGGATAATATTCGGCACAAAGAACTCTCATATGCCTCATAACATAATTTTCTTTTGCCGGGTCCATGGTTGGTCATGGCTACAAAATATGGTACACTCACGAACATATTTCTTATAATACTTATTATGCTGTCGGACGTGACCAATAATGCACTCTATCTTGTTAATATTTTGTTCATAGATATTAGTTAAAATATAATTTTGTAAAATTTTTTGGTCGTAGGCCTTTTATTGCGATATTTTCCATATAAACCCAACTATCGAAAATCAATCCTTCTACAAAGATTCTCCAACTAATCTTCGCATCGATATAAAATTCTGCACAAATAACTTTTAGGCAAATCAAAATATTATTATAAATTTATGAAATTTTACATAGATACAAATTAATATTTTTCATAAGGTATTTCCAGGGACAAAAATTCCGGGATTCGGTAAAAAAAACCCGGAAAATTTGTGCGGGAATTCCCGTGATTTTTTTTTATATTTAATTATGGCAACTTGACTGCTGATATATTTGTAAATACGAAATGTTAAGAAATAGATGTAAATTCAAATCCGATAATTGAGGCAATGTTTTGTGTTTGAAGCTCTGAAATTTCGAACTAGAAAAAGAAGAGGAGTAAAAATGTACACAATTTTAAGTTTTTTAAAGACCTAGATTAATTTTACAAAACGAAAAAAGTTGTTCCCACTTGCTTCAAAATATTTAATGATTTTTCTGACAATTCAGTAAATACTTGGTATGTGAAAATGGTATGTCATCATACCATTATACTCGTGTAATTCGTGTATGTCATTTTGGTATGTTGCAAAACCAAAATATTTTGATATCAGTACTCTCTCAACATACCAAGTATGTCAGACCAAGTAAGACCTCTGTCTCATAATCTGAAGACGCAAATCGAATGGCGACGCAAATCAAATTTAGAAGTCACACAAAATTTGGCGACGCAAACCGAAACAACGTTAATCGAGGCGACGTAAATCAAGGGATTACTGTATTGGGTAATAATTCAATTTTAACATACATATGTAGTTTAGAAACATTTTTGGACTATTTTTCGTTTTCTTATTTTGACCGATTTTGCAATGAAAAATAAGGGTTGTGAAATCTAGTAAAACAACTTTTATTTTCAGTAATTTATATATTCAGCCATGTCACAGAGCACAATTCCGTTCGGAACCGAAGAAAACATATTTGTTTATTGATAGAAAGTATATTTTGATAGTTATTTGGCCTTTAAGATACAGAAAACTCCCATTCCGTTCATGAACACAAAAATGGTTTCTTTCCGCAAAATTTTTCCGTAATTTTCTGAAGGACCAAAATACGGAATGAATTCGGTTTCCGAACGGAATTGTACTCTGTGACAATTCAAAATCGCGAATTCGAAAATCCCGAATTGTTAAGCCCGAATCGCTAACTAAAGCTTATCAAACACCGGCTTCGCCAACAAAAGTTTTTCTGTATAGCCGGACTTCGGCGGGACGCAAGATTGTTCTCCTCTATGGTATAACAAACACCGGTTTCGATAACTAAAGCAATACAATGAATTGGGTGATTTTTCATTATTTTTTTTTGACCTTTTTTCACCATTTTTGGTTATATTTTCATTTTTATTTTTGGACCATTTTTCATTTTAGTTGGGTAATTTTTAGTTTGGTTGATTTTTCCCATATTGCTTTGGGCGATTTTGCTTATAGCCGTATCTAGACAAGAGCGGAAGGCGGAAGGTTTTCTTCCGCTTAGCTTTTACGCTGATATGCCATACCTAAACAAGAGCGTTAACGTTGTGGCACCAACAGTAGTGTTGACTTTCCTTTTAATAAAACCCTCAAAATAGATATAAAAAATTAATATAAAACTGCTTAATTGACCAAAAAATAGCTAAATTAACATTATTTATTAAGAATAGCGGTCAACTTCACTATTAAACGCGCTATCAAAAGCAGACTTTCCAATTGCAAAGCGCTAACGCCGTGCTATTTAGGGATACTTCTTACAAATTGTATGGGAATGACCATTTTTGGCAACTAGAAAACGCGTTCCGCTTTTGTTTAGGCACGGCTGTTAGGGTCATTTTGCTGGCAGCCACGTTTAATGCATTGATAAACTTATTTAATAGATCTCATGAATTGTTATTTGCTCAAATAAATTAAATAATATTTTGCACCGTTTTATATTAAGCGGGTATTCCCGGGAAATGAAAAAGTTCGTGATTAAAAAAAGCTCTATTACAAATTAGACCGGAGTTTCCATAAAAGCCCCTTAATCATAAATCATTTTTATTTTCAAGACTCTCGGAAAAATGTTAGTAAAGGGAAAAATTCAGCACAAATATATTTTGAAGGCAAAAGCTCTTCACAGTCCTTCTTTTTTATACGTGATGTAGAAAATAAAAGTGAAGCGAAAAATTAAACATTTAAGGGTCTGGGAAATTTTGCGTTCTACTGTAGAGAACAAAGCCAAAGATAATTTTTTCATATAGAAATTTACAAAAATGAAAATTTTTTTTAAACGCATTACTAATGTAAAGTTTACTTAAGCAAGTACATTTAATTTTTAAAATTATTACTTTATTATGTTACTTTCCACTCGTATTAGTTACGTTTTTATTTATTAAATTGTTTTAATACGAGTATTATTTATTACATTTGACAGTGATTTTACATTAGGCCTTCTTCGCGTACATGTTGCAGTAAAATAACTAAAAAGTCACAAACATCTTTGTACTCATAAAATTTTCATAAACTATGAAAATTAAACCAAGACAAACATATCGCAGGGAGCGATACGACATTTGATGAAGAACACAAATAAATGTAACAAGAGGACAAGAGACAGTTACACATATACAATGAACATACATATTTGTATGTATGAGATAATATGACACCCTATAACATGCATAGATGAAAATTTGGTTCGAAAGTGCAGCCATTATTTATTGATGGCGTTATTCTTTAGTTGTGCCTAAGAGATAAGTCCTCGTTACTCCTACGTAAATGATGCGAAAACGTTAATGTAAAGCGGTTGATTTTAAGGGTTTGTAGTTACTAAATTTACATAAACGTGTTGAAATGTGTTAAAAATTAAAACAGAAAATTTGTCAAAATATATACAGTACTTTTCGCTTATAGTCCACTATGGTAGTTGCACAACTTTTGTGGACTATAAGCGAATTTGGACTATAACCGACGTTTTTTATACGAAATTTACTGCCGTATTCATAAAAAACTAAATTGGACATTAAATATATTTTAAGGAAAATTTGTATGGAAATTTAGTTTTAAAATACGTTTGAAATCTATTCGGCAGTTACTGGATATTAAGTGAATCCTAGTCCACATTTTGGGCTATATAAAAATTATTTTCTTCAATAAAACCACCCAATATAAAGCGATTACTCGTTGTTGCTACTTTTATGAAGTAACCAAAATTTGACATTCTAAAAAGTTGCCAGAAAGGTAAATAAAAACATATTGCCAGCTTGTTAAAAAAATATAAAACAACAGAGTGGACTGTTAGCGTAATTTTTTGCATAAAGTATTAGAAACTCATGCAAAGAAAATGTGGCTTTTAAGCAAAAACGGACTACAAGCGAAATGGACCTTAGAACAAATAATTTGTATGAAATTCGAAAAAATCTGCAAGTGAATAGGACAGTATTGGCTCTAATCCGTTTTTGGTCTTTAAGCGGAATGGACTATAAGCGAAAAGTACTGTATAATTTATAAATTTTAGCTTTTGTTATTTGTGCGTCTTGTAGAAAAATATAAAAAAAAAACGTCGTGTACATCGATCTTTATCAATAAACATACAGCACAATTATAAATAAAAATTCCCCGGGAGCTTTTTCCCTTCTGGGAAAAGGAAAAAAAACTCCCGGGGAATTATTTTCATTCATAATTTTGCTGAAAACAAACATAAAATCTTTTAGCAGCTGATACGTAAAAAGGAGAACAATTTTAATTTTTTCATATTTATCCACATCGGTACACATAATTGAAATTGTCTCTAATTATCAAATTCATTCCATATTCATAGAATCAAGCAAACAATTTGTTGATTTTGCACCTATTACCAAAATGATTATATTGGTTACTAAAAATTGTAAGAATTGAAAATTGTGATTTTTTTCAATAAATTATATTTTTAATTTTAATTAAAAAAATTATCAAAAAACTTTGCCATTTCATCACATGCCTAAATATTCCTTCAAAAGAAATAATACTCCGTTTTATTTTAATTTTATTAATTATCTTAAAAATTAAAAATTGTAAAAATTGGTGCATTGCGGCAACCGTGTGATCCCAGCTTAAGAAAGTTCATATGATAACATATCATTCCTTAAGAGCCGACTATAAGTGCCAAAATATAACGAAAAATTTAAAAAGGCGACCCCTACGTTCGGCAAATTTTTTTTTTCGAAACCATCATGCAAAAATACTTTATATAAGAGAACACCCACTTTTTATTTGCTTGCAATATTTTATATAAATGGCTGTACGGAGATTTTTTGTTGAGACCGTACCTTAACCGTACCATAACCGTACTGTATATGTATTTTACAAGCCTTTAGTATTGTAGGGCATTATAAGGTAGGGCTTGCCAAACTGTTTCTTTCTTGGATAAACACTGAACTATTTTCACAAAAGGACAAATTCCACTTTAATGTCCTTCTGTTACAAGTTGCACCATAAAAGTAGGCTTTTGTTTTTATCATATATTTATCTGATAACGATTTGAATCTGCGGATTTGTGTCCCTTTAAATGTAGAGCTTTGAAATTGTCGACTATGATCTAAAATGATTTTATTTTTTTTCATTTACAAACAATATTTTATTATTATTTTAGTCTAATGATGATGAAGATGTTGTGTTTTATTTGCATTAAACGCCTAAAAGTACATTAACAAATTTGTTTACTTTTTCATACTTGTATTTGCTTGTCATTGTTGTCGGTCTCATACATATACATAACATTTTTTTTTTAAGACAAACATTTATGATCCTTAAATACATCCAGCCATCCCCCTTTTTTGTGGATTTATTACAAGTAGAAATGGAGAATGTGTTAGATATTGTAAGAGACACAAACATTTCCACCATTTTATTTCTATTTAATTGCATTAGTTTAGTTATTTACTTGTTGTTGTTTTTGTTATTATTTTGCCATATAAAAAAAGCCTGAAAAGATCTATTTAAATCATAAAAAGTCACATGACATATACACACATACACACGTATATTATTAGTTGAAATTCATGTATCTCAACATCAGCCAGATGAAAGGTAAGTCATGTTGTAGTAAAGTCGTTAGAAATTTTGACATTTACACCCAATCGGCCATTGAAAGTAAAAATGTATTTTTGTTTTACTACTTGCACTTTGACAACTTAGTTGTATTTTGACTGTCAAATATATGTAATTGTGCTTGCACGTCACACTCACATACATACATATAATACAAAAAGATATTGAGTTGACAATTTTGAGGGGGTCTAAGTTTAATATCACCCAAATTTGTATTTATTGTTAGTGCGATTTGTGTCATTTCATTGTTTTTATGACATTTTTATTGAAGTCATATAAAATGGATGTTTTTTTGTTTAAAAAATAGTGTTTTCTTTTTGCTAAACATAAAATTAGCTAAAAGACAAATCGGGATATAAAAAAAGCTTTTAACTTTTTACTAGTGCAACTATTAGTTAAACCCACTTATAACCTGATTTTTAGTTAGTCGGCAAATGCGCTGACAGAGCATATTTGGAATTAAGCGAACTGCAATCCATAAAAGTTTTTGTAAACAATGTTTAAAAAAGAATCGTCGCATATACTGCTCCGAGGGCAGTTTAAAATCAGCAGCTTTGGTCTCTTTGCATGAACAACCAAAGGAAATTGTGAAACAAGCCATAGATACACCCAGAGCAAAACCATTTCCCAATATGGTGGCCTCCAACAAAACTATTTTTAACGAAACATTTTATTTATATTATTGGGAATTAAGCCATATCGTCACTGGCAACCATATTATGGTTAAATTAGTCCTCCACCAAGAAACCCCAACCATATTATGGTTGCCTTTGAACAAGTTAATAATAACCAAAATATGTTTAACACTTATAATAGCATGAATGTTTTTCAAGAGCATGTTGCTTTTTAGAAAAAAGGAAAATACTATCGTTAATTTAAAAACAATTCATTGCTTACTGATGGAGGAACCATACTATGGTTGCTGGTGACAATAAAATGGTTAAATTAACATTAAAATGTTTAAAAATTTTCATTAAAAATAGTTTTTTTTCTCTGCGTGTTGGAACTCACACGGCAACCAAAGAAGAGGACGACCATCACAAACATGTAAGCCCCAAACCGAAACTGAACTTTTCCGCATACGTCTACACTGGAATGAAGTAAAACATTTTGCATCCGATCGAGTGTACAGGAAAAATCTTGTTGCAGCTCTATGCTCCTTAGGCCGCGTTTTTGAGATGTTGATTAAGTTTTAACTTAGTTTAACGTAGTCTGAAACTCGGATTTTTCCGGCGAAATGTGATTTTTTTTTTTATTATTTTATTAAAGACCAAAATTTTAAGCACAACTTAACTGATCACTCAAAATTTTGTATACAATCTTGATAATGGCGGCTGTTGGCAGATTAACTGAACCCAGCCTTAGAGGAGTAAAATGAACCCATTTATAAATATTACTTGGAATGGCATTAATCAAAAGCTAAAACTGCGACATGGAACGGAATAAATGAACAAAATCGCTTGAAATCTTAAAAAAATCGTTAAAATCGTTATGTACAGAGAAATAATTTTTTGCGAACTATTTGTATGTACAATTTCCAAGAGTACACCGATTTGTCGATAATTTCTGCTTTAACAAATTTTTCCCATATAAGCGCTTTTTCTGTTATTTTAATTTTACTACATTCTAAGCATTTTAAATAAATTATTTTCGATGACAGGGTGAGAATACCGGGTTATTTGCCAGGACACTTCGGCCTTGGTATGACACGGCGAAAACCCGCGTTATTCTTACATTTGGTAGGGACCAGATGAGGTCAGTGATATCGGTCATTGTGGGTATCGGTCATTAGGGACCCTTGCGATGAAGATGGGCTTAGATTATAATTACTACTGTAAAAGTTGTAAGGATGAGGAGGTGGCGAAGAAAACCGTGTTTCACTTGCTCTGGCAATGCCCTGGTGTCATGGATATTAGGTTACACTCGGAGACTAATGAGGTCCATTGTGAATCCCTTCGATTTAGAGGAAAAGTAAAGATAGAGAGAAGTAAAGAAGAAAAGAATTGACAGATAGATTTAAGATAGTTAGTAGACAATAGATAGAACAAAACGACCCATACAGTATCCTTATCAGAAATAACCGTCCTATTTCCCTGACGAACTCCAGTAGAGCAACTGGATTACATCCAGCGATGCACCCGAGTTCTTAGTGAAACCTTCTTCTAGCCATTTCTGTCTGAGACCCTGCATCCTAGGGCAGTGGCACAGAACATGCTCAATCGTCTCTAGCTTCTCAGCATTCTCTCAAAATCTGCAGAAGTCCGGTGTGGTATTGTTCCATTTGCTCATAAAAGCCCTATTAGAACAATGAACCTTCAAGAACCCTATAAGCGTCCTGATACCACTCCTATACATGCCTAATAGAATCGTGGTTGCCCTCGCAATCCGGGACATAATGCTCTAGACACCCTGTAATCCGTTCTCTCCCTCCAGGACCGGTTAACGGTTTTGCAGAATCTTTCCCGTATTACCTCGTATTAGTGACATAAGGGGCGTTTTATTCCACCGTCCCTTAGCTCTTAGTCTAGATTCGAACCTCTCTCGCGAGTTCGACCGCCATCTCAGCTATGTCCGGGTACATAATACGACCTTAATCTGAATACCTCCATGACCTCCCTCAGAGCATTCCTACACCGTGCAACTAGGCACGATCGCACCGTATATCCTGTCAATGCTCTGATCACAGCCTGACTATCAACGTAAATTGGCAGACCTCTCTTTAATGTGACCCAGTATCACCTCCATCGCCCTCCAGATCGCTAAGGTCGCAGCCTGGTAGGCACTACATTCATCCGAGAGTCTGAAGGACCTTTTCACGTCAGTGTTAGCAAGAAAAACACCGGAACAAGTGCCAGAGTCAAAATTGGACCCATCCGTAAATACTGCCCCCTCCCTCAAATAGCTCATTGTATCCACGCCAATCTTCCCTATTCGGGAATTCCACTGGTGGTGTTACACCAAAAGTCTAAGGTCAAGGGATATTAGCCGTCTAACAATTTGTGCTGTACATAATTGAAATTTATGGTATTTTTAAATTATTTAAAATTTAAATTAAATATTCATTAAATTATTTTTTATTGAAGGAAGGAATTTTACAACATGAAATTAATTAACGGGCATGTTCTAGAAATCGAAATGAAGTGTAATTGAAATTGAAAGATTTCTAAGAGTTGTTCTTTTGAAGATAATTGGCACGCAAAGTATGAAGTATACAAAAATAAATATTTTTATGAACTTTCTTTACAGGCTCGTTTCCAAAATTTATTCGATTTAAACTCCACTTCATTTCGATTTACAGAACATGCCCGTAATTTTTTATTATAGTTTTTATTCTTGACTGAACACGGGCCCGAACTCAGGTCAAATTTACATGTTTCGAGAATAACCACATTCTCATCCGCAGAAAGAATCATTTGCAGTTCTAGCGTTTGCGCAACTGCGTAAAAAGTAATAGAGAGTTGCTCTCTGCAAAAGCAATTATTATTTGCGATAAAGTATAAAAAACTTCCGTTCATTCGAAATATGTAGATAATACGAAAATCGTTATACGCAGTACAAATTGTTCGAAATCGTAAATTATTTCTTTTGAATCGAACGGCGTGGCAACCCCCCAGAATTTTTAAGCGTAGTACATCCAAGGTAGGACTGAGGTCAGAAATGGTTGGAGGCTAGAGTGATGTTTTTGGAGTTATTTGGAAAACACTGGCTTGACTCTGGTCACAGGCTCAGGGTATCACAAAGGGTCTGCTATATAGATTCAACAACGCCATCCTCATGTCGGTTGCACATTAACCCACAAAAGATGGTTTATCTTTTCAACATGGCTGGTGTCTGTACTAACTTATCCGGCATTTTTAATGGTAGACAACGTCTGTTATATGTTCACACTTTTTTAATAGGCAAAATCGTGCAAGCAATAAAGTTTTTTTGCTTTGAAATTGTAGAGTTGTTTGTCAAAAATCATTCGCGGGAAGTTTTTTTTTGCCGCAAGCAGTAGCTTGCAACTTCTAGGAAATAGTGTTTGGGAAGTTAAGCTTACGCGCCTTATATAGTAGAAATAGGCTTACCAGATGGCCTTGATTTTTCTTGATTCACAAGAATTTTCATTGCTCGTCCATAACCAAGAAAAATAAAGTTTTGTAAAAATTTTTAAAAACTCAACCAAAAAATACCTCATTATTTTTTTAATTTGTTTACAATTCCTTGAAGAAAGCTGTATTACAAGCAAATAAATATTTCATCGTTTTGTTTGAGTATATTTGTTTGAAAATCTATCAAAACTACGTTTCCTTTATTCAATAATAATAATTTTACAACACTGGCATGCCAATTTGAAACAGAAACCCGTACCAACACTTGTTTTTCCCTCTATGCTCAACACTTATAACACAGTGCTTGAATCGGAAACATTTTTTTGTAACAAGCGGGCAAACCTAGCTCGAGTACGTTGATTTAAGTGGTGCAAATCGTTTGTTTTTTTTTTGGGTAAGCTCTTATTTCAAAAATAATTAAGATTGAAAATTATGGTTAAACGTACATTAAAATGCAATTTTTTTCAGTTTTCTACAATATATGAATATGTATATCGATGTACATAAATCGATCGCAAAAACCTTTTATTTATGAAAAGGGATTCAGCGTACTCAAATTAGATTTACTTGCCGGGAACCCCGCCTGTTAAATTTTGGAACTTGCAGAGTGTAGTTTAAAACGTTAAACAGCTGACTCAAAACAAAATCGTACAGAAATTTTTGGTGCAAATAGTGAGTTTATTTGCTTGTATGTTTTTGCTTTTAACTGGTTTTAATAAAGTTTTAGGAAGTTTTTAATTGTCAAGAATTCTTTTCAAAATAAAGAATTTTTCTTGGTGAATGTCAAGAATTTTGCAAATTTTAATCTGGTAAGCCTAAGTGTAAGGATGCATGTATGCCAATCATTTTGAATCGAAAATAAGTTTTAGTCGATTGGTGCACTAAAAAGTGGTCCTGAAAAAATGGCGAGAAGGGGATAGATATTTAAAAATTTTGTTCTCTTATGAAAACCACTCAGTTTCTAGAGTTTATTGTGTAAAATAATTATAAAATAAAAACGGCACAAATATAGAGTTTATAGAATTTTCCTGAAAGTTCATATTGTTTTTGTTGGAAAATAGTATTGACTCGCAACGTTGCATAGTGACATTGTATTTTTTAAATTTTTTAAATTTTAAATAAGTAAATATTACCGTTATAACGGTATCCTTGTCGTAACTTAACATTGGAATTATGTTTAACAATATTTAGAAATTCAAAATCAACACGGCATACAATTGAATAAATAAAAGGCTCATACAAAAGGATTTTTCGATATGAATTCAATATATTTTTATTATTTTATCAATTCTTGTGATTGTTGGTACATCTTTAAAAATATCTGGCGTTGTCTCAAATTGACTAACTGTTTAGACAGGGACATAAAATAATAAAATGCCTCTAAAATATTTTCTGTGTTTATTGTTGTTTTAAAAGATCCTTTTTGCTATTGAAATGTTAAACAACCAGACAGTTATAAATTCAAATAAAAAAGAAATGCATTCAATGGAAAAAAAGTAAGTTGAGAGTTTCACCAGGTGTGTGCGAGTGGGTTCTGATAAAAAAAAAAAATCAGACACCCAAAGGGATTTCAAAGGCAGGGGTGTCTGTTTCAAAAAAAAAAAAAAATGCCAGTGAAATGACACAATTTTATGAAATTTTTATTGAAAAAAATGTGCAGATTTTTTTAATAACAAAAACAACTAATTGTTAATTTGTTTTATATGAAATCAAGTACAATTAAAAAGGACATTTTTTAGAGACGTGGGTCATGCAACTAAACAAAAGAACACATTTTGGTCTACGTGTAAGAGAGATAGTAGTGGTGGTAACGCCAACATGAACTACCTGCAAATTTATTATGAGTTTTGTTTTACCAATTTTTTTTTATAAAAAATACCCATTATTTGTTTGTTTATTGTCATAAAAATCCTTTGTTGCTGTTTTTTTTTAAATGTCTTAAAATCAAAAAGGTTTTAAGAATATTTTCTTTTTTATTGAATATTATTAAACTAGCGCTTCAAAATTACTCCAACGCCTATAAATTTCATGTTTAAAACTATTTTGTGGATTTATGAAATATTTTTTAAGTTAAATGATTTCCAATCAATCATTGCTGGCTGCATTAAAGACATTTTGCAATATATTTTGGCATTAATTGTTTTGTTTTTTGCTCCCTAAGAAGGTTAAATGTCAAAATTTTAAGAGATTATCTTTAATTATTTACGCTAAATAAACGGATCTTTTAAGTGTTTCGATAACGAATGTTTTAAGGATTAAAGAGGCCATATTCTTTTTGTGGATACTAAAATTATTTAAAAGATTAAAGACATTAAAGTAATTGAATTTTCTATAGAATAAAGGAAAATGTAATTGTATATTAGACATCGACAATGCTTGATGGAAAATCAAACCAACTTAGATTTCAAGGCGAATTCACGTACAAGAGTGCATTCGCGTTGGTGTCAAGCATTTTGATAGTGTATGGTGCCTTTTACTCTGTTATAAATATGCATTACATTTTGCATTACTTTTAATAAGCTTTCTTTAATTATAACTTTTTTTTTAATATTTAATTTATTTATGGTATTTTTTCTTATTAACCCTGTGAAGATAGCTCTTCATTTTAGTACATTAAAGTTACTCTTCGTCGAATCGACGAACTTTTTTAAAAATAAATCTAGCGGATTTTTAAAGTAAAAAATCAACAAAAAATTTTTAGTTAAGCATTTTATTAAAACATAAAATATAACATACAATATAAAAGTTTTTCTTCTTTTCATAATTTGATACGAATTTTTACTAATTTTTGTGTTTTAAAATTTATAATTTTTTTAAGCTTTCGTCATCACATAAAAAACTTTTGTGATAAAGTGTAAATGAGCTTCGTCGATTCGACGAACAGTTACCATCTAGGGTTAAGAAAATAACAATAAGTAATAAAATCTTAAATTAACTAATAATCTCTGGGCCCAGTCTAAGTCCATTTTTGTTCCGGAAAGTGTTTATCTCTCATTCGGTTTCGCGAGGGCGAAGGTGTCGACACTCTTGAGGCGAGTATGTTTATTATAATACAGAAGATCCCGTGTATCTTAATAATAGCTTTGTAGAGTAGCACCTTGTAGCACGTGTGTGTATTGTATACATGTTTTGTTTTTGTAAAAAAAAATTTGTTGGGCTTACCAGACAAATGGGCGCTAAGCACAACTGAAACGAAAGAAAATTAATGTGCTAAACAAAGCACAACGAAGTTTGTGTTTTTTACAAAAAACCGAACGTAATGAATTGCTCTCAAATTTATGTTGAGTTGTTTAGTACAGTATTTTTATTGTGTACGACGATCACAAAAAGAGAACAGTATTTTTATTGCGTACGACGATCACAAACAGAGAAACGTTTTTTTTTTAGGTATTTACTACACAAACACTATTAGCATTTGTGTTTTCCATATTTCTACCGTACCGAAATAAAAATATTTTACAATTAAATTATGTAAATAATCAGACCTCGAGCCTGAATACGGAATTCATTCCGTAATTTGGTCCTTGAGAAAATTACGAAAAAACTTTGCGGAATGAAACCATATTTATTTTCATGAACGGAATAGGAGTTTTCTTTACCTTAAAGGCAATAAAACTATCAAAATTTACTTTCTATCAATAAACAAATATGTTTTCTTCAATTCCGAACGGAATTGTACTCTGTGACATGGCTGTTAGTTAGATACTTTACAATTGTTTAAAAAAATATTAAATAAATCAAAATTAGAATTGGTTTCCCAGAGCAGTCATATATATTTCTTTTAAGGCATATGAATATATAACTTTGTGACTACCTTGTGAATCCCCCAAATGTTTATTTTCGAACACTGATATTTATTATTAATTTATTGAATAACTTAATATTAATAAATTAATTTAAAGCTTAATTTTTTAAGCACTAGCTGCCATTAGTTCAATAAGTCATGTTTACTTCACTGTTTCTTTAATATAACGCACTTGTTCAACAATACTGTATTAACTCAAAATTTAAAAATTTTTAGTAGAAGCAAAGCAATTTTTAATTTTACATTAAAAGCATATGAAGAAACAATTTTCAAACCAACCGTTTCATTACCAAAAAATTAGGCAAAATAGCACGATATTTGTACAGTGGTTATTTATGTTTATTACATGTCGATTTTGCCAAAAAGTAAAAAAATATAAAATTTTGAGTTAATACACTATTGGTAAACTAGTGCGTTATATAAATAATACATACCTACCTACATTCATTTATTACAAGTATTTTAAACGATATTTTTTCTTGTGGATTTAATATAATTCTTTGTTTTGGGATGATACATTTTTTTTGATTAAAACAGACAAAAAATCTTATATTGCTTGTTAATAAAAAAACTTGACCCTTGTATAAGCTTTTTTTGAAAACACCCTTTTTGGGTCCCTTTTTTAAAATTTTCCACGGCAACACTCCCACCAAAAACTTTTCTTCCCCACTTAACTATCGGCTTTCTTACTACCTTTTGCATTTTTGTCTCCTTTTTAGTTTCTATAAAATCTTTGTGGTGCGCGTACGGTTGAGTGTAAATTCGTGTTTAAATTATTAAAAATAATTGTTAAAAGCATTAAAAAGTAAATAATTTTTCTAAATAAATAAAATCTAATGTGTATTTGATATGTAAATAATAAAATGAGTGCGAAAAACTTGTTTTTTCTTAGTAAAAAGTGAGCTTGAAAATTTTTCATGCAATTTAGTTTATTTTGACTGCGCAGTCTCTGCTGGCTCTCCTGTTTAAGTGATGAGTGGCGCAGTTTGTGATGCTGCATTGAGCCGAGGCAGAGGCATCACGTTATTGCTGTTGTTGGTAAAGTTGTTGGAGTGAGTGTTGTTGTCCATTTAGGGCAGTAAATAAAATCAAAGTAATTGAAGCAAAAGCAAAGTGGTTTAAAAGTAATACAAAAGCAAAAGAGGCAAATAAAATAAAAGTACCTATTATCGTTTGTGTTTTTTTTAGTGATTTAAAAGATCAAATATATTAAGTTCAAATTATTAAATTTTATTGTGTTGAAGAATGAAATTGGAGAAAATTAATAAAAAGATGGTTTACCACAAACAAAAAAAAACAAAAGTTTCAAGGTTGAAAAAATTAAATATTTGCAGAAAATACTGGAATACCTGAATTTTAAAGGTAAATTTTTTTATAAATAAATATGTTTCATTATACCCTTTACCACAGGTGGAACGGCTGTTTATGTTCTTATAAGTTCCTTTTTTTATAAGGTTGACCTTCCATTTGTAATTTTTAAAGATTTGATCATAGACCCCATCATAAGGCGTGTGTTAAACGGTAGCAAAGTATTATGTTAAAAAAATATTTCCTTGTGGGGAAACATTTTCATGTTTCTGCTGTGTAAAATGATATCTTTATTGACGATATACAATTTTGACATGTGTGAAAATTAATAAAAAAAATATTTATAAAAGAAAGAACAATTTAGGAAAATATGGGTATTTTTTTGTAGGTGGCTGAATTTGCATTTTATAAATTTTTTATTTTGAGCTCATAAAATTTGTTTAAACGTTGTTATATTACTTTCTCAATTTAAACTTGTAATTTGTTGCTTGTGTCAAAAATTCTACTAGGGCCAGGGCTAGTGACATTTTACTCACCTCAGAAGTGACAAAATTTTACTTACAATAGTATTTTCTTACCGTTTCACAGACGCCCATAGTTGAAGAAGTGTACAAAATATTAGCATTGCACTACTTATACATCAATGTTGTAAGGCAATTTTTTTTCTCCCCCCAAAACAATTTAAAAACCCCCCAAATTTAACGTATTTTGAAAAAAACTCCCCTAAATGTAAAAGTTAAGATAATCATTTAATTTCACTAAGCTTAACTTGACTCAGTTTTAATTTACGTTTTAATATCAATATCTAAATGAAGCAAAAATTCCCCCAAAAATGTTTTTTTTAAAGTTTTTTGAAATTAATTTAATTAAGATATTTTATAAAATTTTAATAAAATATCTTAAAAAAAATTTATAAACAGTTTAAAAAAAATATATGAATCAAAAAAAGAGTTAGTAGAAATCTGCTTTTTTAAATATTGAAATAAAGATTTTCAAAAATATCAAGGGTTGCCAAATCATTATTGTTAACTTTGTTCATATCATCGGAATTAAAAATTTGAGCACTTCAGGTGTACGATTAAAGTTGTGATACGTATTTTTCAATAAATTCTTCACTCTTAAAACGCCTTTTTTTTTATCTTTTCAAAAAAGATTTTTGCTCAACTAAAAACAAGCTGTTAAATATATCTAGTAATACTTAGTTATTTTTATGTACAGACAAGCAAAAAGTGATACTCGCTAAAAACCCCCTAAATATAAAATTATTTCCCCCCTTAGAGTTTGTACCCCCTAAATTTGCCCCTAAATGAAATAAAACCCCCTAACCCTAAACTCTGTTATACATATTCCCACTGCTTTTAATGCACGCTCTTTGTGGACTAGGTAAGTCGAATTGGACTATAGCCTGAATTTTATATAAGCCAGGTTTTGGCGTATCAATGAATTTGCATATAATTATTTATTTAGACTTTATAAAATCTGAACAAAAAACTGCTTCTTTAAATTACTAACTTGATAATATCGCAATTATTTATTCAATAATATTGCAAATATGATTGCTAAATAAGAAACACTTTTTACTTCAATATACATTCTATGTGGTAATATTTTAGTAAACTTATAATAGATATTTCTTCGGTGCTAACAGCTTATTTGAAATAAACAGTAATTTTTGACACATTTAATTTTACTGCGGTATGGAGCACTTTGCCCTCAATTTTATTCAAAAATAATATTACAATTAATTTCATTTTGTAAACCAAACGCTCGTAATTCAATTCCGAACGGAATCATTCCGAACGGAATTGTACTCTGTGACATGGCTGTTAGTTAGATACTTTACAATTGTTTAAAAAAATATTGTTGTTTTTCAAACAAAATAAATCAAAATTAGAATTGGTTTCCCAGAGCAGTCATATATATTTCTTTTAAGGCATATGAATATATAACTTTGTGACTACCTTGTGAATCCCCCAAATGTTTATTTTCGAACACTGATATTTATTATTAATTTATTGAATAACTTAATATT
This sequence comes from Pollenia amentaria, assembly GCA_943735925.1. Taxonomy (NCBI): domain Eukaryota; kingdom Metazoa; phylum Arthropoda; class Insecta; order Diptera; family Polleniidae; genus Pollenia; species Pollenia amentaria. The sequence continues at coordinate 19,561,502 of OX031010.1, read as the reverse complement.
AATAAATTAATTTAAAGCTTAATTTTTTAAGCACTAGCTGCCATTAGTTCAATAAGTCATGTTTACTTCACTGTTTCTTTAATATAACGCACTTGTTCAACAATACTGTATTAACTCAAAATTTAAAAATTTTTAGTAGAAGCAAAGCAATTTTTAATTTTACATTAAAAGCATATAAAGAAACAATTTTCAAACCAACCGTTTCATTACCAAAAAATTAGGCAAAATAGCACGATATTTGTACAGTGGTTATTTATGTTTGTTACATGTCGATTTTGCCAAAAAGTAAAAAAATATAAAATTTTGAGTTAATACACTATTGGTAAACTAGTGCGTTATATAAATAATACATACCTACATTCATTTATTACAAGTATTTTAAACGATATTTTTTCTTGTGGATTTAATATAATTCTTTGTTTTGGGATGATACATTTTTTTTGATTAAAACAGACAAAAAATCTTATATTGCTTGTTAATAAAAAAACTTGACCCTTGTATAAGCTTTTTTTGAAAACACCCTTTTTGGGTCCCTTTTTTAAAATTTTCCACGGCAACACCTCCCACCAAAAACTTTTCTTCCCCACTAAACTATCGGCTTTCTTACTACCTTTTGCATTTTTGTCTCCTTTTTAGTTTCTATAAAATCTTTGTGGTGCGCGTACGGTTGAGTGTAAATTCGTGTTTAAATTATTAAAAATAATTGTTAAAAGCATTAAAAAGTAAATAATTTTTCTAAATAAATAAAATCTAATGTGTATTTAATATGTAAATAATAAAATGAGTGCGAAAAACTTGTTTTTTCTTAGTAAAAAGTGAGCTTGAAAATTTTTCATGCAATTTAGTTTATTTTGACTGCGCAGTCTCTGCTGGCTCTCCTGTTTAAGTGATGAGTGGCGCAGTTTGTGATGCTGCATTGAGCCGAGGCAGAGGCATCACGTTATTGCTGTTGTTGGTAAAGTTGTTGGAGTGAGTGTTGTTGTCCATTTAGGGCAGTAAATAAAATGAAAGTAATTGAAGCAAAAGCAAAGTGGTTTAAAAGTAATACAAAAGCAAAAGAGGCAAATAAAATAAAAGTATTATCGTTTGTGTTTTTTTTTTAGTGATTTAAAAGATCAAATATATTAAGTTCAAATTATTAAATTTTATTGTGTTGAAGAATGAAATTGGAGAAAATTAATAAAAAGATGGTTTACCACAAAAAAAAAAAAAAAAACAAAAGTTTCAAGGTTGAAAAAATTAAATATTTGCAGAAAATACTGGAATACCTGAATTTTTAAGGTAAATTTTTTTATAAATAAATATGTTTCATTATACCCTTTACCACAGGTGGAACGGCTGTTTATGTTCTTATAAGTTCCTTTTTTTATAAGGTTGACCTTCCATTTGTAATTTTTAAAGTTTTGATCATAGACCCCATCATAAGGCGTGTGTTAAACGGTAGCAAAGTATTATGTTAAAAAAATATTTCCTTGTGGGGAAACATTTTCATGTTTCTGCTGTGTAAAATGATATCTTTATTGACGATATACAATTTTGACATGTGTGAAAATTAATAAAAAAAATATTTATAAAAGAAAGAACAATTTAGGAAAATATAGGTATTTTTTTGTAGGTGGCTGAATTTGCATATTATAAATTTTTTATTTTGAGCTCATAAAATTTGTTTAAACGTTGTTATATTACTTTCTCAATTTAAACTTGTAATTTGTTGCTTGTGTCAAAAATTCTACTAGGGCCAGGGCTAGTGACATTTTACTCACCTCAGAAGTGACAAAATTTTACTTACAATAGTATTTTCTTACCGTTTCATACACGCCCATAGTTGAAGAAGTGCACAAAATATTAGCATTGCACTACTTATACATCAATGTTGTAAGGCAATTTTTTTTCTCCCCCCAAAACAATTTAAAAACCCCCCAAATTTAACGTATTTTGAAAAAAACTCCCCTAAATGTAAAAGTTAAGATAATCATTTAATTTCACTAAGCTTAACTTGACTCAGTTTTAATTTACGTTTTAATATCAATATCTAAATAAAGCAAAAATCTCAAAATGTTTAACATTTTGCTGAAATTCCCCCAAAAATATTTTTTTTAAAGTTTTTTTGAAATTTATTTAATTAAGATATTTTATAAAATTTTAATAAAACATCTTAAAAAAAATTTATAAACAGTTTAAAAAAGGCATATATAAATCAAAAAAGAGTTAGTAGAAATATGCTTTTTTAAATATTGAAATAAAGATTTTCAAAAATATCAAGTGTTGCCAAATCATTTTTGTTAACTTTGTTCATATTATCGGAATTAAAAAGTTTGAGCACTTCAGGTGTACGATTAAAGTTGTGATACGTATTTTTCAATAAATTCTTCACTCTTAAAACGCCTTCTTTTTTATCTTTTCAAAAAAGATTTTTGCTCAACTAAAAACAAGCTGTTAAATATATCTAGTAATACTTAGTTATTTTTATGTACAGACAAGCAAAAAGTGATACTCGCTAAAAACCCCCTAAATATAAAATTATTTTCCACCTTAGAGTTTGTACCCCCTAAATTTGCCCCTAAATGAAATAAAACCCCCTAAACCTAAACTCTGTTATACATATTCCCACTGCTTTTAATGCACGCTCTTTGTGGACTAGGTAAGTCGAATTGGACTATAGCCTGAATTTTATATAAGCCAGGTTTTGGCGTATCAATGAAATTGCATATAATTATTTATTTAGACTTTATAAAATCTGAACAAAAAACTGCTTCTTTAAATTACTTGATAATATCGCAATTATTTATTCAATAATATTGCAATTATGATTGCTAAATAAGAAACACTTTTTACTTCAATATACATTCTAGGTGGTAATATTTTAGTAGACTTATAATAGATATATCTTCGGGGCTAAAAGCTTATTTGAAATCATCCGTAATTTTTGACACATTTAATTTTACTGCGGTATAGAGCACTTTGCCCTCAATTTTATTCAAAAATAATATTACAATTAATTTCATTTTGTAAAGAAAACGCTCGTAATATATATAAGTATTTGCCTACCGCATTCATCGAAACTAAAATTGATACATTAAAGTTTTTATTGCAAACAGCCTTTGAAATTTCTTCTTCAGTAAAAGCAGGAATCAGAAATTAAGAACCGAAAACTTAAAATTTAGGGCCTAATCGTGTAAAACTTAACGCAAAGCCAAAAATTTCATTGAAAACAAAAATTCAAAATTATTTTATAATTTTGTTGTTGCTTTCAAAAGGAATTTCTATTAAATTTTTGAGTTTCAAACACTTCATATATTGTGGCGTTGAAAATTTTTAAAAACAATTGCCGTACTTACAAAACCCCTTGTATCGATTGTACAGGGTGTTTTTTTTACAGATTTGTTTTTCGAATAGAGATAAAACTGGCATTTTGTGGTCAAATCTGGCAACTCTAATGTCATTTATGTTCAGTTTGGTTTGCCATTTCATCATGAACAGGTTGACAAAAGAACAACGCTTGCAAATCGTGCAAATTTATTTCGAAAATAACGGTTCAGTTCGCGAAGTTTACCGCAAGCTCCGTCCATTTTATGGTCGACATAATCGTCCATCAGAGCAATTAATTCGGTTAACCATGGATCGTTTTCGCACTACGTTTACTCTATGTGATGAAGTCGCTCGTCTACGCCAACAAACCAACAAAGAAACGTTAGGGGAATTGGAAGCCAACATTCGTGGCGTTATTGCCGACATACGGCCCCATATGCTTGAAAAAGTGGTTGAAAATTGGACCTGTAGAATTGGCTTTATTCGAGCCAGCCGCGGCGGCCACATGCCTGAAATCATATTTAAACATTAATGGCATAAAATTATCCTTCCAATAAAGCCAAATTGATGGTCATTAAAACGATTTTATTGTGTTTTATTTCAATTCGAAGTTCTATACCACTGAAAAAAACACCCGATATGTTGTATTAAAATACATAGTTCACTATTGTTTTTTTTATACAACATACAATTCACACAACGATACAAGGGGTTTGGTGAATACTGCAAATATGAATTTCTTTAGAAAGCAACAACAAAATTATAAAATATTGTTGAATTTGTTTTTGTTTCAATGAAATTTTCGACGTTGCGTTGCGTTTAACACAATTAGGCCTTTAATGTTTTCATTTAAAAAATTCAAAACTCATGCGCACAAAACAAAATTTTTTCTTATCAGTTAAAAAAAAAAAAAGCAAACGCAAAAAAAAGATATGTATTTAATTAAATTTGCATTGTGTATTAAATCTTTAATAAGTTGCATTTAACTAAGATTTTTCACATTTGAAAATCGAAAATGTCGTTTTCAGTATCTTTAAAAATGGATTTATAACACATTTACCGCTTTTTGCTTTCTATAGTTTTTTAAATTTTATATTAAAATTGCAAATTCGTCTGTTTTGAACAAAAAATTAACCCCTTATGCAAAAAAAGTTAAAGTTCACATGTGTCAACTAACTCATTTAATCTAGCAAAAGTGAATGGGCATAATGTTTTGGTTAACTAATGTGAACTTCAACTTTTTTTTTGCATAAGGGAGTAAGACTTTAATTCCAAAATAGATTTAAAGATCGCTCGAAATTCATCACACCTTTTAAAAACGTTCGTTTTGAAATCGATCGATTTTCATCACGTACCTGAATATCAAAATATATTAAATCTATCTATAAGAAAGTACATTTGTTTGAAAAATAATTTAATTTAAAAGATATGAAAAAAATACAAATGTTCAAAATTTCTTCTTCTATTTAAAGATTTTGTATTGAATAAATTTAACATTTAATTTTGTTTTAAATGAGTTAAGCAGTACTGACAGTATGAAGTACATAGAAGGAAATATTTTTACGAACATTTAAAAAAGCATAATTTTCAAAACTTTCGACATTTAAATTTCACTCGAATTCGACTTCCAGAACTTGGTTGCATGTTGCTTAACACTGTTTAGAGCTGTTTATTTGCGAAACACTGGTTTAAGCATATACCATGCTCTTCATAAAGTTGTGACATTTAAATTTCGAACGATTGTTTCGAACGATTCAACATCAAAACAACCTAACTGAATTTCACTTTAGTTTTATTTAATAAATCAAACATTGGTTGTAGTTTTTGGCCAGTTCGTATTCCCCCGAATTTATGCTTTAATGGTAAAGAACCTTCCCAATAAAAAATTTTCTTATTTTGCGAAGCACTAATGGTACATTTTAAAAAGTAAGCACACATTTATGCGCTACGAAATAAGACATATATAGATGCAGTAAGGTAAGTGAACGAATTCTTAATAAATTAAATAAATATATATAAAATACTAGCTGACCCGGTCCGCGTTGCTGGCCCTAAGCAAACATTAGTGTTGTATTACCAGACGATTTAAATTGATCTTTAAACGAAATTCACGGCCTTTAAATAAAAATCCATGAAATACCTATCATAAAGTTTTTTGAATGAAAGTATGGCACATTGTTAAGAGGATAAGTGTCTATATGTGAGAGCATTAGAAAAAACGTCCTCAAAATAAAATTGATTTTATTTCACGACCGCATTCTCTGGCAAAATTTCATGTCAAACTGCATGTAAAACATTGTTCATCCCCAGTTCTGTTTCATCATTATAATATTATAAATTAAAATGTTGTTCATATACATATGTTTGATTTACATTTGATTTGAAAATACATATGGTTGTATGTATGTATATATATCCTGTGAATCTTACGAAAAAAGTGAGCGTAAAAGTGGGCGGAGCAACATTTTCTTTCCGCAAAACCTAAGTTAGGCCGTGGCGATCATTTTAAAGAAAAAATCGTCCAAATCGGTCAAGCCGTTCTCCAGTTAGGCGCTTAATAGAAAAAGTGGGCGTAAAAGTAGGCGTGGTAAATTTGTCTTTCGATGAAAACTTAAAGTTGATTAATACGAGCATTTGAAAGAAAAATTAGTCAACTCGATGGAGCCGTTTTCTGTTTTTAGGTAAATCGAAAAAAGTGGGCGGGGCAAAATTTTGTTTCCGTAAAAACCTAAGTTGGACCATGGCGATCATTTTAAAGAAAAAATCGTTCAAATCGGTCAAGCCTTTCTCAAGTTATGGATTTTGGCACGCCCCTCCGCCCCCAGGCCATTAATTTAAATAATAACTATCCTATCATCTAAGTTGGACCAAATTACATATATATGCCAATTTTCATGAATATCAGTTGACTCGTTTTTGAGTTTATTCGAAACATACACAGTGACACGGATTTTTTTATATATTAAGATGTGGCTCTTCAAATTTCTTTCATTCCTTTACTACGAAGCAGGCTTGTAAGGGGGCATATTAAAGAATAACAGTAACATAAAATTCAGTGTGCAAAGCTGATCACTACATTCACCAATTTTTATATGCGCTGAATAAAGCGCTTTCTGTGTAAAATGTATTGCTTCAAAGTGGGAACTCGCCATATAAAATTCATGTCTTTCGTAAGCGGAATGGTAAGCGAAATTTTTACGTTTCTCACTTACAAACCTGCTTCGGTGGAAGTTTCACTTTTTATTGGGTTGTGTTAGGCTAGAAACTAGACTGTTCTTCTACAAAAAATCGTGAATTTTTTTTATATTTTGAATACGATATCGTCTAACTTTTATGCCTGTATTCATACAAATTTTTTATATTTAATAAAGGTTTACAAAACACATTTTCTATGAAAGTTTTTCTAAATAAGCGTTTGTTTAATTTAATAATCGTTAATGAAGACGAGGAAATATTTGTTTTTTAATTGCATTATTTTATTGTACATAAAAATATACATACATATGTTAAATATGTATGAATATTAAAACAAATCAATGGATTTTTTGTATTTAAATGTATTTTTTTAAATAATTTTATTTTCTACAAATATTGTTGAATAAAAGTTCCAAAGTTACAAATATATTTTTTATTTGAATAATATTCAGCTTGGTATATTAAAAAAAAAAAAATTATAAAGCATTTCTGTAAGTCCAACTTATTTAATTTACCGTCTGCCAGTATAAGTCATCGTCGAGACTTGCAACTTTTCTTGCAGCAATCTTTGAGTTTTTTGGTGAGAGTTATAAGGAGATTGGGGACGAATACTCAGTTTTATGTACTCTTCAATTCTGTTATGTATTATAATGCTTGAAGCTTGTCATTAAATGATCGCCTCTAGATTGCTTGCAGCAGTTATCGTTTTGAGGTAGTTTTCGATCCATGTTTCGGTTGGTATTTCGGCGGTGACTTAACAAATGTTGGTTTTCGAATGTTCCAACACTAAGGAGTTATATACGAACATACGGTCTTTGATGGAGCCCCACAAAAAAGTCTAACGGTGTCAAATCGCATGATCTTAGTATACAATTGACGTGAAATTATGAGATCAGGAAACATCCTATGCAATAAAGACAAAATCTATCGTGTTGTGTGGCTCATGACACCGTCTTGTTAAAACCACTTAGTCTTTAATTGAAAGTCAAAACGAGCCGTAAGATAATCCCAATTGCTGAGAACGCCGTCGAATCGAAAAATTTGGATTATGCGACACAGGTTAACTAACAGAAGCGATATTTACGGCAGTGCGCACATTGCGATGATTCACAGGTCTGAACACATCTCTCACGCTGCCAGTTTCTTAAATTATTTAACATCTCGTCAATTCCTTGCACTGTAGGTCGATTATGACGACCTAAATCACCCCGTCATGCTCGAAAAGTGGCCATGATTGGACCACCAGTTTTGTAGTAAGTTTTAACTCTTGCTACGCGTTCTTTGGTTGTTAAACGATCCATATTCGTAAAAGGCGAAACTTTTACTAAATATATGATACTTCAGATGACAGATATTAAACGGATGACAGCTTTGGCAAAACGTAGGGTTTTAAACTAATTTTTAAGGTTAAATTGACCCCCCTTTAGATGATCTGGTGCGATAAATACTTTATGGAGTCTTAGATGAAAATGAAAAAAGTTTCGCACGGAATGACTAATTTAGTATACCTTTCTTCACAACTAGTGTTGACGGGTATACAAATTCTTTAAAATAAGTCGAATGAAAAGATGGCTGTTAAGAAACTTGTAGCGACCATAAAGTATCGTAGGGTATGCAACATAAAACCCCTTGTAAAACGCTCTAAAATATGCAAATTTTTTGTCATTAACCAAAATAATGGTAATAGGGTTGCCAAGATAAACTAAATAATCACAAAAAATAAAGAAGAGCAAACTTAAAGGAAGGAAAGAGGTGGCAAATGAAGCAAAACAGACAAGCTGAAAATTTATAAAAAAGAGTTTTCTTCTCCATAACAAGAAGTGAGTATGAACAAAGGATTTTTACATTTTATCTTTTATGTACTTCAATTTCATTAATTTTTAAATGAGAGCTGGGGTTGAAGACATCCAAAGAGTAGAGGAAAAATGAAAAGACAAGACAACTGTTATCTTTCATTTTATGGCCAAAGCAAGTAAGAGCAAACAAAGTATGCAAAATAAAAAGTATTTAACCTAAAGGGGGAGTAATTTCATTTTTTGGCATTAATTTTATTTCATTTGCTATACAGATGATGTTGTATATCGAAGAGAAAGCAGGGTTTTATTAATACAAAACACTCTAGAAAAAAAAATTTAAAATTAAATAAACATAATTTATGTTACCCGTGTGGTGTGATTAGAAGAGTCAAAATAATTTGTTTTTTTTTATCGGCGAAAATTTTGTGTAAAGCAAGTTGCACGTTTCACTGAGCTATCAGTCCTATTCTTTATTTGTTTTTTTTTTTTAAATTTTCAACGCTTAATGAGAATAATATTTAAATTATATGAAAACATATTTTGAAGATGTTTATAATATAAATTAGAAAGTATAGCAACTTTAAGGCATACACAAAATATTTTTATCTATTGTGTAATAAAAAGCTCAAGCAAGGGTTTTTTTATGTTGTGACTATTAAAAATATAAGTTATAGACCATTTTATCTGAACATTTTAATATATTAAGGTGACCAAAATATTAAATGAAAAATGCTAATGGCAGGATAACACTAATAGTATAATTTTAGGAAGATAACTACGAGAGACTCTTAAAACATAGCATTTTTATTAAACTAAAAACTTATTAAGCTAATTTGTTTTGCCATCTCTTTTCCTCTTTAAAAGTCATAAAATTTTCAACCATTTTCAATGGCACCTCACACAAATTTTGACCCTTTTTCACCCCACATTCTTAAGCTGTCCACTTGCTCATCCTTTCTAGTCACCATTCTTAACCCTTTTAAATGTAAAATACAACAACCACCCTTATGGTTTAATAGGCTAACAAAACAACAATGGACGTTAGGTTCCATCCATTGTGGTTTTATGAACTTGTTTCAAAATTTGTTTGTTGTTGTAAAGGCGCATGAGTGTACTTTTGCTTGCACTAAGAGTTTAACCCTTTCACTTTTATGGTATTTTAACCCTTTTTTAAGTAAATTTTTTCTTGTAAAACAATAGTGTTCTGCTGCAAAAAAATGCCCACCCTTTTAAATGAAAAGTATACAACCATTTTAAGGTCTTTGACTTTGAAGCTTCCAATTATTAGTATCTGATTTACATGTGTCCTGTTTTTTTTGTTATTACTTAGTAACAGGGAAACTTTTTATATGCACCAAAGTGTTAAAAACATGCAAGCACAGATGTTAAAAGACGATAAAAAATATGCTTAATAATGCAAAAAAGCATGTTATTTTTTCGTAAACTTTCAATCAGTGCAGAAATTTATTTTTTTCTAAGGTTTTAATTCATCAATAATTCGTGAAACTACACGGGGTGGAAAATCAGATCGTGGGTCATTGTCATTCTTTTATAGGGACATTCAGTCCGTCCTTGTTTGACTTCATTCATACGTTTTACGTTTAGTTAGCATTGAATGAACCGCGGTACAGAATTTCGGGGTTTGACAGTAACTTTTGCATCGTGCAGGTGGAGCAACAACAAAAACACAATTTTAATTTATAAGAGGCTGGCTTCGGAAGTTTCGGCTTCCTACAATAAGGTGTAGGTCCTTCTTTCTGTAGCTTTTATAGGCGGACAGTGCTCGATTTTTAAAGAGCTGATTTTTGGCATAGTGATTTCTTTCTTACATATTAGAGAAGAGTTGTGCTATAAATTAGACAAACTCGCCTACAGACCCGCCATCTTTTCATTACCGATATTCAATACTCAATATATTTGAAATAATTTTTTTTGCGATTTTATTTAATTTTAAAAAGAAATAAAAATATCCAATTCCACTTAATTTTTTAAAGAAAATAATAGAAAAGGGAAGCAAACTATCCAGTATTCAAATCACTTAAATTTTCACTATAAGATCTTGTACATTAATACACTAGTCTGCAAAAAACGAGAGCTTAAATAAAAATATATGGACTATGCAGAGCGCTATTGTATGAATTTGATTTTCTGATGAATTATGAAGAATTTTAAATTGTTGTTCCTATAATTTTATTTATAAATTTTTGAAAACAGAAATAAGTACTTATTTAGCATGGAAATAAAATTTGATCACCACTTATTTCTGAATAACTCCAAAAAAGTAAAGATTTAAAAAATTTTATATTAAAGAATTATACATTAATTGTATTCCCAATTATTTGCTAGCCTTCTGATCTAAATCGCACTAATCGTTTTAATGTTATGGTGAAATATAAAAGCTTAACCGCCTTATTTCGGAAAAAATATTAGTAAAGCCAAAGGATGCACAGTCCGACTTTTTGTACTTTTAGGTGGTCAAAAGTCAAAAATCTAGTCAGAAATAGCTGGAATTGGCTAGACATCTCGTAAGTACTAGATTTCGTTGTAGTGTTAGCCGAAAAGGAATTTTCCGCTTAAACAAATCTTCAATTTTTAGGGATTTAAGGTTCGTAATGTCGTATTAAAAATTTTTATCACTTTATTATCCCCACAACATGATAGTTAAGTGTGTTATGCTTTTATGTTGATGTTTGTTACCTTATAGTATACCGAGCGACTCAGAATTACTTTTAGTATATTTAACGATGTCCGTCCGTCCGGCTGGCTGTCCATGTAAAACTTGTGGGCAAAGTACAGTTCGCAATTTTGGAGATAATTGTCGCATGGACCAGGCCTATTGGCCATAATTTCACCTAGTCCTCATACCAGCTTCTTTCCGTAATATAGGCCTTGTGATCATAAACCATCTTATTATGATAGTATTTAGATTAATTTTGGTCCAATTTTTTTTATTGCAATCGATATATAATATCTTTTAATGCCATAACCTCCTAATTAATGTTGGTATTGCCATAACATTTGGCGACTGCAACTTTGACGATAGCTGCAATGTCGTGTCATAATATTCTGTTCGTAGGTCCAGAGTTGATCATTGGTCTTTTATAAACCACCTCCCTAAAAGCATCTAATGACAAAAAATTACATATATGATGAGGATATATTAATATTATTCGCCACAAAGAACTTTTACATGAATCTTAGCCTTATACATAATTTTGTTCTGGCAGATCCATTATTGCTCATGGGTTCCTAGGAGGCCACACTCTTGAAGCATTTTTTATAAATTCGGTGGTGTAGGGTATCATATGGTCGGGCTTGACCAACTATACTCCCTTTATGGTTTTTAATTGCAAACTTTCGTATGTCCCCGTCAATACTATGAAATATTTTCTGCGAAACATTTGAGTTTGATGGTAAAAGGGGAAAGACAAATGGAAGAGTACACTTCGTTTTAAGTACATGCAGTTTTTTGCTATTGATAGAAGTGAAAAGAAAGAGAGGAGGTATATAAAATATTTCAATGCCGCAAAGCAAAAGTTGTATTGTATGGCAGTTGCAAAAGAGAATTGAAGAAAGCCTATGCAGCAAATGTTTCATGATATAAACGAGGACTATAGGAATTTTTCTTATTCTAATTTTTTTTATTATTGGAATATTTCTTATGTCTTTTCATGTAAAAAAAATCAAATTTTCTTTTATACCTTCCGGCCATGGCAGTTCTTATTTTTACGTTTTAATTAGAAACTTTTTTATTTATTTAATTTTATTGTATGTAAATTTAAAAAAAACCCTCATTAGCTTAGCAAAATGTTGTAGGGGATGAAAATGTTAAAGAAAAGAAATCAGAAAAACTTTTTATTCCCTTTGACCATAATCATTGAAGTGTTAATTATTTAAAGAAAAATAAGAAGCAAAATACAAACTTCCACATGAACTAATTTACTACCAAAAAAGTACCAAACTTTTCTTCATAGTATTTTTTTTATAACAAATACAAAAATTCATAAACAACTCAACACAAAACTTAAGAAAAACAAAACATCACAAAAAAGGAGGAAGCAAAAGGTTCTCAAATAAAAACTTATGTTTTTCTTAACCACAAGCGAAAGATGAAAAACTTTTTTTCCACTGCTCCATGTTCTTTATAATTTGGAGTTTGGTCAACAAATACTTATTACCATAAAATATTTGTTGTTAAATAATCAAGAAAGAAATACGAGTTGGTATTCCAAAATCCAATGGAAACGCGATTGGTTTGTTTAAAAAAAGTTTGGGCTTAGAAAACATATAAAATAAGTTCTAAAAAAAAAAATTGTAAATTAACAGAAGATCCCAAATTGTTGTAACGATATAGTTTATCTGCCTGTTGCGATAAAAGAGTTTAAGACTTATGTGGTTCTTTTTTTTGCTTAGAAGACGGAGGAATCTAATTACCACAGATATGCGGGATAGCAGCATACAGTAGTACGCGTTGGCAGAAAGATCTTAGACAGATGTGCTCTAAATTTTTGTAGATACTTGCCTTCTGGTATAGTTAAAGTTTAATTTTAAAGATAGGAATAATTACAATTAAAATATACATGGTTATGGGCAACGATTAGGATACGAGTAGAAAAGAGCTGAATCAATGAAAATATGATTGTGGCAAATAACGGTTTGTTTTGCATTTGGACTATACGTAGAATTTACTAGGAAAAAAAATTCACTCAATTTTGATTAATCTTTAACTAAATAATACGTGTGCATAGGTGTATGGTGTTCTTTTAGACGTATAGAACTTATGATAAGGATAACTGTTAAACTATTTGTTATACTAATGACGTATGTTTGACTTTTTTCAACGTTTACAAATCGTGGAAATTTGTTTCCAAAATTCGAGCTATGTTCGAGAAACTTATAAAACACCTGAGCATCTTACACGTAACACTATAGATCGAGATATGACCACATTTACTATTTATGATCGAGCCCGTACCTTGCGTGCAGAAGCAGCCATTGCTGTTGTAGACGTGAGAGTGACAGATAACTCGAATTTATCGATCCAACGGTGTTCTCGATCTCTGTCCGTCCACTACTTGGAAATCAATTGCATTGTGTGTTCGGTGAATGGGCTGAAAACGAACTGGAAGTTGAATCAAATTTTTATCGTCAAATCCTCTTTTAGGCTCATTTCATTGCTTTCGTTTTTGGAGAGAGCACAATCCTCATTAGGCTCCTAAGACGCCATGCATCTCGAAAAAATCATTGTTTTGTTCGGTTGACATGCCGTAGGCGTCGTCGACCCATTTGTATTTTAATCCGAAACCGGTGCCAACATTACCGTGAATGACGAACGCTACAGGCAAATGATTCGTGATTTTTTATTCCTCATGTCATTGCAAATAATTTGAAAGAGAAATAGTTCACAAAAGAATTATGTTATACCGAATTATCTTAAGTAATGGACCTGTTGGCCATCTCGTTCGTGTGATTTGATACCTTTGGACTACTTTTGTTGCAAAATTGGAGCAACACGACGGCGTTCATAAGATGCAGTCGCGGAGGCCATATGCCAGAAATTATTTTTAAAGAATAAATGCAAATGTTTAAGCTAATAAAGACAAATTTGGGTCATTCCATTAAATTTGTTGCATTTTAGTATAAAAAAGTTCCATGCCTCTAAAGAAAAAAACCCCTTATATAAAGGCTGTTTTCCTGAGCCCGGCAGAAACTAAGAAATGGATAACTTTTAAACGAACTGTTACACGTCGCCCACTGTTTGACATTTATGATTAGTATACTCTGCTAAATCAAAATGAATAGATTGACGCTTGTACAAATTTACAAAATTATGCAAATTTACTTTGAAAATCGATCATCAATTCGCGCAGCTGCCTTCAGACTTCATTTCATCTAGAAAAATGCACTATTTGGTACAGCGTGTATGTTTCATCATCGGACCTTATTTCTTTTAAAATAAAGCCGAAGATCGCCTTATGTTTAACGGAATTCGTTGCCGAACCGTGATCAATGATTTAATGTTTGAAAATATGGATGACATTGATCTTGGCGGGATGTGGTTTTAACATGATGGTAGTATGTGCCATGCAGCGATCGCAACCATCAACTTATTTTAATCAAAATTTGGGGATAAGTCGATTTCGAAAAATGGACATGTCTATTAACCTCCAATGTTGTACGATTTGAAACCTCTCGATTATTTCCTTTGGGGCTACGAAAAGTCACTGGTATATTCTGATAAACCAGCAATTATTGATGCCTTGAAGCACAATATTGTTCGTGTTATTCTTGACATATGGCCAACAGTGCTCGAGAAAGTGGCCACAAAATGGACGTCTAGAATGCGCAAGCACAGCCATAATTCAAATTTGCCCGAAATAATTTTCAAACTATTTGTTACAATTTCAAGTTTTATCTGGCTGAAAAAAAACACCCTTTATGTTTGTTTGTCCTATTATGTGAAATCTTTTTCTTAAGTATAACTATGCGGTTTCTTTGCTCGGAGAGTTGTTTAAAATACTTATAAACAAACAACAACACAAAAACAACTTTGACAGGACAGTTGGGATCATTAATTAACTAATAATAAATTAAATCAATGAGCTTAATTTACCAGCCCAACAAACCTGTAGGAGAATGTGCAAAAAGTACGCTACAGTAGGTCATTTATTTATTGCAGTATTGAAAGCAAACAGGCCGACCTGGTTTGCCTACTTTTCGTGCGTTTTTATTTTATTATGTGGCATTGGCTTGGCCTCGCAGAACTGTACCGAGTTAAAATTTTTGCGATTTGCCGCATTAGCCATATGCAATCGGTTTTAAACTCACATGTTTATAGTGTTTCTCCGGTGGAGAACCATTAAAAGCTCAACGAGACTGGTGTATAACCATATAAAACTCCATCATTTACTGGTGGAGACCAAATTACTGTGAAACGGATTGTGGAAGCCCTTCGCCTTCGAAGTTTAAGGTTGAACGACGACTTGTGGATGAGGTTCCAAAATCGTGCGTTACCCTGGTAATATAACCTTAAATATGTAGCTAGCCAAAAACTTTAAGTTTTGAGTCAAAATAGAAAAAAAAGTATAAATACAAGATAAGTTATATATAAACAAATGGGGAAACCCAATCATGGCTAAATCGCGGTTATTCCATTATTAATCATACCTCTTATATCAGCCGAGTTTTCGGCTACACAGAGAGAAAAAACTCTTCAAACTTGACTTTTTTCCATTTACTTTTGATTCGAGCCGTTCTTTAAAATATTAGTACGAATAATACTAAAAAGTTATTAAAACAATTCAAAATGGGATTGCTTTCGAAAACCAATGCCGAAATTTCCTAAAATGAGTATACATTTCGTAAATCAAATGAAACATTTTCGTTGGTCGTGCAACTGTGAGAGTAAGATAATTTATTAGTCTCATCTCTAATTATTGCATTCTATATGCGTGCATACCAATGATGCCAACTTCTTAAGAGCAAAAAGCAATTTAAAATTTTAAAAAAGCACTAAAAAGCACTATTTCAAGCAAAAAAGCGTAAAAAAGCATCAAGCCATTTTTTTGGAATTTAATCGATAATTGAACACAAAAAAAGTTACCAAACTATTTGGAGGCCCATTTTCGTACATAACTTTATTTTGAATCATCATAAGTTGAGTTTGAATTGGGTCATATAACAGTTTTTAAGTATTTTTTTGATTTTTGTATATTTCATTGAAAAAGATATCACTGCAGACACTGGGTGGTAGAGTGTAATCATTACAGCATGAATTATGTCGACGAAGTTCATAATTAATGTGAAGAATTGAGTTAATAGTGTTCAAGAATAATCCGTTTCTAATTTTTCATTTACTGTAGTTCATCTAACGAAATGTTCTTTCAACTTCCGCGTTAGAGTATGGTAAACTTACAATTCTTTATACAAAATTGGACAAAATGGATTTTGTCCTATTGAATCTTTAAAATCGTTGACTTTTGTCCAAAAAGATCTGTTCGTTGTTGATTTTTCCATTTATAATTCTTAAAATTTTCCAAGAAATTTTCTTTAATAAAATGTGTAACGAAAACAATTACATCGTCTTATTGCGGTTAACAGCCGATGTGAGATTTACAAAACAAAGCAGGATTGCAGAGTACACGAAACAGAGTACTCCTCCCCAATCTTCTCACCTCTCTCACCAATAAACTCAAGAATTGCTGCAACAAAAATTGCATGTCTAAGCAATGCCTTTGTCGTGAGCTTACTTAATAAACAGCTGCCATACTAAAAGAATGTTTTTACTCTTAACAAAATTGTTAGTGCAAAATTAATTAAAGAAATTGAAGAAAAAACTATAAATTGTAAAAAGCACTAAAGGCACTAACGTAAAATTGAAAAAGCACCAAGTTAGTGCTTTTTCTTAGTTTGGCACTAAAGATAAACTTTTGGCGTTTCGAGGAATCAAAAAGCACCATAAGTTGTGCCAAAAGCACTGAGTTGGCATCACTGGTGCATATGCGTGTATTTGAAAAACAGTATTGTAGAAATAACAACAACACTACAAGAATAAAAACATACATTATTTTTATATTTAAAACATTGATGTCCAACCCATACCACAATTGTGGTATTAATTCACACGCATTCTTACGATTTTCTATTTAGTTCACGAGAGTACAAAATTCAGCCGTCAATTATCAAGCGGCAAGTACATATGCAGCGAATGCTCACATATTTCTTATATTTTTTATTAAGAATACTTGTCTCTCTTATCACTAAACTAATATGAATCAATTCAACCACAGTTTACATTTTGGACATCCCTGTTTTAAAACGTAAGATAAGAAGAAAATATTTCCGACTGCTCTTTGTTAAAATTATTTAGTTAAGTACATCAAATTTTCAAAGTAGAATGAATACAAAGACCATATCTGGCGTGCTGCTGGTAACCACGGTAGCC
Organism: Pollenia amentaria; assembly: GCA_943735925.1. NCBI lineage: Eukaryota > Metazoa > Arthropoda > Insecta > Diptera > Polleniidae > Pollenia > Pollenia amentaria. The sequence goes on along the minus strand of OX031010.1, from coordinate 19,544,258 downwards.
ACATTTGATGATTTGTCGAAATTTTAACGATTTTGGGGTATTCAATTGACGATTTAACGATTTATGCCCTAAATTTTACGATTTTTTTAATTATAAATTTTGTACTAATTTATAAAGTTTTTGGTATTCATTTATATTTTTGAACAACTTTTTAATTTGATTTCATAATACAAATATAAATAAGAGGCGCACAAGGGGGTTAAGTTCCTTTTTTTAAAAATTGAGATTAGGTGCTCATATACCCCTTGTGCTCCAAGCTAAACAGGTATTTTAATGACAGCTGCTGGAATTGGTCGCCATGCCATATCTCGCTACCGGATGAGAATACCACATTCACTACTTGTGTTCTGAACTTCTATGAACTTCACATATTTATGACATATGTAATATTAATTTAAAAAAAGCACTGAAACCCATTGTGATTTAAGCCCCTCAAATATAATAGTTAGTCCTTGGATTCTGGTAAGATATCCATTTTTTAACCATTCTTAAGCAATGAAACATGATTTCTGATGATTAAAATCGGTGTTCGATATAACTTAGTATTCAATTTATCAAATTTGCAAAGTAGAATGATTTCGAAACCCATATCGAGCATGCTGCTAGTGACTTATAATTGAGTATTCTTCTGTAAACAAAGTTGTATATACAACGGAAGTGAAACAACATGTGTAAAGGGTAAGTAAATATTAATATTATCTCTCTCTCTCTCTCTCTCTCTGGTTCTCTGGGGTAAGTGTTAAGGTTATAATCGATCTGACTTTCGGATTATTTCAAGTACAAATTCTGGCTTAATAAACCAACTACGAAATTCCTGTATCAAGTACAGTTTGTGATAAATTTTTATGTCACTTTAACTTAAGTGAAATTGAATCAAGCATTCTGTACTTCATTAAAGTAAACCCATACTTACGTAATGATGAACTGATTTTTGTTTTCAGTGCAACTGCGATAAAATATAACACGTTGTAGAGTAAAAACAAGTCGTTTTTAACCTCACTCTTAAACTTTCCATTCCCATAGTTCCCACTGGTTTTATTCGGCTTGATTAATAATTTAACCCGGAAAAGTGGAAACCAAATGGCAAAAAAAAAAAGGTTGGTTACTAATTGTTTCCCAAAAGCAAAGTTGTTTGTTACTTAAATCAAAAAAGAGTGTTGATGGCAGTTCAAAAACAAAAATAAGAAAAATCGAAAATGAATTCAGTGCTATAAGCATATATTCAATTATACATTATATCTTCGTATCTTTAACACTCGCTCTAATGAAAATGGAATGAAAGTTAAGGAAAAGATGCGAGATACGCAAAAGATTTTTTGAAAAAAGGCCTTTCATTTCCTTCATACATTTCAGCGTATATTTGTTTTTTTTTAACACATTAATTGTTGCCTAGAATTTTGAGAAATGGCAACGATTGTGGTGATGGTGCTGATGATGATGAAAGTGTGGTTATCGGCTTGAATTGGCACATTGGTGTTTTTAAGACTACAGCAAAAACAAGTTCACATAACAACCACAACAACAACAAAAAAAAAAAAAATCAGGAATAAGATGAAGAGGAATAAATCCTTAACTTTGCTTAGGGCAGCAATAATTGCAATTGACAGGATTTCAATAATAATAATAATGGCGACGGTATCGGTTGTGATGATGCTGCTGACAAAGTTGGCTGTCGGGGAGAAATTCACTCATTCATTCATTCATTTAGTTAAACAAATGCTTAAAGAGTAAGAGGTACAAATAAGTTTCGTTTGAAATGCTTTTGAAATTATTTTTTTCTTTTAGTTCATATTTCCACCAAATCAATGAAATCTTTATTTTTAAGTTTCTTAGGTGATAATATTCAAATCAGTACCAAAAATATGGCTTAATTTGTTATACACTTTATATACCAACACGTACACACAAACTTCCAATACTTTGAAAATCATTGAAAATGTGAAAAGCGAATTTATTTTGTTTTAGAAACAGAACCTTTTCTTCTTGAAAAAAAAGCCTTGAATACTGAGCAGTACAATATTTTTTGCATGTATTTTGTTTCTAAAAATTCCGGCCCCTAATAAAAGGAACCTAGATTTTTTGTGATACAAAGAAATATCGATTGTGCAACGCTCGACTTTAGAGCAGCGCTGTGGAGTCGTCAAAAATAAATCTTACTCCGACTCCAACCGCTGAAATTTTTTAATTCTGAATCCGACTCCAACGCCTACTCTAACCTTGACGCTAAATGTATATGAGACTGGTTCTTATTTGATTTTAAGCTCTTTTTTTTTATGCAGTACCTTTTAGATTGTTAAGTATTGCAAGAAAATGATTCTGTAGAAAATTCAATTCGCTTTAATTTAGTAATTTATATATTAAAAGTAGAACGATTTTGGTATCGGAGTCGCAAGTTCTTGTGGGTACTTCGACTCCGACTCCGGTACAAAAACCTAATTTCCGACTCCACTGCTTTAGAGTATACCGATTTCCTCAAAACTATTTTATGAGTAATCGATTAAAAGTACTCTGTTTTTCCATAAAAATTTTGATCAACAATTTTTTAAATTCCAAATGTTCCGATTAACTGTGTGGTCAAAAAAAAAGACTATGATATTTACGTTTGGATGTGTAAAGCAGCAGAAACTTTAATTTGCAGAAATAACAACAAAACTTTTTTTTAAAATAATTATACTGAGCCACAAAGAGAACTGAGAGAAACTTTTACAATGTAAGAGTGGAGATGTCGCGCAAGCAAAATTTTGCACACGTTCCGGAAAATGTATATTTGTCTTCAGTTCATAAGTTGACACGACGCAAACTAAGGTCCATTTTACGTATCCATTTATTACTGTAATAGCAAGACTTGCAGATAATTTTGATGTTAAAGAATAATATCTTTAAATTGGTTTTCATTTCTTTAATTAATAAATATATTTTAGATAATTAAAAAATAATAAAAGAAGATTAGTGAATATATCATTTGAAACTATTCAACTTTGCAATGAAATATAAAACTTTGGAATAAAACAACCCAAGCCCCGTTTTCTTAAAATTTTAGTTTACAGAAAAGGAAAAATAACGTTTGCCCTAAGGTAGCTAAAACTCTTAGCGGGTTAGCAAAACACATTTTATGGTTATTCTGTATACCAAATTATTTAACAAAGTTTGGCCACCTCATGTTAATAAGATGAATTTTCCAAAGAAAAAAAAATTGTACGGTTTACTTGTTTCTAACTCATCTTAAACATTTTTTCTCCATTAATTTTTCTTTTATATTTTGTAAATATTGTGGGAAAAACAAAAAGAAAAATTAAAAAAACAACAAATTTATTTGCGTTTTCAGTTGAATGAAATGGAAATTTTTAATTGCTTTATGGTTATTTTTTCAAATTCTTCTTTAATTTCTCAATATTCTTTGTACTCGAAAAAGTTTAAAAAATAAACAGAAACTTTTGTTTCGTTATTCAAAGGTTTTGGAATAAGTATGAATGTCGAAATTCCCAGGGCATAAATAAGACTTAAAAAAACAACTAAAAAAAAATCATTAAAGAGCGTCTTGGAAAACATTTGCTGAAAATATTTAATTACTCAGTAATACAAAAGTCATAAAAAGAAATATGCAGGGGTTACCATATCAGCAATTCTTATATGTTGGAATTCATAAAGGGTGTTTTTTTTCGGGCCGATAGATTGTGAAATTGTAAAAAATACACAAACATTTTAATTGCAATCAAATAATTTTTTTTATTCAAAAAATCTATCTATGGCATTAAGATTTGATAATGATTTCGGCGCATTCTGGCCGTCCCAATTTGGGCCACTCTATCGTCCATCGATGGTCGTCAAGAGTCATGCGTTGCTAGTTTATCATCATAAACGAGTAAGTTTACGCGTCACCCCACAGGAAGAAATAAAGAGGTGTCAAATTGCACTCCTCTCCGTTGACCGTAAGCCGAGCTCCAGCTTAATTTTTTGGAAATAAGAAAGAAGGTCCGATGAGGCTATCAGCGTATACACCCCAGCAAACAGAGTATTTTTCTGAATGTTATGGAGTCTGAAGGGTCTATTGTGGATTGTGCTCACTCAATATGCGCCAATTTTGTTTATTAACAAATCCGTTAGAAAAAGGACGTTATGTACGCTATAATAGCCATGAAGCCAGAGTATACAAATAATAATTGTCAAAAAGTGAGCACAGTTTGTTTCAGAGCTAACCCTTTCGTAAGTTCTAAAATATTAGATTCTAAATTACAAATGAAAATTTTACTTTCTTCGATAGTTTAAGGTAAAAGCGCCATTTTACAATAACTTTTAATATTCATTATGCTCTATTTTCTAACCGTTTTCAAACAAGATATACAGAAATCTATACTACGTGCACTTATCCAATGTTTTGTTAGCCAAAATGCTTGTACCTAATTTTGAAGCTTTTGGTCTTTCCGATCTAAAGATATAAAGAAATCGAAACTGTGGCTCTTGCCGTTCTCCACTTATACATAAAACAAAACAACAATTGAGACTGTCGTATTATTTGCTCGTATCTAGGCCATTTGTGGACCGATCAGCCTGAAGTTCAATACCAGCCAATTCCGGACTATATGTGATATATTCTTTTATCTCATATTCTTATATCTGGTGTCTTCGAAAAAACCCCATTTCAACGGACGCACGGTCATACGGACATCGTTAATTCATCTTCGCTACATATAAGGACTAAAATATATATATTATATGGTCGAGGATTAATATTGTAGAAATACCATTTTTTCTTTTGTGAAGGGTGTAAAAAGAATATTTTACAAAATTTATTTTTAAAATAATAATTTTATGGTTCTTAAATTCGCGAATTTATTATTATCTCTAGAAAAAAAGAAAAAACTTATAAATAGTTTTGTTATTTGTAGGATACAACAAAGCAGAATTGCTAAATGAGAACCCCTGCATATTTCGGAAGCACTGTGCTGCTGTAATTGGTATTTTAAAAATATTATTAAAAAACTGATACAAAAATGTTTTAATCTTTTAAGGGTCTTCACAATTTTCTTTTTTTTAATAACACAGAAATTTAATTGAAAACACCTTAAAGTCTATCACAGCTCCTTTTCCATATTAATAAAAATATCTACCACCAATATTTCTCTACTTTAAACAATATTTTCAATTATTCAATGACAATTTAATTTCACATCGAAATCATATGTAAACGCTACCAAGAACAATAACAACAATAGCAGTGACAATGACACTGTCCCAGTTCCTGTCACAACAAGCAAAAGGGTAATAATGTGAAAGCGATTGAGTCCTTTAAATAACAAAGACTTCAAATACATTGATAACAAACTCTATATTTTTTGCACAAAATCGAAAAAATAAAGAACTCAATTGCTAAAATAAAATCATGTGGAAAACATGACATTTATTACGCACTATTAGCAGCGACAAGTAAAATATCCCAAAATAAACTCTTTATGCACACATCACACATACGCATACACATCCTTTTATTACCCCCTTCAATAGCTATCAATAATGGAATATGTGTAAAAGGATACGCTTTCACATGTTCACATATGAACATACAAGACACTTGGTAGTTGTTGGCTTAGAGGGTGCAGTGGGCCCTGCGATACATGGATGGGCCTGTAAAATATATTTTTTCAAAGGACAAAAAAAAATCATATTAAACAATATAACGGTTTCTTATTTTCTATAAAAATTTCTTTAATTTCCGGTAATTTTTTTTAAGGACTAAAATTGAACAATATTGTATATACAAAATTCAATTATTTAGTGCAATAAAACGTGCCTAATTAGAGGAAAATAAGCCGATGGAATTGTTTGTTTGGTTAATTTTAAGCATTTCATGTATGATTTTAACAATATTGTGGTTAATAGTGACCATTTTATAGTCGAAACTTATCATAATATGTTCAAAATAAAACATAGATTGGCCAAAATGAACCATCTATATATAATATGGTAAAGTAGTTTATGTCAAATATTGTAGTTTGCAGATATTCTCCGTTTTGTTGAAGTTTTATTCAAGGAGTTTATTGCTTAAGTCTGCATTTTAGCGTATTCGTAACAACTTTGATACTCGTAGAGGCTAAAATTAAGTTTTTTAAATTTTGTTTTTTTTTTTTGCAAATATGAAAGATTTTACATTTTTTTTATATGTGATGACTTAATAATATCGACTTAAGCTACTCTTCCATACGACCATAGATATATACAAATTAAAATTCGTTTACTGTGCATTTGTATTCCTAAGCAACAGAACCGATTTTCCTTACACGTTCACTGTAATCCGGCGCTGAACAAAAGGCTATAAATATTCGTAACTTTTCAAGGGGTCGTGGCACCTGCCCATTAAAAAGAATATACATTACAGTATATCTGGAGAAAGGTTTTAGTTAAAGTGTACATATTTGAAACAAAAAGTTTGTTTTTTAATACAAATCATCTGTCAAAAAGCGGGCTTTTTGCGTGCAGCTATATATGGAATGGTGGACTGCAACAAGGAAGAATATTGTAATATTCGAACTATATAAAGTTCAGAGATAAGCAGGCACTGGTATAACACTCACACTAAGAACTAGTTCTACGGACGCACTGAACACAAAGCTGGACCTTTTTCTTATTGATTGTAATGTCTATCACTGCCTGTGAAGCTAAATACATCTAAATGTAAGAGATCAAGACCATATGGACATGCAAGGAGTCTGAGCCCTCTGCCTCTAATCGTTACACAACATACGGATTTTAATAGAAAGGTCAAAGTCATAATTCCCTCCAGATGTGAGTGTACAAGTAATCTAATGAATGAATATAACACCACGATAATCACGGATAAGGTGTTGGATCTCCTGTCCACTGAACTTTAGATAGGTATTATTCAACGACTTCATAATGACTGTAGTCTATAAAATATTATATTATTGCATTATTCGTAGTTATATTATAGTTTGTTCGATAGCCAGGCGGCGCTTTCTCGTTGACAATACTTCAATTAAAAATACTGTGCATAATGTCGAATATGGTAATAAGCAGGCAGACAAGATGGCCAGAATAGGATCCACTTAAAATACCTCAAATGCGGCATCACTCACAACCCCTCTGGGTCCTATTAAAAGTAGTATCTTCGGAATTTCTTAAAAAAGCTATAAGTAGATGCCGTAGTTTAAATACAAGTAGAGTCGACAAGTTAATGTGCCCGTCTTTTGAGCATAAGCGCATTATGCAATTTATAGCCCTTTAACGATCACTGTTGCAGTGGCAATGATAGAATAGATAAAGGATTTATGCTGGGTAACTACACACTTCCCAATCTTGGCAAGTCCGCTTTAACAATGTTGAAATTAAGAGGCAGACATGTTTCTTTTTCTCTTTTGAACTTGCCTAAACCTTTCACAATCGCGAAATTAATAGACAGACAGAAATTATTATTTCCTTATTTCGTTCTTCTTCGCTGTTGACGGATATGAAAATTTAATAGGCAGTGATCCCAAACTGGCATTGCTGTGAAAATATTGATATGAAACAACAACAAGAAAATTGCAAACAGTGAAAAAGAGGAACAAAAAATTTTTAGTACCTCTTCAATCCATTGCACCCAAACTTCGTCTGTCTGCCTTTCAATTTCCACATTGTAAAAGGGGACTAGCTATGCCCCAACTTAATAACCTTCTTATATATATCACGGTTACAGACCGGATCTGATACCATTTTATATAATTACTATGTAAATGACAGCACATCCGACGAGTTGTGCGATCTTGTAAAAACACACTACAAAATTCTGTCATCGGAATCATAATGTTTCCCAAAGTATAACTACTGCAGAGTCGAGGAAAAAATGTGTTGCAAATATGTTATATGTTAGCTAAAGTCTTAAAATTATGTTTCAACTTCCTTATTTTACATTTGACCATTAAAGGCCCTTTAAAGTATCGCTCCGCTATAAACCCTTATTGCTATTGAAAAGATTTGTCTTAAGTGTCACACATGTAGTGAACCCATAATCAAATATGTTCGATTCCTTAAAGGCACAAATTGTTATCAGCTTGTTGCGCCTCGCCATAACCGTTTAGTGCGATGTTAAAGTGAAAGGTTTTTCCAATTGCCTTTGGGGGTAACGAGTATGTGGTGTATATTTGCTCAAGGACATGTGTAAGTAACATCCTTAAAAAAACCAACAAAAAGGTGAATGTGTGTTTATATTTTGATTTTCTTTTATTGAGACGCATTTAGGCTGATTTTCATCCGAAAAATCATCATGTGTGTGTGTGTGTGAATACGAAAAAGGGGTTGGGTGAGATTCGCGTATACATATGAATGTGTGTCTTGTATGTTTATTTTCTTTTTTCACTTTAAAATGTCAGCATTGTTTTTTATTGTGTTCTTTTATAAATTGTACGAGTTTTTTTGTGATTTTGTTTTTTTCTTTTTTTTTTTTTGTAATATTTTGGTGTCGTCAAACATTAAACGCTGTCGCGTGCTTTGTTTCGGTTACTTTTATTTTCGATTTTGCGGGTAACCCGTGCATTGCAGCTTAATGCCATTAATTCGGTTTGGTTACATCATATGTGGGAATGTGGCGAAATAAATGTGGGAGAAGTCATTGATTTTTAAGTATCTTGGTAATAAGAATGATATGTGACAAAGGAAAGTGAAGCAATTAATGTATTAGAAAAACATGGAGGGAAAACTAAAGAATGATTTTTTAAGGAATTTAGTTTTTCTTCTTTGATAAAATATTAATAATTAACACTCTTCTAATTAAATATTTCTCTTCTTCAATTCAACATAACTATATATTCTTTATGCAAATATAACAATATGCTCTTTGTCCTCGCAGGCTCATTTGACTTCCTTTATTTTCCTATTTTTGCAAAAAGATTAAATTTCAAACGTTTTTTTTTTGTAGAATGTCCTGTGTTTTTATGTTAAGCATAGATTTTATAAAAAATAAAAAAAATTATATTTACATATACCTATATCCTTCGTCCTTTTTTTGTAAGAAAAATCATAAAGCAACAACAAAATAACCAATTGACCATTTAAGCAAAACAAGTTGCTGCCAAAAAGATTTCAAATGAGATTACATGCGTTTCTTTAGGGGATTAGAAAAACAAAAATTAAAAGTACTTTTTTTCTCTCTTCCGTTTTTTGAAAGTATTATTATATTGATTTTGAAAGAGTTTTGCAAAAAAAAAACCCTTTTGTTATTTTCTAATCAGTTTTCGAGTTTTAAAAATGTATTAAATTTTTAAATAATTTCGAAATATTATTGCAATTATGAATTGCTTACACGTGACTAATATTTGCAAAGGCTTAAAAATAAGTAAGAAAAAAATCCAAAAATTGTTTTTTCTTTTTGCAGGTTATAATGAATGGCCTGTGGGTTCCTTTCAACTCATAGGAAAGGTATTCTAACTTACTAACCATAGTGTTCGTTATCGAAAGTTCTCATTCCCCTTAAAAAATACCCTTTACTTGTATACAATTTTCGAATAAACATCTGTAATACCCAGTAACATAGGAGAAGGTTTTGGGGAAAAAAGCAACAAAAGATCATATGAGCCGAGGGCTTGAGGTATTTTCAGACACACAAAAAAGAGTAAAGAACTAGTCCTTTTCTTGCTTCTCCTATTTTTACTAATTTTAAAAAATTATAATATTTTCATAATAATTCTTACTATTTTCTCTTTAATTCCCATTAAGTTAACTTTTGAAATCTGGTACAAAAAACATCTAATTTGTCTGTTGTTAAAAATGAGTTAACCCAGTTTATGCTCAGTTTGGCAAATAATGGTATCAGACATTTTTTACACTCGCTGTAATTTTGTCTTCATTTATTCCCCATTGGGCGACATACCATTTTTATTTTGACAGCATATTGCTCATATTTTGACAATATGCTCGATTGGTTGGCACAACACACCGTTGTTATATTAACATTATTTTGTTGTCATTTCAACACTTAACTAATAACTTTTGGGAAATAAAAAAATCTATTGTGTTCTAAATTAAAAAAAAGTAGGATATATGATCGCTCAAATTCGAACTGTAGCTATAGTCCTCGTTTTCTTCGCAGCGAAAGATTTGTAAATATTTGGGAAATTTCATAAAAAGTATTATTTTGTGTGATTTTATAAAAAAAAAACGCAATTATTACATTGCCATGTAAAGATCTTATACAAGCGTTAATCCAAGAGGGCGGGCATAAGCAGTCATGCCCCCGGGTCCAGTGGAGCACTGTTTTTCTAGAAGCAAGAATTGGATTTTTCCGTAATGAATTTCCACTTTGTAAGCCTCCATTTTACCTTAACTAGCATAACCCTTTTATAATCTTTAATCTCTATCTATAGCTGAGGCATAAGATCAGCATAGGTTTACTCCATTATCAAATATCCACATTACAATTTAAGGAAACTCCGAAAATTACTTTTTATCGAATAACAAAGTAATTTTCGGAGTTTTGACAAAATATGGATTAACATTATTTTCTACGACGCTCTGTCTCACAGCAGCAATATTTTCGGCCGATCTGCCAGTACGAGGTCTGCCTGTATGTCTTTAATCTCTTACAGTCTCAAATTGAACAAAATTATTCACCAACGACCGAAGATTGGGAGCCGTTGGAGCAGTTCGTATACCATACAATCTTATGCATTCACGTTGAGTATTAACTATCGAGCGACTATTTTCAAGCAATAGAAAAGTAATTTTAGTTCCTTTCGTAATTGACAGGGCTCCATTTTTATATAGTCTAGTAAGTTTAATTCCTGAAATAGAGAAAAAAAAAATAAAATATTAAAACCAAGGAGTTAAAATTTTTTTTACATCATAAATGGTTGCTTTAACCGCACCCGTACATCATTAACCAAAGAGTACTATTTTTAGTTGTGGCAGTGCGCTTATGAGTAATTGCGTAGTTTTCTTTCACCTTAATATTATTATTTCGAGTTGTGAGTGTTTAGTTTTGTGGTGCACCATTTAGAGTTCTGCTAAAGAGTCTCAACCTCTTATATCGAGAACTACAGCACAAAATTAAAAAATAAAATTAGGTAATCTAAGAGAGTTTTCTTTACTTTGGAACTCAATTTGATTATAAAATTTCAACCATGTTTTTAAAAACGATTTGTTCTCCATTATTTTTGTGAATTATGTGTTGTGACTGCTTATGATTTAGTGTGCGATATGTTCTACACATACATATGGGTAATTCCATGTCAAATCGACCAAGAGTGGTACCCGACCCTTTTCAATTTAAATAAAATTTGGTGTGAAGGTTCCTTTCATCCTATAAGGAACATATATTAACGAAAAAAAATTAAAAATTTTTTTTTTTTCAAAAGTTACGTCATATTCAAAATGTCATAATTTCGCCGAATTAGCCGAATGTGTTGAGTTTATTTTTTCCATATTTAAAAAACTACTGCACATACGACGATCATTTGTATGTCATTTTAAAGAGAATACTTGGGGCCACAAACAATATATTAAAACAAAATTTTTTTTTAAATGTAATATCTACAATATTAAAAATTTTAAAAATGGACTGATTTTCTTTTTATGTAATTTATAAATCCTGAAACTTTGAAGGAGGTTTTTTTTCTTTTTTAAGATATGATTTTTTTTCTTGTGCAACCTGTAAAAAATAATCCTAAAATAAAATTTTAATATTATATAATTCCCAGCAAAAATGTAAGTACATTGCAAAGTAATGAGTTAAAAAGCTAATAAAACTACTCTTCACCACTTATACATTGGCATTTTAACTCATTGTTTTAATACGATGATGTCATTGGAGGCAAGTACTTACCACCCTCGCTAACAAATAGGGAGTTAAATAAGTCATTACCCCATTCGCTTACAAGTAGGGAGTTAAATAAGTCATTATCAACGAAACTGAATTTGTCAAACAAATTATGTCTTAAATATAATTTGCTTTCTAATGCAAAATTTCACTACCCTGCATCAAGGACATATTCATACCCAATAAACCAGAGAACGATATGATTGAAAAAACTAAATGATATTTTCATGGAAAAACGATATTATAAGAAAATATATAATTTAAATACTATCGATTATGATACAAGATCGATATCATATATCACATAGACGATATCGTTATAATATCGTTTGGTTGATTGATTAGTGTAGTTTTTATTCAAAATTTTATTTTAAAAATACATATCAAAATCAATTAAGTATTTAAATTTTTACTGCCGTATTCATAAAAAAAAATAGATTTCAAACGTATTTTAAAACAAAATTTCTATACAAATTTTTCTTAAAACAGATTTCATATCCATTTTAGTTTTTGATGAATACGCCAGTTAATATTCAAATTCTTATTCATTTATAAACAAATAAAAAAAAAAAAAAACAAATTGTAGGAACAAATATGTATTTAAAATCAATTTGTATTAGATTTGAATAAATGTATTTTATTATGAATTTATTATAAATTTCGTTAATCAACTCATAAACAAGTGCTTATGTATCAGATTATATGACAACCATTACTTAACTACTTCTATGTAATGCAGATGGTATGAAGTAGTCATTGAAAAGTTAGTTGTTCAGTAATTTCAAGTCATTACCTAGTTTTTGCTGGGTTAGACTTTCTGAAAGAAATGTTTCATAATGCGAACCCAGACTCAAGAGACTGGTTGTAAAATGGCTGTGATAAAACAGTAGTTACTGATCAAATAGAAGTCCTAATAATATTCATCGTGTTAAAAGATTGTATTTTATATGATGAGCAGCTAAGGCGTGAAAATGACTGCCAATCAAATAAATCAAATTATCTTAGAAGCTAAAATAAATTAAGAAATTATCACAGAAAAAATTTAAAATTGTCTCTAATCACCAAATTCCTAAAATCAAGCAAACAATTTGTTGATATTGCACCTATTACCAAAATGATTACATAGATTACTAGAAAGTGTAAAAATTTAATATTTTGAATACTTTTTTTCAATAAATGATATTTTTAATTTTAATTAAAAACATTATCAAAAATCTTTGCCGTTTCAAACAAGGTGTTAATTAATTAAATTAAATATGGCTCAGGTTTTGACAATTCCCAACACCAATTTTATAAGTTTAAATTATTTAGTTTTAAACGAAAACGTCAATATAGATTTTTTGTTTTTTAATTAATATTTTATTTAAAAATTTATTTCAAAACAACTTAAATTTTAATTAAATCAAAATTATATTTTTATTTTCTTTCAACTAAAAAAATAATTGATTCAATTATCTTTTAAGCAACTTTTTTAATTTATAAAAAACTACTGATAATTTTTCTGTGATATTAAAATTATTTATAAATTTGAACAAAATTTTTCATTTTAAAAATCGTCAATAGACCAATTTTGTACCCAAAAATCGTCAAAATGACGAGAAATCGTCACATCTAGCAGCAATGGGTCTAAACGCTAAACGGTACGACTATTTTGCATCAAAATTATGGGATATTTTAATAGCATTCATACAAATTTTTTCTTAACGTTTGTCGTTTCGTTTTGTAAAATAAACTACTAAATTTCAATATCTTTGTGTCTCAAAAAATTTTTAAAAATCCCAAGAGTATTTATCATTTTAAAACACTAAAACCGTTTGTCTACATTAAAAATTCGCGTCTACAGTAGCAAATACATGATTTTATTTTTACAAAAAATCTAAATACAAGAAATAAATTTAAACAGATTTGCTATTAAAAAATTACAACAAAAAAAAAACAAGAAATGTCTCTAAACAAAAACACCAAACCAAAAAGCAGTTTTAATTATATGCTAAAATTAAACCGATTTGACAGTTTTCAAACGTAAAAAATAACCCTTTGAGAATTAATATTTTTTTTGCTTTAATAAATTTTTAAAATCAAATCCTTGTTTTTTTCCGATTATATGAGTAGAAAAAAAATGTGTGTGTGTATGTCAATGTCTGAGGGGGGTAATTTTTTATGCTTGATAAACAAATTAGAAGTTGTGACGTTGCCAGGACAGTCGGTTGTTTTTTTATTTAAATTTTTTTTTTTTTGATTCATGTTGTTGAGAACAAAAACACAATTTTTAATAAAATTGAAATGAAAAAAAAGAAAAAAATCTTATGCTGTAGTCACCCCTCAACATGTCTGGGTACAGCATTCAACCCTTTTTTTTATTGTGTGTAGTAGATTAAAAATCAGACTTAGAAAAAAATGTTAGAAATTAGAGAGCTATAGTTGGTTTAAGACGACCGACTACACACGTTTGTTTTATAATGTTTATCGCATAACTGTGTGCCCAAAAACTTAAATGCGAATTTAAGCGAATTTTGCTTTTAATATTAAATATTTTAAAAATTTGCTATCTAAAGAAAATTTTGATAAGAATTTGCTATTTTTAGGAGATTTTAAGGATATTAGAAACCAATTTGGCTTTATAAAGAACTTTTTGTGTAGCTTAATGTGCCATATATCCATGAAATTTTTTTTGAGGAAAGTTGGAATATAAAGCCAGTAAGTTTATTAATATTTTTTTTATGAGTAATTTCCTTATACATTTTTAATGGTCCGAAGTTACAAATTTTTTTTTGTTAAATTATAGGGTGTAAATCTGTGTCTACTTTTACTTTTGTGTTTAAAAAAAACGCAAACAAGTCTGTATATGACTTTTTGAAAAATTTATAATTTGAATTGGAACTTTTTTTTATATATTGTTTTCCTCTATAAGTATCAGTGTGTCCTGTAAATACAATTCGCAACCCTTTTTTGCCCCTAAATGCACAAGTATGAGTATGTTTTCCAACTTGCTGAAAGGGTTTTTCCTATTATACTTTATAAACTACAATAGAGTTTTTAGTTCTTTTTTGGTTAATTTGCATTTTGTGTGTGGATTTTGAAATCATTTTTTTTCTTCTTCAAAACTATAGAATTTTTTTTATTTCAAACCGTCTACAATAAGGGTATTAGATTTTTTCTAAACTCTTTAATAATAATAAAAAAAAAATTTAAAAAAAAACTGATGCTGTTGTGTGGGCTTTTAAATACAAATGTTCTTATTTTGTGTGTGCGTCTCGGTATCCTTTACCAGGATACACATTTTTTGTAAATTTGAAAGAATTGTTTTTTTTTTGAATATTTGAATCCTTTTGTATTTGACAAGTGAATATTCATGTTTTCTATAAACTAGCTATTCTCTCTAGGCAAAGCAAGGGTTAAAAACTGCGTGTGTGCCTGCATCTTTTTTTTTGTGGTCCGTATCTAGAAGTTTTTGGCATAGAGTTAAAAAAACGTGGGTACTTCAACATGTGCTGAAGCAGAAATTTTTATTTAACAGCATTTTTTATTAAAAACATTTTTCGTTTCATAAAAAAACCGGATCAAATTTTGTAAGTTATTTTTTTGTAATTGTGTTTACAGGGTAATTAGAAACCCAGGCACTGGCTAGGAAATGTTAGAGTTAAATGTTATTTGATTTTACGAAACTCAAAAAAATATTGAGGGTATAAAATATCAAGCAATGCTTGAAAGTATTTTTTACGAAGCAACATTTGTTTTTATATAATCTGATATTTAAGGACATGCTTTAATGTTATAACTTTAAAGGCAGGCTACATTGCAAGTATACAATTAAGAAAGTATAGACGAACCAACCCAATATTATTTTGAGAGTATTCGAGATTTTTGAATTGAATCAGGTGTAAGTATAAATCAGCTTGGTCCTTATGACAATTTAAACCCACTTATCAAATTGCATTAACTTATCTTTAAAATTGCAACCTGTACTTTGCGCAGAAGATTTACACGGACAACCGGCCAGCCTGTCAGTCGGTCGGATATGGTTAGATCGATTAAATAAAAGCGTTAACGTTGTGGCATAAAGAGTAATGCGAATTTATCTTGTTTAATAAAACCCACAGAATAGAAATAAAAATGGAAATAAAATCACTAGATTAGCCCAAAGACAGCTAAATTATTTTTTAAAAATACCAACTAAATGCGCTCTCAAAATCGGATTTTCAATTTCAAAGCGTTGAAGATGCGTTATTTGGTTTTGCTTTATATATTTTAGATGATCAGCTGTATAAACTATTTGCGGACAAGAAAACTTTCCCTTGGGCCTTCTCCATGGAGGATCTTAGCCACAAGGGTGACAAACAACCCCGAGCGTGAGAGCATCTAGCACTCCGAAGTAGCAATGCGAGTGCATTATCCGGCAAGAATATACACTCGTCCTTTGTTTAGGATCTTGTGCTATCTTAACTCCGCTGCTTCTGAAAAACATCTATTGCATCTATTGAGTAGCTACCAGCTCCTAAGGATAATCCTTCCTAAGGCCGAACTTTCCCACAGTGATGAATAATCCGCCCTTTGGTGGGATTTTCAGGTTATTCCTTTCTGCGACTTTTGCCAGTAAACCACAACCACCACGTGATCTCCGAAAGTAACCTTGAATGGAAAGGCGAAACTTCCGCAAAGAAAATGTTCCTGAAAGACAGAAAGCATGCCCTGCAAGAAGTAGACTATCGCTAGCCTTAAGCAACAGTTAGTTCGGTGCCGTGCCACCAGGGGCTACGGATTCTCGTGATACCGGATAGGATCTCTGGTTAGTCACGATACCAAGAGATAGACCTCTTGAGATTTGTTAGTTTTGGTTTTTTTGCCGAATTCAAGATATTGGCTGCCGCTGATTATGCCCCGGAGGATATTATACCAAAAGGAGAAGGTATCCTTAAGATGATCTCTACACACCCGGGGAGAATTGTCGTATGAGCATGAAAATTTTTGACTGATAGACACACTGATTTACGTTTATCAGTTAAACGTTGAAAATAACGTCGCGTATGTATCGCCAATTTATAACTACGGATATTTTGGCTCGTTCTATACACCCTGTACTAGATGTACGAACTACCACACCTGAAACTTTAATAAAAAAAAAATTTTTGCACACGCAATTTTTGCTAACAAAAGGGTTGTTCCTTGACTAACTAAAAACATGCAAATTTGTGTAACTGTGTAATAAAACAAAAACCATCTAAATCCTTTTTGCCAACCACACACGCACTTACAATTTTTTATTTTACTAAAAAAATTTCTTTATCCCAGCCCAAGCCAAATATTATCCTGTGGCATGCAAAGTACGAGTAAAAAAATTTTAATCACAATAATTTATGGGAGCAAAAAAATAAGTTAGTGTCGTTTGAAAAGAAATAAAAAAAGAACTTTGCATGTTTTTAAACAAAAAAAAATCTAAATTCAGAAAAAAGCACAGATGAGCATTTTAAAGGATAAAGAATTAACGCAAACGAAAAAAATTAGAGTCACAGTATACACAGGAAAAAAGGAATAAAAAAAATTACATGGCTGGGTATGATTTTTTTTGTTGCTTTTGCTGCTGCTGCTGCTCTTGGCGTTGTTTTTTGTTTGCTGTTATTAATGTCAGAGACACGCGAGGGGTGATTTTAGTATTTTTTTTCTTTTCTTTTTTTATAATGAGATACTGTTAAAAAAAACGTTTTACAATTTAAAAGCATTTTAAGATATTTCGAAATATCGTTAATAATTTGAAAAATATGCAAGAGATAAGAGTTAGAAGGAACTAAATGAAGCCTTTGAGAGTTCAACGGTGGCTGAATTGGTAAAATGTAAATGAATGAATCGCGAAATTCATTTGAAAGTATAAGTGAGTCAAAGACATTGTTTTTTTTAACGTGCGCGTGTGTGTGTGTCTATTTATGTGAAAGAAGACTTGCAATAAGGAAGTTAAAATATTTATTGATTATTTTTAAAGGATTTTAATGAAATTAAAATTATATGTACTGCTCAATAATTCAAAACTAAAAGTTTCTAACACTTTAAAAAAACAAGGCATATTTTCAGGCAGTTACAATTACAGTAGAACTTCCATAACTAGAATCACCATTATCAAAACCAGGGACCGTGACAGTTATTCCTTTTTTCATAAAAGTCAGATGATAACAGTTATTTTTTGATTTGTATTTTTTTCAACAAAAATAACAGTTATTTTATGATTTTAATTTTTTTAAACAAAAATAACAGTTATTTTTTGATTTTTATTTTTTCGATCAAAAATAACAGTTATTTTATGATTTTTATTTTTTGAACAATAATAACTGTTATTTTTTGATTTTTATTTTTTCGAGCAAAAATAAAAGATATTCTTTAATGAAATGTACGTGTTATAATTATTTATTGACTTTAAAAATTCATTTTAATGTGCATAAGAAATCCCAATGATGATCACACATTTAAATAAGGATTTAAAGTCTGATTCCTTCAATATTTTCCAGGAATATTTTTTTTTTGATGGTGCATTGAAAATTTTCCTGGAAAATATTGAAGGAATAAGGCTATTCAAGTATGAAAGCTTTCTAAATTGTAATTTGGCTTAGAATACATAAACTCAATATGAGAACTAAAATTCCCAGATTCTATTTTTTTTAACTTAGTTATAGTAACTTAGTTAGGCAATCGATTTAGAAACACACTCAAACTAGTCTGATGAAAAGTTTGCTTATACTTTTTTTAAAGATTGCCAAAGCCAAAATAGGGGTTCAACAATACCCGAAGTTACTCTAACGCAATCCACAATTCTAACAATTATCACATAGCGCGAATAACACTTCTGCATAGAACTAATAATTACCCTGCCTAAGCACATGCAAGTAATTACTTGCAATCAGTGTACACATATTATGAACGAAAATTTTGAACAAATAGTCGAAAATCTTGCAAGTAGTATGAGTATTTACACAGTCAGTTGAAAGTTTATTTTTAAAATGTTCTCGAAGCGTAAACATCTTATGATGTTTTGTTTATTTTTGGATTTTTAAAACATCATCATGTGAACGATATAGCAAAATTAATTAAATAAGTTATTATTTCAATTTTGCTCCATCTTGATGAAAATATTTTTAAAAATATATGAATTCAGTATTGCTGTGTTTCCGATATCATAAATTTACTGAACAAATATATTAATTAATAATTACTTTTTTCGAAATGCATGAAGTTTATATTTAAAAATACCATTAAGTTGAGTTGTTGTATAATTGTGTTCATTTTTATTTTATATAAATACACAAAAAATCAGCTATAAAAATTTTTGTACTAAGCACTAGTAAATTGACACAAAACTCATCCTCGGTAACACTGTTTCTTCATTTGTCATTTTAATTGCTGTAAGTGTTAAAAATTTACTTGCAATAAAATTCTCTTGCAAGTTGTGCTGCAGGAGCGAAAAACGTGAGGGTGCTATTAAAAATTTATGACTGTATTGAGTTTTTCTAACTTGCACTTGCCTGTGTAAATGCCAGGTTATGCAAACAAAACGTCACTAAATAATGTACTAAAACGGGATTTCCCCGATAAAAAAGTGAAAAGTTAAATTTGCAAACCAGCTAAACAAACAAAAAAAAAAAAGCTAAATAATCAACAAAACAAGCAAAACATTTGGAATTAATGGTAAGTATTTGGTTCGAGCTATGGAGAACTTCGCATTATGAAAGTTCGAGTTACGAAAGAAGAATTGTATGTTGTTTATTCTTTTAGAGCTACTGAAAATCTAATTAGTTTGAGTTAGAGAAATTTCGAGTTAGTTCGAGTTATGGAAGTTAGACTGTATATGTACATATGCGAGTAGATTTTATTAGAAGAAGGAATTTTAAATAATTTATGGATTTTTTTGAAAAAGATTATGTGAATTTAAAAAGTTTTAATTAAAGTGGTATTTTTTTACATATTTAGTTAAAACAGACCAGGGAGTGCTACTCCAGAGAAGGAGTTTATAGTGATATTGTATTAGTCCTTTATAATACCTATACGACTTTAGGTGAAGGGGTATTATGCGTTTTTGCTTATGTGTGTAACATACATAAATAATTGGTTTAGGGCTACCTTTTAGTTTCTCGATGGACTCAGGCTGTTCATGCAAACTTTGTGTGCAAAGTACAGGTCGCAGTTTTGGGGATAATTTGATGTCTTTTGGTATAAACGGTTAAGAACCAAGTCTATTAAAACTGATGGTAACCGAAAAGAAGTCTGTATAGGGGCCATGTGAAATTATTGGCCGATATGCAGTGTCATAATGACAATTGAAACGCGTGTGCTAAATTTCATAAAATTTTCTTTAAAATTAAGACGGACAGACAACCAGTCAGCCGGTTGGACATCGACAGATCGACCCAGAAAGTGATTCGGAGGCGATCGGTATACTAAAGGGTGGGTCTAGAGCTAATATTTTTATGTGTTACATCCATCAGAACAAAAGCATAATACCCTCTCCACTATTCTGCGTGTGGGCATAAAAAGAGTATAAAACGGAAAAAAGTAAAAGCCAATAGGTTTGTTTACATATCAATCAAATATTGGTATAAAATGTTAAACAAACATTAATAAAACACATCCATAGAAATATATAAAATATATCACACACACACACGTATATAAAAAACAAATATTATCTTAAGCGTAAACAAAGTTGCACATACTAATAAAGGGTGTATTTTTTAGTTATCAAAGTTAAATAAGTAAAAAAAGTTTTAATATCGCTCCTTATTAATCAAATAATCGTAGGGTATTAACGTTTAATTATGATTTTGGGCAAAACATGGCGTTATCTTGAGGTCAAATTTTCGTAAATTTTTCGCAGTTAATTGCCTTTAAGTGCTTGATCGTTTATTTTTAAGGCGTCTGACTCTACATATTTTTAGAGAAAATAATCCAATGGCATCAATTCACGTAAACGAGATGGCCAGGTAAGAGGCTCAATTCATTAAATTATTATATCGTCAAATGATTTTCTCAATAAATTGATTGTATTACACCCTGTGTAAAATGTTTTATCATCCTGCTGAAGCTTTATGTGTGCAATATGTTATCACTGAACAATATTTTTAAATGAAATTCTTTGATGATTTTATCGAATTTTAACAATTTTCAAAATAGCTTTGAACAAATTGCAAACGTTGCCCCGGCGTGAGTCTCTTCTTGATGAATGGCTTAACCAAATTAACCACAAAACAACTGAGAACTGTTAAACCAGTTATCACAAAAGACAGTGCCACCAATTGGAAGTTTTCCACTCCTAAACATCACACCCGTTACGTGTACGTTATTTCGATATATTTTCCAAGAATTACCAGATTTATTATCAAAAGTTATTTTTGGGAATACAACATTTATTATAACGTGCTAAATTCCCAATTTTTATTTTTGATAAAAACACTGAAATTTATTGTTGAGGGAAAGCTAGTGTCTATGCGCATTTTGCTGGCTGCTTAGGCCAACTCGTCACGAAACTTTGTCCAAAGACTTAAGAAAAGCTAAAAATATTATACAAAAAAACCTATGAAGTGAATAAGAATTTTAAACACTCAGGTCTTACTTGTAACAATATCAAAGCTCAACAAAGCCACAACAATAAACAGTGAGTTTATCTTTTCTTACATTCCCCTACAATAGGCTGGTTTTTTCCCACAGATTTATCTTATTTGCAACTACAAAATTAGTTTAAATTGCATGAATATTTCTCAAATTTGGCAGAGTTTTTTTTTAAATTTAGATAATTTACATTTTTTGATATGGTAACTCTGTATATATGAAGACATTAAAACTAGCCTACACACGTACATATGTATGTACTTATGTGAAAAAAATACTTAAAAACATATCGTTTTTCAATTTCTGTTTTCAAAGGTATACGAAACTACAAAGTTAAAGTAACCGGAAAACGGAAGTGGCCTTATTTCAAAGACAAACCGTAAGCTGTTCTATTATAACACACATACCCACTTGTCCATCAGTCTCTTTTGGTTTTATAATAAACTAGCAAGAGATTGGTAGTTAAGGCTAAAAACGTGAACCAAAAAAAAAAAAAAAAAAAACAGAGTCAAAATCATTATGCCTGCTGAGCTTTCTAAAAAAAGGTTATTTCAGGATATCTACGAGAGTCATAGAAACAGTTTTTTAGAAAATATAACTTTTTCTTTAAATTGAGAGAAAGAAAAATATATAAAAAATTTTAAATTATTATAAATTAACGCTTTTTTAGTTTACCTGGGGCTTCTTTCCATGGCGACGCGAAAGAAAATGGCACAAAATCTAGTGATTGGTACTCTTTAACTTATCCTTAACAATACTCACCCGGGTGAACATTTCGGTTTTATTTCTTAAATTTGCTTCAGCCGAAAGGAGATTATTACTCACTGAACAAATGTTTTTTACCTGCAAAAAAGCTTACAAACATGCAGTAACACCCGGGTGGGTATTAGTTAACGATGCACATAAAACGCTTTGATAAGGCGAAGGTTAATGCGTTTTCGAATTAGTCTTTCGCATCTTTTTATATTTTTCTTTTCGCAAATAATCACTATTTATTTTAGTTATATTTTTAAACTGTCGCTCTGCGCCATCTTAAATTTTTATTACCAGTATTGCTTTATTTTAAAAAAAATTTCCGAAACTGATAGAGAGTACCAAATTGACATTTTGCTTTCATTTCGAAAATGAATTCTTATTGCAATATAGAGTAGTCCCCCCTGACGTATGAGTAATATTTACACGATTAATTCCAATAAGGAAGATATTTGATTGATTTCTCTAGTTTTATTAGCAAACCTTCTTTGTTAAATGTATAAAGAAAAAGTACTTTTTACAAACTGTATGGCTTTCGCTTGATCCGTAGAACCACTTTTGCGCAAACAATTTTATTCCATGGCGACACTTGTATGGGGACTAGGTGTAAAAATTAACCGATTTGAACCATTTTTTTAGGGTAATCATTAGAGATTATCCAGTGTGATTGTGCTGGTTATAGAGCCTCTGCAACATACCCGATAATAAAATGCACGACGAACTTGGTCACCAATATGGCAGGTGCGACTTGCGTTAGACCTAGGAAAGATAGGGAAATGGATCTTTCACAGAACCAAGGCGAATTCAACTACAGGTGGGGTCGGAACTACAACAATCCAAAAACAACAGAAACAACATAGGGTTTTTTGCATTGCATTGTCAGTGTTTGCGGTCCAAAATGTCAACCATTCCTAACAAAACACTAACAAATCAAAACAAAGTGGCTCGAACTGTCAAAATCATATGGCGTTTCGACACCACCTGTAGTTGAATTCGCCTTGCACAGAACTAATCTTACATGGACTAGCAAAGGGACGGCATAGTATCACGTACTTTGTGTACGGAATTGAACAAAGCAGAATGGAAGGTTCTTCAAGGACCGTTATATTCCACCCCTAGAGGAAACCGAACTAACACTAAAGTAGTCCCTGATAGATTCTTTGGTGACAGAGACCGGTCCTAGTTCTAACACTTTTTATTAGTGATATCAATCGGGACTGGTTTTCGCAAATCTTGGGACTCGGGATTTTGAAAAATCAAATCCCGGGACATTTCGGGATCGATGGATTTTTCATGATATCGGTATTTTTCGGGATTCGGGGTTTTTGAAAGTTAAAAGATAAACGTTTTGTATAGATATTTATTAAAAAATATTTTTGAAAGAGTTTTACAAACAAAAGTTTCATAATTTACTTAATATTACAAAGTTAAATATAATGCTTATATTGATTACTAAAATTTTTAAAAATTGAAAATTTTAATTTTTTTTTTATTAAAAATTAGTTTAATTAAAAGTATGATAAAAAAAAACGTACGATTTCCAGCAATGTGTTTATTGATTCAATTAAAAAATAATTAACATAAAATCTATATTTTATTCAATTACCTCAGTAATAAAAAATAAAAAAATAGTTAATATAATAATTGAATAGAACAACTAGTAATTGATTGATTCTATTAAAATTTTTATAAAATGAATTCAGATGAATAATTGAATTTGAATGAAATTTGAATTAATTAACAAAATCAACTTTAAGTTAACCATAAAAGTCTTATTTTTACAAAAACAGATTTCTATACCCACCACCACTAGTGGTAGGTATTATGAAGTGTACAAATTACACTACTTATGGGTCGATTACGGATGACAATTGAACTGAAGTTGAGTTGCCAGCAGCGAAATTATGAAACAGCGCTCATGTTAAAATATAAAATAAAAAAATTTTCTATATTTTTAATTCGCTGCTGCCAACTCAAGTTCAGTTCAGTTGTCATCCATAATCGACCCATTAATTTCGTGAAATATATTTTTTAACACTATGGCAGTCATTCTCAGTCAGCCCTCGTTACCAGTTACGTATGAGTTATATCTTTGTAATTGTTTGACTGTTTGCATAAAGTATTTAAGCCTTAAAAATAAAACTCTTACCTCCAAACCAAATAACTCTGGCTTGACATGGCTTTGTTTTCTTTTTTTTTTTTTTTGATTAAATTTTAAAGGTCACTTACATGTGTGTCAGTAGTTTCTAAATGTGTGAGCGAGTGTGTGTTTGTTCCATTTGTTTGTGAAATCATTTGTGTGTTTAAGTTATTTCCGTTATGTTTATGAAATAATAAAGATTATAAAAAAAGAAAATAAAGAAACACGACAACATAAGAAAGCAAAAGAGTATTTGTTGGGGTGCGCGCACTATATCTTGGGGCCAGGAAGTTTCCAACACAACAGTCCATATCCCCTGGACTAGAGAGGTAAGTAGGGATTATTCACACAGGTACAAATCAATTTGCCAATTGACAATTAATTTAAATGTATTTTTTATTTTCCATTTCGTTTTTCATCTTTTTTCCTTCGAATTTCTGGTTAAAAACGAATTCTACACGTGCTTAAGCTTTTTTTCAATTTCTTGATGCACGAATTACAGAGTTTATTTACATTCGTGTTGGTTTGTTTTGTAATTTTGTTGTCAGTTGTGTTTCTGTTTGGTCTTTCTTCAAACGGATGTTTAATTTTATTGCCCTTATATATTGTGTTAGTTTGCTTTAACATATACATACATACATATATAGATGTATTTGTAGATTTCACACATGGTTTTAGGCATTTTTCACAGTGTGAGTATGTCAAATGCAGTGACTTTATTAGAAATCATTTAAAATCAAAGACTTTTGCCACTATATGAATGCTGGGGCCTTTAAGATACTGAAAAGACTTCTGTGTCCCAAAAAGGGTAGCCTAAAGGTTAGAAAGTTTTTCTGCTCGAGTACGATTATCTTAGATTAAGTTTAAAAAAAAAAAATTATTGTATTTTTTTTAATAACAAATCTTCCTGTTTAAATATCTTTTGGAATGGGGATTGTACGGGATCTTTAGTGCACACTGGAATTTTAGGATATAGAAAGCAATTAAAAGCAGAGGCATGGAAAATTTGGTGTCTGGTGTTATATTAAAATTATATCTGGTTTAGGTATGTGAGAAATTATTATAAGTTATGATAAAAACAAACTAAATAATAATTGTCCAATTTACAAGCTCGTAGTATCGTCGTATTCGTTGTATAATCTCCTAATTATACAATATTGTATATTTGTTGTTGGTAATTTTTATACGAAAATATTGTCTCATTACAGGATTGATTTTTAAGTGTTTTGAAAATATTGTATAATTGCCAGCGTGGGAAATGTTTGAATTGTTTGGTGAATTTGTAAAATTCTTTTTTGTATGTGAAAACTATCACCACAAATTTAATTCTTCTAAATGATTAATATTTTGATTAATTTCCATTTACTTTTTTAACTATTTTTATTAAAATTGCTTATCAATTAATATTTATTACCATTTTATTTCGTTCATTAAAATCGATTTCGTTTTAAATTTCACTCTTATTCGATTTCTAGAATAAAGATGGTAACCTGCAAAAAGGTAAACCATTTATATTAAAAAATAAGTAAATCTGTATAGTGGGTCAAGCCCGACTGTATGATACACTACACCACAATATTTAAAAACAAAATTTTGAGAGAGTACCTTATTTAGGAACCATGTGCTAAAGGTATGTTCAGACCTAACAAATAATTGACGAAAAAAAACATGACCAGCAAATTGATCAAACTTTAGCTTTATTTTTAACAATTTTTATTGACTTCCTTATCTTTATTTGTAAGAAGATAATTGTATAATTCAATTAAGAAACTATTAAATGATGTTTGATGCAGCAAACGTTTTGCAAAAGCAAAAAAAAAAATTTTTTTTTTATAAAACTAGTGGTTACGTGTAAGACGTCAATAATTTAATAAGTGTGAACATAGGTTAAAATTTATGTTAAGATTTATGTTGTGCCGAATATTATTAAGATATCTTTATCGATACAGGATTTGTTTGCCTTTAAGTGATTTTAGGAATGTACTTTACATGAGCCCCTTGGTAATTTTTGAGCTCCCAGCACAATATTTTGTAATGCTTTAGTGGCTACAGTTAAAGTTATTGTCGCCAAATTTTATTTCAATACCAATATGAAAAAAAAGTTATGTCATTAAAAGCTATTTTCGGAAGAAGCATTTCTATGGGAGCTATTGTCAAATATGGACCGATTCCAGCAAAATTTGGTAAGATGATTAAAGTTGCAGTAAAATAATTTTGCACCATATCCAATATTAATACAATATAATAAAATGGCTTGTGACCACAGCAACTCTATTACAAACAGAAGCGTGTGAAATTATAAAGCGATTCTCACCAATTTAAATTGGCTTTGTCCTTGTGACAACCAAAACCTATCCTGCAAAATATCGACCTGTACTTTGTGAAAATGTTTTTATAGACAGCCAGCTGGACGGATTGACATCGTTACATCGACTCAAAAAGTGGTCGAGTATGCTTAAAGGTGGGCGTAGGAACAATATTTTAAGCGGTAATCAGCACAAACGCATAACACCCTCTGCACTATTATTGTGCGGGTATAATTAAAATGCAATACGTGTTTAATACGTAGTAGGTCTTCTCTGGCCACCCTGTTTAATCCTTTTGGGGTCTTAGATGAATTCTCCTTGATATGCCGGATGGACAAACTTAATATACCCTAATTCATTACTCGAGATGATGGAAAGTACCAAAATCTCTTTACAAAAATACTAGTTTCACAAATCTAAAGTTAAAACTTTTTTGTGTACAAAATTCCTACAAAAAACCTCTTTTGAAAATAAAGTAGTCGAAAAAAATACCAAAAATAAATAAGCATACTTCAGACACTTATTTACTCTTCTGTTATGAAAACAGAAAAAAACGCGACTTTTTAGCATCAAATTATAAATTTATTTATAAAAGATTTCAAACGTTTTTTTTTTTTTTGTTATAAAAAATCACATTTTTCCTTTAACAGTTGACGAATAAAAGGGGAAACATTTATTTTTTTTAACAAATTTGGCTGACAAAAAAAAAGAAAAAAAAAGATATAAAAAAGAAAATATCTACAAAACATAATTTGAAATGTGTAAAGTGACAAAACGTGTCTATGAATTTTAAGATTTTCTTTTTTCTCTCCTTTACTTGATTTAGGAAAAAAAGAATATAATTGTCGGAGTTTTTTTTTCAATACATACATTTTCATGATTTACCGTATCTTTACAATTTTTTTGTTACTTTTAGATATTTTTCTTTAGATAATTTTTGCTTAATAATGATTTAAACACAAACACTTATTTGTAACTCTTTTTCAAGGAGTTCTTTTGAGGCAGATTTCGATTGTGTCGATAAAACACGTACTCTATTAAAGAACTTAAATATTATATGTAGTTTTAGGAATGTGCATGTACAGTAATTATTACTACATGTGTATCTAAATATTTTTATAATGAAATCTTTTTGTTACAAGTGTACCGTGAGACAGACACACTGCATCAGTTCATAATTTCATAAGGCTCCATACAAACATCTTGCCGGAATAATGTCTCTGTGCCCATGAAGCACATTATTATGTTGGTAGTTAGATAAAGGAACAAAAATATTCTTTTGCAATTGGTCCATATTTAACTAAAGCTCCCGTATCCCGAAAAAAGCTTTTAATGCCATACGCACCTTAATAATGTTTTTATTAGTGACAATGAATTCCAAAACAGCTACCATGTGGTGACAAAATTTTGTGCTAGTAGGTTCAGAATTGACAATAGGTCCTATGTAAACCCGATCTCTAAAATCTCTTAAAGGCCGAAAAATCTTTTAAAGTTGCAGATATTTAGAGAATATTTGACAAAAAGAACTCTTATAGCGCAGCTACATTGCACCGAAATCTAGTAGAATTGATTTTGAAACCTTCCTCTAAATCAACATCGTTTACACCACTGTTTTTTGCAACTTAACAAGATTTTCTTTAAAGAGAGTAATAAGCAATCCTCCTTTTAAGCCTTCCACAATTTAATTTTTATTTTTGAAGGTATGTTGCTGTGAATAAGTTAACTTTTTGTAATTTAATTAAGAATTTTTATTCAAATTTGTATCCATTATTCATTGCAAATAATTTTTATAGTTCCGCACTTGTTAGACATGGACAAGGTCCATGACCTTATCCGCAAAGCGCAGGTATGTTCTAATTGTCAAAAGGATATTATTAGCATCGGTACATAAATAGATTTTAATGCCATTACTTTCCTACCAATGTTTGTATTGGCATACAATTTAGCGACAATAACTTTAACGGGAGCTTAAATGTCATGGAAAAATATTGAGCTGGTGGGTCCAAAATTAACCATAGGCCGCATATAAACTCCCTTCGCAAAATCACTTAAACCCAAACAAATATCATATAGATAAAGATATCTAAATAATATTCGGCACAAAGAACTTTTGGATGAGTCTTAACCTCATAATATAATAATGATCTGGCGGGTCTGTGGTGACCCACTTCGCAAATAGTTTATAGTAGTCTACTTAAAGCGGAAAAAAGAATATTTCTTGTTAAACTTACACTGAAAAAAATAAAAATTTATTTCAATTTAAAAAATTTGTGATATTAATTAAAAAATTCAAAAAATTTGCACAAGCAAACAAATTAATAGGATCAATTAAACGTTTAATGCACTTGATTAATTTTTTAATAAAAACGGATTTTATTTTTGATAAATGATTTAATTGGTAAAATATATTGGAGACTTTTTTCTGTGTATTAAAGAAATATTGGATATACATTTAACACACACTTCGTCGTCAAGACATTCCTCATTGTATTCTCTTTTGGAATACATTGTAAAGGAATTAAAACTATTAAAAATATCGTGCAAGGGTAAAAAGTGCTATTTGTATTCATATAATTTGAAACTCGTTATAACTTGCCAAGAAGTGCGTCTTGTATTCTATTTCGAAGACGATTTTTAGTGGAACACAGGCAGTTGAAATTACCAGTATATACATATATACAGCTAAAGCAAGATTTTCCAAATAGTACGTAACTGCCGTATCCTTCTAGCTATAAACTTTTGATAAAAACTTATTTAAATAAGATGGAACACCATCATTAAAATAATATTTCCAATTAACAAACGGTTGATTTGGCCACAATTCTCAAAACAAATTCATGGCTCATCAAAAAAAAAAAAAAAAAAAAAAAGAAAAAAAAACGTTTTGCAGGTCATTTCAAATGAATTATTTTTTTTTAATACACCAATTTTAGTAAAATGTAATTTTTAAACTGAATTAAAATATTCTTAGAAAACTTTAAATATCTTTTGGTTAAGCCCAACAGTTGTAAATGAATGTCCCATGTATTATATAAAGTTTAAAAAGGAACATGGGGCAGCACTGCGATAAATGTTGTTAAGTTTATATGGTCTGTAATTTTATGCGTTTAAAGATGGGGTATATGTTTACTAATTTAAAGCTTTGTTGGTTTAAATACATTTTAAACCAAAAAGAGAGTTTAACTTGCTCTGGTTTATTAGCCCTAAATCAATAAAATATACTCGTAGGATTTAATAATTAAAATAAAATTTTCTAGCAGAACCAGATTTAAAAAAATAACTATACACAAACGTAGTATTTTTTTAAAACAAACTCTAAATCTTTCTTGTGCTTGTTAACTTGTACACAAACAAAAAAAAAAAAAAAAAAAAAAAAAAAAAAAAAAATACGGTACACAACGATTATGAGCTGACGAACACAAATACTTAGACACGTTCGCGTTGTATACTTTTAATGTATGTGTTGTGCTGACCATACCTTTTCTGCATTTGGTTTTTTTCAGGAATGATATTCCATGTTGAATAAAAATGCAGAGCGAGTACGCTAAAACGGTACACTGTCGTGGGTACCTTAGTACTTTTTCGATCTTTGCTCAGAACGGTTTGCAATGCTTTAAGAGATTTGAAAACTTTAGTCTACCACGAATTTGAAAAATTTGGTTTTTTTGATTCGCTTAGTTAAACTTGCGTCATGCATTTACAAGCACTAACCAACATGCTCATTATTTTTATCATGATTATTATTACTCTTAACATCATTATCATCTCTATAATCATCATCATTGTCTTCCGTCAACTCTAACGTTGACATTGTTGTTAATTTAATTTCTTTTGGTTTTGCTATTTTTTAAATCCTTCTTGTTTTGTATTTCTTATTTTTAAACGTTTGTGTGTGTGTGTGTGTCTTCAATCCTTAACTACCCAACGGGTGTGTAGGCAAGAAAGAAAAAAAGGATTCATTAAAAAAAATTCTGTATACAGAATTAAAAAAATATTGCCACCCCCATTTTTTTCCATTCAGCTCATTTTTCGTCTTCCACTTTTTACGTGCTTTTTCAAATGTTCAATTATTCAACTTAAAAAAAATTCTAAATGAGCCTCCACGTTTTTGTTGTTTTTGTTCTAGCATGTATTTTTAATTTTTTTTTCATTATAAATAAATGTTGATGTTGCCTGCCACTGCTTCTGTTTGTTGTTGACTTTGTTGTAAGTATTATTTGTAGATTGTGTTGCCAACAAGGAGTTGTTGTTTCGTTGTTGTAATTTTCGTATATTTTTCTCAGTTTTCATCTTTTTTTTTTATCGGTTGTTAGACTTTATTTGTTTTTCTTGTTTCGCTGTGAAATCAATATTAACTCTTTTGGGAAGGAGTAGGGGAAAGGAAAGGCAATTCAGAATTTATTTATTTTTTATTTTTCGCTTTTATTTTTATTAATTCTTTAGCATCATCATCAACTTTTTTCTGCTCGTAGTCTTGATGAGTTATTTTGAGTTTGAAGCAAAAAGAAAATTTTACTTGAGGGCTTTTTTTTTGAAAAGGGGAATTAAAATATTTTTTATTTTTTAATATTACAAATAAAAATTTAATTGAAAAATTATTGTACATAATAAAAATTAGTAATAAATACTATATGAACTGAGTTTTTCAGAAATTATTAAAATTTCTTTTGCAGAAAAGCGCTCCTTTTATCACGTAACGCCATCAAAAAATTAAGCTTGTATTTTAAGTCCATGTTGTTTAAATTTTCCCCCTCTTTCACTTAATGTAAAGTTAGTTGCGCTTAACATCAAAAAAAGGAAAAGAAAATAACATGTATAAATTATTCTTTGAGAAACAATTTAAAATTTTTGGTGACGTAACGTGACAAAAAGATGCCTTTTCTATGGCAATTCCCATATAACGAATTTGTAAGAAAAACAATTTGAAACGCCTCGTTTTTTATCTAAAGAAAGATACATATTCATATGTTTGTACCAAAAGCTCCTTTTTATATTGAAAT
This sequence comes from Pollenia amentaria, assembly GCA_943735925.1. NCBI lineage: Eukaryota > Metazoa > Arthropoda > Insecta > Diptera > Polleniidae > Pollenia > Pollenia amentaria. The sequence goes on along the minus strand of OX031010.1, from coordinate 19,512,671 downwards.
TAATTTCCCTAAAAATGGCACAAGTCTCAAATATTCCTACACAAAAAGTACAGTTTACAAAGCTGACCTAATTTCTGTTAGAATAAAATATTTTAAAGAAATTTTTTTTTGGAAAAGTAAAGGGACAAGCATAGTAAGTTAGGGACCATGAGGTATAAAGATAGGACAAAGCCTTTGATCGGTTCTACATGGCGAATCTTGGGTGATCCTTATTCTTTACACTCCAAGTCGCAGTGGTCTTTTGACGATGTTGTTGATATCCGTCAAGTATTGGTGCGGCTGCAAGCCGACGTTTGTTTATATATTAATCAATTCCCTATATAAATGTGATACATACTCAGCCAGTCTTTTGTCTTAGATAGCAGCTCCATCATCAGAATAGGATACACATGATTCCCTTTTATTTCCATTAAAATGGAATTCCATTTGCAATTCTCTAGAAACTTTAAAAAAATCTTACAGACTCCCACACAAAATATACAGATCCCTTAAGTTTTTATAATCCTTTAAGTTTTTAAAATAAGACACTTAGAAAAACGTATACGACAGGAAATAATTCGGGGTTGCGATCAGCGTTGCCCGACCGATAACTTTATAAAATTTTTAATGATTTTTTACTTAAATATGATTTGATAATTTTATTTAAATTATGATATTTTAATTAATTGATTCATTTATTAATGATGTGCTAATAATCCCAATTTTTTAATGAAAACACTGAAATTTATTGTTGTGGGAAAGCTAGTTTCTTTGCGCATTTCGCTGGTTGCTTAGGCCAGCTCGTCAGGAAACTTTTTCCAAATACTTTAGAAAAGCTAAAAATATTATACAAGTAAGACCATAAAGTGAATAAGAATTTTAAAACACTCTGGTCTTAAATGTAACAATATCAAAGCTTCAACAAAGTCACAACAATAAACCGTCAATTTTTCTTTCTTACATTCCCCTACAATTGGCTGGGTTTTTTCCAACACGAATTGTAGTTGTAAGAGGATAGAAAGAAAAAAGCAAAATTAAAAAAATGATTTATGATTTTTTAATTTATAATTTTTTTAAATTATAATAATTTTCAAATTATTTTCAAACTCAAAAAACGTATTTTTAAAAAGTTTATTTATGCCTTTGTAATAAAAATGTTTGCGTTATAGAAATTGTGGTGATTTTTTCTTTAAAATATGATTTATTTTGCCAAATGATGATTTATCTTCCTAATGCTTCTTGCAACGCTGTTTGCAATACACATGTGCGCTTAAGTGGTTTTTGATTCACGATCACGCACACCCAGTAAAGCAAGGGAAGGCAATTTAAGCAAGCTCGCTAACGCGAGATGAATTTTAAAATTCGTACGATCTTGTACGAATACAGGAAAAAATTATATCAAAATATTTTAATATATAAACAAAATTAAATTTTTATAAAAATTCTTTAATCAAGACAATTTTATAAACTTTTTTTTAAGCAATTGTGATTTTTAATTGAACTGCTGGTTTTTAAATTTCAACAAATTCAATAGTTTCTTAAGAAAGTTTTCGTAAAGGTAGAGTTAGCCGAACGTCCACGTCCCCTAACGAAACGTCTGGTCCGTTTTGTTATATGCTAACAATGTAAATGCTTACCGAATTTAAATGTCACGTTGACGGAACGTCTTAATCTGTATAAATTAGAATTTCATGCCGTCGTTACGTGACAGTTGTAAAGCAGAGATGGCCTGCTTGTATATTAAACTGAATGCGGGTATTTTCGCTCTTTTTTTTTGGTACTTTTTTCCAGTATATCTAAGGACTTTTGACAAAACGACCTACAATACAACATATTTCCATATATATAAATAAGCATATGATTAGATGTACAAAATAAACAAATGCATATGCACATACAATAGAAATGAGAAATATATAAAAGGCTTTTAATGGTTAGAAAATATTGTTTTGTCTATGCACATTTACAAAATAAAGCATGTAAATGTGTATGTATATGCTAAAATACATATTTGTTTATTGTAAATCAATAATGTAAATATCAGATATCAAATTATTAATTTTATTTTTACATACACTAAATACTGTTTTAATACCATTTTAATCACTTGGTACTTTTTCTGCACAGCGGTCAACATTTAAACCTTTCGATTTCCCATCACTGTGTGTGTTGTTTTATGTATACTATTGCTTTTTTGTTTATGTATGTGAAAAACACATGACACGTTTTTAGATGTTCTATAAGTGCACCAACGTGCAATCAGCCCGTTACAGTAAGTTACGGGTACAGCAACGTTCGCCTAACTCAGCCTTAAGTGCGCAAGAAAACGTCAAGTAAGTTAATTTTATGTTGCAATTACTCCCTCTTTCTCTCTCTCTCTCAAGCGCAACTTATATTTAAAGTAATCACGATCACGAGTAATCCTCTCATAAAGCATGAGTGACACGGAAAATTTACGTTACGTGCACACTTCTAGTTTGCAATACCGTGGCGGTATAAGAAAAGCGGTATTTCAGGCTTGAAGTAATTAAAATACCAAAATTCCGTTATTTTTTTTATTAAATAATTACGATTATAAGCAATTTTGTTTGTTAATATACATATTAATAAAAATGTTGACAAGTAAAACCGGGTTTCGGGTTAAATATAATCCGATTTCAACAAATTGATGTAACATAATGAAATTTGTAATTCAATATTTTTTGCTTGAATTTGATCGAATTTCAAAACAATTAAAGGATAGAAAAATGCTTCTTCATATTGATTATGCCCTAACATCAGAATTGAACGAGGCAAAAAATGATAAAAATTTGGTCATACTTTATGCGTCATCAATGCTATGAGTACAATGACATCAATTTGATGCAATATTTTGTGCATTTTTAACATTATTTTCATATTAAAAAAGTTAAATTAGAAGCAAAGACTCCCATATTCTATTTTGTTTTCAATTATTTAGTTTAATACATTAAGTTTTTTAATGTAGAATGATTACGAAAACCATATGGGGCATGCTGATGGTGTCTTATAATTGAGAGTTCTGCTGTTAACAAAGACCGGATTACAACAAAAGTAAAACAAAGATGTGTAAGGGGTAACTAAATAATTAAATTTTCTCACTTTGATTTAAGTTTATCCCAATGACTCAATTTAATGACAAAGTGTCATTTCTATATAAATAATAAATCTAAGTAAAAATATAAAACATTGGACCATTCAATAATTATTTTTTATTAAACATAAAGGAATAAAAAAAACTTGTAATAATAATTTTTAACATTGTAAAATATTATATCTTTGAAAATAATCATTTCCATGAATACGAATTAATGACAAAGTGTCATTAAACTGACACCTTTCTCCGATATATCTGAGTCATCACACTGATGTCGTTTTATTATACTGACTCCGATTCGTCATTTCAGTGATGTCGATGTGTCATACCTTTGATGACATAATTTAAATTTTTGACCCTGATGATAATTTGGACAAGTGATGTTAAGGCTGACATCGCAATGATGAAGAGTGGCATGGGGTCATATATAGTATTGATGTCAAAAAACATCAGCTTTTTGCCGCCTTTTCTATCAGTATAGCTACGGACTACTATTATGGACTTTTTCTATATGCTTTCTTTTGAGTCGAACGGTAGATTTGTCTGATATCAATATTTTTATGTGAATGCTGTAAAGAGTTAGAAAAAGTCTACAAAGTTAAATCGGGGAACAGAGCAATTATTTTAAGCTCTATTTTCATCTTTTGTGGGCCCTTATTTCATTTAACTATGACAACATCTATGTATCATTGTCGATTGTGACAGCTGATTTTACAGTTTTTGTTTGTTTTGAGGTTAGTTTGTCAATTTAACATAAAGGGACTCACACCACAGCGACGTTTGCAAATTGTTTAAACCCATTTTCAAAATGATTGTAAAAATTTGAAATACAAATTTTGGTTAGTGATAAAACACATTTTTAGTTAAGTGGCTTTGTTAATAAACATAAATGCAGCGTTTTGAGCGATGATAACTGTAAAGCTATAGTCGGAACACTGCTACATTTTGAACAAAACTCAATATTTGGTGAGCTTTACGGGGCCGGTGGAAAGCTTAGTCTTATGTCTTTACAAAAAACTATGGTCAGGAGGTTACAGTCCAAAGAAACTTTTGGTGAACGAATTATTTAACATAATGATCTGATTCTCTTAATTGTTCACCAAGATCGTGTGTTCAGCCCATTGAATTATTATTATTATTATTTTTTTTTATTATCAAAGTTGTTTTTTGGGACTACAATTATTTATTAAAAGATTGTATTTGTTGTTCTTAATCCCCCCCCTTTTTTTTTAAGAAAAGATAAACTCATCACTGATTTATTGTTTGGTATTTTGTTTAAGCTTTAATATCGTTGCAAAATAGACTTTTTGAGTGTTTGTAGGTAATTCTCATTCCCTCTGTAGTCTTGTTTGCTGATAGCTTTGGCTTTTCAAAAATTATTTAGGAGAACGTTTCCTGATGATCTGGCCTAAGCAACCAGTGAAATGCGCATAGGAACAGCTTATCCTCCAACAATAAATTTCAGTATTTTTTTTTTATCAATTATTAAAAAAGGAAATTAAGCACAACAAACAAAATCTATTATTTTTTTTTTAATTAAAAAGTCAATTGTCTACGCAGATAAACCAACGAATACTAAATGTCTGGAAACTGACATTCGACGAGTTTTTGGCGAATTACTTCCACAAATACTGCGAAAGGTGTGTGATAGTTCCAGTTCCAGCTTGCGCCAGCCGTGGTATCAAAATATCTAACCCCTAAAGAAAGTTAGATTTATATTAAAAATTATTTTCTTTGCTTTATATTAATAGAAATTTCTGTAACTCTAAAAAACACCCTGTACAACTATTTTAACTAAATAAGATTTCTTTATAATACAAAGAAATGTAAGACTAAAAAATTACTTAGATTAATCTGAAAAAGCAAAATTTAGATTTGGTTCAGCAATGCCGATTATCCTTGAGCTTAATACAGAGTGGCCCAAATAAAACCTAGCAGTGTTGTTGGTGGTGGTCTTGCGGTAGCAGTCTTATGCATCTTAAGATCCATCTTCAAAATTCTTTGCAATGTTGTTCCAAAATTAGCCAAAACAACGCAGAGCTGGGACAGGTGTATTATTTTTAACACTCTGATGAACAGCTTCCACGTTGCCTTCAGTGCGAATATTTCAATAAGTGCGAATATTTCGATCACTGAACCCTGTTCCTCAAAACGGCCAACTAAATTGCAAATCATGAAGGCTGTGGGTGCTGATCTTGAACTTAAATATTGACGATATTTTCGCTGCATCATAACAATTGATCGCTGATGCATTCATTATAAATGTCCAAGAATTTATTTGTAACCTGCAAAAGGAACAAAAAAAAAAAACAATTAGATATTACAAAAAAAAACAAAAGTTTAAGGTACTTGTTAAAAATTTGTAGGTCTTGTATGGGCCACCATGTATAAACCTGGAAAATCTTAAAACAAAATTTTGGAGTAACCCTCGTTATTAAAAAATAAAATAGACTTAAAATATTTTCCATGAAAATGTTTTAAGCTTAATAAATTATCAAATTTAAAATTAATGATTTTTTTCTTAACCGAGTGAGTGGCAGCCTCTACTGGAAATACAACCCTAATGAATTTGTTTTTTGTTGCTGCTGCTACCGTATTTTAACTAAATACAATTTTTTTCTGGATGAATCTAAAGATGTTTGTGTGTTGAAGATTTACTTAAATGTATAAAATTACAGTTACATTAAACATTAAAGATAATACCCACAAGTGTGCCACAAATGTTTTTTTTTTGTTTCTTTATACAAAAAATATTAAAAAAAAGTTTGCAAAGTAAAACAGTTAAAGAAGCGGGGAATAGAAAGAATTGTATGAGTATCTAAAGTGGCTATAGGGTTGTCTTTTTTTCTTTGTCAGCCACTATCTGTGTGAGTTTTCCTTTTTTGTGTTAATAAGGAAATTCTAAGAAACAAAATAAATTTTAAATAAAAAAGTGAATTTACTTTGTCCCCACAGACATTTAACATGCCATCCACCCTCGCACTCAACTTAACTCTTGACAAACAACACCGCCACACACACACTACCACACAAAATGAGAGTTTATAACGAACTTTCGTATTGAAACAGTGAAAAAATTATCCTTGTGATAAGGACAAGTAAAAAGAGTTTTCTGGGTAAAGCAGTAGTTGTAGCAAAATTACACACACAATTACAAGTTGTTTTTAAAATGTGCACACACATACACACAATTACAATTTTTTTTAAGATCTATTAAAAATGTATAAAAAAAAATTACAAATCGACAAAATTTGAATACGCGCGTAAGCTTAAGTGGAAAAATAAATGTATCTTGTTGTTTTTATTTTTTAACTTATTTTACCCCTGTCATTTTCCATTTAACGGTACGCTTTTCTACTTGTGCACAGTGAGCGTACAAGACTTTTTTATTAACGAAAATGTCTTTAATTTCAAAAATTGGGGTCATATCCATATTATGCCAATTGAGATTTTATAAGATATACTCTTGAAAACCGTTTTAACCCGAAAATGAAAGCTCTTAAATTTTAGAAATCTTTTTAGAATGCCGATATCGATAACAAAATTCAGTATCGAAAACAAAATTGAGTTTCGCATCATACACACGCGATTTGACCTTGCTGGATCATTGTTTTTATCGAATTTTAGGCAGTCGGCGGCGTAGTCCTTTTTTTATTTTATTTCGATAGTGGCGATATAAATTTCAATTCAATAATTCGTATAGTACATATTATGTGGAAATATTAATATAGGTTTTTTGTTTTCTTAAGGGTTTTTTTGGCGGCATGACCACACATCAAACTTTTTTATCAAACTCACTTTTTTGTATGGAATTGTGTTGGCAATAAAAAAAAGTCAAAATTAGAGTTTGATGTGAATTTGACGAAAATTAAAATACTTTTGATTTTGCTAAACATTGTATGCCATATTTTACATACAAACTTTATTTATGTATGTAAGTATGTATGTATGTCTTGTTTAAAAATTTATGAAAATATATTTAGTTTTCAAATTGTATGTACTGATATGTTATTATCTGACAAATAATTAGATATTACCGACAAAAAAAAACATTTTTATTTGTTATTTACAGTTTTAAATGAAGTTTGATGGCCTGAATTTAATGTATGCCTGTGCTAAGCGAAAGAAAATATGAATCAGTTGATGTGTGGCCATGCCGCTTTAAGGCCTCATTAGTTGTTACTTTCCGTTGCCGTTCTATTTCGTTCCTTTCTGTAGCAAATATTTTGTAATTACTTTTTCTGTGAAAGGAATCAACTGCTTTTAAAAACAAAAGCATTGAAATTTAAAAAAAAAACAAATTTTTCTAGCTTTAAACAAACAATTAAAAATTTTTTATATCACAACAAACTAATACATACACACGTTGGCCGTAACTTAACGTTGAACAGAACGAAAAAGTAAAAACAAACCACACATACAGACTTTCAATTGAACAGAAACAAAACAGCTGATTCGTATCAGAACAGAACGTACAAACTATTTCTGCCTTTAAAGTCTTCGGCAAGTTTTATAATTTTTCAAAATATTTTATTGTACAGTTCCTAAAATTAGGACCAGTTCTCGACGCATTATGAAAAGTAATATGCCATTTTTAACCGTCATACGTTCCTCAATATAACTTGGAGGAAAGTTCTTCCTGTGAAAAATCACCCACACTGATTATTTAATGAAATAATACAGGGTTTTTTTTTCTTTTATTGAAGGTGTTTTTATTTTATTTTTTAGACAAAAAAATATTAAGTAAAGAAAACAAAAATATCATCCATAAAATTCATACGGATGCAAGTAATACTTACACGTTTTTCTAAATGGGTGAATTTTCACCCAAAGGCGGTATAAGGGTTAAATCTAAATAATGTTACCATTTAATAGCCAAAAATGAACCATCTTTTGCCGATATCGTCTGGTCATACTTGGAGATCCAACAATGTGCTAACTAGATTATTTCCAGATTTATTTCAGTTATACAACTTGATCACTGAATATATAAGGTGGCGCAAAAGTCATCACCCTATCGGAAGATGCTATAATTTTTGTAAATGGTGGAAAATGTCCGGTTTGCTTTGACATTTGTGAAGTGAGCATATACAAACTACACATCAATAAGAAATGAAGCGCCATACTCCTCCAGAACGAAAAACAATTCTTTCGAGTTTTTTGCATATTAATTTATCGGTGCTGTTGTGTTTTAACTCCATCTTTGTGGATACTTGAATTAACAGAACTATCGCTTCTAGGGCACCGAAAATCCGCGTATAACGCAAGATGAGCCATTGCGCATGCTCATATTTACTGTATGGTATAGTGTTAACGCTGGAGGCATTATCAGGTCTCATTTTTTTAAAAACACCGCGAGCTAAACGGCAACTTTTACAGACGGGGGCCATGTCTAACCACTTTCTCTACCTTAACTGAACGAATTGGAACTGGAGAATACAAATGAATGTGGTTTTTGGCAGGATGAAGCAACGGCGTATATTGCACGACCTAAAAACGCAATTCTTACTGTTGCATTTTCGGGTCACCTAATCTCTCGTTATGGTGATTTCACTGGCCAGGAAGGTCACCCGATTTAACCGCTCTAGAATTCTTTTTGTGGTATTTGAACTCACAAGTCCATGTTCACAATCCACAATCCACAGACCTTTGAAATCTAAATAATATCCGTCTGAAATGCGGCAAAACATCGCCGAAAGTCCTGGCAAGTCCTTGATGGAAATTAAAAAAAATCTGGCACGTATGGTCATCAATTCTAGCGGCGGTTACCTTGCCGATTTAATTTTTTCTTCATCAAAAAAAAAAAAAAAAAAAAAATTGGACATTAAATAAACAAAATTTATTAGAAAAATTCGAGTCAAAGAACATCTGGTGGCAGTTGCGCCACCTAGTTTTTAAAAAAATTTTATTAAATCTTTCTTAGCATTTTTTTATATTCAAAATAAACCACTCCTTTTTGTTATATTATTACTTTATTTTTTAATCAGGAAACATTTTCTCATTTGCAAATCAGTTTCTTTTATTTTTATTTCTTTTAATCTACTACAGTTTTTTTTATTTGTTTGTATAAAAAACTCATTAAATCAAAACTCTTCAAAGTTTCTTCCTATACAAGAGCGCAAAAAAAAAGATTGCGAAAAAAACCGAAAGAAATTTTCATGATGAAATTCAATTAAAAACCCCTTATATCAAAGAGTTGTTGGCAAGGATGCAAGAGAAAAAAGTATGTATGTATGTATGTACATAAAACCAAAAGCGTCTTATGACAGACTGTGTTCTGGTAATGCTGTCATCAACATCGTCGTCATCATCGTAATACTCTGCCACATTGGCAAGGAAATGCTTTAAGCAAAGTAAACTCAATAAAGATGCTTAAGTTTCATTTGATGTTACTTTGAAAATCACTAGAGAAAAAAAAAATCCAGAAGACACACTCATCGTCATCATCATCGTCGTCATTTCTCATTTCAGCCAAACAACATGCAAATGAGGAAAATCTGCAAAGGATAAAAATTGCAAAAAAAAAAAAAAATAAATAAATAAAAACGAAAATGAACGGTTTCATATCAGGACAAACAAAGTGGTAAGTAGTCTAAAAAGTACAGAAACAGCAACAAAACAAAAACAGTAAAAGAATAAAAATTTGCACAAAATAAAATTAAAATATCGATCAGCTTTGTAGTATGTGACGTTGTCAGGATTTTTGTTTTATTATTTTCTTTTCTATTAACATTCATTTTTTTTTTTTTTTAATTTTAACTCAAACCCCTTTCACTTCATTATGATTTTAAATACGGAAGATAAGAGGAGGTTTTTTTTTAGAGAGTTTGTAAGGCAACATTTTATTAAAGACATCTTTTAAAAGCCAGTTTAAGGGTTTTTAAATTTTTTAGATTATTCTTATTAATTATTTATCAATTTATGCTCATTTTCTCTAACTTCTAATGTTATCTGTACTATAATTTATTATGTGGATTTCAAATCATACAAAAAAATTTAACATAATAGTAAATTAGTTTAGTCTGGAACCAGGTTTCTCTTAGGCTTAATTCCGATACGTGGCGCTGTTGTAGTGATATTTAAAATTTTTTTAATATATGGTACGATTTAGCTGAAATTCACAAAATAGATATATTTATTAAACAAAAATAAGTTTCCTGACAAAATTTTAAGCCGGTAGGTAGCGCTGGGGTCAAGTTATTAACAAAATTCTTATTTTGGTATAATTTGCAGGCACTTCAGAAGGTTCATAAGTATTTTTTTTTTGTGTATGTGTAAATGGACCTGATATGTTGCGCTGGGTGATGCTGTTGAGATATTAATATTTGCGGAGATATTTTACTTTACCCAGCTGTTAGGCTAGAAAAAATTTACGAATGTTAGGTAAATGGACCATTTGGCCCATATAAACAGCTTATGGAAAAAACAAGTGTGGGATTCCCCTTTTTTCTTTTTTTTTTCAAGCAACACCGATTAAATATGTAAAAGACAATTGTCTTTTTTTGTAAATAAGCATAATTGTTTGCACTGCCTGGTTCAATTTGTGCGTTGTTTTCAATAGTTCAGACGTGTTTACTTGACTAAAGGTGAGATACAAGAACTGTTCAATGCAAAAAGTCACACCGATATTTGAGATTCGGAAATTTATTATACATCAGAAAATAGTCAAACAAGTTCTTCTGAAACAGAATGAAACAAAATGGTTTGGAGTGCCACCTTATTACCTTAGCCTATTGAAGCTACGGCTGAGAATATTTTCTCAACACAACCAGGACCAACTCGTTTTTCAGTGTCCTGATGTACTAACATGCTGTCCTTTTTTTTTGTTATTTTTTCCGCCTCCAATAGAAAGAATTATCATCGAAAATAATAATAGTACGTCAGGGTCAAGTTTTTAGAAACTGCTGATAACATGGTTGGTTCCTACAGCACAAAACGCAAAACAAATCGATGGCCAAATATTGTATTTGCAAACATACTTGATATATCCGCTTTGAATTCGTACAAAATATTTTTTAAAATTTTATTTTTATGGGCTCTAGCTAATTGGAATCGCATGAGACCAGCGTTTTTGCGGCAACTAGCACTTTCTCGGGCTAAGGCGTATATGATGAAACGTACAAGAGTTCTCAGCACAGTTATTGACTGAAATACGATCACCATGCATAGTTCCAGTGGCCTCTTCAAATAATAATACTTCTAAATCAGGGGCTCGAAAGCGTAAAATTTGTTGCTGCTGCAAGTCTAAGTCTGGCATAAAATTCTCCATTTGAAGCAATAATATTTGCAACACTAACCGAAAAGATTTTTGCTCATCATGCAATGACAATTATTATAATGCAAACTAATAAATACAAATTTTTTTTTTTAAAGAAATGTAAAAGAATCAAACAAGAACAAAAAAAAAGTATACTATGGACCAAATGGTCCCTTAACCTAAGATTCGTAAGTTTTTGCTCAGTCCTGTTTTAAGTTAGAACCTTGAATTTTTGTTCTAACCATTGTTTTATAAAAAGACCACGTGAGCTAAAAAACTGAGTCAGTATATATCAGCGTTCAAAAATTACAAATGAAATAATTAAAAAATTGGACCAATTGGGCTTAACCTAACAGTAGGGTTAAACTCAGAATGTACATACACACATATGTATTTTTCCTCATGAATTGTGAAAAAATTTAAATTTCTATGAAAAAAGAATCAGTTTTAAATTCCGGAAATTTCAATTTCGTTTATAATGATGCCGACCTTATCTAGATGGGGGAAACATTGATCATAAAGTGATTGCAGGTCTATCGGTATACTAAAAGCACAATACCACTGTTGGGGTCTGGCAATTCTTAACTTGTACCGTCCCAATGGCAAAATTGTATCGAATTGACATAAATTGTACCAAAATTTCGATATAAAATAAAAAAAGCATACATAGTTCATAATTCACAACACTTTTTTATTCAATAAACATAGAAACCAAACAAGTAAACAAAATTATGTTAGAAGGTTAAGATTCATGTGAAAGTTCTTTGTGCCGAATATTACTTAGATACTCTATATATGAGTTTTTTTTGCCATTAATTGATTTTAGGAAAATCGCCTGCATTGGACATATATATACTTCGATATAAATATAATCATATATACACTACGATATTTCTTCCACCAAAAATAAAAAAAAAAAACAAAATATGATTAATATTGGACCTACCAGTACAAAATTCTGTCATGACATAGTAGCTAACTGAAAAGTAAGTCTAGCCAATTTTTATGTGAATACCAACATTAATAAGGAAGTTGTGGCATTAAAAGCTATTTCCGGGAATAGTATCGTCAAATATGAACCGATTTCAATTAAATTTCGTTATATGATTTAGATTGCAATAAAATAAGTTTTGCCCAAATTTAATCTAAATACGAACTTAATAAGGGGGTTTATAAGCACAAACACTATTCCGAAAATAAATTTTTATTGGGCTTTATGATATAATGAACTGATTTTCAAAATTTTTAGTAGGCTTTGTCCTTATGAATTGAAACCAAAGTACAAAATTTCAACAAATTACCTTCAAAATTGCGACCTGTACTTTGCGCACTAGGTTATACGGACAGAAAACCAGCCAGTCTTCCATCCACCCGTGCTGTAGAACATCGTTAAATCGACTCAAAAAGTGATATTGAGTCGATCGCTACACTAAAAGGTGGGTCTCGGACCAATATTTTTTAGTGTTAAACCCATCAGCTCAACCGCATAAAGCACTGTTCACAATTATGGTGTACACAAAATAAGAAAGAAGCAACAATTGTTATATTTCTCTACAAAGGCAGCCAAAAGTGTAGACAGTGTCCCCAAAAAATCCGATTTGTAGATACTTGATACCATACTTATTACTTGATACCATACTTATAGAGACTGCAGTGGGGTTTTAAGCTGTTGTGGGACATTGTAGAGTAGCCAAAGCTTCGTTTTATGAGCCGTATGCTTTGGGTCGCTATATTGTAAAACATGTAATCGTTACTCAGGTTCATTTTGTCTACGCTGGGCTGCAAATTTTCTATTTATATATCAAGATATACTTTAGTTTCCATTTAAGAATTAAACAGATCCAAATTTCCGACTCCTATGCACATAGAACGCCTCTGGTGTCACTTGCAAATCGTCAGAAGCGAATCGCTTTTACCAAGTAATTTATAAATAAGAATTCTGGCAAAAGGTTTTTTTTACAGCCGAGAGCAAGCTTTGATTATTTCGTATAAGGGGTAATCAGCTTGTGTGAAGAAACAAGGATACCGCTTGATCCTAAGGATTAAAGGACCCTGTAAAACTTCCTTGGCAAAAGCTGTTTACTTCTAAAATGGATACTTAAGTATATTTCCTGCTGAGTGTTTGATAGTGATTTGAAAATCATAGCATTCTCAACAAAAAGGGAAAATTATTTTCAAATTGAGCAATGCATTTATTTTCAATTTGCTTTCAAACGTAATTCTCAAATGGTTTTTAAATGTGGATTTTAATACAGTGTGGAACATAAATGAAAAATATTTTTTTTTATTTAAATTCATTATTTATTTAAATAAAATGTGAGCTTTACATTCGGCACCATAGCTAAAAGATGAAATAGTATTTTTTCCTTCCTCTAATTCTTGCAAAGTCGAAATATTTGGCTACTTTTTGTTTTGAGGATTGGCATGACGTAGCACCGCGAGCGTACAACAAATTTATAATATCTTTACTTTTTCGTTTTATTTTTATTTACATTCTTACACTTTGTAATTTATTTTTGAGTCACAAATATATTTTATATTTCTTAACAACAAATTAAGGTTTTTTTTAAAGGCGAATTTACTTCACGTAATATGTAACCATTTTTTAAATGTGTAACACATTTAACTTAACTCGCCATTTTTTTATGTTTAAATTTATTTTTCGCTTCAGTTTTTTTTTTTTTTGGTTTGAGAATAACATTTGATAACCATTTGATTCCAAATTTATAAAACATTGTATGTCAAATGTTTGCATTCAGATCATTATCAATTTGAATTCAAATGTTAAAATCAAACAGTTGAACAAGGTTTGAAAATGGTGTTTGTTGTCAAATGATAAAGTCATTTCATATCAAAGGTTTGACTTTGTGTTTGTTGGCAGCGTTAAAATATTCACTGATATATTAGCCATAACTACAAAGGAAAGATGCTCGCCATTTTCTCCCCATTTTATCACTAATCGAAAATTAAATCAGTTTTAATTAAAAATTTAATCTAGTGAATTAAGCATTTACTTGTATCAAAAACAATACTGCAGAAAATATTGTAAGTAGCAAAATATATTTAATTTGTTTACTGGTGCATATTTAATTAATTTTTTAATTAAAATCACAAATTTTTATTTTTTCTGTGTATGTTGTGTATGTTCCTATAATCGCGCCAATTTTTGTAACACTATACCCGCGTGCGATTGTACAGACGGAAAGGTTGAACCCCTCTTTCACAGTTTTTTGAAACAAATTTTAAACATATACATTTTTTTCAAACTTAAAGACATAACAAACAACTAAACTATGCATTAAGTTTATTGTCATTCATTTCATTGATTTTCAATCTGTGACCAAACAGCCATGAAAATCGAAGGGGTTTTCTTTGATACTACAAAACAAAACTTAAACATTTTTCTTCCTCAAAAAAAAAAAAAAAAAAAAAAAAAAAAAAATTGGCTTTTGCAGTCTTAAAAACACTTCATGTACAATATATAAATCGCAGGTTGACTTAGCTTTCAGACTTAAAATAAAATCAGGACATACTGACCCGTTACTGACTACACTAACACGGACGCTTCATATACACACGTGGAATGTACTAAAATAAAGCTTGTAATAAATCCGACAGTTAATAAAAAACTCAACTTTCTAGCGTTTCTGGAAAAATAATGCATATATATATATACATGTATACATACATGTGTTTCGGTGGTCTCACAGACCAACGCGCGTGTATAGGAAGGTTAAGGAAGCTTTAACTCTTTTTAAGTCAAAAATTTTTAAGTCAAAATCACTGCTTAATGACTACTTAAAAAATTAACTATTTTCTTAATTTTATTCAATATTCTTTGGATATCAAAGTAATAATCAAAGTCAAAAGAAAAGTTTTTAATTACCTCTTCAGATTTTTTTTATTATCTTTTTTATTTTACCTTATGAAAGCAAAATTACTTGATCTTTATAATTCTTTTGCTTTAAATTATAAAGTCAAGTTGCTAAGACAACCGCTAGAGTTTTAATAAGGCAAATATTAATTAAAAAGGAAACTCAACTCCAATAATAATCAAACGCAACCCCAGTCAAGATAGGCCAAGTCAAGACAAGCTAACTGTATTTTTAACAAACATTTTTAACTCCATTTACTCCATTGAGCTCATAAAAAAATGCCAGAGAAGGAAGAGAAGCAAACTTCATGTTATTTAAATAATTTCTATGTAAATTTGTGTAATTTTTTCCGCTTTTCTTCCTTCGACTTTTTGTAACGTTGAACAAGCAATATGTTGTAGATGAACCAACCAGCCGTGCAACATAATGGTGAATGTAGTATAAATGAATTAACAACGTGCTGAATAAATGAAAGGATAATAAGGATGCTTGACATAAACAACAAATTGCATTAACTAGGGTTATAACCCCATAATAATCACAACAACAATGAAACATCCACAGGGTCTCATGCACATCCAAAGGCAAAGTAATGATGACTTGTCTGTGTCCTTTTTTATGGCCAAAGAAGGTTGAGATTTTGTTATGAAATTATTTCTCTGTTAATTTACATGAATTTCTGCCAGGAAAATGAATTGGGTGAAGAAGAGAAAGGCATTTTAAAGTACAAACCTTAAAATGGTGGCAAGTTTCTTTTAGAAAGTGAATAAGGCATTTTGTTTGAGAAAACGTGGTTTTGTGTTATAAAGATATAAAATGTAATGCAGTCTGTCTAAATGGAATGATCTGTGAATAAGTTTAACAAAAACCTTTAAATTGTATTAAGTATTTAACCATTCACCAAATAGTGATTGTTCAGAGTCGATTGTTGTTTTGAAGTTAATTTGCTGTTTTAGGACATTCAACAATTGTAAAGATTGCTAAATGTAACCTTGTCCCCTAGTTAGATAATGGCTTTGGTCTATTTTTCTCTGCATCCATCTTTAATTAGATCGTTTTTCCGAAATGTTTCAGACATAATATAGCACTTACACAGAAAAAATTCAAAATTGCCTCTAATCACCAAATTCATAGAATCAAGCAAGCTATTTGTTGATTTTGAACCAATTACCTAATTCATTATATTAAGTACTAAAAATTGTAAAAATTTCAAATTGTGAATTTTTTTCAAAAAATTATATTTTAAATTTTAATTAAAAAAATGATCAAAACACTTTGGCATTTCAAACAATGTGTTAATTGATTTAATTAAATATATCTCTTGTTTAACAATTTCCAACAATAATTCTACTAGTTTAAATTATATTATTTTAAGAGAAAAAATCAATTAAGATTTTTTGTTATTTACTGCCTGGCCCACTATGTCGACAAGAACATTTCTTTCTTATTTTTATATTGAAAACAAAAACAAATTTAAATTTGTTATTATTGTTTTCAATATAAAAATGCGAGAGAAATGTTCTTGTCGACATTGTGGGCCTGGCAGTTAATTAATATTTTAAATAAAAATTTATTCCAAAACATAAAATATGTTAATTAAATCCAAATTATATTAAAATTTTTTTTTTCAATTAAAAAAATAATTAATTCAATTATCACATTAATTAAATTGAAAAACTTTTCAAGCAATTTTTTTAATTGATAAAATACTCAAATTTTTTTTGTGTGTGTCACTCCTTTTTGAGACTCTAAGCAAAGAATCGAATAGAGATGGCAAGATGATTGTTCAAGTTGTATACATTTTTTTTAAATTTAATTTTTTCAGCTAATTTTTACTTATAAAATTTCTGACAGACTTACGAGCTGCACAAGAAAAATGGGTAACAAGCAATATCATTAATTTAAAATAGTGTGTGTATAATACTCTCTCATTATAAAACACATACTTCCAAAACTATTTGGTCCTTTTTGATCCTTCACTGTAAATATATTGCAGAATAGAACAAAACCGCAATAAATTTTCAGAAAATACTTGAGCGGCAATGAGTTCAAAAAAAACGTTTAAACAATAACGTTTTAAGTAAAATAAGTCTCTCATTTTGATTCTTTAATAAAACACGCCCATTCCATTATAAATTTTTGCCCTAAAATTATACTCCAAAATTTTTAATTGCTATTATCCATTCACTCGCTTTATTTTACAGTCATAATACAATTATTACCGTATCCAATGTATCCAATTTAAATTTGTTGCTCATTAAATATTAGAAATAACCCTGATTCTTTCTTTTCCTCCTCCTCCTTGAACGCCATTGCAGTTTTATTATAAAACCAAACTCCTTCTTCTTTAAAAATTTACTTAATTAACATAAAAATTAAATATTCCAATTTTAACAAGATTTTATGCTGTATCCTTTTTTCTTCCTTTTTACACTAACTCACTTTATTTTTTTACTCTTACTTAGAAAAAAAACAGGACTAAAACCGCTGAGATTTCTAAAAAATGAAACGCGACAAACTACAAACCTGAGTGGCTTTTCATAATGAAGAAAATGTCTGTCTTACGCGTGGCAGGATGTAGAAAAAAAACACCATAAAAAATAACACAAGACAAACGTCCTTTTCTACAGGCTTTCTTTCATTTCACAATTAATGTTTTTTGATGTTTTAGAAGGATACAAAGCATAAGGACTTTTTTCATTAAAGAAATACAAAAAAATCTTTACTTGTAAAAAAAGCAAATTAAAAAAGATGGCGAAGAGTTAATAATAAGCTAAGGACCTTTAGATAAAGAACCATCATAAGAGAATGCAAATAGAAAGGACATTATATCCTTTGGCCATATCAAATACATTCATATTTATGAATAATTAAAATTTTTTTCCATAAAAAATATATAAATAAAAGAAAGCTGGCTTGTGGCTGTTTCTGTATTACAAAAAAAAAAAAAAAATAAAAATAAAAAAAAATTCCAGAATAAAAAGTGGTTTGAATTTTTTTTTATTTCCTTGGTTTCCTTAGTCCTTTTCAAAAGTGTTGAGTAGTTAGCTGAGGTTTTCATTTGTCATTTTAATCATAATGTTTGTTATTTTAAGCCATAAAAAGAATACTTTAAATTGTATTTATTCATTTAAATTAGGTTTTATTTGTTTAAGAGGGTTGTCTGATTCGGTTAATGAAATGTGGTGCAGACTCAAGGTCATTAAAGATTCTAAGGAAATAGTAGTTACTAGATTGTTCTAGATACTATTTGGTGCTTTATAAGCAAATACTGTACTATCATTTTTAACTTTATGGTGGAATTTAAGTATTAAAATACATATATAGATGCACATGAATTAAATATCTCCTCTCTCTTAAACTTTACTTTGACTCCCTATACAGTGTTGTCAGAAAATCGATTTTGGAACTAATATTAAAGTTAGTGTTGAAACACGATCTTAAACGATTTTATTTACTTATTTTTTTTTCCAATTTTAGAGATTGTAAATAAATTTTTATTAGATAAGTATCTTAATAGCTAAATTAAACTGCAAATGTTGTTTTGGCACTAGGGAGATCGAACGGTTATTATTCGACCGGTTTAAACCGGTTATTTTTGTTTTGCACAAGCCGGTATTTGAAAATGACTATTTTTCGAATATCGAATAAACCGGTTAATTTGGTACAATAAACCGGTTATTTTAATAATGTGTAATTTATATACGTTTTCCTTACTATTTTTGTAAATGTACCCGTAATTTAAGTATTTTTCTGATTGAATATTTGGCAAACTTAAACTTTTTATGAAGAATGTCAAAACAAAATAAAACAAATGTAAAAAAAGAGAACATTATGAACAATGTAAATACAAATCGCCTAAAAAACCCCAAAAACAATTTAAAATACTACAAAAAAGTGTACAGTTAAAAAGTAAATAGTGATTTGTGCGAGAGTATTGTAAATATTAAATATATTTTTATATAGATCTTATCTCCGGAGATATTCCGAACGGGATTCAAAAGACAAAGCTTAGTGCCTAAAGTACCCTAAAATTATAAGTTGCAAAGGTTCTTCCACGTCTCGACTTATTAATCCTCTTTAATTTGTCCACATGCTTGACATTCATGTACTCCAAATAAAACTTTACTCCGTGCGAGGTAGTTCTAAAGAGATGACAAATAATACTTTACTAAAATACGCAGCCAAAAATTAATCAATCTAGAATATCTTCATGCTTTTGGGTACAATAGGGAGAAATCTCCCCGCTCTATCTGGAAAAAATCTTCATGCTTTAAATTACAATATTTTGGCGGAATCACCGATATGGAAAAAAAATCATCAGTATTATTTATTAAAACACGAATAATTAAAAAAACAAAATTGAAGAAATCAAACAATGTGGATACTGACAATATAAAAACAAGCTATAGAGTTGCAATATAACTTCAAACTGGGATATTAATTTTTAAGCTGTGGTTTTAATTTATTTTTATTGTTAAATGTTCTTTGTTTTTGTAAAATTTATTTATATTTAATTTAATGTGAAAATTACTGTTAAATTTACGTAACCCTGATGAAGTCAACAAATAATTGACGAAACGTTGGAAAACATGTAAAGAAAAGTTTTTATTTACATTAAATAAAATAGGCCTAATTAGCTGACTTGATACAATTCAAACATAAAATAATGCCATGGAAAGTTTTAGATTGTGGTCGATGAATTGACAAATATTTCAAACAAAAAGCATGTTCATAGTACTATTCGTTTCTATAATGCTGAAACAAAATAATTTCCAATATATAATCCTGGCTAAGAGGTTTTGTTGGCAAATTTTCAAATATATGGTTGGAGTCTACTTATTCATACAGACATGCTTAACCACCAACAAATTAAAACTCATTTAAAATAAATTTGGAAGAATATCTCCAATAATAAATTTATTAAATTCCTATAATTTTTTATTTGCTTTTATCTACTTATAAATAAAGTTAACTAAATAAATAGAAATTGTAAAATATAAAGCTAAAGTTTGATCAATTTACTGGTCACACTTTTCTTGGATTTTATCGTCAGATATTTGTTAGGTCTATACATACGAGTACCTTAAGTCATATCAATGTATTTTGTTGGTTCCTAACCTTTATGATTTATTTTGTTTTTATTGAAATAAGCGTTTTATTGCAAAAACTTAATAAATTTTTGTGTTTTTATGTATTCGAATTAAAACCGGTTAACCGGTTATTTTAAAAATGCTTAACCGAAAACCGGGTTTTTTAAAATAGCAACTATTCGGAATATTGGTAAACCGGTTTTTAAAAAAAGTCGAATAATCGATCTCCCCATTTGGCAGCTTTGGATTTTATCTATGTTGGTGGCCGATGCAGTACCCCATAACCGGATACTATAACACTATGTTGGCTTAACGATAGAGTGACACGAAACAGAAGATAGGTTTTGTGTTTTTTCTATCCTGGAAAGCTGCCCTTTTTGTATATCTCTTTGCACCATCTTTCATGCCGCAATAAAATGGACAAACATTTCTGGAGATTTATTAGAGAAATTGTTGTAAAAATTATTTATTTTAGCTTACCACAACACATGTTAATAATTGGGTGATTCACAAGGTGTGTTATCAAGTCATATCGTCATAATGTCCTAAATAATATTTTACAATTGTTAAAAAGAAATATTGTTGTGATTCGTCATAACTGCACAGAAAAAAGTGTTTTATCAATTAAAAAAATGGTTAAAAAAGTATTTAAATTTAATAAATGTGATAATTGAATAAATTATTTTTTTAGTTGAAAGAAAATTAAAAATTTAATTTTGATTTAATTAACATTTTAGTTGTTTTGAAATAAATTTTTAATTATATAACAACAAATCTTAATTGACTTTTTTCGTTTAAAATAAAATAATTTAAACTTGTAGAATTGTTGTTGGGAATTGTCAATATTTATTTAAATAAATTAACACATTGTTTGAAATGGCAAAGTTTTTTGATCACTTTTTTAAATAATATGTAAAATATCATTTATTGAAAATATTTTTCAAAATTTTAAAATTTTTAGTAATCAATATAATCATTTTGGTAATAAGTGCAAAATCAACAACTTCCCAGCAAAAACTTACATTGAAAAGTAATGAGTTAAAAAGCTATTATAACTACTCTTCACTACTTATACATTGGCATTTTAACTCATTATTTTAACACGGTGATGTCATTGGAGGCAAGTACTTACCACAAATTCGCTTACAAATAGGTACTTAACATTGGTATTAACAAAACTGAATTTGTCACACAAATTGTGCTTTTAAATTTAATTTTTTTTCTAATGCAAAATTTTACTATTTTAAATTTTTCATACACAGAAAAAAGTTGTTATCACTAAAAAAATGGTTCAAAAACTATTTAAATTTAATTAATTGAATCAATTTTTTTTTTAGTTAAAGGAAAATTAATAATATACTTTTGATTTAATTAATATTTAAGTTATTTTTAATCCAAATTTAGATATATTAATTAGGCTTAAGTTCATTGAATTTAATTTGCATTAAATTATTTTTATGAAGAAAGGAATTTTTACAACATGGAAGATTAATTAAAATTGTTATTGATAATTTTCATTCTTGACTGACCTGGGATTCGAAGCCAGGCTGTCTGGCGTGTGATTCGAACCCAGGCGGCTGGTTACCCTGACATGTTTCGACCTCAACCACTAGGTCTTCTCAAAGGGATTTGCCGTCTTACACTCGCAGCCATCGATGACTGCTGACGTCAGTAGTCAAACATCAATCCTTAAACCAAATTGTATTTTAACCTTTGGTAGATCGAAATTTGCTTTTTGAATGATTATCCATTTTTAATTGATCTCACATGTTTTTCCTTACTTCTGTTTTTTCGTACTTTTGTCAAGAATTCTTCTTGAAGTCCAAAGTACATTTTTTTGTTTTTCCTGTTTTTGTCTTTCTTTTTTCTAGTTGACCTTTTTCAGCACAACTTGAAGGACAAATGTAAACATAGCTCGTGCCTTAGCTGTTAACAATAATTAGTATTGTGGTTATTTTATTGAACTGTTAATGGTTTTTAATCCAAATTTAGATATTTTAATTAGGCTTAAGTTCATTGAATTTAATTTGCATTAAATTATTTTTATGAAGAAAGGAATTTTTACAACATGGAAGATTAATTAAAATTGTTATTGATAATTTTCATTCTGGACTGACCTGGGATTCGAAGCCAGGCTGTCTGGCGTGTGATTCGAACCCAGGCGGCTGGTTACCCTGACATGTTTCGACCTCAACCACTAGGTCTTCTCAAAGGGCTTTGCC
This sequence comes from Pollenia amentaria, assembly GCA_943735925.1. Lineage (NCBI taxonomy): Eukaryota > Metazoa > Arthropoda > Insecta > Diptera > Polleniidae > Pollenia > Pollenia amentaria. The sequence continues at coordinate 19,490,130 of OX031010.1, read as the reverse complement.
GTCTTACACTCGCAGCCATCGATGACTGCTGACGTCAGTAGTCAAACATCAATCCTTAAACCAAATTGTATTTTAACCTTTGGTAGATCGAAATTTGCTTTTTGAATGATTATCCATTTTTAATTGATCTCACATGTTTTTCCTTACTTCTGTTTTTTCGTACTTTTGTCAAGAATTCTTCTTGAAGTCCAAAGTACATTTTTTTGTTTTTCCTGTTTTTGTCTTTCTTTTTTCTAGTTGACCTTTTTCAGCACAACTTGAAGGACAAATGTAAACATAGCTCGTGCCTTAGCTGTTAACAATAATTAGTATTGTGGTTATTTTATTGAACTGTTAATGGTTTTTAATCCAAATTTAGATATTTTAATTAGGCTTAAGTTCATTGAATTTAATTTGCATTAAATTATTTTTATGAAGAAAGGAATTTTTACAACATGGAAGATTAATTAAAATTGTTATTGATAATTTTCATTCTTGACTGACCTGGGATTCGAAGCCAGGCTGTCTGGCGTTATTTTTAAATAAATTTTTAATTAAAATATTAATTAAATATCAAAAAATATTAATTGACTTTTTCGTTTAAATAAAACAAATAAATTAACATAATGTTTGAAATGGCCCAGTTTTTTGATAATTTTTTTAATTAAAATTAAAAATATCATTTATTAAAAAAAATATTCACAATTTTCCATTTTTACAATTTTTAGCAATCGATATAATCATTTTGGTAATAGGTGCCAAATCAACAATTTGTATTAGATTTGAATAAATGAAACCTCAAATGCATTTTATTATGAATTAATTATAAATTTCGTTAATCAGCTAATAAGCAACTGATTATGTATCAGATTATATGTCAGTCATAACTACACTACTTCTATGTAATGCAGATGGTATGAAGTTGTCATTGAAAAGTAAGTTGTTCAGTAATTGCAAGTGATTACCAAGCTTTTGCTGGGTTGTTTGCTTGATATTATGAATTTGGAAAAAATTTGGTGATTGGAGAAATTAAATAATTATTTCTGTGGGTACAGTAAGAGTCTTAATTATAAGCGGTTGCAAAGAGCAGTCATTTACATTTCTAGTAATTATTTTAAGACATATGACTTTACAACTTTATGACTACCCAAATATTTAAGTAAGTCAATAATATTACAAAACAAAACAATATTGCGTTATAATTTTTTTTTTGCACAAACGTTGTTTATGTATTATTTTGATCACGAAATTAGTGTGGTTTGTAGCGACCTATTTTTTTACATTGTCACTTCACTACCAAATAACGTTTCTGTTTCGTTCTTCAAAAGCTGCCTTCGCAACTGATTTGGGCCTTTTTAGTAGCGATGTAACGAATACCGATACCGATATATTGGCGATACTTCAGATTTTCCGATATATCGGTATCGGCGATATTTTGCTGTCGATACGACGATACTTTTTTATTTTTTTTGGAGTATTTTTGAACAAACAATTTAATTATCTATGCTTCTTTTTTGCATTGAAACTTAGAGAAATACCACATTAAAAAGTAGACCATCAAATTAAAATAGAATAATGAAATTGTTTCATATAGTAAATGAATCAACAGAGATGGAGAATAGTTCAGAGTCCCAAAATTTAACGGCTGATTTAGCATGAGATATAAATAAAAGATTTGAGGCTTTGGAACATAGCGAAACCTATTGCTTATCTACAATTCTTTATCCTCTATACAATGCTCAATTATTTCTAAAACAATCAACTTCATAGTATCGAAAAAAAACGTCCTATTGAGCTACTTTGCATGTCTTTGCATTCCGAAAGTGTTGAAAACACGGTCACCCCTATAGTTTGTACAAGTTCTGATAATTCTAAAAGAACTGCCCTTTGTAGCGTTTGTGAAAAAATAATAAGGGAATCCGAGGAAGATAAGCCTTTTTTCGTCCTATGCTGCCATTGTGCCAAAAAAGAAGTCGAATGATACCTTAGATCTTCTAATATTTCTAGAGATGCAGATCCGATTGTTTACTGGCGAAAAGGCATGTTATACCCAAACTTGAAGAAAAACGCGCAGAAATTCTGAAGATCTTAAATGAGTTCTTTTGCGTCTGAGAGCCCTTTTTCCACTGCAGCTCTGGCTTAAACGAACTTGCGAAAGGGTATATCTCTACACCGGTGATTATAATCACCAGCACACATACTGTGTATTTTTTTTTTTTTTTTTTTTTTGTTGCAATGTTTCTTTCTTCTGTCAGTTGCTTAAAATCTTATTTCATTGTTATATTGTCAGTTTACTTGGTGCGGCGAAAAATGGGTTAATGTTAATCTTAAATAGTAATAATTAGATTCTTACGCAATTATTTTTGTACAAAATTCTTTTTTTTTTTTTTGTTAATATTATCATGAATTAAAAATATTATTAAATTTTAAATATTAATAATCACTTACACTCTAATTTTGTATAATAAAACAAATTACTCTACATGAGTTTTGTTAATTTTAACTTGCATTTAAATTCAAAACGCGTATCGGTATCGATATCGGCAATATTTTATTCTCAGTGTCGGTATCGTATCGGCAAAAAGGCGTATTGTTACATCCCTACTTTTTAAACGTCACTTGTTGTGAGTACTCTGAGTTGTAAAGTAAGGATTTACTAACCAGTCTGATGCCAATGAGCTTCAGCTTTTAGTTTCATTTGAGTTAATTTTACGTACCACTTTTTCGAAGTTCAAATTTTAAGGGAGTCTACTAATCGCACTAAAATAAAAATAGGCTAAGAGTAATTATCGTAACTGGAATAAATTTTTTGAAAATGTGGAACTTGTGTACTCTTGTCACATAAAAGCACATCACTAAAAACTTCTGTATTCTAAGTCATCGTCTAGACTTACAATTTTTGTTGCTGCAATTTTTTAAAATTCTGCTTTGAAATTACACTAGTGTTCACATTATGAAATTCTAGGGCTGCAATATTTGTATTTTTATCTTGTTCTTTTTAAATTTTCTATATAAATACAAATACACCTACAACCAACTTCAAGTTAAAAAGTGTGAGATTAACGAAAGAAAACAGAATTGCTGGGTACATGAAACTGAGTCGCCCTCCCAATTTTCTCACCTCTCTCACCCATAAACTCAAGAATTGCTGCAACAAGAATTGCAGGTCTGGACGATGACTAATTCTTTAAATTATTTACAAAACTGCATCTGTAAAATCATACAGAGATTCTAATCCGATGCTGTAATTATATAGTATTTGTATATTTAACTGCGTTAGACTGAACCATGAAATAACCCTAACATCATCTATTTAGAGCTAGAACTGCTTAATAGGGAAAAGTTATAACACGTAAAAAATCATGGTTTTCTTTTTATTTTATAAATTTACAACCACATTTTTTCTTAATCTTAAAACTTCTCTTACAGCCGCCGTGCAACATCATCATTTCCGCTGTTTTAAACCATTACAAAACATCCAAAGCGAGTTGGTCCTCTTTCATTTGCATTGTTTCTTGGCATAATTTAATATTCGCCCATTAAGTCCGCCATTTAAAATTGAAATGAAATGAAAGGACAACAAACAAACAAAAAAAAAAAAAAAAAACTTGAGTTTGCGCCTGCTTTTTCTTTTCTTTTTGCAGCTTCTGATGCTGTTGTACGATTTTAATGATTCTTTTGTTTTATTTTATTCATTAAACCCTTCATTAGTGGGTGGCAGTTGAGTTGAGTTAGTGGTGGTTTTACTTATGAGTTAGTTTAAAAGTACTTCAGTGCTTTCCACTGTTTATCACATCAGTTTAATTAGAGGCATACATTGGAAGAATTTGATTACAAATATGTTTGGTTTGAGTGAAAGATTAAATAAAATACTCGTTATTAAATTTATAAGTAAAGAGGATTTTAAAATATATTTTGAAATTTTGAAAATTTTTATAATTATTAGAAATCAAAGATTAAATTTCAAAGAGGTTTTAATGATGAAATTACCATAATATTGTTGTTTTAAAATATAACAAACAACTATAATATGGTTATTTTTGACTTAACCAAGCAAATTTATTAGTATAATATTATTATGTAAAATAATGTTATTGCGCAATTGAATTATATTATGGTTATGAGAAGTTAAATTATGTTTACGAGAAAATATAATATAGTTATTTTTATTTTGGAAATTTAATGTACATATATCGAGGGCCTAATTCATTATCTCCTATCTGCAAGTTTCACCAACATGAGTTTTTGATGAGAAAGTCATCGATAACGATGACAGTTTGTAAGCTAAATATATATTTTTGGCGACAGTTATTGTCATTTTAGTTTTTCCATATCTACAAACAAATTTATTTTCACACCCAAAATCAAGTATTAAAACATAAAAGGTATAAATAAAAAAAATTGAGCATACATATCTTATGAACGTGATGGAACTTGGGCCTAGTTTTTGTCATTTGGAAACCACGAGGCTTTATGAAATTTAGGAGAGTATATTATTTATTTATTTATTTATATATATTTAATCAATGGACATTATCCTTACTGACTAATAACAAGATTGACTTAAAATTAATGAATTACATGATGGATTTAAAAATGTACATAAAAAATTACTAGTTAAGATAAACAATTATTTTATGCTTTATAACATTTAAATTTAAAGAAAAATCAACAAATTGAGACAAAGAATTAAATTGTCGACATAACCTTGAAAAAGGATCAGCAATAGCGTAATTTACTCTACAAAACTTTACAAAAAGCAGATTATAATGACGAGTATTGCGACAAGTTATATTAAATTTAACAGAATTTAACAGAAATTCACAACAAATATTACCAATAATAAGATTAACCATAAAATATACAGTTAACATTGTACGACGACTTTTGAGCGATGGTAGTTTTATTAAAGCCAGTCTACTAGAATAGGAAGGAAAGCTTGTCGAGTGACTTCATTGGAGGCCACGTAAACAGAACAACAAAAATTGTTTTTGGACAGATTCAATATGAGAATTATGAATGTTGTAATATGGAACCCAAATGATTGACCCATATTCTAAGATAGGTCTAACGAGTGACACGTAAAGTTGCTTCGTTATGTATGGATCAGTGAACTCTTTAGCCCAGCGTTTTATAAAGCCAAGAATACCTCTAGCTTTATTTACAGTTAACTTTATATGTGAAACAAAAATTAATTTATGATCCAATAGGACTTCGAGATCAAGAAATGAATCAACCAACTCCAATTAATGACCACCCAAAGCATAATTAACAGCAATACAGTTATTTCTATAAAAACGCATGCATTTGCATTTCAATAGATTCAACTCCAACATATTATGATTACACCATAACAAAAAGTTATTAAGATCCGATTGAAGATAAAAATGATCAACAAAGCAATTAAAAGAATGGAAAATTTTTACATCATCAGCATACATCAATATATTGGCGAAGTTGATAACATTGGGCAGATCATTAATAAACAGCGTAAATAAAAGTGGGCCAAGATGACTGCCCTGGGGAACACCGGACGAAACATATATGTACTTGGATATACAATTATTGAATTGTACTTTTTGCTTTCTGCCAATTAAATAAGAACTTAACCAGCTTAAACTTCTACGGGATAAACCTAACAAATCCAAATTTGTGTAAATGCAGAGTTGATCAAAGTTGTTAAATGAAGTACATTGGTTGTAGTTGAACAGCCTTTCCGAAACCCATGCTGGCATGCTGCCAGTAATGACGATGTGTGATGGCATAGGAAATCAGCAACAATTTTTTCAAATAGTTTTGGAACAGCACTCATGGATCTCAAATATTAGTAATAAATAGCATATTCATTTTCAAGGAACTATTTTCTTTTTAATCCAAATTTAGATATTTTTTAATAAGGCTTAATTGAATTTAATTTTCATTAAATTATTTTTATGAAGACAGGAATTTTACAACATGAAATTAATTAAAATTTTTATTGATAATTTTTCATTCTTGACTGCGCTGAGATTTGAACCCAGGCGTTCACGGACAGGTTGCCCAGACTAGTTTCGATTGTAACCACACAATCTCTTCAGTGGGGTTTGCCGTCTTACTCACTCGGCTATTGCAGCCGGATGACGTCAATAGTCAAACATCAATCTTTAAACCAAACTGTATTTCAACTGTGAAAAAGCTGTGAAATAGTTTATAATTCTCTTACATAATAATTTCATGGCATTGCAATATAAAGGGTGTTTTTATAGAGGTATATAACTTTAAGTTGGTAGCACTTTTTTAACTGGCGGCCATTTTGTTAGCTGTCAATTGATTTATGTTTATTTTTGTTTGTCATTTCAACATGAATAGACACGATCACCTAGCAAGGCGTAGATTCGGTGAATGGGCCCAAAACAAGATTGCCGTTGCTCCCGATTCTTATAAGCGAATTTTGTTTAGCGATGAAGAACTCATTTGTTTAAATGAATACGTCAATAAACAAAACTGCAGTATTTGGAGCGATAATAATCCTCAAGTGTATGTTGAGACACCGTTACATCCAGAAAAACTGACTGTTTGATGTGCTTTATGCGCTGGTGAAATCATTGGTCCGTACCTTTTTAAAAACGATGCTGGGTAGAACGTTACAGTCAATGGTGACCGATATACAGCCTTGATAACTGACTTTTTCGTTCATCAATTGAACAGCCATGATGCGCAGGAGCTGTGGTTTCAACAAGATGGCGCAAAATATTACACAGCTCGGGCCACAATTGATTTATTGAAGGAAACATTTGGTAACTGCATAATTTCACATTTCGGACCCATGAATTGCATCCGATTTAACGCGTTAGGCTATTTTCTGTCGGAATATGTGAAGTCGCTAGTCTACGCTGATAAGCTTGAAACGGTTGCCACTTGGAGGACAACATTCGCCGCGTTATTGCCGATATATGGCCGCAAATGTTGGAAAAAGCCATCGATAATTGGACGTCCAGATAAGACTACGTCCGAGCCAGCCGTGCGGTCATATGCCAGAAGTCATATTTAAATTACAATACCAGAAGATTATCTTTCGAATTAAGTAAATTTCATGTCAATTTAAATAGTTTATCTTTTGCTTATTTATTTAAAGTTCTATACGTCTATAAAAACACCCATTATAAGTTAAAAAAAAGTCTCTTCTTATAGTTTCTCAATCACTCTGGACTCTGCATGTTGAATTTTATGTTTCTAGGCTTAGTACTAATAAAAATTAAGAAATAGAAGTTAAAGAATGAAAAAGTTCCAAAAAGATCCCTCTTACAGATTCTCCTTCACATAATGTTTCATCTTATCTGTGCTCATCCACTCTGCATCTATAATTTTATGTTTCTAAGTTCAATATTGTAGAAAATTCATTGAAGAAATTCCCATTGAAGTATAAACAATTTCACAATTGTAGTTGGAGCTCATAATTTCATACGTATATGTCAATGAATGGAGGAATATATTTTGTAAAAAAGTACCAGGAACAGTCAAAAATTTACCTCATAAACGTTTCGAGAAATTTGTATTGTTTAAATAAGTTACGAATTTTGTATAATCTTTATTTCTTTGTTTATTGGTTGAATATATAATTGGGGGGACAAAGAAGTTCCAAATTACAGGTTAAACCCGTTTTCTACCCAAAAGAGCCAAATTTCAAAAAAGTACCAGATACCCGGCCGTTTATTTTTCAAATGAACGACGATAAGTTTTAAAGTTTTTTTGTCTCTTAGGTTACCGAATCTACCCTTTTTTACTCCCTCAGATCCCTTTTGTAAGTAAATACCTTTCAAATGGTGTATATTTTTGTTCACATCGGTTGGCAAACAGAGGATGAAAGTTTTCTTAACTGTTTTGCCTTTGCCGATTAATATATAGAAATAATTTTTTTTTATTATACAATAGCTATTTAAGCTATTTATAAAAATTTTAATGCACAATCTCCTGTCTGCGTTAGCGAATTAAATACTGGGAAGGACAATGAAAACAGAATACGTATACATCATTTAAAATTCTTAGACAATATTGTAGACGAAAGTTTAATTTAAAAAAGATAGTTCGTTTTCGAATCAGTTTTTCTGCTCTCCTGAACAATTGTATTTTTGTAGATAGGGTATTGTGAATGTAGGCCCTCGATATACAAAAATGCTATATTCGGATGTGAAGAATCTTTGATACTCTCCCCTTTAAACCAATCTTAATACATATGACCTCGGAGTATTAAAATTCTTGCGATTTTACGCGTATTCAAAAAGAATGTTTAGAGAATTGGCTTTACATGAGGGATATGGTAAATTATTGCATGATCTTAATGAAATATTGCAAAACGATTTCTAGTATCATAAAAAAAATTTTATGATAAGCGGTGCAATCTGCCACTAATTTATGTTTGGAGTTATTTTGCATAAATGTAACTTTTTTGGGTGGTTGTTCTACATTTGGGTCTATAATTCTATTCCCACTGAACCGATTGTACTGGATTTCAAATTCAAGCTGCTTAGGATAACTGGAAACAGTTTGACGCCAAAATTTATTTTTACTTAAAAAAAAGTCTTTCGTAGTTAGGCGTGCTTATAACAGACGAACAGCCAGACGGGCATGGCTAACTTGACTTAAAATTACTCAAGTATTCAGAATATATACACCATATTAAAAAAGATTCACCAGATTCAGGTGGAGAGTTATTTTCTGGATCATATTGATACAAAATCTGAATATTCTATATATTGTAATTGTGTACAGCCTGTTTCCACAAATGAATATAAAAAGAATTAATATATCATCACGTGTACGTGACGAGAACCTCATCATCTTGCACATTAATCAGTTAATTTTTTTAATCTAATTCCTTAACGATCTCAGCGCTCAATAAGTTTGTTTCGAAGAGGCTATAGATCTTATGTTTTGTGGATTGTTACAATCTTAAGAGTAAATTTTTTTGTGAAAGCTAAGTTGTCCACGTTAAAGTTATTGTACGATGACAGTAAGTCACAGAGTCGGTTACGAGCTTCCTTAATACCTCAAATCGTAGACAGACATAAGGTATATCTAACAACTAATAACTTAGAAATACATATCGAAGCTTGCGCACAGGCAGAAAAACCCCATTAATCTATAGGGTACCTCCAACGAAGCTATTTTTAACGAAATTTGTTTAAATATATTATGCTTTATTTAACCATATTTCAAGTCCCCTGCAACCACATTATGCTTAAATTAGTTATTCATCAAGTAGTCAAAACCATATTATGGTTGCCCGCGAACATGTTGTGATCAATAAAAACCATAATATATTAACCACTTATAATATTACAGGGGGTCTTCGCACCACTCCTACCGATGCCCTTAGATCTGGTGGGGAAATAGATTGGATACCCTTTCCCTCATAAAAAGAACAGCCCTTGACTGCCGCTTTTCTCTAACCGATATGGCTGAGTAATGTCATATCAAGATCATAAGGGTCCCGGGAGATGACGATATACTGGGGAACATAAAGGCAGATGACCTTGCTAAACTTGGCGCTTTGTAACGGGTTCCACTAGATTTAAAAGGCGTTGGGGTGCTTCAGATCTCCTACAAACTTAAACCTGAGCGATCGACTATCGATATTGCTAATGACAGATGGGCCACAAACACTGGATGCAGGATTGCCTGGCAATAGTGACCCCGCATAGATGATGGGCGAACGATGACTTTTATATCGATGACCAAGATGGACGTTTCACTTTCGATTTCTGTTGCCACTGGACACTATAGGTATATGTCTTATAGGTAGGCATGCAGTGTCTGGCAGCCGGAGCCCATTATTACTGTCGCAGCTGTGATAACTCCTTCTCTTTCACTATCCTGTACTGGCGAGAAGACAACTGACCAAAACTGGCATTGAACCAGAGCGCTTTTTAAGCTTCCGTAAAAATTCAGGTAGGTTCTGCGGTTGGGGATCTCTTTAGTAGAACTCCAAGGTATTACAGCAGATCATTGGGGCTAAGTGTGTCAGATGGATTTTGACTGTCATTGATACCTAACACAACATATATTACGCGTAATTCAAGGGCTTAAGTCTTCTTACAAATATTCTTAAATATTTTAGGGTTTGCAGAACTTATTCGACTAAGTAGGATATTTTAAATATTAAAAACAGATTTCAAATAAAGGTACAGTTTCTGGGGCATGCGCAAGAGGTTTAAAAAATATTAAAGCAATTGACAAAGTGTTCTATTGTGTCATATTGGTTATATATGCTTAAATTTTATTATTGTGACGTTAATAAAAATATAGCAAATACAACCAATATATGACACAATAGAACACTTTGTGAGTTGCCTAATAATTTATACTTTTTTTTTTTTTTTTGCTTAGACTATGCCAAATATTAAGTAATCCATTCACATCCTAAACACAACAAATTGTAGTTTAACATTTAGTTCCTAGAAAGGAAAATATTTCATAAAATACTTTAGAAATATAATTCTACACAGAGAATTAAAATTAAAGGACATGGTGAAAATTAGATTTATATATCTTTTTTTTTCTAATATTAAATTAAGTTAAGTAACCTAGATGAAAAAAGACCCTTTTTATTAGAAACAACTATACTCTATAATTTATAAAAGGACATCATATCGCATTATATTAACAACAACACACACACATATTGATAAAAATACATATAAGTTTAAACATGCCTGGGTAAGAGAACGAGTATGAGTAACTACTCATTATAAAGAGAAAAGCCTAAAAGGAAACCATTAGTTCTTGGATAAAAAAAAAATACTTCAAAAAAGGACAAAACAAATTGTACTTACGCGTATGTTGAGACAAGTAGACGGGTAATAAAGTAAAGGACATTAGTAGTAAAAGGACCTCATACTTATATGTATGGGCAACATTTGAAAATGATAATTTGATTACAGTATTAAAAGCCTAAACTAATAGCTAAGCTTATCTTAATTTAATATTGGCACAAAAATTATTATTTAATAAACATAAAGTAAATAACAGGACAAAAAGGACTAAAAACTCTTTAGAAAAAAATTCCAAAATACACATGTAAGAAATGTCAAAGACTTAGTTTTACTTGATATATTTTTTTCCTATTATTAAATAAACATGTAAACATTTTCTTTACTTTTCAATAAAAACAAATAAAAAAAACTGACCTTCTCCAATAAAAGTTTCATATGGCCAACTTCTTTGTTTTTTTTTTTTGTTTTTTACATTCATGTGGCACTTCATATCAGCGTCTGATTTGCAAAAATGGGGAGGTTTTCCTATTTAAAATTTGTAGTGAAAATTGTGTGAGTTTAAACGTATGCAGGAAATTTTAAGCCTTAAACCACAAATCATCAAATATGAATTTTACATGCATGTTTAATGTTGAAAAAATAGTATTGCTAACAGTTCTATAAAAATCGCTCGAATATAAAAGCATTAAAAGCTTAAAAAGTTGAGCCAAAAATTGATAAGGTTTTGACTTTAAAGGTCGTGAGATTTATTTTCGGAAAACTGTGTATCTTTATATACCAACCGCAGAAAAATTTTGTTAAATATGTTTCTTAAGCCTCTATTCTTGAAGTAATTAAAAAAATTTAAGTATCGTCAAAACTGGTAATACCTGGTTAAATAAAATTCTACATCACTTGTTGTTTAAATAAATGTGCTAAGTTTTCTGGTGCTTTTTCAGTAAAACTTTAAAGTCAAACTTATTTGACATTTTTGTGCAAACTGCGTGAAAAAAGTAAAAACTTTTGCGTTGTAAAATTGTATTTATTTGAAAAAGTTTTCAAAAGTTGAGAATATTTCGTTAACATATCGTCGTGCCAAAGTTATCTTGTCGTATATCGCAAAATAAAAAAAAAAATATATAAGACCGTTTCAGAGGCTGTGGTTTCTTTCATGCAGACAAACGTGGAGTTTCGCGGAATAAGCATAAGAAAAAAAAAATAAGAAAATAAGTAAACGTTTAATTCACTTGATTAACTTTTTAATTAAAACTGATTTTATTTTTTAATAAAGGTTTAATTGAAAAAAATTGGCAAGAATTTTTTCTTAGCTGTAAATGTTGTGTTATAGCACTAGTTCAAATTAAAAATAGTTTATGAAACTTAGTGCTGTCTTTTAAAAATGGGAATAATCGGTAAATGATAACAACCAGCAACCGTATCAACGTCCGTTAGTAAAAAAGATTAAGCGCTTATAATCATACTTTTAAATAGTTTTTAGCACAATTTTCTTACCTCGATCGAGCTACTTAAAATTATTTGAACCGGTGCTTAAGTATTCGACCATAATTTTCACTGAAATCATCAGTGGTGAATGAAGGAATACTAAGTTTGTCACTCCATGTGAAACTGTTTTAATATTTGCCTAAGACCCATAAAATATATACTATATATTCTGGATCCTTAAGTTGATATAGGGTACGTTCGTAAGCGCATCACTGCGCTGCATCAGTGATTTCAAAGGTTTATATATATTTCAATGAAGTAGATATGGACCAAAAAATTTTCACATACTTCACAAAAATAATAGTCACACAGTAAAAAAAATTATAATTACTTTTTTATCTGCATTTACGAACGCACCCATAGCCATATCCGTCTGTTAACATCACGCTAACTTCTGAATAACTCCACAGAAAAGAACAATTTCGGTGTCAAATTGTTTCTAATTTCTAGCAGTTTGGAATTGAATTCCACCAAAATCGGTTCAGTAGGAAAAGAGTTATTCAACGAATTCGTAAGATATGGTAACAAATTTGATGAAGTTCAGTCTATAATTTGGGCCCTATATAAAGACCACTCAAGAAAATCATTTTAGGTCCTATGTTTCTGTGGGAGAGAAGAATAATAGAAAAAGAAGATGAAATATTTTGACATAAATTGGTTTCATATGACTAGGAATTATGACAAAAAAATCTTGAAGGAATTAGTCCATAACTGATCATAGGCCTATTCCCAAGAAACATTTAAACACTTATTTAATCAAAATATATAACTATATTGTGGCGAAATATCGCATGAACAGATTTCATATAACTATTAACTGCGGTATAAAATATAATAAGGAGCTCCCATTTAAAACCAATTTCCAAAAGTTGACTTTTTTTTCTTTTTAATAGTCATACATTTGTACAATGTACAGTCGTTAAAGGCTCGTAATCAATTAAATTTTTAATAAATAAAATAAATATTATTCTTGGTCGAGAGTTTCAAAGTTTTGGCACCGCTGAATATTCTAACTTGTTTTCGCATATGATTTACTAAATGTGGTAAAAAGACAAATATTTCGATTATAATTTTATCTAGTCCTTGTATATAAATCCTTCCAGAATAAACTGCCTGTTTAACGATTTCGAACGTTAACGTTCGCAAATTTCAAAATTTGTTTTTGTTTTAAATGTAATTTTCTATGCGAATGTTAACGTTCGAAATCGATGGCAGAAAGCCTTTTACATATAAGCAATAAAATATTACATTTGCTTATTTTCATCTACTTATTTTTCGCATTTTCTTTCTTAAGTCTGCTAGAATAGTTTGTTTATGTCATTGTTATAACATATTTATATCCAAGCCGAATATTAATTTAGTTCATTCTGAATTTTTTAAACCAAAAAAAAAAAAATCTCCAAATTAGCCACACTGTTAGCAGTCCTTCAGCAACATCAACAGTTGGTAGACAAACTAAAAAAAACGAAGAGAATAAATGAAAGGAACCAGTTAACAAATAAACATTTTGCATATGCAAACTTCCTTCCCCCCTTTCAGCACTAAGTGGTAGACATATCTCTACATTCACAGCTAAGCATAAAAACCATTACACATATGACTACAATTGAATAAGGACATGCAGTACGTAATGCTCAAACATGTGTGGGTAAACTTGGTTGTATAAATCATGGATATTAACCCATTAAAGCTTTTAGTGTCGATAAAACCCACACGCACTTTAAATGGGAAAAAAGGAAAAAAAAAACACTCGCAGCATTTTACTCACATAAACATTTACATGCAAAATATCTATTTTAAAATATGCAAAAAAAATTATTTTCTGCTACTTTTTTTTAATGTCAATGGAGTCAAAACACCCTTCTAAATTCTCTTTTTGTGTGTGTTTTTTTTACGTTTTGTCATGTTAATAACTTTTTTATTAGTTCTTTATAGTAAAATTGCAACATATATTGCCAGTTTCTTAAGTTCCCTGGAGATTACATGGCTTCGAAGTCCCCTGCTTTATTATTTTTAGCGGGGGGAATAGCAAAAAGAGGTTTTAACTCACTTTAAAATTTACCACTTTAGCATTTTTAATAGCGATTATTTGGCAAATTTCTATTCGGTTTTCGTCGAAATTGGTTGTATTTTTTTATTGTTTCGCTAGACGTTTCAATGATATTCCTGTGAAATTTTTGATATTTTGTGGTAGATTTGTTGGGAATTTACTTGCTGTTATTGTTGCTATTATTGTGGGTGGTTTATGTATGTCTTTTAACATTTAAAAGAACTACACATATGTAGAGGTTACACACTCCCATACTTTTAAGCTTATAACATAACTTTTAACTGTTGATGACCTTGTAAACGGAAACGGAAGTTGCAATTGTGTTTAATACACACAGGCACTCGCACGCATAAGATTGTATTTGTGTTAAGTTGTCTGTGTCAAGTGTAATTTTTATCATAATGATTGTTTTGTTAACACTGAATATGTTTAGAATTTATTTTTTATTTTTTTATTTACATACGAGACAAATACACGTCTGTGTGTAAACATCCTTCATAGTCATATGTGCATTTAGTTACTGGTGTGTGTGTGTATGTATGTTTATTTGCTTGTAAGTATCGGTTAAAAGGATAAAATATTTTTTCGGGTGTTTTGTGTTTTTAGTGTTGCGGCATAGAAAATTTGATTTATTAAAAAAAAGTAAAAAGGGATGTAGAATTAGATATAGAACGTGGGAATTATTTTTAAAAAATGTGCTTTTGTGGGGAAAAAATGCTTTGAAATGATTTAGCAAAAACAGGTGCAAAAATTTGCTCCGAAAATATTTCGTTTACTTTCAACAAAACGATGGAAAATTATAAAATTTTCAAACAGTCGTCTGAACAATTTATCTGTGCGTATGAGTAATATTTTTATATTTTTAGTGCCCAGGGTTGCGGTTGGAATTTTTTTTTAAGAAAGTCACAAAAAGGGTATTTTCCAAAAAAAGGGTCAACAAGGGCATTTCAAAGTAAAAAGGTTCTAGTTTTTATAAGAATTATTTATCAGTAAAGGTGTCACAAAAAAGGCATTTTAAAGAAAACAAGTTAGAGTGCTATATTCGGCTGTGCCGTAATTTTGATACCCTCCACCGACATTTTAAATATTTCAGGAGCGGGCCCTATATAATACTTATACATCATTAATTAATCTTTATAAAAGCTTAAAAAATTGATTGCGGTTTATACCTATATTAAATTATTGACTGACAATCAGAAAGCTTTTCTATTTAGAAACTTGAAATATCTTGAGTAAAATATCATGATTCGTTATAGATTTAGCCGTACTTAAATGATTTTCAGGAGGGGAACTTATATTGGAAAATACTGTAGAGTGATTTCTGATATCAAAAAACATAAATTAGAA
Organism: Pollenia amentaria; assembly: GCA_943735925.1. Lineage (NCBI taxonomy): Eukaryota > Metazoa > Arthropoda > Insecta > Diptera > Polleniidae > Pollenia > Pollenia amentaria. The sequence continues at coordinate 19,474,521 of OX031010.1, read as the reverse complement.
TACATTTCTATACAGCCGTGAAATTAGTTTTAGCATTTACAGTGAATTTCAGAATGCTGCCTAATATTGGATCTAAGGTAAATTATACACCGTATATTACAAAATTGCATGACATTTTTCTGGCCATATGATATCTTTATCTGCTACGGCTTTAGGCATATTAAATTAATTTCCCAGAGTGTGCTTTGTATGGGGCGTATGGTAAATGTTGGACCGATCATCATGAAATTTATTAGTGTCAATTCTAGTCCTATAAAACTGTTTAGAATTAAATTTGATTATGATAAAATTTTTTATTAGGCTTTCTAAACTATTTTCCGGAAGTAGCCTTTATGTGGGGCATATGGCAAATTATGGACCGATCTTAACGAAATTTAACACTAAGATTTCCAGTCATATAAAATGAATTTGTGCGAAATCTTATATCATTCCGTGAATTATTCCATAATTTATGTTAATTTTTGTAACAAAATTATCAATTTTTTAGGGTGGTGATTCCACATTTTAATTCATAGCTCTGATCCTTCTAAACAGATTTAGCTGAATTTTTTCGTTCTATCTGTTGAACCAACAATTTGTACCTCTCCATTGTTGTCTACCTCTCCATGGTTGAATTTGTCAGACATTGCAACAAAGATATGTCAAATTAAGTTGGCCAAAAAACTTGACGTTAAGTTGTTACTCGCAATTAATAACGTGCAGTAAGGTTGAACCGCCCTTTATATATATGTACATATATCGTTACCTTAAACGCAAAATGGCCCTAACGAAGCAAAAATTATATATCCGATTCTGGTGTATTGCATCAATACAAATGTCCATCAAATGCAATATTTCGACCAAAGTTAGCGATCTTAGTTAAAAAAAAAACAATCGGCCCTATCTACAAAAGATTAAATGATAAGTGCAAAAAAAAAATCATTTTAAAAATTAATCATTTTAAATAGTTTTCTGATTCTTCTGTAAAAGTTTCAAATTGTTAGACAGGGCCTTTTGCGTTTTTGGTAACGATATCAGTTGTGTTCTAAGGGAAATTGTACTTTAAATGTTGACTTGTACTTCACTATCACAAAATAAGTACAGAAATCCTAAGAAACTATTTTTTACGCGTACTAAATATTTTGTTATTAAGGCCCTAACCATGTAAAACGCAACGCAACGCCAAAGAACTACATTGAAAGAAAAACAATGTCAACATTTTTTGTAATTTTGTTGTTACTTTCTACAGAAATTCATGTACCGTTTTAAAATTTTCAAAGCCACAAGATAAGCAGCGTTTGAAATTTTAAAACGCAACGTGAATTACTGTAGAAAGCCACAACAAAATTACAAAATATTAATGATTTAGTTTTTGCTTTCAATGTAATTATTTGGCGTTGCGTTGCGTTTTACATGATTAGGGCCTAAATCTTAGCTTGAAGTCCATTCTTCCAGATCCTTTTCGAACAAAGCATGGATTTTCAAGTTTCTACTATGAGTTTGTTTTAAAGTTTATTTTCATGCAATACTTATTTCGAAAACACTTGTTTAGCTGAAGCACTACTACATATATTCAGCAGTGTTGCCAAAAACAAAATGTATTACTAAGAAGGGTAATAAAAGTCACAGGAAATAGTTAACAAATTATACAGAAGGCTTTAAAAAAGGGTCATAAAAGATATCAATAGCGTCGAAAATGTGTCAAATTAATACTTAAGTATCACAGCGGTAACACTGGTAGTACTACCCAGACTTTATTCATCAACAGGTAAGAATGCTCTATTCAGTTGTGCCGAGTCCTTAATGCCCTCGAACATTAATTGTATTAATATTTATTTATTTCTGTTCAATTGTAATGAATTTGTAATTAAAAAAAAAAAAAAAAAATGGAATGTTTAGTTTCACTCCGGGTATTGGTTTTATACGAAAGCTATGGCCAATTGAGAACTGAGCCTTAAAAGTTTATATGTACCTTCACTACAATATTGGAAATATTGAAGTTTTTTCCCAAAGTGGACTTTATATGGGACCTATTGTAAATTATTGATCGATAATGGGAACATTTTGAAGTGTGATTTCTAGCTTTATACCACTTAGTTGAAGCAAAGTTCTCCTGCTTAAATTGATCCAGTCGAAAAAATATGTAAATCTTCTTTCATTGCTTTCGAAATTACCTAAAAGGCAGTTCCACAATATTTTCCTTAATAGAAACTTTATTATACACTGAACTCCATTCGTGAACAAAAATATGGTTGAAGTCAACCATATTTTAAGAGCTGCATACTATGGTTGGTTTTTAACAATGCTAATGCTTGAATGCAACCATATTTTGGTTAAGTACGACCATAATATGGCTAAAATTTACCACAACTTGGTCGAACCTTACCATAATTTAACCATAATTTCGTCGAAATGGACCATAATATGATCAAACTTAAACATAATATGGTTAAGATAAACCACAATATGGTCAAAATTACTTATAAATTATTCATAATAACAATAGCATGATTACAAGGGGTTTACACGGAATGAGAAACTGAGTAACCTTCATTCACCACTAGTGATGGAGGGTATGAAAATAGAATACATCATTTCCATTTACTCAGCTTAAAAAATTAATTTATTTCCAATTTAAGCATTAATATATTTTTTAATACACTAGTACTTTATCCTTAATGAAAGCATCAAATGTAATAATTTTTTTTTTTTGTTTCGTCATATTTTTTTAACCAGCTTTTCTTTTATTATTCGTTGCTAGAAAGTAGAAGGAACGTGGAAGAACCCAAATTAATTTTTAATAAAACTCTTTATACAAAAAATAAGAACATAAAATTGAAATACATAATCATAACTTTCAATATGCAGCTCCTTTTGCCCGACTCCTTTAAGAACCCACAAGTACTTTGTGATTAAAAAAATATTTTACGAAAACTCATTGAGACTTAACGTCTCTGTAAGTTTTCTTTTTCTTTCATTTATTTTGCTTTTATAAGCTTTTTTACATACATATTTACCCATTCTACCCATTACATCGACAATATACTCCTTTTCTTTTACTTTATTCACTCTTCTGTTTTTGTCCTGGTTAAGATTGTTTTTTGTCTTCTCGGGACATGCTGAGGAAGATGTGGAGGAGAAGTTGAAGAACAAAAAATGCTAAATACACATAAAAAATAATATTTATAAAAAAAAAAATGCGAAAATAAAACGAAACAAAGGAGATGAAGAAAATTTTGTTAAAAAATTCTAAATTACAAACAACCCCTTTTTTGTGTGTGTGTTAACGAAAAAATATTCTTTCTGTTCTTTATATATATTTTTTATTTTTTAACTTTATCGCATTAAAATGTCATGAGATTGGAGCTTTACATAAAAGACAGAGAATTAAGAGAATCGAATCAAGTGGATATGTGGAAAAGATTTGCATGAGCCCCTGCCGTATGGCCTTATCTGATGGTGGATTTAAATCACTTTGGAGTAAAACTATGCGTCTCTCAGTCTCCCAGGTAGCAATTTGAGTGTGTATTCCGACAAGATTATACACTTGCTGGATCTATCTAATCTCCACTGCTTTTGAATAGCAACATCACCTAGGGATATTCCTAATTTTCGATGTAAAATACAGATGAAAAATGTGAAAAAAACATTTCCCTTTATTAAAATGTTCGAAAGAAATATGAACTAAATTATAAGCATTATTTTTTCTGAAGATCACTTTACTGAATTTTAAACAGTCCAAAAATGGCGAAAAAAAGATTTAATTTTTTTTTTTCGATATTTTAGCAATTTTGAGGTACTAGATGCAGTTTTTTTTGGGTTTGTTTGCTTTATACTTTTGCTACAATTGTGCCTAAGACAGGAAAACAAAATTCCAATTAGTTTCCAGATATACCCGTGAGCAAAGTTCCATGTTCTTCGGAAAAATCTAGTTTTAGCTAAAAAAAATTTACAAAAATCCGAACAGCAGGTAAAGCTAGAAAAAACATTTTGTTAGTTTCACTAATGGCTGCTTTACACTATCGCACAAGTCTTACGTATTTTGAAAAAAAAAAAAAAAAAAAAAAAAATACAAACCTGTCATAATAAGTTGTTAATTTTTTTGAAATTTTTCAAACAATAATTTGATCAGGGAAGCATTTTGTAAAAATACTTAAGACTTTGTGGGATTGTGTATAACGGCTTTAAGTACTTTGAGTAATTCCACACGTGAAGGAGTTCGAATTTAATGTGTTGCACTGTGTTATCAAAAATTTTAACTTATGTTCTGCCGTGTTAAAGTTATTTGTTTTTAAATCTGCGTTATCTACATATATATATAAATCGGCAAAGGCAAAACAGTTAAGAACACATTGGTACTCTGTTTGCTAACCGATTTGAACAAAAAGTACACCATATGAGAGGTATTTACTTACAGTAGTGCACAATATATATTTCATTAAAATCTGCGGGGGGTAAAAAGGGTATAAATAAGGGATCCAAAAATTTAATGGCCTATATAAAATTATATTTAAAACAAAAACAAAATTCTAAAATTTGTTTTTATTTTAAATTTAATTTTCTATGCGAACGTTAACGTTCGAAATCGAGGAACAGGCTGTAATTCTTATCGTTGTGCTTTAGAAAAATAAGAGGACTTTTTTAAAATTCGGCCCTTTTGGATACTAAACGGGTATAACCTGTATTTTACAACTTTTTTGTCACCCCAATTAACTTTTAAACCAACAAACATAGAAATTTGGTACTTTTATGCGGAAAAAAATCATCAAAAAGGGAAAATACGGGATATAAATTTCTTTTTCTTTTAAGCAAGTGGTAATTTTTGAATTTTCTATAAAATTGAACGTAGAAACATAAAATTAAACATGCAGAGTGATTGAGAAACTTTATCCTAGAAAAGACTTTTTTGTCCTTTTTGGTTTTTTTAACTGGTAATTTCTGATTTTTTTTTTTTTTATATTATTGTAATGTAAGTGGAAGAGTACATATAGACTGGAGGCTGGTCACTCGCCAAACCGACTCACTAAGACGAATAAAAAACAAATGCTCGAAATATGTTAATTCATTTTTACTTATATTTATGATTTCTTCATATTCGCATAAATAATTATGGTCGAATTTCGACCAGTAGGCAAACACTAGCAATATTAAAAGCTCTTAATAGCGATAGTGTAAATGCCATCTTATATTATTCGAAAGTAAATAAAAACATAGCGTTAGCGGTGTACAAAATTGTTAAGCCTTCTGCACGGTTGGATTAACTTTTTTTTAAAAATGTTCACAAGCCATTTGCTTTTTTCCGTTCTAATACTTAAATTACTTTATCGGTATCAAAGTCTTCGAATTATTTCCATTATAATCCTATATTTGTGGCTTTGAAGTGATTGTGGAGGGTTGTTTCATAAAAACGCAAAACTGGTGTCGACGTTTATTATGTTATTTTCGATTAAAAGTCTTTCTATGCATCCTTTTTACTGCATTATCTGGAATGGTCTGACAGTTAACCAGATACAAGTTATTCTGTAGTTGGTAAGGAAGTAGGTTTTGATTTTCAGGGAAATCTTTCCAACAATTAAATATAACTTAATGTTGACTTATCCCATATACAGACAAAAATCAAAAAAAGCATCAATTTGCGAATTAAACATTACCAACGTTTTATTATTAATGCATTCTTTTAAACTACCTCCCTTTCACCAACACCATGAAAACAACAACACCAACACCACTAAGAAACTCTTAAAAAGAGTGCTGTGCTTCTAACAAAATAAAAAGAAAAATTAAGAAAAAAAAATAAAAAGCTTGTGTAACGATGCCGCCGCCGGTGAAATATTTAAGACGCGAAATTTATAATGAGTAAAACCCTTGTATACTAAAACCCCCTTTTTTCCCCCATCCACCCAACATTTCTTTAAATAAAAAAAATTAAAAGCACCAACAAAAAGAAAATAACAACAACACCAAATGTTTCCAAGCGACATAGATTACGCGCCCGTTAAAAAAAATAATAGCAAGAACTCAAAGTATGCGGGGCAACTAGGGTTTCTAATTTCCTGGACTTTTTCCATTCCCGGGAGATCATAAAAATTTTCTTTAATTCATTACACAGAAAAAAGTTTCTTATGAATTAAAAAAATGGTTTAAAAAGTATTTAAATTTAATTAATGTGATAATCGAATCAATTTTTTTTTTTGTTGAAAGAAAATTAAAAATATAATTTTGATTTAATTAATATTTAAGTTGTTTAGAAATAAATTTTTTAAAATATTAATTAAATATCAAAAAATATTAATTGATTTTTTCGTTTAAACTTGTAGAATTGTTGTTGGGCATAGTCAATATTTAATTAAATATAATAACACATTGTTTGAAATGGCAAAGTTTTTTGTAATTTTTTTAATTAAAATTAAAAATATCATTTATTGAAAAAAAATATTCACAATTTTACAATTTTCAGTAATCAATATAATCATTTTGGTAATACGTGCAAAATCAACAAATTGGTTGCTTGATATTATGAATTTGGTATACATTTGTTGATAAGAGAAAATTGTTAATTTTTTCTGTGTATTGGCAAACACTAAGGCCGGGTTTTTGTGATATGGTTTAAGTTTTAACTTAGTTTAACGTGTACATTGAAACTCGGATTTTAACGGCGAAATTAGTTTTTTTTTTAATTTTATTAAAGACCAATTTTTGAAGCAGCACTAAGCTGTTCCGTCAAAATTTTGTATATAAACTTGCCTATCGCGGCACAAACCTGTTTTCAGATTAACTAAATCTAGTTTATCTGTGGTCTCAAAAACCCAGCCTAAGAGTTTTATACACTAAAATGTGATTATTCAGTAAAAATTGAATAGTTTGCATTGTCACATTTAAGACATAAGAGGTTAGAGGATGTCGCTAAGATATGTGCCAAAATGCTCGATATTATCATAAACCGCGGTAAAAATTGCTGAAATTTATTTCGAGTAGGCACCTTAAAAGATTTTTCTTAAAATCACAAGATTCAACAATCCTGTTTCATCATGTTCATCATGTTTAACATTTTTTTTATGATTCTGTCGGACAATAAGTTTTTTGATTTCTGCCAAACTTAAACGGCCGAGATAATTGCCATGTACACAGCTGCAAAGCACTTCCGGTATGGTGAGTTAACCAGATATCACATTAATACAGATAGTAAAGCGGCCATAAGATCCCTGCAGAATGTGTTTTTCACATGAAAATTGTCCAAGCATACATTCACGACCTCGAGTCCGAGCGGTTAAACAAATGATATAAGTGGTTTACTCCTGAGGAGTAAGCAACCTGTTGCACGCAAATTTCATCTTATTGCCAGTTAGAGATGGTTTGATGAAACTACTTGTGAGAAAACCAGAAAATTCTGCCCTCTATAGATAAAAAAAAGGACGCGGCGGGCTTTTAAGCTGTCCAGACTTTACTTCTAGAATCAAATTGCGGCTATAACTAGCCACTGGCCCAAAGGCTGGAAACAAAATTTGTCACTCTGACATTGATTTGAATATGATCCACTCTTCTACTGAATCCATCGGATGGGCGAGTGAGAATTTCTCCTGTTTCACAAACATGGTAACACAATCGGAACTGATTGCTGGACCCACTTGAGCTGTGTTTGATTGCGGCTGATCATGGAACCTAACCTACGCGTTTTCCTTTCTTCCCTTTTATGTTGCTTAGAAATCTCTTACACAGAAAAAAGTGTTTTATCAATTAAAAAAATGGTTTTAAAAGTATTTTAATTTAATTAATGTGATAATTGAATCAATAATTTTTTTAGCTGAAAAAATTTAAAAATTTAATTTTGATTTAATTAACATTTTAGTTGTTTTGAAATAAATTTTCAATTGAAATTTTAATTAAATAACAAAAAATCTTAATTGACTTTTTTCGTTTAAAATAAAATAATTTAAACATGTAGAATTGTTGTTGGGAATTGTCAATATTTATTTAAATAAATTAACACATTGTTTAAAATTTGAAAGTTTTTTGATCACTTTTTTAATTAAAATTAAAAATATCATTTATTGAAAATATTTTTTCAAAATTTTTAGTAATCAATATAATAATTTTGGTAATAGGTGCAAAATCAACAACTTGTTTGCTTGATATTATGAATTTAGAACAAATTTGGTGATAGGAGAAATTTAATAATTTTTTCTGTGTAACAAAAAATCTTAATTGACTTTTTTTGTTTAAATTAAAATAATTTAAACATATAGAATTGTTGTTGGGAATTATTAATATTTAATTAAATAAATTAACACTTTGTTTGAAATGGCAAAATTTTTTTATCACATTTTTAATTAAAATTAAAAGTATCATTTATTGAAAATATTTTTTCAAAATTATAATATTCTTAGTAATCAATATAATCATTTTGGTAATAGGTGCAAAGTCAACAACTTGTTTGCTTGATATTATTAATTTGGAATAAATTTGGTCATTGGAGAAATTTAATAATTTTTTCTGTGTACACTTCGGTAATTGTTGAAAACATGTTTAAAACAACACCCCCTCTCGGCTAATTAATTGAAAGTTCAGCTCCTAAAATTCCAGGAAGATGCGTTATGATTTTCTCCGTTCGAAAAAAGTACTTTTATTTTTTCCAAAATTGATAAGCTGGAAAAACTTTAGGAGAAATCTCCCGGAACTACCTTTCGAAAAATGTCCAGGAATTACTGGGAAATTTGTCCTGAGTAGAAACCCTAGGGACAACAAAAAAAATTTGGAGTGGAGCAGGCAAATGAGAAGATATGCTTTTTCCTTTTTTAGGATTTTTTCTTCTAGGTTTTTTTTTCTTCATTAGAAAACAACCGAAATGAGAAGGAAACATGCTTTTAGCAACATTTGTATCCATTATTTATGATGGAATAGAGTTACATTTTTAATGTTTTTAAACAAATTTTTCATCATTTCGTTTTTATTTTGCAGTGTTGGGCTTTAAATTAATGTTGGTTTTTTTTGGATGAGAAATTAATGAAATAAATTACGCCTTAAAAATTAGAAAGTTGTAATTTACACTTTAATTCTAGGAGATTTTACGGAATTTTTACTGCATACACAAGGGCACTTCAAAATCGAGTCTTTTAGGTGCCCTTAATTAAATCATTCCAATAATTCTAAATACCTAGACCGAAAAAATATTTCTTTTAAGGATGGAGAATTAAATTTCTTATACAACAGATTCTATTTCAAATTAGATCGAAAATAGTAATCGAGTTGTAAAAAAAATAGTAAAAGTTCGAAAAAAAAACAACTAAGTAAAGTCGGTCAAGCCCGACCATATGATAGCCTAATGTATTTGATCCATCGCTAAAATTTTTCACATGTACATACAGAGGTTGGCCAAGTTAGCATTGAAGACCCACAAGGTTTCAAAAAAAAATTAAGAGAAAAATAAGAAACTGAAACATCCTATTTTGCAAAATTTATTTTCTATACTCCATTGAAATGGGGTAAATTGTTTTGGTTTTGAGGGCGGGGGTGGGAGTGAATATTCAATTTTCTTCTTCTGTATCCACAACTGCATCACCATTTAAAATAAATACATATGTGTCTTACATGCAGTGTGACCAGATCTTACAATTTTTAAACAGCTAAATCTGGCATGAAAAAATGCTAAAAATGGTTTTAAAAAATGCTACAATTGTTTTTAGATTTTTGTTAAAAGTTGAATTATAGTATCAAATTGTATTCGGATCTAAATTAATTTTATAATTTAAGAAAAGTTGGAGTCTTAGAATTACTATTTTTCCAGCAGTTAAGAGCAAAAGTTTTTTTCAGATATTTCGGATTGGATTAACAAGAAATGTTTAGGCATTTATACTGCAGAATTTTTATCTTGAGATTGAAATATAATTGTTTTAAATGCAACTTCATATAAAAATTGTACGGTAAGCCTCGATTTAAGCAGTACTTCATTAACGCTTCATTCGATATAACACGGAGCAATAATGCGCTTACGGTAATTTAATGGAACGCGATTAATAAAGTTGTATTTCTGCCAACTAATACAACATGTCAGGGTATTTATTATTTAAACGTTAAAATCTTACTAGTTTAAGAAGTCCCTAAAATTTATCTTAGACTAAGTGAAAGAGAATTCAAATTTATGTATATCAGAGTTATGGAAGGTATTTTTAATTTTAGATTGCATTAAAGTCTTTAAAAAAGTTAAAATAAATTTAGACTAAATTGTTGCGGAAAAAAACTCTAAGCCGAAAGACGTTGGTAATAACAACATTGGAGCCCCCCATTGTCATCGGAAATTTCTGAACTATTAGAACTATTTGAATCTATTTTAATATTTAATAATAATATATTATAAAATAATAATTTTTAACAATATGAATTAGACAATTTCATACATTTTTAAAAGGGCAAATATAATAAGTAAAATATTAATTATATGTTTTAATTTAACGCGATTTTTAGGCCCCGAAATAAAATTTTGTATGTATCTGATGTCTTGATTTACACTACAATATATGTTGAATTCTTGGTTCAAAAACGATTTTGTACTATTTTGTACTTGTTTTTTTGCGAATTTTATTTACGCGTTCTTTATTCGGGCCGAATAACTCTCATAAATTGAGGCTTACCTGTACTTTTATATCGAAATAATTAAATGTCAAATAATTTTTAGTCAAAATTTATAATTTATAAATTAAATTTATGTTTAATCCATCAAACTTTTATTCCAAATTTTTGAAATAAAGCTTAACGAAGCTAAACACTTTTTATAAAAATGCTAATATATTTTTATAAAAGTGCTTAATGCAAATGTTGTAGCTTAATCAATATATTTAATGCTAATTTTAGCTCCAAAAACGCCATAATGGTCACACTGGTGACACGGCGTCAAATAATATTATTATTTTATTAAAAATTTTTGTTATTTTATTTTTGTATGCACTACATAAATTTCTGTATAGAAAAAATTACATAAAAAGATTTATATATTCAAATCTCTAAAAAGTACTTAAAATGTGCTTGAAGACTTTAGATGATAAATGGGTTACCAAAAAAGTACCAAAATTATATTTTTACCCTTTTTCGTCCCCTAAACGTACACATTTCAGAGAACAGCCAAAGACCTGTGCACTTTTCTTTTGGTTTTATAATTTTACATCGACCTTTGTTAGATCACGAGATCTTGCTGTATCTACACTTCGGAAGGGGAGTCGATATGAAAAAATTTCAAGTCTCTTGCTTACGCTGTTTAGGCTGGGCGATGATAACCCAGCTTTTATTTTAAAGTATGAAAATCGACTTTAAAGCCCTTAAAATTACAAAAAAAATATTATTCACTTTGCTGCTGTATTAATAGTACCATGTTATCCAAGATCCAATTTATGCTAGGAACACAACTGGGGCGAACGACGAATTTTTGGCCGCGAATATTCGTCGCCAAAAATAAAAGAGAAAATGCACACAATCAGGGCGCCGGCGAAAATTCGCCAGACGCGGCGAACTTTAAATAGATTTAATTATATTTCATATGCCGGCGAACGACGAACAAATCAGTACTAGGTGACCATGTGTGGTTTTAGTTAAGAAGTAGTTTAGTAAATAAAGTTACTTTTTACTTTAATAAATGTTTTTTTTTTATTGTATAACACATAAAATAAGTATGCAAAGTATTTGGCTATAAAAATAGTTTTTAGTTGTGTTTTTGATTATGTGTTTGTTTTTAAGCATTATTTTTTTGAACAGGGTCAAACTTTTTCTCTCTTTTTTCACAAACAGTAATCAACTTTCTCAATTATAAAAGCTGCCAGCTATTCGTCGTTATTGTGCTTCACACGACGAATTTACTCAGCGAATTTTTACAGAAAAATTCATCGTGTAGGGCGAAATTCGTCGTTCCTCCCAGTTGTGTTCCTAGCATTAAGTAATGAGTGGTATGGTTTGAAGTTAGCAAAAAAAATACTTTTTGGCCAGAATGGACCATTGTGCTGTGGTGAAGGGTATACAATTTTTGTAGTTAGAAGCTCTACATAGAAAAAAATCTCGTAATTTGTTTTTCAATTAAACCATTAGCCAGAATTAAATCAGTTTTATTTTTTCAAATTTTATGAAGTGAATAAACAACATTACTGCAGAAAATGTTGTTAATATTAAAAAATGTTTAATTGATACTATTACATTTTACAAATTTAATTAATTTTTTTTTATTAATATCACAAATTTTAATTTTTTTTCTGTGTATAATAATAATTTTATGTCTTAAAAGTTAAATATCAATAAATCTTTGGATAAAAATTAAAAAACTGCAAGGAAATCTCCGAATTAGAGAAAAAATATATCCTACAATTCTCAAAGATTATGCCTTAAATCCAATCTAAGAATTTGGGGAAAATAAATCGTTATATTATAGCCTTTAAATAATAATTACTTAAAATTGTGGGATTTTACAGATTTTTACTAAAATCTTGATAAATCACTAATGGCAAATTCAAATTATATTCTGTTCAAATTTCCCTTTAAATTTAAAATTTTCCAAAACAATAAAGTAATATAAATACACAAACATAAAATTTCTTTAAATTAAACTTCTAATTTAAATTAATACGATGATTACATGATGTAGCTCCAGACCAAGAACCCAACGCTATACCTTTATTCTCCAAACATTCTAGCCACCTTCTGCTGTGACAACAACCTCCCACTCCCCCTCCCCCTTTCTAGCATCATTTTATTATAAAAAAAAGAAACATAATAAGCAAACGAAATGACATGCTCTTAACTCGTAAATTTTAAAATTCAACCCTTAAATTTGTTTGTCGTGTCTAAACCACCCAACCATTTTGGAGGTTTTTTTTAACCAAATGTTGTTGTAATATAGACGTGTATGTAGCAAAAAAAAAAAAGGATATAGAAAAGTCAATGTACGTAAACTCTGGCAACATCTTTAAGAAAGGAAAAAAAGAAGTAAAACAACAACAACATAAAACTTAAAGCAGAGATGCCATTATGAAAGGGGTCGCAGGTGCAGAGTTGTATAAATGTATTCTTGTTGAAGCGCGTGTTGTTGTTGCTATTATTTTTGGTAAGATAAAACAACAAACAAAGTGTTCAAAATAACAAAAAAAAAAAACGCCAGCAGTAAAGAAGAAGAGTAATGTTATAACGGTATATGGCTGGCAATACACTCCTGCTTTAAAAGCGAAAGCGTATGCAAATGAGTTTTAAAAAAAACTCACACAAAGTCAAGCATTTTTTTTTTGCCTGTAACTCTAAGAGGGTGGAAATTCTTTCTCACTGCTACGATGGGGTTTTGATAAAAGGATTTTTATACATTTTTGTAGTTGTTTCGCGCTCTTTCATACATTTTTATAGCTTTAAAGTTACTTCTTTTTTTGTACTTAGAATTTTTTTCTGTACTAAATGGTGCCATGGGTTTTGTTGTTCTTATATTTGATGGAAATCTTCTTTGGTGGAAATATTTCGTTCATTCGTTTCCACGTTTTTCCTTGTTTTTTTTTTGGGTGTGTGTGTGTGTTTGTGTGTTTGTGTGTAATTTAAGCGAACTTGTTTTTTGCATAAATTACGAAAGGAGTAATATGGAAAAATATGTATGTACATTCAGTGTATTGAAAGTACGATGCTTGTTTTAATTTTCCTATCTTATGCTTAACATTATATTTTTGCACGCTATATTAGGTATTTATTGTATGTAAAATTTTTATTTTATTTTACCACATGGGAAGTACTGGTTGAAACCAGAGTTAAAAAAAACATTAGGCAAACATAGTGTATTTTTTGAAAACTCAAACTCTTTAACTTCTTTTTTGTGTTTATGAACTTGTGCACGAACAAAATATGGTACACAACGCATGTGAGCTGACCAACTTGTTTTAGCGAACGTATGTGTTCTGTATTTGTTAGCGAAGGCATACTGAACTTTTAATGTGCTGACCTCACGTTTAATGCATTTGGGGTGCTAACAAAAAAAATATGTCATTTCATTTAATTTATAACTATCGAAGATATGAGAATTATGGCATCGCTATATACTCGATTTTGTTCTGATAAAATCAGGGAACTTGTATCCAAAATTCGATCTTTCTTGCATATTTTTCATATAGAGCTCATCAATTTGCGGTTGATTGGCCAATGAATCACACAAGTTACAGAGATAATTGCTTTAAGCCGCACTGTTCGCCTGTGGAATAATCTACCATCAGAGATAATTTCAGTGACTTTCAACTCAGAGAAATTCAAATTAAAATACATTACATTGCATAGGGGTCGTCGCCTGAGCCCTGGTCCTGAATAAAAACAAAAATATGGATCTGAGTGGAGGCTTTCATATCCTATATTAAATATATGAAGACCCTCAACAAACTAGAATATTTCATAGCTCAAAGTGTATATTAAGCCTTAGGTCCAGTGATGTCAGGTAAGGGGATTAATGCCCAAATTGGGGATTTTATTTGGAAAACGGGGATAAAATATTCGATTAGCGGATTGGGGATTTTATTTAACATTTGGGGATTTTGTGGGTATTTTTTCTTATTTTTATTATCATTATATTTTTTATAAAGCTGGTAAGTTTTTTACTAAATCATAGTTCAGACTTGCAATTTTTGATGATGAACTTTTTTTTTAATTCTGCTTTGAAATTGCATTAGTGTCCAGATTATGGAATACTAGTTTTGCAATTTTTGTATTTTCATCTTGTCTTTCCTCTTCTCATTTTTATAATTTATATTTAAATACAAATACACCTACAGTAGAGCGACTCAAAAAAAAGAAGTAATTTTGTTACCCCTCTGAAAATAAAGGTTGATATGTTTTATGATGATTCCCAAAATATTTTGGTTCTAGCGTTGACCATCCGTGAACTGGATCATTTTTAAAAAAGGTATTTTTTCAGTTTTTCGAATTTTGTTGTACTTTGCTCCAAGACGACATAAATTAAATTTGGTATCATCGAAAAGAGTTTTTGAAGCAGCATCCAATGGTATATGAAACTTGCGACCTACTAATTGAGATATTTAACTAAACACATATTTTCGTTTCGGGTTTTCAAACAAATTCTACGTATGTGGAAATAATGTTCTGCTTTTCAAATTGAATCTATTTTAAAATAATTTAAATTCATTTTTTTTTGTAATTATTCATATAAAACGTGAAAATCGCGATATATTTTATCTTTTTTTATATATAGGCAATATGGGTATCAAATTTTTTCATTTTTCAATAAAGTTTTTAGATATTAAAACATACCTGCTTTACTTTTACTGCCAACACTGAATCTATCTATTTTATTTCGTCTTCAAAACCGTAGCCCAAATCCATTGTATCTAATGCAAAGTAGGATTAATCTGTTTCTTATGCCTCAATTATTTTTGTTACGGCTTTACTAAATACACTCAAAACTTAGTCATCGTCCAGACTTGCAATTTTCGTTGCAGCAATTCTTGAGTTTATTGGTGAAAGGGGTAGGAAGATTGGGGAGGGGTACTCAGTTTCATGTACTCTACTTCTCTGTTTTGTTTTTTTATTCTTACAGTTTTTAGCTTAAAGTCGGTCTAACCGACTCACCCTGTATGGAGCTGAAAAAAGTGTTTTTGTTACCCCTCTGAAAATAAAGCTTGATATGTTTTATGATGATTCCCAAAATATTGTGGTTCTAGCGTTGACCATGCAACAAATGTTTAAGCGATTTCCAACAAATCTAAATTTGTTTAAGACATACAAACATTTTGCTCCAGATTTAGCCAAGTTGATATTATTATTATACGAATAACAATCATCTAAAAATAATTCAACTTTTTGCGACACGATTGAACCATTCCCAGAAATGAAAAAGCTGGTTAATTCAAAGAAATATGCACAAAACATGATCAGTACGATAAATTTGATTGTGAACTGTTTGAATTTTTGAATCAAATTAACATTTAACATTCGATGTATAATTCTAGTGTCAAATTAAAAACAAAAACGTACAAATGAAATGCTATACAAAGATAATATTGTAAGACTAAATTTGTATAAGTGGGGCTATTTGGGAATGAAAAAATAATTTGTTGGAAATTTTTGGAGATAAAAATTTACATTTTGGGAAAAAGATTTGAAAAACATTTGGTAGTCCTGCTGAGGTCCTTTTTCGCTTCTAATGGCTTGAAAGTAAATGAAGTTATTTTTTAGCATTTCCTTTGAGATAATAAGTTAATGATCTCTGAGTTTATTTCAATCTGTCAGCGGGTAAGTGCTGGGCAGAAATCTTATATTACGGAGAATTGGATGATCTTTGGTTAATTAAAGTTGCGTTCTTGATTATTAGACAAAGTTAAACTTGAAAAAGTTCCTTGCGAGATGTTAAATTCACTTTGTGCTGCTTATCCCAATTGTCTAACCTCGTGTAGATCTTGCTTTGTCGTAATTGCCGATTCAATACTTTTCTTATTTATTTTTCTTTTTTAATGACTTTTTTTAAATAAAAAAAATCCAATGAAAATTTCAAGAGAGAAAGAGGAAAAGCAAAACAAACACGGGGAAATAATAAAACACAAAAAAAAAACGTATCATAGAGGTTGGGGTGGAGGTGACATAGAAGAAGGATAAAAGATTGGAAAATGAAAAATGTCTTTGTATTTAATGTATATTGCCCTTATATTTCTTAATAAGCTCAAAAATTTAAAATAAAACTTATTAAAAAAGTAAGAAATATGCAAAAAAATCAATCATCATCTTTAAATTTTTCTGAAATAAATTTGAAAAAATTTTTGTTATTAAGAAATTAAGATAAAATTTCTAAACACATAAAAAAATAAAAATTGGTTAAATTAAAAAATTTGTGATATTATTAAAAAAATTATTTAAATTTGCACCAGTAAACAAATTATTAGTGTCAATTAAATTTTTTTTTTTTTTTGATATTAACAACATTTCATGCAGTAATGATGTTGATATAAGTAAACGTTTAATTAATTGATTAAATTTTTTAATTAAAAGAGATTTTATTTGTGATTATGGACATTGGCAATTGGCAAGAATTTTTTTTTGCAGTTTCCGCTTAAGGAATAAGTTTGAAAATTAACTGACAAATGTCTTGTTTGACCTTGACTTGGAAATGGAAAACTAAATGAATGAATACTCACATGTAAATTTAAAATATTTCTGCCACAGTTTATAATTAAGGCTGAATACCCTCTTACAATATTCTGTCATTAGTTCTGCTTGAAAACCACAAAAGCAGAAAATAGCAAAATAAAGAGTTTAATTTCGAGAAGTCAAAAGTATCCTTTTAATGTTAATTGTAACCAGCCACCACCACATCTTTGCAAACGTATCCCTATAAATAACACAACATTAACAGCCCAGCACAATGACATTTTACAAACAAAGCATTGCGAATTTTGCGAATATTTATTCATTGATTTACGATTACGAATGATTTTTTTCGGTGTTCCGAAAAAAAAGAGTCTGTGTAATTGTTATTTTCTTTTCTAACACATAAAGTATGTATGTAGATGTTGTTCGTGCATGTGTCTCTACTTGTGTGAGTTAGTATCTAAAGAGGACATGTGTTTTACGCGCGCAAAATTTCTATTCTAATACTTTTGCCAAAACGACAAATACATACAACACATTTTCAATGTAGACTGTAAACAATAGCCAACCATGTAAACAAACTGAAAGTCAAGTCAATCTATATGAAAAACAGGACGAAGACATTATATTCTCTCTTATTCGATTACAACTTTTAAAGTACTCGCAGAGCAACAGTTTAGTCTGACAATTGTCGAAAAAGAATTAAAAATCAAGGACGTGCTAAAACAGCATGTTGCAAAAATTTAGTTTTTTTTTTTTTTGTTTAATTTTGAAATGTTGAAGGCAATAAACTATTGTTAAATTAGGTATCAGGATCAGGACATATTAAAAAATTCTATTCAAAACTAGGTCAGGTCTAACTTTGTTAAATATATTATTACATTGATGTATGAGAATTTTTTTTAAGGCCTAATTCATAAAAATATAGGCGTATAACAGGTTTATAAAATCAATTTTAAATGAAAATTTGCTTAATAAACCTTTTATAAATCTAAAATATTTTTTTATGAATAAGGGCGTAAGTGTATAAGATGACACTTAGGCCCTAATTGTGTAAAACGCAACGCCAACATTACATTGAAAGCAAAAACAAAGTCAAAAATATTTCATAATTTTGTTGTTGCTTTCTTCAGAAACTCATTTTGTTTTTTAAACGCCACAAGATATGCAGCGTTTGAAATTTAAAAATTCAATATGAATTTCTGTAGAAAGCCACATCAAAAATTAGAAATATTTTTGACAATGTTTTTGCTATCAATACAATTTTTGACGTTGCGTTTAACACAATTAGGGCCTGAATAATGACATAACAATTTGCCCTTGGCATTATCGTACTTACGTACAAAACGTTGAACGAGCTGAAGATCGTAGCAGCAGGTAAACAACAATGTAATAAAATCATTGAGGCCCTATGCTCCTTTAAGGGACAACAGGAATTTATATATACTATATATATATATTATCGTACTTCCTACAAAAAAAAAAATGTTTTTTATATGTGTTTTTTTACATGTTTGAAATCAACCATACTATGGTTGTGACTTCTTGATGTACTTATTTAACCATAATATGGTTGCCGGTGACAACAATATGGTTAACCTTTCGTGCTCCAAACGTCTTTGTGGCAGCTTTATTTTCTTTTGAAATTTAAATATGAAACACCAAAAGCATTTACTTATGTGAAAGTCTAATGCAGATTTGCTTTCAACTTTTAATTACTCCTATTAATTTTTAATTAAGGATTATTTCGATTAAATTGGTTTTAAACATTTAATTGGGACTAATAATTTGTTTACTGGAAAAAAATTTCAAATTTTTTTAATTGAAACCACAATTTTTTTTGTAATTGAAATTGAAAATTTTATTGCCGTTAGAAATAAGAAAATTTCTTTTAAAAGTGTTGTTATACGAGGGCGGATCAAAAAGTGACTTTTTGAACTTCCCTCGTAGATATATGAAATGCAACACTGCTCCCATCAAGTACGACCTGTTAATAGACTACTGTCAAGTTTTGAGCAAGTTCCGTCATTTACTTTGCCTTTAACAGCTGTTCAAAACATACAACCTCGTGGATTTTTTTAAAAATGGAAAAAAGTGAATTTCGAGTGCTCATTAAACCGTCAATTAAACCAAAGAAAAGCTTAATAAATACTATGGGGACTCTGCACCATCGATTTCAATGGTAAAAAAGTGGTTTACTGACTTTCGTTGTGGTCGCACAAGTACAAATGACGATGAACCTTCTGGACGGCCGATTGAAGCCAATACACCCGAAAATGTTGAAAAAATTCACGATATTGGCCGATCGACGAGTAAAAGTGCGTGAGATTGTTGATGCCATAGGGTTTTCATATGGTAATGGAAAAATTACATGAATTGAGCTACGAATTGGTACCTAATCCGCCATATTCTCCGGATTTAGCCCCCAGTGACTATTTCCTATTTCCGAACCTAAAGAAATGGCTCGGTGGAAAGAGATTTAGTTCCAACGATAAAATTATTGGTCAAACAAATGCCTATTTTATGGACCTCGAAAAATCCTATTTTTTGGAAGGGATACTCAAATTGGAGAAACGTTGGACTAAGTGTATTGAGCTAAAAGGAGATTATGTTGAAAAATAAATTTTTTTTTGTAAAAAAAACTGTGTTTCATTCAAAAAGTCACGAACTTATTGATCCGTCCTCGTACATATACAATAAGTGTATGTCAGTTTAAACCTACGATGGGCAATCTATACCATTAAATTTGCGGATATGTGTGTTGTATGAATTTTACATATGTTGTTCTTAATGTTGTTAAATTCTCTTCAGTGTGTGTGCACACGGGCGTAATAAAAGAGAAAACGCGGCGCCCTGATTTTGCCGATCGCAGGCTTAAACCATGAAAGTTTTCTTTTAGAATGTTTGACTTTATTGGTGAGAAAGGAAAACAACATTACATTGTTCTCACCCCTCTCATCAATGAATTTAAACTTTCTGAAAGAAAGCTTTCATAGTGAGAACCCAGACTATGAAAGGCTTAAAGTGGCCAATATATTAACAAATTTTTGTTCAAAATAGTTTTATTGGATGTGACCATACCGAAAAATTTGAGCCATGTGAGTCATTGTGTTTTTTACTTTGTTCTGTAGACCCCAATCGTTGCCAGAAAAGGGTAGCCTCTCTTGGGATTACCCTAACAGGCCGACGTGTCTCAGAAAGTATGAGGTCGACAGCTACCACATACTCTTAATAAATAGCGGTGTAACCACTCCATCTGTCCTTTGCCGAAATTGCTAGGACACACCATTAAATGTAGACTTTTATGGAAACCTAAAAGACCATATCATGATAAAGGGTAATGAGGTTTGATTTATTATGTAAAATACATAAATTTGAACTTAAAATTGTTATTATCGTTTAAAAGAACAATTTATGACATTTACTGTTTGAGAATGATATCGCAGACAAGCGTAGAGCTTTGCGAGATCAGCATAAAACAATTTTAATGTTGGCCATGACTAAGTCTTAGGAGGTCCATTCATGCAATTTTGTTCAGTGATGAAGCACATTTCTAGCTCAATGGATACGTTTGGAAACAAAATTGCCGTATTTGGGCTGATGAGCAAGCCGAAGAGTACCAAAAGCTAAAAACATACTAGACAGCCTGTGCCAATCTCCCTTGGTCTTGGTCGAAACATAAGCGATTAAAGCCTGGAACAAAATAAGGTAGTTGAAGCTGACGAATGCCCTGTAACGCAACAAAGTTCAACATGTTAAACTTTGCGCTTCAACTTCAACTCCAGCGACTACTAAAACTACTTTCAAACTGCAGTTTTTAACTTTTCACAGTTTGCAGCGCTATTCATAACGTTGTATTACAGCGACAATGATGTTCCAGCCAGAAGCATTTTAATACTGAAGGTGTTGGGAATATTAGAAAATTTCGCAATTGGTCACTTGAGGATTTTTGATAAGATTAGCCTTGCTGCCTATTGCCGGGGCCCGCTCTAGTCCATGAATTATCTGGATTTTTGGGATGTCTTCGGGTATTTTTCAAAGGTGAACTCACCGTTACTGATGACTCGTGGAAGGAGCACGGCTTCAGGAGTCTACTTTAAGGATCTTGACATAGGAAGGTCATATAGGCTTTCTGACGACTGCAGTGTATTTCAGGCGAAAGTTCTCAGGATTTTGAAGGCCGTAGGATTGATGAGGAGTAATATTGCTGGGGGCTCGGAGGTCACTATATTCATATATGGAGAGTCAGGTAGCTATTAAGGCATTAATTTTTCTTATTTCTTAAAACGACACAATTACCCATACTGGGCTATGGTCTTTTAACTTAACCTTCCATTTTGGATTGGGTTATCGGAATAATTTTTTGAATTTATCCGGCCGTTATCCCGTATTTGATTTCCTCCCGAAAATCCCTCTAACAGTTACAAATTCTTTGTAAGAGTTTGTATTGAAATAAAAATCGTCACAAATTTTATTCATTTGTAACTGCAAATGAATGTCATCTATAAAAAATCGCTTTTTGCATTTTCTGATCGTCCGAAAATGTTTCTTAAATTTTTTGATAAGCTTCAATATAAGATCGGTTTTTTTCTTTTATAGGTTTGTAATTGATCATACACCCAGAAAAAATCATGTCTATATATGGCCACCTCCAACAAAACTATTATAAAAGAAAATAAAAACATATTATGCTTAATTTAATCATAATTTT
The DNA here is from genome assembly GCA_943735925.1 of Pollenia amentaria. Classification (NCBI taxonomy): domain Eukaryota; kingdom Metazoa; phylum Arthropoda; class Insecta; order Diptera; family Polleniidae; genus Pollenia; species Pollenia amentaria. The sequence goes on along the minus strand of OX031010.1, from coordinate 19,452,743 downwards.
GTCATCGACAAAAATATTACATTTGTCCTCCATCAAGAAGCCACAACCATATTATGGGTGCCTCCAAACATGTTTTGGTTAATATAAACTAAAATATGCTTAACACTTATAATAGCATGGTTGATTTTCAACCACAGCATGTTGCTATTGGAAAAGCTGAAAATACTATTGTTAATTTAAAAACAAATTATTGTCATATTTAACCAAAACATGTTTTAAGACAACCATAATATGGTTGTGTCTTCTTGATAGAGGACCAATTTAGCAATAATATGGTTGTCGGTGACAATAATATGGTTAAGTTAAAAATAATATATTTAAACCTTTTCTTTAAAAATAGTTTTGTTGGTGTGAACATTTTTAAACATGTTTTTTCTCTGCGTGTAGGTACACTATAAAGTATTTGTGGTGTATGGTCTCGATAACACTTTCTCTTGTTTTATAAAATTAAGGTCGGGTTTCACAACTAACCGCTAGCTAAAGGTACAATTTTACTTCGTATACTTCGCAACTTTACTTTAACATAAAGTGAGCATTGAGCTAAAGGAAGGTTTATCCTACGAGGCAGATTAAGCTTAAAATAAAATAATTTAAACTTGTAGAATTGTTGTTGGAAATTGTCATAACCTAAGCTATATTTTATTAAATCAATTAACACATTGTTTGAAACGGCAAAGTTTTTTGATAATTTTATTAATTAAAATTAAAAATATCATATATGAAAAAAGAATCACAATTTTCAATTTCTACAATTTTAAGTAATCACTAAATCATTTTTTTTATTTGGTAAAAATCAACAAATTGTTTGCTTGATTCTATGAATTTGGTGATTAGAAACAATTTTTAATTATTTCTGCGTATAGACCCAGACTACGTTACCGAATTTCCTTAAAGCTTTAGAGTATTTTCCTGACTATCCGGAGCTTAGCGGAATTCCAAGTTGGCGTGATATTTCCAATACAAAGAGAATATAAATTACTATATATCAAATGAATGTCATCTATAAAAAATCGCTTTTTGCATTTTCTGATCGTCCGAAAATGTTTCTTAAATTTTTTGATAAGCTTCAATATAAGATCGGTTTTTTCTTTTATAGGTTTGTAATTGATTCTACACTCAGAAAAAATCATGTCTATATATGGCCACCTCCAACAAAACTATTATAAAAGAAAATAAAAACATATTATGCTTAATTTAATCATAATTTTGTCATCGACAAAAATATTACATTTGTCCTCCATCAAGAAGCCACAACCATATTATGGGTGCCTCCAAACATGTTTTGGTTAATATAAACTAAAATATGCTTAACACTTATAATAGCATGGTTGATTTTCAACCACAGCATGTTGCTATTGGAAAAGCTGAAAATACTATTGTTAATTTAAAAACAAATTATTGTCATATTTAACCAAAACATGTTTTAAGACAACCATAATATGGTTGTGTCTTCTTGATAGAGGACCAATTTAGCAATAATATGGTTGTCGGTGACAATAATATGGTTAAGTTAAAAATAATATATTTAAACCTTTTCTTTAAAAATAGTTTTGTTGGTGTGAACATTTTTAAACATGTTTTTTCTCTGCGTGTAGGTACACTATAAAGTATTTGTGGTGTATGGTCTCGATAACACTTTCTCTTGTTTTATAAAATTAAGGTCGGGTTTCACAACTAACCGCTAGCTAAAGGTACAATTTTACTTCGTATACTTCGCAACTTTACTTTAACATAAAGTGAGCATTGAGCTAAAGGAAGGTTTATCCTACGAGGCAGATTAAAGGAAAGTCTTATAATAGAACAGCTTTTATACGGCCTTTAGCTATCCGTAAATAGTGAAATGGGCCTTTATTAAATAGTGAGGGTGTAAAATTGCTGCAATATTACTAAAAGAGGATGCATGTTTTAAACGGTTTGTCCCCCCATCCATTTAAAACACACTCCTCTTTTTTCCATTTAATTGTACAATCTATCGTTTTGTTCTATCTATATATCTTTGTGTACTTATTTGTTTCCTACGCAGAAAAAATTTTCAGTAGTTTTTTTTTAAATTAAAAAATTGTTTAAAAAGTATTTCAGTTTAATTAATGAGTAATTGAATATATTATTGTTTAGTTGAAAAAAATTAAAAATATAATTTTGATTTAATTAACATTTTAGTTGTTTTGAAATACATTTTTAATTAAAATATTAATGAAATAAAAAAAAAATCTTAAATGATTTTTTCGCTTAAAATAAAATAATTTAAACTTGTAGAATTGTTGTTGGAAATTGTCATAACCTAAGCTATATTTTATTAAATCAATTAACACATTGTTTGAAACGGCAAAGTTTTTTGATAATTTTATTAATTAAAATTAAAAATATCATATATGAAAAAAGAATCACAATTTTCAATTTCTACAATTTTAAGTAATCACTAAATCATTTTTTTTATTTGGTAAAAATCAACAAATTGTTTGCTTGATTCTATGAATTTGGTGATTAGAAACAATTTTTAATTATTTCTGCGTATAGACCCAGACTACGTTACCGAATTTCCTTAAAGCTTTAGAGTATTTTCCTGACTATCCGGAGCTTAGCGGAATTCCAAGTTGGCGTGATATTTCCAATACAAAGAGAATATAAATTACTATATATCTGGAGAACAGTTAAAGTAAAATATTCTACAATTGTATTAATTATAATCAATTCGGAGTGGCACCTTCTATACAAAGAAAATATAGATTTCTTTATATCTAAAGAACAGTAAAAGTATGTGAATTTCAACACACAACATTTGGTAAAAAGTGGGCTGGATTATAGAAGTGGGCGTGTCATCTTCAATGCAAAGGCAATTATTATTTCTGTTTGACTGGAGAACGATAACAGTAAAACAATCCAAATTTCGTACAAATACCTTCGTTATTAATGCACGAAGATTTTACTTATTTTATTTAAATTGAGGGTAGCGAAGGGTAGTTGGGTTAAACATTTTGTTAAAAAGAGAATGGATATTTAAACGGTTGGAAATGGTGTATAGATGTTTTCCATTTAGGATTTTAAATAAAATAAAACTCTTCAATTCGATGTATTATTTTTTCAATAATCATTAACACAATGTTGTAATATTTATTATGATTTTTCTCTTATTTATGTCATTTAATTGTATCTAAAGACGCATAAATGCTTTTTAAAAATTGCAACACTTTTTGTATAATTCTTACAATAATAAATTTCTTACAATTAAATTTTCTTTAATTGTTTTGTTTTTATAATTACACATTAATTTAGTTAAACAATAAACTTATAAATATTATTGGTTTCGTTAAGTTAAAGTTTAAATTTTATATAAAGAAAAATAAAATTTTACTATATTTATGGCTTAAGTGATTAAATTAAACTAATTTTCCAAAGTTAATTAAATAAATAACAAATTATTTTTAGAGAAAGGGAAATATTGCACAATTATATTTTTTTTTTTTGTTTTATTATTGATTACAGTACAATTTTTTTTGTCTTTTCTTTAATTTAAGGGGGGTTTTTTTTTTGTTGTAAATTACAATAAAAATTGACACATTGAAAAAAAACCTTAGTTACATTTAAAGATTATAATAATTTACAGTGGGCAGGGTGGCGAAAAATTTGGTAAATTTTAGTTTTATTTTAAAGAAGTTAGAAATTTTTTTTTCTTGAGTTTATTTTACTTTTATTAATGTTTGTTTTTTTACTTTTAATTTAAATTACTTTAATTACATTATTAAAGCTAAAACTTAAAATTATATATATTTTTTTCAAGAAAAATTCTATTTTAATTTCTATACATTTTTGTTATTGTTATTGAAGAAATATTTTTTTAGTGCATTTAAAGTTGAGTTTTTTTTAAATTCTTTTTTAAAATTTCTTTCTTTAAGGAATTTCTTTTTTAAAAAAGTATTTAAAAAAATAACTTGACTTTTAAGTTCACTATTATTTTCAAATTTGCTTTTTTTAATGTTTTAATCTGAGGAACTTTTTATACCATACACTTTTTTTGTTGCATAAACAAAATTTTTAAAAAATATTACAAGTTTTGTTAAATTTTTTTCTTTTATAAAATAAAAACATAAAGTTGAAACTGAAAGAATTTTAATATTATAGTGTTATATACAAAGATTTTTAGTTAAATTAAGTTGTTGTTGTTGTAGCAGCGATTCCGGAAGAACAAGTGTTGCTGAGTTGACAATTCTTGGTCGGTGTTCATTGAACTCCGAGTCGTTCCGGTGCATAGAACCGATTGTCATGGGAACGTGGGAACTTGGTTGTTATTTTTGGTTTAATTTTTATAACTAATGAGGTATTTTCAGGATTTACTTAAAATTTAAATTCTATTTACACGTTTTTTTTTTGTTTTTAAATAAAAAGTTTTATTAAAAAAAAATTATTTTTTTATAAATATTTTTTTTTTTTTTTGATATTTTCTTAATAAATTTTTACTTTAAGATAAATTCTTTACGATTTCCTAGGGCTGTTACTTTTTTGTTAAGTATATGGCAACCCTTTTTTTGTCAGTTTTTTTTATATATTATTAATAAGAGGTATTGGAGGTATTTGGTTTGTATAAGTTTTTCTTCCTGTTTTTTATATTTTCAAATTTTTTTCTTTTATTAACAAAATTAAGATTAAATTGTAGATTTTTAACGGCCAATTTCACCAAGTTCAGTTATAATGACTATCAATTATAACTGTCAAAAACATATTGTTAACCGGAAGTTTAAGTAATAGTTAGTTTAAACCGCACTTGGTGAAATTGGCCGTAAATAGGACAACAAAAAATAGCATGCAAAAAACTAATTAAACAAATATAAAATTTCCTTCAATTTTTAATTTAAATCAAAGAAAATATTGAAACCTATTTTATAGAAAATATTTAAAATCTAAACAGCTTAGAATATTCGAAAAAAAAAAAATTCAAAAACAATAAAAATTCTATTAAACATTACAAAATAATTACAATCTAAATAAATAAAACGTCAAGGCTTATCTCCTCTACTTTTTAATTGCGTACTCGACGTAGTAATGAATAAGGAAGGCAACGTCCAACTGATAGGAGGTCCTTGACTATGCAGACGAGATCTGCATACCAACCCACACTTTATCAGAAATGCAATCTTAATTGACTATGGGCCATTAAGAAGCATTGCAAAACTAAAAAAATGCGATTAAATGCAAACATCGAGCAAACTTTTTACGTAGGAGGTCAAGCTCTTAAAGAAGTAGACTCGTTCTGCTCTTTGGAAGCATATTGAACGAGAATGGCGGGACCATGTAAGATATATCCAGCCGCATAAGAAAAGCTCGTCAAGAAATACTTAAATCACTATGGAACTCGTCGTATGTGACGAGACAAGAAAATTTATAAATATTCGATACAAACATTAAATTCACATTGTTGTATGCATGTGAGACCTGGAACACATCATCAAGGGAACTGCAATCCATACAGATTTTTGTAAACAAATGTTTAAGAGAGACCCTTTTTTTAATAAAATAAAATTGTAAAAAATTTTATAACCAATTATATACAAATTTAAATTTTTAACATTTTCTTTTCAAATATTTTGTATATAATTTAATTTAATTAATTTTAATTTAATGAACTTTTTCAAAATTCTACAAAAAGAGTTCTTCGAAAATGAATTAAATATTAAAAAAAAAAATTCTTTTAAAATAGTTAAAACAGTTTTAACCCCATATCCATAAAAAATAGTTTTGACTATTTAGCAAAAGGTTTATTGAAGAAATTTTCATAGAAAATTTGTTTCATAAACCTGCTATAAACCCAAAATATTTTTTAAGAATATGGGGGTTATAAATTATATGTTAAATAATTTAAATTTACTCCATAAATTTCCTAATATAAAAGATTTGTATTTTTTGATTTTCAAAAACAAAAATTTTCAATTAAATTCCAGTACAAACTAAAATTAAATTCATTGAAATCAGTTTATGAAACTAAAAAATCGTGACGAGGCTTAATACCTGGGAGACAAATTACGGCATTTGATGATATTGATCGAAATTTTAAAACAACTGAAGTTGAAATTTCGATCGGTAGCGAATGCCATAATTTGTACCCGGTTTTGTTTTTTTAAATTATAAAAACAACAAGATTCAAAACTTTTTTACTTTAAAAATTAAAATTGTAGCCAAATTCTAACAAAAAATATTTTTTAAAACATATTTCACTAACACTTAAAACTTTCTGTCTTAATTTTTGCAATATGAAAATATTGGAAACTTTTCCTATTTCAAAAAAAAAAAAAAAAAAAAAAAAAAATAAATAAATAAAAAAGATCAAACAAATTCGGATTCAAACTAAAATCCAAATCTTTGATAAAAAATAAACAAATTTACAAAACAGTACAACTGTTTAAAAACTATTAATATTTCAAAGGAAAAAAGCAAAATTTCAAACAAATTAGAATACAAACTAAAATCGAAATCCTTAAAAATATAAATAAATTGAAAACATTACGACATTAATATAATATAAAATATGTAAAGAGATAGTGTGGTTACTATCGGAACAGGTCCGATTCAACTTGGCCGTGAACATGGGTTTGATCACCCGTCCAGTTAAGAATGAAATATTATCAATCAATTTTATTTTATTTCTTCATAGAAATAATTTGACGAAAATTAAACTTTATGAACTTTAGCATGATTTAAATGTAAAAATTAATAGGATTAAAAATCATAGACAGCTCAATAAAATAACCACAATACTAATTATTGATAAAAATAAGTTCTTTAAATGTTTCAATAAAATTATACTTGCAAAAGAAATATTTCAGCAAAATTCTAACAAAAACTGAAACCAACATTTTTGAAAAAAATATGCTAAAATTTTCTTTTCTCAATTTTAAAGAAGTAAAATGTCAAAAAAAAATTATTTCAACCAATTCGAATGGCTAATTTCACTAATTCTATTTAAATATCAATTCAGTTTTAAATATATTTTTTCACATAAATTTATTTTTATTTGACAACAAAATCGAATATTAAACCTAAATTGATATTTAAATAAATTGGTGAAATTGGCCATAAGAAAAACTTAAATCTAAATTTTCGAAGAGAATAAAAAAAAAAATAAGGACGGTTTTAAAATTGTCTGTCATATTGAAAATTGATGACTTAATTTTAAAATATTAAATGATTTAAAATTGTTAATTCAAAAAAAGCGAAAATTTCAAGCAAATTCTAACAAAAAATTAAATTTTAATCATTAAAATAAATTTTAAATAAAAACTACTAAATTTAGTCTTTAAATGAAAAAAATTTTAATTTCTTTTTTTGAATATAAAATTTTAACAAATTCTAATGAAACCTAAAATCTTAAAAAAATTAAATGTTTCGCAAATAATATAATAAATAAAACTTCAAAGTTTTAAATAAATTCTACCAGAAAATAAAAAAAACACAAATTTTAAAATTTGTTCTTAATATTAATAAAAGATTCGAGTTTTTTTTTTATTGAAAATAAAATTCAACCAAATTCTAATGAAAACTAAAATTTTTCCAAAAAAAAAAAAAAATATATAATCAAAATAAACCCAAAAATTTATAATTTCTCTTTTAAATCCTCAAAGTTTTAATCAAATTCTACCAAGAACTAAAAAAAATCAACCTTTAAAATAAATAAAAAACCAAATATTTTTCATTCCATTTTTAAAATTTATATTTTCAAAACAATTTTTTTCTACGCCACTTAAAATTTATAAATTTTCTAAAAACTTTTTCAAAACAATTCCAAATCATAAAAAACAAAGTTTTCATTTCAAGCAAAAACAATTATTATTTTTTAAAAAACTATAATAATAATAATAATAAAAAAACTTAAAGTTAATTTTGATTTTTCGTAAGACTTTCTTCCGTTGAGTTTAATAATAAAAAAAATTAAACATTTTTTTTTTAATTTAAAAAATTTCTTAAAGAAGTTCTTTTGATTTTGTTTAATAATGTAAAAAAATGTTTTTTTAAAATAGTAAAACTACAAAAACTAATTAATAATAATAATAAAAATATATAAAAAAAATACATTTTTTATAACTAAAACTAATAATCAAGTCAATTTTTGTTTGTATGTGCAATTTGATTTAAGGTTAAGTTTTCAAAATTAGAAATTTTGAATAAAATTTTGTTTCGTATATACAATTTCAGAATTATTTACAATTTTTCATTAACCTTAAATTTGAAAAAGAAAATTTACAATCTTTTTTTTTTTTAATAATAAAAATAAAACTAAAACTTAAATTAAAATAGAGAAAATTATAAAAAATAAACTTAAATTTAAAACTAAAATTATAAAAAATATATATGGCACCCTTTTTTAAGGAAAATTTTTGTACAATTTTGTTATAACTATGTGCAATTTGGTTTAACTTACTTTGCTAAAGAGTTTAATGATTTGAGACAGTGAGAGAGAGGGAGCGTTAAAGGAAAAGAGTTGTACTTGGGAGTTGTTTTGTGTGTGTGTGTGTTAAGAAGATTTCCTGTTTCTTGGGTTTTACTTTAAGAAGAACAAAATTTTTAAAAAATTTTGTTAACAACATATTTTTTTCCATTTTATGGAGTTTATGTTCACGTTCAAATTGTTTTTACACAATCTTTGGACTAATTAAACAAAATGTGACTAAATGGTTTCCCTTTTTGGAGATTTCTTTTAAACAATTTACTCCATGCGTTGTTGTTGTTGGTGTTGTTTCATGACAGCCATGTGTTGATGTTGTTGCTGGCGCATATACATGGCAGCAGCATCGTCCAATTCATCTAAATCCAAATCATCATGCATCATTAGCATATTGGGTTCGGGACTTTGAGCAGCCGATGATGGATTCGATTGTATAAATTCTTGTTTAGGCGAATGCATGCTCAAATCCTCGGGTTCAGTTTGTTCGGGCATATCACTGGGTACATGCATGATTTGGGGCGGAGGCAAACGGAATACACGTCTTATATCGTTTGCCTTGCGATAACGTTGCGAACAGGTTTCATCAGTTTGACTGCCGCCATCTTCGGAGAGATCTAAGGGAGCATCTTCTTCCATTTGCGAGATACCGGCATAGTTCATGATGGAGTGATTCAACATAGGCTTGCCAATTTCCATGGATTCTTCAGAGCCATAGAAGGATTTTTGGTCACAGTTGAAATTGCTGTAGTCATTGCTCATGGCTGGCGAGAGAGCAGGCGTAATGGGTGATTGTACACCACATTTGTGATTCATTAGATGATGGCGGCGTCTGAATTTCATGTGGCATTTTTCACACTCAAAAGGTTTTTCACCATTGTGTACCAACATATGCGATTTTAGTTGATTGGAGTCGCTGAATTTGCCTTCGCAAATCTCACAAGTGTAGGGTCGTTCTCCGGTGTGTACTCTCAAGTGGCGTCTGAGATTGGCTACTTGAACGAATTGGCGATCACAATGAGAGCAGTGGTAGGGTTTTTCCCCGGTATGCAAACGCATGTGTGTCTTTAAGTGATGATCACGGGTGAAACGTTTGTGGCATTCAGGGCATTCAAAAGGTTTTTCTCCGGTATGGGTGCGTTCATGATTTTGCAAGACATGCTTGTAGCCAAAAGATCTGGCACAGATCTTGCAGGTGAAGCTCTTATCACGAGAGACGCCATCCTTTGCAGCATTATTAGCAGGGCTGGAGACATCATGAGACGAAGAATTTGGTGAAGAACCCGAAGAAGGAGGTGAAATTGGTCCGGGAGTATGGTACAAATCACTAACACTCATTGAGATTTCCATGCTGGGTGAAATCAAATCTTTTTTTACTGTCAATTTGCGTGCCTTCTTAGCGGGCAGTTCTCCTTGTGTCGAGGCGGTGGGTGAGGTCATGCTGAGACTGTGTTTGTTGGCTTGGGGAGTATTAATGGCAATGGGTGAGTGAGGAGAAGCTGGCGGAGAGTGAGGAGCTGCATTGGCCAAATTAATGCCAGCTGGATTACCGGCAGCCCATGATCCAAATAGGGTGGCGGGATGATGAGGGAATAATGTAGAGGCCAAAGTAGACATGGGTAATTGAGCCATAAAGGCAGCAGCAGCTTGGCGATTGGCAGCCAACAATTGTGTGGGTGAAAGCATGCCAAAGGCTGAGGCAGCGGCAGCTTGCTGAAGACCGGGATACATGACGGTATTGGCGGAAGTGTTGGCCGACATTGGTGGTGATAAAGACAAAGAACGATCGACTTCTTCGCGTTGTTGAATGCCAGCTAAAGCGGCGGCTAATGCTAAAAGTAGGCAAAAAAAAAATTGATGGAGAAATTAGTAACGTTTGAAAACTTTCAAATATTAAAATGTTTCAAATTGTGTTAAACAAAAGTTATGAAAATTGTTAATTCATTTAAAAGAAATTGTTACAAATTTGTTTTTAGTTTAAAAACTTAAGTTTAATTTTAAATATTTTTATTATTTATATTTTAATTTCTACTTACTTCTTGTTTGCGCGTCTTGTAGCAAAGATATGGCCATATCTTTTCGATCTTGTGGGTTAAAATTTAAGTTTTTTTCGAATTTTTTTTTTTTAATTTCGTGTTAAAAACACGAAATTTCTGGTGATTATTTTTTTTATCCAAATGCTGGGTTATTCAATTAATCCTTAAGATGTTTTTGTACTATATTTTGATTCACTTTTATAATTTCCTTTTTTGGATTTGAGGTATGATTTTTTCGTTTAAATCGAGGTATTTCACGTTTTTGGTTTACAAAAAAATGTTGCTTTTTTTCAAAACTTCTTTAAGACACTTTTTAATAATAATAATTTTACTTGAAATGATGGATGTCTTCTTGTTGAATTGTTTATTGCAAATGATATGATATTTTTTAAAATCCTGGTAATTTATACACTTTGTGTAAAATATCCTTTTTGTTAAATGCTGAAGTGCGGGTTGTGTTTGGTGAGTGTATGTGACGTAGTATGAGGTAAAAAATATCCTTTAATTTTTTCTGCTATTTTTTGAGTAAAAATTGTATAACTTTTTTTGCTTTATGTATAAAAATAATTACGTTAAAACACTTTTTTTAATTCTTTTTTTTTTAATAAATTTAATGTTTTTTTCTTGTTAAACTTATTTCTATTATGTTTAATATTTGTAGTTGTTGTTTTTGGTTTGTTTTGTAAGTGTTTTTTGTTGTTATGTTTTTATTTTGTATTATGTTAGATGTTCTCTGTTAAAGAAGCAAATCACAACTGATACTTTCACTCCAAAAGTGCATGGTTTATGTACCAGTGACGTTCTTGCTGCTCATCATCACTCAATTATGGTATTTGTTGTTGTTTTTATGTTATTTGTTTTTGTTGTTTAACAAAAACAACCCTCATAAGCAAACCCTTGTTGTTATGCATTATCACACAAACTTACTCTTTAACATAAAAAACGTACTCTTTCATTTAAAACACACTTTCAAAATGCTCTCTCTCATAAACTCTCTTTCGTTTGGTTATTTTGTTATATTATGTTTGCGTGTTTTCAAAGAAACAGGTAGTTTTCTTCTCAAACTTTGTTTGTGTTTTCAGATTTTCACTCATTTCTCTTGTTATTGTTGCTGTAACTACCTACCACCCTTTTTGTTGTATTATGTAAATTTGTTTTACCTTCTCCTTTTTGCTGTTTGTCCTCGTTAATCGTAGCGGCTTTGGTATTACAAAAAACTAGAGTAGCCTGCTTTAATTTTTTTTATTACACTCATAAAAATTTATACAAACATCAACGCACATACACTCACACACACTTAAACATGCATTTTCACATTCCTTTAGTAAAAGTCAAACAACATAAAATATTATATTGTTGTTGTTTTCCTTACAATGAGCTTGATTAGTGTGGCGTAAGGGGAAATTATGTAAATTTGGTCTGCTTTTCATTATTTTCAAAGAGTTTTTATTTTTTCCAAGGCTTTACGAATTTATCTTTGAAGTGTTTTGATTTGTTGCTCTCAGGGGAATAACCAATTAACAGCTAAAGGGGGCCTAGAATTTTAGTTTAAAAAAAATATAGATATAAAATAGTTAAATATTAAAAACCATTTTTAAGGGGTATAACAAATGTGGCAGTTTTTGGATTTTTATGAGAAATGTATTAATCATTATACCCTCCACCACTAGGTGTGGGTGAATAAGGGTACACTAAGTTGGTTTTTCCGTGTCAAACTTTTTTAAAATTCATCTAACCCCCATAAGGTATCTTAATTCTGGGTGCCTTAGTAATTTTAAGTCGATTTAGCCATGTCCGTTTGTCTGGCCGCCTGTTGAAATTACGCTGACTTTCGAACGACTCAAAAGAAAAGATCAATATTGGTGTAAATTCTTTCTACTTTTCCTGTTCCGTATTGGATTAAAATCCAGCACAATCAGTGGAGTAGAAAAAGAGTTATGAACCCTAAAAATTAATTATTTTGTTATGAAAGCCAACCTAAATTGGTGGTAGAATGCACCGATTTTCTCTAAGTTTTGCATTAATTCATCCTACATGATTGGAAATCATATAACTTGATTGGCCCAAAATTTACCATAGGCCCTATATAAAGCCCACCCTCGGATAACACTTTAGCATGCCTAAAACCATACCGAATCATCCTATTACACTAGAATTTGGTCTGTCAAAGTTTCATACAACTGGAGAGCACTTCGTGAAGATCGGTCCATAATTTACCCTAGGCCCCATTAAAAGTCTACTTTGGGAAATCATTTAAAAGTGACTAAAACATCATACATTTAGATATTGTGATGAAAATTGGTCCAATTTTTATATGGCTTGAAATAACATCATGTATTTATGCGATAATCAGTCCATAATTCAATGGAGGTCTCATATAAAGCGGCAATTTAAGAACCATTAATGTCTAAAATATTTTAATGACTGTACTGAAATTTGGTCTCTTTTAGGTTTTTTAATACAAAAAATCAGTCTACTGAATTTTGTGATGAATGATCCATAAATTACTATAGGTCCAACATAAAAGCCCCTCCTAAAAATCAATTTAATACGGCTAATAATATTTTTGAAAAAAATCTTGTAAAGATTGGCTTAAGATTTATAGATCCCTTATAAAGCTCACTCCTGAAATATTCAAACTCTCGGCGGAGGGTACTTAAGATTTGGCACACCAGAATACAGCACTTATACTTGTTTATATCCAATATTTTATTAAAATTAACTTTTTTGGAATGTAGTTAACAAAGTATAATTTTAATTTTGAACTCATCAAGCGTTATGGCAGTATTAATGAAAATGTGTTTGTATGTGTGACACCGACGATGCTGGATGGAAAAATCAAACTAATTTAGATATTACGTCAAGCAGACGTACACGAGTGAATTTGCCTTGATATCAAGCAATTTGTATGTATTGTGCCCTTTAGACGTAGGTAATGAATTTTATAGCGAAAGAAAATCTAAATAAGGACTTAATAATTCACTTGTCATCTAATCAAGACATTACAAAATTTTCCTCTTATTATTATTAATTATTATTAGACACAACAAATTCACGAATTCGTTTTAGGAAAGTAATTGGAAAAATAGAATTTAAAATCTAGATGCCAAAAACGAAAAAAATTTTACTAAAGGTCATCTTATATCCATCGGCAATTGAAAAATATGTATTCTAATCTAAACGAGATATTAAAAGACAGAGGTTCTAAATTTCACAAGCTTACCTTACATTTCGTTCCGGAAAAATTTTGGCTGAAATCTGTATATCATAAGTTCAATTTATAATTGAAATTTTTTTATCAGTTCTAGTTTTCGCGATATAGCGTAAAATTAAAAATTCAGTAAAATAAAAAATTCGACAACAAATTTATTTTTAAGACGTGCAAACATTATTCCTAAATCTGCAATGTAGTTTCAGTAGATATCGTAAAATTTTGACCAAAAGAAATTTTTTTTTTAAAAATTTTTCTTTTTAAGAATTCATGAAAAATAAAAATACAACAACGATCCAGTTTTTTGTCCAGAAGCATATAGCTAAATATATTCTAAAGGAACTGAACCATTTTTCATTGAAATTGGTGCCCAACTTTTGATTTTATTCACAATTCTACCCACACCTCCAATTCGGCGCTAACCTGTATATTAATTGGGCAAAAATATGGAATTCAAAACATATGCCAAAAAGTTAAAACTTTATTCACTTTCTTTCTTTGCGATTTATTTCAGACTACTTGGCTGGTAGGTCCAAAACTAGCCACAGGTTCCATAAAAACGCTATCCTAAAATCGCTCAAAGGCAAAAAATCTCATAAAGATGAACACATCTAAATAATAGTCGGCACAAATAATTTTAATATAATTCTTAATGTCATAACTTAATTTTGTTCAGGCGGGTTCGTGAATGGCCATAGGTCCCAAATAAGATAATCTCACGAAAATTTGTTTTTAAATACTGTGGGGCAAGGTATCATATAGTTAGGCTGGACCAACTATATTTTCTTACTTGTTTTTTTTAAGTTTTTGTATACATATGTTTACAAAATATACATTTCATATGTTGCAAATACTATAAAAGAAAAATCTGTCACGTACGATATTTCACGAACGATATTGAATTTTGTTCATTATAAAACCATCAAAAAAAAATTTTATTTAAATACAATTTAAAAAAAAATATTTGGCAAATAGAATCTGGGAATTTTAGTTCTCATGTTGAGTATCATTTTCATCAAAAATTTTTATATTAATTCGAATGTGTATTCTAAGTCAAATTACAAATTATAAAGCTTTCTTACCTTATACCTTCAATATTTTCTAGGAGTATTTTTCTATGCACTATTAGAATTTTTTGTTTGTATATTTCTGTTACGACGCTTACTTTAGCTATCCTTTGGCTAGCGATGAAGTAAATTGATCACTTTTAAATACAGTACTTTCTAAATGAAACATAAATTTAAAATTATTTTCCCGTTACTATTATTTTTGCAAAATCTCTACCTCTCTAAAGGCCTACAGATGTCACGTACGATGACATTGAAATGCCCATATTCTATCTTATCCTTTCGTTTTTTATCGTTTTCACTCAATTTTTCATCTTTATATAAAAAAATTCTATCATAAAACTTCCCCTTTAATTTAAAATTTAATTAAACCTTTTGTGGCCTCTTAAATACATTCATTTCCTTCCCCTTTTCTAAACTACATTTCCCCTTAATTTCACCAAGTAAAAGGCCCCTTGATAATTAACATATTGGTTTACTCAGAAATATAGGCTTTACAACACATTTTATTTACTTCCGTTATTTTTTGTTGCCTCTTTTTTAAAGGTAAAAATATACTCCTCTTGGTAAAAGTAAAAAAATATAAGAAAAAACAACTCTCTCATTTATTAAGCAGTTTCTTCTTTAAATTTTTTTTAAATGATTAAAGGGCGCATACTCCATTTTTAAAGAGTGTTCTTTTGTATAGAAAACTCGTTATTTATATATCAGTTGTTGCTTTTGTTGTTGCTTTATACAATATAAAAACAATCAACAACAGCAACAATAATACAGAGAATAGGATCCCTTTTGTTTTTCTTTCATCCCCCTTTATGAGATTGTTAAGAAAACAAAAGAAAAGAGATGTTTTTTTATTTTTGTTTTATTGCCTAAAGAAGTGAGAGAGTTTTTTTTAAACAGTTATTACTCTTTTAAAAAATGTTCATAAATGTGCTTGTTTGAATGTGTATGATGAGTATTTATTTCCGTTTCAGTGTAAGAAAAGGGAAGTAATGGGTACTTTTTGTTGCTGCTTTTCGGCGGTAAATAATAGAATGTTTTTTCTGTTAATAAAGGGGATACAGTGAGTGAATTTTTAATAAAAAGAAGTATAGGGGTAATAAAAAATGAGTGACTTTTTTTGATAAATTAGAAAAGGAGAATATTTTGAATGAAAAAAAAATAATTTTAAATTATATTTAGATATTTAAAATAACTTTGTACATATGTAGTATGTGACTATTAAAGAAAACATTTTTTTTAAGAGTAATTAAAAGTTACTTTGATATAAATATCATCATAAACATATATGTACCTATACTAGAAGTGTACTATATAAGAAGTTAAAAGGGAGTTTAATTAATTTTATGTTAAAGGTTTTAAAACAAAAAATAAAGTTTTTAAAGTCTTATTATAAAAAACAAACGTTTATTGAGTATAATTTTCATAAAAGAATTATTTTGTTAATCTTTATTTAATGATTTGAGTTATTTAAAATATTTATACTCACATAAAACTGTTGTAACACAAGTATGATACTTGTTTTTAGATAATTAAACAATAATAAAATTTATATTAAAAATCTTAAACTATTATTTCAATTAAAGATAATACAGGGTGTTTTTAGATGCATAGAACTTCCGATAGGGATAACTGTAAAACTAGCTGTCATACTAATGAAGTTTTTTAGTATGATACCATAAGAACGTCGTATAGATTTATTTCCACAATTTGCGCTCTCTTCGCCAAACTTATAGAGCACGTCTTAAAGTTTACGGTGCGCATAATCGTCCATCGAAAAGCTAATACCCAATACTATGGATCGACTCATGACCACATTAACTCTTTTGGATCAACCGAATCGAATTCAACCAAATCGAATCCGTAACGTGCGAAGAGTAGAAGCCATCGCCGCCGTTAACGTGACAGTAAAAGTGGACTTCAATTTATCGATCTTACGCCGTTCTCAGCTCTGCCGGTTTACTACTTAGAAAATTTTGAGGAAAGATCTTGGCATACATCAAAAGAAGATCGAACTGGTGCAAAAATTAAAGCAAGCGTATCACTACTACGTGTTTTTATTAAATGTGCTAAGAATCAACTGGATGTTAAACCAGATTTTTATCGTCAAATCATCTTTAGCGATAAGGCTCATTTCTGGCATAACGTGTAAGTAAACAAGCAGAGTCATAAGACTCTTGAGACTGCATTACATCCCGAAAAAGCCACTGCTTAGTGCGGAAACAGTACGGACGTTACTGTGAATGGCGAACGGTACACGCAAATGATTCGTTATTTTTTTTATCCGCATTTCATTGCAAATCATTTGGAGGAGAAATGGTTGCAATAAGACTGCCCAACATGCCATACAGCGCGTAAAACCATCACTTTGTTGAGCAAAACGTTTGGTGACCGATTAATTTCAAGAAATATACCTTCGTTACCCCATTTGTGTGATTTGATACCTTTGGACTACATTTTGCTGGGGTGCGCCAAGTCTCTGGTGTAAGCTGATAAACCAACAACGATTGATTGATGTGGTGATGCAAAATTGAGCCGACAGGATGGCAATCATATATCCATATTGCAGAAAATATTTTTAAGCATTAAAACCCATGAAATTTGTGAGCTAATATAGACAAATTTTGGTAATTTTATTGAACTTTTTTATTTCTTAATTTTGAAAAAAGTTCTATGCCCCTTAAAAACACCCCTTGTTTCTATACAAAAAAGTAGTAATTTAACTCCCTGATCAGTGTTCCTTAAAACATTGTCTTGAAAAACTAAATGGAAATTACTCGACAATGCGCCACACACTTTTATATGTTGTGATCATTGTCCTTGCTTTAGTTTTTCTTTACGGAATTTTTTTTAGTGACATGAAATTATTACCTTAAAAAATGACCTGCTGTGTTCAAATAGCGAATGGATTTTCGAAGTCGGTAGTAAAAAAATTTAACAAGAACATCATGTGGTACAAAAAAAAAACCGAAGTCATAAATGGACTATCATAAAAAATGAAGCACTATTTTTCGCCACAACAAAAAAGGAAGTTTTAACAAACTAAAATTTTAGAATGGGAAGTGCAATAAATGAGCTAAAAAATGGCAATGACAAATTAGAGCTAAAAATTATTATTATAGGTAGAAGGGGGTTAAGTAATTTGTTCTATATTTAATGTTTATACTGAAAAAGAAATTTCCGGTTTTAAATCGTTTTTTTTTTTTAGTTTTTAAAATTGATTTCCATCACATTTCTGAAATTTTAATGCCGATAACCGATCATATGTAATTAATTTACTTTTCGCTTTGTGTTTATATTTTAGATTTTGTATAAAATTATATTAATTTTTGTAATGCTGCAAATTCGAATAATAAAACAAATGAATTATTAGAGTATGAAAATTGTCTAAAAATCTGTAAAAAACAATAAAATGTGTAAAGTTAAATTTTTAATATTCGTTAAATATTAAAATGGATTTCTAGTAATTTTAAATTATTTGAATTATGAAATAGACACTCAATTGACTTAATATTGAATTTGTAATAAAATTTCTAGTTTAGTTTTTTTATTCTATACTCGGTATAAAATTTAATTTTTTTTATAAAGAAATTTAATTTGTATTAATCAATATTAAAAAAAAAAAAAAAATTAACTAAGAAAGTATACAAGTAGATTTGTTGTAAACAAGGTTGGTAACCGATAACGTTTTAATACCGATACCGCTAAAATACATTTTAAAATGTAAAACCGGTATTGCTATAGATACCGAAATAACAAATACTTTAATACCGGTACCGAAATTCGTTTAGGTTGCCAACTTTGGTTATAAAACAAAATCCAAAAAAATATTTTAAATTTAATCTGGGAATTATTTATTTTCATAAGCTACTTTATTACATTCAATATTTCTTATTTTTCGAATTTATTCTATGAGCTAAATTTTAGTTCTGCATTTTATAAGTACATAGTCTGGTAGTGTATGAAGTCATTCCTAAAAGTTAAGGAATAGAACTATTGCAAAAAAAAGCTTTATAAAATACATAACTGAAATTTAGCTCATAGAATAAATTCGAAAAATAAAAAATGTTGAATATTTCAAATTTAATTATTTCAAAGATTAATCGATGATTTGTTAAATGTATAAGCCGATAATTCGATTATACGATTAACAATTTTGAAACTAAAAATATTCCATATATTAAATTATTACAATTTGTGACAAGTCCACAATTACTCGGTTTAATTAAAATTTTTTTTTTTGAAAATGTTGTTTTCAATTTACAAAATTCAACAATTATTCAAATATTCGAAAAACATTTTTTTATTAAAAATTTAAATTTAATTATAAATTTTTATATTAATTCGAATGTTTATTCTAAGTCAAATATCGAAGAACTAAAATTTTAATTTAAGCTAAAAAGATCACATAAAAATTTAAATAACTAATAGCAATTTATGGACTCGAAATAGGGCACTCAAAGACTTGCCGAGCTTAAAGTATGAAAGCTTTATAAATTGTAATTTGACTAAGAATACACATTCGAATTAATATAAAAATTTATAATAAAAATGAAATTCAACATGAGAACTAAAATTTTAATTTAAGCTAAAAAGATCACATAAAAATTTAAATAACTAATAGCAATTTATGGACTCGAAATAGGGCACTCAAAGACTTGCCGAGCTTAGTATCACCGAAGCTTTGCGTAGCACACCGACTGCGCCACTAGATGTAGTACTGAACCTACAACCGAATCATCTAGTGGCAGAAGGGACTGCAAGGAAATCTGCGATCCGCTTAAAAGCGACGGGACAACTTGTGTTTAGACCTTACGGTCACGGTAGTATTATAATGGGTATTGACTGTTGCAGCGACTACATCATTCCGAGACTGATTTTTAATAGAAAATCGCGTGTTACTCTAGAAGAGGACGGCTGGTTGGTGGGACCCCGATCTAACCATAGGACTTTAAGTTTTTATACGGATGGTTCCAAAATGGAAGAGTGAGTTGCAACTGCAGTTTACTGTCAGGAACTGGGCATTCGGGAATCTTATAAGCTTCCCGATTACTGTAGTATTTTCCTGGCGGAAATCTTTGCTGCCAAAATGGCTGCTGATTTAGCTCGTTATTCTAATACTAGAAATTCACATGTAAATTTCTTTACGGATAGTCAGACGGCAATCAAGGCGATATCATCTGAATATGTACGCTCTTCGATCGTGCAGGAGTGTTAGGACTCAACCGAGAGACTTGGTACCAACAGAAGACTACACATCTATTGGGTCCGTGGCCACCAGGGCATATATGGTAACGTGGTGGCAGACGAATTAGCGAAACGGGGGGTTCAATTACCGTACAACAGATAAATTGACATTCCACTTCCAATTCGTAATATTAAAAGAGATACAGACTGTATCCAAAGTTATGTAGATATCCTATGATCCAAAGTGGACTAAACTTCTTATGTCACTACCGAGGAGGGACGGTAGGTTTCTGGTAGGTTTTATAACGGGTTATTCGTGGGCGGCAGTATCCGCCAAAAGGCGGTGCAACTGACTACTGACAATTGTAGATTCTGTGGGGTACCGGGGAGAAAGAGACTGTGGATCATATACTCTGCTACTGTCCAGCACTCATACGCTCCAGAGCGAACTGTCTGGGAGACCATTACTTTCAAGATTTAGGGGAAATCTCTGTAATTGGACTATTAAGACTCCTGCCATTCGCCAAAAGGGTGCTGAGTACTGTGTGTATCATCACTTCGACCAAACCTTTTCAATTAGGGGTTATCGTACATCGTGGTAACTCTAGGGACCAACTCGGTCTATACGGGGTCTTTATGATCGGCCACCTAAAAACATCAGACTGTTATCTGGCACGTTAACGGGTTTCTGATAGTGGAATGTTCTTTAAATATGCGGACAACCAGCGAATTCAAGCGGGGAGTCCCAGAGGATCTACGGGATGGCATCAGTCCTCTTACAAGTTCTAAGTGGCTACGATACCGCGATATAAATAACTTATGCCCACCAACTGACAGCATCACTTCCCTATGTTAGGGGCGGTTGAAATCGGGTGGCGGATCTTGCAACAAGCGGTTTGCTACATGAACGTGATATATGGTTTTAAGCCAGCTAACCCGGAGGTCATACCATCAGCCCCAGTGTCTACTAATCTTAAGCCAACTGATAAGCTAAACCTCATGGAGGTCTTAAACATATTATAGGAACGAAAGGAGTATTAGGTCGAATTTTAGAATAATAAACCATATTTTTAATTTTTTTTTTTTATTT
The DNA here is from genome assembly GCA_943735925.1 of Pollenia amentaria. NCBI lineage: Eukaryota > Metazoa > Arthropoda > Insecta > Diptera > Polleniidae > Pollenia > Pollenia amentaria. The sequence continues at coordinate 19,431,724 of OX031010.1, read as the reverse complement.
GTATTTCGAACTTTTAAAATCTACTTAACGGTGTGATATATTTTTAAAAATCATTCGTTTAACTCGAATAACAAATTGCGAACTTTTGGAACGTCCATTAAAAAGTTTATAGTGTAACAATTTTAAAGGATTAATTAATTAAGGAAGATTAAAGTTTAATTATTGCCCACGATTAATTAAATATTCTTTTATTTATTAATTCTTTTTTTATTTCTTTTTATTGAGCTTATGGTCAATTTGTTAAATACTAAAAAAAATAATTTTTATTTATCATAAAATTTTCGTTACTTTTTTGTGCTACGTCTTCAGGATATTGAAAAAATATTGTATTAGAAGCTTTTTGATTTCTATGTCAAACTTTTAAAATTTTGCTTAAATGCTTAGAGCTTAACTATTGCAAACGATTAATCGATTTGAAATAGAAATAAAAAAGTGTTAATGATTTCCTTTTACTGCTCTGGGAGAAATCTGTTAAAAGACCAATATTTTGTTATGTATATTTTCTGATTAAGTGTCCATTAGTTGGAATTTCTTTATATATTTTACTCAATTATTATTTATGCTTTTCCCTGTAATTGTTCCTCCGGCCTTTTTTTAAATAAAAATCTTAATGACTATGAACTCTAGTCATTGATTTCCCTGACCACAAATCAATGTCTTATTGATTTCCTAATTCATGATTTTTTGTGTTCTTCCTTTTTTTTAAGAAACTTATCTTAATTTTTTAAAAACCCTCACCCATCGTAATAAAAAAAGGTCACATTAATTGAAAAGTAATTGTTAGCGTACTTTCGGCGTGCGTCATCTTTAACAAAAAAAAAAAACGACCAGAAGAAAACTCATTTATTTATGCATAAAAAATTCCAGGTAAAAAACGAAAAAGAAAACAAATGCAACAATCTTACGAAGAATAAAATAAATGCATAAATCAACCCTTTTTTTTTGGCAAAAGAGAAGAAAATGCAGAGTATGTTTTAAACGAAAAAAACTCCTTTGTGTTCTTAGCCCAAAAAACAGCAAAAACTCTTTCGTTAATATTTTTTTTAGTTTGTAACAATTTTAAAAGCAGTTACACAATTTCTATCTTAGGGACTTCTCTTCTCTTTCCTTTCAGACACAATTTTGCGTTTTGACTTTTAAATGATTGTTTTATGGTCTCCCAGGGTGTTACTTAAAGCAAGGACATCATTATTCACATGGATGCATGTCTACACAGTCTTTCAGCAAAATAATTTACAATACTTAGGTACATTTTTGCTACTACCCATATCCTTTACACAAACAAAACTTACACACACACACACACATACACACTCTCCTAAATACATTTTGCATATCCTTGCGACCGAAAACATTTTAACTTTGTGTCCTTCTTCTTTAAGAAACAAAAGAACCAGAAACACAAAACAATAGAACTCTATTTTACTGGCCGTAGAAAATTTTGAAACAAATTTTTAGTATAAATTTTTGTTTGTTGCGTTTTTCGTAAAACTGACCGTTACAAAGTGAAACAAAAACAAAATAGGAAAAGGATACCCTTAAGTCAGTACACAATGGGCCACAAGACAGACAATAGAGCAGAATAGAAAAGATGTTCCTGTTCGTAACAAAATATTACGTAAAATTTAATCATTTTTCTTAATCTTTTCGTTTTTGAAAAATTTTCTTTTTTTTTAACAATAGACTTTTTGTTTTTCCAGCAAAATTTTCGCCGTCATGTTATGTAAGTAGTTCATTATTAAACTAACTTATAGCTATTTTTAAATGTATTTTTCTCAAGAAATCTGCATAAATAATGTTTTCAGGAAAAATTTAGAGATTTGAAATGAAATATTTAGCGAAAATCTGTTTGTCTAAAGATGAAAATATGACGGTTTCTTTGTAAATTTTAAGGGATTAAAAATTGCTGTTATCAATTGTTTTCATTCCAGAAAAAAATGGAATGTATACCGACATTTAAAGCAAATATTGCAAATTATTTTGTTGTTGTTTTGGTTTATTTTCCCCGCAAGCAGTAGATATTTGTAGATTTTTTGTTTGCTTAAGTGTACATTTTTGTATTTATTTGATTATATTTATCTAAATATATTCATATTTGCATTAAGTATTTTTTTGAGTATTAAGCCTTTAGTAATTTTGTTTAATTTTTATACTAAAATAAATTTAATAATCCATTAATCATTTTCAAACCGACCCAAACCAGATAACAACGAATTGTATTGTAATTTGAAGTGCAGTTCGTTCGTTTATCTTCAGTTTTTACTCAAATTATTTTTTCAAATTCTCAGACACTCTAAACAAAAGAGACCCATTTGCCGATCGTGACAAAAATGACAAGAAAATATTGACTAAACGAATAAACGAATAACTTTTTGAATTTAAGATTTAGATTTCAAATATGGAAAATATAACGAACCTGACATATAAACAAAAATTAGTTGATTAATCGATTAGTCGAATAACTTTTTCAAAGAATATTCGAATGTGGATTTAATTTTTTTTTGTAATTATATACTTCGAACTGTAATTTGTGTATTTAACGATTATTCGAATAACTTTTTAAAGAAATATTCGATGATGATTTTAAATATTTTGTTAACTTGAATTTTGTATTTTGAAAATTTATAAAAACGGATATTAAAAACTGAAATGTGTCCATAAGACGATTATTCGAATAATTTTGTAATGGTATATTCGATGACGGTTTCAAATAATTTCTTATTTCTGGCTTTTGTAGATGAAAGATTTTTCTGAGATGATATTAAAAGCTGCAGTGTGTCTATTGAACGATTAATCGAATAACTTTTTCAACGAATATTCGATTGTGGATTTACATTTTTTCTTAATTTTAGACTTCGTAGATAGAAGATTTATCTAAACTGGTATTAAAAATCAAATTTGTTTATTTTAATATTCGATGATTGATTTAAATTTTTTGTTATTATACTTTTTTTTAGCTAAAAGACTTATGTGCTGTTTTCATAACACAAGTGATTGAACGTGTAGTAAAATTTATATGAAAAGCACTCAGTTTTTTTAGTGTTTTTTATATAAATTTTACTACACGTTCCATCACCTGTATTGTGAAAACAACACATTATTTAAACTGATATTAAAAACTGAAATGTGTTAGACGATTATTCGTATAATTTTTTTAACCGAATATTCGATGATGGACTTAAATTTTTGGTTATTTACAGCTTTTGTCGATGAATGATTTTTCTTAACTGATATTTAAAACTGAGATTTGTCTATTAAACGATTACTCGAATAACTACTTTAACAAATATTTAATGATGATTTTTTTTTTTTTGGTAATCATAGATTTTATAGATCTATTTGAACTGATATTAAAAACTAAAATGTGCCTATTAGATGATTATTCGAATAATTGTTTTTACCGAACATTAGAGAATGGATTTACATTTTTTGATAATTATAACTTTTAAAGATGAAATATTTTTTTATATTAAAGCCCGAAATTTGTTTATTAAACGATTATTCGAATAACTTTAAAATCGAATATTCCAGGTGTGATTTTATTTTTTGATTAATTAATTTCTTGGTTTTTAAGAAAATTTAGCATTTTTTAAATAATTGATAATTCAATTATATTAAAAATGTTGTAGATTATTCGATTAATCGAATACCTTTTGAAGATTTGATGTCGGATTTTAGTTTTTTCTCAATTTTCTTTAGACAATTTAGGTTTTAAATAAACATTTGTTTAAAAACAAGTATTCGAATAAAATTAACGCCTTTTCGCTTAATAATATAAAATGATTTGATTCTTTAAATTGAAATGGTCTTTAGTACTTAACTTAAATGGTGTTCTTATGCGTCGGAAGCTAAACTCAGTAACATTTGCCGGGCCTGATATTCGAAAAAATCGGTTTTTTTGAACATTTCCCTAACATCTATTTCGATTCGTATAGCACCCGCTGAGTCTAAATGTTTTATCAATTACATTTTATCATTAGATCATTTGTAAATGATAATTTTAAATAGTTTTTAAAGATTTGGAGCCGATACCATCTTATGTGAAAAATTAAAAATATTCCTGCAGTTAAAGCTCTACTCATTAAACAGCTCTTATGACTGATAATTCATGAAGTGTTTAAGCGCTGGTTTAGTTGAAACTTAACAGTTGTAGATCAGTGTCTGATGTTTTATATGTATATTTAATAAGTGACATGTGGCAGCACTACGATAAATGCCAAATTCATATGGTCTGCATTAATATTTTAAAATCACAATTTTATGCGTTTAGAGATGGTTTATATGTTAACTGATTTATATAATTGTTGGTTTTTAAACCAAAAACAGAGTTTAACCTGCTTTGATTTATTAGGCCTTAGAGTCGGGCAGCTTTTCTAAGCTCCACAGGTTAGGTGAGGCTCCTTGGGCAGCCATCGAGAAGACAGCTCAATTGGGTTCTTCTGTGATAGCTATCGCCAATGCCAATCCTACAGGTCAGTTACTCAATAGGCGTCACTGCAGAATTTCACCAATTCGTCTTCCTAATGAAGGGAAGAAGCAACGTAAGTTCTATCTCAGAGAGATCATCCAAACAGGCTAACACCGGTTTTCCCAGGAATCTCTCCCTAATGTGCCGAGTTTTAGGACTTTGACATAGAAAATTAGGCAAAGTTTCCTCTTCCTCCTCGCCATGACAACTGCTGCAGTAGTATTGGCCCATATTTTTTTAAGTGCATTCTTGAAACTTTAAAACCAACGATCCCATGGACGGATATCTCACGTAAGAGGCCGAAATTGGGCTAACGATTGGTGTCTACCTGCCTGAGCTTTCCCTGCATATCATCCTTATATTAAATAACAATATGTTTTACATGGAATTAAAATCCGTTGTAGTAATTAAGCAATTCTAAGACAATCGTAATTGGCATATTGTTAAAACTTGGAACCATAGGAACCATTATATAATAAACGGTAAGAACCAATAATTCTATATTTGTACAATGAAATCACTCATGACCGGACACCGAAGGGTCCATGCAAATTTGGCCGTACAAGGAAATATCCTTTCTATATACAGTGCATTCTTTTTTAAATGACGCTACTACCTTTCCCAGCAATATTTTAAAGGAAACCATTACGTTCTTTTGAAAGAAAACTCCCCTTGAACCGACACATTTTGATAGTCACTTTGATATCCATTTATGAGAAATTTCACTATATATGAATATAAATCGCACTTGTTCAACGAAACTCTATTAACTCAAAATATAAAGATTTTCAGTAGAAGCAAAACTATTTTGAATTTTACATTAAAGGCATATGAAAAAGAATTTGCAAACCAACTGTTTCATTACCAAAAAGTTGACAAAATAGCACGATATTTTTACAGCGGTTAGATATAAATATTACGTGTCGATTTTTTTACAAACGTAAAAATTTTGAGTAAATACACAGGTGCGATAGATTTCTTTCGCACGATCAATTGCAAATTTTTTCTTAATTTTTAATTCGCCGAAAACCTCGTCTTTCCCGGGAATTGCAAACAATTAAATACCCTGGGAATTCAGTTACACTTGTACGCTTATGTAATAATAAATTGCTTCTTTCCCTTCTACTTTACAAATATCTCAATTATTGAGGCAAAAACATTTAAATTAGATATCCCTAAAAATTCAAAATATTTGTTAAAAAATCTTATTAATTTCTTAAGTAACCCAAGAAACGTGCCTTTCATAAAAAATCTTAACTTCCAATTATTTATTCATTAAAAAATAAACTCCCTTTTTTTCTTCCTTCTTATCATCCCTAAAAAGTCCTTCAGTTCTTGTTAAACACAAAAAACAATTTGATATAAAATCATGTTTTTCCTTTTTATTGTCATTTTCAATTTTTTATTGCGTTATCTAATGTTTGGCAAAACCCCTAAAAAACTGCAATTGTTTGATTTATCAACACACATCAAAAAATCATTTTGCCCACAATATTTGCTAGACTGTAAATCTCTCTATTTGCTGAGCAAATATCAATGAATGATCGCATTTTGAAACCCTTTTTATGTTGCGTTTACGAGTGTTACAAATTGTTAAAAAATTATATTGTGATCGTCATTATCACCATTATCAATTCATCTATTATGTGGGTTTACAACCCTTAAGCAAAGGAGAGCGAACAAAGAGAAAGGTAAAGTGTTAACAAATATTTTTTATCAAACGTACTTTCAGCGCAAGCGTAACTCTTTGTAAAAAAGTGGTAATTCTAGATTTTTTTATTATTTATTTATTTGATGTTATTATTTGTATTCTTTTGTTTTGTTATAGTTTTTTTGAAGGATCTCCCTTTTTTGAAGGATTATTGGAGTTGTGTTTAAATCCTTTTTTTTTTTATTTGACTATTGTTTATTTAACTTTTTGTTTACTATTGTGAAAATAGTTGCTAAATAATATTGGCAGAAAATTGTTAAATTTTTTGGGGAAAAACGTCAATTCATTTAATTTAATCTTTGACATTTTTCAAGGAAACCTTTTAACGGTTTCAAAATATGTTTATGTATGTAGTTAGTATTTTTAAGAAAATTGTTAAAATAACAATAAAATTTTTTATACTTTTTAACATTTGAAAATATTATTTTAGGCTAAAATTAAAATTTTCGAAATGATTTTCGAATTTTCGAACTCTAGATAAAAAGCTTTATTTTTTGTTAGTAATTTGAAATAAATTAGGAAAATTGTTTTTCTTACTTTTTTCCTTTTGATTTTTAATTTCGAAAATTAAAAATTATTTATTTGTTTTGCAAAAAAATTTAAAAGTGTTCTTATTTAATGCTTAAATCGAAACTAAAACTAAAATCAAAATTAAATTTAATCAAAACAATATTTAATTTGTTAAAAAACACAAATACTTATAAAAAATTTAAATATAGATATGGGCATTTCCATGAGAATGTCAACCACGACTCAAAAAACAAAAACCGTTAAAACTTTTTTAAAATATTGTAGAAGGGAAATACGCACTCAAAAACCATAAAAAATTTAAAATTAATGTTACAACAACAATAAGCTAAAACCATGAGGAAAAACCAAATATAAAGTTCGATTAGCGGTATATTTTTGGTTTGTTTTGGATGCTATTCTAATGTCACGTACGTAGTGCATAAACATCATTTGTCTATGACGTTTGTATTTGATCAGTCGCAGGTGTTTCAAAATAAAAGCTCAAAGCAAGAAAAATATTGATCGGAATTTTTTTAAAATTTGTATAAGAATAATTTTAAAAGCTTTTAAAGCTCTTTACGTACGATATTGCAGGCACTATAAATGCAACTTAATGTACCATCTTTTTATGTTGGTATTTAGTTAAAATATGGTCCAAACTTATTTTATTGCAATCTAAATCATCTAACCAAATATGATTGGAATCGGTCCATTTTCGACCATAACACCCATACAAATACTACTCCCGAAAATAGCTTTTAATACCATTACTTCCTTATAAATGTTGGTATTGACATAAAAATTCGCGACGATAGGAACTATTTCATGACAAAATGTTCCGCTGGTAGGTCCAAAATTAAACATAGGTCCCATATAAACCTCTTTCTTTAAATCGGTTAGAGGCAAATAAATATAGATGAAGATATCTGAATAATATTCGGCACAAATAACTTTTATATAATTCTTTTCCTCATAGCATAATTCTGTTCTGGCGCCCATGATTGACCATAGGTCCTAATTAAGGTACACTCTCAAAAATTTGTTTTTAAAATATTATGGTTATTATGGCCAGGCTTGACCGACTATACTTTCTAACTGGTTTTTTCTTATATACATATATTTACAAGAAATATATTTCATAACTTCTTAATACTATAAGAGAATAATTCGTCACGTAAGGTACGTTACGAAAGATATTACATTTTGTTCATTATAAAACCATCGAAACAACACTTTTTCCCAGTTTCGGATTATAAAGGACAAATATGTGATCTAATGTAAAAAATTAAAAAAAGGAAAAATACTTCCCACAATTCGCAGATTTTCCCATTTTTGTACATTCCCAGGGCACCCGATGGGCTAGCAACCATAATATGGTTGTACATTCATGATGAATGACTTATTTAACCATAATATGGTTGTCGATGACAATAATATGGTTAAATTAGCCAAAATATGTGTAGAATTTTATTCAAAAATAGTTTTGTTGGAGGTGACCATATTTAAACATGTTTTTTCTCTGGGTGCATCAATGGTGATTTGAATATTAGCTTCCAATGCTTCAAGAGTTGTTGGTTTGTCGGGCCAGTGAACAGGACCAACTCTAGAAATAAAGTTGTCATCAAATTGATTTTGCAATACATTGACTGTTTAGCACACTGTATGGCCAATTGCGCCATCTTTTTGGAACCAAATGTCGTCGATGTTTAGCTGATTCATTTTTGGCAACAAAAATTCAGTGAGCATGAATCGATAGCGCTCGCTATTTATCGCAATAGCAGCTCTTTGCTCATTTCGAAAGAGTGTATAAATCGCACCAAATAGTCAATTTTAATGAATAAAATGGTGATTCGTTAATGGCTTGATGATTGTCTTTGATCCAAATACGGCAATTTTGTTTATTGACGAAGCTTCGTTAAGTGGACGAAATGCGAACAGATTTATTTTTTTTTTAGTAAAATTCCACAAGTTGAAAGCGTTGTAATAGCGTTAAACAATGCCAAGCCATACTGAATTTATGTAAGCCATAGTGGAAAGTTCTCATGCGGTTAAAAAAACACCCGATACAATATTGATTAGTTCAATAAAATTTTTTAAATATGTCAAAATTTTAGTTACTAAAAAAATACATTCATTAACTATTTAATTAATATTCATTTTCTAAGGAATTCCTTTTTAAATATTCTTAGGTATTAGGTTCATTTTAATACGCAACTTAATATACAACATATGCTTGCCACACTTCATTAGTTTGTCGGCATTTTTCCTAAAACCTGCCCTGATTTAGTTAATGAATTCGGTTGCCAAGTTTTCCACTTTTACATATGCAGACAAACAGGACAACAAACCACAAATCAAAAATTTAGTAAAATTTTTGATCCAAGATTAAAACAATTTAAGTCATGCTCGTACTTTTTTCCAAACTGCCATGTCTGGTCCAAAGTCTTATACAATTTTGAGAGTCTTCTAAACAAATACGCACTTTCACTCACACATTAGCGCTTACACTTCAAGAAAAACCACAGTAACTGGGATTTGAAGTAAAGTACCTTTTAATGCGCCATTTAAGCCAGGATTACAAACCATTAAATCACTCGTTAAGGAGTTGAATTGTGTATGAAAATACCATTTTTGAATATATTTTAAATTCAATAAAGATGTTTAATTTTCAGTAATATTTACTTAAAATTATTGTACTACGGAGATAATTTAAGATTATAACTTAAGGAAGTAGGATTTTATAAGAAAAAATCCAAAATTCAATATCTGTTTTTTTAAGTCTCCTTTGAACATGATTAAAAAACCCTTTTATTTTCTAAAGTAGGGGAAAAACTTTTAGCTCTCACTAATGAGTTTTTAAGACTCCCAGTGTATTTAGGCAAAGAAAAAAGAGTTTAAGTTTCAGATTTGCCTTAAAATGTTTCTTTTCAATATCGGTCTTTGTTGGCATCTGTGCACAATCTGCTATTTGTTTGGATTAAATAGTATTTTCGAAGGTCAAGAGTTCGAACAAGCGATTTATAAAAACAATGTTGCAGTGATCCATTCGAAATGCAAAACTACTATAATTTATATAAATTTTTGCCAAACATTTCTTTATTTATAATAAAAATTCATTCAAAAAAATTCAAGGTTATTATTATTAGAGGGTCAATACTTTCTTAAGCAGAAAAGAAAAACAATAAAAAATGATTTTGAAAGTAGCGATAAGGCATTGAAATTTGTTTTTGGTTGTTTTTATATTCTTGACATAGAGACATAATTAGAAGCATAGAAAAACAATAGATGTTCTAGATGTTTATGTTATAATTTTGATAATGCAATTCTGGGCATAAATGTAAGAATTTTTTGTTTTGCTTTTTTTAATGGGGGAGAGTTTATCAGTTAAATTGGTAATTAAAAAAAATAATATTTTTCTAAAATTTAAGTGATTTTTTATTTTGTTAATAAACATATTAAAATATATTTTATTTTGAAGTTAAAAAAAATCGTTTGAAAACTTTTAATACAATTTCCAAATATAATGTAACCCTCTTTTGCTAAAAACACAATTGGGTCGTGGGTAGTAGGTCGTAACAACGTAGGATTTTACGCCGTAAATTTCTAAAAACACTCTTCGTTTGAACACAATTCTGTCGTAAACGTACTTTATTTTAATTTCAAAATAATATTGAAACATTCCAAATTTAATCAAGTTATTGTTTTCATTTTTTCTTTCATATTTTTTTCTAATATTTAATTTGAAAACACGAAAATATTTTCATAATTATATTTCTCGCGCCCTGCGTATGAAATTGAACTAGATCATAGCCGAAGTACAACGCAGATAAGCTTTAACGATTGCGCCAGTTGTTGTTCCCTTTACATACCTTTTTTTGCGTTTTATCTACGTCGTACACTACTAGGTGCATAAGGTGCAAGTGCGTTCCTACGATTATAATCGTGCATAATTATGCATAAAAAACTGTGACTTTTATTTCTACTAGTCTCTTTTCTCTTCTCTTTGATTTCAATTAACAAATTTGTTATATTAATTACAAAATTAATAAAATTTGCACCAGTAAACAAATTAATAGTATCAATTAAACGTTTAATTCGCTTGATTTAACTTTTAATTCACTTGAATAAACGTTTAATTCACTTGATTAAATTTGTAATTAAAACTTATTTTATTTTTGATTAATGCGTTAATTGGTGAAAAATTTTGGAGAATTTTTTTGTGTACGTTTGAGAGTATATTGAGTTTCTTCTTAATTCATCCTGTATTCTATCTTGACAAACAAATTCAAGGTTCAACTTTAATTTCTTAATTTTTCCTAAATAACTATTTGCTTCGGTGAAAACTATTTTCCCTCTTTTCTTTAACTTTTCTTCAAAAACTTAAATTTTCAGTAAAAAGCTATTTCACTAAAATTTAATGCCTGGATTTTAACAAATTGGAATATTTGTTAGCTCCACTTCTGTCAGCCAAAGACAACGTTCCTCCTCCTCGTTAGCGTATGTAGGAAGAACTATCCAGACTTTGTCGTCTATCTGGCATTACCTTAATTTGGATCGCTGTGCATAGAGAATGTTACGATATTTCCCCAGGCTCTATCAAAGGCAACCTCTTCAAAAACTATCTTGACAAGGCTAACGATAGGTGGAGCAAACTAAATAGCTGCAGGGCTACCACGGAAATTAAGCCAACATACAGCACAAGACGCTTTATGCAACTTCTTAAATACAACCGGAAAGACATCTCGAGATTTTTATTTATATAAATATTAACGGGATAACGGGTCTCACTAGACGGTGCTTAGACACGCTAGCAGACTCGGTATCCCTTTTACTAGATGTAAAATAAGATTTGATTCAACACATAACAACGATGGTTAACAAGGCTCGTTGCACTTTGGCTTTTATGAGACGATAGGCGAAAAATTCAATGGTCCCTTCGTCACTAAACAACTAAACACTTCTCTTGTTAGACCAATTTTTGAATATGGTTAAATTGTTTGGGACCCATATGGGATATTGTGCATAATGATCGTATTGAATCCGTTCAGAAATAATTTTTGTTGTTTTGCCTAAGAAACACATATCGAGGAGTTGATAACCTCCCCTCAGTCCACTTGTAGATACTGAAAAGTCGCAGAGTTATGCTGAATGTCGCATTCGTATCCAACTTAATAATTGAAAAATTATGCTCCGATTTTTTGTTAAGTAGTTTATCATTTTATACGTACGCTACGGTACACAGAAAAAAATTGTTCACCAGTTAAAGCGTTAATCAAAAATAAAATAAGTTTTAATTAAAGTTGTAATCAAGTGAATTAAACGTTTAATCAAGTGAATAAAACGTTTAATTGATACTATTAATTTCTTTACTGGTGAACATTTATAGTATCAATTAAACTTTCTTTGAATTACAAAATTTTTTTTTTTTTGATAATTCTTGACTGAAAACGGGATTGAACTCGGGTCGAATAACCACATTCTCATCATCAGAATTCTTTGCGTTCTACCGTCTGCGCCACTTCGGCGCCTGCCAGTCTATAGTCAAACCTCAATCTTTTACCAATTGTAGATCGAAATTTACTGTAATTAATTATCAATTTTTAAATTTTTTTTCCTTTCTTCTTGTTTTTTCGTACTTTTTGTCAAGACTTTGTCTTGAAAACTTAAGTACATTTGTTTTTATGTTTTTCTTTTTGTCTTTTTCTAGTTGACCTTTCTTTGTACATCTTAAAGGACAAATGTAAACATATAGAAGCTTGTGCCTTAGCTATTTTATAAAACCAACAGTTCAAATAAAAATCTCAGTTGTAATAATACAAATCTTTGGATTTACAATGTTGAAGTTACCAAATACTGAGTCATTATTTTTCTTTCCAAATTGAATTCCCTGGATTTCGCAAAATTCAAAATTGTTTCCCGCTTTTCCGGAAAGTAAAAAAGTTTGGGGTAAAGCTTTCTAATGCGAGAATAACCCTTTATATTCTCCGTTTTTAACATTCTCCTCATCGACTTTTAAATTGTGATCTTTGAAGTGGCGAAAACCATCTCTCTAACCGGTTGGGAATATATTCGCCATAAACTTTTACAAAAGTCGGTTGAATTTCATTAGCACTTTCTTTTCAGAGAATATTTTATATTTTCAAATAAAAAATAAAAAACTTCAAAAATAAAAAAGTTTTAAGGCATTTAAAATCATTAACTGAAAATTGGCCCACGCTGTAAAAATATTGAATATTTTCATTATATTAAAGCAAAAGTGCTTCATTTCACTTTTTATTTTATAATCGCTTTTTCACTTTCAACAAAAAAATCTTTACTTTCTCCCAAAACATTGGAACACCTCCAAAAAAAAAATTTATATATGTACATATATTTTTTTAATATCCTAACACAGCATGCGTTTGGCATACGTCATCAAAAAGCCATTAAACAACATCTTTAAGATCAGCATCAAACAACTCTAGTTTTTTTTTTTACAGGAATAAAAAAATCCCTCTATAAATCCTTGATCAACAAATAAATAAAAAACCAACCACACTTAGAACGTGCTACCACTGCCGACAATTACTCCTGACAGGCAAAACGATCCAGAAAGCAACAAGATACCACGCGTTCTCTCCATAAAAAAAGGAAAACTCCACATAAATGCAGCATAAATTGGTTTGAAAGAAAAATACCCTCCATTTGATATAAAAATGAGACATTTTTATATAAAAAACACGCGCGCTTATTGTGAAGTCTATTATACCACCTAAAAAAGCACTTTAATGTGTATGAGTGTAAGGACTTACGTGCATACATACGACTGTGCATGGATGCATGTATGAGTTATTGGTAAAACAGCATATGTTGATCTAAACGATGATGGAGAGGATGCTGTTGTTTAGCCACAAAAGGTAAATAATCTTAAATGTATTGAAATTCGTCATTATCATCATTAGAAAAATAAAAACTTAGAAAAAAAAAACTAAAAATATCCAGCAAAACAGCCGTGTGTTTTATGTCAAGAAATCACCCTTATTTGCAGTAAAACTCGAATTTAAAAAAAAAAAACGATCATGGACAGACGGATCCAAAGAAATAAAAAAATGATTATTTTATGTATTTTTTTTTTTTTTTTTTTTTTTGAATATAGAAATAAAGACTATTATGTCTAAGTATTGAAAATTTATATGCAAAAGGTATCATGTGTGTTCATTTTCATATCCTGATTAGATCCCTTTGTAAGACTTTCACTTATGTACATTTTTGTTCATTGATTTGTTTCGTTCCATTTCATTTTACTAAATACATTTCCTTGTTGAGAATTTTCTTTTTAAGTTTTAAATTTAGTTTTTTATCTCTTTAGTTGAAGGACAAGGAGGAGGTTACTCGGCACACGTATTGAGTTCAACAGTCTTCTTTACGTATACACTTCCTTAGACTTGGAAAATGCTGCTGAATTAAAAAAAAAATAAATAAAAATGTGAAATTGTTTAAGGATGTTGAGGTATTTGGTTGCACCTTGATGATCCTTGCTTAAAAAACAATATAAAATGCTCGTGCGTTTGCGGATTTACATACATGTCAGTCCCTTTAATATGCATGTGTTAAAGAGGATTTTAAGGATGTCTTTCCTTTTTTTTTAAAAAAAAAGCAGCAAATGTAAAATATCTTGAAAAAAAAACAATGAATGCAATAGGAAAAGTGAAATTTAAGACAATTTTTCTTTCAATAATGATTACGCAAAATTGAAAAAAAATCAAACACATGTTTTGAAAATTTTATAAATTATATTCGTCTGTTAAAATTTAAATTGTAGGCGCAAAATGTTAAAAAAAAAATAACTCGAATACAGATTAAAAGAAATTTGTAATCGGTTTTCCAATTTTAAATTTCAAATAAAAAAGATAGAAACAAGATTTGAATCTAATTCAACAGCTAATCCGAATAATCAGTTACAAACAATATGATTTTTAAATTTACTTTTATAAATTCAAAGATAAAAAGAAGAGTTTGTATAAATCTATACAAAAATGATATATTAAAATTAAAATGCGTTTGTTTGTTCCCTACACCGAAAAAATTAGAAATTGACTTAATTCACCGAATTCATAGAATCAAGCACACAATTTGTTGATTTTGCACATATCACCAAAATTATTATAGTGATTACTAAAAGTCGTAAAAATTTTAAATTGTGAATTTTTTTTAAATAAATGATATTTTCATTTCTAATTAAAAAAATTATCAAAAACAACTGGCCGATTTAAAAAAACGTGCCAAATAACAAAAAATCTATATTTTACTCAATTATATGAGGAAATTAAAAATAATCAATAAAGTAATTGAACTATGCAAACTAGCAATTAAATTATTTGTTAGATTCAATTAAAATTTTTTTATTGAATGAATTAAAATGTACAATTAAAAATTAATTAATTTAGTTTTGTATAAGAGGATACTTTTTTGGTACTTTTTCGTTCTTTTACTGGAACTTTCTAAATTTTTATTAATACTGATCCTAAAAACATAAAGTTCAACTAGCAGAGTCCAGAGTGATTGAGAGACTACAAGAGGAGACTTTTTGGTACTTTTCTGTTTTTTAAATGGTAAATTCTGATTTTTTTATATAACTGAATTGTAAAATTAAACTAAACGTTATACGGACTTGAGTGGAAGATGATATTTGGACCAGAGGTTGGTCCCTAGCCAAATGGATCCACTTAGACGGAAAAAAGCAAATGCTCAAAACATGTTTGTTCATATACCCTTATATGTTTGTATTATTCATATTTGCATAAATAATTATGGTCGAATTTCGACCACTGGTTATACACTAGTTCGAATAATTCTACATAATACTTAAAATCAAAATAATATGTTATTATATTTTTTCGAATTCGGAATATTATTTAAAATTTATAATTTGAAAATGTCTACCCTTGAAATGAAAAAAAAATTATGTTTTTAAGCCCACAGTGGCGAATAAGGGTATACTTAGTTTGTTATCGAAGACTCTATATGTATATTCTGGGTTCGTGGGTCCTTCTAAGTCGATTAAGCCATGCCCCTTTGTCTGTCTGTCCGTCTCTTGAAATCACGCTCACTTCCGAACGATTTTTAAATCTTTTTCAAGCAGTTTGGTATTGAAATACAGCAACACCGATTAAGCAGGAAAATAGTTATGATACCAAAAGTGCAAAAACCTCACTAAAAATTAATATATCGGTAACAAAAAAATAAAATATGTAAATTTGGCGCGGAATGATTGGTCCATAATTAACCATAGGCCCTATATAAAGCCCACTCACTATAAAATCCCCTCCTGAAAATCACTATAATACGCATAAAACCTAAGCAAACTGGAATATTTTATTAAAATTACGTCCAACTAAGTTTTATATGAGTGGAAATAAAATCATAAACTTTTATGATAATCGGACCATAGTTTTCCGTATGCCCCATATAATGCGTACCGTTGGAGTTTAACTTAAGCCGCAACAGATTTTAATGCGGAACATAAAGATTCGTCACAGCGGAATACAGCACTCTAACTTGTTCAATTTAAAATATTGCTGTGCAAAATATTTGTGTGCAATAAAAAAATTATTCGATGTTTTTTTAAATTGCTAATGAGCAGGGAAACCGCAAATAAGCATTTGAATGTTTTTTCTTCCGCGGTACTTTCGCGGAGTTTCTATTTCTAAACAAATTAAGGGACACTCAAAATTTGTCTGTTAATAAAGTTGTGTAGTGTATCATATGAGCGGACTACACCACCTTTACTTTTTACTTCTTTACTATACGCAAACATTATTAAATTGCGAACTGTTTTCCTTTCAAATAAAACTTTTTTTGTTTTAAGCGCATATTTTTAACAATTCCGTTAAGTTCTTACTGCATATTTAATGCGCACGAAAACCTTTTTTAGCGCATATTTTCGGTTTCCCTGCTAAGGAGTTTAATTATTTAATTTTTTTCTTAATACATAAAATATATTTATAAAAAAAAATATAAAAGTTCGCATAATTCAATCTTTATTCGGACAATCGATTATTCGATCTTATAATTCAGTGAAAATCCTCATAGAGTACTGGAATATTATTTTTATATATGTATGTTTATTTAAGAAATGTAGTGCATTAAAGGCAAAAATCGAATTATCGTTTGTTATAAATCGAATTATCCAAAAATTTAGTTTGGAATAAGATCGATTATACGAACAGTTCAATTCTTATTCGAATAATCGCTTATAAGAATTCACAATGATTAAAGTTATCTAAATCTATTTTAATATAAATAAAAATAAATCAATGTAACTAAAATCATACAAAAAATATAATACCGTTTAAACGATTAATCGTATTTAAGTTTGATAAAACATACAACCGCATCCGCAAGATCCTTTTACACCAATATTTTAATAATTTTCTGTTCTTCAATCCTTTCTTTTTAGATTTATCCTTTCATATGATGTACAGGAAGTTCTATTTCAGTAATCTTGGTTTACTAAATCCCCGCTTTACTTTTTTCATAATGTATCGCGTAAGCCTAGGGAGACGCTTAAATAAATCCTGCTGTTCTTTTAATGAATCCGGTTGAATGTCTGACATACGGCCTGCTATTATCTACTTCCTGGCGTAATCTGATCCATGATCTGTTCGTGGATTAATTGAACCGCAGTTTTAGAAAACTATTTAATCCATTTCCACACACATATTCATTCTTCATTCATTTAATTTTAAGAAAAAAGCTAACATTTTCGCGTTTGAATTACAAATAATTTTAATCTAGATGTAATCCATATGCAAGAGATTAAACATTTTAAAGTAATCTAGGAAAGGGATTTAAAAGAAAACACCTAAAGAAATGAAGGACATGTAACTAGCGAATAATCGATATAGATTTTTTTTTCATCAAGTACATTTTAAAATGCTTCACAATTTGCAGCAAATACCGATTATTTAATGCATTTTCTAGTTTCATTTTATATGGATGTGTATGAAAATCATATTGCTGTCAATTGACCTATTCGCTTTGATTCGAATATTCAATTTTAAAATAATAAACTATTTTGTTAAATTTTTTTTTAGTTTTTCGACCTTTTTTTATTATAATTTAAAAAATAAATAATTTCTTCAAGCTCGAGGTCTGTTTTTAATCTATAAATTCTTTATTTTTTAATATTTCGACTTCTTTGGGATGTCGTCTTCAGGAATACTGAGTCGCAAGATAATAAACTATTCGAACAAAAACTAGCTTCGATGCGGGAAATTTTTTGTTATCTATTGTTACATAGTTTTTAATTTTATATTTCTTAGACCGGGTTTTGAGCCTCAGTTAAACTAGGTTTAGTTAATCTTAAAACAGATTTGTGCCGCCATTACCAAGTTTGTATACAAAATTTTTACGAATCATCTTAGTTTTGCTTAAAATGTTGATCTTCAATGAAATAATAAAAAAATCATATTCACCGGAAAACTCTGAGATTCAGACTACGTTAAACTACGTGTAAACTTAATCCACATCTCAAAAACCCGGCCTTATTAAAATTGTGGGTTTATATTGAGTGAAAAGTTGGATTTTAAATCTTTGATTTGTTGGAATAAAAATTCGATATAATAAAATTTCTCTTTAAATTTATAATTTTTATTTTACAACCACATATCTTCTTTGTGTTGCGGTTGATTTAATAATTATTAAAAATAAAATACAATTATTTTCGCGTTAGTCTGGAGTGCCTCAATATAAAAAGTTGGTTAAAAATCAATATAAATAAAAATTTTTTTTTTAAATATTCGACTATCCGTTTTTGGGGTGGCACTTTCCATATAAAGACATTATAGATTTCTGTATAAGTTTCCAAATTAGGTATTTTGAGTATGGGAATAGAGAAGTGGGCGTGGCTCGAAATATATTTATTTATATCTTAAGAACAGTAAAATACAAATTGTCCAAACTGGGTACACATAGTTGAGGTATCACTACAACCTCTCTAAATTTATTTACATCTAAATAACGGTTTTTATTTTACTTTCAGTTCTTTTCGCACCATGGGCCAGGTTATATAAAATGTCGCTCTCTTACTTGGTTGTTATTTAGTTCATTCAAACATATGTATATGTAATTGAAAAATATTTTTTTTTTTTTGCCATCAACTTAATTTAAATCTGTTGGTCGGTCTATTTGAACAAATTTTCAAAAACAAATATACGAAGTTTGGATTCTAGTAAACTTCTAAGCCGGTTACGCGGGCTGAAGGAACTAAAAGATTATATATTTTAGAACAAAATTGAATGCACATTTCAAAAAGGGTTTTAACATTTGAAACAATTTGCCTAATCTTCTCATTTCCTTTCATATCTTAACAAAATTTTGGACCACCCATTTTTTTTTTTTTTTTTTTGGCAAAATCTTCAAACAAAAATTTGTAATCCTTTTACGACAGATAAATCCTGCAATTATTTCAAAAAGGAAAAAAAATAGATGAAAAATTTAAAAAGAAAAGAAAACCCTTTTTCAACTGTTTTTTGTTGAAATCTGCAATAAGTATTATAATTTTAATAGAAATTATGCTCAGAACTGCCTACAAAATTTTAAAACATTTAACTCTCTCGCTCTGTCTGTCTGTCTCTCTGTGGAAGCAACGTATAACACCACGCCAGCATTTTTTTTCCTCTTACAACTGGATTTAGGGTCAGGAATAATAATTTTTGTTTTCAAAACAGGATTATAGTTTTCAAAAAAAAAATGTTATGGAAAATATTTAATTTTGCCTTAATGATACCAGCCAAAAAGAAGGTGGTCTATTTACTAGTCCATTTGCATTGTTCTTTCTTTAAGAGGGTTTTCATATTTTCACAAACAATTAGCGAAAAATCGTTCTTTTATTTAACGAAAGTCCTTAAGAAGCAAAAGGTAATTTCTGTTGAATATTTTAGCAATTATTTTTCATGTGATTAAAATTTAGGTTTCTTGGAAATTTTTTTAAATAAACAGATTTGTTTTTACCAGAATATGTTTTGAGCTTTATAGTTGTAGTAGTTTTTATCTTGTTTTTTTTTTAAGTTGTCCATCCATGATTTTATCTTGTTATATCGCTTGCTCACTTGCATAGTGTCATAACTCAAAAAAATACGATTTTTTAGCTAAGTGTGCAGAAATGCGCGCAATATTATAAGTGAAATAAAAAAAATTTCCCGCTGTTCTACTTGTCATTACGCGTCTTTATACCCTACACCATTAGTGGTAAGAATGTATAGTCGGAGAGTATATTAAGATTGTCATTCCGTGTGAAACATTTTTAATATTTATCTAAAGGTTAACACCCATACATTTGCAATATTATTGTTTAATAAAGGATACTGTACAATTAATTGGCTGAGTGTATACTATATTAGTATGTGGCACAATATAATTTACGGTATATATTTGTGTTTTATATTGTCCAACTTCTTAAATAATGTGGAGCTAATCGACAATAACATTAGCAATAAAGTATTCAATAATATTGCAAATGTATGGGTATCTTAAGACCCCAGAAAGTGTAATATGACTGTTTGTTTGTCTGTTGAAACCACGCTCACTTCCGAAAGACTAAGGCCTGGAGCAAAATAAAGAAGTTGTAGTACGAATGCTCTGTAGCGCAACAAAGTTCAACATTTCGAACTGCAAGGAATACTAAAATTACGTATGAAACCCAATGTGGAACAACCTCCCTAAAAAATAGCTTTTCTGGTTCAAAAACATACAGAAATTGGTAACAGAATGCACCGGTATGATTAGAAATCATACGACTTAGTTTTGTATGTATTGGCTCATAATTTACCATATGCTCCATATAAAGCCCTCTCTTGAAAAACACTTAAGTTCACCTTAAACCTTAACTACCTTAGATGGAAGCGAACTGACACCAAAGTAGTCCCGTGATAGGTCTTTGGTTGTAGAGCCCGGTTCACTTTATATGAATGTGACCTATCTCTTTTACATGAGGTTATCATTGACCCAACAGCCACCATAAAACAAGTCCTAGAACTAAATTTAAGAACCAAATTTTAGAAAGTCCCAAATAATGTGTTACACCACCGGTGAACACTGTACTGTAATTCATTACCTTTTCTACCTTTTGGTTCTTCATAAACCAGTTAAAGAATTGGTTCTCCTTTCACTGGTCATGAGTTCTTTCTATTTTGTACTTGTTCTATTTCCACAAATCCTAGGACCAGTCTGCTGGAATAATTGACCAAATTTCCCCCAGGATAATAACGCTATTTTATTAAACTGTAGTCTGGCATAGTTTCATAAGATTATAAGTCACTCTCTCAATTTACATGAAGAACAGTCCATAATTTACCATTTGTGCAACGATCTAGCTGAGTTTGACATTCAACCTATTATGGTCTATATTGAATAGAATTATATAATAGCCTAGTCCCTATAAAGTCCAAGGTCCTCGGAAACCCTATTTCAACCAGCACACAGGCCGACATCGTTAAGTCAATTTCGCTTCACATAACGTTCCGAAATATTTATACTTTATAAGATCCAAAATCAATATTGAAGAAATTACAAAAGACATGACAAACTTGGCTTTGGGGTCACAGGATATAGGGCCCCAAAGAACTAAAAGAAGAATGGCCCCAAAACTTTACATGAAACACAACAACAAGCAATTTTAAATTTGAAGTGAAAATAAAAATGACTTCAATACAAGGACGACCAAATGACCGTGGAAAGGCGCTGAGAAATATGGCCCCAAAAAATTTCAATTTACCACAAATTTGGTGTTATCTTTCATAATGCAATATTACCCGATTTTTTGTAATGATTTTTAAATAAAAATTAAACCCAAAAAATTAAACATAGACCTAAAAATAAAATTAATTATGACCCTAAATTTGGGGTAATTCTTCATTATAAAAAAATCACCTCAACATTTTTAATGAATTTTAACCCCGAAAAAAGTTAAAATTACAAAAAACACAAAGAAAGCTATATTAACAACTTGGGCTGGGTTCATATCGCAATTGTTCAACAATAATGTACTAACTCAAAGTTTTTATTTTTTCGTTTTTTTGGAAAAAATTGGCAATAATACTCATATCTAAATTGATATTAAAAATGGTTTTGTTTCTATTGAAAATTTATAAATTTTGAGTTAATACAGTATTGTTGAACAAGTGCGATATGACCGAAACTTAAAATCCCAAATTTCAAATGCCGCATTTTTAAATCTCAAGTTTAAAAATTTATAATTTAAAAATTTTGAATATTAATATCCCGAATAATTTTAAAGTTTTGGTTTTGAAAATCGCACGATATCACGATTTGCCTTCGGCCAGGCGCAAGGATTTTATCCTCTACGGTATAACGAACACTTGCTTCGCTAACTAAAGCTTCTCTGCAAAGCCAGCCTTCAGCCGGGAAAAAGTATTTTCTCTTCTATGGTATAAAAAACACCGGCTTCACTAACTAAAAGATCTCTGCATAGCCAGCAAGGATTTTCTCCACTTTGGTATAAGAATTTGGAATTTTTTTATAAAATTTTATAAATTTTTTTGGGATCATTTTTCATTTCTTAAATTTTGCTTTATATATTAGTTAATGAAAAATATCCCCAAAGTAAAAATTTTTATTCCTTGAAATTGGGGTAATTTTTCATTTAACTTAAAGCAAAAACGCCCCAGAAAAATTTTAAAACACATAAAAAAATTGTCCCAAAATTGCATTTTTAATATTTTTTTAATATTTTTTTTAGCTAACATTTAACAACTCTGAGGCTTGCTTACATAACATGTTTTGTGAAGAGCGCCTTAAGAATCAAGACACCGGGTAATTCCGGCCAACACGGAGGCTAATAGGGTATTCATTCGGTTAACCGTTAATCGGTTAACCGATTAATTACTACCCGATTAACTGATCGGTTAATTTAAAATTGCCTTTTTTCGATTAACGATTAAACTGGTTAATTTCAGTCAATTAACCGATTAAACGATGCATCAACATTTTTAACTTTTCGTAGTATTATAACATATTTTTGTGTTTTTAATTATTTGTTTCGGCTCATATACAAAATGTGTTTAGAAAATATTTTTTCATACAAACAGTGAAGGTGTTCAGTGATCTGCATTTTAAAAAAGTATTTGCTGTCAACAGCTTTTTGTTTCACGTACTTTTTATATGTATTCGTTTAGTTTTTTGTTTCTTCTCATATCTTCTCATATCAATCTTTTAACGAAATTAACCGAAACAATTAGAAGTGTTAAAAATTTTTTAAAAATAAAACAAGGGCTACTCTCTATTGCGATGCGAAAGAAAATTGTAGCAAATCTAGTGATTGGTACACTTTAATGCGTTTGCGCATATGTCTTTCGCATTTTGTAAGTTTTTTCTTTTCTGAAACCATCACTATTTATTTTATTTCAATTTACCATTTTCCAATTTTTTTTACATATTTTGAAATTTTATTACTGTCAATCTGCGCCATCTTTAATTTTTATTTTCAGTTTTGCTTAATTTTCAAACAATTTTGCAAAGTGATAGCGAGTACCAAGTAAGCATTTAGCTTTCGCATCGAAATTGTATTCGCATTGCAATAGAGAATAGCCCCCAGGATTCTAATGACATAAAGGAAGATTTTATATGTTTACAAAAATCCAGGAAGAGGGCTGAGAAATAAAATATTCTGTATTATGGGTTCCTTTTGATTTCTCCAACATCTACGATAAATAAAAGAATATTTTCAAAGTAAAGTTTTATCAAAACTAAAGAAAATAAGCGCTTAAATTCTAAACATTTTAACCAAATTATTTGTATAAAAGATTATTTTATAAGATCTTCTTAAACTATTGAAATAACTTATAAAATTATCTTATAGTTTATTTATTTAAAAAAATATGTATTACATATTTAGAAATTATTATTTTGTTTGTTATGTTATAGGTTTTTATATACTGAAATTACTTAATTTATAAAAAAAACTTTATTAATCGGTTAACCGATCAATAACAAAATTAACCGATTAAACCAAAACCTCGGTTAATTAATCAAGCGATTAACCGATTAGAGCAAAAGCCCGATTAAATGAATACCCTAGAGGCTAATAAAGTAGACGGTTTCTTATAAAATGGAGCACCTTTTCGTGTGATTTTCCACCGAAACTGCACATTTAAGAGGGTGCACTGGTATTCATAAATTACTTTAGGATTTTCCGTTGCCCATATTCTAAAATTTTGTTTATTGACAAAACCAATAAATGAAAAGGAGCATTTTCCGGATAGTGTACAAAATTATTATTTTCACCAATTCAATTAATCCAGTTTTTTTTTTCAAATATGTAGAGATTTTTCAAGTCTTATGTGATTTTTTCACAATACAAGTGATTGAACGTCTAGATGTATATGAAAGGCACTCTGTTTTTACTACACGTTCAATCACTTGTATTGTGAAAATCGCACATTATTTACAACAATCTGAAAAATTGAACAGAAGCCTTCGTTTCTGTTGGGCCACCCTGTACTACATGACCTCTTCTTTTATAATTCCTAAATAAATTTACTTAACTTTTTTATTTTCATAACTTCCTAATAATTCCTAAAAAAAAATTCCAGTTCATGAAAAAAAATTGGCTAATCTTACGAAGTTCTTTACCAAAAAAAAAAAAAAAAAAAAATCTTAGGTAAAAAATAAAAACTTACACTAAAAGCGGAAGTAATAATAATTTTTCCTTTTTTAAAACGTAACAAAAAAGTTAATAAAAATTTGGTAAAAAGTCAAACCGCTAAAACAAATAAGAGGAAAAATTGTAAAAGGGACCTTCATAAAAAATGCATCTGTATGTCAAAACAATATTATACGGAAAAAACCGACGCTATTTCATACACACACACACACACACACACACACACTCTATCGCTTTCGCGTATCTATATCACACATTTTACATAATTCTCAATTTCTCCCTCTTCTCTTTGAAAATAACGCGGAAAAAACTCAAACCTCTAATCTATGCTCTCTATGTTTTTTTTTTTGTTCCAGCGATGCATGACAGGGTTTTGCATAAAAAATCATAAATCTGCATATTTTTACGAAAAACACAAAATGCTACAAACCTTTTTCATTAAGCTGGATTTAGCGAGCAGCAAACACTTTTATGACGTAAGTCCATTCTTAAGCCGGATTTAGTTCAGATTTACATGTAGTTTACGTTTTTTCACATAAATATTTTTGACTTCTTAATTACACACGCACACAATATACGTCGTTGAAGATCAAATTCCACGAAATTCTCACTACCTTTTGGGAAAATAGTAGACCAACAAGCAACCAAATTTGGCAAATTAGGTCAGGTAGTGATGGTTCATGCACGCACTTGCATTTCACTCTTTACTGTTGTTGCTGTGTTATGAATTTCCATAATTATGATTCCATTTTGATCCGGCTTAAATCCGGATATGTTCCCAGAAAGTGTTATTGTTTTTTCTTTCTTTCTCTTGGTTTTTGTCTAGTACAAAAAAAAAAATTACAAACTGGCCTGATGGCCTTTTTAGCTTATACTTGCATTACTCTCTTTGATTTTCTCTTCTATAACACTGCATTTGGCTTTCGTTTGCTATACCACAAGAAAAAAAACAAATAACTCTCTCTCTCTCTCTCTCTGCGCTTGCTAAGTCCTGGATTTAAGGAAAATCCGTCAATATTACGCCTACTCTATACACAGACACATGGATTTGCATGTTTTGCGTTGAAGTAGATTACCTTTAATCTCTCGCTGATCTTCATCTTACTCTTCGTGCGCATAACCAGAATTGGGCAAATGTTCGTGTCCTTGTTGACGAAAAAAAATTGAATCGCCTTGCTTAAGAGGTAAAAAATTTCTTAAACTTCGTTTAGTCCATGGATTAACACTAACGCACACAGATTAAATTCTTAAGCCAACGTCCATATGTTTTTAAACAAAAGTTTTTGGTAATTTTTTCAGAGTTTTTCTTTTTTCGAATTTTCAGTTTTTGTTACAATTAAAGAGGTAAATTTTATTTTATACAAGAAAAAATATTTAATCCGAGGATTAAATATGCATTTGTTTCAAATGCCTCTTAAATTTGCATTTAAGTAAGTGGATTAAAATAGGTGGACGTTTAATTTTTTTCGCGAATTTTTGAAGGACAGTCGCGTAAAATGGTAAAATATTTTTTGAAATTTTAATCTGCGTTTTAATTTTTTTTAAATGTGTAATTGAAATCACCTGGTTTTAATTTTTTCTTTATTTGCCAGGTCATTATTTGATCCTTAGCTTTTCTGTCTAATCGCAGAAGATGGAAGTGATCAGCGACGTGATAGCGTCCTTGGTTTAAAAGCAAATCCTGCAGGGAAGTGATTGTGAAAACTGCATAATTTTGATGGTAGTGTGGAAGAGATTTAAGATTTGTGGTCTTGGAAGTATTTGAAAGAATAAAGTGCACCAAATAATTGATTTAGGGCATAATTGTGTAAAACGCAACGCAACGCCAAAAATTTCATTGAAAGCAAACATAAATCAGAAATATTTTATAGTTTTGTTGTTGCTTTCTACAGGAATTCATATTAAATTTATAAATTTCAAACACCTCAAATTTTGTGTTGTTTAAAATTTAAAAAAAAAATTAATTTCTTGTGAAATTAACAACAAAATTATAAAATGTTTGTTAATTTCTTTTTGCTTTCAAAGAAATTTTTGGCGTTACTTTGCGTTTAACACAATTAGGCCAGCATACACATCTTAATGTCTTTATATCCAGACAAAATCTCTGTACCAGACATACAAATTGATCTTTCCGATATTAAGTTCTAACGATCGGCGATTGGCTATCGACACTGCTTAAGTTAGATGGGCCCGCAAACACTGATTGGGGTACCATGTCTGTACTATCCATGTCCAGAATGGATGTGTCGCATGTGGTATCAGTGATCACGGAATATTGTCTTAAAGGCAGGTTCCACATCGTTTGGGAGTCAGATGATGTGACTGCTGCCACAGCTGTGATGACGGAAATAAGGAAAAGAACATGGAACGACCGATACAAATAAGGTCCGCCACTTTTGAAGTAGTAATGATTTCTCTGGCATTGAACCAGAGCGCATCATGAAATGTGTTATAAATTCTGGTTGGTGCTACTGTGGGAATTTGGTTTAGAAGAATTCCGTTGTATTATAGTGGACCAATGTGGCTAAGTGTGTCAGTTGAGTACAGACTGTCATATATCACATAACTAAAGTTCTACCAATATAATTTTGGGAGTATATACTGAGAAATAGGCATCCTGAACATGTCGTATCACTTATTGAATGTCATGTCTTAGAGACGATACAAAGTCCAAAGACTACGATAATAATAGAGTTAAGATCGGTCAATTGTTGCACGTTATCTCTCTTATTATTCTCCAACAAAAATTTGATTTCTCGAAAAGGTCTTTAAAATGTAGAGTTTTTAAGTCGACTATATTGGGCGATAACGTTATTAGAATTTTTAAGATATATACATATAGCCCGTGATCATAAAGAGAAAATTAACTCATAATTTTTTTTTTCTAGAAGCAAATTTTTCGGTAGAAGCAAAACAATTTTTAGTTTAACATTAAAGGCATAAGAAAAAGAATTTTGAAACCAACCGTTTCATTACCAAAAAGTAGACGAAATAGCACAATATTTTAGCGGCGGGTAATTATTAATATAACGTGCCGATTTTTTAAAAAAAAAAAGCGAAAATAAAAATTTTGAGTTTATACAGATATTTTTTAGACTTACTAGTTTTTTTTTTAGACCACTAGTTTTAGTAAAAATTGTTTGCTTCTGCAAAACGTTTTACAGACCAAACAGCAGTTAGCAGTCTCTAAATTACATTTTATAATTATCTTCTTACAAATAAAGTTTAGTAAATCAAAAGAAATTGTTAAAAATAAAGCTAAAATTGGATCAATTTACTGGTCACGCTTTTTGGGATTTTTTCGTCAAATATTTGTTAGGTCTAACATACCTTTAGTATTTAAAAGCATATTTGATATGGTTTTAATTTAGATGTTTGTTTGTCATTAATTTGGAGATACTTATTTTAAAATCTTTTAAAAAATCCTTTTTTATAAAATTTTAGTATAAAATATGAACTAACAATAACATTGTAGTTGCTGAAAGAACAGACAAGCTGGGCACCTGGCGTTTTAACCTTATTCGCGTACGCTGAATGCAGTGGCGTTAGCGGTTAAATAAAATTATTTTATATGTCTGCAAAAAATTAGAAGCATATCTGCACTTTCCCATTTTTGATCAATTTTAAAAAAACAAAAATTTCAAAATATTGCAACAAAATAATTTTTTTTGCGAAAAAAAAATTTTGTTTCTAACACGACTGCGCATATGTGAACAAAGTTTAACCTTTCCTAAAGGAAATTTTATTGTGGAATTTCGTTTTTGAGTTACGCGAACATATGTTGTGCAACATCCTCCATTTTCGAAATAACGGTATATCTCGAAAACCAGAGCTAACCTAAAAAAAAAACGGCTAGCACCACTGGATTCAGCGTACGCGAATTAGGTTAAAACGCCAGGTGCCCAGCTTGTTTAAAAAAGTGTCAATTTCTGGCACAGTGTAATTAATCAAATCGTATTCTAATTATTTATTTTTTGTCCTGCTAGTGCCGGAGAAAGTTTTCCCCATCTACGTTTTCTGTGCACATATGTAGGGGTTTAGTGCTCTTCTATTCGGATATGCCATGGGGTATCTGTTCTTCTTAGGTGTCTGTTGCCACCACCAGTTAGAAAATTTCGAGCTAAAGTATTTTGGGTGGAATTCAAGCGTTTTTAAATATTTTGCGGAATATTTCATGACGATAGTTTTTATTATTGGCACATTGAGATCCGTATCAATTTTTGAGTTTCCAACACCAGGGACGGCCGGATTATTCGAAGAAATTTATTTTGTCGCCTTTGAATTTTTTTCGATATTAGACCTCGAGGCAGAACCCCATAACTAAATACCGTAGCGCCAGATTGGCTTCAAATTGGAGTTTTAGGTGTAGAACAGAATTTTTTCCAATGAGACATTTAATTTGAATTGCTTTTAGTTTAATTTGATTTTATTTTGGCTCTGTATGTCATTTCCACATTAAACACCGATCTAGATGTATACAAAGGTATTTTACATGCGAATTTTGGGGAATTATTTGGTAATTGATTTTAGTAGGGGCGCATGGTTCTCTGAGGAAATTAAATATTATGATGGCTTTTGTGTGCGCTTACAAAAGCTGTATCATCAGCAAAAGTTGAAGTTGTTTGTTACCATTTGCGAAGTATATATTAAGTATAACAGAGGGTCCAAGATGCTTGCTTGTGGGACTCAATCGTCCGTTGGCTGAGGAGAACTTAAAAAATCTCCCTCATTAATTTGAACTCGTAAATTATTTCTTTCGCAAAACAAAATTTAAAAAATGGTTTTTGTTTAAAGCACAGAAAAAATTCTAGACAAGTTTTTCTTTAATTAAACCATTAATCAAAAATAAATCAGTTTTAATTAAAAATGTTATCCAGTGAATTATTTATTGTTGCAAATTTAATTAATTTTTTAATTAATATCACCAATTTTTTTATAGAAATGAATTTTTATTTTTTCTGTGAAGGCAAGTTAGGCGAACGAAAGTTTCGATTGAAATCGTGGGACAGGTAGTAAGAAATCGGATTCAACGATTAGAAGTTTAAATTCGACTTTTTAAACTTTACAATGAGTGCTTCCATTGGTCTAGAGCAAACAAAAAAAAAAAAAAACGGAAAAGCGAAATATGCTTGATTCAATTCCGTAGAAAACACATTAAAACAAACATCAGCAGAAAGGCATAATACCCTCTCCACTTTTGCGGTATGGGTATAAATTTTATAGTATAACCAGCGGTAAATATTGAAAGGATCCCAAGCGGCAGGGCTTTTTGAAGGCCTTTACAACTCTTTCTAATATATTCGTTTTTTATGATATCCTACCTTTCGAAATATGCCTTCTAGAAACTATTAGGCCTTTTCTGAAATCACTTGATATTAAATCTCGACATTTTAAAATTTCGTGATGTTCGGGAAATCACACCGTTTTCGTGTTGCTCGATGTGCTTTCGGCAATTGAAAATCATACCGAAAAACACAAAAATGGCACATCATAACAACTGACTTGTAACTTTAAATGGCACATGGATTTAAAATCATGTGATTTGAATTAAATTGGTTTGCAGAACAGGCTGTATACATTTCTTTTAAAAAGATCTTCCAAAATATTTATTTCACATTCGTTACCCCCTTGTTTAAGAAGGGAGAAAAGAAATTGTTCAGTTTGAATTTTTTGTTCTTAGGGATATTCGATACTCCCTTCTTTGGGAAGGGAAAGAAGTTGTTCTATTTTTATATTTTTCTTCTTCTTTGTCTTTTACGTAGGCGAAAATGTTGCGGTTCAGCTGTTCTGTTTTCCTTACCAAGCCTTTTTAAAATTAGGTACTCTTACGTTAACGTGACGTGGAGTTGCATATGAACATGATAATATTAATAACTTTTTTCGTATCAGCTGTGAAAGAACTTATGTTTATTAATAAAGCAAACATTCCATCAACGTGCCTAATGTTTTTTTTTTTTATATTTTTCTATAAAACGCAAAAATAATAAAAGCTAATGCATATTTATAAATTATGTATGTACTAGCTATTTAGCCTGGCCCTGCCAGATAGAAATAGACCCACGTGCCGCCCATAGATCGAAAATCTGCCTTCGTTACGATCTTCCGCATCAGATGGCTTCAAAAAGTTGCGGAAAGAGAATAGTGCATACAAACTAACATCCGGACGTACAAAGAAATTATAAATTATATATTTATGGATATACATTTTGATCATTTCTGTTTTCCATTTAACGCATTTAAACACGTTGACGTATTTTTAATAGCTACCAACCATTGAAGTCAACCGCAACATTCTTTATATTCATTCTTAAAAGACCTTTTCTGAAAACCTTTTAGAATTCGTATTGGAAGAAGCAAGTGTGAAAGGGCTTGCTTTCAATGACAACCTGTCTAAAACACAAATAAATTTAAAATGCGGCGATTAGTGCTTGTAGCCTTTATTAGGCCTTATTGGTCATGCTTTTAACCGCTGGATAAAATTTATGGATCATGTTTGTATGAATATAACAAAATTTTCATCCGAATTCTAAATGAAAATTCCCCCGGAGCTCCTCCCATTTTCCCATTTAAATTCTATTGTAAAAACTACCGGGAAATTATATTAAGGTATTTTACTAAACTAATGTTTTGACTATATAGGCCAATATTTAGATTAAGGATTAATATCTAGATTAAACAAAAGCAGTTAAATTTGATATATTTATTTGATATTTTGAATTTTTGTTTAGAATTGAATGCAAATCACCTAAGACATGCCTGAAAAACAAGACAATAAGTTTTGTTTAGTAAATTCGAGATTATTCTACCATTTACGTATGTTCATAATAAATTATGCACAATACAAAGAAATTTCTAATCTCTCTCTCTTCTTAATGCAGCACATATTTAAAAAAAAAAATAATATTATTTGCAAAAATCTTAAACAAAAATAGCCAACAACAAAAGTACCTAGACATACTAATCAGCATATTTTGCGTGCACTCTTTGACAAAAAAAGAAAAATATAAATTTTAAATGAGTCTTATTTTTTTTAAATTAATTTAATGATAATGAATATTAAAAGCATTAAAAGAAAACATTTAAGAAATTACTCGTTGACTATTTTGAGTTTTTTTCTCTTTAGGATTTGGCAGAGTGCAGTAACCGACCCAAGATAATTCAAAAAAAAAACCTTGATCTTGAGATTTATAAAAACATTCTCAGCAATTAGCAAAAAACATAGTATGACAAAAATATTTATGCTGGCAGCATAACAACATATACACACACACACGTACATATGTACAACAAAAAAACCGCCAAAAATTTACAAAAACCAAAGAAGAGCCTCTAGAGGTGCTGTTCGTTTTACGCTTCTGAAACAACAAAATTTTTAATGCAATACAAACTAAGTTGTTCGATTTGTATTTGCACGAATAAAAATTCCAAACTGATAAGATTATGTTCTTGAAACTTTTACACATTTATTGCCAAAATTATATTATATAATGAATATTTAAATTCCCATTTGAAAACAAATTATTAAAATGCGCTTGGATTTTAGAGCCCATTGTTTAATGCCTACTGATAAACCTTTGATGTTCTCTATGTTGCATGACTGATTCCCTTGCCAACTTTAAAAATGAATTGTACTCGGGGGTTAAATAATTATCATAATCTTCATTGTCATAATCATTTGGGCTTCAATGTTGCATTTATTACTTTCTATTTGGTTAATAATTTCAATGGGGCTGATAAGAAATGTTTTATGTGAAATTAAATAGAAATTAAATTTAATGTTATTAAAAACAAAAAGGTTTTATTCTGTTTTCTGTTTCACATTTTTTTTTTTTGTAAAAAAAAAAAGAAAAAAAATTGTTCATATGTTGTACTTTGATAAATTTTTTTAACTCCCTACCTCTTCATGTTTATTTACGGAGCAGAGGTATATATGCGGAGCTACGAACCAAGTCCCCAATGAACTAAGTTCCAAGCAGAACAAAATGAACAAATTCTCCAATTTTTTATACAGAGAATAACAACAACGACCTTAAAGCCCAAATTTACAGTCATTAGTTTATTATGAGTTGACTAAAATTATAACTATTGGTTAACTACAGTATATTGGTTAACTTAGATTTTTTTAACAAAGTAAAAAATGGTAACTCTATCAAAATACAAAATTTTAATGTTGGTAGCATTGCTTTTGTTAACATTTGTATTATTTTTAAAGATAAAAAAAAAATACCGAAATGTTATAGAAAACAAAAAAGTTATAGTGTTTTTCTTAAACAAAAAGAAGATGCGTGGCAGCGTCCGTGTACAATTTGTAATAGTTATTTTAAACAAAAGTATTTAAAAAATAATTTTCAGCGCAACAGCTGTTGTCCAACTAGTGGTTAACCAATGACATTTGATAGTTAAACCATTGGTTAACAATTATCTAACTAACTATCTAACTAACTATTGGGCCTTAGGGAGTTTGTTATTTTTTTTATAAATAAATTAAAATTTAGTGATGGGGGAATGTCTCATATGAAAAAGTCCACACATTTTGTAAAATAAAGCCCAATTAAAAATTTTGGGGATTCATCTTATATATAATTCAAATTACATTTAACTTTTCAAATATTGATACAATTGACTATACCCGAAACTTATAATCCCGAAAACCAAAGTCTCGAATTTTAAGATCGCGAATCTGTAAGAAGCTTCTCTTTATAGGATTTTCTTCTGTATGGCATAACAAACACCGGCTTCGCTGACTAAAGTTTCTATATTCGTGATCTGTGATCGGTATTGGGGATTTATATCGTTGTGTAATAAGTTTCCATTTATGGGGTTTTGTTAATTGTTGTTTTGGAGATTAATTAATTTTTTTGGGAATTTCTTTCATTTTCGAATTTGTGGGTTTAATTCAAAATAAACTTATTCTCTCATGTTAAGGACTTAATTCATTTTTGTTTCCCGTTCATAGCGCCATTTATGCATTGGGAACTGCAAGCTCTTCAGAGAAGTAGAGTTAAAAAATAAGGAGCGTGGATACTCAGCAGAGTTTGTTGGCTGGACATTTGGTGCTGAAATTTCATGTTTACAATGTAAAGACAAAAAATATTTACGGTTATAAACCACTTATGCTGAGATGAAACCTTTTAAAACCAAAATAAGCAACATACAACCCTTGAAAGCACGCGATTATAATCGGAGAGACAAATCCTACGTGGAGGTAGACTGCCCCAATACATTTACAGAATACAGCCGCCAAATGGGTGGTGGCGTTGATTCAATGGAGAGTTTTCTAGGACAACACCATATAAGAATATAAGCAAAGAAATTGACTTTACGTCTTTTTTATCTCATGATTGATACGCCATTGGTGAATTCATACCTGCTTTACACCCGATTCATACGATGATTTTTAAGACGGGGTTTTTTTTAAATTCCCTTTTGATGTTGACTTGCACGGCAGTTGTGCCTAATTAAATTTTTGTTATAAAGGAGATTTATGGGGGAAACGATTTCAGAAGTGGTGGCTATTCGAACAAAATGTTCCCATATGCTCCATCCACTGTATATATGTTGATGAGGTTTTGACATATTTTTTGACAAATTTAATAGTTATCTGGGACGAAGTTTTGCTGGAGAAGTGGGGGTTTATATAAAAGCTTTAGGTTATTTTTGAATTAACATGACAAAATTTGGCATGAAATACATTAAAATTATTTGTTGCTTTTCTCGATACCGATATAAGTTTAAGATTGCTGGTAACCCATTAACGCCCAAATCAAAACTTTAAATAACAACAAATATTTCAAAGTTGTGATTTTAGAGATGTACTAAGTTTAATACAATGGGCGGTCATATTTACCAAAACGTTCTCTTTCCAAAGAAAGAGTTTTCATGCACTTGTAACATCATGTTTTAACTCGATTTGAGCAGATAGCACATCCGATTTGGCATTGTTTATTTTGGGAATTATGATCATTCTTTTTACTGTCATCTATGCCAATTCTAGACGACGATGGTCTAGTTTTACTATTTTTTGTTGTCGCTCAGATACATTATTGCTATGTATCGTAAAAAGAACCTTGTTTATTGTTGTGTTCAATAAAAGCACATTGTGCTCTGCTTTAGCACTTTATCGTCTAAAAAGTGTTAATAGGGCTTAATAGGAGTCATGTCTCCGAAAATATCTGAAACAAAAGCCATCCTTCTTCAACACATTATAAGCACATTTTTGCCAATTAGGCAACTCAGTACTAGGATGAAATATTTTTATTTTTAGCACATTCTGTGAAGTCATCACTTCTCCATTGATCTTCAACAAATTCTGTGAGTAACAACTTCTATATTACCGGAAACATTTCAGGGTAATTTGTTTCCCTACAAATCATCGTCTTCACCTTCCTCCTATTTGGTGATTGAGTGGTTGCCTATGCACGTCGTATTGTAGCTATTGTGGCTAATAATGTCATGTATTGCTTTTTCTAACCCAAAAAAGTTTTTTCGTGTTAACAAAATAATATCGGCTTTGCCATTTAACCCTTGGAAGTCCTGGGATTTTTTGGGTGGTTCAAAAAATAATTCGTTACACGTGTGCACACTAAAGCAAAAAGTTCGTAAGTGAACAATGCCAAAGCCTATTGTATAAACTTCTGCATACACATTTCCAAGATGCATCTGGTTACTAAGTAACGAAACTCGTTATGAAATAAAATAAGATTTCTGGAAGTTATAAGCGTTAAGAGGGTTGATAAAAGGTCACTTGTTCAAATTAAAACAAGCATTGTCGGGCAAATAAATGTGCCTATACCATGCTACTTTATTATACCTCATGCGACCAGTGTAGTTAATTTAGTACTGCAACACTTGCCACACTATAGCGCGAAAAACTTTACAGGAATTAAGCCGTTTTAGGTGTTTTTTATTATAATGCAGTGATTTAGAATATATATCGTTACCTTAGTCGGAAAAAGTGCTAAGTCGTCGAAATTGAGATTTTGATGTAGCTTGCTAGCTTAATTCAAAATACATCATTTACAAGCAAAAATAATACCATTATTTTGTTTTTTCTTGCTAGAATGCAGTGGTAGGCAAATATGCTAAGTCCAAAAAAAATTTTAAAAAGTAAGAAAATAGCCAAGTCCAGTTGAAAGGAACAAATTTTTTTTTTTTTAATAAAGTCTTTTCTTTTTAAGTTGGATTATAAAGAATTACAGCAATAGCTGCAATATTAAATATCTACTTTGCATTTAATATAATTCGTTATATCAAACTGTAGCCCGTTTCTGTATTTCTCGCATCGTAAAATTTCCCGCATGAAACAAGTGAATTATGACAAAAACAGTGCAATATGAAACAAAAAATGATTTTTCTCACATAAGTGTTTCTGTACTTTTACTTTGCAAGATTTATCTGTCATTTAAATAATTTTCCAGCAATTATTGGAAGGATGTGAGAACAAGTGTTTCTGTAACAATATTTTGCAAAAAGTTTCTCACAAGAACTGTCAAAATAAGTCATATTTGAAATTGATGCGAGAAAAAAAAATTTTAAAAAATGGAGCCCAAAATATGTATGTATGTACACAAGAATGTGTATTATTTTATTTCATTTTAAAAGAAAGAATTTAAATGATGAAAATAAGTATATAAAACACAATTGTTATATTTTGTTATTAAAATTTTTTTAGCCTTTCATTGTTTGTTTTATGCAGGGCTGCCAGATAAATTTGTGAAAAAAAACGTCAATATCCTAAGAAAAAATAAAAAAATCGTCTATTTTTTTCGGAAAATTTAAAATTAATTTTGACGAATTTTGTTCGATTTTAATCATATAATTACAAATTTTTATCATATAAACACATAATCAAAAAAAAAAAAAAAAAAAAAAAAAAAAAAAAAAAACTAAGTTCATGGGTAAAATACATATTTTATACATACATAAGCTTGAGGTCTATTTAAATAAAATTATTTATTTTATTTTCCTTTATCCGATAAGAGTTTAAAATTTCAGATTGTTATTTTTCCCTGCAGAAATCACACAAAGGAGTGACAAAATATCATATTGAAATAAAATAAACACTTTTGGACAAAGTAAAAGGCAAACATTTCCTAAAGTGCATTGACTGAAAAATGGGGTAATAGTTTAATCTTTTGATCACACAAACAAATGTATTAAATAATCCAAGCAAATAAAAATTAAACAGTTTCCGTTCGAAATTTTGCTTTTGCCGATACATTTTTTAATCTGCCTTGTTTTTAAAGATATCGGTTTTCTGTGGTGCCTAATACACAAACATATAAAACTATTTAAAATTGTTTTATTTCAAAGACTGTATCGTCACTAGAAAAAAATCAGCAAATTTTCACTTTGCCAATTTTGGAACAAAAAAAATCGTCAAAATGTCGATTAATCTTTAAATCTGGCAGCCTTATTTTTATTATATATATTTCTTTCGTTGACGTTTCGCTTGCATTTAACACTTAATTACTGGAAGTATTCCAGTGAAAACAGAATCTGTGTTGTCTGTTCTCGCATTTAAATACAGAAACACTTTTTTCTCACAAATCGAGAAACGATGAAATTTTTTGTTTCACACTTAATATGAGAAAATTTGCAATGCGAGAAATACAGAAACGAGCTACTGATTACAGTTTAAAATGCTTTTGCATGCATTGAGAATTTTGGTTATTTTCGATATTTTTTCGTCCTTGATATAACCACACATCTAAATGCAATCTTAAGTATTTACTGTCTTCAGTCGAATTTTGTGAATTTTAAAAAATATATAATATTGCAAAATACCATAATTATACAGTTTTTTGACACCGAAGGTAACTATTTATTGTATTGCATTATTTATTCGCTTTCAGCGAAGAGTGAAAAAATTTACCACAGAAAATAAATAAAAATATAAAACCTATTTATTTTTCGAGTTTGGAACCACTCTATAACGAAAGAAGGAAAGTAAGGGCAAGAAAATATGAAGACCTGCAATTTTTAAAACTAACTTTACCCAAGAACCATCACCGTTTTTATGATGATCTACCTCATCTATGATTTGTTTTTCTAAATATTCTGTACCTATTTTTTTAACATAAGAAGCTTCCGCTTAAAATAAATACACTATTGAATTCAACATAATCGTATAATTTTAAGCAATTGGATGTTCCCAATATCGCAAAAATATACATTTTTATTATTATTTATTTCTTTTTTTTAAACTAATAATTCATATTCTTATTTATTGTTAGCCAATAAATATTTTGTTTATCAACACCAATAAAATAACAACATTCTTGTAAACAACAAATACATTTACTTTTTTAATAGTTTTATTGAGCTTTTTTAATTACAGCGAACACCGCTGTAACGAATTATGCTTCATAAGGAGCAATTCCTTATATTAAATTCTAGAAATAAAAGAAAACATATTTAAGGAAAATATGCTAAGCCCCTACTAAAATAATGAAATTTCAAAGAGCAAATGTGCTAAGCCCAAAAAAGCCTATAAGTCCGCAAATGATTATTTTAAAATCCTACGACTACTGGTAATTTAAGAGGCTGGACTAAAGAAAAGAAGATTTTTAAAAAGTATACTAAAATAAAAAATTAAACAGTTTTTTGTCTTTGAAAAAATCGACTTAGCACTTTTTCCGACTAAGGTAACGATATATTACTTTTTATCCCTTTCTTCAGCCAAATCTTATAAAATTAACTAGAAAAGTACTCTGCTGCCAGTACAAAATAAATCGCTAACACAAACCGGAGACTCTTCTCGTTTTTATTTACTAGCTTTAGCTAATTTTTGTAACACGGTTAATGTGTGTACTATTAATAACAGATAAAAAACGTTTAATGCAAGATGGCCTTGTTTTGAAAACGGATACAACACTGTAAAATACTTTAAGGTTGGGTCAAAATAACACAACACCGTAGTAAATAATTCAAACAAATATTTTATTTGGTTTTTAATTTTAAATTGTGTGGTTTGAAATATAATAATTTACAAACGTTTTAAATTTCATAATTCTAAGTGAAAATTATAGAATTTATGAACGATTCCACAGAACCACCAGGACGGTATACCATTTTGACACATGGTTAGATATTAGCTGTTGTGTACGTAGCAAGCCAAGGTCACCCTGTATGAATTTGCCTTGCTCTCAAGAGTGTAAAACCGCATCACAAATTTTTATATTAACTTAAATTTGCCTACTATTTATAGTACAGCGGGCGTAAGTGGGTTAATGGTTTGTATTTAAAATTATTAAACACTTCCTAATATTTACAGCCTTATTCACAACAAATTAAACCTGTTTATAAAAGGTTTATGAAATGAATTTTCTATGAAATTTGTTTCAATTAACTTTTAATAAACCTGTTTTATTTTTTTATGAATGAGGGGGTTAATATTTAAATATATGGTACTTTTTTGTAGCCAAATAGTACCATATATTTAAATTTCTATATACCAAATGTTAAACAATAATGTATTTTGTTCTGTATTTTGATCTAGTTAAAATTCTTTTTATGATCGGCTTAAAGACATACTACCAAAGAAAGCCTTAAATAATAAGTTTGGCCAAAAAGTCAAACCATCAATGCCCATCGGTCAGTGAAGAAGAACTTGTATCCAAATCAACTCCTTATGTTTACGCTACTCATTTAACAAGCACCAATTTTCAAACAATCGAACACTTTAATAACTACTAATGACATAGTTTTTCATTTTCAAACATCTGCCAACAAATCAAAGATTCCAATTAGAAATCAAGTCTTTTTTTAATAAAAATCCACGTGATATTTAAAAAACAAACAATTAACTGACCTTTAAATTTTAAATCCTCTTAAAACCCACCAGATAGAAAACAAATCGAATGCAGCAAAAATGTAACGTGACATAACAGTTCAAACACTGGCTGTCCTTAAATCTGACAGACAGCTGTTGGGGGGGATTAAAAGTATTTTAGCGCAAGCGTTTCCGCCAACAAATTGAAATTCAACAGGAGGAGGATCATTGAATTTACTAAATCATTTCATTATCAAAAAAAAAAAAAAAAAAAACACGGAATACTTTTATTTAGCAGGAAAAAGGTCATTTAAAGGATCAAACAAATAATAACTAAAAACGGTACATTGTTTTTCTATCAAAATAAAAAACAACCATAAAATCAATATGAAAATGCGCTTAAGGATTCTATTACTAGGAATTTAAAAAAAAATCTTAATTTTTTTTATAAAAAAAGAAGTACTAAAAGAAGAACAATGGACTCAATAAACTGTAAAATAGCAAAATTGTATAGATCAGTGTAACAATATTGTATCATTATGATCATGCTTTGTTTAAAAATTTTTTTATTTATTCTTATTATTGCTTAATAAACTCAATAAGATTTTAATCCTTATTTATCCAGTGTCTTCTTCTTTAACAAGAGAATTTTACAAAAAAATAGGCAGGAAGTTGCTCTGCCTTCTACTTCTTAGTTGTTATTTTTCTTCTTTTAATATTTCTTAAACTGCCTTGCAATTTGTTATATGTGTGTTTACATTTAGGACACTTCCTTTGGTGATTTGTGTTGGTGTGATCAGGATTTCTGTATTTGTTTAAAATCTAGTGCATACGGCCCATTAATAGTCCATCCATTAGGATTTTTTTATTGTTTACATGTCACTTAAGTTCCTTAAATATTTTTTATCCTCTTGATTACACAATTTCAAAATGGAGCGTATAATTTTTTCTTTTTTTTTTGCCAAAATATCGTAGCAAAAAAGGAAATTGCTTTACTTTTAAGTTTCTCAAATATTGATTGATCATTTAACGATCTCGAGGACATAGGATTGCCAGAAACCAAAAATCAAATAACTGGACAATATAAAAAAATTCACCTGGATTTTGAAAAAATAACTGGACAATTTAAAAATACAATAAAAAAAAAGTTAATATCTTATTTAATTTAAAAAAAAAACGAGTAACAATTTAAATTCAG
Organism: Pollenia amentaria; assembly: GCA_943735925.1. NCBI lineage: Eukaryota > Metazoa > Arthropoda > Insecta > Diptera > Polleniidae > Pollenia > Pollenia amentaria. Next base: position 19,391,402 of record OX031010.1, on the reverse strand, counting down.
TTTTACTTTATATTACATATCGTCACCTCAAATCCAGAAGGCCACAAGTAACAAAACAGATAGAAAAACGAATTTTTGATTGATTGTGATCAAAAATTACGGCCTTTTGGTTTTAAGGTGGCGATATATATTAATTTAACTAACAAAAAAAGTATATATTTGTTTTACCACATAAACATACATATCTGCCCGTCTGTCCGTCTGTTGCTCACTTTCGAAAAACTCAAAAGAAAACAACAAACTAGGTGTCAAATTGCTTATAGTTATCGTAGGCAGTTCGGGATTGAAGTCCAGAAAAATCGGTTTAATAAGATCAGAGCTATGAATCAAAATGTGGAACCACCACCCTAAAAGATTTATAATTTTGTTACAAAAACTAACATAAATGGTGGAATAATGCACGGAATGGCATAAAATGTTGAACAAATTTGTTCTATATGACTAGAAATCATACTGGTAAATTTTATTAAGATCGGTCCATATAAACCCTATTCACGGAAAACAGTTTAGTACGCCTTAAATCGTAATAAATAATACAATAATAATAAAAGTTGGTATGAAACAATTTCATACAACTAAAAATCACTCTTGCAAATTTCGTGAAGATCAGTCCATAATTTACTATAGGCCCCATATCACCTACTCTCGGGAAAAGTTTATTACGCCTTAAACCGTAATAAGTAATGCTATCGTAATAAAACTTAGTACGTCACAGTTTTATAGGACTAGAAATCACACTGGTAAATTTCGTAAAGATCGGTCCAAAATTTATCCTAGGCCCCATATAAAAACTTCTCTCGGAAAACAGTTAAGTACGCCTAACACCGTAATAAGTAATTCCATCAAAATGAAATTTGTTACGTCACAGTTGTAGATATTGCAGTAAAATGTGTTCTAACTAAGCTTCATATAGCCAAAAGAAGTATCATGCAATTTTGTGATATACGGTCCATAATTTTCCTTAGATCCCATATTAAGCAGCCTTCTAAAATTTCCTCTAAACGCTAAAACCAATTTCACTGTTGTATTGAAATTTATTCTAATTTATGTTTTTTAATACCAGAAATCACTCTACAGAATTTTGGGATGATTGATCCATAATTTACCATGGGTCCAATATAAATTCCCATCCTGCAAATCATTTTAGTTCGGCTAAAGCTGTTACGAATCATGATATTTTACTCAAGCTCATTCAAATTTATAAAAAGAAAAGCAAAAAAACCAATTGTCGGTTAACAATTTAATTTAGGTCTAAACCGCAAACGTCCGTTTTTATAAAGACTTATTAATAATATATAGATATCATATATAGCCCATTCCTTAAATATTCGCAATGTCGGTGGAGGGTATCAAAGATTCGGCACACCAGAATATGACACTCTTACTTGTTCTCATTGATTTTTCAAATTTTTTTTGCTTCTCCTGTAAAAAAAAAAAAATAAAAATTTTTGTTACGCCCTTCTGCATTTTAGGTGACTTTATTTTGCATTGTTATATACAGAATCAACTTGCTCTTGTGTTAGCTGCAAACAAAAATGTTTGAAAATTTTTGAAACTTTAATCAAAATTTCGTCTTATTAAAGTTTCCGACGTACATTCTATTCCTTTCTTGTGTGTAACGAATTTTAAAATACGTAATGTAAAGTGTTACCCATTTTTCGGTTTTAAAAGAAAAGTTAAATAAAATTTACGTAAAGCTATGATATCGATGAAACCTTGCCATTACGTACGAAAAACAATGACATTTAAATAACCGCCTCTAGATTGATTGAAGCAGTCGGTGCTTTTAGTTTTCTATCAATTTTTCGTACATATGGGGTGGTATCTCACCGATAGCTTTACGAAGGTTGGTTTTTAAAGGCTCCAACGTAAGGGAATTTTCCGCGTACGCACGTTCTTTGACTAAGCCCCACAAAGAAGTTTAACGGCGTCAAACCACGGTAACCAATTGGTGTCTCCGAAACGTCAAATTAAGCGTTCTTGAAATTTCCGATGCATTTAAGCCAAAATCGATCGTGTTGTGCAGCCCGTGGCACCATCTTGTTGAAACCACATATCTTCCAGTTCATAATCTTCAATTGCAGGACAAAAAAAAGTCGGCAATCATACGGTCATGGCGGTCTGAGCCGTGGAATCGAGAAATTTCGATTATCCGCGACACTATCACTACCTATCACTTCTGTAACGCCTCGAGTCTCTTCAAATTTCTTTATGATCTTACCAATTCCTTGCACAAAAGTTCGATTACGACGATCATGTTTCAACCCCCACTTTAGTAGTAAGTTTCAACTATTTTTAAACGTTCTTGGAGTTTTAAACGATTCATATTCGTAAATGGCAAAGTTTTCACTAAAGAAATGACAATTCAGGTGAGAGATATTTAACAGCTGACACCCTTCCAAGACCACCGGTTTGAAATATAGATCACCCTGTTATTTTAGAAAAAAGACTTACTTATTCGTATGATAAAAAAAATACACGATCTGGATCGCGGACCACGTGATAAATATTAAATGTTTAGCATGCGTCGTGATATAAATTCGTGATACGTTAGTAAGCAGAGAAAACACAAACAAATAATAATTCCAACATTTTTGTATTGTGAAAAGCCTGGCTGTTTCTGGTTTTCTCGGGTCATTTTTTTAAATTCGACCGAACCGCACAGCACAAAAATAACGTAAGAATACGCGCAATATCCATCAAAATATTAACATGAATCGCGATCCAAATATCAAACGTGTAGAAGTGCCCTAAAGCTACATGGGCGGTTGTGATTGTTGGTTTTCTAAGCATTTGTTGACCTATCGAGCCATTTTTGCGTAAATAAACGAAACTTTTTTAAATGCGCAAAAAGCGTATATTGGAAATCATGCGGTCTGCCATATTATACCAAGAAGGTGATGCAGACACCTGTAATCGTTGTTCTCGCTTTCGTGACATGCCAGGATTCGTATCCATATAACAACACCGACCTGAGACATGAGTTTCCATATAACTCTTATCCATATAACAACACCGACTTGACACATGAGTTAAACGCCCGGGAGACTATCAAATAAATACATCAATCACATAGTTGTGTGCGTGCAGTCGTTCTTTTTCGGGTACACATACGCGTTGTCGGCAATGCTTGATGAAAATCAAAAAGTTTTGATTTTTTTATTTGATGGTTGATTATTTGATAGTCTCCAGTTGTGATTGACAAAAAAATTTTATTTGCTTTGTGTATGTTGTCATGTACGGAAGAAAAAAAAAATATAAATACTTATTTGGTTTTTCGTTTTTTTTGACATTATTTGAAACGAACCCTATGAAATCAAAATTACAAATGTTGATTGACGGGATTATTTGTACGTCTCCAAAAAAGCCTCAAATAAACGACACTAACACATATGAACTGATTGACGGGTTTATTTGAAAGTCTCCAGAGCCCTTTATTAAATATGACTACTTTAGTATCCAGGGTAATATTCCATTTAGTGTAGCAAAGGATATGCGTGCTTTTAGAATTCTGTTTCTCACATCCGCTTTTGTTACACCTTCTTTAATAAATATGCTGCCCAGGTTTTTCCATTTTTCGACGTCTTTAATGGCAAAGTTATTTATGATTCTCTGATCTATCGGTTTTCTCATATTTATTTTTATGCCTGCTTTAAGAGTCTTGTCAACGATGTTGTTTTGCACGTCAAAATATTTATGTGTTAGTAGGACTATATGGTCAGCGTAAGCGAATAGGCCCAGCTTATGGTTCAGATGCCAGGATATTCGCCAACGATCTTGTTTAGCTTATTTGGCATGTCGAAATGTCTATGGACTAGTAGGACACTCAGTGTACGCAAATTCGACGAACTTTTGGATAATGCCGAGATATTTTCGACAGTTGTTGGTTTGCTCGGTGCAGAATAACGTCTAGGACAATTATAAATATGTAGTAAAGGCGAAAGAACACAAACTTGTATCCCTCCACTGACTGATACAAATGCATAACTAAGGGCTATATCTGGCATCACTTGCCCTTCGTATGAATTTGTTCAAAATATCAATTATTTTCCCTAGTATGCTTCCTGAACTCAAATTCTTTTTCAAAAATCAATAAACATAAAATAGAGAGGCGCATTTGATGCAGTCGATTGCTCTCTTATAATTCACATGGTGTTGATATGGTCGATGCAAGATTTATTTGGTCTAAAACAATGGTGCCTAAAAATGTTTTGCAGCTGTATTGGTGAGAGAGTTTCAAAGTACAGTGACAGCAAAAAGTAAGCGCAAAGAATTCAATTGCAATTTTAAGACAAGAAATAGATTTGCTCGTAAAAAATGTGAGTAATGCATTAATGCTTCTTATGGCTAGGTTACTCTGTTACACAAGTCTTACGTATTTTGAGGAAAATGCAATGCTGTCATGATAAGTTGTTATTGTTTTTTAAAAATGTTCAAACAATAATTAAATCAGGGAAGCATTTTCGTCAAAATACGTAAAGTTGGGATCACACGATTGCCGTAATGCACCAATTTTCCCAATTTTTAATACCCCAATCGTGTGACTGCACAATCAAATGCCTCACGTACCATTCGAGGGCAATATTGTGTTTACTTTTACCAATTTAATGCAACCCTGGTGCGGCAATCGTGCTTGTGTGCTTCTTTTAGTAGGAATAAATTAAAAATAAAAATTGGGAATTTAGCAAGTCATTAATAAATAAATTAATAATAAATTTTGTATTCCCGATTTTTTTTTTTTAATATTTGTGCAATAGCTGTTCAGGACAATATAAAAGAATATGTACAGGAAAACGGAGCAAAATGTATTGAAATTCTTTAAAGCGAATTTATTTTTGAATATAAATATTCTCTATTTCTTTATATATTTAAAATATAATTTTACTTTGTTTAATTTTTGGAATTTCATATATTTTACTTAAAAAATTTCAAATAAAGCTATTCAACAAAACTTCGTTTGAATATATGATAAAATTTTCTTTTTTTTTTAATGAACAAGCCAACTAGAACATTCAAACAAAAGAAAAGCTACCACAACAGCTGTTTGCGCAGTTGACACAAGTAAGAACAATCGTTTTTTGTACTCATTTCGCTTTGTACCAACTAGCGGCAATTAAATTTGTATAAAACAGGCCAATCGTGTAATTTCAGAATATTTTATTGGGGCAATTTCATTATTGTGCGTCAATAAAGCACAATCAAAATTGTGTCATATTGGTGCATTTGTAGCAATCGTGTGATCCCAGCTTAAGACTTGTGTGATAGTGTAAACTAGCCATTAATGATATTTTGCTAAAACCTTTTAAATAGTTGATGACATAAAAGACATTGGGCATTACCAATACATCATCTCTTAAGTAGACACCTAATTTGTGTGGCACAAACTGCCACCTGGGCCTGGCTGGGACGAGTTGTATTTTGAAAGAACTCACACTAACGAACCACTGGGCCTGGCTGGGACTACTTTTATATGTATGGAGTTTTAGCTATAGCTAGAACATTTTTAGCTATAGCTAGAACATTTTGTTGTCAACTAGAAATATTCTTCAAAATTAAAGTAAATATATAATTTTCATGTGTTGTGAGTGCTCTTTGATTTTATTTGCTACAGTACATAATTAATAGGGTATACAATATGCCCAAAATTTTCATTAGGCGAATTGCCACGCCCTCGGTGTTTAAATTTACTTTTTTTTCTCGTTTTCTTGTAGAAAACACTTCGATTGAGGAATACATAAAGTTTCGTTCTAGTATATTTAATAATTATATGAAAAAAACTGGAAAAAGTAAAAAAATGCCTGGTCAGACCCACGCATAAACTTAAGGGTTCTTTATAATATGTTTTTCTTAATTCCATCAATTATTTTACGCCACTGTATTTGAAAAGATATCAACAAAGCTACTTAACATGTGCTCTCGTCGCTATCTCATGGACTACTAAATTAAAGAGCATAAACAATGAGGTGTGAATTTAAAACAATTGTCAATTGAAATGGGCACCCCTGGTCTAAAAACCGACTTGCGTGGTACCCTGCTCCTTGTCAAGAGGGGTGGCAGTTCTACCTATGATTAAATTGTTAAAGACTTTTGTAGAGATATTCCTAATAGAAGGTATTGAAACCACGGCATTTACCGAAGTTTTAACTCTATAGAAGTCATATGTAGGAACGTATTATTCAGCCTTTTTAGATGTGCTGGCAAGAAAAACCAAATTAACGTTTTCGTTACAGTTTATAAAATTACTTAAACACAACTTTCCACAACAAATTCAAATGGCGCCATCAATGTTAAGTTTTTTTTCCCATCAAGTCTTTTCAACACCAAATTTCGGTATTATTGTGTGTGGCCATGAAGTCGTTTCAACAAATTGTGATCCAATTAAGGCAAAATGTCCAGTCTGTGAAAAACAATACTACACTAATTTTTAACGAACTAACTGTCAAGCAAGAAACCCCACTAAAGAAATCTAGAAAAAAGGGCTTTAAGGATTAAAAAGAAACATACACCGGACATACATATTTTTGAGAAAATAAAATACCGCCAAAAAATATTAAAAAATAACGTACTTAGTTCTGCTTAAAAGGAGCGAAAATTTATGACAATTTACATGTGTGAACAAATCATTTTGCAATTAGTACGAGAATGTGTTGTTGTGAGAATGAGGTGGTAGTTTGACTTGATAGTTTAGTGTAGCTGTCAACTGTCAACAAGCTGTCAGTTTAAACATGACATTTTTAGTTTTTTTTTAAGGAATGAATAACTTTAAAGGTTTTTAGCAGTTAAATGCTTAACAAAAAATTAAATTTTGCATGAATAAGCGTTAATTGTTTTGAATTGCTGCTGACAGTTGTATAGCAACGAATATTTTATGTTAAAATTCATTGCAAAAATTTAACTGTTACTTTTGTGTCAAAGTGCCAAAGACGTCACTGTAATTATTGGCAATTGTTTAAGTTCTTTTAGAATGGCTTAGAGTCTTCAATTCTCAACAGCCTAAACTAATGTAATTTTACGCATATCGCTTTTATTATACAGCATGGTCCAAAATTGTTTCTTTTTTTAAGAAATATTTGAAATTAATCATTTCTGTTACATTAAACAGAAAAAAATGTGTTATTTTTCTAATTTATTACATCTACTTTGACAATCCTGTTTGATCCTTTGACTTTCTTTTATTAACTCGGCCATAATTTATGATGTTTGGCTAAACATTTGCTAACCGGTCTCTCGACAATTGTTTGAGCCATCTTTTTATACACTTTGCCAACTAAATGCGATGCTGTTGTGTACTCGTACTCGTTCACATTTTGCCATTAACTGCTAAACAACTGTAACGAAAGGTGTCAAGTATTTTGTTAGTTAAGGGATTTGTCTTTTTTGTTGTATTTTTTTTACTACGATTGTCATAAAAATTGAGTTTTTTATTATTTCTTGGAGAAACTAAACAAATGAAAATATTGACTTCTTCTAGAGCCGGTTGCATTAGTTGTAGCAGAAACCTAAAGAAATATGTGCAGGAAATTAAATCATTAATCATATACCATTTTTTGGGTTTGTGTGTTTTTGGCACTAGATTTCTCTTTTAGAATTTAAAATAGAAGTTAAAATTTTTATTATTTTTACTGAAAAAAGAACTGTTTCATCATTTGGTATTTGTTCTTGCTGTCATTTCATTTTGGCAGTTGTTCCTTCATATCAATTGTTTTGATAATACCCTCTCATTATGGGAGTATCCCCTCGTAATATTGGATAAGTGCTTACTTGCGATTTTTCATTGTATCATTTTCCTAGCCAGGTGATATAAAATATTTTTCAAATGTGGGTGGTAAAAAAATTTCATTTGACTGTCATAGGCTAGCAAAATGGAAAACAATTCCCCTTCTCAAAATGATCCCTCAAAAAGAGTTCTTTTTTTTTTATCTAGGGCCAGGTTTAATGAGTATTAAAGAGTTGACTGTGTTGAGTGACATTTATTTTTTTATTTTGTCTTAAATTGGTTTTCGCACTAAAAGATCTTTCAACTCTTGCATTTGAAAATGAAATGCTTAGTAAGCTTACAACAACTGAAGGCAGCTTAATAAAATGATTTTCATTAACAGAATTTTTAAAACTGTGGACCTTAACCGAAAATTATTTAATTTTATCTATACATTCCCACTGATAAGACTTTATGTTATTTAGACAATTTTTGTATGAAAAAACACAAGAAGATATTGAATCAAATCGTATTTATTTACTTTATTGAAAACGCCTCAACTTAGCGTGTTTTTTTATTATAAAAGCGATAAGACGAAAAAAGCGCGTTTGACATAAAAAAGCGGGTTTGGTATAGTTAAAACGACAGACAACCAGCCAGCTGGTAGGTCACAAATCATTAGATCGACTAAATGGTGGGTCTACAAATAATATTTTTGTGTGTGTGTTACATCAGCACAAGCGCATACTACTCTATTTACTATTGTAGTGTGGGTATATACCCGCTCCATTGTACCCGTATGGGGTGGAGATGGTATTATGCGTTTGTGCTGATGTATGTAATACTAAAAAAGCTTTAAGTATACCGATCGACTCAGAATCCCTTTCTGAGTCGATTTAACGATGTGCGCCCGTCCGTCCATCCGTCCGTCCATCCTTCCGTCCGTCCGGCTGGCTGGTTGTCTGTCCTTGTAACCGTGTGCGCAAAGTACAGGTCGCAATTTTGAAGATAATTTGATGAAATTTGGCACAAACGTCTAAATTGTCATCAGGCCGAAGACTATTGAAAATGGTGAGAATCGGTCCACAGTTTTGCATGGCACCTATACACTCTTCTTTCCGAAATAGTCTTTGCGTTTATAATTATTATTTTGGCATTTAGATCAAATTTGGATCCCAAATATTTTTTTTTTTTTTGTAACTTATATTGTCTTACAAATTTTTTTTTTTAATTAGGTTTATATTTAACCATAGCTTCTATCCAAATACCACTCCTGAAAATGCCATAAATTCCTTATGAATCCATGTAAACCTCCATCCACAAATCACGTAAAGGCCAACAAATCACATAAAGACATCTAAAAAATAGCACTTGTCGGTAGAAAATATCGTTTTAAATAAAAATATTTAATATAAAAACATATGGAATGAAATGCCAAAAACATTTGGGCATATTGTTTTTCCGTGTTTGAAAACAATCTTTTAGCAAATGATATAATTTTGTCATTTTGGAAAAAACAACAAGCTATTCCATCTTTTGAAGCAGTTATCAGTTTGAATAACTAAACCTTTTTCTCATTAAAAGGTGTTAAAAATATATACTTTGCTTCCATTTTTTTTTTATTGTGTTAAAACATTCATCATGTATAGTTCTGTGATTTTCATGGCGGTATGTCCATTTTTCGATTTTGAGATATTGATGACATACGGCTTAATTTTAAACGCTCTTTATATGGTTCCTAAAATTTCTAAAAAAAATATGGACCAATTCCGATTTTTTAGGTAATGAACAATTTCAAAAAGCCCATAGTTTGATCTAGAATATTTTTTCCGCTCTTCTGAAAAATTTGATTTTAAGACATACGCAGTTACCCATGAAAACCACAGAGATAACACTTTATGGTGTTAAATAACACTAAACAATAACTACAAAAAAAGTCAATGTTTAAAATTCTATGGATACATTTAAAAAATTTTTTTTTTTAAATTTGGGGTTTTTGAAAAGGCTGTTCCACCGATTTTAACTTAGGAACGGGTTATCCAATTTTATTACAAGAACCGCTAAATTACTTGAAATAAAATTGTCTTTAGATCGTTCTAATATACTCAACGGTTTTGGAATAACTCAGACCGCAATGATAATATATATACTATATTACATATATATATGTATATATTATTTTTTTTTTTTTTTTTTTGGAAAAATGGAAACATTTCAATTTTTTTAAATAAAATAAAAAACTTTAATGTGGTGTTTATAGAACACGAGCGCCTTACTCGTCCGTTCAACTTTCATTAAAAATAAAAACAAAATTTCGAAATTTGTTTTTGTTTTAAATGTTATTTGAACGGACGAGTAAGGCGCTCGTGTTCTATAAACTACACATAAGTGCACAAAAATTACTAAGGGTTTTCATGATATCGCCTAAAAGTCTCACAATCTGTGCAAACTTTGCATTTTTACGCCCTCGCAAATGAACTGTCAAAAATTGTATGATAATTCATTTACACAAACTTCGTACATTTGCCTAATAATGTTGACTTGTGAAGTTGCGCTGTTCAATTGTGCAATTATACAAACAGATTTTTTTTAATTCTTACCGTCATTTTCAATGAAAAATTCAAGTGTTAATAAATCACAAACAATAATTTTTTGCAATTATTTGAGCAAATTAGGGTTTGGGCTTTCTTTATGCATTTTTAAAAATTAAATTTCACATTTTAATCACAAATATCAAGTTTTATTTTTATGTATATGTATTTTTAATTTTATTAAATTTATTTTTGTAGTGACGTTTCTTACAAACTGACATTGATTGTTTAAAATTACACAAAAATTAAAAAGGGTCTTCATGAAACGAGTCTCGCATGTTTGCAAATTTGCACAAATGGCAATTTTATGCGATATCATGAAAGTCCTTGCTATTTTTAAAATATTTTCTGCGTTCATTCCAAATGAAAAAAACTTAAACTGAAAATCGATAGATAAATATTGATTTTTTTTTTTCAAAGTAAAGTCAAGTATCCTGATTTTAGCAAAAATTTAGCTTTGCAGAGAGCGCTCCATAGTTTTTAATTTATAATTTGAGATAAATTCGTCCTGTTTTATTAAAATTTAATAATAAATGGCAAGAAGTTATAAAAATTTAATGAACAATCAGCTAATTATTTAATGAAAACGGCGCGCCATCAACCGCAAACGGCGATCTCTTGCAACTATTATATTCGGCGATGTGAGGTTCCAACAGAACGGCGCAATGTGCGTACGAAATAATGGAATTTTTAAATTCTAAAAGCAGAATAAGTTTGTACTTTCTTTTCTGTTATGAATAAGCTGTTTTGTTTCTGTTCAACGTTAAGTGACAGCCAAAAGTGCGTTTATATTAATTTGTTTCAGTATGAAACATAAAAATGTTTTGATAAAAGTTAGAAAAATTTATTTTAAATAAAGCTGAGAGTCAAAGTGACACAAAATATTTTTTTTTTTAATGTTAATGTTTCTTGTGATTATCTTCAACTTATGAGACATCTGCTTCCTTTCACAGAAAAAGTAATAAACAAATATTTGCTACAGAAAAGAAGGACATAAAACGGCAACTAAAAGTAAAAACTAATGAAGCCTAAAGTTAGCAAGCGAACTATCTCACGAAACGGTGGTCGCGAAAAATCTTTTCATTCGTGCGATCTAGCCTCTCTGGACTTTTTTTCTTTCGGGTTACCTTAAGTCGAAAGTCTTTGCCAACAACAGTACAACATCAAGCGCGAAATTCCGCTATATCGAACGATTTGTGTGTTCGATACATGGGAAATAAGGTCTAGCGGCTCGCTCGAACCAGGATTTCCGCGATGGAAACCTGAAATACTTCGTACTACATAAATAATGGCATCGATTGTTCTTTTATTTAAAGGAAAATTCATTCCCAGAGCTAACCCAAAATCATTTTAACTACAACAAGTTAGAGTGCTGTATACGGCAATGCCGAATCTTCTATACCCTTCACTATGATGCGATTAGAATAGTTACATATATAAATATCGTTCTGTAGATAGAAATAAATCTATTTTGTGCCATGCCCACTTCTCGAATTACACCAACATTTGTAACCAATATACATGTACCTAATTTGAAAGCCTTGGCTCTTGGCAATCTTTAGATATACATAAATCTATAATGTCTTTGTAGGAGAGGCACAACGCCAACTTCTCCAAGCCTGCCGAGTGGGTGTGTATTGATAAGCCAGCTATGTTTACCAAATTTGAAAAAGTTTTCTCTTACCGGTGTTTAGATATAAATAAATCTATTTTGGGCGCGCCCATTGCTCCATTCCCGCTCACATTTTATCGGAGGTTGTCCATTGATAACCATCTTGGTTGGCTTGTGCCTTATTTCCATTTTAATTTATTTGGAATTACAAATTATTATACATTTTATGTTATAATTTATTATATCAAATAAGATGGATTGATATTTGGAAACTTTGGCTCTTTTCGTTCTCAAAATAGTTATTAAGAAATGCATAATGTGTTTTTATGTAAGTGCCATTCCCACTTCTCTAATTCCGCCCATTTTTTGAAGAGGCAGTATATTGATAAACAAGATGCTTGTAACCATTTTGGAAACTTTGGCTCTTGCCGGTCTTCAGATATACATAAAAAAAATAACAACAAGGGATTTATGGGTAAAATTAGAAGCAATCGAGGTTTTTTTCTTTCTGTCTCGGGTTTTTGTGGACCGATCAGTCTGAATATCAGTAGTAAAAAATTCTGGACTATATGTGGCATAAATTAGCAAACACCTGGTACCCATCATTTCTGGGGTCCTCGAAACCCCATTTCAACGGACACACGGATAAAAAGACAGATGACCATCGTTATTTTAACTTCACTTCTGATAAGGATCCAGAATATATATACTTTATAGGGTTAGGACATATATTGTAGAAATTACAAACGGAATGATAAACTTATATATACCCTTGTACCTTTGGTAAAGGGATTAAAAACAAAATGCATTACACGCGAAAGCGTGTGTTTTACAAAATTTCTGGAATTACAAGCAAGACCTGCTAATTTTTTTTGAAGCGGCTTTTACTATTGAAGCTATTGTCACCTCATTCTCATCGAAATTGTCACAAATCATGACAAACAAGCACATTGTATTGACAATACAAGGAACAAAATTTGCACCTTACTTTCTTGCATTCTTGCCACTGTTAATTTATGTTCAAAAATGTTCTAACATCACGTAAGATATAATCTGAAAAATGTGACATTTTTAATGAGATCGTCGTGATCTTTGCATGACAATTTTTTATTGTTTGTGACAGCATTAATCGATATTTTATGTTAATCTTAGAATCTTTTATAAAAGAATGTCTCAATTTGTAAGAGTCTTGGTTACGTGAGCGGTCATTTTATTAAGGGCATTACAAAATGTACGAAGCAGTCAAGCGGTATTTTTTATTTTATATAATTATAATGACATGATGCTGTGATTCTCACAAGGTGTTAAGTTGCTTTGGTAACGTGTTAAACAACAATAAAAAAGGGATTTAAAAATTCAGTTTAAAAGGCGACATTTTTTCTAAGCTACTGGGTTTATTTTAGCTATAACTTTTTTTATAACTAAACTAAGAACTACAATCTATAAAAGATTTTAATTCATATGTTACACATGCTTAAGTAATCGTGTGACAGAAAAAAATTCCCTGTGCCTTCTAGAGACTTTGCCTTAACAACTTCTTATTTAATCGTCCTTTTTGTTACAACCCCAAACTATTTATTTTTTAAGATTTGTTTCTTTTCTTGTTTTGTTTTTGGTTTTTGCTTTAAAATTTAATATTTTTTAAACTGTAGGCTAAAATTGCAGTTCCACTTCCGTTTGTTTATTAAAGTAAATATTTTCTTAAAAAACTGCTCTTCTTTTTTGTCTAAACAACAAAAAAAAAAAAACTGTCATATTTTAATATCCTTTCTCTAGGACCTGTCATTTGTATTGTCTGTTTTTCTGACTATTAATCACCACTACTCCTTTTTGATAGTGTCCTTTTTTTTTATTTTTTTTGATAAAAAAAAAAGAAAAACAAATGACAACCACTTAAAGATTTTAAAATTTATTAAATTTTCAGTGTGGTCCGTCCAGTAGTGTTTTTACAGATGCTCCTTTGAGGATTTTTATAAAAAAAATTTAATAATTGTTGATTTTTGTGTAACTTTAGGTGAAATATTTATTTATTTTTGTTTTTATTTTTTTATTTTTTTTCTTAGAAACAATATTATTTCGGCTCACGAATCGCAAGATTCTGTAATTCTTTATTTTCCGGTAAAGCAGAGAAATTCATTTCCCATTATTTCTAGAGTTTTGAGTTAGAAATGAAACAGATTTTATTTTGTTTATCTTAATAGTAAATAAGAGACTATACTTACAAATTGATTTTAATTAAAAAATTTCTGATATTAATAAAAAAATAAATTTTATTTGAACCAGTAAACATATTAATAGTAGCAATTAGGGTATTCATTCGGATAACCGTTAATCGGTTAACTGATTAATTATTATATTTACTGATCGGTTAATAAAAAATTGGCTATTTTCGATTGACGATTAAAAAGGTTAATTTCAGTCGATTAGCCGACGAAACAAAATTCTTAATATTTTGTAGTATTATAACTATGTATTTTTTGTGTTTTTAATTCTTTATTGAGACGAAGCACTCATATATAAAGGGTATGTGTTTAGAAAATATTTTTTCATACAAACAGAGAAGGTGTTCAGTGATCTTCAGTTTAAATAAATAAGTGTTTGCTGTTAACAGCTCTTTGTTTCACGTTCTTTTCATATGTATGTGTTAAGTTATTTTATTCTTATCATATCTTCTCATATCAATCTTTTAACAAAATTTAACGAAACAAAAATTTTGAAAAATTAAAACAGGACTTTAAAGACATAATGGAAGATTGTATATGTTATGAGAAATCCAGGAAAAGGACTAATAAATTATATATTTTATATTATGGGTTGCTTTCGATTTCTCCAACATCTACGATAAATGAAAGAATTTTTTCCAAGTCAAATTTTATCAAAACTAAAGAAAAGAATCGCTTGAATCCTAACCATTTAAATAAAATAATTTTTTCTAAAGACTATTTTTCCTTAGACTATTGAAATAACTAATAAAATAAAATGATCTCACAGTTTTTTTAGGTAATACACAATACTCGTATATATGTATTAAAAAATATGTATTACGTATTTATGAATTATTTTTTTGTTTGTTCGTTTTAGTTCAAGAATTGTTATGTTTGTTATGTTATGGGGTTTTTTACTAATAAACTTCAAATAATAAATAATTTATGCAGTTTTATTTTCTGAAATTACTTAATTTATAAAGAAACTTTATTAATCCTTTAACCGATCAATAACAAAATTAACCGATTATTAACCGATTTAACCAAAATATCGGTTAATTAATCGAGCGTTTAACCGATTAAAGCAAAAGTTCGATTTAATGAATACCGTAGTAGAAATAAAATATTTTTTGATATTTACAACATTTTTCTGCAGTCATGCATGCTATTGATATATGTAAACGTTTGATGAAATTTTTAATCAAAACCGATTATATTTTTTATTAATGGTTTTATTGAGAAAAACTGGCGATAATTATTCTGTGTAACTTAGACCTTAATACCTCTGTAGTGGAGCAGACTAGAGTCTCTGGCAAAAATCGAACCCGCAACCATCGTACTGATAGACTAGCTCAATACCAACTAGTCTACCGGGCACCGTGGTATATTAAAAATTTGCATCTTTAAAGTAAGAATCGAAAAAAAATTAATTTCCCGGTAAAATTTGGAACGGCAATTCTGAAAAACAATTCTAGTTATGAACTCTTTAATACTTTTTAAGGTGATTTTCCTTAAAAAATCATTAAAACCTATCGACGCAGTTCTTCTTTAACCACGTAAGTGCCAGCAACTAATTTTTTAGGAAATTGAAGGACTTAACTTTTTAAATATGGGCTCTAGTTACTTAACTGTAGCCCAATTTGTCGCTTAGGTGTTTTTGGCGCAAACGTCAATTTCCAAATTTGATTAAATATTTAATTTTATTATTTATGTAAACAAAATTAAATCAGGTGCCCCAATTTCTCTTACCGTGAAAATGTTCGTTTTCGAAAAATTTTAACAATAACTCATATTCGACAAATTTCATGTTTTTCCATATATTTTACGGTTTGTAAAGGAGCTACTTGTAATCCTTTACAAGAAATGTTGGCTACACCCTATGGACATACATTAACACTTTAGGGTCCAGAAACGAAGTTTGGGCCAGAACGGTTTTTAGTATTGGAGCCATGTTTAGATATCGAGATAAAGTTTTGGCATATAGGAAAAAAGTAGCATTTTATTAAAAAAGCGGTGCTCGAGGAACATTTGAGCTGTCTAGGATATATAGATTTTGAGTAGTTCAACGAAAAGTGTCGTTTTTACCAAAGTTACTGATTTTGAGAGCCTGGCACCGAAACAAAAATACTCCCGTTGGCCTAACACTTTCCACATTTTTTTTAATCTCAAAAACAAAAAAATTGGTGGGTGAGACTTTTACATTTCCAACTTTAAATATTAAAAATATTTTCTATTTTGCTTGAAAATGTCATTTTGTATGGCGCTTTCGAGGTTTTCTAAATGGCTTTAATTTTTTTTCAGACAAAGTTATGAAGATGAGAATGCAATCGGGTGACAAATGCTATTTTCTGCCATAAGACCAAAACGTTAATTCCGAAAAATAGCGCTTACGGGGTTAACTAATAAGCGCGACGATATAAAGATGTTTATATGGGATTGGGGACAATGACTATTCGTTTTTAATTAGTTTAAATATGCACGCAGAAAAAAAATTTGGTTGGACGTACCATATGCTAAGAGCAACATACTATAATTGGATTTTAACAATACTATTGTTTGCAGGTAACCATATTATATTTAAATATGATTATAAAAAAGTTATAATTAAACATTATTTAGTCGAAATTAATACTCATGTTTTGTTTAAAATGAACAATATTTTTGTTAAAAATAACCACAATATGGTCAAAATTATCTATATAATAGTAGTTATTTCATAATTTTGTCAAAAGTAATCATATTATGGTCACAATTAGCAATAATATAATGGCCACTTCCAACTATATCACTGTTATTTAGTTGAGCCATTGTTTAATTTGCTTATCAATTGAGTCAAGGTGTAATTTTGTTACTTAAAACATATGATGTTTAAAAATATTATAATTGTGTTATATTTTATAATACCTATGAGTGTAGCTAAATTTTATTGAAACATTATATTGTTTAATTCAACCATATTTGAAGTTTCAAGGAGATAAACATTTTATTATTAAATAGAAGCAAAATTTTTTTAGTCGTGACGATATTAATGTTAGAAAAAATAGTTTGTTTGTGGCCATTGCGGGGATCATTCTTAAATCATGTTTCTTTGTTTTTTTTTGTCTTTGGAGACCAAATTACTACATTAGATATCGATAGAACTTACAATACAATATATTTCGAAAGTTTGATCAATATCGAATGCCGTAATTTTGCCTCAGCTATAAGTTAAACACATTCGGAGTAAGATTTTTTGACATAAAGTACAAAAAACAAGAAGTAAGGAAGAACATGTAGATCAATTAAAATAGGTAATCATTCATTTAAAGCAAATTTCGATCTGCCAAAGTAAAAAACCATTTGGTTAAAAGATTGATGTGTGACTAATGATGTCATTCGACGTCAATGGCGGTGATAGCTAAACGGCAAACCCCACTGAAGAGATTGTGTGGTAGAATCGAAACTAGTCTGGGCAACCTGTCTGTGAAAACCTGGGTTCAATTCCCAGCTCAGTCAAGAATGAAAAATTATCAATAAATTTTGATTCATTTCATGTCGTAAAATTCCTTTCTTCATAAGAATATTTTAATGAAAATTAAATTCAATGAACTTAAGCCAGATTAAAATATTAAAATATTAATTAAAAAATCTAATAAGTATTTTAAAAATTTAATTTAACCTTCGCCTTACCAAAGATTTGTATGTACATCGTTTACCACCCTGGTCTTACTGCATGCTTTTAAGCAATAAGAATCAGTTATCATCATATAAATTTTTTCAGTTTTTCAAAGAAAACAATTTGTTCAGTGAGTAAAAATTACCTTTCAACTGAAGCAAATTTAAGAAAGTTTTTAAAAAAAAAATAAGACCGAAATGGTCACCCGGGTGGGTATTGGTAAGGCTAAGGTTAAACTGTTATTTTAGAATTCAAAAACTTACCGGTTTGGTTCTAGCCAAAACTAATTAAATATTTAACCTAATTAGATTTAATGGTTTTTTCTCCAGATTACTTAACGTCATCGATATTTTTGTAGGCTAACGTTATTCGTCCTCCATTTGACTACATCATATTTCAAGAGACCACAAAATACATCGTGGGCAAAATAGGGACCGAAGTTGATGAATTATTTATATCTAGTTAGTTTTTAATCAATAAAAAAAAAACGAACAGCCGTCCGTACCAGATCCCTTATTTTATCAGAACAAATCCCATTGTAGTAACGCTCAAACAGGCAAATACAACCCACATTACGACGGTGCTGAAGGAAGTCAATAGAATTTGATACCATACTGTCACCAATGAGAACCTTCGCCCTCTCCTGCACGCGGTCGAGAAGCTCCAAAATATATTTTGAAGCACCGACCCATACAAGAGAGTTGTATTAAACTCGCGGTGGGATATAAGTGGTTCAAATAGTAAGGAGATCCGGGGGGCTACTCTCTATTGCGATGCGAATACAATTTCGATGCCAAAGCTAAATGCCAACTTGGTACTCTCTATCACTTTCGCAAAATTGTTTGAAAAATAAGCAATACTGGCAATAAAAATTAATGATAGCGCAGATTTCCAGTAATGAAATATTAATATATGTAAACAAAATTAAAATTGGAATTGAAACGAAATAATGATGATTTGCGAAAAGAAAAAAATAAAGAGATCCGAAAGACAAATGCGCAAACGCACAAAGGAGTACGAATCTCTAGATTTGCTACGATTTTCTTTTGCATCGCAATAGAGAGTAGCACCCCAGATGGACGAGATACTTGAAGGCTTCTATCGACACATTAAATATATGTTTTATGCATCGGACATCACAGGTTTATTAACATATTTTTCATTTCCTCTAGCTAAAAATTAATTTATTACATATCTTATAGATATAATTGACCAATATACACACATCAACTCTAAAATATTTATAATCCTCTTCTAATTTACGATAATTTTTTTTTTATTATTATTTTAATAAACTGAATTTACCAGCATCTTGCCATTCATCGCTTTAAACATACCCAATTTCTATTCAAATTAGTAAAAATCAAACAAAAGCATTTAAAAATGCATAAAACATAAACAAATATTCAAAATACTTTCTACCAAAATTTGTTGGAATTAAATAGAACAGAAGGTTTGTTATTAGAGGACTACAACAAATCGATAACTGCACGCCTCCATAAAATTGACAAAAAAAAAAAAAACGTACAAAAATTGAATGTGGCATTATGACTCCAAACAACATTGAAATACTCGCACTAAATACACTCTGAGAAATTGACAATAAATTAGAAACCACTTAATGAAACAAGCAATAATGACCACTTCAAAATAAAATTTATGAAAGAGCGACGACGTGTTAGAAAATAACTCGCATGCAGGATGTGAGTGTATTAAATATTGCATAAATTGAAGCTGAACTAGAGAAAAAGAAAAAAAACCTATCGAAAAAATATTGAACAATAAAATAAAGAATCATGCAAAAGTAATGATCAACATTTTATATAAAACAAAAACCAAATCTGCGGGATACTTAAAATTAACACAATCACACATTCGAATAGTGAAATATGCTTTGGAATGGTGTTAAATACATTCTCTTTATTAAACAATCTTTAGTACACGTATAAGTTTTAGAGAATAAAGTAACTTAGCTAGTTGTGCTCAATACTTTGTACATAAATTTTTGCTCATTACTTTAATAATATTCGATTAATCTTGTTCGGTGGCTGCTGTGGTTACACATTGAGTTTTGTCATTGTCATGCCACTACTGCACTAAATGACTAAATGACAGTCATACTTACTGCTAAAGGCTCATTCTTTCGAGTAGTCGTAGTTGCCGAATGCTGGGAAAGTGTTTTTTCATAGACAAAACCTAAAATGCGGGCTGTATTATGCCTGATTGTTGAATTTAAGTCTCTTTTCACTGGTTTTTTTTAGTGATATTTATAAAAATACTTATTCTTGCATTTAAAGATCTTAAAAAAAAATCATTAATGTTTATGTGTCAATGATGTAAGAAAAGTTATTGTAAATGTATATTTTAACAGGAAATCGCTAATTTAAAAATAAATAATTTCATTCACAAACATCAAATAGTTAATATTCTACAAAAAAAAAAAAAAAAAAAAAAAAAAAAAAGTTTAGTAAAATCTTAAGTAAAGATAAATATTTCGCTTTTTATTCTTTCCAGCCTGTAAAATAACAGATCGGATCTACTCAGTTCACAGAACAAAATTATAGAAATGGTTATAGTATATCCGGATATCTCCGGTTGATAAATTTGCTTTGCCATTAATTAGTGGCAAAAACTAAATTAGCTTTTTCCTAAACTTTTATGATCATAAACAAGTAAAAGAGGATAGTTGGTCAAGCCCGACCATATGCTACCCTACACCACAGTACTTAAAAACACCAATCATATTAATCGGTATACACCGAACCAAAAAGGTATGTGGCGTCAACGAAAATTTACGTTGAGCAAACGAAAAATTTATTAATTTTCGTCTAATGAATTTGTTCGTTGAGACAATGAATGACCGTTCTTCTTAAAAAGATATGATATTTATAATTTAAGGAACTGTTCGTTAATATAAGAAAAAGGTTATTACTTTAATTAACAAAGATCGTCAATATTATTTTCTGTAAATTAATAATTGAATGAAAGAATATTCTAATCAAATGAACTTTTTCGTTGTTTCTGTAAGCCTTTACGTTAATTAATAGTTTAATTTTGTTTTTTAAATTTGTTTACTCAACGAACACAGTGAATTTTCTCAATGAATCACAATTCACTTCTGTAACCACCTATAAAATCAAATTTACAAAAATTTTGCAAATTTATTATAGTATGTACATTAGGGGTATAACCAAAAAAAAATACCTATCACGACGGGGTGGCCACTGATGTATATATTAAGAAAACATTTTTTTGAGATCAATTTGGATAAAAAACCTCCCCCCCCCAAACCGTTTTTTCTAAAAGCTTCCAAAAAATAAATATATTTGAATTTATATTTTTTAAATACCATACATACAGTCATCTACTATATATTAACTTCATATACTAAAAATTATCTTTGTTGAAAGAACTTTAAGTTCAAAGTGCGTGTTGTTCTGCAATGTTGAAAAATATCTTGCACAAGTTTGCTTGCAAACAAATGAAAATAAAAGTAAACAATTGGGATTGTGAGGTTGGTTCCAATTTTGTTCAAAAAAAGATTTTCCGTGTTATTTTAACATACTTTTAACTATTTGGATGTAGTATAATTGGTGGTATAAGTCTTATTTGTGAAATAGCATAAAAATATAAATGAATGGTTTGTGTTTTTACAATAAGGATATTGTATTTTTAATAAACAAAAAAAAAAAAATCCGAATACTAAACTTCAAAGTGATTTGGGGGGGAACTTTTTTAACGCCCGCGAAAAAGTGACCCCACTTTTCATCATAGACTTTCATGGTCTATATGGCATGGATAGGTATTTTTTGATAATTTTAAAAATTGTTCAAAAGTTATACCCCTAATGTACATATATGTATGATGATATTTATATCAAAGTATATACAAAGTTTATTGCCAATTAAAGTCACGCTTTGGGGCTTTAATTTTCACTCCAATTAATGCTGCAACGTAAACAAACGATTCCTGTGAATCCTTAATTGTAAATTTAAGCTGTTTTCTTCCACTTAAATCGTTGCGCACAAATTTCAATGAAGGAATCAGGCTACCATGCAAAGCTTAAAGCATTATCGCATCCCGACTATCAGCAAAAAAAATATAAAAATCTAACATTAATTAATTGCTTCTATTTTTTGTTTAAATTTTTATAGTATTAAACATAAAATTTGGGAATTGTGAAACACTTGAAACTCTTGAACACAAGAAAGTATTTTACGTAATTTAACTATATTTTACTAATATTTTATAAAATTCACGCGCGGTTGTGTTAATATGACTTAAAAAATGATGTTTCATTAGCTTAACGAACATTTTATTATCTTTTATGTACATTTCAATTGAGGCGACATATGAAATAGTTAATTTCAATTAACTATTCTTTTGTTAATTTTTAGCCACATTCATTATTACAAAAAATTTTACATTATTTATTATAGATCAATGTTAACGAAATATTTAATAAATGCATGTTCATTGAGTCAACGAATCGTACGTAAAATGAAATATCTGAATGATTTTATTTTTCATTATATTAACGAATAACTCATTGAGCCAACGAAAATTATTTTAATAAACGTTGTTCGTTAATACGTTAATTCGTTAACACGTTTTGGTTCAGTGTAGGACCTTATCGTTAGTCTAGAAAAGTGTTTCAGTTAGACCAATGAAGCATTTTTAGTAGCAGATGATGGCCATCTACACATCAAAATATACACCTTCCATGGTTTAGCTTAAAGTCTTTTACAATTTAAGCTTTTAGAAAAAAAGTATTGGTGTTCGATGCACCAATACAATACTCTATTATTAAGATTCAAAGAGCCGAAGCGGGTAATGTCAGTACTAAAACAAAAAATTGGTTTTTTTTTATGTTGAGAAAAGTAAACGATATTGAAAAAAGTACACCTTGACAAAAAAGCAGCCAATTTTGGTTAAAAAACGTCAGCGCTGGTGCTGTTTCATTGCACGCTAAATTTTACAAACAAGAACAAAAGAACACAAAATGAGTCAAAGTCAAAGAAAGTTTAAAGGAAAATTGAAAATACTTTGTAAAAGAAAACTTTGCGTTTGCAAAATGAGTCTGGCGCGGAGAAATGTAACCCTAAGAAATATGACCCCAAAGTACTAAATGAGGAATGGCCTCAAATAAAATCGGAATTTTTACTTTGGTGCTAATTTTCATTTACTAATATTCAAAGCTTTAATTAGCAATGCCGGCGTTTGTAATACCATAAAGAAGAAAATCCTTGCGACCAGCGTTGCCATTTGTCAAGTGTTTCCTTTTTTTTGCAGGTTTTTAATTTATATAAAGTTTTTTTTAAGTTTTTTATAAATACATATTTTTAAAATTTGCTGTATCTTGGATGAAAATATCAAGTGTTTTTTTATGCAATTAAATGATTTTACTATATATTTTCTCTGAACTTTATTATTGCAACAGTGTTTAATTGTGTTTACTCTTCCTACCTAAAAGATCCCAACTATATTTTTAAGCTGCTGAAGTATTTTTAACACTAGATTCATAAAAGTTATCGGAAGGTGGTAAAGATGGACTTAAGAGTTTATTCTTTAAAGTTTTATGTTGAACTTTGTTAAGTTCGTTTTAATAATGACTTTAAAAAACTCGTTTATGTTTTAGCACCTTTTAGGTTTTTAAAAAGTATTTCCTTGTAAACTAATTTATGGGTTAAAAAAAAATTTATATTTATTTACTTTTTTCTATATTTTAAAAAAAAAATTTTTCCAAATAAATTTTTGTGTAATTTTTATTAAATTTTTAAACAAAATGAATTCCATATAAATTTTTGTATTGTCTTTAAAAATGTTGGCATTTTTGTAAAAACAAGTTTTTTCTTGAATAAGGGGCTTTTTCAGATATAAGAAGTTTTATAAAAATATATATATGGCAACGCTGCTTGCGACTGGCCGTAGTCCGGCTATGAAGAAAAGCTTACTTAGCGTATACCATAGAGGGGAAAGTTTTAGGTTTCGGGCATATGACCCCAACCCATTTATAATATAACTTTCATTGTGGTTTTTTTCTAATTTTACCCTTTTTGGGTTAAATATTCATTTAAAAACGTAAGGGGATTTTTCAAAAAAAAAGGAATTACCCAAACTCAAGGGTGGTTAAATTTTATGTGAACCACACCTAAACGTCAATTTTTTCTGCATTTCATTTGACATTTCTCAATTTCAGACTAACTCAATGTGAGCTATGGAAAGATACACAATCGAGCAACGCGTTAAAGTTATTGAGGCATATTTTCACCTCAGTGTTATCGTCAATAAGCAGAATTTCCGCATTTCGGCGAATGATAATCCAAGAGTGATTGTCGAGAAACCAATGCACCCACAAAGAGTGACTGTTTGGTGCGGTTTATGGGCTGGCGGCATCATCGGGCAGTTACTGTGAATGGTGTTTGCTATCGCGAGATGATAACTAACTTTTTATGGCCCGAATTGGAAGATATAGATGTGGACGATATGTGGTTTCAACAGGACGGTGCCACTTGCCATACAGCTAACGAAACAATGGCTCTTTTGCGCGACAAATTCAATGGCCGTGTTATCTCACGTGTTGGCGATGCCAATTGCCCGCCAAGATCATGTGATTTGACACCGTTGGACTTCTTTCTTTGGGGTTATTTGAAAAAAAGGTGAACGTCGATAAGCCAGCAACAATTCAAGAGGTAATGGATGAGATAATTCGGCACATCAACGGCATAGAGCTTAATTATGCCTCAGCGTCATCGAATATTTGGACCATCGGATGGAATTCGCGGCGGCCATTCGGCCAATATTTTGTTCCATACATAATTAAACCAAACCAATACTATCATAGTAAAAGGAAATAACAATAATTTCCTAAATAATTTGTGTTTTATTCAAAATCAACATCGGTCCTTTAAATGTAACCACCCTTTATTTAGGGCTATTTTTCATTATTTTGGGGTGACATTGCATTAAAAAAAAATTAGGTAATATTTCATAATGAAGAATAACCTTAAATTTGAGCTCAATTTGCATGTGCTTTTAGACACCATATTTTTTGGAGCCACATTTCGCAACGGGTATGACTTAATGTTGAAAATGAATTCTATTTTATTTTCGCCATCACATGTTTAAAACTATCACTAAATTGGCAACAGCGAATCGACTTATTCTATCTTTGCACTATTAATAATACTGAAGCAGTTAACCTTAAATTACTATTAAAACACAAACAGATTTTGGGATATTAGGAAAAAGAGAAGACTACAAAGAGAGTCTGACAACATTAAAAGCTGTAACATTTCGTACAATTACGAATTATATTTGAACCTAATTTATCGAACAATAGAAACGTAGTGCTTCAACCGGTTGTATTGATGCAGACCAAACCCGCTCGAGGGAATCGAATTCGCAACTCTCGCAATCAATGTCAGACTTGCTCGCAACCAACTAACCTACCGCTATACCTAAATAAGATATTAATTTTTGAATTTTCGTATTCATATATTCAGAATCCAATACATATATTGCACTTGATCAACAAGAGAGTATTAACTAAAAATTCTAATTTCACTTTTTGTGAAAAATCAACACTTAATATTCAAATCGAACCGCTTAAAAATGTCTTGCTATTTTGTCTACTTTTTGGTAATGAAACGGTTGGCTTAAAACTTCGTTTTTCTATACCTTTGATAATTAATTAAAAATTGTTTTGCTTCTACTGAAAATATTTAAATTTCGAGTTAATATCATCTTACTGATCAAGAGCGTTATTATCTACCTTTAAATAATAATCGCATATTTCTGTGTTAATTTATTATTTCAGCTCATATTTTTTGAATTCGGTAAGCCCTTTAACATTTTTAAAATATTTTTACGACTGCCTTTCACTCTTTGAATATGCAACATTTTATTTTTGTTACAATTTTATTTGAATTGTTTCAAAAATAGAAATTTCACTTTCCTATTTAAGAGTGAAAGTTTTGAATGTGCAATTTGATAAGTCGTTATTAAAATCCCTGTGTAACGCTGTTGTTTTCCTTTTTGGAATTTCGATACATGGGAGTAAAATTTGCCGAAACAAAAAAATGTAAAAACGTTAGGAAAAAATAATCAATTAATGGCCGGAAATTTCGCTTTCTATGGGAGACCTGTGTATAAATGTGAAATTTGAATTTTCACTTTTTTCTGTTTTTTTTTTTCTTCAACTAAAATAGAAAGTATCCGGCTGTGTTGAAAAGCCGAATTAAAAATGAAATTTTCTCGCTAAATTGAATTGAATAAATAATAAAAACGAGGGGCGTTTACTTTGGTTGTTAACAATAGATTGTGGTTTTCAATAAAACCCATGTCGCAACGAAATGATCTAATATTTATGAGTTTTTCTCAATTTAAGGTGTTTCTATTATATTTGTATGTATAGAAAGAACTAAAAGATAAAGAAATATATAAAGCAAATGTAGTTCAAAAAATCACTGCATCAGTGAGTTAAAGTAGTTTGTGATTTATTTCCTTGGAAATTTTAGAAAATAACGAAAGGATGGATACCTACAGTTTTACAAACCGGAAATGGTTTTTACACTCAAATTAAATAGAAATTTTAAGGATATTTACGCGTTTTTTTATTACTAAATTCTATAGAGGTTTAAAATTCTCATATTACTTGTGTTAAATGAAATTGAAATCAATAATATTGTTGTTTTTATTTTACTTTAATTGTCCTTATTTATTAGTGTCTTTTTTTTGCAATGAGAGTTATGGAATTGGATCCTTTTTAAAAAAGTTTTAACGATCAAAAAGTTTATTTGTTGCAGATTTTTTTCTGTATTTAAACTTTAATGATGTATGACAAAAAAGCTAATTTTCAGGTCATTACAGGAAATTTTTCTTGTCAAGTTTTATGCTTTCAAATCAAGTTTTGTACTGTGTATACTCATTTTAGAAGAATGAGAATGAGAAGACAGAATTATTAAAAACATTAAAAAAGCAAATGCTTCTAAATTTTTATTGATCCAACTTTTAATAAAGTGCTCGCCTATATTATTGAATATTTGCTGCGAAACATTTGAGTTTAATGATAAAAGGAGAAAGACGAAAGGAAAAGTGTACTTTGTTTTTTGTACAAGCAGATTTTCTGAGTTTGTTATTCAGAGGAAGGTGAACAGAAAAGACATTCCAAATACTTAAGATGCTGCAAAAAAAAGTTTTAAAAGAGAATTAAAAGAATTTTGCGCAGCAAATGTCTCACAAATGCACAATGACTTAGTAGCTCAGTCACCTGCTCGGACTGTCACTTGAGAACAACTGATCCGTTTGAAGAAAGAAATTAGTAAAACCAAGCAGAATATCGTTACCAAAACAAGCAAGCGACCCTAATGATATAACGATATACCACCTGTAGTGCGATTCACTAACTTTTTTTATGATAACCGTATCGTTAAAATAAATATAACGAAAATTTATCGAATTTGCTATTCAGTAACATTTTTAACGATATTCGCTGTCGAGTAAAGTCAGCTGTTACTTTAAGCATTTTTTTTCGTTATTTTAAAGGCAATAATTTACGTTTCGTTTATTTAATCGATAAAGTGTATTTACGTTTAAATAGGCTACATACATACATACATATATGCATATATGTATAAACAAAACCAAAATTCTAAATTCAAAATGTACAAAAAAAGCAAATTATGAACAAAAATAAAATTCTAAATGTAAAATTCACAAAATAAAATATAAAAACAGTAAATTAAGCACAATTTCATTTGTTTTTTTTTTTATTCTCTTTTGTGATTTTCGTTTATTTTAACATTTTGTAGACAGAGATGTTACAAAAACTACAGCTGTTTACAATCGTTAAAAATAAATTACAGAATCACACTATCGTTACTGCAAGCGAATATATATGTCGACAAAAATTACGATTGTCGGATCGTTAAAAGTTAGTGAATCGCAGCACTGGTAAGAAAATCGTACAAGAATTATCATATTAAAAAACAAGAAACAAGAAGTTTTACCTTAACCGATTTGCAGCATAGACCCTACAACACTATCTTAATTTCATTACTCCAAAATTTAAAATTTCGCTAAATTATTATTAACCTCAACTGGTGAGAAGGCGAGAAATCTCACCAGGAAAATAGAAAAGAATCACAGGTTACAATCCGGCATCCCATCACTGATATAATATCACGTATTTATCCCCCTGGAAATGCTGCATATGCGTATTCTATCATTCTTCAGCCAAGAATGATAGAATACAAGATTATGACATGCGCATGATTTCCCTTTAGATGACGTATAAAAGCCCCAAAGATTCACGAATTTTTGAAAATAAATGTATGAATTGTTTAAGAGCTGGCAACACTGCCATTAACAGAAACTTTCTTAAGCTTGCCAGCTAACTGCTAAAGAACGCCTTATAGAAGGCATCGGCTCTGCCATATAAAAGATAAGATATACATTCCCATTTCGTTCTATGAGAAGGGAGAAGAGAATGAATACGGGTTTTTTCCAAAGCAAAAGCCAAAGAATTCAGATGCCGCTATAAAGACACCAATTTCTGGAAAGGCTTCTTCGAGCCATTAATTTGAATGCCTTTTTAAATCTCTGGCGAAAGAAGCTAGTGCGGATGGCCTACCTGCAATGACAACCTATTTAAAAAAGATATGAGTATGGAATGGAGCAAGCAGACCTTGTACATCCAAAAAAAGGTGACATAGGTCTTTTAGAAGGCATCTTTTTCCCGCTGGGTAGTTGCCTCCGTAACTTTTTAATTTATAGTATGACCCTTTCGGACTCAATGTTTTGGTCAAGCGATCACCGCTAAACGCAGTGCATCATTGGAAACACTAGAACTTTTTAGGTAATAATAATGCTCTTTTCGGCGTCATGCAGTGCCTGCGATTTATTCCCGAATTGCAGAGCGGGGGATTATAAAGATTTCAGGATGGTGACTGATTTTTGGATTAAACCTTTGGCAGAGTTTTGAATATACTGCGTAGCTTAAGTCGCTTCGGTTGCAAAGCAAGAGATAAGGATAGGTTTTTGCAAATATAAATGATATAAAATGTAGTCGAATGTAAAATTTTTTAAAATGTCCATAGTCACTATTAAACTTTTTCTAATATATATACATACAAGTGCCCCGGTAGGCTAGCTGGTAGTGAGCTAGTCTATCAGTACCGGGGTTGCGGGTTCGATTCTCGCCAGAGACTCTGGTCTCCTGCAGACAAGCAAAAAGCTTCGCGGGATTTAGTGGAGGAATAATAAAAAAAATAAAAAAAAAATAAAATCATTAGAGTTAGTTTCGATCGAGCTCAAGGTTTTATTTAATAGCACTTTTTAAGTAACTCAAGTTAAATGCGCATTTAACGGGTGTATTTTGAGTCGTATAGAGCTTCCGATAAGGATACCTGTAAAACTTGCTGTCATACCCATGAAAAGTGTTTTTTTTTACTTTTTCCTATAATTTGGCAAATTACCATGCAAAGAATTATACTAAAACAACATCTTCTAATCGTGGAAAGTCGTTTAAAAAATTCGCGCTTTGTTCGTCAAACTTATAGAGCACTTAGTCAAGTTAACGATGCGAATAATCGTCCATCTAAGCAGCTAATACGCAATACTATGGATCGATTCATGACCGCATTTACTATTTTGGATAATATTCATCCAAATTGAGCAGGAACAGTGCGTACAAGAGAAGACATCGCCGCTGTAGACGTGAGTGTGAGATAGGACTCGAATTTGTCGCTCCGACAAAGGTCTCAGCAACTTAGTCTCTGTCCGTCCATCACTTGGAAAATTTTAAGGAAATTTCTTGGCCTACAACCATATAAGGACCATCAATTGAAGTAGAGCCGCAAATAACGTTGTCAATTACAAAATAATTGTTTTTCAGGAGAGAAGAAATTGGTTTTTAACAGGCAGGATAATTTATTTTTTTAGATTATTAAAAATATTGATAATAAAAACTTTTATGCCAATGGCTTTTAATACGTTATTCCACGTTGCAAAACCATTTCGTTTCTATAATTTTGTAAGTAACTTGCAACGTTCTTCTAGTGGTTGACTCTTTCTATGCCATTTTGAAGGCGTTAAAGTGCATAATTTTGATCTTAAATCAGTGGTTTTATGCAAAAAACAGTTTTTGTAAAAAGTGGCTTTTACAACGTTGATCGCGCCTATACCTGTAGTTACATAGTAGTGTGATCGGTAAAAGGGCTGAGATTTACCGAATGTTGAACCTGATTATTTAATCAACTCATCGTCAGCGATCGCGTTCATTTCTGGCTTAAAGTATTTGTAAACAAGTGAAATTGTGGTTTTTGTAGAAAACATCCTCATGAGACTCCTGAGACTCTATTACATTCCGAAAAAAATCATTGGATGGTGTGGTTTACGTGCCGATGACGTCATCGGTCCATTTGTCTTTAAGCCCGAAACCGGTATAAACATAACCGTGAATGGCGCAAGCTACAGGCAAATGTTTCGTAATTTGTTGATTCCGCATGTTATTGCAAATCATTTGGAGGAGAAATGGTTGCAACAAGACCTGGCATACATGAGGTGAAACCATCACTTTATTGAGTCAAACGTTTGGTTATTGAATTATAACAAGGAATGCACCTGCGAATTGGCCACCTCGTTCGTGTGGTTTTTGACGTTTGGACTACTTTTTGTAAAAAAAAACTCAAATCTCTGGGCTATGCTGATAAACCAGCAATGATTGATCATTTAGAAGCCAACATTTGACGTACTATTGACGGAATAAGACCAAAATTTTACCGAAAGGATGGCGTTCATAAGGCGTAGTCGCTAATGAGAAACATTAAATGCCTTCAAGTTTGTAAGCTAATAAAGCCAAAGTCTTGGTCATTCCATTGAATTTGTTGTGTTTTATTTAAGAAAAATTATGCCTCTAAAAAAACACCATAACATTTTCAGAAAAATCCAAATGAGCAGTAGTTTGCTTTGGTATTCTATTTGATTTAATTTAAGATTTTAAAAATTGTTAAAAATTTTACTTATTCTCGCTACTGATCTTGATAAGCACTTGTCAATAAAACAATAAACCTGCTCAATTTAGTAGCAAAATCTCAAATAACTTTTGTTCTTACCAAATCAATAGACTGTCAAGCAAAAGCACCAGTTAAGACTTTTCAAAATTCAATAAAAGGTTAACATATTGATTTTAGAATGATTCTAATGAACATTTAAGATCGCCAAACTGCTGATAAGGACATAAACCTACACAATATATCAAAGAATTTTTAGATTTATAAAATCATTTGACAATTTTCCCACAAGTGTCCAAGATTTTAAAAGATAAAATTTCATTTATTGTTTTAAATACAAGTAAAAACAATAAGAAATTTCTCTTTCCATAAGGAAGTACTTTTCAAGATCAATATTGTCAAGCAATCCTTACACATTTGCAACAGAATGAATTGCTAAAGATGTCCTTTTGTGGTTGGATTTCTTAAGCTGTTTTTCTTTTCTAACTGCTAGTGATTGGTAAATTATCAATTGCTAGGAACTTGACATTTGCAACTCAATTTTCAGTAGTTCCCATCATCCAACAGATGTTGGCTAAAAGCAACAACATACAATTATGCAAACGAAATTGCAGAACTCTGAATCCTTTTGTGTGTTTGTATGAAAGGGACCAAAAACTGTTAACCAGTTTTTTTTATGCAATTTTTACGTTAATAGTAGATAAATAGAAGTCTTTAATCATCTTCACTTGTTTCAATTTTTTTTTAGTTTCAAAAATGATCTCCTGGTCTTAAAATAATCTTTAATATAGACAAAAACAAAGACTCCGAAGGACTTATGAAACTAAATACTATTTAAAAAATTTAATTTTTCATCTGCAGGTTGTCTACCTAAAATCTTAAGAACCACAAGTAATTTAAAGATCTTTTGCCGGACATATCCTTTTGCATCCTTTTGTGGTCCTTGGTATTGTACAAATCTTGCACAATGTTTTGTTGGCCATTGTTTGTTTTTTATGTGACCATTTTTTCCTCTTTTTTTATTTAAAAATAAATATATTTTTTTCTATAAAAACTCTTTTGTTTGTAAAGGTTTAACTGATGTATGAGAATTCTTGTAAAAATCAATTGTAGTCAGAGACAAAAAAATATTTCGCAATATGTCCTGATATAATTGATGATTTTCTAGTTTTATGACCCCTTTGTTTTTGCTGATCCTCCTGGTGATCTTCTTTCTAGATGTCTTTCCAATAGACAATAGTGATTGGCGGCTTGTTTCTGAGTACGTTTGATTTTCTGGTGATCATTAATTTGTGCAGGGAAATTATTTCGTAATAAGAACAAATTTAATACTTACTTTGAAACAATGTATCAGAATTTTTCTATAGATTAAGAAACTATTAAACTTTTTTTTCGATCACTTCGTTTTTGTTAAATAACTGCACAGAAAAAATTGTCGGATTTTTTTTTAATTAAACTGTTAATCAAAAATACAATCAGATTTTATTAAAAATTAAATCAAGTGAATTAAACGTTTACTTATACATATCAACAAAATTACTGCAAAAAATGTGGTTAATATAAAACTTAATTGATACTATTTATTTGTTTACTGGTGCAAATTTAATTAATTTTTTAATTCATTTCACAAACATTTTTAATTGAAATAAAAAAATTTCTTTTTCTGTGTGTAATTTTAGAGGTGCAAACCCAAGATCAAAGGTTTAAACAGATTTATATTTTTTTCCACATACAACGACATAATAGATTAATCAGTACTTTTACCATATTATGGTTGGATCTGATCATGTTATGGTTATCAATGTAAACAAAAAATAAAATGCTCTTAGAAAAGAGAAAATCTTATTGCTTATAAACAGCCACACTATTATTTATGGTAATCATATTAATTTTAATATTACCCATTGAAATGGTCGGAGACAATCATAACATGGTTGTGGCTTCCTTATCATATAATTATTTAACCATAATATGATTATATAATATGTTAAAAAAAAATTCGTTAAAAATTGTTCTGCTTTCACAAAATTATCGGCCAGGTTCTAGAAATCGAAACTACGAAAAATTCAAATCGACTGATATTTTCAATTAAATTTAGATTTTCTGGATTTTAAGATAAGTTCTGGTAAATAAAATTGGTCCGCAAATAATGCGGTATATAAAAGGAAATTTTTCTTATGTACTTTAAAGACAGCATAGTTTTCAAAATTTGTTCGATTAAATTTCACGTGAGTTCGATTTTCAGCATATGTCTTTTTGTTTTCATTACTTCCATAAAAATTAATGAAGAATCAGACTCATCATTCCTTATTTTGTGTTAACAGGAAACACAATTCACCCATACACATACACCAATCAAATTAGAGTTTAACGAATATAAAAAATTGCTAATTATTTTACTCTTGTCATCCCTTAAAGCAGCAATTTTGTGACCGATGTTATTACCGAAATTTAAAAGAGCTGACGTTACAGTCAATGGATATCGTTACCGAACTATGATCGATGATTTTTTGGACATTGATCGGGGCGAAACATGATTTCAACCGAATGGAGCAACGTGTCATACGGCAACCGCAACCGTCGACTTTTTAAAATAAAAAATTTGGCGATATGTGGATTTCGAAAAATGGACCTGTCAATGCGACTCCAAGGTCGTGCGATTCCACACGATTATTTCCTGTGGACCAACGTAAAGTGGCTTGTTTTTGCTCAAGTTGAACGTCAAGAACTAGGAGAACTAAACTTTCTACAAATAGCAAACTTTGTGCGTTCTTTTAATATAAATACTTTTAAATTTTTTTTTTTTATAATCTTTGATATTTTTAAGTATTTAAATAATTGTTTTAAAAAAAATCTTAACTACATTTGCTTTTAATCACTTTCTTTTAAAAAAGTAAGGAGCCGTATTTTTGTTTTGTTTTTTAGTAATAAAAAAAACCTATAAAACTTCTGCTCAAACTAAAATTTCTAAAATATTCGAAACACGTTCCATATTGTCAGCCAAACTAAAAGAAATAAAAACCAAATTTGTTACAATTTTGTTTTATTAACAAATAACTATTTAACAATCTGAAAATGTTTATTTAATGTATTTGTAGTTAAACTACACACTATAAAATCACGCAATACTAAATCTCACTTAAATATACACTTTTAGTACAGGGTAAACGAAGGATATGCCACCTCACAAAATGAGGATATAAAACCACAGCAAAATACCGATAGATAAATAATAAAATATAAAAAAAAGCCATCAGTTTTGTGGAAAAATTCACCAAAAGTAGCGCATTAAAAGACCAAAATAGTGAAAAAATAACAATGAAAGAGATCATCTTATAAATGGAACTCGCTTTGATTTAGGCAGAATAAAAGAAAAACGTTGCTAAACAATTTTAACAACCCAAAAGGGAAATCAAGGACAAGCAGTAAACTGTTGTTGCAACACAAATAGCAGATATTTGATCAGATTTATTTTTCTCTTCTTAATTCTGCATACCCAGTCAAATATTTTAAAAACTATTGCTAACACTCAGTTGTTCTACAAGTTTCTGGTGAGCTTTTAAAGTATCATAATAATCCCAGATCGATATTTTTCCATTTGCCTGTGTGCCCATGTAAAACAACAAAATGTGGGTCCCTGGACATTAGACAGTGATGTCAGATGAAAGGATAGTTCTCTTGAAATGGGAAAAGTTGCTATAAAAAAAACATAAGCGAAAATTAAATTAATTTTTCCTTTCCATATTGCAAACTGAAAAAGACAATTTAACTTATTTGATCAAAAAAAAAAAAAAAATACTTTTTTTTTAAAAAATCGTGGCAAATAATCACAATTTACGATTAGGTTAAAATATGTTGTGTGTTCGCAAGATTTTACGGAAAAAAATTATGAAAAACTGATTTTCCAGTGTCCAAATCAAGGCAAACCAAAAACATCGCTTTCCTTTATTGAACATGTTGTAGCCGACCTTGAGGTTAACAACTTTCCAAACATCACTTTGAAATATTCGTACATTTAGATGGTCAAAATGCCTGAATATGACACAAAAAAAACTATAATTCTTCCCCAAAACGATACTTACTAACTTTAAATCGATATATCCCGATTCCTTTATCTGATCCAGCAAAACTCCGAAATACGTAAACCTTTTTTTGACCAATATAACTTTTCCCGGAGAGCAGAACCCCCGCCGATCACTGTCCTATAACATTTGCCGCACAGTGTAATTATGTGCAAGGCAGCTAAGTAGATGCTAATAGAGCTGCAAAACAATTGATAGTACTATCGATAGTATCGTTAGTTTTATTTTTGGCTGACTATCGATAGGTTTTGCTCACTATCGATACTATCGAAAAATTTTACAAGTTACTACAAAGTTGATTAGATGTAGTCAACGAAAAAATTTTAACAATTCGTATTTTGTAAAACACTTTAGCTTTCTTGAAAAATAATTTTATACAAATTTTTGAAAATTCACAAAATTTTATATGAAAAAAATTTCAGCGCAAGGTTAAGGGATTATTATACTAACCTTCTTAATTTCAAGATTTTAGGTGAATATTTTGCCGTTGAAGGTAAAAATACGGACAACTCTGCTGCCATATAATCGTTTCTATATCTGTATGAACTACAGATGACAC
This sequence comes from Pollenia amentaria, assembly GCA_943735925.1. NCBI lineage: Eukaryota > Metazoa > Arthropoda > Insecta > Diptera > Polleniidae > Pollenia > Pollenia amentaria. Next base: position 19,355,990 of record OX031010.1, on the reverse strand, counting down.
TGAAATTTTAAGTGAATATGCTGGTATTTTATACCTGTAAAACGCTTTCTCTAATTGAAGTGTTAAACATTTTCATTGTTTATCACCTTCATTCACTACCCTGTCCCCAGAAGTGGCACATAAAAAATATTTCGATACTATCGATAGTATCGATAGTTTTTAAGTTAACTATCGAAACAATGGGTTGGGCTGACTATCGATAGTTTTGCAGCTCTAGGTGCTAAAGCGATTTCAATTACATTTTATGTTGTTCAAACTGTCAAGTTCTAGGTAAAAATAAATACATTCAGTAGGAGCTTACGCAATTTGGGCTTAACTAATCTTCCACACCACTTGTTAAATTACTTTGGTCCTCGTCCATAATTTAAGACATTTGCTGCAGAAACTTTCTTTCGCTCACTTTTGGAACTGTATTCCTGTCCATTTAATGAAACTTATGTTTTATATACGTACTAGCTTTTACCCGTGACTTTGTTCGCGTGAAAATGTGAGCAAGATTTAAGAAATGGGATCATCCTATAAAAACTGTAAAAAAATTTTATGTAGTTTTCTACATCTATAGATACTTATTTTATGTTATTTCAATAGACAACATAACAGTAATTATTATTTTTCGCCAACACCCATACTTGATAATCTTTAGCAACCGACATTGAACTGTACATATGAAAAGCAAAGGTTGTCTAAATATGTAAATTCCTGCCACTGGATTATTTGCAATCTGTATACCAAATTTATCAAGAAGAGTAAAAGTACCAATAGTTAAAATTTTTTAATTTTTAGATCATAAAAAGTACTCTATATTTTAATCTGGGCCATATTCCATCTCTGTACAAAAAGTACCAAAGGTAAAAGAGTACCAAGGGTACCAGCTTCTCCTCATTTTAGGCCCCCAGAAAGTACATTATATGCAGGGCTGCCAGATAAAATTGTGAAAAAATCGTAAATTTCCTGAGAAAAAATAAAAAATCGTATTTTTCTGTTTAAAAATTCGTCAAAAAAATCGGACAATTTAAATTTAGATTTTAAACATAATTTGTTCTATTTTTATTTAAAACCAAGCAAACAAAAACATATTATATACAAACAAATAACCCCGTATGTTTATGAAATTGCCTGTTAAATTTAACAAACGTTTGTAAAGGAAAATTTTCATAAAAAAAATTGTTTTGCAAACCTTTAATTACTATATTACAATAATCTAAGGTTCTTTTCAAAGACTTAAGAATAAAAGATACTTTCAATCGGTTAATTTTCTAAAAAATTTCAAATTTGTATACCGTTCACCACATGGGGTATATATACAAGTTCGTTTTTATATTAGTTTGTCATTCTTTTTGTAATTGCTACAATATTAATGTTAGGCCCTATAAAGTATATATGTATATTCTGAGTCCCTTGAATGGCAAAGTTGCTTTAACGATTTCAATCTAACCATGTGTTTGTTGAAATGGGATTTCCGAAGACTCGTATATAAACATTGCTGTACATGTATATTAGATATAATATGGAATAGTGTGCTATTATATTTCAGCCAGATCGGTCTACAAATGGCTGAGATATGAAGAAAAAACCACGACTGCCTGTAATTTATATCCATAAATCTCTAATCTAATCTTTTAACTAATAATAATTTTTTCTTTTTTACCTGAACTCCATAACTGGACCTGGTCCCCACACGAGTAAACTCTTAATCTAAAAATCAAGATATGGTACGAATTTTTACTTAAATTGACTTGACTGAAATTTTTTTTCTGTGCTGCCTAATAACAAACATCAAAAATTTCAAATTGTCTTATTTTGAAGATTGAATAAAATCGTCACTTTTTAGAAAAAAATCAGCAAATCGGCACTTTGCAAATTTCGGAACCAAAAATAGTCAAATCTGGCAGCCCTGATTGTATGTTAATGCAGGATAAAAACTGTGTTTATGCAATAGAGAAAAATTACCAATTTTATCCCGTTTATATCCCTTAAAAAGTACCAATTGTATTCCTTTAAAAGTACACTATATTTTAATCAGGACCATATGCAAACTGCATACCAAATTTATCCAAAATAGAAAAAGTACCAAAGTAGCAATTTTTCCCCTATTAACCTCTTAAATATAACTCTTTATTTGAAACTAAGCTGTGTACCAAATTTCCTCCAAGTTCATTGTGCGGGTTTAGTGTGATTGAGCCACAAACTAACAAACCTCTAAACGTACAAACTTTCATATTTATAATATTAGTATGTTGGACATATGTACATATCGCACATAATCAACAAGAGGGTATTAACTCAAAATTTAATAATTTTCAGAAGAAACAATACAGTTTTTAATTTAACATAAAATGTTTAAACCAAACGTTTCATTATCAAATAGTAGACAAAATAGCACGATGTTTTTACAGCGGGTAGATATGAATATAACGAGTCGATTTTTTTTTTTGGAAAAAGTGAAAAAATAAACATTTTGAGTTAATACCCTCTTGTTGATTAAGTGCGATAAATAGTCCTATAGTTTCTGGTGACGCATAGCAATGTTGTCCATTGCTTTTATCAATTGCCATTAGTTTAAACTCGTTCTAGGATACACTATGTACTTGCAGTTCGCTCTTAGTCTGACGACTCCACGTGTTGGCAGGCGCACCTGGTCTCCTGAAATCTTGGGGGTTGAATACAACGGTTTGCCTCGTTATATCGTATGCAGGCTTTCGTAGTGTATGACCCAAACAACCAAATTTGCGGGAACGTATGGTCACATCCAAAGGAATTTGATTAATTCGGTTTCTAGAATATTTTGAGCATGCGCCTGAGGCACCGATTTACCTATGCTTGCAGATTGGAAAAAAGTTTGGCTTTACTTAAAGGTATTTTTTTTTAAATTTATTAAATAAACTAAACCGTTCTTGAGTTACGCGAATATATATTGTGCAACCTCCTCCAACTTCGAATTAAAGGTATATCTCGATAGCAAGAGCTAACCTAAAAAAAAAACGGTTAGCACCACTGGATTCAGCGTACTCAAATTAGTTTAACCCGCCGGGTGCCCTGCTTGACAGTTTTTTCAACTAGCACAGTGTAATATAACGAAGTAGGGGCAAACTAGGGATTTTCTTACAAAACGTAGGGAACTTGCAAAAGTTCGACTGACATTCATGCCCCTGGAACTCCGGATTCGTAATTATAATCCAAAGAATAGAATATCTGTTGCTAAGAAAACTCACAAATTTGTGTTTTGCATTTTAGATATTTTAAATGTCTTGTTCTCCTTCCCAAGAACCACTCGTAACATGTTTTTTTTTTATTTTCATATGTGTTCTTTATGTATTTAACTTTATTGTCCGGATTTTGGACCGATGGCTGCAGTTGATTGCAGGTTGTTGATTTTTTTTATACGCAGCGGTATTTTGTTTTTTATGTGACACTTAAGAATTTTTTTTTTTTTGTTCTCCAATTTATTTGGCTCCTTAAATATGCGCGGTTCTTTTTTCCTTTTTTTATTGTGATGTTTTTATTGCTGCCTGAAAATTTCTTTTCTTTTCTTTTGGGTATTTTATTTCCGTATTATTTTTACCACAGACCCACTTAAGCTGATTTTTATATTCGTCTCAATTTTTGTTATTTTTTCACTTACATTTACGCGTCGCCTATTTGAAGGATAAAATTTGTCAATTGTGTGGCACTTGTGACACTTTTATTTTTTGGTTTGTGGGATGTGAGGATTTCATTACTGGGATTTATTCTTGATGTTTGTTTAAGATTGACAAAGGTTAGATAAGGACAAGTGTCTATTTATGGGTTTATAGTTCATTTGCAGAGTTTTATGCATTTGAGAATTAAGTGCATATGTTTAGCAATAAAATATAATATTTTGAAAGAGCAGAGAAATTACACTTCTTTATTTTTTTTTTTGGGAAAATATATTTATTTTGAGGTTTTTATTCAAAATGTAGAGAAAATGCTACTTCATAGGGCACATTCGCAAAAACAGTTTTTATATACTGTGGTGTAGGATATCATATGGTCGGGCTTGACCTACTATACTTTCTTACTTGTTCTTCTAATGTTTTCATTTTTTAAATTTTTGCAAATTCACAATATTTTAAGAATTCACAATATTTTACCTCTTTTTATATTCAACCGATAATACCAATACAATCTTTTAATTAAACTCATTTACGAATTTAAATTCATTTTTAATTTAATTAAATAAAAATTGAAAAAAAAACTGCTGATTTACATACCCGTCCTATCACGGTTGACGATAAGACCGAAATTACTTAATTTCCAAAAATACCTCAATATTCAATACAACCAATCAAATGCATTTAAACCGCACGAGTAAATACTGCCAGGCAAGAAAAGAAAAAAAGAGTAATCTAGAGTAAAGAAGAGATATCAGCAAAACAAAAAATAAGTCACAAATCACTGTCACCCTGACGCCAACCAAATCATTGAAGCATTAAATCTACGAATACGCTGAGTTTTGTGTGGAATTAAAGAGCGATTAAATGCATTTCCGCCAGTCTTCTACGAGTAAAAAATAAAAAAAAATTTTAACTGAATGGTCGGTTCCCCACCAAAAATTGCCTTTATTGAGTGGGTACTTATTTAAAATGTTGCGTGACGTTTGGCAAAAAGGTCACAAAATTTATGGATTTTTAAAGAATTGATTAAATTAAAATTGTTTTTGGCATTAGAATATGAAAATAAAATAATCTTTATATTTTTTTTTACTTTTGGTTAATTAAATACATTAAAAATCAAGTGAAGAAGGTAAAATAATTTTTTTTATCAATTATTTTATTTAAAAGTTGTTGCTCCTGTCATTCTAGGTAAAGTCTATCAAAAGAATATTATGTTTTTTTTTTTTAATTTTTATTTAACAACTGAGTTTAAATACAAGTTTTAAAATTATCAAATTTTAAAATTTTTATTTATTTTGTATTTGTTTTAGTGGCGCCTAATTTTGAAACGAACTGCTTTTAATCATGTTTGTTCAAACAAAATATTTGTCAAGTCTTCATTTTCGGTTGTTTTTATGGAAAAAATGTCTATAAATTTTATACTTTATGTTGATATTGAACTTTCGGGAAAGGGGCTGTCTGCAAAGAAAGTAAAAATGCCAAAGGTCATTCATTCAACAATTGTTATCATGTTTGTAGAAATAATAATATAAATATTTCTAATATTATTTTGAATATTATGCACAAAAATAAAGACACTATTGTGATTTTATTTAATAAAGCTCTTACACCAGGTAGGCAAACTTGGACTGACTAATTGAAATGACGTGTGTGGCCCTTGCGATTCATCCCTTGGCAATAATTCATTAGCTAATTTAATTTGATATGGAAACATTCCCAAATCAGCGATGTTCTTGGAAAAGGCGGAAATACTAGTTTTAATTTAAAACTAAACAATTATTAGTTTTAAACAAATTATTGTCATATTAAGCCATAACATGTTTAGAGGCAAACATAATATGGTTGTGGCTTCTTGATGGAGGACTTATCTAACCATTATTCGATTGTCGCTAACAATCATAAGGTTGAATTAAGCATGATATGTTTAAAAATTCTCATTAAAAATAGTTTTATAAAATATATTTTTACAAATTCTTCGACCATCCATAATTTTAAATTTATATTTTATGGAGCTATTGGTCAACTATATTTTATATTTTTTAAGAAGAATATTAACTTTTATTAATATTCTTTTATTAATATTTATGTTACGTCTTCAGGATAAAAAAAAATGTTTTTTGGTTGTAAATTGTTTTTCAATCCTGAAGACGTAACGACCATATTTCGAAGGATGCTAACTTTTTCACATCTCATTGTCCATACTGCCATTGTCCATGCGCGCAGTAAAGATGACCATATGTAGGTTTTTTTAAACCATGAATTCGTGTTAATGTTAATATCGTGATTGGTATGAACTTTGTAATAATTGCTTAACACGGTGCGCTTTAATTCTTCAATTGAAATATAATTAGTAAAATTTTTTTTAAAACAGGTCCCGTGTATTGATATCGAAGCAATTTGTACTAAATGTAGATACTTTTTCTGTTACCATTCTTCCGATACACAGGAATCTATATTGGGCTTATATTAAAGATGCAATGATCACTTCTCCAATCCAGCCCACTTTTTAACAGTTGTTTTGTATTGAGAACCAAACTTTTTTTTTACCAAATTTAATAATCAAATTTTGCTGTTTTTGTTGATATACACCTCCTAAGTTATAAAAAAAATAAAACAGGTTAATAAAGGGTTTATGAAACGGATTTTCATACAAAATGTTCCTACAAAATCCGTTTCATAAACCCTTTGTTAACCTGTTTTATTATTTATAACTTAGGCCGACAGAATTTCTATTCACCCCTATCGTGAAAAACAAGTGGAATTTTTGTTCCCATGAAATTTTTATTCCCCTCGAAGGGAAAAATGCTATTACGAAACTCCCGTGAACAATTTTTTACGCTATCAGTTCTCAGTGAATGTAAAAAAGAAGAAATATTAAAAACATTAAAAAAAAATTTTTATTCAAAAATACATATACACGTATATTTTAAAGAAAAGTTCAAAAAACAAAATAAAATATATTGTATTTGAGTGTTGGTTTGATTGCAACATTAGCTAATTGCACTTTCACGTAGTAAACAAATTTCTAAAATTCTGTGAAAAGCTGCATAAATCCTCAGGCAATCGACCTGTTTTTTTTTTTGCATTTTGTTGAACAATATACATATAAATATAAGTTTGTGCCTCTTTTATGGGATCGTGACCTTAAATTAATTTTGTAAACTTTAATATGCGAATTATGGGAAGAATTGCCTACATAAATGTTGTGTTCCCCAGCAAAAATAAAGTGAGAAATCCAAAGGGAAAAGTGAACAAATTGCGAGGGAAAAATTTGTCACGATAAGGGGAATTTATTTTCTGTGGACATTTTTTAACGTTAATATTCTCCTATGAATTAATTTTTTTCACGGGAGTTCTTTATGATCGCAAATACGTGAAAAGGGAAAAAAATTACGAGGGAAAAATAATTCACGATAGGGGTGATTGTCTTTGTACGGAAGGTGCCCCGCTCACTTGAAAATTTACAAATATTTATAGCCTATGTTAAGCGCTGGGAAGTCAGGAAATACCGTAAAAATTTCATATTTATCCGTTTAGTAGTTTACGGTCCGTTTTCACGACTTGCCGATAGCTAAAGGTAGGATTTTATCGGCCGTATAACAAGTGTTCCATTATTCCGACTTTACTTTAACCTAAAGTGAGCGATTAGTTAAAGGAAGATTCATACTACCTGATAGGCTAAAGTAAAGTTTTAATAAGGGAACACTTTTTATACCGCCGTCGTGAAAACGGGGGTAAGAGTTTTTACGTAACAAATAAATACAAAATCAAACGAATTTAAATTTTTATATATGCATATATATTTGAAGACCGAGTATTCTTGGATCGCGGTTCGTTCACGTATTTCTTTTAAACCATATCAATTGTCATTTATCATTACGTCATTTACTTCATTACATTAGTTCATGATCGTATCTTCAAGCCATATGTTATGCTGCTTGTGAACAGGGCATCCAGAATCTCGTAAAGATCCGCAACATTATCCGCCAGTACTTTATAGTAGAATGCTTTCCGTTAGTTTCCTACTAACCTTAATTTGAGGCGTATTGGTGCCAATATAGATTTTTTATGCAGCAGATTTCTTTACTGTTTATACCGATTGACAAAAAAATATTTATGTACTGTGTCAAACTCTTATTTACAGTCCATGAAGAATAAAACGTACTTTAAAACATCTCTGCATTTTAAAATAAATATCTGCAGAGCAAATTGCACTACACGAGTACCACTGTGTCCATATACACAGAAAAAAATAAAATGGATTTCAATTAAAAAATTTAATATTTTTAATTTTTCGAATTTATTCTATGAGCTAAATTTCAGTTATGTATTTTATAAAGGTTTTTGTAATAGTTCTATTCCTTAAATTTTATAAATGACTTTATACACCACCAGACTATTATCTTGTATGTTCCTGTTACATTTTACAAGATAATTGTCTGGTGGTGTATAAAGTCATTTCTAAAAATTTAAATAATAGAACTATTACAAAAGCTTTATAAAATACATAACTGAAATTTCGCTCATAGAATAAATTCGAAAAATAAAAAATGTTGAATATAATAAAGTAGCTTATGATAGGAAATAATTCCCAGATTCTATTAATTAAAAAATTTGTAATATTAATTAAAAAATTTATTTAATTTGCAATAGCAAACAAATTAATAGTATCAATTAAAGATTTTTTGATATTAAAAACATTCTGCGCAGTAATTTTGTTGGTCTAAGTTAACGTAGAATTCACTTGATTAAATTTTTAATTTAAACTGATTTTATTTTTGATTAATGGTTTCATTTGAAAAAATGGCGTGAATTTTTTCTGCGTATGTTTCAAATTTGGAGTAAAACGTTGTTTGAATTATCCTTAGCAACATTTTCAAGTCATTTGACTTATGAATCTGTAATCATTGCATGGTTTTACATACTTTTTCTTAGGTATGTTAATAAATGTGGATTTGAACCAATCTTAAGGATATTTTGCTGATTCATAAATGCGATTAATTAATTTTTTATATAAATCAATATTTTTTTAAGTCTATAAGTTTTAATATTTCGGAGGCAGTCTCATCAGGTCACCTTGATTTTCCATCGTTCAGTGACATTATTGCGTATTCGATCTCGCATTTCTTTGTGAGAGCGGCTATCGCACTTATACTTCGTTTTCTGATTGACTAGTAACTGAAAAACGGTGGAATAGAGATTTATTACTGACCTTGATTCACATAAAATATCTGCAGTTATGAAAATAATGATTAAAATATACAAATCTATTGTCACACAGAATTTATTTGCAAGGTTTACATTAAATAACAGGGAGGAGTAGAGAATGGAGTTGATTGATTCTGAAAGTGAGCAGATCTACTCAAATATCCTGCTAGGTTTGTCAATCTACAGGATTTTTAAAAAATATTATGGAAATTGTATAAGGGGAACATTTTTCCTAAAAAAAAATTTAATATTCTTAATCAACCACATTTGGCCAATTAAAAAGGAACTTCTTTGCACTACTATTTCTTTATTTCCGGTATGAAATTCCCATAAATCCTTTATGTGATGCATTAAATCAATTATGCTTGATTACTAAAAAAAAAAGTTTTTTCAACAACTCATTCTACAGGATTTACGCTTGACCAATAAATTATAAAAACTCTATTAATTTTTTTATGTAACACACAAAAAACACGCTAAACTGACCAACTGATGCGCTAAAACTTCAACGCCTACTTTTGCACCAAGTCCATGGTGTCCTTTCATAGAAATTAGGTCAGCATAAAAATTTCAAACACAAAAGATTAATTACAAAAAGAGATGATTTAATGAAAAAAAATTAAAAAAAATAACTACAAAAAGGATAATGTGGGAATATTTTGGTACTCAAAAGAATATGCAACATTTGCATTGTTTTGTAATGTTTAATAAAAAGAAATAAATACTTATGAACAACGGATCCTTAAAGGCCGGTAATTTATATTTGTGTCTTTAACAAAGGAATATTAAGATTAATATTAATAATCAGGTTTTTCTTTCTAAATATTCGAAACAAGTAAGAACATATGTTTAAATTTTAATGTAAAGAAATAATTACAAATGAGAGCGATACAATACAAGAACGAAGCAATGTACTAAGGCCCTAATCATGTACAACGCAGCGCAACGCCAAACAATAACATTGAAAGCACAAACAATGTCATAAATATTTTGTAATTTTGTTGTTGCTTTCAACAGAAATTCATGTACCGTTTTAAAATTTTCAACGACACAAGCAATGGAGCGTTTGAAACAACAAAATTACAAAATATTTATGACATTGTTTGTGCTTTCAATGTTATTCTTTGGCGTTGCGTTAGTTCTGCGTCGTTGCGCTGTGTTGTACATGATTAGGGCCTAAGTCTTTTTTATTCATTAATTACAAACATTTAAGTTTTCGAGTAATCGGAAACCAATTCAAGAGCGACTATATAATTAATTTTGTATTCCATTGAATGTAGAATTTATTATAATTAAAAAACAAAACAATTAAAGTGCTATATTCTGCTGTGCCGAATTTTTAAACCCTTTCACCTAATATAATGCACTGCCTTAGACCACTCACCCACTAACACACATTATCAAACAGAATTGAAATAATATGTAAGTACGTTTTTTCGTTTAAAACTCATTTCTCTATTTCAGTTCCAAGTCATGTTAATTTTTGTTATGTGCACAAAAAAACTAATAAGAGTACTTTATTCGGTTATGCCGAATCCTTGATACCCTTCACCTTACCTAATGCAGCATCTAAGACCACTCACCCACTTACACACATTATCAAACAGAACAACACATTTTTTTAACCAAATTTAAACAATTTTTCTCCTACCGTTTTCCAGATGCAAAGAAATGTTTTTAATTATGCGCCCACTTCTCTAATCCCGCCCACATTTTGTCAGATTTTGTCTATTCATAACCAAGATGGTTGTACATAATTCGGAGACTTTGGATTTTCCCGTCCAAATATAGACAAGTCTATAATGTCTTTGTATGGGAAGTGCCACGCCCACTTCTCCAATTCAGCCCAATTGTGTTAAGAGGTTGTGTATTGATAACTAAGATGCTTGTTCCTATTTTGTAAACTTTGGCTCTTGCTGTTATTTAAATATACAGATAAAAACAACAACAATGGATTTATGGTCAAATTAAAGGCAGACGTGGTTTTTTGCTCATATCTCAGCCATTTGTGGTCCGATCTAACTAAATTTCAATAGCAACCAAAGCCGGACTATATGTAATACAACTTATTTAACAACCTAGTCCCCATCATTTATTGGGTCTTCAGTAGACCCATTTCACCATACACACGGACAGACGTATAGACGGACATCGTTCAATCAACTGTGCTACTCATAAGGACCGAGGGTCTTAAATCCATATTGTAGAAATTACAAACATAATGATAATTTTACATATAGCAATTGATCAACAAGAGGGTATTAACTCGAAATTTAAAAAGGTTCAGTAGAAGTAAAACAATTTTTAATTTAATATTGAAGGCATATGCAAAATAATTTTTTAAACAGCCGCTTCATTACCGAATAATAGACAAAGTACCAGGATATTTTTACAGCTGGTAGATTTTTGTCGTTGTTTTCCAAAAAGAGAAAAATAATATTTTTTTGCTGATCAAGTGCAATACGTAAATCCTTTCCCCTTTAGTGAACGATATACAAACACGTTAAAAAAAATGCAAGATTATGAAAGAAATCAAAAGTATTTAAAAATTTGAGCAAAAAAAAATTAAAAATCATTATCGAAATTAATATAATAATATATTTGTTGGCACATTTATTTGGAAATTTCTCAAAACAATAAAAATTTTGCGAAATTTCTTCGTTTATTTTCCTCTAAAAAAAATAAAATTCCCACGCAAGATTTCAACCAAAAAAAAAAACAGAAATTACACAAAAGTTATACAAAGTCATGACAAAATAAATAATAAAATATTAAATTTCCACAATAAAAACACCTAAATACACACTTACGTGCGTATGAGAACATACATAAATCCTTTTCTTCAAATTCAATTAAACGATACAAACGTTAGAAAATAATAAAAATCACTGCAGCCGCAATGTCACCTGCAAAAACCCAAAACAAATTGAAAAAAATTCTTATAAATTTTCTGATGCACAGTCATTCAATCATTCCTGCAACCGCTTAAAGTAGACAGTAGCTAAAAGAAAACAATGACAGCAACACAAAGATAACCATGCAACAGGATATGAAAGGATATACTGTTCATACATGCATGTGAGCATAACAAACACATGCAAGTGCATTTCAATGCTGTGTAATTGGAGATGTCCTTTTACACAAGTGTAAGTATTTCTGTTATTTATTGAGCAAATTTTATACAATTTTCTCACTTTCACTTGTTGTTGGCGTTGTCAATGTTTGCTGATGCATCAGAATGACGGTTTTGAAAAATAATGACAATATTTTTATGGGGAAAATTTCCCATGCATTCAAGAACAATGAGAAAGGATAATAGCGACAACAGTGGAAAATAAATTACAACATAAAGGATATTAAATTTTTCTAACGCATAATACTAAACATTAACATTTATTTTGATTTCAATGCTGGAGTTAAAATGTTGTCATGGGAACATGAAAAATTTGAAGAAAAATTTTTTTTTTGGAAAAATGAATATTTGTCGTTTAAATATTTTTTATGAGGGATAGTTATAAAAGATATATTTTCAGTAAAAATAAAACATTTTATTACATATACATATATACTAACTACATACTAAGTTTTTATGTATTAAAAGTATCTTTAGTATCTTTACATGGTAATACAAAGTATTAAGGCTTTGTTGAATCAAAATATTATAAAATTCTCTTCGTGCATAAGAATACAGCATAAAAGTCTGCTGTTACTATTCTTCGTGTTAACGCGGATGGTGGTGTTAAAATAAGTAGTTTTTTTTTATAAAACTAAACGCTAACCGTTTATAAAATTTCGTATGATTACTATAAAATTATTACTATAAAAATATCCCAGTATTTGTAATACAAAATAGTCGTAACGTTTATTGTTTCGTTGTATAAAGTAACACCTTAACAGCTGAGTTCTACAATATTTACAAATACAACATGAAAATTTTCTGCGGTGATTTTGGTTGTTTTTGTCGTTCGTGTGTAAAAATGTTAACACCTTCAATATATACTGTAAATGCTGCCAATGATTTCTTTAAAATACAACTTTGTGGTAGAATACACCAGTTCTTGAATGGCTTAGAAAATAAACATTTACCGACCGCTTGTCAAATTTTATATCCGTATTCTCTCCTACAACAATTTGCTTTTAAATGCATAATAAGAGTTTTTTTATTCTACATATTTTTTTAAATATCAAAAATGTAAAAACCGCCGATTTTTCTTTAAAACAATTACGATTTGCCGATTATTTTGGTAAAACAAGTAATGGGCAATTTTGAGAATTGATATTAAAACACATGTATGTTTAAAATCGATTTAAATACAAAATTCTCTTCTTCACCAAATATTTAGAAGAAACTTTTTTTTTATTATATTATTTATTTCAAATAAATTTATATTACAAAAAATAGTTTAAAGCCTTAGCACCAATATTGGCATTAAAGAGGCTAAAAGGCAACTAGTGTTATTCATTATTTATATTAAAATATTAACGGCCTAAGTTATAAAAAATATATCATGTCAATAAAGGGTTTATGAAACCGATTTTCATACAAAATCCGTTTCATAAACCCTTTATTGACATGCTTTATTTTTCATAACTTAGGCCGTAACTATTTAAATTTATATATTAATTATTTACAGTTTTTTATTTTACAATAAAATTAAATTCATATCTCAAAATATTACTAAAGAAGTGTTTCGGGATTGGTTAGCAAAAATTTTTTTATTTCTCTTTTAAATGTTAACAAAAGTTTAATGGTTTTCAAAAAAATTGGTAAATCAATGTATTCATTTGCACCAGCAAAATAAATACGCTGCTTTGACAATTCAAGGCGGCATCTAGATACAGACAAATTTCGGAATTGAACTGAATTGAAAGAATTTTAATTGATTTAAAAACAACCTTTATTATTTGCATTTTATACAATGCTTTTACAGGTAAGACGTTTATAGAATAATTCTCAAAAAGTTCCAAAGTATGTTATCTGATTGTCGACATAAAAACCAACTTCAAAGACTTATTTTGCACCGATTGTTAGCTCTTCAGCTAAGCATTATTCTTAAACCAATATATTACAGGAAGGTAACTGAAGTGGCTATGTATCAAACTCTGATATATTAGCATTTTCGTTTTAACGCCAAGTTTATTTTTGAATTTATATAAAACACCATTAGGAGAAGATATTTTTGATTTACACAGAAATAATTATTAAATTTCTCCAATCACCAGATTTATACCAAATTCATAATATCAAGCAAACAATTTGTTGATTTTTCACCTATTACCAAAATGATTATATTGATTAATTACTAAAAATTGTAAAATTGTGAATATTTTTTTTCAATAAATGATATTTTTAATTTTACTTAAAAAAATGATCAAAAAACTTTGCCATTTCAAACAATGTGTTAATTTATTTAAATAAATATTGACAATTCCCAACAACAATTCTACATGTTTAAATTATTTTATTTTAAACGAATAAAGTCAATTAAGATTTTTTGTTATTTAATTAAAATTTTAATTGAAAATTTATTTCAAAACAACTAAAATGTTTATTAAATCAAAATGAAATTTTTAATTTTCTTTCAACTAAAAAAATAATTGATTCAATTATCGCATTAATTAAATTTAAATACTTTTTAAACCATTTTTTTAATTGATAAAACACTTTTTTCTGTGTATAATTATCCCATTGTAAATTACTACAAAACAACATGCCTTGATATTTTCTGTGGTATTGATTTCTTGGATTAACAAATCATCAATATGAACTGGTTCATCGTTCTTTAAAATGTATGGTCTGAAACTTATAAACTTGGTCTTATCTGCGTTTAAAACAATCTTGTTAAGTCTTCTTTATTCCGCTAATATTGCTGAATTATACTCTACATAAGTTTTTAATACCTGAGTATACTTATGCCGATATATCAAGCAAATATCATCCGCAAACATGAACAGGTTACTATTGAAGTTCATGTTGCCAATATCGTTTATAAAAATTTTGAATAAGACTGGCCCAAGCACACTACCTTGAGGTACACCACATTTAATAGCTAAAAAAGAACTTTTGGCTTCTCCATTCTGAATGAATAGCTCTCTTTTTGTTAAATAATCTTTTAAAAGCTTAATTATTTTTAATCAAAATGTCGTGATTAATTACACCAATAAACCCTCCCAGTAAAAAAACTTGTCTTAAGAGAAAAAGCGCAAAATTGAGCGCTTCAATAAGAGAGCTCTTATACAGCAGTAAATGATAACGATTAAAATATACAAAGAAAAAAAGCTGATATTTTAGTGCTGACAACGAAGAAGGTTTTAAAGCGAAAAAAAAAATAAAAATTTACTATGGTTTTCGAAAATGCTTGAAAAAAGGCTTTTAAGACAGTATAAGCAAAACATTAATGAATATGTTAATATAGTTAGCCCATAAAAAGCACTTTAGGAGTGCTTTGTTTGCATGTCTTATTAGGTTAATAGAAGCGCTTATTGTAAGCAGAAAATAGTCCTCCAAACCGGAAACCCCTCATACAAAAAATAGGCATCTCATCAGCAGGTTTAAAGCGATTTGAGGTATGAATTCATACATAAAACCTGCTCCTTTTGGAGCACATTTTTTACTGGGCTGTATTTACTGGGCCTCCACATATATTGTCAACAATATCTACAACCGCTTCTTCTGTACCAGAACTTTTACAGAATCCGAATTGGCGTTCAAATATTTTTTTTAAATATTCAGATAACTGATTAAAAATTATTTTTTCATAATCTTTATCTATAATAGATTAAACAGACACTAGTCGAAACATATTTACATCATTAGTATTGGTACAATTTTATGAATTTTTAAAACAACAAGGTATTCACCAAGCTCAATCATCTTTCCAAACATAAACGAAAGTATATCTGCAATTTTGGTTTTTTGCATAATAGCATTTTAGGTGTTGTTCTGTTATAACCATCTCATTCATTGATATTGTATTTAAAATATCTTCAACACAGTTGTTATTAATATAAGAAAGATAAAAAGTGGTTCCAAGGGGTGTTAACGTTCCAAAGTTGTTAATATTTTCACTTGAATAACGTGGTATGTTGTTGCTTATGTCCTCTATCGTATCAAAAAACAACTGATTGATAACCATGACTTTATCGATATCATTTGTTATTAAATTACCATAAACTGAACAAATTTGTTTTGTAGCTTGAGGATTTTTTACAAGCTCATTGTTAATAAACTTCCATGTTTTTTTAGTATCACCCCCAAATTGCTCCAAATTGCGAGAATAATAACTATTCATTAATTTTCTATTAGAAATTTTTATTATTTTACTTAATTCACCGATTTGGTAGATTTAAATTCAACTTAAGTTTCCATTGTATTAACTTAGCAAGATGGCCTCAACATCTTTATAATACAACAACAACAGGCAAAGCAATAACATGCAGCTGTTTTTGAGGGCACCTTGTAAATAAATAAAGTTTTTTATGATATTTTTTGTATTTAGTCGTGCTACTATAGTTTTATATTAATTAAATAAAACTTTTCAAATAAAACTCAAAAAATCAAACTGTATTTAAATACGATTGAAGTTTATATAAAAATACACAAAATATAGGTTTAAATAATTTCCTGCAAATTGCGCATAAACGTGTTATATGCGACTATGCCGAATCTCTGATATCCTACACTTACAGACAGAAGTTTTCACGAGTGGTCTTTTATTATCGGATCTTTAAATTATTAGCCAATCTCTATAAAAACTTACCTCAGAGTAATATAATTCAAAAATAACATCAGTCTTAATTAAAAATTTAATCAAGTAAATTAAACGTTTACTTATATTACCAACTTTACCGCAGAAAATGTTTTTAATATCAAAAAATTTATACTATTAATTTGTTAACTGGTGCGAATTTAATTAATTTTTTAATTAACATCACAAATTTTTTAATTGAAATCGATTTTTATTTTTTTCTGTGTAGTCAACATTTGGACTTTCGTTAAATTGCTAATAATTGGTACATAATTTTTGGCATTTAAAAGGGAATCAGCTGTATCTATATTTGGACATAATAAATTACAGTAGAATCGCGAAAAAGTTAACCGACTGTTAACTTTTTCGAAATATTAACTTTTCAAAGCGGTTTTAAATTTAAAAAAATAAAAAACAATAGAAAACATGCCTAGATTTTTCGGAAATAATACACATAATTTATTTCAACGAATTAATTTTCATAATTACAAAAAAGAAACTCCTATTCAATTTATACCGGCTGGTTTCAAGTTCACAATTGCTTTTGAACTATAATTCATAATACAATCAGTCATGTATTATATATTCAAGATGCCACATCCGACGTATGTATGTCATAAAAGGAGTTCTTAACAAATTTTCAGATATCGAATTCAGTGTATCTTCTAAAAAAAACCGCTAGCGATCCATTATTGACATTATTGTCAGGATGCAGTAATGCGAACTGGTGCTTAGCTACTGATATTAAAATTGGACCAGTCATTGCTCAATTACATTTTCGTTGCTTCATGAAACTCGTTTAAACAAACATGCTCTAAGATCAGCATATTTCGATCTATATAATGTTTTGGTATGTTCTTTTTCCTATGTGTTCTCCAAAGTCTCGAGAATGTTTTTATTTTTGTGATGTATACTTCAGATATACAATAATACAACGGAAGTAGTTTTTCTTGAATGTATTTTTTCTGAAATTCTAAGAAAAGTTATGGGAAATGCTCTGGAAAAAGCAAGTCAGGTCGAAGGAACCAATAGATACCATTTGAAAGACAAAATCTTCAAAACATAATGTAAACATATTACCAACCAAAATATAAATTTTTATAAATGCCAACGTTAAATAAAATCAGAAATAAATAATTTTGATAATGGACGTTATTTAGGCGCCACCCTGTAGATTGATATTGGTCATTATTATAAATTTCCCAGACCGATTCCTTCAGATAGGTATAGAGCACAGACGGCATTCCAAATATTTTTTTTTTCTCATATGTATTTGAACGGGTTTAGCTTAAACCTGTTGAGGTGATGTTGGGATGGTAATAATCAATAGGAAAAACACATAGACCTATTTTTTCAATTCATGTGGCTTATGATTAGAGTTTTTTTATGCCCGCACTTTTTGGATTCCCGGGAAAGCGGGAAAAATAAATATCAAATTCCCGGGATCCCGGCATTCCCGCACAAAATTTTTTATTTATTTATTTACTTATTTCTCCAATGAAACTAATATTTCGTACTGGCTATTACGCTTAAAATAATTAAATCTAGTATATATTAACAAAAACGTAAAAAATTCAAGATTAAAGTAATTTTAAGACACTAAAGAGGTTATTTTGATGATCATAGAAATCAATATACGTATATACATTGTCAAATACAGAGCTCATTTGCATAATTAGAATGAAAGTATTGAAGTCTTAGTGGAACAAAATTTCTGGAAGGGCGACTAGACACTGCTAGCACAACATTACAAAGCAGGAATTCTGAAATAATTTTAACGTTTAACAAATTCAATAGGAAGGAGAAATTTTATTTGCTACATATATTTATTGCTTAATATATACCTCAGACATGCCAACAAATAACCACACCCTAACTTCAACATTTGCTGATGATACAGCTTTTTTAAGCGTACACGAAAACTGTCATGAAGCATCTCGCTACTTGCAGAATCATATATTTGAATTGCAAAAGTGGTTAAAACAATGGAGGATAAAGGTCAATGAGCAAAAATTCGTACATATAACATTCACCTTGCGTCGCTCCCTGGTATGTTAAAAACTCAAATATTCACAAGGATCTCAATGTGCCATTAGTAAAAACTATTATTATGAAGTACGCAGTAAAATATTTAAAAAGGTTTGAATCGCACCCAAATCCACTAGCTCGAAATATTTTAAATGACAGCGGCCACTCTAGATTAAGGAGAAGAGATACTGCAGGACTCATCCGACGAGAAGACCGCTAAAAATCTACATATGTGAATAGAAACCGTGAAGAGAATAATTTTCGTCTAGCATTGGCAGCATATATTAGTATAAGATTTGATTAATTATCGTTAGTTCATATTTAATATATGAAGATTCAATAAATAAATAATGAAAAAAAAAAAAAAAAACATGTATTTAATAACATATTTTTATACAGTTTTATAACCCTTAATCAGCAGTGGTGTATGAAGGTATACTAAGTTTGTCATTCCATGTGAATCTTTTTTAATATTCATCTAAGGTCCCATAAAGTATTATTATTATAAGTCCTTCATTAATTCTAAGCCGATTTAATCATATGGGTGTCAAATTGTTTCTTGATCTTCTAGGCTTTTTGCGATTGAATTCCAGCAGAATCGCTTCAGTAGGAAAACAGTTATGCAACCAAATGTGGAACTACCGCCCTAAAAACTCAACAAAAACTAACATTAATGCACTTTTTGTCATTAAATTTCCACAAATTCGTTTTATAAGGCACCAAATTTTGTGAATGTCGGTCCATAATTTATCTACGGCTACATGTTAAGACCAATCTTGTAAATCATGTAAGTATGGCTAAAAGCCATACTTGAAATGCCGCAAATGAAGCACAATCAAGGAAAACACTTTACAACACCTTTAGCCGCAACAACTTATAATATTATTGTAAAATTTACACTTCAGTGTGCTGAGACAAGAAATAAAATTTCGTGAAGATAGGCCCTATATAAGCCTATTCTTAAATATTAGCTTAATAAGCCTTAAACTGTAGAAAATTTAAATATTGAAATTAAGTTGGATTTAACTACTTAAAACACTAGTCCGACATAGATTTACTTCAGTTTTAAAAGAAGACGTTCTTCAAAATTTCCCGGGAATCCCGCAACTAATTGAAAACAATTGAAAATCCCGGGAATTCTCGGGACGGCAAATCCCGGGAACAAACTCTACTTATGATGCTTTAACAGTAAGCCCTTCAATTATAATTTTTCTTATAACACTTTTGTAAAAAATTATTCATTTTAGGTATTACTGGCAATTAAAACTAGTTTTTAAAACATTTCACATTTGAAATGTTTACATCCTGTTGTTGAGGGGTTTATTCAAAACTCTCTTTTTAATTTAAACTGACCTTCGAACAAACAGGTTCCTATAAAACTTGTTCAAATTTTCTCAACCAAAAATAAACATCCTGATTTGTTTAAAGCAAATAAACTTTCAAAACATTTGATTTATACAGGTGAGTTAAGATTGCGTTGATGTTAATGATTTTTCTGTTAGCAGCTGAGTTTTAAAAAATTCTTAGTTGGTTTTCATTATGCAAGATGCTTTAAAATAATTAAATTAAATATATTTTGGATTTTATTTTAGTACGTTAAAAGGTTGGGTAGTTTTTTTTACATTTCACATAATGATTCTTATATTTTTGTTTTAATTTCCCATTTAAGATTCATAAACAGCATCATGTGTTTACTTTGAAGTTACTTTAAAGTGTCAAGGAAAAGGTGTGATTTTACATATTCATTTATCGCTTTTTATAATGACAGATTGTCACAATTAGGGGAACATTCAAGTACTGAAAAGTTCATTATGCTAGTGATTAATTATGAAGTCTAACATTTTGAATCAAACATTTTATATATTTTACTTTTAGAAGAAAGTAAATATATTTTGGTAATATTAAAAATATTATAAGAAAATTTATTACGTTCAAACGCAGATATAATTTTCGTTTTATTAGTTACTAACTTTACCCTTATACTGTATTCACGGGTCAAAATTCTCCGAAAAGATTTAATTGTTTATTATTTTCAAACTTACAATTAGTTTTCTATTAAATAGTTTATATATGCAAAATATTAAATTTCCTTTTCGTAATGTCTGTACCAAAAAGTTATGCATTTTGTAAACTGGGTCAAAGTTGCGCTGCACTATTAGTCAGTACAAAATATTCAAACAAATGTTCAGCTCATCAAATTGATTTCTCAACAAGGTTATTGTTTCACGCGCTGTATGGGTCGTAGCGCCGTCTCGTTCAAACCAGATTTTACCGAGAACTTTAATTGTAACATTCTGATTTTCATGATTTTTGATGAAATATGGACCAATGATTCCACCAGCCCATAAGCCACACCATACCGTTGTTTTAAGTTGATATAATGTAGCTCTTCTTACACAGAAAAAATTATCAGTAGTTTCTTATCAATTAGAACAATTGTTTTAAAAGTATTTCAATTTAATAAATGTGATAATTGAATCAATTATTTTCTAGTTGAAAGAAAATTAAAAATTATAATTTAGATTTTGATAACATTTCAGTTGTTTTGAAATAAATTTTTAATTAAAATATTAATTAAATATCAAAAAGAACCTAATTTGTTTGTTTAAAATATAATTATATAAACTTGTAGAATTGTTGTAGGGAATTGTTAAAACCAGAAGTATATTTAATTAAATCAATTTACGAATTGTTTAAAACGGCAAAGTTTTTTGATCATTTTTATAATTAAAATTAAAAATATAATTTATTGAAAAAAAAATATTCAAAATTTTAAATTTTTAAAATTTTTATTATCAAAGTTGTTTTTGGGAATACAAATATTTATTAAAAGATTTTGTTTGTTGTGCTTAATTCCCTTTTTTTTATCAATTATTAAAAAAGGGAATTAAGCACAACAAACAAAATCTTTTAATAAATTTTTAAAATTTTAAAATTTTTAGTAATCAATATAATCATTTTTTTTAATAGGTGCAAAATCAACAAATTGTTTGCTTGATTCTATGAATTTGGTATAAATTTGGTGATTAGAGACAATTTTTAATTTTTTCTGTGTACTGTTCAGGTTGCTCATCAGCCTAAATACGGCAATTTTGTTTATTAACGTATCCCTTGAACCAGAAATGTGATTATTCACTAAACAAAATTGCACGATAACGCACCGGATTTTTAATGAGTTTTTCCGGAGCGTAACTGAACAATTTGGAGACGCCGTTGTAGTGTGAGTGTTTCCATAATGACTTGCCAAACGATACTGAACAAAAATGGCAAAGCAGTTTGATATAAGTCACGCGTAATCTGTAAAAAACATATTCAAAATCAAACCTCATAATTATGAAATGAAATTCAAATATACTTTTTTCTATACAACTTGACCCCAGCGCTAGTTATCAGGTCAAAAGTTTATCAGGAAAATTATTTTTGTTTAATAAATCATTTTTGTGAATTTCAGCCAAATCGTACCATAAATGAAAAAATTTTAATATCACGACAATAGCGCCACCTTTCGGGATTAAACTTAAGAGCAACCGGGTTGCAGACTAAACTTATTTATTATCCACGTTTGGTGTCAATCGGTCCAGTGGTTTTTGAGTTTTAGTAACACGTACCCGAAACAAACGTTTTTGTTTATAGATATAGATATAGACTTCCCCCGTATTCAAAAACGATTTTAAAAATTTAACAAACGTTTATTAATGAAATTTTTCATAACATTTTTTTTTTAACTTATTAGATTTAAAATATTTCTTTGAATACAGACATTAATCTTAAAAAACCAAAATTTTCCCATAGATAATAAACCTTAAAATAAAAATCAATTTAAGTGGTCAGGAAAAGCAAATACTATTGCAAAACTCTTCTTAATACTTGGCCAAATATTTATTTAATCACGATCCAGGAAAAGTGAAAAATAACACGCTATAAAAATTATTTCCAATCTGTATCCCATTACACCTGTAAATCTTTTGTATGTGCCAAGTGCAAAACAAACAATTTCGTTTTTAACCCTGACCTAGAAACCCATAACCAATATAAAAAAAAGAAACCTAAAGTGGATATGAAAATGAAATTTTACGCGCCAAATTAAGAAAATGCCATTGTTGTTGTTTTAATTTCTTATATGTAATATCAAATGCAGTTTTTCCATTTCTTTTAAATACTTTCACCTAAAAGCAGTGCAAATATAAATTTAAATGAAATTTAAAACCAAAACAGGAGTTTTTTTTTCTTAATCTTGGTTTCTTATTTTTATAGTGATGCTGATAAACAGGATATGATTTAAAATAAGATAAATAAAGGAATTATATTTCTTTAAGAAAATTTTAACCACATTTTAATAGGAGTTGGTGGTTTTTCTTTTGAATAAAATGAAAAATAAAAGTGTAAATTTGGAAACAAAACACCGGACACCACAATGAACGCGATCTCAAATTGCATTAAAACATTTTTTATTGTTTTTTTTTTTTTTTATTTGATAAAATTAATAAAAGGATATCGAGCATATCCTTTTGAAATAAAAAAAAGTAAGAGCGATTGTAAACGATAAGGAAATAAATGCAATTGTTTAAAGAACAGGTTTTCTGAAAAGAATGTTCGTTGGATTAACCTTTTTGGGTTTAAGAATGTTAAAGACTCGACAGATTTGTTTATCGAGTCAAAACATCCAACGCTGTATAACGTCTGGCTGGCGGATAATTGCGATCGAGAACATAAAATGTTTTTTTTTTATCCATTGGAATTGTTATCGACTCAATTTCTATTAAAATTAAACTGGAAAACTTTTAGCTGGAAATTCAGACGTGGAGAGTCTACAAACCCAGTTGATGATTTTAAATTACAAGTGCATAACGAGGGGTCATATCCCCCTCGCCATGAATTCAGGCGTTCACCACCATAGCCGGAGAGGGTATTATGTGTTTATGCTGATGTGTGTATCACATAAAAAATAAGTTATATAACCACCTTTGAGTATACCGATAAACTCCGAAACACGTTCTAAATCGATTTAACGTGCGTCCGTCCGGCCGCCTATCTGGCCGTCTGTCCATGTACACCTTGTGCGCAAAGTACAGGTCACAATGTTGGAGCCATTTTGGAAAAATGAGGTGCATATGATATTATAATTGTCACAAGGACGAAACCCTATTGAAAACTGGTGAGAATAACCTCATAATTATATATAACCCCATACATACTACTTTTCGGAATAGAGTGTTTTTAAACCTTAACTTTTGTATTGTGGTGGTACATATTTCGATTTAATTTGATCCAAAATGTTTTTATTGCAATCTTAATCATCTAACTAAATTTAATTGTAATTGGTCCACACGCAAAGAAAAAACATGGTTCTGGTAAACATTTTCTAAGCGCAACATATTATGGTAAGATTCATGATTGTAGTCAACATATTACGATTATTATTGAATCGTATTATGACCAAATATATTCGTAGTATTACATCATAATATTTTTCCCTTAATCCTAATTTGTTTTTATTACATCCTATTATAATTAAATGTAATCATATTATTATCATGTTAATCATACTAAGTTAAGAATTGATCATATTATTATCATGTTAATCATAATAATATGTAGATTAAATCTAAAACCGAAAAATATTATCAATATATATTTATGCTTATTTACTTACTGGTAACTTTAACGTTAAACTGTTACAGATATTTCACATCATAATATGATGCAACTTTCAACATAATATTTTTAACCTATTTTTGTCGTATGTCGCAATTATTTATAAATTATTTAATAGAATTTTCATTCTTTTTCTCTAAAATAAAACAAAACAATGGTCAATATTTTTGCACCATTTTTAAACAATATTAAAATTTTGTGACACTTTAAAATTTTTTTAATATACCTACGATTTCTTTATTTTTAATTTCTTAAACTTGGTTTTGTTAATGGGTATTTTTTTTTAAATTGTTTTACCACTGAATAACAAATAATTCGACAGGCATATGTAAAACAAACGTCACAACTGAAGCAAAAATATTTTACAAATGGCGATAACAAAATATTATTAGAGTAAAGATATTTTGTTTGCATCTTAAATATATTATGAGTACACGTATAGAAAGTTATCATATTATGGCTATTAAATATCATAAAATGTATGTAAGGAATATAATATGTTTTCAAAGTTATTATTATTTAGTTGCTATAAAAATGATTATTTTTCAGTAAACCATACTCAAATTTATAATTGCGATAAACATGGAAATGTTTACAGTAACTATAATATTGTTGATATTAAATAAAAACAATAATAATTTGTGTACCACAACAATATATTGTTACAATAAAGATAGTGTAGTTGCCGTAACCATGCCCAACCATATTTTTTCTCTGCGTGCATATACAAAGACCTCTCCTGAAAATGAATTTCAACAAAGTAGCTTTCTTATAAATGTTTGGTGTAATTCCTTGGATTCCGGGAATTTTTCTATCCGAGATAAAGAAAAGCATAGTTGTTATGGCAAGTGGTATAAATACTATATCATCGTGCCCATGCACAAACTAATACAATTTTGGACAAATCAACCATTTTTATGACCATAATATGATTGAATTTACCAGACAAAAAAAATTCTCACCAATTTATTTTTCCAATCTATTTTTTTTTTTTTTTCAATAAAACTATTAATCAAAAATAAAATCATATTGAATAAAAAATGTAATCAAGGGAATTAAACGTTTACTTATATTAACAACATTACTGCAAAAAATTTTGTTCATATCAAACAAGTGAGAGTGCTATATTCGGCTATGCCGATTCTTTGATACCCTCCAGTAATATCGATGGCCTTATATACAAAGAGCGTATCTCGATTTTTTGTTACTTTACGGGAGAAGCCAAAAAAAAAAACTGAATAAAACATTAAAAATCTTCGTTACAAGAAAATTAAATGTGCAAGTTTATCTTAAAGCAAGCAAGAAATTTATTGTTGGTTTCTTTTTTATTTTATTTTTAAGTTTTAAAAAAGTTATTTTGGATAGAGCTTTTTGTTATGTAAATTTTAAAAAAAAAATGTAAAGTCGCCAAAAGGAGCAGGTTTTATGTATGAATTCATACCTCAAATCGCTTCAAACCTGCTGATGGGATGCCTGATTTTTGTATGGGGTTTTCTACTTACAACAAGCGCTTCTTTTAACATAATAAGGCATGCAAACAAAGCACTCCTAAAGTTCTTTTTAAGGGCTAACTATATTAACATATAAATTAATGTTTTGCTTTAACTTTGCTTAAATGCCTTTTTTTCAAGCATTTTCGTAAACCACAATATATTTTTATTTTTTTTTTTCGCTTTAAAACCTTCTTCGTTGTCAGCACTAAAATATCAGCTTTTTTTTGTATATTTTATTCGTTATCATTTACTGCTGTATAAGAGCTCTCTTATTGAAGCGCTCGATTATGCGCTTTTTCTCTTAAGTGCTTCAAAAAACACGAATTTTTTTTACTGGGTCGGGCTTTTGTAATTTGTTAAAATTAAGATAACTTAAAGAAATAACTTATTTTTTAAGTAAAAAATTAAATCAAAATTATATTCAATATGGCAAACTGTTGCGATGAAAATTTATTAAAAATACAGATTATTTACAGTTCATTTAAAACAAATGGATTTTACATCAATTTTGGATTTTTTTTATTTAACAGTATATTCCGTACAATTTAACAGTTGTTGCTTTAAAAAAATATAATTTAACTGACAAAAAATCAAACTACATAACAATGTTAGTATGGAAAAACATTATTTTTTGGTAGTTTGTTTTTTGAATAACAACCATAAATGTTAAAAAATAAATTCATTCGTAAAATAACTATATTTTCATTCAATTTTAACAGTACGGAAAACGAATTTAATAACCTACAATCAGTTACCGTAATAATTTTGTGAGTGTACTGATAATCACCCAGCAAAGAAATTGATATATCAGTTAAGGTATTTGTAAGTTTGAGCTGTTCTTGCTGTTGAGTTTCGATTAATAGGCTTAATTGAAATCAATCAGTTTAACTACTGAATAAAGTTTAGACCACCAGCCAAAGACCTTATATTTAAAACGAAAACGTAAACACAAATCAACTTATTTTTTCAATAAACCCTGTAAATTGGAACAATTAATAAATTGTTTGAAACTTTAATACAACAAAAAATATTTGAAAGTTTGTATGTATGTTTTCATATTTGCAAATGTACACACAAATACTTTAAGTATTATTTTCAATTAATGCAAATTAATTTAAACAATTAAACAAATTTGTTTAAACAAAATTTCTTGATTTAATTGAAAAAATTTTGGTGAACATTTTTTATTGTGTATGTGGGAGTAGTTGATATTCATCTGTTTTGAAATAAATTGTTCCTAATGCATCATATGCCATGGCTCGAAAAGTATTGACTGTTGGATCTTCGATACTTTTGCCTGAAATTCAAGATACAAACGTGTATATTATCCACTGTACACAACTAATTCGAAAAATCCCAATGCTATGTTGTCTTATTTGAAATTTCTTTTCGGATTTTCCATGTCTGTGTTTATGATGATTTGTTCATATTTGTCTAAGAGGAGTCAATTTGTTGATATGAATGGTAAATATTCGGGGGTACTTCCTCTTTACTCAGGAGAACATCAAGGCTCTGTCTTACGACCACTTCTTTTATATTTTTCGTTAATGACCATTCTGAATATATTGAAGATAATGTGTGCTGTTCTTTTCTTTGTGCAAATGATGTGTTTCTTCTTTTTTGTGCTAATCGTGATAATATTGATGTTTTTGAATCCCACATTAACTGTTATAGCCTTGAACGATTTTCACAATGGCCTTCAAGCAACTCCTTTATTATTAATACTCCTTGGTGTTACTCGTCATCATTCTGGTGATTCTGCTGATTTTTGATAAGCGTGTTGACGTTATATGTTTTAGGGTATCTGCAATTTTGAGATGAATTTACTCGAACAATATCTATTTACCATTTTACATTAAGTATAAATTAGCTTATGCACTATTGAAGCTGCATATTTCTTATGGACTTAAAGTTGTATTTCGCTCTCTGACTCTCATTTTGAGCTAGATTGAATCGTATTGTAAACACAATTATGCGATTTATGTACGCGTGGCGTTCGACGCCGTACGCATATTTCTGGTTATGTCAAACATTTTCTTGGTTGTACTTTTAAAGATTTATATCCTATCGTAATTGCTACTATTTTTTAGAGTTATGAAAACTAGAAAGCCTTTTCAACTTTGTTCCAAGTTATTCTCCACACATTCAACTAGAAACCCACAACTTCTTATACGTAGAATTCGATGTAGTTGTTTTAAACGGCTGTGTATAGTTAGAGTAGCTCGCTGTTGAAATTATTTACAAGTGGACCTTCGTATATTTTCTCATTCGAACAGCGCATTCCGATTAATTATTAAGGCATATTTTTATGTTCAGGATTAAGACTTATTTTTGATATCCCCCCCCCCCCCCCCCCCCTTGTCTTCTCTGTATTTATAAGAAAACAATAAACACAGCAAAAAAAATCTTATTATTTTAGAAATGTTTTGTTTGAAAAACAACAGCAATTTGACTTGATAACATACCGTTTGAAACTCCCAATACACAAATAACAGGGTTTTCTTGATAGCTTTGATTTTTATAGACTGAACCAAAAAAAAAAACATTACAAAAAAACAATACAAAGTTTTAAAACATTTGCATAATGTTTTGGGTGCTGTGCATAAAACAGTACAATTCAAAAAAATCATTACATGTACTGCTAAAAACAGTACATCTGGCACCCCTAAATGAAACGTAGGTATACATTTTTTTTCAACTTATCTTCAAAACGGACATACAACCAGCCACCCAGACAGACAGACATCGTTAGATTTACACAGAAAGTGATTCTGTGGCAATCGGTATAGCACCAATATTTTAAGGTGTTACAAACATCAGTACAAACGCATAGCACCCTCTTCACTATTATGGAGGAGGTTTATTTAAAACATACGTAAATTTTCAAAAAATTTTCGTACATTATACGAAAAAACTTTATGGTTTCGTATCATGATTCGTACGGATTTTCTTAGACGCACAAATTTCTAACTTTTTATACAAAAATATAATCTTTTATTCTAAATAAAACCAACATTTTTATAAACTGTCCCAATTTAATAAGTTGTCCCAAATTCCACATTTGCTTAACCTTGATCAGGTGTTTTATTTTTTTTTCATTTTTTGTTTTGTTTGGTGGGAATTAACCACCTTAACAATCAATCATTTACCCTTTATGACAGGTTTCGCTTTACCTTATATGATAAAATCTTATCCAATACAAATCACAAATAGAAATACAAAAACAATCAAATTGTAAGAGTTAGAAAAAAGTGACAGTTTGTAGGGTTAACTCTGAAAAAAGGATTAATGCCATAAAATAAATGTTCCCATGACAAACTCTCTTATATTTGCTCTCATATGACTTAAAAAATTTTTTAGGAAAGAAAAACAAGGACGAAAAAAAACAGAAAACAATTTCATGGTGTTTGAAAATAAAAGAAAAAGATTATTCGATGTCTGTAAGTCTTGCACGAAACAAAGAAAAGGAAAAAAAGGATACGAAAGAGTTTGGTAGAGAAAGGGTATTAGTGCACTTGTGTGTGGTGGTATTTTTCTGCCTTCGAACATTTTTTTTTAATAGTTTAAAGTGTAACCATAACAAATTTTTAAGGAGGATTTATTATTCTAGTTGTATTTTTCCTTATATTTTTTCTTTCTCGTATAATGTTCTTTAACCTTGACTTTGTTTTCCTTAAAATTTCAACAAGAAAAAACTATACGATATTAAATCCAGACTTAAGAACTCTTTACGTAAAAAAGGATTTCAACGCCTGACAGCCAAGAAAAACAAGTTGGTTTTGAAAGAAACTTCTTAGTCAAGCGTGTAATTTAAAATTTTTTAAGAAAATCCTTTTATGGGACTTGGATTTTTTTTATATATTTTGATAAGTAATAATTGCAATGATTTAGTGTAAAAATTTATTTAAGGTTTGTTCGAGATGGTTTAAAAGAGAGCTTAAGCAAAAATGTCTAGACCTTGGCAAAATATTTAAAGACAATAGGGTTTTCTTAAATTTGCTTATAATTATGAAAACAAATATTTATTTTTTTTATTTTTTAATTTTAGCCAGACTTTTTTCAAAAGTAATTTGATAGTTTTTTCTTGTGTCAATTGTTAAATAAATTTGATAATTATTTTGTATTTAAAGAAAATTTCTATTCAACATTTCTATGTTTTAACTCTTAAATCTTATCAGAATTAAAGGTTATAATTTTTAATACAAAAAGTTTTTAAAAAATATCGTTATTGAACGAAAAAGTTGCCCTTGGAAGATTTATTGTCAATACATCATCCTTTTCATTTAGACTTTTGTCTTCTGTTCAACTTTAAATGTGTGTGCTACAGAATTCCAAAAAGCTTAATCAAACAGGCAAAAAACTTTTTCCTAAAGACAAAAAAAAAAAAAACTTAAGTAAACACACACATGAAAAAGCACTCAAGGAGAAACATAACAAATATAACATGTCTTAAAC
Source organism: Pollenia amentaria (assembly GCA_943735925.1). NCBI lineage: Eukaryota > Metazoa > Arthropoda > Insecta > Diptera > Polleniidae > Pollenia > Pollenia amentaria. The sequence continues at coordinate 19,325,768 of OX031010.1, read as the reverse complement.
ACATAGACAATTATTGGGGGATTCAAAATTTGTAATTTTTTCAAGTCATAAACAAATCAAATAAATTCACAAAAAAGAAATTATATTTTAACTCTCGAAGAAATTAAAAAACAACATACTAAATTTACAATCTCCAATAATTTATAAGAGACAATACATTTGAATGCCCCTAATAATGCATGTACATCAACAAAAACAATTTAGAAAATTCTTCGAGACATGTTAAAGTGTTATTTTTAAAGAAAGTAGGACAGAACACTTGTATTCAAGTAGAAACATTAAGGCATGAACTACCGCCACTCACTTTATTAAACTTCTAATTTGGAGAGTCCTTGCGACTATTGTAAGAGTTGTAGTCAATTAAATTGTAAGGGGTTAAATGGAAAGAATTGTACAAGAACAATAACATTAAATTCAGATTTATACACAGAGAAAAATTTTCATTTTTACAAATTTTGGTTGATAAAAAGAAATCTCCTTAAAACCCCGATATTTTTACTAAAAATACTATTTCGACAGAAACATTTTTTTATTGAAACAGCTGTGAAAACAGATTCTTCGGATAAAAAAACTTCTTAAACAAATTTTTTGTGATAAAAATTTTTAAATTTTTTAAAAGAACTTCAAAAATTAAACAGGAAACGTTCTCCTAAATAATTTTAGAAGAGCCAAAGCTATCAGCAAACATATTTTCAATGTTTTGCTTTGAAATTTTTTTTAAATCTTTCATTACTTTAGTTATGCTAGGAACACATTTGCGTCGTATGTACGTCGTAAGCACGTAGGGCGCAAATTAATAAAAACGTACTTTGTTCCAATTGTTGTGTATTTTTATTTTCTTGAATTTTGTTCTCAAATATTTAATATGAAAACACAATAAAAATTCCATTTTATATTTTTAATTTTTTTTCTATGACAACGGTCGCGTATGAAATAATATAAGATCTAAGTTAACGTACGACGTTTTACGTTTGCCTCAGCTATTGAGTGCCTTTGTATAAAATATTATATGTATGTATATTATAATATTACAACGAATAGGTATACGTGTTATGCTTCTACGTTCATACGGTTCAATTGTGTTCTTACAGTTAATTATTTTCAACTTAAGTCTCATATTAACTATTCTTTACAAAACATATTGTAATATTTGATTTTATAGTTCTTTTACATAATTTCTCTCTGTGCTTTTTAATTCAATATCACATGACAATCTATCAAAGTCATTTCAATATATACATATGTACATGTGGAAACACTACAACAAAAAGTAATAACAACATGGCTGCCAAAATATAAAGTAACATCTAAAGTTTAGATTCTAAACGCATGTGTGCTCTGTATTAACACTTTTACTCCCAACTCCGCGCCAACAAAACACAAACGGAAAGCAATAAACGAATAAAAACAAAAAGAAAACAAAAACAAACCTAACACGTGCAGAAAAATCCTTTTAATACAACCACGAGCACATAAAAATAACAAACAGAATAAAGCAAAAAATATAGATATGTATGTACATTGTATGTATATACATATGTATGTATGTATTTATCACACAGCCAGACTTAAAAACGAAAGAAAAAACTTGTTTTACTCTAACAACAGAGTCACATACAAACACACTTGCTTCAAATTAATGTTCGTCTATTTATCGTATAACCCTTTTAATGGCGTCTCGTCGTATTAAACACGAATAAACCTCCTACAACGAGCCCCTCTCTAGCATTCAAAACTACCATGATTTTGCTGTCAGTGATAAAAATTACTTCAGCAACAACAACAACAATAATAACTATTACTATGTTGTTGTCTACAAGACGGCCATTGACTTTGGCAGTCTCTCGTTTTTACAGATTAGTTTCATTGCTCTGCTTTATTTTTGTATTTTGCACTTGTTACGTATTAAATATCACACAATCAAAACATTATGATACCCATATGCAATCTCTCATTGCGTTTTTACACTCAATGCTTTTTTAAGAGAAAGAGTTGCATCAGTTCATTTCAAATGAGTGAGTCTTATTCCTGAAAAAAAGGGGAAATTGTAGTAAGTCTACCCCTTTTCTAATAAAAAGCATTCAACTACTCATATGCAACTCTTTCCGATTTAAGAGTATTTTAAAAGAGTAAAACTCTTTCAACGAGAAGAGATTTTTTTAATTTTTATCACTAACACTCTCACCCACTCTCTGCAATAAAAGAAAGAGCCATATCATTAATTTTATTGCGTATAAAAATTGTAGGACGAAAAAAATCCTTTTAGAAAGTAAAAGTAATCGTGACGTTTCACATAAAAAGGGTAAAATTATTAAAGCAAAGTACACATACACACGTACGTACTACGTGTGTTTGTATGAGTTTTTTTATATTTTCTTCTATTTTTATTTTTTTGTTTTTATTGTGATTTTTATTGATTATTACTGTTTTTGTTAAGTCGTCTCCTTATAACTGTATTTTATAGAGCTGAAGGGTAATAATAAGTAAGAGGAGTAATAATCTCTTGTTATATGTGTTTTTGGGTATGTGTTTGTGTGCGTTACGTCTTGTGTATGCATTAAACTCTTTTAACTCTTTGCTGATAGGCTTATATTCTTTTTTTTTTTTCTTAATATTTTGACAGTGGCTGTCTTTTTTAAATGGATTTTTGTTTGTTTTTATTGATATTGATAATGGGGGAAGGCGGAGTTTGATCGATAATAAGTATACACACTTAAAAATAAAATATTTGTATGGACTATTGTATGATTGTGTGCGTGTAAAATTAAAGAGTTAAATGCTTAAACTCTTTTAATTCAAACTGAAATTGAATAAATATTTAAAATGGCGTAAGTTTTATAAGAATAAAAATGGGAATTTTGAAATAATATGAATAGGTATAACTTTTTGCTGTTATTTTTTTTTAGTTTGATAAAAAAAAATTAGGAAATAAAGCAGATATTTTAATAAGATTAAAAAAATACAGTTATCCTTTTTAACTTTAAAGTTATTTGGCTTAAAAACCCAAACTAAATTAAAAATTGTTTCAGTTAATGTTCGGTTCAAATAAAATTTTCCGTTCAAATAAAAATAAAATTAAGCACTTGAATGAAACATAAGCCTGTGTACCGGTGTTGCCAGTGAAATTTCGAAAAAGATACATTTTAGTTTCCAAAAGATACACTTTTTAACAAAAAGATAATACATTTTGAAAAAAATTTGAAAATCCATTTTAAACGTTTAACATTTATTAACATAACATTTTTATTTCACATTTAATGCATATTGCAAAGAAAATAATATCATATAAATTCATTTTTATATTAATTTAAGTCTTTAATGTTAGTTATGTAAATTTTAAAAAACAAGCAAACTTTGGAATTGATTATATGTAACTATCTTTGAATATTGTCAAAACAAATTTATTTTTATAAAAATTAATAAACGAGTTAAGGCGTAAATACTAAGGCGATTATATCAAAAAGTTCACATAAATTTTTCTTATAAAATTTCATTTTAACACACATACACAAGAATAAGCTGACGACAGAAGAACTTAGAAAACCTAACATCAAAATACATGTTATTTTTGAATAGCTTCGTACAGACGGTGGTCAGTTCCTACAATATTGTAAGCACGCGTTACCAATATAAATATTTTTGCACCAATGGCACCATTGTCAGATTGTAAGATCTCAGCACGGTCTCTGCACAGCTTATTTAGTTGGCACTGTTTTTTTTAAGTATTCATAATGAAATGATAACTTTAAAAACTTTGTCAGAGACGGAAAGTTCAATATTTTATTTCTGTACATTTTGCGTACAGATTCAAAAGATACGAAAAATGTCAGGATTATACATGAAGTCATCAAAAGATACGAAAAATGTATCTTTCTTAACCCAATGGCTTCACTGCAGTGTACAAAAACATACTGTTTTTTTAACATCTTAAAATTATTATTTTTGCAATTCTATTCCAAATTAAAAAATCTTTTTCTATTTGAGCACTCGCTTAGAAAATACTACTACAGTGAAACCTCGATATAACGATTCTGTAGCGGATCGAAAATACTTCGTTATATGTACATAATTTATTATTCGATGTACATATTGCACACCAAATCATAAACAATCACAAATCAAAATTGATCAAAATCGTCTCTTTTATAAACCAAATCACAAATCAAATATCTATGTATCTTGAAGAAATACGAAAAAAATTCGTCGTAATTACCTATAGCTTTTCTTTGTTTGGTGTGAATATCAAAACTGGCAATATTTGTGACGCTTTTAATAACGGGACTTTAGCCAGCACTTTGTTTAAAATTTTAATTTGCTATATTCTGACTAGGGAAGTAACGGTTCGCCTTTTTGCCGATACGATACCGATACTCAAAGAGAAATATCGCCGATACCGATACGAATATTAAATTTAAATTCAAGGTAAAATTAACAAAACTCAAGTAGAGTAATAAATATCTTTATTATACAAAATTACAGTGTGAGATTTAAAAAAAAACGAAATCAATTTTAATTCATGGCAAAATCAATTTATTTTTTAAACAAAAAACCGTGTAAGAGATTATTAATATTCAAATTAAAATTAATAAGATTTTTGTTCAAAAAAAAACTAAGTAATCTCAACTTTTGCGGAGATAATTTCTCAACTCCGTTTGAAGCAGACCTGCAATACAAGATCGTCTCTCAGATGTGACTGAACTCACTTGACAACTTAAGTATTTCTTCGCCATGGTCTTAAATTTTGAGTATAATATTTAGTAGCGCCAGTAAACAAACGGATCTGTATCTCCAGAAAAATTAGGTATATCTAGACTTCTTATTTAGCTGAACCACAGCGTAGGATGCACAGAGGACATTCCTCTCCAAATTTTCACAAACGCTCCAAAGGTCAGTTCTTGTAGACTTATCAGAACTTTTACTTGGTGTAGGGGTGACCGTGTCTTCCACACTTTCGGAATGTAGAGTTATGTTGAGTAGCTCAATAAGAAGTTGTTTCGATCTATCGTCTTTGAAATTTTAAGCTTTGTATCGAAGGTAGAGAAATGCAGATAAACAATCGATTTCGTTATTCTCTCAACACTCAAATCTTTCATTCAGAGCTTATGCTTCGTAAATCGAAAATCTTTGGGAATCTAAATTATTATGCATCTCAGTTTATTCATTAATCGTATTTTCTAATAATTTTCGACTACTGTCAACTATCGAAATAGTGTCAGAAAATGTAGCAGTGGCTTTGCTTTTGGATTTTGTGGTCTCTTTGAAGTAACTCCAAAATATATAGCGAAATGATTTTTATTTTCACAAAAATCATTAAAAATGAGCTGAAAATTCTTTAAACGTACAATTGAATGTTCAGGAGACCCAAAAATTTAATATCTCTTAACCCTTTTAACTTATTGAAGCAAAGTATTTTCCTAAAATTGTAAACGTCTGCTTATGTTATAATAGTTAAAGCAAAAAATTATTTTAAGTAATATTTGAAGGAGAAAATTATCATCACAGAAAAAATTATTAAATTTCTCCAATCACCAAATTTATACCAAATTCATAATATCAAGCAAACAATTTGTTGATTTGGCACCTATTACCAAAATGATTATATTGATTACTAAAAATTGTAAAAATTGTAAAATTGCGAATATTTTTTTTTTTTCAATAAATTATATTTTAAATTTCAAACAATGTGTTAATTTATTTAAATAAATATTGACAATTCCCAACAACAATTCTGCATGTTTAAATTATTTTATTTTAAACTAAAAAAGTCAATTTAGATTTTTTGTTATTTAATTTAAACTTTTATTGAAAATTTATTTCAAAACAACTAAAAGGTTATTTTAATCAAAATAATTTTTTTAATTTTCTTTTAACTAAAAAAATTATTGATTCAATTATCACATTAATAAAATTGAAATAATTTTTTAACAATTTTTTTAATTGGTAAAAAAACCACCGATAATTTTTTCTGTGCGGTATTCAGTTATGGGGCACTGCCTCGGCCTCTAATATCGAAAATTCAAATTCAAAGGCGCCAAAATAAACTTCTTAATAATCAAATAATACCCCAACACTTGCATGTAAAATACCTCGGTATACATCTAGATCGGCGTTTAACGTGGAAATGGCATATAGAAGCTAAATTAACTTAAATGAAACTAAAAGCAGTTCAAATTAATTGGCTTATTGGAAGAAATTCTGTTCTTAGTCTCGATTGCAAACTTCTACTTTACAACTCTATCTTAAAGCCAATTTGGTGCTACGGTATTCAGTTATGGGGCACTGCCTCGGCTTCTAACATCGAAAAAATTCAAAGGCGCGAAAATAAACTTTTTCGAATAATCACAGCCGCTCCCTGGTATGTTAAAAATTCGAATATCCACAAGGATCTCAACATGCTTTGGTAAAAACTATGATAACAAAACACGCAGCAAAATATTTAAAAAGGCTTGAACTACACCCAAATCCACTAGGTCGAAATATTTTAAATTATGGTGGGCACACTCGCTTAAGGAGAAACCACTGCAGAACTCACCCAATCAGAAGAGCGATAAACACTGACATATGTGAACAGAAACCGTGATGACGTAATTTTTGTTTGGCACTGGCAGGACATAAAATAAAGTATTAGGATAAGATTTGATTAATTATTGTTAGTTCATATTTAAAATATGAAGATTCTGACTGAAAAAAAAACTTCGTCGAAAAATTTTTGAGCTCATTAAAAAAATGAAAAATGTATTAATGCAAAACTTGTCGAAAAGCTTTTTTCTACAAAAATATTTTGTCGTAGTTGTTTTTTCTTCTTAATTTTTCCAGAATGTCCTTTGTGGTAATCGAAAGATTAACCATAAGTCTTTGCGAATATAGTCTGAATGTAGCTACTAAACACTTTCAAACTGTCCGCAAACATTTTCTACAAAAACTATCGCCTTGTAATTGGTTTCATTATGTACGAGGGTGTTTTCAATTGCCCCTACAAAACAAAACCAATACTTATTAAGGAACACATATATATGTATGTATGTATGTATGTATGTATGTATGTATGTACGTATGTATATAAAATCATGACAAAACATGATGAAATAAATAACTAAAGGATATAAAATAAATATTACAGACATTCTGCTGTAATTTTGTGTTTGATTTTTATGTTTCTAGGAAAATAAAATAAATGAATAAAAGGTTTATATATTCTTTTGATTGCAGTCGTATTAATAAATACATGATTAGATTGTAAGTTATATTAACTATATATAGTTGTTATGTTATTTCCTATAAAAAAAAACAAATGAATATTCTCATCGATAGTTTTATACCAGGCGATTGATACATAATGAAACTTTTGCTTTTATAACCAGCTTAAAACAAGTTTCATTAAAAATGAGGATGGCGGTGTTGGGAGTCACTTATGAAATGTATGTTCTGTTCTTTTTTTTTCTTTTGACAACCATTTAAGATCGTGTTAATTGTAAATGCGAGTGTGAGATCAATATCACTTTTTCGAATGAAGAGTTCAAACATAATTATTAAACTGACCATTACTAATGTTTTTGGGAAAAATAGTTTTTATGATCAGCGTTAATATAAAATAATATACTTGTTTAATATTGTACGCTCAATTGAAAAACATTAATAATAAATAACAAGCGTGAGAAAAAATTAGTTTTTTTTTTGGAGTTTAAGTTACAAATCTTATGAGCCCTTTATCGGAATTTTATTGAATTTTCATAATTAGAAAATCAACAAGAAATTTACCATACTTGACCTTTAATTTATCTTCTTTTACTTTTTAAGACTTTTGGGAAAAAGACTTAAGACACTAAATATGAGGGGCTTAAAGTACAAGGGAATTAAGTGCCTTTTTAAAAAAAAATTGAGACAAAGCGAAACAAGCGAAACAGGTATTTTAATGACAACTGCTAGAATTGGCCGCCATATCTCCCTACCGGATGAGAATTCCACATTCAACTCTTGTGTTATGAACTTCTCTGAACTTCACCTACTAATTCCATAAGTAATCTTATTTAAAGAAATCTTATTTAGAGTGCTATATTTGGCTGTGCCGAATCGTTGATACCCTCCACCGACAGAAGTGGGCTCTATATGATAAATACATACATCGTTGATTGATAATTTAAATGTCGTATGTGAATTTTTTGCGGTTTTGAGTTAAGATCGATTCCTTAGGTTTTCCGACCTGATCTTTCATTTGGCGTAATCAGTTTTTCAATACCTAAGGTTTTCGAGATATAGAGTGCTGAGTTTGTCGTATGTGGTATTTGCTGAAACAATTTTAAAATTAAATGTGTTCAAACTCAATTTACTCGAAACTATCGGAATCCACATATAACAATTAAATTATCAGCCGACGATATATTATTAACTAAGCTTCACAAAGACGAACGTCAGCATTAAAATTGGTTGCGGTTTAGACCTATATTAAATTATTGATCGACAATGAGAAAGTTTTATGCGTTTATTGCTAGAACTTTCAACTGGCTTGAGTTAAATATCATGATTCGTAACAGTTTTAGCCGAACTTAAATAATTTTTAGGAGGGTAATTTGTATTGGACTTATAATAAATTATGGACCAATCATCCCAAAATTCTGCAGACTGTTTTCTGGTATTACAAAAAATTAATTAGAATAAGTTCCAATACAGCAGTGTAATTAGTTTTAGCTTTTACAGTGAATTTCACAAAATTGCATGATATTTTTTCTGGCCAAATGAATCTAAGTTGGAAGAAATTTTACCGCAATATCCATATCTGTTATTGTTTAAGGCGAATTTAATTATTTTCCCAAAGTGGGCTTTATTTGGTTTTAGGCGCAATAAACTATTTTCTGAAAGTAGGGTTTATATGGGTCCTAGGGTAAATTATGGACCGATCTTCACGAAATTTGGCAGATTTTTCGTCCTACACAACTGTGCCGTACCGAATGTAATTATGATAGCATTATTAATTACGGTTTTAGGCGTACTAAAGTAGGGTTTATATGGGGCCTAGTGTAAATTTTGGTCGATCTTCAAAAAATTTTACAGTGTGAATGATAGCGTTTTTTATTACGGTTTTAGGTGCACTAAACTGTTTTCCGAGAGTAGGGTTAATATGGGGCCTAGTGCAGATTATGGACTGATCCTCAAAAAATGTTAGTGTGATTTCTGGTCTTATAAAATTTTTAACGCCACAAAATATGAATTGTTTGAAACCATAGTATAATAAGTACCAGGTATGTTCATTAGGGAGAGTTGTCATTATTTACCCATGTAATGTCAAACAACGAAACATGACTCAATTGCAAATATTTAAATTTTAACATATTTTGCACTTTTTAGATATTGCAGTTCACTTTTTTTATATAAAATTATATTTTATTCAATATATTGTCTACACAGAAAAAATGATTAAATTTCTCCAATCACCAAATTTATTCCAAAGTCATAATATCAAGCAAACAAGTTGTTGATTTTGCACCTTTTACCAAAATGATTTTACTGATTACTAAAAATTGTAAAATTGTGAATATTTTTTATTTTAATTAAAAAAATGATCAAAAAACTTTGCCATTTCAAACAATATGTTAATTTATTTAAATAAATATTGACAATTCCTAAATTATTTTATTTTAAACGAAAAAAGTCAATTAAGATTTTTTGTTATTTAATTAAAATTTTAATTGAAAATTTATTTTAAAACAAATAAAATGTTAATTAAATCAAAATTAAATTTTTAATTTTCTTTCAACTAAAAAAATAATTGATTCAATTATCACATTAATTAAATTTAAATACTTTTTCAACCATTTTTCTAATTGATAAAACACTTCTTTCTGTGTATTTGCAATTGATTTTTAATTAAAATTTGGTATTAAGAAATTTTTATATTAAGAAATTTTTTAAAAAATAAAATGAATTTATTTGAGTTTTGACGCTTGTTTTAATTTATTCGTTATTGTGAACAAACTTTCAAATGGCTCTACCTTGCATTATTCTACCATGGTTTGAAACAAAATTGTACAATATTTTTGAATTTGTTTTAACTTTAAATAAAATTTTTGGAGCTGCATTGAGTTTTACACAATAGGCCTTTAGAGTTTAACAAGGATCCGGATTATATAAACTTTATGAGTTCTTAGTTAAACATTTTGAAGGTATGTATTATACAAATAACTTCAAGCATTATATACCCTCATCCAACATTTATTCTGATATAGTATAAAATAAATAAACTAATTATAAAAAAACCCCAACTGATCCAGCTATTTTATCTAAAACAAAAACACAAAACTTTAACATCCTCCCCACACACAACCCCATGTGTGAGTCAATAAACATTTCAAACTCTTACTCTGACTGTTAAGCTGACTGACACACGTCAAAATCATTTATAAAGATCAAATTAAAGCCATATGGCAGCAAATGTCTAATAAAAACTTCCAAAAATATAAAACAATGAAAAATTAAAAACAAGAAAATAAAAATATTCATCTAAACTTACACGCAAGAGGGATTATTAAAAAATAACGCCTACAATTCGTCATCCCCAGAAAATGATGTAGAGAAGAAAGAAATCTCATGTAAACTTTTCAAGATCAATAATTATGATCTTTGGCAGTATTTAGGAAGACCAAAAATAAAAGAGGTGTAATTTTTCAGTGGTTTTAATACGCTTCATTTAAGTGATTAAACAAATAAACACTGGTTTAGGTTTCTTTGTACGAGGGTAGGCAGTTTAGTTAAAAGGGAAGGGGTAAGGCAAATGATAATTCTACAAAGTTGAACACATTCATCGCTACTTATACATACATATATATCAATATTGATGAGAAGGGATTGTTATTCATAAGCGTCTAATCGAACGTAAGGGTTCGGTTTTGGAGTTCGTAAAAAGCTATGTTCGGGTAATATTAGGCGTTCAGTGAACGGAATTTTATATTTACAGAAGTTCAGGTTCGGTCTGCAATGTTGCGATGGGTCGGTTTTTCTAAATAATCAAAATATATTGCCAGGGTACCACACGATTTAAATTTTTGGCTAACTATTTTAGTTTTAATGCCAGGGCATCAAACATATTTTTTGAGCCTCAACCACAAGGCGAGAGCTTCCAGACAGACACTATTTATCACAAAACATAAATAAAATTTTTATAAATATTAATTTTGAAGAACCAAAAACGTTTTTGTAGATACGATCTTTTAGTTTCGTCGTCCGATGAGCAGACTGTGGCTGACCACGGTTTATTTTTATTATAGTTATCGATAATTATAAAGGTAAGAAAGTGACTCCCAGTGGAGCTTCTAGAAACTGCTGTTTCGTTAATCATATGTCTTTATAATAAGCGACTGATTTGGCTGACCACGATAATATGTCATTTAAATGTTTATTTTTTTTTTTTTTTTTGCTTTAAACTAAATGTTTTTGGCTAACTTTTGGCCAGGGTACCACACGATTTAAATGTTTCGCTAACTAGTTAAGCTATAATCCCAGGGTACAATAATTTTTGGAGCCCTAACCACAAGGCGAGAGTTTTCCGAATCCACTCCAGAGTATTTTGGTCTATCTACTGTATATATAATTTAATTCCAATGGTTCCAAATTGGAACAAAGGGACGTAACGAAACCCTACCATCCGGAGCTATCCTGTACCATCAGTATCTTTTTAGAGCAGTTTTTCCCTGTTTTGCTTATTTCAGATTCTAGTAGCCTTCTCCAGTTGTAAGCGGGTTTACCATTTCTCCTGCTGCCTTATTCTCCAGATGTCAATTGCCATCATCGATATATTATCATGAGGTCTTCTCAAAGTAAGGCTTACCTAGCGATATACCTTTTTTGCTATTTCTCTGCGATCTATTCTTAAAAACTACGTTCGGCCATAAAATTACCAATATTTTTCGCAAGCATTGGTTAACGAATACTTGCAGATATTGTATGTCATTTGCACGAAAGTTTCAGAATTCACATCGATATAGCAGGGTAGAGCGAACATTTGAGCAAAAAAAGGAAGAAGCTTAGTACCTGTATGTTATTTGTGGTGACTTTCGTATTCTTTGTAATGTATATTTTCGATATGTATATCTTCACGTGAGCAGCCAGTGGAGTAGCAAAAGGTAGCAAAACGATTGCACATCTTCGAGCTCTATGTTGTTGATCCTGGGTTATAGAGAGATTGGTTGTATTGATACGTAGAACCTTAGCTTTGTCGAGGTTAATGTAAACCCCACACCAGATCTATTATCTGGTGTATCTGATCCAATTTGGCTGATATGTCACTTAAGTTATGTGCGAGCAAGCAGTTATCACCAGATCATTCAAACCCCTCACTGTCTCTTCTAATGCGGGTTGATTGCTGCATAATTGAATCAAATACAATATTAAATAATAGCGGAGAAGGGATACATCCCGGTCGTACACCAGAATATATACATACAAATACGTTCATGTTGTACTCGGCTTGTTGAGCTGCCATACAGATATAAGATCGATTAGATGAGGTGGGATTCCCTTGCATTAAAGTGCATGCCAAATTGCCTAATAGTGTATAGTATCGAAGGTCATGGAAAAGTCGATAAATATCATATAACGTGGAGATCGCCATTCCACTCATTGCTCCCCTATTTATGTGATCGGTGCAAGCTAGATGTGGTCTGAACCCGGCCTACTCCTTCCAAAGATCTGCTGTAATTGATGATGATAATCTAGCGTGAATTGTATTAGCTGGCACCTAATTTAGCATGGTTAAAAGTGTTATACTGTTGAGAATGCATTTTGTTCCGAAAACTTTGTAGTTGTCACTGCGTAGAGAAAAGCAAGTTAAGCAGTTAAAAAAAGTAGATGAAAAACGTATTCATATACAATACAAGGGAGGTTAAAATATAAGTACACAATGCATCAACACGGTGTCAATACTGTATTGATACATTGTGAACACACGTTTAGGAAACAGCCTATGACTTCCTCACTCAGTTAAGCATTAAGAGAGTGAGACGTCCAAAAGCCCCTGATATTAGGTTCGATAATTGCAGCGTTAAGAGTCGGATCAGCTTTAAGATCGGTAAAAGATGCAATTATATCTATTGAAAAAAATATACAGTTTAAAATAGCTGAATATAAAATTTTATATATTTATATTGAATTTAATATTTTTTATTAAACATCCCTCGTATAATATATCAATCAAATCTTAATATGAGGTTAAATGAAGGGTAAACAAGATGCCATAAAAGGGGGAAAATTAAGACGTTTAATAAGAAATAAAAAAAAAAAACTACACAAATAAAAGAAACCGAAAAAATAAATAACAAATAAATTAAGGGTTACAAAAACACACATAAACTCTTTATAATTTCAAGATCATCAGAGATCATTTCAAAAGATTAATAAACGCTGAAAAATAAAAAAAAAGTAGCAAACGTTCGTTTTCATTTTTTAATTCCCTCAAACAAACAAACAAAAAATAAAAGAAAACAAGATGATTATAGAGTTGATAACAAGAAAGAATGCGCACACGATCATCTTAAGCAATTTAGGAAATGAAAGGGGGAAACATCAACTTTTTTTATATTCAGTAGAAGGATCGTTGAAAGGGTCATGTTTAAGATTAAAAAGTAAAAAAACGAAAGAGTATGATATAAAGAAAAAGGTGTTGAAGCATTTTGCCCTTTAGGGCAACACTTTCTGATCATTTTAAAATAGAGAATTTTAAGAGGTGTTGCTGCTCTACAAGACACAATCAGTATAATAATGTCTTATTTTAGAGGGGCCGGGGGGTTACTTAGTTACTCTTTCTTTTTATTCTACTCATACTCTTTAACAAACATCTTGTTATTAATTCCTAATGAGTATTTTTATGTGTGTGTGGTTCTTTCGGGCTTTAGAATTTTTAAATTTTTTCAAATTTATTTGTTCAGCATATTTAATTTCTTGTTCAACATGATCATTTAGTTTGTCAGTTTCTTTTCAAAATATTTAAAAATTCCTTAAGTGTTTTACATTTTAATGGCTTGTTTTAAGGTGTTTAATTTGGATGGGGTTAATTTACAACTTTGGTCATGTGCTCAGTTTAACTTGTAAAGTATTTTGTAAAGTATTTTAAATGTCATTCACGTGTCAAATTAATCATTTGTTAATATATTCCAAAATGCACTTGCCTTTGATTTTGGTATTTAAATAGGGTTTTTCCTTTTATTTAAGGAAAATTAACTTGATTTAGTAGTTTATTTTATAATTGTAATAAAATGCACATAAAATTGATTTATAATTTATTCAGACGTTGCAAAGGGAATATTAAAGAAGCCCGTTTTCGATTTGCGGTAGGTAATGTTTGATATGTTTGGATTTTAATGTGACCGAATGAGAGGTGTGGAAAATCTGACCACATGGTTGGTTAGTTTTGTTTTAAAAAGATTTAAAAAAAAATTAAATGGATTTTGTATTGGTTTGCTTTAAAGGTAAAACAAAGTTCCCTATAAAGAACTTTAGCTTTATAAAAACTTATTTATCACAACTTATTTAGAATAAATTTAATTAGAAAACACTTTATACGTTAGTAAATGGAATAGGTTGAAACCATTCGAAAATGGTACATGATTCTTCCAAACTTAATAGAAGGGAGTACCCGAATTATAACTTTAAGCTCTCATAATTATTTTGTGTAATGCTCATATTAAATACTGCACAATAAGTTGAATTTCAACTTTTAGGGCTTATATCTCACCATCGTTGGTACAGGGCAGCCCAATAAAAACAAATGGTTTCAATAAGTATAATTTTTTTTTAAAATTTAATTGTTAATTAAAGCGTTACAAAAATGTCGCGTAAGTATCGCCCACTCTTATCTCGGTATATTCGCGTTCTTCCGAAATTTTTTTTTAGATTTGCTATCGCAAGAATAACTTTTAAAATTTATGTTTTACTTAAAATATGTTCTGTGGATTATTCACGGTCAATAGTGGGTTATGCACGAATAACGAAAGGATGTAACAACAGAAGGTTTTGCAGACAAAACCCGGAATTTGGCAGAATTCGAAATCAAATCTCTTGGGATCGCAGCTGACCAGAGAAGTTATCCGGTGCCACGGGAGTCAGTAGCTCCTGGCGATACGACATCAGATTGACTATCGGCTAAGAATCAGAGGGGCCAGGTAAGTGGTTTTCCGCCAAATTTAGGGGTTTTTATTTCATTAAGGCGAAATTTTAGGGGGTGAAATTCTTAGGGGGAAAATTTGGGGGGGGGGGGATAAATTTATATTTAGGGGGTTTTAGGGGGTTTCGCTATTTGCTTGTCTGTACATAACAATAACTAAGTAATACTATATTTTACAGCGTGTCATTAGTTGAGCAAAAATCCCTAGACTTTGGCTTTATGTAACCTCAAACCGCTAGATTAAACGGGAAAATAGCTAAATTACCATCATTGAATATAAAAATAAGTATAGCTTTTGAAAAGATAATAAAAAAGCGTGTTAAGTGTAAGTATTTATTAAATAATACGTGTCACAACTTAAATACAACATCTGAAATGCTCAGTCTTTTTAATTGCGATAATATGTACAAAGTTAACGAAAATTATTTTGTAACACTCGATATTATTGAAGTTACTTGATGCCAATATTTAAAAAGAGCAGATTTCTCTTAAAGCTATTTTGACCAGATAAATCTGAGCATATATAATTATATATGTATGTAAAATGTAAAATACTAGCACGTAAATTAAAACTGGTCCAAGTTAAATTAATTGAAAAGAAATTACTCTCTAAGCTTTTTTCAAAACACGTTAAATTTGGGGGGTTTTAAATTTTTTGGGGGAAGAAAAAATTACCTGGGAACACCGAAACAAACGGCCCTATCTACAAAAGATTATATGATATATGCGAAAAGACGTTAATAACTGTTGCCATAATATTCTATTGTTAAAAAAACTGGTAGGTTTTACAAGAAAAATAGAGGAAAAATAAATTATAAACTTTTAAAGGCAATTTATTATTTTGAATAGTTTTTTACTTATCCTGTAAAATTTTCAAAACGTTAGATGCCTTTTCCTTACCTGGCAAGACTGCTAAGAATACTTTGGGGATCACGTAGTGGTTGTGGTTACACGGAAATAATTTTTTACTAAATCACCAGAAAATATGGCTTGAACCAAGAATTACTTATTCTAAATATATATCACTAGCTAAAATGCAAAAATGCGTAACTAACGAAAATATAATTTTACAGGAGAAGCAAGAAACTTTATAAAATGAAAAGTTTTTTCTCACGCCAGATAAAATGCATCGATAAGCCGTCCATGGATTTCTTCAAAAAATTTTCAAAGAAAACCCTTTCATTATATTTTGTTAGAAAAACAATGTGTAATTACGTCGTTATGCATTTATCAAATAACCACACTTGTAGTGACGTCCCTTTGTTTTGTGTTAATAAAAGCGTCATTTTCGATCGCAAAAGTGTAAAATTGTATCAAGTCATGCAGTGAATTTTTGTTAGTTACGCCTTTTTGCATTTTAGCTAACGATATGTGGTTTGGTTAAAGCATAATGTTTCTTTACTTTAGAAAATTTTACTAAATACGACCAAAATTTAAAATCAAGAAATTGTTATAAATTTTATTGTTTTAAGAAGCGCAATTGTTCACTTTAGAAACTAAACTTTTTTCCTTGTAGTATTCAAATTCCTAGGAAAGGAGATCTTAAAAAGCCTGCTCGAAGGCTGATTTTTCACCCTTGTGGAAAAGTTTCCGCGCTGGAAAAATTCCCTCGGTGCTTCAACCGATGCAGCCGAGTGTTCAAATGCAATGAAGGTTAGACGCCTTGTGCTCCTAAACAAGGGCAGAGTGTATAATTCTGCCAGATGGTGCACTCAAATGGGCTACATGTGTGTGTTGGTTGTTTGAACGCACAGGGGCGGTGTGTAAACGCATAACCCCGTGGCTAAGGCCACCATGCAATTGGCCCAACATGACAGATATTCATGATAACCATTTTTACTCATGATATCGTGTTCTATATTTTGCAGAAAATGGGTACTAATTGGTTAAAAATATATAACCCGATTTACAACATATCGTCGGCTTAAGATGCGAACCTGATAAATCCACTTTTTAAGAATAAATAGAAAGATACGCCTCGTTGACCAGCATGTTGTTCAATTTGAGTCTTGAAGTCTGTAAAAAGGTTTGATAAGAAAAACTTTTCTCAAGCTAAAAATATGAGATATAAAAAGTTTTTTGTGTGTCTTGTAAATTGTGCTGAAAGGGAGTTAGCAGGTTTGCATATTAGGCCGAGGATATGTCATATGAAATATTCGACAAGTATGACATATTTAGAATGTTATTAACAACACTTTCCAGAAAAATATATTTAAAACTTTTTAAAATTTATCACAAGCAATATATAAAGTACAATTTAGGTGAAGAAATCGAAAAATTCTAAAAGCAATTCTTATCTAGGATATTCTTTTTTATACCGCAACCCAATAAAAAAATTTCCTATTTTGTGAAGCACAAATGGTACATTGTAAAAAGTAAGCACACATTTATGCGCTACGCAATAAGACAAACAGGGATGCAGGAAGGCAAGGGAACGAATTCTTAGTAAATTACGGCATTCCCTTACTACGAAGCAGGTTTGTAAGGGAGCATATAAAAGGATAACGGTAACAAAAAATTCAATGTGCAAAGCTGATCGTTACGTTCACTAATTTTACTATGGGCTGAATAAGCCGCTTTCTGTGTCAAAAATGTATTGCTTCAAAATGGGAACTCGCCATATAAAATTAATGTCTTCCGCAAGTGATATGGTAAGCGAAACTTTTACGTTTCTTCCTTACAAACCTGCTTAGTTGGAAGCTCCATTTTTTATTGGGAATTCTTGTAATCGTACCAAGATTATTATAACAGAATTACTTAAAAATGTTGCTTGTGTTCCAGGTGGTCTTTCATATAAATATATGTATTTAAATTCCAAATTGAAAATGTAAACTGTAGGATATTGATTAGGAGGTCTATTCGGAAAAAATTTCACACTTTTTTTAAATTTCAACCAATTTTCTCTAAATATGCGATCTGTATTTGGCGCAAAAGGGTAAAATGGCCAGCCAGACGGACGGCTATCATTAGATCGATCCAAAAAGTGATTCTAAGTCGATCGGTATACTAAAAGGTGGATCTAGAACCATTTCACTTCTTTTGGTGTGAGTATAAAATAATCCAAGAAATATTCTGCATCAGTTTAAATAATAACTGACACCAAGTTTATCAAAGACATTTAAATGTGAAAGTGATATTTAAATTAATATTCGAAATAATAGCTTAAACAAACATTTAAAACGTACAAGATCAGATTACAAAGAAACAGAACCCAAACACCCAGTTTTCTTTAAAAAAAACATAATAAACTCTTTCATTCAAAAATAGCCGAATTATTTCGGTTTTTTCCCTTAAGTCTTGCTAAAGTTTTCTTTAGGAACAAAATGAATATCATGCTATAAAATAATGTGTCCACTGATTTAACAAAGTTTGTTTAAACATTTCTTATCCACTTATTTTATCACACATTCCAGGAATTTCTAATACTAAAATTTTCACTTGTACTCTAAAAAATTTTAATTTATTGACAAGTTATTCCCTTAATCATTTATGCAAATACAACACAATCTTGCACACTATTTCCGGGAAATAAAGAAAAATAGAAATATAAAATCAAACCTTAAAAAAGAAAATAAAAATGTCAGCATATTTCCGGGAAATGTTAATATCATTTTTTTTATTGCAACACCTTATTTCGAGCAACAAATTGTAACCGAAAATAAAACCAATAACAGAAAAATGAGTTTATCTCTAAATTCACCTGTAAAAAAGTTTTAAAATAAAATAGAAAAACGTGCAACAAAGAACATTCTTGACAAACAAATTTGTAGAGTAAATCAAAGCCGGTAGGCCGACTTAAAAAAAACCAAACACACTCATAATGAAAGCCGAGGGCTTATCAAAATTTAAATAAATAATTTTTAATACAATTACTAGAGAAAAAGGGAAGATTTGTCTATTTTATACTAATAAAAACCCAAAAAATAAAATTAAAAAAAAAACAAAACTCAAATCCTAAATAAATTCCAAAGCAAAAATTCTTATCAATAACACTGGTGATGAGGATGATGGTAATGATGAATGTTTTGTTGTAGGTGATGCATAAGTGTTAGCGATAACATTGTTGGTTTTGAAACATGTTATATTTTAATGATGCATGCCACCTCAAATGTATACAAACATGCGACTAAATGAGAGTTTTGGGTAAAAGTGATCATCATGATGATGAACGATACGACATAGAGTTTTGGTCTCTAATAAAATAATTTACATGCAAAAAATAAATAAAAATTTAAATAACAAACATCCTTTTATTTCAAAAGCTGTAAAATAAACTGGATGTATTTGTTTTGTGTGTTTTTGTTTAAATATTTAGATCTAAAAAAAAAATTTTTTTTTTTTCTTGAAAATAAAAATAAAATCTTTCAAATCTTTAAGTACAAATATGCATTTAAATAAATATGACAAGCCACAACAACAAAAAGTATCACATCAAATGTAACATCATTTTCTTTCTATCATCATAATCATTCATATGAAATGAATGAATTGTTGAAATACAAAACAACCACAACCGCATAAATCGCATCGTTTTGTGAAATCCTTTCATTACGAGTTATTTACTCTTTTTTTGTAATCAAATAAAGAAATTTGTATTTATTTACTCTTTTTGTTTTGTGTTTGCATTTCTAAAATATTTAACTTTACTAATTACAAACGAAATTGTCTCTCTTTCGCTCCTTTTTCTATTTCAAACTGCATTCTTGTTTGGTCTTTAACAACCGCTCGCTAAATGTGTTGAGTACGCGTGCGCGTATTTTTTGTTGTGCGCCCAGAACAAAGGACTAATTACCGCCATCAAACCAAAATGTATGCAAACATTTTGGTCGGGGATACAAAAGGATTCATGGTCTTCTGTTTTAGTTTTTATTTTATTTGTATTTATTTTGCTATAAAATTGTAATATGCCGATTCTTTTGAATTGATGGAAAATTATTGATAGTTAAGGTATAATGTTTTTTAAGGTCTTTTCCAATTTTCTCTACAGATTTTTGTTAATTTTTAATCAAGTACATTTTTTTTTAATTAGGCCGAATTCAAGCGACTTGCAGGTTAAACGAGTTTTTTTTTTAAAGATTTCGTCTTAGAACAGTAATTTGTGGCCAATATATTATTTTAAAAACTTATTGCATCAATCGTCATAGTAAAAAATAGGTTTTTAATAAAAAATTTGTTAAAACGTTTGTACTTTGAAAGAAAGTGGCTTATGCCGATTTTAATCTAAACTAAACTAAAGTTATTCTCGCTTTTTCTCGATTTAAAAGAGAAGTTCCACAATGTGACGATTGCAGCTTCTCCTGTTGCATTCGGAAACTGCAAATTATATCAAAAATTGGATAACAGCGAAAAACCTAAGAAAATGAGCAGAAAAACACCACAAGGTTAAGTTCTCACCTCGCTCCTTGATACAACCAGCTAAAACATTCGGCTTGTTTGTCTAAGGCGTTGCACAGAGGGGCCAAAGGCGGTCATGTCACGGATTTATTAAAAACAAGTTCAAGTACCCTAAAACTAAAAGGACTCTCTTAAGCTAAGATCAAACTATCGGAGTACAATGTTCCAATTTTCGTTGCATTACATGTGCCGATAACGTGAAAGCATGTTATTTTTTAACATACGACAATCTGCGGCGAAATCGTGCTTACTTAGGACAATTAAAGCAACCCTGATGTACTTATAATGTGAGCACCCTTTAACACAATGTTAAGCAATCAAAATATTACAAACGCGTCGATTTGTATCGGCCCCTTCTGCCCCCATATAAGTGGACATTCAGCACCGATATAAGCAAACATCTGTTTGATAAAAAAAAAAAAAAAAAAAAAAAAGAACAGGTTGCTAATTCTGGCAGTTGTGACCGAATAGTTGACACTGTTTCGAGGAACAAGTGCGATATGTTGACCATTATAAGTATATAAATATAACCACGGTCACACGTGATTCACTCGAAAAAATCACGACATTTGCACATCTCTAATAAAAACACATAAAACAATGCCAACAGCAATAAAAGTTATAGCAGAAGTTTTTTGTTGTTAAACTTACGACGTGTTGATATTATATATACAATGGGTTGTTCGTTTACGAACTCATTAAAAAGCGCTGAAAGCACTTTTGCCCCAGTAACACACAACCTGTGTTCTTTAATCTACTACAAAAAGCGCCTTAGGTATTTCCGCCAACGCCTTACACAATCAGGACCAATAGCTAGCAAGGAGGCCAGATATACGGAAACAAAAGCGGAAAGATTGGAACTTAAACGGTAGTCCAGCTTTTCCATCCAAGTTCGACTATAAAGGAATGTGATATTTATGATAAGGTATATATTTGGCATTACTCTGGTATGATTCCTGGCTGTGATTTAAATATCTCGCCCGGAATATTCTAGAATTAGCAAACATAATATTTCTGCAGAAGTTTTTAAATAAAAAAAATCAAAGAAAAATATGTGTACCCAATTTGGACAATATTTCTCTTACCGTTCTTTAGATATAAAAAAACCACTTTCAGTCACGCCCACTTCTCCAATCCAGCCCATATTTTGTGGGATTTGGGTATTGATAACTTAGATGTTTGTACCTAATTTGAAAACTTTGGCTCGTTACGTTCTCCAGATATACGGAAAAAAAGAAATTAAATAACACAACAACGGATTTATGGGTCAAATTAGAGTTACTCGTTATTTTTTGCTCAAATCTCAGTCATTTATGGATCGATCTGGCTGAATTTGAATAGAAAAATTTAATTGCGCATATATGTCATAAATATATACTTATGATATCTGGGGTCTTCGCAAAACCCATTTTAAAACAGACGGTCAGGCGGATTTGAAGTTATTTTCTTATAAGGATACAGATTATAAATACTTTTAATGTGGAAGTTACAAACGGAATGACCAAATTATATATACCCTTATACCTTCGGTGAAGGGTATAATAACAACTGAGGGCATGAGAGTTTAAAAAATGCTTTTTCAGTATAATTTGTTTAAAAGAAAAATTTTTATTTTATAAAAAAATATTATGTTTTTGCACAGGACTACAATGAATAATTTTTTAGCCATTTCAACTGATCCTTAGCTCAGTCACACTTATCAGAAAATGGACCTGTTGTGTCTTTGTCTGTATACTTATCTATCAGCCGCTTTCCAGAGTCAAAGTCTAGTTTAATTAAAATGAGCTCTTTCTGGTTTTCAACGGGCTACTAAATTTAGCGTCGAAAAGTGGCCAGTTGGCTTTGATCGGATAAAAATGCCTGTGTTACAGTAGATCAAAGCAAATATTTAATGAACATTTGAATGTTTTTCAACATTTGTTGTCATTGCCGAAGATGTTTTATACCATAATTAATAGCCATAATCTTAATTTTTTTTAACAAAATTACACGTAAAGGCTATTTTTTGGCAAAAAATTTTAAACTAAATTTATTCCGCGGACTCTTAACTTTATTATTGCGATATATCATTAAGGGGTATCACGATGGCTGAATTAGCTGTTGGCCAAAAAATGACACCTTTTTTAGGGCCCACTGATTTTTCGAATTTTTGGAGGCCCATTAAAAATATATACTATGTAATCAGAAAATTTTAATTTTGTATTTTTTTATGTCATCAAAATTAAAAGAGACAGTAAGTGAATTTTACTGCCTTTTTTCTCAGCACGACAGTAAGTAGTCAAACGTGATGGCAGATTAACATTGGCGTATTTATCTATTGTCCATGCGCACGGTGTTTTGGATGTAAAAGTTCCGTTCATTATCTTAATAAACCCCCATACTAGTGTCTATCGGTATTCGGATTTGGCAATATAGATCTTTTAGAAAGGGAGTTGGAAGATCTATTTTGACTGGAACTATTTTTATGTTAAACATTTTAACACTTATTTGAATTTTAAGTACCAGTGACCACTTTTCGAGCTAAAATATTACAATATATATTGATAATTGTATTTACTACTCATTATTATTTATTAATTATCCAAAAAAAATGTAAATGACTTATTTTTGGAAAAAAAAAAGATATTTAAAAATTCCTTGAAGCTATTAAATTTTATGAGAGTTTTCATTATGAAAACCCATAAACAAACCCAAAATTATGACTTTATTAAAAAAATATCGCCTTAAAAAAATCAAAAATACATAAATGATCAACATGTGTTTTAAATTCACTTTCTACTACACCAAAAATACCAGGCACAAGTTGATTTTGAAATATAAAATAAATAAAAAAATTGGGGCGTTCCAATTCATATCAGCTGTTAAAGATAAAGAAATTTAAGGCACAAGACCATCAGCTCAGCCTTCCATCAGTTCTACTCACTCATACCTTCAGCCTTCAAAAATTTAAAAAAAAAAGTGTTAATCATAAGAAAAACAAGAAAAATATTCGATAAAAAGAAATGATGATTAGAGGTAAAACTAATGAGACTGGCAAAGAATGACATGTGTTTGAGTTCTGTCAAAAATTATGATTAAACCCAATTTATTTAATATCATTTAAGGAAAAAAGATTAAAGTATATATTATTTCTTTATAGGATAGAAAGCAAAAGTGTGTCAGACACAAGTTTTTTTACCGTTACTTTTTTCTTCTCTATTTTTCTAACTTTCAATTTTATTTTTTTTTTTTTTCGTTTAAATTTTTAAGGGTTTAAAATTTATTTATAACAGTTCCTTTTGGTTTTCCAAAAAATAGAAATAAGACGAAAAAAAATATAGTAAAATATTAGAGCAATAATGGCTATTCTACCATGACTAATTAAAAAATTATGACGTTTCTTTGTTAGTATTTGTTCGTAAACAAAAAAGACAACATTTGTTATTTAGGGGTTAATAAAGAGTTTAAAATAAAGAGTTTTTTTTTTCGAAATTTTTGTAAGTTTCTCTAGGGAATTTCGGTTTTTGGCGAAACAAATTTTTTTTTTTTTTTGAGGAGTGGTTTGTATTTTTGAAATTTATTTTTTAAAACGCAGTAGTTTTAAAATAAATTTTAAATTTTGTTACAGTTTGTCAGCGATAAATTTATGCGATAAAAGTACAGCTTTAAGTACAATAACTTTGAGGAAATAAAAAAGGGATTGAATTAAATTGTTAGATGTTCAAATTTAGTAAATATGTTTAATATTTGTAATCTTTGAAAAATTAAATTATAAGGAAGTTAATATTTTTTAACGATTTGGTAGCAATTTTATTTCAAGTATTGCTGAACCCACACCAACAAAAGACAAAACAGTTTTTTTGACTAATACGACAGACAGGTCAGATGTAACAATATTTTCAGGAAAATGTGCTAAAAATGTTTTACAACCGTGTGATCGGGCAATTTTTGTTTGACAACTGTGTCAGAAAAAGCATTGAAAGACAACATTATTGTTAGATATCTGGTAATCGTTTGAGCACTCTTCTTTGCCATTGGCAGATCATTGTTACACATTTGAAGCTTTTTTTTTTATTGTCAGATAAACTTCGCACAGTTTATGAGTCTGCCATTGCTTTTCCCCTTCAATAATAATATTTCCACTTTTTCAAATTATAAAAATACACGCAGTTTCCATTTTCTGTCAATGTCTTAATCTAGCAGTTCTTTCCATACAATTATCTCACAATCGTGTGAACTGACAATTTTTGTTGGCAGATGAATTTATTGCGAGAAAGTTGTCTGTCAAAAAAATTTTACTTTTGTTGGCAATTTTTCTTGGGCAGTATATTGTCAACACATTGCCAGACCTTACGTTATTGAAAGATCTGACCACCGTCTGTACGAAGCTTAAGAGAAAACAGACAGAAACAAACCTAATTGCTCATAATTTCGTTCTTATGATATAACCTACGCCAATTAAGACAAGTCAAAACCCCGAAACATTGTCGCATTGCTGTCTAATTACCGGTTGTCTTTTAGGACAAAAACTTGATAAGACATTTTTTTTTTTTGGTGTGGGTTAGCATAAAACAAGTGTCTTTGACTAGAAAGACAAAAACAAAAACGTTTTGTCTCTTGTTGGTGTGAGTTTATTCTAGTCCCAATGACTTTCCAATTTCCAAAAAAGTACTCTCTAGTTACATATTTACGTAGTTAAAAATCAAAACAATTTATTTCATTAAAATAAAAATAATTAGTATTGTGGTTATTTTATTGAACTGTTTATGGTTTTTAATCCAATTATTTTTATTTTAATCAGAAATTATGTTCTTCAAATTAAATTTTCATAAAAATTTTTCTAATGAAGAAAGGAATATAGAACATAGAATGAATTAAAATTTATTGATAATTTTGCATTATTGACTGAAGCTGGAATAGAACCCACGAACAAGTTGATTTGACATGTTTCGATTGTAACCACATCTCTTCAGAAATTTTTGCCGTTTAACACACACCGCCATTGACGACGCCAAAGATAGAAAAAAATCTTTCCACTTTAAACTAATTTTTCCGTTCATGTCTTTTTTAAAGACAATGGTAATATGTATCTAAATTTTGAACAAAATCGGTGCAGATGTGTGGATAAGGGTTAGGAATAAAACTGCATAGATTTATTTTCTAAAGTTAAAAAATCTGAATATGAATAGTTGTACATACATATGGAAAGATATAACTACATTATTTGAAACCTAAATCCTCAAATATATTCCAACAAAAATGGCCTTTAATAGAGGCCGTTCTCTTAAAATCATAATTTATATTATCTAATATAAAAGGGATAATTCAATAAATAATTTACTAAAATTGAATTGGTTAGAAGAATATAAAAAAATTGTTAAAAATTACATTCATATTTTGTTAAAACCACAAAAACTCAACAGAATTCCTCGTATGGACAGAAGTTTTATTCCTTAGAGACTTAATTTTTAAGGGTGTTAATGCAAAATGAAATGACTATAATTTAGCAAAATGTTTACACGTACTAAAAGATGGATGTACATGTGTGTCGGTAATGTAAACTCATACCAAGTCATCTTTACTTAAAATGCATTACACTTGAAAAAATCTGCGGCACAATTATCGTATTATTTCCAAAAGTTTTGTTTTTAGCCCAAAGAAAAAAAAATTAATTAACGAATTCGTAGTCTGAAAAAAAGCATTTTTCGATATGGTCATCTCTAACAAATTATTTTTAACCAAAAAATTTATTCATATTATATTTATAGTTATAATTACTTAAACCATGTTATTGTCACCGGGAAAAATATTATGATTGAAGAATCTACAACAATATTATGGTTGCTTCTCAATACGTTATATTTAAAAATAAAAATAATAATTAAAATTGCAATTATTTTATTGAACTGTTTATGGTTTTTAATCCAAGTTTTTATTTTTTTAATCAGGCTAAAGTTCATTAAATTTAATTTTCATTTAATTATTTTTACGAAGAAAGGAATTTAACAACATGAAATTAATTAATATTTGTTGATAATTTTTAATTCTTGACTGACCGGGGGATCGAACCCACGTTTACGGATTTGACATGTTTCGATAGTAACCACGTTATCTCGTCAGAAATCTTCGACGTTAAACTTCAGCATGGTTAAAAAAATAAAAATTTGAATTAAAAATAATATGTTTAATACTAATAATAATTAAGTTGTTTTTTAAACGTTACATATTACTCTTGAAGAAGAGGAAATTGTTATAAACCATACAAGTATTAATGGAAATCAAATTATTTTTATTATTTACTATATCATGTTCAAAGGCAACCGTAATATTGTTATGGCTTTTTGATAGAGGACCAATTTAACCATAATATGGTTGCTGGTAATAATAAGAAAGTTAAAGTAATCATAACATGTTCAAAAATAATAAAAAAAATGCGTTTTCTTTGCTTGTGCATATTCCGGACCTTTTTCTACTTTGCAGTGTTTTCTGTCTTGTGCCGCCGTACTGGCTGTTCTAGGCTCGATTCTTTCTCCATTGAAATATTGTCAAGATAATTTAACCAGATTTTTCTTCTTCAACCTCTGCTATTTGTACGAGTAGGTTGGGACTTCTGGCATTTTTGCAACATGGGCAAACCATTAGCTTGTTCCGCTCGATGTTATTATTTAGCGACTCTGCCAAGTTTATCGTACTATGCGGTGTAGACATTTCTGATGCATGAATTCGGCTCTGGTTTATTGTTGTAAAAACTTTGTTGAGAGTTGATCTAATAGCATCGTTCGTAATTTAGTCGTGCCAAGTTTTTGCAACTACGCTGAGTAGATGATATATTTATGATTTCTGAATTCTGAATTCTCCTCTGTTTTATTTTTGTACTAGGGCTCAGTTGATAAAATTAATCTTCTTTTCCTGCTACGCGGTGTAGGGGTTGCAAATATTCTGAGATGCAAGTCCTTGTCTGATTTGTTCTCATCACTCATTGTAACTCCTAAATAACAGAAAAGTTTTACTAGAGTTAGGGGCTGAGATCCAATTTTTAATTTGTTTTGGTTTTTACCGCGACGTACTATATATACAAAAACATAAACGTCTGAGAGGATGTTTAAGTTGCATTGAAGATTTTCAGCTGATTATGCTTATATTAGGTGTGTTCATTTACTTTACTATTAGAAACTAGCAACGAGAGAGTTAATTTAAAATATACAATATTTATCTAAAAATTACTCAAAAAAATAAAAAAGTAAATTAACGCTTTACCAGCAAAAACTAGCAGTTACAGCCATATCTAAACAAGAGCGGAACGCGTTTTCTAGCTGTCAAAAATCCTCATGCCCATACAATTTGTATGTAGCATACCGAAACAACGCGGCGGCAACGCAACGGTAGCGCTTTGCAATTGGAAAATCCGATTTTGACAGCGCGTTAAAATAAACAGGGCTGCTAAATTTGTTGTTTTGACAACCCTGTTTTTATTGTTTGATAATAAGACCCCTTTCAGACAAGCAAAGTTTACTTTGCAAAGTCTTGAGTTTATAGAAGAGAAGGGAAAAGAGTATAGCGGGGGAGTACATACTTTGCTGTACTCGCAAAGTCGTTTTGTTTTTCGTTCGTAGATTATACCTGAAGTTGGCTGCAACTTTATATTTATATACAGCGTTACCAGAATCTTTGGTATAAAAATTGTCATATGGCGAAAGAAATCATATTTTGAAGAGGAAAATCTTAAATTTTTTTTTCTTAATTTAAATTTTTTAAAACAAGGGCAAAATAGTAAGAACTATTAATTTTTTATAAAACCATACTTCTTATTATTTAAATTGAAATACATAAAAACATAATTCGTCAGTATATGAAACTTTATAAAAATAAATTTTTTCTTTTCACCTATTTCCGATGTACTAAAGAATTATTTACTTCTTAAGGTACGTTCAGACTAATGAAATATTTATCGAAAATATTTGTTCTGATATTTGCTTCAAACTGTGTGAAACAAAAAAATATTTTGTTAATGTTCAAACTAAGCTCAAATATTTGATAATTTTTGTTTGATGAAACAGTTGGCAAACAGTGTTAATAAAATAAATTAATTCATGTTTGCCATGCGTTCAGACTAAAAGAAATATTTGCATCAAATAATTATTTAATGAAAGTGTTCAAAAATAAAAATATATTTCTCAAATGGTAAAAATGAGCGCAAAAGCTAATTTTTTTATTTTATTCTGTGGATTAGCATCTCTTTTAGTGTTAGAACAGGAGAATGTAGAAGAAGAAAAAAATGGAAGCCACTGGGTAACGGGAACATGGCTAAAATTTGCGAAAAATTGCAAACTTGGAAACAAACGCTAAAATATATTTGAAGTCGGTAAATCGGTTAAAAAACAAAATGTCCAGAAAAAAAACAAAAAAAATGTTGCAAAAATAGCTAAAATTAGCGAAAAAATTTAAATATTTTAAACAAGCCATAAAATTTATTAAAGGTGCCTAAAACTAAAAAGAATGGCAAAAGTTCGATAAAATTTGCTATATTAGCGGAAATTCGCAAAAATTTGCGAAAAATCGCTACTTTGCGAGCATGGCTAAAATTCGCGAAAAATTGCAAACTTAGAAACAAACCCTAAAATTTATTTGAAATCGGTTAAAAAAACAGATTGTCGAAAAATAACAAAAAAAAAAATTTTTTTCCAAAAATAGCGAAAATTCGCGAAAATTTTTTATATTTCAAACAAGCCATAATATTGATTAAAAGTCCCTAAAAGTATAAGGAATGTCGAAAATTCGGTAAAAATTGCTATATTAGCTAGCGGAAATTCTCAAAAATTTGCTAATAGCGGTATGATACCAAAGTTTAGTACTCATAATTATTAAAAATAGTTAAAGCTGCAAAGAATCACAGAAAGAAATCGCTTCTTTTGCGAACATGGCTAAAATTCGCGAAAAAATGCAAACTTGGAAACAAACCCTAAAATATATTTGAAATTGCTAAATCGGTTAAAAAACAAAATTTAGGGGAAAAACAAAAAAAAAATGTTGCAAAAATTGCGAAAATTCGCGAACCATTTTAATATTTCAAACAAGCCATAAAATTTAGTAAAAGTGCCTTAAACTTTAAGGAATGGCAAAAATTCTATAAAAATGTCTAAATTAGCGGTAATTTGCAAAAATTTGCTAATAGCGGCACGATAGAAAAGTCTAATAATTATAAAAAATCTTTAAAATTGTAAAGAATCCGAAAACTTACAGTAAAAATTGCTTCTATCTGGAACATGGCTAAAATTATTTGTCGTTGTTTGCTCTTTCAATTTTTTTGTAATATCAAATAAATGTTTGCTCAAAAATTACTAAAATATTTGATTTTTTGTGTTCACACTATGTTCACATTGGACAAATATTTTTTTGCCGGCAAATACTTTTATTTGCTCAAAATCAGCTGTTATTTTATTTGATACTCAAAAATATTTTGTGTTCAGACTACGTTAATGAAATATTTGATGTTTGCTTTCAAATATTTCATCAGTCTGAACGTACCTTTACAAATACATTTAAAACAAAAACAAAGTTTTTAGAATTTGTTTTTGTTTTAAATGTAGTTGTTCGAAAGAAGGAATTCTTTCGCACATTGGAAATAGGTTATAATATGCCTTTTTTAATATTGTTATGTCCAGAAATAATGATGCAATTTTGTGTATTCTAGATACTGGGTACAAAAGTGTGCAGCACCAACACACATCAAGCTGATGCAAAACTTCATTGTTTTAAAAATTGACTGTTTAAGTAATCGTGTATTTTCTATAAGCAAAATTAAAGTAAAAATCAGAATTTCTAAAAATAAAAAATCATCATTTGAGAAAAAAATCTTTAATCATATTTTTGTTTGAAAAAATAAAAAAAAAATATGATAAAATCATTATTCTGGCAACGCTGTTTATATATTATATTCAAACAAGAGAAAACAAAAATTTGTCAAATTAAACTTTGTGTGTCTGAGCACCAAACAAAGTTTAAAAGAGAATTCAACAGACTTTGTCAAAGTAAACCTTGCCTGTCTGAAAGGGGTCTAAATAATGGCAAACTAGGAAGTTTTAGGTCAAACTAGCGGTTTTAATTCAATTTCTTATGTCTTTTATGAGGGTTTTAGTCGGCACGAAAGTTAACACTACTGTTTATGGCACAACGCTGACGCACTTATTTAGGTATGGCATATCAGCGTAAAAGCTACGCTGAAGAAAACGTTCCGCCTTCCGCTCTTGTTTAGGTACGGCTGTTAGGCATAGTGACAATATTTGGCTGGAAGATACGAGATTATTTCTTAACAAATTCAACTGGTTTCAACTATTTGCGCAAGAATATTGTTGTTAAATTTTAGAAAACTTTTAATATAAAAATTAAGAAAATTGTATTTTTGTTTTTTAAACAAAAACATGAAACAGGTATTTAAATAATTCTGGCTAGTAAAAATTTTACTATCAGAAATGTTCAACAAATTTTTTGTCTCTCAAATTGTTATGCTCTTTTTCCACTCTCGCCTTGTAAGTTTTTAGAGTACGTGAACACTTACTAGCAGTGTGACCAGATCTAAGAAAATTTTTAGCTAAATCTGGCACTAAACATGGCCAAAAAATACTTAAAATTATTTTATAAAATGCTACAATTTTTTTTTTTAAGATTTTTGCTAAAATTATTACCAGTATGAAATTTTATTCGAAACTAAGACATTTTAGTGACTTATTTTTTAACGAAATTGAAATGGTTATATTTAAACAATTGGATAGATTTTAGTAAAGCATCTGATACACATAAATATGAAGGGGTGCTACCGCGTATTTCGATTCGAAAAGTGAAATTTTTCGAAAGCAATTTCTGATTCGAAAGTTAAACAGTACTGCGTAACTAGTTCGAAAATATGACAGAGTCGTATTTATAAACAAATAGGAAATTTGATTAAAAGTTTGTAGCACTGATATTAAAATACCAAAATGGACGAAAATAACTCAAAACAAAAGAAATATTAAGTACTATTCAATGTGTGAAAAATATTATAATGGTTTTTTTTTAATAAAAAACTAAAGAAAATGTTAACCATTTCTTTATAATGCTTTTTTTTTTTTTTTTGTATGTATATGTAATTTTTTTTTTTTTTTTTTCTTTTTTTTTTTTAAGTACTCCTTGAAAATTTCAAGACCACAAATATTAAAAAAAATTCCAACAATAACATTAATAAATATTTTTTATATCAAGTCTTACATTATAAGGTTAAATTTGATTGTTTTACACTTTTATTTATCATGAAACATTTAAATAAATACATTTTTTATTTTTCTTTGACTTTGTCACTAACCAAAGAGCTTTCGAACAATTTCCTAACGCATTTTGCATAAAAGGGATTTTTGTTCGTAATAGAGCGTGTATAAAAAATTTCCGTTCATTCGAAACAAATTGGACGAAAATCGTAATACACAGTACAAATTGTTCGAAGTCGTAAATTATTTCTTTCGAATCGAAATACGCGGTAACCCCCCAGGAGATTAAATTTTAAATTAAGGGGCCTGCAGAACCCTGATACATGCTAAATGTAAACGATTTATTTCTTTGATATACAAATGTTTTTAAATCATTTAATTTTTTATAGTTTAAGAAAAATTTAAGCTATTATTATTATTTGTTCAGCAGTTTAGAGCAAATAATTTTTTCACGCAGTTACACTATTGAATTTTTATCTTAATACAAAGTAAAATTTAATTGTACTTTTATATCGTAAATCAAAGGCAAAAAATATTTAAAATCAAAGTGATAAGGCATTTCTAATATTCCCTGAATATTTTTTTTTATCTCCCTTTTGAATGAGAGATAAAGTCATCATGGCCTTATCTCCCATGGTTTTAAAGCACCCCACCAATGAGCTCACCTATTGTCATTGCAAATTTCACAGGTTGCATGTTCCAGTTTCCTATCATCGCCGTGTTGAATGATTCTTAACACTTTTTTTATCTTAGTTGGGAATGTTGGCCTTGATAATACCTTGTAATGAATTCTTCAAAAGTAGTGCTATCGGTTCTCACACAGTTTCGGGAAATTTTGCAAATTCTTTAATTTCTCCTAATCAGCTGGTTATTGAAATTTCATTATTCAAGAGTCTTTTTTGCGGTGTAGAAATCTCTTATTGCCCAAATCACACAACATGGCCATTTTGAATGTCCCTGTTTTCTTTTTATGCTTTTTTTGGTGTTGAGTTCATTTCAAACTTACGTTTTACACAATTTTTCTTTTTATTTAATTTCTTTGCTTTTTCTTACATGTTTTTGCTAAAATGATGATGGATCGCTCATCAGATTTTATTAGTTTCTAAAGAAAATATTTGAACTTTAAGTCTAAGATTACAATTCAATGTTTGGTTTCGCACTCTTATTGTTAGATCCATTTTCGTAAATCATACATCATTTTGCCAACTCAAATACTTAAAGAGTTTTTAATTGCTAATGGATTTCTGAAGTAATTGTTACATGTTGGAGTCTTTGTTCAGTCTTTCTTACGATATCATTAAAATGATTGTAAAACTGTGGGTATATTTTATTTTAAATGCCGGATATTTCTTTTAAATGACACTGTTTGAATTTAGTTAATTTTGTATTTTTTTTTTCTTTCTTTTCAATTGAAAATAATGCACCTCTATATCAATTTATTTGTAAAGATTTCCTTTTTTTGGAAAATAAAAAAATTTTTTAAGTTGAATTTATTTTAGTAAGCACAAAAGCAGTGATGTGGTAAAAAGTTAAATATTAAATTAATCTGAATTGCACTCATCGAGAATTAAAAAAGGGCAAAAGGACGTTTATCTTGGTTTCAAAAGGTTAAAAGAAATTTATGAAATTTTACATGTCAGAGGTATGTTCGAGCTTTTGCTCTGAATTTCAAAACTATACAAAGTATCGACGAACTGTCGTACTGAGCTAACTTTACAACATTTATGAGCAGCATACTCTGGCACTGTAACTGCTGCTATTTTCAAAAATTGAGATAGAGTCGTCTAAAATGGGTCTGGCTATAAATGAGGGCAATACGAAGATGGTGCTGTAAACTGCTAGAGGGGTGCCGGAATGAAAGAAAGGTGCGATATTTCCGGCAGGAAGACGGAACGTCGAGGAAGTTGATGAATTTGTTTACCTCGGAGTCGTCATAAATCAAAAGAAAGATGTCAACACTGAAATTAAAAGAAGGATCGTGCTCGGTAGATAACTTAAGAAACAGAAAGACGACAATAAATAACTCTTTACAACACACTGATACTACCTGTGCTTCTATATGCCGCCGGGTGTATATGAGAGAAAGATCCTTCGTCAAATTTATGGGCCCATCTGCGTGAACGGAGAGTATAGACGTCAAACGAACCTTGCGTTGAACCAGCTGTAGCTAAGCGCATAAAAATTCAGCAATGGCGCTGGCTAGAACATATCGTTCGAAACGAACGCTCCGACCAGAAAGGCGTAAGACTACAACTACCACGGAAAGCGCAGACAGGGAAGACCGAGACCCTGGTGGAAGGAAAAACTCGAAGAAGATGCAAAAATCCTTGGTATTAAAAACTGGAGGCAATACGTACAAGCCCTAATACTTTTATTTATTAAGCAGACCTGGAAAAACAATAGAGCAAACAGAGTATAGTTCAGTCTGGCATATCATCATGAATAGATTCCCGCTTGAACAACGCTACAAAATTATCCAAATTTAATTTAAAAATAATTCATTGATTTTCGTGATTTTAAGGATGCGCAAATTCGTTCATCTCAGCAGGCAAATTAATAAAAAAAAAAATTTCGCATATGGAGTGAGAACAATTCACAACAGACCTACAAGATAAGTTGCATCCAGAAAAATGCAAATCCGCTAGCGGCGTCATCGGACCTTAGTTCTTCAAAATGGAAGACGGGTTTTTGTTTGAAAATATGGATCAAATTGATCTGGGAAAGGTGTGGTTTAACAGGCTACGTGCCATCTGAAGACCGCAATCACCGAGTTATAAGGCCATGCTCTAGAAATCGAAATCACGTGAAACTGAAATCGAACAAATCTTAAAAACTCCCCCGTGTTCAAAGTTCATAAAAATATTTCTCTATATATACTTAATACTTTGAGGACCACTTTTCTATAACTAAATTAATTTTTAAATCAGGAAAAGCAACGTAATTTTTGCAAAAATTCAATCTAAAATCTTGATCGATTTCAATTTCACGTGATTTCGATTTCCAGAACATGGACGATAGAATTAAACATTTTGCGATAAGTTAATTTCGAGAAATTGGCCTGTTAAATGGCCTCAAAGGTCTTGCGATTTTACACCTTTCGATTATTTCCTGTGGGGCTACGCGAAGTCACTGGTTTACGCTGATAAACAAGCAACAATCGACGTATTATACGCAATGCTCGGAAAAGTATGTCCGAAATAATTTTCAAATGTTAATGTAATGTATTAATATTTTGAATTAAAAGAAAAACAGAAACCTAAATTAATTTAAAAAAATAAATCGGTGTGCCCCGGTAGGCTAGCTGGTAGTGAGCTGGTCCATCAGTACCGGGGTTGCGGGTTCGATTCCCGCCAGAGACTTTGGTCTCCTGCAGACAAGCGAAGAGCTTCGCGGGATTAGCGTAGGAATAAAAAAAAATATTTCAATTTAAGCCTCAGTTGGAACCCATAAACCTCCTAATTGGGTCATCTCTGATATGCTTAACATGTTTCTTTAAATATTGGACTCGATTTTATAGATTTACATTTATTCTTGTTTAAAATAAAAAAACAAAAACTATGGCAATATTTTCAAATATATATGACATGCCTACTTAAAGAAAATATCCTCTACAATGGATATTGCTTCCCTCTTGTTTACGCCCCTGTGAAAGACATACACTTGATTTGATTTTAAGAAAAACGGCTTAAGCATAATCACTAAAAGATTTTCGTTACTGTTAATTCTTTCTTTCTTTATTTCTTTTGATCATTGGATACTACTCGTATGCAATGATCTCTTTCAATTCACCCAACCATGAGACGAGCATAATAAACCCCTCTGAAGACCGAAATTAAATAACAATCAACACTCAATGAACTTGTGGTCGTTGGTCGCCATTGTTAAAGACTTCCGTTCAAACAAAAAATTTTACATATGCACGTTCTTACACACAAATTTACTCCTATACAATGAACAATAAATTCTAAAGACCCCCCTTTTAGATGATTAACAAAATTTCATTATTATTGTGATGATCGTTGTTGTTGTTGCATTTTTCTTCTAAATGATTAAACACATAAATAAACCCGCCTCTTTCCTATTAAATTCTTAAAAAAAAATTAATGGAAATAACTAAACTTCACATAACGAGTACAACGAATAAATATATTGCTTATATTTGAATTGTTACTTATAATCGCATTTGTATACACATCTCCCTCCATATTTAGAGTACAGCTTACGATTAATTCGAGTTTAGTTTATTCTCACGATCAGTTTCACTTTTTAAAAAGTCAACAATTCTTAAAAGTATTTTATTTTATTTCTTGTCTTTTTCATTTTGATTTGTACGATTTAAGGAAGGAGTAATTTCTATTATATCTTAATAATAAAATTTTATGTATAAAAAAAGAGCCTTTCACTTTTAATTTAAGGTCTTTAGTGCGATTTATTTTACAATGATCTGTGGCTGATCTTGTGCATATTCTATGAAAACGGTTGGTGAGAAATGATCATGTTTAAGTAAGTGACTAATAATCCGTTAATTTTGATGGCATAGTTTTTAAGTATTTTATTAAACCTGGGTTTAACATAAAATTATTAAACAATTAGGAATTGTTTATTCCGGTCTGCCGAATCAGAAGCGGAATAATGCAGAGATCGGAAAAAACGAAAATATTTGAATCAACAAATCTTGTAACAAAAAAAAACTATTTCCGACTTATTTATATATCAAACGTATCAAAAGGTTAAACTTAAGCTCTAAAAATTAAGTGTTTATGAAAGTTTGGATGTTTTTTTTTGCACATTTTTGTCGAATTTTGGTCATACACAGAAAAAGTTATCCAAAGTTGTTAAATTAATAAAAATTAAAATCAGTTTTGATTAAAAATATAATCAAGTGAATTAAACGTTTAATCGAATGAGTTAAAATTTTAATTGATTCTATTAATATGTTTACTGGTGCCAATTTAATTATTTTTTTAATTAATATCACAAATTTTTTAATTGAAATCAATTTTAGTTTTTTTCTGTGTAACAAGGCCAATTTTTTAACGATTTGACGGATTTGTATACCAAAGTATTTGGGAAAAAATTTATTTATAAAACCTGATATGTCGTTTGAAATTCATATCAATAACCTTTAAAATAAACCTTTATTATATTTGTTCCTTCTCTGAGATATCTTAACCTGAAGTTTGAAAAATCCGGGTATTCCCTATATTCATGGCATTTTTGCTATATTTTGATTAATTTTTCATATTTTTTTTTAGTTTTTTTTATAATTATTACTTGGTATTTTTTCAAAGATTAAAAAAAAAATAAAAAAAAAAATATTTAAAAAATGTAATGGAAGTAATGGACCAATCAATACAAAACTTCCCAGGAAAAACTTTTTGAATTTGGGTAATAGGTCGTAGTTATTTCATACGTTACCTGGTAAGTAGTTGTCATTACAATTGTCATTATTCTGAAAACCTCAATAAGTACTTGCTAGTAATGACCTCAGTAAGTACTTTTCATTGCTATTATTTGCAGTTATGAAAATTTGCTTACTAATAATCAGCTAAATAACTAGTTTTTAGTTGTCTTGTTTTCAGTACTAAATATTTACTTACTGGTAACTAGCTCCATAACTACTTATTAGCCTTATTAACTAGTGCTAATTAAATAAAAACTAAATATTTTTTGCCTTCTAGTAAGTATATTGTAAGTACTTACAATTCAACTTACTGGTAGTTAAATAATAACTAGATATTTTGTGACTTCTAGTAAGTGTATTGTAACTACTGAATTCTGTGGACAACTCGAACAAAAATAAGTAGTTATTCAGTCGAAAAATAAGTAGTGTTAATATTTCTCCAATAATACTTGCTAACTTACCAGGTAAGTAAAGTTTTTGCTGGGTTAGTTGAAAAGAATATGAAAAAAATTGACAGATTATAAGAGACTTCAAAAATTAAGGGCTTATGGCTAAAAATTAGAGATTTTAGAAATATTTCTCATATCTCAGAGATCTATGGAAAACCCATTTTAACCAATACACGGACAACTGAAATATCGATTTATATTAGCGACGGCATGAAATAACCCCCCACGAAATAAGTCCCCAAAAAAATTATGAAATAATACCCCAATTCTTGATTGTTCAGTTTCGGTTTTAAAATTTGCGCGATAGAAACGTAGCCTGGTTAAGATTTCGGCCGGGCGCAAAGACTTTTTCCTCTATGGTATGACAAACAGCGGCTTCGCTAACTAAAGCTTTTCTGCATAGCCGGCCTTCGTCCCGTTAGCGAAGCCGGTGTTTGTTATACTATAGAGGAAAAAATTCTTTCGCCCGGCCAAAGGCCGGCTAAACAGAAAAGCTTTAGTTAGCGCAGCCGGTATTTGTCATACCATAGATGAAAAAAAACCTTGCGCCCGGCTGAAGGCCGGCTATGCATGTTCGGGACTTATTTCAAAAGAAATAACTCGCCAATATAAAAATTAAATAAGTCCCCAAAAAAATTAAATAAATCCCCAAAAAACGTTGTTGTTGCCTCTCATATATTTTTTGGAGAGTTATTTAATTTCCGTTTTGAGGACTTATTTCGTGGGGGGTTATTTCATGCCGCCTACATTAGCACATGCACAGTGGCCTAATCTCATGGTGGATCTCAACCACATGGTGTGCTAATATAAGGACTTATCAAATATCCCTGTATGTGCACGGCTAACATACACACAGATCGCAATTAAGTGCATAGCTCGATAAAAAATATATACATAGCCCCTTGCTTAGGAACTGGAGCTATCTAGCCTCTGCTGCTTAAGGAATAGCCAGCCGCTTCTGTTGAATAGCATTAGCACACAGGTGAGCCATCCTTACAAATCAAACCACTCCACTGATTCCCATTGCAACTCAGGAATATTCTACCCCCGTAAATTTGGGTCTCGACCACAGGCACCACGTGTACCCCTTCTGCTAAATTCCCTTGGAAAAAAACCTTCTTTGACAATATGCATCATTGTGTTCGAAACACTTTCTATGTGAGTAGCCAACGCTCTGCCACCATTCCACACACTCCGACATCCGGAACCATGATCCTTTCATCCACTTTTCAGTTTCAAAACCGACCCTGCCGTGCGCGGGAACAACTGTATCGACTATTTACTAAGAAGACTACTAAGTCCTCACTACAACACCAACACACATCCAGTAGATCAGTCTCCTCACCAAACTTTCGATTTCAATTTATGGAGGATCATGACCAACCCCATTGGCTAGCCGGTTTGGAGGATATCCCTACTGAATATCCACTATGTGAACCCCCTAAAACAGCCAATTTTTTTTACTTGGTGAAAAAGGTTTTTAAAAATTATTTTTGGGAATGAAATATTTTATTAATTAATTCATTTATTAATGATGTGCTAATAATCCCAATTTTTTTAAATGAAAACACTGAAATTTATTGTTGTGGGAAAGCTAGTTCCTATGCGCATTTCGCTGGTTGCTTAGGCCAGCTCGTCAGGAAACTTTTTCCAAATACTTTAGAAAAGCTAAAAATATTATACAAGTAAGACCATAAAGTGAATAAGAATTTTAAAACACTCTGGTCTTAAATGTAACAATATCAAAGCTTCAACAAAGTCACAACAATAAACCGTCAATTTTTTCTTTCTTACACTCCCCTACAATTGGCTGGGTTTTTTCCAACACAAATTGTAGTTGTAAGAGGATAGAAAGAAAAAAACAAAATTAAAAAAAAACAAGATGCTTAAATAAAGCAGCTTGCCATTTCAGTTTTTTATTTGCCGGGCACATGCAAATTTATTATCAAAAATTATTTTTGGGAATAAAATATTTTATTAATTAATTCATTTATTAATGATGTGCTAATAATCCCAATTTTTTTTTAAATGAAAACACTGAAATTTATTGTTGTGGGAAAGCTAGTTCCTATGCGCATTTCGCTGGTTGCTTAGGCCAGCTCGTCAGGAAACTTTTTCCAAATACTTTAGAAAAGCTAAAAATATTATACAAGTAAGACCATAAAGTGAATAAGAATTTTAAAACACTCTGGTCTTAAATGTAACAATATCAAAGCTTCAACAAAGTCACAACAATAAACCGTCAATTTTTTCTTTCTTACATTCCCCTACAATTGGCTGGGTTTTTTCCAACACAAATTGTAGTTGTAAGAGGATAGAAAGAAAAAAACAAAATTAAAAAAAACAAGATGCTTAAATAAAGCAGCTTGCCATTTCAGTTTTTTATTTGCCGGGCACATGGTTTTTGTTTGACTTTATTAATCAGGCCCCTAAACTGGCCGGACTATTATTAATGAAATTGTTCTTTGATCGCACTTCATGTAGACTACATTATATGTAGACGCTCGTAAAAATTGCCTTAAAATTTTCATATTGATTTTATTATCATCCTTAGTATTTCTTTAGACCTGTCAACGAATAATGTAACTAAACTAATCATTTATTAAATTAAGCATCTTCATGTTTAGGTCTTTATTTAATTATATTTTAATAAATAGTGAATTTAACTCGCAACATTTGTTTCTTAAATAAATGGATTTATGTGGGAATTGTTAGATTTTCTTAAGACAAGATCGCATGTTTCTTGTTAAACATCTCATTTAAATTATTCGTGTTTTTTCAGATCTCTTTAGTTTTCCAATTCAATTAGTATTAATTATGCGAGCATAATTAATTGTTGTTACAAATTTAAGTTTTATTTCATGATTTATGTGAGAAATTTAAAATTGGAATATAACCATTTAATAAGAACGCCTTAATTTTTAACAAAGAAGAAAATATAATATGTCAAGCCAGCCAGACCCTTTTAAAACAGGCGAGTATAAAAAAGCTCTTTTTATTCAGATTTTCATATATTAAAACCTGATTTTAAACAAGGGGCTAATTGTGGCAGTCGTGATCGAATACTTCTTCGATTCGAAATAAATTTTATTTTTAATTTTTTTCAGTCGATACTGAATAGGGACTAAATAGACTCTAAATTTTTTTCAATGACTTAGTTTTCATCA
The DNA here is from genome assembly GCA_943735925.1 of Pollenia amentaria. Lineage (NCBI taxonomy): Eukaryota > Metazoa > Arthropoda > Insecta > Diptera > Polleniidae > Pollenia > Pollenia amentaria. The sequence continues at coordinate 19,284,990 of OX031010.1, read as the reverse complement.
TCATTCCAAAAAAAAACTCAGATTTAATTTGTACCTACTGGTTTCAAGTTCACAGTTCCTCTTGAACTCTAATTTATAATTAATAATTATATAAGTAAAATCACTCATGTATTATAAATTAAAGGTGCTACATCCGACTTATGGCTTGGAAGGAGTTCTTTACAAATTTTCAGAAAGCGAATTCTGTGTAGTTTCGAAAAATTTGCCAGCCACCCACTTCTGACATTATTGTATCTTTATATTGCAGTAACGCGAACTCCTGCTTAACTATTGATATTGAAATTAGACCAGTCATTGGTCAATTACGTTTTCGTTGCTTCAAGAAAGACATTTATACAAATTTGCTTTCAGCATATTTCGGTCTTTATAGTCTTCCTATGTGCTTTTTCCGATGTGTTCTCCAAGGTCTCGAGAATTGTGCGACGTTTATTTTTAATTTTTAAGATGTATACTTAAGATTTTCAATAATACAACGAAAATAGTTTTTCTTGAACGTATGTTTCAATTTTGTCCAAACTCTCCACTTTCGGCTTAAAATCTAACCTGATATGTTGCGTTTTGTACAGATTCGTTGACATTTTTTTATTAATAAGCTCAGAAAAGTTAACTTTTTAGGGCGACACATGGGCGGTAAAATTTGGTTAACTTAACCGTGAGATTAATTTTTACGAGAGTTAACTTTTTCGCGATTCTACTGTATTATTCAACTCAAATTCTGTCAAATTTTGGTGTTGAGCGGCTTATCAAAGCCAAAGTTATGCAATAAAAATTAACTAAGCATACAACACTACTATGGGGTGATACGGGAAAGATTACATGATGCCGTTAACCGGTCCTGGAGGGATAGAACGGATTGCAGGGTGTCGAGGGCCTTATGGCCCGGATTGGTTGCAGGGGCAACCAGGGTTCTATTAGGATTGGATAGGAGTAGCCTCAGGACCCTTATAGGTTTCCTGACGGGGCATTGTTCTGTTAGGGCTTTTATGGGTAAATGGAACAATGCCATACCGGACTTCTGCAGGCTGTGCGGGGTGCTGAGGAGCTAGAGACTGTTGAGCATGTACTGTACCACTGCCCTAGGATGCAGGGTCCCAGGCAGAAATGGCTAGGGACTAGATTTCACGACGAACTGGGGTGTATCGCTTGAAGTAATCCAACCGGTCTACTGGGGTTTGTCAGGGAAATAGGACGAAAATAGACCTTAGGTCTCTTTTCTTATTTACTTCTCTATTTCCTCTTTTCCTATACTGAAGAGATTCACAATGGACCTCATTGGTCTACGAGTGGAGATGCGCCCTTGGGCGCATAACCCTTCTTAACCTAACCTAATCTAACCAAGCATACAACTGAATGTTGTATCGTCCGCAAGTTTTGAGAGCTTTTCCTTCAAAACTCACTTTTTCGACTTGGCATATTTTGGAATTGAGATATATTTTGGCACGACTAGACTGAATTTACGTTCTAACTTATTTATTTACCCTTAATGTTAATATATGGATAAAACTGGACAAAAGCAGTTACTACTATGTATTTATTAGGGAAAATTAGAATTTTGAACATCTTGTTAACAAATTTAGTTAAATATTTATAACAATTTTGCTTTATTTTTCTTTAGCCAACTTTCTTAAATGCTCTTTTGTATTCTGTACGTTTTTGAGTAATTTTAAATTCCCATTCAAGTTAAACATGCGTTAAAAATTACTTCCTTCTTAGCTTGTGTTATTCTATTCAATCGTTTTCGTTTATGTAAAAAATCCTTTTTGCAATAATTTAACATAAAGAGGAATAGAAAATAGAGCATTTGTATTTATAAAGGATTTTATAAAGTCCTTTTTTTAATTAAAATTCATAAATTTTAGTCAGTTTTTCTTTTGATAAATAAATGGCATGTGCTTGTCTTACATTTTACAAATGGCCTTTTAAATGACCTCTTTTACTTTTCGGTCTGTTCTCTTCAGAAATCTTTTAAAATTTGAAATATTTAACAATAAGATAACAACAAAAAAAAACGAAAAACCTACACGTACTGAGTTTTGGTACAGACATGTGAGCCTTCTTAAAGGATTTTAAAGGACTTAAACATGTGTGTCATATATTTAAACAAAATGCCTTTTTCCTATTTAATGTTATAGTTTTGCATAAATTTACTTGTTTTTGGAATATTAATACAAAAATATGGAAAAAAAATTGTAAACCTTTTAAGGGATTTGAGTCTGTTTTTGTTTTTTTACACTCTTTACCACCCAAAAATGATAAAATAGAAAAAAAATCTTTTTTGATAAAACAATTGGCTGGAAAACATTGGCTAAGAAAGATTTATAATAAAATTTTGTTTAATAAAATAAGACGTTTTAGGCCAAAGATTTTAATAAAAATCAGTCTTTGATTTTTCCAGGTCCCAATATATCTTATAATTGTTCTCAAAATGTTCGTAATCATACCAAAAACTACACAGAAAAAGTGTTTTATCAACTAAAAAATGGTTTAAAAAGTATTTAAATTTAATTAATGTGATTATTGAATCAATTATTTTTTTTAGTTGAAAGAAAATTAAAAATTTTATTTTGATTTAATTTGTTGTTTTGAAATAAATTTTCAATTAAAATTTTAATTAAATAACAAAAAATCTTAATTGACTTTTTTCGTTTAAAATAAAATAATTTAAACATGAAGCATTGTTGTTGGGAATTGTCAATATTTATTTAAATAAATTAACACATTGTTTGAAATAGCAAAGTTTTTTGATCACTTTTTTAATTAAAAATATCATTTATTAAAAATATTTTTTCAAAATTTTACAATTTTTAGTAATCAATATAATCATTTCGGAAATAGGTGCAAAATCAACAACTTGTTATTATGAATTTGGAAAATTTTGGTGATTGGAGAAATTTAATAATTTTTTCTGTGTACATACTCGTAATTAACTTAAATTTAAAATTTTGAATTTTAAAAATTATTATTGTAGTTATTTTATTGAAATTGATATATTTTAATCAGGCTTAAGTTCATCAAATTAAACTTTCATTAAATCATTTTTAACGAAGAAAGGGATTTACAACATGAAATGTATTAAAATTTATTAGTAGTTGTTCATTCTTGACTGAAGCTGGGGTTGAACTCACGGACACTCGACAGTAACCGCACCATCTCTACAGAAGTCTTTACCGATTGAATTTTAATGAAACAATTTTTTGGGTCACTTATTCGGCATTGCTGGCTACATGTGACCATTAATAGCCTTTTCACACTTGTCATCATCTAACATCTACCGTCCATTTGCGAAGATGTTAAAACTTTCCCAAAATAAATACGTTGAGCTAAAAATCAGCATCTTTTCAAGATGTTCCTATATCATTGTATTCCATTCTACATTATCCGATTATTTTAGTGCTATCACTAAAAAAAAGTGGCAATAAATTCCATTATTATTGTGGCATCACTGACAAAATGACATTTGTTTTAAAAGCGCCGTTACCATTTGTCAAGTTTTTCCTTTTTTGTCAAGTTTTTTTTTTATATTATTAAACAAAATGAATGCCAAACAAATTTTGGGGTTTTCTTTTAAAATGTTGGCACTTTTGCTGGAAAAAGTATTTAAAAAAAAGTTTTTTTTTTTTTCTTTCAGAAATGGTGAAATTTTTTAATCCAAATTTTTATTTTTTAAACTTCAAACATTTTTAATTGATAGTAGATGTAAGTGTGAATGCATGTTTCACATTTTTAAGATATTCCATGCATTACTCCGAAATGTGTTCAAACCAGGAATAATGTTTGCCTCTAAGGCAGTGGTCAAGGCGAATTCAACTACAGGTGGTGTCTGATTTCGACAGTTAGAACACTATACTTTGGTCCGAACCAGTTTGTTTGGATTTTTTAAAGTTTTGTTAGAAATTGATGAAATTTCGAACCGTAAACTCTAACAATGCAATGCAAAACCCCGTATGTTGTTTCTGTTGTTTTTATATTGTTGTAATATCGACACCAGAGTCTAAGGCGTTAATTATTGTTAGCATTAACTAACGAATTTACCAACCCCACAGGAAATAAACGAGGGGTGTAAAGTCGCACTTCATTGGAGGCCAACTGACAGATCCATTTCTTAAAATCAACTTATCGCCAAGTTTTTAAATCAATAAGTCGATGATTGCGGTGGCCGTAGTGTCATCTTGTTGAAACTACATTTGGCCTGGATCAATGTCATACACATTTTCCAGCGTTTAAAACACTGCAGTCAAAGTTGAAAAACTTCATTTGTCATTGACCAAAAAAAAAAAAAAAACTGGTGCTTATACTTCTGATTCATTAATTGTAAACAGTCGCTGTCAACCAACTCAAAAAGTGAAAAGTTATTCACAAATTTTCGTTTTTTGTTCGACAGTTTTTAGCTTCGACTGCAGTTTTTTAAAGCCTGATATTTAAAAAAAAAAAATCATTGATTATGGTGCGCTAACGATCTCCATTGACCGTGGTGCGCGTTTCAGATTCTTTTTAGAAGAAATAAAGCCCGGTGATGTCACCAATGTGTAAACCACACTGTGCATTTTTCTAGAGGCAGTAAACAGAAAAAAATAAAAATTAATTTCAATCAAAAAATTTGTGATATTAACTAAAAAAAATTAATTAAATTAATACCAGTAAACAAATTAATACAATCAATCACATATTTTTAGATATTGACAACATTTTCTGCAGTAATGTTGTTGATATAAGTAAACGTTTAATTCTCTTGATACAATTTTTATTTAAAACTGATTTAATTTTTGTTAAATGGTTTAATTGAAAAAAAATTGGCGGGAAATTATTCTTTGTAGGGTATGCTGTGGACTTGTCTCACTCTATCCGCGGACATTTTGTTTACTAACCAGCTCGTTCAGATAATAAATAACGAAGTCGTCTATTTTTATTTGCCGGGCACATGCAAATTTTCGCTAATACAATATTTATTATTTATAAGATTTATCTATAACGTTCTAAATTCCCAATTTTAATTTTTGATAAAAACACTGAATTTTATTGTTGCGGTACAGATCGTTTCTATGCGCATTGTGCTGGTTGCTTAGGCCAGTTCGTCAGGAAACTTTTTCTAAAGACTTTAGAAAAGCTAAACATATAACACAAATAAGACTAAAAAGTGAATAAGAATTTTAAACACTCAGGTCTTACTTGTAACAACATCACAGCTTCTACAAAGCCATAACAAGAAAAGATAAACTCACTGTTTATATTATAATTAAAGCATTAATTAACATTATTAACAACAAGAAAAAAAACCAAAATAATTATGTATTATGTATATGTATTTCGAAAATAACACTGTGAGACAAATTTAATTTATCTCAAGAGATACAACTAAGTGAAAATGCGTGCCTAGTTTTTCAATTTCTAATCTTTTGTACTTTTTCAAGGACTTCACATTTTTCAAGAATACTTGTTTTAAATAATATTTTTTTAATATAAGTATCTAATTTTTTTAGCACACAAAAAAATGGAAAGATCTGTAGAATTTAAAAAAAATATTAACTTCAGCACCGCTTCACATAAATATAAAACAATTTCCTTTAAAAATAAATCCTTCCATATCCTTAAAAGTTTTCATTAAAAATTTATGAAAATTCGACATTGATTCTATTTTCCTAAGTTTAGAAGGTGTGTTTGTTATTATCTCGGTAAATAATTAATTTCTTAGTAAAAATTTCATTCATTAGACATTCACTTTTAATATTCGCATTCATTTGAGCGAATGTAAGTGCGAATGCAAATAGCAAAAATTAACGAACAATTCGTAAATGCGAACCCGAATATTCATTGCTCCCCCTTATATATGCCATAGTTGGGGGTAGTGCACTAATAAAACTGGAAAAAAATTAGTTTGCACTCTTTTTTTTATCAGCTTTAGTGATGACTGCTATTTTTTTAACTAACACTAAAAAAAATTGGTTATATTGCAAATTTTTTTACTATCAATAAACGAAGATTGAATGCAAAAATGTGCACTCAATTCAAATAGTGCAAAATTTGTACTTGCACTCAAAAAAGCTGCATATAAACAGACTCTCACTAAAATTTGACAAAACTGTAACGGACTGCTTGCACGTTGGTGCACTTATAGAACATCTAAATACGTGTCATATGTTTTTCACATACATAAACAAAAAAGTGATGGGAAATCAAAAGGTTTAAATGTGGACCGTTGTGCAGAAAAAGTACCAAGTGATTAAAATGGTATTAAAACAGTAAAGTAGTAAAAAAAAAATAATAATAATTTAATATCTGATATTTACATTATAGATTTACAATAAACAAATATGTATTTTAGCATATGCATACACATTTACATGTATTATTTTGTAAATGTGCATAGACAAAACAATATTTTGTAACCATTTAAAGCCTTTTATATATTTCTCATTTCTATTGTATGTGCATATGCATTTGTTTATTTTGTACATCTAAGCATATGTATATTTATATATATGGAAATATGTTGTATTGTAAGTCGTTTTGTCGAAAGTCCATAGATATACCGGAAAAAAGTACCAAAAAAAAAGAGCGAAAATACCCGTATTCAATTTAATATACAAGCAGCCCATCACTGCTTTACAACTGTCACGTAACGACGGCATGAAATTCTAATTTATACAGATTGAGACGTTCCGTCAACGGATCAGACGTTTCGTTAGGGGACGTGGACGTTCGGCTAACTCTACCTTAAGAAAGGAAATTAAACAACATGGCAATAATTTGTCAATAACGGAATTTCTCATGGTTTTAATCATGAAAAAACAAGTTATTTGTTTGTAAATTCAGTGCAAAATGTTAAGTTGCACTCAAATGAGTGAAGGGCAAAAAATTTGCAATAAACTGATGATTGCTTTTTCTTAAATCAAACAATTTTTTTTTTGAGTGCAAAATTTTTTAGCATCACTATCACTCATGTTTAGTGAGGCTGCTAATTTTCCATTCATCACTCAACATCAACAAAATGATTGCAATAATTTATCACTATCACTAACTGTGAGCTGACACTAAAAAATGAGTGCACTACCCCCATCTATGATATAAACGTACATGGTTTTGGCAGTTGTTGCAGATTTCCAGGCTGATAAGACAGTATACGGTTCTATTTAAAAAATTTCAAAATTGTACATAAGTGCTATTTTAAACGAAAAATTTTAATTGAAAATAACACGAATATTTACTTTTTTTACACAATGTATTAAAAATAAGATAATATTTAGAAAATTTCCTACATTTGCCTTCAAATAAAATCTGTGGTTTTCATGGGTAACCGCGTATGGCTTTAAATCAAATTTTTCAGGAGAGCGGAAAAACATTCTAGATCGAACTATGGGCTAGGTATTGAAATTTTTGAAATTGGTCATTACATAAAAAAATCGGAATTGGTTCATATTTTTTCAGAAATTTTAAGATCATCACCATCTCAAAATCGAAAAAATGGACATACGCGGTTACCCATGAAAACCACAGAAATATCTGTCCTTTTTTCCTTAAGCTTAAAAATTTCCGAAAAAATCCCTTCAATAGGGAAAATTCCATACATTTGGCATCATTGCTCTTACTTCCATTTTTATTTGATGGGAGTTCGATCTTAAACATATTGGTTCTAATCTATATCTTTGGTTGTATGAACATGAAATGTAAAAAATTTTTATAAAATCATACTTTACCCAAATTTTTAACCCAAAAATTAAGCTCCATTCTGTCAGCTTTCACAATACAGCTGGCCCAAAAGAGTTGAAAATGGCCCATAACTTCATTTACCTACTTGATGTTATTTCTTTTGACCATTTCAGTTTGTTGACTTGGGAAACTAAAAATGGAAAACTACACTAGTGAACAAGGAAGTGTAATTGAAAACATCATGATTTTATAAATACGCAATCCAATAATGAGTGACAAAGATTATGTGCAATTAAATGACTTCATAAATAAACCACAGCAAATTATTGATATTTCACAAGTGACATATCAATACTAAGTGGAACATCAACCAAAGAGATTATTGGTTCATATATCTTTGAGGCTTAAGTCGGTAATGTAGTTAGCATCGGTGCTGCTTAATACCCCAGGATGTTGGTAGCCTTATAAAGTCAATGTGATTTCAACAGCACGTAGCCACAGAGCATGCGGCAAGCCAAACCCGGATTTAACTGCCCTCGATTTGTTTCCTCTAGAGGTATTGAAAGAAAAGAAACTTTAAACAATTTAAGCCCCCTCGTTTATTTTAGACCACCCTGTATTTTGTTTACCTACTTCCCATATGCCCTAAATCTCTAATATTCCCCTCCCACCTAGTCGTTGATATTTTCCTATAACACCACTATTTTCTAATCATGAAATATCAATTTAAGAGTTAAACGCTAACAATTAAACGCACAATAATTTCCGTTGAAGAATTTTACGAAAAAAAATTCAGGGTCGATTTTCGTTTTAATTTATATAATACACAAACGAACATTTTCCCAAAAGCTTAATAAGAAACTTGAATAATATTTTTGTTGGTTATAGTCCGTTGGGCTTTTTTTTTGTTACCTTAAACCTTTAGATATACATACATACAATTTGTTATAAATCGTTTGGCATTTGAACTCATTTCACCCGCTCACCCGCCGAAAATGTCCTTTTATACTAATAATAGTTACTCACACCAACAACTCTGCTACCCTTTTTCGTGTTTTATTTGGTTTTCACTAAATTACTTTTACGTTTTTCTATTTCATTTCCATTTTTTAGCAAAAAAAAAAAATAAAAATTCTAAAAACTATAATAAATATGTGGTTTGGAAAAAAAATTTACAACAAACCCCTTTTAGCCGAATTCTAATTCGAATTTTTTGTTTGGTTTTACAAAAGCGAGTATTTCACGCTTCGCGTGTTTAGTCCTTATTTTCTTTATTACAGTTCAATTTTAATTGTAACCCATACAGCTGTTTTTTTTTTCATAAATATTTCCTTTTTAATTTTTTGTATATTTGGAGACACGCAAAGGTTGGCAAGTGCTAAGCGCCGTTTGTCATGCCTTTTTGTTGTCCAGTAGTAAAAGGTGAAAGGCGTGTCCTCTTACTCCGGCTCCCTCTCCAGCTCTACTTGGCATTTGATGTTATGTGACGATTATTTTGGTAGTTTTTAAGGGTTAAATTAAAAACGAAAGTGTTTATGGCCGTAATCTTGAAATTATTTTTTAGAATACAATACAGGGTTTTTCTTGTAGGCCTGCATTTTATGGAAATGTCGAAGAGGAAGAGGGTCGAGGGAAGAGGTGTACAACTTTTAAGAACATATAATATCTTTACAGTATTTATTAGAGAAAAAGTTATTTGTAAAATTTAACCCTTCATTGAACATATGGCCAAATATGTTCCTTCCACCATAAATTATATTTCCAAAAGTTGGGACTTATATATATTAAAGTTATATGAGCCGATATTAGGCAACAACATTAATCTGCGTTTTATTTATGTTTAAGTGACTTAAGCAACAAAATATATTTGGGCGAAATTTAATATAAATACCAGCATAATAAGATAGTCCAGGAAAGAATTTGTATGGAGGCTATATAAAATTATGGACCGATTTTTACTATTTTCAATAGACTTTGGACTTGAACAGATGTGGGTAGATGTTAAAGAGCACCTGCCTGACCGCATAAACTCGTGGTGGTCTAGCCACTGGATGGAAAAAATACTTTTACCAACGACCCAGTTGGAGAACAAGACCACATTCACATGACGTTCCCATGCAAGAGTGGCCCTACTCCCAAACAGAAAGCAACTTCAGGCATATGGAATTCGGCAGAACCCAGTACGTTGGCCTCTTGCTTGAGAACTGGAGCTCTCCTTTGCGAATAGCAATATCTGTTAAAAAGCAATGGGACACAGGGAGATCCGCCTGCAGACCGCACTTCTCTAATGTTGGTGGAAAATCAGCCCTTAAACCTGGCCCCTTTAAGATCTCCGCTCCCACAATTTTAGGTACAAACCACAGCCAGGACGTGATCCTTGAAGGGTCTTTAGCCAATCTACTGCCATGCCACCAGGGGTTACTGTCTCCCGTGGTACCAGATACTATCTTTGGTCAGCCGCGATCAGTTATTCACAAAAGGAGTAATAACCTCAAGATGTTCCTTCTTTACCATCGGGGTACCTCTTTCTGACATTTAAAACATAAGTAGTAAATTTTATCATATAATCTAATAGAACTGCTGCACTCTGCGCACTTTGGTTCACATGTGTTAGACAAATTCGAATTATATTCTCTCCCCCTATGATAATATATGTGTTTAAGAAAAATTACACGTAACTGCCTACGAAACACAAATTGTATTGGGAAATGTCATCGATTAGAGAAAAATTTAAGAACTCTTAAAAGGGTTAATGCAAATCAATATCAAATAAGATTATTTGATATGTAAAAAGGATCACATTTAGAATTGTTATCATTTATTTATTTTCACAGATCATACGTAACTGGTGTCATATTGTCATCTTACCTTTTATTCATTATTGTTTGACCATTTATCATGTAAGCGCCCAAACCGCAACAACGTCCACAAATTACTCAGCTGTTTTAAAAAATCATTGTTTTTTCAAACCTTTTTTCGTGAACTTCGATCAACATATGATGTGCATCAGTGTCCTTCGGAGACCCCTATTGCCAATGCCGTTCGCAAATTGAAGTCTCAGTGTACTTTATTGAATAATACGTGGCCGAATAGACTACACCTAGGCCGTAGTGAGGAGAATTATACAGCTGTAGGGGGAAGTGTGGGTACAGACGTGACAGAGCATAACCGTCAGTGGCATGCACTAACGAACCATAATAACGGATTTTTGTTTGCCTGAAATTAAAGCCCAAAACCCCGGATTTAGCAAAACGGTGCTACGGCATACACGACGCGGGCAGCAATACTTTATTGAGAAATGATTTTGGGCAGCAGTTTACTTCGCGTTTCGGACTAGTCAACTAGTTGCCTAGATCGTGCGATATCACAGCTCTGGATTTTTTTTCTTTGGGGTAGGGTAAAGTTGAAGATATATAATTCAATACTTGAAAACTAACATTAATTGCGCAATTCGCGAGATACCGGAAACAATGCTGGAAAGAGTAATTGAAAGTTGGAGCTTCCGTATGGACCGCCTACAGAAAGATCTGCACCCTTTGTAAATTGATAATATACTAACGAAACATGCCATAACAACCTTGGATATCATGTAATACTTCAATTCGTTTGAGCGAGAAATTATAAAAGTTGAGAAGGATAAAAAAAACTATCTATAAGAAACTTTACTCCTCTGCCCACCAGTTTCTGTCTTTTAATTCATAATAAAAGTTTTGCCAAAATACTTCAAACAAAACAAATATTAAAGTTTTTTTTTATATTTAACTCATTTTATTCGTAAATTTAATTACAAAAACGGCCGTTGGATATAAAAATGTTGTAAATAACTTGTTTGCCATTAAACCATATGGGTATACAATTACACAGAAAACAAAATACATAAACCCACGCACACACACACACACACACACGAGCTCAGAGACTCACTTTTGAACCCTTGCATACTATGTGTAAAGGAACCACCAAAAAAAACCACCCTATCAATTTACCCTTTCATTGTTTATGTGCAAACAATAAATACATAAAGATAAAAGATATTATACATAAGCACACATACACCCAGTGGCACACATATGCATGTATATTTTTATGTAATTTAATGCTTTACATGTGGGTTAAAATACACTCATATACACAGGCACATAAAATTATTTTCTTAGTAAAATGTCCTTTTTTGTGTCAATAAGGGGTTTATCAAAATCAAGAATATTGTATATTCTTATGAAATCCTTTTTTTTTATATATATCTCATGTATACATTTATATATGTACATATGTACATAAACGAATGTGTAAGCCATTTGCCCAAAAACATACGCACATAGACATACATACATTCATACAAATAAATTTTTAATATAAAATAACATATCAAACAAATTTGAAAGTCATTTATAAAATTATATTTGGTAACCGTAAAAATTTTAAGATTATAGCCAACACATATGTAGTTTTACTAACGTCCTTCGTTTATTTTGTGCCTTGGAATAAGGACTAAAGTTTTTATGTCTTACGCAAGTGTTTGTATCTTTGTATGAGAAATTATGTGCGTAATCTTATATATATCCTAAACATACAATTTTGAGTGGAAGAATTCACAACTACACTTACATGCTTTTATACATCCAACTCATCCATCATATCGAAAAGTTTTTCTTGGCACTGTTGTCAAAGGATAATAAAATATCTTGGGGTAGTTAGACAACGAAGATGTTGTGAGCTACTAGAAAAAAAGACGCCCTATAATTGACATTCATATAACAAATAATCAAATTGTCCCAGCCAACCAAATAGTCCAATGTTGCCTGAATCAGAAATTGTTTGCAAATGTCAGACTTCATTATTTTAAATTTCGTAAGGATTTCTTTCATAAATTCACTATTTTTATTGGCCGCTTTCGTATAGGTTTCGTGTGGATATATCGGTGGGATTTTATGTACCGATTTGTCTGAAAGATTTCAAAGTCTATTGTCACTAACACAGAAAAAAATTTTAAATTTCTCCAATCATCAAATGTATACCAAATTCATACTATCAAGCAAACAATTTTTTAATTTTGCACCTATTACCAAAACAATTATATTGATTACTAAAAATTGTAAAATTGTGAATATTTTTTTTCAATAAATGATATTTTTAACAATAAAAAAAACTTTGCCATTTCAAACAATTTGTTAATTTATTTAATTAAATATTTTTTTTTCTTGATTTGCTGATACAGAATTTCCTATAAGCAGGATCTGGGTTTCCTTTCTCCACCCTCTGATTATGTCGCTCTTTTATAATTATTGAAGTCTAAGATTCTAAACTCCGAAACTCTCTACACTGAATGATAACATATTCTTATCTAAAAGCTTTTTAAATACCGGGTTGTGATAAATATACTTGGGACCCACCAGACAAAGTGAGGGTCCATTTTCAGGGTTAAAGATAGTGGCCTAAACTTCTTAACCAGACTTCGGAAAACTACAACATAGTGCTTTTATTCTCTTTTGATCTCGTACCTACGTGCACTCATATCTTGAGGTAAGCCAATCAATCTCGCTTGAGCTTTAATCCAAGAATGTTTTATTATCGCGTGCTACAATGCCACCATTTTGTTATATTTTTGGAATTTTTTTAAAACAGATATGTACAATGCTATAAAATAATGTAGATGTGATACAATTATATAAAAATATTTGATTTAAAACATAATTTTTCATTTAGCAGATTTTAGAAAAATATTAAAAATAAAAATAAATTTATATTATCAAAAAAGTCTTTTGACAACATTTCTAACATTGACTTTTCTTCTGACTAATACTACGAAGATTTTTCAATGTATGTTTTTGCCGGGTCTGATCTATACAGAACAACTTTTTAACTGACCCCACTTGATTAGTTTCACAAACACGTTTAGGATCGTTATGATTTAAGTACTGCTTCACAGGCTCCAAGTTTCAGCCACCACGTTTTGAGCTTTTAGGAGAATTGAGAAGTTAAAAAATTTATTATGCAGCTTTGACTCAACAAACAGTTTAAGCCGTTTACAAATTGTTAAGAATAATTTACGAGCTGAGACAAAAAAATGAAATCTACAATTTGATTTAAGAAATTACTCCCGATTCCCTAATTATAGATTTTAAAAATGTCTTAATTTTTACAAAAATATTCAACATAATGTATTTATTGTATTTAGAGGCTCTGGCAATTCAAAAAACCTAGAATCTAACAATGCAAATACTTTTTTCCAGATTTTCTTTAGTCCTCTGCACATTTTTTTTTTTTTTTTTTTTTTTGTGTTATAACTTAACTTATGGCTTCTATTGAGTATATCACAATTTTCATTGTAGTTGCTATAAAATGAAATCAAATTGTAAGTAAAAAGGATAAAGTTTTCTTTTTTGTTTCTCTTCTTTCAAGATGATGTCTGGACACTAAACAAAAATGAATTACAAATAAAAAGGGTCGTAAAGCCTTGTTGCTAAAGACGTTAAAAAAGAGCTATGAATAGCACCCAAACATGTGTGCCATCGACACTGAAAAAAATATAGTTTATAAAAAAATTAAATTTTATGTGTATATAATTATAAATTAAAGTATATTTTTCATACAGAAATAGATGATGACTTCTTATACCCTTCACTACTACGAGTGGTGGAAGAGGGTATCGTTGGTCTCACGTAGAAACGCCCTAACTTAAATTTTTCAAAATGGGGATTTTAAGTGATTCCAATGCGTTTCACACAAATGCACCCCGTCACAAAAATTTAAAGCAGTAGTATCAAAAATATCTGTCTTACAAACAATTTAACATTCTACTACATACATTTTATGTTTTAACCTTATCCTGTAAAGTTGCAATTATGGGAGTAAGGGCCTTTCTACATGAGGCCAAAGGCATATTGAATTTGTTATTCAGTGTATACGAACAAGAAATATTCATCTAAGATAATTCTAAAATAATTATATAAATATCAAATTGCTTCCAATTCTCCTAATCATTCTGGTTTAAAAATCAAGTTGCGCAACCGACACCAAAATTAATTTCGGTTGCCAAAAATACATATTTTCCATTAGCAAAACTTTTAATTTGTTTCTACTTTGTAAAATTTATATAAATCAAATATATAAAAAATTAAGAAATTGTGTGGTTACAATCGAAACTAGACAGGGCAACCTGTCCGTGAAAACCTGGGTTCAATTCCCAGCTCAGTCAAGAATGAAAAATTATCAATAAGTTTTAATTCATTTAATGTTGTAAAATTCCTTTCTTCATAAAAATAATTTAATGAAAGTTAAATTCAATGAACTTAAGCCTGATTAAAATATCGACAATTGGATTAAAAACCATTAACAGTTCAATAAAATAAACACAATACTAATTATTGTTAACAGCTAAGGCATGAGCTACATGTTTACATTTGTCCTTCAAGTTGAACTGAAAAAGGTCAACAAGAAAAAGTAAGACAAAAACATGAAAAATAAAAAATGTACTTTGGAATTCAAGAAGAATTCTTGACAAAAAGTACGAAAAACAGAAGTAAGAAAGAACATGTAACTAATTAAAAAAAAGTAATCATTCATTCAAAGCAAATTTCGATCTGCCAAGGTAAAATACCATTTGGTTTAAAGATTGATGTTTGACTATTGATGTCATCCGCCGTCAAATGCGGTGAGTGTTAAACGGCAAACCCCTCTGAAGAGATTATGTGGTTACAATCGAAACTAGTCAGGGCAACCTCTCTGTGAAAACCTGGGTTCAATTCCCTGCTCAGTCAAGAAAAAAAATTATCAATAAATTTTAATTAATTTCATTTTGTAAAATTCCTTTCATCATAAAAATAATTTAATGAAAATTAAATTCAATGAACTTAAGCCTGATTAAAATATCGAAATTTGGATTAAAATCAATAACAGTTTAATAAAATAACCACAATACTAAAATAAGCAAAGATAATACAATTTCAACAATATTTTAGAGAAAATCCCCTTGATAATTGCCGCCATGTACAAAATGTGTCATCTAAGTATCAAAAGTTATTTTTGGGAATACAAAATTTATTATTAATAAGATTTATCTATAACGGGCTAAATTCCCAATTTTTATTTTTGATAAAAAATACAGAATTGTTGAGGGAAAGGTAGTTTCTATCCGCATTTCGCTGGTTGCTTAGGCCAGCTCGTCAGGAAACGTTTTCCAAAGACTTTAAAAAAGCTAAAAATATTATACAAATTAGACTTTAAAGTAAATAAAAATTTTAAGCCCTCAGGTCTTACTTGTAACAATATCAAAGTTTCAACAAAGCCACAACAATAAACAGTGAATTTATCTTTTCTTGCACTTCCCTACAATTGCCTGGTTTCTAAGGCCGGAAGTGGATTACATTAAACTTAGTTTAACGTTGTGTGGATCTCGGACTTTTCCGTCGAAATTATAACTTTTTTATTATTTCATTAAAGATCACCAAGTTAAGCAAAATAGGCACCTTCTAAATTGTTTATATAAACCTGATAATGGCGATACAAATCTGTTTTCAGATTAAGCCTAGTTTAACTGAGCTGTCGAAAACCCAGCTTAAGTCCTTTGTAATATTTTTGTGTGGCTGAGTTTTTGTATCGGTATCGGTATGGATACCGAAATAACAAATATTTTAATACCGATAGGTTAGGTTAAGAAGGGTTATGTGCCCAATAGCGCACATCCACTCGGAGACCAATGAGGTCCATTGTGAGTCGCTTCAGTACAGGAGAAAAGAGGAAAAGAAGAGAAAAAGAGAAGTAAAGCAGAAAAGTAGAAAATAGAAATACCGCGTAGGACAAATCCCCCCGTCCCCCCAACAGAAACAGTCGTCCTATTTCCCTGACAAGCCCCAGTAGATCGGTTAAATAACATCCAGCGATACACCCCAGTTCGTCGTGAAATCTAGCGCCTAGCCATTTCTGCCTGGGGCCCTGCATCCTAGGACAGTGGTACAGTACATGCTCAAGCTCCTCAGCATTCCCGCACAGCCTGCAGAAGTCCGGTATGGCAATGTCCCATTTACCCATAAAAGCCCTAACAGAACAATGCCCCGTCAGGTACCCTATAAGCATCCTGAGACTACTCCTATCCAGTCCTAATAGAACCCTGGTTGCCCCTGCGTCCAATCCGGGTCATAAGGCCCTCGACACCCTGCAATCCGTTCTATACCTCCAGGACCGGTTAACGGCATCACGAAATCTTTCCCGTATCACCCCATAGAAGTGGCTTAAGTGGGGTTTTACCCCTCTGTCCCTTACCTATAAGTCTAGATTCGAGCCCCCTCTCGCGAGTTCGTCCGCCACCTCGTTGCCATCCACCTTGCAGTGTCCTGGTTCCCAGCACAGCCTTATTGTGAATGCCAACATGAGCTCCCTCAGAGCATTCCTACACCGTGCAACGAGGCACGATCGCACCGTATAATTTGACAATGCTCTTAGCGCAGCCTGACTGTCGACGTAGATTGTCAGCACAGATGCTCCTCCGATGTGACCCAGTATCACTTCCGTCGCCCTTCAGATCGCTAGGATCTTAGCCTGGAAGACACTACACTCATCCGGGAGTCTGAATGACCTTTCCACGTCAGTGTCAGCAATAAAAACACCAGCCCCAGTGTCAGTGTCCATCTTGGACCCGTCCGTATATACTGCCCACTTCTCAAGCAGTCCGTTGGATCCACGCCAAACTTCCCTTTCCGGCGACTCCACCGGTGGTGGCACACCGAAGTCCAAGGTCATACTCCTATGATCCGAGACAATACTAAATAATACCGATACCGAAATTCGTTTCGGCTGCTAACTTTTTGAAATCTTGTAAGTAGAAAAATAGTTAGGGACCCCAATATGTCATAACCTTTTTAAAAATTGTGCTTCTAATCTGTTTATACAGTTATTACTCAAAGAAACCAATTATACTACCTTTATATTATTACACGCTTCAAAAATCCATTTTAAATGCCTTAAATGAAAGTGATATTGAAGTGAAATCAACTCCAAATATTTTGGGAAAATTTGGTACATTTAGATTTACATGACTTTAAGTATTACCGTACAATTTGGTTATTGACGGTCCACAACTTAAAATAGGTAACAAATAAAAATGTCATCTTACGAAACACATCTTTAAAAGCCGTAAACCACAATTAATGAGAATACTGTTATGAAATTTGGCACACATTTATTTTACTAGAAATTATAATGCTAGATTTTGTAAGAATTATTTTGTAAATTATCAAAGATCCCTTATAAGGGGTAGCTCCAAAATATGCTAATCCCCGTTGAAGGGTACCAAAGATTGGGAACAGCCTAGCATTCCTACTTGTTTAAGTAATATTACAGTGATATCTAAACGTCTAGGTAAAGTTTGCCAATAATAGCTGTTTATTTTGTATCTTTAATAATACCTTTTTATACTGCCGATTCTAAATAACATATTTAATTATAACTTTATCCAAGAATTTCTCTAAGTGCCAAATTCAATACTCTTTTATAAATTCTAACGTATGTAAGAGTGTGTATATTATTCAAACAAATAAATAAATATAAAAAATTAGGAAGAAAAAACTTTTTTATACAACATTTATACATTTAAAAACTCAATTTTGTAGCCTGAACCCAAAAAGAAAACAAAAACAAACATGAAATCGGAATAAAACTGTCCACATGACGAGAAATGTAGAGCAGCACCAGTGATGGAAAAACAAAGCACCCCAAAATAACTAAAACAAAATAACAGTACTCAGCATGTAACGTTATACAATCGTTAAAGTTGCAACGTCTGTTGGGCTCATATTTCCGGATTTTACTACAAAAAAACAACGCAATAAATTCGAACACCCATTCATCCATCCATCTCTAACCTCAAATACAAGTAGGGTTTGTTTGACCGTTAACCGTTTAAAAAATAATTTTAATTGAATTGAGTTTTGTTTTTGTTACTTTTTGCTTATAAAACAAACGTTTTCTTCTTATTTTTAAAAATATTTGCTGATTTTTAAAATTTTGTAACATTTAGAGCAGGGCTGTGGAGTCGGAGTTTAGGTTTTTGTACTGGAGTCGGATTCGTAGTACGCACAAAAACTTGCGACTCCAACTCCAAAATTTATCGGCATAAAAAATTTTCTAACATTTTCCAAAACAAAAATTCTTCGAAATTGGCGATACAATATTTCACATATCGATTTGAAATTTTAACAGAATCATTTTCTTGCTTTATTTAACCATTTAAAAGGTACTTCATTAAAAACTAGTTATAGTGCTATATTTGGTTGCGCCGAATCTTTGGTACCCTCCACCGACAGTTAGAATATATGAGAGCTATAAATTATTAATCTTTATAAAAACGGACGTCAGATAAAAACTGGTTCCGGTTCAAACCTGTTGGGCGGCAATCAGACCGTGTTATGCTCTTATTTCTTGCAACTTGAACTAACTTGAATAAAATATCATGATTCGCAACAGTTAATGCTGAATTAAAATGATTGCCGAATTAAAATGATTGTCAGGAGGAGAGTTTATATTAGACCCATAATAAATTATGGACTGTAAAACTATGACATAGCATATTTTAATATGATAGCAATAGTTATTACGGTTTTAGACGTACAGTATGATTTCTAGTGATATAGAACGAGTTTGTGCTAAATCTTATATCATGCCGTGCATTATGCCACCTTTTATGCTCGTTTTTTGTAAAAAAAATTGTCAATTATTTTAGGGTGGCGGTTCAACATTTTGATTCATATCTCTGATCATACTGATCGGATTTTGCTGGATTTCAATACCAAACTGCTTAGGATACTAGAAGCGATTTGACACCAACATTGTTCTTATCTTTTGAGTTTTCAAAAGTGAGCGTGTTTTCAAAAGACGGACAGACAGACGGACATGGCTAAATCAACTTAGAATTACTCAATGTCTAGAATATATATACTTTATAGGGTCTAAGATGCATAATAAAAAAAGTCACACGGAATGACAAACTTAATATACCCTCATTGACCACAAGTGGTGAAGGGTATAAAAAGAGTTTACAGTCAAATAAGGAAAAGTCGCATATACATTTAGCATCAAGGTTAGAGTAGGAGTTGGAGTTGGAGTCGGCAGTCGTAGTCGGCAGTCGGAGTCGGGAGTCAAAGACGCACTTAAAAAATTTCAGCGTTTGGAGTCGGGGTCGGAGTTAGTACCTTTTTCTGACGACTCCACAGCAATGACTTAGAGTCAGTTTTTATTTGCTACTACTGTCTGTAACAAAATTATTAGCATTAGAGAAATGTTTATAGGAATTTCGTCGACATATTCCTAATGAATAAAATTTTGAGTAAAATCTTTGAGTTGTTTTAAAACTTTAATTACAGCTAAATAAAATTGTGCACCAATTGGGCTCTAGTTTGAGACCTCAGCCGTTTCCGAGGGTCGCTATCGTTACCAAACACTTATTCCTGCGTAACGTTTATATAGTGGCTGGTAAAAATTCTCACGATTTAAGATTATTTTTTGTTTTAAGGTTTTTTTTTTCTTTGCCATGGTTTTTCACTTTTTCCCGGGAAAAAAGAAAAATAATTTAGAGGTTGCGGGGAATTGGAAAGATTTTAAAAGTTGATGGTAATTAAAATTTATAAATTAAATAATTGACCTGCTAGATAATTGTTGTGTATTTTTATGATTCGTTATTCCTGAAGATGGCATTCAAAGTATATCGAAATATTGAAAAATAAAGAATTTAAAGAATAAAACAGACCTCTAGCTTAAAAAATTATTTAATTTATAAATTATAATAAAAAAAAGGTCGAATGGCTAAAAACTTAAATAATAGTTTATGGTAATTTAAAAAAAAACATCCAAAATATTTCTTAAATTTTTCCTTAAAAAAAATGCCGCATTTAATTCCAGGGAAAGCTACTTAAGAGAAATTTTTAATTTTTTTAACCCAACAAGTATATCGCCTCCTCAAATACAAAAGTTTGTAATTGATAATGGTTCGTTTTACTTAATGCTAAAAATACTTTATCATTATTGATTTTTAAAATTTTGTTGCTTCTCCTGCAAAATATAAGTGTAGTTACACGTTCGTTTGCATTTCAGGTGAGAATATTAACTTATATATGTATAAAAATATTTGTGTAAAATTTTTTCTCGATCATTTCCCGTGGAAAGTTGTCTTGTATTGCTTTTTGTTTGAAACATTTAGTTTGTTCCCTTAATTTTCCGTCCTGCGAATTCCTGGGATATTCAATAATTTTCAAATACCGCTTTCTCCGGAAATTAATTGCGGAATTATCGGGAAATTACGAACAATAATTTTTTTAAACTTTAGCAAATATATGTTGCACTCGTGCCTTTAGTGTTTTTATCCAACCAAATTTTAATCACAATGTCAATATTTGTTACGGTTTAAGGCTTATTTTCGGGAATTGGTATGTGGAAATTATAGAATTATTATCACGAAATTTTAATTATACACAGAAAAAAAATTTCACCAAAAATAAAATCAGTTTTAATTAAAAATTTAGTCAAGTAAAATTAAGTGTTTAATCAAGTGAATTAAGCGTTTAATCAAGTGAATTAACGCATAATTGATACTATTAATTTGTTAACTGGTAATAGTTAATAGTATCAATAAAACCTTTAATTCACTTCATTAAACGTTTAATTCACCTGATTAATTTTTTATTAAAACTGAGTTTATTTTTTGGATTAATGCTTTAGTTGGTGAAAAATTATTTTCTGTGCAGTCTTAGCAAACTTTAGTGGGATAAATATTACAACAATACGTATTATTCAGTTTTACGGCTGAGGGCGTAGTAAAGCGTTTTCCGAAAGTGGATTTTATATTAATTATGGCCCGATCTTCACGAAATTTAGTAAATTTTGTATCGCTATTCACGATGATTGGTGGTATATAAAACGAAACAATTTGACACCCTAATCGTTCTTTACCGTGGAGTCGTTCGCGTAAGCGTAATTTTAACAGACGGACATGGCTAAATCAACATAGAATTATTGAAGGACCCAGAATAAATATATCGATAACTATGGCGTGACAGGTGAGAATGTCAAACCGGGTTGATATTTCTGTTCAGTAATGATGAGCAAGTCATCAGGGGTCGCTTAACGCAAAAAAACGCTCCTTATTTGTGAAAATTTACTTTAAAAAAGAAACAAGTCTGTTGGCGAAGTTCATAGAGCACTTTATCCATTTTACGAAGCTCATTTCTGTTTAAATGGCTCCTTCAGTTAGCAAAATTGGCTTATGTGGAGCGAAGTCAATCCTCAAGCCGTTAACGAGTCACCATTACATCCATTCAAATTGACTATTTGCCTCTGGATTACTTTTTATTTGGCTGTGTGTAATCATTGATTTAAACCGCCAAACCAACAACTCTTGAAGCCAACATTGACACCATATGGCCAAATTTATTGGAAAAACTAGTAAAAAATTGGACGGATCGAATACACCATGTAACTTGTAGCCGCGGCGGACCTATGCTGGAAATCATATTTAAAAAATAAATGCCATGAAATTATTTACAAGATTATAATAAAAAAAATGTTATTCAAACAATATATCTGCCTGGTTTTATCATTTTAAGTTTTCGTGCTGCTAAAAAAATATCCTATACTTTATGGGGTCTTAGATGAATATAGAAAAGTTCTCATTAAATGACAAACTTTGTGCACCTTTATACATCACAACTGATTAATGTAATAAATCTGTAAATAAATATGTTATTTAATACTCCCTAATGCTGAATGTGTTAAACGGTGAAATTGTTTCAGAATTCCTTCTTCTAATGTTGAATTTTCAGTTCCTGTTTCCCTAAGACTTTTATAATTTCGGCCTAATTATGCAAATGTTGCTCCTATCCGCAAAATGAGCTCTCAACTTAAAAGTTTTATACGTATATTGCTTTCTCTAAAGAAAATAACCTCTGAATTGTCTTAAAATAACCTTAATGTTAAATTTTTTAATTTTTTTATATACAGAGTGTCCCAGTAATAATGCCCTTTTTTATTTTCAAATAAAACCACGTATGTTTTCACAATCATAACGTGTGTTTCTTTCGTAAAGCGCTCAATTTTTAATAATAGGAATAAAGCTATGTGACAGCTGCCATATTTCATAGTTGCAAATTGCACAAAAAATTACGATAAATTTTATAAGTGATGTCTTATTGAGACACCCTTAACTAGAAAATTTTGATTTAATTATTTTAAGATTAGTAGCCAGTAAGAAATATTAATTTCATTGGCGAATTAAGTAAATAAATTAATAAATAAAAAAATTTGGGAAAATACCAGGATCGCGAAAATATGATTTTTATTTCCCGGGAAACCAAAAAGTGCGGGGACCCCTAATATCATAGACCTCTGAGACTTACTTTATTAAGCAAACTAAGTTTTTTAAATGATACCTCTCAGAATTTCTGGACGTTAGATCGTCAAAAAGTTTAATTGTGTGAGGTGAGGTTTTAAAGTTTATTGCACAGAACAATGTTTGCTTCAGATTTTTTACAAGCCAATTCATTTTTGAGAGTAATGCTGGTAATGCTAGTAATGCTATCACCACATAACTATGTGGTGGGGTTCAGGCTTTTACAAGAATTATTGCCTACGATAAATATTTAATCAAAAATATAATCAGTTTAAATTAAAAATGTAATCCAGTGAATTAAACGTTTACGTTTACACTGCAACAAATTTTGTTTATATCAAAAAATATTTAATTGATACTATTATTTTTTATTATTTGCTTAGTGCTGCAAATTTAATTGATTTTTTAAATTAATACTCGTATCAAAAATTTGTTTAATTTAAATCAATTATTATTATATTTTCTTTGTAACATTAATTGAAGATTAATGGTATGTTTTACAATTTTGACGGGAAGCCAAAATATGGCCTACCATCCCAAATTTTGTGTAGAAGTATTGGCTTTTATAAAAATTAGATTTGCTGATATTGATCTCGATAAAAATACTGCTTTATTTATAGTAACAGAAGAGATTTATGATAATGGGCTTGTATGGGTGCTAAAGATTACTATGGACCTACCAAAGAAACCTTGCCATCAAATTTTAGCTTTTATCAACGGTGGTGCCAAGTTTTATATCGATGCCATGGTTATTGCCTGGACTCGACCGGCTCCACGGATTATGTAAGTACTACGGCCGATTTTGGGCGTTTGCCAGGGGTAATATTGCTGTCTAGAAAGAGCTGTTCAGACAAGATTGTATAGGGGATTTGCTATTTGCACTGATGGCTCGAAGATGATGAACACGGGTGCGGGGTCTACATTGAGGATCTGGATATCAGAAGGTCATAATGACCTCGCGACGGCTGCATTATCTTTAAGGTGGAGGTTCTGGGGATCTTAAGGCCGTGGAATTGCTAAGGGGTAACATTAGCAGGGGCTCGGAAGTCACCATATATATGGACAACCAGGTGGCTCTTAGGGTCTTGATGGGCTGTTATTTGAATTCAAGGGAAGAGTGTAGGAGAGCTCTAGGCGAAATCTAAGCGGAATATGTGGTGAGACTATGCTGGGTACCGGCAATGATAAAACTGATGAGTTGGCGAGACTGGGCGCGGAGATGGAGGATGCTGACTGTTTATAGTCGGTCAGGCCTGCAATTTGTTTCTAATTTGAAAGAATTTGGGAATTGGTTCTGAGCGGGACTAATCGAGTCTGGGGGAACCACACGGACTGCGTCCGGTAGGTTGTGTGAGGACCCTGAGGAATTGGAAACTATTGAGCATACTCTGTGTCACTGTCCCAGGCTACGGAACAGAAGGCTGAGATGGTTAGGTAGTAGATTCTTACGCGAAAATCTCGGGCTGTGGGTTCAAAAATCTGACAGGATTCGTAATGTGAATGACCTGGCTATGCAGCCGGAGACTGGGGACTGTACCAAGGGCAGTTTTCAGTTTAGAAGGGCTGTTCTTGCTTGTTTTGTCCAATTTTTATCTTGCACTACTTTCTCTATTCTTGCGCTTTCACTCTTTATTTCTCCTATTATTTTCTTATTAGAATTCTATCACTTACTAAGACGTCACAATGGACCATATTGGTCTCTGGGTAAGGGTGAGAAGTGGACTTTGCACCAGTCTTTCTATCTAGCCATATCGAGGCCAACATTTTAATAAAACTTTTAGTAGTTAAACGAATTTTCGAGAGAACTGCTTATATGGAAGCTTTGATCCCTTTTGTGAAACGATTTATGGTAAAATTTTACTCATTTGTTTTATTATTTATCTATTTTATTTATTTATTTTGTAATTTAAAGAATTTTCGTATCGGAACTATATCAAATCAGTGAATGTTTTTGATCAAGCTAATTTTGTCCTTGGGTAAAAAATAATTATATAATAGAATAAAATTAATTAATCATAAAACTGCAACAGGTTGTTTGATACTAGTTTCACATGGACAAACAGTTTCATATTATCGGGTGCTTATTGTTTTAATTACTTTAAAAAGAACAGTTGACACTCATTCTTCGTTTTGGAAAAACAAATTCTAAATTTTGTTATTTTTGTTAACAAATCACTGAAACTTTTTACGGAGCCAATTTATACATCAATGAAATTTTTTTGCAAAATAAAAAGAATAAATTATTCGACCAATACCTAAACAGTTACTTTTACTTTCTTTAACTTTGACAAGGACGTGCTAAACTTTTACGACAGAGACATTTTGACAATAAAAAAGGGTGAACAATTTCTGGTTTTCTTTCGATTTACTCAAATTTACACACACACACAATCACAAATCCATATACACACTTACATAACACAATTCGCAAACGAAAAAGGACATCATGATGTGTTGCTTTATACACATGTATGACTGTGTATGTTTCAATATGCGTTTGCATGTGTATTATTTTGATTTCATACGAGTTGAACGATCAGAGAAGCCCTTTAAAAACCCTTATCTTTAATTTTTGTGGTGGTATGAAAGTGTCATCGAAGGAAGGAAGAAAACAAGCGAAATTTTTATAAAAACAGCAAAAAGTGTAGAGAAAATTGTATAATTTTTTGCTCATTCATTTGTTTTTATCCATTTTTAACCCTCGTGTGTTTTGGGTTTTTAAATTTCCTAAATGTTTATATGTCTACAAACACAAGTAAGAGTGAATTTATTGTTGTGTATTTGAGTTTGTTGTAAAACTTTTATATTTTTTCAATACTTGAAAGAATATAACAAAAAATATCTAGCAATAATTCTAAAAGAAGGGCCACACATGTCATTTCTTGTTGGTAAAATTTTTTTTTGCCTAGAAATGGGTAAAATGAAGTGTATAACCAGTAAACATTTTTTAGCCATCATTTAACGTCATGTTAGGAATAATGCGGAAATGTTATCAGAAAATAGAAGACAACTATTATTATATATTTTTAAATTAAATATGGACCATAAAAAGGTTCTAAAAAGGTTTATGCTAACAATAAGTTATTAAATCTCAAATCCTAGAATTTATTTTTTAACTGTGCGGATTCACTTATACCCTTCACGAAGAACAGAAGGACAGACAGACGGACATGGCTAAATCGTCTTAGGGCTAATAAATCAGAGCAAGTTAAACTCTATTTTTGGTTTAAAATGTGTTTAAGCCAACAAATCTATAAATCAGAAAACATATAAACCATCTTTAAACGCATAAAATTGGGCTTTTAAACTACCAATACAAACCATATGAATTTGTCTACATTTATCGTAGTGCTGCCACATGTTACTTTTTAAGCTACATACACTAAATGGGACACTGATTTACAACTGTTGAGTTTAAACTACATATAAATTTAAGTTTAGTTCAACTAAACCAGCGTTTTAACACTCACTGATTTATTAGCCATTAGAATAGCTGAAAACCCCATAACATTTATACTTCAGGGGTCTTAGATGAATATTAACAAAGTTTTACACGAAATGATAAACTAAGTATTACTACGAGTTGTGGATGGTGTAAAAAGGGCTGGTTTAGAGAAGTGGGCGTGTCCCCTTCCAAAGAAAGACAATATAAATTGATCTATATCTAGCGAACGGTAACAGTAAAAGTGTCCAAATTATGTACTAATAGTTTGGGTTACAATAAACGACATATGTCAAAAAGTGTAAGCGTGGTACCTTCAATGCAAAGGCAGTTTAGATTTTTGTATAAATGGAGAACGGCAACAGTTAAGGTCTACAAATTAAGAACAAATAGCTTTGTTGTTAATACACAAGATCTCTATTGAAAAAATTTTACATAATTTATTTCAGTAGAGGAAGTGAAGCGCTCTGGTTTAATCTAGTACTTTGCAAAATGTATAAACTAAAATATTTTTTAAAGTTTGAATATAAACATAAACTCAAGCACTCATACAATATTTGATACTTTATCAGTTAGACATCAGATCTTTAGTGGGCAACTTGTGCTCAGAAAAAGTATGAATTTTAAACGCTTTCGTTAAAAAATGTTCGTGGGGTAAGGTCATGTATATTTTGGTTATGTCTGTATATATATATGTATGTGAATTTAACAAGACGTTAAGCATGCATGTAGCCTACAATAAGGGTTACAAAATCGTCCAGATGACGGCACAACAAATGTATTAACTTCTTTACAAAAAAAAAAAAAAGACGAATAAATTGGGAGAAAAGTAAAAGTATTTAAAGGCAACAGAGCTAAATCGAATATTTAAAATACTTCTTGTAAGAAAAGTTTTTATAAAGGATATCCGAAGGTTATCGAAATATTGAAAAAAAATAATATAGAAAACTTAATAGCTGGCCCCGAGCTCAAAAGATTTTTTATTTATTGTTTGGAATATATCGAAAATCATAAGGATACTTATAGTGCATTATTAATCAGGCATATTTGATATGCATTCTGGCATAAAAATGCATATTTTAAGCATATTTTAGATTTATAATTTCAAAAACTCACTGTTTGTTTGCTAAGAAAATTTACAACATATTTTTTTTTGCACTTGCATTGACTTTATAAAATAGGCTGCCTTCCTAAACACATATTGATTTGCAGTGCAACATGTTCCTAAACGCATTCGTTTTAACTTTGACAAAGTATAGAATTCCTAAAGTCATCTGTTTCGCAGCGGATAAACAAACCAAACACAACTAGCTCATTATTTGCTGTCCGTTCCACCATTTCGAAGGAACATCGTTCGCCTAACTTTAATTTAAAACAAAAAAAAAATTTATAGATATTGTTTTTGTTTTACATGTAAGTTGAGCGAACGAAATTTTCATTTGAAATCGTAGGACAGGCAGTTAAATTGACAGTTAGTGTTTTTCATACGAAATTTCGCGGAAAAAACCCCGGGTTCCCGCACATTTTGCGGGAAAAAAAGTCCAGGCAAATTTGTTCGGGAATTACAGAGATTTTTTTTTATTTGATTATGGCAGGTGCATAAAATACTTTTTGGATTAGATTCAGAAAATTTAGTAAATACTATTTATGTGAAAGATAATGACAAAAGTGAATGATTAACATTTGAGGATTATTTGAAATCAGTAATTAGTAAAGTAAACGCTGATTCGATCCAAAGAAAATAATTTACATTAAACTATTTTTATGAAGAAAAGAATTTTACAACATGAAATGAATTAAAATTTATTGATCATTTATCATTCTTGACTGAGCTGGGAATTGAACCCAGATTTTCACGGACATGTTGCCCTGACATCTTTCGATTGTAACCACTCAATCTCCTCAGAGGGGCTTGCCGTTTAAAGCTCACCGCCATCGACGACGGTTGGCAGTCAATAGTCAAACATTAATCTTTAAACCAAATGGTATTTTAACTTTGTTAGATCGAAATTTGTTTTAAAATGATTATCTATTTTAATTGAGTTTTAATTGATCAGTCTAGAATGAAAAATTATTAATAAATTTTAATTCATTTCATGTTGTAAAATACCTTTCTTCATAAAAATAGTTTAATCAAAATTAAATTCAATGAACTTAAGCCTGATTAAAATATCAAAATTTGGATTAAAGACCATTAACAGTTCAATAAAATAACCACAATACTAATTATTGAAAATAGTTTACTTTAAAAAAGGAATTAAAAGTTTTTTGAAAAAAGTGGTGAAAGAACGAAAGTCTCTTGAGATTATATGGCTAGCCTGGAACTAAAGTGGTCTATGTTACAAAAAAAATTGAAATAACAAACTTAACACCACTTTAAAAGTTGGAAAAAGTGAAAAAGCAATAAGTTCTAAAGTGGTAGTTTAACGATAACCATATTTTGGTGACGTAATAACACCTATTTTTATTCCTTTTTTTAACTTTTAAAGTGGTCTAAAGTTTGTTATCTCAAAATATTTCGTTTTTTGTAACATAGACGACTTCAGTTCCAGGTCAGCATCCGTAGAAAGTGAAAGTGTTTCTCATTGGCAGGACACGTCTTAAGTTAAATTAAATATAGGCTGTGGAACGATTTTTTAAATGCTTATTCAGTACAAAAATCCTATTTTCAAAGAAGTAATAGAAGTAATATTTTGTTGAAACATTTTAAGTTTTTTGGTTTTGCATTTAAAAGCTTTTCTCATGAATTGTTATTTGTTAAAATAAATTAATTTAAAAATTGTTTTGTTTTCGTTTTGTATTGGGAATTCCCGAGAAATCGATTCCGCTTTCCCGGGAAATGAAAAAGTCCGGGAAAAGAAAAACTCTATTGCCAATGCTTTTGCAAAATTTAAAATAGCATTGTATTTTATTTGCAGTATTGAAAAGCTTAATTGCTTTATTTAAACACTGATTTGACGTTGCATAACGTCACTCAGGAAGGTTTAATTTAAAAATTTACCCAAATATCCACTTAAGTCCCAAATCGATCTACGAATTTGAAATACCTTTTTCCATTTGTAGTTCATCACATCTAAAATAAACTGCTTTCGTTTTTTTTCTTATTTTTTATTTTTTCTCTGTTTTTTAAGGGTAAAATAAAAGTTTATCTTTAAGTAATGGCTCGTTAAAGTTAAAAAAGGGTGCTTTAAAGATATCAAAATATCGATTTTATAACTTTTTCTTTTTTGGTTTTGTTTCATCATACGTGCCTACATAAAAAACGAGCTTCTTGAATTAAAAATGATTTGCAAAAAAAATAATAATTTATACTGCGCCATTTTTGTTTCCAACTGGGCAAAAAACGGTGCATCAACCCTTTAAAATCATATTTCGGTATAGTTTTTTATACAAAACAAATTTAACCCTTTACAACCATTTTACGCATGAAGTTCATAAATTCTATTGGCTCTTAATAAAAGCGTTCACCCCTTTCTTTACATATTCTATAGATATACATATATATAAACAATAACCCTTTTAATGCGACTCTTTAAGTTAACCCTTTTTAATAAGACCCTGTTGATTATAAAATTGCAACCCCTTTATTCAAAATGTTTAATGCTGGCAGCATGATTGGTTATTTGAAATTATTCATACATCCTTATTCATACAAACATTGACAAAGTCCGCTATTCTCCATCTTAGGAGGAAATGGACTCAATTAGAAAATTCCATCTGGTACTGTCTTGTGCTGTCATAACTGCATCATCTTACGTAAATCGTGACGTGGTGAGCTGTTTGAGCATTAATGACCACCAAGCGGTTTTAGGGTGACCACGCCGCCGATTGCTCTATATGTTGTATGTAAGAGTAGGTTTAGCAATAGTATTTTCTTATCCTTATCGTGGCCAACTCCAAATCTTCCTTCATATGAAGTCTTGATGAATCGGATATTAACGTGTCATACGCAAAAGAACGATGTTACTAATAGTCTCTGGCCAAAAACTTCTGATTATAGATAAGGTTAGTAAAAGTCTGCCGTTTTCTGGTATTTTTTTGGTTAAGAGCCCATGTCTCACAACCATAAAGAAGGATCAGCTAAACGCAGGTATTGTAAATTCTTAATCTCAGATTACGAAAGAAGTCATTGGACACCCACATCTCTTATAAGGGGTGTATGACCTTACGATCTTTCGATTTGTAATAGCTTATCCGCGCCACTATTCTTTAAAATTGTACATACTTTTGATAAAATTGTAAGTAAGTTATGCCCAGAAACAGATGTACATCCAAACCCGATAAATAGGGCAATGTTAAATGTTTGAAGCTCCAAAATTTCGAAATTTAAAAATTTTTTTTAAAGACCCAGATTTATTTTATAAAAACAAAAAAAAAAGTTGTTCGCACTTGCTAAAAAAAATTGAATGATTTTATGTTATTTATGTTGTTTTTTGTTCAAATAAATTAAATTAAATTTTATTTTATATCGATTTTTATAAAGCGGAAAAAATAAGTCCCGCTTTTCTGGGAAATGAAAAAGTCCGGAAAAAGAAAAACTCTAGTCCCAACTAACAAAAAGATTGCACATTCTCTATAACTTCTTCATTTAATAGAAGAGCGTTGGTATTTTTAGTATTAGTTCACAAAATCTTTGTTTGTCTTGAATGGATCCGTAGCCCGACCTTCAAAGTATTTCAAAAAAGGGCTTGTAATTTTTTTTTTTTTTTGAGTTCAAAACTATGGGCAAGTAGACATAGATTATCTGTGTTATTCAGGTCGTTTAGCTATGTAGATGGAGAACACTAAATACCGTTTGGATCTTCTGCGTTTATTGCCACCATTACTTCATCCAGTACCGGAAGGAAGAGGAGCGGGAAACTGCGCATGTCGAGCTCCGAGATCGATCTGGAATAACTCTGAGATTTGTCCTTTTAACAGCACCTTGTTTTCTGCATTAGAATACATTTTCCTAATGAAGTCCGTTTTTATTGTCGGTACTCCTATAAGTTTTAGGCATGTCCATATTTGATGGCTAATTATGGTGTTGAAAGTCCGTTCAGAGTCCACAAACAACAGGTATGTTAATGACATGTTCTCATTACAGGAAAAATATCTCAAGAAATTTTTAACAATACAGTTTGTTAAAAATAAAATTTTAGCTCAAAAAAATTTTTATTTGATTCAATGAAAAAAATTTATCAAAATACACTTTGCACTCTCAATAAAACTTATTTAATAATGAAATAATTAAATATTTCTTCATATTTAATAAACAAAATATTTAAATCAAAGTAAAGACCGTCTTTTTACAACTCTTGTTTTGTTTTTAATAGCATTGATAACGTTGCAAATGAGACTTCAGTGTTTGTAGTTCTCATTCGCTTTACAGTTCTATTTGTATAATATCTTTAGTTTTCCAAAGTCTTTGGAAAAAGGTTTCCTGATGGTCTGGCCTACGAAACCAGCCAAATACGCATAAGAACTGCCTTATCCACCAAGAATAAATTGTAGTGTATTTAACAAAGAATAAAAATTGGAAATTTAGCACATCATAATTAATAAACAAATAAATAAATATTTGACAAACGTTTTGTTTGATTTATTTAACATTTCCAAAAACACGTAAACATTTTGTTGGAAAAAATATTTTGGGCAACAACTACTTTTATTGACTGATTAAACTTGGTTGTTGACTAAAAATTCAATAAATATACCTACAAACTTTTTTATCGATACCGCAAAAATCGTCATCGCAGAAAATTGAAAAATATGCGATTTTCGTATTCAAATATGAAAAAAAAAATTTTTCTTTGCATTCGCCTGTTCGATTATGATTTTACATTAGAAACATTAGAGCTATATAAATTAATTCTGGATAAATTTAAACTATTCGTCAAAAGTACAATAAGCAGTATTTTTTTCATTGTTTTTATTATTTTTTTTTTTTGATGTCAAGAACAAAACAAGCAAATTTGCATAGCATGTACTGAAGTAAAGCGTGGATCAGCGAAAGCGTTCCTCAATACATTTTCTGTATAGTTTGTAATTGGTCCTTTTTTTCAGTGCTCGTTTCAAACAAATAAATTGTGTTTTTAGTATGACCTCTGTGGTCGTTTGGACCGAATTTGGCAGCAACATTTTAAACGTTTATTAATTATTTTGTATGATTATACATTAATTCGTTCTGTTCGTTCCTGGGACCTATTTATTTATTTAAGCGACTAATATTAATAAAATATTCCTTTTTTATTAAACTTTTTTCAATATTAAAATTTAAGCTTTAATAAAAAAACCCTTAAAAAAAGTTAAATTAATTCGTTCGTATTAAAAAATAAAAATAAGGTCTTATATCTTCTGCCCTTTAATCATACAACTTAAGGGCATTTTTAGACTAGCAAACAAACAAATGAATTTATTTTATTCTTTTTTTTATTTTGTTAAAATGTTAAAAATTAAAAGTAACATCATCAAAAGTAAAACCAAAAAAAAAAAAAAAAAAAAAAAAAAAAAAAAAAAAAACAGAATTAACTATGTAATAAAAAAAAGTCTTAAAGAAAAATTTAAATTACTTACTTACAAACCAACAAAGAAGAAAATAAAATAAAATATTGTTACTAAGGGCGCTAAATACCTAACGGATGTTTGTAAACAGTGTTGTCAACTCGCATTTGCAAAGATGATAGAATGTTGGCAATTGAATGAAACTTTGAGCACTGGATACAATATTTAAGAATCTATTTTGAAGTTATTAAAGCCTATCGACTTAATTTTAAAATTGTAGTTAACATTGAAAATAGAAAATGTTTTGGAATTTTTTTAACTTTAGTTTTTGTCTAAGTCAAACATCTAAAACCTTATTCAATAAAAATTTTAATAATCCTTTTATAAATAAAAAATATTTTTTATGACTAAATAATAAATTTTCAAGAACCAAGTGATATTTTCAGAATTAAGTTTTTAAAGCATATTTGGCAACACTTACTCTTTAACAAATTTTTACTGGCACAATCTGAAATAAAAACATACTATATTAATAACTTTTATTATTAAAGGACTTTTAAATAAGGGAATACAGAAGCAGATTTTTGAAAACTCGGAACTTGTCTTAATTCATACTATGAAATCCAAAAATTTAAATAAATTTTATTTCAGATAATGCAGGGTTTCAAGATTGAACAGGCGAGTATTGGACCCATAATCGATAGGCGGTCTTAGTTTTAATCGACAAAGGGACTTCCGAAAAACTGATTACATAAACAGACATAGGAGAATTCGGAACTTGACTTAATTTATACAAATAAGTCTAACATTTAAATAAAACATGTATCAGATTATGCTGGATTTCCTGTTCGAATACTTGAGCATTGAATCCACAATCGATGAATGGTCCTAGTTTTAAAAAAACATACATTTTAACTTAGTATTTGTTGAAACTACCCTTCAAATAGTACTAGTCCATACTCTCATGTAAAATATAGCCGATAAGGGACTTGGACTAGTATAAAGGTAACCCAAATGTATTGAAAAACATTGTCTATTTAACATTACGATGTCCTAGGTCTGGACCATATAACCCAGCTTTGCATCACAATGGAGTAATCTTAAAACTACTCCATGTTCACAGATACTCCCAGTAGACTAGTTTTTAAACTACTCCATGGTATACTCCAGAGGATTAGTTTTGAAGTCGTTTAAAAGAAAAACATGTCGTTTAAAAACGAAGACATGTCTTTTTTAACAATGGGATGGTCCATGATTGCATTACATCGGACCATGTTGTAAGCAGTCCATTTTATTTAAAATGGATTAAGTAGTCCAATATTACTTTCAGGATAAAAACTACTGATTGCCCTTTAACAGTACTGTTATACAAAGCGGTCAAACGGAATGATTAAGAGCAATGAAATTTGTAGTTTTAGAAAATAGTCCAAATGGCTCAAATTTTATCTGTGTAGCTGCCATACAACTGTCCTGCTAGAATGAGACGATGAAACGGGGTAAAAATTTGAGAAGATTTGGAAAATTAATTCCAATTTCGGCAGATTATGTGTACGATATTCTTAGCAGTTTAAATAGATTTTTCCCTTAAGCTTTAAAGGTGTGGTACAAACTTTAATTAAAATTATTTTAAAACTGCAACTGGTTAGTAAGAACAGAAAACGTTATATAAACTCAAACAAATATTGGAGTTTTTTGAACCTGGATCCATTTTTTTGTGTTGCGAAAGTACCGCATTTAGGTAGAAAGCTCAAGGCACTTACACAGGAAAAATTCTCCAAAATTGTTCACCCTTAAAAGCCAATTAACCAAGTAAATTAAACGATTAATAAAGTGTATTAGACGATTAAGAAAGTGTATTAAACGTTTAATAAAGTGAATTAAACGTTTAATAAAGTGAATTAAACGTTTAATAAAGTAAATTACATGTTTAATTGATACTATTAATTTGTTAACTGGTGCAAATTGAATGAATTTTTTAGTTAATATAACAAATTTATTAATTGAAATAAATTTTATATTTTTTTATGGAAGTCTTAATTTAAAAATAAGATTCATCCGAAATTAAAACATATTTTACTCTTGATCTTTCTGAACAGATACTTAATAATTTTTATTTAACGTATCCCAATACATTTTAAAAATCCAAATCCGTTTTTGACACTTAACCAAACAAGACTTTTAATTATGGAAAATTTTACGGGTATTCTCCCATTTTTTTTTTGATATTCCTGGAAATTTTTTAAAAATTGTTTTTTATAAATATTTGAATTAAATTAAAGGTTTTGTAATCTTAAATAAATCGCATGGTTATTTTAGCACTGTCGAATTTTTTGTTAAGGGCAGATGGCAAAAATTATATCGGGTTTAAACAAATTATGGTAATTAAAACTCAAACCAGAGTTCCGCAGTAGACTAATTGGTAGTGAGATAGTCTATGAAGGCAACGGTTGCGGGTTTGATTCCCGCTAGAGACTCCTGTCTGTCTCACTTTGCTCTGTAAATAGACTATAACTTGTTATTATATTTGTAACGTTTAATAAATAAAATAAGCCAAGCCAAAAATTAGAGCTGGGGACAAGTAACGGCTTTCGATATTGATCAAAATTGCCAATTAAATTGTATTGTCATTTCGATCGGTATCGAATGCCGTAGTTTACCCCCTGCTTCTTTTAGTAAGCAGTTAAAAACGATGCCATCAATAACAACAAAGTGTGGAAAATTTAGAAAAAGTACATTGTTTAAAACTTTCTGGACTAATATTTCTTTAAACATATTTTATAGAAGGCATAATTTCGAGCTTCCCGCATGATAGTCCACTTTCTTTATTTCCGTCACGATTAAGGCTTTTCCAATAATTATAATTAAATATATTTTAAACAACTTTATTTGTAGTATTTTACAATTTCGGCTTCTTCTATTCAAATGCTTATTACTTATTTGCATTTAAAATGTATAGAGAGATATTGAAATAGCTTTTAAGGTGGTGTGGTCGCTCAAAAGATGGAGTGTTGTTGGGGTAAACAAAGGATCAAAAAACATAGCACAGCATTAATTGTTTTTGAAGGGTCTTTAGTACAAACATAAAACACTCATACTTTCTATCGTTCTTAAAAAGTGCCTAATAGGAAAATTAAAAGACTTAAACTTAAATACTAAGAATACTTATCAATTGTAAGCAGATTTAAAAGCCTTGCAAATAGTTCATAATTGAAGACGATTTTAGATGTTTTTGAACATTCTCTGTAATATTGTAATATTAAAAGGGAAAGATTAAAGAAAATGTATTTTATGTACTAGCAGTATTTATCATTTTAATGTACGAAATGTTTTAGCACAAAATAAAATACATATTAAAATAAATGTTACAATATAATACTTTATAATTTTGGTTAATTACACCAGCCAACAAATATTTAACCCAACGTCTCAAAAATGTCGAAAACAGGGGTTTTTTTTAATGTAGGCGAAGATATCGCTGATGTGATGGAGAAATCATGAGTACAGATTCAGATTCAGCGCAATTTAAGGCTTTATAGAAGTATACGTTAGTGTCAGCGTTTTGACTTTATTGAAATTTTGCAGGCCTGTGTTATTTAGAACATAAAGGTTTTGTATTATGTATTTATGATAACATTATTGACGGACGAATAAGTTATTCGCAATTTGCACTATGGACATTTCTTGCCGGATATACGAAGTTTGTTGGAAAGAGAGGAAGAAGTTTGTTGGAATGAATAAGGGGAAAATAGTATGCATACATCGTCGCCCCCTTACCAACAAACTTCGTCTGTCCGTCAAGAAATGTCCAAAGTGAAAATTTCAACTTAGTTTCGTAGAACTTTGAAAATATAGAGTCATAGCTGCCAGATAAAATGATTGAAAATTGTAAAATATTGAGAAAAAATCGCCAAAATCGCTTCCATTTACTGTGTATAAAAGTTTTAACTTGTTTTACAGGCCAACCTAAGCAAGAGTGACAAATATTTATTATATATAAAAGAATTTAGTTTTTTTAAAAATAAATGTAATGCCGTTTCTTAACTAATAGCAATCAACCCAAAATAGGAAAATATTAAAAATACTGGTAGTATAAGTAAATTCTTGAAGCCTGTTAGTATTTTGTAAAGGATGTCATACATCTGGGAAGGCTACAAAAGTTTGAGAATCTAAAATTAGAGAACGAAAACGAAAGTATCCAAGAAGCAAATCAAAAACTTTTGTAAATAAGTTAAAAATTTGTCATTTGAAAAATCGTCAAATATAGAGAATATCGTCAAGTCAATATGCCATTTTTGGGCCCAGAAGCCCTACATATATGAAAATATCGATATTTAGAAATATTATAATCGATATATATCGCCGATATTAAAAATACCGATATATCGATACATCGATATTTATCTACGACTATCGAATTCGATATTTTTGAAATCTCTTTCTAATAAAATTAACATTTTAACCGTTGCTCAACTGCTTACAATACAGTTTTTTTTAAGAATTGCATCATAACTAATAATAAGAAAATAAAGGCGCTTTTTCATTGTACTTTTTCATAGATTACACAGTTCAGTTAAGAGATCACAACAAAAAAATAAGCGCGGAAAAATATTCTGGAAAGGGTTCCTAGAATTGTGCAAAGAATCGCCTTAATTATGACGTATTAGCAGCAATAGACTCATGAAAGTTGGAATATTAATAAAAAAAAAAAAAAATTTTTATTTGAGCATGTTCTTATATATTAAAAATAAAATATTGCACAGTGTACTTGTATAGTATGTGTCACAAGTTTCGTTTACCGGCAGTATATAATCCGGCATTATATAATCCCAATTAATTTTTTTAGATTTCATATGGCGAATAAACAAAAACTTTTTTATTGTAGAATTAACTGCCGGTCCCTCGAATTCAAACGAAAACTTCTTTCGCATAACTCGCCTTAAAAACTAAATTTTAAAATTGGTTTTTGCTTTAAATAAATGTTAAGCGAATGAAAGTTTCGTTCGAAATCGAGGGACAGGCAGTAAGTTTGAAAGTAAAAGAAACAATAAAAAGTTAGAATGGAATTACATGTAATATGTTTGTACATATCGCACTTGTGCCTTTAAACAGCGTCAACTCAAAATTTTTTAAATTTTCACTTTTTGCAAGAAAACGATAAACAGTGACCATATCTACCCACTGTAAAAATCTTAGATTTATGTCTCTAGTATTTTGCCTTAAAATTGCAGTTTTATCCCCATATAAAAAAAAAAGTTTTTTGTCTCTACTGAAAATTTACAAATTTTGAGTTGACTCTGTTTCGAGGAACAAGTGCGATATGTAAATATGTATTGACATAGGTATATTAAGTTTTTAAATTTGGTAATAATTTCAGCTTAATACGTTCGATACATCGATATATCGATATTTTTAATTAACAAATATCGATACTCTTAAAAAATATCGATCGATATATATCGATATATTTTTTCAATTTGCCCATCCCTAGTCGTGACCAAGGTAAACTTTTTATACCCATACCATAGTTTAATAAAAGACGATACTAAGGAAGAATCAGTAATTTTTAAGTCGGTTGTTCAATATAAATTATTTTTTACAAGCCCAGATGATGATACTCAAAGAGTATCGAAATATCGGCAACAAATAAAAATAAAAATTTATTTTCACTACTGACCTCGAGCTCGTAAGAAAAGCATTTTTATTTAAATTTAATTTTAATAAGACTTTTGTTTAAAAAATAAAGTATTCTAAACTTTTCCAGAGATTTCGCAATTCCGTTTGCGGTAACCCTGCAGTGGAAAATAGGCTTTCAGATGCGATAGAACTCATTTGAGATCTTAAGTATTTCTGCGCCATGTTCTTAAATTTTGAGAATAACATTTCTTTGCGCCAGTAAGCAAGCGGATCTGCGCCTCTAGAAAAATTAGAAGATCTAAGGTATCTCTAGACTTTTTCTTTAGTAGAACCACAGCGTAGGATGGACAGAGAATAATCCATTCCTTTTTTATTTTCTTATAGGATTTTCACAAACGCACCAAAGGTCAGCTCGTGTAGACTTATTTGAACTTTTATTAGGTGTAGAGGTGAATTATTATCATATGTAGATTTTTGTAAGGTGGTGTATATTGGTATTTGAACAATAATGATAGCAAATTTTTTTGGAATCAGTCTATATTCGTCATAACGCTCCTGAAATATCTTTCAGTGCCATAACTTTCTTATAAATGTTGCTATTGATATAAAATTTGGAGAACATGTTAAAGAATTGACGATAGGTTATATATAATTTTGTTTTGGCGGGTCCATCAATGCCCAAGTGGTGTAGAGTATCATATGTTCCGGTTTGAACGAATATACTTTTTTTCTTGTGTTTGTTTCGAAACTTTTGTAAATAATAACTTTCGAAAAATGTATCAGGCATAATTTTCAGTAGCTGTACAGTTCCGCCTCCCAGCAAGTCACTTATTCAGCAAAAGTCTTAAAGACTTGTACAGGTGGGATAGACTCGTAAATAAACCTGGTCCTCAGCCAGGATTTGGATAATGACTGAAGACTGACCGGTAGGGACTTATGCGAGTATAGTACATCTGGAATTAAATGACTACTGCAACAGATGTCGTAACGAGCAGCAAGAGAAAACTGTCTCAATGTCCTAAAATTCAGGACATTAGCGGGAGCTACCTTGAAAGCCCAGCATTAGTCTGTTTGGATGATCTATCGGACAGAAATAAGGTTGTTTCTGTTTTCAATAAGGATAAGGAAATGTTAGGAATCTGCAGTGATAACGTTTAAGAAGATGCTATGTTGGATGGGCATTGGCGCTTGGACCTCTAAGGGACTCAAATGAGCTATCCTTTTGGATGGCATCCCGATGAACCTAACCATATCGCTCATTTCGTGCAAGACCGTCACAACTCAAAATTTGAAACTTTACAGGAGAGCCTTTTTAAGATTCCAACCTATTATTTCTCACCTTCTCTTTCACTTAAATACAGTTATAAAATCAAATGTTTCTTTTTTGCTACAAAGAAAACAACATGTACAAGAGGAATGCCAAACACAAACTGAAATGTGACCTTATTGATGTTAATTGCTCAAGTTTGTTATGAGAGGTCATAGCGTCACAAGCATCTGTATTGCCGTTATTTTTTCGATAATTCTCTCCGTTCTTAGATCAATTTGAAGAGATTTAAGAGAAGAACATTTCTGCATTACTAACTCGAAAATGCCAAATTTTGAGTTGTGACGGTCTTGCACGAAATGAGCGATATTATAAGTACAGTTGCGTTCCAGCATTGAGTATATATAAGGGGAACAACCCTTTAACCAAATACTAAACCAACCAATTTCCTTAGCAGATTTCATACCTTATGGTTTAGAAAATATTCGACTCGTTCTTTTCATCTAGAAATTTAAGATAATGCTTTACATTTTTTCAAAATAGGGGATTTTCCAAAATTTAAGATAAAGTTTTATCCTGGAAAAATATTTATATTCCAAAACTATTTAAAATTCCAACAGGGTCTTTTATGTAACTTGATTTTACTGCTTCTCGGCCTTTACAACGGTTACCAAGATACTTTCGTGAAATAAAATTATATTTTTTTCTTTGTTTCTTTATTTCATTTAACTTTGCTAATGTCCTTTTCTAAGGCTAATCATGTTGCGTTTTGGCTTTTAACATTTTTCTTAAGAAATTTATTTTAAAAAATTAAATTTTTTCAATTAAAACATAATCCTACTCCAAGTTTTTCCAACAAAAGCTCTTAGCGCCTTCACTCCACCTTTACACCCTGTTTCTGATGTTCGCTCTATACTTTTTCTTTACAAGATATTAAGGAAAAATTTAGTATGATTTAAATGCGAAAAGAGGTGGGGCAAAAACAAACTCCATTTGCTTTTACTTTATATTTAGTACGCTTTCAGGCTAAAATTATGTCCTGTGTATGTATTGCTAGAAAGATGTTGTTAATATTGCTAAGAATTACTCAACAACAACAACAACGAAAACAAAAACACATTTTAAATTTTAGATTGTTGCAAAAAATAAAAGTCCTTAAAAATTTGTTAAAGATATTAATACGACTACTCAACAACAATAACAATATTAACAAAAAAAAGCAAAAAAAAAACAAAAAACAAACGGCAACAACGGAAACTTGTTTTAAAAAGGATGTTTGCTTGAATTGTTCTTAACAAGAATTTTAATTAATTTCTTTAGTTGATTCCCTTCTTGCCCTTAAACAACATAGAACTAAAGGCGCCCAAATGGTAAGTACTAAAAGTTAATTTTAAGGAATCGTTAATAATTAAAAAAATTCTTTACAAATAAAAGGCAATGTCATAGGGAAATCCTAGAAAATGGTTCTTTCAAGATCCAACTGACAAAAATATTACATCTTCAAAACTTGTCCAGTTGTTATACCATGTCTGTGAATCATAGATGGCACCCTAACACCCTTTGCACACTTCCATGCATTTCGGAGGAACGCATGACGTGCTAAAGTCCCAATTTATATTTTTGATAAATACATTGAAATTTATTGTTGAGGGAAAGCTCAAAGAAACGAGCTAGTATTTATCAAAAATTAAAAATGGTTATTTAGCACGTTAAAGAGAAATCTTAGTAAAAATAAATTTTGTCTTCCCAAAAATAACTTTGATAATGCATTCACACTTGAAATTTTTAAAGAAAACACCAAAATTTATTTGGAATTAATTTTGTTTCTTAATAAACCAATAAAGGAAAAAATTGACAAATTGTAACGCTGCTTTTAAAACAAATGCTACTTTGTCCCTGATGCCACAATAATAATATAATTTATTTCCACTTTTCTAGTGATGATACTGAAATAATTGGAAGATGTAGAATGGAATACAATGAAATAGGAACATCTTGTGATTGATTGATTTTTAGCTCTATTTATTTCTTATGAGAAAATTTTTATTTCTTATGTGAAAATTTTAACATCTTCGCAAATTGATGGTAGATGTTGACAAGTGTTAAAATCTACAAGCTTTTATAAAATTGTAATTGTAATAGAATTTGCAATACCAAGGTCACGGAAATTCGAGCCATTTTGCAAATTCGTAATACCGAATTTATTCCAATTTCGTTTCTGTATTTCCTGTGGTCTAAAAGTAGTTATTTGACTCTAATTTTTTTAATAAAAGAAAAACTTTAGAATCTAGGAATTTTTTTTTTCATAAGCTACGTTATTATATTCAACATTTTTTATTTTTCGAATTTATTCTATGAGCTAAATTGCAGTTATGTATTTTATAAAGCTTTTTGTAATAGTTTTATTCCTTAAATTTTTAGGAATGACTTTATACACTACCAGACTATTATCTTGTATCTTCCTGTTACATTTTACCTTAGCTATCCTTTGGATAGCAATGAATAATATTGTATGTACAGAAAAATTTACAATTATTAGACACCAGCAGAATGTAATGCATTTTCTAGCCCGCTACGGCCTTCGTCAGCATTCTTTGTGTCACACTGGATAGTGATACTTTAAAACTTGAATGTATTTAACTCAACTATTTTAGCAAATAGAATCTGGGAATTATTTCTTTTCATATTATATTCAACATTTTTTATTTTTCGAATTTATTCTATGAAAAAAGAAGTATGAACGGTTTAATAAGGAGATATTTACGACGGAAGGGCTTCACAAAAAACCCGAAAAAATTATTCCGCGTTCTTCAGAAGTATAGCGCTCCATTTCTTTTTGACGAGTATTTTATATTTGTTAACTTTACAAATGTCAAAGAAGAACTTACAATAACCGCAATTTTACAAACATTCAAGCATTTTCCGATAGGGCGATGACTTTTGCGCCACCATATGCATACGTAAAAAATCGGAACAATAAATACTAAAAATATTAATATCAGTCAAACTAAGAGCCAATGAAAAAAAAAAGAAAAAAAAAGTTTTCTTTAACAACGGCTATTAAACCTAAAGGAGTTGTATAATGACCCGAAAAATTAATTTGATGATACGAATATGGTGCAGCTAGAGATTTTAATTGTGTTATTAAATAGTTTGGCGAAAATAAAAATCAGATACATACGAAAAGATATAAACGTACATTAATTGTTATTCCCGCAATACAATAGGTGGAGAGGTCCCAGCAGGAAAATTTGCAACTTCTTCCTCTTTTGGGGACTTTAATGGCTAATAAGCCAGTGAGTATTTAAACGCTGGTTTAGTTTAAGTAAACTTAAATTTATATGTAGTGTAAACTCAAAAGTTGTTTATCAGTGACCCAAGTAATATATGTTGTTTAAAAAAGTAACATGTGGCAGCACTACGATAAATGTTGTCAAATTCATATGGTTTGTATTGGTAGTTGAAATGCCCAATTTTATGCCTTTAAATATGGTTTATATGTTTTCTGATTTATAGATTTATTGGTTTAAACACATTTTAAACCATAAAGAGAGTTTAACTTGATCTGATTTATTAGCACTAAGAAGGTCTACGAACTTATTCCAAATGATCTATCAAAATCGTTACCTAAATAGTTATATGGGAATATGAACGAATTTCTTCTCAAATTGACAAGAAATGCTAAACATTAACTCACTTCACATTTTGAGCAACAACAAGTTTGCTAAGAAGAGGCGTAATTGTTAGATATTTTAAGAAAAAATTATAAAAGCCTTCAAAGTAGACGCGAGAATGCAAAGCATTGCTCTCCAATGTAAAGTCGTGTTATTTGTTGGAATGAGGCTGATAGACCTTATGTCTGCAAAAAGAAGTCTCTTAACTACTTCTTTTTCCCGCTGGGATATTATGTGTTTGTGCTTATGTGTGTAACACTAACAAATTTTGGTCCTAGGACCATCGAATAACTTTTTAATTAACAGCAAACCATAGCACCCATACAAGCTTCTTTCCAGAATAAAGTATTTGTGATTGTATTTAGATATAATTTGGTCCAAAAATATCTTTTTGCAACATAATTTTTTTTTTTAATTGGTCCATTTTTGATTATAGCTCCCATTAAAATACGACTCCCAAAATAGCTCATGATGCCATAAATTTCTAATAAATGTTGGTACTGACATTAAAATTGCCGATAACAACTTCCACGATAGCTTTGGTAGCATAGGTAGGTTTATACTGGTAGGCCCAGAAATAACAATAGGTCCTCTAAAACCCTTCTTTCCAAAATCGCTTTAAAAAGAAAAAATCTCATACACCTGTTGATATCTGGACAATATTCGGAACCAGGAACTCTTTTATAATTCTTCACTACGTAACATAACATGTTTCGTCGTGTCCATGATTGTCCATGGGTAACAGATATGGTACACTCTTGAAAAAATTTCTCTATATACTGTGGTATCCTGCACCATATCAATATTTTTGTTTAGAATTGTCAAAAACAGAACAATTATTTTAAAGTAAACATGTTGAACACATAATTACATTAAATTAAATTTCGATGTGTAGACAACAATCAAAAGTTTAAAAGA
This sequence comes from Pollenia amentaria, assembly GCA_943735925.1. Taxonomy (NCBI): domain Eukaryota; kingdom Metazoa; phylum Arthropoda; class Insecta; order Diptera; family Polleniidae; genus Pollenia; species Pollenia amentaria. The sequence continues at coordinate 19,240,555 of OX031010.1, read as the reverse complement.
GAATTAAAGAAAACAAGTAAGATTGGTATTTATATGGCTACACCGAATCTTTACTACCCATCACCTTCACAGAAAAAATTATTAAATTTCTCCAATCACTAAATTTATTCCAAATTCATAATATCAAGCAAACAAGTTGTTCATTTTGCACCAATTACCAAAATGATTATATTGATTACTAAAAATTTTAAAATTAAGAAAAAATATTTTCAATAAATGATATTTTTAATTTTAAATAAAAAAGTGATCAAAAAACTTTGCTATTTCAAACAATGTATTAATTTATTTAAATAAATATTAACAATTCCCAACAACAGTTCTACATGTTTAAATTATTTTATTTTAAACGAAAAAAGTAAATTAAGATTTTTTGATATTTAATTAAAATTTTAATTGAAAATTTATTTCAAAACTACTAAAATGTTAATTAAATCAAAACTAAATTTTTAATTTTCTTTCAACTAAAAAAATAATTGATTCAATTATCACATTAATTAACTTTAAATACTTTTTAAACCGGTTTTTTAATTGATAAGACACTTTTTTCTGTGTAACAAACACACATTATCAGACAGCATTTAACAAGATAGAGTGATATATTCGACTATGCCGAATCTTCTAAGCCAATGGTGTGGTAAGAACGGAAAGTTTTAGAAGATATAAATAAATCTATTTTGAGTCAAGCCCACTTCTCTTATTCCGCCCACATTTTGTCGGATATTGTCTATTGGCTTGTTCCTCATTTGGTAACTTTGGCTCTTGCCGTTCTCCAGATATACAAAAATCTATAATGTCTTTGAATAGGTAGTGCCACGCCCACTAGTCCAACTTGTACATAATTTGGAAACTTTGGCTCTTGCCGTTCTCTAGATATACATAAAATAAAATAAAAAACAAACAACAAGGGATTTATGATTAAATTTAGAAGCAGTCGTGGTTTTTTGTTCACATCTGAGTCACTTCTGGACCGATCTGGCTGAGTTTCAATAGCAAACTTCTCTTGGATATATGTCATGTAAATATACTACTCCCCATCATATCTGGGATCCGATTCAAAGGACACACGGGTAGAAGATTTATATTGTAGAAATTACAAATGGAATGACAAACTTATTGATACCATTTGTACCTGTAAGGAAGGGTATTCTTTACAGAAAGAAAATTTTCCTAATGTGAACCGTGACTTATTTGTTGCCAGTTTTTATGCAAGAAGATAACACATTAGCGGAATTCAGTATTTAATGAAACGAGAATAATTATGTCATCATCTTCACCTAGCTATGGCATATGTATGTATGTAATACTAAATTATATATTTAAACATTATACTCAACAGGGTACGTACAACAAACAGTTTTTCCTTAAACTTATCTTCAATTCATCTTGTAAATTATGTCACATTTCAACTTAAGATGTTTTCATAGAAATTACAATTCTTTTATTTACTCTTCTTTTATTGCATTATTATTATTACTATTATTGTTATTATTATTGCAATATTAAGTCCTTTTTAGATATATTTTTAATGTTTATTTATTGGCAATTAAACTTAAAATGAAATACATGCACAAAACATTATTAATAGTTTTGTTTAAAAGAATAATTAATGTTAGGATTTTAATGACAAATCAAACAGCATGTGGACTCTTACAAATTGTTATTTCATTTCATATTTTCTCTATTTCAATTATTACTTTTTCTTCCCTTTTTGTTGTTTAATTGTTTTTACGATTTCATATGGTGACGAATATGTATTTTTTCATAGAACTTTTCTTTTAAAATTTTTTCACATAAATGTGTTTTTGAGGTGCTCGTAATTTAGCTGAGCAAAACAACTTATTTATTTTTATATGTTCATAAATTTATTGGAGAACTATTGTCGTTAGGAAATTCACATTTTTTTTAATTTTAATAACCAGGGCAAAATGTTTTTGTAACAATAAACAATTAGAACTATGCAGAAAACAACAGGCAAATTTGTTGCTTAAAGCTGTAAAAAGAAATGTTTACACTGAAAACAAATGTAGACAAAAAAAAATTACATTTAAACAGGGTGGGCCAACTTCGACTGACTGATTGGCATATTTTTTTTTCTCCCTATGATACAAAAGTTTCGCCAATTTTTTTAAAATAAACTATTGCTCAAAACTAAAATCAGTTTTAATTAAGAACTTATTCAAGTGAATTAAACTTTTAATTTATATAAACAAAAAAGTGCAGAAAATTTTGTAAATATCAAAACATATTAATTTGATACCAGGGCTGTGGTATCAGTCGGAGTCGGAGCTGAAGAGGCGGAGTTGAGGTTTTTGTGCGGGAGTCGGAGTCGTATTATTAGTACCCACAAAAACACGCGACTCAGACTTCAAAATTTTTCGGCATAAAATATTTAAAAATTTATTTTAATATTTTCCAAAATAAAAACTCCTCGATGTTGCCGATATTTCAAATACCCATTTGAAATTTTTACGTAATAATTATCTTGCTATGTTTAACCATTTAAAAGGTACTGCATCAAAAACTAGTTAGATTGCTATATTTGGCTGTGCTGAATCTTTGATACTCTCTTTATAAAAACGGACGTCAGATAAAAACTGGTTCCGGTTTAAACCAATTGGGCGACAATCAGACAGTGGTATGCTTTTATTTTTAGCAACTTGAATTAACTTGAATAAAATATCATGATTCGTAATAAAGTGATTGTCAGAGGGGAGTTTATATTAGACCCATGGTAAATTATGGACTATTCATCACGAAATACTGTTATCAAAAATCTAAATGGCACAAATTTCAATACAGTAATGAAATTTGTTTTATCGTTTAAAGTGCTTTTCCGAAGGCCACTTAATATGGGATGTAATTATTTCTGGCCTTATGAACCAAAATTGGACCACATTTTACCACAATATCTGTATCTGCTACAGGTTTAAGCGTATTTAAATAATTTTCCATATTTAAATAATATCCCATTATATGGTAAATTATGGACCAAGCTTCGCGAAATGTTATAGTGTGATTTTTAGTCCTATAAATCTTTGACGTACTAAATTGTATTACAATCGCATTATTTTTTACGTTTTTGAACATACTAAACTGTTTTCCTAAAGTAGGTTTTATATGCGGCCTAGGGTAAATTATGGACGGATATTCAAGAAATTTTAAAGTATGATTTCTAGCCTTATAACGTATACGTTCCAAATTTATTATGATAGTATTATTTGTTACGTTTTTAGGCGTGCTAAACTGTTTTCCGGGAGTAGGCTTTATATGGGGCCTATGGTAAGTTATGGACCGTTCTTTATGAAATTTGCTGGTGTGATTTCTAGTCCTATAAAACTATGACATAGCACGTTTGAATATTATGATTTCTAGTCATATAGAACGAGTTTGTGGAAAATCTTAGATCATGCCGTGCCTTATGCCACCTTTTATATTAATTTTTGTAACAAAATTGTCTATTTTTTAGGATGTTGGTTCTACAGTTTGATTCATACATTCAAATAAGGACCAGTCTCATATACATTTAGCATCAAGGTTAGAGTACGAGTTGGAGTCGTGAGTCGCACTTAAAAATTTCTGCGTTTTGAGTCGGAATCGGAGTTAGTACTTTTTCTGAAGACTCCACAGCCCTGATTGATATTATTAAATGGTTTACTGGTTCAATTTTAATTAATTTTTAATTAATACCACAAATTTTTATAATAAATTGGCATGTGCCCGGCAAAAAAACTGAACTGGCAAGTGGCTTATTAAGCAATTTTGTTTTTTCTTTTTACCCTCTTAGAACTACAATTCGAGTTGGAAAAAAACCAGCCAATTGTAGGGGAGTGTAAGAAAGAAAAAATTGACGGTTTATTGTTGTGACTTTGTTGAAGCTTTGATATTGTTAAATTTAAGACCAGAGTGTTTTAAAATTCTTATTCACTTTATAATCTTATTTGTATAATATTTTTAGCTTTTCTAAAGTCTTTAGAAAAAGTTTCCTGACGAGCTGGCCCAAGCAACCAGCGAAATGCGCATTGAAACTAGCTTTCCCAGAACAATTAATTTCAGTGTTTTTATCAAAAATAAAAATTGGGATTTAGCACGTTATAAAAAAGTTTCTATTTCCGAAAATAACTTTTGATAACAAATTTTTTAATTGAAATAAATTTTTAATTTTTTCCTGTGTAGTTGAAATCAATACTATAAACACGATAAAAATATACTTTTTTTAAAGCAATTGTTATATTAATTGATTGCAATCGATTTGATTGCAATACTTTACTTGCAATCAAATCCACTTATTGCAATTAAGATTCAATCATAACCAAAAAATATTCGTTCTCTTCAAACGAAACTCCTTCTTCTAGAAATAAATCTGACTTTGATAATTTTGAATTCGTAAATTTTTGTTTACAACCGCTTTATTAGAAAAGTTTATTATTTCGTTGGGCCTTCACTTCAGTCATGATTTCAGTGATTTGATTGCAATCAAATTGATTGAAATTAAATAAATTGTATACAACGATTTATAAAAAGAATGATTGCAGTTACAAAATACTGCTATGTTGACAAGATTTCAGTTTTTTTCAGCTCTGCTACTAATATAATGGTCTCTTTTAAAGCCCGATAGAACTTTAAATTGTAAAAAATAAAAAAAAAATCCAAATTTTATTAAAAAAAATTTTCTTTTATTACCATTTGAAATTTTTTTCGCGGCGTAACCCGTTTTGGACGTCTTATTAAGAGTTATTTTTCAACATTTCAGGCTGTATTTGGCTTCAGTGCCTCAGTTGTTAGTGGTTTATCAGCACAAGCCAGTAACTTGACGTAGCCCCAAGGAAAATTGTCGAGTGGTATCAAATCACACGATCATGGAGGCAAATTGACATGTCTCGAATTGATTTCTCAAAATCAACTTATCGCCAATTATTAGTTTCACTAAGTCGATGGTGGGGATCGCCGTATGGTACGTAGCGCCATTCTGTTGAAATCACATCCCATGCGGATTAATGGCATTCATTTTTGAGAAATAGAATGTGAGAAATATTTCTGTTTATAAGTTACTTTTTATATTCAACATTTTTTTTTTTGGAATAAAAAAGCTTTATAAAATTAAAATTTACCCAATGGAATTCATTCGAAAAATAGAAATGTTATCCATTTTTTAATAAATAAAATTACTGTTTATGGTGCGGTTTTATCGGAGATTTGTAGGGATTATCTTAAGGATATTTCACCTTCTGATTTTACATCCTCCGATGAAATCTGGTGCAGTCAAAAATCCAAAATTGACAGAACCGATATGTACGATTCCTTGAAATCGGGCCTGACCAGAGATCCTATCTGGTACCACCGGAGCCAGTAGCGCGTGGTGACACGGCACCAGACTGACTATTGGTTGAGGATTTCAATATTTCAGGAAGATTGTCTTTGTGGGGAGATTTACTTTTCCGTTGAAAATATACTTTCGGGGATAACATGATGGCTGTGGTTTACAACACCCAAATTCGCTGGAAGGGAAATCCTGAAAACCACCCCTCAAGAGCTAATTTTTCACCACTTGTTGGAAAGTACGGCCTGAGGGACTGATCGTCGCTAAGTGGTGTTGCTGCTCCACATATTCTGTTAGCATATTTCCAAAAGTAGCGGATTTAAGATACCCCTAGCTCCTAAACAAAGAGCTAGTCTATAATATCGAGACCTTGCCGCATAAAAAACTTAAGGGACAAAAACACAATTTTACAGGAGAAAGTTTTTTTTATTATATTTTGTAAAATTTTGTATGAAGGTGGGCGCTTAAGCTTAAATTGTTTTTGCTATAAAATCGTAAAGGAGCCTTATGAGACCATGACATTTAAGGATGTGATGCAAGTGTGGCCAATAAATTTATTTGCTAAAAAAAAAACGCAAATTGAAAATGATGTCGAAAGTTATTTTCGGGAATACAAAATTTATTGTTAATAAAATTTCTCTATATGACATGCTAAATTCCCAATTTTTATATTTGATTAAAACACTGAAATTGATTGTTGAGGGAAGCTAGTTTCTATGCGCATTTCGCGGGTTGCTTAGGCCAGCTCGTCCGGAAACTTTTTCCAAATCGGTTAAGCTATGTTGCGGTAAAGGTTCGATATTGCCAAACTATACACTCAAATTGCTAGCTGTGTATGTTGGTTGTTCCCAAACCCGGGGGCGGTGTGTAAACGCATTGCTTATTTGCTAAGATCCACCATGATATAAGGCCATATGGCAGCTTCTCATGTTAATCTTTCCCATATCTGATCATGGTGCAGCAACGATTTTTATTGTCCGTAACCTGTGCTTCGGCTTCATTTTTAAAGAAATAAGGTGCGATTATGCAACCAGCGTATAAACCAAGTGGCGCATTTTTCTGGATTTAATGGAGTCTTAAGGCTAATGCTAACCCTTTTGTTAGTTCTATCGTCTTAAAAAAAAATTCCAAGAAGGTATGAACAATTCAGCGCAGCTCAAAATCGATGTTTTTTTATATTTTAGTAATTTTGATTCTCAGTGGAGGTTAACAATGGCACAGTTGAATATATAAGTTTTTATTATTTGATTTATCATGAAAAGCAATTTTTCACTAGATCACAAAAGCAGCTAAAGGATAAAGATCTTAACAAATTCATTTTGTAAATTGAGAAATTTCAGATACTCCTTTTTTCTTTTAATCCACTCAAAAAACATTAATCATTACTATTGTGAGTTAATTAATTGTTAAAGTAACATAATAAACAAAACATAAATTAAATTATTTAATAGATAAAAAAAAACAGAAATAAAACATTCTTAAGACAAATAAAGCAACACCTTTGACACACAAAAAAACGTGACCAAAAGGCTTTAAACTCTTCAATAAGTAGCAAATACTACCTGCAGGGATAAGAAAAATAACTACAACTAAAATTCAAAATAAAGAATACGAAATGCAATTAATCATTAAAAAATAGAAAACAAAACACTAGAACAATGAAAAATTTAAAATGTAACAAATAAAAAGAAACAAAATATTCATATATAAAACATTTAAAAAACACAAGCTGCCTGCAAAACAAATTGAATTAGAACAAACACATACACATGCATATCAGCAGGATACATTCAAGACGTCCTAACAACAAGGAATATTTGGCAAAAACTGGAAAAAAACAAAAATGACCATCACATTTTCAATTGACAAGTGCTCAGACAAATGACTGATGTCCACGACGAGCGGCCTTTACTCTTTGCATGTAAGCGGCACAAAAGATTATTGCAATATTGCTGCATTTGTTGCATTTACTACATGTGGCGTTATTTATTGTTATTTTTTTTACTTATCCCGTTTTGTTTCTAATGATACTGGCCAAGATAAGAGCCTGCTCTATTTTCATGATGATGGTTAGTATCTAGAGGGGGTTTTTTTTGAGTCTTCACAGAAGTTGAGAAAATTTTTCTTCGTTCCAGGAACATTTTAAGTGTTTTAAATGAAATTTTGTTGCATCTTGGAAATTTTTTGATGGATATTTTTAACAAATGATGGAATAATGTTTACTATACAAACAAAAATTATTGAAAATTTATCTTATCAATTCACCTGTTTTGTCTGGCTTTAATTTTAATTGTAGTATTATTTTTTTTAATACTTTAAATACTCAGACACGGTTTAAAAATACTTTATCAAGTGAATGTCAAAATGGTTAACAACAGGTGCTTTCATTAAATTAAATCAATCATAATTGTAAATATCATAAAGGATAAGTATTCTCCCCTAGATTTATATTTGCTCTTGCCACTATCCATTTTCAATACAAAGAAAAGTTTATTTAAACTAAATTTTATAATAGTAGCTCGAAAATCTTATTTCATAGACGACTTTAGATTCGGTTAGAGCCCACACTTTAAAATCCTTATTCCTGCACGTAAAAGTGGTATGAGCAGTTTTGTCAGATTTGTTTAAGCTCCATCGCCAAGCCGGATGTCAAAAAAAAAATTTTTTTTTAAATATTTTTTTGTAGTCCCAAGTATTCTTTTTAAATTGACATACATCATCTTCGTATGTGCAGTAGTTTTTGAAATATTAAAAAAATTAACTCAACACATTCGGCTAATTCGGCGAAATTATGACATTTTGAACTTTTGCAAAAAAATTTAAAAAAATTTTTTCGTTAATATATGTTCCTTATAGGATGAAAGGAACCTTCACACCAAATTTCATTCAAATCGAAGGGGGTCGGGTCCCCCACACTTGGTCGATTTGACATAGAATTACCCACATATATATTATTATTTAAGCTACCTCCCATAAAACTATCACCGCTTTTTTTACAAATCGAATTAGAAGTTCCCATTATAATTAAATGGAAAGTGTTTCTCGTTTTAAATAAATTAAAAAATTCAGTTCAATAATTATTGATCTAGGAAAGGATACTAAGGCCGGGTGTTTGGGATGTGGATTAAGTTTACACTAAGTTGAACGTACTCTGAAATTCGGATTTTACTAATTATTTAATAATTTAACTAGACCTAGTTTAACTGAGATCTCAAAAACCCAGCCTAAACGTATTTGAAAATTTAAGCACAAAAAATCAGAAAATCGTAATAAAACCAAATTTTTGTGACTTAAATAAGAGATATAACACATTTTTGCATAAAACTTTTGAATCCTCTTTTAATAGAGTGTTTTTGCCAAATCATTAAAAATCATTACCAATTAATAACAAAAATTAAAAACTAATAAATCTAATAAAAAAAAAAATAAATAATAAAAAATGAAACACTAATAAAGCTTTTATTAAACCGTGGTATTAAATGTCCACACAACGCGTTCCATGCGTTCCATGAGTTCTTTAATAAAAAAAAACAAAAAAAATTTTGGCAAAATTCAGCACACAAACATATTTATCGATAACATTAAAAGTAAAATATTATTTGCCATCGTTGGTTATCAAAAATCGCTTATAGAAAGTAAACTTACCAGCGTACTAAATTAAAGTTTTTTATACTTACTTTTATTACAAGTCTTACTTAAAAATTCAAGTACTAAAGTACCTTAAACAAACCAAAATGGCATTACTTTCGAAAACCAATCCTGGAATTTCTTAAAAAAAGCATAAAATTCTTATATCAAGTAAATAAAAGCTTGAACTTTTCGTTAGTCGTGCACTCTATATTCGATATGCATGCATACGCGTATGTTTGTAAAAGTTTGCTGTACAATACACAAAGGTAAAAATTGTTTTCTTGTTTTGTGTAGAAAAAATAATAACATGTTTCATGTTTCAAAAACAAAATAAAAAGCTAAAATTCCTGAATTCTATTTGTTAAAATTATTTAGTTAAATACATAAAATTTTTAAATTAGAATGATTACGAAAATCATATCGGGCATGCTGCTGGGGTCTTATAATTGGGATCTCTTCTGTTAACAAAGGGGGAAATAAAACACAACAAAGGTTGAAAAAAGATGTGTTACGAACGTGTGGTGTGGTTAAATATATAATAATATTCTCTCAATCTCTTGTAGTCTGGGGTGTAAGTGTTAAGGTTAGAATCAACCTGCTTTTGGATTATTTCAAGCACGAATTCAGAATTAAATCAACTTAGAAATTATTGAATCAAGCACAGTTTGAGATTAATTTTTATCCTGCTTTTACTTTTGCTTTTGTCAATTTTTACTTCCGTCAATCCCGACTCGGATTATTTTAAGTTTTTTATTTAAGTAATAATCCGTACTTGAATCAAGCATTCTGTACTCGATTTCAGGAATTCCGTATTTAGCGTACTTGTGACACCTCTTCGGCTTGATTCAAGTACAGACGCAATGATTATTCTTTTCAGTGCTTGTGTACGCATTATATGCATTTTGCTGTGTAATCATTTAACTTTTTGAGAGATTCATTAAGCCCAGCACCGTATACCCCTGCAGCTAACCGAATATAATTGTTGGTGCCAGACCCAACTTTTAGAAAAGCAATCGACCGTCTGTCCAGGTTGTCTGTCAATTTTAGCCATGTGCTCAGAGAACAGGTCACAAATTTGGAGATTATATGATAGAATTTTGTTTAAACATACTTATGTGATACTTGAAACAAGAACGATGTTAATTGAAAATGTTTGGAATCGGTATATAATTTAACATCAGTCCTATATAAACCCCCTCCCTAAAATCCCTTTATGATGAAAAAGATCTCATATATTCAGATGTACATATCAAGATACTATTACAAAAAATTCTTCTATAAATCTTAACCTCATTACGTAATTTTGTTTTGGTGGGTCATAATTGCCTATGGGTCCGAAATAGGACAGCCTCTTGTAAATTTGAGTGTAAACACTGTGGTGAAGGGTATCCTATGGTCGGGCTTTAACGACTATACATTTAACTTTTATTATTTGTTTCATTATTTTTCATGTTTTTTTAAGTTTGTGTCACATCTTGCTTAATTTTCAGTCGTATACTATCTATACCTATAGATGTTACTTAAAAAATATATTCAAAAAAGAAGAGGATTTTTTCAAATATTTCGATTTAGTTGTACTGATTATCTTTTAAAAAACTACTCGTATTTCACAGCAAGTTCTTTTTTGTTTGCGTGATAGAATTATTTAAATTGTTTTTCTTTTATTTTCTAAAGTAAACTCTAATTAGGTTATATTTATGGTAATGTGTTGCTTTAAAATTCCTGAAGTCCTTTTAAACATAAAATTTTAATATTTTTTAAACTCCCGTAATTCATTTGATATTTACTCCAAATAAAAAAAAAAACATAATTATAATCCTTAAATTTACCACTAAAACTATTAACTAGAGAAGACAAAAAAAAATGTTACAAAATTAATTTACACCTGCTAACTGACACCCAAATTCAAAACCCCATCATTAAACATGAAAAAAAAGTAGAAAAACAAGAATTTTTTTGACGCGCCGAGTCATACATAATTAACAAAATAGTTTTAATAACAAGTTAAGAATTGAAGAAAAGCCGCTCGCTAATGAAAACCACAAAAAAATACAAACTAACAATAAAAAATAAAGACAAACGACCACACAATTTCCAATAGAGTAATCGAAACACAACTCAAGCTGCAAACGCAACTCATCCTTTTATTTCGAACATCAAGGATTACGACATTTTGTTGGATATAATTGGATCAATTTTAGAGGAAAATTTATGAGTTCAAGTCATAGACGTACACGGTAAAAAAGATAAAAATACAAAAAATTTTTTAACTATTTTGAACAGGTGAACTGAAGCCGCCACTAAAACTGTGTTATTAGACAAGAGGTTTATGTGTCACTATGGGCCGGCCAGATAATGATGCGCACGCAATTGATGGGTTTGTTATACAATTTGTGATACACATAGACACACTCTTTTCCCTTTTACTTCATCTATTGTCTTTTGTATGTGCATTAAGGACAAAATCAAAATCTTTAGAATGATTATAATCATTGTTACTACTGGTAGTTATGGCTGTATTACATTCATTGTATAATACAATATTAAAGTACGGGTGTTTATGGCGTATTCCCTATTGACCCTTAAATAAAAATGCGTTCTTATTTTTGTTGTTGTTTCATTATTGGTGTGAGTTTTTTTTTGTCCCCCCGAAAACAATTTTTATGACCATCAAACATTCAAATACTTAAACACCAAGCTGGAGGACATTACTTTTTTTTTTTGTTTCAAACAAAAGGATGTATTTTGAAGAAAAAGTTAACAAGAAGGCCTACATTTACTTTATATAGTCTGTGGCTTATAATGAAAGAGGTAAGAACAACTATCAAGGACAATAGCAACAACAATGTAAGGAAAACAAAGTTAAGTGTTTCCTTATAACGCAGCACGCACATTTTATACAAGTATTTGTTACATGAGCAGAGCTGTCTAACCTTTAAAACAGTATATCAAGGCTTTTCATGATATCAATTCCAACTGTCCATTTTTACGCCCTCGCAAATGAACGGCCAAAAAGTGTATGAGAATTCATTTACACAAAGTTCGTAAAATTGTGTAACAATTTTGCCTTGTGAACTTGCGCCGTTCAATTGTATACAAACAGATTTTTTTAAGGCTTACCGTCATTTTCAATGGATTTTTGAAAATAAATTTCACTTTTAAATCACAAATTTAAACTTTCCTTTTTATATATTTTTATTTATTTTTTTTAAACTTATTTTTGTATTTTTGATGTTTCTTACATTATTGGCAGTAATTCTTGTAATTTTACACAACAATTAAAAAGGGTACTCATTAAACGAGTCTCGCAAGTTTGCCCATTTGCACAAGTGGCTTTTTTTATTTGGTTTAAATGGATTTTTTATTTTAGTATTTATTGTTTTTATGCGAAACCAAAAACAATGTTGCGAAAAATTGTCACCCGATATTCTTAGACTGTATTTTTTTTAGTAAATAACAAATTTTAGTTTTGCTTTGTATTGTGTTTATTTAATGTCAATTTTTTTCTTCATTGAGTAAAAAATATGATATCGGTCAAGTGGCCGCAGTCATATACTCGTGACTTCAAGAAACCCTACAAAAAGAAGTCAAGAATGGATGAATCGGGTGACACAACGAGAGATTCGGAGACCCGGAAATGCAGCCCTCAGAATTTTGGTTAAAAAGCGTGCAGTATGCGCCGTTGCTCCATCTTGTCAAGATGAGATAGGAGAAAATCGTTGAGAATGACTTTGTTGTTGTGCTTGCCGTTTACATTAGTCGTTTGGCTCGCGGAGGGTTCGTAAAACAATAAGACCCAAAGATATCTCCAGCGTAAGCACCACAGTTTTTTTGAGTGGGTGTAATGACTCTTCGTGTGTAATAGGCAGGTTTTCGGTGCACCCGCAGTGATAATTCTGAAAATTGGCCTGTAGTGATCGTCATTTATCCAACTTTACTGGAATGAACAATAATCTACTTGTTAATTTATAATTTTTTTATTTTTTAATATTTTATAAAAATTAAATGAATTTATTTTATTATTTATAATTTTCTTTGACTGAATAAAAAATCATAAAAGTAAAATCAAATTTGATTTAAAAAAAAATAAAAATTTAATAAAAAATTTTAAAATTAAAAAAGTAGATATCCAGTAAAGTTGTATAAATGACGATCACTACATGCCTAGTCGCTAATAAGGATTTTCAATGGAAAGTTTCGCAAAAAATAACAAACATATATTCAAAACAATTATTACGCGTTCTTGAGGAGTACAGTGCTCCACTTCTTATTGATGTGTATTTGGTATCTGTTTACTTCACAAATGTCAGAGAAGAACTTTTACTTTACTATCATTTGCTAAATTTATAGCATCTTATTGCAATCATCTTATAATTTATAAAATCAGTTCTAAGCCCTTGTCCTCAGCTAAGTTAAAAATTCCCATGGTCATATGGTAAACAACGTAAAATATTATTGTAAAATTTTAAACATATAAATGGTTACGACAAAATATTACAAGGTTGTGGGTAATATTATGTAGAGTATTGATATAGCCATAAGTATAACACAGCGGAACAAAATTGAACTTTTTGTATGTTGATTGGAAGTTTGATGCAATTTTTTACTAATTTAAGGTCGCTGATTTCAAATTCAATCTCCGTTTTTCTCTATTAACTCGCATTTTTAAGTTACAAGTACTAAACGAATTTTTGACTTTTTTACAAAAATTAAAAGTTCAAAAAATCATAGCTTCACTCTTAATGAAAACAATGAAATTTTTGCAAATCACAAAAAAAATGGCTGAGTAATGGTTGTTTACGTAAAAAAAAATAAATTTAATTTTAAAAATCATGAAAAATCCAAAACATAAAAATGTAAAAGTCTTATGACTTTCACTTAAAGTCACATTAACCTGTGAATAAAATGAGATATAGATAATAAAAATCGATGAACGCGTTTCACTCTTATTCACAATCAAGTGAAGTGAATAGAAAATCAGCAAACACACACATTAAAAAAATTTTATTTTTGTATGGAAATCGCTATTTTTATTAATTTAATTGTCTCAGTAAAATGGGAATAAAATCAAAAGTTGTGCACCGATTACAATGAAATAAAGCTCATTTCACTCGAAATATGTTAAGCTAAGTCCCGTTTTCACGACTTACCGATAGCTAAAGGGAGGATTATATCGGCCGTATAACAAGTGTTCCATTATTCCAACTTTACTTTAACCTTAAGTGAGCGATAAGTTAAAGGAAGGTTTATCCTACCTGATAGGTTAAAGTAAAGTTTTAATAAGGGAACACTTTTTATACCGCCGATAAAATCTTACCTTTAGCTATCGGTAAGTTGTGAAAACGGGGGTAAATGTTTTTATACAAAAACTGTGATTTGCCGAAATATCAGTTTTTATGAATTTTTAAATAAACAATTTTTTTTTTAATTGTTCTTTTTTTTAAAAAAAAACTTCAACGATATCTCTGAAACTACTGGGCAAATTGTAACAATGTAAGCACGGCTTGAAGATAATATTGTCAACGAATTTGGTTTTTTTTAAGTGAATATGGTGCACCGTTTTCAAGTTATTGCTATTATGGAGTAGAAGTGTCTTAATTTTGGAAATAACGGGATATCGAAAAGTCGAGCTGATAGTGCTGATTTGAATTCAGCGTTCCAAATAACCATAAAAACAACATTCAGATCTTAATCAACAAAAACCCTATTCCCTTGTTTTATCATAGATAACGAAATATTTTTCCATTTGCTGCAACTCTACTGAATGAGTTGTCCGTGATCTTATAAAAGCATATTTTTAACATGAACCCACTACTAAAATCGAGTAGCACAGTCTGATTTATAAATAACACCAAATAAACCTCCCCACACTACAGATTGGTATCCTTCTACTCAAATATCCTTTTCATACATCCTACCACCACGAGTGGTAAATTTGGGTATATTAAGTTATTCATTCCATGTGGAACACCAAAATATAATTCATCTAAAGGGGTCTGTGCACGGTCGAAATTCTTGTCATGCAGGCGAATTCACTCGTATACGTGTGCTGGACGTAATATTCGCCTTCATCTTGAAATTTGTGGACTTCACATCCAGCATTGTCGGTGTCACACATACAAGCACATTTTAACTAATACTACCATAGCGCTTGATAAGAAATTTTTTATTAAGAAGATAATAATTGTATCATGAATTTCGAAAAGGGTGCAGGTATAATTTTGTTGAAATTGAGTTTTTTTGCTCTTGTTGGAGATACACACATAGACCGATATACTGTGAAAATAAAGGGTCCATATATTCTTTCCACAGCGGTAAAAGCCACCGGTTTTTTAAAACGAATTTCGAAAAGGTATCATTTTCATATTTAATTAAAATATTCAATACATGTGTTTAAGTTAGCAATGGAAAGAAAACAACCTTGCATTAAAAAGTTTTACAGTGAGAGGTAAGTTTTAAATATGTGGTCAGTTTGATGTGAAAAATTAATTTTGATTTTGCCACTAGTAAAAAATCTGAATTGTGACCACCGTTTCAGGAGAAAAATTAAAATAAGTACACAATTTTGTTTAACTTCATTTTTTAAATGAGTGAATCCAGCTACTCGGAGGATAATGATATCCAGATTGCCCATTTCCCTAATTGGTATGAAGACATTCTGAAACAGTCTACCAACATGTATTCACAGCAGTGATTTTATACTTAGGGAAAAATATCTTTTCTTAGGGGTATTTTGAAATCATTATAATGTAGGGACTTTTCAAAAATGACGCAAAACTGTACTTATTTGGCAATCTTTTTGGATTTTTGACAAAATACCAAAATTTTTTACGACAACATTACAAATTGTTACCCTTCTTTGAGTGATCGCTTGCTCTCATTTCAATTTTAATTTTAAAGTAAATTTATGAAACTCTCCTTTTTGGAAAAATTTAATTTTTCAAAGCAATTAACAGAAAATTTGTTAAAGTCTTCAAAATTAAAAATTTTAAAGAAAAATTAATTTTACCCCTTTAGTCAAAATTACCTATCTTTAATTTATCACTGCCACATGATAATACAGATAGCGAAAGGTTTTTACACACCTATTAAATATTTGACGTCCTCACGTAACTACTAGTTTTATTAAAAAAATATTTGCTTTTCCAAAATGTTTGGCTAGTCAAATATCATTTAACAGTTTCTAAATTACATTATACAATTTTCTCTTCACAAATAAAGTTAAGTAAATCAACAGAATTTGTTAAAAAACATAAAGCTAAAGTTTAATCAATTTACTGATCATGAATGTACCTGCCAGTACACCGAAAATCTTTTTAAAAAATGGTATCCGTACACCTGTACGATTGTCAAATAGTGATTTTTTTCGAAATGTTCTTACTGTTCCTTTATAATAAAAAGCTTTCGTTAGAAATGTTCTTTTATTAAAATTTTTGAGTTCATAAATGAATCTTTAAAAGGGTTAATCTTCTCTTAAAACGTAAAAAAAATATATTAAAACGCTATAGATTATCTGAATATCTGTGTGTTTCAATAAATTACATACACTGAAGATACCTTATTGCTACTAAAACTACGAAAATAATTTTCGAAAATTGATCGTCTTCGGGAACTTTATCACAGACAAAAAATGTTCAACAATTAAAGAATTCATCATATATAAAATCAGTTTTAATAAAAAACGTAATCGAGTACTTTAAAGGTTTAATCAAGTGAATTAAACGGGTAATCAAGTGAATTAAACGTTTAATCAAGTGTGTTAAACGTTTAATTTATACTATTAAGTTGTTTACTGGTTTAAGAGATATTCAGTTTTTTGTGTATCCTGAACACTTTGAATATTTGTAGCTGAGCCCTTTTCGAAATTCATGCTTCAACTATATAATAATTATACATTTCATAATATTTTTTAAAACGTTAAACCAAGAAGAAGAATTTTCATAAAATTACAATTAACTTTTAAATGACTAGAGTTTGCTTTATTTTATTAAATTTGGTGCAAAATTGGCAAAAGGTCGCATTTAACGACTTCCAAAAAACGAACTAATACGCCTAAATCCGTTAGTTAAGTTTACATGACTAACCACTCCACACTGCCAAATTTTGTAGGGGTAGGTTCAAAATTAACTAAAAAAAAAGATTTACTGCCTACTTTAAGAAAATGAAAATAAAATTTCGTTTGAAAAATTGTATTGAAAACAACAACAAAAATACGAAAAGTTGTTTTTGTTATAATATAATTTCTCACACGAAATTTTGTTTTACTTTCTAAAAACTGGCAGTAAATTCGTTTTAAATTATAATGGATTACTCTATTGATATACAATTTGGCGCAAATTAGTTTCATTTGAACATAAATTTTAATAGTTATTTTTGTAAGGATTGGTCCATAATAAATTATAGATCATATATTACGATTTATTTTATATTGACTATACTGCAATTTAAAAGAATACTTTTATTATTAGCAAATCAACACAACTTTCATAATAGTTGCGACCCATATTCGTGATAGGGATAGTAAAACATATTTATAAAAACTTATAATTAAACTAAGTAAATTAAATTAATAGTAAATGAATTGTCTAATAATGTATCTTAACCAATTTGGAATATTTATTGGCTCACTATGACTTAATAAATAAATAAATTTTGCTACGATCGGTTTACAACTTCGGTTCTATAAAAAAATCATTTGCGAAAACCATTTTATTCGCCTAAAATCCCAATAGTTAACGATATTTTCATAACATTTTGAAAAAAAATTTGTTTTCCATCTAAATAAACCTAAAACCCTAATGGTAATTACTTGAAGTAAAAAAATAAAATTTTATAATGATCATTTCATAATTAACCATAAGCCTTTTATTAAGACTACTTTCCAAAAAAAAACTTTAACACTTATAAAAGCAATCGTATAAGATTATTGTCGAGAAAAGAGTTGAAGGTAACTTTAAATACAGCTATAAATCACTATAGTTAAGATCGATCCACAATTGTTAACAGCTGCTATCTAAAACCAACTCCAAGAAAATAGATTCTTAATTTAACAATTAGTATAGCGGTTATTTTATTCTTAATTTTTTTTAATTCAAACAAAAAATTTCAGTATCATAGAATTTAGCACAAAAAGTTTACTTTTTACATTTATTGTAGCGATATTCTAAATAAATATTTAAGTTTATGTTGGAGGGCATCCAAGATTCGGCCCAGCCTTATATGTATAGCATTCTAACTTGTTACTTAAATTAAACGACAAGTCCATTTCTTTGCTCGTATCTACTTGTTTTTATCTGCAACTTCTAATCATCGAAGTTATTTTTGTGTATGTACAGGGTAGTCCAAAAGACACCAAGAGGTTTAAATGGTCTACAACTTCATTAGTTAACTAATATTTTGTTTTATTGTTATTTAAGATTATTTAAAAAAAAATTTGATGAATTGAAAATAGAATGTATAATTAAGCAACGAACTAAATCCGGCAATCAATTGCTTCTGCGCAACGAACAATATTAGCAAGAGTAATAGATTCGGTTTAGCCGAATCTTGTTAACCTTTCAATGTTGTGCGATAAGAACAGAAAATTATATAAGTACCGTTTTTAAGATATTAATAAATCTATTTTGTGCCACGCCCGCTTCATCAATCCCGCCAATATTGTCAGATGTTGTGTATTGATAACCAAGATGCTTGTACCTAATTTGGAAACTTTTACTCTTGCTGTTCTTCAGATATACAAAAATCATTAATGTCTTTGTAAGAGAAGTGCCACGCCCACTCCTCCAATCCCGCCCGCATTTTGTCGGCCGTTGTGTATTGATAACCAAGATGCATGTATCTAATTTGGAAACTTTGGCACTTACCGTTTTTCAGATATACAAAAATCTAAATTGTCTTTGTACGGGAGCAGCCACGCCTACTCCTCAAATCCCGCCCGCATTTTTTCGGATGTTGTGTGTTGATAGCCCAAGATGCCTGTACCTAATTTGGAAACTATGGTACTTACCGTTCTTCAGATATACAACAATCTAAATTGTCTTTGTACGGGAGCTGCCACGCCCACTCCTCCAATCCAGCACACATTTTGTGGGATGTTGTGCATTGATAACCGAGATGTTTGTACCTAATTTGGAAACTTTAGTTTTTGCCGTTCTTTAGACATGCAGAAAAAAAATAAAAAAGAGCAACAAGGGATTTATCGATAACAGAGGCAGTCGTGCTTTTTTGCTCATATCTCAGTCATTTATGGACCGATCTGGCAGAATTGCAATAGCAAACATTACAAGAGTATATGTGGCATAAATATATAACAACATAATCACCATAATTTCTGGGGTATTTGGAAAATCCAGTTCAACATACATACGGACAGATGGACATCGTTGAATCAACTTCGCTAATCCTAAGGACCCAGGATATTATACTTTATAGGGTCTAAGATCAATATTAAGAAATAACAAACGACAAACATTTTATCTTCGGTGAAGTGTATAATGACGGAAGAAGGAGGGCAACGGAAGATTCTACGATAATTCACCAGCAGCAATTTCCACTTAAGTGTATAGTTTAATGAAGTATATCATCCGATAGAATTATTGGTACAGTGATTCTCATAAATATTCGGTTTTTATATTTCAGTTTTTGAAATCCGAAAATTCTTAATGAATATAATGAGGAGTTGAAATGAATAAATATTACTCCAACTGTTAAGCATGGATGAGGAAGTGTAATGGTGTGGGGCTGTTTATCAGCGAATGAAGTTGACAAACTAGTACTTATCGAAAGCATTTTGAACAAAGAAAATTGAAAACAATCTGCAAAAAAATGGGAATCGCAAGAACTTTTAAATTGTATCAGGATAACGACCGTAAACATAATGCCCACGTTGTTCGGGAGTGGTTGCTTTATAATTGCCCAAAAGTGATTAATACGCCTGCTCGATCCCCAAACATGAATCCCATTGAAAATATATAGGACCATTTGGAACGCCGAGTCCGCGAAAATCCCGTTTCTTCGAAAACCGAACTCAAAAAAAAGGCTGCAGGAAGAATGGGATAATATCAGTGGTGATTACTTGCTAAAAATTATTGTTGACATGCCAAATTGTCTTTCTGAGGTTATAAAAAATAAAGACTATCTAACCACATATTAGTGTATTTGTTCAAAATGTTTCTTATTATTATTTAAACAATAATGTTATATGTGCAAAAAACCGAATATTAATGAAGTGTGAATTATTTAAGTTTTTTTGTTTTTGTTTTTATTAATATTGTTTGTTCAATATTCATGGGTGCCCCGGTAGGCACCTGAAATAAGTTTTTTCTGATCCCTTAATATATATTCACAGAAAAAATTAAAAATATTATCTAATCACCAAATTTATACCAAATTCATAATACCAAGCAAACAAGATATTAATTTTGCACCTATTACCAAAATGATTATATTGATTACTAAAAATTGTAAGTATTTCAAACAATGTGTTAAGTTAATTTATTTAATTTAATATTGGCAATTCCCAACAAAAATTCTACAAGTTTAATTTATTTTATTTTAAACGAAAAAAATCTATTAATATTTTTTGATATTTAATTAATATTTTAATTAAAAATTTATTTAAAAACAATTAAAATGTTAATTAAATACAAATTATATTTTAAATTTTCTTTCAACTAAAAAAATAATTGATTAAATAATCACATTAATTAAATTTAAATAATTTTTAAACTATTTTTTTAATTGATAAAAAACTTTTTTCTGTGTTATGAATAAAAAAAAAATAATATCCCCGTTATTATTTTATTTTCTATTAATTTTGTTGACTTTTAATAATTCAAATGAATAAACCGAATATTAATGTGAGTCGGTATACATATTTGTTTGGGGCTTAGTAAAGTAAAACAGAGTGTTGCAAAATTCAACTTAAAAATGTAGTTTCAAAAAAATGAAGCTACAGCGCATACCGAAAGTTAAGCAGTTACCTGTTACGTTACGTTCTCGTTGAACGCATTTTTTTCAAATCAAATTGATTTAAATTAGACGCTGTGGTCACCAGATTAAACCGTCAAAAAATAGTATTTGTAAAGGTGTTTAAGCTCTGTATATCTTAAAAAACGTCTAATAAAGAGTGTGACTATGCGAAGCTATGAACGGACTTACGCAGCGTTATTTTTAACGTCTATATTAAATCAATTTGCCATTCTTTACCAAAGGCTTAGAAAAAGTAGTAAATTAATTGACTTTAAAATAAAGAAAATAATCGACCAAGCAAACGCCTTCGTTTCTTTTGGCGCTCCCTGTATATACTATCCACAACTGTATGTGGGTATGACATAAGTATGTATTTATTTTATGTGACACAAAAAAAGCCAAAAAACTCCTTCACAATTTTATTATGTATCCCCCCAAACCCCATATTTTCTTTAATGCTTTGATTTCTTTTCCTAAACCTGGTTGTAATTTCGCTTAGACGATTATTTTTGTGTTTGTGAGCGAGTTCTTTTTTTGTCCTTAATAAGCAAAATGATAGACTTTATTTTTATACATTGTCTGGCAAAGTTAAAGGATACATTTTTTATACATTTTATACATGTTGTTGACTCATTGTTTGTGTTGTAAAGATGACTTGGTTTAACCATTTGCTGGTTTCTGTTTGTAGCCAGTTGAAGGAGTAGTCAAATAATAGAATAGAAAACTGAGGCAGATAAAATTCTATGTTTTGTGGCATTGATGTAATTGTGTGACATTGTGTCACATACTCTCGTATTTGTATCAGGAAGACATTGAAAATGTCTTTTACATGCATGAGACAAATATAAACACACTCTTTCATAGTCATACAAATATATACAACATATACTCGTAGATATATTTTTTTATAGTTGAAGTCGTAATCGAATTTCCAATGAAACGTTAAATTATAAGTTGTCATTGTCATGGATGTCCGTTTACTTCTATTTCTTTGCTTTCTCGTTTATTTGTTGTTGTGGCTACTTTGTTGCTTTTTCTTCTAATACCCTTTTTAGCAAAGAGTAGGCCCATTTTTATAGCGCAATATCGATTATCGCTTATTGTTACAGTTTGATGTTTTCTTTCTCATTATTATTATTTCTTCATTTCTAGGCATTAATTTAGTGTGGGTTTCTTTACACTAAAGGGGATTTAGTTAAAGGCGTATTGGAAAAGTTTTATAATTTTTAATGGCTTTTACATGTTCATATATAAAAAAATATTTAAGTGTCTTGGATATCACAAGTTTAACCCACTGTAAGTCAATCTAACTTACAGACTGTTAGATTCAAGGAAATTCTTGATCGTATTACTTATTAATTCAGCTATCAAGCAATAATAATAAATAATATGTATTAAAATCTCTAATACAATCTCACTCTAACGGTGCGAAAGTGTTCTCAGAAAAAAAGATTTGTTCAAAATTTGGCGGTTTCAACACATTCAATGGAGCAGATTTTCGTGGATTTGTCTGTTTATTTCATAAATTACTTCTTGGCTTTTAATTTAATAAAAAAAAAGTATGTGTGAGATCTGTGGTTTTCACGTACTTATGTCTTAAAAACACATTTTTCAGGAGAGCCGAACAACCATTCTAGATCAAACTACACGTAGAGAAAAAACATGATTAAAAATGGTCACCTCCAACAAAACTATTTTTAAAGATATTATGTTCAATTTAACCACATTATTGTCACCGACAACCATATTATTGTTAAATTGGTCCTTCATCAAGAAGCTACAACCAAATTATGGTTGCCTTTAAACATGTTTTGGTTAAATATGACAGTAATTTGTTTTTAAATTAACAATAGTTGATCTTTTCCAAGATCAACATGCTATGGTTGAAAACGAAGCATTCTTTTGTAAGTGTTAAGTATATTTTAGTTATTATTAACCAAAAAATGTTCGGAGGCAACCATAATATGGTTGTGAGTTCTTGATGGTGGACCATATCCATATTATGGTTTAATTAGTCCTGCGTCAAGAAGCCACAACTAGATTATGGTTGCCTAAGAAAAATAATAATAACAAAAAATATGTTTAACACTTATAATAGCATGGTTGTTTTTCAACCATAGCATGTAGCTCTTAAAAAAGGGGATAATACTATTGTCAATTTAAAAACACATTATTGTCATACTTAACTATAACATGTTCAGAGGAAAGCAGAATATGGTTGGGGCTTGCGGATTAAGGATTAACCATGATATGGTTTCCGGTGATATAATATAGTTAAATTAACCAGAATATGTTAAAAAAAATTTCTTCAACAATAGATTTAAAAAAATATTTTTTCTCTGCGTAATCGTGCAAATGTCCACCTCTTCTTCGCTGATTAGCACGCATCCAAATTGCTTAATATTTCATGACTCTGGTGCATAAATCAGCCTGAATTTGACCGATGATATGGGTTAAGTTGGCTTAAAAGGTGTGTTGCGATTTGTGGCTTATTCGCATAGACCTGTGATTCAGAAAAAGCCCGCCAGAAAAATACTAACTGGATCAAATCGCACAATCTCGATTGCAAGTTCACATCAGCGCCCCGTAAATGATCATCTTCTAAAATCGCTCGTACAGAATGTTCTATGTGGCATGAGCTCCATGGTTAACGGTAATTATCGCCCTTTAGCACTCGCCACTAACGAAGATGAACTGGCCAACTTCGCTCTCAAAGAAATATAAATCGGAATCCACACCAAACAATGTCTTTTTCAGGGTGCAAGAAGCGCTCTTGGATCTCATGTGGACTATGAATTTAACAAATTAGATGATTAATGTATTTCTTAATCCAGAAAGGGGCCTCATCGCAGAAGATAGTATTTGGATTAAAATTAGCGTCATTTTCCATCGGCTCAGTGAACATACTTTTTTATTAAACAAATCAATAAGTTGACGTATTTGCCTCTAAACAAATTCCTCGGAGTATTCTTAAAAGGAAGTTTTTGTTATCAAATCAAATTCAGCAAAAGTAATAAGAGGTTTTTTCTCAATTTATGTATGGTCTTAGGAAAAGTATGACGCTTAATAATAAATATGGAAATATAAAAAAAGTTAAGGAATATTCCTAAATGATACGGCTATTTCGAAAAACTTTAAATTTGGGCTGTTTTAACGAAGTAGGAATTTTAAAGTTCTAACGAAACACGGTATCAATTGTTATTTTTATTGGGTTTATAGTCTAGGTTAAGGTTTTTTCGGTTAGAAATTTCCGGCAAAAATATTTTTGAAATTCCCAGGAGTTCTTCGCCGGCAAATTTCTGGAAGAGTTTTTGAACAAAATTTAAGTTTTTGTGATTTTATATGACACAAATTGCCTGTTCATTAATAGTGAACAAAATTAAAGACATGAAAAATTATAACGCATTTTAACGCAATTTGAAGAGCTGAACTTTGTATTCATTTGTCAAGGCAAAGTTTTACTTTTATATATCATTTGAAAGATAATGAGAGTTGAATCAATTTATATCAAAGTGATGAAAACAAGGCATACATTTTTTTTTTTAAATATGGCAATTATTTGAACGACTTAAAAGCGAATTACGATGTTTATCTTAATGTTCGTCATAATCTTTAAAAACTGTTTAACATAATGAAACCGGAATGTCAATTCTTCTTACATTAGAAAATGCCGGAAGGTATAAGCTGCAATGTTTCTCAAAAGTAATTCCCGTAACTTTCATTGTATTTAATTTTTTAAATCTTTTGTGATGCACTGGGCAGATTTAAAAACAATGCCAAGCATTTTTGTACCAAAGGCAAACTGAGCGTCTTCTTCTGGACTCTAGTACATAAAATATATTCTAAACTATACAAAAGATTCTGTTCTTATTGACTAAGCACTTTTAAGTGCATAACATATCAAAATTATCAAAAAGTTATTAAATTTTCTAGATCTTTTGGTTATCGTTTTTCACAACCCGATCATAAAAAAAAGGTTCTACGCTTTTCGGAATGGAAAAGGTCCGTGAAATTATAAACCCCAGTTAAGATGTACCATTGATGACACCAGATTTTTCAGACTTGAACGAGTAAACGCTGCCTGCTAAAATCAGAGATTAGAAGTCAAATTATATACAATAAAATCTTTGAAATTGAATAATTTTGCTACACACCAGTATGGATTTTAGTCATACGGGTAGATAAGTTTATCAACATATTCTTTTCTGTTTCTGTTGGCTTTTTTGGTTTTTTTTTTTGGGGGGGGGGGGGGGGGAGGGGATTTTAATCTCAGGACTTTTCTATCTCCGTGAATTGTCGGAACTTTAACCTTGAAAAAATATGTGGTCAACTAAAGAAACTAAAAGATGGAAACTGCTTTGCATTTATGTTACCTCTTTTACACTTTGAAGACCAAAAATCTTCCAAATCCTCGACCTTTATTCATCTGATTAATTGCTTTTCGGGTTACGTCTTAGTTCGTTTCACGTAAAATATTAGGGTGAACATGTGATAGGAACCCAACGAACATAAAGTCAAGCCTTTGATATGAAATGACTTTATAATTTGACATCAAACACAATTCTCAAAACTTTTTCAGTTGTTTGATTTTAACATTTGAGTGCAAATACAATTTTTAATAAATTTGATATCAAAATGATATCAAATATTATTCTCAAATCAAAAATAAACTTGGCCGCTCTAAAGCGAAAAATAAATGTTAACAATAAAAATGACGATTAATGTTACATGTGTACACAATTAAAGAAAAATTGCATATAACGGGAAGTGAATTCGGCTTTAAAAACCCCTAACTTCTTGTTAAAAAATATCATTTATATGTTAGCAAAATATAAAGCACCATTTCGAATTTGACCCCTTTCCGAGTTTTAATTATTTTATTTTTGGCTAAAAACATCCTTTCTGTTGTCGCAACAGTCTTTGAGTGAGAACAATGTTAACACAAGTTGCTTGTGTACAGGGAATTTGATAGTCAACAAAACGAAGCTAACTGACGGAGCTAACTTCACACACGTCAGACAGATACCAGGTTTTGCTACATTCTGATATAAATTGTGGCTAAAAATAAAATTGTTTAATTGAGGATGTATGGGAGGTAGGCATATCCTTGCAGCGATTTTTCTAAAACTTCAAATTTTTTCTTTACTTACCCATTAAGTATCAGTATAATCATGTAGAACGCAACGCAAAGCCAAAGAATTATATTGAAAACAAAAAAAAAAAATGTCATGAATATTTTGTAATTTTGTTATTGGTTTTAACAGAAATTCACGCTGCGATTTAAAATTCCAAACGCTGCATAGCTTGAGACGTTAAAATTTTTAAAAAGTGAAAAAAAATATTTTTCATTTATGTTTCACGTTGTATTAAAATAACATTTGAAATACATTTTAGAGAACCGTTTGAAAGCAAATTGAAAATAAATGCATTTCTCAATATGAAAATAATTTCCCCTTTTTGAAGAGAATGCTATGATTTTCAAATCATCATCAAACGTTTATTGTTGGAGAAAAGGTTCAATTTTAAATAAAATCTCCGTGTTTGCTCGAAAAATATACTTAATTTGATAAAATTATTATTAGGAAAAAAAAACGAAATAAAGAAGAATAATGTGTCGATTTTTTATGTATGTCAACCGAACTTCGGTTGAGTTATCAAATGTCAAAGCAACTGATATAAAATGTTATATTAGGTTAAGGTCGATTTAACCATGTTGTCAGGAAAAAATTTTTTTAACGTCTTTCTTTTTGAGAGAGAAAATATATTTATTACGAACAACTTTCAGTTTGAATTGATTATCTCTATATTTTGTCCACATTTTTTACTGGGCATTGATTTTTCGGACAAAATTTAAGAAATGAGTGAATCTACATTAAAGTAGATTTGCCATTTTTACAGAAATGTAAATAACTAACGCAAACCCAAACGCCACATGTATTTTGTTTAGTGTTTGTGTTTTTACAACCTAATACCGTTCATAACTATTTTCAAGAGAGTAAACAGCAATATTTAGTTTTATAAAACAGTTCAATTATAGTGATTCTGTAGCAGGCGCGGATCCAGCTTGAGTCTTAGGGGGGGGGGGGGGGGGTAATTTTTTATGGTACAAAACAAGTAAAAAATTTGTTTTTAAAAGTTTATTAAAAACGATATGTTTATATTATATTAAAAAAAAAACTCAACAATAATAAAATAAATTAATCTTTTTAAATAACGTTTTGGCTATAAAAATAATTTTATTTTTTTTTAATGTTTTTTTTATTTGAAACAATTTATTTGACTACATCATACTAAATTGTTTGACCAATTTTTCGACCAAAAAAAAAACTTATGCAATTGTTAACAAAATTTTGGAAGAAGGAATATGCTTCACTAATTTTAAAATTAAGTAATGAATTTAAGTCGAACTGTTTGGGTTTTAATCTAAAGATACATATATAATTATTCTGGTTTAAGTTGATTACAGCTAATTTTTTTATTTAAATTATTTTTATTTAGAAAGGAATTTTAAAGCTTATAACAATGGAAAGACAAAAATAATTTTGGCTGCACATACATACGTACATATATACCTTCACCCGTAAATGTGCTAATGCCACAATTTTTGAAAATTAAGTTTTTGATGCAGATCAATAGAGTTAACAAAAATACATCGTTTGCGGAAAAAATACAAATATTTTTTTTTAGTTCTTGTTTTGCAACGATATGTATATCCAAATGCTAAAGACGTAATTCCAAAAATGCTAAAGAAAAAGCGCTAGGGCGCATTGAAATGTGAAAATTTAAAAAAAAATTTGTTAATATTTGTTAATAGTCAACATTGAAATAAATAAAATAATTTTATAGTATATTTTATTTTTTGCAAATTGACATGCATTAAAAGTATAAAATATATAATAGAAAAGGTGATAAGTCACAAAAAGCTATGTGAAACATAAATGTATTATTTTTAGTTGGTTTGCAAGCCAATAAAGAGTCGGCAGTGAAGCAAAACTGGATCTACAGACTTCAAATATATTCAGAACTAAAGACCTTAGAAAATTTTTTCTCTCTCCTATAAAATTTATACATTGGACTACATCCTTTTCCACTGAAGGTAATGATATATACTTATATACATAGGTACATTATATTAAAAAAAAAATTACGGACTCACCATTGTTTCACTAATTTTTATGTATTTTTTGTATATCAAAGAACTTTTCTTATTAATGCACTTGAAATTTGACAGTTATATAATTCTGCTTTGGTGAACTTTTACTAGACCAATACATTTATTCATATGTATATATGGGAAGGTAGAATGGCAATGCATATAAAATTCCAATTCAAATCCTACTATTATGAAAATATGATACGAAAAACGGTTATATTCAAATGTATATAGTAAATAAGCACAAATAAAAATATTGAATATACTAATGCTTATTAATAATTCAACCGCTCGCATATTCAACCCAAACGTTTATTTTTCGGAAATAGATGGCACTTGCTGGGATTGAATGTAGAATAATATGTATTTAAATACAGTAAACTAGATGTTTCATTGGAAATATATAATAAATAACTATTAGGATAAATACTTGGATACTTATTGAAAATTTGATTAGAGATTCTATAAAAAACAAAAAAAAACTTGATGGGATTTCCAAAAATTTTGTACATTCGGAAATTCGTGTATTATCGAAATAAGCAAAACATGTTTTTATAATTTAGGGGGGGGGAAATATCCTTTCCCCCCCCCTGAATCCGCGCCTGTTCTGTAGACATACATTATATCTTCTAGGGAAGAAATTAATAATATTGCATTTTTTTGTTAAATAATATGTTAGCTAGTGAAACAGAAGAGTAATTATTCAATGCTTACCAAAAATATTGCTAAAAAAATACCCTCAAACAAATTTTGGACATAAAAGGGTTAAATTTTGTCACTAGTTGATATCAAATAAAAGTATTTCTAAACGAGATACACTTTTTAGAGACACAACTGGTTTTTGATGGTATCTTGTTAAATGTGCGTTGATAGCAATAACATATTATATTTTTAAGTATACAACTGGACTTAAATTTTTCCCACAATTTTTTTTTTTTTTAATGTCCTCTAAACATGTTGGACGTGAACGGGTTAATTTAATAGTAGCTAAATTTATTAACAAAAAGTGTTTTCTGCACAAATTAATGCCTTTTGTGGTTATAAAATGGGGTTTTAATGATGTCTAAATGAATGTTATAAAAATGTAATATAGTGCAGTATAGGGTTAATTTTTGACTATAATCTCAAGCGCTGGTCAACACCTTCCGACGTTAACGACGTTAAGGAAAGGTTAAGGCTAAGTTATTTAAATTTTCATAAATATCGAATTGAAAAGCATCAAAAAACTGATATGAAAATCTCGCTATCTCGAGTCTGCGGCTAGATTTTTAAAATGTATTAATGCAGAATCAAGGAATCCTTAAATATCTATTACATTTGGTAATTCATTGGACAAAAGAATATTTACAGAATTTTTTATTCATGAAAAATAAAATTTTTGGACCCTTTTTGACGGTGTTAAGCTCACGGAAGATAATCGCTAGAGACAAAATATTTTTGGATATCTTCATAAAACATGTCAAAAACTTTGAGGGGCAGTACATCAACAACTTTTATTTGAGTCGGTCTAATGTACATATGTATATAATCAAAATACAAAATATATAAAAAAAAACTCCAAAAATTTAACAAAAACTCTGCTAATTTTAGCTCTTGGCGCCTTTTTGCATAAAAAATCTAGATAGTAACCAAAACTTTACTTTTGTCTTAATATTTATTATTTGGCAACCTAAATCGACATCAGTGGCGATCTGCAATTAGTTTTCGACAACTGGCAACTGGCAACTCAACTAAAGTTCATTTGCCGTACATAATCGACAATAAGATAAATTCAACAACTCTAAAAGCCTTACAACATTTTCATATAATAATATTATGATCTGGTGTTAATTTTACTGGTGGTCTCAAATGTTCCAAAATCGCCATATGTCACCGCATTTTTAAATTAATTTATTCAAAATTTTACACCACAAATGACTTCTGTTTGTGGAATACACTCCAGTGTTTTCATAACCCGATTAGAAAAAGTCAAAACTTGTTTGTCACAAAGCGGCAAGTCCTTTATGTCCACTAACCAGGCTTTTTTCTCAATTAACAGCATGTGTAAGAGAGTGTTTTTTATCTATGGCACATAAAATGATGTGACAAAAGAGGTACAAAAAGGTTACAAACAAGACTACAATGAACTACATTTTGGCCGTAGAAGAAGAACAACAGTTTAGGTGACAAAAGGGCAGGTGTTGCCTTAAAGAGAAAAGAAACTAACCACTACATTTTTATTGATAAAGTCCTGGGGTAAACTAACAACTAGACAAACTGGTTGGATTAAATTTAAATAAATACTATAAATTATTATTGACTTATTGACTAACTGTTTTAGATCTTTTAAAATTAGAATTTAGTTCTTTAATAAAAACAAATAAGGTTTTTAATTGAAGGAGTTCACTTATCCTTAATTAAGGACTTTTCTCTAAGCACGTGTTCCTTTTTTTAAAAAAAAATTATTTGTTTAAAGATTTAAATTTCATTTCACTTTTATTTGCTTAAGGAAATTTCTGTAATTACATATGAACATATTTCCTTTATAGATTATTCAAGCCTATTGTCAAAAAGGTATGGGCCTCAAACGCCTACTTTTATTGATGAAAGACGTTAAATAAAATTCGAATAAATTCAATTCTTTTTGAACAAAACTCACTTTTGGGAATATTTTATTTTTAATTTGTTTATTATCTTTTAACATTATTTAATAGAAAATTTACTTTCTATTTTAAAACGGAAATGCAATATTCTTTTAAGGTTTTCTTGTCAGCAACAAAGATCATCTGCCGTTTTGGGTTAGTGCCCAAAATGAATAACACCTACAGAGAGTTGATTTATATTTGTAATAAAAGTGATAGTAATTTAATATTTATTGCAGTGCATAGAGAAGTTGATCATTAAACTAGCGTACCAGAGTGGTGCAGTTGATTTCTCGTTCCAAAATTAACTTGTTTATTCAAATCATGGGCCCATCGAAGAACATTTTTATTGGGTCTGAAGGAAATAAAGTTTAGATTAACTTATTTTAGCGAAAAACGAAAAAAAATATTCACAAATCAATTAAGATATTGGGGTGTTCTGGATATCGAAAACGCAAAACGCAAGAATTTTGAAGTTCTTTCTAATACACTCTTAATACAATTTTTTATAATATTCTTATAGAATTTTGCTTAATAGAGAAAAAGTTGTGTTGTATTGTCTTTTATTACAAAAATCTTATTAAAAAAACGACTTTTAAATTCTTGCTCTAATTATTTACTTTATTTAAAAGTTGGAGGTGTAAATAATAAAGACCAAACTTGAAAATGTATATAAGAGTTAAGAGCAATATGGAATTCATGTAACCTTTAGTCGATTAAACACCATAAACCATAAAATACATCTAAGACGAATTGTATATCCATAACTTCTTTCTAAGTTTCGAGGAATGTAAACATGCCGAAATTCTGACAATATTGGGCGAAATTAAGAAAGGTATAGTATCGGTGTTAGGGGAACTACCCAGCAAAAGCTTTACTAATCTGTACTGAAATCAGTACTGAATCATAATCAGTACTGAAAACAATACAACTAGTAAGTATTTATAGAGCTGATTATTAGTAAGCAAATATTTAGTACTGAAAATAATAGGAGCAATAAGAAGTTACTGATGTCATTACTAGTAAGTACTTTTTGAGGTTTTCAGAATAATGACAATTGTAATGTCATTAACTTACCAGGTAACCTATGAAATAACTACTAACTAATACCAAAATTCAAAAAGTTTTTCCTGAGTAAGGAACTAAGTTTGCCTTTTTTGTATAAAAAATATTTCAGGGAAATATTTGGGCCTAAAACAAGAAGATATTTGAATGAGTACTACAGTGGAAGAATTTTCTTCACATATCTAATGGATTTTGACATGAATCCAATGAAAAATTATATTAAAAGTCAATCTTTATACGTCTTCCTTGGATTAATGAAGAATCTTTCATTAGTCCCCAGTTAATGAAATGTTTCGTAAAATCGATGAAAATTTTGCAAGTTAATGCAAGCAATTTTATTAAGACTGTGACATTAATTAAACATTAAAGTAACATAATAATGAAGAGTCGAACGTTTAAAGAATTTTTTTCATTATTTAAAAAAAAGGTTCAATGAAATTTATAATTTGTTCTATGACTTTAATTCATTAAATTAATTACTTAATTTCATAATTGTTTATTAGTTAAATGATTATCATGGTTACTTATTAATTTATGGTTATTTATATCAAACCTTTTTAGTTTGGAGTTGTTGTGAATTTTATTGCGTTTTTTATTCTTGCTACAAATCCTCAGTTATATATATTTTATTTCTTTTCAATATTCCTTTTACATCATGTCATGTTCTACTCGTACTTTCATAAGATTACCTTAAAATAAATTGCATTTAATTCATTTTCCATCCCGCGAGGGCCTTCATCAGCATTCTTTCCAGTTTTTTGCTCTTGTTTTCTCTTTCTCGTTGTTGGTTTTTGGAACCTATTACTAATATTTATTTAAAATCAGTATTACGTATTCGTAATGAATTTTTTTCATTGATTATATAAAACATTAACATTTACTATTTATTTTACAAAATATTATGTCTATTGCCAATCAAAGAAATAATAATATGTTTTTACAACAGTTTAAGGAGGAAAATATTTTCCAGTTGTAAGAATTTTGTAGTTAAAGAACTTTATTAAGTTTTCATTGATTAAGTGGCATTTTTCATTGAAAATATAAAGTTAAAAAAGTCTGTTTTTTTATTAATTTAAAAATATATGAATATTTTAATTAATAGTTCATTTTAATTTAAAAAAAAAATATTGAAATAATGTATTAAATTTTGTTGCTTTCTTTTAAAAGAGATATGCAGATGGCATTAATTCAATGAAACAGTTGCATAATACGATCAACTGCAGAGCATTTGCATAAGTAGTGTTTCGATGGCTCGTACTCTTCGCTTCATGCATATTGTATCATTGGATAATACTATGCGAGCAAAATGAGTTCGTACTGCTCTATGACCCGTTAATACTTAATCTAGTCTTTTAAGTGATGGACGTTTAAGTCCTAGAATCTTTTTCTTTCTATTTGAATTTGGCTTTCCATATAGGAGTTTCGTTATCCGGCCAGCATTAGAGTCCAGCATTTTTTACATGTTTGTGTAATGACCATTTTTTGAGTTTTCTTAGGGTAGCCTTATTTTATATTGAAAAACAGTACACCGAGTACATAAAAGCAGTACAATAAAAAAAGGGATACACTAAAAAATTAAAAAAATTAAAAGTGTTATAAACAGTACATTTTGGTACTGATTTTGGTGTTGTGCATAAAAAAGTACAGTTGGAAAAAACCCCTAAGGTTAAAGATATAAAAGGGATCATGAAAAAATCATTAGGTGTAAAAACAAAAGGTCAACCTTTTGGAGGTTTTTTACTCATTAAAATCGGCATTCCATACGCATTGGCTTACTACATTGCAGGCAAATCGGCAATAGCTAAAGCTTCCAACTTTGGTCGAAATATCTTGTTAACCAATACACAACATCTGACAAAATCTGTGCGGGAGAAGTGGGCGTGGCACCTCTCATTCAAGACCTTATGGACTTATGTTTATCTGAAGAATGGCAAGAGTCAATGTTTCGCAATTAGGTACAAGTATCTTTGTTAGTAGTACACAACACCCACAAAATGTGGGTGGGACTAGAGAATTGGTCGTGGTACAAAATAAATTTTTTTGTATCTAATGAATGGAAAGAGAACAATTATTCATATTTCGTACACACAGCTGGGTTATCAATAAAAACCCCCTCTACAAAAATGGGCGGGATTGGAGAAGTGGGTGTGACACCTACCATACAAAGAGATGATAGGTTTCTGTATAATTGGAGAATGGTAACAGTAAGAGTATTCATACTTGGTACAAACAGCTTACTAAGCAATGCACGAGGCCTCTATTTAATAAAATGTACTTATTTTATTTTAATGAGGGTATGTGGATTAAGCAAAGCGCACTGAGTTATGCTTGTATCATATAAAATGTTTTTTACCAACAAGAAAACGGACGAGTGATAAAACTAATTCCATGAAAATATTACGTTATTTTTGATGTGGGGTAATTTTTTTTCTACTAAATACTTACGCTAACGCTGACGTGGTGGTTAAATATTTTCCAAGAAAAAATTGCGTAACTGATGACGAGTGGTAGTTTTTACACCAGCATGTCCGTAGCTCCGCCAAACCACAAGCGAATAACAACGATGACGATATGACAAGATCCTAAGGCCGTGTTTTTGAGATGTGGATTAAGTTTAAACTTAGTTTAACGTACTCTGAAACTCGGGGTTTTCCCGCGAAATGTTAGTTTGTCTTTACTATTTCATTAAAGACCAACATTTAAAGCAAAACTAAGCTTTTCCGTCAACATTTTGTATACAAACTTGGCAAAGGCAGCACAAATCTGTTATCAGATTAACTAAACCTAGTTTAACTGAGATCTCAAAAACCCAACATAAAAGAATTACATTTATAGAGCGCAATGGAAGAGAGTATTTTAAAAAAATGTAAGGAGAGGGTAAAATTTAGCACCCCCTCCACAGTTAAAGGTTAAAAAATAAGCACACATTTATGCGCTACGCAATAAGACATACAGAGATGCAGTAAGGTAAGTGGACGAATTCTTAATAAATTTAAAAAATATATAACATATTAAGAGCCACGACATTCCCTTACTACGAAGCAGTTTTGTAAGGGAGCATATTAAAAAATAACGGTAACAAAAAATTCAGTGTGCAAAGCAGATCGTTACATTGACCAATTTTTATATGCGCTGAATAAAGCACTTTCTGTCCCAAAAATGTATTGCTTCAAAGTGGGAACTCGCAATATAAAATTCACTAGACCTGGGGCTAGTATATA
This sequence comes from Pollenia amentaria, assembly GCA_943735925.1. Lineage (NCBI taxonomy): Eukaryota > Metazoa > Arthropoda > Insecta > Diptera > Polleniidae > Pollenia > Pollenia amentaria. The sequence continues at coordinate 19,205,578 of OX031010.1, read as the reverse complement.
TTTTGAAATTAGCTTATCATTTTTGACAATTTTAATTCACCTCAACGTTGCTACTGTTTCACACTCAGCCTTTGTATTAAATTTCATATTCAAGATCTTTAAGGAAGGACGGTATCCAGCCAATACATTTTGTTTTACAAATTCCTGTTGACGCAAAAATTTTAAAAATGTTTTATATCCTTTCTCTCCTTTTACTCATCATTTCGTTACCGAAAGCAACAACATTTCGAAAGAATCATTATTTATTAAATTTCCGCTTTTTTACACATTACTCACTAATAACCGATTATTGAGCCATTAAAAAAACACATATTTACACACCCCATTAACTTGTAATTGAGCTATAATTATTTGTATCGTCGAAATGATTAACAACCCTTTAATTCAACTCCATTCTCTTTGGTGCGGTCGCCAACATAATTTATCTTCAGTCAATTAGCGGTTGCTATAACAAATATCCTTTTCAACCCTTTTTCACTTCCAGTCGAAGTATCGTGGCATTAATAAATTAACAACCCTTTTAGGTGTCACAACAGGATATTATCATACGTGTTTCATTCGACGTCATGTCCTAAAAAGGGTTAACGATTTTGGGATGGTTTCTTTTTGGATATAACCCTTTTTCAGAAATGGTTTGCTAGCATTTTAATCGGTTTTATTAAAGAGTTAAGTGGAGAAAATAAAGGATTAAGTTGTTCGTTTAAATTTCTCGTTATGTTAAGTAGGAAAGGGTTAATTTTAAAACTCACATAATTTATTTAAATTAAAGAACTTGTTTGTAAATTTGTTAAAGATCAGGATAATAAAGAAGACGGCGCTAATGTCAGGAGTGCCCTTGACACTTTTCTGTTCAAGAACATCAAAAGCTAAACAGGAGTAGGAAAATCTTTTAATTTTAAGAAAAATTTTTATATATGCCCACCAGAAAAAAGATGTGGATATATATAATAAGTTTGTTTTACATGTAACACGCTGAATAATCATTGGATTTCCTAGAAAGTAAATAATTTGGGTCGTTGTGAAATTATACGTTGATTAAGTGACGCCCATCCGTCTGTATGTTAAATAAACACATACATGGACCAAGAAAATGTCAGCCATTTAAATACATCACGAAATATGAAGTTTTTCTATTTCTTATACCCTCTACCCCATAAAGTACAGGCCGACTCAATCCCTTGTCATTGCAAATGTCAATCTGATAAAAAATTGAACGCCATTGAATTCAATTGGGACGTGTGTGGGAGGGAATCATCGGAGTTCGAGGCAGGAACACATTTTCGTCTTGGAATTTACCATTCATTTTTCATAAATTTTTTATGACCAATCGTGTACTCTTGCACATCCGTGGTGAGCTCAAATTCCGTAGTAGAATAACTGGAGATCCAACTTTCAGTCGTAGAAGATACGGTAGCATGCCTGGCAAATCGAAAGAGTGCAAAAAAACTCTGTTGGATAATTTACAGCTTCGTTAACATCTAGGGTATTCATTTAATCGGGCTTTTGCTTTAATCGCTCGATTAATTAATCGGTTTAATCGGTTAATTTTGATATTGATCGGTTAACCGATAAATAAGGTTTTGTTTTATAAATTAAGTAATTTCAATAAATAAAAATGCATAAGTTATTTATTATTTTAAGCTTATTAGTAAAAACAATAACATAACAAACAACAATTCTTGAACTAAAACGAGCAAACAAAAAAAATAGTAAAACACATTTTTTAATTAACTACCAGGGCCACCACAATGTCGACAAGAACATTTCATTCGCATATTTATATTAAAGACAATAATAAAAAACTAAAATTTGTTTTTGTTTCCCATATTAATATACGAAAGAAATATTCTTGTCGACATTGTGGGCCAGGCAGTAAATGTATTAATAAAAAAATAAGCTGTAAGATAATTTTTTTAGTTATTTCGATAGTTTAAGGAGATCTTATGTTATCATCTTTTAGGAAAATAATTTGGCTTAAATGTTTAGAATTTAAGCGATTATTTTCTTTAGTTGTGATAAAACTTGACTTGGAAAAAATTCTTCCACTTTTCGTAGATGTTGGAGAAATAGAAAGCAACCCATAATATAGAGTATCTAATTTCTTAGTCCTTTTTGTGGTTTTCTCTACACGTATAAAATCTTTCATTATAATGCCATAATTATGGCACTAGAGTCCTGTTTTAATTTTCTTAAATTTTTAACTCTTCTAATTGTTTCGTTTAAGTCTGTTGATATAAGAAGAAACATATACTTAAACACATACATATAAAAAGTACGTGAAACAAAAAGCTGTTGACAGCAAACACTGACATATTTAAAATGAAGATCACTGAACACATTCTTTGTTTGTATGAAAAAATATTTTCTAAGCACATACCTTTTGTATATGAGACGAAACAAATATGTTATAATACTACAAAAAAACTCAAAATTTTGTTGAATCGGTTAATCGACTGACACTAACCGGTTTAATCCATAATCGAAAATATCAAATTTTAAATTGACCGATCAGTTAATCGTGTAGTAATTAATCGGTTAGCCGATTAACCAAATGAATACCCTAGTCAACAACGCTGACTGTGTCAATCGATTTACATGATACCAAGTATTCTGGCAACGACTGCTGTATCTTGAAGTTTAAATCGTCGACGTCCTCATTTTTCGCTATCAAAATAAATAGCTCTTTAAGAAGGCTTTTTACGCCCTAGATGTTAAAATTTATAGCCTTTAGTTCCTTCAAGACTTCAAGCTATCATCGGTTAATTAATAAAGAAGGTATGGGTAGGGGGAGTTGTTAACACATTTTGCCCTATTGTACGCCCTAAATGTTGGAATTTCCAAAAATGTATATCTTTAAGTTCCTTTCAGTGTCTGTCTGCCAAATTTTAAGAAACCGGTTGTTTAGTTAAGAAGATATTTTTCTTAACTAATCAACCGGTTTTTGCCATATTTTACGCCCTCTAGTTAAGAAGTTAGTTTTGCCCTATTTAAAGCCCTCTAGTTGATTATTTAAGAAGATATTGGGAGTGGCCGCTTTTACATTATTTTTCCTATATAGCGCCATCTAGCGAGGTGAAATATACTTAATGGCATATGCTCATACCTAACAAATACACGCGCAGAGAAAAAACATGATTAATGAATGGTCACTTCGACCATTTTTATTCATATTTACCTAATATGTTTACCCTAATAGATTTATTATAATCCTTATTTAACTTCACAACATTTTTTAATTCACTATAATAATATTATATGGAGTTTTACACCTAAAAAGTTACCATGATCTAGCCAAACATATTAAATTATGTGAAATAGTTGCTACTAAAAGTGCTGCCACGACTAATGCAATTTTTACAACCAAAATTTTTGATAAAGTTACCACCAAATGTGAAAAAATATAACCAAATTAAGGCATTTCTAATTGAGAAAAACATAATAATTTATTTTAAGTTGCTTTGTAAGACAAAGGTTATTTGCAATTAATATGAAAATATTAATTACAAATTAAGAAAACAAAACAAGAAATGTAATTCTTGCACATATGAAAAAATAAGCAGACACTTAAATTAAAAGGTTTTATTCATTTGAGACCTTTTTCATAAAAAATATTTTTATTTTGTAAGAGTTTTGTTCTGTTTTCACAACACAAGTGATTGAACGTGTAGTAAAATTTATATGAAAAGCACTCAGCTTTTTGATTACTTTTCATACCTATAATATAATATATATAAATATATCATACAAATATAATTTACTACACGTTCAATTACTTGTGTTGTGAAAACAGCACATTAAACCCGTCAAATTTGCATATAAAATTCAGTATATTGGAAGTTAATAAATTGAATTTTTTTTGAATATGTCCTTTACAATAAACGAAATTTGTTCTTCACAGTTATAAATAAGAAAAATGAAAACAATAATTGTTTTCCGCTTTTTAACTGTCAGTGGCTGGTTTGTGAAATGTGGGGATTTTGAAATTCTTTTGGCGATGAACATTTAAGTTTGGCGATATGGCGATTGTCTTGGCGAAATTGGAAAGTGTTGGCGATATCAAAATGCATTTTTTGTGAATTTAATCTAAAATATTATTAAAATGGGTATAAGTTATTTCTCTTGTTTGTAAATTGTATTTTAAAATTATAATTGTAATAATTACAGTTTCAAAATATTTCTATTTGAAATATTTTGTGAATCATTGTATAATTTTATAACGAATATAAACAAATTCGATTTCAGAACGTTACTTCAATGGGGGAAAATGTTGACAGTCAAAGGCTTTTTTTATAAATTAAAAATATTGCCAAATTATTATATATTTTCTTACAGTAAATTCCGCAAGTTCGCAAATTATAGATTTTATATAAATTTATTTTTGAAAAATCTTTGAAATGCCTACATATATGTATATCAATATATTAAAATATACTACAGGAAATAGTGCAAATTTAGAACATTTTCTTTATATTCAAGGTTTTATAAACACCAAATCTACTTTTGTGTACTCTTACAGTCATTTTCTGAAATCGATTCCGCGTGATATATGCACTTTAAGTACCACTTATCTTTACTATTCTTAAAATCAAAAAAACTACGCTCATATAAAAAAAAAATTATTGAAAAACTCCATCGATAAAACTTCATTTGATTTCAATTTCAGAACATGGCAGTTTCTAATATAAAAATCACATTTAGCAATTTTTTTCTTTGCAAAAATCCTAAAAAAATATCTGGAAGCTGTTTTGAAAGGAATTTTTTGGTTGCGATGAAGTATAAAGAACTTCCGTTCATTTTAATATTAAGAAAATCGCAGTGCAAGGTACACATTGTTCGAAGTCGTAAATAATTTCCTTCGAATCCATATACGCAATAACCCCCCATGTAAATAAAAAGGTTAAAAATTTAAAAAAAAACTTAATTACAAGTGTATCAAGAAAAAAATATTCATACGTATTTAATTTTTAGAAAAAAAGTAACCAAAATGAAAAAAATATTCACATCTTCACATTGAGAAAAAAAATAACCAATTTTGGTTAGAAATAACCAAAAACGGCAGCTCTGGCTACTATAATGTATATATTTTCAACTATACAATTAAAATCATAATAAAAGCTGTACACAAAAGTTATGTTTGATACCATAATTTTTGTTCGCTTTAAAACACATTCTCTAAATGAGCAAACATTTATTGTCAAAACAAACAGTGTGTGTTTATAAAGCAAATAAAATGTTATATCACGTCATTTTCCCTTTACCCGAGTCAGTTAATCGGGAAACATGAATGACTACAAAATAATTAAAAGTTTTTCGGGAGAAAAAGGCCATGCATGATTGCAAAATTAAGTACATAAATTATTATACGTTTATTGAAACAGGTAAGTTACGATATATTTATATTTATATATATGTATGTATTTTATTTTATTTATTAATATATGCTAAGCTGTATATGTATGTATATTGCAAAGTATGTGTAGGTATGTATTTTTAATAAAACATGAAATTTTTTAATAAAATTTTTTTATTGGTTTTATTGTTCAAATAGACATTTTGCATGGTATTAGGAAAAATAGAAACATGGTTAAGAAGATCTTTTGTGTTTTGCATCTAAACATAATAATATGTTTGAGACAATAATAAGCTATAAACATGTCTGAACATATCGAGACTTTGGTGCAAGACCGTAGTAACTCAAAATTTGAATTTTTTGAACTGGGTATGCAGTAATGATCTTTGGGGATATATCTATCTGAAGAAAAAAAGATTATGGTTCTATCTCTAACTGTTCAGATTTTACAGCTAAAAATGGCTTTATTGCCTCTAGCTTTGTCCAACAATATTTATTTGCAATAATGAAATATTTCCTTTAACTTACAAACAGAAAACAAATTGTGAAAAAACAATAAGGCAATAATTTTTTTTGCTACGTTTTAGGCACAAAAACACAACTGCATAATTTGTGTTCTTTTTTACTTGTTCGTATTATTTCACAATTCATCTTTGTTGAAAAAAAATTAGTTATCATTTCTTCTTATGCTTTATTTGCTATATCGATATATTCCGAATTAATTCATAATTTTGTCGTTAATTTTGTGACAATAACGATACATTATTGATAGGTTGATACAAAATACTTAAGTATAAATAAATATTACATATTTTTAGTAATTTTTTACCTAATTTAATTATAAAACATTCCTCTTTATTATAAAACTTGTAAAAAAATAACTTTAGTAAACGAAAATACTATCAAAAAGGTGATTCAAAACTTCAAATGCATTTTTCTCAGTTCGCGATTTTTTGACTTACTACGGTATTGCACCAAAGGCTCGATATATATTGTTACTGAAGACGTGTTTGACACATTCATAACCACAAACATTAACGATAGTTTGCGATTGTGATTGTATCAACCATGTTTTTTCGTTGCGTGCACATACAAAATTTCATAAAAATCGGTTAAGCCGTTTCGGAGGAGTTCAATTAAGAACACCTTGTTACGAGAATTTTATTTTTATAAATAAATATATCAATAACAGTTATAAATTTTATCTGTCTAGAAATTTTATTAGACTAGAAATTCTGATGTCTGATTTTATGAAGATTGGTTTATAAGTTATCTCAAATTCAATACAAAGTTGTTTCTTGGTGGATGGTATCGAAGACTCCGCTCAGCCGAATATTAAATTCCATAATTGCCCTTTGCGTCGATTAAAAAGCAGTATAACAAAAATGTGTTTCACGTTACAGTTTTACAAAGACAGGATACCTTGAAATTTATATCCAATTATCTAGAAGGACAGGTCAAGATATTTCAAGAAATTATCACACCTTATTTAACAAAATTAATTCTATTCCTTAATTAATGTACATACAAACATATAATTATTTACAATATTTAAATAAACATTTTTAAACTTTTTTCCCAGCCATAAATCTGCCAACAATAAAACTTTTATTATTAAATAAACATTTTAATGGAAGAAAAACTAAATAAAGAATAAATGTAAAAGACAAATTCTATTTACAACCACTAATTATCCTTTTTAAGTATAAGTAAATTTTCCCAAGTACTATAAGACTAATAAAATATTAACGTAAGACGGTTTTTAACCATGTTCGAAGTAGTTCCTTTAAAACTAGAGGAAGGACAGTTGCCAGAGAAAACACCCCCATGAAACTAGAACACCTACACAGGTTTGGGTTTGTATATTTGAATAAATTTTTTTTTACGAATCCTTAGAAAAAACGTCTTAAAGAAAACGGTTCTGCTTAAATGAATTCATGTGAAAATATAAATATTTTTTGCCAGGAAAAATAAAAGTTACATTTTTTCACACAATAATTAAAACGAAATGTTTAAGGAGGGTGGGAGAGATAAAAAAAAGAAAGAAAAACAAAAGCCACCAACGTTTTCTATGCAAATGACAGTCCAATGTCCGGTCATCATTTACGCCATCTTCACAAACCAAAAATAAAGAAAACAAAAAAAAATAAAGAAAACGAAAATAAAGCAAAAAAGTTAAAAAAAGAATTGAAAATAATAAAAAAATTAAATATGTATGTAAAAGGACTAAAAGGACTTAACAACTCCCGTCACTTGTACTCATCATATTAATGACAACAATGGCTAATTAAAAAAAAAGTATAAAGGAAAAAATTTTCCACACTTTTTAACTAAACAATTTATACAACCCACCACCCAACCCAATTTTCTTTTTTATTTTAAATTCTTTTGTCTTTTTTTCAAGTGGAGCTGAATTCAGTGTGTTGGAAAAATTTTGTCACTATTTAGAAAATCATTGAGATTTTAATAATTGGCCAAGTTACAAAAGTATCCTGGCCACCAGTTGTAGCGCGGAGAGTACAAGGCCAAACACTCGCTTAAGTGTAATGAAAACAAATGCAAACAGGCGAGAATTAATGACAAAGAGAATCTTAAATTCCAAATGGTTTTTTTTTTTTTTGTAGCATTTTTATGGTTGGGGAAATTTTTAATTCAACATCTTCTGCTTCTTTCTCTGGAAGCTTCCTTTGATGGTGATAAATTAAAAATATTTTTTATTTTCAGTTTTAATTTTCTTTCAAATTTTGTTTTTTATTTTTTTTTTACTTGTCAGAACCAAATTGTTAAAATAGTAGACTTAGTCAAAAAAAAAAAGCCTCCTTTTGTCATTGGAGTCCTGAGATAAGGATTCTTACTTGTGTTGTTAGTTTTTGCTTTTATTTTTTATAAAAATTCTTAATTTTTAAGAATATTTTTGATGATTTGTTTTCTTATTTTTTTTTCAGTTTTCCATTGTCTAATTCTGGCACGAAACGAACAACAACAACAAAATGTTGAATTGTACTCGTATTTGTTTTTAAAAAAATACTTTATTTTTCAAAGCTGCATAGTTAAGAGTAAAAATATACTCTTCTTTTAAAAGTTATTCCAAAAAAAATTCTTTTTTTTATAATGATATTGAATTCAATGACATAAATGGGATTTTGAAAATGATGTTATTTTTTTAAGATTTTCGATATCGAGTATCCTGGCTGCTCTTCAAAATCTTTTACAAACCAAATGTTTTAAATAAAACCCCCATTGTGTGCCATTTCCAAATGAACTATCCTTTTTCTAAATGAAAGTTTTATTCATTTTTTAGTACATTCAGTATTACAACGAATTTTACATTATTCATCATAAATCCGTGTGAACGAAATATTTAATAAATGAATTTTCATTGAGTCAGTGAAGTGTACGTTAATTTATGTACATACCTAGACAATTTTATTTTTCATTACATTAACGAACAATTCATTGAGCCAACGAAAACCACTTTAAAAAACGATGTTCGTTAATATTATGAAATTTTTTTTTGGGCAGTGTACGAGACTGGCACGGGTCTCGGGACAGCAGCTTTCAAACGCTTTTGGTGAAGTACGGTGATAATTTGCACAGAAATTTCTAACTGTACAGGAAAAGTTCAACAAACAAAATTATAGGGTGTATGCACGGTCGTCTAAGGTAACATATCAGCTCATCTTACGAATCATCCAGCTGCAGTTTTGGTTTGGTGGCCTGTTTTTTTATGGTTAAGCCACTGACTTGAATTTCTGTCAACAAGTGGCCAAAACGTCTATCAAAGTTTGCCAAGAGCCTGTTTAGAAAGCCTTTGTGATTTCTCAACAAGGTCATTGCTTCATGCGCTGTATGGCTCGTAGCGACGTCTTGTTGAAACCACAGTTCACCGAGACCATGCGCTTGAATTTCAGGAAGCACATAGTCCGTTAACATGGCGCGATAACGGTTACCATTGACGGTACCATTCAAATTCCCTTATTCTTGAAGAAATATGTTCCAATGATTCCATCAGTTCATAACCACAATATACCGTTGTTTTAAATGTATGTAATGGCAGCTCTTGGTATTCTGCGGGCTGCTCATCAGCCCAATTTTGTTTATTAACGTATCCATTGAGCCAGAAATATGCTTTATCAAAAAAATATTTCTCACAGAACGCTTATTTTCATAATACAGCTGAAAAACAAAAATGACAACGTAGTTTGATATGAGTCACGCGTGATCTGTAAAAAAATCATATTGAAAATCAAACCTAACAATGAATCTCCCATTATATGCTCTGATGAATGACGCCCTGGCAGCGCGCTTGATTACAAATTGTGGGCCGTTTTAGAGGATATGGTTTGCGAAAAAGAAAACTTCAACATTTTTTCTCTTAAGACTGCAATTTCTTCGTGCTGTTGCCAATTTTGTAATGGAAGAGTTGCGTGCAGCTACTGATGATTGGCCAGTGCGACTTAAGGCTTGCATGAAGGCCAAAGGCGGCCATTAAGAATGACATTTTAATGAATAAAACAAATTCTTTGCAAAATCATTCATTATTTAGTATTTTTGCACTAGGAAATTTCTTTTCAAAAATACCAATCATTAAACTTCACAGAAATGTCAAACACTTCTGCTATTTTTGTCTACATGTCTGCTTATGCCCCCGCAAAAGACAAAAGCTTTTTTTAGCTATAATTTTTCATTTCTAAAAAATTTCATTGAATTTGTATTAATTCTTCAGTTTTTCATTAGTCAAGGTTTTTGTAAAGTATTTTTTAAACTAACGGGGTTGTTGATTACAGGTCTTGACTTTTTCAAAATGAAATTTATGTATTTAATCAACCCAGGGATAGAAAAAGTAGGGGAGTAGCTTAATTTGATAAAGAAACTTTTAATATTAGCAAATCGCGTACGGGGTTTTGAGCTAATGTTTGTAAATAAAGTGTGGTCCAACCATAATGCACGATGTTAATTGTGTGTCACTGCGTAATATCAAGTTGTTTGCCCAACTTAATTTGACATTTGTTTGTTTCAGTGTTTGACAAATTCAACCATGGAGAGGTACACACAGCGGGTTAAGATTGTTGAAACCTTTTAGGAAAATGGGCTTTCAAATCAAAATGCATTTCGTGCACTTCGTGTTTTTTTTTTTTTTTTTTTTGTCAGCATAATCGACTAGAGATGAACGATCCCGTGATTTTTAAAGATCATCGTGATTAGTGAATGTGATTTAAAAATCACTGCTCCTTTAAACTGTGATTGTGATCACGGTTAATCAGTTTTCTGTTCTTTTAAAGCAATTGCGGCCAAGCTAAATGTTCAATGCGCGAGCTTTTGCAAGAGCTTTTGTAAGCACTTTACAAAGAAACAACAACAAATTGTAAGAGCTTTCAAATCTGTTTACTTTCATATACTTACATACTTGAACAAATAAATTTTGGCATAAAAAAATTCTAATAAGATAGAAGAGAGAATTTCATTCAAAAAACGCTATTACCCACTCAAACAGTGTAATATCATAAATTTGTATATGTAACAAAATACAAAAAGAACGACTTAGAAAGTAGCTGTTACTTGACAAATTTGGTCACAACTGTGATTCGTGATTTTTCAGTAACAGTGATTAAATCACAGGTACAGAAATATCGCTCATCTCTATAATCGACCAAATGTTTCCACAATCGCTATCGGGAGATTATAACGGACTTCTTGTGGCCAAAAATTCGGTATGTAGACCTGGAAGATATTTGGTTCCATTAGGACGATGCCACACAGCCAACAAAACATTGGCTCTTTGGCCTGAGAAATTCAATGGCCGTGTTATCTCACGTCGTGGCGATGTTATTTGGCCACCATAATCATGTGATTTGACGCCGTTGGACTTATTTCTTCGGGAATATTCTAAAGAAAAAGTGTACGTCAATAAGCCAAGAACAATTCAAGAACTTAAGGATGATATAATTCGGCACATTAACGACATTGAACCTCTCAGGGTCGTTGAAAATCTGACCATCGGATAGAGGTAGGCCACCGAAGCCATGGCGAGCATTTGGCCGATATTTTGTCTCACACATAATTGACATAAATTCTTCTATCAGATTAAAAAATATTTAGATATTTCTCTGAAACCTCTATGTTTTATTTACAACTAACATCGTGCCTTTTGGTTGGACCACCCTTTTTTAATTTAAAATAATCGGTCAAAAACAGTGTTTCTCATTTTCGTTTCGATGCGTAGAACTGATTGTCGTGGAAAGGTTTCAACGCAACGTTATTTCGTCTGGTTGGCTGGATATGCATACGGCTTTTTGCGTTTCTGGTGTCCTTTAAAGAAACAGCTGATTGTTTTCTGCTTTGTCTGTTTGTTGTTTTTGTACTATTGTGATATTAAAACCACCTTGCCAAGTAAATACATAATGGAAACTTAAATAGAATTAAAATAAGCAACGAAGGATATATAAGTCTTTTTAAAAAGCACTTAATATCGTATTTTAATATAACCTTAACATAAATAATATTTAAATACGAAGTCAAGTGAGAATTTATAACAGATCTTTGCCCTCCAAAATGACATATAAGTTATCAAATCCAGAAGGTTCAATGATTTTTTGAAGCTAAGTGGTAAAACCAGGTCTGCCCAGACCTACATGGGGGTTGTATGGAAATACTGATATAGGCCGATGTTATAGCAATCAAATTTGTACCTCTTAAAGTGAATTTCGTAGCTGGGTGGGTCCGTTGTGAAACTATGTTTACAAAAAAGTTAGTTTTACCCAATTTAATCGAACTAATATAATTTCTATGAAAGTTATGGCTTAAAAAGATTAGTTTTAAGAATGGGAATAATAGCGTGGCTTTAGTTGATTGACTTGGGCTTTTGGTTTGCAAAATAGTAATTTGTGGGAAATATTTGGCAATATAATTTGGCTATTTATTAAGTTTAAATATTCGGTTTTTTTTAATTCCTCTTCAAAATCTTTTAAGTTTTTTCCTTAAATTTAAACCATAAAAAACAAAGATAAGTTACTTTAACAAAATCTTTTAAACAAAAATATGAGTATCTAAATGCTGCCAACAATAACAAAAAACTTAAAATTATTTATTTTTGCTGCTTGGTCATTATTCATCAGCAAAAAAAATTTAAGTAAAAAATTAAAAAAAAAAGAAAATGTTTCGTATTTTTATATAATCATGGCCTGAATGTTGATGTACAAATGACAAAGCAACCCATAAGACTAACTAGACTAAAATAACAACAACAGCAAAATACGAAAAAGGAGATTTGTCTTTAACTAAGCAACTCATCTTAGTCGTGTTCTCACTTTTTCATTTACATCTAGAAAAGTTGGGTTGAAAAATAATCAAGCTTAAGAATCCACCCACACCTTTTTTAATTTTATATGTCCCAGTCACAGGATAAATATTTGCTAGATGAGCTGTTTTTTTCTCTTGATGCCTGTGTTTAAAAAAAAATTAAAATTAGCCGCGATTTTTCTTAAGGTTACTGACAAATTCCTATCGCCAAAAGTCCATTGTTTCGTTATTATACTTTTTCTGGTGAGTTGTTTGAGTTTTTTAGGCTAAGTAATTTTTCATTACAATTGCCAACTTTTTATTTTTAACTGACGGAAAGGAGAAGGCCGCAGGAATGGGCATGCTAAATATGTGTGCTGTGTCTTGGTAGATTTAAAACTTTGTTAGTACCCCTGGTATCTACTACCGCGGCATGCTTAGAAAAATGGTAAATTTTCCATTTGTTTCAAAAACAACTATATAGTTTGTTAAAGTTATTTTCAAATCAGCCTTAAAGTTAAATATTGGAAACATAAAGATTAGTTAAAAGTATAAAATATCCTTGTAACAGGCCATAATATTTCAATATAGAGCACAAGATGATGTGATGAAACAACAAATATACAAAATCTCAAATATTTTCTGTAAATAGTTAAAGATTTTTCTATTGATTAATTCAAAATAATTGACAAGTAGTCTATCCTATTGGATATTAAGCGCCAGCGAAAGTACAAAATGTGCAATTTCTAGACCCTACACCATATGACGACATGTTTATCGAATAACAAGTGTATTTTCTTTAAGTTGGTACACAACCAGAGAAATCATTTTCCATCCCTGGTAGGCAATATAATACGATATGTAGTTGTTGTTGTGTTTACGTCGTGTTTGTTTTTGTTGTATTCAATTTACGCGTTTTATTCTTTACCCGAAAGCATTACTTGTTTTTTTTATAGTGGTTACAGTTTCAGACATAAATATTCCTACAGCTAGAAAATTATTTGTATACCCTTCACCACTGGTAGAAAGGTTACATATAACTTTGTCATTCCCTTTGTAACTTCTACAATATTGGTCTAAGACCCTATAAAATATATATATTCTGGAGGTATATGAGTGGCGAAGTCGATTTATCGATGCCCGTGTTTTCGTTTAAATGCGGTTTTCGACGACCCCAGATATGATGGGCACTAGGTTGTTATATATTTACGTAGGACCGAAAAGTTTGCTATTGACATTCAGCCAGACTGCCTCTAATTTTACCCAAAAATACCTTTTTTTTTTTTTTTTTTTTTTTTTTTGTATATCTTGATAACTTTACAAAATGGGTAATTGGTTATCAAGAGACCACATCGGTCAAAATGTAGCAGGAAGTGGAGAAAAAATTCCAAATTTGGTTCTCATAGCGGCGTCAAAACTTCTCTAAGATTGGAGAAGTGGGCATGGCAGCTCACGTACAGAGACATCCTTTTTATCAATACCATCTGACAAAATGTAGGTAGGACTAGAGAAGTCGAATAGATCTATTTATATCTAAAGAACTATATTTATATAACTTTTTGTTATCACACCATGGTGAAGGATATAAACATTCGGCAGAGCCGTTTCAAACACAATTAAAATTATAATGTAAACTAATTTGCTGGGAAAAAGTAACGTAGACCTTCAGCTCGTTGTAGTAAAACAGACAAGAATCTCTGGCGGGAAACGAACCCGTGACCTTCGCACCAAATTAAATTTAATGGAAACAGTTATTCGTGCCAAAATGTCATCTTTAAAGTTAATTATATAAGATATATGTAGCTCCCCGCTATTTCCGGTATTAAATCTTTTAGGATGGCCCAAAAAAACTTAGTACACGTATAACTTCTCTCTTTCTCTCTCTTCTTTATTTGTAGGCTATACCTGAATTCTAGGTGATTTATAATGAAGACATACAGTACACAACAACGCGATAAAATTATCGAATTTTTCTATTCTATGACGCAGCGAAAATATCGCCAATATTTTAATTCAAGATCAGCTGCTACAGCTTTCCCGATTACGAATTTAGTCAGCCGTTTTGAGGAACGAGGTTCAGTAATCGACTGTCCTGGAAAACGTAAACGAAATATTCGCACTGAAGGTAAAACGTGAAAAATGTGCGGCAGAGTGTTTAAAATTATCCATTTTTCTTAACTTGTCGTCGTTGAGGCCACTTGGGAATTTCCAGAACAACATTGCAGAGAATTTAAAAGTGAGATCTTAAGATTCATCCATGAAAAATTGAAATTGTGCGAGCACTGCTATCGCTAGACCACCAACCGCTTTTTACGCGTGTTCGATTTAAAAACTACAGATTTCCCTTGGGCATTTTTTACAGATTTAACTGCGCCAAACTTCTTGTTATGGGATATTTAAAGACAAGGTGGATGTTGGTAAATGGTAGACTATCAGGCAATTGAAGCAAAATATTCCAGATAACATATGGCGCATGCAGAAGAAACATATAATGCAAAGAATTAATTGAAACAAATGACAATTACAAGAGTTATACGTGTTAAACATTGTTAGGTCTTATTTTTTTTTTTTTTTATTCCTACGCTAATCCCGCGAAGCTCTTCGATTGTCTGCAGGAGACCAAAATCTCTGGCGGCAATCGAACCCGCAACCCCGGTACTGATAGACTAGCTCACTACCAGCTAGCCTACTGGGCCATTCTGTAGAATCAAAGATACTTTTCAGAAAAAAAAAATATATATAAAATTCCCGGTAATTTTTTGACTGAAAATTTCAAGAATATCAGGCATAAATTTAGATTTGTATGATACTAATGGTACTAAGTGCTGTTGAACAGTGTCTTGTTTAGAACGTTTTATTGCATAAAATTATCCATGATAATATTGTACCTAAATTAAAACTCCAGCCTTTTTAATTTTACCTAAGACTGTCTTCCAAATAGCCACAGCAAATTCAGCATTAATTTTGCCAGCTCATCTCGTTCTTATATCCTTTACAATTACAAAACGAAAAAAGAAAAAAAGAAAACCTTTAAACAAAATACTCATTGTTTGGCAGCAGAAGAAAAAAAATTTATCAAACGCGAAAAAAAGAACGAAAAAGCTGAACATTTGTTAAACAATTCCATTTTTCTGTTTGGAGGCATTTTCCATTAAAATTCCAACATTATTTTATGAATTAGAACACTCTTAACTCACATTTTAATGCCAACATACAAAAAAAATCATTTTAAAATTTTCACGGAAATAAAAAAAAAGAATCACAATAAATTGAAGAAGGAGTATAAATGCAAATGGTTTTGCCTTTCAAGAAATTTAACACACATAATTCTTATACACAGGACATTAACAACATTTTTAAACTTAACGGAAAAATGTTTTCAATAATACCCGGTAGTAAAATTTAATGCCTATTTGCATTGTGACTTGAGTATTACAATTTTATTGGTATATTTTATGGGCTTTTGAAAAGTCAAAAGGATTAAGATTGGGATAATCAAATGTAATAAAAGTGAATGGAATTACAATGAAAAATTAAAAGTTACCAAAACTTTTTCTCCGTCTTGTTTGAAAGTTGTGGTTTTCTTGCTGTAAGATCCCGTTAAGCCTTGAGATTATTGTTATATTTATTAAAAGTTCCTTTTGTTCCTATCGCTTCTACTTAATACTTGGTTCTTAATTTCATTCCAGCTTTTTTCCGCTTGCGAAGCCTGCATAGATATCTAATTGTTTTCGCCTAATATGGGCATCGCTTAATACCTGGTTTTTAATTTAATTGTCTGCGCCTAGTGTGGGCAGGCTGTTCTCTTCTTCTGCTACCTTTCGGGGTTCCAGTCAGTAGCATTGTAGGTGACATCTCCGGGTTGTATTCGTAGAGCATGGCCAGTACTTTTTAATATTTCAGAATGTATTAGTCTTTGGTGAACGCGTGTCCAGAGTTACCCGTACGATATCCTGTTAGGCCCGAAAATTCTCAAGATTCTTCTTCTAATGAAAACATACATGTTGTTCACATCTTGAGCAATCATATTCTAATTTACACACCAATAAGAGAGTACTCATTTCACACACGAGTTAAGAATGTTAATTATCGTGTGGGTAGAAATTTATGGTGACTTTCAAACTGTGTTGAGTTGGCCAAAAGCTTGTTGAGCTCTCAAGGTTCAATTTGAGACATCATCAGTAGAGCCTTTCGTCGATTTTATTATACAAGCAATGAAGTAAAACTTACTAGAGTAGAATGCCCCGGATAGGAAATGGTCTGTTAAAAGTTTCGTTCACTCTCATTGCCTTCGTCTTATTTATATTTATTTTAAGGCCTGCCTTTCCAACATGTCGGAGTGACTAAGTTTTAAAAAAGCATTTGCCGTCGGCAAAGTCAAGATCGGCCAGAAAGAGGCACTGAAAATTTTTTTTAATTATAATTAAATTTTTAATTAAAACAGATTTTATTTTCAATTAATGCTTTTATTGGTGAACAATTTTTTTCTGTGCGTCCCGTTGTGCATTTGTTGTTGTTCCTTGCGTTTGTCTTAGCAATGTCCAGTATGTAAGTAACGGTTTTGTCGAACACAAGCTTAAACTTGTCACTTACAGAATTTCGTAGATATATACGACAGTTTGCGTTTCTGTAATAATCTTGGATAATCTTTATTTTTTTTTTTTTTTTTTTTTTTGCTAGGCCCCCTTTTCAGGTGAATGTTTTTCAAATGGTAGTGTGGACAAGTGTGCCGAATATATTTTCAAAATCCAGATATAGGACGGATCTTCATTCCACTGACTGGTCGATTATGATGTGGATGTTGTTTATGTGGTCCACGCATGTTTTCTGAGCTCAAATTGCAGCCTGTTCGCTACGAAACTCATTGTCGAGGGACTATTTAGAAAAACCCTATTAGGACTATATCGAAAGACCTATTTAGCCCCACATGCTTAGCAACATAAAAATATGGTTGTTTGTACCCAATAAGGTTTTTTGATAAGCATGCCAAACTCTTTCGCAACTTTTTTTAAGGATCATGTTCCTATTTCGCTACTTAGCCTGGTTGCAGTAGGGGAAGCTGGGTCCTGAAGCAGGCTTTTGTTAATATGTTTCAAATTCCTAGAAACTGGTTGATTTTTAGTAGGAATATTGGCGTTATCGACTATGCCCAAGTTTTTTTTTACCTTTTTTATCCATATTTTCTCCAAAGAGTGTTGCCGCCAAGTTATCTGCTGCCTAAGGCTAAACAGGGATTAGGGTGTTCAATTAATCGGCTTTTTTAGATTAAACGATTAATCGATATTTGGCATTTTTGACATATTCGAATAAACGAATCAAATTTTTAGATTAATCGATTAATAAAATAATTCAAAATCCACAAATTATAAATTAAGAGATTTTTTTTTTCAATAATTTTAGTAAAAGTTGGTACTTGAGTAAATAAACATTATTAATTACAAGTATTTTAATATTTAATTAACAAAAAAAAAACAAAACACACGTAACAATTCATACTAATTGATAAAACCTTTACAACGAAAAAAAAAATGTGTTGAGATCATATAATTTCATATGTACAAACAATTAAACAGATCTTTTAAAAATAAAATGTTTAAAGGTTTTGCTTTACTAGGAAGCTACACGAGTTTTGTCTTTCCTTTTAATTTGCAATACTCTCTCACATTTTTACTAACACACTCACACTTGCTCTCAATTTTACCTTTCTATTTGTTTGCCAATTTTACGTTCAATTTAATAACTGACCACAAATTAACTTTGGAGCTTTCTTTATAAAAAATATATTTCTTAAAAAATAAATGTGCTTTATTAAAAAAAATTGTGTTCTAAAAAATTCTTGTGCTTTTTTTTACAAAATACTTTGAGTAATTTCTTTGAGTTACTTCGTCGTTGGGGGCAGTTTTAAAATAAAATTCGACTATAATATTGAGTGCAGCCTGCGACACAGCTATCAATTCAAACAAGTTTTGACAAGCAGTTTTTGTGAACAATTTGAAAGTAATTTATTGAACGTGTGGCTCCAGGTTTAAAAATATTTTTTTTCAATAATAAGTAAAAATAAACGGAGTACAGCATTATTTAAGTAATCAGTAAACATTTGCTGGTTACTGAAAATTTTTTCAGTAAGCAGTACGCCCATGTATGTGAATTACTCACCAAACATAACTGTTTTTTTTTTAATTCCAACGGACACATACATTGTTATTGGATTATTCGGCATAAAATCTTCGATTAATCCTTTAATCGAAATCAGCAATTTTAAATTAATCGAACAATTAATCGTCTAAAATTGTTCGATTAATCGAACAAGAATTTATCGGCTGAACACACTAGTGGGATACATCCTAAGTATATTTCTCCTTCACGCGCTATTCAGTAAAAGCAAAATCGACCGGTCTTCCTTTCTATGACGTTGATCAGGACTAAGCAGTTATCCTCATCTGACACTTCGGAAGCCAGTTGTCCTTGGCACTTTGGGCCTGGACAGGTTATTGATGAGGCTTTTTCGAAAATCACGTACTGGCTTGAACCCAAAATCGCGCAAAGCGAGATCTTAAAAAGTCAGCTTTAAGGGATAATTCTCTACCAATTGTGGATAAATTCAGCCGGCTGCCGGATCTCCCTAGATGGTGTTGCTACTTGACAGACGCTGTCTGCTTTTAAGCAGCAGAGGTTAGAAGCTCCAACTCCTAAGGAAAGGGCAAGTGTGTAATTCTGCTAGATCATAAAGTCAAAATTGCCACGTATGTATCGTGTGGCTTATCACGACAAATAGGGGCTTTGAAAATCTCATCGTTTTCCACCAGTTTTAGGAGCACCGTAGCGCTAGGCCGATACAGCTCGAAATTTTTTTAATCCCAACACATCTATAAATTTCTCTGGTAATCATTTCAAGTTGTGAACAGTACCAAAGTTATAGATTTCGTCATCCGCTTTCGACCATACATTAACTTAAAGGCAGAGACACTGGGATTCCAACATGTAGGAAAGAGTCGAAAGAAAAACCTGCTATAAAAACATCTTGTTTATTTCTAGATGGATTTAAGAATTTGACCCTAAGCTCTTATTAAAAAATGTTCTTACAAAAAATATCTCGTTGTCATTGATCATTGAAAAACTTTCAAATTTTTGATCATCGCTTTTGAAATATATTAGAGAGCACACTTAAAACTTTCTCTTATACATAGAGAATAATTATTATTATTATTCCTAAACTTTTATTTTTTTTTTCAAGTGTAATTATCGTATTTTCTTACACAAAGAATTAAAACTTTTTGATTCCAAATTAGCAATAAAACAACACAAGCGCGTAATAAATAATTACTCAAATAAAATTTTTTCTTTTTTTCGTTCAAATATTTCTTTCCTCTTTTTGTTCATCTTCATCAAATGAAGCAATTAAAATGCCACCCATTTCATTTAGTTTAGAAACAAGTACCCCCACCCCTCAATTTTTTACCGACTTCTTAGGTAGCAAGAACTACAAAAACATGTCATAAGATCAAAAAGTTGTAAAAAGAAAGACTTATAAAATTTTCTTAATTTTGTAGAATAAAAACAACCTTTTTTTATATTAAATAAAACTTTTTAGCTCGAATTTTTTTCTTTTTTAGAGTTACCATGGAGGCCTAAGAAATAAGAAATCAAAGGTTGTGGGTTGGAGATAAAATTTTATTTATAAAATAAAAATTATAAAAAAGTTAAGTAAAAAGTAGAGAAAATTACCCAAAAAAGAAAAGTGACCCCATGACAAAGTGTTTTACCAACAGCCTGGCGGGGAAAAGAAAACTTTTTATTTATTTTTGCCTTTCGATGTTATTCCTACCGCTCGGTTGGGATGTTGGTTGGTTGAGTCTTAACAGTTTAGTGGGTTGCCATTAAGAAAAGAACTAAAATGCTTAAATGGCATTTTCTAATGATGAATACGCAAAAGACTTGGAAGAGAAAATAAAGCAAGCAGCCAAATAGCACTGGTAAATTTTCATTTATGTTCTTAATGTCAACTCCGAGTTTAAAATTTTATATAAGTAAGAAAAATAAGTTTTGGGTTAGTCATGTAAATGAAATTCATTAAACGAGTAGAAATCAACAAAATAAAAAATTACAAAATGAAAAGTAAACAAAACAATTTGTATTTTCTCTTCTTTCTTGCACCACTGATTAAAGCTTGAAATAGACTAAAGGAAAACAAAGTGGAGGCTCCAAGAGCTTTAAATAATTATGAGTAGAAATTAAAGAAATGTACACAACAATTATTTTCTTAAATTTATAATTAAAAGTTAAAGTTTTCTTATATTGATAACAGGATAACAAAACGTTTCAGAGGACATTTTGTTATAGCAACGATAACAGACAGAATTTTTTTTAAAATTTTATTACATATTGCTATCGATAACATATCGCCTGCGTTAAGAGGGTTTCATTTGAAAATGAATTTTTTATTGCTAAGTCTGGGTTCACACTCTAAACGTTTTCTATTAAAAAGTTAGAGTTTATTGGCGAGAGGGAAGAGAAGAATATCAAGTTCTCTTCCAATTGTACAAATTTATCATTTGTTGCTTTCTTTTCTCTTGTACCCAGAAGTTCAAGTTTTTCGTACACCGAGTGATGGCTTAATAAACAGAAAATTATCGGACTTAATCACAATTCACAGCTTTTCAGTGAAATTCAGTTTGGAAAAACCGGAGCAAAAAATGTTGAACCGTCATATTTAATTTAGACAATATAAAAAGCAGTGCTTCGTTCCTATTTAGCCATTTAGTATATAGATTTAGCCATTTTTGCTCATTAAGTTCTGGCAACACATTTATTCAATATAAAAAGCAGTGCTGCCAATTTAGCCATTTAGTAGCTAGATTTAGCCACTTGTCCAGAACACCGTCATATACACTTTACAATCGCCAGAGTTGCACTGAAGGAAGGTAGGAAGCTATGAAGAAAGTAAACGGCTAAAATAATTCTCTATATCCTTCTTAATTGACTTCAACAACTTAAAAATATCAAGAGGATAAAAAAAAATGTTAAAGGTTCCCCCGAAATGGTGCGTGATGATTGAAAACAGGAGTCATATTCGACAAAAAATCGGCAGAAACGGTCTCCAGATCGAATTTTATGTTTCATTGCTCATTATTTAAGAAGAAAAACTTACATCTAGGGATTTTCCCACTTGTGGCCACACTAATAGAGTTTTCTTGGAAAATTTTGTTATCGCTAACGTATATATAAATTTGTTGAAGACAATTTTCTTATCGCTACCGATCACTGGATTTTAGTTAATAAAATTTCGTTATAGCTAAAGACAACAGAATTTTCTTAGAGACAATTTAGTTACAGCTTACGATTTCAAGATTTTCTTAAAAAAGTTTTGTTATCGCTAACGATAACAAGAATTTTTAAAGAAAATTTCGTTTTCGCCAACGGTAAAAAAAATGTTCTTAAAACAAATTTTGTAATCATTAACAAAAAAAAGTTTTTTTCAGAAAAATTCGTTAAAAAAATTTCGTTATCGCTAACGAAACAACACATTTATTTAAGAATAATACGTTATCGCCAAATATATTAGGATTTTATTTAGTTTAATTTTGTTATCGTGAAACTTTATCAAAATTTATCACGTTTCTTTTAATTTATTTTTTAAAAAAATTCATTATTGCTAACGTAATTGTTTACGATTCTCGTACGATATTAAGATTTTCTTGAAAATATATTAAAAAAAAAGTTTTATATATTCTTTTTTTTTATTTTTCGAATTTATTCTATGAGCTAAATTTCAGTTATGTTTTTTATAAAGCTTTTTGAAATTAAGCTCATAGAATAAATTCGAAAAATAAAAAATGTTGAATATATGAAAATAAATAATTCCCAGATTCGATAATATTTTTTGGTAAAATTTGTAATGATTTGCAGCATTAAGATTTTTTATGTGAATTTTGTTATCGCTAACGATATTATAAATTTATTTTGAAACTTTACGTTTTTTCTTGAGGAACATTTTTTTGTAGCTAAAGATTACACAATTCTTCTTAACAACATTTTGTCACCGTTTACCATAAAAGTATTTTCATTTTTAAGAAAACTTCATTATCGCTAACGTTTTTGTTTACGATATTAAGATTTTCTTCACATATTTTTTTTAAAATCTTTAAAAATGTTCGTGATCATTTGCGATATTATGATTTCCTTGTAGAAAAGTTCCCAATCGTTATAGATAACATGAGTTTTTAATCAATTTTTTTTTTTTTTTAATTTTGTTTTTTTTTTTTTAATGTTTTACACACCTGCCTTGTTCGAAGCCACCACTTTCTAAAAAATATAATATGTATCTAAAATTTTTGAGGCAAAATTTTCCTCAAACCTCTTATTAATGTTCACACACATGCGCGACAAATTAAAGCATCAATTGAAATCAATGTACGACGTTAATCAGGCAGGACCAAATCAAAGGATAAATACAATAACAACACATACACACAACAAATAATAACAATAATAATAATGATGACAATGATAATAATAGTGATGATGACGATAAAAAAATAACGAAACCATTACGCACTCCAAGCTCGTGCTCACACGAACACACATCAAAAACACTATTACCCCATTATGAGCCACAATAATTGAAACCAAAAGCATATAAGAATACAGTTAAATAGTAACAAAAAGGATACAAATTTTTTAAAACTTACAAAAAATGGGCTGATTTTATTTTCGCAACAGTGGCAAAACAGTACACTTTTTTGAATTTCTTAGTTAAAACTTTAAAACAGACGGACGGACATGTAGGCATATGCAGGATTTGAAACAAATATAAGTGAAATTCTGTCTGTGCTAAAAAATAGACATAATTTTTGCTCAAAAAAACAAATAAAAAAAAAATAGAAATTGATTTACCAACAATTTTTAAATTTTTGTAAATCGAGCCACTGACAGGACAACAAAAGGGCACACAAAGAGAAACACAGTGAACAAAAACTGAAATTCGCAACTCGTGCGTGGTTAATTGTTGCTTTTGGTGCAGAATGACTGATGTTTTATTGATTATAGGGTTGAACACTAAAACAAATGAAAGGATGTGAAAAAAGGATAAAAATAGCCTACATTATTTACAACAGGGATACAAACAGCAGACAGACATTTAACCACCCAGCCAGCACACTTTGAACATGTGGCATAATTGCAAAGAAAAGGATTTAAAATTTGTACTTTTTAACAAATTTTTTAATCAATTTTTTAAGGCAAAAACTTTAGTTTTTAAAAACCCCCGTGAAAAACACCCTACTAATGATGACTAAGCACACACTCACACATGGTCTGTGTGAAGTGGAAAAGGGTGTTGTTTATCCTTAAAAAACTGATAAACATTTTCAAAAAAAAAAAGAAAAGGGGTTGGTCCTTTCATACACAACACACATACAAGAATGTTTTGCAGGACTCTAAACATTACTCAACATTTGCACATGCAAGTAGTGGACAGTGGAATTATATCGAGTACATTTTTGCGAAAAAGAATAAAAGTTGCGGGTGCTAAAAGGGGTTGTTTCTAAATCCAGTAGATTTTGACTGGTGTCAGTTAACTCTAATAGAAAAAATGTCTAAGTTTTTTTACAAAAAAAAAATTGAGGGTGTTTGTTTTTCCTCTATAATTTTTGGATTAGGAATTAGAAAAAGTGGTGGATTTCTTAGCATTTTTGTAATATAATTTACCCAATTTTTTGTTACTTTTTTAGAATTTATTTAACATTTGAAATTTGACATTTAGATTTTAAAAGCACACGTGTGTGTTTTTATTTGCTCGATTGTATATTTTTGTTTACCTTTGGGGTTCAGTTTTAAAGTTTTAATCTTCTTAGGGCTGCTTTAATCAATACTCATTTTAGAATTACGATTAAATTTAATTCGTATACCCTAAAAGAAAATCCGTTTAAACTTAAAACTTTCTATAATGCTAACAAAAAAGAACATACTAAATAAACATTCTCTATTAGGAATACAATGTCCAATATTCAAGCATAATTTCGAAAATACGTATTAAAACGCGACGGATCAAGGTGCTTCATCTGTATATATGGGCGGTATAATTATTGAGGAATCAGAATCTCTTGATGTTCTGGGCATGAAAATACCCAGAGCCTTTGCTGCAATTCATAACTCAAAATACCTTATTTTTGAGCTTTAATTCCCAGTGGAACATAGAGCCGCCTACTAGCGAATAATGTCGAGTTTATCGCCATATCGTCTATTTTCATATTGTGTAATACTTTCACACAAATATTTTATATACTCAACTCTAGAGAGAAGAATTTAATTTTAAGGTGCTAGAAAATCAAATAAGAGTTATGACTTTATTGCAGCAAAGGTTCGATACACTCAAGGTGTCGAAAGAAGCATTCCAGTGTCTCGGTTTTTTAATAAGATGTAAGAGCTACTTTGCTCCATCTAAACTCCTTACTATTTATATCACCTATATCCAACCGCGAATGAAATACAACTCTCATTTTGGGCCGGTGCTTCCAAGTCAATTTTGGAGCTTCTCGACCGCGAGCAGGAAAGGGCGAAGGGTCTCCAATTCTCTGGACTCCCTTGACCACCGACGCAAGGGGGGTTTTATTTGCCTGTTTTATCGTTACTTCAATGGGATAAGTCCTAAGAAAAAAAATGATTTGCTGAAAAAAAAAAATAATAATAACAAAGCGGTTTTTATTAAGAGCGATCCATTCTGTGTTTTTTTGATTAAAAGACTTAAGCCTGTAGTACACGGCATGTAAAAAGACACATGCGCATGTGGTTCTGACGTAATTTTGACGTCATCACACAACACGCAATGTTTATTGTGGCTTTGCATTGACGTCAAAATTACGTCAGAACCACATGCGCATGTGTATTTTACATGCCGTGTACTATAGGCTTTATGGGCTAGTTATGATTCAAGTGAAAGTGCAATCGATGTTCGATATTAACGAATAGTCTGTAAGGATATTTTATAAATCGAAAGACTTTTGTAAATAAATTAAAATTATTTGTGAAATAGGACTTCGCTTAAATTCGGAAATTTCTATGTTGTGTTGACCTGAAGCTTTTCTTAGGTCAAAAATGATTAAATCGCACGAATGAGGCAACTATTCGCGAGCAACTGTACATGAGCATAGTTGCCAATTTTGCGCTTTAGGAGCTAGATTTAGCGCTTTTGAACTGTCAAAAAGACGCATATTTTGCCCTTAGCGCTTTTTTTGAAAAGAGCGCTAAATTAGCGCTTTTTTGAAATTATGGATACCTAATACTTTTGAACTCTTAAACTAAATAAAACTAAAAATTGTTACCGTTTTTCAAATGCTTTTGATAAATAGTATACTTAATTGTACATATCGTCTGGTGGTTATTGGTATCGAGACCTATCATTGCCTCATATCCACAATTTAAGAATTCGGCACTTTTTGCGAAGAAAATGAACATTCTATGAAGAAAATGAACAATGTAAATGTAAAAATATATATTAATATTTGTAATTGTTTTTATTTTAGTTTTTCATATAGAAGACTAATTTTCAAAGAATTTTCAAGTGTTTCTTTGTATTAAAATATTTTTTGATATTATTTTACTTTAAATTTCATATTAATTTGATTTCTTTACTTTGCCTCAAATATAAGAAAAAGCTCTGTAGAAATGTTAATGTTAAAATAAAACTGGTAAAAAGTCGGGGTCGAGAGAACTTTATCATGTGATTTAAATTGACCTTCCCATGCTGAATCCAAATCTGTTCACAGTTTGATTCAATCGCGTCCAGTTATCATTTTGTTTACTGATTTTCATGATTTCATGGCTTATTTTATTCGTGATATACCTGGATCTCTGAAAAATGATAAAAATGTAAAATTGTTGCCCTTATAATTTTTTTAATGAGTTTTTGAAAACAAATTTCTGAATTAGTGGCGTTAATTTTGAAAATAAGAAAAATATTATTGAGATGACTCAAAGGAAATTTTATTCCTAATGATTTGGTAAATGCTCACAATCGCACAAATCGTTCTCAATTTATGATAGAACTAATACATTCTAGACCCGCCTTATTTCTGGCGAAATATTGGTATAGCCCATAAAAAAACTAAAAACGGTTTTGTATTTAGCCCTATAAAATCTTTATATTTCATATATTTTTAAACGATTTTTTGCCAACCATTTAATTCAGTTTTTTATTTAAATATTATTAAGCGGTCTCTAGCGCTTTTTGATTGAGGGCACTGCACTTTTAGATCAGAAATAGTTCACAACCCTGTACATGAGATAACTCGATCGCCAAACTCATTCATCAATAATTCAATTGCGTCGTATACTACAAGTTCGCTGTTCTGTTGGAGCCAAATAGTGCCTAAGTTTATAATGTCTAAAAATTCCCTTATATTATTTCCCCGTGGCAGTCCTGGCTCCCGGTTTTATTAAAAACACATTAAACAGGCATTTTTTACGGACAAAGTAGTTTATTAAATTATTTATTGGGATTATGTAGTATGTAACTGTAATAAGATCATCAGAAATCCTTTCCCAAAGACTTTAGAAAAGCTTAAGATATTATGCAATTACGCGAGGATCCAAAATATATCGTCACCTAAAATGCAAAAGGGCGTAACAACAAAAAACAAAAAATTCGAAATTGAGTTTTTGATTGATTTTTGTTCGTTTTCTTAAACAACATATTCACAATACCTGTGATCAAAACTGGCGACTTTATTAAAGATATTCAAACGCCAAGTACACCTTGCTGTTATTGATTTTGTAATGTTTTTTGCTAGTCCTGTAAAAAAAATAAAGTTGTTGTTGAGTCATTTTGCAATTTAAGTGACGATATATAATTTATGGGGTATTATATCAACAGAGTATAAGTTATAAACGGACTAACAAACTTATATATAAATTTTTCATATTCTCTGCGAAATATGTAGGAATACATTCCAAGGATATTTTACATTTTCCTCCGGGGAAACAGGCAGAGCCAATAACTGTTATTTGGCTAACTGGCAGGTCTTCCATTTTTCTAAAAGGTTCGTTACGGCTAACCAGAAAGCTGTATCTATCGCCATGGTAACCAATTGCTTCTGGAACTTCGGTTCTAGTCTGTTTGCTGGTATGGTTCCTTCAGGAATCACGTGGTAGCTGTGGTTTATATCCAAATGTGCATTTTAAAGTTGGCATTAAGGGCTGATTTGGTACCCACTGGGGGGAAGTTCGGGCGGTTGGCGGATTTCCTTAGCGGCTGTAGCTAACCAACCGATGCTGCTTGCTTTTAAACAGTGGATATTTGAGATCTACTGCTTTCTAACGATGGAAGAGTGCATAACTCTGCCGGATTATTCATACGGATGAAATTGCCACCCGTGCGTGTTGGTTGCACTTATACATCAGGGCGTTAGTAAACACACAATTCTCACCCAGTGCAAAGAGCACCGTGGTGTCGATTTACACGAAATCTTGTTCTACCTTCTTCCTGTTGTGAAGGGTATAATTTAGTTAGTACATTATAATTAGATGAAATATTAAATTAAACTTTCAAAAAAATCAACAGAAAATTTCTTAAAGAATTTAAGAATGACCATTAAAAACAAATAATTCTTAACATAACCTCAAAAGACCAAGTGATGCCATTAAATATTTTGCAAAATCATTTTCAACAACAGTTTTGTATTGTACAACATGATGGGCAAAATTTTAGGTCTATGAACTGCGCAAACTAAATTAAAATAGATAATGGAAAACAAACATTAAATATTGATTATTGAATGAGGAGGACACATAAACCTTTTCCTTAAAAACAAAATCAGCACACAAAAAAGAACACGAACTATTTAAACGTCAATCATGAAAAACATTGGAATTTTTACAATAGAAAAAAAATATACAAAATTATTCATTATACTTCTTCATTAATTCAAATTCATTGTGAGTTTACAAATCCTTTGCCAACTCATGATGGGTGCAAACAGGATTTTAGTTTTGAAAGGAAACTCTTATTAGTTCTCAATAAATTTTGCGTAATTTTGAGATTTCTAAACGAAAAAACAAGACACTTAAATTTGGCGCGTAACTGTATCTATTTTCAGTTTTTTTTTTTTTTTTTTTTTTGTATTTTCAAAGGGCTAGAATTGAACAGTGACCAGCTGTTGTTAATTTCAATGTAAACTTCTGATTCAATTGTTAAACTGAACGTTTGGCCACTGTCCAGTTAAATAAACAAAACCTAAAGTAAATTATTATAAAGATAGTGAAGTAGAGTTAGGGGTTGCCTTGCCGAATAACCAGCCAGATGATGATGACGTTAGACCTGAGTAAAAATTTTTAACAGTAAATTTTTACTGATACGAAAATTAAAAGGGGGTAAAATGTTTATTTGTTAAGAATTTATTTTATTAAATAATTGATTGACCAGTTTTGTAGCAAAATATAAAATTGCTCTTTTGCTAAAAGATTTTTCGAATCCATATAAATTCTTTCTTTAATTAATATTTATTGTAGCAATGAAAGGGGTTTTGAATTTTTTTTTTTTAACTGCCATTAAAAATTTTTGTTAATTTTTCTTAAACGTAACCAAATAGTTTGAAATTTTTATAGATTTTTCAGTCGCATTTTGTTTTCCTCGTGTTCTTATTTAATAACGAAAATTCATTCGCGCCAATTGCAGCTGCTTTCATAGTTTTAAAACATTTGTTCACATCACATTGTGTCACCGTGATAACCTTTGGCCCGAGACTTTTTTGCTTCTGCAAATCGTATGTTTTCGTGTAGCACGAAGTAATAAAAACCGTTGTGTATACTGTTTTAGTTTTTAAAATACAAAAGGATTTTTCAATATAAAATAAAAAAATAAAAGAATGTTGAAAGAGAGTGAAAGGCTATTGTTTCATAATATAAAAACTTTTTATTTTTGATAAATTTTTGGGGGATTTTGTACAATAAAAAATGTTAAATTTTTTTATAAAGAACTTTGTTTTAAAAATCACTATATGTGGTATAGTAACAATTAATTTTAGTTTTATTAAGATAAATTTTTTTTTAAATAAAATTGAAATATTTTCTTATAATTAGGCTTAAGATATTTTCTATTTATAAATAAAAAAAAAAGAAATCTTAATAATATTATATTAATACAGATCTAAAACAAGTCAGAAATTAGAGTAGGTCAAGCCCGTGTAGAGACAAATTTTAAAGAGTTCCCCCATTTTGGAATCTATGGGTAATCAAAGATCCGCCAAAACAAGGATTCTTTGTGCCAAATATTGCCCAATGCTGGACCTACCAGCACAACATTTTAGCAGGAGATAGTAGCTATCGTAAAAGTTATTGTCGCCAATTTGTATGTCAATACCAACATTTATTAAGAAGTTGTGGCATTAAAAGCTATTTTCTTGAGTAGTATTTGCATGGGCGTTTTGGTCCCGATTCCAGTAAAATTTAAAAAAAAAAGATAATTTAGATTGGGGGCTATGCCCCAACACTCAATATGGATAGCCAGCTAGCTAGCCGGACGGACAGACATGGTTAGATCGATTCAAAAAGTGTTTAGATTCAAAGGGTGATTCGATAGTATGCTAAAAATTGGTTCCAGGAACAATATTTCAGGTTGTTGCACACATCACCCCAAGTGCATAATACTTCACCACTTTTGTGTTATGTCTATAATTATGCAAAAAGTCTAGTAGTCAACAAAATATTTGAACCTTTTGGGCTAGTGAATTGTGCAAGTTCTTTTTTAAGATTTTTGCTCTAAAAATCAGTTTTTGCATATTTTAACCCATTTTTCGCCGACCGGTGATTACAATCAAGAGTACTCATACTCTCTTTTTTTTTTTTTTTTTTGTTTTAATGTTTTTATCTTCCAGTACCTTAAAATCTTATTTCGTTATTATATTGTCAGTTTACTTTATGCGGCGAAAAATGGGTTAAAAAAAGAAATTTTTCATTTTTTTAATCCTTAACCTTTTTACGGAATATAATTTTGCATTTCCCGTTATCCCAGGAATTTCTATTTTATAGATAAACGACGAATAAAATTGTAGCTTTTTGGAAAATGTTTAAGGCTTTGAAAATACTTCGTTATTTTAAAAGTTGTAAACCTAAATTATAAACATTTTGTAGATTTACGTTGAATCACATCTTATACAGGGTGGCCCAAATAAAATTGAATGCTAAATACTTATAACCTTTTTTGTAATATAATTGTTTGTTTCTTTTTGCAGGTTGCAACTGAGTTCTTGGAAATATATTCTTGTAAACTATCAATTGTTATTACGCAGCGAAAATATTGTCAATATGTTTAATTCAAGATCATCTCCCACAGCCTTTCAGTCCTCCGTTTTAACGAAGGGGTTCAGTGATCGACCGTCTTGGAAGAGATGCTCTTTGAAATATTTGCTTTGAATGTAACGTGGAAGCTGTGCGGCAGAATATAAAATAATCCATATATCTCAACTGCGCAAATGGTCATTTTCAGAAAAACATTTAAGAGAATTTTGATGTTCGATCTTAAGATGCATTCATACAAAATATAAAATGTGAAGGCTCTGCTACCGCTACAAGATGTATATTATGCTGAGTAAAAAATAGTGTGAATTGTATTCCATTAAACTATTTCTCAAAGAAAAAGACTACAAATTTCCTGGATAAGAATAAGTATTATTTGGGCACCCAAATGACGTAGTAGTTCCCTACCCTACAATAAATTTACTCTGAGAGTTTTCAAAAAAATTTTATATTAATTGTCAAACAAACTAATAATTAAAATAAATAATTTGTATTAAAAATATTATTAAAATAATAAATTAATATAAAAAACGTTAATACTTGTGTGTTTAAAGTTGTATAGCAAAACAATATAATTTTAAAAATTGAAGAGAGTAAAACCAGAGTGAAAATATGAAGTGTGCAGTGGGCAAATGCAAATAAAGTAACAGCAAAAAAAAAACAAGTGAGAAATTGTGTAAAAATAACGTTTAGCGTGGTTTTAATAATGTGTTAATATTTTTGACTATAGCTGTATCATTTTACAATTTTCCAAAAGATGCAGCCCAAACTTAGCTATGGGTAATATTTTGCAAGCGACTGAAATCAGTAATTTTGAATAAAGAAAAAAATTGTGCTATACATTTCACACAAGAAGATTTTGAAAGAAACTTAAAATTTGAAATGGGTTAGTTAACTAAAATTAAATTTTTGCAGTTCAGTACTAAATTAGTTTGAATAAGATTTAGCAAGCGTCGTGTACTAAAATAATATATAACCTAAATTATTCATGGGTTAACCACCTAAGTGAAGGCGGGTTAAGTAAGCCATCAAGTGCATTAATGGAAACTTTGAGATCATGTGATATTATTTTCCTGCAATCAAATGGAAGAAATTGTTGCTTAAAAGCAAAATATTTGCAAAATCATTTGTTAGAAGGAAAGGAAATTGAAGTATGTAAAGACATGAAAAAACTTTTTTTTAGATGTAAGAAGTATTTTCGAATGAGGTTACTAAATGCCGAGATTGCTTAATCTCAATTTACACGTTTCATCTTTTGATGCTCAACTTCTTTTCAATTTCCTTTTGAAGATGCCATTATGTTCACACGCAGCAACCGGTTTCAACTTTTTTTGCTTCAAAACAACAACATTTTTATTCAAAGGGAACCAAAGAGAAAAAGAAAAGAAAAAAATTTACATGCAGCCATTGTTGTGCATATACCTACGAATGAGAACACAAAGCGTTCTGCCCGAGTACAGGAATCTCCGTACCAACCCCTTTTCTTATTGCTTCCTTCGCCTTAAAACACAAGAGTTGAGCATCAAAAGATGAAACGTGTAAATGTAGACTTAAAATTCCAACAAGCGAAAGAGGAAACTAAATAAAATTGGAAACTAAAATTTTTGATAAAAAAGTATTTTCCTTTTTACGTCTGTTTTTTTTATGTACTAAGGATAGAGCTAATGTACATTATGTATGTATATGTAATAAATAAAACAATGAAAAAACTTTAAAAAAAATTATTTTTTTTTTCAATAATTTAAATAGAAAAATTATTAATTGTCCCACTGTTATGTTTACACATAAATATATCAGTTTGAGAGCTAAAAAAAATTTAGCCAATGAGAACACAGGTTGTGTGACGTCAGAGTTACTACATGCGCAGTAGAATAATTTTATGCCTGCCTGATGTCGTTATCTTTATTTCTGTCATTCTTGATGTTATCTTCTTGCCAAGCAGATGGATAAATATGTTATTTTGCATATTTTTTGTGTGTTTATTCTACCAACTAACACTATGAGATCGGTACCAGCAGCCCAATTATAAATAAAAATTCCCCGGGAGTTTTTTCCCTTCTCCCATTTTTCCTATTTAAATTCTTTTGTAAAAATGCGAAAAGGGAAAAAAGTCCCGGGGAATATTTATTCATAATTAAGCTCAATGTCTTTTTTTATGGTCTGTCCTGGACTTCAAGTCAAATAATCGACGTTCTTTTAATATCAAGACTTTTAAGGCTCTTCAAAATTGTATCGATAACCAGCCCACATATGGGAAAGTGGACTGCTTGTGTTTTGGTGTTTTCTGTTTACAGGCCATAAATAAAAAAATCCAACTGAATCTGTATCGAATGTTATTGGCAGATATATAAACTTATTTTTACTTTAGAAAAAATAATATGTGCCCGCCAGAGTTGTTATATAAATATGTACTAAATTTTACAGAAGATACCAATGACCCTCAATTCACTACAAGCAAAATGCTTTTTAAAATGTTATTAAAAATTTCCTTAAATATTTGTCGCCATACACGTGTTTCTATATATCATTTTAATAATTCAAAGTATACCTTCTTCCACTATTAAAAAAAAATATATATCAGCTTAAAATCTATTTACAAATAATATTAGAGAAACCACATACGACTTATTGTAACAAATTCCGTCTTTTTCATTTGCCATATACACCCATTTTATTGACAGAACTAAAAAAAAATTCTTTAATCTTAAAAAAAAAAACAACTGCAGGACTGATCAAATGACGACATTAAATAATAAACATTTACATTTACATTTACAATACGAAAAGAAAAAATATGCCACAAAAATTGTAAGAAACCCCTCAATACTTAAATAAAGATTTCCACCGATCTGGAAGTAACACCGAAATGCAAATTATATATTATAGTGCAGCCAAAAGCGGGTGGGGGAACACGATGCGAGAGTGCACCACAATCTTGCACTTCAATGTCAAATGAAGTGTGCAACACATTAATCCCCCTTGTTGTGCCCCTCTCTTGCGTTTAAAAGAAAAATGACGAGTGACAGCAATTAAAACACTAAAATGACAAACAATTTTTTATTTTTTGTTTTTTATTTCATTTGTAAAGAAGTGTGGTTTTTGGGTGTGCTTTTTCCGAAGCAATGTGTAACTTATTATTGGGTAAATGAAGAAGTAGCTTCATTAAATAAGAGAATAAAAAACGTGTTAAGAACATCATTGCGTTGAAACATATGAAAAACAACATAAGCGCTTCAATGTATGTGTGATACATATACTCATCGAGAATAATGGTTAACATGGGCCGAAGTTGGTAAAAATCTCTACATGGAGGGGTTTATAAACCGTTTAAATTACACGAAATTCTTGAAGATTTGATTTGAAATCCTCTTCTAAATCTAGTGCATTTAAATTGCAATGTTTTGGCATTAGCTTAATTTTATTGGCAAAACCAAAACAGCTGGTTGAAATAAAATAAACATTTAACAATTTGCACTGCTTTCATTTCGAAATTTTTTTTTTCAATTTAATGAATAGACTAAACACCACCGGACTTTGAATAGATTTAGTTTTGTAAAAACTTGGTATAAAAAAAATAACTAGATTTTGCTCGAAATCTCGAAAGTAATAGATTTCGGTGTAATGTAAATGGGCCATTAGGAAAATTTGACAGGTTTTTTAATTTGTGGCTACTCTTTTAACATTTTATTATTGAAACATAAGGTGTTATTAAATAGACATTGTGGTCCATTGTTTATTAAAATTCATCATATTAAATAAAAAATTCTACATCATTTAAAACCCATCGTAACTTTCGGACGTCACTGTATAACAAAATATTCTTAATTTAGTAGAGTAGTTGTGAAAAAAAATGTATACTCTTTAATGACTAGAACCTATTATTACCCTACTTTTGACCTATGCATAGATTTGTACCATTGGAAATAAAAAATGCTCATAATTTCCGATTTTGGGCTTCCTAATAATATTTTTTTTAGATATTTGCAATTAAAAATTATAATTTTACTGTCTTTACCCCATGAATCCGTTACGGAACCAGAATACCGTATTTACATAAGTTTAAGATTAGCGGTGGGAGACGTACTGTTTTTAGCAGTACATGTACTGATTTTCTCAATTGTACTGTTTTATGCACAACGCCCAAAATAGTACGCAAATGTACTGTTTTTACACTTTGTACTGTTTTTTTGCTTCAGTCTACAAAAAACAAAGATATTAAGAAAACCCCTGTTAAATTAATACATATTTGGAGGTTTCAGATGGTATTAAGGTTTCAAAGATACGCAGAAAAAATTATTAAATTTCTCCAATCACCAAATTTATTCCAAATTCATAATATCAAGCAAACAAGTTGTTCATTTTGCACCTATTACCAAAATGATTATATTGATTACTAAAAATTTTAAAATTTTGAAAAAATATTTTCAATAAATGATATATTTTAAAAACTTTGCCATTTCAAACAATGTGTTAATTTATTTAAATAAATATTAACATTTCCCAACCACAAATCTACATGTTTAAATTATTTTATTTTAAGCGAAAAAAGTCAATTAAGATTTTTTGTTCTTTAATTAAAATTTATAATTGAAAATTTATTTGAAAACAACTCAAATTGTTATTAAATCAAAATTAAATTTTTAATTTTCTTTCAACTAAAAAAATAATTGATTCAATTATCACATTAATTAAATTTAAATTCTTTTTAAACCATTTTTTTAATTGAAAAACACTTTTTTCTGAGTATTAAGAAACCCCTTGTTAAATTAATACATATTTGGGGTTTCAGATGGTATGCTATCAAGTCACATTGTCATAATATTCTAATATTTTACAATACAATACAACAACTTTTAAGGAAACTGCCAGTTATAGTAATGCATAGTTCATTATAGCTGAACTTGGTGAAATTGGCCTTAATAAATTAAAAATTGTTTAAAATTAGAAAATTAATCTAGGAAACAATAATTTTCTCAAATTCTATACGATTTGTGCAACTATGTGTGTGGTGAAAATTGCATTAAATACCATTAGGGTTTAAGAAAATCCTACTAGCACAATCAATGAATTCATTCCTTTAAGCAAAGTTAGGTTTTTCTCTCTTTGTCTCTTTCGATGTTAAGCCTAGTACTCGGTTCCAATTTGTGAAAAATGTTCAGCAATATCTTTTAATTCATACGAAAAATTTGACATGTATCAATGTTACCTATCCCGAGAATTTTTACAATTTGACGTTTTTAATCTTTCAAAGTATGCGACATTGTTTTGCGTACGTAAACAAATCCCACATGTATTTTAAATAAAAAATTAAATAAAAATGAAAGTGAATATGGATGAAAAACTGTAACCGGCTGTGTTTTTTCGTTCTTATTTAATCTTAAGTGTAAACTTTTTTTATTTGCTTAAAATTCCACGTGAAATAAGTACAGCTTAGATTATTCCGCAGTTGTAAAAAAATGTTGCCAGAAACCTTTCGAAAATTTTTTTACAAATTGAACAGAGTACAACTCTATCAACATAATTTCATAGTAATTCAGCAGAATCTTTTTTTCATATGAGTTTTGGCAGCATTTCATGTGAATTGTTGAACAGAGTACCAGGCTTTAGTAAATTAAATATGGCTTAGAGCATTGTTACTGTTTTCCTTTATTTATATTTTGAAAAAAAAAACATTTATTTTTGCAAAAATTTTATAACATTGGAACATGATCTATGGCGAAATGCTTCGTTTGTGCTTTATAAACGCAAATAGTGTCACTTACTATATGAAATGCCATAAAATTTAAATTGTTCTTTTACTTTTCAAGTGTATTTCTTTATATTATTGGTCTTGCATATTGAATCAAAAGTTTAATATATTAAATAATTTAAATAAATAGTTACATATGTACATTTTGATCGTACTGTTTTTTTTTTTTTTTGTTTTTTTTTTTGTATTCATTGTACTGTTCTTCCGAATTTTATGTCTTTCTACCCTATATAAGCAAGAGATAAACCTCTCAGTAGGTCGAAACATTAAATGTCCTCACATAATAAAGAAATGCAAAAAAAAATTGTATTTGAACTTGTGGAATACTCAAACTATTTGTGCTACATACAATCATGACTGCCAAACTTTAAGCAGAAATATTTAACATTTTTTATTTTTCGAATGTATTCTATGAGCTTAATTTCAAAATAAAAAATGTTGAATATAATAAAGTAACTTATGAAAAGGAATAATTCCCAGATTCTATTTAAACAGAAATTTTATTCTGCTTTTGGGCCCTTCTATATAAAGTGATTCATGATAATCTATGAATATCGCTACGAAGCAGTTACAGTGACGTAGAGAATAAGAACTCGGTGCAATTTTTTTAAGAGTTACCCTGAAAAAAGCAGAACGTTTAAAAAACCGGCTAAATCTCGCTGAGATTCTTTTTAATAGCCAAATTTTTTTTTTTAAGGATATTAAATGATCCCAACGGTTTCCGCGTTGCCTTTAAAGTGAAACTTATGACATATTTGTGCTATTTTTGACGGTCAATTGTATCTCTGTTTTCCAAGTAAACTATAATTATTCTTCCTCTAAAGCATCTTAAAATTTATTTTATCTAGCTTTATTTAAAATTCCAGATACTATTTGTTATTATTAAAGTGATCACTGGTGTGGTGACTTCTGCTTATTTCGCGTAAATTATTTCTACCCAAACCCAATATTTCACAAAACCAATACAGCTTGTGTCACATAAAATGAATTAAAATCCCCCTCTACTTAAAACAACCGATAAACTCAAAAGAAAATTAAGTAAAGTTATGCTAACAATGTGATATGTAAATGTGGGATTAATGAACACTTTAAATAAGTCGACTCCCCTTTAAAAACAATAAAAAAAAATATATACAATAAGTCTATAAACATATGCACATACAAACTTATATCCACAAATCAACTAAAAATAACCAACCACAGAAGTACCAAAAAAAAAAAAAAAGATCACTTTTCTTGTCATGAAATAAAAGAAAGTTCTCAAACGAAACTCCAAAATGAAGATGCTGCTAAACGCGTGCCACTGTTAAAAAAAAGATAAAAAATTAAAAAAAGGAAAAAATGAAGCAACAAATTTCTACGGATAAGAAAATGCAAGACACGTTCCTTTAATAACCCAAAAATACGTAAACAAAATACTCGAATAAGCAGCTTCCTTCCCTATTCATTTATTTATATATAAAAAAAAACCAATGAAAAAATTTAAATGATCTTTTGGGTTTTTTAGGGATGCCTGCCTTTTTTGAAAATCGTTTTTTATATTTCGATTTATAAACGCGTGTCGTCTTTAATGATCTTCAGGCGCTGAAAACATATGCCGCCGGTATTTGTTTAAAACATTAAATGCATTTATGGCACACGCTTTTATTTTATGTTTTTTAGGTAAAATTTACATCTTTTGATTTCGGGAGTTTATATGAATTTTTTTATGAAGGGGATGGATGCTAAACAAGAACAAAGCATTTCTTTTTACAAATAGATATACAATTACAACCCTGATTAACTATTTTTAGATGGTTTGCTTTTACTTAGGTCAATTTTTGTTAAAGTGCGAAATTAGCTTTTTTTTAAAAAAAGTAATAATAGGGAAGTTCAGTGTTTGGTGCAAATAGTCTTGCGAAAAAGCGAATGCAAAATATTGTAGCTATCTCTGAGTAGTTTGTTTTTGGATTTATCCAAAGAGTAAAGATTTTTGCATTTCTCTCCCGCAAGACCATTTGAAAAAAGCTCAAAAACAAAACAAATCTTGTCTAGGATATAATAAAACAAAAGCATTAATATGCATATAAAAACTCCATAGATAAATTGCTAAATTTTTTTGATAAATTGTGGACTGAAAATACCAAAAATGCCTTTTTAACTTTTTTAATCCAAACGATCATTTATTGCACAGACTGTTTATTGTCACAGTCAAACTGGCGAAAAATCATATTTTTTTATTGAATTTATTACTAAAGGAAAAAATATGCCATTATATGCAAAGAAAACATCCTAAAAATCTTACAAAATATGTAAAAAACTTATTTTTCTACTTGCCCTGAAATCAAATGACAGCATTCGATATATATCGATATTACAATACAATTTAAATGGACATTTTGATCGAAATCGAATTCCGTAATTGGCACCTCTCATAACATCCAGTCTAGGGATAGGGCTGATGTTTAGTTTACAAAGGGTGTTTATTGCGCTTTATGTGCAGGTGGAATCATTGGATCTTACATTTTTTAAAATAACCATTATGGGTCCCAATTGAGTGGATATTAAATTAAAACATGTTGTTTCCAACAGGATATCCTAAATGTCATGCAGTTCTCCAACCAACAAACTTATTTTTTTTAATGGTGCAATCAATTGCACACCGATATCGTGCAAAAAGAGTTCTATATAATCAATCTAGAAAAGTGACAAAGAAATTTAAGTTTTACGCCAAAATAACCGTAGAAATAATTAGGATTTAAAATAAAGAATCCTCTGATAAAATAATAAAAACCAAATTGTATGACTAGCAGGAAGAGAAAAAGTTCGGGAAATCAAAATCTCTAATGAAGATTTAATCATAAACAAGAACAAAATTTAATGCCATCTAAGCGGAGAATCCGGCCCATTGAATGATAATATCGTTTATCGGAAATGCTTTTTTAACGACAAAAACTGAAGGCGCATTTTGGTCGTCCAGTTTTAGACTACTGTTTCGAGCGTTGCCGGCCGTATATCCAGTATTAATATTATATATAAATTCCTGTGATTCCATGTTGGAAAAAAAGGCCGTATATGCCAAGTGGCGGTTAAGAAGTATGCAATATGTTAAAGCACATATTACATGATACTTGCTTCCTCGGGAAGCATAGCAGGGTTCTATCAGACGCGTCTATAGGTTGCGGATACTGGAAACACAAGTAAATATGCTATAATGCTGCGAATGAAATAACCAGTCGCTGACAATTCAGCGGTTTCAAAAAGAGAGTATCGGCACGTCCCATTTTCGAGCTCCTGCAAATACCCTAGCTGCGAATGATCGTTGGAACGACGTGGCGAGTTATTGGTGTCACTAGTTCAGAATATAGAAGCATGTCGGATGCGATCGGCTAATCGCCGGCTCATCGTAAGCACTCATGATTACAGATACCATAACGAATGTCACGTATGAGACGAACAGTGTTGGCCACCAACGCGTAAATAATTGCCGGTTTATCAACATAAACAAGTCATTCCACGAAGCCCTACGGGAAATAATCCTGTGTCAAATCACAGGTGGCC
The DNA here is from genome assembly GCA_943735925.1 of Pollenia amentaria. Taxonomy (NCBI): domain Eukaryota; kingdom Metazoa; phylum Arthropoda; class Insecta; order Diptera; family Polleniidae; genus Pollenia; species Pollenia amentaria. The sequence continues at coordinate 19,165,373 of OX031010.1, read as the reverse complement.
AATTGAAAGGTCCATTGCTCTAAATCAACTTAAATCTAGTCGTTGGCAAGTGGCTCCAACCTGTTAAAGCCACCTCTCGCCCGTACCAATGTAATCCATATTTTTGAACAAATAAGTTCAAATAAAACTCCAACGACCGTAACACGAGCTCTGGTTTAATTTCCGATGATATATCGATGCCGTACTTTCTCAACCTCGTATCTAAAAAAAATACGGTTTTGACTTTTTCATGTCAAATGATTGCTATTTTTGTGTTCTATTACTGCAAAAACTTATTATTTCAATAATTTATTAATATTTACAGAATTGGGACAGAGTATTGAAATAATAAGTTGTTGCAGTAATAGAACACAAAAAAAACAATCGTTTTATATGAAAAAGTCCAAACCGTATTTTTTTAAGATACGAGGTTGAGAAAGTAAGGCATCGAAATTATATATATATATATATTTTTTTTTTTTTTTTGTACCTTTTAACTTCAACATGGAGCATAGGGCCTTACGGTCCGATAATGGTGCCAGTACCAAACCGCACCAACCGCAGCATTTTTCTGGATGTAAATACTATCTGTATTGTAAATTGGTTACAATATATATGCGGAAATTTTTCTTTTTAAAAACCCGTTAAGCGAAAATTGAGCTTCATTTTAAAAGTAAATTTGGATAATTTTGTAGCGTTGTTCAAGCGTACATCTATTTACGATATTTTGCCAGATCATACTGACCTTACATCTCAAAAAGTGAGCATGAGTGTTTGACGGCGAACCCTTTCTATATCGGTATTAAATAAAGAACACTTTATATGTATGGACATGTATTTAATGATAATGCAAAGGATAAAATGGACACTAAAGCAAAAGTTCGCCTTAGTGATACTTTGTGTTCAGTAAAATATAACCTGCTAAAATTTTTCTAAAAAAAAATAAACAGTTCTTTAGTAGAAGAAGTTTTATAATAAATAAAAGTCAAAAAAAATTTTCCCTAAATTAAATGACAATTAGTCAATTCACAAGGTATCCTAACATGTCATATTGTCAAAATGTCCTAATATTTCACAATGGTTTAAAAATATTGTTGTTGGTTTGTTAACAAAAAGTGTCTTAAATAAATAGAACGTTGCTTGCTGTGTTTATTGTGCTGTCGTAATTAATCAGAAAAGTCCAGCGCTGAGCGGCTGAGCCGTACAACAAAATGTTTAAACCATTGTGAAATATTAGGACATTTTGGCAATATGACATGTTAGGATACCTTGTGAATTGACTAAATGACATCATGTTTTTAAACAAAACTACAGTGAGTATATCTTCATAGTGACGATAGTATCAAAACTTTTTATATAACTTTTCAAAAAATATTAAAACTCAAAACTTTCTCAATTATTTAGCATAATATACAAATGGCGCTAAAAATTTCACTCATAAAAATATCCTTTCCACCCTTCCCTTAATCTCTACAAATATGTGTATATACAAAAATGCAACCTTTTTTCTCATTAATTTTGCATAGAAAACTGTCAATAAACTAACGGACCAAACAGAGTACAATAAAATTAATACCCTGTCTAACAAATGGTCATTATTCATTTCCATTCTACTCTTATGTCACTTTTATGCATAAAACACAAAAAGGCATCAAAAATGGGGTAAAGTTAAAAAGAAAATAATCCAAAAGGGATAAATAATATGCATATATGCAATTATGCAAAAATTATATCTATTGATAAAATTCGTTATACTTTCAATAAACTACGTTTCAATAAAATCTGAATTTAAGTAAAACGCACCCCATAATATTATTTTTGAAAAATCCTTTTATATAGTTGAAAAATGTGTGTATAAAGGAACTTTTTATAATAAAATATATTGCATTGTTTCAGATTTTACGTGTTCGTGCATTTGAGTTTTCATAATGAATTGCATTTTAAATTCTATTGTCAGTTTTTTTGTTAAGTATTTGAAGAGGTTTTGATATGTTTTTCCAATACTTAAGTTGTAACGGTTAAAGATTTAAGATTTTATAGCTCTTTATCAACATAAATGGTATGTGATGGTTTAAAGATTATCTGAAAATAACGATCATATTTTGTTAGGGTTTGCAATATCAAAATCGAAAATATAAAAACCTCAAAAATACAAGCTTTTTTTCTAAATTCGAAATACCGAAAAATATAATAAATCCCAACACCAATTTTTTTTACAAATATTTCCCGCATGATCATAATGTGTTATAGGTTAAACAACAATATAATTGCAGAAAACAAAAATATTGAAGATTATATTTATGGACTTCCGGAAGATATATGTAGAAACATAAATGTTACATAATTTAAAATTGATTTTGATAAAAATTTGTTATAATAACATCTAAGAATGAAGAAAAACGAGTAAAATAAAAACCCAGCAGAATGCATTCGGTGATACCGTTCAATTAAAGATTTTAATTGTTCAAAATCGATTCGACGGCGCCCAACTGGAAAAATAAGCTGTTTGGCCATGTAAAAACTTTGTAAAAAAAATATATGTCCCAAACTTAAAGATAATTAAATTAAATTTGGTACATAAGAGTATATGGGTAAATTGCTTCTCATAAGTTTTTGTTGGCCAAATCGAAAAAGCTTACAATTGTTTTATTGTTTAACCTAGTCTTCATACAAGTAGCCTTCCCGAAAAGAGTCTTAGTGCCCATAACACATCTAAGTATTTTTTGAATTAAATCAAATTTAGCACTTTTACTTTATTGCGATTACATACATAGATTTGATAAAACTGTGCCAGAAATTGACACTTTTTTGAGACAAGCTGGGCACCTGTCCTTTTAACCTAATTCGGGTAAGCTGAATCCAGTGATTATAGCCGTTTTTTAGGTAAGATCTTCCATAGATATAAATTAGATATACCGTTATTTCGAAAATGTGCACAACAAATGTTCGCGTAACTCAAAAACGACGCGCTGCGCGCTGCATGGGCCAAGTTTAAGAATTTTATTAGGCCGCCATATTTATATGTTGAAATTCTTAAATTTGGCCCCTGCAGTGCCTAGGATGCCCCTTGGTGGGTCAAATGTATGACCAACCCCTCTTTATTTTTCATCCCAATCATTTATTTCTAACATACCTACCAGCTATCTCCATTCCTTGAGGGGGCTCCCGTACAAAATGTTCAATACAGACTAGAAATATACTGCAGAAAAAGTGCCATAAATGCCCAGGAGTCGCCCCTAATGGGATATAATGTATGACCGACCTTAATCCTTAATCTCCACTTCTTAGATGCGCTCCCATACAAATATTGCGTCTTATGAAATGCTAAAATTAATTAAAATTTTTCGCCTTTTGTGAATAAAATCAAAAGTTGTTAACCGATTTAATTCATTTATGGCTTGCTTTGTTTGCAACTTCGTTTTCGTTATATGTCTGCACAAAATTACACTTTCCCATTTTTGATGAATTTAAATAACAAAAATTTCAAAATGTTGCGAAAAAATTTTGTTTTTAAAAAGACTGCGTATATTGGAAAAAAGTTAACAATTACTTAAAGGTAATTTAATTGCGGAATTTTGTAATTTCACTAAACAAAACCGTTTTTGAGCTACGCGAATATATGTTGTGTAACCTCATCCATTTTCGAAATATCTCGAAAACAAAAGCTAACGTAAAAAACGGTTAGCTTCACTGGATTCACCGTTGCCGAATAAGGTTAAAACGCCATATCCCCGGCTTGTCTGTTTTTTAGCTAGCACAGTGTCATCCATAATATCTCTATTCATCGTCATCTTTTTGGTGCTGCGAAATGTGGCCTCAAAAAGCAAATGAAAATTGACCCCATATTAAGGGCTATTTTTCGTTATGCAACATGACCCAATTTTTTTTTTATTAAATGTCATCCCAATATAATGAAAAATAACCCTAAAAATAATATGAAACATGCCCCTCTGCCCAAGGATTTTCTCTTCTATAGGATGTATGTATATCAAAAACCGGCTTCGCTAACTAAAGCTTTCAATATTAGTAAATGAAAAATAGTCCCAGAGTAAAAATTTTGATTACATTTGGGGCCATTCTTCATTAAGTACTTCGTGGGAAGCCTTCCAAACCTTTTATATTTCAATAGCTTTTGTCGTTATCACAATTATTTTTTTATTCTCCATACATACACTTATTCTGCAGAAGTAACAAAGAATCTTGCTTCTTCGTTGTCTAAAAGAATAAAACAAGTTTTCGACGCAAAAGTAGGCCATACAAGCCTTAAACGTCTTTTAACCTTTCGTCTTACTCATGAGTCTGATCATACCTTTTTTAATGCGTTACGAATGTGAAAATCAATACATATTTAAGACGGAGGGTTAAATACGTCGTATTTGTTTTTATGCAAAAAACTCAATTTTATTATGTTATTTAATTTTAAATCATATATGTAAGAACACGTAAATGGTTTTTTATTGTAAAGATGATGATCCTGGGAAATACAAATTTTAAAAAATTTCAATGTATTTTTTAAACAAATTAATAATTATTGAAATATGAAATCGTATGTAAAATTTTGCGACTAAGTGTACATATAAGCTTTGGATTTTCTAATTAAATCAGGCAAATCGACCTATTATTTTATTAAGCGGCCATAAAAATGTGCTACCCGAATGTGGGTTTTGACATTATAGTAAACACAAGACAAAAAATTAGGGTTATAGTTTGCCATAATAAATTTTCATACCTATCCAAAGTTTTTTTAATTGCACAAATGTTCTCCCAAAAAAAAGTTGTTTAGATGAATACGGTTGCAGAAAAATAGCTAAAATTTTTTAAGGCCGTATAGGTATTTTCTCTATATCCAGCTTTTTTGATAATAACAATGGGCCCAATCATCAAAAAATAAATAAATAAAAAAAAATTCGGCAAAGCTGAATTAAATAAAACATATATACTGTTTATATTGAACCGAAAACTTGTATGTTTTATTTGAAATCTTCTTCAAAATCGAATTCGGTTTCATTTAAATTTATTTGACATTATCTAGATTTGTTTGTCATAAACAAAACAGCTTATTTTAAAATTATTTGTTTAATACAGATAAACATATGTGCATTAGTGTGTCCCAAAAAAATATATTTTTTTGATTTTTATAGGTACCCCAGCATTTTTTGAGAGCTTATAGGGTAAAGTATTTTTGTGATTTTTTTTCAGATTTTTCGGAAGAGGTTTAGAGGTCGCTAAAATCGAATTTAACCCGAAAATCGGGTTTTCTCGACTTTGGTAAATTTTGCTGATTACTCGGCCCATTAGCACGATTTTCTATGTTACTAAGTCAATTTTTTTAAAGAAAACTTCTCAAACATTACTTCTCTGTGCAGATATTAAAAGTTTCGGTTATTTTTTTGCTCATTTGGTTCCCCTTAATCACATTTTTTTGTAAATTTAACATAAATTTTAAAAATAATGCTCTGTAACTTTTAAAATTTATATTGAAGTTAAAAAAACTAATGATGAAAAACAATATCTAAATATCCAACATTAAAACAAATCCGATGCATAACTGGCAAACACATCACAATATTTTTAATTTCACAAAATGGGTACAAAACTTAAAAAGGGTATAACTTTGGAACATTAAGAGCAAATTCAATTGTTTTTTTTTTTCAATGACTCAGAATTTATCCACCTTTTAAGCTGAATCATTAGTTTTTTTAACTTCAATATAAATTTTAAAAGTTACAAAGCTTTATTTTTTTAATGTATGCTAAATTTACAAAAAAATGTGATTAGGGGGACCCAAATGAGCAAAAAAATAACCGAAACTTTTAATATCTGCACAGAGAAGTAAAGTTTGAGAAGTTTTCTTTAAAAAAATTGAATTAGTAAAAAAGAAAATCGTCCTAATGGGCCGAGTAATCAGCAAAATTCAAAATATTCGAGAAAACACGATTTTTGGGTTAAATTCGGTTTTAGCGACCTCTAAACCTGTTCCGAAAAATCAGAAAAAAATCATAAAAATACTTCACACTAGGTATAAGCATTCAAAAAAAGGTGGGGCATAAAAAAAATTTTTTTTTGGGACACACTAATGTGCATACGTATAAAGAAAAAGGAATTTTAAAATTTACATAAGCATTTATTTATAATTAACTTCATTTATGTTATCACTTTTATTTAATATAGAACAATTAAAATAAATACTTTTTTTAAAGTATGTATTTAAAATTTTTTTAACAGTTTTAACAAGCCACCATTTTGTTTGTTGTTAAAATGTTATTTTTCCTTGTTCAAGGAATTTATTTTTTAGTGCTGTTCGGAAAACCCCATAGTTGCACACTAATAATAGCAAGATTTTGAGTAGATTACGTCAAAACCTAGCCACTAATTGAATTTGTTTTGAATGAGAAATCTAGATAAGCAACTAGATTTTTCTCGAAATCTCGATATGGATGTAATGAAAACGGGCTTTTAGATTTAATTCTTCAAACGTGTGCTCTTAATACTCTTAAACATTGAGGGAACTATTTGGACTCAATACTATTTATTTGCAATTTTTAAAAGTAAAAGTTATTTTAAATTTAGAGTTAAGTTAAAAAGTTCAATGAAAAAACAATCCTTCCTAAAAAAATACCAACAATTTTAAAACAATAGCTGGCTCTGGCAAATAAGATGGAAATTTTTATGATGAAAATATTTGTTTTAGACTACATACCAAAGTATAACCTTTTTAGAATTAATAAAAAATAATAATTTAATGAACAATTTTACATTTATTTACCCTTCATACTACAATCCCATATACATATTTATTTTATTATTCGTAAAAACGGCCGAACCCGTTTTATTCACACTATGATTGAACCCGACAACTCTACCACACGCTTTCAATTGAAAACAAAAACAATTGAATGCATAAAATTTGCGTAGGCAAAAAACAACAAAGTTATGCTGCACAAGTGATGGAAAATTCAGTACTGTGGTACTATTTTCAGTACTTTTTCTTTTCATTAATACCACAGTAACCCACGTCAGTCTTGGTACTCTTTTCTTGTTGCGCTCCTTTGTTAAAAAAAACCAGCGTTGCAATTTTTTTAAGCATTGTTATTCGAACGTTACCAAATTAAGAACAAAAATAAAAAAATGCTTTGAAACTTTGCAAAAATGGCAGCTTTCAATGGGTGCAAATTAATATATTTCTAGAAAGTATATTTACATATGTAAATTTGCATTTACATTTATTTTTATATCAAAATAAATTCATTTTAAGTTGTTCAGCCAAAATTTTATATTTTTTATATTAAAATGAATAAATATTTAATTTTTTTATATGTAGTTTATTTTAGTATATTTTGCAAGAAAGAATAGGTTTTATAAAAGTACCAACAGGTTTAATAATGTACGATTTTGCTTAGTGGTGAGTACCATCTCAATTTCCCAATTTTCCATCACTGCTCTTCACTTTATATTTGCTTGTACTATGGAGATTATTGTTTTGCTACTCTTTTTTAAGCATCTCTCCAAATCAGCGTTGCCAATTTCTGTGTAATTATACAAAAATGGGACAACATTTTTTCTTGAACTATTTTTGCATCATAAATTTTTTGTGCAATTTGGCCTAAGCATTATTTTTAATTGAAGTAATTTGTTAGTAAATTTGTTCGTTTCATTTAAAATGTATTTCATATTGAGGAACAAAATGAGCTATTAAGTTAAAATACTTGGCTTAAGTACAGTTTACCGACGCAGCTCCAAATAAAAAAAAAAGTACATAGGGTGATAGAAAATTGAAAAATAAGAAGAAAAAATAAAATGGCAAAATTCTCGGAAACGCATAGTTTCCGAGTTATGGACCTCGGAAGTTTTCATATGAATTTGCGATTTCCCATTACATTTCTGAACATATATGGTCAATATTGGTATCATTTGAAAGCTTTTGAATAGATCTTTCTGGATATAAACATTTTATTTAAAAATTCTTAATCCATTAAGGAGCGGCGATGAATTTACGAAAAAACAAAATTTTTTAGTAAGCATATTTATGTTTTAAATTTGTTTTTTAATTCACTCTTTTCTAAAATAAACTTAACTTTTATACATACATACTTATTTCTAACTATACTAAGAAATTACAAAAAAAAAATTATTCGCTCTCTGATTCCTCGTCCAACGAGCTCTCTGCTGCCATTAAGGTAACATTTTCAATATTGTTATTGGGCTGTAACGGGTTGTACATTTTACCTGTGATTTGCACCAACGAAGGAAAATGAACTTTTGCACATAGCCGTTAAAAAAATGCTTCATCCTATTGTATTCTGGCACTGATTGTTTTAAGTGCCGCCACAGGCCTTCGATGGTGTTGGTGTGCTGGCCAGTTTCTGCATCCACAAAAGAAACGGAGTGGTTTACTTTTAGGTGTTTGTAGCCTATATTAGTTAGAGCATCATATGACTGAAAATATATATGTTCATATGTATGTTTGTAACTTAGATTCATTAAAATATTGTTTATTCTTTATCACTTACCTTCCAAAAATCGGAAACAATAATTGATCCCGGAGAAATATATTGTTGAATTAGCGGTATTAACGTTTCGCGGCTTCTGTCTTCTACTGGAACTATAAAACATTTTCCGCTTATTCGTTCAACTCCTCCGAAGACCCATTGTCCCTCTACATGGTGGCCTCTGTGGTATTTTCGCTTTCCGATTTTGCTTTCGTCAATCTCAACGATAATGTCAGGGCCTCCTATTTTTAAATTTGTTTGGAATGAGCCAAACAAAACCACTTCCCGACAAAAGTTGTTCCAGTCGACAGCAGTCGACCGACTTTCAATGTCTGTTTCCCTCGTTATAAAGTCGAGGGATACATTTTCTGTCCACAGGTATGCAAATATCAGAATTTGGCATATATTAAGGTGCGATTTGCTAAAAAATGTATTTTTTCTTAAGGACACATGTGCGTTGCACCTGTGGCCTTTTAATTTCTTTTCCCGCAAGTTGTGCCAGCATCTACATATGCATACATAAATATTTAATTTTATAAATCTAAATAAATTTACTTTTACTTACCTCCAAGTCCATCCGTCAATGTCATTACTAGGGACTAATTTCAAAGGATGACCATTATTACAAAGGTAATCGCCTTCCTTTGGAATTAGTCCCCAATCCACTAAAATTGGGAGGGCTTCGTGTGGAATAGGCCCTTTTAAATTATTTTTAAAAATCGAAAAAATTTGAGTTGATCTATTGATCTCCATTTTTTTTTTTGAAATGTGATGCCAAAATTTTTAAAATGACTTATACTTACATTAATAACGGTAATCTCTTATGCTTTACTATTTTTGATATACATATATGCATGTGTATGTGCATACATGTATTAAGGTTTTTCTGATTCCCTATTTTGCTTTATTTTATTTAAATATTTGTTGGTTTACTTACGTATTAATTACTTTGCAGGGAAGTTTTAGTAAGTGATAGAGGTGGTAGAGGAGAAAACCTATGCAGAAAAGCATTAGTAAGCGAAGCCGGTGTTTGTTATACCATAGAGGAGAAAATCTGTTAATCCGGCCGAAGGCCGGCTATGCGAAGAAGCTTTATTTAGCGAAGCCGGTGTTTGTTATACCATAGAGGAGAAAATCCTTGCGCCCGGCCGTAGGCCGGCTATGCGGAGAAGCTTTATTTAGCGAAGCCGGTGTTTGTTATACCATAGAGGAGAAAATCCTTGCGCCCGGCCGAAGGCCGGCTATGTGGAGAAGCTTTATTTAGCGAAGCCGGTGTTTATTATACCATAGAGGAGAAAATCCTTGCGCCCGGCCGAAGGCCGGCTATGTGGAGAAGCTTTATTTAGCGAAGCTGGGATTTTTTTGATAAAATTTTTATTACCTAGTGCACCTCCGTAACATTTTGATATAAAATTTTGTAAAAACTGTATTAGGAGCTAAAGAGTTAAAAAGTTTTAAAAAAATTTTGCATATCCAGAAAGATATGTTCAAAAGCTTTCAAATGATACCAATATTGGCCATATACGTATAGAAATGTAATGGGAAATCGCAAATTCATATGAAAACTTCCGAGGTCCATAACTCGGAAACTATGCGTTTCCGAGAATTTTGCCATTTTATTTTTTCTTCTTATTTTTCAATTTTCTATCACCCTATGTACTTTTTTTTTTATTTGGAGCTGCGTCGGTAAACTGGACTTGTTCCAAATACTTTATAACTTTTTTAATTAATTTGTCCTTTGTATTCACAATTCGATAATGAGCGGTGAAGTCCATTCCAATTGTATAGCTACGCCAACAAACAAAAAATCCAAGAACAGTTTAAAAGCTATAATTACACTTACTTAAGTGTACTGTGGTGGGCTGTATAAACCCAAAGGATAATTTGCCCATACTTTATATATAATTTTGTTGTTTTAATCTCCGCCAACAGTGGTGCATATCGGTCGATGTTGGAAAATATGTTTAGGACAACTGTGGAAAACCAATCAACCTTGTGGTTATATAGCACAAGACCTCGATTTCTTTGGATGGGGCATTTTCGGACGCATTATTTGCGTACAAACAATTTTAACTTGGCTCCACTGAATTTAAGAGCTCTTGATAGGTTTTTGGACATATATAAAAGACAAACGGTCAATTATTTTATATTAAATCACAATCATATTTAAAATCGGTTTATGTATATACAAAAATTAAATTCAGTTCAAGTTTTCCTTGTGTAGAGCAAGGTGGCGTCAATACAACAACTATCTATACAACAACAACAACAAATAGTAATCAGCTGTTTTATTATTATTTTTTTTTTTTTTTTTTTGAGACCACCTTGAAATGAGTAAAATTTGTTTTATATTCTTTTTTGTAGTTAATAGTACTACCATACCTTTATATTCATTAAATAAGACGTTTTAAAGAACATTGATAAGATTAAACTGTACTTAAATACGATTTTAATTCATAACCCAATAAACATAATATAAATTTAAATACTATCGTAAATATTGAACAAAAGTATATGTTAAAAAACAAAAAACATTTTCCAACTAAAGACTAACATTTGAAATGAAATCATGGCCCTTGTAGCCGATATTGTAAAAAAAAAGTAGTATCTGGTAAACAGAGCACCTAGGTATGTGTGTGAGAAGCTAATAAAATAAAAATCACCAATTAAAAAAATATGCGAAATCGCAAAAATAAAAAAGTTCCAAGCAATTTAAACAATATAGCTTTTTTGCACAACACTGTTAATATACGCAAATAAAAATTGTAATGCGGAATAAGTTCGTACGTTCTGTTCTGAATCGTTCTGTTCTGTTGCGCACTATTCTGTTAAACATATAATTCAACGTTAAGTGAAAGCCAAAAAGTGCATATGGATTAGATTTGGTTAATGACTTTTTGATACAAAATATTATTTTTTAAAATTTTGAATTTTTAAATTTTCTGTTTACTGAAGCAAAATAATATTTACGAAAAGATTTTTTTCACAATAACAAGGTTTTTCTTTTACTTTTAAAAAATAGCTAATTCCTTTTACAAAAAAAGCACTTTCAAAATATTTGCTGCAGAAGAGATGGACACAGAACGGCAACCGTAAGTAAAGCCTAACAAGGCTTTTACTAATTATTAAACTCAAAATTTGTTTTGTGTAATTTAAAAAATGTTTAATACTTACTTTGTCTGTGTAAAATTTAATTTGTGTTCCGGCAACACTGCTCCATATTTTAATATGTAAAAACAAAAACAAACAACAATTTTGAACACTTAGCTATAAAACAACAACAACAAAAACTTAATACTGGCATTAACAGCAACTTAAAAAATTTCACACATTATGGTTTGCTTTATTCAATGATTTTTTTTTTATTTAACAATTTTTTCCCCGCTAAAAACGATTAAGTAAATAAATTTTTTCTTATAAAATTAAAGACAATTTTAGGCTAAATATTTTAATAATTTCTGTTTAATTACCACATCTTAACTTTGTTTAATTTGTGTTTAAAGGCGGAAGCCGTTCTTTCGTATACCGTTTTTAGTAATTGCAGCAAGAAAACTAAATTTATGGATAAACATCCAAAGAGTTACCATGTGATATAATTATAGGTATGATTGTGGGAAAAATTGAAAGTCCAATCATGTAAAAAATTAATAACGCTCGAGCTTTTTTTGTACAATAATACTGATTGTTAGTCACGAAATAAACGACGCAAGCAGTTTGACAATAATAACAGCAAAATGGTTGTGTGAATCTTAAAAGTTTTTAAAATGTATTTAGACAAATATTCTTCATACCTACTCTGTGATACCGTTTGTGTTTAACAGAGTATGTCAATTGTTTGCGCAAATTATTTACTTTTTACATTTATTTAATTAAAGGTACTTTTTTGAAATCACATCCGCAATATTTGCTCGCTGTTATTCCATATAACTACCATCAGTACATCAGTAATAAATATTTTATTGCTTAAATCTTGCATGTATTTCCGTTAACATGCTTAAGTTCCAACCATAATATGCATAAGTTAGCTTAAGGTACTGACAAAAATTAACGAAAAGTCTGTTATATGCATTAAAAAAGACTTTCTACCCGTCTCCACTATCCACCAACTTAGCAAGAACAGTAAGTCGCACATAAATTCTGCTAGTGTAGACTCTTCATGTTCATATTTCGTTCATGTGCTGCCATCGTTGGCTAAACATACACATGGCTTAGAAGCCACATACAAGAATATGATCAAATTAATAATACCGTTGCTTATGTTCATGTCTTGTTTAAGTCGATATCGTATAATGTACTTACATAAACTTGAGATCCATGTTGAATATTTGTGATATACCTATTTTGCTTTCTTGCGAGTACTTCAAATTAAAAAGTACCAAAAATTGAAGACTGTATATATTTATTTTATGTCTATCTAATTTTATATAACGTTTTAAAAGGGAAAATTGGTATTAATAAATAATGGATACAAAATTAAAACATGTAAAATTCCTCTTTATCATTTTCTTTTCGCACAGTTGATTGAGGGGACTTAAGCGACCTCATGCATATTATGGTTGGGCCTTTAGGCTGTGTTTTTTAGATCTCAGTCAAACTAGATTTAGTTAATTTGAAAACAGATTTGTGCCGCCATTACCAAGCTTGTATACGAAATTTTGACGTAGCAGCTTTAGTGAAATAATAAAAAAAAATCATATTTCGCCGGAAAATCCGAGTTTCAGACTACGTTCAACTAAGCTTAAACTTAAACCATATCTCAAAAACTCCGACTTAAACTTTCATTCTTGTAATACGCAAAAACAGGCAAAAACTTGATTAAAATACATACAGCCTCTGAAAGTATGTTAAGATTCCTTATTATTAGGGCGTGAAATTTCTTGCATTTATTAAGGTTAAACTTTCGTTTTAGATAAAATTATTTTTTAGCAACATTTTGAAATTTTTGTTTTTTAAAAATTCATCAAAAATGGGAGAGTGCAGCTATGCTTCCATTTTTTTCCCGACATATAAAAAAAGGAAGTTGCAAACAAAACAAGCCATAAACGATTAAAATCTTTTAACAACTGAGTTACGCCAACATATGTTGTGCAACCTTCTCCATTTACGAAATAACGGTATATCTCGAAAACCAGAGCCAACATAAAAAAACAGTTAGCCTCACTGGATTCAGCGTACGCGAATTATGCTTAAACGCCAGGTGCCCAGCTTGTCTAAAAAAAGTGTCAATTTCTAGTACAGTGTAATTGAAATTGTACAATAAAATGCCTGTGTGTATCTGTTATTTGTAGGTTGCACAATATACTTGATTCAATCAAAAGTCTTTTAATTTATTGAATTTAATTTTCATTAGATTATTTTTATGAAAAAAGGAATTTTACAACATGAACTGAATTAAACATGAAATGAAATGAATCAAAATTTATTGATAATTTTTTATTCTTGGTTGTGCTGGGAATCGAACCCAGGTTTTTACGGACAAAGAGAAGTAAGGAAGAACATGTAAATCAATTAAAATAGGTAATCAGTCATGCAAAGCAAATTTAGATCTACCATTTGACTTAAATATTGTAGTAAAACAGCATAAGATTTTTAAAAGACAACTATCCTTAAAATATAACAAAAGAAATTTCAACCTTTTTTGATAACAGCTTGCGAGGAATGATAATTTAATTCTGATCAAACATGCAAAAATTACATTTTTTAAATAACCTTAAATATTTGTTTTTAGCAATTACAAATATATCGATCTAATTTTTTGGCTGCCTTAGTTTATTAGTTAGCTATTTAATGGTATTAACATTTAAGAAATCGGTGATGACGAAAAATTGGACTTCTAGCCGATGAAACTAAATTCTGAGCCAGTGTGCGACGAATATAAAGTATTTAAAAACATCCTTGTATCTATAAATATGAAAGGTACATATTTAGTAAAGTAAATATATACAACAATATGAAGTATGTAGTTAATTTTACAATTCTTTAATTTAAGATGCTAATGCGACTTATAGAAGCTCCGCGCATATTCTTTACTATACTCAAAACAATGCGTTGTCAAAATAACAACTGAAGTTGTCAATATATCAACGGTGTGGGTGGCATTTCATAATGTCCAATGTTATAAGGTCCATACACGTTATAACAACCAAAAAGTGTCATAATGACCATGCAAGCTATGACACTTTTAAAAGTGTCATAATATCCATTAGCGAAGTGTCCCTTTGCGTAGGGTTTCAATTATGGATAAAAAATATTTTTGCACTATTTTGAAATTTTAAATAAAATTACTATATTAATCTAAAACTTTTTTTTTTGAAAATTGTTGAGCTTTTTTGCTTGTATTATTTTTAGTGTTTAGTGCATATAAAAATTTGCTTTGCTCACATAATTAAAATGCCAAAAATAGGAAAAAAGATATTCTTTCATGTGTCATTTATTTAGGTTTAATCTAAAAGGACTGTTGAAAAAGTCATAGGAATTCAACTTTCTATTTAAAGAATACATATAACTAAAAATATTAAAATCTTCATCATAAGAATGATAAGGAAAATAAAAAAGTATGTAGTGAGTGGTGATGGCGGGAAAGTGAATTTTTTTTTCTTTGAAAAAACTGTACAAAATGAGAGGAAAACATGCAATATGTATAAGCATTTCTATGCATATATCGTATGAGTAAATAAAAGGCAGGATATGCAATCAGTCACAAAAATATAAAAGAGAAATATCTAAAGGACTCGTAGTTTTAATGAAAAACTAACGTGAATACAACAAAAAAAACACAAAAAGGATGAATGAATGGCAACAGAATTTTACGTGTGTTGTGCATGATTGTGTGTGCAGCTAGCAGCCTTGTAACTGCCAAAAACTCTGTTAGCATAACGGCCTTGGGTTGGGGTCATTCTAGAGGTCATCAACGGGATTTTTATTCCAATTTTTTTTTACATTTTTCCAACAAAAACAATATAAATTTTAAGGCTTTTGTTTGAAATTACTATTTGCAGCTACTGAGACAATACAACAGAAGCAGCAGTACCGAAGCAACTCAACTCATGTGTTAGAGATGTCGACAAGGGATGCAAAACTGCATATGAATTATTTTCTGTTTTCAAAATGTTACGCAAATAAAAATCTCCTACCTTTTTCTAAAGGATTTTTAACGAAAAACTAGGGAGGTTTCTTCTGTTTATTTTCATTATTTTTAAATGCAAACTAATTTAAATCGGTTTTTTTGAAGAGTTTTTTGTTTAGTTTTTTTTAAGATGACATGTTTGTATCTTTTTTTATAAAACTATTCTTTTTAAGGATACTTTTTAACCTCTGTTTTAAGGTTTTTTTTAAATATTCTTTTTAAGATGTTAAGCAAATAAGATAACAACAAAAAGATGCTGGCTTTTGGTTTTTTGCAAGCGTTTGCCACACTTTTGGGTGCAATTTTTTAAGATGTTTTCGAAACTCAGGACACGCGTCCTTAATGAATGATTTTTTTTTATAAGAATTTAAGTTTTTTGAAGGGATAGTTTTTTTTTTTTTTTGTTTTGTTTTTAGTATAATCCTTAAGCGTATTATCGAGTTGCAGCTACTGTAGCAGGGGTTAATAGTTTTTCTATATTTTTAACCATTTTTTTGGTACATTTTTTGCATATGTTGCATGTAAATTGATATGGCCACACATATGTATGTATTTTATGCATACACCCTCTCAATATATTCACAAATACGAATAAATACCTACTACATATATGTATATATGCTCATATTTTTTTGTTAATTTTTCTGAAAAGTGCGCCATTTTTACCCCTGTTGATATGCATTTATTTGTTACCTCCTCATATGCGTGGTTGTATTTGTATGACTCATGTGAGGAAAATTCATCCTGTCAACTAAGAACGTGTACTTTGCGCGAATGTGGCCAAACGTTATGAAGGGGGTGTTTGTTGGCATCGAAAAGCGAGCTTTATAGAAATGTATTTTGTTGTTAATGCGTTTTATGAGACTGTTATAATGCTTATGTGAAAGGGTGCAAAGATTATATACATAGCTTGTATATAATCGCATATATGTGTGTATGTAAAACAAACAAAAAACATAGAGTTAGATTAACATCTTAAAGAAAAAACGTATTTGTATTATCCAAATGTTTGCTGATACCAAAAACTTTCCCTACACCGCCGTAGGAAGCATGGGTATAAGGCGTGAATGCAGATAGTCGTCAATTTAAAAATCGACCATAGCTTCCATGTTACAACTATTTATTAGGAGCGAAGTTGATTTAACGATGTCCATCTGGTCGTTGCAATGGAGTTTTCGAAGACCCGGAACATGATGGGGACTAGAAAATTATTTATTTACATCACGTATAGTACCGAAAATTCCGCCAAAGCGGGCAAAAGTTATGAGAAAAAACCACGACGGCCTCTAATTTTACCCACCACTGGTTGGTTGTTGGTTGGTTAACGTGGTAGCACGCACAGAACTAGGCGTGCTGCAAGTAGATTCAAAAGTAACTCCGTTTTGACACCACACAACTTGTCAAGAATTGGAACCCCCAATCAAACTTGACCCAGGGGCAATACTGAGGTGGCTAGAGCCAGCTCGTTACGTTGAGATATTTCAGTTGCTGAGTTTCACCCGCGATATCTCCGAGAGTCCTTGTATAGGGAAATTCCCAAATAATCCATGTCGTATTGAATTAAACGCTGGACAATCACATAGAAGATGAAATACTGTCTCTATAGTTTCTGGTTCCCTGCAGCTGCGGCAGCATTCATTAACAGGGAGGCCGAGTCTCATAGCATGCTTACCGATCGTCCAGTGGCCATTAGACTGTAGTTGAGAAGTCGCTCAGAGCGACCTATGTCATATGTGGACCACGTTGCTTTGGTAGCCCTGCAGCCATCCAGTTTCCTCCATTTATCGTCAGCCATATCCATATAGTGTCTGAAGATTTCGCTCCTGATAGTTCTTAGGGGTGTTGCGACTGGCACACCCTTTGAAATATCAAGAGCGGCTCCAGTCTCGGCCAGCCCATACGCCTGTTCATCCCTATGCGCAGGGACCCAAAGTAAGGTAATGTCAGATAGGCTACCAAGTCTGGATAGTTCCTCCTTACACTGGTTGACGAGAATGGACGTTGTTTTATGTGGCCTTAGTGACAGCAGAGCCGCCTGGCTATCGACAAAAATGCCAATTTTTCCGCTGATGTTCCTGCTGTACAGTGTTTAACATGCCTCTCTTATCGCCAATATTTCAGCCTGAAATACGCTGGCCCAATCTGGCAGGCGGAAAGAGAGATTCACGTGCAGTTTTTCTGAGAAAACCCCTGAGCCAACACCACAAGTCGTCTTTGACCCATCTGTGTAAACCCTCGTGCGGTATTCCCCGGCCAGGATTCCCCTGTTCCATTCCCGCCTTGACGGAAATATGACCTTGAATTTTTTATCAAAGCCTGTACGGGATATCTGTCCGTTAGTCGTCTGGGTTGTTTCTGTAAGATCCCTGCATGACCGTACGTCCTCGCCTTCCAACATCTCGATGCAGAGAGCCTAACCGCGCTGTTGACGGATATGGTCATAAGGTGTAATTCTATTACTACAAGGTGCTGTATAGTATTCAGAGCCTCTGAAGGACTAGTGCGTAATGCGCCTGTTATTCCAATACAGGCTGATCTTTGTACTCTGCCAATCTGGTCCACGACGTATTTCCTGCCCGTCGCGGTCCACCATACCCGAGATCCATATGTAAGAATAGGCCGTACTATTGCCGTGTATAGCCATTTTACCAGTTTAGGATTAAGGTCCCACCTGGCGCCAAACACTCTACGGCAGGCAGAATAGGCCACCTGATAGTAGCCTTCCTGACCCTGTGTTGAGTATTTTTTACTCACCACTACTTTATATATTAATCTCTTAAGTGTTACAAACTGAAATACGCATCAATTTAGTCAAAGGATTCATACATTTAGATCTCTAAAGAAAACATTTTTTCCACATTAATTTCATTTACATACACAGAAAATATTCTCCAAAAATGTTCACCAATTAAAGCATTTATCAAAAATAAAATCAGCTTTGTTTAAAAATGTAATCAAGAAAATTAAACGTTTTATCAAGTGAATTAAACATTTAGTTAATACTATTTATTTGTTTACTGGTGCAAATTTAATAAATTTTTTAATTAATATCACAAATTTTTTTAATGAAATTAAGTTTTATTTTTTTCTATATCAATACAAACATATTTACATATAAACATCTTACCAAAAAGATGGGAAGCTGTCATATCTAACAATGCTTACTATTTTAAACGCCTTTATGGAAATCCCATCAAATATTGACCTACAGAGAAAAATATTGTTTTGCGCATTTTTTTACCACAGTACTAAAACTCCTTTCACACACGCAAGGTTTAATTTGGCAAAATCTTTTAAATTTTTTTTAAAACTTTCTTTCACTTGTGCACACGAAAAGTTCACTTTGTTGTTGTTTGTCAAATTAAGTACGCAATAAAATACGACTATGTATAAATGAAAAATTCAGAAGAGGCAACTTTGCAAGTACATACATTAAAATCTGACTCACTTTCGATCTAATTTTACTTCTCTACGTTCAATGTTGCCAAATTATTTTGATGCATAGTCGGCAAAAGTAAACAAAAAATTGGCGAAATCGGCACAATATATTTTAAATCGTCAAAAAGTCGCCAAATAAAAAAACAACCTTTTTTAGCAATGTTAAGTTTTATTCTTAATTATTTTAAAAAAGAAATAAGAACAATCAAAGTAACATCAGCATATGTATATTAAATAAATAACCTAAGCCAATCTATTTCATAAAAGTAAAGCAGAAGTATACCAATGTGCTGTTTTCACAGCACAAGTGATTGAACCTGGAGTAAAATTTATATGAAAAGCACTCAGGTTTTTGAGTGTTTTACATAGAAACTTTACTACACTTTCAATCACTTGTGATGTGAAAACAGCACACAAATACTAGTGGATGCCCGGCATGTGTTGTAGCTCGTAGTCCTATTTTTGAAGAAATACATTTTACTGTGTCTATCTAAATAGGGATCTATCTATGTTTTAAATTTCATTAAAATCTGTTTCGAAGAGACAGAAATTACCCCCTACCTCCCCTATGGAAAAAAGTTTTAAAAAATAGAAGATCAACAAAAATCAGTAACGGTAGACGATGATTTCTCTTTTTTTTTACTTAAGTGCAACAGCACTTGTTTTATTTCTTTCCAATGTTAAAAATGATAAGTGAAAAGTGTGATTCGAACAGTGAATTTGATAAAAAAAAAATCGTCATTTTAAGGCCAAATATCTTCAAAACGCACCACCTAATTTTTTAATGTTAAATCGGCAAAAATCGCAACAGCGTTTGCGTGCGAGAAAGAAGTAATATGCGTATAAGAGAATTATCACAATAAAATTTATGTTCAGGAGGGTCTCTTACATGGGAGCTATAACTAAACATGGAGGGGTCCTAATAAGAATTTTATCAACCATACACTTCTTTGTCGCAATTTTACATGGGAATCAAAACAAAACCTTTACTCCAGAGAGACATTTGCAGGCCTGATTCTTTTGATAATATAAAAATAAGCCGATTCTTATTTCTTTATAATAGGCCTAATTCTTATATAAAACTTTCAATTAAATTTCGAACTGAATTTTGCGCACAGCGCGATCGACTCAGAAAGTAATAATAAGTGGGTATCAAATCAATAACTTTTTTAATTTTTGTTTTAAAACATTAGCACAAACACACAATCTGTAGTGGTGTAGGGCAAAAGTCGTGAAAACACCTCATATACAATTTAGAAAGAGAGTTTTTATAAACTGTATTTAATTATAAATCATTTAAATGAACACAGAATTTGAACAAAGAACACAGTCTTTAAAGAGTTATATTGACCTCAAACCCCTTAAAAACAATTCGCGTGTTAAAATGCAATTTAAATAGAAAAGTAATAAAATAAAAGAGCCAATAAAGAAAAACTTAAGCAATCATACTTTGATTTGAAAACTTTAGATTTTTAGTAGAAATACAAACGAATAAACATTTAGAAACACAAAAGCAAAGCTAATTTTGCTGGCATAAGCCGTTCTAGTATTAAAGGGTAATTCGAAAGGGACTTTGACAGTTGATAGCGACCATCTGTCTAAATGGTAGTCATTTATTCAGCCTGTTTTGTCAAATCAACATAGACGGATAAAGCGTTCAACAACACGTTCAAATAATAAAAAAAATTGTTTTATCAAAAAGGGTTAAATTTCTGCAGAAAAAAAACCACACGCCACTTTCAGTGAGAAGAGGCCGGAGAATCCGAGGCATTCAATTTCGCGTCCCTCACAACCATAGTTGAGAGGTGAAATGTGTGGAAAATCGTCAAATTTTGAGAAACAAAAATCGCCACAATTTCGCACGTATTCAAGAAGTTATTCAAAAATGTGAAATAATACTAAGCATATTTGGAAATTAGTACGAAATTTGACATTTAAAAAATCGTTATTAAGAGCATTAGTCATAAAATCGTCATTAGAATAATTTTTGAATCCAAAATCGCGAAATCTAGCAACCGTGCTCACAACAAGTCTGTCTTTCGCATAATATAACTCGGCAAATTTTGCCTGCACTCGTACAAAATTCAATTGGCTCAGGAGATGATGGTAAACGATGACAAACAACGATGTGTGAGGGCTTAATGGACCGTAGAGAAGTTGGAAAAATTTTCATCGAAAAGTCATTCCCAACGGTTCTTTTAAACAAATTTTAAAGGCAAAAATAAATAAATTCTTTTTATTAAAAATTGTAAACTGGAATAATTCACGTATGAATTACTTTGGACAATAATATTTCCCATTGGCGTAGACAGTGGGCCCGATAGGGTGGACAAAACCAACCCAAGCCAACCACAGACTTGTAAATTATAATATACTTTAAATGGCTTTTGGAGAGGAAATATACCAAGCCAAAGACAAAACTTCAGTAGGAAATCTTGGAATATTGACTTTAATTAAGAAACCTGATTTCCATGTGAATTAGTTTACCTTTAATTTTGCGCTTTAAACGATTCCTGGGATTAACATATTGTGGGTATTGCAGTATCGAGGGTATGCAATGCCTGTAAGGTATGTTATATACCGTCGGAAAGGTTAATTTGTCTAGTTTCTCAGCATAAGTTTTATTGTTAAGATTTTAGAAACACTTACACACACAAATAGGAAAAAATTCAAAATAGTGCATATGCTAAAATTTGAAAAATGCTCGTCTTGACTTAGAAATTATTTTTTTTTTATACATAACCCACTCGCAGCCCAAATAGCGACCAGAACTAACTTAAACGAAAAGAACTAAGCTTTCTTTTGAGCAAAAAAAATACCCGCTTCAAAAAAAAATAAAAAAATAAGTTTTAATTTAAAAAAAAAAAAAATTTAAAAAATTTAAAAAAAAAAACAAAAAAAATTTTTCCGAAAGCTTAAAGAAATAGCTATCTAATTTTGGTGCAAATTTCATCCAAATCGGAAGACATCGATTTCAAAAGTTTTGACATGAAATCTCCCATATATATATATATATATATATATATATATATAAAGTACACATTGAGGAAGAAAGTAACCAATTTTGGTTAAAAGTAATCAAAACGACAACGCTGGTAGCGGAAAGATTTTCAAATATTGAAAATGAAATAGTCAAATACAAAATAGAAGATTTCGCTAAATTAACTTTTTCCATAATAAATTGATTTTAATACAATTAATATTTATATATTTTTAACTTGAAAACGAAAGTCACTTTTAATTTATTGAATATGTACTTTGTTTTTGGTTACATTCATTGCAAACTACATACATGGGCATACTGCATTACTTTTTTACTGCATTACGCGTTTCAGTAATCAGTAAAAAGTACTGATTACTGAAAAAAAATCAGTATTCAGTAAATTTTACTGCTTACTGAAAAAAAAAATCAGTATTCAGTAAAAAGTACTGATTACTGAAAATAAAAATCAGTATTCAGTAAAAAGTACTGATTACTGAAAACAAAAATCAGTATTCTGTAAAAAGTACTGTTTACTGAAAACAAAAATCAGTATTCAGTAAAAAGTACTGATTACTGAAAACAAAAATCAGTATTCAGTAAAAAGTACTGATTACTGAAAACAAAAATCAGTATTCAGTAAAAAGTACTGATTACTGAAAACAAAAATCAGTATTCAGTAAATTTTACTGATTTGTGTAAAAAAATGCAGTAATCAGTAAATGATTGATAGTACTTACTGTATGTTTTTTAACTATTTAAAAACGAAATGTGTTACCCAATAAAAACTGATTTATATAGCTGAGACTTCGAATTATTTCATTTTTTCACTATTTTGAAATTTTATAAAAACGAAATATTATTTTTTATAAATTTTTTAATAAGATGTTTTTGCCGGGAAATAAGTTTTTGAAACTCTTGTCATCAATTATAGACAATGGAGAGGCAGTAGAGCAAATAAAATTCAAAAAGTCCTCAACAAAGAAGCCTTTGCGACCTCAAATCCTCCTGTTCTCCTCCTTTCTTGCTTTTAAATCTACAACTTTTTGTGGATGTTCTTTTTTTAAATGTTTAATAAAATTGGAGCTCACACGCAAAGCCCCTTTAATTTTTTTGTTGCAAACTTGGCAAACAGCAATTAAACCTCCCATTTTCCGTTGGTGAGGAGTTTTGTCCATCTTATTAAAATTTAAAATCAATAAATTACAAGTGAGAGTGCTATATATTCGGCTATACCGAATCATATATTTATACCCTTCACCAATTTTGTTATGAATAAGGCTGAAACTGGGGTTGTAAATTAATATTGATACATAAGTTAACCACCCGGTGCTATTAATTACATTATCAATTGTAAAAATTGCAACTAATAAAAATAAAAAAAAAGTTTCATATTATAGCGGTACAGACATTCTTTCGTAGAAGATATTTGGAATTTTTTAAATAATAATTTGTTGTGAAAAAATATTAAAAAAATGAGCGATATTTCCGATTTTAATAGTGATGACTCGGTCAGAGATCCGGAATTTTTGTGTGAAGAAGATCTTCCAAGATCTTCAAATTTTTTTAGTGAAACCTCAAATGATTTGTTGAAAACAGATGAACTCAATGGTGTTAATGCAATTCTTTTTAGTGACGAGTTTTTTAAAATTGTTGAAATGGTAATAAAAAATATAAGCATATTTTATAACCTTCACCATAAAATGATTTAATAATCTATCTAACTATATCTAATATTTAAATGAAAACCGGTGAAAAATTAGTCTTTATTTTTGTATAATTTAATTAACCAAGCAAATTAAACCTTATATAGCTGAACGGTCTAAGGGTTTGTTCAGTAAACAAAAGGTTCCAATCCAAGTTCTACCCCAGTTTCAGCCTTATTCATAACAAAATTGGTGAAGGGTATAAATATATGATTCGGTATAGCCGAATATATAGCACTCTCACTTGTAATTTATTGATTTTAAATTTTAATAAGATGGACAAAACTCCTCACCAACGGAAAATGGGAGGTTTAATTGCTGTTTGCCAAGTTTGCAACAAAAAAATTAAAGGGTCTTTGCGTGTGAGCTCCAATTTTATTAAACATTTAAAAAAAGAACATCCACAAAAAGTTGTAGATTTAAAAGCAAGAAAGGAGGAGAACAGGAGGATTAGAGGTCGCAAAGGCTCCTTTGTTGAGGACATTTTGAATTTTATTTGCTCTACTGCCTCTCCATTGTCTATAATTGATGACAAGAGTTTCAAAAACTTATTTCCCGGCAAAAACATCTTATTAAAAAATTTATAAAAAATAATATTTCGTTTTTATAAAATTTCAAAATAGTGAAAAAATGAAATAATTCGAAGTCTCAGCTATATAAATCAGTTTTTATTGGGTAACACATTTCGTTTTTAAATAGTTAAAAAACATACAGTAAATACTATCAATCATTTACTGATTACTGCATTTTTTTACACAAATCAGTAAAATTTACTGAATACTGATTTTTGTTTTCAGTAATCAGTACTTTTTACTGAATACTGATTTTTGTTTTCAGTAATCAGTACTTTTTACTGAATACTGATTTTTGGTTTCAGTAATCAGTACTTTTTACTGAATACTGATTTTTGTTTTCAGTAATCAGTACTTTTTACTGAATACTGATTTTTTTTTTCAGTAAGCAGTAAAATTTACTGTATACTGATTTTTTTTTTCAGTAATCAGTAAAAAAAGAAAATACTGAAAAAGTACT
The DNA here is from genome assembly GCA_943735925.1 of Pollenia amentaria. Classification (NCBI taxonomy): domain Eukaryota; kingdom Metazoa; phylum Arthropoda; class Insecta; order Diptera; family Polleniidae; genus Pollenia; species Pollenia amentaria. The sequence continues at coordinate 19,140,623 of OX031010.1, read as the reverse complement.
GGTACTGAAAAATGCCCATGTATGGCAAACTAACGGCCTAAGTTATTAAAAATAAACCCTTTATTGACATGCTTTATTTTTTATAAATTTTTGTAATATATATTCCAGTTTTGTTTAAATAATAATTATTAGTATGAACTTGCCCACCTCAGAATAAAAGTTTAGCTACGCCTTTGGTATTTCGTATTTATTTTACAAATAATGTCAATTTTCTAAAAATATCTTATCAAGTTTAGTCTCATTTTATAGACATACTAACATTGAGATGTATCAAGGCGAATTCGATTACAGGTGGTGGCAACAATCAAAAAGGACCGAAATAACAGAGGTTTTTTGCATTGCATTGTTAGTGTTTACGTCTCGAAATGTCAACCATTTCTAGAAAAACACTAACAAAACCAAAACAAATTGGCTCGAACTGTCAAAGTGTGCCATCACCTTGTACTGAATTCTTCCTGATATGTAAGTATTTATTTTTTTTATGTATATACATCATTTTCTTTTTTTAAATAAATGGTTTTAAATCAAAAACAGACATGAATTTGTATTTTCAAAACTTTAGTGTTTTTTAGGGAATTTGTAAATTTTTTATTTAGTTTTTCTTTCTTTTCGAATATTAGGCCATTAATCACAATACAATCTCACGGGAACATCTTAACAAGACATGTAAGTATTACGAATATGGTAAGTGTGTTTAAATAAGTTTGTTACATTGTTTTGGGTGATAAAAACACATCACTAAAATTTTATTTTGATTTCAAGTTTTTATCCTTAAAAGTTGTTGATTTACTGAGAACGTTAATGATGTTTGCCAATTTTTTTTAGAACTTTTTTCCTTAAAAGCCTCTAGAGATTTGCAGGCTTTTAAAATGTTTTGTAATTTTGATTAAAGATTTCTTAGAAATAATGTAAATTGTGGGAAAAAATACATGTGTTAGGAATTTTAGTGAAATTAAACAATTTCGTCTATGCCGAATCCTTAATACTATTTCCCAAAAATTAGAATTGTTCGGGAAATAACTGTATATGAAGGCTGTGATAAATTATGAAACAATATTTATAAATCCTGACATTACAATTTCTGGTTATACATATAAAACTAACATGTTCCAAATTGGATGAAAGTGTTATTGTTTACTATGGTTTCGAGTTTGGGCTGTATATGGCAACTATGAAAAATTATGGACCTATCACCACAAAATCGACTAAATTTTACAAAAATAAATAAAAGTGTACCCTGGCTCTTATGTTTTTGCAGTTATCGTGTCAAAGTGCTTCCTCACGAAGCATATTTGTTTGGAAAAAATTCCCCAAAATTGTTCACTAATTAAAGCATTAATCAAAAATTAGCATTTTTAATTAAAAATTTAATCAAGTGAGTTAAACGTTTAATCAAGTGAACTAAACGATTAATCAAGTAAATTAAACGTTAAATTTGTTTGGAAAAAATTCTCCAAAATTTTCAACAATTAAAGCATTATCAAAAATTTTTAATTTTGAGTCAATTGCTCTCAGCGTGGCCCTTTTTGGTGCTTTTCTGGTAGTTTTTGGTGCTTTTTGCTTTCCAAATACTCAAAAAAAAATTATATGCCCGTTTAGGAAAAGCTTGTATTTTAAATGTGCGTTTAAAATTTCTGACAGTGCTTTTTAGAATTTCTTATAGTGTTTTTAGTAATTTTTAAGTAATCTAAATTTTTGGTAGTCAAATATTTTAATATAATTCTTTAAACACGGCTGATTCTTTTTTAACCAACTGTGTGTTTTTAAAGTATTTGTTTAGAGTTATATTCGGAAACGATTCTAGACTTTTCTCAAGCATCTTTTTTTTTAATCCATACAATAATTCTTATTTTTTGTGACAAACAATGCGCATACCAACCGCCTGCGTGTGTTAGAGTCACTATCAGGTAGCAATTTTATTATATACTCGCCCCTTGTTTAGGAGCTGCAGCTGTCTAACCTCCAATGCTTTTGGAAAAATGCCAGCAGCTTCTGTTAAACACTCCTCTATCGGACGAAGTACAACTTCTGTAAAAGGCAGCTTTCTATCAGAAAAAGCAAAGACAATCATTCTAAAAGACAAGAAGCATTTCCCATAAAAAGCATACTAGCTCAGGCCTCAACCAATAGTCCGTCCGGTGTCAGCTGGCGGGGGGCTACTGACTCCCGTGGCACTAGATAGGATCTCTGGTCAGTCGCGATCTCAAGGGATCTGTCTATTTTGAATTATTGCCGAATCCCAGGTATTGACTTCACCTGATTATGCCACGGAGTATGTTACACCTTGAAGTGGAGTTACCAAAAGCTGATCCATACCATACCAATAACAATTGGGCTTTGAAGATCAAATTTGACTTAGTAATTTCTTATGAATAGAAAATAATTTGTACTGAAAAATAAGCCAAAATGGTATATTACTTCATTTGACCCGCATACAACTGTACTTCCGAATTCAGAATATTTTACTATCAGAGTATAGTACTATTAGGAATGGGTATAAGACTTGGCAAACCCGAATAACTATAGGAGTTTTTTGTTTTCTGTCGATTGGATGTAAACGTTTTTTAAACACAAAGCCCGGGAATATGTACATATGTACTTATTAGATTAATGTTTATTTATCTGACAAATTGAATAACAAACTTAATATACCCCCCATTCACCACATAAGGCTATGCAGGGTATAAAAAAGGACTTCAGCGAGACACTACAGTTTGTTTTATGTAAATTGTTTAAGTAGCTAAAACTTTCTTTTAGTTTTACACCGCTGTACATATGTTTTTAACGAAATATTAATATATTAAAAAGTTTGACATTTCTTTTCCAATTTCATGTCAACATGATAATTTTAATATCTTCAAAAAGGACGTTTCTAAAAAGAAATACATAAAAAAAAAGCAATAACCCAATGACCTTTAAAAGTCAAAATATTAATTTTTACTTTATGTTTCTTTATTTTACAAAAAGTATGTGCTGCTGAGTTAAAAAAAAAATTATTAAAAAGGACTTTTTAAAAAAAGAAATCAGAGCATGACATTTACAAAAATATGCAACAATAGATGACCAACAGAGCTGAACTTCTTTTATGCAATTTGACATGCTCTACAATAAATTATGCATTCTGTGTGAGTGTATGCGAAAAAGAAGACAAAGGATCTTAACATATGCAAAATATCTGTATATAAACAATAGGGACATAACAAAAACAACAACAACAACAAAGAAAATGAAAATTTCTATGACAGGACATTTTCTTTTAAGTAATTCGAAGAATTCCTTTTCTTTTACTGCTAGCAAATTTACACAACAAAGTCCTTTTACTTTGCGGATTTTAGATTAGAAACCATCTGAAGTAAAAAAAAAAAAGAAGTCAGGGATATGTAATTTGCAATTCTCAGTGAAAAATTTGCATGCAAAATTATGCATTTTAAATATGAACCATATTTTTTCATAAAATATCGTTACAAATTTTTAAGCATGAAAATGCAAGACCAAATCAAAATTATGCAAGAAATATTCACACAATCTTTTTTTTTTTTTTTTTTTTTTTTTTTTTGGAGAAAAAAAAATTAGGAAAGGACCCCCTCCATTGTTAAGTACTTAAAAAGAGAATACTTGTAATGAAAATTATAAATATGAATTTTTCATAAAAACATTTATTAATCTAGAAATTAGTAGATCTTTCTTTTCAAAACTTTAACTACCTAAATTCTGAAAAACAAAACAAAAATTTAATGAATTTGCAGTTTTTTTATCCTTGATTTTTTACTTTCACTGAAACATTTTTTCGTAAAAGATTTTTTGTTAGTTGCCCTAAACAGAATTTGTAATATTTTCTCCTGGTCCCTTTGGTAAAAACGTGGGTGGTTTTTTAAAATAGCACAAGTGTTTCCTTTTTCTTAAATCCTTTATGATTTGTTTTCTTTCCACAGTTTTTTCTTAAAATCCTTTTTGTTTTTTCATTCATTTTTCTTTCAGTTTTCTAAATTGCCCAAAGTGCACAGAATGGCGTTTTTATTTATATAAATCCCTAAAAGTCATTAGTCTAACTAAGAAAGGAAATTGAAAAGGATAATTGAAAAATTGCAAAACATAAAGGATTACATTTCTGCTTGTAATGTTCTATTGCATATAAATCCCAATTGTAATACAGGTATTTAATGAAATGAGTTCTCCCAGTTGATCTTTTTGTTAAAAAAAAATTATTAAAGTTTGAAACTGAGATTTGTTTCTACTTTAAAATTTAATAGTGTGAGGTCTCAAGAGTTCTCTTGAGGGAATAATTAAAATTTATTAATTAAATTTAAAAAAAATATAGTTTAACTGCCACAACTGTGTTAAGTAAATGTGTTTGTACTGAGGTCAATATGGTGTTATATTTATATATCCTATGTCCACCTTTTAATGTCTTAAACATCAAAGATCATGTCACAATTTTTATGCTTACCTTATTACATATTTTATCCATGGGTTTAACATCAAAATATTAATCGATAGCAAATATATTCGACCACACACAAATGGAAAAAATCGGTAGAAAAATACCAATTAAACTCAACTACCGATTAATATCAACTAGAAACTAAGAACCAGAGCGACAACGTATTGCTCTAGATGTGATAACGAAACGTTCTCAATTTGACAACAGGATGTTATCGATTTGACAACATATTATTTGTGCTCAATTTGACAAACACTTCGTGTCATTTAGTCTACATTTTTGTATGCCGTTCTTATAGGTGGCATGTCATAACGTCCAGTGTCATAGTGTCCATGGACGTTATGACACTCCAAAAAGTGTCATAGTGTCCATGGACACTGCGACACTTTTGAAAGTGTCATAACGTCCATGGACACTATGACACTTTGGAAATGGACATTATGACACTTTCAAAAGTGTCATTAGGTCCATAATTACTAAAGAAGTTAAATACAAAAAAATATCTGCATACACGTAGAGAAAAACATGTTTCATTATGGTCCCAACCAACAAAACTATTTTTAAAGAAACTAATTTAACCATAATATGGTTGTCGGTGACAATGATTTGGTTAAATGAAACATAATATGGTAAAAAAAAATTTTTTAAATGGTTTTGCTGCTTTTTCTCTGGGTGTTTATATTAAATATATAACGAAAACACTTTTGGGCGCAAGGATTTTCTCCTCCATGGTATAACAAATACCGGCTTCGCTAACTAAAGCTTCTCTGCACAGCCGGCCTTCGGCCGGGCGCAATGATTTTCTCCTCTATGGTATAACAAATGCCGGCTTCGCTAACTAAAGCTTCTCTGCACAGCCGGCCTTCGGCCGGGCGCAAGGATTTTCTCCTCCATGGTATAACAAACACCGGCTTCGCTAACTAAAGCTTCTCTGCATAGTCGGCTTTCGTTCGGAAACAAGGCAGATATTAGAAGCTTTACTTAGCGACGCCGGTGTTTGTTATACCATAGAGGAGAAAATCCTTGCGCCCGGCCGAAGGCCGGCTGTGCAGAGAAGCTTTAGTTAGCGAAGCCGGTATTTGTTATACCATGGAGGAGAAAATCCTTGCGCCCGGCCGAAGGCCGGCTGTGCAGAGAAGCTTTAGTTAGCGAAGCCGGCATTTGTTATACCATAGAGGAGAAAATCCTTGCGCCCAAAAGTGTTTTCGTTATATATTTAATATAAACACCCAGAGAAAAAGCAGCAAAACCATTTAAAAAATTTTTTTTTACCATATTATGTTTCATTTAACCAAATCATTGTCACCGACAACCATATTATGGTTAAATTAGTTTCTTTAAAAATAGTTTTGTTGGTTGGGACCATAATGAAACATGTTTTTCTCTACGTGTATGCAGATATTTTTTTGTATTTAACTTCTTTAGTAATTATGGACCTAATGACACTTTTGAAAGTGTCATAATGTCCATTTCCAAAGTGTCATAGTGTCCATGGACGTTATGACACTTTCAAAAGTGTCGCAGTGTCCATGGACACTATGACACTTTTTGGATTTATAGTTTAGATATATATAAAAATACTTATAACTTGGATGTATTAATATATTTTTTTAATAACTAACCTCTCAGTTTTACCTGGAAGGACTTCATTGTTTGAACTTTATTTAGTAAATTTTTTAAATTAGAGTTTTTTTTTTATTATAATAAATTATTTTGAAATATAACTTATTAATAAGATTTTGTTTGTGGTGCTTAATTCCCAATTTGTATTCTTGATAAATACACTGAAACTTATTGTTGGAGGATAAGAGTTTCTAAGCGCATTTCACTGGTTGCTTAGGCCAGATCATCAAAAAAAATTTAGAAAAGCCAAAAATATTAGTAAATAAAACTGCAGCGTGAATGAGAATTAAAAACACTAAAAAAGTCATTTGCATAAAAAATTTAAAGAAAAAAAAATTATTTAAACTTAAGCAAAAAAAATATATATTGCAAGCTTTAAAGAACATGGCATATATAATTTAAATATAATATATAATAACATGTTCTTGGATTAATTAAGATTTTTTAATAACTAACCTCTTACACTGATAGAAAAGGCGTCATAACGCTGATGTACTATCAGTACTATGGCAAGTGTCTTTGTTTTTTACCCCATGAAACTTTACATCTCTATGATGTCAGCCTTAACATCAGTTGGCCAAATTGTCATCAGGGTCAAAAATTTAAATTATGTCATCAATGGGATGTCACATTTCTATGAGTGCAGAAAGAAACTCTTTAAATAACTCGTCGTCAAAATTTATTTCAGTTTTAACTGGAAGGACTTCTTTATTTGAATTTTATTTAGTAATTTTTTAACATTTTTTTTTTTATTTCAATAAATATTTTTTAAATATAATTTATTAATAAGATTTTGTATGTTGTGCTTAATTCCCAATTTTTATTCTTGATAAATTAATTAAAATTTATTGTTGGAAAATAAGCGGTTTCTATGCGCATTCTAACTGTGACAACTTCATGCTATTCCTTTGATTGATCTCCGTTTTGCCTGTTTTTCTTTTTCGGTGTTAATTTGATAATGGCTTATTCTTGCATTGGCATCAAAGTATCTTTAAATTACGGGATATAGAATTACAGGTGGCTATAGAAACTAAAAAAATGGAGATATATTTGTAGTTTCTATAACAAATAACAAAAACCTAGATCTTCATAGATATTTGCATTGGTAATATGATGTTCTGCTGTTTGAAACAAACTAATTAGAAGAAGATATAAAGCAAGTTTGAACCAAATACACTCCCCGTTTTAGGAATAAATTCAATAAGAAAATTGGAAATAGTTGTGTTTGTTTCACTCAAATGGACATAAAAACATTTGACATAATCGAATTCGAATAAAAATTGGGTTGTTTTGATTCTTTTTTATCTGAAATTAGTTTTTATAATTTCTGGGCTAATTTTTGCCTAACAATTAAGAATAGTAAGGACCAATAGTGTAAATTCAAACGAGCTAAGAAGAAAAAACTCATGATTTAATGTTAATGACGAAATATTTTTCATTAAGTTTATTTTTACTTACAAAAGTATCAAAATAAAAATAAAAAAGTGTGTAATTTTTCGGAAACTATGAAGAGAGCACAACAAAACAGCAATCTCCTATTGAGATTGTCATCTTTGTTTCAATCATTACTTTTTGGCTATAGACTTAAGCCCGATAAACGCTTTCTTGTTATTGCATAACAGAAGGGTTAAACAAATGCAATTGTATTGCATTATTAAATTGGATTATGAAAAAAATGGAGATAGCTACCTTTGTTTCTATTCCTTCATATCTTCATTGCCACTTATAGAACGTTTTGTTATAAATTTGACAATACACCGTTGACGTTTTGATAACATCCATACCAGAAGCTCAATCGTCATTTGGAGAAAAAAAATCATATTTTGAAAGAAATAAAAATCAGAAATTTTCTACTGTAATTTTAAGCCTTGTAAAACTACGAAAGACCAAATACTGCTACAAAAACATTGTTCATTGTGGGCTTAGGCGTACTAAACTACATTCCGAGAGTAGGCATTATATGGGGCCTTTGGCCAAATACCGATATTCACGAAATTTGACAGTGTGATTTTTTTTCGTTTAAAAATGTGACGTATCAAATTTTATTATAATGGCATAATTTGTTACGGTTTTAGAGGTACTAAACTGTTTGCCTAGAGTAGGGTTTATATGGGGCCTTGGGTAAATTATGGACCGATCTTGACAAAATTTGACAGTGTGATTTCCAGTCCTATAAGACCTTGACATACTAAATTTTACTACAGTAGAATTATTTTCCAAGAGTAGGCTTTATATGGGTCCTGTGGTAAATTATGGACCGAACTACACAAAATTTGACGGTGTGATTTCCAGTCATATAAGACCTTGACGTACGCAAATTGCACTTCAATAGCATCATTTGTGACAGTTTTATGCGTACTAGACTCTTTTCCGAGAGCTGGCTTTATATGGGGCCTATTGTAAATTATAGATCGATCGTAACGAAATTTGACAGTGAGATTTGTAGTCCTATAAGACCGTGACTTTTTTACTTTATCATTATTTCTTACTACAGTATCATTAATTCTTATTTAGTTACATCATCTTATTAAGTTTTAGCATGTTTTCAACAGACGGACGGACAGTCAGACGGCCATGACTAAATCGATTTAGAATCACTCAAGGAGCCAGAATATATATACTTTATGCGGTCTGAGACGAATAATAAAAAAGTTTCACAGGGATTGACAAACTAAGTATACCCTTATTCACCACTAGTGGTGGTGGAGGGTTTAATAAAGGTTGAAGATTTATACAAAGGGTGTGTGTGCAACGTTAAGCCTATAGTACACGGCATGTAAAAAGACACATGCGCATGTGGCTCTGACGTAATTTTGACGTCATCACACAACACGCAATGTTTATTGTGGCTTTGCATTGACGTCAAAATTACGTCAGAACCACATGCGCATGTGTCTTTTTACATGCCGTGTACTATAGGCTTTAGCAAAGTACTCATTGATGTTGAGGTGAACAAAATTTCACTATCCTTTTGGGTTATTATAAACTTTGACATTAGCGTAGAACACACCCAAAGACATAAACTTTATAAAAGTTCGTTTTTTACTTTCACACTGAAAAAATGATGTATGCTGTGCAAACCAACCAGCCAATCAGATGGACGGACGGTCATGCTTGAATCAACGCAACAAGAAATTCTAGGTCGATTAGTATGTTGAGACGTGGTTATACCTTTAATGCGTTACAAAATTTAGTATAATTGCATACTACTCTCACCACTTAAAGTAGTGTACGTTATAAAGATCAGAAAAAAGTTAAAAGTACCCATCAATAAGCGATTTGTTATATATCACCTTTTATATTAAACACAATTCGTTAAAAAAAAAGTATAGGTATATACCAAATTCATTTTTGGCAGTTAGAAACTTCTTCCCAAATGTTTTAATTTTAAAAATGTTCTAATTTTTATCCTAGAAACTTTCAAAATAAGAAAAAGCCATTATTCATATGTAATCACGAACAACCTTTATCAAATTCATCATTATCTTAAATAGTTCACCCACAAATCCACCTTTACGCAAATAACATTTTCTAATACATTAACAATTTTTTTTCTATTTTTTTTTTTTTGTTTTTTTTTTAGTAAAAACTTCCCCCAAGTGATTACTCAATTTGAATGAAAAATCTGAAATATAAAAACGTAAATTCGCATTTAAACAAATGCGTACATAAGTGGTCATTTTGGCACATTATTATCATTGATTGTATTGAGAAAAAAGTACTTTTGCCTTGTCTGTGGTATTTACAAGTATTTTTTTTTTAACAAAACTTTTTTAACATTAATATTTGTTTTTATTTACACCCTTATAATGTTATCGGTCACTCTAATTTTAGTTTTTTCTTTTGAGTTCAAAACATTAGAATAGTCGAAATAAATGGATGAATGGTGTTTAACTATGTAGTTGTATGAGAAAGCGCTTATGTGTGTGTCCAGAGTTAAGCGTGTGTGTGATTGGTTGTATTGATAAACATCTTTTACACAATTGTCACCCATTTTTTGTGACAATATGCCAGTTTTTTACCACAAGTCCTCTAGTAAGTCATCGAAAAAAATTAAACCAAAATAAAGTTAAATGGAGTATGGAAATTTGGGAGAAATGATGGCCGACTATGAAGAGTACTATTTGGCTACCTAGATAGGATGTAAATTTCAAGAATTGGGTTGACAGTTTATAAAACTATCTTACAAATATTAATATAATAAATATTAAGTGTCTGATATTTCCGTACCAAACGGGGTTCTGAAGAGCACACACACATACAAACATACATACAACCCCTTTTAAACCACAACTGCAATTAATCCCCAAAATCGTTCATAAGCTAATAATATAACCGGATCAAACTATTAATATTTTGAATTTATATATGGTGTTTTTTAGCTGCGTGAGAACTTAAAATGATAATAGAAGAGTGATATAACTGTACTGAATTTTTTATTATGATCTGGTAGATAATTTTATGGCATTTTTTTTAAATTTGATTTTCGGCATATGCCCGCTGACGCTACGAGTTACATGTTCCATTCGATAAGTAAAAAATTTGGCCGTATGGCGTCAATTGTGACTTGAATATTGGTTTACTATGCTCTAATAGTTGCTGGTTTGTCGGCATAAACCAATGACATAACATTACCCCATAAACAGTAATTCAGAGGCGTTAAATCGCACGAAAGAGGGGCGAGTTAACAGGACCATTTCTGGAAATAAAGTTGTCTATAAATTAATATGAAATTAATAAATTATTAATTTTCGATGCGCCGTTTGTTGGAACCAAATATCATCGATGTTTATCTGGCTGGAAAGCGCTCGACATTCACCATAACGGCAGCTCCTTGCTCATTTCTTTCTTATTCTCTTGGCTACGCACATTTCTTTATCTTGTGTGTGGTTTTGAATCGAGAAGCGAATTACTATGCCGTTTATATCGACCGTAAAATAGAAGAAAGTTTTATGAAATTAGCGAACAGATTTTTTTTAAGTCAATTTCCACAATTTAGTGGCGTTGTTTCATCGTTAAACGATTCAAGATAACTCGCCAAATAGAAATGTCAACACAGTTTGACATTCTTAGCTGTCAAACCATCTACAATCGATATAAAAGTTTTCATGCAGGTAATAAAACATCCGATATAATTTTACGATATATTTAAATCTCACGTGGTTGCACTCTTTTTTTTTTTTGAGTCGGCTGTAACTTGTGAACATGTAATATCCTTATTACGTAATTATCAATACTTTAGAACTACAGATTATCAGTCAGAGTCAAATGAATTTATATCAGATGGTACAAGCCAAACGAGAAAGACTTTGACAGTTCAAACCAATTTGTTTTAGTTTTACAATATTTTGTTACGAAATTGTTGACATTTCGAGTCGCAACACTAACTATGCAATGCAAAATACCTCTGTTGCTTCTGTTGTTTTTGTAGCGTTGTAGTATTGTTGCCACCGTGTATATTGATTCGCCTTGCCCCGTTATCAAATGCCAATTCCATTACAATAATTCTCATACAAATGAGAAAAGCAGTTTTCAATAGGGTCACCTCCCACAAAACATATTATGGTTAATTTAACCATATTATTGTTACCGGCACCCATATTACAGTTAAATTAGTCCTTCCTAAAGAAGCCATAACCGTATTATCGTTGCCTCCGAAAATTTTATGTTTTATAATAAAAACAATATGTTTAACAGCATGGTTGTTGTTTAACCAAAGCATGTTGTTGTTCTGTTATATTGTGTTTATTTGATATCAAAATTCATTTCATTCAGTAGAGAAAATGATCTCGGCTACGTGGCCAGCGCCACATTTTTCCATCACTCTTGCCAAAACTTCCGGCGATAGGCATTCCTGAGAGATATTCATTTGGAGGACATCAAGAGTCTGTTAATTCGCGCGATCTTGCCGGACAGTGCAAATCGCCAAAACGACAGATAAGGCGGTAGGAGAAAGTCGTTTAGTATGGCTCTGTAGCGCTCGCGATCACAGTAGTCGTTAAGCTCGCCGTGTTTCCAGAAAAAGGACCTGTGATGTATCCACAGAGATGGATGGATGGGCCTCGTCGATTTTCGATGAAAAGTTTCGCAAAACATCGAAACAATTATTCCACGTTCTTGAGGAATATACCGCTTTACTTCTTATAACGTTTATTTATACTTTACAAATGTCAACGCAGAACTGACTTTTACCGTCATTTGCAAAAATTATAGCATCTTCCGACAGGGTGATGACTTTTGCGCAATCTTGTATACAAAAAAAAGGTATACGTATTTAATATTAAGGCCCTAATTGTGTAAAACGCAAAGCAACGCCAAAATTACATTGAAAGTAAAAACAAAGTCAAAAACATTTCATAATTTTGTTGTTGCTTTCTACAGAAATTCATACTGCGTTTTAAAATTTTCAACGCCACACGATATTTATTGAAATTTGAAAATTCGTTATGAATTTCAGTAGAAAGCAACAACAAAATTATAAAATATTTTTGACTTTGTTTTTGGTTTTCACATAATTTTTGGCGTTGCGTTGCGTTTTGCACAATTAGGGCCTAGCTAGTTCTTATTACTATGGCTACCCTGTATAATAATCATAATTTTCGGTATTATAATAAACGATTTTATACTAAAACTTTATATCTAAATAAAATCATCTATTTGCTTTTTTTAAGCCAGCATTGATGGCACACGGAAATTTTCGTAATTTGCAGCAATGTGCATTATTTCGAGTCAACAAAATTTTCGTTATATTATTGTTATTTTGAATTTTGTTTTGCTACATGAACTCTAAAAATCGTTTTCTGCTCTATGTATCATTAGCTTTCAAAATTTTACGCAAATATTTTCAGAAAAGTATTTTCAGTAGCCTGTTAAAATAAACTCTAAAAAAATTAAGACTTTCTACATAATATTTGTAGAACTTCAGTTGTGCAAAAGTTAAATGGAAATAAATAAGAACTGGAAAATTTTTTACCTACAATCGGTTGGTAGAATATATTTGTATTTCATATGGGGTCTATGAATCAAAATCGGTGGAAAATCCTGAACTGATAATATAAATATGTGTTTAGCTCATGTGAATACTAACTTGACAAATAAATTGATTTAACTGAAAATATTACAAATTCCTTAATTCTCTATCAAATAATGTAGGGTATATTGGGCCAAAAAACAAACTTAAACAAAAAAAAAAGAATAAAAAAAAATTTGCTTAAAAAATAAAATAATATAAACATAATGCCTTAATTTCGACAATGTTATTTTCGTCGTGTGCTACATTCTCCAAAGAAAATTTACAACTCGCAAAAAAGCAGAGGGTGACAATCTGTATGTGGCTCTATAAAGTGGTCACTTATTTACTCTACTTAACATATGAGTACGAGTAGCACAACTTAATATAATGAATGTATTTTTTTTTTTTTTTTTTTTTGGTACAAAAAGCCTGTTACCAATATTACATAAGTGTCCGCTGATAAAGCGAAAAATCCCATTATTTCTGCCTTTAGATTTGAAATGATCATTTATTATTGTTTTTTTTTTTTTTTGCTACTTTTTTACATCTCTTGTATGTAGAAATATTCTTTTGTTTTGTGGTTCCAATATTAAAATTGGTATAAAAAAAAGCAGAGTAGAGACAACAACGTATGTTTCTAATGTGTTTTTTTTTTCAAATGTTATTTTATTCTTCATTTCTGTTTATGAAAGTGAGGTTATGTTGTGATATATGAAGTTAAGTTGTTTTAATATCTTATTATCGACATGATATAATTTTTGTCTTTATATTTTTATTTTTTACTTTAGAGGAGACACATAGTGTGTTTGATTGACATCGAAGGGGATGTGTCAATTGCAGGAATTTCGGAATGTAAACAAACGATGTATTTTGGAAACATTTGACATTTGCACTTGAATATGATTAAAACGTTTAATCAAAGATATATATGTGATATGTTCTCTTTTATACATATACACATACATATATATAATATTTGGAGCTGTGGCAAATTTCGTCATCGATCGAAATTTTAATTTCAATTGTATTGTAATTTCGGTTGATATCAAATGCTGTAATTCGCCCCATGATTTCTACTTTGTTTTCTAATAAGTAGAATTTAATTTTCAATTAGCGTTATTTTTTGTAGATCAAACAAGGTGAACTCATTATTTTTTGTGTTTGCAGTAAATTTCAAATTGCAAAAAAAAAATAAGAAAAACTGAGTAAGGCACTTTATTATTTGATATCAAGCACAGTTCTCAAACCATTTTCAAAGGTTTGATTTAAGCATTTGAATTCAAATTGATAACTGCCTTCTACATACGAAATAAAAACCACTCTTGATATTTTATAATTAACAACGACAGCTAATCGGAAGAGTTCACCTTACGAATACTCCTTGCTTTTGCGTCAGGTATATAGTCCTAAAGAATTGAAAGTAAAAAACTTTCCAGTATGAAAAAATTTGTCATGCAATATGTCATCGTTCAGACTTGCAATTTTTGTTGCTGCAATTTTTTTAAATACTGCTTTGAAATTGCATTAGTGTCCAGATTATGAAATTATAGTTTTGCAATTTTTGCATTTTTATATTGTCTGTACTCTTCTCCTTTTTATATATAAACACAAATACACCTATAGCCAACTTCATCTTAAAATGTGTGAGAAAAACAAAACAAAACAGAATTGCAAAGTACATCGAACTTAGTACCCATCTCCAATCTTCTCACCCCTCTCACCAATAAACTTAAGAATTGCTGCAACAAAAATTGCAAGTCTGTACGATAACTATGATGTCGAAATCAAGAGTGTTTTTCAAAGTTGAGCGTGGAACGAAAATGTTTCGAAGCATTGCAAATTGTTCGACTATATATATATATATATATATATATATATATATGCTGAATGTTTTCAATATTTTTTGAAAAACCGCAATAAAAGGATAAATATTTAATACTGAACTAAATCGAAATGGTATTTCACTTCCTCTCCACAAAACTTCAGTATCAGAATGTATTGACAACGGACTTGATAATTGGCCTGAGGCTTGAGTGTAAGTGATTATTTTATTCATTATTCCTATAACGTATTATATGAGACGTTATAGGAAGAAGTTATGTAATATCTTGTATGTAACACAGGGTCTCCACCTGAGATAAGATATAAGATTTTTATATCAGCAAACATCAAATTCAATCGCAGAGAGTAGTATCTTACGAGTGGACTCTCAAATAGTGTTAGTTTCCATATTATAGTAAATGATATGTGACAGTTGTTAAGAGAAATCTTTTAACAACTATCTGAAAAGATGTGCAGTCAAAAATACACATACATATAAATTAATAATAAGACGCTATCATTCAAATGTTTAATGTTTTTTAGTGCAAATTGTGGAACTCTTGTGAAAAGTGCTTAAAAAACAGTATTAAACACTAAAAACAAAGAAAAAACTAAAAAAAAAGAATAAAAACGATACAATATTACTGAACGAAAGTCAGTAAATTATGAAATCTTATAAGATACATGTTCCCCTTGTGTAAGAATAAAATTAACATGAAGAAATGTGCTCTCGCATTCTGCCGACGTCCTCTCACATATTATATCAGATATTATCTCAGGTGAAGACCCCATGTAATGCAAAAAGTAGCGAATAAAACTACTAAATAATGATTGAAAGAACCTTCTCATTTTGAAAATGTAATCGAAGTTTTGGGTCGTTTTGGTGAATAGAATTAATTATTTCACTACGGGCAGTGATGCTTTTCATGGAGTAGCCATTAGATTCGCAGAACATAAATTACATTCATTTCTTCATCTTTGAAATATTGAAGTAAGCCAATTGTAATTGATACTCGATTCCCTAAGTTCAAGAACGCTGCAGAACCGAACTATAAAGCCATTGTTTATCGGTTTAACACTTAGGTACTTTATCACAGAATTCATTATCTGCCCTAAGGCTGGGTTTTTGAGATCTCAGTAAAACTAGGTTTAGTTAATCTGAAAACAGATTTGTGCTGCCATTACCAAGTTTGTATACAAAATTTTGAAGGAACAGCTTACTTAGTTTTGCTTAAAATGTTGGTCTTTAATAAAATAATAATAAAAAATATCACATTTCGCCGAAAAACCCGAGTTTCGGAGTACATTAAACTAAGTTTAAACTTAATCCACATCTCGAAAACCCGGCCCAAGTCGGCTAAGTATATAGAGCTAAAAAAGTAGAATAACGGCCTGGCCCACGATCTCTCTAAAATTTGATAAATTCATGAAAACGATTTAAAGGAAAGCGACTATGTGGAGCGTAGAATAGGCGGCTCTTACGCAACACTATTTGTCAGGTCTAAATTAACTAAGCTTTCTATTTTTTAAAGATATTTTTTAAAAATAATATTGAATTGAATTTATAATCAAGAAAAAAAAAACATTAAAACCCTGCGCTTCTTTCGAACCACCTTGTATTCTTCACTCGATTTTTTGTGATACAAAATTAGCGCAACTTTCTTTAAAACTTCTAGCAACTGCTATATAAAACTCGTGCCAAATGTTACCACACTTTAGATAAGATTATGGTCACTATACCTGTCCCATAATCACGAGAAAATAATGCATATTAATTTGAAGAAAAACAACAAAAAACACAGAGACTTGACCACTTAGCAAACCACTAAAGAAAGAAGCACATGCCTTCATCTTCGACAGCAAAAAGAAAAAAAAATTCAATTTACTCATTTAAAAGAACTCTTCTAAAAACAAAAGGACACACACAGACCAGAGACTTAAGATGAATTTAGAGAAAAAGGATACTAAATGCAACAGCAGCAGCATATGGTAAAATTGCGTTGCAACATAAAGAAACAACTAAAGATAATTCTTAAAATAATAACGAGTAATAAATGTACTGAAATGAAATGAATGTTTTATACAATTGCAATTACAACTTGCATAATCATTGTTTTTTCTTTTCTAAATTCGAATGTTGCAACTGCTTTCTATTTTTTTTTTTCAAAACGCATGTTGCATTGTTTAATACTTTCAGGTCTTGCATACCGAAGTCTGCCACTGTTGATGACATTTTAGTGTGTGTTTAATCTTTATCTTTTACGTTTCAAAACAAATACTCGTTATTGTTCGGTTCATGTGTTTTGAGATTTTGATAAGATTTTATTAAAAATGTTTATTTAACTATTGATACAAGGACAACAATAAAATCTAACATACGTAATGTTTCATATGTTTACTCAAAGGACCACATATTGTTTTGAATTATTTTTCTGTTGTTCTATTCGAAATTTCATTGTGTGATGACATACAACAATTTTAAAGATTTTCATGTCATTTAGTAGCATAAATATTGACACCGTTGCCGGATAAAATACACACACCTTAATACTTTCATTAGGGAAACGCATAGAATAATGAATGCGGTCAAATAAAATAATTTGTTTTTTTTACTTGAAATAATTTTGTCAAACTAATTATATGGATTTGATAAAATATTCAACTATAAACGTATTCTAACTACCTACTAATCATAATATTGTTCTATAACTATAAAGTTTTTCCTCTAACTCTATTTAAAATCTTCTACAAACTTGGCTTTTGCTTTACTTTAACCATTTCCAATTTCCTCTACTCAAACTTTACTCAACTTTTCGGGGGTTAATGGAAAAGTGAAGCGAATACAAAGGTAAAACCTCACTCATTGTCCACCCTGGACTTGGTGTCTCCTGTTGAATCTAACGAGCCGACTGACCCAATGCGACAGCACCAGCGTAAGGATTGGATGCGTTAGCCCTATCAGCTGACCATCTTAATAACAAATGATTACCGAAACCTCTCTTCATATGAGGCCCTATGCTCCTTATAGAAACGACGCACAGTGTTTCCGCAGGCCAATCTAGCTGGAAAAAGTCATAACTTTTCTTCGAAATCAGCTAGAAGAATGAAATTTCAGAATTTTGCATTTCTTGTGGAAAGCCGTTTTAATCCAAAAATAACATTATGGGTAAGTGGGCCTGTTACTTCTCATAGAACCTTTAAAAAAAATGTTTTGCAAATTTCAACGGATTAATACATCATGGGGTTCTCTGAACCCAATTTGATGATTTTTTTAGGAATGTCTGTACGTGTGCATGAACTAAATCGTACAATTGTTTTGTATTTATTTAAACGTACTCTATTTGTTCTGTATTTAATAAAATAACTAAAAGAAATGCATTCCAAATTTATCTGATAAAGGGTACTTTATACTATCACACAAGTCTAACGTATTTTAAAGAAAATACAACCCTGTCATGATAAGTTGTTATTGTTTTTTTTTTTAATTTCAAACAAAAATAGATCAGGGAAGCATTTCCGTCAAAAAACTCAAGACTTGTATTATATTGTTAAATGCATTAAGGAGCACTTCCGGATCATAAACACTCGTTTTTAAACCAACGAAACAAAAATATTTTTAAATTAAAAAAAAATTAGCCGAAATTTTCAATTCATACGTTTTTCGAGATAGTTCTTAGTAGAATTTCTAAATAATGTAAAATTATTGGTAGCTAAAATTTTAAAATGCCAACCATGTTTTAAGATCGATAATATTCTTTTTCGATTATTGACAAATCTCACCTGGAAAATTTTCTAACTTCAAGTTCAAATCTTGGTTTTCTTGCTTGAAATCCAAAATCTTTAAAATCGAACTCTTTTAAGATTCTCTACCATCATTTTAGACTAATTTAGTTCTTAGTTTACTCTAATTCTATAGTGCATCGACTTTATAATTAACGGAACTTTTGTCTTAATTCTACTCACAATCTAACTCTTGTCTTGTAAATTTTCAAAAAGTCTTAATACAAATAAAAGCAATAACCATTTCCTAACAGTACCCTTTTAATTTTAGCAAATATACCACAAATTATTAAAACCTCATTTTTATTACCGAAAAGATTTAATTTATTAAAATGTTTTGACCATAAAAAACAAACCAACCATTTTAATACATTTTTTTTCCTTTGAAAAATGCCATTAAAATTTCTTGCAAATTTATGCCACTAGAGAAATAAACCATTCATGTTATAATAAATATAAAAAAACACACATATTTATATATATATATATGTATATATATATATTTACAACCCCAAAATATCTATACTTATGTAGTAAATCCCTTCATATATGCTAAAAAAAAATGAAGAATAAAAAAGCACACATATGCTAATATGCTTAATCTATAGAGTTCAAGTCTCTACATTCTCGCATATTCAATTCAGTCATTCGATGCCTTCATTTATTTATTCGTTTTTATGCACAACCCCATCCAATCATACACACAATAAACATAATGAATTCCCGATGCTCATGATTGTTGTGCTAATTTACAGTGGGCATTGTAGAGACAAAATATTTGAAAAATGTGTCTCATACTAAACTGAATCTGTTTCTAACTTGATTTCATCTATATTTCTACTCTACTCTAGTTTAACTTCAACTCTACTCTGACTTTATTTTAACTCAATTTTAAGCCAACTTTAGCTCTACTCTAACTGTTCCCTAGCTCTACACTTGCTCTAACCCTACTCTCTCTCTCTAAATCTATTCTAACTCTACTCTAACTATTATAAAACACTACTCTTACTCTACAAAACTCTACTACTCTAACTCTAATCTTTACTTTAACTATACACTAACTCTACCGTACTTTAAATCTACTACACTGATAGAAAAGGCATAATAACACTGTTGTATTTTGACATCAGTACTATGAAAGTGTCTTTGTTTTTGATCCCATTACACTTTGCATCATAGTGATGTACACCTTAATATCACTTAGCCAAATTGTCATCTGGGTCAACAATTTAAATTATGTCATCAATGGGATGACACATAGGCATCACAAAAATGACGAATCGGAGTCAGTTTAGTAGAATATGTCATCAGTCCGATGACTAAGTAAGATTGTAGAAAGGACTTATTAGGCTCAATTTAATGACACACTGTCACTAAATTGAATCATTGGGTATGTCAATCCCAAAGTGAGAGAATATTATTATTCACTTACCCGTTTAACATGTTTGTTTCACTTCTGTTGTATTCCGCCCTTTGTTTACAGAATAACTCTCAATTATAAAACACCAGCAGCATGCTCGATCTGGTTTTTGTAATCATTCTACTTTGAAAATTGATGTATTTAACTAAATAATTAACAAAACATAGAATATGGGAATTTTTGATTCTTATTTTACTTTTAAAACATGAAAATAATGTTAATAATAGACAAAATGTGGCATCGAATTGATCTCACTGTAGTCATAGCGAAGATGACGCAAAAGATATGACAAAACTTTATGATGACGTTCGACATTGGATTGATGTCACTTTTTGCTGCAATCGTAACAATATTGATGTCACAAATCTGATATTAGGGCATCATCAATATTATACTTTTTTTCTATGAGTGTATAAGTCTACTTTAACTCTACTCTAAATAAAGTCTTACTCATTGCTGCAATCGTAACAACATTGATGTCACAAATCTGATATTAGGGCATCATCAATATTATACTTTTTTTCTATGAGTGTATAAGTCTACTTTAACTCTACTCTAAATAAAGTCTTACTCTACTGAAATTCTACACCAATTCTAATCTATCTCTACTCTTACTCTACACTGAATATAATCTAACTTTATTTCAACTCTACTCGAACTTCACTCTACTCTAACTCAACTATAGCACTAGTCTAGCTCTACTCTAATTCAAATGTAACTGTACTCTAACTTTTCTCTTACTCTATTCTAACTCTACGTTAAATCTGCTCTAACTCTATTTCAACTCTACTCTAATTCTTCTTCTATTTTAACTCATCCGTAATATAACTCTTCCCAAGCTCTAATATAAGTCTGTGCTCGCTCTTACTCTAGATTTATTGTGAATTCGAAAAAGTGAATTCGACTTTAAAATATTATTCAATATAGGGCAACGAGAAGCCATTTGAACAGGAAAACCTGGTGTGTAATTTTATTGAATGCTATTTTTTGTTTGTTTATCAATATGCGATGCTAGGAAAATAAATTTAAAGGCTTTTAAGCCTGGTACTCTGTAAGGTATTTTGTGCGAAATTTTGTCAAACTCAATATAAAAAAATTTCAAAAAAATACAAACGAAAAAATTTTGATAGAGTTGTACTCTATTTATATTACGAAAAACATTCGAAATGTTTCTAGCAACATTTTTATTTCCCGTGCAAAACAAGTGCAGCTCATATTATTTCGCACGGAATTTTAAGCAACAACTTATAATTTTTTTTAATTTTTTATTTTGTATTTGTAAAGTGGTTTTTATAACAAGCGTTTCACAAAGCAAAATGTAGAAAAGTGCTAAAATTAATAATAAAATTAAATTTTTTTGTTTTTTGATTTGGGAAATTATAAAAATCATATTATTTTACTTTTTTAATGACAATTAAAAGAATCATGATTTTTGTTTCACCCAATTTTCATAAAAACGAAACTATTTAAAACATAAAATATAATTTTCCGTGTGTCTGAAAATTGGTCTCTAATATTCTTATTGAATAAAAAAAAAAGTTAACTGACCTGTATTTTAAGCAAATACTTAAGACTTTAATCCCTTAATAGATTTTAAAATAGCCTTAAATTCATCACGCCTTTAAATAACGATCTTTTTGAAATATATTGATTTTCATCACATACCTGAATATTAAACATATTCTTATGATCGAATATGTTTATTTATCTTTTGCATTACTTATTTATTTCAGTCCCACTGTATATCATCTCCATCATCATCATCGTTCTCTCCATAAAAAACGCAAACATAAAAGGGGTGGTCTTTTATGTGGGTGTATGTTTGTTTATAAAAAAGTGTGCCTATAAATACAGTATCTTACAAAACTTTGTAAATTGTATAATATCTTATAAAAAAAAGTCGAATAATTTTCAAGAAATTATAAATATTCTTCTAAAGTCATTTCGTGTAATGATTAGAAATATTTTAAAAATTCATAAAAATTTTGCTCAGAAACTACAAGCTAAATTTATTTTTTTATGTCTACACAATTTTTAAACAATGGCTAAATTGGCAACACTGGCATTAGAGAACTAACAATTCTTGACAAAACAAAATAAAAGACATTTAAAAAACAACAAGCTTTTGCGAAGTATCTGTACATAAATTACACTCCCAATAAATGCTAATTTTTGGTGGGGAGTGTCAAAATTTAGCACAGCCCAATAAATGATAATTTTTGGTGGGGAGTGTCAAAATTTAGCACAGCCGAATGCAGCATTCTTAATTGTTGTTGTTACTTTTTTTTAAATAACTCTACGAAGCAATAAAAATAATATTCAAAAATACTAAATTAAGCAACTTATGAGAGACACTGTGTGTGTTTTTAAAATATGGAAACTTCTCTTATGTGTAGTGCCCTTTGATTGTATAAACTCCATGCGTGTCTGCCGGCCTCTAATTTTTTATACTAACTTATTCTTATGTAAAAGAAAGAAGAAGAAAACGAAATTCCCCCTTTTTATACTCATTCAGTTTTTAAAGGTTTTATTTTGTCTTGTGCATAAATAAAAAACAGCCTCCGGCATTGAATTTTTTTTTTTTTTTGCCATTTCTACGACTTTTTGCGCCATCATGGCATCTTCTTTTAAGAAAAATGACTAGAAGAAGGAACTTTCGTTTTTGATATCTTACGCATTTCGGATACGCACATGTGGGCAGATACACACTTACACACATAGTACTTTTTGCTAAAGCAACTCATTCATATACATAAGTACTTTTGATAGGAGTATTCCAAGGGGTTTACTCATGTGTATCAGTTCCTTTTTTTTGCATCTTTTGACATTTTCATTCATCATCCAATTCGATTGTTTTGTTATTGTTGTAGTTCGAGTGCAAAAATAAAAATGCTAATGGCAACAATATTAAGAATTTACTTGATTATTGGGGTTTGTTTTGTTGGGCTTGTATTTTTTATTTTTAAATAAAAAATGGTTGGTTGAATATACAGATAAACATTAGAAAGGTCCCAGTAAATCAAAGTTTCTTTCTAGAGAAAAAAATTAATTTTACTCTGTTCAAAATTTAAAAATAAATAAAAACTAATAACTTATTGTTATAAGTAGTTGATAAGACCGGAACAGTACTTAATTTTTTATTAAGAATTGACAACTTATTGAGGCCACCCTAATTTCTTTATATACAAAAATAAGTTTAAAGTTTAAAAGACACTAAGCGTTCATATAAAATCTTGTACGGTAATGAAAACTAAAATTTTTAAATTTTATACTGTATGTCACAAAAGTTTCTCAATCTTATAATATTAAAAAAATCGGAGTATTAAAAAAAAGTTGGGATATTGGCGGCGGAATTTGTGTAAATTTTGCTTATATTACTTCGAATTGGAGATTTTGGCTATTTTTATTCGGTTGGTTTTGTATTTTGTGTTATTTGTAATTTTATTAAGCTCTAAAAACTACACAGAAAATTATTTTAATAATTTTCAAGGCAGCTCTGGACCATTTTCAATACTCTGCCGCACAGATCCACGTTGCCTTCAGCGCGAATATTTCGATGAGCACCTCTGCTATAACGATCGATCACTGAACCTCGTTACTTAAAACGGACGACCTTAGACTGAGGGAGCTGTTCTTGAATTAAAATATTAACGATATTTTCTCTTATTTTAACTTGTTGTTCCAAGAATTCAGCCATGACCTGCAAAAAGAAAATACAAAATAAGAAGTTATAAGTGTTAACATTGGTAGAACTTATTCGGGACAGCCACCCTGCTTATTTTAAAGATAATTTTATTTATTTCTCTCATAAGCTACTTTATTAGATTCAACATTTTTGTTATTTTTCGAATTAATTCTATGAGTTAAATTTCAGTTATGTATTTTATAAAGCTTTTTGTAATAGTTCTATTCGTTAAATTAGCAATGAAGTATATTGTATGTACAGAAAAATTTACAATTACTAGACACCAGCAGAATGTAATGCATTACATTAATGTAATTTAATGTATAAAGTCATTCCTAAAAATTTAAGGAATAGAACTATTACAAAAAAAGCTTTATAAAATACATAACTGAAATTTAACTCATAGAATAAATTCGAAAAATAACAAAAATGTTGAATATAATTGTATTTCTATAATTAGGAAAATATCAAAAAAAAAGTTTATTCTAACTTAAAGATATTAATACGAAATTACTTCTATTCAGAGGGGATTACATTCGGCTACCTGAAATAGAAATTAGGGTGGCCCTCATTCATCCGTTGGGTGAATTATAGGATGATATTTGCGACTTTAGTTGTTCAACTGAATTTGAATTAGACGCCGCACTGTGGCTGAAAATGGAATTTCATCGGCCAAAAATCCAATTTTTTGTCAACGCCGATTTCAAAAATTTTTATCCCATTCGGTAGCAAACATATTAGAACTAAGGTATGCAAAAAACAGGATCAAAATATTGGTAATTTTGGGTGTGTCATGCTGCTGTAAATTTGATCAGAATTAAATTATGATTTCTCGCAAGCTATTATCAATAATTGGTTGAAATTTTTTTTTATATTAGTGAGATAGTGGTCTTTTAAAAATGGTTCGTTGTATTAATTTACCATTTATACATGATGTGTTATTAAATGTTTTCGCAGTCTCCACAATTTAGTTAAATTCAAATTTCAGTGTAATAGAACTTGTTAGGATCAAAAGGGATCAAAGAGATTTTACTACCATTATAAAGCCTTAAGTGTCCTCTTTAACCGCATACTGTTTGGAATTGTCTGTAGAACACTTTTTTCATTTAAATGAAATTCCTCGCAACATTTTTTTCACAATGGTTTACGTATGTTTTGTTTTGAAAAATAATTATGCAACTGATGCAATTATTAAAACGTTCATACCTGGGCAGTTTTTGAGTTAATATGAAAGAACACGAGTCCATAGAGGGTCGGGAGAGTGACCTGTAGACCTCTAAAATTGGTAATCTCAGATATTCAAACTTTGAAAAATAAATTAGACTTAAGCTGACCTATAAAAAATATGCTTATCATTTAGGCTATCTATTTTGCTTTTAGAGATATTCAGATAAAACGGATTTTTTGGGTTGATTTTTTAACGATTTTTCGAGTTTTTTAATCGGGTGGATTATGTTTAATATCAAACTGTTATCAATAGTGGGTTAAACATTTATTATATGTGAACAGAAACCGTGATGACGAAATCTTTTTTGTCTGGCACTGGCAGGACATAAAGCAGTTCATATTTAATACATGAAGATTCAATAAATAAATACTGAAAAAAAAATATTGGAAAGCCAACTTTAAGCAATGATATGTTGTAAATAAATGCTTATGCATTTTCTATAAGTGTAGTAGTATATTCGAGGCGAATGTATATGTGTATAAGGGTAATACATATGAATACTCATTTTTTCTATCTCACCAAATAATGTCCATGTTCTTTCGCTGATAAAAAATATTTTCTCCAGAAATATATAAAAATGTTTGTATTTTTCGAAAAAAAAAAACATTATGATTAATTATTGTAGTAGCAATTTTAAGTCAATTTCACATTTGTTTCTTCAACATGCCCTATCAAAAAAAAAAAAAATTAAACAAAATTTATCAAACCAAAATAAATGAATTTACGTAAAAAATTTTATTTATTCAACACACCGATTTTTATAAAATTACAACAGTAATGTTTTATTTATGTCCATAATTTTCGGGAAAATTCTGATCAATATGGAGTGATATATTTATCACTCTGATCAATATAGAGTGATAAGTATATCATAAGTATAGAATTTTCCCGAAAATTATGCCAGTGTGGCCATTTTTGTAAAAAAAAAATCATTTTTTAAAAGCGTTTTTCCGGGATTGGGAATTTGGGGTATTTCTTAATAAAAAGTGGGGATGTCTTTTAGTCCACAGTTTAAAGATCTTTTCGGTCTACATAACCTCAAAATTTCATTGTGATATCTTCATCCATGTCAGATTCATGGAATGTCAAACATTAAAATTATCATTTCTATAGCGTAAATGAATGAAAGGGCTTTCAATATGAGTAAAAAAATGGTAATTTTAAGGTTTCACATTCTATAAATCTGGCATGAACAAATATATCATAAAGAAATTTGGCAGTTATGTAGATTAAAAAGTTCTTAAAACAGTGCACTTCAAAACATCCCCCTTTATTTAATAAAAAAAATAACATAGTTCTCAATCAAGAGTATTTTTTACTAAATGCTTAAAAACATCAAAAGTTCAACTTTGACCTTACATTTCTCAACAACTGCTGAACCGAGTTTAATAAAATTAAAACTGTAGGAAATTTCAAGAAGTCTTCTATCTACGCAAAGAGCACGATTTTCAGCCACTGTGTGCCGTAGTTTTATTAATAATTAAAAACAATTCCTTTTTGTTAGAATAATAATCTTTCGTTAAAGATAAATAAAAATTTATCAGTGCACTGAAAAAAAAATTGCTGAAAGAATTTTGTGAAAATGGAAAAATCCAAACTTTATATTTCAAATGGCACAACAATGACTTAAGGCTTTTAAAACTGGCTCTGATTTGAAACTTCAATATCTAAAATTCCTCCATGCCGCTTGACCAAAGAAATGCAAATTCTTGGTTTTTTCACATTTCTCTATGTTTATCTCAGAAATTAATCATTGCATTGTTAAGCGGCGAAAAGCATGTTTATTGAACAATTTAAAAGACCAATTTGAAAGAAAGTGTTAGGAATCTCGGCATTGAAGCTAGCTTAAAATTCTACCAGGATAACGACCCGAAGCATTTAGCACGTGATGTAAAAATTGGGTGGTGTTTAATAATCCCAAGGTGATCAAAACACCTGTACAAAGTCCCGATCTCAATTTCATTGAACATTAATGGGACGAATTTGGACGCAGAATGCAGGACGGGATGTGTACATTAAAACAACTCCTGAAAAGTGCTTTGCAGGAAGAGTGCAATAAGATTAGTCGCGATGTTTGGATGAAACTAATTAAATCGATGCCAAGCCGTCTATATGCTGTTGGGAATTAAAAAAAAGGTGGCGCAACAAAATACCTTCTTTGTGTTTTTTTAAGTATTATGGAATTTTTATCTTATGCCCGACTTTCAATGTGAGACAGAAAAGTGACTTTTTCTAAGTTTTGCCTTCATGTACATTTTTTAACGAAACTTAGAATACAATTTTTTGTTGCTTTTAAATAAAGGGGGTTTTTGTGATTATATAGACAGAATTGAGATGTATTTTGTTTTATCAAAATAGAGATATAGCGTGTAAAAATATTTTCATGCAACTGTCCGACTTTAAATGTGAGCCACTGTAGATGTTGGTATATATATTACAAATTTAACACGTCACGTATATCAGATAACGGTACATTAATGTTTTTTGCTGTATACTTCCTTTTCCGCCGTCATCCAGAGGCAAAAGCTAATTTAATTAAAATGATTTATATCTTATTTGAAAGGCTACCAAATTATGCGTCTAATAGTGAATAATTGGCTTTGATCAGACCAAAAAATGCCTGAGTTCTAGTGGAGCAAAGCTAATATCTTATGAAAATATTAACTTTTTTCACCAATTATTGCCATTTCGGAGTATGTTTTGTGCCACAATTAATAATAAAATACATAATTTTTTATTTTTATTGTATAGTCAATTTGAATTTTTAGCTATAATGCACCAAAAACGGTTTAAAACTAAAAGCCTTGTAATAAAAAAAACGAAAATATCTCTCTTTCAAATTCTAAAATTTAATCAAACATACATATATACATACATGCAAATAAATTTAAATGCTAGTGTTTTAGTTTTTTTATTATACGATTTTTACTTTTGCCTCTAGTTGCCGAATTGTTTACCCGATTTTCATAAGTAAAACCTTTCGGAGACCTTGTAAAATTATCTTGTTACCCGTTTTATCAGTTGTTTTAGTATTTGCTAAAAAACGATACCAATTTGCCATTATTTGAAATTGTTCGAGGTTGGTATGTTTACAAAATATACAAACACAACCGTTTTAACAAAATTGTAGAACATTGTTAAGTTATATTTTGCAGTTTTGAGGATCTAATTGGCGATTTTCTACAACAACAGAAAAATAACGGTATATTTTCGGATAGGCCAAATATGAAAAAGTCGTGGAAAAACTATTGCTTTCGAGACCCCAAGGAACCATTTTCAACAATAAAAAAGTTATTTTTCGATTTTAATATATTGCTATGTGCCAATTTACATTATATGATTTTTGTCGTTGCGATTATTGTCGTTTCTTCTTTAAAGTCGGTCTTAATTTTACATTGTACGATTTTTGTCGTTACAACTTCTTGTGTATACATATATTTTGATACATCGAATGAACGAACAAAACGAATCGAAGAGTACAATCGATTGTATGCCCCTTTTAATTCCTCTCGCCCCTCTCGCCTATAAAGTAAGAATCGCAACGACAAAGACCATATAATGTAAATTGGGACTATCTATAATACAAGAATTTTTGATATTTATGTCCCATTTTTTTAATTTTTAAACGTTGTATTTTCAATCAGAAGATTATAAAATACTTTAGAAAACTAATAATTTTAAAATTGCTTCATCGAACATGTCAATATTTCGTTCAAACATCTGTGGAAAATTTTCACAATTTCTAATAATGATCGCCCACATACTTGTCTAACCTTTCAAATAAGAAAAAAAAACGAAAAGGATCTCCTTCTATAATTAACCCTTAAATAAATAATTGTTCCATAAAAACGATTTCTTTAATCACGAAACACATTAAGGAAATATAATATTGTTGATACCATCATTTATCAATAAAAATAAAACTAACAATTATGATTATCAATTCACGTCATCACATGTTTTAGGGGCTTGCCTGATAGAATTATAAATTTTCTTTGGAAACCAAGTGTAAACATTATCCTTTTGGAAACTTAAGTGTTTTTTTAACCCCTTCGATAAAACTAACGGACATAATTCCAACGTAACAGTACTTGCATAATGATACAGAAACTATCAAAAATATGTCAGTTGAAGAAAAATGATTACTTACCACCATATGGTGGGCTTCTTTTTTTCTAGTATCGAAAATTTTAACTATTAAAAAACTATAAAAATAAATTTGATACCGTATTAAACATTTAAGTGGTGGTCAATAACTAACCCTTTCCATAAAACCGTTATTAAAACATTAAAACAAATTTAACCCCATAAAACCCCTTGACTATTGTTCGAAGTGTTGTTTGAGTCATTTCCAATTATCCGTGTGTAAATGTTATTCCCATTTAAATTGATTATAAACAAATTATTTCTTTATTTGTTTGACCATTTGTTTATTCATAATTTGTTTTTGTATTTTACTTTTGTTTGTTTGTCTGCCAAGAGTTTTTTTCTTTCATTTAGTCCATTCATATGTTGGCTTTGTTCTTTTCTGCCCCTGAGTGGCGCCACATGTAACATGAACTTTTTGTAAATATTTTTTTTTTTTGAAAAGGGTTGTTTTATTTAGTATTTGTTTGAAAACACGCAAACACTTCATAAATTTCGTCTGATGGCCAATTAAAGGGTTAAATGTCATTAGACATGTTAAGCAAATAATGAAAATGTTAATAATTTGTCAAAAAAGCAAAATGTCATGACTTAAAAGTAAAGACTAATTTAAATTATTGCAATGAAGAAATGCTAGACAGTTCCTAGGGGTTCTCTGTGGGGAAAATTTTCTCGAAAATGATTTTCTGAAAGTTTTTTGCGAAATTCAAAAAAGTACCAGATACCTACATGTTCGTACCAGATACCTACCGTTTTTACTTAAATTTTCTCTGTGGGGAAAATTTTCTCGAAAATTATTTTCTGAAAGTTTTTTGCGAATTTTTTGACTTAAATTTTGCAATGAAGAAATGGTAGACAGTTTCTTTTGGTTCTCTGTGGGGAAAATTTTCTCGGAAATGCGAAGTCTTTGACGTAAATTTTAGGCCGTGTGACTTCAAATACTTTGTAACTGTTTGTTTATCGATGTCGAAAGAAGAGTTGTTCTTAACCTTCGTCTTTTCAAAGATTGTTATGTTCATCGTTTACCAATACCCACCAAGGTGTTATTGCGCGTTTATAAGCGACTGATTCAGCATCGCACAGCCTGTACGCCTGAAGCTAACAAATTGAAATTTGGACCGGATGTTGGTTTCTCGTAAAATCGATCAACTAATTTTTGGAAACTCGAATGGTAAAGGGTAAAAACGGGTAAATTCGGTAACATGATACCTCCAAAACCAAACGGGATACAAAAAAAGTTTATTACTTAACGTTGTTCATAAAGAAAATAAGCGAACATGAAGGTATCTGGTACTTTTTTTAATTTCGGCCCTTTTGGAGAGTAAACGGCCCAAACTATATTTTAAACCGATAAACATAGAAATAGAGATTATATCACATTCGCTAATTATCTAAAAAAATACATAAATTTTGTATGTTATAATTTCTGGAAACGCAACATTTTGAAGTAGGAATTCTGAACCAATTTCACCGTATAACCAATTTAAGCATGAAGGAAATGTTCATATGTACCCTCCGATTTTTTTTTTTTTTTTTTTTTTGGTTATCCTTTTTTATGATTTTGGAGATTTTTTTTCTCAGTTTTTGTCGATTTTTTACTCAATTTTTATACTACACAGAAAAAATTATAAATTGTCTCTAACCACCAAATGTATACCTTATTCATAATATCAAGCAAACAAGTTTGTGATTTTGCACCTATTACCAAAATGATAAATATTGATTACTAAAAATTGTAAAATTGTGAATATTTTTTTTTTCAATAAATGATATTTTTAATTTTAATTAAAAAAATGGTAAAAAAAAACTTTGCCATTTCAAACAATGTGTTTATTTATTTTATTAAATATTGACAATTCCCAACAACAATTCTACAAGTCAATTAATATTTTTTGATACTTAATTAATATTTTAATTAAAAATTTATTTCAAATCAGCTTTAATATTAATTAAATAAAATTATATTTTTAATCTTCTTTCAACTAAAAAAATAATTTATTAAATTATCACATTAATTAAATTTAAATATTTTTTAAACCATTTCTTTAATTGAAAAGAAAACTTTTTTCTGTGTAGCTTTTTTGTGTAAACAAAATTTAATTTAATAAAAACTAGGGGCTTATTCTGGCAGTCATGATCGAATACTTTTTGATCGAATACTTTGAAAAAAAAAACTTTTTTCTGTGTAGCTTTTTTGTGTAAACAAAATTTAAATAAGAAAAAGAATTTAAAAAAAACTGGGGGTTATTTCTGGCAGTCGTAATCGAATACTTTTTCGATTCGAAAGCAATTTTATTTTACTTCTTGTAGTCGATACTGAAATAATCGAATTTATTTTTTCAGTGTTGTAAAGCTTTTTTTGAAATTTCACAATACTGAAAAAATGATTTCGATTCGTTCAGTATGGATTAAAAGAATTAGATATAAAATTGCTTATGAATCAGAACTTGGCCCTTGAACAAAATTACCTCTTGGCGAGATCTGACAACACTTGCTGCTAGTGCTAGCAAATTCTACTACTTTTCATTACACAACAATACTCATTTTATTTTATTTTTGGTACTCAGCACCACTCAATACATTCAACGGTTTTTTGAATTTTAAAGCTCATTTCAAAGCCAACCATTGCTTTTTTCTTAACTTTAAAATCATTCGTGATGATTTTTTTTTTTTTAAAACGGTATAATTTTTTTTGAATTTTTACTTTAGCTTCGTTTTTGTTTTCTTTTGTTAGCTTGCTTTTGACGTATTGTTACATGGGGCCTTCACCTGACAAATTTTTTTCATAATAAACGTCAAATTTCATATATAAAATTGTTTACAAAAATATTAGTTTTTATTATATAAAGTTTGACGTTTGGTATGACAAAAAATTCTCAGGTTGAGATCCTATATGTAAAAGGTAGTATGGTTTTTAAACAGAGTTGTACTCAATACTTTGCCAGCACTGCAGGCTGCAAACAGGCGATCTATGATTACAACATAGAATGCTTTTGCGTCTGCTTTTTCCAGAATCTAGGTTACGTCCGAAACTCATCACGTACTTCCCCTCCCCTTATATCATGTTCACACGGACAGCAATATTCGTATTTAGTTTTGCGCCCCAAACATGATTGAAACAACATGTTTTGCCATACAAAATTTTGAGAGCGAAACAGGTCGTTTCATTCTGAAATATGCTGCGAAACAGGAAAATTGTACTCTCATCTCCAAGTTTGATAACAATTATCGTTAGTTTATCTGAAATAGCTCTCAAAAAAAAAAAAAAAAAAAAACAAAATAAAAACTAATGTTAAATAAAATAAAGTGTTAATGATTAAATAATAATATTAACAAAAATATTAAATAATATATTTTTAAAATTTACTTACATTTTAATCTATTTTAAATAGAATCACCTAACAACACAAAACAATGTCGAAATGAAACAAGAATGCATCGTATGAACAGCATGTTTGACAATCTAGTTTCAGAGAGCGAAACAATTGGTTTATATCGTCGTATGAACATAGCATTAGTTTGGTGATTCCGAGGACCTAAAGAAGGATTCTTTGTAGGTTCCTAACGTTCCAAAAATCAAAAATGCTTTTGTCAAAGGATGATATTTGAAAATAAAATAATCATAGTCTGGTTATAAAATGTAATATTCCAAAAAGTAAAGTTTTTATGTAAAACAAAATGGAAGAGACATTTTTTAAGCTTTTCATTATCTAAGCGTTCCGTTTTCAATAAATATTTCTTGCTAGTACAGCTGGTATGTTAACATAAATACGTTCACCGTATTTTCTTAAGGCCATCTTTGAATTTCTTATAACCCTTATAAAGTATTAGTAAAACACTACAGGATTAACATGCAATATGCAAAAGACCTCACACATAATATCTCAAAAATATACAAAAAGAAAAAAAGGATAATTATTACAATAATCCCAACTCTTACTTTCATTGATTTCGTTAACAAAAAACCAAATGAAAATCTTTTGAAAAATATCTTAAATTTTATTCCAAGAATTCAGCCTGAAAAACAGATGCAAATCCTTAAGAAGATTGTTAAAATAACAACAGCGCGTGTGCTCTAGATTAAAAAGTATTTGTTAAAACTAGATCTGACAATCTTTGTAACATTGCAAAAACTACAAAAATCCTTAGCCAAAGGATAACTAAAACAATAAGGCCGGTATTAGCCCTTTGAAAATTAAACCCAGAGTTTTGCATAAGTTGAGCTAAAAGAATTGAAAAGAAAAACAGACTCTAAAGGATTTGCAAACGAAGCCGTTGTTACGGCCAAAAAACAAAAACTGTTTGCAAATGTTTCACCACAATTTATTCAAACAGACTCGGATCAGATTTAAACGCATTGCAGATACATTTAATAAAGATTAGAAGACTTTGTGGAATTTTTATAAAGCTTAGAATGTTTTAAACTAAATCACGGTTTAGTTAAACGAAGGTTTAAAGTGTCGAAGACAAAATATGAGCAATTTAGGCGTTTTGGTAGGCGTAAATCATTAGTATTCATTTACTTTAAATATTTTACTCATTAGTTGAGTAAATAGTCATAATCCTTGAAGATTATTAGCCTAAGTTGAAGATTCAATGGACACATTTAAGCTTCAGGGACTAAAAGAGCAGGTTAAATATTATTTCCTGTAATAAAATGTATAAAATCTATAGTAGATTAATAAGCCTGCGGAAGGTTATACAGGATTAAAGATGGGTGTGTCTATGTTTGCAGAACGTTGGCAAAAATTTATAAAAACTAAACAAATTCGTGGATTTAGCTAGACAAAATGTACGAGTATTTCAATAAATGCAAAAAAATTAAGGCTCATTGAAGGAATTGTAACTCATTAGCAATACAATACAAAGTAACCAACACTTTCAAAGACAATAACCTTTATTAAAATCAATGCAGAGTTGAATTTGGATTTTTCTTCGTTTTGTCAGTCAATTCCTGGCAATCTTAGAATTTTTTTATTAATAATAGTGTTACAATTTGCTTTATGCATTTTGGTAAATTGAAGTAAAAGACTTTACTGAGAAATTATTGAAATTTCGGGTTCTTAAATTATTGGAGTTTTTAAAAATACTTCTAACGGACTTTCCCAAAAAATTTGTTCCCCAAACAGCAATAGCATTTTCGACCATAAGATCACTTTTTACTTTAAGTTTGTGCTGAATTTTTCAACGCATTAAAATATAAGACACAGACCCAGCTTTTTGTACACCACCCGACTTTGAACCATTGTCTGATTCGATTAGAGCTTGTCCCTCCATCCATCTGGTCGGCTAGATGTCTATGTTTACATGGTGTACAAAGTACACAGAAAAAAATAAAAATTGATTTCGATAAAAAAAAACAAGTTAGAGTGCTATAATCGGCTGTGCCGAATCTTTGATACCCTCCACCGAAGGAGTGAGCTCTATATGATATCTACAAATATACTATTAACTAAGCTTCACAAAAACGAACGTCAGCACTAAAATTGGTTGCGGTTTAGACCTATATTAAATTATTGACCGACAATAACAAAGTTTTATGCGTTTCTTGTTTGAACTTTGAACTGGCTGGTAAAATATTATGATTCGTAACAGTTTAAGCCGAACTAAAATAATTTATCAAAAATTATTTTTGGGAATGAAATATTTTATTAATTAGTTCATTTATTAATGATGTGCTAATAATCCCAATTTTTTAAATGAAAACACTGAAATTTATTGTTGTGGGAAAGCTAGTTCCTATGCGCATTTCGCTGGTTGCTTAGGCCAGCTCGTCAGGAAACTTTTTCCAAATACTTTAGAAAAGCTAAAAATATTATACAAGTAAGACCATAAAGTGAATAAGAATTTTAAAACACTCTGGTCTTAAATGTAACAATATCAAAGCTTCAACAAAGTCACAACAATAAACCGTCAATTTTTTCTTTCTTACATTCCCCTACAATTGGCTGGGTTTTTTCCAACACAAATTGTAGTTGTAAGAGGATAGAAAGAAAAAACAAAAATTAAAAAAACAAGTTACTTAAATAAAGCAGCTTGCCATTTCAGTTTTTTATTTGCCGGGCACATGCAAATTTATTATCAAAAATTATTTTTGGGAATGAAATATTTTATTAATTAGTTCATTTATTAATGATGTGCTAATAATCCCAATTTTTTAAATGAAAACACTGAAATTTATTGTTGTGGGAAAGCTAGTTCCTATGCGCATTTCGCTGGTTGCTTAGGCCAGCTCGTCAGGAAACTTTTTCCAAATACTTTAGAAAAGCTAAAAATATTATACAAGTAAGACCATAAAGTGAATAAGAATTTTAAAACACTCTGGTCTTAAATGTAACAATATCAAAGCTTCAACAGCTTCAATTTATATTTGGGTAATTTGTATTGAACCTATGGTAAATTATGGACCAATCATCCCAAAATTCTGAAGACTGATTTCTGGTATTACAAAAAATAAATTAGCATAAATTTCAATACAACAGTGTAATTAGTTTTAGCGGTAACAGTTAATTTCACAAAATTTCATGATATCTGGCCATATGAATCTAAGTTGGAAAAAATTTTACCGCAATATCCATATCTGTTATGGTTTAAGGCGAATTTAACTATTTTCCCAAAGTGGGCTTTATTTGGTTTTAGGATTTCAGGGTTTTGGGCGTACTTAAATATTTTCCGGGAGTAGGGTTTATATGGGGCTAGAGTTAATTATGGACCGATCTTCACGAAATTTAGTAGCGTTATTTATAGTCCTGCAAAACTGTACCGTACCGAATTTAATTATGATAGCATTATTTATTACGGTTTTAGCGTACTAAACTGTTTTCCGGGAGTAGGGTTTATATGGGGCCTAGTGTCAATTTTGGACCGATCTTCACGAAATTTAACAGTATGATTTGCAGTCGTATAAAGCGAATTTGTATATCATTTCGTGCATTATTCCACCATTTATGTTAGGTTTTGTATCAAAATTATCAATTTTTTTAAGGTGGTGGTTCCACATTTTGATTCATAGTGCTGATCCTACTAAACCGATGTTGCTGGATTTCAATGCCGAACTGCTTAGGATAACTACAAGCAATTTGAGATCAAATTTGTTCTTTTCTTTTGCGTTTTTCGAAAGTGAGCGTGATTTTAACAGACGGACATACGGACTTGGCTAAATCGACTTGGAATTGCACAAGGACCCAAATATATACATATTGTTTAATTGGTCTTAGACGTATAATAAAAAAGTTTCACGCGGAATGACAAACTTAGTATACCCTCATTCACCACTAGTGGTGGTGGAGGGTATAATTAATGATATTAATTAAATTTGCACCAGTAAACAAATTAATAGTATCAATTAAAATTTTAATTCACTTGATTAAACGTTTTATTCACTTAATTAAACGTTTAATTCACTTGATTAAATTTTTACTACCTAAAAAGAAAGATCTATGATTTTGGGCTTGTTCTAATATAATTTTTTTCGCCTAATTAGGAGAATTTTCTTAAGAATTAGATTAAGATTTGATTAATATTTGTTAGTTTATATTCTTATATAGATGTGAAGTTTCAATAAATAAATATGAAAAAAAAAATTTTTTATATATTTTTGAAGTCATAATCATCAGCCAGGCAACATAGTCCCCCTTTTAACTTTAACTTTCCTACAAAACTCCAGCAAACCAATAAATTACAAAAATGTCTACAGGAACACCTACAACAGCACTATAATACCTTACCGAAAGAATCCTTTTAGTTTAACACTTTTTCTCCTTTATATCCTTACAATAGCATTAAAACATTTTTGATCCTTTGATATAAATTCCTTATGATTTTTTTTTTATATGCTTCTAATTTTTTTTTAATAAACAAACAATAGGGAACCCTACTTAAACAGGAATTCCAACACACTTAAGGGTTGCTGCTGTTTTCAGCCGTTTAACCCTTAAGTAGGGGAACTAATAAATGTAATGTTATAAATTTTTTCAAAGAATCTATAAAAAAATGAATTACACGTTTCAGGCGGCAAACTATTGACACTCTTATAAAGAATTATGAAAGGAATCCTTTTTTATATAAAAAAATACCATCGTCTCAATAAATGCTTTGCAAAATAAAAGTATTCGTATTGTCACTTTTTAAAAAATGATATAATGAATCACAAAAAAGGTTAAGACGGCTAATGTGACCCCAAAACGTTTAACACGTTTATTATTTTTGTTTAACTACTAAATAAGAAAAATGTTAAATTGTTGAACGAAGTAGCAAACAATTGGCTTAGAATTCTTCTGGTAAAGGATTCTTAAGATTTTTTTAAAAATTTGTTACACTCATTTTTTGTTTAACTCTGGATTGTGTTTTACAATAACCCCTGTATTTTTTTTAACAAATAACAATAAATGTAACACCTTTATAAGTGTTTTGATTTATTATTTGATGTGTCATTAAATTGTTTAGAAAATAAAAGATTAAAGCGGTGTTTTTCTATAATATAAAGAATTCTGTTGCAGCAATTCCCTTTTTTTTAAATTTTTAAGTAAGAAAAAAAGCATTCCTTATATGAGAGCTATGATCAACAATAAATCGCTTCCTTTATGAATGAGGACTGAGCTTTTCTTGTGTCGAATATTATTTCTCGATACAAAATTCTTAAGCGAATTTCAAGGCGATTTTCAGATTTACATTTAAAAAAAATTAGGTCTGTTATAGCGATATTGTGGAATGAGTAAATTTCGGTCAAATTTTTAAATAAGTTTCGGGATAATTTTTTTTTACATCTATGAAGAATACTTATAAACTGATCCGTACAATTTTTGTTGTATAATTTTAATTTATCTGCCTGTCCCAGAATATCAGACTTTATTTTTCTTAAAATAATATATGGAAAATTTAAAAAAAAAAACAAGTAACAGGCCAACCAAAATAAAAGTGGCAACAGTGCTACCATTTTACCATTTTTCTGCTAGACATAGCAGATTGAGTTGGGATATTGCATATTTTTTTTTTTTTTTTTTTTTTTTTTGAAAAAAATATGCTAAAAGCTTATTTCCTTTCTAAAAGCAGATTTTTTTAGCATACTTGAACTTTTTGCAACCACAGAATTATTAAGTATATTTTTTAAAAAACAATAAAAGTGTTTATGAAATATATATATTAAAATTACCTTCTATTTAACAGATTTTAAGCATTTTTTATAACAATTTAGAAGATTTTAAGCATATTTTTTTAATTTTTTTTTTATTTTTGTTAAAATTGAGCATATTTTTTAGCAAATTTAAAATTTTAAAAATGTAAGGTTTTAATCTTAGCAGATATTTAGAATTTTTTCTTTATTTTACGAGCTAGCAAATTTTTTTGAAGTTTTGGCATATTCTCATCAAACAGTTATGGGAACTCTGAGTGGCAAGCATTTTTTAGATATTAAAAGCAAAAGTTTAATTAAGCAAACCTAGTCCGATTTTCTAACCGCCCAGAGTCTTAAACGCGATATAAAGGCTGCATGAGAGCTTAAATTTAAAATACAAGACAGAAATCAATGGTGACTTGAATAATGGCTTTCAATGCTTCAAGATCAGCATAAACCAATGACTTAACATTGCACCATAAAAAGCAGATTGAACTGTTAGAAGTGGGGTATTCATTCGGCTAACCGTTAATCGT
The DNA here is from genome assembly GCA_943735925.1 of Pollenia amentaria. Lineage (NCBI taxonomy): Eukaryota > Metazoa > Arthropoda > Insecta > Diptera > Polleniidae > Pollenia > Pollenia amentaria. The sequence goes on along the minus strand of OX031010.1, from coordinate 19,101,819 downwards.
TTAATCGATTAATTACTACCCGATTAACTAATCGGTTAATTTAAAATTGCCTATTTTCGATTTACGATTAAACCGGTTAATTTAAGTCGATTAACCGATGTAACAAAATTTTTTAACTTTGTAGTATTATAACATGTTTTTTGTGTTTTTGATTATTTGTTTCGCGTCATTTACAAAAGCCATGTGTTAAGAAAATATTTTTTCATACAACCAAAGAAGGTGTTCAGTGGTCTTCACTTTAAATAAGTGTTTGCTATCAACAGCTTTTTGTTTCACGTACTTTTTATATGTATGCGGAATTAACCGAAACAATAAAAAGTTTAAAAATTTAAAAAAATTAAAACAGGACTCTAATGAAATAATGGAAGATTTTATATGTTTAGAAAAATCCAGGAAGATGACTGAGTAATTATATGTTCTGTATTTTGGGTTGCTTTTGATTTCTTCAACATCTATTTATTTATTTAATTTTTTTTTAAGTCAAGTTTTATTAAAAGTAAAGAAAATAAACGCTTAAGTCCTAAACATTTAATCCAAATTATTTGTATAAGATTAATTTATAAGATCTTACATGTATTACATATAATTAAATTATTCTTTAGGTTGCTCGTTTTAGTTCAAGCATTGTTATGTTTGTTATGTTTTTGGATTTTTTTTACTAATAAACTCCAAATAATAAATAATTTATGCATATTTTCGAGTATTTACTGCATATTTTATGCGCATTAAACGCTTTTTTTAGAGCATACTTTTGGTTTCCGTGCTTATTTATATACAATACTTATTTTGTATTGCTTTTTTAACAAATATTTTTCATGTTATTAAGCAAATCCTGCCAGAGACTTTGGTCTCCTGTAGACAAGCTCCATTCTTCCAAAAAATGTACGAATTTAAAGTTTTAAAGGATAAGAGACAATTGAAAACAAGCTGTAAAATATAAAACTGAATAGTTACCACGTCAACAAAAAGTAAACTCTTCATATATGTAATAGCCTGCAACGAAGGGCTAAGTATCTTTATAGGAGGTAAGTAACAAATTTGAAAGATAGTTTGATAAAAATTTTCTCAAAGTTGTTAGAATCGCTCCTCTAATTTACCGAGACCCCATAAATTGTGTTCTTAAATTGAAGATCATACTACCAAATTAAGTTCAGATCGATCGAGTTTTAGTTAAAATCCCTGTAACACTATAAGGCCCTCTCTCTCACATTACTTTTTCTTCCATAAAACTCTGACAAATATTGGAATTGAAATAAACAAAAAAAATTTATAAAAATGTCTCTTTAAATAAAAAAAAATTGCAAAAACTCTTCTCTAGGATCACCCGCCGAGTAACCATATCTAACAAATCTTAATCTAGAAATTAAAAGCAAGACAACATGAACTGAAACAATAGTCAGCTGAAATATACACCAAATTAAAATGTGTGTTTTAAAGGTACCAAATTTAACCCATTCAGCACAGCAGGCGTTCATCGTTTTCAGGATTTGACATTAAGCGCATGTTTTATTGGTTCAACAAAAATATAAAATTACAGAAAAAAAAGTACCCAACAGCGGCCATTAAAAATTTTACCAAATAAAACTGGTTATGCTTCAACAGCAACAACAACATTAAGTCAAGGACAATAAAGAAATTTAAACTCATACACTAAAAAAGAAAAAAAGGGGGAAGATTTATATTTGAAAGGGTTTAGTTATATTTTAGCACATGTACAAATAGTATTCGTACGTTCACAGTTGGTCACTAAATGTACCACGTTAAGCATTATGTAGCCATTGTTAGAGCATGTTGGGTAATAATGGCTTTGAAATACAACCCTTTTGTTTGATAATGCATGAGAAAAAACGGGGTTTCTTTAGCGACATTTGTTGGCTGGCGTCCTGCAGCGCCAATGAATAATAAAAGTCAATGTGGTAAATCGAACACATTTAAATGGAGTATTAAAAATGTTATCCTTAATGTTTATTCCTTTATTCTCCTTTATTTTTTGGGTTATTTATTGCCCTTATTTGGCCAGAAATAATTGATTTTTATTTCCAGGAATAGATCGTAAACACTACTGCTGATTTTGTTGACAAAAGTCGTAATTTTTAAATTAAAAATAAAACTTTCTTTAAGTATTTTTTCTGAAATCATTGTTTTCAGTTTTACTTTTTTATATCGTTTTTATACACTCTACCACTCGTTTACCGAGTGGTAAACGACGTACACAGAAAAAAAACTAAAATTGATTTGAATTAAAAAATTTGAGACATTAGTTATAAAGTTAATTTAATTTCAACAAATTAATAGAATCAATTAAATATTTGTTGATATTAAAAACATTTTCTGCAGTAATGTTGTTGATATAAGTAAACATTTAATTTGCTTGGTTAAAGTTTTAATTAAAACTGATTTTTTTTTTTTTTATTAGTAATGGTTTAATTGAAAAAAAAATTTTGAGAATTTTTCCTGTATATTAAGTTTGTCATTTCGTTTGTACCGCAAAGAAATTTAAAGCTAAGACCGAAAAGAAATAGCGAGCAAATTTTCCACAGCACTATCGTCTTCTGCATTCATTGAAAACAAAACCAAAATGAAAAATTAATGTTTGTACGAACTATGTTTGTGTTGTTTATTTGCAAACAGAAACATAATCAAAGTGTTTGTGAATGGATTGGAATTTGTGTAGTTTATTTTGACATATATGCTCGAACATATATGCACTCATTCTCTTAACAATGCTGCCATACTTTTATTAAATTTTATAATTTTTGTAAACATAAAACTAATCAAAGTTATGTCGACAGGATATGACACAATTCGAGCTTCGAGTAGGAAAGTGAGAGCTTTCAGATTCCGCTCCAGAGTATTTTGGTCTCCACCAGTAAATGTTTGAGCTCCACCTGTCACTTTGAGTTATTTATGGTTGTCCAAAACGATTGCATATGGCTAATGTTAAAATCAGCAAAAACTGTAACTAGGGACAGTTATACGATGCCAACGTTAACGGTAAACGCTCAAAAAGCAAACAAAAAAGTCGGCCTTTTTGCCTTTAAGAATTAACGACAAAGTCGCGCGAGCAGCTTTCTCGCCCCCAGAGAAGTTTAACGAAAAAAAAAGAAAATTAAGGAATAAAAGAAAATCCAAAATGCAAACAATAAAATGAGAAAGCATTTAAAGTCAATGCTATCGATTTAATTATGAGCCTTCTTATCTGGACAGCGTTTTTGCTTGAATTTAAGCACTCTATTTCTATTTAATCACTAAGGCTCTAATTGTGTAAAACGCAACGCAACGCCAAAAAATTCATTCAAAGCAAAAGCAAAGTCAAAAATATTTTATAATTTTGTTGGTGCTTTCTAATGAAATTCATATTGATTTTAAATTGCAAACGCGCATTTCTTGTGGCCAAATAATAAAATATATTTGACTTTGTTTTTGCATTTAATGTTATTTTTAGTTTTGCACTGCGCTTTACACAATTAGGGTCACAGTTAAATATAAATATAAATTGTGATGCCACCTTTACGAAAAATCAAGATATATTATGAGGGGGTTAAGGCACAAGGGTTTTAGTGCTCTTTTTTTAATTGAGATTACATATGGAATTAGTATTTGAAGTTCAGAGAAGTTCAGAACACAAGAGGTAAATGTGGAATTCTCAACCGTTAGCGAGATATAGCGAACAATTCTAGCTGTTGTCATTAAAAACCCTGTTTCGCTTGGAGCGCACGGGGTATATGAGCACTTAATGTGCTTTAAGCCCCTCATATAAAAACCACTTCTTACATATGATAAACTTTGGTGAAGGGTATCCAAACTTCTTCGCAACTAATATAACATTTTTACTTGTTGTTGTTTATAATTTTGTTAAATCTTGCCTTTGTTTAATAAAATAAATTCATTAAGAGTGATTTTTGTTTGCGTTTTACAACCCCATTATTAGGATTTACCTGTGCATTAACATGTCGCTTAAAATAGTTTTCGGTGTTTACGCTTGTATGCAGCAGCGTTTTATTAAACATATAAAAACTGTTTAATTTCTCTTTAGTAGCAGATAAAAAAGATTTAAAAGACTATATAGTAAGTAACACTTAACTAAAAATGGAACGTAAGTAGATTTGTTTTGGCTGGATGGAGATTTAATGAAGTTCCCAAACTGTTGCATTTAAATAGGAAACCAAATTTATTGGGAGTACTAATATAAACAAAAAAATCGCACTCGAAATTTTTATTTTTTTCATTTTTTTGAAAAAAAAAATGGACACTTAATATTCAAATCTATAAAAATATCGTGCTTTTTTGTCTACTTTTTGGTAATGAAACTGTTGGTTAAAAAATTATTTTTCATTTGCCTTTAATATTAGAATACAAATTATTTTGCTTTACTAAATATTATTAAATTTTGGTTTATACCCTCTTTGTGATGTAGTGCGATTTCCGGGAACATGGATTCAGACGCAAAATAATTATAAGTTGTTCGTGTTACTTTGTAGCAGGATGCGAGTCACCGACGTCAATGGGAAGGGATACAAAATATTCATAATCATATCAATATGGACGATTGCTGTGAAAGAAACCGCATTTCAGACGAGCTAAATAAAAGGGATGTATCTTAGAGAATATTTTTCTTGAAAACCTACTTGACATTTCAATGGCTCTCTGTAGGAATCGTATTCAACTTGAGTCATACAGAAATGCTCAATCAAGCTGGCTAGGTGATAATACCTGGTCCTTGTCCAGAACTTTATGGCCATGTGGGAATGTGCAACGCACTATTCTAATATGGTTTGGCAAAGACCCAATAGAACGGTGACATCTGTCATTACGGCTCACTGGTTGATAGGACCCTTGAATTGAGACTGGGCATGGAACATAATGACTACTGTATGAGTTATCAGAATGCACAGAAAGAGAAAACGATATTTCACTCGCTATCTCTTTAATCAGGGAATAGCAATTATTAGACGATTGAAGTAATGCATATGGACGATATGTTTGTTCAAAATGACTAGCGTTTTGTGGAGAAAGAATCGAAAAAGGCATACGTAGATCGTTAAAAAATATGTTCATTAATTAGGGTCATCAAAAAAAGTTTTTTTGTGGAAGATTAAATTTTTTTTAAATTTGAAAATTTTTTTGGTTTTGTTGGCTTTTGGTGCTACACTTTTAATTTGGTTAATGTTCTCTATCAAATATGTACATTCCCGCAATTTTTTTTAAAAGTTACAATAGATTTTTTTTAAATTTTTTTAATCCCGGGAAACCGGGAAAAGTATCAAATTTTTTAATAGCTCCCACATTATATACTCGGGAAAGCGGAGAATTAAAACAATTAAACATTTCTCGGGATGTTCAGAGATAAACCCACTAACTAATATGACAAAATTTCCTTAAACCTCTATACGATTACCGAGGCCTTACAAGAACACAGGGACTTTTGTTAAGTATAGCTAATTAAAAAAATAAAGATAAAGAACCTCTGCATCTTAAGCTATTCTATACAAAATTGCTACCAACTAAAATGGTTTTACTCGTATCTCAAAGATATTAAGAAGATTTCAACGACCAACTAAATTTGGATTAGTTTTAACAAATACGAAATAAAAACACCGCAAAACATCTAAAAATTCTCACTTTTATGTCTTACGAAACAAAATCGTTGTTACTGTAATAACTAGAGCAGGTCATAAAAACAATTCATTGTTAAAAAGAGAAATGAATAAAAAAAAATCACTCGCATTTCATTATAGATATTTCTCCTTTCACTCCCTTTTCCTAAATACGAATTTCTTGCTTGGCTTGTACACCTTAATCACTTTGTTTAGTAGGTGGAAGGATTAAAAAGTATTACGTCCTTCTTTTGTTCGCAAAGATTATAAAACCTGACATTGATTTAAAGAAAATATTTCCTTTGATCAACCTGCGGCATTGGTTTTCTTTACGAAAATATTTTGTGATCTATATGTTTTTAATTCCGGATTTATGTGTAAAAGTCCGAAAGGATTTATTTGTTATTTTTAAAAATTTGTGTAACTATTTATTTCACATGTGGTTTTCAATTACACTTTATTCGAGTTTGTTTTAATTTCTTTTGGAAAGGTTTGTTTTTAAGGCTATTGGTTACTTGTTAAGTTTTTTTGAAGGTGTAGAATTTTTAAAATTGTTTTTTTTTCTGTAAAGGAACTAAATAATTGTCGGTAGCTTTGGTAATTTTTTTTACAGATCCTGCATTTTCCGTTAATTTTTAGCTCAGACGTTTGATGTTTAACCGCAAAATAATTGAGAATTTAAGGTGTTTTCTATATGCAAAGAGTTACGAACTTGTTGCCCTTTTTTTAAACCCATCACTATCACAAATAGGGACTGGGGGTATATTCATATTTGATTTGCCAGTCCGTGTGCTTATATCTAATTCTATTGGTAGGCTTTTTATGCGACTTTTATCAATAAAACGCACGAAATAACGAACAGATTAACTTGACAAATTAATAAAAATGTCACCAAAACCAGGATCATAATTTCCACTTAGTTTTCAAAGAGTGCCGATATAAAAATATAAGAATCTCTTTTCTGTTGCATGTTGTATTTTGAATCATAGTATAATAAGTACCAGGTATGTTCATTAGGGAGATTTGCCATTATTTATCCATCAACGAAATATTACTTATTTGCAAATGTTTTAATTTTACCATATTGCACTTTTTAAATATTGCAAACTTGCCTTTTTATATTAAACTATATTTTATTCAATATATTAGCGGTATTCACAACGAACTTGTTAATTTGTTACTCGGTAGTTTGTTAATTTGTTAAAGTTACCAACTGTGAACGACCCCTTTTTAAAACTTTGTTAGTCTGGTAACTTTCATAGTAAAACAACTGATTTATTGTTCTGACACAATTTATTATTCTGGAAAAAATAAAACATGCCACGAGAAAGTGTAAAAAAAAAGTTACCAACTAACAACTATTTTATCAGGGGTGCCGTGTCGTTAATTTGTTAAATGTTAATCCGGTAGCGCGTTAAATATACAAAAACAAAATGCGTGTAAAAAAGTAACTATTAACGACTAACAAACTAACAAGCTCGGTGTGAATACCGCTATTGTTTATTCGAAATTGATTTTTGGTTAAAATTTGGTATCACAAAATTTTGATATTAAGAAATTTTTCAAAAATTGAATTAATTGATTTGATTTTTGACGTTTGTTTTAATTTTTTCCTTATTTTCTTTTGTTTGACGTTATATGGGTTTTAAAATTGAGAACAACATTTCTAATGACTATACCTTGTATTTATTCTACCATGTCTTGAATGAATTATCTATGAATCAATTTGCATTAAATCATTAATCAAAACTCCCATACCGTTAAAAATACTATTACTTGTAACACTTAAAAACTCTAAATGAAACTCCTTAAAAATCTTAATAACACAAACACTGCCTGCCTGACTACATTTTCCTAGAAATTAGAAACAATCAAAAATATTTAGTGACTTTTTGACACTTCAATACAATAAAATGGTGTCCTTTTTCTACAAGAAAATATCTAAAGAAGAGAAATCAACAACAATTCCCACGGATTTACTACTTCAAAACAGCAGCCAAGAAACAAGTTGAATATCATTAATATAAAAATATTCCTGAAGCATATCCTGTCACAGCAACATGCATATTTATAAAAATAAACAATGAACTCATACAGCAAACAAGTTGTTTCATACTTTACAAAGCAAAAAGAAATTATTGCACTTCTGTGTTTAACTTTCAACCTTTAGTCTCCATATTGCTGGCCGTTTTGAAACCTTGACATTTATGCCTTTACTCAATATTTAAGAATTAAGGGCATCCTTTAGCACTTTAATGACTCCCAAGTGACAGATCTTTTAGTTGGATTTTCATAAATAATATTTTTTCGAAAACTATTTCCCATCATTCTGATAAACCAGTACAAAAATGTGCAACTGATTAGAGAAAATCGAGTTGTAGTTTTATTTAAAATTTGTCAAAATATGTAATATAATATTTAAAATAAATATCCGGTTCGCAAAGAATCATTTGGTATATTATACTAATTTATCTTTTTTGTTTAATAATAAAGACATCACTTAAAATCTTCTTAATAAAATACGGAAAAAAGTTTCAATAGTTTTTTATCAATTAAAAAAAATTATTTGAACAGCATTTCAATTTAATAAATGTGATATTTGAATCAATTATTTTTTTTAGTTAAAAAAAAAATTGAAAATAAAATTGTGATTTAATTAACATTTTAGTTGTTTTGAAATAAATTTTTAATTAATATATTAGTTATGTAACAAAAAATCTTAATTGATTTTTTTGCTTAAAGTAAAATAATTTAAACTTGTAGAATTAGTGTTCTGAATTGTCAAAACTATATTTAATCAAGCTATATTTAATTAAATCAATTAACACATTGTTTGAAATGGAAAAAGTTCAAAATACCATTTATTAAAAAAAAAATTACAATTTAAAATTTTTAGTAATCAATGTAATCATTTTGTTAAGAGGTGCAAAATCAACAAATTGTTTGCTTGATTGTATGAATTTGGTGATTAGAAATTTTTAAAAATTTTTCTGTGTATAAAATTGTTTGTACGTGTTACTAAAACTAAAGAACCGCTGAACCGTTTGACACTAAACTTAGACAATAAATTAATTGAGTCTGGAACCAGGTTTCATTTAAGTTTAATCCCGAAAAAGGGGGCTGTTGTCGTGATATTTAACTTTTTTATATATATGGTACGAGTTCCATTAAATTCCTAAAATATATGTCTTTATTAAACAAAAATAGGTTTCCTTATAAAATTTTGATCTGGTAGAGGACGCTTTAGTAAAGTTATAAACAAAATTCTCCAACATTTAAATGTTATTTCGAAAATCCCGGCGCCGGGACCAAGCAGCTAGAATTTATATTATTTTTCAAAAGGTAGGGTTTCTAGTTTCCTGGATTATAATGTATAAGAAGACATTTTTAATTTTATTAAAAGAATAACGATTAAAGTTTTATTAGATATCTTTTTAAATAAATTGTTTTCTTAGACAGGGTTTTGAGATCTCAGTTAAAATGCATTTTATTTCGTACAGCATACATTTAATTAAAGAAATAAAACTGATACAGCTGTCGACAAAAGAATTCTATCGGCGAATAAGTTCTTATCTTACCACATACATATATCGCCCACTATGTTTTAAAAAAGAAGCTACCTAATTTTTTACGGAGCTTATAGCCTACATGCTTGCCTCTACTTTATCCATAAGTTTTTTGTGGATCAGACTATTAGTTCAGAAGATATTATTTTTCCGCCGATAAATGGAGCGTCAGATGAAAAATCATCTGATTGCGTATTTTTCACAGCAAAGAGCAGCGACCTTCCATAAATCTGAAGACGCACTCAAAGCGGCACTCAATCAAGAACTTGTTGGAAAGAGAGTGTGCAACGTAATCAAACAACGTCAACAGGGAGAAGTTGAACGCAACTTTAGTTTTCGCAAACAGAAATTAAACGAAATATGTGGAAGTTTCATAAGTTCTATTATAGAGTTTTAATTTTTCAAAAGCTTAAGCCCACCAAACAGTGGAGCTGTTACGGGTCATTTTTGTTGAACGTATTATTTAAAAAAACAGCGATTTTATTGGCGCGTTAGTCAGATTTAAACGCTATCAATTGTTTTTTTTCTGTGATGATATTTGAAGAACGTGTGTACGTTAATAACCCAAAGAGTATCTCCGACTGAAAATAATAATTAAGAAACATTTCGAGCAATAGCTCCAGAAATCTTGAAAAAAAATATTTTAGAAGAAGAGGGAGTATGCGATGTTAAAAACAAGCTGCACTTACGCAACGTTATTTTTCACGCACAAGTAAACTAATTTTTCTATTAATTAATAAAGTGTAATAAAACAAATTTAATGGACTTTAATATAAAGAATTAATAGACTATTCAAACCGCTTTCAATCTTTTGGGCCACCCTGTGTTAGTAATTATTTTAGTATCCTCCTCAATACTGTTGATCAGCTATCTATTACATATTCACAAGTTTTAATGTAATCGGTCCATATTAAATTCATATAAAGAAAACTTAGAAAACTCTATTCACTACCATATATATCTCTTATAAATGTTGGTATCGAGATGAAATTGTGTCATGACAAAATTTTGTCCTTAAGTTCTCAATTCATCATCCTCTTCTGAAAATAAGTCTAACACGAATTAATCTGAGACAATTTTAAGGTTTATAACTAGAAAAATTTCAGCACAAAGAACTTATATATAAGCCATAACTTCAAATCAAGATTGTGTGGTAATAGATCGATACACGCAGAGAATAAATATGGTTCGGCATGGTTACAGTAACTACACTATGCTTATTAAATATCAGCAATATTTTAGTTACTGAAAACTTTTCAACGTTTATCGCAATTATAAATTTGAGTATTGTTCACTGAAAAATAATTATTTTTTAACAAATAAATATTAATAACTTTGAAAACATATTATATTAGTTACAATCATTTAATGATATTTAATAGCCATTACACCATATTATGGTAACCTACGATTATAATATGATTACTTTTCACCATAACATAATCACTTTGTATCATAATATGATAGCTTGCAAACGTATTATGATTAATATGATAAGAGTATATTATAATAAAAATAAATATAATTTGATGTAATAAATATATATTATTATTAAGGGAAAAATATTATGATGTAATATTACGAATATATATGGTCATCATATGATATTTTATGATTGCAATAATTATCATAATATATTTGGACTACAATCATGAATCTTATCATAATATGTTGCTCTTAAAATATGTTTACCAGAACCATGTTTTTTCTCTGCGTGCAGTTCTCTGAACGTCTTATATAGCATTTATTTGCTCAATCCATTTTCTATTTAATTGAAAAAAGTTTATGTGTATATTGATAAATTTTTCACAAATGACTTTAATTTAAATATACATCATACTAAACAAATTTAATATTATAGGTCATCGAATGCCCATAATCTCAATAGCGACAGCTCTCTTCAAAATCATTCCGTCATCACTTAAAAGTGCTGCATGATATCACATGGTCGAACTGCCCCATATATTCTTTCTAAATTATTTGTTTTAAATCCACACTATCATAGATGGGTGTAACACATACAACTTTTTGTTCCAGGGCCTTAATTTTCGTATACCAATCGACTTAAAATCGCTGTATGGTTGTATGTTCAAGTAAACCTTGTACGCAACGTACATGTCCGAATTTTGAATATAATTGGATGAAATTTAGTAATTGTTACAAGACCGAAGTCTATTGAAAATAGTGAGAAGCGCACCATAGTTTCACATGGCCCCCACACAAGCTTTTTCCGGAATGGAGACCATCATGTTACGTGGTTTTTAAATTAAATTTGGCCTAAAAGTATTGTATTCCAACATTAATCCCCTTACCATATTTTATTGGAATATGTCCATATTTGACTATAACATCCATACAAATACTACACAAGAAAATTGCCTTAACTGTAAATGTTGATATTGATATAAGATTTCGCGACGATAGCTTTTATAACGGCAACTATATCATGGATAAATGTTGTACTAGTAGGTCCAGAACGGAACATAGTCCCATTAAACACCCTCTCCACAATTGCCATAAGACGGACAAATCTCAAATAGATGTTGATATTAACATAGTTCTTATATGAATCTTAACCTCATAACAAAAATTTTGTGCCGAGTCTATGATTGCCTATGGGTCCCACATAATGTAGACACTTGAAAATTACTCGGTAAATACTATGCTGCTCAGGCTTGGCCTAATCTAGATTCATAATTGTTGAAATTAGAATGAATCGCAAGCGACAGTTTTTATAAATTGATTTAAGCTCTAAAATTATTTAGGGATAAAAGAATCTGGGAATTATTTCTTTTTACAAGCTACTTTATTATATTCAACATTTTTTATTTTTCGGATTTATTCTATGAGCTTAATTTCAGTTATGTATTTTATAAAGGTTTTTGTAATAGTTCTATTCCTTAAATTTTTAGGAATGAACTGAAATGTAGCTCATAGAATAAATTCGAAAAATAAAAAATGTTGAATTATTTAGGGATCTTAATTTTAAATATTAAACACAGAAAAAATTTAAAACTGTCTCATTCATACTAAATTCATAGATTCAAGTAAACAATCATTATTACAAAAATGATTATATTGATTACTAAAAATTGTAAAAATTTAAAATTTTGAATATTTTTTTTCAATAAATGATTTTTTTAATTTTAATTAAAAAAATGGCCAAGAAACTTTGCCGTTTCAAGTAATGTCTTAATTGATTTTATTAAATATAGCTCTTGTCTTGACAATTTCCAACAACAATTCTACCAGTTTAAAATATTATATTTTGAACGAAAAAAGTCAATTAAAATTTTTTGTTATTTAATTAATATTTTAACAAATAATTTATATCAAAACAACTAAAATGTTAATCAAATCAAAATTTAATTTTGTATTTTCTTTTAACTAAAACAATAATTGATTTAATTATTACATTAATTAAATTTAAATACTTTTTAAATAAAATTTTTAATTGATAAAAAACTACTGATAATTTTTTCTGTGTAATACACATGAATTTTGGTATATTTTATTTTATAAGACCCATGTTTTTATAATTATTCCACAAGACGTTGTCTCCTTTTTTAATATGTACAAATAGAACATCTAAAATTTTTGGTTTCCTTATTAAAAACATTTCAAAATTTTAACCTTAACACGTGCTGAGAACTAAAGTCAAAACCTAATCAATTTCAATACTTTTTTAATTGAAAATTCTTGTTTAAAAAAATGTCAAATTTAATTAAAAAAAATCATCAACTTTACAAAACAACTAGGAGTTTTCAGACAAGATAATACCTTTAGAGTTTAATTTAAGGAATTATGAAAGTATGTACTCGTACAATACTCCAGTCCTCAAACTTTACCCACAAAAACTAAAATTCCAAAGTTAATGAAAAACATTCGCCCCTCATTGATTTAGTTTGAACAGGAAATTACACAAAAATTAAAGAGAAAATAAAAACCATATGGAAATTTCTTCGAAAACATAAGGAAACTAAAGGATAAAAAAGAAGTACAATAATAAAGAAGACACATAGTAAATTTTAAATGACAGTTTATTTTTTAAACGAGTGATACTGGGCGGGGTAAATGTAACAGATCATAAAAAAACACAAGTGTTCAAAGTAGCTGCTGTATAGGCATCGGCAAAGAAAGGATATAAGGATATGTGTCAATGAATGAAGTTTGGAATTTTAAAGATCTGTTTTTTAAGAATTATTACAAAACAGTCGATTGACATAAACATGTGTCTTAATTTATATTATGTCTTATTTGTTTAAAGGTAAATATGACAGAAAACAAAATGGTTTATTAAACGGAAAATTTAAAATATGCTTGTTTCTTCTGTTCATGTGGAAGGTGGATTTAATTTTCTTTAGACACAATTAATTAATGTACTAGGCAATGTAATAGTTAATGTCATACTTTGCGCATGAAAATATTGGTCTTAGACCTGATCTTGGACCTAGGTGATCGGTATATGCCTAGCGTTTTTAATTTACCATTACCTCTCCATCTTTTTTTAATCACCGGGAATTCCTTGTAGCCATTCGAAAAAAAATACATAAGAAATATATGAGTTTATTTAACTTAAATGTTATAGAATTATTCCTGAGTCGAATCGTTATAACCCTTTACCAAAATCTAATGAACTCTTTGGTAATGAACTTTATATGGCACCTGAAATAAATTATAAAAAATATTCACGCGGGTTTAAAAAATGTTTTACTGGAATAACAACATATCGGTAAAAGACATTAAAAGATTTTTGACGGAAATACTTTATATACATGTTATAAATAATATTTTTTTACAATGTTGGTCCACATATAGATCCATAACTCTTTTCCTACTAAAACCATTTTGCATGATTAAATTCCCAAACTGCTACTAACTTAATCATTAGTTTTGTGCTGTGTCATTCGAAAGAGATCTTAAAATAACTTAAGCATCTAAAATATTTATATATATCGCTCATTTCGTGCAAGACCGTCACAACTCAAAATTTGGCATTTTCGAGTTAGTAATGCAGAAATGTTCTTCTCTTAAATCTCTACAAATTGATCTAAGAACGGAGAGAATTATCGAAAAAATAACGGTAATACAGATGCTTGTGACGCTATGACCTCTCGTAACAAACTTGAGCAATTAACATCAACAAGGTCACATTTCAGTTCGTGTTTGGCATTCCTCTTGTACATGTGGTTTTCTTTGTAGCAAAATAGAAACATTTGGTTTTATAACTGTATTTTAGTGAAAGAGAAGGTAAAAAATAATAGGTTGGAATCTTAAAAAGGCTCTCCTGTAAAGTTTCAAATTTTGAGTTGTGACGGTCTTGCACGAAATGAGCGATATGTATATATTATGGCATCTTTAGAACTTGAAGGAAGAGTCAATAACCATCGACCGCAAGGCGGTCCCAAAAAAGATGGAATAAACGCTTGACATCGGCTTCAATTGAGGAATAGTTGCATGTGCTGCTAAAACTAGTTTTGTGGCCCAAATCATGTAAGTGGAAACGTAATTCAGAAAACAGAAATAAATGAATCATGATATTTTATTTCATAAATATTTTTAAAAAAGTTCAATATTATCACCGTTCTAATAATACCTTTTATATTCTGGAAGCATTTTGGGCAATTTCTGAGATTTAAAAACTTTAATCGTATATTTTTACGAGTATTACCAAAATTAATTTTTAATTGTTGTATTAAAAACTACTTTTGATAAAAAAAACCTCATGTTTTGACAATATAAATAAAATCGAATTCTACAAGTTTAAGTTATTTTATTTTAATCGAAAAAATCATTTAACATTTTGATTAATTAATTTAATATTTTAATGACATATTAAACCAATTAAAACGCTAATTGAATAAAATATATATTTTTAATTTCTGTTAATTAAATTAATTAACACATTAATTAAATTTTATTAATTTTCAAACAAATTTATTAAAATGTTTAAAGACTAATGATAATTTTTTTTTGCCTGTTTTTTGTTAAATTAATTAAATTGGGACTACTTTAAATACAAATATTTGTAAAAAAAAAAAACTATAAAAACTGAAATCCCTTCAGAATTGGCTTCCTTTATCAAAAAAAAAACAAATATCCTTTTAAAACTGTTAATAGTAACACTATTAATTTACTTTTTTTAACAAATTTTTATTACTTGCTCTCGTAAAAAAAACAAATCCCCTAACAAAACTTGAAATCTTGACTTGTTTTCTTGTAAAATAAAAAACATACTTCAAACATGGAACAGATGCAGTCATATGACTTCCACAAAATGTAAAAAAAATCCTTTTTTAATGTACAATTCTCCAAATTTGACACATTAGCGGTGAGCAAGGATTACAAACATCCTTTCTTGAAAATATTTATTACCCGTCCTTTTTTGGTACGATTGTTAAGTTACCCCCCAAATGCATTTAAGAAAGTGTGTTTAAGTATCTGTTTGTCATTAGAATAAAAAAATATTACTTGTTTTGTATCTGTGTTTATTTTTTTAAAACATTCATTACAATTTCTAAAACATACATAAAATTACAATTACAACACACAGAAAATTAATATTAATAGTGTTTAAAACCTCGGATTTTTAGTTTAATTTGTTGTTGACTTCCTGTCATCTGCTGCTGGAGTAACAATTTTTCTTATTTTTTTAATTTATTAAGAAGAGGGGGAAGCAATTTTATATTTTAAAAATAATAATAAGCACGTGAGGTAAAATATAGTTGCATTTAGGATTTTTAAATAAATTCATACTAATATTTTTAACCTCAGCTTATAAAACATACTATAAAGCTTTGTTAACCATGGGAGCAACAATTTTGTTATTTCTTCCCAAGGTATTTCATATATTTTCCTTTCATTTTTCGAACAAAAAGGTAACTAAAGTTTTTTTAAGTAAAGGGCATACTTCTACTTCATCAACAATTTTTATGAAATTAATAAATAATAATTTCCACATAAATAAATTTCAGTGTTTATATCAAAAATAAAAATTGGGAATTTAACATGTCGTAATAAATAAACTAATACTTCATATTGTTGTACACAGAAAAAATTATTATTAGTTTTTTATCAATTAAAAAAATTGTTTAAAAAGTATTTCAACTTAATTAATGTGATAATTGAATAAATTATTTTTTTTAGTTGAAAAAAAATTAAAAATTTAATTTTGTTTTAATTAACATTTTAGTTGTTTTGAAAGAAATTTTTTATTAAACTATTAATTAAATAACAAAAAATCTTAATTGACTTTTTTCGTTTAAAATAAAATAATTTAAACTTGTAGAATTGTTGTTAGGAATTGTCAAAACCTGAGCCATATTAAATGAAATCAATTAACACATCGTTTGAAACGGCAAAGTTTTTTGATCATATTTTTAATTAAAATTAAAAATATCATTTATTGAAAAATAAATATTAAAAATTTTAAATTTTTACAAATTTTATTAATCAATAGATTCATTTTGGTAATAGGTGCAAAATCAACAAATTGTTTGCTTGATTCTATGAATTTCGTAATTAGAGACAATTTTAATTCCTAATTGAAAATGTGTATGGTGGCAAAAAAAAACACGTTGCTTAATTGTGAACACCAAGTGAAAATGTTGCTGCCATTGTAAACGAAGCTAAACTCTCCTTCAAATTTTGAATTTTATTGAAAAAATGTGTATACGGGTAATTCTTCGGACAACTGTTTGAATAGCAGTCTTGCTACTGATACATCAAATTCTCATTTCAGTTACTTAATTCATACATAAGACGCGAAAGTTAAAGCGTTTTAAGATTAAAGAATAATAAACACGATTTTGAGCTGTTATTTCTATGGCCGTTTTGGACGTCGAATTTTGATTTTCGTTTTTTTTTTATCTTTTCTTTATTATAAATTTACCTTTGAAACCTCTTGAACTATTTTTTGATTCTCGACCAATTGCTTAAGTTTTGTACAACATTTTTAAATGATGCTCGACTTCTACTTTCTGAAAAGAATTCTATATAACTTGGAGCGATTGCGATAGTAAAAAAACGTGTCTCTCTGTGGCCAAAAATCCTCTTTTTTCAAACGTAAAGCGAGTAATTCCGAGTTCTCTTTTGACAAATTTAAGTTACGATATAAATTATTAAGTGCGCTTCGACTCATAGTTTAATATTGTAGAAATAGAACTAAGATTCAAATCTCATTCTTCATTATCTGATGTAACTAAATGTTACTTTCGCTTTAGGAATGGAGAGCAATTGATTTTACATCTGAATAAATATCATAGCCATGTTCCCATTTTCCGCCATGCACTTTGGTCATGCAGAAATAGCAATCAGTTATATGATCAATTGGATCCCTCCATTCAAGTTAACCTAATTTAGTTAATTTTACAAAACACGTTGAATAAAATACGTTTGGAGTCCATGGCTTATTGACAAATCTAGGTCAGTACCGAAAATTTAATTTATAAGATTCAAAAAAGTTACTGGTCAACTTTCTTCGGACACTTTTTGTATAAATGTAGACACACCATGCAACAAGGAACTCCTAGACAAATTCCAAAAACTTTGTATGAAATTCCAAAAACTTTGTTTTTGTTTTAAATGTATTAGGTCAGGTTAAGAAGGGTTATGCACCCAAGGGCACACCACCACTCGGAGACCAATGCGGTCCACTGTGAATCCCAATATAGAGGAAGACGAAAGAGAGAAGTGAAGAAGAAAATAAATGATAGATAGATTTAGGATAGTAAGAAGATACTACATATAACAAGAACTCCCCCTACAGTCCCCCCAATCGGAAATAACAGTCATATGGCAAGCCTAAGTAGATCGCCTGGATTAAATCCAGCGATACACTCCAGTTCTTCGCGAAATCTACCTCCTAGCCATTTCTGACTGAGGCCCTGCATCCTAGGACAGTGGAACAGCACATGTTCAACCGTCTCTAGCTCGTCAGAATTATCGCATAACCTGCAGAAGTCCGGTATGGTATTGTCTCATTTACTCGTAAAAGCAGTAACAGAACAATGACCCATCAAGAACCCCATAAGTCTCCTGAGACCCATCCTGGTTGCGTCCAATCCGGGCAAAAATGCCATAGACACCCTGCAATCCGTTCTATCCCTCCAGGACCGGTTAACGGCATCACAGAATCTTTCCCGTATCACCTCATAGTATTGACATAAGTGGGTCAAGTCCGAACACACCACAGTACATATATAAAAAAATTTTTTGAGTGTGTATCCTACTTAGAACCCATGTGTAATCATGAAGCAGTTATTTTTCAGGAGTAAAATACATTGTGAACCCTTACCGCAATAGGTTAGACGAGGATAGTTTAAATGCAATTGTAGACATTTAAGTTATATCATATCAAAAATGGGCTTTGAAAAAAATATTGAGAAAATTCTTTTCGATTTTTGATTGTTATCACTATTTAAGATAAATCTTAAAATTTGAGTTAAATTTGTTAATAAATCAGTTTATTCCATTGAGAAAAATAAAAATTAAATTTTTTTTAAAAAAGTTTTCTCGTACATATGTTTTTAAGTAAGAGGCTTATCTTTTATATTAAATGAATTATCTTATTTATTAAAAATATATCTCACTTAATCTACAATAGGGTATTAACTCAGTAGAAGCAAGACAATGTTTAATTTAACATTGAAGGCATATAAAAAACACTTTTAAAACCAACCGTTTCAGTACCAAAAAGTAGACAAAATATTACGATATTTTTTCACCGGAGGGATATGAATATAACGTGTCTATTTTTTTGAAAAAGTGAAAAAATAAAAATTTTGAGTTAATACCTTCTTTTCTTCTTTTCGTTTTTTGACTTGGTTCACTTATTTTTAATACCTATATATTCCGTTATAAAAGTTTCTGTGCTGGTATACCGTTACTCATATAACTAAAATATCGACATCGAAGTTTTGGTTGATAAGAACAGTGCGTAGTCATTATGAGAAAAATTTTAAACAAAATGACAACCAGACGTTCTTAAAATGTTGTTGCCAATCACTGTCAAATATAGTACTTTTGGCAACGAATGAGTCACTTTTGATTTCTTTTTCAGCAGATTTTTGCTTCAAGTATCTCAGATATAAAGATTTTTTTGTATGGAAAATAGATCAAATAGAATTGTGAAGAGGTTTTAAAATAAAATCTCTCAAGCTAAATTACCTCTGTCCTAAAATAGACGATATAAGAAACAAGCAAAATCTGACTAAAATTGAAAAAGAACACCAACCCTTTTGTATCGATAGACTCATGTATGACTTAAATGCCAAAAACATATTTTATTCATAAATTATATTTTTATAAGATTTCCCCTACAGACTTTTTTCTATATTGTCTTTATTCTACCAAGAAAACCACTTACCTCACATCTTGCACAGTGACCTTGCTTAAGCCTTAGAAACGCCCACAACTATTTGTTATGCAGTTCTTAAAGAAAAAACACTCAATAATATTTTTGGGTACATGGGCCAACTTAAAAGATGTTCCTTAATCACTTTCCACAACCTGTAATTAAATTAGAAACGCATATACTGCAAAAATAGTTTTAAATGTTTTTTTTTTCTCTGTTGATACAAAAAAGATGCATTTTAGTTCAAGTGCCTGATTATCCTTTCAATGAAATAAAAACACACGTATGTATGTTTTTTTAATTCCTTTCTAGTGTTATTTGTTCGTTTGGCAATACAGCAGGTTACAAGTATTAACACGCATGCCACACATTTGATAACGTGTAATTAATGCGGTGAAAGATGTTTGAGTTGTTAAAGATAGTCTAAATTCAACCATCTTCAATTCATAATGAATTTAGAAAAAATAAATTGTTAAAAATTGAAAGGAATAAAAAAGGAGTTACGTGGGTTTAACTAATTGTTTAGTTCCTTTATTCTGCAGCAACATGTAGGAGCGGGTGTAATATGCCGCAAAGCAAATGTTTGATCGATAGTTATCGTAATTATGATTTCCTGGAACGTGCAGTATAAAAAACAAGAAAAGAATTCCTTGTTGTTGTTTTTTTTTTTTTGTTCAAATTTGTCTAAAGCAAACAGAATCTAAACTTAAAATGTATTTTATTTTTAACTATACAGAAATGGCAGCTCAGGGAACAACGACTATTTGAGAAGTTATATTGATATTTGAAATTTATAAATATTTACTAAGTCATCTTTAACTCTGATGTTTAATTCAATGTAGTAACAAGATATTCGGCATATCGCAACAAAACTTCTTGACTCTTATTTTTCATATGTTTTGTATAGTGTAACAAAAAAAAATTCAAATTCTTAAATATTCTACTTTTTATAAGTCAAAACAAAAAAAATAAAGCATAAACTATAGGAAATTCATTCGGTTAACCGTTAATCGGTTAAGCAATTAATTACTACCCGATTAACTAATCGGTTAATTTAAAACTGGCTAAATTTCAGTCGATTAACCGATGTAACAAAATTTTTATTTTATTTGTAGTACCTATTATAACATATTTTTTGTGTTTTTAATTATTTGTTTCGTCTCATATGCAAACGGTATGCGTTTAGAAAATATTTTTTCATCCAAACACAGAAAGCGCTCAGTGATCTTCGTTTAAAATAAGTAAGTGTTTGCAGTCAACAGCTTTCTGTTTCATTAAGTTTTTATATGTACTTATGTGCTTAGTTATTTGTTTCTTCTCATATCTTCGCATATCAATCTTTTAAGAGAATTAACCGAAACGATTAGAAGTGATAAAAATTAAAAAAAATAATCAAACCAGGACTATAATGAAATAATTGAAGATTTTATTCGTTTATTGAGATCCAGGAAAAGGACTGTAAAATTAGATGTTCTTTATTATGGGTTGCATTCGATTTCTTCAACATCTACGATAAGTGAAAGAATATTTTCTCCAAGTCAAGATTTGTCAAATCTAAAGAAAAGAATCGCGGAAATCCTAAACATTTACACCAAATTATTATTTTTAAATATTTTATTAGATCTCCTTATTGAAAGAACTAATAAAATTATCTCACTGTTTATTTTTGCTCGTTTTAGTTTAACAGGCTGTTCGCCGATATCGAACGTTAACGGTCGCATAGAAAATTACATTTAAAACAAAAGCAATTTTTGAAATTTTGTTTTTGTTTTAAATGTTATTTACTATGCGAACGTTAACTTTCGATATCGGCGAACGGGCAGTAAGAATTGTTATGTTTGTTATGATATTAAGGGTAATCACGATGGGTAGTGCAAAGTGTGCAAACGATGCAAATGTGTGCAGAAATACACACATTTGCACAATACAACAACAAAATGTACATTTTATCAAAAATAAAAATTGGGAATTTAGCACGTCATAAATAAATGAGTTAATTAATAATAAATTTTGTATTCCCGAAAATAACTTTTGGTAAAAATACCTTGAGCAAAAATTGTAGTGCATATTTGTTCAGTTGCGAATAAGAGCAAACAACAACTTTTGACATACGGATCGCCATATTTTTGTATTTGTAATAAAGAAAATTATTTTCCACTGGTTTTACGAATTCTTATTTGTTAAAAAAATTATTTTAATACCTATGCTTGTGCATAATTGTAAACAAATGAGGATTTTTGACAACTTATGATAGTGCTGCCAGAATAAATTTTTAGAAAAATAGTGCATTTGCACCAAATATAAAAGTGGTATCCTCACGATCAACTATAATATGCACTGAAAATTTAATAAGTGCAAATTTGCACAATGAACATCGTGATTACCCTTATGGTTTTTTTTAATAAAAAACTTCAAATAATAAATAATTTATCCATTTTTATTTATTGAAATTACTTAATTTATAAAAAAATCCTTATTAATCGGTTAACCGATCAATTACAAAATTAACCGATTAATAACCGATTTAAGCAAAAGCCCTATTAAATGAATACCGTTGTAAACTGCCAACAAGTGTCTCATAGACACTGAAGCACTTATTGCTCCTTAAATATGCCAAAGGTCACAAAATAAATTACAACGGCCTATAGTTCAGTGCATGCAGGAATTTCTTCAGGCAGTAGTTTCACCAAATGTAATTAATTGTGCAACAAATAAAAGCAAAAGATGCTGTATATGGGGTCCTAATAAAAGTATAGTTAACTTTTTCAGGCACACCTTTATAAATGCAACTTAATAACTAGAACAGGCGCATTTTTGCATTATTTAAAGTTTGTTTATTATAAAAATTTTGATAAATGTGGTGGTTAGTTTGCTAATTGATTTTTTTAACAAAGCATATCTTAATTTTTCTGGATTCGGGGTTTTTTAAAGTAAAAAAAATCTTTTTTATAGATATTTATAAAAAAACGTCTTTAAAAGAGGTTAACAAGCAAATGTTTTATCACTCATTTTAAATTACAATGTTAAATATAATGATTATTATATTGATTACTAAAATTTGTAGATATGGAAAATTGTGAATTTTTTCTTAATAAATGATTAATTGAATTGAAAATATTATAAAAATACAATGTACACTCAAAATATTATGTAGGTAAATTCTACAGAAAATTCTTTTTAAACAACTAAAAATTTATTAAAAAAAACTCATCATTTACATTTCATTTAAAATAAATGAATTTTACACACATTTTTTTTTTTTTTTTTTTTTTTTAACAGTTTATTCCGTAAAATTTAAAAGTTGTTCCTTTAAAAATATACAATTTAACTGACAAAAAATCAAAATACATAACAATATCAGTACGGAAAAACATTATTCTTTGGTAGTTTGTTTTTAAATAACAAACATAAATTAATAAATATTTCATTCCCGAAAATAATTTTTGATAATAAATTTGCATGTGCCCGGCAAATAAAAAACTGAAATGGCAAGCTGCTTTATTTAGTAACTTGTTTTTTTTAATTTTGTTTTTTTCTATCCTCTTACAACTACAATTCGTGTTGGAAAAAACCCAGCCAATTGTAGGGGAATGTAAGAAAGAAAAAATTCACTATTTATTGTTGTGTCTTTGTTGAAGCTTTGATATTGTTACAAGTAGAGCTGAGTGTTTAAAATTCTTATTCACTTTATGGTCTTACTTGTATAATATTTTTAGCTTTTCTAAAGTATTTGGAAAAAGTTTCCTGACGAGCTGGCCTAAGCAACCAGCGAAATGCGCATAGAAACTAGCTTTCCCACAACAATAAATTTCAGTGTTTTTTATCATAAATTGGGATTATTAGCACATCATTAATAAATGAATTAATTAATAAATATTTCATTCCCGAAAATAATTTTTGATAATAAATTTGCATATGCCCGGCAAATAAAAAACTGAAATGGCAAGCTGCTTTATTTAGTAACTTGTTTTTTTAATTTTGTTTTTTTCTATCCTCTTACAACTACAATTCGTGTTGGAAAAAACCCAGCCAATTGTAGGGGAATGTAAGAAAGAAAAAATTCACTATTTATTGTTGTGTCTTTGTTGAAGCTTTGATATTGTTACAAGTAGAGCTGAGTGTTTAAAATTCTTATTCACTTTATGGTCTTACTTGTATAATATTTTTAGCTTTTCTAAAGTATTTGGAAAAAGTTTCCTGACGAGCTGGCCTAAGCAACCAGCGAAATGCGCATAGAAACTAGCTTTCCCACAACAATAAATTTCAGTGTTTTTTATCATAAATTGGGATTATTAGCACATCATTAATAAATGAAATAATTAACAAACATAAATGTTGAAAAATAAATTCATTCGTAAAATACGAGTATCTATAACTTTATTAAATTTTAACAGTACGGAAAACGAACTTAATAACCTACAAACAGTTACTGTAATAATTTTATGAGTGTACGACTTACAACAATAAGATAATAATTAACATAAAATCTATATTTTATTCAATTACATCAGTTGATTCAAACTAAATAAAAAAATAATTAATATAATAATTGAAGAGAGCAAACTAGGAATTATTTTATTTGTAAACTTCTTTTAAAATTTTTATTAAATAAATTAAGATGAATAATTGAAATTTGAATTCGAAATAAATTAAAAAGATCTATTTATTTAGCTAACCATAAAAATCTTAATTGAACCAAAATGCATTTATATAAATTACCGTAGGTCCCAAGCCCACTATAGAAAAACACTTTAATAAGCCTAAACCTTTAAAGAGTAAAGTTTAAATTTTGCATTTGGTGCACCAGTGGAATCAATAAGTATTGAGAATTTCAAGACTTTTTCTTTCTTTAATTAATTTTCTTCTTTAATTATTTTCAGCAACCTATCCTCTCAACGGAAAATTAAAAAAAAAATAACGATTTTTGTATTGACTAAATCCCGAAAACCCCGGGATTGAAAAATTAAAATACCGGGATTTTTCGGGATCGGGATTGGTAGCCCTAGTATTAATACACAAACACAAAAAAATATCGTTTCTGTACCGTACGCTAAATAATGTTTGGTTTATTTTCGAAGATCGATTTCAATTGACAGACAGATAAATGGATCCTGTAGGAATTGTTAGTAATGAAACTGTACTGATTCACTGTAGGGATGGGCAATAAATATCGATATATCAAAATATCGATATTTAATAAAATTATAATCGATATATATCGCCGATATTAAAAATACCGATATATCGATACATCGATATTTATCTACGACTATCGAATTCGATATTTTTAAGATCACTTTATAATAAAATTCAACATTTTAACCGTTGATCAACTGCTTACAATACTGTTGTTTTTTAAGAATTGCATCATAGGTTTTTTTTAACTAATATTAAGAAAATAAAGGCGTTTTTTTATTGTTTATTTTCATAGATTACACAGGTCAGTTTTGTCTTAGTTTTTTAAGAGATGACAACAAAAAATAAGCGCGAAAAAAATATTCTGGAAAGGGTTCCTAGAATTATGCAAAGAATCGACTCATGAAAGTTGGAATGTCAATAATAAAAAAAATATTTTGTTTTTTTTTTTATTTGAGCATGTTCTTATATATTAATAATAAAATATTGCACAGTTTACTTGTATAGTATGTGTTACAAGTTTTGTTTACCGGCAGTATATAATCCGGCATTATTTAATCCTAATTATTTTTTTTAAATTTTATATGGCGAATAAGTAAAAACTTTTTGTATTCTTTACTTTTTTTAAAATTTTTTTGTAATATGTAATACGTTTGTGCCTATGTAAAAATGTATTGTCATAGGTATATTAAGTTTTTAAATTTAGTAATAATTTCATCTTAATACGTTCGATACATCGATATATAGATATTTTTAATTGATATATATCGATACTCTTAAAAAATATCGATACGATATATAGCGATATATTTTTTCAATTTGCCCATCCCTAATTCACTGTTGAATTTGTCACTAGAACTTCTGACAACTGTAGACCAGACAATGCTTTGCGCTATAGATATTTTGAAAGTCCACTACTGGCCTAAGAACTATTGGCAAGGCAGTTATTGTGGAACCATATACAGACATTAGAACCGGTACATTTTAATAGTTATTTTTACTAGATTTTCGCACTAATAATATTAGAGGATAAGACAATTAATTAAATTCAAATAAGTGGGTATATTTTGTTTAAAAAAGATGTTTAAATTGCAACAACAACAACTTTAAATTACTTCATAGAAAAACGGAACTTTCACTATTCATAACCCTTTGCATCCTTTTCACTAATTAAGGCTTTACAGTTTCCAAAAAATTTCTCTTTATACCTCAAAGAGAGACCAAAGCGTAGCACTTTGTTGACAGTGTCACCAAAATAATCGACAAAAGTGGCGACTTCGAAACACTTTCTTCCTGGTTTCTTGCAGGGGAAAAAGTCTATACCAGTTCTGAAAGGAGTGCCACAGGAATCAATACTAGGTCCATTACTCTTTATTATATATACCAATGACCTTCCCAAACATCTAAAGTATTGCAGTGTTCATATGTATGCTGATGATGTACAACTATATATTAGTAGTAGCCTTAATGATATGAGCCGATGCATTAAGAACTTAAATATGGATCTTGACCGTATATATGAATGAGCAAGTGCAAATGGTTTGTGCCTAAACTCTAAAAAATTCAAGTGCTTAGTTATTACAAAGAAGACAATTATTTTAAACGAAGAACTGGCAATATTGCTTACTAATAAGAAAATCGTTGATACTATCTCGGAATCACATTTAATCGTTTTCTTACATGGTCAGATCATATTAACGTCGCAACAGGGAAAACAAACTCAATGTCACGAGCGTTATGGCATACCCAGTATTTTACCCCACTCAAAATTCGAATTCTTCTAGTAAAAACATACCTCATGCCAACTTTGCTATATGGATGCGAGATATACGCAAACTGTGATTCTGCAAGTCGTAGAAAGCTTACATCTACCATTAACTCAATATTGAGATATGATTTTAGTCTAGGGAAATATGACCATATTTCCCATTACACAATAAAACTATATGGAGTTACTTTTGTAGATCTTCTAAATATCAGAACATTGATTTTTTTAGATAAAATCATGCACTATCGACATCCAACTTACTTGTTTGAGAGATTATTGTTTACACTTTCTGAAAGAACAAATAATATCGTACATGTTCGTTATAGAAACTCTTTATCAAAATTGCAATTTTATATTCATTCAGTCCGTCTTTGGAATTCGCTATCCACGAATATTATATTTATAAGCAACGCTCGGCAATGTAAAAACGAAATTTTTAAATTGTATGCTACAAATTGAATATTTTTTTATTTTATTTTATTTTTGATTTTCGTTAATTTTTTATGTTTCATGTTAAAATTATTTATATATTGTTTTATACTTGCAAAATTTGTGTTAGTCAATAATGTTTAAACTAATTCAATAATTGTATATTAATTTTTATTTTTTGTGTAATTTGTACCAAACAGATTATTAAAACTTTGTTATAATATACGTTATAAAAATCCATTACTTTAATTATAAGATTTTTAATCTTGTTGTATTGGAAAGCAAATAAATAAATAAATAAATATATAAAAGTCAATTCAACTTTTTCATATATGTAATTGCAAAATAAAACTTTGTTTTTCTTTTATTACAGTCCAAAAGTCACAAAAAATATACAAAAAAAAACAAGCCAAATCAGTTGTCAATATTATTTATAAATTTTTAGCCCAAAAACATTTATCACTTGCCATAATTTATTTGGAAATAAATTGTACCATATTGTCCAGAAATCTCAGAAAAATCGAAAGGATAATGATAAAGAAAAACACAAAACTAACAGTACATAGTCAGGAGACAAAATTCATAAGAAATTTTTTAAACACAAAAAAAAATTCCTATCAGACGAACACACGCAATGCATAACAATCAAAAATATCTAAAGAAAAAATTTAAAAATAAGATAAACAATAATCATTTTATGATCAGTATCGATCATTGTCCAATTGATATTGACTCAAAAAAAAAAACAATATTACACAAGTCTTAGCAACAACAGAGCAGGCATAGAAAGCGAAAGGGTGACAAAGGATTCAGAATTTGAGACAGTGATGTGTGGGAAAGGCAAACATGGGTATTGTGAATTGATAAACAAAAGACTGAAAGGCGAAAATGCCACAATATAAATGAGGCAACTGGTGTAAGAAATGTCATAAATTATGCAACAACAGTAATAGGTAGTAGCCAAGTCCTGCTGTTTTAACCAAAAAGGACATTTTTTGTAGTATTAAAAGGAAAGACGTCAAAAAAATCTATCAAATTGTAATAAAGAAACAATAAAAACAAAAGAGAAAACTAAAGAAAAAAAGATTTGATTTGTGTCAAGATTGATAGAAGTCTGCTTTTTTGAGAAATAAAATTGATTGGCTAAATCTTTGTAGTTATTTTGCACGCAAATTAGAAGCCTCCTCCAAAGGCATTCATTGGTCGACCTTAATCTTCATAGTGCGCTTCTAAGTATTATGGTATCCACCAGTTATTAATCTGAGTTTTAAATTTTAATTCACCAGTAATTCGTCTGAGTTTTAAATGGTACTCCACCAAGTCATTTTGAAAAAGGTTAAAAACGTATGTATCAATACGCTTAATGTTAAAACCAGAAAAACTGTAACTCGGTATGAAGCCAAGCTCGAAAAGCAAAAATAGATAATGGTAACGATGCGCGAACTTCTTCCCCATCTAGAGTAGTTTTTCAAATGGATTAGAGATCTATCGTTATTTAGTAGTGTAAATAATTTTTTTTAACTAAAAACTAATCTCAATATTCATAAAAAATTGTTTAGGTTTATAGCAGGTTTATGAAACGAATTTTCTATGAAACTTTTTTGATAAACCTTTCATTAACCAAACATATTTTTTATGAATATGGGGATAAGAATTTATAATAAGAAAACTTACTGCCTGGCCCAATATGTCGACAAGAACATTTCTTTCTTATATTTATATTGAAAACAAAAACAAATTTTAATTTGTTATTATTGTTTTCAATATAAAAATGCGAAAGAAATGTTCTTGTCGACATTGTGGGCCTGGCAGTTAGAATCTGGCTGCCTCAACCTTCGTCCTTAGTAGACTAAATAATTTTTTGCTGTTAGTCGACAAATGGCTTCACTTGATTAATTTTGTTAAGGATGCCAAAAACTTGGATTTTTGTTTTGAAAATCTTAACATCTGGCAAGCCCACTTTCACACTAGGCAAGTTACTTGTGCAACTCTTGATTTGTAGATGTCAGGAGTAAGGTCGTGTTAAGGGGGAGAAAATTGAGTTCAGACTTTGTTGTACTCGGCAAGTTACTTGCGCAACAAACTTGCCGAGTCTGAAAGGGGGCCAACAATTTTCCTTTATTATTTCTTTTTTTATTAGAAAATGTGCTGAAAATAGTTACCATGTTACAACAGAAACATATGAAGAACATGGTTTTATTAAATTCACTTACAATTTTGGTCAAATAAGACCCCCCAATGCGAATTCAGGTTATGTTTAATAGGCAGGCATCGCTCTAGAGCGGACGAAAATCAGAGGAGTTTCCGCGTTTTTCGATTCGAAAGAAACCATTTGAGTTTTTTTTACTATTTGTTTCTTTTTTTATGCTTTATCCAAAACAAAAAATCGCTTTTTAAAACAGCAATACTCTATTACGAAAAATAAATGTTCATAAAATTTTCCATTTTTTTTTTTTTTTATAAATACAACTCTGCCGTAATTCTAAAATGGCATTTTTATCCTTCCTTAGAACTACTGCTTCCCATCATACCAGATAATACTAAGGTCAATTAAAGTAAGAGTGCTGTATTATAATATATATATATATAAATGTATATAAGTATATTATAACCTTGTCCCCATCATATCTGGGGTCTTTGGAAACCCCATTTCAACGAGCAGACGGACATCGTCAAATTAACGTTGCTTCTCATGCTGACCCAGAATATATATACTTTATAGGGTCAATATCGTAGAAATTTTAAACGGAATAACACAATATATATACACCCTTTCCACTTGTGGGGAAGAATGTCGAAATTGCTGCTTCAGTCCTGGGGTCTAATCACCGCATACGATATCGTGCAAAATTGATCGAAATATTTTATTTTGGTATCATGATACTCGATATCGAATGAAATGTATCGTAATTTCAGATTATTGCATTCGATATCGAGCAACCAAAGACATTACATCTCTCGAGTTTTCATACGATACGTCAATGTCTATCGTATGCAGAAAAATACGGTAACTTACTCGATACGATAGCTTACTCGATATCAAATGCGGTGATTAGACCCCTGCATTTTATTCTGAATGGAAATAAAAAATGGAGTCCTTACGGAACTGTGAAGTGCAAACTGGCATTATTGTGACAAAAAATACATTTTGCAAAAAAAATCCTTTTTATTTGGTGCGACCTGAAGGATGTTAAAATAGACCATCAAGGAAAAGCTTAAACGACTAAAAATTGCCACCGATACAATACAAGTTCTCATGTTGCTTTTCCAGTTAAAAGCTATTTGAGAAAGCAGGTTTTTCATCTTCAGCCTTATAGCCCAGACCTTGCACTTTCTTACAAACATTTCTCTTAGACGCTACAAAAAAACCATCCGGGTAGAGGACGTTTTCCTGCAATCAGAGATTTAATAAAAATTTGATTTCAAACCTAAACGTACCCCTTCAACTCGTTGTTGTAAAGCTGACTACTGTCTCGGGCTGGAATTGTATCCGCAACCATCGCACTGATAAAATAGCTCATTACCACCTATCCCACCGGGGCACCCAGCTTTAGAAAAAAAAATATCGCTTGAAGCGAATTCGTCTATTTTTCTGTTATGTAGGCATTTTATTCAAATAAAGCCATATATCTGAAAGTAAAAAGTATTTTAAATGCTCTAGTAAAAATTTATTTAACAAAAAAAATTATAAAGCTTAACAAGGCAAGAAATATCAAGCCTATCAAAGAAAGGGTATCCTAGCAACTAACGAATAAATGCCTAATTTTTTCTACATTTTTTTACCTTTTTTTAAAAAACACGCTTAAGGATAATTGAAATTGAAATGTAATATGTAATACTTAGAAACATGAACAAAAAGGTAGTGTGGAGTATCATTCAATGGGTGTTAGCTGGCATTAGGTTCTTTTTTGAAGAATGTGTATGAAAGGCATGCGTCCGTCTATTGTTGATTGTAAATTTAAACAGGATGATTACACAAGTGCAAAATTTTGATAAGTTTTCTTTTATTTCAATACGTTGAATGGACAATATCAAGAGCGGGAGCAACAACAAAGACATTTTATTGATGTTGTATTTTATCGGCAGTTGTTAAATAACAAGATTGGTTGTTAGTAGATTCCAGTGTAAAGAGGGCAAGTAAGCAGAGCTTTAAAGGTGTGCAAATAAGCAATCATTTTTAAATTAAAATTATATTTACAAGCAGCGATTTTCTTCAAGGGAAATACCATTTCTGTTGGCTACACTGAAAAGAAAAATCAATCTATCCGTACTTAAATCAAGCGGAAGCGGTGTCAAAAGCCCGGTAGGTGAGAATTTCATTGAATCAGGTACAGAATCCTTGATTCAAATACGGATTATTCAAGTGCTCTATTCTAAAATAATCCGAAAACAGGATTGAGTAATAGTAAAGTTAAAGTAAATAAAAATTTATCAAAAATTCTGCATAATTCAATAATTTATAATATGGCTTAAATCCCAAATTCGTACTTGAAATAATCCGATAGTGAAATTTCTATTCTAAACTAAAGACTTACCCCAGAAAACCAGAGAGAGAAAATATTATTTTTTACATACCCGTTTACATGTTTGTTTCACATGTGTTTTATCCCCCCCTTTACTTACAGAAGAGCTCATAATTATAAGACACCAAGCTGCTTTAAAAATTTTATGTATTTAACTAAATAATCTTAACAAATTTTTGTTTCTTAATTTACTTTTTAAACATAAAACTAATGTATATTTTACCTCTTATAGTGTTGTTGTTGTATCTACACAAAACAAGCAAATCGTTATTTACCTACTTTCGAAGTGTTGTTGTTGTTTCTACAAAAAAAACTTTTCCAAAAAACGACGCATATAGAATGCAATGGTTTAAAAATTTTTTTTTTGTGATATTCGTATTTAATTTTTAAAGTACGACTCGAACTAAAAGTAATTGGAAAGCACGAGTTTTTCTTTCTTTGTAACTAAATTGTAAAAGAAT
Organism: Pollenia amentaria; assembly: GCA_943735925.1. Classification (NCBI taxonomy): domain Eukaryota; kingdom Metazoa; phylum Arthropoda; class Insecta; order Diptera; family Polleniidae; genus Pollenia; species Pollenia amentaria. The sequence continues at coordinate 19,069,985 of OX031010.1, read as the reverse complement.
ATTAGAGAACTTGAAGAGAAAACACGAGTAAACAATTTTAATGCACTGGTTATTTTTTATTAGGTTTAATCACAACTACTCGTACACTAAATTTCTAATTTTGAGAACTAATATAAATTGTTTAACCCCGTCCTAAGTTGTTGAGTTATAACTCAATTGGGCTTAAAGCAGCTTACTAAGGCTGGGCTCTTGAGATCTCAGTTAAACTAGGTTTATTTAATCTGAAAACGGATTTGTGCCGATTTTGTGTACACAAAATATTGATGGAAGAGCTTAGTTTTGCTTAAAATGTTGGTTTTTAATGAAATTATTAAAAAATCAGATTTCGGCGGAAAAATACGAGGTTTGGAGTACGTAAAACTAAGTTTAAATTAAATTTGGAGTACGTAAAACTAAGTTTAAAGTATTCTCTTATTTAAAGGTTTAGGACTTAGTTTACTAACAAAACTAGAAAAAATTTCTGGGCATTCGCCGTGATGTTGCCAATGACTAGTCAAGACGTTAGTGCACATCCTTTGTGGAATTTTACTTACATGTACATTTATGGGGCGTCTCACTGATAATTCGATTAAAACGATTTCAAGACAATCGATTTCTAATAAAGTGTTTAAAATTTTAAATAATCCAACTTTAGAGTTTATTGATTCTCTTAAATAGAGTAGTTAGCAGATACTAGACGGTCGTTAGCCGGCTAAGGAACTGGAAATTAAAGAACTCCTTTAACACACTGATTTCAAATTTTTGTGAAATTTGGTGTAGGAGTTTTAAAATACTACATATATGATATTGTCTTCCGTCCACATATGTACTTATATACATTAATATCTCAGTTAGTATGGTGAAATAACTGTAATACACATCTTCCCCCAAGTTTGGTCAAAAGTATCAAATTTTCTCGTTTTTTTTTTTAATCATTGACATCATCTTCATCATTTCGTAAGGACATCATAAAAATTCTTACAATTCTTTTATTTGTCAATTACCTTAAATTTACACATATTTTTGGGAAAATAAATATAGGAGAAAAATAATAATGAATGAGATACAAGTAAATACTTGTTTTTTTTTTAACTTAATGAAAAAACGAGAAATGTTTTCTTGATTAAAAAAATGTTAACATTGTTTAAAACTTGTTAACAACATCATCACCAACAAAAATTAAAAAAGCACGACATTTTTTTAAAAACCCCCAACATTTTGGTTTAAAACATTTAAAGTAAAGCAAAACTTTAATATCAATACAATGGACTACCGCCTTAAACAAAGTCTTATACTTATATTCCTGTCTTTTGCTTCAAATATTAGTTCTGAAAACAAAAACTTTAATCATATACTTCATCTTATTTTCCGACACTCCGACCACTGTCTTATAATTTGGCTTCAAGTTAAAATTTCGAATTTAGTTCTGAACTCAAGAACTTAGACTACGGTCTTTTATACTTACAGTTCAGTCGTAGATTACACCTTTATACTGCACTCTGACTTTTTCCTCATACCAAGACTACCCCCATCTTATACTCAACATTATACTTACATTTCTTTCTTATACATAAAATTAATTTTTTGGTTAAATTTTGATCTTATGCTGTAGAGTACCGTCTTAACCCATTTTTCGCCGCATCAAGTAAACTGACAATATAATAACGAAATAAGATTTTAAGTAACTGACAGAGAGAAAAAATATTGCAATAAAAAAAGGGGATTATAATCACCGGTCAGCGAAAAATGGGCTAAAATTTGATGGCTGTCTTATACTTAAATATAGGTTAGGTTAGGTTCCATGGGCAGCCATCGAGAGACAGCTCACTTGGGTCCTTTAGCGGTCCCTTTGTGATACCCAGCGCCAATGCCCATCCCGAAGAGCAGTTATTCAGATGGCGTCACTGCAAGGTTGAGCCAATTCGTCTTCCTAATGAAGAGAAGAAGCAATCTTAGTTCTATTCCTGATAGATCCTCTAAACAGGAAAACACCGGTTCTCCCAGGTATTTTTCCCTAATGCCCCGTAGCCCAGGGCATTGACAGAGAAAGTGAAGCACAGTTTCCTCTTCCTCCTCATCATGACAACTTCTACAGTAGTCATTGAATACCAGACCCATTCTTCTAGCATGAGTCCCAACAGGCCAGTGTCCAGTTATGACCGACACGATGGTCCTGATTTGGTTCCTATTAAACCTAAGTAGAGATTTGGTTCTCCGTTCATCATATCCAGGCCAAAGTGCCCTGGATGTGGAGCAGTTGGACTCACGGGTCCATCCCTCTTGCGCAATTCTATAGTTCTCGCGCCGCATGAGTAACTTACAGTGAGCCAATGGAAGGCCAATGAATTGATCAATGAATGTTTCATCCATACGACCACCTTCCTTAGCCAGCTCATCTGCTACCTGGTTTCCCGGGCAATTTGAGTGCCCTGGTATCCAAATAAGCGTTAACTCCGAATGTTCAGCAATCTCATTCAAAGACATCCGACATTCCACAGTCAACCTAGATGTCGTATAGACACCCGCAAGAGAGGCAATGGCAGCCTTGCTGTCAGTAAATATACGTATATCTCCCGATACGCGATAATACTTTAGCCAGTTGGCTGCCCGCTTTATAGCCGAGATTTCCGCCTGCAGGACACTACATCCATCCGGCAGACGAAAGGAAACTTTAACGCCCAGTTCCTCTATGTAGAAACCTCCGCCAACTCTTTCCCCCTTCCTTGAACCATCAGTGTATACCCCCAGGGCTGGTTCATGGAAGGTGCTCATAACCGACAGCGCACTTTCGTGCGCTATATGTGTCGCGTACCTCGCACCAAAGAAAGGCTCCGGGGTGCAGTAGTCCACTCCTTCAGGGACAATCGAGTGTCCCATTATACTGGAGTGTCCATAGTCACGGTTCGACCAGCTGTGTGCCGCGTTCAACCGTATCGCCGAACAAAGAGCCATATGTCTGGCCGTGATATCCACCGGCAGCCAGTTTAGCATAGTAAACAGCGCCTTGGTGGGAGTAGAGCGCATTGATCCTGTGATCATCAATGCGACCAGTCTGTGAACCTTCTCAAGCATCGCACGGTACCTGCCCTTATCCAGCGCAGTCCACCATACGACAACACCGTAATAAAGAGTCGGCTTTACTACAGCCTCAAAGATCCAATTGACACACCTCGGGCCCATGCCCCAGTTCTTGCCGATTGCACCTCTGCACGCATATATAGCAACAATTGCCTTTTCCATCCTCGTCTGGATGTTCAGCCCCCACGACAGTTTACTGTCCAGGATTACGCCCAGATATTTGGCGCTGTTAGAGAACTTAAGTTCAGTCCCGTTTAGCCTCGGAAGTCTCATGACCTCAGTCCTATACTTCCTCGTGAACAGTACCAGTTCCGTCTTAGACGGATTAACACCCAAGCCGCATGATACACTCCAGGTGCTAAGTACCCTTAATGCAGCCTCCATACACTGAGACATTATGTTCAAATGTTTCCCCGTGATGGCCACTGCAACATCGTCTGCGTACGCCACAGTTTTAATCCTCATGTCGTCCATTTTCGTCAACATGGTGTTCATAGTCAGGTTCCACAATAGTGGGGATAGTACTCCTCCCTGGGGAGTACCCCTGTTAACCAGTCTCTGAACGCTGGTCGTACCTATCGTGGAACAGATGACCCTATTCCTGAGTAGATTATCCACAAATCTACATATACCGTCATCAACCCCCAGACTCCCCATGGATGCAACGATAGAATCCGGGTTGACATTATTGAAGGCCCCTTCAATGTCGAGAAAGGCCACCAGAGCACACTCCTTGAATTCGAGTGATCTCTCAATAGTTCCAACTAGTGAGTGAAGAGCCGTCTCAACAGACCTACCCTTTGTGTAGGCATGCTGAGAGGTCGAGAGTAAACACTTTGGGATGGTCATCCTTAAGTGAATGTCGATAACTCTTTCAAGAGTCTTAAGAAGAAAGGATGCAAGACTAATCGGTCTGTAATCCTTCGCCTCAGTGTGAGAAGTCTTCCCTCCCTTGGGGATGAAGACAACTCTACACAAGGTCCAGCTCACAGGTACATACGAAAATCTAACGCATCCCCTGTATATAGCCATCAGCCAGGGTATTATCACAGTCGAATTCCTCTGCAGGTCCGCCGGAATTATACCATCCATACCCGGAGATTTGTACGGGTCAAAGCTGTCGACAGCCCATTTAATCCTGTCGTAGTCCATTGGGACGGACAGAGGACCGGGCATCGACTCACAAACCTGATCCCGCAAGCTCCCTTGGGAGTTTCCAGGAAAGTGAGTGTCAATTAACACCTCGAGTGTTTCCTGACTAGTAGTAGTCCAACAACCGTCCGATTTACGGATATAGGTCGGGACAACAGGGCTCGAGGCCATTATCTTACGTAAACGGTTTGTCTCAGAGGATCCTTCCACGCCGCCACAGAAGTTCCTCCAAGCACTCCTTTTCGCCGATCTAACCAAGTTCCTGAATCTATTCATTGAAGACTTGTACTCCGCCCAATTACCATGGCGCTTAGCCATATTGAACAACCTACGACAGTCTCTTCTTGCCTGCGCAATATCAGGATCCCACCACGGTGGACGATCCCTGCCCCTATACGTCCTTGGCTTGCACGCCAGGGAAGTCACTAACTGCAGTGAGTCTTAAATATAAGTTTTATACTTGAATTCCTACTCTAAACTTTAGATATATGTTTTAAAAAACAAAAAAATTTATTTCACACTTAGACTACAATCCGACCACTGTGTTATACTTTGACTACAGTATTAAGCTCCGAATTTAGTTCTAAGCTCCAACTGTTTTTATAATCTCACACTAATGTCTTGGTCTCAGAATACACACTTTAAATGCTGTCTTACAGTCTGACTTATACTTAACATTATACTTACAATCATATATATTATTTCTAAAGCACTTTTTTTTTGTCGGTTGCAAATATACCACATACCACAGCATCAAATTTAATGAATGATATCTAATTTTAAAGCTTATTTCTAACACTAATGACGAAAAATAATTAGAAATTGAAAAATTAATATTTTCATTGATAAAAATTATATTTTATATAGAACTGCATGATAATACTGTTGTCATTATGTTTATATGTTTTTGTTCAAGTGTGGTAATACAGGGTCGCTTAATAGTAATGCAGTTCTAATAGAACTGCATGATAATACTGTTGTCATTATGATTACATTTTTTAGTTCAAGTGTGGTAATACAGGGTCGCGTAATAGTAATGCAGTTCTACATAATATAGTATGTATTAAAATCCATTCTGGCAATACTGCTATTTACTATAATGCCGTTTATTACTAAGTCAGTTATATATAATTGCGTACGTTTAAAGATATTTTTGTTTGTATTAAGGATTCGTACGGGCAAAAAGTTAACGATGATCATGTCATTACCTCTAACATTGTATTCAAAGAAGTATTATAAAAGCATTTAAACATATGTTTGTATGTATGTAAATATGTATGATATATATTATGATTTCTAATATTTTTATACTTTTAATAAAATGTATTGAAGTTACCAAAATTTCTATTAATTATTTTCATTTTATGTTACAAAAATGACAACTAACGGTGCGAAATATTCGCACGGGTCATCTAGTTCTTTCTTAAAGATAAAATTTCGTCTTATATTACAATTTTAATCTTGTACAACAGAGTACCGTCTTAAGCTTTAATTACTGTCTTATACTTAAATAACAGTCTTATACTTATGGTTAATAAATCAATTAGGGTTTAAACGCTGATTTAGTTGATCTAAACTTAAATTTATATGTAGTTTAAACTCATAAGTTGTAAATAAGTGTCCCATGTATTATATGTGGTTTAAAAAGTAACATGTGGTAGCACTACGATAAATATTGACAAATTCATATGGTTTGTATTGGTAGTTTAAATGCCCAATATTATGCGTTTAAAGATGGTTTATATGTTTTCTGATTTATAGATTTGTTGGCTTAAATACATTTTAAACCAAAAAGAGAGTTTAACTTGCTCTGATGCCGTTTGCTTTATATATTATTTATTTATTTTATTTATTTTATTTATTTTATTTATTTTATTTATTTTATTTATTTTATTTATTTTATTTATTTTATTTATTTTATTTATTTTATTTATTTTATTTATTTTATTTATTTTATTTATTTTATTTATTTTATTTATTTTATTTATTTTATTTATTTTATTTATTTTATTTATTTTATTTATTTTATTTATTTTATTTATTTTATTTATTTTATTTATTTTATTTATTTTATTTATTTTATTTATTTTATTTATTTTATTTATTTTATTTATTTTATTTATTTTATTTATTTTATTTATTTTATTTATTTTATTTATTTTATTTATTTTTATTTAATCATTAATAATCAAAAAGCCTACATAGGCCAAAACCGATTACATATTAAAAATATTGCCTTAAAAGACAAGAACTTTGATCGTATACTTAGACTATATTATACTTTCTTTACTCCGACCATTGTCTTATACTTTGACTATAGTACTTAAATTCTAATTTACTGATAAACTCCAACTATTGTCATAAACTCAGGCTGCTGTCTTATACTCAGAGTTTAGTCTCAGAATACACGCTTATTCTTAGACTACTGTCTTACAGTCTGGTTTATTTCTCATACCATGACTACGCTCTTATAATCAACTTTATACTTTATACATTTTTTTCTTAGACATTAAATTAGGTCTTTTATTATAATGTTGTTCTTATACTCTGACTGTCGTGCTAAAAGCCCACGTTTTGATTAAAATAATTTTGAAAAAAGTATCTAGATCTAAATTTATATTCAAATCGACAACTTTAACCTCAATTCCTGCCTTATGTTCAGGGCTGTGGAGCAGGAGTCAGAGTCGTAGTTGAGGTTTTTTTGCCGGAGTCGGAGTCGAAGTACCCTCAAAAACTCGCGACTCCGAATTTGGTGTTGCAATATTTTACAGAATCATTTTCTTGCTATATTTACCCATTTAAAAAGTATTGCATTTAAAAATAGTTTAAAGTCATATAAGGACCAGTCTAATATATATTAGGCATCAAAGTTAGAGTTGGAGTCGGAGTCGCACTTAACAAATTTCAGCGGTTGGAGTCGGAGTTAGAACTATTTTTTGACGACTCCACAGCCCTGCTTATGTTAACACACAGTTTTTTATTAAGGCCCTTATCATGTTAAACGCAACACCAAAGAATTACATTGAAAGCACAAGCAATGTCATAAATATTTTGTAATTTTGTTGTTGCTTTCTACAGAAATTCACATTGGCGTTTGAAAATTTCAAACGCTGCATAACTTGTGGCGTTGAAAATTTTCAAACGGTACATGAATTTCTGTAGAAAGCAACAAAAAAATTATAAAATATTTATGACATTATTTGTGCTTTCAACGTAATTAATTGGCGTTGCGTTGCGTATTACATGATAAGGGCCTTAAACTTTAATTTTTACACCGCTTCTTTAGTCTAATACTCAGATTGTCCTAGTTAATTAAACTCAAATTATGATATTGCATTATACTGCAAATATTGACTTATTCTTAGAATACCGTTTAATGCTTATTTAAAAAAAAGACATCTTTCATCTTATACTTGTACTTTTAAACAGACAAAGTCTTAAACTTAGTGTCCCCTTTTACATATGTCCAAAGTCTTAGAACTGAATTAAAAGATATTTATTTAAATATTTTTGCCAAGCATCCTTTAAAATCTCTATAAAATTATTTTCGAAACTAGATTTTTTTTACCAGCTGTTTATATTCTGCTGGTTTAACCAAACGCGTGGTCATTATTGATTTCGTAAAGAATCCTTTTTCAAAAACAAGTTTAAAATAAAATTTATGTGGCATTGTAAATTCATTATTATTATGTGTATCATGCAGGCATAACGAAATATTCTCAATACTATTCCTACTTACTCTAAGTACGAACAAAAACCCTTGGCCTTACAGTTCTCATTCAACTCTTCAGCCCTTTTTTGAAATTTCCAGGGCGTAAAATATTACACTTTTACTTAATAGATCTAAGATTTTTTGTTACTAGATTCTTTTTCTCTTTTACACCACTCATAAACTACAAGAAAACCCATCATCAAACCAAGTAACCAGCCCATACGTCATCGCTTATGAGCATAACGAATGAAATCCCGCAGCGGCAGCGGCTGTAACGGTCTCTGTATTTAATCAAACATTTTTCAAATATCTCAAAAGGCTTAACCATATGTCCAGTTGATCTATTAAGGAATTCATCCACTTGTTAAGTAAAATACTTGAACTAATTTATCTCCATATGAAAATCATAAATTTAGTTTAAAAAAAAAACGATAGACTTCTTTTGGTTATCCTTTTTATCTAATCCCTTCTAAATGGTAAAAGGTTTGATAAGTGATTTTGGAATTTGTTAAAAATAAAAATATTGTAACAATGTGTTAGAATTGCTGTTTTAAGGAAATTTTTTTTAAGTATAGTTTTGAGTTTTGCTAAAATTTTAAAGATTTTTTTTATATAATAAAGAACATTTAATTTCTAAATTAACTATAGCACTTACATTAAAAAATTGCTTACTTAATCAACTTAGATCGCTAAAGAAATGTTTGTAAATTTCGATATCTTAACTTTATGATTCCCAGGATTATCTGTTCCCTTGATTATATTAATGGAGTTTTAGTTTCTAATTGCCAAATACGTTTCTAACTTGACATTTTCCTGTATTTGTTTAACCAAAACAAAAGCAATCGAATTCTTAAGTCGGCTAAATTAGTCAGACATTCTGCGGCGAAAAACGAAACCTGGCGAAATTAAAACCGCAATTTATCTGGGAGCCCGAATTTTAAGGGTTCTGTACACGGTCAAGCATGCCTCATCAAGCGCTATCGTAGTATTAGTGAAAATGTATTTGTATGTCTGACACCGACGAATTCGCTGTTAATTTCATTCTGAATAATAATTTTGATGTGGAGTTCTATTTTCAAACGGTAAGTACCCATCGAAGATCATTATTTTGTGAGGTTATGATATTTGAGCACAAATTTGCTCAAATATCAATTCCCCGGTAGGCTAGCTGGTAGTGAGCAAGTCTATCAGTACCGGAGTTGCGGGTTCGATTCCCGCCAGAGACTCTGGTCTCCTGCAGACAAGCAAAAAGCTTCGCGGAATTTATGAAAGGAATAAAAAAAAAAAAAAGTTAAAAAAGAATTATGGAATTAGTAATTAATTTAAAAAAAAAAAAAAAAAAAAAAATAAGTTGCTTTTTAAAAAAAAAAAAAAAAAAAAAAATCAAATCGTTGGTTCCCTCCATTCCTTCAAATATATCAACTGTGTAACAAACAAAGCCGAAGCAGCCAACTATCCACCTCGCCACTGTACAATTTACAATTGAAAGTTTGCTTCAGTTGTCATCATGCTTCGCAATCTCAATCAAACAAAATCATGCTACGGAATGCGTTTAACGGTCACAAAACTCATGAGCAATGCGTTTCACGCAAGAATACTAAAAGGAAAGTTTAAAGATGAGGAAGTTCTCATGAATTCCAATGATCCCAACCGATATGCCGTTCGAGTTCAAGCGAATCCAATTTCCAATACGTCTCGCATTCTCCATGACAATTAATAAATCACAAGGCCAATCATTGAGTGCTTGTGACCTGAATCTGGAGAATGAATGTTTTTCACACGGTCAACTGTATGTCGCATGTTCCATCCGCTTTGATCGTTTTTGCACCAGACAACAAAACGAAAAATATATATATACAATTCAAAATCGACCCGACCCCAATCCATTCAGCAAATATTTCAAAACAAAGAATCATTTACAATGACGCAGGGCAACGCCTGCGAGGCAAATTTTGCCGGGTCCACTATAATGAATAACACTAACATTCTCTTAATTATGTATATACTTTTTATCATTGAATAGTTCATTTATTATTCACATATTCATTTTTTCATTCAAATAAATATTCACAGAAAAGTTTTTTATCAAAAAAAAATTTAAATTTATTTAATGTGACAACCGAATCAATTATTTTTTTATTTGAAATAAAATTTAAGATATAATTTTGATGTAATAAATATTTAAGTTGTTTTGAAATAAATTTTTAATTAGATATCAAAAAATATTAATTGATTTTTTTCGTTTAAAATAAAATAATTTAAACTTGTAGAATTGTTGTTGGAAATTGTCAATATTTAATTAATTTAATTAACACATTGTTTAAAATGGCAAATTTTTTTGATCATTTTAAATCTAAATATAATTTAAGACAAAACAACGTTTGCCGGGTCAGCTAGTATATATATATATATAAATATGTTCCTGTCGTTCCTTTAAGGGACTCAACAAAATCTTCCGATGTTTTTACTTTATTGCAGCTAGTTTCCATATTTGACGCTTCGATTTCAATTTGCCTTCGCAATGTATGAGCTGGTCCACCTCTTATACGGCTGCCTCGAGGATTCCATTCGGTAGCTATTCTGACAATACCTGTGACCAGTTTTCGCATGGTGTAGCCAATCCAGTTCCATTTTCACCTTTGCCATAGTCTGTTGTTTGACATATATTGTGGATAAAAGACTCGTAGGATTCTTCTAAGATATTTGATTATAAAAACTTGCAGGGCATGCACCTCACGAGGGGTCGCATTCCACGTTTTGCATTCGTATTAGGAATGAAACGAATACCGATACAAATATTTTGCTGTCGATACGACGATACTTTTTATATTTTTTTGGAGTCTTTTTGAACAAATGTTTTGCCCTTGATACGATGCTCGAATATTTAGAAGACAATTGACTTCAATCTTATTGAGCTACTTTATATGTATCTGCATTCCGAAATTGTTGAAGCCCTGGTCACATCTTCAAGTAGTACAAGTTTTGATAAGTATACAAGAACTGGTCTTTAGAGCGTTTGTGAAAAAAATTATAAGAGGATCCGAGGAGGATGAGCCTCCATTCCATTCTATGCTGTGATTCTGCTAAATAAGAAGTCGAGAGATACCATATATCTCCTAATATTTCTAGAGACGCAATGACATGTTAAACCCAAACTTAAAGAAAATGTCGCAGAAACTCTTAAGTTTTCAAATGAGTTCCGCCGCATCTAAGAGACTATTTTCCACAGCAGGTCTGGTTCAAACGGTCATGCGAAATCGTTTATCTCCTCAAAAGTTGAAAATACTTTGTATATTAAGCAAAAATCGTATCGCTATTTTATAAAAAAAAGTTTAATTTTTTGTAAGTTTATCATGAATTCAAATTTAATTTTTGATTTTCAAATCTTATTAATATCAATTTTAAATATTTATAATCTCTTTCACTGTAATTTTGTATAATTTACAATTTACTTGAGTTTTGTTAAATTTAACTTGAATTCAAATTTAATATGCCTATCGGCATCGATATCGGTGATATTTTTGTTTAGGTATCGGTGTCCTATCGGCAAAAAGCAGTATCGTTACTTCCGTAATCCGTATATTATGTAGCTCGGTCGTTGGAATTGAAGATATTTACTTTTACACGGCGAGAGAGAGCTAAAGAGTTCCATATCGTATTAAGTTGGCCATTGGCTTGAGTCGCCTTTGTTATTCGATTATCAACATCTGCACCCGAACCGCCTGATGTTGTGGTGACAGCTCCGAGGTAGCAGAATGAATTAACCTCGTCCAGGCTCACATTATCAATTGTAAAGGTGTTTTCCGAGTTTATCGCATCACATAAGTTTTGCCAACCGTTGATCCATCATTATGAAATTTTCTCAGATTGTTAGTAAGGACCCGGAAAGTAAAATAGGTCTCATATTTTTGTTCGAAAATTCATGTGAGCATGGCACCTTATTTACTGTATTTTGACTTTTAGAAACTTTTAGGCTGGGTTTTTGAGATCTCAGTTAAACGAGGTTTAGTTAATCTGAAAACAGATTTATGCCGCCATTACCAAGTTTTTAGACAAAATATTGACGGAACAGCTTAGTTTTGCTGAAAATGTTGCTATTTAATGAAAAAAAATCATATTTCGCCGGAAATTTCCCAGTACGTTAAACTAAGTATAAACTTAATCCACATCTCAAGACCCCGGCCTTATTAAATTAATTAATTAATAGGTTTAATAGAGCACCAATCTGCTCTGCCTGGTTTAAAATTGCCTTGGCGGAAATGAAGGAAAGCACACAACATAAGTGAAGAGGGTGTAACATACAAAAATATTGGCTATATACCCACGTTTTAGTATACCGACCGATTCAGAATTACTTTCACCATATTTAGCTCCCTTGGATTATTATCTACTTTAAAGCTTAAATAAAGAGTAAAAAATTTCCCAACAATTAAGAGATGAAGTCTGCGGTTGATGTTGGCCAATGAAGGCTTCTTTAACACACAATTTTTTAAAAAAAAATAAAATAAAAGTCTATCGTTTACACGAACATTGTGTCTTAACTTTCTAAGAACTTTCAGATATATTATTAAAGTTTGACCCAACAAAACAAACAAGCATCTTGGTTATCAGTAGACAACATCTGACAAAAGGAGTGCGGAAGTGGAGAAGTGGGCGTGGTACAAAATGGATTTATTTATATCTAAAGAAAGGTGTTCATGTTGCAGCTTCGATTTTCCGGTCAAATTTTTCGAAATAAGTGAATCGTGATGCAGAAAAATCTCAGTAAAAAAACATGGGTGAATCCACCTTTACCATTTTATATAAGCTTCGCCTTTGAACCAAAAAAGAAAAAGCTTATTAAATTATCCCCTGAAAATCTAAAATAACTATAACTTCTTCCAAAGTCATGAAATGGAAGATCGTATTTACATTCACGTTATGACAAGATCTCTGGCTATTTTTAAAGCCTCCCATTTCAATATCAATTATATTCGTTAATGATCCACACATATGTTTGCCAAAAACAACAAAACCGACACGAAAAGATTCAAAAACTAAAAGAAAAATTTATAGATGCCGTAAAAAAATTAATGTCCTGCTGTGTTAACACATTTCTAAATATAAGTCCGTCCTTAAATTTCTTTGCATCCATGTAGTGCTGCAGCGTACACTGGTCATCTATTCGTATGCCAAACAAAACCATTTGTTTTCTCCTTTTTTCGTAAAATCCTTTTAACAAAATTGTACATTGTCTTTTCTTTTCCTTTTTTTTTTGGGAATTTTAACAATTTATAACATTTTTTTACGAACAGGAACATTTACTTTAAAAAGTTACCCTTTTTGGGTAATTTTTAGCAACAAGGGGTAGTTTTGCATTAGATCATGTTACTCAAACAACAAACACCATTTGAAGATGGCAACTGGACAATGGTCATCATTAATTTTATCAATACAAAAATAGAAAAAAGGGTGCACAATTTCAATGGTTTTGTATTCTTTAGATAATTTTATATTTCCAATGAAATTACATGATATTATTGTTAATTTTTTTTTTAGATTATTTCCATTATTTTTTCGGTTTTATATAAATTAAGGGTTGGAAAATATTCTTCATTTGATGTAGAGTGTGGGAGAACATTTTTATGTTTTAATGACGTTTATAAAACAAAAAGGATTGTGGGTGTTCTAGGTTTGTTAGGAAAAGTGTCTGGAATAAAATCGTCAAAAATAACAAAAATTGCTAAATATTTTTAAGAAATTACATATAATTTAATAGATGTTTTTATATATCGCACTTGTACTGTATTAACAAAATTTAAAAATTTTCAGTAGAAGCAAGACAATTTTTAATTTTACATTTAAGGCATATGAAAAAGAATTTTTAAAACAACCGTTTTATTACCAAAAAGTAGAGAAAATAGCACGATATTTTTACAGTGGGTAGATTTGAATATTAAGTATCGATTTTTCCCCCAAAAATTTAAAAAATAAAAATTTTGAGTTGATACACTATTGTTACACAAGTGCGATATTTTAAGTCATTTAAAACATTCTCAAAATTCTTGATTTCTTAATTTGATTAGTAAATCGAAATAAAAAATGTACATAAAGAGTATGAATCGTTTCAATCGACTTAAATTCGTATTAGTTAAGAATCATTTTTAAATTAAACACAAATTCTTAAGGCGAATTCATGTACCAAGGCGGCTACTTTCCATGCGAAAGAAAAATGGTAGCAATTTGAGTGATTGGTACTATTTGATGCGTTGCGCATTTACCTTACGCATCTTTTTTTTCTTTGCGCAAATCATCACTTTCTATTTTATTTAAAATTTCAAACAAAAACATGTTCTAGGATTAACTTTAGTTTATTTTTATTACATATTTTGACATTTCATTAAGCTGGAGGTCCACACCACGCGTTACACGCCTTTTCGCTGCCTACGGGGCTGTCGAAAAAGTAGGAAGTGTGTTATTATGCCCAAGTGACGCATGTCCAAGTTCGTAGGTTGCATCGATGCGTTGAATGCTAAAAGAAGGTTTAGCTTCTACTTTTGTAAGCGTCACAAGCAGCGTTCGAACAAATCAGCTGATTTTGATAAATAAAATTTTATTTTTACTTGTGGTGATGCCGCATAAAAAGCGTTGCATATAACCTGAAACGAAGAATGCAGGAAAGGTATTAAAATCATGCAATGCGTGCACATAGACAAAATTAAGTTTGGGCATGGTTACGGCAACTAAACTATGTTTATTGTAACAATATATTGTTGTCGTGCACAAAATATTGTTATTTTTATTTAATATCAACAATATTATAGTAACTGTAAAAATGTCAATATTTATCGCAATTATAAATTAAAGTATGGTTCACTAAAAAATAATCCTTTTTATAACAACTAAACAATGATAACTTTGAAAACATATTATATTCCTCACATACATTTTATGATATTTAATAGCCATAACATGATAACTTTCTATACATGTACTCATAATATGTTTGAGATGCAAACAAAATATCTTTACTCTAATAATATTTTGTTATCGCCATTTTTAAAATAATTTTGCATCAGTTGTGTCGTTTGTTTTACATATGCCTGTCGAATTATTTGTTATTCAGTGGTTAAACAATTTAAAAAAAATAGCTATTAAAAAAACCAAGTTTAAAGAAATTAAACAATAAAGAAATTGTAGGTACACAGAAAAAATTATTCATTTTCTCCAATCACCAAATTCATAATATCAAGCAAAATTTTAAAATTTTGAAAACATTTTTTCAATAAATGATATTTTTAATTTTAATTAAAAAAGTGATCAAAAAACTTTGCCATTTCAACCAATGTGTTAATTTATTTAATTAAATATTGACAATTCCCAACAACAATTCTACAAGTTTAAATTATTTTATTTTAAGCGAAAAATATCAATTAAGATTTTTTGCTATTTAATTAAAATTTTAATTGAAAATTTATTTCAAATCATCTAAATGTTAATTAAATCAAAATTAAATTTTAAATTTTCTTTCAACTAAAAAAATAATTGATTCAATTATCACATTAATTAAATTTAAATGCTTTTTAAACCATTTTTTTAATTGATAAAACCCTTTTTTTCTGTGTACATTAAAAAAATTGTAAAGTGTCACAAAATAAACTATAAATACTAAAAAAATTTTAATATTGTCTGAAAGTGGTGCAAAAAAATTGTCTTGTGTTATTTTAGAGAAAAAGGAGGAAAATTCTATGAAATAATTTATAAATAATTGCGACCTATGACAAAAAAATAATAAAAATATTATGTTTAAAGTTGCATCATATTATGAAGTGAAATATCTGTAACAGTTAAACGTTAAAGTTGCCAGCCAGTAAGTAAATAAGCATAAATATATATTACAAATATTTTTCGGTTTTAGATTTAATCTACATATTATTATGATCAACATGATAATAATATGATTACTTCATAACTTATTATGATTAACATGATAATAATATGATTACATTTAGTTATAATAGGATGCAATAAAACAAATTAGGATTAAAGGAAATATATTATGATGTTTTAATACGAATATATTTGGTCATAATATGATTCAATAATAATCGTAATATGTTGACTACAATCATGAATCTTATCATAATATGTTGCTCTTAGAATATGTTTACCACAACCATGTTTTTTCTTTGCGTGTGGAGGCGAAAACGCGTGGTGTGGATCTCTGGCTTTATTTTCCATCTGTGCCATCTTTAATTCTTATTTCCAGTGCAGCTTCATATTTAAAAAGAACTAAAAATTAATAAGTTTTTTAAAAGGCTCTATTGTAAATTTGGTTTGATCGGTGCATATTTAAATTTTTATAAATATGCGATAATATGATGAAGTTAAATGGTAGTCTTTTTGTTTTTTTATTATCGCATGTACTCTTTATGGCGGCTGAAAGAAAAGTATACATCGGAAAATAAAATGTACCGTTATCTGATAAATGTGACGTTGTTCATTTAAACGAAGTTTATATTTGCAATATATAGACCAACCGTCTATATGTTTTATACGAAATTATGTAAAAAACGTTTTTGTCGCAGACCCTTGTAACCTGTGTAATTAATTTATTTTCTGAGTGTGTTAAAAATACAAAATTTTAATTTTCCGACAGAAAATCTTAATGTGTTTATTGTTTTTCTCGTATCGAAGAAAAAAAGATTTAAACCTTAATTTTCCCAACCGTAACAATTTCGTACAGTTCCAATAAAAAAAATCTGAAAGCCAGCGTAAATAATTCAATAAATTGGTGCCAAACAGTAAATTATTTAACACAATTTTTTATCAGAATTACAATAATCTAAAAGATAGTGCAAAAATAGTTCCTAATTTGCAAGCGTCTACTGTATTTTCTTAAGAACTTTAATTGAAACAGTTTAAAAAAAATATAAATAATAGGAAATGAGTAAATAGATTTTCGATCGACTCTTTTGAAATCGATTATCGTTTAAAGGTGCGATTAAACGATTTGAAAATCGTGTAAGATACATTTTCAAACTTTAAACAAAAGCATGTTGTTCATAAAAAATTAAGTATACATTAACAAACAAAAACCAAACTTAATACACATTAAAAAAAATAGACAAAAAGATAATTTTTTTTTTTTTTCATTTTATTTCAAACTTAAGTTTTTCGCCGACTATTTAAGTCATATTGCCAGGGTATCCCACGAATTTTTGGAGCCTTAACCACAAGTCCTAGAATCCACTCCACAGTATTTTTGGTCTGCACCAGTAAACGTCTGAATTTTTTTAATGGTTCTCCACCAGTCACGTTGAGTTATGTATAAATGGTTCTCCACCAGATAAACACGTTAACAAATTTAGGTTACGAACGATTGCACAAAGTCAATGCTGACAACCGCAAAAACTTTAACTTGGTACAGTTATACGACGCCAAGCCATTAACCAATGCGAAGTGGCAACGCAAAACGCACGAAAAGCAGACACACAAGAACGATCTGATTGTCCATAATAAATAATAACAACGAGCACGAGCTGCTTCCCCACTCAGAGCAGTTTTACAAGCCAAAAGATAATTATAGAATCACATTAAATTAGAACGCTTTCTTTCGCACAAATACATATGAAACAAAACCAAATTATTGAGAATTTACCCTGCCGTCAAATGAGTAGCTAACTACAAAAAAAAAAACCAACCTTAAGTTAGCTTGTATAGACTAACTTAAAGCTAACTACTACGCTATGCAAAATTTACATTAACTCAAGTGTATACAAACACGGTGTAGTATATTTTAAGTAGAACGCGCCAAGTCGATTGGCAAACAAACGGCTCCAAGACCCAAAAAAGATTTATTATTACAATATACGGAGTAGAAATTGGTAATCGGTTATGGCCAGGTTATAGTAAAATTGAATTTTTCTAATTTATTAAATTTTTTACTCTTTTAATGATATTGCTTACCAAATTTTTTTTATTTTTTATGTGCCTTAAATTTTTTTAAATAATAAACTATTTTATTTATCAAAAAAAAAATCATAATATTTAGAAATTTTTGAATAAATTTTTTTTTTTCTGTTAAAATATAAATTTTTAAAAACTGTTTTATTTCGAATAATTAATTGATAGCTAAGTTTGTAGCAAGTTACAAATAGTGAGTTTTAAGCCAACGTGAAAACAACTAACTTTTCGTTGACTGCAATTTAACTAACTTATAGTTAATTTAAAAAACCAACTTAAAGCTATCTTAAAGTAGTAAGTTTATAGCTAGCTACAAAAAGTTAGCTTTAAGTTAAATGCTAGGTAACTAACTTTAAAGTTAATTGAAAGTAGTGCAGTTAGTTGAGAGTAGTGCGGACAATTGACTACTTCCTAGGACATCGCAATGTTAAAATATTTAGTTAATTCCATATAAAAGTAATACAAGTGTCAACCACCACTACTTGAGAAATAGTTAGCTTTCAGTTTTTTTAAAGTTAACTGAATGTCCGATAGGGTGTGTACTAGTGTTGTTACGAATATTCGTATCGCCGAATATTCGCATATTTCATGGCATTCATATTCCCCAAATTCGATTCATCAAGTGAACTACACCAGACTTCTTGGTTGTTGGAGTTGATTTAAATAACCGTGGGAGCTATATTGTTTTTCTTACCATGGTGTTTGTCCATGATTGACGATGGCGTGGTGAGAATCGAAATGTTGAATTACTGCAACTAACCGAAAAATAATTTATTCTGATTTTACTATTACATTTCATTTATCTGGCAGTACTGCTAATAACGAAATAAGTTCAGATATTAACCATCTATCTCGAGTTATTATAATTTCGGGCAATTCTATCTAACTTCTAAAAATTACTTTTAATTTTAAAATGGCAGTACTGTATATACAAGCACGCGCTACACACACAACCACTAACAACTTACGTAATCTACTGGCCGCCTTGGAATTTGTGGCGCTGTCCTCTAGCTGTACTACAATATGATTGGCATTTCTTGTCTATATACCTTTAGTACTGCCATATTGGAAAATATTTTATCTGCCATTAAAATCAGATGTCAGCAGTGTGGCCATCTTGGCATTTTTGTAGCTGAATTTAGCATTAAAAATTTATATGTAGCTTCAAAATTTTTATTTAGCACTTGGCATTTTATATAGTGTTTTAATGAAATATATTTATAGCCTATTTCCGATGTGCGAAAGAATTCCTTCTTTCTAAATTCTAAAAATTTGTTTTTGTTTTCAATATATTTATACGAAAGAAAGAATTCTTTCGCACATCGGAAATAGGCTATTAGCTTTTTTAGCATTATTATAAAAATTTTGACGAATAGTTGTATTGATTATACTTAATTTTTTTTATTAATTATAATAAATTTTAACTAAAAATAGTGGTACCCAACATGAAATTTCGTATGAAAATTGATAATTCTTATGTAAGGAAAGGGAATATTAAAAATGCCCTAATTCTGTTGATTGTAAAAATCATTTTCCTTTTGATATTACGATATTAAAGTACAAAGAAATTTCACTTTGTAGTTAGATAAAAATTTAATATTTTTGCTTTCAACGGCTGAAAGAATAATAGTTTTAAGCCTTCAACTTTTTTGAACTATAAGACATAAATTGATCTAAAAAATTTTGTATAGAAATAAAATCGTTTAAATTTTGTATGTATCAGGGGCTTACGGAGCTCCTAAATTTAAAATTAGATCCCAACTGCCTGTGCTACATATTTATTTGTATCAGATGCTATTTCAATTCCTTTAAAAAATAAGTCAATAAAATGCATTAAGTTTCGAATAAAATCTCATACTGGTAATAAAAAAAACAAGGCCTTGAAAAATGTTTGCATTATATTAGCATTTCTTTAAATTATTTTAGCATTTTTTGGCCGTGTCTAAAGCCAGATTTAGCTGTAAAAAATTTTAGATCTGGTCACTCTGGATGTCAGTCACATTTAATGTAATTTTAATCTGGCAATAACGAGCAACATGGCAGTCTAAAAAATTTAGTTGCCGGAGTTGTTTACGAGATTTTTTATAATTTTTGCGTAATTATTTGTTAAAATTGTTTTATTTCCCTGCAATATAACTATTGCGACAAAGAGAAATGTCTAGTTTTCGCAAAAGAGTCATAAAACGACCAATACCAGGCACTCGGACCAGCCCACAGACCGGACAAATGATAACATCAAGTGGAAATCCCTCATTGGATGTAATATTAGGTACGTCAATTGTAGAAGTGTGGCATTTTGTATAGAACGCAGAAAATGTGAAATGAATTGTGTTGTCTATCTTAAGCAAATGGTGCGGGCTAAGACGGTGATTCGTGCAAAAAACACAATGCACAAACACTTAAAAATGCAATTAAACAGCTAAACACACTTACAACTCAATTGTGCATTAATTATTCTATTTAGTTTTTCTTTGTTGCTTTTTTGTATCTTAACAGGTGGAGGTTTACCAATCGGTTCAATATGTCTCATTGAAGAAGATAAATTTGTGACCTATTCAAAAGTTTTGGCCAAATATTTTATGGCTGAAGGCGTGTTATCCAAACAGTCGATTTTCTTAGGTTCTTTAGATGACACACCAAAGGAATTGATAAAAAAATTACCCCAACATTGTACAGGAACTAATGAAAACGAAGAAAATCCTGAGGCAGCTAAAAATGGCCTACGCATTGCCTGGCGTTACAACGATTTACCCATGGTTAATTCCGAACAAGTACCAGAAAAAATTGGCCACAATTTCAATTTGATGGAATTTATGGACCCAGAACTTTTACAATTTGCCCACACAGTTACCTGGTCCGATGATCCTCTAGACAATGATATTGTAGTTAATAAAGATGAAGAAGAAGAAGATGGTTGGGATCTTAAAGATTCTGCCAACACTTTCGACAACGAAAATGACGCCACCAATGCAATGGATTCTAGTAAAGAAATCGAGTTGGAAAACTCAAAAAAGAATGCTACACCAAATCCAGCTTTGTGTTTGGATGATAAACAAGATGCGGTTGAGGATAAAAATGCTGGTTCTACTGAGACATCAGCCTCATCTTCAATACCTCCACCACCATCTCCCCTGTGTAAACCCCCAACGGAAATACAACTTTTCACTAATACCAAATACTTCCGTCTACTCAAGGAGGTAAATAATTTATTGTGTGACGATAAATTTCATTCAGGTGGCTTTTTGGTAAAGCGCAGCTTGTGCCGAGTGTGTATTACATCATTGGGGTCGCCTCAGTGGTATGATGATCATTTCGGTGAAGACTTAGTCAAGTTTTTAACTATTTTACGAGCTGCTATCCGTTCCTCGGTCTCGGTGTGCTTTATAACGATGCCTATGCATCTGGTGGCTAAATATGTAAGTAATTAAGGAATCATGTAGTAGCTAAAGTTTAATTATATTATCGGAATTGTTTATAAAAAAAAAATGTAGGTTATAATGATAATTGGTTTTTTAGATTATTTTTTTCTACATATTTCTCAAATTTTTGGTGACTAATCCTTTCTAATAATTCGTGTATAATGGTTACCGAAATTTAAAAGATGAAAATTAAATGGATCTTTTTTCTTTTAATTGTAAACTGAACTGAATCTAGACTTCTTAATAGGATGATTCTAGAATAAAGTAACGAGGAACAAAATCATTCCAGACTGGCTTCTATGCATCCGGTTTACACAAAGAATTTTTAGAATTATTGATTCGTTTTCACTTAAAATTTAAATTTAATAGGTTTTCGAAATATATTAATTTTGTGTTATATATTCGGGATTTGACAAATATTAATTAAGGGTCATTTTCAAAAAAATTTCAATATACTTCCGAAAATAAAACTATGCCAACAAAACATTCGAGTTTTTAAAATTTCTGAAATTGTTTATTTAAGTTTCTCAATATGTATCCCTAAAATGGCAATAAGGGAAACCTTTTAATTATTTAGAAAAAAACATTGTAATTTCAAATTAGTTATTAAAAGTTCATATTTAAATGTGTTTATTTTCTCAGGCAAAAATGTTTCATGTAGTCTGATTTATATTTCATTCTTAAAATACGCATAAAAATGTAAAAAGTTTCTAAAATAAAAATAATAAGTTAATATGTTCCATATCGCATCCCCAATTCAATTACTAGGCCTACTATACAAGTTTAATATTTCTAGTTGATAAAATATTACGACGAATCTGTTTCTGCTGGCTTTCATTTCGAACATTAAGTCAAAGTTGACCAAAAATTGTTAATATATTTTTAAAAATATTTAGTTTCCTTAAATATTAATATTTATTGCGCTGGGACTCAAACTCAAGTTAAATGATTGTTTATTGCGTTCCAAAAATGTGTTTTAAAACTTTTCTTTCGACATCAATAAACTGGCAAGCAGACCTTTGTGAATCTCATAAAACCTAAAGATAGTTAAAAGACTGCAAAGAAATTCTCGAATAGTTTGTATATAAAAATTGCTGGGAATGTTTAACAGTTTTCTTAATATAAATTGTAATAGATATATATAGTCCAACTTCACTATAATGAATCTGCATGGGACCATAAAATCACTTCATTATACATATACACTGTGACCATATTTTGATTTTTAATTGAAGGTTTATTAAACGAATTAACCTGTTTTATTTTTTATGAATAAGGCCGTAATAGTGTCTAGGTACAAGTAACAAGGTTATGCAAACAATATGATACTAGCAAGTAGAATTACTATTGAAACATATACTTATTTTAATGTCAATGAAAAAATAAGCAAAATATACATAGAAATACATATATGTATATATAAAATTATGTAAAAGTCTTTAAAACAAAAAAGTTAATAATTAAAAATAATTGATAAGTTTCTGTAAAATTTATTATTTTAAATATCACTGTTTTTAGATAATTTAAATTCTGTACAGTCCATTGGAAAATTGCACTTTTAATATCAATGTGATTCTAAAGTAACAAATTTTATTTGGGACTTTTCCGATAATCCAAAAATTATTAGCAATTGAAAGTATTTTTTGTGTTGGCGCACTAAAAAAAACCCTACAAGCTTCATTATTTTCACCTCCAACATTTTTTTTTAAATAGCCAAAATGTTCCATCTGTATTTGAACCACTGATGTATCATCTTTTCTCCACTTCTCACACAATCAAAATTTCAAATTTTTGCAAACATTGCA
This sequence comes from Pollenia amentaria, assembly GCA_943735925.1. NCBI lineage: Eukaryota > Metazoa > Arthropoda > Insecta > Diptera > Polleniidae > Pollenia > Pollenia amentaria. The sequence continues at coordinate 19,046,895 of OX031010.1, read as the reverse complement.
TCCTATTGATTTAAATCGTCAATACAGAATTCTACCTGCCAACTTAGTATGCCAAATGGTTTAAATAAGCAATGGTAAAAACACATCTTCTTTAACGCAACTCATTTTAATTAAGTCTTTTTAAAGTAAGAGCAGCCTCATTCATTGAAATGTGTTGTTACTCTAGACGACAAATATATTTATGGAATATGAAAGCTTGGCTATGTGCCAAAAATAACGACAATCCAGCACATGTATCATCCAAATAATTTTTGCGATATCATCAGGCACCTTTGTTGAGAGAGAATTGAAGCATTCGCTCTTACGCTGGCATTTATTTCGTGTTTTCTTGTATTGATGTTGATATTTTGGGGTTTTGGGAAAAAAATTATATTTTTTGAGTTTAAATAAAAAAAAGTCATATGTGCTGTTTTCAGGTGACAAACAATTGGTTGTGTAGTAAAATGTATATGAAAATAACTCAGTTTTATGAGGGCTTTTCATATAAATTTTACTACACAATCAATTGTCTGTCACCTGGAAACAGCACGATAATCTAACAAAAGAACAATTCACTCAAAAAAGGTCAATCTACTGTTCTCTCTTCTGAAAGGCTTATTTCTTTGCCTTTAACATTTTTAGAATTGCTTATCTGATTATAAAGTTGGAAAACAATCTGCTTAGCTATACAAATTTGGTTTTTTTGGGAATAGAGCTATTACAAAAAGCTTTATAAAATACATAACTGAAATTTAACTCGTATAATAAATTCGAAAAATGGAAAATGTTGAATTTTTATTGATAATTTTTCATTCTTGACTGCGTTCACGGACAGGTTGCCCAGACTAGTTTCGATTGTAACCACACAATCTCTTCAGTGGGGTTTGCCGTCTTACTCACTCGGCTATTGCAGCCGGATGACGTCAATAGTCAAACATCAATCCTTAAACCAAATGGTATTTCACTTTGGTAGATCGAAATTTGCTTTTGAATGAATAATTTTCTATTTGTTAATTGTAAAAAAATACAAAATATGTACACTTAAATTGAAACCTTATCAATTCATAATAGAGAGGCTTCATTAAAAAGAAGTTAACTATATAGAGGTTTGAATTTGTTACATTTCATTCCTTTTGAATACTTTTCTTTTGTTTGAAAATCTGCATAAATCCGATACACCTAATCGAACGTTATTTTCTTATGAATATACATCAGTCCCTGTTCCTATTTTAATTTTCGATCCATCTGCAAAAAATGAACTTTGCATACCTCAAAACCCTTAAAAAACATTCTGACCGTTATTTATGTAAAGGAAAAATCAAAAAATAATAATCTTTGGTTTTTATTCGATTAACAGGCAAAATTGTATGCCTCCTAAAATGAAACAAAAACAATTCGACCCAAAAAGAGTTTTTTGATCCCATATTCCAAATTGGGATCTATTTGTTACCAAAAGGCGTTCCCATACTTAAAAATTGTGTCCTTTCGGTAACACGCGCTCCCGATATCAAGTACGGGAATAAACCTTATACATGTGTATAAATATTTATAATTCAATAAAAAATTTGATTTCAGAAAAATCTTCCAGAAAGGAAAAACACCAAATTTTTTAGTAAAACCCATAAAAAGGTACTTCAGGATTAAAGCTTGCGTGAGATGGAAGTCTCACCGAAGATTCTGAAGAAGATACTTTTTAACAAAAATATTCATAATTTACAATTTGCGTTTTGTTTCATTTAAGGATGATACATTGGTTTCAAAAATACGCAATTTAGTTGATTATTCTATTGAGTTGGAATCATTTGCCGGCTCGGATAAAGAAACAAATCCTGCTTTTAAAGAATACAATGGCCTATTTCAATTGCGTAAAATGGCAGCCATTAATACATTAAGTGCCTACATGCCGGAAACAACTGATTTGGCATTTAAATTGAAACGCAAAAAGTTCGTCATTGAAAAATTACATTTGCCACCGGGTAAGTAGAACAGTCACACACAATTTACATTTAAATAATTTAATACAATGTTTTTCTTTTGTTGCTTTTCTAGAATTACAAGATGATTCAACCAATGAACAAGATATGAAACTAACTCTTAGTTGTGGCAGCAATAAAAGTCCGAATTCGAATAATTCTTTGGACTTTTAAAACCATAAGATTAACAAAAAAAAAAAGTACAAGCTTAACATCTAAATTTATACAAAACAAACTTTAAATCAGTTAACAATAGTAAAATTTTCTTTAACAAAATTATAGAAACAACCCATTGAAAAAACGTCCTCATTAAATAAACTAAATTAAATTATTAACTCAATTCAACAACTCAAAGGCAATAAAATACCATGAGAATTATCATTCAAACAAATCTTAGAATATATTTTTTAAAAAAAATTTTTTATTTTTATGTATTATTTTAGCGATTATTTGTAATATTACGATTTTATGGCCACCATTTAAATGAAAGTTAAAACGTTTAAGTGTTAAATTATGCAAAATAATACCTATCAAAAATTTTTAATGTATCTATAATATAAAGTGTGTTCATACTATAAAAAAATTGAAAGTAAACAAAAAACATATTTGTACAAATTAGAAAAAGTTTTTTTTTATTTTCATACCAATGCAAACGTGTGGGTTAGCTGGTCTAAAACTATGGAATTTTAAAGCTCAAATTGTTATGGTTGAAAGATTTAAGGTTTTTAATTTTCTTGTTAGTTTTTGTTTATGGTCATTATTAAAATCAGTTTGCTAAAAAAACTGACCACAAACAACCCAGGTTATCCCACCCCTAAATACTTTATTACAAACACTCAAAAACTTTCTTTTTTTAACGAACACAGGCGAAAACCAATAAAAAAAACTTATATGTAATATTATACCCTTTTCAGCTGTGGTGAAGGTTATAAATACTTATAAAGTTTTTAATAAAATCAATTTTCTATTAAAGTATATAATTAGATAAAACAAATCAGAAATCAGTGAAGACTAAACATCTAGGTTAAAATTCATAAAAAATAAATATGCGACAAAAATCACTGTTTTGGTCTAAAATCATTTAAATATATTTCGAATAAAATTAGGTTTATTTCATTGTGTGCACTACTTTTGATTTTATTCCCAATTTACTGAGAAAACTGAATTGACAAATCGCGATTTCCATACAAAAATAAATTTTTTTTAATGTGTGTGTATGTTTGTTGCTGTTCTATTTATGGACGTTTTTCCTTCACTGAAAAATTGTGAATAAAAACGAAACGCGTTCATCGATTTTAATGATTTTTCCCCGTTTTTGGGTTTTTCATGATTAAAAAAAAAAAATTTATTTTTTACGTAAACATTACTCATCCATTAAAACGCACTAAATCTAGCGCGAAACAAGCTAAATTGGCATCGCTGGTTTTGCAACAGTCATTGACAATTTCTTAATGGCCCCTATTACACAACTCAGTTGATGTAAAATAAAAAAAAAAAAAAAACAGCTAGCGAGGAGTTGATATGTGTTGATGTCAAAGTTATTTTTGAGAATACAAAATTTATTATTAAAAAGATTTCTCTATGGCGTACTATATTTCCAATTTTTATTTTTGATATTTCCAATTTTTATTTTTGATATTTCCAATTTTTATTTTTGATAAATACACTGTATGCGCATTTCACTGGTTGCTTTGGACAGAGCAGCAGGAAACCTTTTTCCAAAGACTTTAGAAAAGCTTAAAATATTATACGAATAAAACTAAAGCGAATAAGAATTATAAACACTCAAGTTTTAAATGTAAGTGGTGGTTCACACTTCAAGTTTTAGCCGTCAAGTCTTGAGTTTTAAGAAGGGAGAGGAAAAGAAATGGCATTCTCTTTCCCCTTCTCTTAAGACTTGACGGCTAGTCTTGAACAGTGTGAACCAGCGCTAACAATATCAAAGCTAAAACAAAACAACAACAATAAACTTTGAATTTATCTCTTTATACTTTCACCTTGATGTTTTTTAACCGCAATATGACAATTGTAAACCATAATACAAGAACTGCAAAATCTATCTCAACTGAACTTGAGTTGACTTGTTAACCGTAATAGGGGCACATATCTTGGCACGCGGGCTTAGGCAACAAAATTCTGCTTACGCGACATCGATAAACGTAAACTGTTAAAGTTTACGTGGTTTACCATGAAAACGTCGGTTCAGCCAAATTTTCATTTTAAATTGCAGCAGAAAACAAATGAATTGTAAAAGGTGAAAACAAGACATATCACTTAACTGGTGATAAAGTGTAGTTACTCTAAAGGAACGGTAATTGAAGCAAAACTGACTGACTGGATTTTGCGCGGGCTGATGCTATCTGATCATATTACTTTATATGAAAGATATCTATCATATAAACATAGTTCACTCGGGACAATAACTGCGACAGTCATTAATTTAACCCAAATTGAGTTTGTCCTTTTAGGTTATTTCAGTGATCTGTTACAAAGGGTGCGTTCGTAAATGCATCACTGCGCTGCATCAGAAATGCAAACTTTTTATAATGCCGACAAAAAAGTATTTATAATTTTTTTTTTATTGTGTGACTATTATTTTTGTGAAGTATGTACATATTTGACAATTAGTTGGCCCACATCTACTTCACTGATATATATACATACATACATATCGCACTTAATCAACAAGAGGGTATTAACTCAAAATTTAAACATTTTCAGTAGAAGCAAAACTATTTTTAATTTAACATTGAAGGCATATGGAAATGAATTTTAAAACCAACCGTTTCATTACCGAAAAGTAGACAAAATAACAAGATATTTTTACAGCGGCAGATATGAGTATAACGTGTAGATTTTTTCGAAAAAGTGGAAAAATAAAAATTTTGAGATAATACCCTCTTATTGATTAAGTGCGATATGTACCTACATATATACATTTGAAATCACTGATGCAGCGCAGTGATGCATTTACGAACGTACCCATACTGTCAAAAAATTAACCCCCTCCAAAGACATCACCATGTTAAAGTGACAAGTCTTCTTCATATATAGTTTTAGAACTATAAATGCTTTTTACTTATTCATAGTCATATACATAGGTACATACATATGTATATGAGATTTTGTGGTTTTAAAAATTATTTAAATCGACGTATTATATGACCTAGCGCCCATACAAATATGATTCCGAAATAGGGGATGTAAGACTATAGCGCGTATAATATATAAGCTAAGAAACAATTAGCTTTTCAGTACTATTGTAAAGGGTATATAAGATTTGGCACATCCAAATATAGCACTTTTCTTGTTTTTGTACATTTCGATCTGTCAGCTACGTACATACATATGTTAACAATTTAAATTTTAAGGAGCACAATTTGTCTAGCATTCATAAAAATAATAATTCAATTTGAAATTAAGTATGTAAAGACTAGACATGTACTTCTCGTAATAAACATGAAACAGTCTGTTCACATCAGCCAACGGTATTTATTTCCTAAGAACAGTTAATTTCCTAAAAAGTGTCGCCATTATGTACAAACACTACTAATGTTTGACACTAACATAAAAGTGTGGGCGCTTGAAAATGTACTACTAACGACGACTCCAACGTCAACGAAAACAATTGCAAAATGTCCCATATCAAATAAATAAAAAAAAAAAGAATTATAGTACAGACATATAAATAAATATATGTACATATATACATATTGTATATATATGTATGTATTTATGTACTTACATACACTGCCGCTCAGTTGATTAGGTTCATAAGTTTTTCAATTATCAACTTAATTTCTCTTAATACATACTTTAAGGGCTAATAAATCAGAGCAAGTTAAACTCTGTTTTTGGTTTAAAATGTGCTTAAACCGATAAATCTATAAGAGCCACTTTTTGGGTTAGAGATTAGAGATTAAATTAACTTTAATCTCCGTATTAACTTTTTGAGTTGTATTTTTTAAACTTTTTTTGCTAGTTTAAGCGGCCAATGGTGGTGGTTTAAACCTAATATTTAACTGTCAATATACACATGTTTAACATAAACAGCTTTTGCAAAAATATAATCAAAAAACTATTTTAAGAAAATTAAAATATGTATATATTGTTATTTCTTTATTTTTTCTCTTAAACTTTTTCTTTAGTAATTCTTTAAACACTTGTAGCTTGTAAACAATATTGAATTCGGGCATTTTCTTCTTCTTCTTTGAAAACATCCATGTTGTTTTGATAAAAAATTTGACATTTACACAAAAATGTTGCCATTTATTTGTTTTCAGTATGGTAGCACTACATGGTTTAAGCCACCACCCAAAAATATCAAATTCAATTAATGCTAGTTAAACTTAATTCTCAGATAAGCTAATTATAGAATAAGATTAAGTTTAATCTCAAACCCAAAAAGTGGCTCTAAATCAGTAAACATATAAACCATCTTTAAACGCATAAAATTGGGCGTTTAAACTACCAATACAGACCATATGAGTTTGACAACATTTATCGTAGTGCTGCCACATGTTACTTTTTAGACTACATATAATACATGGGACACTGATTTACAACTGTTGAGTTTAAACTACATATAAATTTAAGTTTAGTTCAACTAAACCAGCGTTTAAGCCCTCACTGATTTATTAGCCATAAGAGAACAAATTATTTAAACTAAACTTTAGTTCGTATTTTATATATGACTAGCTTAACCCGGTGCGCTTCGCTACACTGACCCCGCACATTTTTATATTCAAATTTATAGTTTACTATAATAGTAGCTTTAACCACGTTTGAAGACTCTCCCTTTAATAGTTCTTCAGTTGAGCGATATTTAATGTATGCATCCTATGGGAGGTATTTCCCCCCCTGCGCCTACCCGCTTTATTTTTATTTTCAAAAGTGTAGTATACCATAAGAGTACTTTTAGAAAGTTTGAACATTCTCACTATTACAGTTCTTAAGATATGCGATGTTAAACATTGGCGTCCTATGGGGTATTCCTATACCCCCGCTGCTATTTTATTTCAATTCCGGGGCTCAGAAGATCCTACTACAAAAAGTTCAGCAAAATGCGTGCAGCGGCTCTTAAGATATGCGATAATTAATATTGGCATCCTATGGGGGGTACCAATTCCCCTGCCCCTATCGAAAAAATAAGTAACCTATTTTATTTTTAGGGCTCACGTGATGTTACTGTAAAAATTTCAGGAAAATCGGTTCAGTAGTTTCGGAGTCTATAAAGCGACAAACAAACATACAAACATAATTCATTTTTATATATATAGATGAACAGCTAACGGCCATGTGCTGAAAATCGCATAATTTGAAATTCACATGCGATCTGAAAATCGCCAATTTTATTTAAGCATGTGCTAGAGTTCACGCGTTTTGTTTTTTTTTTCGAAGTAGTGGTCGAAAAATTAAACATATGTTTTAGCTGTCAAATTTGAACAAAAAAAAATAATTATTTGCATGAAAAATGCCGGCAGCTTTTATATTACGTGTTATTTCATTAAAAAAAAACTGTATTTTAAAAAAGAACGTATCAGAAAACGTCTTCTATGGATTATTACAACCCAAAAGATATTCCTGAACAATGGTAAGTACCATAAGTACATGTTGTTGATAAATGGTTATAATTTCTTACATATTTTTTTCGAAGTTAAATAGAAACAGCTGCTCACAATCAAAACGCAAATTTAAAAGAAATTGTTAAACAACAATCAGTATTTAAACAATGTTGTTTTTTAAGTTTATATTTTCTATGAAAATTTTCTCAAAAGATTATGAGTTTTTAAAATAAATGGAAAAGAAAAACATTAAATTTCCTTTTTATACCTATGCTATTTATTGATGTTGAAAATTAATTTTAAAGGAAATTTACAAGTTCACATGTGGATCACATTACTGTAGGCTTGTGATTTAAAATCGCCAAATTTAAGGCGATTATGAACTCCAGCATACCTTCGCGATTTCAAATCGTAATCACAACTTTCTTGCGATTTCAGCACATAGGCGTAAAACATAAAAATTACAGCCAATCAAAAAAAAATTTAATTATCTAAGAAGCTAAAATAAAATGTGAAATTATATTAAAGACATTTGTAAATTTGAACAAAATATAAATCGTCCAATCGTCACTAGATCATTTTTGTACCTAAAAATCGTCAAAATGACGATAAATCGTCAAATCTGGCAGGTATGCACATATGGCTTGCCAAACATCTCAAAATTTTACGTTCGTACAAATATTTTGTGTCGTTAATTGGGGTGTTTGCTGTTTGGACAAACATTGAAGCAATGTTTGCAGAAATATTAAAAATTTTTAATATTTGGCAGACATATTGGATGTTTGTCGAATTTTTTGTGGTGTCTAGTGCAAATGTGTGTTTTATTATGCCCTTAATAAGGTTGAGATGTCTTATGTATGCTAATAATATAGAGAATCAAAATAGTTTTTGTTATTTTTCGCTTTTTTGTAAAAATGTAGTAAGAACACGTAAATTTTAGCTCACTTGATTGATTTATTAAAAATAAAATCAGTTTATAAATCTGAATATATGCAATATTGTTATAATATATTTTTTAAAAATGGGGCGCAGTAAGCCATTAACAGAAGAAGAAAAAGGCAAAATTAAAGCGTTTATGGAAACTGCGGTAAGTCATAAAAATATTGCAAAAAAAAATTGGACGAAGTCAGAAAGTTGTCAGCAATTTTATAAGAAAACAGTCTGATTACGGGGAAAAAACATGAAAGGACGTACGCATAGAGTCACAACAAAAGCCGACAGAAGAGCTATCATAAGAGCTGCCTCCAATTCAAATGATTCTGCTGCAAAAATTAAACAAAAAACGGGCGTTACACCAAGCGTAGCAACGGTAAAACGTTTTATACGAAGTGCCAACCAAGCATTTAAAAAGATTAAAAATTAAAAAAAGCCACTCGTAAAGCAAAACGGTTTCAGTTTGCCCGTGAACACATGTGTTTTAAAAAGGAATGACAACGTATTGTTTTTTCTGATGAAAAAATTTTAATTTGGAAGGTCTAAATGGTTATAATTATTATTTCCACGATTTACGAAAAGAAGAACGTTATCTAAGTCATACTATGGAACATGTGAGCTTTAATTTCCTTCATTTAGAATGAACGCTAATAGTTACAAAATTGTAGTTGAGAAAGTTTTTCTACATTTTGTTAATGTTTTTGGACCTATTCCGCGGATATTATAAAAAGATAATACCCCGATTCATACAGCAAGAGTTGTAAAAGAATGGATTCGAAGCCAGAATGTCAAAATTTTGGAGTGGCCCCCGTGTTCTCCCGACCTGAATATTATAGAAAATGTATGGGGATTACTTTCTCGCAAAGTGTATGAGTCTGGCAGACAATATGCAACAAAAAAAACTTAAATTGAAGGAATTAAAAAAGTTTGGAACGAAATTTTGTTGACTTTAATTGAGAATCTTTATAACTCCCTTCCAAATCGTATTATTGAAGTAATGTCCAATAAAGGAAAATATAAACTCATTATTAAATCTTTATTGAAGTATTATAAGAATTCATTAAAATTAAAAAAAAAAAATTAAAATTATATTTTCTTGGTTGTTTTTTAATTAATGTCGTTGAACCTATTCAAATGAGCCAAGAAATGGTGTCCCAAAACAGAGTATAAAACAAAAAGAAATTATTAAAAATCAGATATTAATTGTTGCTGTATTTTTTTCTTTTTAATGATATAGAATGCAATAATTTAATATTTAAAAATTTTATATATGAATGTAATTAATTACTTTATTATTTAAAAAAAGTGAACCTATGCAAGTGAGCGACAGTGTACATAATATTAAGTACATAAATACATATAATAAACGAAAAGAACATTTTTATTAATTGTGTAAATGAAATTCAACTTCCGAATACTTTTTCAATAATCGTGCACCCAAATGCATGACATGCTCTCTCTTCCTCTTATTCAATTAATCAGAATTTTTTTAATTCAACTTATGTTGCATGTTTCATAAGTTTTGTAGTCGAGTCCGTACGACGAGTAATTTTAATTATAACAAAAGACCGCTGCCAAAGTTTGACCCCAATTGTTTTGATTGTTGTTTTGTGCAGTCTATTTGTATTTGAAATACATAGTCAGATCGTTACGCTTTGACGGTGAATATTTTTGTAGCTTTTGCTAAATTGTAGGCGAAATAATTAGAAGCAACTCATGAATTATAAAATTTAGAGCGAAACGATTTGCATTCTTTTTTATGTTTTTGGATTTTCTTATTAGTTTGAGGTATGATCCTTTTGGAAGTTTTCTAAAGGTCAAAGTTAACATGACAGCATAATTGGAAATATGTAACTCTTCCTAAACATATTTTTTTGCAACCTAAATTGGAAAACTTTTTTTAATTTGTTTGGTTAGAGGGGCTAAACGAAATTTTAATATAATCAGAGCCGTAGAGAGAGAGATAGAAAAAAGGGATAAGTTGAGATGTTTGTAAATCTGAAATGCTTTAATCTCTGGAAAATTGTTGGGCAAGAGAAACGTTTTCCTGAAATATATACAGGGTGGTCTAAAAGAAATTAAGACGTTTAAAAAGTCCATAACTTCTTTATTTTAAAGTCAAATAATTTGTTACACTTCATTAATGGTTAATTAAGTTAGTAAAGGCGTGAAGAACATCATTTGGTAATAGCCGCATAATCTTAGCTTTGAATAGTCGCACTCTTTGTAAAACGTTTTTTATGATTCATGAAATTTTAGGAGCTTATCTCGAATTTTTTTATTTATCTAGTTGGATTTTGGTATGGGACTAATTTACGAACAAATATCCTTATCACCAACTTACTTAATCCCTTAAGAAACTTAGGGCCTAATTGTGTAAAACGCAACGCAACGCCTAAAATTTTATTGAGAGCAAAAACAAATTCAATAATATTTTATAATTTTGCTGTTGCTTTTTACAGAAATTCATATTGTTTTTTAAAACTTTCAACGCCATAATACCTATAGGTATAAAAAATTTTGAAATTTAAAAATTCAAAGGGTAGGGTCGTATTAAGACTACTTGTTTGTTTCTGTACAGGCAGCCACGTAACCAATAGCCAACCTTTGGTCAACCATACCTCTAAAGTAGCCATTGGTTGTATAGCTTTATCGAATTGTACAACAAGTCGCAACATGTAGGGGCCGCATAAGAAAAATATCTTGTCAATATCAAGAACAATTTTCTAACCAAAACATCCCTTTTCGAGTGTAACGACTCTGATGTTCTCTTTGCTCTCCTCGTAGACATAAACGGTGTTTTGCTTAAAACTGTTGGCCACACGTTCACATTATTTTTTTTTTTTTTATTTTGTTTTAAACACTTGTTCGTAGGTTAATCGAGTTCTTCACAAACACTTTAAAAAGCATAATATGAGTACACACAAATATGTTCAGAAACCCCCAATAGTTTTTTGTATATTGACGGAATGTTTGTTTATGTTTTGATTTTTGTTATCGTTAACCATTAAGGTTCCATTTGGTTAGACGCTAAAATGAGCCTAAAATAAAATTAAAATTCCCCCCAAGCTCTCTCTCACTCCCACTGCCAAAAGAACATGATTGTTTAGGTGAGTAGGAGTGAGAGTGATATAATATTAAAAGAGACAGAGATGGAAAAATTTATTCAATTGTGCATTATGATAATTGAAATGTACCATTTAGCTTTTTTTATTTTTTCGTGAAATTATAAGCAGTTTGATTCATTTTTAATTAGGACTGCTGATTTAAATTTTTAATTCCCAAGAAGGTAGGTATACAAAATTTTTGTTTTCCCGAAAAATCCCAGGACCTTAAAAATATTATTAGATTATCGTTTGAATAACGTGTTGTATGTGCAAGTAAAAGTCGTTTTAATATTAACAATTATAAACGTTTTTAAACCAGGAGAACCAAATAATATTTCCATGATTAATTGAGTTTAAGAATTTGAATTTTTGTGTGGCTTTTATGCTTGATAATAGTTCTTAAGATTTTCAATAAATTAGGTTTTAGCTAAGGTGGCAGTCGCACGATATGTCAAAAAATCGTGTATGATCAAATTTCATTGATAAGTCAGTCCAACCTGCAAATGCAAGTTAGATATGGACAGTAGTAGAACAAAAATTCGAACAGAGCTAGATATTTATGAGAAAGCCATGGATATCTGCCATCACTTGGAACCTTATCGAAGGCAGAAACCAACTCAAAGTGCAAATGTAAAGTAACAATGCTTACCAGCCCTAATATAAAAGAAAAGCTGGTATAGTAAATCATGTTGCAAGGAAGTATCGAAGGACTCATTCTTAAGAGCTTGCTGATGAGGCCGAGGATGCAGCTGGCGTAAGCAACACCCACGAGCTTTACCAGATCATTAACCAACTCGCAAACAAAAGGAGTAAAGTAGTAACTACTCACAAGTACTGAGCAGTAAACGCGCAGGTGGAAGGAATACTGCTAGGAGATTTCAACATCACTCCAAGACCAAACCAGACACCCCAACTTATAGGATTCACAGACGACCCAGCATAATTCCTTGAAGAAGTAAACAGGCCGTAAACCTTAAAAGAAATAAAGCTGCGGGCGTTGACGGCATTCCTCTCGACCTACTATTAAAAGGTCCCGAAACTTTTACCGAAATCTTCCACCCTATTATGGTACTCTCATGGGAAACAGAAAATATTTGTAAGTAATGGACAAAAGGTACAATAGTCAAAATATCAAGAATAAAAAAAAGGCGTCAAAAAAGAATGTAAAAACGTGTATGAGGTATACATATGAGCTACTAGCGGCTGTAATCTATAACCGGCTCCGAAGAGTAGAAAGCTCAATGACGGATAAACGAGCTGGCTTTCTACCACTCCGAAGCCAGAGACTTTCGGACATGCAAGACAAGGCAAACAATCTGGTAAAACTCGCAAAAACTGTCGGACTCGAGATAAACATAGGGAAGGAATACTGCTAGGAGATTTCAACATCACTCCAAGACCAAACCAGACACCCCAACTTATAGGATTCACAGACGACCCAGCATAATTCCTTGAAGAAGTAAACAGGCCGTAAACCTTAAAAGAAATAAAGCTGCGGGCGTTGACGGCATTCCTCTCGACCTACTATTAAAAGGTCCCGAAACTTTTACCGAAATCTTCCACCCTATTATGGTACTCTCATGGGAAACAGAAAATATTTGTAAGTAATGGACAAAAGGTACAATAGTCAAAATATCAAGAATAAAAAAAAGGCGTCAAAAAAGAATGTAAAAACGTGTATGAGGTATACATATGAGCTACTAGCGGCTGTAATCTATAACCGGCTCCGAAGAGTAGAAAGCTCAATGACGGATAAACGAGCTGGCTTTCTACCACTCCGAAGCCAGAGACTTTCGGACATGCAAGACAAGGCAAACAATCTGGTAAAACTCGCAAAAACTGTCGGACTCGAGATAAACATAGGGAACACATTTGCAATGCCGCGCAATCACTCCACTGACAGCCACATCATCATCAATAGTCAGCCTACAATTTGTGCACAACTGTTGTTAACTAGGCTGCTTAATGTCGTGCATTTGAACAATTAAGATGTGTAAGGAGAACTTCTCAGATAACACGCAAAACTAATGTACGTAATTTCAACGCATGCGTAAATCCACCTTGTAATGTACATAATGTGATCACTCAAAGTATACATCATTTTCCATCTCTGATTCAGAGGCAACATAACAAAGAGAACATTGTTATTACAAATGGATCACTATGATGATAGGCATTGAACTCTATTGTGTTGCCACAAAATGTTGCTCATTTAGTTATAATAGTTAAACCGTGCGATACATAACATAAAATAATGTAACGGTTTCAGAGTAAACTAAATAGAAAAAAATGATAAAAAAAAACTTATAATGTAGGTACATATAAAGATAAATACAGAAGAAAATTACGAAATATAATCTGAATAAAGTGATTTAGAAAGAAATAATGCTACAAAAGAAATTTAATTCATAGAAAATGTGAACAAAAATATATTTCAATTAATAAATAAAAAAATTAAATACATATTTATGAAATTGTAAACTTTAGCTTTAAAATTAAAAGAAATTGTAAGATATTCGTTAATAAAACAACATTCAATATGGCCGGATTTTTCAATCATAAACTTTTGCTCAACTGTTGTAATTTTTTATTTTTAGTAAGTTTTTTTTTCAATTTTAATAACAAATAATTTTATAAAATAAAATTTTTTTTATTAATAAAAGTTTAAGCCAAATTTACAATAAAAGCCAAATTTTCACTATGTGTTCACAATGAAAGCAACTATTCTTTCTGCACAAACACGCGTTTTTTAGTAAAAAAAAAAAACATTTTAAATTTTGCAAAGAACAATTTTAAGCATAAATTAGGTATTATTTACAACACATTGTTAAAATTTTCATTCAAAGCTAATTAAAAATGCTAATAAACGTAATTTGCAATTTAATACAAATTGTTGGTGAAAGTTCTAAGAACGATTTTTGTTCAAAAAATTAAAGGAAAATAGGTATAGGACATACAGCAGAAAAAACCTTTAAAAAAGCTTTAAGTTTAAATTTTGTTTAAAATTTATGGGAATGACTTAGGATTTCAATTTGGAAAAATATTTTTAAAATTTCCGGGAATTTCTTTCAATTTTACTTAAATTTCGATCTAAAGTTAGGATTTATGACATTAAACGCTACTAAGGCACAGTGACTGCAACTATTTTTAATATAATATAAAAAGTTTACTGGGTTCAAGCAATTTATTAGCAGTATAAAGGTTAAAAAACCTATGATTTTGGGTAATTAATTAAAGTTTTATCAACAGCTTTTTGTTGTCCTACAACAAATACAATAATGCAACAGGAATGTCAAAATTTAAACTTTTCAAAACATTAATTTTTTCTTATCAAATTTACGAACTAATTGTTTAGTGTTTCTAGAAAAAAACACTTTCTATCCAATAAAAGGCCGTTAGTGAATTTTATAGGAACTCCTAAAAGTTTATTTATTTGAAAACAAAATCGATATTTCGGAGGACATTTGCGTGTCGGTTAGGAGAAATAATGGTCCCTTATTTCGGTTAATTGTAATGACCAAATCAGCCGTATATACAGAAAATATAGGTA
Organism: Pollenia amentaria; assembly: GCA_943735925.1. Lineage (NCBI taxonomy): Eukaryota > Metazoa > Arthropoda > Insecta > Diptera > Polleniidae > Pollenia > Pollenia amentaria. The sequence goes on along the minus strand of OX031010.1, from coordinate 19,031,789 downwards.
TGAGCTTAATTTAAATTTTCCAGTTCTTTTTTTTAGTTCTTGTCCATATTATAAAACATTTGCTGCAGAAACTTTCTTTAATTCTCCTTTGAGAGACAGTTCGTGCCCATACAGTAGGTGCGTGCGTTCATTTACAAAAAATTGTTACGTATTTGTAAAAATTGTTACTGAGGTTTCATTAACCCAAAAAATTTGCAAGTAGAGAGTGGCGAAAGATAACAAAAAAATGTTTGCAAATTTTTACTGGTAAAATATTTACTTGCAAGAATTTTTGAAACAGTTGTTTCATGTTTTTGTTTACAAAACAAACTTTTGAAAATGTAAAAGAAAATAATACTCATTATTTCTAAATTAAAAATTGTTCAATAACATAAATTTAGGAACAATAACCATGAGAAAATAGTTCAAAACAATTCAATTAAAGGTACACGGTCAATCATCTAGATACTATCAATGTGCCTAATTTGCATGTTTTGCTGGTAAAGCCTTCATTTATTTTTTATTTTTTTGAGTAATTGGGAGAAAAATGTTGTATATTTTTTATTTACTCTCTCGTTGCAAATTTCTGCTAGTGAAGTAAATGAACACACCTAATAAAACTTTTGCTTTCAAACATTTAAGTAGACCTCTTTCAGACAAGGCAAGTCTCTTGCGCAACTCTTGGTTTGTAGATGTCACTGGCAAGGTTGGGTTAAGGGGGGAAAAATTGAGTACATACTTTGTTGTACTCTGCAAGCGACTTGCGTAACTTACTTGTCGAGTCTAAAAGGGGTCGTATTTTGTATTCCCTCTCTCTCTTTTCTCACAAAAACAGAATATTACTGAAACTATCGGGGGTGTTCTGGAAATCGAAAACGCAAAACACAAGAATTTTGAAGTTCTTTTTAATAAACTCTTATACTTCTCTTAGAGAATTCTGTTTAATAGAGAAATATTTGTAATCTATTTTATTTGTATTTCTTTTACTACAAAAATCTTATTAAAAAAACGACTTTTATACAAATCAACCATATTTGGTCTGTTATCCGAAATTTTAACTAACAATATTCTAAAATGCACCAATCAAGACCATAAATTACGAACATAAAAGCATTAAGTCTTGTGCGTAAAAATTTGAGACCATCGTAGACTTTTTTTGTACATATCGCACTTAATCAACAAGAGGTTATTAACTCAAAATTTAAAAATTTTCAGTAGAAGCAAAACAATTTTTAATTTAACATTGAAGGCATATGGAAATTAATTTTAAAACCAACCGTTTCATTACCAAAAAGTAGACAAAATAGCAAGATATTTTTACAGCGGGCAGATATGAATATAGCGTGTAGATTTTTTCGAAAAAGTGGAAAAATAAAAATTTTGAGATAATACCCTCTTGTTGATTAAGTGCGATATGTATCTCTGCCACTTATATACCGATCTTGCTGAAAAAAGCAAACTTGTTGAAACAATTTGCGATAGAATTATATACATATCATCATAGTTTTCTAAGCTTATCTAAGGTCTTCGGAAAACCTATTTCAACAATCACACGGACAACGGATATAGTTAAATCAACTGTCCTACTAATAGGGAACCAGAATTTATTTACTTTATGGGGTCTAAGATCAATATTGTAGAAATCACAATCAGAATGACGAAGTTATTTATGTGTGTAAATTAGTACCACCTGTAAGTCTGGGTTCAAAATACGAAGGTTTTCTTTCAGAAAGTCTGAGTTCATTGGTGAGAGGGGAAGATAATATGCTTTTCTTCTCTCCCTTCTTACCAATAAACTCAGACTTTCTGAAATAAAACTTTCATAGTGTAAACCTAGGCTTCAAATTTAATATAATCAAAATTATATTCAAATAGAACTTTTTCTATATAACGGAATTTGTAAATTATTGAGTGTTTAATTTATTATTCAAAATAAAAAAACAAAAACAAATTGGCTGGTGAAATCAATTCTTTATTTTTTCCTTTACATACCTACAAGTATTATAATTTTTTATGCTCCGATGATTAAAACAAAATTTAAATTAAATTTTATACCGTGAATCAGACTCCACCAGCGTATGCCACACGCTCTTTTGTTGGTTAGAAGTTTTTATTTATTGTTTTTGTTGCTGAACAGTTATGATACATCATGGGATGAATAAATATATTTAATGTTTTTGTTGATGAGTGTGTAATAAATAATGGTTTTACTTTCTATAAACGCTAGTCATTCAGTCCGTCAATCAGCCAGGCTGTCAGACAGCGTGTCTTTTATATAAATGAAAACAACAAAAATAATTATTAAATCATCAATTAACTGGAATATTTGAAAGAAACTAACAAGTCCACAATGTTACACAGAGAATCATTATTTATTTTCATTATTTCGAAAGCTCATGCTATCTACACCAAGGCACATTTAACAATTTTTTGTGTGAACGGCTGGAGCGATTTGGCTGATTTTTTTTATTCATTTTGAAATTTTCAGGAGATTGTAAAGAAAAAAATTTTCAAAATTCCTGGCAAAACTCGGAAATTTTAAATATGTAATATATTGCCTATTTTTCACTTCTCAATTTTCTAAGTAAGAAAAATTTTAGGAGAAACTTGAAGAAGTAAACACACCGCCTCCTTTTCACTTCTTATTAGTAAATTGCTTCCAGGCGAAGCCGGGTCAGTTTCTAATGACTTTCAAAACAAAGTTGATTTAAATATCACCTTAATTCGATTGACTTTAGGTTCTTAAAATACAAACCTGAATAAATAAAACCAAAAGTTTTGGCCAAATTATGAATTTAGTGGGCAAAACTAAAAAAAATACAATTGTCTGATTTGTTTTTGTCTGAGTGCTGTACATATTTTTAGTGTTTCCTTAATTTATATTTAAAAATAAACCAATGAAAAATGTTACGTCTGATCCTATAAAGAACACTAAAATTATTTCGAAACAAGACCTTCTCCGGGAATTTTAAGACAAGCGTTTTAAAATTAATGCACATTTTTTGAAATCGAAATTTAAACCAAAAATTGCAACATGCCGCTTCTGAGATAATTGTGCAGTCCATGTGCTAAAGTAAAGACCAATCGAATTAGTTGTTTATGGAAGAAAGATTTTCGCTTAAAGGATCTAAATAAATGCTCTTTTTTGCTTTTTTTGTGACATTTGTTTGTTTTAGCAATGAACATTTTTATAAAAAAATATACTAATTATATTCTTATTACTGTAATTTTCAATTAAATTTAATAATGCTAATTATAATAAAATTTGGTCAATCACAGTTTTAAAAGACTATAAATTACTTTGTCAAATTCCTTAAAGATTATTGTATAAAATGACGACACTTGTAACATAGAGAACAAACAAGCAAATGACGACGCACACTGGTTCATATTTTGAGAAGGCGCCCAAAACTATTTTTTTTTATGTTCTCCGATTTTGAAATTTTTTTATTCATGTGAAAGTAAATACTAATGAACCTCGGGAGCCAAAAAATTTCAACCCTATTTCAACTATTTCATTGAGAACAGGGTGGTCCCAAATGGACTTTGTCAGTATTTGGTTATAGATTTGAATTTCTGAGTAAACTTTTGAAGTTTAAATGCTCATAACTTTTTTGTTTTTCAAGATTTTTTGACAGAATAAGTTTTGTGTATTAGTTTATCTTATTAGCTATACGTGGTTTAAAGCATTAAACTCTGCGACCTGTATAACTATTTAATTTTCTTTTTTTTTTTTAATGTCAAAATTTCCGGAAATTTCCTATTTTATAGAACGTAAGTCCTGCCCGTCAAAACGCGTCAAAAAAAAATCTATACTCTCTTGTAGTCCAGAATCTAACCTACATTTCTATACCCCATTGTACACACATCTGGATGCGATCTTGCGAACTACAGCAATTTCTGTGACCCAAGGTAAGATATTCGGTTCAAAAAATAAGTCCTGCAAGGAAACATTACTGAAATTAAAGAAGGTGAATCTTAAAGAATTTTCGACAAATAAAGCAGTTCAGGCCACATAAATTATCTAGCACGTCAGGTTATCAATTAATTTGGAGAAGGTATTGCCATTGTTATGAACTTATTGTGGGTGAACGGATGCTGTAAAACGAATAGGCGACATAAATAGATTAACACGTTAGATTTTTGAGTAAGTTAAAAGGTTAAACATTTTATTTATTTAATTTAAAATAAACGGAAGAGCAGTTATATTTTACGTGAAAATTACCTTCATGTTACCTGTAAATTTATTGCCGGTATGTTATCCTTTTAAAAAGTGTAAAAACAGGGGTTTTTTATGTTTCAAAGAAATGGTAATAAAAGATTAAATTTGTAATTAAAAAAGGGTTTTATATGTTTCCAAGAAGTGGTAACAAAAGATCATTTAAAAAAACTTCTATCAAGAGTATAAAAATGCATGCATTCATAATTTTACCTTCATTATTGTTTAAACAATGGCTAAGTTCAGTTATAAAGTTCTCGCAGATATTCCTTAACAAAAAGATGAAAAAGATTTTGTGTTACACATAATTAATAATTCATTCTTTAAATTATGCAACGAACAAGAAATCAAAATTCATAAGATAAAAATTTTTCATATACATTAAGAAAACGGTACCTTAAATGTTCTAGAAACAAGAAAACGTTTTACTTACGCAACGAAAAATGGCTAACAAATGATCTGATTTTTAAGAAGCTGTCAATAACCGCTAAGGAAACTGAAAAAGTGGGTCAGCCCGCAAAACAAATTGACAATTGCAGTGAAAGATCACGAAGACGCAAGCTTGCAAATATCAATGAAGAAATTTCTCATAGTATTATAAAGGATTCATTTCTGCATCAAATTCAACCAACGCAAAATAAGAAAACAAAAATTGCAATAATTGAAAAAATAGTGGAAGCGAGCCCTAAACGCACAAAGAGGATTTTAAAAAGTATGCCTACGCCAACTGAAGAAATGAAATTTACTCCAGAAGAAGCATTTGCACTATTTTTGGATTTAAAACTGACAAAAAATCAGTATACAGAACTGCGAAAGCGAACCAATGAAAAAAATTGTGGAATCTTTCCAGCATATCGAGATTTAGTTTCTGTCAAAAAAGAGTGCTTACCTTCGCAAACGGCTATTAGTGTAACTTCAAGTTCAGCAGAAGTAAAATTGCAGGCTCTTCTCGAACACACTGCAGAACGATTATTTAATAAACTTGATGCTGACTGTTTAAAAAAACTTAAAAATTCCAGCATCACTTTATTTTCTAAATGGGGATGTGATGGAAGCTCTGGTCAGAAACAATACAAGCAATATTATTCATGGTATCTTTCGTTCCAGTACGTTTAAGAAAAACTTATATTGGCTTAGAGCCGTCAACCAGTAGAGTTACAGAAATGGATGTATGGAAAAATGAAATTCCCTCTTCAACAAAGGAGAAGGAAATTCAAATGATGGAAACACTGCAAGGAGATTCTTTTCCGATCCAGAAACTGCAGCATCTATCACAGGAGTACATTTTGAATTAATAAGACGATTCCAGATCATTTTACAAGTTATATCATGTAGCAGAAAGATAAATGCAAAAAAATATGCCACATATGCCAACCATAGTTCATAAAATTTTATACCATGGGGAACAAATAGTTCAACACAATATCCTACCAATTGGAGATCTATCTGAAGAAGCGCAAGAAAAAAGGAACAAAGACTACAGATTCTTCCGCGAGCATAATACAAGAAAAATGTCCAGATGTTGTACTAATGAAGATCTTATTACTATTTTGTTGTGCACATCAGATCCATATATGTCCAGTATTCGACAAAAATGGAAATCAACCTCAATCGAATTAGAGGAAGAAGCTAAACAACTTCTGGAAAATGAAACCCAAAGCTATTTAGAAGAAATTTTTACTAATATTGTTTAATTTAAAAGAGTTTATCGATTATAATTTGTTTTTGATTTAAGTATATACTTGTATTAATATATAAAAATAAAATACACATACATCTCAAACCAAAAATAAAAGTTGAATTACCTAAAATGTTATCGATAGCTAAGAATGCTATTTGGGCATTTTTCAAAATATTCCCTTTGAGTTTTATCCTTATAACAACTCGTCTTGTCCCAAAAAAGCCAACCTTTGGCCCCTGTGAATATTGGGACTAAAAAATTTACAGGGGCCAAATATTGGCATTTTCTGACACGATCTAAGTTCGACAATAAAAAATAAGTATCAGTTGTAAAATACAAGAGAAATAATGATAAATTATAAAAAATTCATATTTGAAATATTCAACTTTTACACTGAAACTCAACAAAAAAATTAAAATGCATTTTGAACTCCCCATAACTTTTGCTCCTATCAGTCGAATATAGCGCAAATTAAAGCCTAATATCGAGCAAAAAAAATCGCATAAAAAAATACCGATCCAGTCAAAAGTTATGGAATTTTGACCGCCTTCTCGTAAAATTTCCCACTGTGCGACGATGGCTTGCGTAGATTCAAATGTAGTTGTAAAGCACATAATTCAACCCTAGGATTACCGTCTTGGTATGGCCAGACCAAATTTGTGTTTTAATTGCAATGTTTTTCGAATATAACAAAAAATAAATAAAACAGGGACGCGAATTCTATAAATGATATGTGCCGAATCGAATGAAACTAATTGGATTCGATTGGAGCAAATTAGTGGGGTGAAATTCCATCTATATGTAAAAGCCTATGAAATTAACCTCTTGGACCAAATTTTGTTTTTGCAAGGATGCCGCAAGGTTCCTTTCTTTCTCATACTCTATTTCTTTTTTTTCTAAACGACCTCCTATGTCAAACTTTCAACCCTATCTACTCATTTGAAGATGACAGCAACCTTTGCCATTCGTATTCATTTGATTATAGACCAAGCGTATCCGATGTTGGTGCTGTGAGGCAGAACATGAATGATACGTTCGGCCGAGACCTAGAGATAATCTCGGAATGGAGTCGTGCGAATAGGGCTGATTTTAATGACCGAAAGACCCAGTGCTGCATGCTAATGCATAATCGCGAGGCGGATCAGGGTGCCTGTTCTGTTTCTATGGGTATAATTATTGAAGAATCACAATCTCTTGATGTTCTGGGCATGAAGATACAATCTGATGTTCGATGGAAAAAAACATATGTTTATGGTGTCGAAAGAAGCATTCAAGTGCCTCGTATTTTTAAAACAATGTAAGATATATAACTTCACTCCATCTGATCTCCTTACTATTTATACCACATATATCCAACCACGAATGGATTACAGCTCTCATGTGTAGGTCGGTGCTTCAAAGTCTATTTTGGAGCTCCTCGGCCACGTGCAGGAGATGGCGAAGGTTCTCATTGGTGACAGTAGGGCATCCAATTCTATGAGCACTCTTGAGCACTATCGCAATGTTGGTTATATTTGCCTGTTTTATCGTTGCTACAATGGGATGTGTTCTGATGAAATTAGGGATCTGGTTCCCGAAACCCTTACGTTTGTTCGTAATAAACATTTTTCCGTAAGAGGCCATCCTTTTGTGATCGATTGGCCGGCGAATCGTACAACGCATTAAAGGGAAAATTCGTTCGTGTGTGGAATAACCTTCCTGCTGAAGTCTTCCCTCTCAATTTGAACATGAATAAATTCAAGTCGAATGTTCACAAGCACTAATCCCTCATTCCTCCTTCCCATAATCGATTTTCCTAGTTCCAACACAATACAATGCATTAGTAGAGGGCATCCCCTGAGAGCTGGTCCTAACAAAAAACAAAAAAAAAGCAATGTATTACCAATGCAAATATCTATGAAGATCTATGTTTTAGTTATTTATTATAAAAACTACGAAAATGGAGAAAGTCGCCTTAGAGTACTTAACCCTCAATTGTATTTCGATTACGGCCAATTTCACCAAGTTTATTTAAAACTAACTATTACTTAAACTTCTAGTTAACAATATGTTTTTCACAGTTATAACTGATAGTTAATTATAACTGAACTTGGTGAAATTGGCCATTAGTCTTTTATAACACTGTAATATAAACCATTTTAAATCTGCTAATTTAAAATAGATATTTTCTTTTGCTTACAGATCTGCGGAACGGTTTTACTTTTATCTGGTTTTTATCTCTTTAGCGATACAAAACGAATATTACTCTCTCGACTTTTAGCTGCTACCAGCGAACAGCTAAATGATTTACCACAACCATTATTTTATTACATCTCCATGGGTCTAGCCTTGGCTGGACTTATAGCAGTTTTAGCCGCAATGATGGGTTTTTGGGCATCTTGTCTTAACACTTACTGTTGCCTAAGTTTGTATTTCCTTACAGTAGTGGTGCTTCTCCTGGCCGAATCAGTTGTTTGTTTGGCCATTACTCTATGGCCACATTGTTTGGGCATAAGCTTAGATGAAACAAAAATGGTTAAGGCTTTACAGGGTAACTATGGAGTGCCTGGCAGGGAACAATTTACCATAGCAATGGATTTGGCCCAAGCGAAATTTGGTTGTTGTGCTATGAACAGCGATATAAACTATGATACCTCTATGTGGAAACTTCAAAGTTATGGACAACGTGATTGGGTAGTACCCTTAACGTGCTGTGTTTTAGAAAATCCCGGCGATAAACAGTCATATTTGGATCCCAAACCGCTTAATGAAACCTTATGTCAGTCACTAGAGAAGAAGGACTATAACCAATATCGTTTCACCACTCCCTGCCTTAACTTTTTGGATAATTGGTATCGCGAACAATATGCCATTTTCTTGGCGGCCAGTTTAATTGTGGCTGTGATGGAGTTTTGTGTTCTACTTAGCATTACGCTGTCCTGCACAAAAATTTCCAGTAAAAAACTGAGAGTAGAAAGTTTCACAGAAAGGCGAAAAAGAGCTAAATCGAGACAAATGTTAGTGGAAAATATTTACGAACCCGAAGTAGAATTAAGATCCGTAGAGGAAACTCCCAGAGGTGCTATACATGGTGTTCCCAGTGATATATCGGAAGATTTTAAAGAGGTTTATATACAACCAAGAGATTTATATAAACAACGATTTAATACCACATTCAAACCGATATCGAGTGATTATAGTGTACCACAAAGAAGTTATTTAGTTTAATATAAATACGTTTAATAAAATTATTTATAATGCACTGATTTTAGTATTTTTTTATATATACATACATATTTATAAATGCAATTTAAATTAATTTTATGCATTTTTTTTATCATTAATAATTATAATAGTAATTTAATACGTTGACTTTTTTTATAGTTTTAATAGAAACAAAAAGTATATTAAAAGAAACCAAAGAAATTTGATGAACAGTTGTAGTTTTTATGTAATGGAAGTTCGTTACGAATATAAACGCTTAAGGCCTCGTTCCTCTTAAGTAAATGTATACGTTGCGGAGCAGCTTTTCCGGTTTCCTTACCAAGCTAATGTATTAAAATAGGTACTCTACTATGTAAGCTTGGCGTTGCGTTGAGGATGAACCTGATCATATTCAAAATGTTCTCCTTTTTTACCAGCTGTTAGAGAACTTTATGTTTGTTTATGTTTTGACAGAGTGAACATTCAATCGACGAACACAACTCGTCGTTTTAATATTTTTATACAAAACAAACAAAGCTTAAATTTATGAGAAGTCTACATATCTTACATATCGCTATAAATTTTGACAACTTTTTGTTTCCCTTTTAACACATTTCAACACCATATGACATACACGTTTACATATTTTTAGTAAATTCCAACCATTTAAGCCGATTGCAACGTTTGTGTGCCCGCAATATTTACGAATGAGCAACGAGGCTTTTAGTGTTTGGACATTTTTCCAGGACTATAAATGAAAAGTTTTGAAAGAGCTACTCATGTGTGAATTTATTAATTAGGGTGTGTTTTGTTAACCACAACGGACAATTATTATACGCTCTTCCGTTAAAGAACATGTATCAATATGATTATATATTATAATAGGAAAAGTACAAGATACTAAACTATAATTCGAAATTGAATGCTTATAGAAATTAATGCTTAGTGCGAAACAACAAAAACATTTTGGTATTTGACAAAGAATCCCACAATTCCCAAAAATCTTTTGAAAATTCCCAACATTTAGTTTTTTTTAGGAATATGTTCCCTACCAAAACCGGTTCGCAGAATTATTAGGTCATACAAAAAGTGCTTAACATTTTTAATTCTAGCTTTGAAATTGGAGACAAAAAGGTATAAAGTAAAACTTTGTAAAAAATAGATACATATATTTCGGAAGGGCCACAGGTTGCGTACAAATTGACAGTAAATTTTATTTTAAAAATGCCCACATCGAAAAAACATCTCAAAATGGTAGCTTTTATCAAAGTAATTTTATAAAAAAATCATTAGAAAAAACCCAAATTTTTAAATGAAACGCATTTATTTTTTAAGAAATATATTTTTCAGCGGAAATGCAAAAATTAATTTGTGATCAGCTCTTAAAATTTAACATAAAATTGCCAAATAAATAGAAAGGTCAATTTGAAAGCAAGCTAGTGGTCTATTGAGTGGGTAGTAAATAAAGCTTGAGTGTATTGAAAATTCAAAAGCAAAACTTAATCGTTTGGCCGTCCAGTAAGTAGCCTTTAAAAAAGATATAAATAATATGTACCTACATATACATATAAATGGTGATTAACAAATTTCTTGATAAATAAAAAAGAATAATAATACAAACTTGCTTAGCTATAAAATTGCAAAAAAAAATTTCCAGAATTTGAAATTTAAATCCATATAACTTTTTAACTATAAAAGATTTTTTCACAAATCCTTCCCAAGAACATTTAGTCTACATTCACACGTTTCATCTTTTGATGCTCTTGTGTGTTAAGGAGAGGAAAGCAAGAAGAAAAGGGGTTGGTACGGAGATGCCTGTACTTGGGCAGTACGCTTTGTGTTCTCATTCTTAGGTAAATGCACAACAATGGCTGCATATAAATTTTTTTCTTTTCTTTTTCTCTTTGGTTCGCTTTGAATAAAAGTGTTGTTGTTTTGAAGCACAAATAGTTGAAACCGGTTGTTGCGTGTGAACATAATGGCATCTTCAAAAGGGAATTGAAAAGAAGTTGAGCATCAAAAGATGAAACGTGTAAATTGAGACTTATCGATTGTAATTTGTTCGTAATTCACAAAATTATATTAAAAAACAATCGGAATAAATTTGAATCTTATATTTACAAAATCCAAAGCCAAGGTACATAGGTCAAAAATATAAAATTTTTATTTTGAAAGTCGGACATTTCATAATCTACAAGAGATAAACTATACATGTCACTAACTTTCTTGAAGAACTCGACTAATACATTCATTTCCCATTAATAAAACCTTTTTAATATTGGGTCAGCATTTAAGAATACTGGTGCCCTACTTTGGGAACATATGGTGGGAACATAAGCATCGATGTTTTGATGGACGGTACATCGGGGAAACATCGGCGTTAAAACTTAAAAACATCGACATCATCCATTTAATATTTTCATTCATTTAAATTTTTTTTATATTTTTCTCATTTTTAATTTTTATTTTTTCAATTAAAACCTTCATTTAAACCAATATAAAAAAGTGTATTTCAAAGCGTAGCCGTACAAAGTACGTACAAAGGGTATGTTCATTAGACCGTACCTCAAAAAAAGTTTCCCCGTTCCACCTCTAATATAAAGTATTTTTGCAAGGTTTAAAAAAAATTTTTTTGCCGAACGTAGGGGTCGCCTTTTTACATTTTTCGTTATATCTCCGATCTTAAAGTATGATATATCAATATAACAAAAGCAAATGTTATGTTTTTTTTGCCTGTTTTTTTCCAAGTAATTTAAAAATTTCCGTTTGGGAATAAACATTGAAACGACAATAAAAAACTAAAATTTGTTTTCGATATACACAAGTTCTGAAAGGAAAAATTTTGATTTTCATTTTCAAAAACAGGCAGTTATTGTGCATCACCGATGACCAACGCATGGGTCATTTTCAAAAACAGGCAGTTATTGTGCATCACCGAGGACCAACGCGTGGGTCATATTTTTTCTAAGCTAGAGAGCCGGCAAAAAACAGCCAACTTGAATCACTTCGAGTATGACTGATTAAAATTTCCAACATTTTATTTTACCTTAATTTTTGTAATTATCACGACATTTGTCGTGATTTGGATTTTATATATGTATACATCGATGATATTCTACAGTAGCACCACACTTCCTTAGCAAAAGTTTAATAGTTTCTTGCGAGCTTTAATTTTCTGAAATTTTTCTGGTGTATAAATACTAGAACGAAATACTTGAGGTCAATGGCCCCTAAGGGCAAAACATTGCTCTTCTCGAGAGAAAAACATCATACTTTAAAATCGGATTATAAATGCCTAAGATATAACGAAAAATGTAAAAAGGCGACCCCTACGATCGGCAAAAAAAATTTTTCGAAACCTTGCAAAAATACTTTATATTAGAGGTGATACGGCGCATTTTTTTTTTTTTTTTTTGTTAGGTGGTACGTTCTAATGTACATATGTAATAAGGGTTTTGCTCTTTTATAAACTAAAGAAATGTTAAAACAAATTTTGAGACTGTATAATAGGGAACAACTTTTTGAATTTTTTGCAAATTTCAGTTCTCCCAAGCTAAAATCGTGTAGGGCATGGAAAAATATTAAGAACTGAATTTTTAGTTTTTTGCTATCGTTAAAAAAGTACACGCGCTCAACTCTATGAAGTTTTTAATTAAAATGGTTTTTATTACTGAAATTATATAATATTTATTTGAAAAAACTTTGCATTTTGTTCAAAGGACATTTACGTAAGTCTTATCTCCGCGTCAGAATCCACTAGCAACTTTTTGCTGTTATATGTGGCACTCCATTTCAGTGCATTGAACCCGAATAACATTAACCTGAGGTAGTCAGAGTTTGCAATGAATCTTTTCTTACTGTGACTGATTATAGTTCGGCAAAAACATAGATTATTTTCTGGTTTTCCGAATATTTGGTATTCGCCATACGCTGGAGTTAAGGTGTTAATTTGCGGTGAATTCCCGTTTTCTTGTCTCAGCTGAAGCAGTGCTACAAAATCTGCCAGTTGATTTAAAGCTTTAAACCTTTTTTCATGCATTTATGTATTTGTACAAAAGTTGAGTATTTACATGTCAAGCAAACGAAATTAAGGATTATGTTTCGTCAGTAAAATTATGTTAGCTGTTATTTTATGGGATCTAGGTATTCGCAAAACCTAAACAAAGAACACTTTTTTTTTGGCATAAAAACTTAATTGTATTTTTTCTAAAAATTCTAAATTTCCTTTTAATAAAAATACTGAAATACCAAAATATTACGATTCTCTAATTGTTAAAGTAAAAAATAATAGCAAAATAAATATAGGAAACAAAATACAAGTATATTATTAAGTATAGCACAAGTTACATTTACATTATCAAAATTAAAACTAAAAACAACCAAATACAAAATAAATATAAATATGGGGGGATTCAAACGTATGCTATATGTCATACTGTTATAATATTTTACAATAGTTTAAAAAAACTATAATTGGTTTTCAAACCAAACAGACCTAAAATAATAAGACTTTTTATACTGTGTTCACTGTTTTTTCATAGCCAGACAGTAGAAATCTAAATTATGAGGGGTTGCTCACAGCAGTCATATTTTTTCATGTTATTATTACGACTTTGGACTACCGTTTAAATCCCCCAATAGTACGTTAAGGTTTTGACTACAAATAACTAAACAAAATCATCATCATCGGAACTGTCTTCGATCACATGTATTTTCTGTTTACTAGTAGGTTTCTTTGTAACGCAATCCTCTTTCAAAAGACCAAGTTTTTTGGCTCTACGTTTTTCTTTAAGGATCTTTTCCGCTCTCTCCAAAGGACACATGGAAACTTCAGTTAAATTTTTATTGTTATTTATAAAACTATCTTCCTCTTCAACAACAAATGAATCTGGCAAATACTGGGAATATATATCTTCGGGTATCACAGCCTGAGAGTATATACGTGAGCGATCATTGTAGACACGTGGTGCGGGTATTTTAAATGCTCCCCTTCTTTGTTGGGGACTTCTGAAGATGATTAATATATATATATAAATGTAATAAAATGGTTGATCAAATTCCTGAAATATTGCTAATGCAAAAAAAAAAATTTACTTACTTAAGGGATTGTAAATACATGGCCTGCATATGAGAGGTAGACGCTTGATCGGGATCCTCTTCATCACTGGGCACTACAACGGAATCGTGTACATAGCAACCGATAGTGTGATCATCTTCATCCGCACTTTGTTCGGATCCGCTTACACCTGCTTCTTGTTCTAGGAAGGGGTTAAAACGCCGACGTTTTCTTCGTTGTTGTATAGTGCTGCTTCCTTCCTGCTTAAACAATTCAGATTATTTAAGTGTGCTAATCAGCAAAAGGAAACGGTATATTTTATCAGATATAACACATCGAGAAACATCATTAGCTGATTTGTGCACCAAAATTATATATTTTTGTTAAAATGCTTAATAAAAAAGAAGACTTTTAAACATATGTTTAGGGAAACCTAAGCGGTGTACACCCCATAACATTTCTGAATAATCTGAGGTGTGTAAAATAATTCGTTTGGGGCCTTAAATTAGATCTGTAATCAACTAAAAATCTGCATACACAAAAATTACGTGATAAAGTTAATGTTCAAACAAAATGTCATTCTAATATCAAGTGTGTCGGGCCCATTTAACGGTAAAAATCTGTGGGACTTCAAAGGTATCTCTTTAATAAAGGTGTCCCGAATTTTTTTTACATAATTTCATATAAAACTTCCTTTAAATATACCCAACAGGGCAAAGCAGCGAAAAAATTTGTACTTTTTTTAAATAATTTTGTGATCTTAAATCCACAATTTTTTTGTGTACATTTCGTCATTATTTCACACAATAGTACATTTTGAAAGTACAAGGATTTACTAATTGTATACATAAAGGCGTAAAGCAGGACAAAAATTTGTGTTTTGGTATTTTTTTTAAAGTTTATTCATACATTTTTTCACTAAGTTTATTCAAACATTTCTTGAATTATCAATGTTAAATTGGGTGCCCCGGTGGACTAGTTGTTAGTGATCTAGTCTATCAGCGCCAGGGTTTTAATTTAAAAAAAAAATAAATTATATTAAAAATAAAAAAAAAAAAAAAAATAGGAAAATGTGAAAAAAGCTGGAAAAAATTCTAAAGAATTATGAATTCTTTGTATTGATATTTTTAATAAATACATAAATAAATTATATATGTAATAAAGATTTTCCCACATCTTATCAGCTATGGGCCAAAAATGGTGAAAAAGATGTAACGATTTAAATGTTTTCGACAATTAAGCAGTTTTTAGGTTTTTACACTTTCTTTCTCCTAGTCTATAGCTACAATTGTGCCGAAGAAGACAGGAAAACGTTCTTCGAAAAAATCAATCTCAATCAAAAACCAAATTTTAAGCCAAAAATACATGAGGGCAAAAGATCCGAACGGCAGCTTAACTAGCAAAACCCAAATAGTGGTTTGTTAGTTTCGCATTTTTTGTGTTGCATAGTACTTCGAGACTCTCGTCGAGAGAAGGAGTGTTCATTTTATATGTTGCACAGTGAAGAAAAGTTCAAAGTTGCAACACAAATAATGCAGCATTTATAAAATTTGTTGTTAAAACAAATTTAAAAATTTGGCTTACTAAAAATGGTAAAACAAGATGAAAAATGGCTAAATATAGCTACTAAATAGCTAAATTGGCAAAACTGCAACAAATATCTTAGGAAACGGTGGCTTAAAATTGGGCAACCTCTTGGGGTGAATATTATATGGAGGCTTGATAAAGTTTTATGTGAATGAATTAAGTCAAATTCAAAAACAATTTATTAATTTTAGATAACTTTCTAATCATTCTCTTAATATTCAATTTAAGTATGAGTAATATCGTAATTTATTAAAAAAAAACTTACCCTTTGGGTAGCAGCTATTTCTTCAAAATCACTGTCTTCATCTTCACTGCAATTTGACTTTATTGCGCTTAAATTATCCTCCTCATTTTCCGTATCACTATCAAATATTTTTCTTTTTGAAGCTTTAATATTTTTACTTCTTATAACAATTAAACTTTCATCTTTTTGTGATGCTGAAATAACTGGAGAATCTTTGCATGAGTTGTTAACATTATTTGAAAAGTTTACAGATGATGTCAAATTTGAGCTATTGGCCAATGATTTAGGTAATTTTCCTTTACCTTTAGTGTTTTTCAAATACATATCAAAAAGACTAGGAGATGTGTCATATTTCTGCTTGTCGATGGATAGACGAGATGAAGGAGAATTTAATAAGTCTCTGGAATTTTGTGTGGCAAATAAAGGTTTTTGTGGAGATTTTAACGAACTTGCTGAGTTTAATGATGTTTGGCACTTTTGTACATTAAGTTTTGAGGCTAAAGTGGGTTGTTTACATACAATTGGTTTTTTAATAGGTGACCTTATGTGCTCTTCGGCAAATAGATCAGGGGATTCTCTTACAATTGCTGAGCTTGATTTAGTAAGAGCTTCTTTTAAACTTTGCCGACTTGAAGAGGGCTGGGTTGTTTTAAGTAGTTCTTGCTCTTCTGGAAAAGGATCCATAAATGCTTCCATATCTATATCCAATACTTGTTGCAAAGATAATTCGGGTGGTGTGGGTAAAGTTGAAGTGAAGGTAGGTTTCTCTAATTTTTTTATAGCACTTAAACTGACGTCTAACTCTGGTGTGGAATTTAAGGAAGGCGGAGTTAATTTAGCGTTAGAATTTAATACTTCTTTATTAATTTTTTTATCGCTTCGTAAGTCTATTAAATCAGGAGTTTTGTTTATATTTCTAAATGTAGTACAAGTTTTCATTTTGTCTTGTTTTGACTGATTTTGGGTAAATTTTAGTTCAGCTTCATTTGCCGCCATTATTAAATCATCTTCATTGGGTAAATCAAAATCATTAAAATGATTAACAGATAAAATTTTTGACTCGTTTTCTAAGGTACGTAATTCATAGTCTTTTCTTTTTGCTTTAAAAGTATTTTCCAATTCCTCTAAGTCATCTTGAACAGATGCGTTTTCTTTTTCGTTTAAAGAATTTTCCTTAAGTTTTTTCTCCAACATTTCTAGCATACTTTGAACTTTTTTAGAATTTTCACTGGTATTAGGTTCTTTATAGATATCTTCTTGTAATTCCTCATCGCCTTCTTTAGTTTCCTCTAGTTTATTTAACAAGAAAGTCTTTTTGATATCCTCCCCTCTTTTAGTAGCTCTGTTAAAAGTTCCCTGAAGAGGTGTAGATTTAAAAGCTATATCAGGTTTATTAAATTCTTGCCATTGACTACAGTATTTTGACTCAATAAAGGAGCAATCATCGAAATCATTCAAAGTATTTTCATCTTCAGGCTCCGCAAAAGTGTCATACACCATTGACTCTTGTACATTGTTCTGCTCTTTGGATTTCATTGAGTCCTTGTAATAACTAGTTTCCTTAAATTGTTGCTGAATCCAATCATAATTATCATGACTCTTGCCATCACTTAAGCCCCCGAGGAGGTTATCTAGCTTCATTTGAAATTTATCCATTTCTTCTGGGTCTTCATTCTCCGACTCACTGTCACTGTCTAAACGTTTCTGCCTGCACTTTTCTAATTCTAAATCCTCTAGAAATTTTGTAACTCCATCTAAACCACCGAATAGATCTAAAATTATATTGTAAATATCCCTAATGGATTTTTCTTCCTCAGAATATGAAGAGATTTCATTATCATAAACAGCCTGTAAAACTTGCATTTGTTCTAGTTTTTCTTTGATATATTCTGGCTTCCTAGTAAGCAGCAATTTTTTCATTCCTTTTGATAATTCTTTTGATTTCAAATGAAAGCCCAAGTCATTAATTTCAGCTCTTTTCAAAACTTCCGGTGTTGTCAAAGTCATACCAAGAAATTTTTTAAGAATGCTTAACCGTTCAGGGGCTATATTTTTTAAAAAGGGTTCGTACTCCGAAATATCAGTCTGATTTTGATTGTCATCATCACATAAGTCGATAGCTGAGGTAGTTAAATCCTTTAAGGATGTTTCACTAGTATTTAAAGTTTGACTTAAACTGTCATCAGGTTTATTTTTTGTACAAGAATCTTTGAAAAAGTCTTTTACAGAACCCTGACTATTATTTAACTTAGCTTGTGTATTTCTAACTGGCCTTTGAGTTTGTGTAGCTATAGGTGATTGCAAATCTTTAAAAAGACTTTTCATGTTATCCAATTTTTTAACGATTTTTTTCTGTGTCTGTGTACCGGGCCTATCTTGGGTCATATTTGTATCACTTTCAAAAAATTCCAAATCTTCATTATCAAGTTCCTTAGGTTTCTTTTGGAAGAACCTTCGCAAATCCTGATTTCCTTTTTCGGGAGTCTTATTTTTATTACCCGCCGATTTTTTGCCTTTGGTACTGGGAATTTCAGGTTCATCATCCGAGGATGGTTTTATAAACGTTTGAATACATTTCGGTTTGAATTCAGTAGGCACTAAACGAGGCGCGTGTTTATACAAAGACTGCTGCACAACTGTTGATTTTAAAAGCTTTTTATTTATTTGATCCTTATTTGATAACACTTCGCGTAATATTTGTTGCTCTCTACCTTCCGTAACCATCATTATAACATGACCATTTTTCTTTCGTCCAGTACGGCCAATACGTTGCACAAATCTTGTAGGATTTGAAGTGCTTATGTCAAAGCATATAATTAATTCTACTTCACCAACATCTATACCTTCTTCTCCAATGGAAGTGGCGATTAAAATATTACTTTTGCCGGAGCGGAAATCGATCATAATTTGAATTTGCTGTTTTTGGGTTAAAGCTCTTAAAGCGCCAGTTCCACCTTGTCCTACAAATGGTATTTAATTTCGTATCAAAATATAAACCTTAGAATATTGAACTGCTTGATACTTGCCTACAAAACATCTTGGTTTTAGAAGAGGCACATGTTGCAATAACATGCGATAAATTAACATCACTGATTCCCGATATTCACAGAAAACAATGGCACGAGAGTCTTCATTGTTCTAAAGAAAAATAAGTTTGTGAACAATTGAATATTTATGATAATCACCCTTATCGTTGTTGGCGAATTTAAAATACGCCTAAATACGACAGTTTGGTAATTGATTAAACGAAATAAGTTCATGTTCTCTTTAATCTATTACCACACAGTCGCAGGCGTATTTTAAATTCGCCAACCACGTTAAGGGTAAATATAAAAATTGTAATCTGCTGTTAAAACTAAATATTGAATCATTAAGTACTTTTTTAGATTTCAATATAATCACGCCTATCGTGAATAAAAAGTAAAGGAACATTACAAAATAGATTCATTCCACCTGAGTCATTTCTGTTCCTTGATAGAAATGGTTTTATTAAAAATGAATATGGAATTCATATATTTTATTATCTCTATAGGCGAGCTAAATAAATCACAATGAACTAACCTTAAAAATTTACACTTCCCAATACATTTTATTCACGATAGGGGGGTATATTTTTGACCCATCTCGACAGTGTTGTGTTGGTAACAACTTCTCAGCATCAGTATCCTGTTCTCCTTTTTTTACTATGTATCACTTAGAAAAAGGATTCTGAATAATTCTACTTTTAATTTTCTGCTAAGAATCTCTGCATTGTTTCTAAGTTATACTTTGGTTACTTACTTGAAAATACTTTTTTATGTACTAACCTTAAAATGTTTTAACAAATATTCTCGAGTCTTTTCAAATTTCGGATGTCCAAAATCTAAATTTTTAGGAATTTCAGCAATTTTTCCATTTGTCATGGGAGCTGCAGAAAACTCAAATGGGTTTGGCCCCATTTGTTTCTTTAGATTATTTACCAAATCGTTTAAACGATGATCCATATTCAAAACAAATTTATTTTTACCCTCTTCATCCTCCTCAAAGTTATTTAGAAATACCCTTAAACCATGACGTTCCAATAATTCCAGAGCATGATATAAACTAATGCAAATGGCGAAATTACTACTAATACTGGAATGTTGTGGATGGCGACCCAAATGAAAGGAACGATCACGAAAACGTTTTTGTTCGAAAAGCAAAAAATTACGATTTATATTTGTCAAGGAACCAGATAAAACATCGGCCTCGGTTAACTGTCGGAGATAGGGATCCACAATGAGTAACAGTTGTTCGCGTAATTCTTTGATTTTGTCTCCCATTGAAACGACCACAGTGTCCATTGACCTTTTGTGCACGTAAGGTAAGACATCAATCGAAGTATCCCATCGTACCTCAAGATGTGATATAAGAAGATTTCGACAAACCTCAGCCACATCTTCCATAGTGCGACCAGGAGTAGCAGACAAGGCCAGAACTCGAAAATATTTTGTATTTTTCCCCAAGGCTTGTGTGACTTCAGTATAGGCATATTTGCCTTTAGCCTTATGGGCTTCATCTATGACAACGAGCTTGACAAGATCAAAAGGAAAATCAGTTTGTTTAGCTGCATCTTCATCCATACTTTCGACTCCTTGCTGCCGTCCACCAAATATATCTGATTGCACTACTTGAGGCGTAGCAAAGAACACTCTTTTAGTTTTCCACATTTCAGTTCTTTTGCCCTTTTGCAGCTTACCCGTCAATTCCACAGTGTCCTTTTTAGGAAATGGCATAATTTTTTGGCACGCCTCAATTTGTTGGTTCACCAAAGGCCTGGTAGGAGCCATAAATATTATTTTTCCTCTTGGATACCAACGATAGATGTTGTACATGACTACGGCTGCTATAAAAGTCTTGCCCAAACCTGTGGGCAACACTACAAGAGTATTTCGGTATAATGCTGCCTGTACAATACTCATTTGATAGGAACGACATGGCAAATTGTTGGGATATATCCAAGATTCTCCCATATTGTTGTCGAAACCTACATGCTGTTCCCCATTACGCAATCGTGATGTGTTTGATTCTTGTAAAGGATTGTCCAGCAAACTCTGCAAAACAGTATCATCTAAATTAAGCTCTTCCCAAGTTTCATCGTCTTCAATATTTGTTGAGTCCTTCGACATGGCACTTAACACATTATTTTAATTGAGAAATTTATACTGTATTAGTTACAAAAGCAACAATTAGTTTATTTGTAAACAAAAACTAACCAAATTCTGCACAAAAACAAACAAAAAATTATTTTTTTTAACAGCTGGTGTTAATGACGATCGTTTGATACAGGGATGACAACTTAGCCCTTTGCGGGCTAGATTTAGCCCTGCCTGGAAGTTCTCTTCAAACAAACAACTCCGACAAAATGTTGTTCGTTTCATGCTCCACCCGAATAATTTAAATCAAAATCAAGCACGCACAGCGTTGCCAGAATAATGATTTTATCATATATTTGATGATATTTTGACCAAAATATGATTTTTTTTCATATAATGATTTTTTATTTTAAGAAATTATGATTTTTAACTTTAAGTTTGTATATACAGAATACATAATTTTTTTACAGCTTATTAAACATTGAACTTTTAAAAGAATGAAGTATTGTATCGGCTTGTTGTTTTTTGGTTTTGCACACATTTGTACCCAGTGTCTAGCATACGTAAAAATGCATCATTATTTCTGGGCATACCAAATATTAGCGGCTGCTGATTTGGAGAATAATGATGAAAAAATAATTGGTGACGAGAAAAAACCTATTTCTATAAAGGTTCATATATTTAAGAACAAAATAGTTCAAGTATCATTAAAGTTTTAGTTTGAAAATTCCATCTGCCATGTTTATACTCATTTTTAAACAAAATATGATTATATAAATGCTTAAGAATATCTTTTAAGCGATGTACCAATAATATTTTAATAACTTTCCCATTAGGAACTTATTTAGGGAAATCTTTTTTTTAATGGGTTTTTTTTTATATGCAATTTTCTCAAAATGACTTCAATATAATAACGATAATTAAAATAGCATTATATTTAATTAAGAACTCATAAGATTTTATATGATGTAGGTAGGTATTTCAATTAATATAGTTTGCATAATAAGAAGTACGTTTTTATAAAAACTTAATTATAATAACTTTTTGCCCTTGTTATAAAAATTTTTATGATTTCTCTTCAAAATATGATATTTTTAATGGTGCTTAGCACCAACAAAAAATATATTTCTTGTTGAAGGTTTTAAAGCGTCCTGTGGGGAACAAATTTCATGTTTCTGCTCTGTGAGATGTTATCTTTTTGACTTTATAAAATGTTGACAGTTGTTAAAAATATTTATAAAAGAATGAACAATTTAGAAAAATATATATGTACCATAACATATTTTTTTTGGCAGTTGGTACTATTTGCTTTTTTGTTATTTTTTTAAATTGTTAAACGTTTTTATTTTAGTTTTTCGGCTTATGTATGGTTTTTTAAGTGCTTTTCATATAAATGTTACTACACATTCAATCACTTCAATTGTGGAAACCGCACATTAAACTTTTAATTTTTTGCATGGCTAGTGAAATTTTATTCACTTTAGAAGTATCAATATTTTACATAAAATAGTACTTTCCTACCGTCTCATACGCGCCCTATATTGCACTCCTTTTCATTGTGCAATAAAAATCAAAAGTCTTAATTGTGGCCAATATATTGTGCCACCCTCGAATATCACATACACATTGGCCGTATAATTGTACAATACCAACAATTGAATAAATATATTGCAAGTGTATGAGCCGCTTTAGTAAATTTATTTTTATCCCAGACCTGCCAACCGTGCAGTTTTCGTTGGGACAAGCCAGTTCTGGTGAAGATTGTCCCATGTCCCGTCGAAACTCTGAACGAGAAACCATTTGCACCGTTTTGAAAGAAAACTTGATTTTTTTTTATTAATTGTCAAATAAAATATCAATGATTTGTCAAAATTGTCTCCATATAAAATAAAAACCATTTTACGCACACATGCACATATTTTGGCTCATACATACAAATTTGATAATTGGGGTTTATGTCTGCTAAAAAGTCTACCTTGTGTAAATTTTCTTTGGTTGAAAGCACAGCTGAGCTACTTTTTTTCTTACTTAGTGATCGTCCAGACTTTTAATTATTGTTGCTGCCATTTTTAAAAATTCTGCTTTGAAATTAGATTAGTGTCCACATTATGAAATTATAGTTTTGTAATTTATGTATTTTTATCTTGTCTTTCCTCTTCTCCTTTTTATATTTTGTATATTAATACAAATACACCTACAGCCTGCAAAACTGAAAGAATAACAAAACAGAATTGCAGAGTGCATGAAACTGAGTAACACTCCTCAATCTTTTCACCCCTATCACCGATAATCTCAAGAATTGCTACAACGAAAATTGCAAGTCTGGACGATGACTTAGAGAGAAATGTCAAAAGTTACTTGTGTTTTTGACATATCGACCAATGAAAGTCCCAATTTATACATTGCAAGTCTTATTGATAAACTTATCACATATTCTTCTTCAGATGAATAAAACCTTATATTAATTTTTTCTCTAAAATCGGCTTAATCACAAAAAATCTTACAATATTTAACACCGACCGTGGTTGTTATTCCAATTCTGAAATGTGTGTGTAGTTACAACAAGATGTTTGACACTTACATTTTGGGTGTTGATTAGTGGGATTAAACTTAAAATTTTGAGTTAAGTTTAATAACGATTATTTGTCAAACAAATAAATTCTGGATGATAGTATTCCATATTAGGATTGTCAGCCTTCAACGCCTTTTCTGATTAGTAGTCGTGCACTTAAAATTCATAATACTTAGAATAGTAAATCAGCAAAACAAGAACATATATCCTTTCATGGCCATTAACTAGATGTTTAAATAAAGTTTCAGTCAAGGAGCCCCCGTCGTCTTCTTGTAGTGTTATTGAAACCGGCTAAAAAACTTATTTTTCGGGGTCTCCAAGAATTCAATGATTTTGAATTCTTTGCTTGTTCGTTCATAATGAATTTTAAATTACGCATAGTGGGCTACTCTTTAAATAAAATAAATAGTGATTTGCGAAAAAAGGGTGCGAAAGACAAATGCGCAAACGCATTAAAGAGTATCAGTCACTCGATGTGCTACCATTTTTCTTTCGCACGGCAATAGAGAGAAGCCCCCCGATCAACAACACCATAAAGATATTACCAACGCTCTTCCAATTCGAGTATTTATCCACAAGGTTTAGAGTATTTATCCACTGATTTTACTATACAATTGTTCTGAATAGTAAACACCTTTTATAAAAATCAACCAACATTAATTTCTCCAGCCTTTATTAGTGATAGGCAAATGAAAAAAATTAACCGATTTATATATGCCGTATAAATGGACTCATTATGCCTTTGTTTTGTTTTGCATGACACTTGTTGGCAACATCCATTTCCAATTGTATTTTGTTGTTTACATCACTGTCCGTCCATTTTTGTCTGACAATTATTAAAACACACATTTTCATAAAAGTTCGACACAACAAAACACAGCCAACAAGCTTATAGCAGTTGTTTTTGTTGCTGTTGGCTATCAAACACACTCTCCCACTCATCCTCTGCAACATCACACTCATGCAAGCGAGCGCGAACATAGTCACACTCCAGTGCTGCCACTTTCTGGGTAATAACCCGAATTAGGTGTAATTTTTACTGTCGTGGTTAGAGCGTGGGTAATTTCTTTGAGGTGTAGATTGTGTGTAATTGGAAATTCTTTTGTTAAAAAATATTATGAATTTAATTAAAGTGACAAAATTTATTTTGTATTTAAGATATTGTTAATTTTAAAAATGTACATCTTATTCTTTTTTCTATTAAACAATTTATGGCTTCTAATGTACATAAGTTTTGTTAATTTATTTTAAATTTCTATAGGTATAAGCCTAAATAGAAAAACTGATATTGACCTTATTAAAGTAAATTTTTATTGTTTTTATAAACATAACCATAGTGAATAGGGTATACTGCTAATGTGTATAACACATACAAAATCTTTGTTCTAGTATACCGATCGACTAAGAAACAATATCTGAGTCATTCTAACGATGTCCGTTCGTTCTGCGGCTGTTTGTCTGTCCACGTTTACCTTGTGCACAGAGTAAAGATCGCAATTTTTATGATAATTTGGTACAAACGTTTATTGGAAATTGTGAGAATCGATGAGATGTAGATACCAAGATAATATGCGGCATAACATAATTTTGTTTAAATGGGTCTATAATTGCCTAAGCGTCCCAGCTCGGGAACACTCTTGAAAACTTGTCAGTAAATACTGTGCTGACGGGTATCAAATTTTCGAACTTGATCGACTGTACTTTCTAAGTTGTTCTTTTTGCACAAGTAGTTTTTAATAAAATTAAACGTTAATTTTATTTCAGTTGCAATTCCATTAAATTGGTTATTTTTGCTTCATCTCAAGTTTAGTTTTGAACGTGCTGGTAGCACTGTCGCATACTTAAATTACCAAAAAGAATCACACAAACGAAAAAACAATGAAATTACCCCCCAAACATTTAGTTCGTTGGAAAAATGTCTAAGCGTAACATGTGTGACGGACGACGGCTGCAGCAATAACGACGGCGGTTCACTTAGCGTTCTTTTATTATATTCCAACTTCTTCTATGAGTGTTTGTTGGTGTGTTTTTGCTTCTTCCTTCACAACTTTTATTTGTAAAACAACAAAAAGAAATAAATGAAATTGTATGTGTTTTCGATGAAAATTTTATTTTGTTTGTGAAACTTACGCGCGGTGTTTAAAAACAAATTCTTAATTTTGTTAAAATCAAAATAAAAGAAAGTAGAAAGGAGCATTTTAAACAAATGAAGGAAATTAAAGTTGACATACTAAGTGGCGTCTCTTGTAAAAGTTGTCTTTGGTAAAAAAAAAATTTTAAATAAAAACAAATAGTTTTTTATGAAATGTGTTAAAAATGATTGGCGTGGTATTTGTTAAGTAAAATAATTGAAGAAATTGTAATTAATTTATGCTTGTGTTATCAAAAAGATCTCAAAAAATAAAAATTGTGTGGATTTAACAGATTTCATCTGCAGCTTTAGCTGTCATAAGTCGAAAGAAAACATTTTATCGTTGTGTGAACATACGAGTGTCAAATGTATAAAGAAATTAAAAATTTTCCTCAACAAAAATCGTGTATTTTTAAAAAAAAATTGCCTTTATCTAATTTATCTGCCGCTCAAAGTGCAATAATTATTTTGCATTAAAAAAAGAAAATAATGTAAGTAGTTGCGATTATTTGTGTACGTATTTTCTGTAGGTATTTCTTTTAAATTTAATTGTGAATGTCAAAGAAGCTTAAACAAAATTCATATAAAAAATCAATCCAAATAAAACATTTTTTTTTCATTGGCTATTCACAGCGTTGCCAGAACGATTATTTTTTTAAATGGGATGACTTTTTGAACAAAGTATGATGTGATCAAGGCGAATTCAGTACAGGTGATCCTAAAAGCCCTGCTGATAACTTTTTTTCTTTAGCTTTATAATTGTGGGATTTTGTTTATTATCTTTGTTTCTGTTTTAATTTGTTTCGGTTTTTGACATTGTACAATGATTTTACAAAAACAAATTGCTTGTGGTTTTTGTACGTGTTGTACTTGTTGTACTACCGAGATTACCTGGAATGAATTCACCTTGGATGTGATGATTTGCTTTCACAAAATTTAATCGGCTTGCTTTGCACACTACACCAGCGCTACCGTTCAAAATTTTTAGAAAGGAGCATAAAAAATTGATTTTAAAAATAAAAGTTGCTCAAAAAGGGGAATTCTGAGAAAAGAGAGGCATATATTTTTTTGTAACATATTTATTAAGTTATTTTTATTCCACCGACAGTAAGGCGTGGGACCTATATGGGTTCTATAAATTATTAATTAATTTTTATAAAAACGGACGTCAGTAGTAAAATTCGTTATATAAAACTTAATGTGAACACATTCGAGTAAAATATCATGATTCATAAGTTTTAGCCGAACTAAAATTATTTTCGAGAGAGGAATCTACATTGGACCAAACATCAAAAAATTTTGTAGAGTGTTTTCTGAAATTAAAAAAACTAAATTAGAACAAATTTTGTTATAGGTAGTAATAAAATTTTTTAAGGCATTTTAAAGTGGCTTTAAAGTTGAATTTTGACATATGATTTCGTATCTTGTAAAACTGTAACGTGTCAAATTTTATTACAGTAGCCTTATTATATATGGCTTTAGGCGTACTAAGCTGTTCTCTGAGAGCAGACTTTATATGGGGACTATTATAAATTTTGGACCGAACTTCTTAAAATTTAACATCGTGATTTTTAAAACGGTTTTTTTAAAACTGTGGCGTTTTGTATTTTATTACAAAAGTATCATTTGTTACTGTAAACTGTTTACCGAGACTTAGCTTTTTATGTTTCCTATGGTAAATTATGGCCCGATTATTACGAAATTTAACAATATGATTTCTAGTCATATTGAACGAATTTGTGCAGAATCATATTTCAATCCGTGCATTATAGCACAATTTATGTTAGTTTTCGTAAGAAAATTTTAAATTTTTTAGCGTTGTGGGTGATTCCACATTTGGATTCATAATTCTTATCATGCTGAAACGATTTTGACAGTGTGATATTAGTCCTATAGGACTGTGTTGTAAAAAATTATATTTCAGTAACATTATTATTTAAGGTAGGCATACTAAACTATTTTCCCAGAGTTGTCTGCATATGGCAAGTTATTGGCTGATTTTAACGAAATGTAAAAAGATGATTTATATTCGTATAGAACAAATTGAGCAAAATCTTATGTCAATACGTGTATTGTACCACCATTTGAGACAACTTTTGTTAAAAATTAATAATGCTTTAGGGTGGTGGTTTTACATTTGAATTCAAAACTCATTCTACTGAACCCGATTTTGCTGAAGTTCAATCCCAAACTGATTAGGATACCTAGAAGCAATTTGACTGCAACATTGTTCCTTTCTTTTGAGTTTTTCGAAAGGGAGCGTGTTTTCAACAGACGGACATGGATAAATCGAATTAGAAATTCTTAAGCAGCAAAACTATTTATAATTTATAGGAGATAAACAATAAAAAGTTTCACCCCGAATGACAAACTTAGTATATCCGCATTAACACTAGTGGTGGTGGAGAATAAAAAAAAAATGTTTGTATGTAAAAAATACATGATATATGTATATAATACAAAATACAAATTGTTTGGAAATAACATATATTTATGTGTAAACACAGTGACCATACACTTCGTGTTTGCAAGAAAACGATTATGAACTATTGCATATAATTTCAATTTAATAGTTTATACAAAAATAGTACAGATTACTTGTGAATAGAACGAGCTTAAAAGTAATAGACATTACTTACAAAAAGAAAAATAATTAATAATATGATTTGATAACAAATAATTTAAAAATCTATGTAAATGAAATTTGTTTGTCTTCAAATGATCTTGGAGACCGCGTTTATATGATGCATATGGTCAATACCATGATATAGTAGCAATTATAAAGGTTATAACAATTTCGGATTTCTTATTTTTAGAGGAGCTATGGTCAAATATGGACCTTTTTTATAAAATTCTATAACAATAGGCCCATATTTGACAAGATAATTGGTGAGTTCATTTAGGTAGCAAAAAAGTATTTGTAAACCGAATTTTATCTATATTTTTATTGGCCGCAAACACTATTCAAAAAACAGGGGTTTAAATCACTGTAGTTTTTTTTAAATATTATTAAAATGTAAAGAAATATATAATTATTATTATGATTAAAAACATTTAAATGGCTAAAATTTGAAAAAAAAATCAACGACTCCCTCAATTGTTAACAATAAAGTTGTACCAACAAACCTTTACTTTTATAATATATGAACATTATTTTTTCCTTTTCACCTGAAATAAAGTTTGCAGAGTACTTGTAATAAAAATTAGCAAAATCGGTTCATAAATGTCCTAGTTGTAGACAAAGAATTACATATTGTATTTTCTCCCGAAATAATTGCTTAACGAACACATTAAGCCCGGCAAAAGTGTATTGGCTCATGTGTTGGTTAACTAATGTTTGCTTTAACTTTTTTTTTTTTGCATAAGGGGTTAATGATTAAAAAGTCGGTTAATTACTTCGCCTGGCCCCATAAAATGAAGATTTTATATAAATTGACTTGACTGAAACTTATTTTTCTTATTATTTTTCAGTTTGAATATTTTTCTCCAATGAACTACGAAATCTTTTCTTAAAAAGAAATTGTGACTGGAGAACTGCATTTATTGAATCAAATATATATAAAATGATAGGTATGATAGGTTTTAATTCAATATACAATTATCTTCAGTTGTTAAGTAAAATCACCCTTCTAATATTGGAACAGAATGATAGACTCATAAGACAAATATAAATATAAAAATGTGTGTATGAATCTGCGTTTAGAACAAAAAATTCAATTAATACCTGAATTTATACCTGTAAATAATACACCCAAATAATAACCAGCCTATCTATCCGTCAGCGCCTAACAAGAGCAACATTAAAACTTTCTCCAGATTACGCCTTGGACACGCCATCTTCTCCCATGAATGGATTTTAAAAATAATACCCCAACCAACTTGCACCAGATGTAATCGCACTCTCTCAATCAACCATATTCTTTCTGAATGCTTATCATACGTCGACCAAAGACGAAAACTATTTGGGAAAGAGTCTGCATTAAAACTACTCAAGGACCCATCTACTGAGAATATTAACAAAATCTGCCACTTCATCAAACTAACCATACTTAAAATTTAAACTTTCGCCAACATTGTAAATATCCGTTTTTATATTTATATCACTTTATTTATTAAATCATATGTAAATAATACACACATTTACATCAAATCAGAGCTGATGGCCAACGTAGCTAGTGCTCACAAATTAAATTTAATCTTAGAATTATATTCGTTAAGATTAAACAAATAAATAATAATAATAATAATACACCATACTCGGGTAATTACCTACGAAGTGGCAACACTGATTTATTCTCATGTTCTCTTTGTTGTGTATATTTGTTGTTTTGCTTTGAGATCATTGGATTGTGTTTTCATTTGTAAATTTTGTTTTTGGCTGTGTGTGTTTTGTTTTTGTTGATTGCATTTTCTTAAGCACAATAATAATACATATTTCAATTTTGCAACAGTTTTAAACACAATAATAAATGAATAAATAAAAAATTTTAGTGTATTTTTAATATATTTTTTATAACCAGGGAAACCGGAAATATGCTGTAAAATAGTTTTTTTTTATTAAATAGGTACCTATGCAGTAAAACATAGAAAATAAACTAAAAATGGCTTATTTAAAAAAAAAATAGGTATTCATCCATTTAATAATATTTTCAATAAAAAAAAACAAGTAAAAAATTATAACCTGTAAAGCCCGTACACCAGAGCTGCCAATGAAGAACTCGGAAATTACACATGATTGTACCTATACGAAATTAATGTGTGTAGCAAAATTACACACTCAAATCGAAAAAGAAGCTTTGCAAAACCTTATTGATATTCCTTATTTGCAATTAAATCGTTAGGTTTTAAAAAAAAACCTAATGCTTCTCAATTGCTGTAGTGCGAAAGAACTGGATGAAAATTTATATCGGCGCGTATCAAAGTGCATTATTTATTATTATGTACTTTCGAAAATAATCAGTAACGTTGTTTTGCTCCACACTATTCAATAAGTTGCGCAATAGACATAAATGATGTGGCGCAGTTTTTAGCTTAAATTTGTTTTTTTATATAATAAAACAATAGAAAACATTAGAAACTTACTTCTTAAATTCTAAAATCTCAAGAATGTTCACACTTTTTTATTATACCTAGACATTAGATTATTGCCCGTAGAGATGGAAAGTGAAAGTCAGGGTGTTAAAAACAATTTTGACTTTGATTGAAACTGAAAAAAATGACGAAAACTCAATGTTCGAAAAGAAAACATTTACTGTCAAAAATTAATGAAAAAATAAAACTTGAAGTAAAATTACACATAGTTAACTCATGGAACTAATTACACATGGGCTACAAATGCTAGTAAAAATTACACAATATGTGCAATTACACATGAATTTGCAACACTGCCATTCAACACAGTATTAACAGACGAATTTTTGAGATTGTACCCTATTTGGAACCGATGCGCAGCCATGGGCTCACCAAAACAAAGTTATGTCATGTGGTTGAAATTAATCTAAGAGTGAATTGTGTCGAATTTTATCCAGATACACCATCTATATGCGATTTTTTGTCTTAAGCGATTTTAGGGAAGGTCGCTAGTAAAATATGTTTGGGACGAATTGAATCTAAAAACGAACATAATCAGATGGTTTAAGGAAACAAAGAAGTTTGTAAGGGGAACATATGAAATAATAGACCGATTCTTACCATTGACATAGGATTCGTCCTTATGACAATTGAAATGTTTTTACTAAATTTTCTATAAAATTGCAACTTTTACTTTAGGCACAAGGCTTACATGATCAGATAACCAGCCAGACGGATGGATATACACCATTAGACTGCTTTTAAGATTGATTCTGTTTCGATCGGTATTCTAAAAGTTGGGTAAAGATTTCTAATTTTTAAAATTTTTTTTTGGTTATGTATACAATTTGATAGTTTAAAATAACTTTTATCTTTAATGACAACCCGCTTTGGCATACAATTGTAGAGTGACAACTAAATGTAGATGACGAAATTTAAGCAATACGTTGGGTATACGTATGTTTATGTATATGTATTTGAAACATAAAAGCCATCTGTTAACCAGAGTTAAAATTTTTTTCTGATACGCTGTGAAAGCAGTTGTAGGTAGGCATCTAAAAAAAATTGAACATGGACCAAACTATGCTTCGAAATATTCGCTACCAATTTAAAAAATTCAGCAAAAATAATTTTTTAACTCAAATACGCAATAAAATGCTGCAAAGAGTTAAATATGCAAAAATATGCACTAACAAATTGATGCCAAAATTAATAAAAAGCTCTAAAACGGATAAATATATTTTTAATATTGATGAACGCAGACATTGCAATAGAATATTTACAATAACATATTTACGGTTTCCCTGTTTATAACAAATAAATTGAAATATCTTTCTTAAGTTTTTTTGTGTTTCCTTTTAAACTTCAAGGAAATAATTGTTAATGGCTGTATTAAATTAAAAAAATGTTGAGCGTTAATTGTTTATTCTTGTTATATGTTGTTATTTGCAATTTTATATATACTTTTCTGTATATTTTATTGATAATTTATAATTAATTATGGCTTACATTGTACATACTCTTTCTCAAATTGGATTTTGATTATAAATGATTTAATGCGAACTCGGACTTTTTCGCGCTAGATTTAGCCCTTTTTAAAGTACCTGAAATGCGATAAAAAATGTTTATGCATTAAAATAAAAATTACGAATTCTAATTCTTACTCGTACCATTGATTGCATTGAATGTAAAATGATCTCACAATTAATACTATTAATAAATTCTTATGTTTAAAATGTTTGGTGTTTACATAAAAAATATATTTTAGCCCTTTTTGCGTCTAAAAAAAAATGCAATAAAATGTGCTAAAGCCGTTCATTTTTCACGCTCTCAGTGTGCCAAGAGTTGGCAACACTGAGCTTAAATTACAGTCAAAAATTAACGCATTAAAAAAAAACCAAATAAAATAATCAGTTTCGCACCTTGTTTAAGCAAATGAAAGTTTCATAAAACTTAAAAAAGTTTCCTTAGGGTCAGAACTAGAGTTTGTTCCCGGGATTTCCCGTCCTGGGAATTCCCGGGATTTTCAATGGTTTTCAATTCCCGCTTTCCCGGGAATTAGTTGCGGGAATCCCGGGAAATTTTGAAGTAAATCTTTTTTTAAAACTTTAGAAAATCTATGTCGGACTAGTGTCTTTAGTAGTTTAATCCAACTTAATTTCAACACAATATTTAACTTTACTACAGTTTAAGGCGTATTAAGCTCATTTTTAAGAATGGGCTTTATATAGGGCCTATGATAATTATAGGCCTATCTTCACGAAATGTTATTTCTTGTCTTAGCACACTGAAGTGTAAATTTTACAATAAACGTATTCACGTCAATATTTGTTACCCTTGCAACTGTGCAAAATAGAATAGTTGCACTTATTTGACGTGAACAACCCATTTTGGTTGCACTTTAAATTTTCAGCTCACACAAGATCATTGATTTTATTAATTTACAAGTCAAATTTATAACTTATCTCAACATTTTTTCAGATAAGTATTTCATTTTTTTTTATTTCTGCTTCTTCAATTTTTTTACGCTTTTTATTTTTTAATTGTCATATTTTTTACAAAGTTCATCTTTAAACACTACAATTTATAATATTTTTCAATTCAAAGAAAAAAACGTACGTCAAAATGGAATTCCTGCGTTGTTGTTTGGTGTAGAATTGATTTTATGAGTACTTTTTAAAATTTTTTCAACTTGGCAATACCAAAAAAAGTTGCAGCATTTTTATGCTTTTGCTCTGATAATTTTGCACTTACTTAAACCAAAGACTATAGATTTATAAAGATGTTGCACTTAGTACATTTGGAATTGACAAAAATGTTGTGTTTCTCAATGATGAGGGGGGGAAGTAACAAGGAAAGCAAAAAGTTCGTGCTCACATTCAGAAAACTGAAGAGAGCAAAAAAACACATTCATTAATACATACATACACATGTTTGCTGTTTTTGTCAACCAACGTGTGTGTGTGTGTTTTTTTTTTTGTTGAAACCGGTTTTCGGTATTTTTTTTAAAATGATTTTGTTTTTGTTTTCAAGCAATTTATGTGCATATAACATACGTAGGAACAAATGCGACCGATTGTTAAATTGGTAGGGTAAGAATATGTGTTTTATTGTTGTAAAAATGAAATTATAACGATTCGAACCGAATTATAATTAAATTTTTTAGACAATTCAACTATGTAGGTATGTACTTTTAATATGTGTATGTTTGTATTTAACGAATTTATTAAAAAAAGTGTTTTTTAAGAAAAATGTTGACACTTCTAAAATTAATTACATTTCAATAGCCCTGGGGGCTAGTAGAATTTTTGAAACAACCAACAAAATTTCTGACAAGCAGCAAATCGAAAATTGTAATTGAAAAAGTCAAATAAAAACGTTTAAAATATTTTGTGAATTCAAAACAAAAAAAAAAAATATATATATAAACAACATTTTTTTCATTTTTCGAATTTATTCTATGAGTTAAATTTCAGTTATGTATTTTATAAAGCTTTTTGTAATAGCTCTATTCCTTAAAAATTTATTTAGAAATGACTTTATACACTACCAGACTATTATATTGTATTTTCTTGTTACATTTTACCTTAGCTTTCCGTTGGATAGCAATGAAGTATATTTATGTACAGAAAAATTTACAATTATTAGACACCAGCAGAATGTAATGCATTTTCTGGCCCGCTACGGCCTTCGTCAGCATTCTTTGTGTCACACTGGATAGTGATACTTTATAAATTGAATGTATTTAACTCAACTATTTTAACAAATAGATATTGGGAATTATTTCCTTTCATAAGCCACTTTTATTATTTTCAACATTTTTTTCATTTTTCGAATTTATTCTATGAGTTAAATTTCAGTTATGTATTTTATAAAGCTTTTTGTAATAGCTCTATTCCTTAAAAATTTTTTTAGAAATGACTTTATACACTACCAGACTATTATATTGTATTTTCTTGTTACATTTTACCTTAGCTTTCCGTTGGATAGCAATGAAGTATATTTATGTACAGAACAATTTACAATTATTAGACACTAGCAGAATGTAATGCATTTTCTGGCCCGCTACGGCCTTCGTCAGCATTCTTTGTTAAATTCATATTAAATTTTCCAAAAATCGGCAAAAAAATTTTCAATATTTAGCATTATTCCAGTAGTGTGTTTATATTGTAGTTTTTTGAACGATTTAAAATAAATCGGTCATGCTCTGACAATCTTAAAACGCTTAACATTTGCGATTCTGACTTGAAATCGTATAATATGAGTTCTGTAAATCACAATAGCACGAACTTTGGCGAATAGAAATTACAAAAGTATGCTGAAGGACACTAGAATTTTTGTAAGAAAAAATATCAATTTTAAGAAATTTTTAAAATTCCATTTAATATGCAATCAAACGCGATTAAATTTTTAGAATTTATTTTCCAAAATAAATAAAAAATGTACTTGTTTTGTTGTAGAGATCCGAAGTTTGATAACTTTTGGCAAGCAAAATGTCTGAAAATCAAATAAAGCTTAAGCTTTATTCCAAGTTTCTAAAGCAACAATTTTTAAATGTGTTTAATGTAATTATCTGGCAATATTATCAATTTTTCATCTAAAACAATCGCATTCGTAATGCGATTTTAAAATTTGTTAGAAATTTATAGAAAAAACAGTAGCACATAATTTTTTTTTATGTAATAAAGAAAGAAAGGTAAATTGCTTTTCATAAATCGCTAACTTTTTTAAATTTTGCCACAAAAATCGGCATGTCGGCAAACACAAAATTTCGTCACCAAATAGGTTTATAAATCGCCACATCTGACAGCCCTGCTCATAGTGGCACACATATACATATGTGAACTAGGCGTATAGTCATTCTAGCGATATAGTCCACGATTTGTGACTTAAAGCAAAAAGTACTGTTCATAGTATTTTTTTTAAATATTTTTACACAACGTCAAAATTGTATATCGTCAAAAAAGATATAATTTTTTCCAACGATATTTTTCAAAAAAGTTCTTATAATGTAGACCATAAATAAACAAATCGTAGTAATATAACATACACTGTCCCGTGTTCGAGCATTAGTATATTTACAATCATAAAATCTAAGGTGTTTTTTTTTGAATATTGATAAATTAACTTACAAGTACTGCAATACATACATAGCCATGTATTAGTATAATTAAAATGGGAAACAGCTTATAAACAAAAGAAAAGTTTTAGCCACCATATCGATGTAGCCACCATCTTTTTTAAAATATAAGTTTGGCAGCATGTTGTTACCCCTAAATAGATTAACATCGGTAATTTAATTTCAGTTTATTTCGTTGTCTCGTCTCGTCGTATATATCCTTGTTTATCTAGGTATACGATGAAAAAGCATTCTTTACTTCGTTAAAAGATATCATTTCACACAGCAGAAACATGAATTTTTCCCCACACGGAAATAGTTTGTTGCCGTAGTACTTTGCTACCGTTTTACACACGCCCTAACTATTAACTACGAGTATTTAGGCAGTAGTGGTCTTCAGGCTCTTTACAAGTTTAATGGTTACAAATTTTAACTTTTTCAGTACGTAATCGATGATTTGAAGGTATTTAAATGTTTCCCATGTGTATTGCTTCCGTCATAATATTTATAAGGATTAGTAAATTTAACATCTCCATCCTGTCTTTATAACATACGTTATTCTCCGCAAACCAAAAACTATAAATAAATTAATAAATTTTTCATTTTCATTGATTTATTTTGTAAAAATATTTTTGCAGACTTTTATTAGAAATCTACAAACTTCTAAAGTAAGACTTCCAAAGCCTGATTATTTTTTATAATTTGTAATAATAAATAAAATTGGATTTTTCGTCGGAAACAATTTAATAATTTGTAACAAAAAAAAAACATTAAAAATCAAGTTTTAATACATTTTTAAACAAAAAAAAAATAAAATTTCAAGAAATTACGTGCACACACGTGCAACTGGCTGCAAATTTTTATGAATTATGTCGCAGTTAATTTTTTTAGAAAAAATATTTTTTATATTCCAAAAATTGTTTAAATTTAGACAATAACAGAATTTGAACTTCGGTGCAAATCGATTTAGTTTCATCTGTACAACAATAAAACACATATTATTGCCCTACAATTAAAAATCGGTCACATTTGCTTTTACATAGGTTGTTTGGACATAATTGCATGAAAACAAAAATTCTTTTGTTGGGTTTTTTCTTTATTTTTACTAAAATGTGTTTTCAACAAAAAAAAAACTTTTGGTTTGTTCATATTTTTTTATTTGCCATGTACATACATACACACACGCGTGTATACACACATATACGCTGAAAGATAAGAAATAAAAGTTCTCTGAGAGTAATAAGTTCTCTGAGAGTAATAAGTTCTCTGAGAATCAAAGTGGCAGTAGTCGTACTGCCGTTCAACAAATTTAGCACTGGCCGTACAATGTATGGCAGTGGGATATCTTTATATATTTATAGTCTTTGCTTAAACCCTGAAAATTTTTCATCTTTTGGGCTAAATCATTGTCTATGTGGTTGTTGTTGTGCTTTTACACTTATGCTTTTTTCGCAAGAGTACACTTTTTGACGTGAATACCTTTAATAATATTATAAGGTTTTGCGGTAAAGCGCGTAGTAAAATGTTTTCCTAGATTGTGCTTTATATGCGACATTTCAAGTAATTTTGAGCCTTATGAAAGTAGAATATGCTAAATTGCACCACAAAAGCAGTATTCGGTACGCTTTTAGCCAAACTTACATGATTTACAAAACTGGTCTAAACATGGAGCCGTAGGTAAATTATGGACCGACATTCACGAAATTATAAAACGAATTTGTGGAAATTTAATGACAACAGGTAGGCACCTCCACATATTTATGTTAGTTTTTGGGGAGGTAATTCCACATTTGGGTGCATAACTCTTTCCGTACTCAAGCGATTCTACTGGAATTCACCCCCCAAACAGCATAGAAGATCTAGAAACGATTTGACACCCATATGACTAAATCGGCTTAGAATTAATGAAGGATTTACAATAATATTAAAAATAGGATTCACATGGAATGAAAAACTTAGTATACCTACACACACCACTGCTGATTAAGGGTTATAACATTGTAAAAAATATGTTATTAAATATATGTAGTAAATAACATTTCTCCTTCCTGCTGAATTTGTTAAACGGCAAAATTGTTTCAGAATTCCTATTTCGTAATTTGTGCTTTCAGTTCCTAATCGCCCTTTTAGAAATGTTATTCCACTAAGACTTCAATACTTTCATTCTAATTATGCAAATGAGCTCTGAATTTGACAATGTATATACGTATATTGATTTCTATGATCCTATTGGCATCAAAATAACCTCTTAAGTGTCTTAAAATTACTTTAATCTTAAATTTTTTACGTTTTTATTATATAATAGATACTAGATTTAATTATTTTAAGCGTAATAGCCAGTAAGAAATATTAGTTGCATTGGGAAAAAGGAAATAAATAAATAAAAAAATTTGGGCGGGAATCCCGGGAACCCGGGAATTTGATATTTATTTCCCGCTTTCCCGGGAATCCAAAAAGTGCGGGAATAAAAAAACTCTAGTCAGAACAGACACTGAAATGCAACTGCAACTTTCAAGTTTTCTGCACGTGGTTTTCAACGGTCTCAAAGGAGCCCATTGCACCAATTCAAAAGCAACTAGAAATTGCAGTTTCGCTGCAGTTGCGTTTTACCGTCCGTTCTGGGCCTCAACCTCAATATGTGATCGCAAAAGGCCAGCTGATTTTTTTTAAAATTTTTTTTATTTTTTTATATGGAGTTTAAGTTTTGTCAGTGATGTTTATTTGTTTATACTTTTTTGCTTTATTTGACAGTGCCACACGCAGAGAAAAAACATTTTTAAAAATGGTCACCTCCAACAAAACTATTTTTAAGGAACATTTTTAAACATATTATGTTTAATTTAACCATATTATTGTCACCGACAACCATATTATTGTTAAATTGGTCCTCCATCAAGAAGCCACAACCATATTATGGTTGTCTCTAAACATGTTTTGGTTAAATATTACAATAATTTGTTTTTAAATTAACAATCGTGATTTCCTCTTTTCCAAGAGCAACATTCTATTGTTGAAAACCAACCATGCTATTATAAGTGTTAATCATATTTTAGTTATTATTAACTAAAACATGTTTGAAGGCAACCATAATATGGTTGTGGCTTCTTGATGGAGAACAAATTTAACCATAATATGTTTGTCGGTTACAAAAGAATGATTAAATTAAACATAATCTGTTTAAAATTTTTCTTTTAAAATAGTTTTGTTGGAGGTGACCATATATAAACATGTTTTTTCTCTGGGTGCAGATTCGATTTTTTCTACGAATTCGCCCTTGCGGCCTTATTAACCGTTTTTAAAATGAACTTAAAAATTTAAGTATTACCACACTAATCAAAAACCACAATATTATTGTCAAACACACACTGATCAGAATTTGCACCACAGAGTACTATATATACGAGCAGGTACTTACCTTTACTTACAATTTTAAACAAACTAACTGTCTGCAAAACCCTGGTTGTCACATGTTTTTCAAATCTTATCCCAAAATTGTAAATTTTTCTCACTAAAACTTGCAAACAATTAGTTTTTCATCCCCAAAAACCCCCTCTTAACTCTTACATTTTGTCATAAAATATTTGCTTTCCGGAGATGTAAATTATTTTCCGATCACAGAAAAAATACGTAGTATTCAAAGACTAATAATTTTTTACTTGTTTAGGTTACGAAAAAATAACATAAGTTTTTTGTGGAAATTTAATTTCCTAAAAGAATATGCCCATCAAAAATTCCAAAACTTTTTTGTAGTTTTATTCGCAAAATACAATAAAC
Organism: Pollenia amentaria; assembly: GCA_943735925.1. NCBI lineage: Eukaryota > Metazoa > Arthropoda > Insecta > Diptera > Polleniidae > Pollenia > Pollenia amentaria. The sequence goes on along the minus strand of OX031010.1, from coordinate 18,992,060 downwards.
AGAATAAATGCAAAACTTGGAAGTCGTTGAGCGTCGCGTAGAATCAAAATATAGAGCTGATCTTGTGAGCAAGGTTGCCAACTCGGCAGTTCAAAAAAGGCTAGAATTGGAACCAAAAATAGCTTGAAATGGCTAGATTTTTAAAATTATTAAAAACTGCATTATTTAACTCAGGAATTAAATATTTAATAATTTCTTTCAATTCAATCCATTTATTATAATTTTTTATTTATTGCGTTTTACACAAAAAAATAACAATAAAAAAATAAGTAGTTTCCAAATATTGTTGTTTTGCATTATGTATATGATGAAATATCGTATCAAAGCAATTTCTACGAATATAATCGGAACCATTTCATTTTAATATCGCTTTCCTTTAAACAATAATCTCTCTTTGAAGGAACTGAAGCATAATCTGTAACAATTAGGAGGCCAAGAAAAATTCCCATTTCATTCATCGTTTTTTTGGGTTCTCTTGTTCACCATATACTGTTTTTCTGTTTCTTTCATTACAAATCAGTTCTTCCAACTCATATTCAAAACCTCTGCAATTAAATAAACCATGCCTTTGATGATATTTACATTTTAATGATCTGGCTTTCTTTGTGGAACTTGAGGCAAAGGCAAACTGCTGCACACGAGGAATATTAGAAGGGGCTTACCTTATTTTTCACTAAATTTCTTTTTGGAGATTCTACAGATGATTGTGCACTAGTGTAGTTGAATTAGGCCTAACGCAGTCAATATTTAACTTTTCAGGAGAGTTATTTTATAGTCTTGCAATGTCTTTTCTAGCAATAAATATTCTATGTCTTCCTGATTATCATCGGCATTTGATTCGGACTTGCGAATTGAAATTATCATGGTTGTATAAGTAGTGATTTGGGCAAGTTTTGCGGGAGCTTACTTACATATTTATATCCATCAATACTTAGCTCTATGCGGTTCTATAACAAGTACCGTTAAAGGTTGCTAAAACTCTCCTTTGAGGTAAATGATATTGTTGCATTTATAAGTATGAAATGTATATCAACATCAAAGTTATAACAGCACATTTGATAAGGAAATGCCAAAAAATTACCATAAGGAAATATTACAAAAATGAAAAAAATAGCCATGAAGAAAAAAAATGGCTAACTCTTCCGGCTAGATAAAATCTAGCTATAATTTTATGGCTAGATGAAAAATAAACCGCCAGATCTAGCCGGAAAACGGCTAAATTGGCAACCTTGCTTGTGAGAGAGATTTTTTTGCCTAACATCCTGTCTACAACTGACATCAAACGCTTAACATCAAGACTAATATGATGTTAGTGTTCAGTAATGTAAGAGGTTTTCTCATGTTATAACACGGTTGTTAATGCAAATATTTTAACAACACTTATAACATCATGTTATAACAGCAAATCATGTCTGTTTTAGACGTGGAGTAAAAGAAAGTTTTGTGATGATAGCACTATAACAAAAATGTTTTTTTAAGCACCCTAATGCTCACGCATACGTAAGTATGTATGTATTTACACATAAAAAATCCTTGCATACTTTTGTTATTCTATAAATATGTACATATGTGCAATATTCGTTTATTTTTTAAAATACACACACAAAAACTGAATTAATCGGAAAAGTTGATTCTCCAGAATGCTCCCGGTCCCGGGTCTTACTATATTTGAAAATTTTCGATTTGTTTATTGTGCGGATGATTTTGCGCATTAACACCACTTTTCATATTTTGGGGACTTACAAGATTTTCATAAAGGGTGCGTTCGTAAATGCATCACTGCGCGTTTGGATATCAAGTAGTCACACGATTGCCGCACCAGGGTTGCATTTTATTGGTAAAAGTAAGCACAATATTGCCCTCGATTGGTAAATGAGGCCATTGATTGTGCAGTCACACGATTGGGATATTAAAAAGTGTGAAAATTGGTGCATTGGGGCAATCGTGTGATCCCAGCTTAAGACACGATGTATATTTTTAAGATTTAGTTAGTAGTGCTTTATTACAGGCATTTTACAACCACTCATTTTAATCTGGGTTCACATAACGGATGTCAATCGGGACTTGTTTTCGCAAATCCCGGGATTCCGCGATTTTGCGGGATTCGAGATTTTTGAAAGTCAAAAGATAAATGCTTTTTATAAATATTTATTAAAAAAACGTCTTTAAAAGAGGTTTACAAACAAAAGTTTTATAATTTATAATTCATTTAATATTGAAAAGTTGTTTAATGATTATATTGATTACTAAAATTTGTAAAAATGGAAAATTGTGATTTTTTTTTAATGAATGATTAATTTAATTAAAAATGTGATATAAAAAAACAACGTACGATTTCCAACAATGTGTTAATTGATTCAATAAAAAAATAATTAACATAAAATCTATATTTACTCAATTAGCTCAGTGGTTTCAAACTTAATAAAAAAAAATAATTAATATTGTAATTGAATAGAGCAAACATATGTATTTGTAAGATTCTATTAAAATTTTTATTAAATGAATTAATATGAATAATTGACATTTGAATTCGAAATTAATTAACAAAATAAATTTTTGTTTTTTCGTTTGTTTGGTTCGTTTCGAAAGACATTCGATTCATTAACTAATTTTGTTCTTTAATTATTTTCAGCACTTCTCAGATTAAAAATTTTACGTTTTTCTTTCGTTTTCAATGACAGTTTAAACGGAGTTAATCAAATAAATATAAAAGATCAATATTGCGTTCCCTACCCTCTCAAGGGTGAATATTTTTTTTTTATAAAAAAGGGAAAACAAAAAAAAATAAGTTAACGATTTCGGGATTCGCTAAATCCTAAAAATCCCGTGATTGAAAAATAAAATCCCGGGATTTTCGGGGTCGGGATTTTGGGATTGCCATCCCTAGTTCACATTATGAAACTTTTCTTTCAGAAAGTCTGATTTTATTGGTGTATACCAGACTTAAGTTCTTTAGCAGGATTTTCGAAGTGAAAATAGATTTTTCTTACTTTTCTTATGAATGCCAATACTTTTGAAAAATTTTTGATTGCGTTAATTTCAATAACAGGCAGAATATACTAAAATTTTATTAGCAACGGAAACTTAAAATAACAATTAATTTTCAAAACTTATTAAAAGCTAGTGATTTCTTACAATGACGATTTTTTCCTCAAAATTGGACGATTTTCGATCATTCATAGCTGCCACTTATGTTTATTTTGATTATTGAAAATGGAGGGTCTCAAGGCCTTTCCAATAGGTCAGCGCAATGAGCCAGATGTTTCTTTTGCTTTTTCCCTTAGGTTGTCAAAAGTTGTTTACATTTTGCTTATACATGTATGTTTTTGTTTACATTTTTTGTTTTTTTGCCACACATACATGCATAAAAAACACGTTTTTCCTTTTGTTTTCCCTATGTAGTAGTAAGATTTTGACAACCGCGAGGAAATTTACACAAACAAAATGCCTGTTGTTTTTTGTACTGCTGTATTGTTGTAGCGGTAAGTAGACCTATTCAATAGGCCTTAAAGCGTCTTACGTAATAATAACGCGTCGTTTTTTTTAAATGAAAAAGTGCATTCTTACTGAGACAAACTTAAATTTAATTACACATCAAAAAAAAAAAAAAAATAAATCAGGTCTAGTAAAGAACATAAAGTGATTATTTGTAAAGGATATTAAAGTTGGATGTAGAAAATTAGTTTTTTGACAAATTTCTACGTAAGTTTTTTTTTGTTAATTTAAAACTATAGCAACAAGATTCTCAGTAAGAGTGCACTTTTTACACATAGTGTAAGTTTTTTTGTGCAATTGGCAACTCTGAAATATTTGACACATAAAATTTGCGTTAGATTAACTCATATTTATTTGCATGCTGGCCCCAATGATTTGCGTTTCCGATAGATATATTTCCTATGACCATGAATCATTTTCGAATTTCAAAATCTGCATTCGACCTTTTTTAATTACTGTTTCTATTACATATAATTCCTTTGCATATATGTATATATATTAAACTGTATGGGATTCTCAATGATCCTGCAAAATCTTCTTGTGTTTGGCATAGAGAGGTCTAATTATTAACTTATTTTTTTCTAAATGTGGGTCTTTTTGCCGTCAAAGTGCAAATTTCAATAGTTCTTATGCACACTATTTGTTTTTCCCTATTGGGCATTTTGTTGCAATAGCTCGTTTTCAAATCACCCTAATTACATTCGAATGACGTAATTAACACCGATGGCATTCTTTTTTTTATTTCATTGGTTTAATGAAATAATTTTCTATATTCTGTTCAGTTTTTTTCCTTTGTTTTATTTTAGTATTTTTTGCTTTACAAATTAAAAATAATTTAACGTTTTAGATTTTATTTTTTGCACGTGTGGGTAATTAACAAAAGTGTTGCAATTTTTAAGGAAATCTATAAATTAACAAGACGTATTATTAAAAATAAAAATTGTAAGAATAAAAATGATTTAAAACGTTGCACGAATATTTGACACGAAAAGTATTTCAGTATTGCAATCAACTAAAAAAAAGTAGAAACTTGTAGAATTATTTATTAAATGTACAATTCATTCTACTTTCTCAATATTTTTTGTTATGATTTTTGATATTATAAATGATTTTGTAATTTCGATCGATATCGGCCATTTTTTTTACTAATAATCTAAATCTTTATACATTTATCTTTAAAACTAAAAGTGACTTAGATGCTGGGAGCATTCTCCTTTTATAATATCAACCATCAGTTACAATTGTCATCCGAATGGATCGTCTTAGTCTTTAAGGCCGGTATTCACTATCCTACATAATCGTACGATTCATTCACACGAAAATCTGACGGAATTCTATCCGACATAAAAAAATGTCTGCAAAATCTGCTGTCGATGACACACTATCCCACAAAAAAGATGCAAACTCAAGTGACTCAGCTACTTTACAAGAATATGCAACTCTGATCGCATAGAAAATATCATTTTATGAAAATTTTCATAAACATTTGCAAGTCGGACAGACTGTCAAAAAAATATGTCACTCAATTCATTTTTAAGCCACACTGTCATACATTATGAGCACACACGATTTTTTTGACATATCGTGCGACTAAGTAGGATAGTGAAAACCGGCCTTTAATAATACTGAAATAGAAAATAAACCCTGCAGTATTTATAATTTTCTTGTATTCAATAAAAGTCGAAATCGCTTCGCCTCACGATTGTTCGATTTTTGATTTCAGGCCTTCAAAAGTACACAAAAAAGGTTTATTAAAAAGTAAAATTGGCCAACATATCTTAAAACTAAATGTCAATTCAACATGAATCACCGATGGAATTTGTGGTACAATTGTACCATACATATTTGGTACAATCGAACCTTTATTGGTACACTGTACAATTCATCCTTTTTAGGTACAATTAAAAAAAAAAACAAATACCCACGAAATGGATAATTTCTTTGAAGTGGATTGACTGACTTTTCTTTTCAATATTAAAATAACATGCCCTGACCAGAACTACCAAAAATTGTATTGTTGTTAATTTATGTAGACACATTCTGTTATGTTAACAGAATAATGTTTACCACTTAACAGAACTTATGTTAACGCTTTTATGAGGGATAAATCCAGATTTCTGGAAAAGGAGTCAACGTGGGCGAACAAATATTATTAGAAATTGTGGACAATAAGTTTCTCCATCGTTTGCCATCATTAAGATTTCAAGCAGAGTGAGTTAAAGCGACTTATTCATAATTTACCCTTTAGAATTCTCTGGGGGATGAGTCCAGATTTCTGGAAAAGAAGTCAAAGTGGGCGAACAAAAATGATAAGGATTTGTGGATAATAGGTTTCTCCATCGTTTGCTATAATTAGGATTTTTAACAGAGTGAGTTGAGTTTAGAGATAAATCGAAAGGAACCGATAATACAGAATATCTTATTTCTCAGTCCTCTTCCTGGATTTCTCTTAACATACAAAATCTTTCATTATGCCATTAGAGTCCTGTACATGAAACAAAAAACTGTTGACAAAAAACACTTATTTAAAACGGAGATCAGTAACACCTTCTTTGTTTGTATGAATAAATATTTTCTATATTCTATTTTATATGAGACGAAACAAATAATTAAAAACACAATTAGTCAATTCACAAGGTATCCTAACATGTCATATTGTCAAAATGTCCTAATATTTCACAATGGTTTAAAAATATTGTTGTACGGCTCAGCCGCTCAGCGCTGGACTTTTCTGATTAATTACGACAGCACAATAAACACAGCAAGCAACGTTCTATTTATTTAAGACACTTTTTGTTAACAAACCAACAACAATATTTTTAAACCATTGTGAAATATTAGGACATTTTGACAATATGACATGTTAGGATACCTTGTGAATTGACTAAATAATATATGTCATAATACTACAAAAAATTAAAATTTTTTTTACATCGTTTAATCGACTGAAATTAACCGGCTTAATCGTTAATCGAAAAAAGCCAATTTTAAATTTACCTAACAGTTTATCGGGTAGTAATTAATCGGTTAACCGAATGAATACCCTAATTAGCACTAATATAATTATATCTTTATATCAAACTATAAACAAAATTACTAAAGTTTAGTAATAAAATTGTATATCACAAGCTTGAGCTATATGAATTTCACGATTATAGCTGAATCCTTTAATGAGTTATCCTGTTCACAAACGAAGGGTCTGCCAGAAATGACAGGTAGTGGTCGCAGTTTGCTGGTCTGACAGAAATGACAGGTAGTAGTCGCAGTTTGCGGATTTGACTAATTTTTTGCCCAACTTTTTTATAAGAAGTACCTGAAATTAGCATTCTTTCTCTGTTATGTACAAAGTTATGGTATTTGTCGTCATAATTTTTAAAATCGAATACTGTGGGCTAAACATATATAAATCTACATGGTGACAAATATTGTACAAGTAATGAATATCAGTTTTTTTAGGTGATTTTAATTCAAAAATTTTCCACACCAAACGTGATTTATAAAAAAGACAGTTTTTTTATATATATGTATTTTTATTTTCAAACAAAAATTTTTTCAATTGTTATATGAAATAAAGTTTTTTATTTAAAGTGTATGATGATTTACACAAAAGCAAAATGTCTTGCACAATTTTAATTGCACGTTCTGCGCAGAGGCTGCTTCGCTGAACTTCCTGAGTAGCTGATGGTTTTTTGATCCAATGCCTGAGAAGAAAACATTAATTTGCTTTCGTAAAGCCGGATAATGATTTTCGGAGTGTGGCGAAACAAGTTTTGTTGAAAGTATTATCAGAAAACCAGACTTCGCTCCAAGCATCACAAACAAATTTACAAATAGGATATAATTGCAATTGATATTCCGGAATAAGTATAAAAGGCAAAAGTGCCAGAATAGCTCTAGAAACGAGCATTACTGAGTGCTCAAAATTGTATATAATTGTACCGCTCAAAATTGTACATAGGGAAAATAATTATTTTTTAAAAGTATTATAAAGCTTGTACCAATTTATATAAGTATTGCATGTTACTCTTATATTACTTTTTTCAACAATTTTACACAAATGATATTTCTTCAAATTTATAAATCTAATGATAAAGCAAGCAAATGGCTATAGATCTCATAAAAGAAGTAACTGCGTTTCGATGCGATTTCGAATAAAAAAATTTAATGCGTCTTCATACGTTTTTATGCTCTTCCACTATGCTATGCCATTTTCCTTATTCGCAAAAATTGTAAAAATTATATTCCTAATAACCATTTACTAGGTTTCCTGATAAATCTCTGTCATCACACAGTAGCCGGCAGCTGGAAGCGTAACTCAATATGAGAATTTGGCGAATCAAAGTTTTGGATTACAAGATCTATTTAATTCCGTTTTAAATTCCGTTTGTAAATTTGAACGTTACAAACGGAAAATTCATGATCTTAACTATCGCTTTAAAGGTTAATCAAATATATCAGTTTTGATTTGCGACGAATCTGGATTTTAAGTGAATTATATTCAAACGTTTGATGGATTACGATTATCATGCAACTGCTTATGCATAGATAAAATATAGATTTTCCTTCTGTAATATAGTTAAAGATGAGGCATTGTAAAGTATTTTTCTCGATTTAAAGACATCTTTAGCTTTTTACGATTATAAATAATAACGAAATCTTCTAAATCATAAATAGCTGTTATCATAAATATAATCTTATCCGTATACACTCGAACCTTTATGTGAATATTTTTGTGCCCGAGCGCACTTTTGTGCTGTTAAGAAATATTTTCAAACGAAATTCTCTAAGTTCTCACATTCCAGATGTTCTTCTGAGACAACTTTATCGATCCTAGAATAATTTGGCTCTTACGATGGCAAAAGACAAAGTAAAAAACATAATTTAAGGAACTTAGCGGTCCGGTTGCCAATTCTCTTCACTACTTGTGGTTTCTTTCCTGCAGACAAGCGTAGAACTTCGCGGGTTAAGTATAGGAAGAAAAAAAGATGTTTAATCCGATTTAAACCCACAATGACGATTCTGAAATTATTTAGATCCAAAATGAAAGTACTAATATTATATATATATATATGTGTTCCTCTAACTCCCACTGGAGCATAGGGCGCCAATAACAGCTATGAAAGTACTAATATTAGGTTTCAAAAAATGACCTGTCTCCAAGCATAAAAAGTTTTGGTTACATTTAATAAATGATTGGACAGATTTTCAATTCAAAACATTCTCCTCAATGTATTATTAAATTTGCTTTTTATTTGCGTAAGACATAAATAGAAGGTTATCAACAATTCGGATACTCTGAAAGTACCAAAACTTTTAAAAAACTTTCAGTAAAATTTTCCTCATCTTTCTTAAGATGCAATTGTTTAAGAACTTTTTGTATCCAGATAGGTATAAAATGAATATTACCCTAATATCTTGCGTTTTTTGTCAACTAGAAAGAATTAAATTTTTAGAACGAAAAAAAGAGACAATTATTCTCCCAACAATGCTACCATACTTTCGTTCAATTTCATACATTTTGTAAACAAAGAAAAAAAAGGACAAAAGAAAACGAAAGAAATGAGAGAAAATTTGCAGTTACGGTCGACGTTTTAATTATGGGCTTAAAAATATTTGCCTGAAGTTGAAATCCAATTCTGTTTCATCATTTAATCGTAGATGACTTATGCTCTAAACCAGTGATGCCAATAAAAATTTCAAAATATGCCTACGTGTAAAAAATTCCCCTTCTTACCTACAACCAAAAAAAATTATGCCTTTACTAATCCCTTCGTTAAATATGTCTTGTGTTTTGCTTCAGGCAAACAAACACATACTCTGTTAACGTTTTGTAAATATTTAATTAAAGGATTTATTATAAAAGCGTTATTAACAACAACAACAAAAACACAGTGACAGAAACTCCACTATAAATCCTTTAATCTAGAGTAAAAACTAAGTCAAACTGCGTGTTTGATTTTCATTTCCTCATATTTTGTCCTTTTTAAAGGACTTAAACTTTTTTAAGAATTCTTATTTTAAATAATTTCTTTAATTTAAATATCTAATCGGGTAACCTAAACAAAAATATAAAAAAAAATTAATTTTCAAAATATATCCTTCCACATCCTTAAAGGTTTTCATTAAATTTTTTTAAAAATTCCAAATTGTATGATCTTATATCTCTGAGTTTAGATAGGTTAGGTTCCATGGGCAGCCATCGAGAGACAGCTCACTTGGGTCCTTTAGCGGTCCCTTTGTGATACCCAGCGCCAATGCCCATCCCGAAGAGCAGTTATTCAGATGGCGTCACTGCAAGGTTGAGCCAATTCGTCTTCCTAATGAAGAGAAGAAGCAATCTTAGTTCTATTTTTGATAGATCCTCTAAACAGGAAAACACCGGTTCTCCCAGGTATTTTTCCCTAATGCCCCGTAGCCCAGGGCATTGACAGAGAAAGTGAAGCACAGTTTCCTCTTCCTCCTCATCATGACAACTTCTACAGTAGTCATTGAATACCAGACCCATTCTTCTAGCATGAGTCCCAACAGGCCAGTGTCCAGTTATGACCGACACGATGGTCCTGATTTGGTTCCTATTAAACCTAAGTAGAGATTTGGTTCTCCGTTCATCATATCCAGGCCAAAGTGCCCTGGATGTGGAGCAGGTGGACTCACGGGTCCATCCCTCTTGCGCAATTCTATAGTTATCGCGCCGCATGAGTAACTTACAGTGAGCCATTGGAAGGCCAATGAATTGATCAATGAATGTTTCATCCATACGACCACCTTCCTTGGCCAGCTCATCTGCTACCTGGTTTCCCGGGCAATTTGAGTGCCCTGGTATCCAAATAAGCGTTAACTCCGAATGTTCAGCAATCTCATTCAAAGACATCCGACATTCCACAGTCAACCTAGATGTCGTATAGACACCCGCAAGAGAGACAATGGCCCGATACGCGATAATACTTTAGCCAGTTGGCTGCCCGCTTTATAGCCGAGATTTCCGCCTGCAGGACACTACATCCATCCGGCAGACGAAAGGAAACTTTAACGCCCAGTTCCTCTATGTAGAAACCTCCGCCAACTCTTTCCCCCTTCCTTGAACCATCAGTGTATACCCCGAGGGCTGGTTCATGGAAGGTGCTCATAACCGACAGCGCACTTTCGTGCGCTATATGTGTCGCATACCTCGCACCAAAGAAAGGCTCCGGGGTGCAGTAGTCCACTCCTTCAGGGACAATCGAGTATCCCATCTGAGTTTAGATGGTGTAATTGTTTTTTCTCGTCTATGTAGAAATTGCATTCATTTAATATTCTGGTTTAATATTCGCATACATTTTAACGAATAAGAGTGCGAATGGAAATAGCAAAAATAAGCGAATAGTTCAAATGCGAACCCGAGTATTCGGTGCCCCCTAATATATACGTACTGGTGTTGGCACTTGTTCAAGATTGCCAGGCTGTTAGGGCTCGTAGTAAAATACAACATTTTTACTTAAATATTTTTGCATATGAAAAATTTACGTATTTTTACACAATATATTGAACATGATATAATATTTTGAAAATTCCCTACATATGCCTTAAAATAGAAAATCTGTCCCTTTTTCCCTACGCTTTGAATTTTCCGAAAAAATCCCTAAAACAGGGGAAAATTTCCTACAATTGGCATCACTGCTCTAAACATTAACATAATCCAAGCCATCGTTCAAATCAGACCGGAGCTAAACATCTGTGTTATTGAACCTTTCGGTTCAAAACGACCTTAAACAACACCGGTTCTTATTGGATTGTTTTTTGAAGAGATTTTTCTGCGTTTTAAAAGTTCTTGTCAACGAAGCTTTTGTTTATTAACAATCCATCTGATATTAATAAATTATTTATATTAATTGGCTCAGTGAATGTTATTTAACTGAAACAATATTTTCACTCTCACACACATTTAGGTAATGTTGCATTAAGTTCTGTGACATTAAAAAAATATGTATGTATGAGTTTTAAGTATTTCAAATAAAACTTAATCGTGTGTTAAAGTTTCAATAACCCTTAAGCAAAATGAATAGTATTTTGTTAAACAACATTTGTAACATTTCATTCATATCAAATGCAAACATTAATTTCCAGCTGCATACTAAATAACATCTCTTTAGCTTCTTCTTACCATAATCTTTTCTCGCTCTAAGCCAACGAAATCGTGAATACGTAGTCTTTATTTATCTGTTATCAATTAAATGATGTCCAAGAAATCTAATGACTCATAGTTTAAATATTCTAAATTCCAAGGAACTTTTTTTAACGATCAATAAAAAAAATCCCAGGCAAAAGTGTCGACTGATATTGTCGCGTCTCTTGTGGACTTAAAAACGACGTTTTCAAATAAAGTTTCATAAAACTACAAGATAATTCTTATATTTTCTATATGTGTTTTGTTTTGTAAATGACGCGGTGCGAAAAGTTCAATAATAAAATTTTATAAAAAAACAAAACAAAAAATATACACATTTATTATCCAGTCGAGGTGGTGTACTTCAACTCATACCCGTTCCATGTGCATCTCAAACTAAAAAAAAATTACCAAACAAAGCATACACTCGGTCGGTCGCTCGCTCACTCACTCTTTCATTCATACAGTCACTCTTTTTACACACTTCAGACACATTCAAGCTGAATGGCAAAGTAGCAGTAACAAAAAATAATAAATGAACTTACTTACGTACGAATATTGTATACACTGAGAGAAAAATTTCAACCGATTTAACAAATTATCTCATAATGAAAAATATTTCCGCCAAAGAAATATGTGAAACAGAATCGTATATTGAAAGCTTAAGTAGAAGAAATAGAAATAAAAAGCAGAAATACAAAATAATAGTAAGATCGAGGAAGTCAGAGGAGAGAATATCAAGGTATATACATAGATAATGAAAATAATCAGGAAAAACAGATCTTAATGAAAAAGGATTAGGAATTTGTGAAAATTGATAGGAAGAAATGGCAAGAATTAGAAAATTGAAAGGACTTTTAGAGAATTGATATTGTTTATTCACACATGTTCTGAAATTACGATGATTTCAAATCACGAACGATTTTGAAATCACGGGAGGAATATTTTGGTGTTCTGAAAATCGCGAGATTTTAAACTTTTAGTAGTGATTTTCATTGTCACGAGTAAACAACTGTGCGCTTCTTTTTCCAGTGCTGCCACATTCATTTAGTACTTATTGTTGCAATTTTCCTTTATTTTTCAGCTTTGTTTATTAAAATTTAAGAAATCAAACTTCAAAATTGTTCTTTACTTTTAGTTTTTTTTTTAACAAATTAATACAATTTTTTATTTTTAATGATTAATTTAATGGAATAAATTAATGATATGCTACACGACTTTAACACGAGTCTTTTGGATGAACAATATCAGCTGAGTACTATAAAGAAAAAGTAAATCACGAAAAATATAATAAAAGCGTCTTCCTAATTTTGTAAATTTTTTAAGGTTCCTCCGTGTTAAATGATTAATTTGATTGCAAAAAACAAATAAAGTACAAATCGTTTAAAGTGTAAGTGAATTTTTTTTTAAATTTTAAATAAAAATGCGTAAATAAATGTTAAGTAATTTGAAATCGTCATGCTAAAAGCAGACCGGTCTTAAATCACGATATTTCAAAAATTTTTGTGCACAGATCACCGTTTTAGTGATTTTAAATCAAAAAATGATTTCCAGAACATGCCTGAATATATTAATTTTTAACCAAAATATCTACACCCACTCGTAGCTCCATTTTTTCATATTTAAGGGCATTCTAGCGAACATTGACAGAGTTCAAGTTTTCATTAGACAAGGATTTACCAAAGGTTACTTACAAGTTTGCTTTGATTTAAGTCTGGTTCTATTTGGGCTAGACTAAGATCCACAATTTTCGTATAAAACAAAGCTTATTTTTTCATATCTGCTAGAGTATCCGATTATTCGCTTTTGGTTTTGTTTTTGTAGAGAATTAATAAATTTTTGAATTTTAAAATTGATCGATTAGTCGATATGGGTTTTAAATTGTTCGAACTACTCATATAATTCGAATAATTCAAATAATTATATCCAATAAGTATATACATATGTATATTTATTAAAGTTATTTTTTAATTTTTTTTTTTGGTATTTTTGAGTTGTTAGTCCCTGTACTTTTTGTGAGAGGTGTCATGTAAAAATTTTTTAAACCAATTTATTATTCCTGGGAATCGAGTTCAGTTTAAATCGATGAAGATTATCAGTTACATTTTGTTTTATATCATCCTATTTTATTTCCTGATTTTACGAGAAGTTTTAGTAAAGATAAGAATAAAAGTTAAGATAAAAGTGATTTTTGTATAAACTTTTAAAACCGGCTTGCTTTGAGAATCTTTTTTATTCCACTTTAACTCGTATGCAGTGACGCCAATAGTAGGGAATTTTCCCTTTTTGAAGAGATTTTTTCGGAAAATTTAAAAATTTTTATATGTTACACAGTGTTTTTTTTAAATTTAATTTTTATATGTGTGAGTATTAATTATGTGTGAGCATATTAATTTTGTTTTTTTCTTGTTGGTAATAAATGCTTTTATAATAAATGTTAATTAAACCTTTAATTATATTATTTACAAAATGTTAACAGAGTATGTATTTGTTTGCCTGAAACCAAAAAGAATACATTTTTAACGTATGGAATAGTGAAAGGATAATTTTTTTGGTTGTAAGGAAAAAGGGATCTTTTTAAGACAAGTAGGTTTTTTTTTTTTGAAATTTCTATTGGCATCACTGCTCGCATGTATTCGATTTCCAGAACATGGCTGATAACTAATATTTGTTTTAATATTAATTTTTATTTGTGAATCTAACGATATTTCATATGGTTAAATCAAGCCGATTAGAAGATATGAGGTATTAAAGAAATTCAGCTTCTACACGACGCGTTCTACGCTTTTCCGATTCCTACGCATCTGTGAAGCTATACGTAGCAAGTTACACGCACAAAAGCCAGGGATGCCTTGACGCGTTAAATGCGACAAGTAGGTTAAATTAATAATTTTTTTAGTGTCTCAAGAGATTGGCTAAAAAATTACTTGATTTTGAAAAAAAAAAAATTTATTTTAACTTGTAGTGATGCCGCGTAAAAAGCGTTGAATGTAACTTTAAGCGTATAACTCAAGTAAGGCATGCAAAGCGTTAAAGCGAAAAAGCGTGGCTTAGAGTAAGGCTTCCAAAGCGTTAAAGCGTGGCTTAGACTCCAGCATACATCGCTTTCCTTTCCATTACTAACAATTTGCATTACCGTTCTCGCATGTCCAGAAATATTTCGAACGTGACTGTTTAAAAAAACAAAATTTGCAAAATGTCATAAATTATAACAAATATCATAAATTGATCATGCAGATGATCGAAATGTAACAGTTTTAAGCATTATTTTGGAGTCATATTTAGCGCAACCTAACGATGAAAAAATGTTTATTTTGTTGTAGGTACTGTTTATAATGGGACAAAAAAAAAACTGGGTGATACAATTTTTTACTTCTTAATAAAAAATAGCATAAAATATAATTTAAAAAAAAAAAAAAAATTAAAAGGAATAAACTGTCCAATCATAATGTTATTTGTATTGTTTGGTGTTGAATGGCATATATGTATTATGCAAGAAAATAACAACATTCAACACGCAAATACTTGAATTGATACAGCAAAAATGCGAGTATAATGTGATTTGAAAAATACTCGTAAATGGCTAGTAATATGACTGAAAAATTACTCGGAAAAGTTTCGCAAATAATTGTAAAACGCGGATCATAAAAGGCTCTTTCAGAAGGGCCACGGGTGGGGTACCAATTTCTCCCGAAAGAACAGTAATTTTCAACTGAAGTACGGGCATATAAATGTTTATTTTAATCGCACAGAGGAGTCAAAAAAGACTCGAATATGATCTATAATTTCATAAAATGCTGAATGGGTGTGAATATGTATATTTGTATCAACCCAGCCAGCAAAATACCTCGACGTTGTCTGACTCAGACATTTCTTGCAAATGTCTGAGTTCAGTCTTAGAGATTTCGTTAAAATTTCTGTCAGACATTGATTATACTCATACGTAGTGTTTGGCCGCTTTCTGACCGATTTTGCATGGATATATCGGGGGGAATTTATATACCGATATGTCTAAAGGATTTCTGATGGAATTCATATAAATGTGTAAGTTATAAGGTGTGTTTTTTTTAAAAATAACAATTCTCATTAAGTTGAACATGTTTTTATTGTTAAAAAAAAAAGATTACAAAAATGTTACGTATGTATTTACATGTAAATTCGTAATTATAAACTTTTATTTTGCAAGAATATAAATAAAGGTTTTCTTATATAAATCTGTGCAGTGTGGCCATTTTGTCATTTTTGCACTTAATTTATTTAGCATTAAAAAATTTTTTTTTAGCTGCAAAATTTTCATTTAGCACTTGGCATTTTATTTAGCATTTTTATAAAATATTTTTAGCTGTTTAAGCATTATTTTAAAATTTTTGACGAATAGTTTTATTGAATTTACTTAAATTTTTTTTATTAATTATAATAAATTTTAACTAAAAATAGTTGTACATAAAATAAAATTTCGTATGATAATGGAAAATTCTTATGTTATGAAAGGAAATATTAGAAATGCCCTCGTTATGTTGATTGTTAAAATGGTTTACCCTTTGATACTACGATATTAAAGTACAATGAGATTTCAGTTTGTATTTAGATAAAAATTCTAGTGTAAATATTTGAAAAATTTTTTTGCTTTAAAATGCTGAAAAAATAATAGTTTAAAAACTTTAACTTTTCTTAAACTGTAAGGGGACACTTATACGATGTCTTTTCAGATATGTCTGGTTTATTCATTCTGTTTTAAAGATGCCACCACAAACACGATGTTTTTCCAAGAATGTCTGTTTATATAAATACATAAATAAATATAAAAAAAATATGAAAAATCATATTAACATAGGTACATGAAAACTCATTTCGTGTCTGTTTGGTAACCCCTTTTTCTAGCCAGATTGCCTACAAACAAAACAAGCGTATTTGTTAGACATGTCTGAAAAGAAATAAATTGATCTAAAAGTTTTGTACCTATAGCATATAAATAAAATCGTTAAAATTTTGCATGTATCAGGGGTTTGCGGGCCCACTAAACTGAAAATTTAATCTCAACTACCTGTTAAATTTGTGCCACATATTTATATGTATCAGAAGCTATAGCAAAATCTACCCACCCACATCTTTAAATAAAGCCATCTGCTTCAATTTCGTTAAAAATAAATCACTAAAATGTATTTAGTTTCGAATAAAATCTCAATTTTTAACAAAAAGCTTTAAAAAATTGTAGCACTATTTTTAGTATTTTTAAAAATCATTTTTAGCATTTTTTTTGCCATGTCTAATGCCAGATTTAGCTGTAATTTTTTTTTTAAATCTGGTAACACTGAATCTGTGTGATTATTAGATTCGAATTTTATTTCATATTCTCTCAGATATCTATCAGAAATGCCGGCAAAAAAACCGAATTCGTGTCAACCACTTCATACATTTTTTGGACAGAAATCTGACAGAATTCGAATTCGAGTTTCTCTCAGATATCTGGAAGACGACGGACTATTTTGCTGGCTGGGAATGTATTTTTTATATATTTCTGAAAAATATTGGTGGCTGTTCTTGAAAACGCGTCGAAGGAGTGAACATTTACATGAAAACAAAAACAAAATTTACGAAAATTGTTTTTGTTATCTAAACACTTTTAAAATTAAATTAACGTGAGAGATTTAACCCGTTTCTGTCTCTTTTAAAAACTGTAAATTTTGTATGATAAACAAAATCAATTTTATTGTTAATTTCTTGTAAATTTGTTTTTGTTTTCATGTAAATTTTCACTCCTTCGACGCGTTTTCAAGAATAGCCACCATTAATTTTCATAAATGAGTTTTGTTTTTAAACCCATAAAATGTGTACACTATTTTTCCATGGAATTAATGGTCACCGTAGATATAACGCAAAATTTTAAACTTAACTCATAGAACTGAAAAGAAATTAGGGAGTGGGGTTGATAGATTTTTGACAACATCTATGTATGTAATATTTAAATCTCCTTCTTCCAATGTGGATCCAAAGATGTACGTTTTTACATAAAAAAATTAAATTGGTACTTATTGACATTGTTTTGGGCTCTTTGCGAAAGACCGCTCTGATATTTTTCAAAATATTATTGTTGATTGTGTGCCTTTTATTACTTGAAAACAATGCCCCTAATTTTTTTAGTTATCTATTTTTATTACGAAAGGTAGAAACTCGCAACATTTGCCTAAATTTTGCTAACGACAACGATTTGAAATTTTTGCCTGTAGTTCATGTTTTAATTGCAAAAGTAAAGCCTCTAGTACACGGCATGTAAAAGGCCACATGCGCATGTGGTTCTGACGAAATTTTGACGTCAATGCAAAGCCACAATAACCATTGCGTGTTGTGTGATGACGTCAAAATTACGTCAGAACCACATGCGCATGTGGCTTTTTACATGCCGTGTACTAGAGGCTTAAGGCATCAAGCTCACGCCACCAAGATGCAAACAAACACCAGTATTCCTAGCTTATTCAAATTTGTTTACTATAAAGAGAATGGGTGGTGGGTTACATTTTTAACTAATTACGCTTTGAGCAATAATTTAACTATGCAGTTCCATTTGCATAAAAAAATAAATTGTATGGAACTATTTTATTAGTATTAACATTTTATTTTGCATTAACGAGCTAATTTTTTTGAGTGTATCTACTTAATTTGAACGAAATGTCTACGATAACTTTGAACTGTGTCTGCCGTTTTTGTTGTTGCAATTGCTGCTGCTTTTGTCGTTGTTGTTAGGGCATGCTTAATCAAGAGCATACATAAATACCAGGGATGGATAATACGATACAAGTACTACTTTATTAACGCTTCCTTAAAATTTGCCCGACTTGTGTTTTATAATGAGTTTGTTATTGCATGACTTCTGAAATATTTTGATAAAAGGTTGTAAAAATTTTAATTATACAAAAGTTCTTTTCTTTTTATCCATTATTTGGTTATTTTTACCTAAAGTGCGTCAGGTTTAGCTCTGAAAAGTGGGTTCTTCTGTGCTTAAAAATCATAGCCCAATTTGATTTCATGTTACGTAATTAAAGTTTTCAGGTATGTATGTACATTAGGAATGTTTCTGCTAAATTTGAATCCTGTCGGTCCTCTCGCGTCAGCCGAATATTGTGAAAAAATTTTTAGACTTTTTTAGTTTTAAAAAGGCAGAGATCTAAAATTTTCAGCAAATTTGTATATTTCTAGAAATGTACACTCTTGCAGTTAATTTTGTGCTTCCAACTAATTTTTTTTTTAGAAAATTTGTATACATATGTATTGACACTCTCGTGCAGGTGTTTTGGCACTTTAAAAAAATAGACGAACATTGTTAATGTTTTTAGCAACTAAAGCGTACTTTACACTGTCACACAAGTCTTACGTATTTTGACGATAATGCATCCCTGATCTTATAATTGTTCGAAAGTTTACAAAAAAACAATAGCAAATTATCATGACATGGTTGTATTTTCTCAAAATACGTAAGATTTGTCCGATAGTATAAAGTAAGCACAAGTAAGATGAAAACTCTGTTATGTTATTATTAGCTTTACGGTATTTTAAGAGTATTTTCTATTTTAATTAACTTTTACCATCTCTGAAATACATATAAGACTGACAGAAAAATATAAAAACCTGTTTTACATTTAACAAAAAAAAAAAAATATATATATATATATACATACGTATATATAAATAAATTAAACAAAACGTACAACCCAACCACACATCACAATCGCCACACCAGCCAACACACAACTTAACACAGTTCGAATGCAAACAAAAGAATCAAAAATTAAAATAATAAAGTCCGTAATAATAAATGTACCAACAAATTCAAAGATCACCAAAAATCAACAAACAAATAAATAATTGTCGTATTAAGCTCTAAAACAAATATTAGAACTATAAAATCCAAAAATTGTGTTTAATATGACAACAATAAAGTATTGAACGTTATAACATAATTTAGTTGCTGAAGATATTTTCTATTACATATTTTTCTGATAGGAATGCCAAACAAGAAATCACGGTACTTTCGGGCTTCTCGGGAACTTCAATATATATAAAATCCCGCAATGAAAATTTTCCTTGACTCGGACGCAAAAATCAGGCTTAATTTGACCAATGGCGGTTTAAGAAAGAATCTAACGGAATCAAATCTCTAGTTTACATTGCCTTAACGTAAGATGTCCATGCCCATAAATCGCTCTTGCAGAATATCCTATGTGGTATCAGCTTAGCAGCACGTAGCGACGTCCTGGGGAAACCACTTGTCGTGATAGCATGTCCTACGAAGTTCTTAAACGAAGATAGACCGTTGATGCCGGCAGCAAAAAATCCACACTACCAAAGTGCCTTTTTCGAAAAACATTGGATGCTTTTTGATCTCATGTGTGAGAATTTGTATGAAAACCCGAAATGAAAATATGTATTTAGTTAAATATCTTAATTAGTAGGTCGCAAGTGGTCAAGTTTTATATACCACTGGATGCTGCTACAAAAACCCTTTTCGATGATAACAAATTTTACTTATGTATATCGTCTTGGAGCAAAGTACAAAAATATTCGAAAAACTGAAAAAAGAACCTTTTTTAAAAATGGTCCAGCTCACGGATGGTCAACGCTAGGACCAAAATATTTTGGGAATCATCATAAAACATATCAAGCTTTATTTTCAGAGGGGTAACTAAAACACTTTTTTCGGCTCCATACAACTTGAGTCGGTCCAATGTACATATATATATTTATTAGCGTATTCCATCAGGAACATAAGCTGTGTACGTAGAATTTCCATTCGTTTCTATCTGTTGCAATGTGTCTGAGTTCGTTGAAAGATTTCTTTGTCTCAAGGAAAATAGTGCGACTCCAAGTGGTCTTATTTCATCATATAGCTTACAGAGAGTGTGGCCTAGCCAGTTGTATTTTCTTCTTCTGATTTGCGTATTGATGTCTTCGTGCTCAGAGATTTGTAGTAGTTGTTCGTTTGATTTTATTCTTGGCCACCATATTTTTAAGATATTGCGCAGGCCTATGGTTGCGAAACTTTGCAGTTTACGTTTAATGATTTGGTTTACCATCCATGTTTCAGTGCCATATAGAAGTATCGATTTTATACAGGCGTTGCTTTTCTTTGTTTTTGGCGAAAGGGCGTTAGAAGACCAGACGTTTCTCAGATTGTAAAACGCTGCCCTTACTTTATGTATTCGCATATCTACGTCGTCAATTGCGCCGCTATCGGATGTGATGTTGCTTTCAAGATAACAGAAATTATTCAAATGTTGAATTGGGTTGTCGTTTAGAGTAAATGTTGGTGGTTGAATACTTTTTACTGCAATACACTTTGTTTTTGCTGTGTTTATTCGTAAACCAAATTGTTCTGCTCATCCATCTTTCTCTGCATGTTGTCTTTCGTTGTGGCAAGTAGGAATATCGTCAGAGTGTGCCAGTGCGAACCTCCTCTCCTGTTACTGCATGATTTTAGATCTCCTTTGTTAGGACTTTTAATTATAAGACTTTCTTTCCATTCCTGTGGGAATCCACATTTTTTGAATAGAGGCAGAAGATAGTATGCGCAGATTTGTAACATTTGGCGGGTAGGTTATCGATGCCGGTAGCTCTTCCGTATCTTAGCTGTGCAATGGCTTTTTTAATTTGTGCAGAGTGGGAGGATCTGTGTAGATAGTTGTTAATGGGAGTGGAGTTCTGGTATCGGTTGCTTTATCACTTTGGGAAGAGCTGTCTGCATTACTGGGATGGTTTAGGGCTTTCTCAAAATATTACTTCCATCTTATCAGTTGCTCATCAATTGAAGTTAGCAAATTTTAATTTTTGTCTTTTATAGGTATATTTGTGTTGGGGTTTTTACCGGAAAGCTTTCTGATCACGTTATAAATAAAACTTAATTAAATTTTGAACATGATTACTTAAAAATTGTAGCTTTTAAATGTGAGTCTTATAGAAGAAATTTTAAGTTAAGGCTTGAAATTCCCCAAAACTAAAAAAAAAATTATGTCCCAGGAATTCCCTTGACATTTTTCACGAATGGGAACTCTGTTCCAAAAAATGTCATTTAAAATATAAAAACTATTATGTTGCAATAAAAGATTCTTTATGTGTTTCCCATGCATAGCCATATAAGAATATTTAAATTTTCCGTGCTCAAATAATTTTGAAAACTGTAAAAGCGGAGAATTTTGCTTCATCAAGAAGAGTGCTATGCAATTCCACAATATTATTGTTGAAGTTAAAAGCAGAAATGATTTTTATGAAATCACTCATAAAGGTTGGTCTCGACGCTTCAAAAATCGTGAATTTGAAATTGGGAACCACATGGACAGAAGATGGAAGCCATCGAACCCTAAGTTGAAAGCAAGGAAACTTGAATCACATAAACAGAAGTCGGGAGAATATCATAAATGCTTCTTCACTTGCGCAAATAGAGAACATTTTTTGGATCGTTTTGTAATTGGCGGTGATTAATGTATATAAGTAATATTTAAGGAGGTCAGTGGGCCAAGTCAACACCAAAGCGAAATATCCACTATATTATGTAGTTGGTGATATAGAATTTATTATTATTATTATTAATTATCGGTTTCGCGCCGTTTAGGTGGCGCATAGTGTTGTATAACATTTCTTTAATTTATCAGGAAATTGGAAATCCAATTATGATGCCACCATATGCTCAGAATGTTTCTCAGGCTTCTGTTGATGAAAGCTTGGAGTTTTTTTGTTGCTTCTTCCGACACGGGCCATGTATTCGCAATTTGCATCGCCATACTTTGCGTAGGCTTGCAAAAGCAACTTTTGCCTTCCCAAGTCAAACCTCGATATCTGATTTAGCACCATCGTCTGTTGTTGTTAAGGTATGTAATGCCTTGTATCAATAGGCTTATTATTGAGAAAGGTGCGTTCATTATGTTTTTTTTTGCCATTGATGCGCAACTGAAATTTCTCAGCGCATGCTTGCAGGCTGTTCAGTTTTTCCTGGATATCTACGCAATATTATCAGCATAAGTCAAGTCGTTAAAATGTTCCAAACTTATTGGGTGCCAAAGGATGCCTCTGATATGAGTGGCATCTGTGCTTGTTCGAAGTATCTCAAAGATTACTACCAGAAATATGATCGGTGAGAGGATACTTTCCTGTCCAACACCGCAAACGATATCGATAAGGTCAGAAAGTGCTCCTCCATGCAACACTACATTGGAATGACGTAAACTCGGCCTGTATTAAGGCGGACTAATTTGTCCAGGACTCATTTTCTTTTAAAAGCTCTGATGTTCCAGGCGATCAAAAGCCTTCTCGAAATCAACGAACACCAGATGTAGGAGTTGTAGAAGCTCAATGCCCTGTAAGTTTCGGAACTTAGCATCAATTTTGCTTGCTATTCGGTGTAGAATAATTTGGCAAAGGACTATCAGTGCCAGACAGAGCAGCATGTTGCCTCTCCAGTTATTACAATTTGTTGTCGCAACTTTTAACGGGATCTTTACCAAAGTTCCTTGCTTCGATTCAGACGGAAAGGTGATATAGAATGGCGTTTTGTATAATAGTCTGTTAGAACATTACCAATACCATTTAATCAGAGCAATGAAAAGTCTTCAAAAAATACCATCAAACTTAAAGCAGTAATTTTCTACCATGAAATGTTTGTCTAAAAATTGCTGTAGATCAGATCCACTTTTAAGTCCAACTACTGTCCCACTTCCTTTCATTGTCAATAAATTCAGATTGTTTTGGCTGGAATGCGATTTGCTTCAGTTGAAGAGACTGGATGGTATTATTGATTCCGCATGTAGATTAAAATTCGCCGAAAATAAATATCAATCGATATGCAACTTGCAATTATTCATTCCTGCGGTATAAACTTTCCGCAAAAAATGTCAATATCCCTGTTTTAATAATTTTTGAAATGATATTGCCTTAGCTGTTGTTAAAACCATTTAAAACAAGTTGTTTAAATTTTTGAGAGTAATAATTTTTATTTATATGATAAATTTATGTAAAATATACAAACGCTGAAAATATATAATTGTTATATGGATATAATAGCATCTTATAGCATCTTTTGGCGGTGTCAGGGATGACGATTGCCTAGACCTTCAGGTAGGAAGACGAGTTTTGAGGCATTACGCTGATGACGTGTTACAGATGAATGACAGAGAATTAGTTTCTCCAAGAAATTCAATACATGTTTAAAGCATTAAATATTCTGTTCACATGCTGTTGAACATTTGCACTAAAAATAGACAGCACTTAATAAAATTTGTTAATAAAATTCGTTATTATTCGACCTTTCCACTTTGTTATTATTCGACCTCCGCACTTAAATATATTTTATCTGTTCTAAAGAATGTAAGTTCAGAAAGCAGTCTTTAAGCAACTCTTTCTATAAACGATAAACTTTCTGCTTGTTTCGGCCGGCAATTTTTCTCTTTCCACATTCCTCCCATTACACATAAAAATTCCGCATGAAATTGTTCTATTTTTCCCGAAAAATATTCCCTTGCGAAACAGAAGAAAGTTATAAAAAATTCTAAGTAGGATTTTTGGAGGCATGATAAAAACGAGCTTAAACACATGGGGTCTCTAAATAATTGTATTACCGAGTGGAAAAAATGTTTATTAATATTCTATTGTATTTGTTATTGCCCGTTGGTGTTACAAAAATAAAAAAATTGTTTAAAAATTATTTCAATTTAATTCATGTGATAATTGAACCCATTAGTTTTTTATTTAAAAAAAAAATTAAAAATTTAATTTTGATTTAATTAACATTTAGTTGTTTTAAAATACATTTTTAAATAAAATATTAATTAAATAACAAAAAATCTTAATTGATTTTTTCGTTTAAAATAAAATAATTCAAACTTGTAGAATTGTTGTTGGGAATTGTCAAAACCTGAGCTATATTTAAAGAAATCAATTAACATTTTGTTTGAGACGCAAAGTTTTTTGATAATTTGTTTAATTAAAATTAAAAATATCATTTATTGAAAAAAAAATTATTCACAATTTTAAAATTTTTCATATTCAATATAATTATTATGGTAACAGGTGCAAAATCAACAAATTGTTTGCTTGATTCTATGAATTTGGTATGAATTCGGTGATTAGAGACGATTTTTAATTTTTTCTGTGTACATAACGATAAATAAATTTAATAAAGAACTTGCAAGGCTGATACCTTCCTAATTTTAAATTAATTTTTCTTTAACTTGCACAGCCACAACAAAAAATTCATTGTACTCGTAGATAAGCAAAACAACACTGACACTTATTTATTTTTCTATTTCCGCGGAATTTGTAATTGGAGGATTTTTTTCTCGAGAAAAGTAAATGTGTTGCGCAGGAAATGGATATCCATTAACTGATGCTGATGAACTAAGGGTGCGTTACCTTTCTCCAACCACTGGCATATTTTAAGGGCGGCCCGGAACCATTAGAGTCAATGCCAAATCTTCCTAACATTTTTTTATATCTGCTGGGCCGCGTTGATTAAAACCTCAAGCAATGTCTTGATTTTATTTCATTAAATTAGCTATTGCTTCTAATGGCAATTCGCATATTTTTCTCTTTTATTCCTATAATAAATATTTTTTTTTTAATTAACTAAATTAAATTTTTTTATTTTTAGATTTTATATTTTTATTCCTTCCGTTCGTTTTTTGTTGTAAAACTTGAACGTTAGCAAAATGAAGAATAATTTCTATATTGCGGTATTAATAATATGGCAATATCGTAGTGTTAGAGATGAAGCGGAATGAATAATTGCAAATTTTAATCCCGCACAAAAATTGCTTTCCTAAGTCGCGGAACGGAATAATACCACCCATTAAAACTTAATTCGTTTATGTACCTAAAAAATTAGTAGTTTTTTAAAGCGGAATCCCTTTTCTTTTTTGCCCGAAAGATGGTAAGGAATTATCTTATTCGAAAAAACAGTTGTAAGAATTCTCGAAAAAAATATACTTTTGTGATTTCAAGGACTCTTCAGATGGGAAATTTTTTGGAACTTCTTCTTAAAGCTCTTTAACAAAAGCTAATTTTTTGGGAGAGGCTGTGTATGACCTTCGAAAAAAAGTGGAAGAGCTGGGCCCAAATTATGACATTCGATATAAATCGAAATACTCATTTAAATTGTATTTTAATTTGCCCCCCTGAACTTTGTATATATTTATTAAGAAAGAACTTAGATTTTAACATCATTTGAAAAATTCCCAGAGTTTATGTAATTTATCAGCCTGTTAAAGATGAAGAATGGAATGAATTAAGACAAAAATAAATAAAATTTATCAACGACTTTTAGGCAAGGGCGTGACTGTCATCTTATTGTCCGAAAGTTTCGTGATAAAATGTTTTACATAATAAAATAGGAATAAAAAATCTTCTGAATTCAATCAAATTCTGGAAAATAACCAACTCAAATGTTTCTTAAGATAAATTTTCTTAAATTTTTAACACGATTTATTTTCTGTAATCTTTAATGGTACGTCGATAATGATGATCGAACTTTTATTGGGCTCTAATGTCTTAAACTCAAACATACCAAACGATTCTGTTTTTTCTGATTAAGCACTTTTTATTGCATAAAAAAAAATTAATTTTCAATAATTGGTGACATCTTTGTTTTATATATTTTTTTATTCTTAATAAAAAAAATTCTTAATGTTTAATCAGAAAAAACAGAATCGCTTGGTTTGTTTGAAAACTAGTCTAAGACATTAGAGTCCAATAAAAGTTCGATCATCACGGAAATAAATGGAAAATTTTATGCACTCTAGAAAAACTCAAGGGAAAAACAGCGATAACTAATTTATATTAGATATTTTCTCAGATTTATATCCATTTGCATTCATACATTTTTAATGACACAAAATATTTCCGGTCGTTGAAATGCCTCAAACTAAATTTGTATGAGATACAGAGATACGTCTTTTAACCAACACTTTTGGAAGATTAACAACTCAAAGTTAACATTAACCCGATCGATAATTATGTTGATGAACATTTAAGCATTTATCTTTAAGATACATTGCATTCCTTTATGATCCACGGGTTAAATGAGTCGTTGTTGTTTGTTGTGTGTGTTTGGTACGAGTACACTACTTTTTACAGTAGAATACGAGTACAAGTAGATATCGTTTTTTACAACAACTTCACAAGAGTTTAAGTTAAACAAAAGTTGTTTAACTTCTTTTTTCGTTGTTGTTGTTTTGTTTGTATTTCAAATACAATTACTCACTGTTATTTCTTAACCATGACATGAATACTTCTACGCTACCATCTACATAAACCAAATTTATTTATAAATTCCCTCCAAGCAATTGGTAGAGTGTTTTTCGATTGTCTACGAATTTTAACTACTTCGTCACATTTGGTAGTTAAATAGTAGATTTTTCGGAATTAAACAACAACAAAATACGGTAGAATCGCATTATGAGTTCTTAAATTATACTTTTTCGTCACTTTAGTGAGTTGTTCAGATAATTGTAACAGTTATACAACTGCAACAATGGCACAATTGAATATTTCACATATTATATTGACTTCTTCGCAACGATTTGCGGTTTAATAGTGAATATTACAAAAGCCAAATACGTAAAAGAGCACAGTTTGTATTTAAGTTGCCATGTGATCGGTAC
Organism: Pollenia amentaria; assembly: GCA_943735925.1. Taxonomy (NCBI): domain Eukaryota; kingdom Metazoa; phylum Arthropoda; class Insecta; order Diptera; family Polleniidae; genus Pollenia; species Pollenia amentaria. The sequence goes on along the minus strand of OX031010.1, from coordinate 18,964,784 downwards.
TACGTGCGTGTAAAATAATATTAATATATAAAATTATGTAAAATAGAGTGAAATTTTTAATATTTGAAAATAGAAATAGTTATAGTATTGTACTTAAAATTGGGACTCCGCGGAATCCAAATGTTACCGAAAAAAAAATGTTCACGTAAAAATGAGTGCACAAAACTGCCCAAACTTATTCTTCGGTTAGATTGGTTAAAGTTTTAATAATTTCTCATGCATATTTTTTTTAGAGCAAATGAAAATGAAATTGAAAATAATAATTTGATAATTATCTTTTTTAAAGGATATTAGTGATTTTTTTTAAACTGTCTGTTTATTTAATGACTTTAAAAATTTTAGTGTGAAAATTGGTGTTTTTGTTAAATTTTTCTAGTGAAGATCAACAATAACTTTGAGTGAAGAAAGTTTGTAAATAAAAATTTGCAATAAAAAGATATGCTAGTTATAATATGATGAAAGTTTACAAAGTTAGTGTTTGAACAAATTTGTGATTTTGTGTAGTTTTCTTTAACAAAATTTGTCCACATTAGGTTCTTAACTTTAAAACATTAACAGCTATTTTGATTAAATGTAACGTAGATTTTTTAATATTTGTTTAACTTTAAGCTCATTTTTTTATATTTTACTTAGATTTCCCTTACAAAATCAAACAAAGATAAACAGTAAAATTACCCACTTTTTTATTATAAAGAACAATAAGAAAAAATGTAACTTCAAAAGAGTACTTTTTGGAGCCAACAGCGATACTACTAAATATAATTGATATTAAACTTCCAAAGCGCTCTAATTCGTCATATAATATAGACACTAAGTGGATTCTTAAAGTAAATATTACCATAGTGGGACACTTCTTCCCGAACGATGTAACTACATCAATAAGAATTGAATAGCAAAAGCGATAGGTTTTTGCTAAATGGAGAAACTATTTAGATTATTTTTCGATCGAAATTGTTTGCAGGGTTTGTATTTTTATTTTGTTTTTTTTTTTTAATGTACAAAAAAACCAATCTCCAACAAAATTATTAACCAGGACAGTAGAACTACCTAAAAGAAGACAATAAGTTTGAACTAAAAAAAAAACACATACATACATAAGTATACATATGTAAATTTGAAATAAATAGTAAATCAGATAGCACCTCAATAGATAATTTTTGCTCGTATTTATTTCAATACTTGTACCAGAAGAAATGTCAACAATCGAATTTGAAAACTGAGAAAAATAGAAAATTGAACAACAAAGGCTATCTAATAAATAGGTACAATAATAAAAAAGAAATTCTTGAAGTTTTTTTTTACACATTTTTTTCCTGACAGCAAAAGGAAGTTGAAAATCCTCAAAGAATTATAAGAACAACAAAATATAAATTTCTAAAATACAGCACGGTTGCCAGATTTGACAATTTACTAAAAATGTTTATGATGTTTAGAATTCTAAACTTCTGATGACAATTTTTATCATTTCAAAATTTCAAATTTTGGATAAAAAAATACGTCAAAGATTAAAATATTGGTAGCATAAATAAGTTCTCGCTTTTTTTCAATTAAACGTGTGGCTACATCTCTAAAAGAACTGCTAATTTTCTGAAGTCAGAAAAGTATCAAGCCAGTTTTTTTAATAATTTTGACGGACAAATATACTTAAGATTATCTTTAGAAAGGGGGAAAAATATTTGCCTATTAAGTACCCCATGTATGAACACCAACCAGTGTTACCAGTCAATGGAAAAATTCCGATTTTTTCCTTCACGATTTAAACGTTTTTCTTGCATTAATCTCTACAACAAAGTTTGTTCAAAATTTATTAGAAGATAAAAATTTTTATCACGAAAATTTATGATGTTTTTTTTTTAGAAATTTTTATAAAAACCTAATTTCCTAAAGATCTTGTTTTTGGAAAAATTTGTAAAACGGATAATCAAAACTACAGAAATTGGTTTAAAAAAAAACGTTGGTACAGACAAAAGTTTTAGAGACAATAACGTCTGTCCTGTCCTGATCTACATGTGGGGATTTTTTCCCTACTTCTGGCAACCCTGATACAAGCACAAAAAAAATGCAACTTTAGGACTTGACTGTCTTGAGGCATTTATCGACTGCTTAAAACAGAGATTTTTTACCTTTTCAGCGCAGAAGTAGCTTCTGTTGAATAGCAGAAGTACGGGTGATTTGGATATAAGCCAAAGTCACCTCACTAATAACCATTCGTTTTTATTAGAGTATGTACTGGTAATGTGGTACAGTGGCTTAAACTAACAAATCTAGAATAAAGAAAATAATCTAAATGGTTTGCCACTCTCAAAAAATTAAGAAAACTTTGATCTGTTTTATTTTTGCAAGTCAATCTAAGTGTCAGTTGCTCGAAATTCGATTAGCAGTGTAGTCGACTTTTTTTGAAAAACTATGGTTTGGTAAAGTAGTTCACTATACCACCATATCACTATTACCAGCATATGGTGTACCACATTACCTGCACATTTTTTAAAGTCGTGTCTAATGGGATTTCCAATATTTTCTTAAATATCTCTGAAAGTGTGGATTAAATATTTTTCGCAAATGGATTCGTTAGAGCCTAACATATGAAGCCTGTAAATTCAATGAATTATATTTTAATCGGACAAAAAAAGATTGTCGATCTAAAAACTAATAGGTTTACCACATTACCCGCACTTACTACACTGTGTCTTCCCGTGTTGCCAAATATGATTTTGGCCTGCTGTTCTCTACAAGATAGTTGCTAATTTTAAGCTGCAGGCAAAGCCTTATGTTTTGAATCGATGGAAAAATTGTAAGACTGACCGAATGCAAAGAACAAAGCGGTTAAAGTTACACTTTCCATCCGTTGCTTTTAATAGGTCCATTTGTTATTCCTAATCACAATTCGGTGAAAAAAAAATATTCTCAGGTGTAGTTAATATGTAAGACATGTGTTCGACGCCTCCAAGTATCTGTTTATGTGACAACAAATTTTCCTACGCGATAATAAATTCCAATTCTTTTAAATGAAAGCAAAAATAATAATACAATGATTGGATATAAATAAAAACCACCACGTGATCTCCGTGGGGTCTTCGCTAATATACAGCACTGGGCCTTTCTTAACCACTGGGCAATGGGAGCCTGTGGTGCCTAATTAGCCGCTAAATTTTGAAAATCTGCTAATTTTCCAGATATGCTTGAAATGGCAACGTCAAGATGTAGCTGATTCTCAAGAGCCAAGACGAACACATCCAAAGGTTGTTTTGAAACGATAAAAACAAATGTAAGCTATACAGACTAATGCCCGTAATATCTACATAGAGATATCTGGCCGTGTTCGTACCAAACAGTTATCTTTACCTATGCGGTAAAACTATTTGGGTAATTTCAAAGTTAATTTTGCAAAAAAAATACATTTGTATTTTTATTAATAGTTTGAATTAACTGTCAAAAATCGATGGTGTAAAATACACTACAGTTAAACCAGTAGGTAAGACATACTTGTTAAAATTATGAAAAATTCGTTACACAATAGATATCTATACACAGCTAGATATCTATTTGTAGAAATTACGGTCATAAGTATTTAGGCTTTAAAACTTTCCATCCACTATTTGTTAGTAGGCCGATTCTTTTCCCCAGTTCAAAGTCAAAACACCCATCACTTTGTATACAAATTCGGCATTCGACACCTTCCAGTATCTGTTTATGTGACAAAAATTTTTCTTTATAACAAAAGGAAGTATTATTGTTAATAATTCTACAAGATCTCTCAAATTTTCATCATATACAAATGACTAGAGATAATCATATTTCCCTGTTGAAGCTGAACACCTACTAAAGTTTGATGACTATAGAATGTGGGAATTTTTTCTTACTCATAAATTATTTATAATTATATTAACCATTTTTTCGAATGTGCTTCTATGAGTTGTATTTCAATTTATAAATCTTTTTACAATAGTCTTATTCCCTCAATATTTCACATACTTTTTTGCTTAAGCCAACCTTTGGTTAACATTGAAGCTATAGATATGTACTTATACTTAGGAATGACTTTTTGATGACTATGTTAGCTGCTGTTTCGTTCAAGCTTTGGCCTTCTCAAGAAGTTCCCCACAACAAGTGTTTTTCCCTTAAAACAGGATCTTAAGAGATTTCACTTGTTTAAATAAAAACTAAAATTTTAATCTCTCAAACAATTTAGTTACTAAAGTGAACTGTAAATAAAATTCTAATAAATTAAAATAAAAAAAAAAAACGTAAGACATGCCATGCCACACAAAACTAAGACAATAAGAAAATTATTTAAAAAGAAAGAAAAAAAAAAACAAGAGAAAAAATATTCCACTACCCAAAAGTGACGCACAATTTGGGTCATTTACCTGAACTGATGTCGCACATGTTGTTGTCGTTAAAGTAAATTTGTTGTTCCTATAAAAATTCAAAGCAAAAAACAACAACGAACTTAACAAGCCATTTGCCCGCTTGAACGGACGATCATTAATTTACTCACTTTCAGCACACTCTCTAAAATTTAAGTACTTGTTCCCCTTATTATGCTATTTGTAAAGAGAAAAATATTTATAATTTATAAATTGTTAAATATCTTAGAAAATCTCTAATAAACTAATGAAAGTCTTTCAATTAAAAATAATTAATAGAACAATGTAACGACAAATGATTTTAACAAGTCTGATCACTTTTAAATACTTGTCCGTTTGCACTTCCGGTCGGTGATACCAGAATAAGAGCAAGATTTTCAAGGTTAACAACTTAGATAGATATAATTTTGTAGTGAAATTTTGGTAAGAGATAAGAAATTGTATTAAAAGCTAAAACTTGTTCCTATTAAAATTTATAATAAGCGCTCTAGAATTTAAAAAAGCTATATCGTACATGGAAGTAGGTACACGAAGCATTTCCCATTTATATTAATACTAGCTTAACCGGGTGCACTTTGCTACCACTATCGAAATAAAATTGGTAAGATTTTTTTAAAAAGAAAAGCATCTTGAACAAAATTTGAATGATTTTACAGTAACCGTTCAACAGATATACAGAAATTTCAAGTGTCTTCGTAAGGGATGTGCCATGCCTACTTTTCCCATTGAACCTTCGAAATATGTTGTGGGTTATTATCTAAGTTATTTGTACAAAATTGGAATACTTTCACTATTACAGTACTTAAAATACGTATAAATCTTTATTGCCATTGTATAGAAGGTGCCACTCCCGCTAATCCAGCCGACTTTTTGGAAGATGTCGTGTATTGATAACGTAGTTGTTTGTTTCATATTGGAAAACTCTTACTGTAACCGTCCTCCAGATATAAGATTATTCATATTTTTATTGTATGGTTGGTGCCACGCCTACTTGAAAATTAAAATATATTAATAGCCTATGTTAAGCGCCGGATAATCAGAAAATTACTGTGAAACTGTCAGGAAAATCGGCTCAGTAGCTTAGGAGTCTGTAGAGAACAAACAAGCATACGCTTTTTCATTTATGTATTATATTTTTATTTTGAAAGGTATAGTTTACCATAAGAGTGGGTCCTACAAAGCTTGACAACTTTTGTCTTCAGATATTTTTATTTTGGAATTTATAGTTTACCATAATAGTGGCTTTAACCACATTTGAAGACTCTCGCTGTAATAGTTCTTCAGTTATGCGATATTAAACATATGCTTCCTATGGAGGGTATTACTCCCCCTGCGCCTACCCCTTTTATTTATATTTTTAAAGATATTGTTTTCCATAAGAGTGACTCTTACCAACTTTGAACATTCACACTATAACAGTTCTTAGGATATGTGATATAAAACATTGGCGTCCTATGGGGGTAGCACTTCTCCTGCAGCTTACTTACTTCAATTTCGATGCTCAAAGGATCCTACTACAAAAAATTCAAGAAAATTGGTGCAGCGGCTCTTAAGATATATGATACTTAATATTGGTATCCTATGGGGGACCACTTCCCCTGCGCCTATCGAAAAAATAAGTAACCTATTTTATTTTCGGGACTCATGTGATGTTACTGTAAACATTTCGGTTCAGTCGTTTAGGAGTCTATAAGCCAACAAACAGACAAACATATTTCATTTATATATATAAAATACTGCAGTCTCATAAAACGGCTTCCCTGGAAAAATATCTTAAGGAACTTGATGCAACTCTACAAACAGACTACTCATTATGGCGTGCAGCAAGAAGTCTCAATAGACTAGTTATATCTAAGCCACCATTAAGAAACTCGAATGTAAGTTGGGCAAGAAATGATATTAATAAAGGAAATATGTTTGTTAATCATCTGAAAAATGTATTTACCCTTAATATAGCTCACGATATGGCAGTCGAGTCACCGACTGTAAATGTTAGAGCACCTATTCCCCTAAGATTCGAGTTTAGAGAAATCAAAAAGGCTGTTTGCGATTTAAACACCAAGAAGGCACCGGGTATTTATAAGATCAGTAATAAAATGCTTTTTGAGCTACCAAGAATAGCAAAGAAAACTATTCTTATTATATTCAATGCTATTTTACGCCTTCAATACTACCCTCAATAATGGAAGATTTCCTTAGTAACCATGATACCGAAGTCAGGAAAGGATCACACAAAAGTTGCGTCATACAGGCCTATTAGCTTATTATCTTATATCTCAAAGCTATTTGAGAAACTACTAGTGTCCAAATTAACGCCGATTTTAAATGAAAATATATGTATTCCAAACCATCAATTCGGTTTAACAAGAAAGCGCAGCACAATTGAACAAACTCATCGAATAGTAAATGTCATAAGAAAAGCCTTTGAAGAAAAAAATATTGCTCAGCACTCTTAATCGATGTGTCTCAAGCTTTTGATAAACTCTGGCATGAAGGTTTACTACTGAAACTGCAGCAAAACTTACCAGCAAACATTCACAAGCTGTTAGAAAGCTACTTAGTCAGTCGTCAATTTATTATTAAAGAAGGCGAATGTTTAAGTTCCCCACAGCCAATTAACGCTGGAGTTCCACAAGGCAGCATCCTGGGCCCTCTATTATACTTAATTTATACTTCGGACTTGCCAACAAACAGCTACACCCATACCTCAACATATGCGGACGATACAGCTTTTCTAAGCGTACACGCAAACTGTCATGAAGCATCTCGTTACTTACAGGATCATATATTTGAACTGGAAAGGTGGTTAAAAAAATAGAGGATAAAAATCAATGAGCAAAAATGCACACATATAACATTTACATTGCGTCGGAAACATGCCCCCCTATTAAAATCAATAATCAAATAATACCCCAACACTCGCATGTAAAATACCTCGGTATACATCTAGATCGGCGTTTAACGTAGAAATGGCATATAGAAGCTAAATTAACTCAAATGAAACTAAAAGCAATTCAAATTAATTGGCTTATTGGAAGAAATTCTGTTCTTAGTCTCGATTGCAAACTTCTACTTTACAACTCTATCTTAAAGCCAATTTGCTGATACGGTATTCAGTTATGGGGCACTGCCTCGGCTTCTAACATCGAAAAAATTCAAAGGCGCCAAAATAAACTTCTTCGAATAATCACAGCCTCCCCCTGGTACGTCAAAAACTCAAATATCCACAAGGATCTCAATGTGCCATAAGTAAAAACTATTATATCAAAATATGCAGTAAAATATTTAAAAAGGCTGGAACTGCACCCAAATCCATTAGCTCGAAATATTTTAAATTATGGGGGCCACACTCGCTTAAGAAGAAGAGACACTCAGCACTCACCCATTCAGATGAACGATAAACACCTACATACATATGTGAAAAGAACCTTGATGACGAAATCTTTTTTGTCTGGCACTGGCAGGACTTAAAGCAAATATTAGGATACGATCTGATTAATTATTGTTAGTTCATATTTAATATATGAAGATTCAATAAATAAATACTGAAAATAAATATATATATATATATATACATATATATATATATCGATTTTATACGTAAAATTCTTAAAATTAAGACAATAATTTTCTTAAGAGTCGTCGTTCGCGAGTGCGTGTAAAATCGTGTGTGACATGAAAATTTAAATCATGTACGATAACGCACGCAAATTGTCTACTTTCATCACGCTCACTTTCTCAACCGTGATTAAAATTTTAAGAAATCACAATACCGAGTGACAAATTTACATGAGGCGCAGACCTTTATTCTAAACGCCTAACAGACCAATCTAAATCTGGGCTTCAATCATAACCTTTTCTTGCATCCCAATAAAATATTGACCTTCAAACGTGGCACGTTTGTAAGAAAGAAATGGAAAAGCTTTGCTTACCATCTCGCGGATGACATGAATTTAATATGGCGAGTTCCCACTTTGAAGCATTACATTTTTGACACAAGGAGTGCTTTATTCAACGCATATAAAAGCCGGTGAGTGTACCGATCAGTGCAATTTTTTGTTCTTACAGTTATTCTTTAATATTCTCCCTTACAGACCTTCTTTGCAGTAATGGAATGCCGTGGCCCTTTAAATGTTATTTTTTAATTTATTAGAAATTCGTTCACTTACCTTCCTGCTTCTTTGTATGTCTTATCGCGTGGCGCACAAATGTGCGTTTAACTTTTTAAAATGTGACACTAGTGCTACGCAAATATAAAAATTTTTTTTTGTTATACATACAGTAGATCAATAAAGTCTTTGGACAAACATGAGAGTTGCAAAAATTTTTAAATTATTTATTTGAAACTTTTTTTTTATTAAGTATTATTTAACAGTAACATATAATACTTTATCGAGGCCTTATCGCAAGACAAGCTTAAGAGACAAAAACACAATTTTACAGGAGATTTTCGGTTCAGAGCTGTAACTTTTATAAATAAAAAAAAAAATTGCTGACAATTTTGTTACACCCAGTTTTTAAAGAGTTAAACACAATATGCTATTGTCAGGACTGGATCAATTTAAAACAGATAGTCTGTCTGATTTTTTTTTCTTAAAATTTGTTATTATTATGTTTAATAACTGTCATTAGTTTGATTTGGTTTCATTAAAATGATAATATATTTTGCATATTCCCGTCCTTCCGCCGGCTTTTAAAGTAGAACCTATTCCCAGGATCGAGGTTTAAATGTAAAATATAAATACACTTAAGATTAATCCAAGTTTAGTTAAACGTTACTAAAGTTTTTATACGTAAAATTTTTAAATTTTATTTGAAACTTTTTTAACAATAACATATAATACTTTATCGAGGCCTTACCGCAAAAAAAGCTTAAGCGACAAAAACACAATTTTACAGGAGATTTTCGGTTCAGAGCTGTTACTTTTATAAATAAAAAAAAAAATTTTGCCGAAATTTTTGTTACACCCAGTTTTTAAAGAGTTATGGCCAATTTTCAGGATTGACATTAAAACACATTTATGTTTAAAATCCTTTTAAATACAAAATTCTCTTCTTCACTAAACACTTAAATGAAACTTAAGTCACCGATGTGGTACATTTAAATTCAACTTAAGTTTCCATTGGATTAACTTACAAGGTAGCCTCAATATCACAACAATACAAAAACAACAGACAAAGTAATAACAAATAGCTGTTTTTTGACACCACCTTGTAAATAACTACACTTTTTTTTTGATATTTTTTGTATTTAGTAGTGCTACCATACTTTTATCTTATTTAAATAAGACTTTTCATATAAAACTCAAAAAATCAATCTGTAATTAAATACGATTTAATTTTTTATGAAAATTAACATAATATAGATTTAAATACTATCCTGAAAATTGGGCATTAAACACAATTAGTCAATTCACAAGGTATCCTAACATGTCATATTGTCAAAATGTCCTAATATTTCACAATGGTTTAAAAATATTGTTGTTGGTTTGTTAACAAAAAGTGTCTTAAATAAATAGAACGTTGCTTGCTGTGTTTATTGTGCTGTCGTAATTAATCAGAAAAGTCCAGCGCTGAGCGGCTGAGCCGTACAACAATATTTTTAAACCATTGTGAAATATTAGGACATTTTGACAATATGACATGTTAGGATACCTTGTGAATTGACTAAATATGCTTTTGTCAGGACTGGATAAATTTATAACAGATAGTCTGAACTGATTTTTTTTTCTTAAAATTTGTTATTATTATGTTTAAAAACTGTCATTAGTTTGATTTGGTTTCATTAAAATGATAATATATTTTGCATATTCCCGTCCTTCTGTTGGCTTTTAAAATAGAATCTATTCCCAGGATCGAGGTTTACATAGAGCCACCATTTTTAAATGTAAAATATAAATACACTTAAGATTAATCCAAGTTTAGTTAAACGTTACTAAAATTTTTTAATTTCAAAGAGTTTATTTTAACAAAAATGGCATAAAGTTTGGAAAAAATATATAACAAAAAAAAAAAAAAAAAAAAAAAAAAAAAAAAAAAAAAAACGGCGTCAAACATGGATGTGATTTAACCCATGCAGCTCTGCTTCGCTTATGAAAGCAACCACCAAACCATCAACAGAAGTATCTGAACATACTCACTAACTTAAGTATTTGTACACCATAACAGATAGACCAAAGGCTGCACTATGAAATAATAAAAACAAATAAAAATTAAAAATGTAAAGGAAAAATTAAACAACTTCATGGTAAAAGAAAAAACAAGAAAAAGTAGCAAAACAAAACTACAAGAATAAAGGAGCAAGCAACGCAGGCACTACACACTCAAATGTGAACAATAGGGGGAAAGAAGGAAAAAAAACAAAGTAAAAATAATGACAACTACCCAACTTCTTACCTAAAACACTGCACAATCACAGGCACTGCAATGAAAAAAAAAGAAAAATGTACCAGCTAGAGAGGAGCCAGCCAGCCATCCAACAAACATCATGATTTTATTGAGTTTCTTAATGATGCTGGTGGTGTTGATGCTGTGCAACATTGCAGTTTTTCAACTGTCTGCAAATGCTGAACGCCTAATAATAATGAGGCATAAAACACCTGGAATGGGACAGGAATACGATGCAGAGGCTTATGTGCAACATGCTGCATGTTTATTTATTGTACAGCAAAACGGGATACTTCTTGAAGCTTTAACAAAATTGGGATTTTGGTGGCAAGTTAATAAATATATTTGTTTAACAATGAAAGTTGCATGCAACATATGTTGCAAACAGCTGCCTGCTGGCTACATACAGCCAGTCATGTTTTTTTTTTATTTTCGTGTATTATAAGCAAAACAGTTATAATCATATAAAATAAATAAATAACTCCATATTATCCGCCATACTTCACACTCGCAGAGCAGCTTATTTGCTCTCTTATTATTTTCTTATACAATTTTCTCTCTCTCCATTTTTCTTAAACCACTTTAGTACCACACCAGGCCTGGATAATTCAGTAATATTGTTTTTGGGATTTGCTTTAAATAAAAAATACCGTGGTACACCCTCACGATGTAAAATTACCTTTTCCTAATTACACACTGCTCAACAAGTTATATCTGCTAATTCACTTAAGAAAAGTGAACAAACTGTGGAACATCCCCCGCCGAAAAATGCGAAACAAAATATTTTATCGTTTCTCGAAAATTCAGAAAAAAGATGTGTCGAAAACTATTAAAAAGATATTACGTCGTAATATTAGAAATGCCATAATATACCACTTGAAGGCGATGAGAAATTGCACACTTTGAGAACGCATATATCGTTGACGGAGACCAAAATTTACTAACGTTTAAAATGTTTTTTTGTAGTAGATTAAAGAACACAGGTTGTGTGTTACTTTAATCTATTACAAAAACGACAAAGTCGAATACGACAACGTAATAAGGCTGATTTTTAAATATTATCTCACTACTTTTCTCACCAAAAATTTTACCAATATAGGGTTTCTGTAAATTGGTGACTAATTTTCTTACCAACTTAGAAACAACTGTTTGTTTCAACTTATGGCATTTTCGTTTCATTTTAGACATTTCAATCGAACCGTTTGTCGACGCGTAAGTTACAGAACATGGGTACATCATAACATTGCAATTTGTAACGGAACATTTAAAGCACAAAGGGTTGGATCTTAATTCGAAACTGTTAGGTATGCATAGGAATTTACTTTAACAGGAGGGACAATACTGTGTCAACGGGCTTGCCCCGCAACTCTCTTGTTGCGACAGATGTCGCTGGTAACAACAAAAATGTCTATCAGCTTCTCTAGTGTGGACGTCTTGTTTAACAACATTTCACTACTTCACGATAAATTGATCATATCAAAGAATATTGACTTACGAAACTTTAATAATATTTCTATCAGCATTTTTATTATTTTTCAAGTAAATTTTTAAGTTAAGATTATTTTCTCTAAAAAGTACTCTGGATAGGGATTTCGGTAGCATTCTAAAATCTGAATTTTCCATCCCTGTATTACACTCAATTTCTGTTACATTTTGTTTCCCATTTCTTATCATCGGCTTTACTGTATTGTGTCGTCTACGCGTAAAGTTTAAACGACGATTTCTTGTTAAAGTGGTGGCTCGAGTGTGGAATATTCCATTTATTGCTAGATTTTTTCTATTAATTTCTGTATTTCTTGTATGTCGTTTTCTACTGTGTTTGACATTTTCATGAAATTACTTTAGTTTTTGTTTACATTTGAACTGACATGATGATCTGATGTTAGTTTTCTTACTTTGAAGTAGAAAGTAGCTATAAATGAAATTTAAGGAGTTTAAAATTAATTTAATCTTATTATATAGGGTAGATATTTTATTAAAAAAAACAAAATCCTTTACCTATTTAACATGTGAGTTCTGATTTATGAAAGGGAGTTGTATGCTTAAATTTAAGTTTCAAGTGAAAAAAATATAACAATGAAACAATTTAGAATCCTCTATTCGGCTATGCCGAATTTTGGATGCCTTTTACCAAGGACCATAATAGTGATCTGGGCTGATGATAGTAAAATTTAAAACAATGATGAGCATATGAAACTCTTATTCTTTTTAAGTTATGTAACAACAAGCTTAAACTGTTTTTGGCATTTTGGGGTCCAATGTAGGGCCATAGCGCGAAAAGCTGGGCGGATGCCTCAAATAACACGCACACTATTGGCTTTCAAGACGTCTATTGTTGTTGGTTTATCAGCATAAAACAGATATTTCACGTAGCCTCACATAAAATTGGCATGCCCATTCAATAATCCGGTTAAAACTAAACTTTCCCCAGATCAATGTCAACCATATTTTCAAACAAAAAACTATTTATCAGCGTGCTGTAACGATCTTTATTGACCCCTACGGTAACACCGTCTGCATTTTCAAAGAAATGAGGTCCGATAATACCATAATCGTGTGAAGGACGTTATTTTTCTGGATGTAATTGAGTCTAGAGGGTCTATTGCTGATTTGTCTCATAGCATATGCGGCAATTTTGCTGAATTAATTAAACCATTCATGCACATAATTGTGCGCCATAAAAAAACCCGAAGTCGTCTATAAGTAGCTCGAATTTTCAGAGTTAATTTGGTAGCGTTGTTTAAGCGTTAATCTATTCATGATTATTTTCCAGAGTTACCTGATCATAAACGTCAAAAAGTTGCGCAGCATAACAATTCGTTTGACAGCTTACCCTTTCGTAATATAAGAGCAATTATGGTTTTGATCGTCACAAAATTAAATGCCATGATTTCACGTCATATACAATTTAGTTTTTATAAGCTTAAATGTTTTTTGAGAGTATTTTAATGGGAGCTATGGTCAATTATGGACTGATGCAGACAAAATTTTGATAATTTATAACAAAAACACTTTAAATGTTGACAGTGTTAACGAGTGTCGGCGATATCTGGGACTGAATTATATCATCAACTGATTTCTAAATTTGTTAAATTGATAATGCTTGGGCTTAAACAATATTACGGCTCTTGCTTCGCAGAACAATGTTAAACTTTTAATCAAATCTTGAAAAATTTATTGTAAAAATTATACATTTTTGTAAAGTTACGCCAATTTTAATGGGCGTGCCAACAAAAATTTTAACTGAACTAAAAATATTTCGGTCGGACATATAAAAAATATTCGATTTCCCCTTTTTTTAGTAGCAAGCAGAGTAGGACTTTAAACTATTTAGCCCTTAAATATTTATTTCCTTCTTTTTTTCTCGAAGATTAATATAGTGGGCGTCACCAGAATTAATGACTATAGTTTTTGTGTTTTCCATCACCCTTGCAGAACTTTCGGCGATAGGTTCTCGCATTTCTGACGGATTTTCTTTTTAATGACTTAGTCTTATTGACAAATTCTCTTGACTCCAAGAAACTCCACAAGAAGAAGTCTAGAACAGGTAAATTGGGCGGTCTTGTAAATCACTAAAACGATAGATTATGCGATCCGGTAATGCCGCCCTCAGAATTTCGGTTAAAGATCGTTCAGTATGCGCAGTTGCTCCATCATGACGGAACAACATGCTTTCCTGTCTAAATTCGTGCAGTTAAGGTAGGAGAAAATCGTTGAGCATGGCTCTGTAGCTTTCGCCTTTGACATGGATCGTTTGGCCCTCGTCGTTTAAAAACAAATTAGGCCCGATGATGCCTCCAGCGTAAACACCACACCATGCCGTAACTTTTAACGCGTGTAAATGATCTCTGTGTGTTAAACGTGGTGTTTTTGTTTTCCGGAAGCGAAAATTCTGCATATTCACGTATCCACAAAGATGAAAATGAGGCTCGTCGCTCATGAGCATTTCTGATGAAAAGTTGTCTTCCTCGTCGTTTTGAGGGGTCTACGCTCGATGGCTTATTAACGTGTATTTAATATCTGTTTACTTCACAAATGTTAAAGCAGAACTAACATTTACACTGCTTTGCAAAAATTATAGCAACTTCCGATTACTTTTGCGCCACCCTGTATTATGCCTAAATAGTCTTTGTTTTAACAATTGCACCAAGTAAAATTTAATTCGAGCAAATTTTTAAACGAATTTTTTAAGAACTTACCACAGTTTTCTCGAGCTTAAAAAACAGTCCCCAAAAAATGCTACAAAAGATTAAAAAACTACAGTTAACAATTACCAATATAAAAAAAATCAAAATATATTTAATCTACCAGTAGTCTAATAATAAGTCTCAAAATAAGTATAAAACTCGTTTTTAACATTTCGATTATAAATGGAGCAATACCAAGCACCTGGTTGGGAAGCTGTGCTGCAATTGTTGCTATTTTTTTCTATAGTTTCACACTGTCATAAAAAAACCCTTTTTTATTTAAAAAAAATTGTATAAGAAAAAAAAACGTCATATCTAATGCTGAACAATACCACAACCAGTGTTGCCACATTTTTTTTTACAAAAACTGGCAAATTCCAGAAAAATCTGTTATTATGGAAAATACTGTCCTTTAAAAAAATTTACCAAAAAAAGATAAAACCATACTTAACCCTCTAACCCTCCCAAAACCAGATCATAAATGTTCATATAAGCCGTTGTAAAAGTTAATTTTTTTTAAATATTTCATTAAACAACTAATCAAAGTATTACTCGAACTTAAGTTTGTGCAAAACTTTTTGATCTAAAGCAACACCAGTTGGTTTAACTGAAATGTTAATATGAACCTGAACTTACGCGGAATTTTTCATTTTTATTAGCTTGTGAAAAAAGTGAAATTTGTGCATCGGAGGAAAGATATTTGGAAGTGATTAACTAAGTTGAAAAAATATCTCGTAAGTAGTTTAACGTCTCACTTTAAATATATTTTCTTTTTTTAAAGAAGTTTTTTGTTACGTCATAACCAACGCTTTTGCTTTATCCGCCCACAGGCGGACTGGGGGCATTTCCGGTAACGTAACGCCTTTTTGCCGATACGTTAACGATACTCAAAAAGAATTATCGGCGATACCGATACCAATACGAATATTAAATTTAAATTCAAAGTAAAATTTAAAAAACTCGAGTAGTATTTTTTTGTTATACAAAATGTTAGTGTAAGAGATTAAGGGGTTAAAAATTTATATTAATATGATTTAAAAAATAACGATTTTGATTTTATGGTAATGTTAACAAAATATAAATTTTTATAGAAAAGAACAGTGTAAGAGATTATAAATATTTAAAATTTAAATAAATATGATTTTTGTTAAAATTTCAAGGTATTCCCCACTTTGGCGGATATCGCAAATCCGTAAAACTTAAGGATTTATACACCAAGCGGATCTAACAATATAAGGAGATCAAGGTATACCTCGACTTCTTTGGCAGAACCACAGCTCAGGATGGACAATGGCTGATCTCACTCGGATTTTCTTATAATTTGTTCTCAAACGCTCCAAAGGCCATTTTTAGACTTATCAGAACTTTTACTAAGGCTCTAATCATGTAAAACGCAACGCAAGCCAAAGAATTATATTGAAAGCACAAACAATGTCACAAATATTTTATAATTTTGTTTTTACTTTCTACAGAAATTCACATTGCGTTTTAAAATTTCAAACGCTGCATATATTGTGGCGTTGAAAATTTTAAAAAAGGTACATGAATTTCAGTAGAAAGCAACAACAAAATTACGAAATATTTATGACACTGTTTTTGCTTTCAAATGTGTCATTTTTTTAGTTGTTATGCAGTGACAGACAGTAAAATATCGCCGATACCGATATATCGGAAAACCTACAGTATCGCCGATATATCGGAATCTGTATCGGTATTGATTACATCCCTAATTATTATGTTCATATAATATAGTGGAAACCAGAGGAAAACATCAAAAAAGCTCTTAAATATGAACATTTAACAGATTTTGGCATTTTCATCGGAAAAATTGAAATTTATTTCGACGGAGATGACATGGACCATCCGGATTTTCTTTGCTCTACTGGTGAAAAAGAGATTGATCGGTTGGTCAGTTCTCCTAAGCTTTTGTAAAATGCCATAAATGTTACCATTAATGTGTCTTTATTACTCAGCTTGAACAGAGTGGCACAGAAAATATCCCTTATGCTAAATCTGTGCCGTTATGGTGTTCAGCTAAAAACGCTTATGCTATGACTTATAGTAGCAACTGACTAAATCAAAAAGTGTTTCGTTCAAAAGGTAACGGTAATAAACCCAAGTCAATGGCTTGAGAAATTAATTGCAGTTTACTAACTCAACCTCAAAATATTTTAGAATTGTCTTATTTGACTTGGTTCGCTTCAGCTCTCATCACTCCTTTTGATGCTTTGTCTCAAAAAAATTTGATTGTATGTATATTACACGGTAAACTATATTCTGTTTTAGTAACCATATATTCCAACTACAAACTTTTACATGGCAAAGTATTATGATTTTTTGGAACTCAGCCCAAATAAATGTCAACCATATTGGAAAAATTAAATAAGTTGTTTAAATAACCAAGAAAATGCCTTAAGGCGGTCTATATACTTTAACCTGTAGCAGGTAAACGAGTACCCTAATAAAATAAACTAACTTCAGACTCGTGTTTTCACCCTAAAATTATTTTGATATGATTTTTTGAAGCCAACCAAAGTATATGGCATTCTAGGGTTAATTAAGTTTTATTTAAGCAAAAAAAGCAATAATTTTTCTATTTTCAGGTATGTGATGGAAATCAGTTTTGGTCACAAAACGATTTAAACCGATAATATCGTATTCATGACCTAATAAACTCAACTGCAGTTAAGTTTATTATTATATATCTTAATTAAACTGTATTTTGAACAAAAAATTACTTTATCTTAGAAATTGATTTTAAATTCGCTTGAAATTCATCACTACGATCGATTTTCATTACATACCTGACTCTTATTAAATTTTATTTTCATATATTTTGTCGAATTAGAATAAATGCACACGTGTTGATTTTAAAAGCCAGTACAAGTTATATCATTGTTACATTCGAATAAATATTTGTTAATCATATTTGGGTTTATCAAGCCCTAATGTCCTAAATAATATTTTACAACTGTTTAAAAAAAATATTGTTGTTTTTCAAACAAAATAAAAATTTAAATGCTGTGTTCATTGATCCGTCATAAGAGAACAGTAGAAATCTAAGTTATAAGCAGTCATATGTATATATTTCTTGTAATTATTTTAAGATATATGACTTTACAACTTTATGACTACCTTGTGAATCACCAAATTGTATTAAATTGTTTCTTTGAACTTATTATTCGAATAATTAAAAAACTGCAAGACTGTTTTGCACTTCAAAAATTGCAAAAAACGGATAAATCTGCACATTTGGCAACGCTGACCACAACAGAAAATCTGAAACAAGTTTGATTATAAATCAAACGAAAACGATAACAGGCAATACAAACTGTCAGCCAATCTAATTCCAATCTAAATTCATTCAAAAGCAAACATTGTGTGTGTGCGTGTTTGCTTCATTTTTTTGCTTTAAAGAATTATAATATAAAAATCAAAATAGATTCGCAATTGTTATACTGTCTAATGCTGTTGCCACTGTCTGTCAGTCTATTCGTTAACACATTTTAAATACATTTATATATATTTCTCAAAACATGCTAATTAATATTGAGTATGTGGTTACGAGTATAAATGTGAATATATTGTATAATATTTTTTTTTAATATTTTTTAATTCAAAAATAGTTTTCTTTATTATTTTATTCGATTTCGTAAGAGTTGTGATAAATATGATATAATTAGGGCTATTAAGAGTGCTTTACTGATACATTGATTGGCAACACTAAAATTTAATTTGGTGCTTTATTCGGTTTGAAAACAACTCTGGGAAATTATTGAAGATTGTAAGTTGCCAGACGTTTGTCAGCTGATTGATTTTTTGTAGTTTAATAGCACAAATCAGTTTTAAATAAGATGTGCATATATTGCGTTCAAAATTACTTATTGGTTCAATATTAGACTGTGACCGATACAAAGGCGAATCTGCGCCTATTTAATATACAGATTTAAGATTAAGGCCCTAATCATGTAAACCGCAACGCAATGCCAAAGAATTTCATTGAAAATAATGTCATAAATATTTTGTAATTTTGGTGTTGCTTTCTACAGAAACCCATGTACCGTTTTAAAATTTTCAACGCCACAATCTATGAAGCGTTTGAAATTTTAAAACGCACTGTGAATTTGTGTAGAAAGCAACAACAAAATTACAAAATATTTATGACATTGTTTGTGCTTTCAATATTATTCTTTGGCGTTGCGTTGCGTTTTACATGATTAGGGCCTCCGGGTCTTCGTTTTTTTAAGACAAATAGAACTTCAGAAATGATAAGCAGTCAAACGAACTGTTATATTGCGCTCAATTTTTGCATTTTTGATCAAAACACTCTTTCAAATCATCATGAAAAGATTTACGTTTGAACAACGCTACCAAAGTATTCAAATTTACTTTGGAAATCCGTCATCGATTCGCGCAACTTATAGATGGCTTCCTCATTTTTATTGTTATTGGAACTAAACACATTTTTTTAAGTACCATTTTTATTTTATATCTACTTTTTTATTTTATACGGGCACCCCGTTTTAACCTATCATACTCTAAATTATGTTTAGACTATGTCGTGACCAACATTACAATATTATATTTTACATCAGGTAGACACATGTGACACTTAAAAAAAATTTACCTACGCTGTCAGATTTTTGGCCACCCATTA
The DNA here is from genome assembly GCA_943735925.1 of Pollenia amentaria. Taxonomy (NCBI): domain Eukaryota; kingdom Metazoa; phylum Arthropoda; class Insecta; order Diptera; family Polleniidae; genus Pollenia; species Pollenia amentaria. Next base: position 18,945,186 of record OX031010.1, on the reverse strand, counting down.
AATTGTTGACAGAACAATCACCCCTATCGTGAATATTTGATCCCTCGAAATATTTCCCTTTTCCCTAAAGCTGCAATCGTGAATTATTTCCACGTGAAAAAAATCGCATGTTCGAAAAAATATGGCATCGCCAATTATTATTCGCGTGGGATTTTTCCCAAAATTTATGTGACTTTTTTCACAAATATTTAGATTGGGAATAAAGAAGCAAGCATAATGTAAGTAGTTTTCTTGTTATTTTTAAAATAGTTTTTATTGTTTAATTTGATTTTTTAAAGGAGTGGAAGTGCAAACAAGCTACAGCTGGCTACATTGGTGGAAATAATGTGTGGAAATCCTGACATTGCCAAAGGGTTCCATAAAGAGAAGAAGGAAACTGTGACTGTCTTCTGGAAAAATACAGAAACTCAGTTAAATAGTCAGGGTCCGCCTTCGAAATCAATAGCTGAATGGAAAAAAGTGAGCATTTTTCATTATTTCATGTTCATAATAATATTCAATTATTGTTCTGGTATATTAATAGGTTTGGGTTGATCAGAAGCGCTATGTTAAAAAAAAAGGCCATTCAAAACATGCAAAATCGAAGAAAAACTGGCGGCGGCCCAAACAAAGAATACAGATTTTCTGCGACAGAAGAGGCAATATATAGTTTGCTATCGCTAGACGAGAGTGTTGAAGGCGTAAAGGAAGCTCAAGTATTTGGTTTGCAAAAGACATGTGAAAAACGAAATGCTGAAGAATTATTTGATATTGCCGTGGACGACGATGACACACGTGCAAACTTAAATATAAAGCAGCCTTGCAAGAAAACTAAAACCAATACATCGAGTTTGCTAGTGGATGAGTTAGAAACTCAAAAAAACCCTAATATGCATTACGGTGAAACTGTGGACGACGATAATACACCAGCGAACTCAAGCTACAGCCTTGCGAACAGCGAACTCAAGCAGCCTTGCAGAAAAAGTAAAAAAACGACAACAGATTTGCTACTAGATGAGTTAGAAACTCAAAAAAACCTCAGCCGGCATTTCGGTGAAGTAATTGAGGTGTGCAAAGAGCACAATAAGGAAGTAGAATATAGATTTAGAAAAATAGGCACGACGTTGATAGAAATACGGGACGGGCAGAGTAAATTGCTTGTCGAAATAATTCGGCACAATAATGCGATGGAAAAAATGAGAGAAAAGGAATTAAATAACAATTTAGAATTGTTGCAGCGGCAAATCCAATTAGAGGAACTAAAAATCAAGCAATTTAATAGTAACGATGGACTGTAAACTTAAAGGAATATGATAATTTTTTAGTTTTAGAATCGTATACAAACTATGAATTGGAATTTTTATGTTTTAAACGTATGAACCTTTTTATTAATATTTTCTATGTGATACATGAAGTACAATCAAAAATAACACAAATGTGATTAATTGTTTTTTAGATTAAGATTGCGTACCTTTCCAAAGAACATTGCTTTTTTTTAGTTTTTTTTTTTGTATCCTATATTATAAGATGATAAAACAAAATTTAATAAACATACATGAAGTAAAAACAAAATTCATTTTATATTTAATTTTTTTTATTTAATAAAGTTTTAACTTTAATATTTTTATTAATAAGTTAATGAAAAAAGCTATAGTGAGTTTCCAATTTGCAACCGAATCCGTCCAGCTTGCGAGTTGTATGACGTTTCCAATGTGATGTTATTATCTATATCTTGTATTGGGTAATTTTCGTCGGTTATTTCGCTTAACTGTGAGTCGTTGCAACCAAAGTGATAACATAGATTGTGCAAGGCGCAGCAAACATTAATAATTTGAATTGCTTTCTTGGGCGAATAATGCAATTCTCGGGCTCCAAGTAAACACCTCCATCTATTTTTTAATATACCATTAGTTCTCTCTATGATATTTCTTACCCGCGAATGCGTTTCATTGAACTTCATCTCATTCGATCCAGTACTGGGAGTTCTATGTGGTGTTAGTAACCATGGTTCCAATGGGTATCCACCATCTCCTAGGGAATGAAACTTGTTACATACACCCACATTATTTATCTTTGCAAATACGTACCCAGCAACCAGAACTGCTTCTGTCCATTTAAATAATCATCTTCCATTTTGTTTCTCAGTTCGCTACTATTCTAAATTGCAGAATCGTGACACGCTCCACCATGAAGAGCATCTACAAAGCGTATCCTTGTTTTATTGTCCGATATCTAAAAATCAACTGTTAGCAATGATATATTTATGAGAAGTCTATAACCAACATACCAGCATGACATTTAAGCTATTAAATCCTTTCCTATTATAGAATAAATGCTTATTATGTTGTGGGCTAATAATTCTTACATGCGTTCCGTCAATACACCCTATAACGCCTGGGAAGCGATATTTTTCAAAAAATTCTCTGGCAATAGCTTTTTTTTCTTCTATATTGGGCCAACAAATCCACCTCGGACATAGATTGTTTTCAAAAATCTCTAAAACGTCTGCCAACACCTCACTAAAAGTAGATTGCGCTACACCAACGTCCATTTGCCGCCCAACACCTTTTTGATAACTACCTTCTGCAAAAAAGCGTAGACATGCTGCAAGCTTCACAACTGACGGAATCGCTGACGACTTTCTATTTGGTAAGCAGTTTTGGACCAATATATCTAAGAGGTATTCAAAAGCCGCTTTGTTAACTCTGAAATGTTGATGGAACCTGCAAAAACTTTTTTTTGATACATACTGCTACCAATTCTTCATGTTTTCACTTACATTACTTCCGATAAACACAGTGGATTTGAAGCATCTCTCAAATTTCGTCTTTTTATTTTCTCTAATGAATTTTTTTCTTCTTCTAATAAAATAAATCGTAGCGAAATACTGTTCATTTTACTGAATAAAATATAAACAATTTATTTAGAAAATTACAAAAGCACGCGCGCAAAATTAAATTACATAAATTCACAATATTAATTCACAATAGAATGTTCGACTTGCAACAGATGTTTATTTTATTCCCTTACAATTGGCGATGCCATTTTATTGTTCATGGGAATAAAAAAATTATTCCCTAAAATTTATTCCCTTGAGATTCGCGATAAGGGTGAATATATATTTAAAGCAGCAGTCTTCTATAGCAGGGATGTTAAATGGGGTTTTAAATTTTGTACCAACTTCCAAAAAAAATGTACTTTTTGGACCTTTACGGTAGCATTTTTTTAAAATTTATTAAAACAACACAAAAAAGTGTATAAAAATTCAATTGTATACAAAAAAACAAAATTTAACATTGACATTAGAGTTTGTAAGTAAATTTATGTCAGACTTGTGTTTTTAGTTGTTTTATCCAACTTAATTTCACCACAATAGTTAATTTTTCTACAATTTAAGGCTTTTAAACTAATTTTTGAGAATGGGCTTTATATTGGGCCTATTATAAATTAAAGACTTTTCATCACGAAATTTTATTTCTTGTCCTAGCAAATTGAAGTGTAAATTTTACAACATTATTATAAAGCTTTGCGGTTAAGGGCGTAGTAAATTGTTTTCCCAGATTGTGTGTCATATGCGGCATTTCAAGTGATTTGGAGTCTTATAAAAGTAGAAAGTAGAAATTTGTGTGCATTTCGTCACAAATTTATGTAAGTTTAAGTAGAGTTTTTAGGGAGGTAGTTCCACATTTGGGTGCATAACTCTTTTCCTACTGAAGAGATTCTGCTGTATTTCAATCCCAAACAGCCTAGAAGTTCTAGAAACAATTTGACACCCAAATGGGAAATTCGGCTTAGAATTAATAAAGGACTAATAATAAAAATACTTCATGGGACCTTAGATGAATATTAAAAAAATATCACATGGAATGAAACTTAGTATACCTTCATACACCACTGCTGATTAAGGGTTATAAAATTGTAAAAAATATGTTATTGAATATGTTAAACGGTAAAACTGTTTCAGAATTCCTACTTCGTAATGTTAAGTTTTTAGTTCCTAATCACCCTTCCAGAATTTTTATTCGCGTAAGACTAATACTTTCATTCTAATTATGCAAATAAGCTCTGAATTTGACAATGTATATACGTATAGTGATTGCTATTATCCTATTGGCATCAATATAACCTCTTAAGTGTCTTTAAATTATTTGAATCTTACATTTTTTACGTTTTTGTTATATAATAGATACTAGATTTAATTATTTTAAGCGTAATAGCCAATAGGAAATATTAGTTTCATTGGAGAAATAAGTAAACAAATAAATACATAATTTTGGACGGGAATCCCGGGAATTTGATTTTTATTTCCTGCTTTCCCGGGAATTCAAACCAATCCTTTGTTTGTATGAGACTTGATAATGTTGGCACATGTAGTCTGTGTCTTTTCTTAGTTTTTATTTTATTTTGAAAAGAAAAAAACTCTTTCTACATTTGCACACGAATTAGCTTCTGCCGACCAAATACTACAAACGTTTTCAGTTTTTAATGACTGCACTTGCTCGACATCAGCTAAAGCTCTTAATGGATTATTGATTGAATCAAAATTGTGTAATTTCATTTGGGAACATTTTTACTAGAAGAGGTACAATACTAATTGTTTTATCTGAAATAACATTTTCAGAAGTAAATTTATGGAACCACATGAAAACTTCGTTATTAAAGTTGACTTTGGTTCTCAAAACTTCACAAAATTGTATATAAAATTGTTTTGAATTTTTTTTTTTTTAATTTCTTTAACAATATCAATATTGATATTATTTGTAGAGATATATAAATCCACTTCTGTTCCACAATAAATTTTCTTCAAAGGGCATGTGATTTTTGTAAAGGTCTGCGATAGAGATATCACATTCATCCAAAAAAATTTTATTCATGAAATTACGTGAAATTCTTATTTATGATATTACGTGCTATTTGGCGGAACAAAAGAGTTAGCCTTTGTAGAAATATATGTATTCGAGCATCTTCTGATTGCATTTCTAAATTAACCATGTTAATAATTTTAAGTGCATATTGCATAAATAAAAATTGCAATTTAAAAGAAGGATTTCTAAATCCTAATAAAAAAATAATAATTATAAAAATGAATGCAATGAAAAGGACTAAATAATTTGTTTGCTTTGCTAAAAATTCAAAAAGGGGAACTATGACAAATTTTTAAATTGTACCAAATGAGTCACGGTAGTGCCATGGTACTTTAGAAGGTCAAAATGTACCAAAAAAGTACAAATTTACCAACTTTAACATCCCTGTTCTATACATATCTTATGGTGTTGCCATTATATCTGTAACACCCAGTCTTGACGTGCCTTTGTTTGTGCAGAATAATTTTATTTTTATTTTTCTTAATTTAAGTCTATGAACAAATTCCTTACAGACTTCGCAAAGAAAGAAATATAAGAATAAACATAATTGATTTAAAAATAATATGATATTGCTTTTTATGACATTAATGTTTAGAGAATAGTCGATAAAATTATACATTTTATTGAAGCAGCTGCATAATTTTCTTAGTGGGTCTGACATATAAATGTTAGTTCGGCATGTCCTGACATATAGAGGATTGAAAAAACGAAGTGAGCGTTGAGAAATATTAAAAGTTACGTTACTCAATAAAATTCAGAATGTGCACTACCATTTATAAGACTGAAAATAAAAGATATATTAAGCATCATTCTACGGCTTTTTCAAGTTAGTAAATTAATTTTAGTAAGTCTTGTTGAGTATGCAGTTAGTACCAGGTATCCTTTACAACTATTTCTTAAGCAGAAAATAAGAAATTATTTTTGAACTGATTTGATATGATCATTGTGGATATTATAGATCGGGTCCCAAATAATGCTGAATTATTCTAAAATTGTTCTAACGAGCTAAGTAAAAAGCCTGTGTGTGGTTCAGGGATCATTAAATTCCTTTGTCCATCTTTTAATAAAAGACAGAACAATGCGGGATTTATTTACAGTCATCGTTATATGTTGAATTAAGTTAAGTTTTTGGTCTAACAATATTCCCAAATTCAATATTTTCCTAACAGATTGTAAATTACAGCCATCAAGAACGTAGGATTTATTCATGTTTATTGTTGTGGAAAATACGTAAGGTCATGACAGCCCATATAAAGAGCAGCAATAACAATCAAGATGGCGTTTACTTATATGGCAGTACTGTCGTTGAAACTAGACATCGTTGTGCGAACATATGTTTGAGCAACGCTGTTTGAACAAGAACAAAATATAGACTACAGCTGTTTTCACGAGCCAAATTTATGTGTGCACGAGAATAAGATGGTTATTGGAACAAAGTATTTCGTTAAATAAATTACAGGATTAAATATTTTCGAATAAAAAAACTAAATGAATTTATTTGTTAAATAATTTTCAACGAATCAACATAAAAATCGTAAAAGTAAATGAAATTCGATTAAAAGAAAACATAAAAAACTTATGTGCTGTTTTCGCAACACAAGTGATAGAACGTGTAGTAAAATTTATATGAAAACCACAAAAAAAACTGAGTGCTTTTCATATAAATTTTACTACTCGTTTAATCACTTGTGTTGTGAAAACAGCACATTAATAAAACAAAATTAAAAATTTGACAATTAGATTATTGTAGAAACATTGTAAAGATAAATAAATAATGATTGCTACAATTGCAATGGCTTGTGAAGACGGTGTGTAACAAGTACCATCAAAACCTTTTAATGCTAAAATATTATTAAACCCCAATTAATTAAGTTTTAATAAAAAAAACTTAATTATAAATTAATTAATAAGTAATAATAAGAAACACTTTTAGAGCTTTAAAAAAATATGTGATATATATAAGATACCAAAGATATTTTAGGTTCTTGTGTTGCCAACTATTTCTAATGCTGCCCACCTTTATTAATGAAAAGTCAATTATATATGGCTTTCATTAACTTTTTCACAGTTTTATTGGAAAATGTTACAAACTGTGATTATCCTTAATGCTAACGACATCTATACATGAAACAGCTCATAGTACTACTTCTATAGCAAACGTCTATTGCATTTTTAATTTATTTTAAAATAGTAGCGCGTGGGAAAATATCAATATTCAGTTTTTTCTACAAAAACTAAGACAAAGAAAAATTTGCTAACTTTTTTCTATATAAATAATTTTTTTGTTAGATTTCATTAGAGGGTTTTGTGATTTCTTTCTATTTCTCAATTATAATTTTACATAAAACACCTTTTTTTTAGTTTATTTAATCAATGAATGAACTTTTATTAAAAATTGGATTTAAAATTAAGTTCGGATTTAAGAAGTTTAAATGGGTTAAATAAATGAAAACGAGTTTGAAATTGTAAAAGTTGCAATAAATAATGATGGGGAAAAAATGTACAATTAGATTACTTTATTCGGCTGTACCGAATATTTGGTTCTCTTCGCACCGAATTTTATAATAGTATTAGTTTTATTGGTTACGATTCTATGACGACTAGGTGTTTTACGATATTGGGTTTTGCATGGAAATTTAAGGACAATTATGGACTGATTCTATTAAAATGTACGACATCATAATTTATTGTAGCATGAGTTAAAAATGAATGACATATGTCTTTTAATATTAATGGGTCTTAAAAGGGGTCTAAGGCCACTTATTAACCGATCTCAAAAATATTTAAAAAAAAAATTTAATTATACGAGTATTAAACTTAATTATTACCAGCAACCATACTATGGTTGTCGCCCAATATGTTTAGGTTAAAAATAACAATAATCAACAATGAATACTAATAATATAGTAAATAGTTGCTTTGCAACCATAACATGTAGCACTTAGAGAAAAAGGAATGTATTATTGCTAATTTAAAAGCAAGTAGTAAACGACTTACTTAACCATAAAATGGTTGCCGGCGATAATAATATGGTTAAAGTAACCATAATATGTTTGGCTATTTTTCGTTAAAAACAGATTTGTTGGAGGGACCGTAAAGAAGAATGTCTTTTCTCACGCTCAAGGGTTTCTCGAGAATGTGCTTTTGCTGGTGATTTCGCAAATTATTGAACCGACACATTGCATGCTTTTCATAAATATTTGACGTCTTACGCTTAAAGTTACAGACCAAATCCAAATCAGCTCGCTAAGCTTTACGTACAAGTAAAAAAGTATAGTCGGTCAAGTCCGACCATATGATACCCTAAACCACAGTATTTAAAAACAAATTTTCGAGAGTTTACACCCCCCCTTCAGTAAACATTTACTTTTGCAGCAGGTTTTAATGGATAACAAATGTAATGTAGTATACCCATGTATAAAATATGTGTATGTATTTGATTAATCTATGTTTTAAATTGCTGCCTATCCGGCAGAAATTTCCCCCTATATACCCTCGGGGTCATATTTAAAAAAAAAATGCATAACTTGTCCATATAAATATGGTTCTTTCTATGTTTTAAATTTCATTAAAGTTCGTTTGATAGTGGGCACAAGCCCCTATTCCGGAAATAAGCTTGTATGGGGGCTATATGAAATTATCGCCCCATTTTCAATAGGCTTGGTCCATTAGAACCTATGTACCAAATTTCATCAAATTATCTTCAAAATCGCGACATGTACTTTGCGCACACAGTTTACATGGACAGCCAGCCAGCCAGCCTGTCAGCCAGTTGGACGGACATCGTTAGATCGACTCAGAATCACTTTCGGTGTATTTTAAGGAGGTTCTAAGACCAATATTTTATGGGTATAATAATACAAACTTAAATAAAAGCGCAACCCACAAAATATAAATAAAAAATGGATTTAAAACTGCTTCATTGACATTAAAATAGCTAAATTAAAATAGCTAAATTTTAATAATAGCAACTTTACATGCATTTCGTATGAGCATGAAACAAATTTTCATGCTCATTTATGTTGTTTTGTTTCGTTCAACGCTTTTTAAGAGTCATCACAGAAAATAAAATTTAATTTGTCAAAGTCATTTGATTTGTTTGCTTTTGTGCATTTATGAAACTTGCTACGTTTAACTACAGGGTGCGCTAACTTCGACTGACTGTAGCCGTTGTGATGCATCCCTGGCCATTCATTTTTGAGCCAATTGAATTTTATAGGGAAACATTCCTAGATAAACTTTTGGAATGCGCCGCAGCAATGTTCCGGAGATTTTCAATTGAGTAGCATGTCGTCGAGTAGACGCAGATGGATCCGTATGGACTTTTTTTTATACAGCATGCACAGCTTCTGCAGTGCGAAAAGGTCGAGCAGCTGTTCTTCGTTGTTCATTCCCTACAGAACCCTGGTTCTCAAAACGAGAATTTTAGGTGTTAACCATGTTTACAGTGGGAGCCCCCTATATACCCTCGGGGTCATATTTAAAAAAAAAATGCATAACTTGTCCATATAAATATGGTTCTTTCTATGTTTTAAATTTCATTAAAGTTCGTTTGATAGTGGGCACAAGCCCCTATTCCGGAAATAAGCTTGTATGGGGGCTATATGAAATTATCGCCCCATTTTCAATAGGCTTGGTCCATTAGAACCTATGTACCAAATTTCATCAAATTATCTTCAAAATCGCGACATGTACTTTGCGCACACAGTTTACATGGACAGCCAGCCAGCCAGCCTGTCAGCCAGTTGGACGGACATCGTTAGATCGACTCAGAATCACTTTCGGTGTATTTTAAGGAGGTTCTAAGACCAATATTTTATGGGTATAATAATACAAACTTAAATAAAAGCGCAACCCACAAAATATAAATAAAAAATGGATTTAAAACTGCTTCATTGACATTAAAATAGCTAAATTAAAATAGCTAAATTTTAATAATAGCAACTTTACATGCATTTCGTATGAGCATGAAACAAATTTTCATGCTCATTTATGTTGTTTTGTTTCGTTCAACGCTTTTTAAGAGTCATCACAGAAAATAAAATTTAATTTGTCAAAGTCATTTGATTTGTTTGCTTTTGTGCATTTATGAAACTTGCTACGTTTAACTACAGGGTGCGCTAACTTCGACTGACTGTAGCCGTTGTGATGCATCCCTGGCCATTCATTTTTGAGCCAATTGAATTTTATAGGGAAACATTCCTAGATAAACTTTTGGAATGCGCCGCAGCAATGTTCCGGAGATTTTCAATTGAGTAGCATGTCGTCGAGTAGACGCAGATGGATCCGTATGGACTTTTTTTTATACAGCATGCACAGCTTCTGCAGTGCGAAAAGGTCGAGCAGCTGTTCTTCGTTGTTCATTCCCTACAGAACCCTGGTTCTCAAAACGAGAATTTTAGGTGTTAACCATGTTTACAGTGGGAGCCCCCTATATACCCTCGGGGTCATATTTAAAAAAAAAATGCATAACTTGTCCATATAAATATGGTTCTTTCTATGTTTTAAATTTCATTAAAGTTCGTTTGATAGTGGGCACAAGCCCCTATTCCGGAAATAAGCTTGTATGGGGGCTATATGAAATTATCGCCCCATTTTCAATAGGCTTGGTCCATTAGAACCTATGTACCAAATTTCATCAAATTATCTTCAAAATCGCGACATGTACTTTGCGCACACAGTTTACATGGACAGCCAGCCAGCCAGCCTGTCAGCCAGTTGGACGGACATCGTTAGATCGACTCAGAATCACTTTCGGTGTATTTTAAGGAGGTTCTAAGACCAATATTTTATGGGTATAATAATACAAACTTAAATAAAAGCGCAACCCACAAAATATAAATAAAAAATGGATTTAAAACTGCTTCATTGACATTAAAATAGCTAAATTAAAATAGCTAAATTTTAATAATAGCAACTTTACATGCATTTCGTATGAGCATGAAACAAATTTTCATGCTCATTTATGTTGTTTTGTTTCGTTCAACGCTTTTTAAGAGTCATCACAGAAAATAAAATTTAATTTGTCAAAGTCATTTGATTTGTTTGCTTTTGTGCATTTATGAAACTTGCTACGTTTAACTACAGGGTGCGCTAACTTCGACTGACTGTAGCCGTTGTGATGCATCCCTGGCCATTCATTTTTGAGCCAATTGAATTTTATAGGGAAACATTCCTAGATAAACTTTTGGAATGCGCCGCAGCAATGTTCCGGAGATTTTCAATTGAGTAGCATGTCGTCGAGTAGACGCAGATGGATCCGTATGGACTTTTTTTTATACAGCATGCACAGCTTCTGCAGTGCGAAAAGGTCGAGCAGCTGTTCTTCGTTGTTCATTCCCTACAGAACCCTGGTTCTCAAAACGAGAATTTTAGGTGTTAACCATGTTTACAGTGGGAGCGGTTAACGTATTAAAATAGATGTTGACTGTATTTTCTTTGCGTTGCCACATTTGATCGTTCGGAATTATAAGAAAATTTATGTGTGTGAACTTATGAACTTATGGTAACGCCTTTGTGAAGCATAAATCCAGATTTCTGAAAAAGCAGTCAACATGGGAGAACAAAAATAGTTAGGATTTGTGGACAATTAATTTCTCCATCGTTTTCCATCACCAGAATTTTTAACAGAGTGAGTTGAAGCGACTTATTGACATTGACTGTACAAATACAAAAGTTATAAGCATTTCAAATCAGTGTTTAAAAAACTGCAGTCAAAGTAGAAAAATTGTTATTTCTTCGTGCAGGGTTTCGAAAATATAAGACCCAAAAAGATCATGATTTTTTTTTTTTTGAATATTTCTCCGTAAACTATCAGCAAGTTAACTATTTTATAGAAATATTTGTGAAAAAATCTTCTGCAATTAAAACGTTATATGCATTTGATGTTGAAATTTCTAACGAATTGTTGACAGCTCAAAATGCAAAATCAAAAGGAAAATAACACAAAATCCACCAATGCTTTAACTTCGGAATTTATTAAAAGTTTCAGTCAGTTAAACCAAACCCTTTCGAAGATGTCGACTGCCGAAGTACTTTTTTGTGTATAACCAAGGCGAATTCGCCAGAAGGTGAGGTTAACACAATAGCTGTTTTTTTTGTGGTCAAGTTGTCAAAGTTTGTATAAAAACTGGTTATTTATGTAAACAAAAACAATTTATTTACTAGCAATATTTTTGACAATCGGACCTCAAAAGCAGTGTTGTTGTAGAGTTGACCTCACCTTTTAGTGAATTCGCTTTGTGTATTATTTTAAGTTTTAAGAATCAGAAGTAAAAGCAACCGTTTATGTTTGGCTAATGAAAAATTCAGAAGTCGAATAAATAGCAAAGCCATATGACTTTTACTACTTTGACTGCAGTTAAAAAAAAAAAACACTGTATTAATTGGCCAGGCGAAGTTTTACATTGGTTCTACTCGTGGTGTGGGCCTAGTTAAAGTGTTTATCACGAAAAGTGTTTATCAAATCAATGAAGATGTCTGCACCAGAAAACGATTAATAGTTGTAACACTGCGTTTATAATGTTTTGGATACAATTTCGAATATTTTATGAATTGTATATTTTTTTTTCGTAAAATTTTTAAAATTGTATTGCTAAATGTGACTAAGGCAATTAAAAGACCCAAACTGCTTTTTGTAGGGTAAATTAAATATGACTTTTACTTTATATTTTTTGCTAAAAGTATTTACATTAAGTAGGAATTTTTAATTAATGAATGGAATAAGTGTTAAAATAGCTATTTACTTAAGAGTTTTTTTTTTTTTTATATTTTCATAATTGCATTACTTTCACTTTTTTTAAAATTAATTATGTATGTAGTTATAATTTTTATTAACATAATTTTTTTGTAATATGCTTCAAACAAACTGGGGAATTAAAAGAGATAAACTAGAAAATGTATGTCTGTAATGTATGTATGTATATATAATTAAATAATTATTTTAAAATTCCACATTTAAAATATATTATTAACATGTAACACCTCTTGCATTACCTAGTACTACTTCCGGATTAAGATTGAAACAAACAGAAGTAAAATTGTCTCACAAAATCGGGTTTTTTCAAGTCAAAGGGAAAAACATTTACCAGTGGTGTTGGCCTGTGTAATATTTAAATGATTTCAGTCATCTTCCCCTTGGTCTTTTCACCGGAGTTTCGGTCTTTCAAACCCGCATGGTAATTGTCATTCAACGCTTTTCTTACTGGAGCGCCTGGACCCATTCGACCTACAGCGCCTAGCCAGCGCTATTGCTATATTTTGAATATGTCGGGATATAGTACACGGTTCGTTCGACACTTATAGTCCTCATTTAGAACTTAAATGATACCGTAATTTGAGAGAAATTTAGTGCAACCGACTTTTTTTGTCAACTGTTTTTATATCAGTGACTTTAAAACCTTTAAATTTTCAACGAATAGTTTTATATATTTAATTTTCTTTAAGAACTCTACTATATCTACGACATGTTTTTTGGACATATTTTTTGTTTTCCAAAGTTATTACTATTTTTGTTTTCTAACGAATCATGCAGTTTGTTCCACTCGACCTAAACTAAAGGTGTACAAATAGTCCTATAAAAGCCAAAGATGGCAAAAGCAGTTTTACAATTGTATAAATTTACTTTTAAAATTGTACTTTTTTACATTAAATTGTACCAACAAACATTTTCTTTAAGTGTTTTGTAATATTTTTTGTTCAAACAAACCTTAATCTTAGCTGGTTCGAAGTTTCCTTGAGAATCGTTGACTAGGAAAGTTTGTAGCAAACTGTTAGAATTGACCACATTCACTTCCCTTAAAGGGTTAAAGTAGTTTGTAGAGATATATCCATTAAATTTATATATAAAAATGGGAGCACTGCAGACATGTATTTTTGACACACTGTTGGTTTAGTGGATAACTGCAGCCCTTTCGCATCTTCACTACACTTTAGACAGTACGTCTCTGCCAGTCACATTGAAGGGATGTTGCAAAAATGGTCCGAAAGCGAATTCCTTCACACATGGACGTCCATTTCTGGACTAAAACAGTCCAAGAGATTTGTGACTCTGTCCCGTAGCAGGGCAAGTAGGCTACTTTTTCTTGAGAAGGGGGAACTTATGCGACTTGTGGGCCTAGTTACGGGGCATTGCGGTCTCAGATACCATCAACATATAATGGGTAATGTTGGTACCAAGATAGTCAGATTTTGTGAGGTTGATGACGAAGCATCGGAACATCTCCTCTAGACGGAAATTATGGGCCTAACGGAAATCTACGATCTTTCACCGGGTATGGTGATAGGTTTTATACGCATCATGAACCTGACATGGTGATATACACAGGCTGCACAAAAGATTCTCTAGGTCGCGGTGGGTAAAGCCTTCCATCTATCTAGACAGTACGTCTTATTGTTGAAATAATGCCAATATTTTGAGAAATAATCACACCTACTGTGAATAAAAAGTGAACAGTATTTTCCCTTGAAATTTACACTTTATATTTTTTTTTAGGGAAAAGGGAATTAGTTTCGAGGGAAACTTTTCACGATAGGGGTGACTAAGATAAAATTTCCCCTGATTGTACAAAAAAAGTCATTGCTGGACCATTGTACTTATGAAGATCAAAGAGTACCAAAAAAAAAAAAAAAAAAAAAAAAAACCATGTACGGACAAATGTAACAACTTTGCAACAGCCAGTGTAAGTATGCATGTATCAGCCAACCATACGAAAAAACGAAAAATATGGATCGATAGACGGGCTGGATGGGTGTTTACTTAGTTCATTGTATGAATGACTGGAGGGCTGGTTGGTTGTGTTCTGTACTCGAACGGTTTGCCTTGGTTCACTAAGTTTTACTTACCGTTTGGCTGGATGTGTGTGTGTGTTTCAGTCAACATTGTTTAATCAATCATTTTCTGGTCACATGTATGTATTTTGTAGACAACATTTTTCCTATACCGAATACAGATTATTCGTTTTATAAACACGATTGAAATGAATACTGCTGCTGTTGATGCACCTTGGAAACATTAATCATTTTGCAATGTTTATGTCTTCTAAATGTCCCTCTCTAACTTTATTATTTTTGTTATGATTTGGTATTTTGTCATTTAAATTGATTTTTAATTTTTTCGAGTTTAATTTTGTTTTTTTTTGGTGAAAATGTTTCTTTCGAATTAAATGAATAAAATGTAGACTCTTGTTGAGAGAGTTTTGAATATTTATATATTAAAAAAAAAAAAATATATCAAAATGCAAAATTTATTTCTTAATTAGATAATATTAAAGTAACTTTCACCGATAAATCGGTTAATTCGTGAAAAATAATTGATTAATGTTACAAATTTGATCTTGCAACCTATTGAATAAAAATCTAAAATATGTTAATAGAAAGTATTCGGCCTTATTGTGTTTCTTGTAATAGATTAAAGAACATAGGTTGTGTGCTACTTTAATGTATTACATAAAACAAATCACAATAGGGCCAATTATTTTAATTTAGGGAAACTTATCCTTAAAAACGTATATGAAAAAGCAAAATTTTCGAGGAGAACAACCTTTCAGTTTTTATTCACGATAGACATGAATGAAAATTTGTTTTATAAAAATTAAGCAATAGATTACTTTTTAAAGAATTAATAAATCTTTTCTAAAAATAAATATTAACCCTTAGAGTACGAACTCTAGTTTATAACATAATGTATGGAGTGGGGTCCCAAAAGTCCTTTTTTTAATTTTAAGAAAATTTTTATGAAAATATTTTTTAAGTGATGTGAAGCTTTTTTTTAATATGACGGTTATTCTTGTCAAAAAGTTTTCTCTAACCTGTTTTATCAAAAAATGTTAACGGTTAACCAAATTGAATCATATTATTAGACAAAAACAAAAAATTCAATTTATTTAATAAAAGATAAACATGAAAAAAATTAAACGCTTACTAAAGGTTTTTATAATACAGGTATGGGTACCCGAATAATAATAATGTTGTAAAGATGTACAAACCACAAGTCTTGGTTTCCTAGTTTCTGATAAATTCGTCTATTTATTTAAACTTTTTTAAAAATATGAACGACTGTTAAAACGTTAAATTTTTTTAAAAATAATACAAAATCGATTTTAAACTAATAATAAACATTAATCGGCGGGTTTAAAAAAGTTTTAAAAGCAAATAACTGGTTGTTCGTTATTCATTTTTTTTTTTTTTTTTTGTTTATTTAAAGTTTATTAACTATATTTTCATCAAACAATTCAAAATGCCTCAGCGTCCGAAGACATTATTGAGGCGAGTTGGCATATGATATAAATTTATAATAAATCAATCAATTACAGTATTAAAATTTTAAAATAGGTTACAAAAATGTATAATTTTCTACATTATAAGCATTTCCAGATTTTGCAATAAATATTTTTTTAAATTTTCTTTGAAAATTGAAATTCTTTGCGTGTTTTTCAAATTTGGTGGTAAATTATTAAATTCTAGAGGACCTATGTAATGAATTCCCTGTTTCGTGGTTTCTAGCCTGCATCTTGCAACTCTAAGATTTGAACAGTTTCTGGTATTAAAATTATTTTGATTCCTCGTAAAATGTATTGCATTACGACCAATACTTTGTAAGGATTTGAAAACAACGATTAAAACTCTCATATTATAAAGCCCGATAATAGGCAAAATTGTTTTAGTAACATCTTTAAATAATGATAGTGTTGAGTATAACAATGGCAAATTGTAAATAACTTTTAAAGCTCTATTTTGTACTCTCTGCAAAGATTTCAGATCAGTGCTATTTTTACTGCCATATATTATCAATAAATAATTTATGTGACTCTGCATTAATGCTTGATAGAGAAGTAACTTCGTTTGCTGATCAAATTTATTTTTAAACTTATATAACAATCCTACAGCTGGTGATATTTTTGATCTTAACTCCTGGATATGTAGATTCCATGATAAATTACTTTGTAAGTGCAATCCCAAGTACTTAACTGACTGACTTTCAAATATTTCTTGGCCATTTACAAATATACTAAAACATCCAGTTTGGTCTTTTTTGTGTTAATAACCAATTTATTCAGTCTGGAATATTCAAAAATTAAGGAAGCATCTCTCTTGATGTGATATGTCATCAGCGTACATATACAGCTTTCCATAAAGTTGAAGATTCATAATGTCATTGATATATATTACGAATAAAAGTGGACCCAGTACACTACCTTGGGGTACTCCATTTTCAACCACACCAAGAAAACTTTTGCAATCATTTAACTCTACATATTGTTTCCTGTTGTATAAATAGCTTTTGAAGAGGTTTATTGCTCCACCCATTATACCATAGTACTGCAGTTTGCAAATCAATATTTCATGATCCACGAGATCAAAAGCCTTCGAAAAGTCATAAAATATGCCCGCTACTCCATTGAATCCTTGATCTAATCCATTACATATATTACTTATAACATTCACAACAGCATTTTCCGTTCCACTTCCCTTTCTAAATCCGAATTGGCAATCGTAGAGAAGTTTATTGTTTTCCAGATATGTATCGAGTTGCTGATGTATCAGTTTTTCAAAAATTTTATCAATGACAGATAACAAGGCTATAGGTCTATATTTGTCCTCTACATTAGCATTAATTTCCTTTGGTATTGGTACAATTTTCGAGATTTTTAAAACAGTAGGATATTCGGAAGTACTAATAATGTTGTTAAATATACGCAGTAAATGTGGTGAAATTTCTTGTCTACATTCTTTAAATAATCTTGGAGATAGATTATCATGACCAGGGCTTTTGTTAATCGAAAGTTCAGACATTATCAATAAGATTTCTTCAATTGTTGAGTATTGGAAATGAAAAGTACCATTATGCCGATTGAGAGTACGAAGACTATTACACGAATCTAACGGAGAGCTATTAATTTGTTGCTTAATAGATTTGGGTGCTTGAATAAAATACTGATTTAATAAATTACATTTGGTGGTATCATCCATAATTAAATGTCCATCAGAGTTCACTAAACTCACTTGCTGTTTTTTATTTCGACCCAAACTCTCATTCAAAAACCTCCAACACTTTTTTGGATCATGTTGAATTTTACTAATATTGTCTTTATAATAGTTATTCATTGACTCTTGACAAGCCGTTTTAATCACCTTGCTTATTCTTTTTAATTTGTTTTGTATATCCAAACTGTTACGATTTTTTTTTCTTTGCTTCAGCAATTTCTGTTTAAATAATATTAGGCTTTGCAAGTTATCATTAACCCATGGTGCAATCTCACTTTTTAATGCCTTCTTCCTTTTAACCTCCACCGTAGAACTTTTACAAGCTGACGAGAGACATTCAATTAATCTGGTAGCATCAGCTGATGGGTCACCAGTGTTATTGACAGATACGTTATTTTGGAAAACTTCTTTAAACTTATCATAATCACAACGCGTTCTGAATTATTTCAAAATTTTTGGGGTTGTTAACATTACTTCTTATTAAGCATGTTACCATATTATGATCGGATATGTCACATTCCGTAGAGCTAATAAAAAAGGAATTTGAGATATTGCTGTAGACATTATTAAAACACGTCCCAGAGGCAGGTCTTGTTACAAGGTTATTACAGTTCTTAAAATCGAAGTTAGAAAGTAAATTAGAAAATTCATCAGATTGTGTGTTATCAAAAAAATCCACATTAGAGTCACCAACTATTATACACGATTCTCTACCATATAAGTTCAACATATTTTCAATGAAATTATAAAATTTATTTATGTCACATTTCTGAGATCTATAGAATGAAATGATCTTTACTGGTTTGCCATAAATTTTGTAGTTTTCTAAAGTTAAGACAATCATTTCACAAAACATCTTACTTTCGCAAACGTTTACAGTATACTGGAAATTGTCTCGGATATAAACTGAGGTACCTCCATAGCTATCTCCTCTACAGCAATGTATACAATTATATCCAGGAATTCCATAAATTTGAACTAAATCAGAACTGAACCATGTCTCTTGAATCGCAATTACGTTAGGAAGTTGTGGAAAACTATTGATTATTGTTTTAAATTTATTAAATTTATTTATCGAAGAAATGCTTCTAACAATCACAGATATAATATTAAAATGAGAAAATTTAAAATTTTTTACATAACTCATCAATTTGAGAAAAATATTGATTATTAAGCATTAAGAAAAAAAGGTTTATTAAAATACTTAAAAAATACAATACTTGAAATCTCAAGCAGGAGACAAAAACGCAGCAGCATTATCTTCACCATCAGATTCATCAACAGCGACAGCAGATTGATTCATTAATCTACGTTTGGTTCTTGTAGTTGCAGCACCTGTCATGATTTCATCAACATCCTCCTCAGTTCTAATTAGCTTTGGTTTCGTTATTTCACTCTTTTTCGCATAAACTCTAGCACCGTTCGAATAAACAAAAGCATAGCCAATGGTTTTCAAGGTTTTGGCATAGTTGAAAAGACTCCTAGTTTCTCTGCTAAGATAGTCATTTACGTAGATTGTTTTGGTTTCATCATTTTATTAAAAACCAAACACTATTTTTAAATAAAATAGAATAAACATTTTAGATTTTGGTAAATTAACAGAATTAAACGTAGTTTATATAACGTCTTAATGAATTTTATTCTTTAATTTAAAAAGGATATTCCTGTAGGGTCTGTTGAACTTTGACCGAAAAGCCATATTGTTAAAGCTGCATCTGTCAAATTGGCTGGTCATTCAATCTGTTTTGCTAAATCACCATAAATCAGCATTCACCTATACGTGTGACCCTTATCTTAAGCGAATGAGCATCTTCAGCAATGAGCTCCATTTCTGGATAAATATGAACGCTGACAAACAAAATAGTAGTTGAATTTGGTACGATACCAAACCGCAATGCATTCCGAAAAATTCCCTGTTTGATATGGGTTTCGGGCTGGCGCCGCCGTCGGTCCATCGATTTGATCGTGTTTGCTTTTTTTTCTTTTGGGGGTTATGCTATAGTCTAACTTAGACACAAGAGCAGAGTCCCATAAAATTAAACATTAGGATACGCCCGGCACAGTGTCATTTGTACGGACATTTGCTCTATGATCTTCCGTTAAACGTTCCTGCAAAGAAGCATCTTGATGGCGCCTATTTTTTTCGATGGAATGCATCGATGTTATATCGATATATCGCAAAATACATCAATGGTTTCTATACATCGATTGTTTTTGTTAACTATTAGGTAAAAATGTGGCTTATAAAAAACAGGAATTACATTACAAAAAGTTTTACAATTAAAAAATAATTGATTTTTTGACGTTTTTCACATGAGTCGTCAACACCAATTTTTCTTCTGTCTACATTTCTTGAATGTTACCCGACTCTTTGGTGAAAAATCGAAAAATAAAGTACCAATTTAAAATTTAAGTTCTGACATCCATTGATTATTTAATAGTTGCCAAATAATATTAATTAATAAATTAAAAAATGTCCCTGTGTGATTTTAAGAAAATCTTTCTTGGAGTAGAAATCATCAAATCATATAAATAAAAATAATTGGCAAAATATATCACTGTCAAAGTTCTGGCAACATTGATTTTGACTTAGCTCAAAAAGCAAAGAAGGATAATTTCTTTTTCACATCAATTTCAAAATTTTGTATGGAGAAGCACAAGGTATAAAAATAGTTAATGATAATGACAGTAAACATACGCCAAATAGTTATTGTATTAAATTTGTCGCTTCGATGCATCGAATCAAAAACATCGATATTCCATCGATGTGATGAGTAAAAAAACATCGGGTTGCTTCCATGTATCGATACCGTAGATCGATTGGTTTTAAGACATCGATGTATATCGTCCACCACTAATCTGAAGCCACGAAAATCTATAAGTCTTATACCGTTTTCTTTTCCGACACAAATGTTGCCAACATGCCACTTATTAAATGCTACTCATCACACCCTCATAATGCGAGACCTTTTTTTCACAATCATAAAAGAACCAACATCATTGTCAATTCCACTTTAATATTTTTAATAAAAAAAAAAAAAAAAAAAAAAAAAAATACAAAGAACATATTTTTTTGTTTGCTGGGCAACATAATTAGAAAAGAAAACACCAACGATAAATTTTTTTTGAGAAAAAGCTACATTTATTTATGCCAGAATAGGAATAAAACTATAGGAATTAAGATAACCCAATAACTGGTTATTGGCGGCGCCCTTTATATTTCAATTTTTAGGAGGCTGAACTTATAATTAAACTGAAAAAGATTAAGAAAATCTAATACAATTAATGAATATATAACAAAAATTACTTCCTACAAATAGAATGTGGGAATTATTTCTTTTTCATAAATTATTTTTGTTATACTAAATATTGTGAGTCAAATATTTTTGTGAGTCCAATTTCAATTTACAAAGCTTTTTACAATAGTCGTATTCCTCAATATTTTACATATTTTTTGCTTAAGAAAACATTTTATGAAATATTGAGGGATTAGGACCTTTGCAAGGAAGCTTTTTTTATAAATAGAAATTTTACTCATAGTTTACATTAGAATAATGTTTAATATAATTAAAATTACTTTCTTTATTTTCATGAGAACCAAAATTTTTTTTTATTTATTTAACAAATATTAAGCAATAACTTCTTATTACACATTTGACGCTTGTAACTTTTTTGAGCTAAATTAGAATCAATAAAAAATAAATTTTCTTTGAAATCCAATTATTTAATGCAATTTATTATTGTTATTCAATATTTCCTATATAAAAATTTACATAATTTTATTTAAAAATTTTTAGGTTCAACAACTTTGGAAAGAATGCAAAATTTTTAAAGTTTTAGATATAAAAAGAATTGAATTCACACGGTTGGTTCGATTCTCCAGTTAAAAAGGGTTGCCTAAATAAAAAATGCAAAATTTCGATTTTCTTTAGTTTCCAACTTTTTTTTTTGTTGTTCTTTAATATTTTCGTATGAAACATTAAATTATTTTTTATTTCCATTAGTTTATTATCATTTAATATTTTCTTTTAATAAATCTTTTTTAAAAAAATTTTCTATATATATATATAACCTTGTAAAATTTATAATTTCAATGGAAAATCAAAAATGATCGTATGTATATATAAAAAATTATTTAAAGAAATATACAAAAAAAAAAAAAAAAAAAAAAAAAAGAGATTAATTAATGAGCTTATCAGGGGAATATTAAAAAAAAAATATTTAAACAAAAATATATTTAGCTTGATGAGAAAATTAATTTTTTTTTTAATAAATCATAAATGCAGATTGAGGGAATATAATAGAGGCAGATTTCATTTCAAATTGATTATAATGTATTGTTTTTTTTACCAGATGACTCCATTTGATTTTACTGTTAACGATGCCATTAATTTCATCATCGTAAAACTTTGACATCTGGCAACTACAACACATTAAGTTTTTTTCAACATCCCAACAAAAATTATAAATTTTTGTTTTTGTTTAAGATGTAAGTTAAGCGAACTAAGTATTCGTTCGAAATCAAGGATCAGCCGTAAGGTATTCCCAAACAAATAATTTTTGATATATGTTTTTTGAATACATTTGCAGGCTGGCACGTTTTCTGTTGCAATTAAAAAAAAAAAAAAAAAAAAAAAAACATCTTAATTAAGGGCTAAGTTTTTCTTAAATAATCGGATTAATTTCTAATGTTTTTTTTATAGTGATTTTTTTTGAAAGACTAATTAATGCTCGTATTGTGAAAGATAACCCAGGAATTTTAAGAGTTGATTTTTCTTTCCGTTCTGTATTGTGTGCTTTACATTAAAGTTTATCCATCATAGAAGGCGTAAAAAAAGTTTGATATATGTATAGAGAATATAGAGAATAAAATATTTATTGAAAAAATAATAGAAGTTTTTAATCGATTAAAATATTTATTTAATTAAAAAATATTTGTATATATAATAAAAGCGAAACCGATGAATATATTATTTAAGTATTTATGCGCTAGTTACTTTGACAATATATTCTACGGTTTCATGTGACAACCGATAATCAGTTCTTAAACCTTTTCTTAAAAATTTCAATTACTTATTTTATTAACTGTTATTTTTTTTTTTAATTTCAGATAAACATAAAAGGTAAGTGTAAAATTGTCTACTGGTAATACGAATAACGCATTCAAATAAAATTTTATCAAACCTAAAAGAGAGCACGGCTAAACTGTAGCCCCATGCAGTTTTCATTTTTTGATCAAATAAGTCGGTCTTTTTTATTCGACGTTAATATAAAAATTACCTCCCTTAAATTGCTCTTTTTAAAAGTTTGACATACTCCCTAAACTTTAGTAGATATCGAGTTCTACGAAGGCGGTTCAATAAGTCCGTGACTTTAACTGAACACAGGTTTCTGGATAAAAAATAATTTTATTTTTGAACGTAGTCTCCTTCGAGCTCTTTCTCCAATGTTTTATCCAGGGCTGTGGAGTCGTCAGAAAATAGTTCTAATTCCAACTCCGATTTCAACCGGTGAAATTTTTTAAGTTCGACTCCGAATCTAACTCCGACTCCGACTCCAACTCCGACTCTAACCCCGACTCCAACTCCGACTCTAACCCCGACTCCAACTCCGACTCTAACTCTAACTCCGACTCCTGCTCTTACATTGATGCTAATGTATATGAGACTGGTCCTTATTTGACTTTAAACTTTTTTTATAATACAGTACCTTTGAAATATAGGACGAAAATTATTCTATAAAAATTTCGAATCGATATTTTAAATATTGCATCGCCAATTTCACAGAATTTTTATTTTGTAATTTTTAGAAAATTTTCTTAAATTTCTTATGCCGAAAAATTTTGGAGTCGGAGCCGCGAGTGCTTGTAGGTACTTCGACTCCGACTCCGGTTCAAAAACCTCAACTCCGACTCCACAGACCTGGTTTTATCCAATGTATCAACAATTTTATTTTTTCCAAATAATAAGGCTTGTCACGGTCACCAAAATTTGTTGCTGAGGTTATTTAATCGTTCGAGTCAGCGTCGTCAACTCGGTGCGTTTCGCACTATTTTGGGTGCGTTTTAAATTTTTTGTGCGAAAAATTCCTTTGTTGGTGCGTGGTGTGTTTTTTTTATAATTTCGGTGCAGTTTTTAATTTTTCAACACAACTTTTTCGTTCATTGTGAGAAAAAAATCTTTGTACAGTAAAATACACCTCTTTCAATACCATTTCATTTTACAGTGCAAAATTTTTACTAACAAATTTACATACCACAATAAGAACAACAAGTAATGATGTTTAAGACGTACCAAATCATATGCACAAAATAAAACGGTGTAGTTGTAGAAGATAATTGGTATGTATGTATTATGTAAAGAAAAATTTTAACTTAAAATTTTAAATAAAAAATAAATTTTAAACTTGGTTCGTTTTTCCTTAAATGGCGCCTTTTTTCTCCATTTCGATGCGTTTTTAAATTTCAATGTTGACAACGCTGGTTTGAGTTAGATCTCTTTCGTCATTTCTTCAGGCTTGGAGACAAGAAATAGTCACTATAAATAAATAAATATAAAATTAAGGCCGTGTTTTTGAGATGTGGATTAAGTTTAAACTCAGTTTAACGCATTCTGAAACAAACATTTGAAGCAAAAGTAAGCTGTTCCGTCCAAATTCTGCTTACAATCTTGGTAATGGCGGCATAAATCTGTTGTCAGATTTACTAAACCTAGTTTAACTGAGATCTTTTTTTCCTATGGTAATCGCGGGAAGCTCTACGCTTGTCTGCAGTAGACCTGGCGGGAATTGAACCCGCAACCTCCACACTGATAGACCAGCTCACTACCAACTAGTCCACCGGGGAACCCCCGCACACGAAATTCCCTCTTTTCAATTTTCTTCTTAAATCATGAGAAGTCCATTGACAGAAGCCTATTGACTGGAGAACTGTTGACCTTGCAGTTAATAGGCGGAAAAGTAAAGAAATCATGGAGAGTCCTATGTAATGTTGACTTCAAACGTATTTTTCTTTTTGGGATGTAAAGCAACGAAATATAATGAAATATTTGACAAGATTGAATTAGATTTTTTTTCGATATTTACAGGTCGCAATTTTGGAGATAATTTTATAAAATTTGGTACAAAGGCTCTAACTATTTAAGGTTTAGCCTATTGATAAAGGTGAAAATCCTTCCACAGTTTGACATAACCCCCATACAAGCTTCTTTCCGGAATAAAATCTTTGTGCCCATTAACCATCCTATTATACTTCTATGATTGCATTCCAACACATATTATCAAATTTAATTGGTATCGGTCTATATTTGCCCATAGCTCCCATACAAATACTACCTACTGAAAATAGCTTGAAATGTCATAACTTCCTTATAAATGTTGGTATTGACATACAAATTGGCAACAATAACTTTAACAATACCAACTAAATATGTCATGACAAAATGTTTTACTGATAGGTCCTACATAAATTTCCTTTCAAAAATCACTTAGAGTGGGTTTTTAACGTCGAGCTTAATCTTGGCAGCAAGCTATAAGTAACTAATCTGAGAATAAATTTAATTGAGGACTAATTGGCTTGAGCCTCGCAGCATTGCCATACTGAATAACAGAAAATAGCAGCAACATATTTTAAAATGGCAACTTTTTATCAATGCACTTTGCATTTTATACAGAAGAAGAAATTCCGCCCTTTTAATTCTTATAAAAAGAAATTTACTTCTTATAATTGTTTTGTTTAGGTTTTCATATGTTTCAAAATCAATAAAGCCTTCATCCTCACTAGAATAATCCATTTTTCGTTTATGTATATGTATTCTTTCTTTGTATTTTAATAGCTGCTTTTGTTATACATGTATATGTGTTGACATTTGATGGTTAAGTTTAAACCACTAACATTGGCCGCTTAAACTGGCGAATAAAAGTATTAATCCTCATCTTAAAAACTAAAAACACAGATTAAAGATGACTAAATATCTGACCTCTATGTTGAAAACCAACCCAACCTTTAAGGCAGACAAATCTCATAAATATAAATTTATCTAAATAATATTCGGCACAAATAACTTTCATATAAATCTTAACCTCATAACAAAATTTTGTTCTGGTTGCTTCATGATTGCCCATGGTTTCCAAATACGGTACAACCTCGAAAATTTATTTTTAAATACTGTGGTGTAGGATACCAATTGGCTTGGCCGACTGTACTTTCTTACTGGTTTGTGTAAAAATTAATGAAATAACTTTTTTTTTTTAAATTTGTTTCAATTGGATTGTAATCGATTTTATATGGAACCAAACAGGATTTGGTTCTTTTTAAAAAAATTTAATTTCGAAAACTAAAGTAAATTTAGTAGCCAAGAAGAGCAGCTTTAAAATCTTTAAGAATTTTTTGAGTTGTATTTTAAAATTCAATTAAAATTAATTAAAAAAATAATTATAAACTTTAAATTTGTGATACCTTAAACTACGCTTTTAACGACTCTTATCAGTAGACACTCATTTCCAAAATATTTTAATACTTAGCACGTTTTTCTACTAAATAACTAACGCATACCGCCAATGTGTATATTCTAAATTTAGATTTTTGTACTCTCCACCACTAGTAGAGAAAAACGGTATACTAAGTTTGTCATACCATGTGAAACTTTTTTTTAATATTTATCTAAGATACATGAAGTATTCCACGACAAGTCGGATGGGAAAAATGCTGTTGTTTTTTGTGATTTCCCCAATTTGGTGATATTTTTTAGTACACTTCAAATGGGTCTTCCTTGTAAATGTTGCATCTCTAACAATTATGTCCATAACATAGCATAATGTAAGGATGTGGCATCACTTATAGATATAATGTTTAGTTAATAGTCATAATATGTTAATACTTTGTAATATATTTTTCATTAAAATGGCAGTCTTAAACCAATATTACAGTAAATTTTCACATTTTTTTTTTTGATTACTCCTCGAAAGGACTTCTTTTTTTATAGTTCTTTGTTCATAACTTTCTTAACAATGGCCAAATTTAAACAACTTTTAAGCCCGGTCTCTGAGTGGGCCTTTCACATTTACTATTATTTTTGATCGGTTTTTAAAATAGAAAAAAACATTTTAGATACCGATTTTTGATTTTTAAAATTTAAAAAAAAAAAAAAAATAAAAAATTTATAATTATGGAGGTCCACTACCGGACCGAGCTTAAAATTTGTTGGGTGGATAGAAGTTTAAAATTACACATTAAAAAAAAAAATGCTTTAAAATACAAAAAACTTAATCAAAAAACCTGGAATATTTTTTTTTCTGTAAAAGCGAACATTTTAAAAAAAATTTAAATTTGGACCATTATTAACAACAAAAAACTAAAAAAAGGAGTCCTTTGGTCAAAAGTTACCTGGAAGGCCCTTTTGAAGTGCACTAAAAAATATCACAAAATTAAGCAAATTAAAAATTTTTTTTTTTAAACCATCCGGTTTGGCGTGGAATGCCCTATATCTTCTGGGTGCTTGAGTAATTCTAAGTTTTGGTGTCAAATTATTTCTAGTCCTTCGAAGCAGTTTAGGATTGATTTAGTACAAAAAGAGTTATGAATCCAAATGTAGAACAACCACTCTTAAAAATTGATATTTTTTTTAACATAAATTGGCAGCGGAATACACCAATTGTTATCTAAAGCGTGCTAGCGGAAATCACTTTAGTTCGCCTAAAACCGTAACGAAGAATGCTATTGTTGTACAATTTGGTTAGTCTAATAATTAATCTAAAACCACGCTGCTAAATTTTGTGCAGATCGTTGCATAGGCTCTATATTAAGTTCACTCTCAGAAAACACTTTAGTACGCGTAACACCGTAACGTATAATGCTATTTTAGTAGAATTTGGTCTACCATAGTCTTATAAGACTAGAAAACACACCACCATATAAACCGCACCCCATATATGTAAATCGTACTTTAGTAATAAACTTACGCTTAAAACCGCAAAGATTGATTTATAATTTATAGAACCCATATAAAGCCCACTACTGAAATATTCTTGATCTCGGAAAAGGGTTTAAAAGTTCGGCAAAGCTGAACTCAAATTCTAAAGACTTTTAAAATTTTTTTGGTTTTCATTTATGGAACGACACGTGATTTTATGACAGCGTTTAAGATTTTTTTTTAAGTGAAACTTAGTGTTGTAGAAGTAAATAAGTAAGTGGTAGTATGTATGAAGGAATGTTGATTACAAGCAGTCTTGCCATTCTAGCACTTTTAGTGCTGGATCTAGCACTTTTTTTTATAAGTTATTACAAACGATTAAAAAAAAAATTCTAAGTGTTAGTTTAGCAATTTCTTTTGTATATTAATATTTTAAATAATTTTTAGCCTTTTTTCTTTTTTTTTAATTATAACTTATTTAAAATTTGTTAGTAAATTCAACCTCAGACAAAGATGTACGGTTTTCAAATTTTTAATTAAAAAATGGAAATTAAAAAGGAAAAATAGCTATTCTAATTTTTTAATATAAACAAAAGTTATGAAATAAATCTACCACTTTTAACACTTTTTGCGGAGACTTTGCACTCTTATACTTTCATCTTATGGCAACACTGATTAAAAGATTTACAGTTATTCAATCATATTCGGGGAGATACGAATGTGGGAATTTGCAATGAATTTGGCGCCACTAATATATGCACCTATTTTTAGTAATATACATAATAGTTTTTATTTTAATTTTAAATTATTAGTTTATTAAACCTGTTATTTTTTTTTACTGTATAATTGCTTATGTACAAATAGCAATAAAATATATTTAATGATAAGAATTTAAAAGAAATTTAATAAAATCACGCAATTTAAGTTTTATTGCGTTTAGATTTCAACTTAATTTAATTATCACTTTGATTTGCTTTATGAGCATGATAATACTTACAGTGTTGGAAAAAATAATTACAGTGTTGAAAAAATAATAGGAAAAAATAATATATGTATACCTGTTTTATTTAGAAATTGATCGTGATTTTTTCGGATACTAGGTTTGTTCCTAATGGCTTTAAAAAAGGAAAAAAGAAAATTCGGAATTTTCAAGTGGGTGTGACACCCATTATACAAAGCAGTGTTGATTGCTGTATATCTGGACACTAGAGATGAGCGATCCCGTGATTTTGAAAGATCATCGTGATTAGTGAATGTGATTTAAAAATCACTGCTCCTTTAAACTGTGATTGTGATCACGGTTTATCAGTTTTCTGTTCTTTTATATCAATTGCGGCCACGCTATATGTACAATGCGCGAGCTTTCGCATGAGCTTTTGTAGGCACTTTACAAAGAAACAACAACAAATTGTAAGAGCTTTCAAATCTATTTACTTTCATATACATACATACTTGAACAAATAAATTTTGGCATAAAAAATTCTAATAAGATAGAAGAGAGAATGAAAGGAACAGCCATATCATTCGACATTTCATTCAAAAAACGCTATTACCCACACAAACAGTGAAATATCATAAATTTGTATATGTAACAAAATACAAAAAGAACGACTTAGAAAGTACCTGTTACTTGACAAATTTAGTAACAACTGTGATTCGTGATTTTTCAGTAACAGTGATTAAATCACAGGTACAGAAATATCGCTCATCTCTACTGGAGACCAGCAATAGCTTCAGTCTTTGAATTTGGTACTAAAGTGGGCGGGATTGGAGAAGAAGCCGTGGCACTAAATATATTTTTTTTAATCTGGAGAGCAGAAAGAGTAAAATTGATGAAAAAAGAAAAGAAAAAGGAAATTCGGAATTTTCAAGTGGGTGTGACACCTTTTATACAAAGCAGTGTTGATTGCTGTATATCTGGAGACCAGCAACAGCTTCAGTCTTTAAATTTGGTACAAAAGAGGGCGGGATTGGAGAAGAAGCCGTAGCACAAAATATATTTTTTTTTTAATCTGGAAAGCAGAAAGAGTAAAATTGTTGAAAAAAGAACGTCATCTGTAAAAAAGTACTCAATATTGAAGAAGTGTGCATGGCACCCTTTGCAAAGGCATTATAGATTTCTGTGAATCTGCAGTCGGGTACAGAAAAACTATATAAACCTGATCTGAATTGCTTCATTATAAATACACATAATTATGCAAAAAATTAGCGGTATTTAAACAGGGGACATTACCTCAAGCAAACACTTTAAAAATTAATTTTTGTATATTAATCTGGTGATTAGTCGCTGGGAAGGAAAGCGTACTTGGTAAAGCTTATTTTTTTATATTCTGTTAACTTTTTTAAGTTGAGGTTGACAAATATGACATGTTTACAAAATTGAAGATCTCCGTTTTGTATATTTAAAAAATAATAAATAAAGGCCCCTATTACGGTTCACAACTCAACTCAGTGGTTTTTTAATTTCTTAATTTTTGTATTATGGTTAACAACTGTGCTATATTGCGGCGAACAAAAACATCAAAAAATTATAACTCATCACAACCAGTTGTCTTAATTACAACTCAACTGAGTTGAGTTGTGAACCGTAACAGGGGCCAAAAAGTCAGTCGTTTATTCTTCTTGAAAGAGTGTTTATTATTGTAAAATATACCTGAAAAAAATAGTAGGGGCATTTAAAATTTGAAAAAATACGTTGTTCTTAAATTTTACTAACAAATCCAAATTTTGTATGTTGTTTTTTTTTTTTAACTGTCAGTGAAAACCTGGGTTCAATTCCCAGCTCAGTCAAGAATGAAAAATTATCAATAAATTTTAAATCATTTCATGTTGCAAAATTTCTTTCTTTATAAAAATAATTTAATGAAAAATTAAATTTTATGAACTTAAGCCTGAATACAATATTAAAAATTTTGATTAAAAACCATAAACAGTTCAACAAAATAACCAAAATACTGAAAGTTATTTTTATTTTAATAACCTTTTGACTCCGCACGTTTACTTAGCCAATAAGATTAGTATAACCATCAAAACAAATGAAATTCTAAGCATCCTTAATTTTTCTCCAGATTTTTTTGCTAGATTTTGAGGGATAGATCCTTTTTTTCAGAACTCTTCATAGGTGTTCTATTGAATTGAGGTCCGATGTTTGCGATGGATGGCCATTTTATTACGCGGGCTAGATTTACACTTCTCGCAAAGTTCCTAGGATCATTGACCTGCCAAAACTCTTACCTGGACGGCACTTCCACCTTAGCAAATGAAAGCATTTTCTATGGAGTGTGTCTTAATAATCCATTAAAGTAATTATTCCTTGTACGCAGAAAATTGGACCAAAGCCACACGTTGGAAAATATACCCAAATCATCACCATCTTTGGCTGTCTCATTTTTTTATGTACATTCTTTGGTTCAAGGTTCCTCTAATTTTTCCAACACTGTATATGTATATATATTAAAAAAATTTTTATACATTTAACAATATATATTTAAATAAATTATTGTATTTACTTTATTTATTTTCTAAACGAACTGATAAAATCATTAAAAATAATCTCAATTTAAGAGAATTTTTTTCAAACAAAATATGTAGAATGGTTTTAAATAAATATGAGATTTGTAAGAAAAATAAGACGTTTAAAAATACAAGAAAAAGAAAAACAATTTTAATAAAACTTTAAATAAAAACTTTAAGAAAAAAGCAAACATTTAAAAAAAGTTAACAGATTATGGTTGAATTTTAGAGTGATCATATTTTTAAACAAAGTATAAGGATAAGCTTACACGCTTGACACAGACAGAGACTTAGCTGTTAAAAAATCATAGATATTGATTAAAGACGTTTCAAAATTTTTACGTTGATAAGAAAAACTACCGAAAACAACACAGACGTTTGACATATACCAAGAGGAATAATTTAATGAAAATCCAATCAAAACGAAAGAACTTTTTTTGCATTATTAGGAGTAATACAGGGATACCCATTTACTGTTTTTAAAACTGGCGATACGGGAAGACTTTCTACTGTAACATATGTAAAAATAGTTTGCATCTTACTAGTTAAGTTGTGGTTTCAACGTGGCCACTTTTCGAGCGTAACTGGGTGTTTATGGTCGTCATAATCGACCTACTGTGCAAGGAATTCAAGATTATATTGCTTCTGAAAGTGTGGCGAATATTTCGAATTTGTCGATTCTACTTTTCTTTTTCTTTGGCCTGCAATTGAAGATTATAAACTGGACGGCATGTGGTTTCAACAACACAGTGCCACGAGCCACACAACACGACGGAATTTGGCGCTTATTGCATAGAAAGTTTCCAGAACGCGTAATTTCACATTTTGGCGATGTCAATTCACCATCAAGATTATGCGATTTTACGCAGTTAGACGTTTTTGTCGGGCTAAGTCAAAGATCGTGTATACGCGGATAATATTCTAACGTTCGAGCATTTAAAAAAGAACATTCGTTAAGTTATTGTCGATATACCACCTGGAATATGCGAAAAGTGGTCGAAAGCTACTTCAAAATGATCGACTGCTGCAACCAATCTATAGGCAGTAGTTTATATAACCAGTAGCCCGTTTCTGTATTTCTCGCATCGTAAAATTTCCCGCATGAAACAAGTGAATTATGATAAAAACAGTGCAATATGAAACAAAAAATGGTTTTTCTCACATGAGTGTTTCTGTACTTTTACTTTGCGAGAATTATCTGTCATTTAAATAATTTTCCAGCAATTATTGGAAGGATGTGAGAACAAGTGTTTCTGTAACAATATTTTGCAAAAAGTTTCTCACAAGAACTGTCAAAATAAGTCATATTTGAAATTGATGCGAGAAAACAAAATTTAAAAAAATGGAGCCCAAATTATGTATGTATGTACACAAGAATGTGTATTATTTTATTTTATTTTAAAAGAAAGAATTTAAATGATGAAAATAAGTATATAAAACACAATTGTTATATTTTGTTATTTAAATTTTTTTGGCATTTCATTGTGTTTGTTTTATGCAGGGCTGCCAGATAAATTTGTGAAAAAACGTCAATATCCTAAGAAAAAATAAAACAATCGTCTATTTTTTTCGGACAATTTAAAATTAATTTTGACGAATTTTGTTCGATTTTTATCATATAATCACAAATTTTTATCATATAAACACATAATCAAAAAAAAAAAAAACATTAAGTTCATGGGTAAAATACATATTTGATACATACATAAGAGGTCTATTAAAATAAAATTATTTATTTTATTTTCCTTAATCCGATAAGAGTTTAAAATTTCAGATTGTTATTTTTCCCTGCAGAAATCACACAAAGGAGTGACAAAATATCATTTTGAAATAAAATAAACACATTTGGACAAAGTAAAAGGCAAAAATTTCCTAAAGTGCATTGACTGAAAAATGGGGTAATAGTTTAATCTTTTGATCACACAAACAAATGTATTAAATAATCCAAGCAAATAAAAATTAAACAGTTTCCGTTCGAAATTTTGCTTTTGGCGATACATTTTTTAATCTGCCTTGTTTTTAAAGATATCGGTTTTCTGTGGTGCCTAATACACAAACATATAAAACTATTTAAAATTGTTTTATTTCAAAGACTGAATCGTCACTAGAAAAAAATCAGCAAATTGTCACTTTGCCAATTTTGGAACAAAAAAAAATCGTCAAAATGTCGATAAATCTTTAAATCTGGCAGCCTTATTTTTATTATATATATTTCTTTCGTTGACGTTTCGCTTGCATTTGACACTTAATTACTGGAAGTATTCCAGTTAAAACAGAATCTGTGTTGTCTGTTCTCGCATTAAATACAGAAACACTTTTTTCTCACAAATCGAGAAACGATGGAATTTTTTGTTTCACACTTAATATAAGAAAATTTGCGATGCGAGAAATACAGAAACGAGCTAAAGGTCCAAGCATTAAATTAAATGAAAGTTAAATCGAAATCATAGCTTTATGTTTGTTTTATTTACCTTTTCAGCCCGAAAAATGCATAACCCGTTACAAGCGATAATTTCCTTTCATTTAAATTGAAAGAAAGCCAAAAGATATTAAAGTATTTTGAACGTCGGAATTGCTAATTCAGCGCTATAAAAAGAAGGGGATATGAATCATAACTGAGGATGCAAAACATATTTCTTTCTCTTAGTAGGGCAAAAAGTAAATTAACTGTGTTTTTTAACGCCATCTGTAAGCTGAGCTCAAATTGAGTTTTGGTTTATTTCAATCCCGACCACAAGAGCAATAAGTTTGTTTAAATTATTGCCGACGCAACTGACAAATTCTATAGCTAACACAAGATATTAACGGCTGAGTTGCAAAAATATGTGTTTGAATACTTGCTCAGCAACAAATGTTATAATTGGGGATGCCAATCCCGATCCCGAAAATCCCGGGATTCAGCGAATCCTGAATCCCGAAATCGTTAACTAAATTTTTTTGTTTTACCATTTTTTATAATGAAAAATTTTCCGTTGAGAGTATAGGGAACACAATATTGATCTTTTATATTTATTTTATTAACTCCGTAAATACTGTCATTTTAAACGAAAGAAAATAGTTAAACTTTATTATTCTTTTTAAGCGTGTCCAACAATTATAAAGAAATTTTAATGTGAGAAGTGCTGAAAATAATTAAAGAAGAAATTAATTAAAGAATGAAATGTCCTTTGAAATGCACAAAACAAAAAGAAGAACCAAAAGAGCCGTGTGGTTTTATTTTCTAATTGATTCCACTGGTGCACCAAATGCAAAATCTAAATTTTACTCTTTACAGGCTTAGGCTTATTGAAGTGTTTTCCGAGAGTGGGCATGGGATCTAAGAATATTTATGGAGCGATTTCACGATATTAAATAGTGGTATTTATACACTACATAATTCCTACCATCTGTGTGTTTTTTGTTAAAATAAGTTTTAATGGTTAACGAAAAAAATGATTTTGTTAATTAATTTCAATTAATTTTAATAGGATCTTACAAATAATTCAATTACTAATTTGCTCTATTCAATTATTATATTAATTATTATTTTTATTAAATTTGAAACAACTGATGTTATTGAGTAAATTATAGATTTTATGTTAATTATTTTTTAATTGAATCAATTAACAAATCCCGGAGAAAACCAGCCCCGATTGACATTCCTACTTATAATAATATTGCTAAGCAATTATCTCTTAACACAAGTTGTTGACAGCTTCAATTGCCATTTGCTTAAGAGTTATTTGTTTTAGTGGTACAAAAATAAAAAAAATAAAACATTAGGAACAAATTTTAAAACACTACAAATAAATAACACTAAATAATAACTTGCTTCTAAAGCATGTAAATCAGTGTTGCCAGGTAATTTTTTTCTTCCCCCCCAAAAAAATTTAAAAACCCCCCAAATTTAACGTATTTTGAAAAACCCCCTAAATGTAAAAGTTTAGTTAATAACTTAATTAAAATTAATATATCTATATTCAGTTTTAATTAAAGTTCTAATATCAATATAGGTAAACCAAAAAATCGCAAAATGGTTTACAGACCGTGTATCTACAATAAAAAGAACAATTATAGTGAAGGGGGCGGTCAAAATCCACATGTTAATTTTTTTTGAGCACTCTAATGTACCTATATGTAAACCATTTCCACCCGTGATGAAGAGTATAATAAAAGATATTGCGGTACCAAATCTACCTGGTTCTTTTTTCTTTTTAGCAGAAAAACGAATTCGTTAGAAAATACAGTGACGCACGTAAAGTAATGTTCTTATATTATATATGAGGGGCTTAAAGCACAAGGGGTTTGAGGACTTTTTTTTTAATTGAGATTACATATGGAATTAGTAGGTGATGTTCAGAGGAGTTCAGAACACAAGAGGTGCATGTGGAATTCTCATCCGGTAGCGATATATGGCGACCATTTCTAGCAGTTGTCATTAAAATGCCTGTTTCTCTTGGAGCACATGGGTTATATTAGCACTTAATCTCAATTTGAAAAAAGGACACTGAAACCCCTTGTGCTCACATATAATATGATAAAGGACTTATGTGAGTTCTCTGTATAACAGCTGCCCATGGAAACTAAAACTTTAAACTCTCATAATTGGGTTTTCTCGAAATGATCTCTGATGAACATTAAGTTTATATAAAAATTGCCGAAAAATTTTGCCGAAGGATTAAGTTTATATATGTAAATATTATCTGCTTCAAGATTTAACCCCTAGAAAATATAGTCCCAGAAAAATATTTTCGATAACTTTCACTCTTATTCTTGTTGTTAAAAGTGTCCGGTTTTGTTTTGTAATTCTGATTTTTAAAATCAAACAATGAAATTTTAATTAATTGAAAGAAATGCTTTTATGTGGTGCTCTTGTTGTTGCTGCAGATATTTTCCCCTTTAATTAGTGAACACAGTCACATATTGTAGAGCAACAAGAGAGTACTTAATAAATTTTAGTATTGCTGTTGTTTCTAAATATATGTTTAAGTGAGTGTGCGTTAGTATAACGGCAAATGAACCCCATTTTTGCAACCCTATACAATTATTATTTATACGACTAACTAAAGGTTGTTAGTTGGATTTTTATGTTTGTGTGTGTGTGTGTGTGTGTGTGTGTGTGTGTGTGTGTGTATAAGCAAATCATGCTTCGCAAACAAAAGTAGTGGCCTGACCGTTTTCTCATTATGCGATTATCTTTTTTCCAAACGAAAAACTGCAGATTAAAGAAATTTGCCAATTATTTATTTGACGTTTATTTGCCTTACAGATTAATTCAATCAGCTGACTTCCAACTCTTACATCTATTTTGAGAGTTATTTCAAACTGTAAAGATTATTTTTGTCGGTATATTAAGAAACCTAAATTCTTTAAAGTACAGCTTAGCAGTCTTATAAATTTATATCGAGATTTAGTAACAGGCAGTTTGTCGATACATTGAGAAAACGGCCATAGATATTTTAAAAGGATATTCTTTGACATATACACTCTTAAGCACACACAAGTATACACAATTGTCTCGAGGCAGGAAGTTAAAACAGTGAATTGAAATTTTGAAAAATGTTTGAAAGGAAAAAGTTAAAAAAAAAAAAAAAAAAAATAAATCAAAACTTAACTAAAAAACCTTTTTAAGGAATAACAGTTTTGCGTTTTTGCAAGTTTTTAAGAATGGGATTTTTATGACCACTAATAGCCTAAAAGTCGGGCATGAACTTTGTATTACATATAAGTTGTGCTCAATTGCTTGGTTAATTTATTATTCGTTACGAATTAGACTTATGAACTTTTTTTTTTTTTTTTTTTTTTTTTTTTTTTTTTTTTTTTTGGAGTAAGGTTTGTTCATAAAAAAGTTGAGAAGTAAACTTTTAAGTCTGATGTATAAACCAGAATTATATAGAAGTAATTTTATTACAAGGTCCTCGTTACTTTTTTATATGGTTTAAATTTTTTTTTTGAAGTAGTGGGGTCCTTCTGTGGGACCGAAAATAAATTTGAGACCGATCGTCATAAAATTTTACATTGTAGTTTCTAATTGTAAAAAATAATTCGTGCCAACTTTGATTACAATATTATTATTTTTTACGATTTTATGCGTATTAAACTGTTTTCGGACCAATGAGTAATTACTAAAGTTTTTCTTCCGGGATTCCCGCTTTCCTGAAACTAAATTGAGAGATTCCTGGGAAATTTTGAACGAAAACATTTTTTAAACTTTAGTAAATTTATGTGGGACTCGCTTTTTTAGATGTTTTATACAACCAAATTTTACCACAATATTAATACTTGCTGCTAGTCGTATCAAACTGTAATGGGCTAAATTTTACATTAATTTTATTATATATTTTCAGTGTTCGAAAATAAACAGAACATTCTTTAGCGTACAGGTCACACACCGATAAGCGATATCTACATTTTTAGTGTTTATGTTTACTAACACAACCCTTAATACCGTTTGTAACTATTTTCAAGAAAGTAACGAACATTATATATTAATCTGTCCTTTGTTATAAAACAGAACAATTGTAGTGGTTCTGAAGACATACATTTGCCGTACACAAAGCCCCTTGTATCGTTGTATCGATTGTATGTTCTATAAAAAAACAATAGTGAACTATTGGGGGATTCACAAGGTGTCATAAAGTCATATGTCTTAAAATAATAACATGAAAAAATACGACTGTTGGGAGCAACCCCTCATAATTTGATGTGCTATTAATTACGACAGCACAATAAACATAGCAAGCAACGTTCTATTTATTTAAGACACTTTTTGTTTACAAACCAACACCAATATTTTTAAACCATTGTAAAATGTTAGAACATTATGACAATAAACTATGATAGCACACCTTGTGAATACCCCATATGTATTTTAATACAACAAGCATTATATTATATTATAAGAAATGAGCAAAACATTTTTGCAACGACCACAGCACGAATAGCTTGTGTGTGAGTTGTACATATGTTTAGTTTGCGAAAAATTTTTTCGCTGGCTTTTTGTTTTTTTCGTATATGTATTTTGTTTTTGTAAAAAACTGTTTATTAAAAGTGATTTCCGAGAGAGGGTTTGATAAATTATGACTCGATCTTCGCGCAATTTAGTTGTGTGATTTCGAGTCTTATGCTGGGTACACACTAGCAATGCATTTACGGAATCTAGCAAATTTCATTGATTTTAATTTCATCAACATCAAAACGTTTTGATGTTTTGAGATCGCATTGATGTAGATCGCACCGTCTGTACCCAGCTTTATGAAACTAGATTAGACCAAATTTCACCACAAAAGCATTATTCGCTGCGCCTTTAGCCATACTTACATAATTTCCGAGAGTGGTTTAAGTGTCGCCAAAGGTAAACTATGGACCGATGAAAAATGCAACGAATTTGTTGAAATTTTATGACAATCGGTGCATTCTGACACCAATTTATTTGGGGAGGTAATTTCAGATTTGGGTGTATAATTTTATTCCTACTGAAACGATTCTGCTGGATTTCAATCCCAAACTGTTGGCGACTAGAAACAATTTGACACCCAAATTAGTTTTGTCTGTTGAGTCGAGCAGAAATTAGTGAAATTTTTACAGACATTCATGGATAAATCGATTTAGAACTACTCAAGGACCCAGAATATATGAATATACTTTATGGGGTCTTAGATGATTATTAAAAAACTTTGCCATAGAATGACACACCGAGTATACCTTGACTAACCACTGCTGGTTATAGGTACAAAAATGAATATAAATATGATAAACTGAATTTCATTATGGGCGGGAATACCGGGACCCTGGGAAAATTCTTTTTTTCCAGCTTTCCCAGTAATAACAAAAGTGCGGGAAAACAAAACATTACGGAACGAGCATTAACAAATATTGCAAAAATGTAGCATATTTATATTTTCAAACTTAAATAAAAAAACGTAATAATTGTCACAAAGTTTTATTAAGAGCATTAAACGATAGAATGAAAATTTTTTTATTTTTTTTTTAAAGAGTAAGTCATCCAGATGTCTTCCTTCGAGCTAAACACACTGTTCAAAACGGAGCGTTGTGTTCTGTGCCACACGCTGCAGTAAACTTGGTTCAATTGAGCTGATTGCTCGACGAATATTTTCCTTTAAATCCACAAGAGATTAGGGATTGTCATTATAAACCCCTCTTTGGGGTAGCCTCATAAAAAAAAATCCATTGGAGCTAGATCGGCCGACCTCGGTGGCCATGGGATGTCTCCAAAGCAACTGATCAGTTTTTGGAGGAAATTTTCCCGATGCAAATCCATCGAAGCTCTGGCTGTGTGTGCAGTCGCCCCATCCTATTGAAACCACGTATGTGAAGAGTACGATGGATGAGCTCGCAGGTCTTGCAAAAAGAATTCCATAATCATGCGTCGATAATTTTCACCGTTGACATTCGTCGCCTGGCCTCGAGAATTTTCGGAAAAAAAAATGTTCTAATTATCTCATGCGTGGATAGACACACCAAATAGAAACCCTGGGGCAATGCAATGGTTTTTGATGTTTCAATCGAGGGTTGCGGGTTGTTGGAGACCAGGGGGGTTACCGCGTATTTCGATTCGAAACGAAACATTTTTCGAAAGCAATTTCCGATTCGAAAGTTGAATCGTACTGCGTAACTCGTTCGAAACGATGACAGAGTTGTATTTATAAACAAATGGGAAATTTGATAAAAAGTTGGTAGCACTGTTACTAAAATACAAAAATGGACGAAAATATCCCAAAACAAAAAACATATTAAATACTATTCAATGTGTAAAAATGTTATAATTGTGATTTTTTTTAATTAAAACTGATTGCATTTCCCTGTGGTTTGAAGATTCCAAAGAAAAAGTCAATCACTTCTTTATACTGCTTTTTGTACATGTACATACATATGTATGTACATATTTTTTTTAATATATTTTTTTTTTTTTTGCAAATTTCAAGACCACAAATATTAAAACATTTACAATAATAACATTAGTAATTATTTAGTTTATATCAAATATAACATTATTTGGTTTAATTTGTTTGTTTTACGCTTTTATTTATCTTGAAAGATTTAAATATTTACATTTTTTGTTTTTCGTTCACTTTGTCACCAACAAAATAGCTTTCGAACAATTTCCTAACACTTTTTGCTTAACAGACTCGTGTTTTCGTAATACAGAGTTGCACTATCGAAAGGGATTTTTATTGTTCGTAATAGAGAGTTGCCGTTTCGAAAGGGATTTTTGGTTTTCGATAGTGTATAAAAAATTTCCGTTCATTCGAAACAAATTGTACGAAAATCGTAATACACAGTAC
Source organism: Pollenia amentaria (assembly GCA_943735925.1). NCBI lineage: Eukaryota > Metazoa > Arthropoda > Insecta > Diptera > Polleniidae > Pollenia > Pollenia amentaria. The sequence goes on along the minus strand of OX031010.1, from coordinate 18,904,653 downwards.
AAATTGTTCGAACTCGTAAATTATTTCTTTCGAATCGAAATACGCGGTAACCCCCCAGTAACGGCAGTTTTGCTTGCTGACGTGGCCGTTTAAGTGAAAATGAGCCTCGTCGCTCCAAAAAATGGGATTTACAGTGCGAAAACGCTCCAACATCGTTTCACAAAAATTTTTGAGTAAATCAAAGTCACTCTGTTTTAGTTCTTGAGCGATTTGAATTTTAAAAGGATGGAACTTTAGATCCTTTTTTAAAATTTCATGAGTAATGGCTCTTGGAAGTCCCAGTGAGGCTTCTCTTTTCCGTATTGAAAGTCGCGGATTTTCACGTAAACTGCTTTCAAGCAGTTCAATGTTTTCGGGAATCCATGAAGATAGACTGGGCCCTGGCCGTGGGACATTCATAGCCGAAGCAGAATCTCTGCACCCACGAATGAATTAAATTTACAATCCATCACGTATTCGCCGAATACCGACGAGCAATTACGTAAGAATCATTACTCTTAAAAAATGTCTCCGCAACGAACGCGCGTTGCTCACTCGACCACTGCGACATCGTGACTGACAAATCCGCACAATCGATAATTCCAACGTCGCCACCCTCCCTCCGCACCGTTTATTACTTTTTGAAATAATCGTATTTAAAACTATAAATTTACCACCAGACACCCTGTATAGAACTGATTTTAGGCTTAATGTAATGATAATAATGAAATTCCATGACCGATTTAGTTCTATTTTTTTTTTACTTTGCCGTGGAAAACATGAAATGAAGCATTCGATGATGTAGTGCCCAATTAAGTGGGCGGGCTTATCTAGAATATCATTATAACACCAGGATACCTGCAAAAAAAAAACACCTGTCGGTTTTATATACATAGTAAAAATTTTGTGGTTGTAGCTCCACATTTTGCTTTTCTTTTCCTATTCAACCGATTCTTCCGGTTCTTATTTCCACGCTTCTAACAAGAACTGGAATCAATTTGACACTAAAATTATCATTCTGTGTTGAGACTTTTGAAAGCAGCAGTATTTAGAAAACTCGTGTATGCATATTTATTTGTTTTTTTAATTTATGAAAGAACCTATAATTTGGCAGGACCTTTTAATATTTTCGTGGATTATTATGCTTTGAATCATCATACAAAATAATCAAAATATTTTCATTAAAATTAAAAATTTTCACCGGTTTTTTTTTTAGGAAAAAGTCGGGTATTTCAATTTCATTCCTTTAATTTTCTGCAAAAAGGACACACGAAATATTTTTTTGTTGGTGGTACTAAATAACAAATGATATTTGAATGAACATAAAATTTAAAGCCATACATGTGTATTTAATGGGTTCTCATGTGTCTATATATACAAATTATTATCCTGGTCATATATTAAGCTCAAGTTTTTTCCCATAAACCAGACAAGTGTTGCCATGTAAAATAGCAGTGTAGGGAGAATCAGACAGCCTTTTTAAATTCTTAATCCTTTTTCATAGATAATTTGTTATACTAGAAAATTCTGTAAAGCACAGAAGTTATCCTTTTAAACATAAAATCTTTCAATTTTGTGTCAGTGCCTAAAACTTCCTTGTAAAAGCACAACATTTTTTAAGCACGATAAGAAAAATTTGGAATTAAAAAAAAAATCTTTTAAAAAATTAAAGTTTGATTTTCCAAACTTTGAATTTATAAAAATGTTATCTGAAAATAATAAATTTTATTGATAAAAAACTTGAATTTTTTGTACATAAATTGTGAAAGTTAATTTTATATATTTTTGAAAAAAAAAAAAAAAAATTCTGGCAACACATTTGTTACAAGAAACCTCTTAAAGTTTTTTAATTAATGTTTATTTACTAAGACGCCGTTTGGCGTTTAAAAAGGTGGAAAAAAATAAACATTTTGTATGGGTTTAAATTTATGGGTCCCTAAAAAATCCTTAACGGCCAATCAGTAAACACTTTTTTTAAAGTTCTAAACAGTTTTTTTTTGCTTTGACATGCGTTTTGTACATTGGACAATTCAACAGATTTATTCCTTGGAATTATATCGCCCTTGTAGCAATGAAATAGAATATTTTTCAAACTTTTATCGAAAATATGTTTTACCCTTTTTAAACTCAACTTTTAGCAACAACAAAAATAAAATTAAACTTTCAAAATACACACCCTTCTAAAACCAACAAATTTGCCGTATCTATGATATATTATTATCTGTTTCTAATGGCTAACAATTCTTTTGTAACTCTATAATAAATTTTACTGATAATGACTGACCACTCTCAGCTCAACGGATTGGGCAAATAATAATTTTATAATTTAGCATTAGAAAAAATAATAATATGTATGTATTAATAAAATTGTTATCAATTGATGATGCTGAAATTTTCAGCCAACATTTTTGTCTCTATAGTATGTGTACGAAATAAAATGTACGCCAAAAATATTTGAATTTTCCTTTGCAAACTGTTACCGTATAAATGAATCATTCTTTAATTTCGACCTTCTAAGAAATCCTGATAGAAAAATCAGTTACCTTCCCCATTTTCCAGATAAGTTGCGAACTAAGTTGTTATATAGTTATGAAACAGTCAATTGTTACAAGAATTTTGCTATTAAAAATGAAAATAAATCGATTAATAAATCACTAAGAAATTGCCAAAAATAACGTCTGCTCTAAGTTTGTTCTTAAATTATGAAAACTTTTGATATTCCCATATCGCACTGGTTCCTCTAAAGGGAGCTAACTCAAAATTTATAAATTTTCAGTAGAGACAAAAACTGTTTTCTTTTTATATGTACTCTTATATCACAAAGGGGGATATAATTGGATTTTTTTTTTTTTTTTTGCAAAAAAATAGTGAAAATGATGTAAGCATTTTACAGTGGGTAGATATGACCACTGCACCCACAGAAAAAACTTGTTAATATATGGTCACCTCCAACAAAACTATTTTTAAAGAAAATTGTAAACGTTTAATGTTCAATTTAACCATATTATTGTCACCGACAGCCATATTATGTTTACATTAGTCCTCCATCAAGAAGCCACAACCATATTATTGTTGCCTTCGTGCATGTTATGGTTAATAATAACTAAAATATGTTAAACACTGATAATAGCATGGTTGGTTTATAACCATAGCATGTTGGTCTTGGAAAAGTGAAAAATACTATGGTTAATTTAAAAACAAATTATTGTAAAATTTAACCATAACATATTTAGAGGCAACCATAATATGATTGTGACCTCTTGATGGTTGTCGGTGACAATAATATTGTTAAATTAAACATTATATGCTTAAAACTTTCTTTAAAAATAGTTTTGTTGGAGGTGACCATATTTAAACATGTTCTTTCTCTGTGTGTGTATATCGATTTCATGCATAAAGTGAATATTGAAAAATTTCGAGTTGACTCTCTTTAGAAGAACCAGTGCGATATGTAGCAACACTGTCAGAAACATAAAATCCCCTTTTACACAATTCTACAAGTCCTTAATAGAAAATTTTTCACACTATCCACTTAAAATAAAAGGAAATAAATATCTTTGTAAAATAAAAATTGTTTAGCACGATAACATTTTTATTTTAGATGCGTTTAAAATTTTGCCATGATTCAAACAGATATTTAACCCATTATTGCCCCGCCGGTAATTTTACTTCAGCTACTTTTATTATGTACATAATTCAATTTAATTTACTTATACTAAAAGTTTGAAATACCATCGACTTTCCTTGTGGTAATTTTACTTACCATTGAGCAGAAACATATATTAGGCAAGAAATAATAGAATCGTGAACAAAAGCACAATGTACCCACAATGAAAATTGACTAGTTTTTCGGTCGAGATCCGATGATTGATGAAATCTAAAAAAGCTTAAGCTTTATTCCAAATGCCTATAGAAATTTTTTTTTAAGTTTTCAATGTAATTATCTGCCAATATTTTCAATTTATAATCTAAAACAAATTGAATTTTTTTTAGAAATTCAAAGAAAAAACTCAACCCATATTGTTTTATATAAGTAAGAAAAAAAAGGTAAAATGCGTTTAAGAATTCGCCAAAATAATCGCCAACTTTATTTAATTTCTCCAAAAAAAATCGCCATGTCCCAAACACTAAATTGCCTTGCCAAATAGGTTTATAAATCGCAACGTTTGCAAAAAAATCTTTTAAATGCGTCGTATGCTTATCAGGGTTGTAAGATTTTTTCCACCTTCATCGTCAAATAGTTTAACGAAAATCGCCAAAAATAAATTTTTTTAGATTTTTAGTAACTAAATTCGCCAAATATGAGTACGAGTGTATTTAACACCTATTAAAATGTTCAATATTTAGATAGTAGTTAATTCGCCGTAAGCTAAATTTGTCAGTATTTTTGCATGAGATTTAAGGCGTTATGTAATCTCGGATCTTTCCCCACTAATGTCCATATTTTTGCAAGTAAGCCCTTCAAAAACTTTGTTACTCACTTTTATGCCACGCTCCCACGATTAGGACCATTTTACCTTTACATAAATATTACATTTCACTTCTTGTTTTTTATATACAGTTCCGCCCTTTCAACTCCGATTTAATCGTTTCGCATATCATTGTTTCTAGCTTTTTATTAACTTTTTAATCCGACATCAAATTCAGGGTGCCACTAATGGTATCTCGGATCCTTTCCGATTTAATCGTTTCGCATATCATTGTTTCTAGCTTTTTATAAACTTTATAATCCGACATCAAATTCAGGGTGCCACTAATGGTATCTCTGATCCTTTCCTCTAGGCTCAAGAGCGTGAGTGACTGCTATATCAATGAAGTCTCTAGAGCTGTAGAGAAATTTCAGGCGACGCTTATGCCATTACGTTGAAAGCATTGAGTCTAACTTGCCACAAATGAAATATGTATGAACTTAAATTATTGCTAAAAATAATAAATTTCCTTTATAAAAAATATAAATAAATATAAAATTATAAATAAATATAAAATTATAAATAACTATAAAATTATAAATAAATATAAAATTATAAATAAATATAAAATTATAAATAAATATAAAATTATAAATAAATATGAAATTAAAAATAAATATAAAATTATAAATAAATATAAAATTATAAATAAATATAAAATTAATAAATATAAAATTATAAATAAATATAAAATTAATAAATATAAAATTATAAATAAATATAAAATTATAAATAAATATAAAATTATAAATAAATATAAAATTATAAATAAATATAAAATTATAAATAAATATAAAATTAATAAATATAAAATTATAAATAAATATAAAATTATAAATAAATATGAAATTATAAATAAATATAAAATTATAAATAAATATAAAATTAATAAATATAAAATTATAAATAAATATAAAATTATAAATAAATATAAAATTATAAATAAATATAAAATTATAAATAAATATAAAATTATAAATAAATATGAAATTAAAAATAAATATAAAATTATAAATAAATATAAAATTATAAATAAATATAAAATTAATAAATATAAAATTATAAATAAATATAAAATTAATAAATATAAAATTATAAATAAATATAAAATTATTAATAAATATAAAATTATAAATAAATATAAAATTATAAATAAATATAAAATTAATAAATATAAAATTATAAATAAATATAAAATTATAAATAAATATGAAATTATAAATAAATATAAAATTATAAATAAATATAAAATTATAAATAAATACAAAATTAAAAAAAACTTGGAGTTGCCTCCTGTGAGGATTGAACTCACGACCCCTGGTTTACAAGACCAGTGCTCTGCCACTGAGCTAAAGAGGCTCATGCAAACTTTAATGTTAATAATAAATAATTACTACGCTGTTAACAGAAATTCTTGAGAATATTTCACTGTTATTAACAGTTTTCGAAAAAAGAATTTATAAAAGTGTTCTCTTATCTCTTAAAAGAGTTGTTCTATTTGAAAGAGAGGGAAGAATATTTTTTTAAAGTCTCTTGCTCTTAAAATTAATTAAACTCTCTGCAAATTGAATTTTTTCTAATTTTAGAATTTTTGCTTAACAACAAAAAACTTTTTATATTATTTTATTTTAATTTTACTTGTTTTTGCTATACTGTTCGTTTTTTGCTTTTGCTTAGCTCAGCGTTTTTTGAACTTTAGTTTATTTACATTTAAAATTGTAATTTTTAAAATTCTATTTGTTGTTTCTTGTTGTTACATACCTACATACCTACTACTTAGGTATGTATATATGTATGTATGTGAGTATGCAGTTAAGTTTTATGATTAAATAAAAATTGAACAACGTTTTCGTCATTTACTTGATATTGTATTATTTTTTAATTTGAAATGTAAATTAGATGTTATTTTGTTATTATTAGTGTCCGATTGAAGTCAATATTTTAGGCCGCTGCCGAAGCAGAACTTTAATTAACCAAATTCACAACATGAAAAACATTGAATTTTTTGAGATCAATAACAAAATTTATTAAACAGGAAACCCCATTAATTTATACAAATTTTTGGTAATAAAAAAAAAAATTTTATTTACAAGTAGTTACAGTACTTTTCGTTTATAGTCACACCGTACTTAGTCACATTTGCCATCTATTAGCGGCTATAAAAGGCAAAACTAAAGCAAATTATTAGAGTTATAGTCACATTAGCAAAATTTACTATTCTCTTTTTAATTTTCGAAACTACAATCCATCTAAAGAACTAAGAAATAAATCGCTTAATTTTTGCCATCAAATCTACACTCGTAAAAAATTATTTTTTTTCCGTTGGTATCAGTTACGAAATATCTTATTATTATTTTAATTTTTTATGGAGTATGCAACTCTCTTGCAAAACCATAAGCCTGCTGTCGGTGTCATTTATATGAATTTTTTTTTTATTTTCTATATTCACATAACTTGATTATATTCGAATTGCGTTATAGGTATGCATCATAGTGGCAAATATGTGAATTAGGCTTATACCTAGTCACATTAGCGATATAGTCCATGATTTGTCGGCAACTAAATGATGTGACTATAAGCGAAAAGTACTGTATTTCAATGTATATATCGGTTCTTTATTGAAACGGAGTCATATCTCAAAAAATTTAAAATTTGCTTTCGAAAAGTATTGTATATCAATCTGAACCGAAGTTATAGCAAAATATATTTAATTAAATCGGTACATAAAGTTAAATTTTGAAAACTTTAATAGCATTTTGCCAAGTTTATTTTTTTTTAGATATGACTACGTTGCAAGTAAGGAAGGATATGTGCTACGTATTGTTTAATATTTACAATTCAAGAGTTGTATACATATTTGATGACCGAACAGTAATTTTTATGCATTAATACCAATAAGGTTATTTCTGCGATTGGAATAAAACTGCCCAGCTGCACTGAACAGTTGCTCGCTGGTTACACTAGTTCGTGGTGCTGACGGATATTTCATCATTGCTAATGCCTTTAAGTTGTTAAATGTACTTGCGTTTCAATACTCAAATATATTAATGCTTATAGGCTTATTTACATAAACACGTAATTCCTTCCACCTCATTGTGAGGAATTAAGTCCTCTTTTCCCCATATAGAAGCTTTAATTTGTTTTCTTCGTTTTTTTCTTCCGATATTACTTGTATACCTACCACTCTTAGAAACACTATTGGTTTTGTAACATCTGGTATATAAAAGTTCGGCCTTCGCCAAAAATCGGCCAAATTAATGCCGACCACCGATTATTGGCTGATTACCAATCGATACTGAAGTCGATTAATCGGTCGGACACTAGTTATCTATATATATAAAAATGAAATTATGTGTGTTTGTATGTTTGTATGTTTGTCGCTTTATAGACTCCGAAACTACTGAACCGATTTTCCTGAAATTTTTACAGTAACATCACGTGAGCCCTAAAAATAAAATAGGCTACTTATTTTTTCGATAGGGGCAGGGGAATTGGTACCCCCCATAGGATGCCAATATTATACTGAACCGATTTTCCTGAAATTTTTACAGTAACATCACGTGAGCCCTAAAAATAAAATAGGCTACTTATTTTTTCGATAGGGGCAGGAGAATTGGTACCCCCCATAGGATGCCAATATTATACTGAACCGATTTTCCTGAAATTTTTACAGTAACATCACGTGAGCCCTAAAAATAAAATAGGCTACTTATTTTTTCGATAGGGGCAGGGGAATTGGTACCCCCCATAGGATGCCAATATTATACTGAACCGATTTTCCTGAAATTTTTACAGTAACATCACGTGAGCCCTAAAAATAAAATAGGCTACTTATTTTTTCGATAGGGGCAGGGGAATTGGTACCCCCCATAGGATGCCAATATTAATTATCGCATATCTTAAGAGCTGCTGCACCCATTTTGCTGAACTTTTTGTAGTAGGATCTTCTGAGCCCCGGAATTGAAATAAAATAGCAGCGGGGGTATAGGAATACCCCATAGGACGCCAATGTTTAACATCGCATATCTTAAGAACTGTAATAGTGAGAATGTTCAAACTTTCTAAAAGTCACTCTTATGGTATACTACACTTTTGAAAATAAAAATAAAGCGGGTAGGCGCAGGGGGGAAATACCTCCCATAGGATGCATACATTAAATATCGCTCAACTATTAAAGGGAGAGTCTTCAAACGTGGTTAAAGCTACTATTATAGTAAACTATAAATTTCAATATAAAAATGTGCGGGGTCAGTGTAGCGAAGCGCACCGGGTTAAGCTAGTTAATTATAATTTGAATTGATTTGTTATTTTGTTAATGTTTTTTTTTTTTAATATTAATGACGACGGCATCAGTTAATAAAAATAAGCACAAAAACATTTACGGCCATATTCATAAAAAGTTCTTATTCTATGCTTATAGTATGTAATAACTATCAATCGCTTTTTGTCTTATAAACCACTTATAAAAATGTGTATTCATAAACGTACATTAACTGTTTGCAGCTATTTTGTGTTAAAGTATGGCAAATTTCTTTACGTTTTGTTGCCAATTTATTGCTAGTGATGCATAAAACTTCTATTCGGTTCACATGATATTCTATACTTAATAAATATTTCTTATAATTATAGATCTTAAATAGTATTCTTATAAAGTAAAACTTCATATTATTTTAGTTTCTGAGCAACATTTTGCCGAAAGGTATTATATTTTTTTAAATATACGATAAGACAGTATTCGAATAAAAAGTTTGTTTAACAATTATTAACATCACTATTATTGTGATTTCTGTATTTTTTTTAATATTTTTGAACATAAAAACATAAAAAAACTAATAATGTAATACATAATTAAAAAGACTATCTGCATTTGATCCTGAACATATTCATTTCAATCATATAAACATTTTATAAAATATTTAACATATATGTACATAACTTTAAATTGGTTGTCAAAAAATAAAATTTAGTAAAATGTATTAAACATTTCCATATAAATAAAAAAACATTTTTTACATTATTTTTAACATTTTCACAAAACAATATCGTAAAATGCAAACATATATCAAAATGTCATTTAATTTTTATTTTAAAGAAGGGTAAATCCAACAATAGTTTTTCGTACTTTATGAAAGGCTTAATAGACAGTGCTTCGTATAAGAATACAACATTAGACATTTTTCCTTAAAGACGGTTAAATAATCATAAATAAGTTTTAAGTAATACGGCTGTTAAAAACTAAATAATTTAATATATTTAATATACCTAATAAAATTTAAACTTATAATTGCTTAAATTAATTGCTATTTTTTTCTAAATTATTATAGGTATTAAATTAAATCGGCAAACGCAAAACAGATAACAACACTTTTTTTTCCTGTTTGTCCACCGACTTGAACAAAAAATACACCATTTTAAAGGTATTTACTTGCAGTGCACAATGTACATATATTTAATCGTTTCAATATTTTCGGAGTTATAAGCGTTACAATTTTTTGCTAACACATGCAAAACGTATAATAAATAAAAAAAATGTTTTTTTTTTCAATTACACAAAGTTTTTTCTATTAAATAATATATAATATATAAAAACATTAAAATATAAAAATAAACTAGCGCTGTGACATGATTGTAAACAGGACGTTATTTTTCCTGATAAATACACATATTTTATGCTATATTGGCAGACCCGAATTTGGATCCCCGAAGATATAGAATTCCTGCCAACCTAAAGATGAGCTTTCCCTATGTTGAGGATGAGGGTCTTATCATGACAATCAATTTATATGTATAAAAATCGGCAAAGGCAAAACTGTTAAGTACACTTTCCTCCCTTGTTTGACCGATTTGAATTAAAAATACACCATTTCAAAGGTATTTTCTTACAGAAGTGCACAAAATATATTTTATCAAAAGGTAAATTCGTTAACCTCATTTATCCTAAACTAAAAGAGATACAAAAAAAAATGTAATACTTATGAAAAAAAACCCGTACAGGAGTATGGTAACTTTTTGAAATACGGCCCATTTGGCGAGTAAACGGATATTTGAAACTTCTTTGTCACCCTATCTATCTTTTAAACCAATAAAGATTATACTAAATACGTAACTTATCTAAAAAAGAGACAAATATAAATTCGTTCCTTTTTTGAAATTCAAACATTTAATGTACCTATTTATGGTACTTCTTCACAAATGATTTTTCTCCATGTATTGACTAACGTATTAAATAATGAGCTCCCACTACGGTATTAAAATTTTCGATACTTCAACGGGGGAAAAAAAATATCAAAAAGTGGAAATACCAGAAATTAAATTTCTTTCTTTTACTTTTCCGTGCTGCATGTGGTAATTTTTAAATTTTCTATAATATTGAACTTAGAGACATAAAATTTTAGGTGCAGGATCCTGAGTGAATGAAAACCTTTAAGATGAAAAATGTTGGTACTTTTTTGTTAAAACCTAGAAACATAAACTTTGGCATATAAATATGTGTACGAAAGAAAGGGAAGACGCTAACGAAGTAGCGGGTTAAATGCTAATAAACAATAAAATAACAATTTATTTGTACTGCGTGCATATATTTTTACATAGTTTTTTTTATAACTTTTAACGGTCAATTTCACCAAGTTCAGTTATAATCAGTGAAGCCAGTAGAAATTTAAAAAATTCCCTACAACCAAAAAATTTTCCCAACTTTAAAAATTTATTGTTTTAAGCTACTGGCAAACAAATACATATTTTGTTCACATTTTGTAAATATGATTATTACAGCATTTATTAACAATAAGAAAAAAAACCAAAATAAATATATACATTCTATACCTACATACTTAATTTTTCAGTTATATTTTAAAGCTCAATTTCAAAAATAACACTGTGCGACAAATTTAAATTTAATTCAATTTTAAATTATAGGGATTTTACTGTATCTTAAAAATACATATTGATTTCAGAGTTACATACTACAGCTGCCACATAAACACTGCTTCTGGAAAAAAAAGTCGGAAAACAGCATAAAACTTTCAAATACTTGCCCTAATCATTATAACTCCGAACCAGTGCTGCCATGTAATTTTTTCTTTTCCCAAAAAAATTTAAAACCTCCCAAATTTAACGTATTTAAAAAAAAAATATCTCCCTAAATGTTAACGTTAAGGTAATAATTTCATTTCAATTGACTAACTGGACTCAGTTTTAATTTACGTTTTAATATTATTACCTAAATACAACAAAAATCGGCTCTTTGCTATTTGATTCGCGATTTGCTACAAATGGCAACAAACAGTAAACGAAAACATCTGTTTTCAACAAAAGACTTTTGAGAATTTTTTTTTTTTAAAACAATAAAATTGAAGTTTTTTTAGTATTTCAATTAGGCTTAAGTTCATCAAATTTAAGTTTCATTAAATTATTTTTATTGAAGAAAATAATTTACAACATGAAATGATTTTTTTTTTTTTCAAGTTTTAGTCATCAAGTCGGCAAGAGGAAAAGAAATGGGCTAAAACTTTAAGAGTATAAACAAACACACTCTTACATACAGCAAAAATCAAAAAAAAACTTTTTAAAAATATGTACTAAAATTTGATTATACTGTTTTTTTCGTCTTCTTAATTTTTGGATTAAATTTTTGTGTAAACGGTTTTTGACCTACTGTCTATTTGAGTAATCGTTGTTGTTGTCATATTGCCAATTTGTTGTTGAGTTAAACCAAATCTACTTTGTGGTGTAAAATATATTGCCTTTTTTTGTTATTGTTGTTTTATGGTTTTTTTTTCCCTTTTAGATTTTTTTCACAGCTGTGTATGTTATTTTGATTACATGAATTGATGCGTTGATACGTTTGTTTACTAATGTTAATTGTTGTAGTTTGTTTGGCGATGCCAGATACAGATTTTCCATTTTGTTACCCCAACTCAAAATCAGCAATTATGTATCTGTTTGTGTTTAACATATTAAACTATCAATTACATTTTGTGACAAAAAATGTATAAGAGATGCCAATACCGAAAGCCCGACTCCGAAAAATCACGGGATTTTCGGGACTCAGAGAATCAAGGGATTTTAGTTTTGTAATCCCGGGATTTTCGGGATGGTACCTACGGTAATTTATGGAGCGATTTCACGAAATTAAATAGTGTAATTTGTACACTACATAATTCTTACCACTAGTGGAGGTGGGTATATAAATTCGTTTTGCTCAAATAAGATTTTTATGGTCAACTAAAAAAAAAAAATTATTTTGTTTATTAATTTCGAATTAAAATTTCAATTATTCATCTTCATTCATTTAATAAAAATTTTAATAGAATCTTACAAATAAATCAATTACTAGTTTGCTATATTCTAATACAATTGTACTGTGTAAAAACAAATTTTCGATTAATCGATTAATCGACATAAATTGTTCGAATAATTCGGTAATCGAAAATAAGCAATTTTAAATTATTCGAACGGTTAATCGAACAAAATTAATCGATTATTCTTAAAAACAATTTTGTTTTGTGAGTACAAACTTGGCAGTCGTGGATTTTTGCTCATATCTAACCCATTTACGAACCATTTTATGTACCCATACCCCCGCACCTCAATAGAGGAGTGGGTATTGTGCGTTTGTGCTGATGTGTGTAACACATAAAAATATTAGTTCTAGATCCACCTTTTAGTATACCAATCGACTCAGAATCTCTTTCTAAGTCGATTTAAGAGTACAGGTCGCAATTTCACGTGACCCTCATAAACTGGCTTATTACGATGGTATTAAGATTAAATTTGGTCCAAAACAAGTAAGAAAGCATAGTTGGTCAAGCCCGACCATATGATAGTCTACACCACAGTACTTCTAAACAAAATTTCTAGAAAGGCAATCATCGACCCGCTAGAACAAAACTTTGTTATGAGGTTAAGATTCAGTTTGAAAGTTATTTGTGCCGAATATTTTTTTAGATATCATATATATGAGATTTGTTTGCCTTTAAGTGATTTTTGGAATGGTGCTTATATTCAACCTATGGATAATTTTGAACGTACTACCACAAAATTGTCGCCAATTTTTATAGCAATACCAACATTTATTAGAAAGTTTTGGCATTAAAAGCAATTTTTGGGAGTAGTAAATATATGTCAAATTGGTCAAATATAGACCGATTCCAATAAAATTTAGTAAGATGATTTAGATTGCAATCAAATAAGTTTGTACCAATAAATACCAACATCATAACATGGCAATAGAGCACAAAGACTCTATTCCGGATAGAAGCTTGTATGGGGGCTACGTGAAATTATGGACCGATTTTCATATTCGTACCTAGAAAGCTTAATCTATCGACTTTCCAATCATATTTAAAAAACTTTAAATCGCACAGAAAGTGACTTCTGGTGTTTTCTATTCTACACAAAAAATATCACCTTCTGAAAAGATGCAGGTGTAAAATGACTTGCCAACCCTGTAATAATGCTATTTGTTATTTGACGAGGACAAAACAGAAGTTATGAAAAAGTGGAATGCCCTGTTTTAACACCTGACAAAAAATTCTTCTTCATTACTATAGCTCATTTTTAACGCTTTTTAGTACGCTTTTTTCTGAAATTTTGTATTTTAAATTGGATTTAGTGATTTCAAATAAATGTTAGGGTTTGTTACCAATTTTTCGCGACTTTTAGCCATGTACGCGATAGATGCCATTTTTTCCTGTAAGTTTTTTTTTTTAATTATTTACAGCTTTAACGATTTTTAATAAATACTAGACTTTGCTATAATGGCGCTGTTAGCAAGTTTTTGCGAATTTCCGCTAGTTTTGGAATTTTTACCAAATTTTTGCCATTCCTTATAGTTTTAGGGACTTTTAATAAATTTTATGCCTTGTTTGAAATATTAAACATTTTCTCTATTTTTGCAAACTTTTCCGAATTTTTGCAATTTTCGCGAACCTTTGTTGCTCCGGCAATCGTCGCCGGTATTATAAAACTCCATATATAAGCCGAAGTCATCTATTTTACAGGGCACCATTAACACCCTCGATTTATTTGGGGCGAAAAGTGCAATACCTTATGCCATAAGTGAGGGTGACTGTTTTAGATTAAAACATGCTACCCTTTTAGAGAGCAAAACATTTTTAAGAACCAGACACCAAATTACATTTTATAAATAAAATGTCACACAGAACACCAAAAAATCAAAATAAAAGATATAAATAGTATGTTTGTTAATATTTATACATAAACAATTAAATTTTTTATTTAAACTTGCTGAGAAACCAAAACACACACAGATGTATTTTTCAATCGATGTATTGCCACACGATTTTTTTGTGCAAACCACTTATTTTTGTGAACAAAAATGTATGAAGTAGAACAAATTTAGGCGTTGGCAACGCTAACGATGAGAAAAACCATGTTTTTTCTTTTTTGTTTTTTTTCAGGCATAACACTGCCATACTTTATTAGAAAAGCTGATATTTTATGATTTTTTGGAATAAACAAAATCGTTGGGAATCTGAAGAACATAAAATAAAATCGATTGCAATTGGAAATACCAGGGCTGTGGAGTCGCCAAAAATTGTTTTAACTTCGACTTTAACCGCTGAAATTTGTTAAGTCCGACTCCGACTCCTACTCTGACCTTGATGCCAAATATGTATGAGACTGATCCTTATTCGACTTTAAACTCTTTTTTTTTTAATGCAGT
The DNA here is from genome assembly GCA_943735925.1 of Pollenia amentaria. Classification (NCBI taxonomy): domain Eukaryota; kingdom Metazoa; phylum Arthropoda; class Insecta; order Diptera; family Polleniidae; genus Pollenia; species Pollenia amentaria. Next base: position 18,889,518 of record OX031010.1, on the reverse strand, counting down.
ACTTTTTAAATGGTTAAATAAAGCAAGAAAATAATTCTGTAAAAATTTCAAATCCATATTTTAGTTCTAACACGTGCTGCATTGAGCTTTAATATAGTGGGTGGATTCAAGTAGAGATACTTTTTTCAATAGCCTTTTTTTTGACAGATCACGTGTGAGTCGTGTCATGCTGTCATGTTATTTATGTTTAGTATTGTTTGGCATTTCATAATGGAAAGACTTACGCCTGAACAACGTTTACAAATCGTTCAACTTTATTACGAAAATAACGCTGTGAAGAAAATATAGCGGGCGTAGCTGAGAGTGTACACGAATACCGTGGAGATTCGATTCGGCGCCTTTCGCAGCAATTCGGACTGACGTATGGAACGACTTTTCGCATTTTACGTCGAGATCTTAAATTGAAAGCGTACAAAATACAGCTTCTGCAACAACGGAACGCTCTTTGGGCTATTGAAAAGTTCCAAGAAGATTCGACGTTTTCGAGGCAAATTTTGTTCAGCGATGAGGCCCATTTCTGGCTCAATGGGTATGTAAAAAAACAAAATTGCCGCATTTGGGACGAAGAGCAACCTGAAGAGATTGAAGAACGGCAACTTCATCTAGAAAAAACAACGGATTGGTGTGGTTTGTGGGCCGGTGGAATCATTGGTCCATATTTCTTTAAAAATGATGCCGGTGCGACGTTTTTCGTGTGATATCGCACCGTTAGACTTTTTCCTGTGGGGATATGTAAAGTCTAAATTTTATGCGGACAAACCCGCTTCGATTCAGGCCTTGGAGGAAAACATCACGCGTGTGTTAAGAGTCGAAATGCACGAACGAGTCATCGAAAATTGGACTCATCTGCGACGTAGCAACGGCCAACATTTGATAAACATAATCTTCAAAAAATTAATGCCAAAGAATTTTCTTTCAAATGATAATAAACATTCCCCATTAAATTTGAATTTTCTGTGTTTTTTTCTTTAAAAAAGTAGGGAACCTCGAAATGGATCACGCATTAGTTATTAACATACACTAGTGGCACAAACTAAAGCAACTCAGAAGTTTTTTCCGGTTATAATTTTACAGTTCAATAACACTGAGCTATTTGAAAAAAAACTATCAAGCGGAGCACCCGTTGGGTTAACCTAATTTGAGTACGCTGAATACAGTGGTGATCGTTTTTTTTTTTTGTTATTTATTGATTATTGAATAAATACCATTTTTTTTTTTGGTTATTTCGAAAACGGAGGATGAAGGAAGTTGCACAACATATATTCGCGTAACTCAAAAACGGCTCAGTTTATTGAATAAACTAAAAAAAAACAAAATTTCGAAAAAAAAAACAATTTGAGAATAAAAATAGTAGTCTATAGAAACCAATATTAAGGAATAGTTGCTTAAGTTCTTGCCACCTAAAAATTACTAATTTTTTAGGATATTTTTATTCGGTACAAAAACCTCAACTCCGACTCTACAACTCCGACTACACAGCCCTGGGAAACACGGAATTTAAACCATTTCGATCGAAATGTGTGACATGCCTTTTTAGGTTTTAACAAAAAAGTTTCAACATTTTTCGTCTTATAGGGTCATAATTACTTAGGACAACATTATTTATTCAATATTAGAAATAATTCAAAAAGTACCACATGTAGAACACAAAAGTAAAAGAAACAAATTTAATTATCCTTATTTCCCCTTTTTAATACTTTTTTCTCCCTATTGGACTATCAAACACTTTTATATTGAAGTAGGAGCCCTTAATTTATACGTATTAAATATAAATAAATGGAAAAAGTGTTTTGTAAAAAAGTAGCAAAAATAGGTACGATTTTCAACCCTTATTTTTTTTTTTTAGATAAATTACGAATGTGATATAAGTTTTTTTTATGGGTATTTTTTTATGGGAAGATAAATGGGGTGTCAAAAAGTTCCAAAATACAGGTTTTACCCGGTTACTCCCTAAAAGATCCGAATTTCAAAAAGTACCACAAACTTGTCTGCTTATTTTTTATCAACATCAATTAGAATTATTTTTTTTTTTTTTGATTTCTTGTAGTTTTGAAGACATGATGTTAGTGAATTTACCTGTTTTTAGCCTTTTTCTTAAATTTGTTTGGAAAGTATCGCTGAAAAATTGAGGCAGATTGAGGACATTTCGTGTCACAGAAACCAATAAGACCTGTTAAAATATTGCTAGTTTGATTTAAAAAATCTTGTTTGCTCTACCCATGACTGATGGACTTTTTCGATTTTCCTTTAAAACTGTGTGCTTCAATTCGAGGTTAGTTTTAGAAACTTTTAAGCCTCGTTAGTCTTTAGCTTTAACCTTACACAATGAATTGTAGATCAACTACGATGTTTGGCACGTTTTTTTGTTTTGAGTTATTAGAAAGTGGTTTTATCAGCTTTCTTAATAAAATGTGAATCAATCTTCTGGGTTGATCGGCTCGATTTCCTTGCCAAATATCATGTGTATTTTAGGCTATATTTTTAATCGTTTTCAAGATCTTTAGACTTTTTGTTTTAAATTATTTTTTTTTTACTTTTACGGCACCTGTTCAAATTTTTAAAGTATTTTTTTTTAACTTGTGTTCGGTTTAATGCGAGTGTATTTTTTCTTAAATTAATGACTTTATCAATTTATTAAAATTCCTAAATAAAATTCAATAAAAATACTTTATTTTGCTTCATTGCAAGTCTCACAAGACAAAGCAACTAATGATGTTACTGAGTCAGAGAATAATACCAATGATTTTGCTGAGCAGACGAGGATGAAGATGATGGTGGTGGTGGTGGTGGTGGTCGATAATGTTGCTGCTATTGTTGCCTGTAATGGTGGTGTTGAAAGCTTAAAATATATGCCTTAAAAAAATACACACACATGTGTATGCAATTTGTTGAAGTTGAATACACTTTGGTATAAGGTGGCACAAACAGCTGCAGCTGTGGCATAGTCATACTCACACACGTATTTATTTCATTACGAATGAAATGTGTACTTAACTAAAAGCAGGAGATATACATAGATACAGTAGAATATACCAGAGCTAGTCTGTTGTTGTACCGAGCACTTGGAACAACCTAACAGATGTGTATTGTTGAGCAGACAGACACAGATGCATGCCACATTTAAAAAGACGGACGGACGGATGGACGCATGTACTAAAAATAAAAAAAGAGTGAGTGCAGAAAACCAGCCTTATCTTACCACCAGCAAAGGTGGCAACAATATTTTCTTTGTAGCATTGCTAAAATATCCTGCTCTTTCGCTTATTTTTAGTATGTTGTCGTGGCAAAATGATGCATGCAACATTTTGTTACCACTATTCAACATTCAGAAGGCCAGCCAATACGAAAAAAAGTAAAAGCAACATTTACTATTTCTCTAAACTAGAAGACCAGCAATTTTAGCAAGTATTTCTAATGGCAAACAACATAATTTCTAACACACATTGCGCGAGGGCAACAATGACTTAATGTTTTAATGTTGCTCCGGTTGCTGCTGCTGCTGCAGCTCCTGTTGTTCGTGCTAAGCAATTGTAACCAAAAATTGTTAGTGAAATATATGGAAAATTAAAGGCAGCTGTATGCAGACAATAATTTTGTGGCAGGCTCACTTAAGAACAGGAAGGAGTATTATTTTAAGTATGTTGCAAAGGGCGGAACTGTTGTTGTTTTGTGCCACCAACTACCAGGCTTTCAGTTTATTTAGGAAACAGACTTGAAACAAAAAATGTACTAACAACTTCATTATCATTTCAGCGTATCCTTAAGAATAATCAACCTTTTGGTTTTTCTTTAAAAACACAAAGCAACATCTCCATCCAACCCATCCATCGAACCAGTAAACAGCCTGATAGTATTAAGTGGTTGCTCAAACAAAGAGTGTGGTGCAGTAAATTCTTTGTTTCCAGTTTATTTTTATTATTCACTTTTTTTTTGCAATTTGTCAATGACTGGTTTCTCTTGCTCTCTGTCTAGTTTGACTCTGAAGAAAAAAAGGAAGCGTTACTTAAGACAATGGCAACCGGCCATACGAAGTACTAGTATATTTAACTGGCTTCATGTTCGTAGGGAATAAGTGCAAAGTATGAGATGATAAAAAAATTTAAAAACAAAATCCTGTAAAACCGGTTGGTTGGTGGTTAAGCAAAGTTGAATGCTACCAATAAAGGCAGACAGACATACAGACAATTGTCTTAATAATAAAAGTAGAGCAATATTAGTACATGCAAGCGGGCATAAAGGAAATGGCAAACCTTTGTAATGGCCAAGGTGCCAACCAAATAAAAATATAGCTTTATAACGATAATCTAGAGTGCAATTTAACGAAAAATATCGAGAATATGCTACACAATAATGCTCCAACCGTCCTGGCAACCTGATTCGTTTAGGTCTCCTTGTGATTCGCAAAATTATAAGCGGAAGTAAGGTGCTAATTGAAACCCTGTAACATACCAACGTAGCCCTAAATCAAAGAAGTGCAGGACTTTTGTGTCTATATGCCCGCCGCAAAGTTGGCGAATTATGCAGTAACCATGTATGTATGTATGTGTTCCTTTGATACCGTACTTTCCAAGCACAGCCGATATTGATATTGTTCATAGTGGAATAAGCAAGATGCCCAGAGGACCACAAATGTAATGTAAACCTATAGTGTGTAACAAAAGCGGGTCTCTCATATGCATAGATTTATAATCTATTTAGTTATTCTCTAATAATACCACCGGAAATATTCTCATGGTCTGGAACGTGTTCTCCGTCTTTTCATTCCGTGGTATACTGAATTTATAAACCAATTTTGATGTCAAATATAGACCTACATGACACCAAATTTTACAAAGTTTTTTTCATACCGTATTAAAACAAATTTGCCCCTCTTAAATGTTGTAACCTCTGCTGTGTCTTAATACCTATATGAGCCAATTATTCGATTATAGTTTTAATCGTAGTGTTGTGTTAAATATAGCAGTGACTTTAATAGACAATCCATTATAATTTAAAGTTCAGAATTAAGACGCTTTACTTACTCTTTCTTATCTTGTTACCTTTAATTTCCAATAACACATTAAATTCGTTTTCGGCGTCTTTCTGCTCCATAGCATATCACAGATACCCGAAGTTTGTGACGGCCAAATCAAGCTACACGACTAAGCTATCAACTGATATAAATTAACTACTTAAAATTTTATTCTTGTAATTACGCATCCCCTAGGTGGTTTGTAGGCTTCATGTTAAATCCTCCGGCGAAATCCAAAATGGACAGATCTCAAAAGAAGATTGCGACCTCTTGAGATCACAACTGATCAGAGATCATATCTGGTACCACGGGAGTCAGTAGCCCCCGTTGGCATGGTACCGGACTGACTATTGGTTGAGGCTTCCGTTAGTATGCTTCTTGTGGGAAATGCTTTCTGTCTTTTAGGAAGATTGTCTTTGCGAAAGTTTAGCTTTTCCGTTAAAAACATACTTTCGAGGATCACGTGGAGAGTTCGAACTGAAGGAGGATTATTTCGAGGTGCTGTTGCTACTCAACAGAAGCTGCTAGCATTTTGCCAAAAGCAGCGGAGGTTAGATAGATTCAGTTCCTAAACAAGGGGAGAGTGCAAAATCTTGCCGAACTCTGCACTCAAATTGCCAGCTGGGTGTTTTGGTTGCTCGCAAACTCGGGAGCGGTTTGTAAACGCATTGATTGTCATCCAGTGGATAATATCCACTATGGAGAAGGCCTTAGAGCATGTTACATGCAAATTTTTTTTTGGCCTCTGTAATAACGCCTATTTTTTGTGAATTTTAAGATTGGCTCTTTTAAAATTTCTTCACCCAATGGCGGGAGTACTTCATAATAACCCGGAGCTTTCTTCGAAGTGAGCGCGACAGATTAATGATAACTAGGTTTTCTATTTTCATAAATTTTTTATTTATTTCCGCTATTATTTTCGCTATTGAATTAAGTAAACCCGCGTTAAAAGATATTGTTTTAAAAGGATATTCGAATTTTGTAATGAAAAATTGTTAATATAGTGTTAAACTTAGCAGATTTTCTCGGTTTATGCATATATTTCTTAAAACTGCGCTAAGATCTCCATAGTTAAACTGACAATTAGAACTAGCAACGAAACCTTTACTTCTAGTCAAAGCCTTTCCAGAGATATTGCCGAAGTTTTCCGTCTATAAGTTCCGGAGAAATTTAAAAGTATTTTATTTTCAGAAATTCCTAGAAAATATTTTTTCTAATAGGAACTCTAATGATAACCGTTTTTCTGGGCCGAATTGAAGGATATTTTCATCGATTTTGGGTTCTGTAAACATATTTTACCTTAACGATTCGATAAATTATCGAATTAGAAAGATAGACAATTAAATCCTTCGCTAAGGTGACATGAATTCTCTGTCAATGCCAAGCGAATAAGTCCTTTGTAAGCCTGAGTTCACAGTACTCAACAATAGGCACTAATCGACAGTATCCTTAAAGTTTACATAAAATAACGTTTAATTAAGCGAGTCCCTAAAAATCGTTCTTGGATCTTTGGTTCGATCCACTATACAAAGAAATGGCAACAAATTTTTTTCAGCTTAAAATTAAGTTCCCTAATTGCTTTATTTCTACCAGCCCCATATTTTAAAACTTATCCTTCTCTTTCTTTTTTAATAGGAACTCTAATAATAGTCTTCTTCTGAGCCGAATTGAAGGATATGTTAATCGATTTGGAGTTCTGCAAAATGACTCAACGTTAACGATTCGATAAGTCAACAAATTAGAAATATAACCAATTAGATATTTCTCTAAGATTTTCTGAGTTCGCAGTTCTTACCAAATAAGCAGTGACAGACAGTAACCTTAAAGTTAAGATAAAATAACGTGTAATTAGGCAATATCTTAATAATGGCAGTTATTTTAACTAAAAATTATGTTCCCTAATTGCTTTATTTCCATTTTAACATCTACCAAACCCATATTTTAAACTTCTTACCCTTCTCTTTGTTTAAAGAATAAAATTGGAATGTACTCCTGGGGCAAAAGTGTGTACTTCTCTGAGTTGTTTTATAACTCAGCCGTAATTGTTAAAGAAAAAAATACCACAACTCCTATAAATGTATGAGAAATCTTTTAATTCCCATCAAAAATTACTAACAAATTAAATAAAAGTTTGTTTCTCTAACGGTATTGTCTCAAACAACAATACTCTTCTCTTTTCTAACAACGAAACTTACCATTTTTAAAAACTCTTCTCTCATTCTGTTTACATACATATTTATTTCCTTTTATTTTTTAATTTAATTCTCCTCTACTCCCAGTCTTACAGTCGTCCATCATCGCCAATGAAAAAGTCTGTAGTTTTACATTATGGAAACATCAAAACACCAATTAAATTTACTGAACTCCTGGTATAAAATGTTGCTCAATTCTGTTGCTTTTCTTGTCCATAACACACAAACAACACTTGTTCTACTTGTGAGTGAAGAAGACACGTATGTAGCAATTCGAACCTGGACAAAAAAAAGCAACTTTCAACAAAAATTTGTTTGCCTCTTTGGTGCTGGCTGTTGCTATTGTCAAGTAGTTGCAGTTGTGTATCATCATTATTGAAATGATGATGTTTGTTCATGATGTGTCGTCGTAATGGTTGGGAGCAACAACAAGCAGCAACAGCAATTGCAGCACTCGCTACTCCATGAAAGATAGGCAGACAGCAAAAACAGTTTATTTTCAACCACATTATTCCATGGGATTTGCGTGTATTTTTATGTTGATGGTACGCAAGCAGCTGTTGTTTGTTATTCTCGTTTATTGCTGAAAATATAGCTTAGAATTGGCTCTCATTTTACCCTTACTCTCTGCCATTTCTTTCCCGTCTCCTTTTGTCCAATTTTTACAGTTTTACTCCTTCAACTGGTTTGGTTGTTTCTTTTTGGGGTGGATTTTAAAAGGAGTTTCTTTGGTCTCCTTTGGTTTTCCCTTTTTTTGTTTTAAGTTTTTCGGTGTTTAAAGGAATTGTTTATTACATTTTGCACTTTACATGTCGGGAATGGGTATAATAAATTTCAAATACAGTTAGTGTTTTTTGTTATTATACGATAATAAAAATAAATTTACAATTTTTTTTGTGAATATTTTAAATTTAATTCGATAGAAATTTTCAGAAAAAAAATATATATTTCTTTAAGAAATCTGAGTTTTAAAATTAAAATTAATTTTCAATGTAATTTTTAATATCAAACCTTTAAAAACTATTTCGTTTCGAAAGACGAGAATGCAAATCTTGATTTCTTTTATGAAATTCGCTTTTAGATTTTAAAAAGATTCCAATTATTTACTTATAATCACCCTTATTCCAGTTGCCGTCGTCAACGTCACCGTTATTTTTTAGTCAACACCATTTTCTTTTTCTGATTCGAGCGGTAATGAAACAATAATGAAAAATCCCATATTCAAATGAAAACTTTTGAGACAGAAATGAAATATGTTTAATTTATCAAAATCTCGGAGTTGTCCGTTAAAAGTTTTGTTTGTTCAGTGTTATGTTTATGTGGCAATTCCTCATGACCAAAGCATTTCTGATTCTTATTGAATTTATGATTAATATTCTTTCTTTTAACATTATTATCTTCTTGTGTAGGCGTTGATGGAGGAATGTCCACTTTGAATATGGTTCTACCTTGATTCCGCATTGAATTCCATAGAAGGCACAACACTTTCAGGTATTTCTAATTCTGCATGTAAAGTAACCTCTGCCTCCGCTAATTCATTACATAAATATATATTAGCTGGATTCCCTGAACTGCTCCCTCAGGGTTTAGTTGTTTTAGAAACTGTAGATTGCCACAGTTTCCTCTTACGGGTTGAAAGTAAACTGTTTAAATACTCCTCTATATGTTGCATGAAATTCAACCTTATTGGCAATAATTTTCGTCTTAAGTCATCGTTTACACTTGGTATTGTTGAGTTTTAAGTGAGAGTGGTGAGAAGGTTGGTGAGCGGTATTCAGTTTCATGTACTATGCAGTTCTGTTTTGTTTCGTAAATCTCACACTTTTCAACTTGAAGTTGGCTGTAGGCAACAAAAATTGCAAGTCTGGGGGGTTACCGCGTATTTCGATTCGAAAGAAATAATTTACGAGTTCGAACAATTTGTACTGTGTATTACGATTTTCGTACAATTTGTTTCGAATGAACGGAAATTTTTTATACACTATCGAAAACCAAAAATCCCTTTCGAAACGGCAACTCTCTATTACGAACAATAAAAATCCCTTTCGAAAGTGCAACTCTGTATTACGAAAACACGAGTCTGTTAAGCAAAAAGTGTTAGGAAATTGTTCGAAAGCTATTTTGTTGGTGACAAAGTGAACGAAAAACAAAAAATGTAAATATTTAAATCTTTCAAGATAAATAAAAGCGTAAAACAAACAAATTAAACCAAATAATGTTATATTTGATATAAACTAAATAATTACTAATGTTATTATTGTAAATGTTTTAATATTTGTGGTCTTGAAATTTGCAAAAAAAAAAAATATATTAAAAAAAATATGTACATATGTATGTACATGTACAAAAAGCAGTATAAAGAAGTGATTGACTTTTTCTTTGGAATCTTCAAACCACAGGGAAATGCAATCAGTTTTAATTAAAAAAAATCACAATTATAACATTTTTACACATTGAATAGTATTTAATATGTTTTTTGTTTTGGGATATTTTCGTCCATTTTTGTATTTTAGTAACAGTGCTACCAACTTTTTATCAAATTTCCCATTTGTTTATAAATACAACTCTGTCATCGTTTCGAACGAGTTACGCAGTACGATTCAACTTTCGAATCGGAAATTGCTTTCGAAAAATGTTTCGTTTCGAATCGAAATACGCGGTAACCCCCCTGGACGACTACTAAGTTGTAACTTTATCAGCCTGGCCCACGATGTCGTCCGCTATCACCCACTCGCATTTTGAATGACAAACAGCTGATTTGCGCCCCACTTAAAATTTTCAGCACAAGTCGATCCCAATACAAGCGAGATCCATAACGTAACAATTTTTATTTTACAAATTTGCGTGCCACAAATGTCAAAATGTCAAATGTCACTCGTACTGTGGTTGACGAAAATTTAATATGTAAAAAATTTTATTATGTAAAAAAAAAAATATTTTTCACAAAACTATTTTATCCGACCAGCAGCTCGTTTCTGTATTTCTCGCATTGTAAAATTTCTCACATGAAGTTTAAAAAAAAAATTCCATCGTTTCTCGATTTGTGAGAAAAAATGTTTCTGTATTTGAATGTGAAAAAAGACAACTCAGATTCTGTTTTTACTGGAATATTTCCAGTAATTTAGTGTCAAACGTTAGCGAAACGTCAACGAAAGCAATAAATTATAAAACCAAAACAAATTGAAGGAAAAAAAAAAAAAAAAAATTATTACAATTATTTTTTATTTATTTTGATCATTTTAATTATTATTTATCATTTAAATTCTTAATTTTTTTTATTTTAATTGAAAAATAGTTGACGAACACATTTTTAATTTAAAATATCTATCGAAATCGAACATATTTTTAAATCGATTCTATTTGAAAGGTTCATACAAATATACGATGTTATATACCTCATACTTTGAGTACTACTTATATTTATTTGAATTACTCTAAAAATAATGAAAAACAGTGATTTCTTAAAAAAAAAATAACTGAATATTTGTTTCGATTTCAATTTTACTCGATTTTTTGGAACATGGCCGTATATTTCTTACATTTAACTTTTTCTCGCACCAATTTTTAATGTGACTTATTTTGGCAGTTCTCGTGAGAAACTTATCGCAAAATATTGTTACAGAAATACTTTCTCGCATCCTTCCAATAACCGCTGGAATTTTATTTCAATTACAGATAATTCTCGCAAAGTAAAGATACAGAAACACTTGTGTGAGAAAAACTATTTTTTGTTTCATTTTACATTGTTTTTTTTTTAATTCACTCATTTCATTCGGAAAATTTTACGATGCGAGAAATACGGAAACGGGCTACAGAGTCTATGCCAGAAATCGAACTCGTAGCCGACTTGCTCTATTTTCTAAATCAAATTTTTTTTACATCTCTTTGATAATGGGTTCTTCTATTTTTTTTTTTAATATTGAATCCGAAATATTATGGGGCTTTTGTTGAATAATAGACCGATTTGACTCATTTGTTATCTATCCAACAGATGTTTTGATCCCGCTAATGAAGTTCGATCGGCTCTATTTCAAATTTCAACCTAACGCTGTACAACATTTCTGCCAAATCTAAATCGTCATCTTAAATGCAAACGAATGGAAATACAGAAAATTCGAAAATAAGTTTTTTTTTATTGATTTTTGTCCGTTTTATTAAAATACATGTTCATGCGACTTGATTTAAGAAATTCAATCGCCAATTCAATTAAAGATTTTGTAAAGTTGTTTGCTTCTCCTTAAAAAAAAATATACATTTTTATAAATTTGATCCACTTTAAAAGTGTTTTTTAAATTGTTTATGATAAAGAGGTAAAAATGGTTAAAATGCAAAACTTATTTGTCTTATAAATGTCCTGGATATATTTTATCCCGATCAACAATGGAATGGAAAAGAATAAATTTGGTACCTTTTTGACAAATAATAGTTTGTTTAATTTTTAAGCCTTCAAAAGAATTTTCGCTTAAATAAGGCAGTACTTAAATATATTTTGTCTGACCTTGATATTAAAGTTCAGGAAGCGATCGACAAGGAGCTGTTTCCGCCAAAGATTAACTTTTTACTTGCTTGAGTTTTGTTTTTGCAGAAGGGAGTAACCAAAATACAATACAAGAAAAATCAATGCTCGCGTTAGCAAAATTTTACTAAACACAGCGTTACCTTACTTTAGACACTGGCATCTTTTTATGGTGGCCCGAAACCGTTTAGAGTCAATGCCAAATCTTCCAAAAAAATTTTATATCATCTGCTCCACGTTGACTTAAACCAGAAGCAATCAGCCTTATTACGGTAGTCGTTGACGTCAACGATTGTGTCGTTTTTTGTAATCGATTAAAGTGATAATACACAACCTGTGTTTTCGTTGACGACAACGACAACCGTATTGAGGCTGAATGTCTGGATTTTATTTAATTCAATCAACCATTGCTTCTAATTGCAATTTTCTTGTTGTATATTTATCTCTTTTATTCCCATTAAATTTTTCTTTAAATAACTAAAATAAGTTTTCTTTTTTTAATTTTATATTATTATTTTAGCGTAAGCAAAATGGCGAAAAATATCTATATTGCAGTATCAATAACATGGCAATGTCGCAATGGTAGATAGAGATGATGCCGCAACAATGGAAAGATACCGCACAAGCGGAATGAATAATTGCAAATTTTGCTTCCGCACGAAAAATGGTTTCCGCAGTCGCGGAACTGAATCAATAATCCCTCCCAATATAATTTTTATCAGTAATAATTTTCTTTGTTTTCTGTGTTTGTGTGTTTTTCATAATATGTGTATATTACTATAGGTCCCAAATAAGGAACACTCTCGAGAATTTGTCTTTATGTACTATGGCGAAGGGTATCAAACAATCCGACTATACTTTCTAACTTATTTTTTTGCCATTCTTGCTTGGTTTCGTTAATTGAATTGTAAAACCGGTATACCGATATCGATTTGATTAAAATACCGATGGCGATACCAAAATTCGTTTTTGTTGCCAACCTTGGTTAAAACTTATGTTAATATGTACAGTACATTTTGCTTATAGTCCATTCCCTTTAAAGGCTAAAAACGGATTTAAGCCAAAACTGTCATATTTACTTGCAGATCTTTTCGAATTTCATACAAACTATTTGTTCTAATGTCCATTTCGCTTGTAGTCCATCTTTGCTCAAAACCCACATTTTCTTTGTATGCGTTGCTAATACTTTATGCAAAAAAATTCGCTTACAGTCCACTCTGTTTTTTATATTTTTTTAACAAGCTGGCAATATGTTTTTATTAACCTTTCTGCCAACTTTTATTAATGTCAAATTTTGGTTAATTCATTAAAGTAGAAAAAATGAGTAAACGCGTTATATTAAGTAGTTATATTAAAGGAAATAATTTTAATATATGTAGTCCAAAATGTGGATTATTTATTTTATTTTTATTTATTTATTTATTTATTTTACATTATTATACATGTACTGTAGGATTTATATCCATGTTAAATTGGAGACATAATTATAATAATACTAAAAATAGATATTGGGAATTATTTCTTTTTCATAAGCAACTTTATTATATTCAACATTTTTTATTTTTCGAATTTATTCTATGAGTTAAATTTCAGTTATGAATTTTATAAAGCTTTTCGTAATAGTTCTATTCCTTAAATATTTTAGGAATGACTTTTATACACTACCATACTATTATCTGGTATCTTCTTGTTACATTTTACCTTAGCTATCCGTTGGATAGCAATGACACAAAGAATGCTGACGAAGGCCGTAGCGGGCCAGAAAATGCATTTCATTCTGCTGGTGTCTTTATAATTGTAAATTTTTCTGTACATACAATATACTTCATTGCTATCCAAAGGATATCTAAGGTAAAATGTAACAAGAAGATACAAGATAATAGTCTGGTAGTGTATAAAGTCATTCCTGAAAAATTTAAGGAATAGAACTATTAAAAAAGTTTTTTAAAATACATAACTGAAATTTAACTCATAGAGTAAATTCGAAAAATAAAAAATGTTGAATACTAAAAATAATTAAATTCTTCGATTTAAGCTCTTACATAAGTAAGTTTTTATTAAAAACAAAAAAAAAATGACTTATTCCAAAATCAATCTAAGAAATCACCAGAGTTTAAACAACAAGCTATTTAGTAGCGTATTCATTCGATTAATTACTACCCGATTTACGGTTCGGTTAACTAAAAATTGGCTATTTTCGATTAACGATTAATCCCGTTAATGTCAGGCAATTAACCGAAGTAACAAAATTTTTAATTTTTTTTGTAGAGTTATAAGATATTTTTTTGAGTTTTTAATTATTTGTTTCGTCTCATAAATATTTTTTCGTACAAGCACAGAAGGTGTTCTATCAATCTTTTAACAGAATTAACCGAAACAATTAGAAGAGTTAAAATTAAAAAACAAATTAAAACAGGACTCTATACGTTTAGAGGAATCCAGGAAAAGCACTGAGAAATTCGATATTCGATAATGTTGCTTTCGATTTCTCCAACATCAACGATTAGTAAAAGAATTTTTTCCAAGTCAAGTTATATCAAAACTTAAGAGAAGAATCGCTTAAATCCTAAACATTTAAACCAAAATGTTTTTCTAAAACTTTATTTTTAAGGTCTCCAAGTTTAAGGAAAGAATTGAAATAACTAATAAAATAATCTTAAGGTTTATTTTTTAATTAATGCATAATATATATTAAAAACTATGTATTTAATATTTACGAATTATTCTTTTGTTTGCTCGTTTTAGTTCAAGAATTGTTGTTTGTTATGTTGTTTTTTTTTTACTAATAAACTTTAAATAATAAATAATTAATGCATTTTTATTTATTGAAATGACTTAATTTAAAAAAAAACTTTATTAATCGGTTAACCGATCAATTACAAAATTAACCGATTATTAACCGATTAAACCAAAACCTCGGTTAATTAATCGAGCGATTAACCGATTAAAGCAAAAGCCCCTATTTACCCAAAAAAGTTCAAAAGCTTTTTAGAATTTGTAAAATAAAAAACGTATCAAAAAAATGTATATACAGTACTTCGCTTATAGTCTACTATACTATAGTTGCACAACTGATGTGGTCTATAAGCGAATTTGGACTATAAACGATTTTTTTATATGCCATTTTATGGATAATAAGTGAATCCTAGTATAATCCTTGCTGCATGCAAACTCATTTATTCTTATTTAAATGAAATATCCCAATATGTTTCCTTTCATGGGTTAAGTTCTTGTATCAGTCGTGTCGCTTCAGGAGTGCCTCAAGGATCTGTGTTGTGGGGGCTATACTATTCCTTACTTATTTGAATGATTATATTCCTATATAATAACTTTTGCAAGCTTTTTGTATATGCAGCTGATATTTTTCTGATTTACCTACATAATTCAATATTGGATGCAAATTTTAAAATTCGTGTGAATAATCAACTTAATTCTATATTGAGTTGGATGCATCGGAATGATTTTAAAGTTAACTCGGCCAAAACTAAAGCTATATAGTTTCGTTCAACTAGCTGTACTACTACTTATCCTAGAATCTGGATGCGGAATCAATTGATAGAGTTTGTAGACTCGCATAACTGTCTGGGCGTTGTAATTTATTTGAACTTAAACTTTGAACGACATATATATTCATTGTCCAATCAAGTTTCAGTTATTCTGAGAAGGCTATATGCTTTAAGACCATACACTCCTAGGTGTGTTAGATTTCGTCTGGCTCATGATATGCTTATGTCAAGGGTAACCTACTGTTTGGAGGTTTATTCTGGAACACCATCTACTATTTTAACTAATCTTAATAAAATTTTTAGAAAAATTATTCACTATATTTTTAATATTGGAATACGTGAACATGATAGGGTATCTGAACTCTGTGTTGTATTTTTAGGTTGTGATTTCCATAAATATTTGCATTTGCCTCTTTTGCTTCATATTTATAAAGTTGTCAAATCCAGTAGGTCTGGATCTATAGTGGAAGAGTTCACATTTAATCAATTTTTCTGTATGTACAGATTGATATACGTCGTATAAGTCTTTCAGTATTCAATCGTTCATTTAAAATAAAAATATGACGTATATGGAACAATTTGCCACCTTCAATAAAGTTATTCTTATATTCTTATTTTATAGACCACATAAGTTGTTTAACTATAGTAGTGGACTATAAGCGAAGTACTGTATATAAATTTTTTTGGTACGTTTTTTATTTTACAAATTCTTTCTAAACGTACACGCAGAAAAAAATATGGTAAGAGGTAACCATATTTTATGAGCAACATACTATTCATTTTAACAATGGTCATGTTTGTAGGTAACCATATTATGGTTGTATTTGAACATAAAATGTGACAAATTCGCCATAATTTGTTAAAGAGAATCCATAATTTTCTTAAAATTAACCATATTATGGTAAAATTTTATCATATTATGTTACAAATTAACTATAGTATGACCAATATTAACGAAATTATGATTAATTTTGATTGAATTATGGTTCATTTTAACCATGATATGGTTTAGTTTTACCATAATTTAATTAATTTCGACGTTTATTTGTTTGGGTGCAAGCTTTTTAGTGTATGTATGAATCAATTTGATTTAAAACAAACTTTTTTCTAGGATAAATTAAATACTCGTATTTATGAAATCACGAATATCATTCTTATATGATCCACACTTTTTGAAAATCTTACTTGCAAAAAAAAATTTTTTTTTTTTGAAAAAGTTATTCAACAAAATCTTGTAGGGTATTTCGTCAATTCTTCTATGCCACTCCTTTTCTTTGGGTTTAATTCAATTAATTTTAAAAACGCTTAAACATGTTGCTATTCATCGTTTTCCCAGTCTGCATGTGAGAGAAGTTTTTTATTGCTATTTCTGGTGTTAATTTCATGACTGCCATTTATTTAAATATTCATTAAAAATGATTTCAATGTTTATTGCTGGCAGGGATATTTTCCATGTAATGACAACAAAAAGCTAAAAAAGAGGAAAAAGGAAGGAAACCTTATATCCAAATATAATGAAAAGGTGTTTGGAATTTCATAAACAAACATTAAGCGAATATATTTTTTTTAATTTTTTATAAATTAAAAAAAAAAAATTTAAGTAAAATTTAAATATAAAAGGGTAGGTTAGCAACACCTTTAAGTTTCCAGAACAAGATAAAAAATTATAACATTTCTTCTTGTAGCTTTCAGGTCAAATAGGTCAAAATCCTTAAAATATAATTGAAATATCTTGTATCTTTAAAATGTTCAACATGTAAATATGCCTTTACTTTTTTCTATTTGTCGTTTCTTCTATTATTCTGGTCTTTTTCTATTAGTTTTCTTTAATGTTTATTATATTTGTACTAGTTTTTTTTTGTGTGTTATATTCGCTGATTTTGTACAAAACAAACGAACAAAAAATATTTTTTAAGTGTGTAGTTTTGCATCCCATTAAATCGAGTTCTGTGCACCTAATAATTCACCAACTAAAACAAAATGGCACTTTCAAATGACTGAATAGAAAAGAAATAATACAAAAAGAAAGAAGAAGAAAACGAAAAACACCAGCAACAACTTTTTATATGGCAAAACTTTTTTTATTTATTTTTTTTATTTAAATTTATTTTTCTTCACTTACCACAAAATCTTTAAGAGAGTGGGAGAGTAAATTAAAAAAAAGAAGTAGTATTAAAAAAAGATGTTTACAATTTATAAACGAGTACTCCCCTCGCACAGGGTTGTCAGATTATTTTTCATCGTAATCTTCAAATAGCATATTCAAAATTATTAATGATGGCCAAACTTTATCTTTTCATTTATTATTTGCTAATAACTTCGCCAAATGGGCGTAACAATATCAAAACAAATTTAATTTTAGTTAAAAAATGGTTTAATTAAAAAAATCAATACATGGCATTACCATTGGAAAATGTTTTCGGGCATTGATATTGCCATTTATTGATTTACATGAGCACCTGCCTTTTGGCTTAATCTCGTGTTAGTCCACCACCTTCCCCTTGGCCATCATGCCTCAAAGCCGTGACAGAAAGGTCAAGGGTAGCAATCAAAGAACATACATTTGGATACGTTCTTTCATATTGGTAAAGTGCGCATCCTATCTAACACTTCCGTTGTTCTTTGGATAACAGTATTTGACACTGCGAGTTCACATCGAAGAACTTGTGCTCTCCGAAAGAACAAATGACATGGACTTCAGGTTAGCTCTACGTTGCCTTTTCGGATGATAATAAATTTAAGTGAAAGGTTCAGACGTCTTTAACTACTACTTCCACGATCTTTGAAAGGGGCGAAGTCCAGTTGGATTGCCTTCATAGTCGGGTGGGTAGTGTAATGTTACTCTTAGTCTTCCTTGTTAAGTTCGAACTACAGTTCTTTTGCAAAATTGAGGCGCATTTCCTTGCGTGCTGCATTGAGAGCAGGTTTTATCTTTAATTTTAATGTGAAGCATTTTTTTTTATCAATCTGAACAGAAGATAAGCTCGCTTTAACGCCAATATTTGCCCTAAAATTCGATGATTTTCTTAAAATTTTAATTTTATTAGTGTGCGAAATTTTATTATTACCTGTTTATTGTGTTTCCTAACATATTGCGCAAGAATGCCTTTATAACTTTACAACTTTTACCGATCTTTTTCCCGGCATTTCGCTTATTGACAGCTTTAAATGCTCGTAAGCTTTAATTTTCGCTTTCTCTTCCACAGAAAGTGATTTTCCTTTTCCGATATTGACAACAATAGCCCATCACTAACCAGCAAAAAAAAAAAAAAAAAAAAAAAAAAAAAAAAAAAAAATTGGTGTTGATATGATTTAAAATCCTTAAGAAAAACAACAAAGAGAAAACCATGAAACGGAAAATGTTTGTCAAATGCTTTTTTTATAAACATCAGTTCCTACAGTGGCGGTTAAACTAGAACACTAAAAGTATTAATATATTAACAAAAATAACAAGAGCAAACATAATAAGCTCATAGGGGTTGTGCTAACCTAATGACGAGCCGTGCATTAAAGTATAATTTTCTAAATTTTGCCATTATAGGATTTCTACGCGAAAATTAATTTTCGGGAATTTCCAGGAAAAATTTTTTTTTGCATAAAAAAATTTCGGCAAATTCCATCTAAAGTTTTCGACTTAGTATCATCAAAGTTATTCTTGGAAATACATAATTTTTCATTAATAATATTTTGTTTGTTATGCTTAATTCTAAATTTTTATTCTTGATAAATACACTCAAATTTATTGTTGGATGATAAGCTGTTTTTATGCGCATTTCTCTGGTAGGTTATGACAGATCATCAGGAAACATTTTCTCAAAAAATTTTACAAAAGCCAAAGAAATTAATAAGCAGATAAAACTGCATAATGAATGAGAATTACAAACACCCAAAAGCTTAAACAAAATACCAACAATAAACAGTGAGTTTATCTCTTAACACATTCATTCATTTCCCATTCCCCACTTAAAAAAATAACAATTACATATAAGTTTTTATTACAGTTTTTTGTAGGCATATTGTTTTTTTTGCATATATGAGCATATTTCTTGGCTTTTTTTATTTGCTTGAACATTTTATGTTTTTTTGTGTATATGTCAAGATTATGAACTTCAAATTAAAAAAATAATGGATTATAATCGCGTATTATTGTAAACACTATACAATACATACTATTTAAGCCAAGATCTTGAATAGTTTTTTTTTTAATTTATCTTTGCATAAAATTTTTGGAATTTTCCGTAAACATATGTCAAAAAAAAAATCGGACATATTCTATAAATAAAAATGAAGTGGACTTAAAATCGAACAAATTTTAAAAACGAGTCGTACTTTGACAACCAATTATCTTTACAAGAACAACTCTTAAAAACAGGAAAATCTGTAGTAATTTTGTAAATAATTGAAATCAATATTGGTTTTGATTTCAATTCCACTTCATTTCGATTTCTAGAATATGGCCGATAGTGTTTTTTTAATTTATATGTAAACAATATGTTATTTCCCTCCTCTGGCAACCCTGGGCCTGAAAGCTCGTGTAACTCACTTCGTTTTTAGTGTTTTTGTATTTGGGGCAGGAAGGCACAGTGACGGATATAATTTTAGGGGGCCTTAGTAATCTGTTTTATTTAAATCCTTTCAATGACAATTTCGAATTAAGGCCCTAATTGTGTAAAGTTTATATAAGCAACGCCAAAATTACATTGAAAGCAAAAACTAAGTAAAAAATATTTTATAATTTTGTTCATGCTTTCTAGAGAAATTCATATCGCGTTTTAAAATGTTCAACGCCACAATATAAGCAACGTTTGAAATTTAAGAATTCAATATGAATTTCTGTAGAAAGGAATAACAAAATTATAATATATTTTTGTCTTTGTTTTTGCTTTCAAAGTAATTTTTGGCGTTGCATTGCATTTTACACAATTAGGGCATATGTTTCTATATAAAAAATTGTGATTGTATCAGCTATTTTGAGTTTTTATATTGCCTTTCACGGGCGTGAAAGCTCGTGTAACTCACTTCGTTTGTAGTGTTTTTGTATTTGGGACCGGAAGGCATAACGAGGGATATAATTTTAGGGGGCCTTTGTAATCTAGCAAGAACTAAGTAAAAAATATTTTATAATTCTGTTGTTGCTTTCTAGTGAAATTCACAAAAGGAACATTATGAATGGGTAACTAACAATGACATACGAAAAATATTCAGATCAACCTAAATAAGAGCGACAAGCTATCAAACAAACCTAAAAAACGCGAATGTTTAGGTCAAGCGAAAAGCAGTCAGGAAAATACTGTAAAAAAATATCGATTCAGGTGTTTAGAAGTATTGGGAGCAAACAAGCAAATGCATTTTCATATGTAAGTAAATAAATATACAGCCCAATTATGAATAAAAATTCCCTGGGAGTTTTTTCCCTTTTCCCATTTCTACAATTGAATTAACATAGGAAAAATGGGAGAAGGGAGAAAACTCCCAGCAAAGACTATAGATTTATAAAGATATTGCACTGCCATACAAAGTTCATACATTTTTCTTCCTATATTAATTTTTCTGGTGGATTTAGCCGCTAAATCCACTTGTGAGAGTAAATTATAGTTATTGTTTTTACTCTCAGAGAACTTTTAATTCTCATCTATCAGCGTATATGTACGTGCACGCGTGTGTGTATGTATGTAGGCACAATGTACATTGTACATATATGGCAATTAAAAAAATATAAAAAACGAAAAGAAGTCTTGTTTTTCTCGTTGAAAACACATTTAGGTAATAAAAGAAGTTTTGTTTTCATGCCATTTATGTGCAAGAAACCTATGTAAAAGCAAATGTGGCAGATTTTTAAATGTAGGGCAATGATATGTGTTTTATTGTTGTACAGATGAAATTATATCGATTCGCACCGAAGTTCAAATGCTGTTATTGTCTAAATTTAAACAATTGTAGGAATATAAGAAATAATTTTTCTAAAAAAATTAACTTCTTTGTTTATAAAAGATATTTTATGTTTACTAAAGCGACATAATCAGAATACTTTTGATTTTCATAAAAATTTGCAGCCAGTTTAATGTGTGTGCACGTTATTTCTTGAAATTTTATTTATTTTTTGTTTAAAAATGTAGGAACAAATTAATTTTCAAAGTTTTTTATAAAAATTGTATTATTTGACATATTATTAAATTGTTTCCGACGAAAAATCCAATTTTATTTATTATTACAACAAATAATTATTACAAATTATGATAAATAATCAGGCTTTGAAGGTCTTACTTTTAGAAGTTTGTAAATAAAAAATTTTTTGTTGAACAATGCGTAAATTGAACCAAAATTTAAATTTATTCTTTTTGGTTTACGGAGAATAACGTATGTTATAACACAGAATGGAGATGTTAAATTTACTATTCCTTATATTATGACAGAAGGAATACACATGGGAAACATTTAAATACCTTCAAATCATCGATTACATACTTGAAAAGTTAAAATTTACAACCATTAAACTTGTAAAGGCCTATAAGTAAAATTATTTCCCAAATACTCGTAGTAAATAGTTCGGGCCTATGTAAAACGGTAACAAAGTATTTCTGTGTGGGGAAAAATTCATGTTTCTGCAGTGTAAAATGATATATTTTAACGAAATAAAGAATGCTTTTTCATCGTATACCTAGATAAACAAAATATACCAGTGCTCGAACAGTATTTTTACTAAAATTATACGATTAACAAGGTCTACAAGGGACTTTACAATCAAGGGTGAATTCCGCTAATAAGATATTTCATCACTGTTACCAAACACAAAAACTAATTTTTTTTCGAGTTGGTTAGAAAAAGAAAACGATTAATTTCTTGGTTCTTTGATATGGCTTGTAACTTCGAAAACAAACAAAAAACTTAGGCTTATGTGACTATAACGTTAATAATTTGCTTTACTTTTGCCTTTTCTAGCCGCTGATAGATGGTAAATGTGCTTATATCGCTAAATGGACTATAACGTAAATACTTTCAATTAATCTTGTGTATAGCGGCAAAAATAAAGATTAAATGACCTATATGGATAATGTGACTAACAACGTAAATGACTATTAACGAAAAGTACTGTATAAAATAATGAGCAAATTAGGAAAATACATTTTTTTTGCAGGTGGCTCTATGCATTTAATTAAATTTTTTTTTTTTTTTTTTTTGAATTCACAAAATTTTTTAAATGTTTTTATTTGACTTTTTCAATTAAAATTATTAATTTCTGCTTGTCAGAAATTTTGTTGGTTGTTTCATAAATTCTACTAGCCCCCAGAGCTATTGAAATGTAATTAATTTTAGAAGTGTCAACATTTTTCTTACATTAGCACTTTTCTATCGCCTGACACACGCCCTTAGAAAAAACACTTGTTTTATAATAAATTCCTTTAATACAAACATACACATAGGTTTTATAATTAAAAAATTTAATTAAAGTTCGGCTCGAATCGTTATAATTTTATTTGTACAACAATAAAACACATATTCTTACCCTACCAATTAAACAATCGGTCGCATTTGTTCCTACGTAGGTTATTTGCACATAAATTGCTTGAAAACAAAAACAAAATCACATTAAAAAAAATACCGAAAACCGGTTTTAACAAAAAAAAATATACACACACACACGTTGGTTGACAAAAACAGCAAACATGTGTATGTATGTATTAATGCATGTGGTTTTTTGCTCTCTTCAGTTTTCTGAATGTGAGCACGAAGTTTTTGCTTTCCTTGTTACTTTCCCCCCTCATCAATAAGAAACGCAACATTTTTGTCAATTCCAAATGTACTAAGTGCAACATCTTTATAAATCTATAGTCTTTGCTCCCAGGGAGTTTTTCTTTCATAATTGGGCTGATAATTTCGCTTATGATAAATAAAAGTTCTGTAGATCTATCTCAAAAAAAAAAAAAAAAAAAAAAACCTGGTGCAGTCGACTCTCGATAATCGGAAACTTGTCAATTTGGTCCCTTTAAAAACATTAATAAAATACAAAACAAAAAATTCGCTGTAATTTGAATTTTCTCGGCACTACACTCAATAATTTAAACGATTTTAACGTGCTGTGTTTTGTAAAAAAGTGTAATAAAATAAAAACGAAATAATAATTTTTTAAGTTTATATGAATTGGGTAATAAATATCATCTTCTTGTCACACTCTATATTTAAACTGCAAATGATTTTTAAACAAAAAAAAATTTTTATCGTTCGCTGTATTCAAATTCTTGTAAAATTGTTTTTTTTATCTCCCTCTTGATAATTTAAACTCTTGTCAATATTAGCTCTAGATTATTTGAATTTTATTCTCTGGTCCCTTCAATTTCATATTATCCAGAGTCTCCTTAATCCAAAACCCCCATTCAACAATCTACATATATTTGGGAACTGACGAAGAGATAAAAGACAATTTGCTCTTCTTTCTCATTAGTTATGTAACTATAGTAAAGTTAAGAAAATTATTTGAACACTACAATCCAGTGGCTAGTTTTATTCACTCGTTTCATAATCGGCTTTCTAATCTGCACTTAAATGGTGAAAACATGCATGCTAAGGTTTCTAAAAACAAACTTTTGAACTCAGTACTTTATTTTCTTCACATATTCGATCATTAATATTTTTCGTCTGTCATTGTAAGTTACCCATTCATAATGTTCCTTTTGCGAACATTATAGTTCGACTATTTAATTTAACTAGTAACAATTACTACTTTTACTAAAACTGAAAGAGAATTTTCAAAAAATGTAAAACCCTTATTCAGAGGAATCACAAATTGGCTGGGAAATTCGGTGGAAATCGCAAAAGTAGTTAGGATCAATTAAAACGGTGTCGAAAAGGCCATCTCTTATAACGTCAGGATCTCTACAGTTCGAAAATGAAGAATTTTGTTATTGGTACTCAATAATTCCCCACTTTGGGAACACTTCATATAACAATTTAAATATTTATAGAAAATTTTATGTGAATTGCTTTTCTAGTTCATTCGTTTTTAACTCGACTTGTACTTTTTTTTTTGCAGATGCTAGTTATTTTTAATTCCCAACAATCGCCGTTATGTATTGAAATCAAGTCGACAAATTTATTGGTTCTGAAGGCTTATCACGGCATTCAATTCCGATCGAAATCGCAGTATAATTTAAATGAAAATTTCGATCGATATCGAATGCCATAATATGCCCCCTGCTTCATCTGCATTATTGGCTTTAACTTTATCCGTTAGCTTTTACGGGGCTAAAAAATAAATCGCATGATAGGGACGGGAAAATTTGATTTGCACTTAAATCATTGTTTCTATTAAGAATTTTAAGAAACCTAACTTTAGGCCTCTTTGGTTTATCTGGCATCACTGCGAATATCAGCTGTTCGAGAATAAATAACAAAACCAGATGATACGCAAAGATGCAGCGCAGTATTGCATTTCCGAACAGGCGCTTTTAAAGATCCACCGTTTCCATAGTAGATTTTTAGTATTTTAGTGTAATTTTCGCGAAAAACTAAATTTATTGCAAACATTTCCCAAGCTTTTACAGGGTGGCGCAAAATAATCTATGTATGTATATGGCTTACATTGTTTATTACTTCTTATAAATGCGATTCTTAATTTTTTTTTTAAATACATTTATTACTGAGGATTTTCTTGATTGGCTTTGGAACAGAGATATCTTGTAAGTGGTGGCCATTTTCGGCTTTTTAATGTTCAAAAACTTTTCTTATAACTTCGGATGAAATGATTGGATTTCGAATGTTGGTTTTTAGTAGGGTGATAGTTGTTGGCTTGTTAATAAACACTTTTTATACATGAAAACTTTTAAATATCCATAAAGAAAACTGCCAGGAGCTGTTAAATCCATAGTTGCCAGAGAAACGTGTTAAATATCGTCCAATTTTGCGAAAAAAATCGTCAAAATTGTCAAATTGACTTAATTTAATCGTCACAAAAACCGTTATTGTATATACAGCAAAAATTATTAAATTTCTCCAATCACCAAATTTATACCAAATTCATAATATCAAGCAAACAATTTGTTGATTTTGCACCTATTACCAAAATGATTATATTGATTACTAAAAATTTTAAGATTTTGAAAAAATATTTTCAATAAATGATATTTTGAATTTTAATTAAAAAAGTGATCAAAAAACTTTGCCATTTCAAACAATGTCTTAATTTATTTAAATAAATATTGACAATTCCCAACAACAATTCTACAAGTTTAAATTATTTTATTTTGAACGAAAAAAGTCAATTAAGATTTGTTGTTATTTAATTAAAATTAATTGAAAATTTATTTAAAAATAACTAAAATGATAATGAAATCAATATTAAATTTTTTTTTTTCTTTCAACTAAAAAATAAATAATTCAATTACACACTAATTAATTTTAAATACATTTTAAGCCATTTTTTTAATTGATAAAACACTTTTTTCTGTGTAATAACAAAAGATTGAGAATCTAGAATTGAAGACCGACTCGATTATGATCTATTATCGTTCAAGTAACAGAATCAAAATTGTTTCATTCATAAAAAAGTACGAAAATTGGGTACCACTTGAGATATCCAACACTGATTTTACAAAACAGAAATTTTTTAGTTCTTAAGAAAAGGATTGATAATGGATCTTTTACCAGAATCCAAAGCGTAAACTAAGAATAACAGGGCCAACGAGCAAAATGAACGGCATATACAATAAAACATTTTTTTATTATGAACTGCTAGCACATGAAATTTACTGCTAACCAATTATACGAAAGTACACAGAAAGAAAAACTCTCCGGATAAATAAAGTTTTCTTTATCTTACTTTCAGTACGAGCCGTAATTGAATTGAAATTTAAGTACGAATATGTAACACTAAAATGTACTTGAAACAATCCTGAATCCCATTTTGGAAAACCTATCGCGGACTTTCTTTAAATAAGTATACAATTCTTAAACCAAGTAAAAAAAGGATCAACAATTCGTTGGTAGTGCCACTTTGAAAGAAAAATTACAAATTGATCTTATTAATCTCATATAATCAGTGTGACCAGATCTAAAAAATTTTACAACTAAATCTGGCATTAAACATGGCCAATAATGCGAAAAATGATTTTAAAAAGTGCTAAAAATAATGCAAATTTTTTTAAATTTTTGCTAAATTTTATTACCAGTATGAAATTTTATTCGAAACTAAATACATTTTAGTGACTTATTTTTTAACGAAATTGAAATAAATGGTTATATTTAAACAAGTGGATAGATTTTGGTAAAGCGTCTGATACACATAAATATAAGGCACAGGTAGTTGAGATTAAATTTTAAATTTACCGGCCCGCTGACCCCTGATACATGATAAATTTAAACGATTTATTTCTATGATATAAAAATTTTTTAGATCATTTTATTTTTAATAGTTTAAGAAAAGTTGAAGCTTCAGAATTTTTTTTGTCAGCAGCTTAGAGCAAACAATTTTTTACACATTTACACTTTTGAATTTTTATCTTAATACAACGTAAAATTTTCTTGTACTTTTCTTTTATATCGTAAATAAAAGGACATAAATTATTTACAATCAACAAAATAAGTGCATTTCTAATATTCTCAGAATACTCTACAGACAGGGGCACTACTCTATTGCGATGCGAATACAATTTCGATGCGTAAGCTAAATGCCAACTTGTTAGTCTCTATGACTTTCGCAAAATTGTTTGAAAAATAATCAATACTGGTAATAAAAATCAAAGATAGCGCAAATTTCTAGTAATGTAATGTCAAAATATGTAAAAAAAATTGAAATTAGAAAGTTTAAATAAAAAAAAAAAATAATAATGATTTGCGAAAAGAAAAAAAACAAAAAGATACGAAAGACAAATACGCAAACGCATTAAAGAATACCAATCATTAGATTTGCTACAATTTTCTTTCGCATCGCAATAGAGAGTAGCCCCCCAGGTAAGATGTTTCTTTACATAAGAATTATCCCTTTTCATACGAAATTATTTTTATTTTAAGTCAAAATTTATTATAATTTATAAAAAAATTTAACAAATAGATTCTGGGAATTAAAATTTAAATATAAAAATATTTAAGTAAAATCAATAGAACTTTTTAAAGTTATGCTAAAAAAAAGCTAAAAACATTTTCTAAAAATGCTAAATTAAATGCCAAGTGCTAAATGACAATTTTGCAGCTAAATAAAAAAGTTAATGCTAAATTTAGCTGCAAAAATGCCAAAATGGCCACACTGCATAAAACTTACTAGTCTCATTAGTGATGCCAACTTAGCTATTTTGGGGCTAGATTTAGCCCTTCTTGATTACTCCCGGCTCGTAATTTTTCCCGTTAGCTATTTTTTTAAATAAAAAGAGCTAACACGGGCTCTTTTTAACGTGATATTAGAACGTTTGACACTTTTTGCATCTATTAGTAAATATAAAATAATAGTTGTACACACTAAACATGTCTGTTTTTATGTCTAATATCCAAATTACAAATTATTTGAAATTTCATAAAAACAAACATGAAAACTCGTTTCGTGTCTGTTTGAAAACCCCACTTTCTTCTCTAACCCGATCGCCATCAAACATAACAAATGAGTGTGAAGACATGTCTGAAAATCCACCGTGCAAACTCCCTCTAAGGGCCTAATTGTGTAAAACGCAATGCTACCCCAAAAATGTTATTGAAATCAAAAACAAAGTCAAAACTATTTTATAATTATGTTGTTGCTTTTTACAGATATTTATATAGTTTTTTAAAATTTTCAACTACACAAAATATAAAGTGTTTGAAATTTAAAAATTCGATAGGAATTTAAGTAGAAAGCAACAATAAAATTATAAAATATTTTGCATTTGTTTTTGCTTTCAATAAAATATTTGACGTTGAGTTGCGTTTTACACAATTAAGTCCTAAACATAAATATGAAAATAAAATTTTTTTTTTTTAAATAAGTCTTGAAGTACAAAAACGAATAATAAATGGAAATGGGGAGGCAATAGAGAGTACCCCCCCAGAACAATCTTTGTTTTTTAAATATTGCACTTTTTAGCTGCTGGGGCGGCACGTTTTGCCATTGAATAGTTGGTATCTCTGAATCTCATCTCCTGAAAAATCGTAAAATTTAGGGCATACATCATCAGTATCGTTTGGATCCCAAAATCGCTAAAATGACGACAAATCGTCAAATATGGCAACCGTGGTTAAATCTTAGGTTGGAGCAGGCCAGTTAAAATCGCTTGCGCAAGAAAAAAATCGCAAAATATGTTCCTTATCAAAAACATTTAAGGACCATGCTGCAGATCCATCTTGTTGAAACCACAAGATTGGAGGGTTTTCCAAAGCTGGCCTTAGAAAATTGTGCAACATCGTTCGATTTGCACCACGGTTTGAGGAGATTGAAACACGAAACTGATTTTTAATACATCACACCTGAACAACTTTTACATTCTCTAGTCTTAATCCCGCTGTATTGCTTGTGGAAATGACCTTAATCACAGTTGCACGGTGTGCACCACAATGGGTTGAGAGTTTAAAAATAAAATTCGATTGTTTACTTATTCTTATTAAATCATAGAAAAAATTTAGAAAGTTATAAAGATTTCATACCGCAGAATGAAAATGGAGATGACCTTAAATCACAGTTGCACGGTGTGCACCACAATGGGTTGAGAGTTTAAAAATAAAATTCGATTGTCTACTTATTCTTATTAAATCATAGAAAAAATGTAGAAAGTTATTAAGATTTCATACCGCAGATTGAGTTAGGTCTGCGTTACGCTATAGTTCTGATATGTGAACAAGTAAAACGCTAGATCAAATACGACTCGGCTGGAAAACACAATTAATTTTGAAAAAACCGTTAATAGCAAAAAAAAAAAAAAAAAATAATCAACATATGAGTAACAATTAAAATTAGTATTTAAGGCCCCTTGAAATTCGGTTCACTCAGTTTCTTTGCCTACGCCACTGTGCCTATTCGTTAAATTATCTGGTGTAAAAGAAACAACACATTTGCTAGGCACGAGCTTAAATCGCGGATTAAAATATTCTAAATACATAAATTGAAGTAATAACAACAAGAAATTAATACTATTTCTACTTTAATATGTAACCAATTTTATTTAAAATGAATAAATAAAAATAAAAATTAAAAAACAAACAAATGCGGAAGTTTTCACACAAAAAGTGAAATAAAAAAAATTTATTTAAATAATATAAGAACGCAATAGAACATGTTTTTTTATTTCCCATTAAATTGAACAGGAATTGAGAAAAATAAACACTGCGAAATGTTTATTTAAATTTTTTACCTAATTACATATGTATAAAACTTTTCTTTTTATTTCTATAGTCCTTAAAAAAAGTTTTAAAAAAAATTGTAAATAAAAACTTTTTAAAAACAAAAGTAAAGCGAAAAAAATAATTTTAAAGGATGGAGTGGCCACTGGATGGTAAAATCACTTTCGTTTTAACATGACTTCCAACACGATGGCAACTAAAATATCAATGAAGTTGTTTTTTGTTTATTTTATTTCTCTCTATTATCTTTACGGATACAACCCCGTAAATAAGGGCAGAGAAAGAGCTAAACTGAGAGATTTGTAAAAAATCTCCTGTTCTATGGCTGTTGTTTGAGAGTCGGTGTAACAATTAATCAATATTTTAAATATCATGACTTATTGTACCCCAAAATGTCCGTAAATATGTATATTGGTATTATAAATGTTATAGATGTGTATCTATCTATAGGTTGAAATTCATGAGGGTGTTTTTACTTCAATGTAGAACTTAATACGTCATTTGTATTCAGTGTTGCCAGAATTTTTTTTTTCATATACATATAACCAAATTATAGTTTGACATTCCTAAAAATTGCTATTTCAAAAAAAAAATATTCTTATTTTGAATCTGGGAATTATTTCTTTTCATAGGCTACTTTATAATATTCAACATTTTTTATTTTTCGAATTTATTCTATGAGCTAAACTTCAGTTATGTATTTTATAAAGCTTTTTTGTAATAGTTCTATTCCTTACATTTTTAGGAATGACTTTATACACTACCAGACTATTATCTTGAATCTTCCTGTTACATTTTACCTTAGCTATCCGTTGGATAGCAATGAAGTATATTGCATGTACAGAAAAATTTACAATTATTAGACACTAGCAGAATGTAATGCATTTACTGGCCCGCATTGCACGCACTTAGATCTCATGTGGATTTGTTTTGTCCTAAATTTGACAATTTTGCTTGTTGACGTACCCATTCATTAAGAAATGTGTCTAGCTGCTGAATACAATTTATCGATGAAAATTGGGATTTTGTTTTGATAAAAAAAATTTTTATTTACACGTGCTGTTGAATTGATTTGACAAAATAGACTGAATAAATAACAGCTAATTCAAAAGAGGTAGGGTCAACAATATGGTCGCTATCAATCGTCTGGAAATTTATTTGAAACTTGGTGGGTTTCAAATTCAAGTGTGTCCGTTTTGGCATTTATGCAGATAAATTTTGCATTAAAAGTTTCTACAAGGTGGGCCAAAAGTCACGCCTGTGTGTAAAAATTAATATTATATTAAAAAAAAAAACAATTAAAAATAATAATAAACATGTAATAAAACTCGAGGCGTGGCTTTTGGTCCACCTTGTAGAAACTTTTAATGCTACATTAAGCTTCAAAATCTTCATTACGCACTTGGCATTTTATTTAGCATTTTTATAAAATGTTCTTAGTTTTTTTTCAGCATTATTTTAAAATTTAGACGAATAGTTTAATGGATTTTACTTAAATGATATTTTATATTTATACACTCATAAAATTATTACAGTAACTGATTGTAGGTTATTAAATTCGTTTTCCGTAGTAGTAAAATTTAATGAAAATATAGTTTTTTTTTTACAAATTAATTTAGTTTTTGACATTTATGTTTGTTATTCAAAAAACAAACTACCAAAAAATACTGTTTTTTCGTACTAATATTGTAATGTAGTTTGACTTGTTGACTGTAAAGTAATTTTTTTTAAAGCAATAACTATTAAATTTTACGGAATATACTGTTAAATAAAAAAAAAAAAAAATTCAAAAATTTATGTAAAATTCATGTATTTTAAATGAAATGTAAATGATCCGTTTTTTAAATAAATTATCAGTAGTTTTTAATGAATTTTCTTTGGGATTTACTTACATAATATTTTGAGTGTAAATATTTTATAAATTTTAATAAATTTTGACTTTTTTTTGAAATAGTTGTAATTAATTCTTATGTTAAGAATGGGAATATGTATTAGAAATGCCCTCATCATGTTGACTGTAAAAATTATTTGTCCTTTGATATTACGATATTAAAGGAAATTTCACTTTGTATTTTGATAAACTTTCTATAGTGTAAATGTTTTTACTTCAACTTTTCTTAAATAAAATGATCCTAAAAAATTTTATATAGCATAGAAATAAAATCGTTTCAATTTTACATGTAGCAGATGTTTGCGTGTTCAAAATTTAACCTCAACTTCCTGTGCTGCATATTTATATGTTTATTTTATTTTAATATCGTTAACAAATAAGTCACTAAACTTTATTTAGTTTCGAATAAAATTTCATACTGGTAATAAATATTAAACAAAAATCTTTAAAAATTTAAGCAATTTTTAAAAATAAATTTTAGCATTTTTTGGCCACGTCTAATGGCAGATTTAGCTGTAAAAATGTTTAAGATCTGGCTACACTGTATGTTATATATCAATGAAATTTTTTAAAAAAAAATTAATATTTATTTTTAAAAATACTGACATTCAACACCCATTAGGGATCCTATCACACGAAAAAGATAAACGCAATGTTAAAAAACTTGCTTTAATTATAAAGGGTCCGCCATCTATCGTTTTTTTTTTGGGTCCGCCATCTAATGATTTTTTTTTCAACTAGTGCTTATTTCGTGAATGGTAACACTTAGCTCATGTCTGATTTGACAGATAATTAGTTTTATCCTTCCGCTAAACGAATATGGTTGTGTATACGCTTGAACAACGCTGGGAAATATTGCGACATTACTTTGAAAATCATGGTAATGTTGCAAAATGTGTGGGAAAATTGCGAACGGATTTTGGAAGAAGAGAAGCGCCGTCAGCTCCGTATGTTCGTTATCATGTGAAAAAAGTGAAAGAAACTGGCATCCTCATCGATAAACCAAAGCGTGAAAAGCCAAAAACAGTGCGTACACCCGAGAATATTGCTGCTGTGGCAGAAAGTCAATTCACCGTCGTTCTCAACAATTGAACATTTCGGAGACATAATTGAGACGAATTTTGCATAAAGACCTTGGTATGACGCCATTTGAATGAAATTATTTTCCATTATTAACCGGAAGGATTGTACTTTCAAATAAAAAAAGAAATTTGAGAAAATATTCATTAGTTTTTTTTATAGCATTTTCAAAAAAAAAAAAAAAAGTTATTTGGAGGACCCTTTACTTAAGTGAAGGTTATATAGAATTCGACATAGCCAAAAATATAATGTTTTCTTTTAATATAATTTAAAATTTATAACGAAATTGCAATAATTTTTAATAAATGTTTTTATTTTCAGGTACGCTTTTGAACGCAAACTTTTTTATTTCAGTAAGTATACAAATTTATATACATTTTTAAGATTTGCTTGTTTCATTGTATGGACACGAATGCAGTTGCAAAAGAGAATTGAAAAAAGTTTTAGCAACAAATGTTTTATTATATGGACAAGGAATTCCATTTACTTGCAATATAATTGTTTCGTATTATACAATTATATCGCCAATGTGTATATGATATTCGATGGTGGCAAAATATATATATACATGACAACAATCACTAGACTTTTGATTTTTATTGCACAATGAAAAGAAGTACAATATACTGTGAAATGTGTTGCCAATATGGTAAAATGTTATTTTCCTTGTAGGTTATGTTTTTTTTTTAATGAAAGTTGCGCCATATTTTATATGCTGGGGAATAGCATATACAATAATATTAGCGGAATTCACCCTTGATAGTAAAGTCCCTTGTAGACCTTGTTAATCTTATAACTTTAGTAATAATACTAACATTTACAACACTGCAACAACAAAATGTATTAGACTAAAATATACTACGCTGTGGTTGAAAAATCCCACAAAAAGCAGTAGCATACAAAGTGTGTGAATTTACCAGAATAAAACAGTTGAAGAAACTTTATCTGTCTCTTTCTCTCACTCAGCAAAGTCATTAATTTACAATGCATACGAAAAAGACACTCACGCTTTGAAGTATAAAATCGTATTAAATATAATAGAGTTGTACACTTAATACAAAGGGTGAATACCGCTATTGTTTTATGGATTAGGGCGTTTTAGCAATGCTAAAAATTCTTGGTATAAATGCAAGATGTTTTTAGAAGATACTTCCAAAGGTAATTTAAAAAAAATTCATTTATAGTTTATAGTTTTTTATACACCGTGTGATTTGAGTGCAATTTTGTTTTCTTAAATCGGAAATTCCCGAGATCCAGAAAATTAAAAACTTTTTTCGTTTATCTGGAAAGTGAACCATTCTGGAGGGGACAAATCCCTTCTTAATACCCCATTTGGTACCCACCGCACTCTATTTACTTATTGGTGATTTTTGTTAGTGTACTCTGGCAACAATCAGTATGCATGTTTATTATTCATTATTTTTGTTGTTTCTATTTTGTTGGTGAGTTTTTATATTGAGCGTGTGTTTGCAAAAGTTTGTACACATGACTAAAGCTTTGGTCACACTTAACAAATATTTTACGAACCACACGTAACCAATATTTTGATTAAACATTTGTTTTATTAATAATTAGTATTGTGGTTATTTTATTGAACTGTGAATGGTTTTCAGGCTTAAGTTCATTGCATTTAATTTTCATTAAATTTTACAACAAAAAATTAATCAAAATTTATAACCAATTTTTCATTCTGGACTGAGCTGGGAATTGGACCCAAGTTTTCACGGACAGGTTGCCCTGACTAGTTTTGATTGTAACCACACAATCTCTTCAGAGGGGTTTGCCCTTTAGCACTCGCCGCCATTGACGACGGATGACGTCATTAGTCAAACATCAATCTGTAAACCAAATGGTATTTTACCTTAGTAGATCGAAATTTGCTATTGAATGAATGATTACCTATTTAATTTGATTTACATGTTCTTCCTTACTTCTGTTTTTCGTACTTTTTGTCAAGAATTCTTCTTGAAATCCAAAGTACACTTTTTGTTTTTCCCTCTAAAGAGATTGTGTGCTTACAATCGAAACTAGTCAGGGCAACCTGGGCTTAATTCCCAGCTCAGTCAAGAATGACAAATTGCCAATAAATTTCATGTTGTAAAATTCCTTTCTGCATAAAAAATAATTTAATGAAAATTAAGTTCAATGATCTTAAGCCTGGTTAATATATCGACATTTGTTTTATTTTGCATTACTTTCGGGCATGTGCTGAAAATCGCATGATTTGAAAATCACATGCGATCTGAAAATCGCCAATTTTATTTAAGCATGTGCTAGAGTTCACGCGTTTTGTTTTTTTTTTCGAAGTAGTGGGCGAAAAATAAAACATATGTTTTAGCTGTCAAATTTGAACAAAAAAAAATAATTATTTGCATGAAAAATGCCGGCAGCTTTTATATTACGTGTTATTGCATTAAAAAAAACTGTATTTTAAAAAAGAACGTATCAGAAAACGTCTTCTAAGGGATTATTACAACCCAAGAGATATTCCTGAACTGTAAAAATTCAAATTCTCAGGTTCATTTACACGTCTGAATGTCTGGCACCATATTTTTTCGAAGTTAAATAGAAACAGCTGCTCACAATCAAAACGCAAATTTAAAAGAAATTGTTAAACAACAATCAGTATTAAAACAATGTTGTTTTTTAATTTTATATTTTCTATGAAAATTTTCTCAAAAGATTATGATTTTTTAAAATAAATAGAAAAGAAAAACATTAAATTTCCTTTTTATATGCTATTTATTGATGTTGAAAATAAATTTTAAAGGAAATTTACAAGTTCACATGTGGATCACATTACTGTAGGCTTGTGATTTAAAATCGCCAAATTTAAGGCGATTACGAACTCCAGCACACCTTCTTTGCGATTTCAAATCGTAATCACAACTTTCTTGCGATTTGCGATTTCTAGCACATAGGCGTTTAACTGTCTGCCCACGATTTCGAACGAAAATTTCATTCGTCTAGGTAACATTTAAAATAAAAACAATATCTTAAAATTTGGTTTTGTATTAAAAAATCAATCTTCTTCGAAACCGTGGACAACCTTGATCCAACAGTTTTTAACAATTCATCAATTACATTCTACGACAATGTTTTCTTAGAAAAATATTTAGTTAATTAAAAAGTCTCTAAGAAGTAAAAAGTGGTCACGCTTTTTTCGGATATTTTCGTTTAATATTTGTTAAGTGTTAACATATCTGAAGTGTGTATGTGCTTTTGTTATAACTCAGAAAATGTAAACATAAAAAGAGGCAAAAAGAAAAAGCTGACTGAAAAAATAAAAGTAAATAAAAAAAAAAAAAAAAAAAATTAAAAAAATAAAACAAAACATATAAAAATGACAGTCAGAAAAAGAGTGAAAAAGTGGATAAAATATCACATGCAGTCAATTGCTGAGAGCCTGTTCGAAATTTTAAGAAAGATCCGTTTTTATCTTAAATTTTTTTTATACAACGCGCCAACAAATCGGAAATAAAATAAATTTTTTGAACTACGAGCAAAATAAGAAAGAGCTTTTTGGATAAAGAAAAAAAAATTAATCTTTTATATAATATATTTTTTCTTTATATACAATTGAAAAATATAATACGTTACGACAAATAAACTTGGTACAAATTTAAAAAATAATTTAAAGAAAAATGTTGCGATAGTATATAATTTGCAAAAAATCCACAACAAT
This sequence comes from Pollenia amentaria, assembly GCA_943735925.1. Lineage (NCBI taxonomy): Eukaryota > Metazoa > Arthropoda > Insecta > Diptera > Polleniidae > Pollenia > Pollenia amentaria. The sequence continues at coordinate 18,853,345 of OX031010.1, read as the reverse complement.
TACATATTTCTGCCATGAAACAACAAACAAACTCTTTTAACATTTTAATTTGGCAAATAATGAATGCAATTACAGTAACTACCTACAAGTTATTTTTGTATTTAAAATAAATAAAAAAAGATACATTTCAGCTACGTTATAAATAAATATTTTTTTTGAGTGTAAAAGTTTGTTTTTGGAGACATGTGTTGATATTGCTTAAGAGTATTTTTTTTTATTATAATTTGTTTTATTGTATTAATTCAAAAATCCCTTCAATTAGCTTAATTAATTGTGTAGTGTATATTTTATTACGTTAAAATTTATGGCCATATTTGTATTCAATTCAATCTACCATGAGAGTAAAATAATAAAAACTTCTATTTGTTTCTCTTTTCAATATTAGGGCAGTACACAGGAATTTGGATTAATAAGTTTTCAATAAAATATGGGAGACTTTTATTCAATGTTAAAATAATTTTTTCATCTTTTAAGGTCTGAAAGATAAAAAATAGCCCAATTCTGTAAGACAATTATGTTGACTTGACTAAAGAAGAAATCTAAACGAAGTAACAAATTATCTAGACAATCAAACATGTTCTGGAAATCGGAATCACGTGAAATTGTTAACGAACAAAATTTTAAAACAACTGTGCTTAAAGTTTATAAAAATATTTTCTTTTATATACCTAATTATTTGTGAATCACTTATCATTACCTGAACTACTCCTAAAATCAGGAAAAACTACTGTAATTTTTAATAAAATTTAATTGAAAGTATCCATCGACTTAAATTTCATTTCCAGAACATGGCCGAATATATATTTTATTTCGTCTGTGTTATGTGGTTTGCGTCTATGATTTACATTATTGTCATGTTATTACTGCCAAGATATTTTTTTTTTAAATTTAAAAGTATTTCTTTTACTTTTTGCTTTATAGGCATGATCTGAAAATCAATTTTTTATTAAGTGATTTGAAATCACTAAAAAGGTGTTCTGTGCACAAAAATTTTTGAAATCTCGTGATTTAAAACTGGGCAGCTTTCAGCATGACGATTTCATTTTATTTTTAGCATTTTTCTTTGAAATCTTTAAAAAAAAATTATCACATACACTTCAAATAATTTGTTCTTCATTTGTCTTTGCAATAAAATTAATCACTTTCCACGAAAGAACCTTAAAATTTATAAATTTAGGAAGACGCTGTTTTTTATGCAGACGGTGTTTTAGGTACTTGTAAATTTATCGTGACTTACTTTTTCTTTTCAGTAATCAAAAAGACTTCTGCGGTTGCCAGAACCAGTGCTGCCACGGCTAATAAAATTTTTACAACCAATATTTTTGAAAGAGTACCCTGATAGAAAAGGCGTCATAACGCTGATGTATTTTGACATCAGTTTTTGACCCCATGACACTTTACATCATTGGAATGTCAGTCTTAACATCACTTGCCAAAATTGTCATCAGGGTCAAAAATTGAAATAACGTCATCAGTGGGTTGACACATCGGCATCACAGAAATGACGAATCGGAGTCAGTTTTATAAAGCATGTCATCAGTGCGATGACAAACTTTGATAACAGTTTGATTCATTGCAATTCACTTTAAGTCAAATTGAGAGACAATCATTATTTACTTACCCGTTACACATGTTTGTTTAATTTTTGTTGTATTCCGCCCTTTGTTAACAGAATTACCTGTATAATTCTACTTTAAAAATTTGTTGTGTTTAAATAAATAATTAAAAAAAATGGAAAGTGCGAATTTTTGCTTCTAATTTTACTTTTTAAACATATAAAATAATGCAAAGAATATATTATGACATGATGTACTGTGTCATCGCATTGATGCCAGTTTTTCATTGCACTGATGACAGTTTGTCTGTACTGATGTCAAAATACATCAGCGTTAAGACGCCTTTTCTATTAGTGTACACAAAATGTGGCATCGAATTGATTTCACTGTATTCATAGCGTAGATGACGCATAAAATATGACAACATTTTAGGATGACGTTCGTCATTGGATTAATGACACTTCTTTCCTCATTGATGCCATTTGTAATAACCATAGATGGGGGTAGTGCACTAATTTTGCCGTTTTAACTCACAGCTAGTGATAGCGCAAAACTATTGCAATCATTTTGTTGATGTTGAGTGATGAATTGAACATAAGCAGCCTCACTAAACATGAGTGATAGTGTTAGTTTTATGTAAGAGCAACCAGCACACACAGGTAGCAATTTGAATGTATAGAAATTTGAACACGCCGCAATAAAACAATCGCCCATTGTTTAGACGCTAAGCTATCAAACCACGGCTGCTTCTGGGTATGCTAGAAGCATTTGTTGAATAGCAGAAGCCAAAGAAAAAACAAATTGGGAAGTTGTGTTTTACTTCTTCTATTTGGCAAAACATTCAGATAAAGGACATCGATTGCTCACCGAACCTTATCATCAATTTGTGTGGGCTTAAAATGGAGATTTTGACTAGGATGACAGAGACCGTCCAGGACAGCAATAAGAGTTCGAATATGAAGAATTATAGGTATTACTCCATAGAGATTATTGGGTAACTTATGAAGAACGAAAATGATTACCACAGGAGTAAAATCAGATGGGCGATTAAATACATTGTTTAATTGACAATATGCTGCTTTAATGCTATTAAAATAAAAAAATGTTGCATTAAATCACAAAAATGTATCCATTACGGCAATCTGAAGCGCAAGGAATGTAAAGCCCAGCCAACTGTTCAAATCAACCCAAAGCCAAATTGTTATGAAGGCAAGGTAATTATCTCTTTTTGTTGAAACCAAAAGGGGTTAACTTTTTTAACCAGGGTAAATGAAGACAGACCACCATACTGGGGACGGAGGGAGGCCTGTGTCGAACACCGAAAAACGGCCGGAATAGGCCATAAGACATAAAGCCGGAATGTTCTATCGTTACTACCATCAAAAATGTGCCTTCTATTAGACCTGTCAAAAGTGGACCAGGCTTTCCCAGGAGAACTGTATAAATTAATTGTTACTTTCCGTTGTCGTTCTGTTTCGTTCCTTTCTGTAGGAAATATTTTGTAATTACTTTTTCTGGGAAAGAAATAATCTGCTTATAAAAAGAAAAGCATTGAAATTGTAAAAAAAAACTTTTCGTAAAAAATAAAAAACTAATATTTTGTGTCAAAAATACGACAATTTTTAAAAAATCATTAATTAAAACCAATTTTTCTAGTTTTAAACAAAAAACTACAGATTTTTCATATCACAACAAAGCTAATACATAAAAACTTTGGCCGTAACTTAACGTTGAATTCTATTTTAAACAGATTTGTCCGCAACAGAACAGAACGAGAAAGTCAAAACAAACCACACATACAGACTTTCAATTGAACAGAAACAAAATAGCTGATTCGTAACAGAACGGAACGTACAAACTAATTCTGCCTTAAAACACAAATTATTCGTTTAAAGAGAGAAGTGATCGAAAAACGTCCATGGCATATTCCCACGAGACATAACGCCGTAATATTCTATCATGGCAATTATCGGCCACATGTTGCATGAAAAGTTAGAAACTTTTAAGAAAATAATGAAGTTTTACCTTCACCGCTCTATAGGTCAGACCTCACTCCGTTTGACTGCCTTTAGTTTTGATTGATGCAGACCGGTCTTACTTTAATTAATACCCTTTTCTTAAGAACAGGGTATCCGAAATTATATCGATTCCAATTTGGTCTCAATAAATAAGCGAAATCTATATATTGACACGAGAATGGGAAAAGGTCATAGGAAAGGAATTTATATTGTATCAAGGTTTCCACACTAAAAGTTAAAAATTGCGAAGAATACCCCTTATTTGAGTTACATGCCTAATTTATCTTCAAGTTGTTTGGCATTGTGCGCTGCAGGATGCCCTTTAAGAGAATGACGTTACTGACAGTACCAAAGAAAGTAGTTGTCAGTAGTTAGTACTTGCATTTAGGGAGTAAAACGGATTGGGGTTTTATTTAAGGCTCTTTAAACTCTCATTATAAAACCTGTTGAAATAATTTCTTTGGTGGAGATCTTTCTTTAAAATAAAGTTTTAGAAAAATATCTTAATTTTAAAACCCATTCAGGCGCTATGAACTAAATCCCCAATGAACAGGTCCCAAGATCCCCAGTTTTTTATACAGAGAATAACAACAAAGACTTTAAGGGATTTTTTTTTGATACATATTAATTTTGTGATCGGGGATTGTTTCATATGAAATAAGTCCCCAAATTTTATAAGTAAAATAAAGCCCAGTTGATATTTTTAATGATTTATTTTCTATATCATTTAAATTGCATTTAATTTTTCAAATATGATATACTTGAATTTTTAAAGCTTGGGGTCAAATATTATAATCCCGAATGCCAAAATCCCAAATTTTAAAATTCCTGAATCGGCAACTAAAGCTTCTTTGCATAGACGTCCTTCTCCTCTATGTTATAACACCGGCTTCGCTAACTTAAGCTTCTAAATTTGTTATTTGATAGCAGGATTGAGAACTTATATCATTGTGAAATAAGTTTCCATTTATGGGCTTTAACTCATTTTTTTTGGAGGTTATTTCATATTTTTGGGTATTTCTTTCATTTTCAAATTTGATGTTTTAATTCATAATGAACTTATTCCCTACTTTTAAGGACTAAGTTCAGTTTTGTATTCGGGACTTTGCTCATTAGCGACTAAGTTCTTAGCGCCACCTATTTAAAGAACATTCTAGATCATTTGGAATTTCAGAATTTCCTTTAAAAATTAAAAAAAGGCTGAATTCCAAAACGTCGGTTGCAAAGCAACTCTATTTTTTAACTGCATGCTACAATGCAACCGTGTGGATTATAACAATGTTATTTGTCCCAACATTCACCAAAAAAGTATTCGATGCACACATAACAAGAAAACTGTGCATCGTTAAACTAGATGATACATTTTTGATTTGTGATGCAAAGTATTATGATGTTTTGGAACTCAGCCAAAGTTATCTTACTAGGTTAGGTTCCATTGGAAGCCGCAATCAATCATAGCTCACGTGGGTCCAGTTATTAGTTCCCGTTGTGGTACCGTGTGGAACTGTCTCCCAAACGCCCTATATAATGGCTGCTAATATTACTCCTCAGCCAACCGGTTGATTAAATAAAGGTTCGGATCCACATCAAGTCAGTGTCAGTCAGACTGGTTTGTTCTCTTAAGGTTCAGTGATCAAACAGTTCGAGTCTTAGTTCCTCGAATTCCAGACTTCTCTTCTTTCCCGTCATTTCAAATTCCACAAAGGTCATTATAAGGGAGCCCCAGCTTCTGGGTGTAATTCCTCAAAGGCCAATGGGCAGTTATAACTACAATTAAGTCAAGAATGCATTAACACCGGCCGAGTCATTTTACCATCTATAGTGGTTAGAGTTTGTTCCCGGGATTTCCCGTCCCGGGAATTCCCGGGATTTTCTGTTGTTTTCAATTCCCGCTTTCCCGGGAATTAGTTGCGGGATTCCCGGGATATTTTGTAGAACATCTTTTTTAATACTTTAGTAAATCTATGTCGGACTAGTGCCTTTAGTAGTTTAATCCAACTGAATTTCACCACAATATTTAAATCTACTACAGTTTAAGGCGTATTAAGCTCATTTTTAAGTATGGGCTTTGTATAGGGCCTATGATAATTAAATGCCTATCTTCACGAAATTTTATTTCTTGTCTTAGCACACTGAAGTGTAAATTTTACAATAATATTATAAGGTCTTGCGGCTTAGGGCGTAGTTAAGTCTTTTCCTAGATTGTGCTTTATATGCAGCATTTCAAGTAATTTTGATTCTTATGAAAGTAGAATATGCTAAATTGGCCAACAAAAGCAGTATTCGTTAGGCTTTTAGCCATACTTACATGATTTACAAGATTGGTCTAAACATGGAGCCGTAGGTAAATTTTGGACCGACATTCAGGAAATTTGGTGGCTTATAAAACGAATTTGTGGAAATTTAATGTCAAATTTATGTTAGTTTTTGTGGAGTTGTTAGGGAGGTAGTTCCACATTTCGTCGGTTGATAATTTAAATGTCGTATGTGGATTTTTTGCGGTTTTGAGTTATGATCGATTCCTTAGGTTTTCCGACCTGATCTTTCATTTGACGTAATCAGTTTTTCGATACCTCATACGCTTTTCGAGATATGGAGTGTTGAGTTTGTCATATGTGGTATAGGCTGAAGCAATTTTCAAATTAGATGTGTTCAAACTCAATTTACTCGAAACTATCGGAATCCACATACGACAATTAAATTATCAGCCGACGATTTGGGTGCATAACTCTTTCCCTGCTGAAGCGATTCGGCTGGAATTCACTCCCAAACAGGCTAGAAGATTTAGAAACAATTTGACACCCAGAAGACTAAATCGGCTCAGAATTAATGAAGGATTCACAATAATATTAAAAAAAGATTCATATGGAATGACAAACACCTTCATACACCACTGCTAAACAAAATTTCTCCTTCCTGCTGAATTTGTTAAACGGTAAAATTGTTTTAAAATGCCTATTTCGTAATGTTGTGCTTTCAGTTCCTAATCGCTCTTTCAGAAATTTTATTGCACTAAGACTTTAATACTTTCATTCTAATTATGCAAATGAGCCCTGAATTTGAAAATGTACATATATATGTACGTATATTGATTTCTATGATCCTATTGGCATCAAAATAACCTCTTAAGTATCTTAAAATTACTTTAATCTTAAATTTTTTACGTTTTTGTTATATAATGGATACTAGATTTAATTATTTTAAGCGTAATAGTCAGTAAGAAATATTAGTTTCATTGGAGAAATAAGTAAATATATAAATAAAAAAATTTGGGCGGGAATCCCGGGATCCCGGGAATTTGATATTTATTTCCCGCTTTCCCGGGAATCCAAAAAGTCCGGGAATAAAAAAACTCTAATAGTGGTACAGCTTTTTCCCACAGTTAGTTATATCGAACCATCTCTGATTAGCGATGACACGAAATTTGTATGCATAAAGTTGCTTGCTCTTCGAAACTTGAACATCTATATCACACATTTAAGCCGTTATGGTCCAAGGTGCGCCATCGAGTCACCCATACAGTTAGGATGTATGCCCCTATGTCCAGGGATCCATTTAAGGGTAACCATTGGGTGACACCGGGCATTCTTAAACAATTCTCGATGTGACAAACACAGTCTCCAGGCAATTGTCTTACTAATTGTTAAGAAATATTTGTGTACTACTCTCAATAGTCGTTTTATATTCAAAAAATTTCTCCTTCGTTTCAATATATTTTTTTGGATAGAAAAATAAAATCCAATAAAAAAAAAAATAAAATTGCAACATGCGCAGTTGATCTTAAAATTTTTTGCCATATATATTATTTATATATATTCCGCCACTTGTGTAAGATTTTTTTCTGCTTGTTGGCATTTTCCAGGACTACGGGTACAATTTTGTTAATTGAAATTAAAAGGAAATGTTTAACAAACACAATAATAATTTACAATGTTTGTAAAATTACTCATTAGGTTGCATTATTGTTGTTGGCCAAACAATTTATTGTTAATTGATTATTTTATGTTGATGATGAGGTTTTCATTATTGGATTTGGAAGGATATTTTGTTAATGTGTTCATTTGTTTGTTTATAGTTTTCAATTATTTTGTGGCAATTTAAACTTCCGTTATTTATAAATAAATTGTTTAAAAACATTTAGGGCTTAAAGTTGGTTTTATCATAGTCATGGCAGTAAGGATAAGTAAAGCACTTGAATATCGTAAATCTAAAAAAGATTTGCTATCATATATATTGACTTTCTATTAAAGATATTATTAAGGGATTTTGGCGACCAGGCATAGATAATTTTTTATACCACGGTTAAAAGTAGCCTTTAGAACTTAAGGATTCTGGAGTGGAGAGACTACCAGTGCTGCGAGGTAATTTTTTTTTCTTCCCACAAACAAATTTAAAAACCACCCAAATTTAACGTATTGTAAAAAAATCCCGCTGAATGTAAAAGTTTAGATAATAATTTCATTTCAATTAATTTAACTTGGACCAGTTTTAGTTTCCGTACTAATATCATCACCCAAATTAAGCAAAAATTGCAAAATTGTTTACATTTAACTGAAATTTTCCCAAAAATATTTTTTTATGTTTCTTAAATATTTTGATTAATGAAATTTATAAAACACAATTTAAACCCGTTTAAAAAAGACTGCATCTGTATCATATGTACTTACATATCAGTGTTGCCAATTTAGCCATTTAGTGGCTAGATTTAGCCATTCTTCAACCTTGTTTAGCCATTAAAAAATGAGTTTAGCCATTAGCCACTTTCCAACTTGCTTAGCCATAAAGTTTTTTCCCCCGTTTTTTATTTAAAAATAATAATTTTTATAAACATAAAAATTTATAAAATTGCTAAAACAATTTTAACAATTAAAATGTATTTCATTTAAATCACAACTTTAACAAATGTTGAAAGTCGCTATAAACGATCAGTTTTCACCAAAAAAAGCAACATCTCTTAGCGTCAAAAAATGCAAGAGTGTATTGTGTGCAGGTGGCAACTGGAAATTTCGGAATTCACTATAAAGTTGCTCTCACTTTCATGGTGAAGTAGAGAGGGTATTTAGCCAATTAAACTTCGTTAAACGTGATTTGAGAAATAGGTTACATTTAAGTAAATATTTTTACCATAACAATAAAATATTTGTTTTTCTTTTTTTTTTTGGAGATTTGGACTCAAAAGGTTAGGTAAATTTTGTCATGATTATGATTTACCTTTAAAATATATAAAACTTAGAGGTGCAAGTGATTCCTATGAGATGAACAATAATTAATTTAGTTTCAAATATTTTTTGATTTTTTAAATGCTAAAAAAATTAAATTTTTGTTTATTTTTAAGATACAAATTGATCTCAATTTACAATTTCATTGTAAATAACTTTTAATGAATTATTTTTGTTTTGTTATTGAATTTTAATTGGGTTGTAACGAGAGCCTGATTATCAGTTTATATGGATATTTAGTTATATTAAACCGAACAAAATATATTTTAAAAAAATTTCATAAATGTATTTTGTTCTTGTTAATATTACTAAATACCCCTGGTTATTCCGTGAACCTCTCAAATGTGTTTTTATTTAAACAAAAAAATTTTGCCCATTTTTAACCATTTTTAGCCATTGTTTTCTGTAAATTTAGCCATTTTTGGTCATCAAGTCTTGGTAACACTGTTACATATGTATATAAATTATATATGGGTCATTATTTGTGAAGCGGACAACCCAATAAAAATTTGTTGGAATTCCTTTATATTTGGCATAACTATAGATCAAGTAGATATGAATAAGTGTGCGAAATATTTTTTTTTTTATGATATTTATTTGTCGAGTTACGGGAGGTAAAAAATTGTCATTTTCAAAAAAAAATTTTTTTTTAAATTATTTTTCGAACCAAAATTTAATATAAAAAAAAAATTTAAGTGGTTCTTTTAGAATGGCGATTGATCTTTAAATAAAAAAATTTATTTAAAAAAAAAAAAATTTCTGCTGCAAAACCGGAAATGACCAATTCAAATCAAAATTTTTCTAACTTAGGCCCTAATCATGTAAAACGCAACGCAATGCTAAAGAAGAACATTGAAAGCACAAACCATGTCATAAATTTTTTGTAATTTTACAATTTTTAGCGTGGCTGTTGTTGTGTAGATTTACCTAACGCTTCAATTCGTCACATGTAACGTAATGTCACGTTACGTTACAAAATTATATATCTACGTAATTATATACAAATGTGTTTTTTTTTTAATTTTGGTTTGTTTTGATATAATACAGTGAAATCATGTTTAACTTAGATATGCATCTATCTGCAGTTTATAGACATCTCTTCATCGAGTTTATCGAGAATATCACTTTGTTGTGTTATTGTAAGCTTAAATAATTTAGTAATCACTTTTTTATTAAACGCATATAAATCAACATTTAATGAGACGAATTGCTGTATAACTGTAAAAATGTTGTAAAACTTAACTTTAAGGTTTACTAAAGCGCAAGTTTAAAATATTTAAGACAAGTTATTTAATACAAGTAAAATTGTTCTCAATTCTCTACCCGTTAAAGCTGGGCTGTACTGTATATCATAAATATTTTATACTTTAAAACATTTCTACGAAAACAAAATATTAAATTGATTATTTATTTAAAAAAAAAACTCGACTATAGGGTAGTTCACAATACCTGAACTTCACTGTTTTTTAAATGATATAATCATGGATGTGCTGGAAACCGAAAACGTAAAACGCAAGAAAAGAAGTAAAAAGTCGTTTTTAATAAGATTTCTGCCAAATATTATTACAAATATTTCTTTATTTAACAGAATTTTATAACAAAATTAAAAAGAACCTCCAAATTCTTGCGTTTTACGTTTTCGATTTCCAGCACACCCCTGATAGAAATTTTTTAATTATTTTCCAAATTCAAAAATAACTAAAACATTAAAAGCTTAACTGTTTTTTTAAATGATACAAGCGGAGGAAAAGTATTTTTCAATATGGTCACCTCCAACAAAACTTTGTTTAACGAAAATTTTTAAACGTATTATGTTTAAATTAGTCCTCCATCACGAAGCCTCTAAACATGTTATGGTTAAATATGGCAATAATTTGTTTTTAAATTAACAGAAGTATTTTCCTCTTTTCTAAGAGCAACATACTATGGTTGAACAACAACCATTCTATTATAAGTGGTTAGCATATTTTGTTATAATTAACCATAACATGTCTGGACGCAACTATAAAATGGTTCTGGATTCTTGATGGAGGATAAATTTAACCATAATATGGTTGTCGGTGACGATTAAATAAACAATAAGATATTTTAAAACTTACTTTACAAATAGTTTTGTTTGAGGTGACCATATTGAAAAAGGTTTTTTCTCTGGGTGTATATACCTATACATAAATTTAAATTATTTTCTTAATTCAAAATTCACTAAAACATTAAAAGCTAATGCGAGCTTATATGAAAAATAAAATTAAAACTACCGAAGTTCGCAATAGCGAAACTCTATCGTATTTCTTTAAAAATTGAGAATGTTTAAACTATTTTTTTTTAACCGAATTTAGTAGCCACAAAACAAAAAAAAAAAAAATATTTATAGCTTAATGGTTGGTATTTTTTTTAATCAAGTTCTTAATAACATTTTTACTTTTTCTTTTTTTTTTGTGTATGGCCTTTTTAAAATAATATTTTAACTTATTAACTAATTTTAAATCTGTTAATCAAATCTTATTTTTCTAAACATCTATATATGAATGTATGTCTATATTTCTTTAATAAGCCACGTACTTCCTGTAAAACATTAAAAGAAAAGGCACTATTTACGACGCGCTTCAAAGCAGCGTTAACTGAAAAATTCAGTAATTTAGAAAAAAAAAAAAAAATAAATCGTAACATTAATATGAACCCAATAGTAACGAGCTTGGTGTACTGGAAAAACAAAAACCTCTTCAAAACATATTTGAACGAAGAACCCAACTCCCAACCCCCAACTCTTCACCATACAACTCATACGTTTAGAATATGAGTCAAATGAGTTGCAGTGGAGAGTCGGAAACCTTAAATTAACTATCTATAATACTCATTTAAGAAAACTACACATATTGTTTAGTAATAAGAAATAATCAACAATTCTTTACGGGATTTTAATAAAAGCCCGATTAATCCCATCTTCCGTCAAGTGTTGCTCTCTGGTCTCTCATTTAAGTTTATTGAGTGAACTAACATCTCTTTATTAAAAAAAATAAATAATAAAAAAAAACATAATTTGAAAGAGAGAGAGAGAGAGCTAAGTTCCTCTCCCCTCACCGCCCACAACCCTTCCGCACTTTAAGATATTTCTATATCAGTTTCTTTTCATTTGCTTGTTTTTAAACGAATAATGTAAATAAACAATTTTTTTTGGTTGTGTTGGATTTCTTTGTTCTGTTACTTCTTTGGCAGCTATAAAAACTATTTGAACGTTGGGTCTAACTGAAAAAACTGCGAGCCTGGTAAATTTTGCGATAGACGCGCAACGCTTTTGACATACGTCATTTGTTTGAAATGCCCAGCGAGCGACGTTGTCGTTTGTAGCTAAAAAATGCAGTTGCCAATATGAAAACCGCTACTGTATGTAGTCATAGCGCAACGGTTTCTGAAAGCTTACTAAACGAAATGCGTAGAAAAAAATAGCATTGTGTTTTTCGTAAAGCGCCTAACAACATTAGACTGCTTTTACGGCTGTTGTCGCTCTGTAGATTTAAACTGTTGAAGTCGTGCTGCTTTATAAACGCTCACATTCTTCTTTAAAATGTTATGCCGGTCGCTAATGGTTGTGTTTAGACGCCGGTCTGCTTCTTTATGAAATAATTTTTTATTTGCTAGAGTAAAGCGCATGAGGCCTTTCAAATATTAAAGCTGGAGGTCCACACCACGCGTTTTAGCTTCCACGCATTGCATGCGTTTTATACCTTACTTGCGTTCTACGTTTCAAGTTACATGCAACGCTTCTGATGCGGCATCACCACAAGCAAAAATAAAATTTCATTTGTCAAAATCAGCTGATTTATTCGAACGCTGCTTGTGACGCTTGCAAAAGTAGAAAGTAAATCTACTTTTCGCGTTCAACGCCTCAAGGCATCCTACGCTTTTGTAACATGTAACTTACTACGTATAACTACACAGATTCTACTTTTTTGACAGCTGCGTATGCAGCGAAAAAGCGAGTAACGCGTGGTGTGGACCTCCAGCTTAAGAGTTTTTGTAAAAAACTAATATACAATTTCTCAACGCTCTCATCATGTTGTCCGAACAAAATTTTAGTACTTGTACTCATACTGAAGAGTGTGTATAATATGTTGCTTATACTGCGAAAGGCAAAGTGTGTAAAACACGAGTTAATAATGGCACTTTGTTTTTTTAATGACCACCCTGTATATTTCATACATATTTATGGCATTAAAAAACCTCACCGAATCAAATTTTTAAACTAAAAATCTTATGTTTATATTGTATGGGGGTGCCGGGTTAGCTTGAATGCCTATCAGCTAGGGAGATCGAACGGTTATTATTCGACCGGTTTTAACCGGTTATTTTTGCTTTGCCCAAGTCGGTTATTTTAAAATGACCATTTTTCGAATATCGAATAAACCGGTTATTTTGGTATAATAAACCGGTTATTTTAGTACTGTGTAATTAATATACATTTTCCTTACTCTGGTTATAGATGTACCCGTAATTTAAGTATTTTCTAATTGAATATTGGCCAAACTTAAACTTTTTATGAAGAATGTCAAAACAAAATGTAACAAAAAAACATTATGAACACTGTAAATGCAAATCTATATATATAAAAATGAATTATGTATGTTTGTTTGTTTGTTTGTTTGTCGCTTTATAGACTCCGAAACTACTGAACCGATTTTCCTGAAATTTTTACAGTAACATCACGTGAGCCCTAAAAATAAAATAGGCTACTTATTTTTTCGATAGGGGCAGGGGAATTGGTACCCCCCATAGGATGCCAATGTTAATTATCGCACGATTTTCCTGAAATTTTTACAGTAACATCACGTGAGCCCTAAAAATAAAATAGGCTACTTATTTTTTCGATAGGGGCAGGGGAATTGGTACCCCCCATAGGATGCCAATGTTAATTATCGCACGATTTTCCTGAAATTTTTACAGTAACATCACGTGAGCCCTAAAAATAAAATAGGCTACTTATTTTTTCGATAGGGGCAGGGGAATTGGTACCCCCCATAGGATGCCAATATTAATTATCGCACGATTTTCCTGAAATTTTTACAGTAACATCACGTGAGCCCTAAAAATAAAATAGGCTACTCATTTTTTCGATAGGGGCAGGGGAATTGGTACCCCCCATAGGATGCCAATATTAATTATCGCACGATTTTCCTGAAATTTTTACAGTAACATCACGTGAGCCCTAAAAATAAAATAGGCTACTTATTTTTTCGATAGGGGCAGGGGAATTGGTACCCCCCATAGGATGCCAATATTAATTATCGCATATCTTAAGAGCCGCTGCACGCATTTTGCTGAAATTTTTGTAGTAGGATCTTCTGAGCCCCGGAATTGAAATAAAATAGCAGCGGGGGTATAGGAATACCCCATAGGACGCCAATGTTTAACATCGCATATCTTAAGAACTGTAATAGTGAGAATGTTCAAACTTTCTAAAAGTCACTCTTATGGTATACTACACTTTTGAAAATAAAAATAAAGCGGGTAGGCGCAGGGGGGGAAATACCTCCCATAGGATGCATACATTAAATATCGCTCAACTGAAGAACTATTAAAGGGAGAGTCTTCAAACGTGGTTAAAGCTACTATTATAGTAAACTATAAATTTCAATATAAAAATGTGCGGGGTCAGTGTAGCGAAGCGCACCGGGTTAAGCTAGTCTCTTATAAAAGCGTGTGTTCTTGTAAAAAAAAAAACCAAAAACTATTCAAAATACTACAAAAACATGTGCAGTTGAAAAGTAAAAATTTGTGCGAGAGTATTATAAATATTAAATATATTTTTATATAGAGGTTATCTCTAGAGATTTTTCGAACGCGATTTAAAAGAAAAAGTAAGGTGCTTGAAGTGCCCTAAAATGATAAGTTACAAAGGTTCTTCCATGTCACGACTTATTAATCACCTTTAATTAGCCTACATGCTTGACAATAATGTGATCCACATAAAACTTAACTCAGTTCGAAGTAGTTCTAAAGAGACGACAAAGAATACTTTACTAAAATACGCGGCCAAAAAATGAATCATTGGTGACGAAATGCACTTTAAGGGACTAAAAACTCTTAAGTAGTTCTAGCATCTCTTCATGCTGAAAACTACAACATTTCGGCGGAATCAACGATATGGGAAAAATTTCTACCAGTTTTATTTATTAAAATACCAAGAACTAAAAAACAAAATTGAAGAAATCAAATAATGTCATGGCAGGTTTTTAATTGTGGTCGACGAATTGACAAATATTTTACACAAAAAGAATGTTCAGTTCACTATTCGTTTCTATAATGCTGAAACAAAATAATTTGATATAGATAATCCTGGCTAATAGGTTTTGTTGGCAACTTTTGAAAAATATGGTTTATTTATATAGATAGCCTAACCAACAAATTAAAACTCATTCAAAATAAATTTGGGAGAATATATCAAATAATAAATTTATTAAATTCCTATAATTTATTTGCTTTTGTAAAACGTTTGTCTACATCAAATATCATTCAACAGTTTCTAAATTACATTTAACAAATATCTTTTTACAAATAAAGTTTAGTAAATCAATAAAAAATTGTTGATAACTAAGTTAAAGTTTGATCAATTTACTGGTCCCACTTTTCTTGGATTTTATCGTCAAATATTTGTTAGGTCTGATCTAAGTCATATCTATGTATTTTGTTGGTTCCTTACCTTTGCAAATTGTTTTGTTTTTATTAAAATTAGCGTTGTATTACAGAAACTTATTTGATTTTTGTGTTTTTATGTATTCGACTTAAAACCGGTTAACCGGTTATTTAAAAAATGGTTAACCGAAAACCGGGTTTTTTAAAATAGCAACTATTCGAAATATTCGAAAACCGGTTATTGAAAAAAGTCGAATAATCGATCTCCCTACTATCAGCGTAACAGAGAAACCATTACGTAAGGTTTTCTAGCGCCCAGCTTTAACGCTGTAATAACAAACTTGCCTGGCCTACGATGTCGACCTCTATCGTTTGCTTCCATTTTCAACGACAAATAGCAGACTTGCGACTCACTAGCACTTTTCAGCATGACATGTCATGCGACCACAAATGTCAAAATCAGTCACTTGTTTTGTGATTGTCGACAGAGGCATTTTGTTGTATTATTTAACCAAGTTTTTCTTTACACACCAACACTAAATATTTTTTTTTTAATAATTATATTTTTTAAAACGCCAACACTTATAAAATTATACATATATAAAATTATATATATTTTCAATTTTTTTTTACTTACTGGCTTGTTTGTTTTTTCTATACTCCTTTTATTTATTTTCTATTCTGATTTGTTTGTGGGACGGAGTTGTATTTTTATGGCTTTATTTATATGTTTTGCCGATTTTTATTTTCAAACTAGCGTTTTATTTGTGGAATTCTTGATGTGGCAATACAGCCATTTGACAATAAGACCCTTTTCAGACTCGGCAAGTTAGTTGCGCAAGTAACTTGCCAAGTACAACAAAGTTTGTACACAATTTTTTCCCCTTACCGCGACCTTACCGCTGACATCAACAAGTAACTTGCCGAGTATGAAAGGGGGCTAAATAAATAGATTACGTTAGAAACGTCATAACTGCCGACCGACAAGTTAACTTATCTTGTTTAATAGAACCCACAAAATAGAAATAAAAATGAAAATAAAACCGCAAGATTGACCAAAAAATAGCTAGATTGACATTACTTTTAACCAATAGCAACCAACTACACAACTTACCGCGCTGTAAAAATCGGATTTCCAATTTCAAAGCGTTGACTCCGCGCTATTTGAGTCAACTTACATACATTTTTTATGAGCACTAGAATTTTTGGCAGATAGAAAACGCTTTACACCCTAACTAAAGTTGGTCTGTAAGGGCTGCGGATTCGATTCGCGCTTCTCTGTTCGATTCTCTGTTTTACTACAGCAGGCTGAAAGAGTAGGTGTTCATTGCTCATTAGCTTTAGCTAGAAAAATTGTATTTGTATTTGTAATGTATATATATAAAGTCGTAGCTTATGAACGGTATTTTATTGAGCGCTTCCTAATTCTAAATTTATATAAAAAAAGTATGTGTGGGATATCATCAACATTTTTGATTCGTTGAAAGCCCAACTGAAGCAATTGTGTATTGAATATAACATCCCGGAAATGTCTAACTTCTCCGATGGCATGGGTTATGTTGCCGCTGTGGCTTGTGGCTTATTCGTACAGACCTACGATTTAAGAAACCTCAATATACAAAGTCTAACCGGGTCAAATCGTAAGATCTCGGTATTCGTTGGGCCTGAATGTGCATTGTGGCATGATCTGCGCCCTTGGTGTCCACATCATCCAATTCAGGCTAAAATAATGTGGTAGTCATCGAGCTAAACTGCTCGCGTTTGGCGGTGATGGCCTGGCCAACGTGGCTCTCCAAGAAATATGAACCAAAGACGCCTCCAGTCCACATTAAACAGTGACTTTTATCGGGATGCATTGGACGCTTTTGGATCTCATGACAATTGGTATCTATCGTCCGAAATGGACCTAATCGTATAAAAAGATTTTTGATAAAAATTAATGCCATTTTCAACTTCCCAGAGCCCGTTCAGCGAACACAAATCGTTGTTTGTTGTCGTTTACCTTCAGCTACTGGTCTCACGACCCAGATTTCGTCAATTTGTGGTCTGCTCTATATAGACTTCTTGGGCAGACCTAGCATTTCGTCAAGGGTTTTAGTTGGTCTTTTGTTTACTAAACCAGATGACTTAAATTTACCCACAAAACTGCGAACAGTGCTCTCGATAGGATAATTATGGCGACCGTATAATATGAGCATTGCGCGGAACATTACCCAAGCAGAAAACCAATTTTGATAAAAGAATTTTGAGATTTGCACGTGTAATTAGACGCTATATCCGTCTAATAGCCTTTTCACACTTGCCAACGTCTAAAATCTACCATCAATTTGCGAAGATGTTGAAATTATCCCATAAGAAATGTACAGAGCTAAAAATCAACTTCTTTACAAAATGGTATCACTGACAAAATGACATTTGTTTTGAAAGCAGCGTTACCTTTTGTCAAGTTTACCATTTTTTGATTAATTTAAAAAAGTTTAAAATAAACCAGTTGTTTTCAGAAATGGTGACATTTTTGGTAGATGTTGGAAGAGTGAATGCATGTTTCAATTTTTCAACATATTCCAGGCGATCCTCTGAAAAGTATGCAATTGTGAAAAGGATATATGGCAAAAAATACTGAATAAATTACAGCCAATTCGACAGAGATAGCTTTAACAATATGACCGCAGTCAGATGTTAAAGATTGAAAGCCTCTTATAAGAGACACCTTCTATTTAACGTTTTTATCAAAATCGATCCACTCGTTTAGATTTTGCCATACAAATTATTTAATTTCGAATAGAATTTAATATTCTAAATACATTTTTAACAAAAAATTAAAAAAATGCCAGATTAAACTGTAAGAAAGGGTCCGTTCGTAAATGCATCACTGCGCTGTTTATAAATGCAAATGTTTATAAATATATGAATGAAGTAGATGTGGACCAAAAAATTGTCAAATACTCCACAAAAATAATAGTCACACAATAAAAAAAATTATAATTGCTTCTTTATTGACATTAAAAAAAGTTTGCTTTTCTGATGCAGCGCAGTGATGCATTTACGAACGCACCAAAAAATTTTAGATCTGATCGTACTGATGATATTGATCTTAAAAATATTTAACTATAAATTTTTCTGCTAAAATAATGAATACCAAAAAACTAAATTTCGTTTTAATATGTAATGGTTTTTATCAAAACCAGCGCTGCCAATTTAGTATTTTCAGCAGTTTTATTTCCTTCTGAGAGCTTTTTGCACTCTTTACATTTTACTTTCAGGCAACACTGATAAAAACCAATACCGTGTAATTAAAAATAAATGAAAACATAATAAAATAAGAGAAGAGAAGTGAGTCCCCAAACAATAAGGCAGTACTCTACTTTTATTTATAAACAGTGCTAAGAAAATTAACTTTTAATAAAAAAGCCATAAACAATTATAACAGAGTACGAAATTATAAAGAATTCTTTATTTTTTTTTATATAGAGTAGATAAAAAACTGGAGCGATAAGGATGGGGGAACCGGCCAAAAGTTTCAGTCTTGAATGAGCAAGTTCGATGTATATATATACATATGTATGTACATTTGTACATGTACATGTGAGTAAAAAAATTTAACACATAAAGCGCATAATCCACCAGAAATATCCAATATACACACGTCTTTTAGCAAGCCAAAAACCAACCATCTAACCCAGAGCATTAAGCAGTCAAGCTTACGCTGACTCTTCTCGTAAGCTATGTGCATTAGCAGCAACGCCAGCTATCCACACTATGAGGAGTGTGACTGGCTGGTGGTTGGTTAGCTGGCTGACTGTCCGGGTGTTTGAATGGATAAATTAATGTCTAGTTGTGTATCTATTTGTGTCATGCTGCTGTTGCTGCTTGAGCTGGTTGGTAACCACCATGTAAGAAGCAAGTCAGGCAGCAACACCGTTTAACAACGAGCAGTTTACGTGCGATAATCACGTTAAATTCGCGTCTGAACACGAGCAAGCATTTCACCAGGCATACAGAATATTTCAAAGGCAATTGTAGTCGCTTTTCTTAAATTCAAAAGCTTGCTCACATAGTGCTCACACTAAATATTTTTGCTTTGTTTTGCTTGGGTTTTGCAAAGAAGAAGCAACAATCGAAATATTTTTCTAATGTTAAAAAAATAATACTCTCTGAGAGCTATAACAATGAAGAGTATAGCGTACTAAGTTATTCTCCACTTGTGGGGCTTAAATTTGATTTTTTTTAGTTTTTTGCTCCATCTATTTATTTGTTGTATTTATTTTCTCTGTTTAATGTCTAGTCAATTTAATAGCCTGTGTCGCACGCACAGTGGGGATGGCTACAAAATAGCTTGCTTTTTAAACTTTTACGTTTTTACTGCAAATTATGCAAAGTTTCTGTGATTGGAAAATATTTAATAATTGTGTAGGTCGAAATCTAAAGTACTTTTATTAACTTTAGTTCGTGTTTCTGTATAGTTTCTACGAAAATGATCAATTCCTCCTTCTAAATCGAAATTTAGATGATCAGAAGTATCAGAGTAACTGACAAATAAAGTTGAAATGAAAAATTCTTTTTGAATATTGATCATTAGCTAAATTTTGCCTTTATTGAAATTTTTAAACCAAAATAAAGTTAATAGAATTTATTGAACTGACACTTTTATATTCATACTTTGAAATAGATAGATGTCGTCAAGATTATCAGCTTTAAACGGTTCGGTAACACCATTTGACAATTCTACTAATTGACTACACTCATATAATTATTACAGTAACTGATTGTGGTTAGTTACTTAATTCGTTTTTCGTACTGTTAAAATTGAATAAAAATATAGAAATTTTACGAACATTTTTTTTTTTAACATTTATGTTTGTTACATAACAACTGTTAAATTTTACGGAAAATACTGTTAAATAAAAAAATTATGTACAATTAATTTATTTTAAGTGGAATGTAAATGATCCGTTTTTAAATAAATTTTTAGTTGTTTAAAATCAATTTTTTGTGGAATTTATCTGTATAATATTTTGAGTGTATGTTTTGGAACGGGAGCTGTATAGGCTCGACTGCTATTTTGCAACACTCAGGGATGACCGTCTGCTGGCCAATCTTTATGAAATAAATTCGCCTTTAAACCGAAATCTTATAGATTTCTCTATTGGCGATTTTGACTTAAAATCACTCGTTCGTTTGGTTTTTGTAATCCGCAATCTAAAGCAACTTCAAAGAAAAGCGCATTCTCAAAACACATTCATACAACCCTCGGGGAAAACCAAGAAAAGAAAACAGAGACCTTCTGGATTCTTATGGTTTTTGGTTTTATGGCTGCTCCCATACAAAGACATAGGAATTCTCCGTAACCGCTAAATCGATCTTTATGAAACTAAGAGAATGTTACTGATGGTCTGAGGGGTGCGTCAATATATAAAAACGTTTGTTCCGGGTATGTGTTACTTACACTCCAGAACCGACTGACACCAAATTAGGACAATAAATTAGTTTAATCTGAAACCAGGTTTCTCTTAAGTTTAATCCCGAAAGATGGCGCTGTTGTCGTGATATTTGAATTTTTTATTTATGGTACGATTTGGCTGAAATTTACAAAATATATTTATTGAAAAAAAAAAAAAAAAAAAATTTCGTGATGAAATTTTGAACCGGTCGTTATCGCTGGGGTCAAGTTATTAACAAAATTCTCTAGAATTCAAATATTATTTTGAAAATCCCGGGCAGCGCCGGGACAAAAGAACTAGTAATATTATAATCATAATCATAGACCATGATGATCTACTTTTTATGCTAATTACCAGTGCACACAACTAAATGTAATATGTAAAGTAACACTATGGAACACGTAAAATGCCAACTCCTTCTCCTGTAAAATTTCTCGATGGCTGACAAAACGCTATTTGGGTTTTGCTAGTTTAGCTGCCTTTGGGATTTAAAGGCCTCATGAACATTTTGGTTAAAACTAGATTTTTTCGAAGAACAAGCCAAAGCCGGAAACCAATTGAAATTTTGGTTTTCCGTCTTAAGTACAATTGCAGCTTTAGACTAGGAAAATAGATTTTTGACAAACGAAAAACTGCATCAAATTTATCAAGATTATCACAGTTTGTAGCAAGCAAACTGTGGGAAATTTATTAAAGTTATTTTAAGAAAACATAAACCTTTTAATATAATTAATAACACAAGGGAACAGAATTGAACTTTTTTTGTGTCGCTTGGAAGTTTGAGTTCGCTAACTTCAAATCTAATTTCCGTCTTTCTCTATCAGCTAGCATTTTTAAGTTACAGGTAATAATCGTATTTTCACTTTTTTCCTAAAATTAAAAGTTTAAAAAATCATACTCTTAAGCGATTTTCAGGTAAGTTGTTTACGAATAAAAAAAAAAATACAAATTTTGTATTTATAAAAATCATGAAAAATCCAAAACGGTAAAAATTAAGGAAAAAGCTATGACACATAGGTCACTAAAATTTATGAACGCGTTTCGCCTTTATTCACAATTCAGTGAAGGTATTTTTAAGTGAAGGAAAAACGTGCATAAATAGAACAGCAGCAAACGTACACACACATACAAAATTTATTTTTGTATGAAAATCGCGATTTTTATCAATTCAGTTTTCTCAGTAAATTGTGAATAAAAGCAAAAGTTGTGCACAGATTGCAATGAAACATAACTGTGATTTTGTCGCATTGTTATTTTTTATGAATTTTTAGAAACCAAAAATTTTATTTTTAAAATTTTTTTTAATTTATTTATTTTTTCAAAACTTTAACAATATCTCAGAAACTACTGGGCACATTTAAGACTAATGTAAGCACGGCTTAACCTTTAACTGTTGAGGTGGTGGTAAATTTTACCCTCTCCTTACATTTTTTCAAAATACTCTGTTCCATTGCGCTCTATAAATTTAATTTTCTTAGTATCTTCTCATATCGTGATCGTCGTTATTCACTTGTGTTTTGGCTGAGCTCGACTTAGCACGAGCGGAGCTATGGACATGCTGGTGTAAAAATTACCACACGTCATCATTTACGTAATATTTTCTTTGAAAATATTTTACCACCACGTCAGCGTTAGCGTAAGTATTTAGTAGAAAAAAATTTACCCCACATCAAAATTAACATATTATTTTCATGGAATTATTTTTACCACTCGTTCGTTTTCTTGTTAGTAAAAAATATTTTATATGATATAAGCTCATTAACTCAGTGCGCTTTGCTACCCTAATTAAAAAAGAGAAATACATTTTATTAAAAACAGGTCTCGTGCATTGTTTAGGAAGCTGTGTGTATCAAGTTTGAATACTGTTACTGTTACCATTCTCCAGTTATAAAGAAATCTATAATCTCTGTGTATAAAAGGGGCCACACCCACTTCCCGCCCATTTTTGTATAGTGGTTGCTTATTGAAAACCCAGCTGTGTGTACCAAATGTGAAAAATTTTCTTCTTACCGTTCATTAGATACAAAAAAATTTATTTTGTGCCACGCCCAATTCCTACCCACATTTTGTCGGATGTTGTGTGTTGCTAACAAAGATGACTGTACTTTATTGCGAAACTTTGACTCTGATTCAGATATATAGAAATCTATAAGGTCTTTGTATGAAAGGTGCCACGCCCACTTCTACCGCCCAGATTTTGTCAGATGTTGTGTATTGGTAACCAAGATATTACGACCAAAAGTTGAAGCTTTAGTTCTTACCGATTTGTCTGCAATGTAGTAAGCCAATGTGTATGGGATGCAGATTTTTATGAGTAAAAAACCTCCAAAATGTTGACCTGTAGTTTCTACACCTAATTATTTTTTTTCATGATATCTTTTATTTCTTTAAGTGTATACATTTGGCTGTGAAAAAAATGCCCTTTAAGTTTTTGTTTTTTTTTTAATTCATATTTTTTTAATAAGTTTTTGATATATCGTTTTCTTATTTTAAAAAAAAGGTTTGTGAAGTAAAGTACGTTTTTCGTTTAAACAAATAAAAACAATTTTTGGTTTCTTTATTTTTTGTGATTAAACATGTGGTACCTTATTTTTCAAGAACAGATAATTATAAAAAAATATTTTTATCAAAATTTTTTTTAGTAAGATTAAGAGGGGTAAAATTTACCACCACGTCATTAACTATGTCCCAAAATTTCACCTCGACAGTTAAAGGTTAAAGAAAATATTGTTGATGAATTTTTAATTTTGGACATTACAGTATATCGCCACAAGTCGAGCTGGTAGAAACGAATTCACGGTCCCAAACAGTGTTACTGTTTACCCGACTTATGTCGCAATTTGTAAGACTTTTTTTATCACCGACTTCAGCGACTTATTTAATTTTGTTGCGACATTTTACCCATTTTTTTTGTAAAGGTTCTCACAAGAATCATTTAATTTGCATTAAGTCGTCAAAATAACGTTGTTAAGATTTTAAAGCAATTCACAGATTTTTGTTTATTTGGCAACACTTTTATCACTTTTTTGCAACCTTGCCATGTATATAATGTATTTAACAAATTTTTCGCAAATTTCAGTAAAAGTTTCAAAAAGCATTTTAGCAAAAAAGTTTTAAAAAAAAATTGCAGTGCTTATTTGACAAAATTATTTTTAGTCGCCGAGTCAATGAAAGATGAAGTTTTCGTAATACATGAACAGGTATGTACCAATTTGAGAATATTTTGCTTTAACTTTAAAAATAAAATTTATTTTATTCTTTAAAATAAGATTTCTTGTAACAACGAAAATGAAATTTGCAAACGAAAAATAAAATGGAGCTAGGAATACCCGTTCAGAGGCAGAGGAAACCACGGAGTCTGAGATGGTAACGTTAACATCGCTGCAGGTATTTGAGAGACTGGGAACTGAAGTAAAGGGTGTTTTTTTAAGCTAGATAGAACTTTAAATTGTAAAAAGTAACACAAAAAATTAAATTTTGATGAAATATTTTTTTTTATCGTTTCAGTATACTCTGACAAATCATCATGAATAGACTCACGCTTGAACAACGCTACGAAATTATCCAAATTTACTTTGAAAATCAGTCGTCGATTCGCGCGTTGTTTTATCGCAAAATTGTGTTCAGCGATGAGGCGCATTTTTGGCTTAACGGGTTTGTTAATAAGCAAAATTGCCGCATATGGAGCGAGACCAATCCACAAGAGACCCTACAGACTCCATTACATCCAGAAAAATGCACCGTTTGGTGCGGTTTTCACGCTGGTGGCATCATCGGACCTTATTTCTTCAAAAATGAGGCCGGAGCTCGCGTTACGGTCAATGGAGGTCGTTACCGCACCATGATCAATGATTTTTTGTTTGAAAATATGGATGACATTGATCCGGAGGAGATGTGGTTTCAACAGGATGGCGCTACGTGCCATACGGCGAACGCAACCATCGACTTATTGAAATCAAAATTTGGCGATAAGTTGATTTCGAGAAATGGACCTGTCAATTGGCCTCCAAGGTCGTGCGATTTGACACCTCTCGATTATTTCCTGTGGGGCTACGTGAAGTCACTGGTTTATGCTGATAAACCAGCAACAATTGACGCCTTGGAGGCCAGCATTGTTCGTGTTATTCGTGACATACGGCCAGCAGTGCTCGAAAAAGTGGCCCAAAATTGGACGTCCAGAATGCGCTTCGTCAAGAACAGCCGCGGTGCCCATATGCCCGAAATCATTTTCAAATGTTAATGTCACGTATTGATCTTTCGAATAAAAAAAAATTTTGATTACAATTTAATTTTTTGTGTTATTTTTTACAATTTCAAGTTCTATCGGGCTTAAAAAAACACCCTTTATAAAGGGCTTAAGCAAGACATGGAGTCAAAGCGGCGTTTTTGCAGGGTTTGCAAAGAGCTTTAAGTGAACCAAAACAATTACCTTCAGTGACATGAAAAAACACAGTAATAATAAGAGTTTTCATGAAATCGCTTGAAATTACTATTTGTGCAAATGGGCAAACTGGCGAGACTCATTTCATGAATCGCCTTTTTGACTTTCGGGCAATTTTTTTACAATAAATGTCAATATTTAAGAAACGCCAATACAAAAATAAATTAAATAATAAATAAAAATATATAAAAAATCTGAAATTTGTGTCTAAAAAATTAAATTCTAGACTAGTTTGCTCAGATTATTCGAAGAATTTGTTGTTTTAATTGTTGAATTTTTCGTTGAAAACGACGGTAATAATAATAAAAATCTGTTTGTATAAATTCACAATTGAACAGCGCAATTGTTAGGCAAATTTACGAAGTTTGTGTTAATGAATTCTCATACAAATTTTGACAGTTCATTTGCGAGGGTGTAAGAATATACAGTTTGCACAGATTGCAAGATTGTGATATCATGAAAACTCTTAATGCAAAAGAGGCTTCTGATAATGAAAAAATGCAGCTGATTATTTTGTCTAATATATTTTTTTGTTTTATTAAAAAAAAACGTTAAAAAAGGTGTGTGACTTTATTTTTCTGAAACGACTTTTTGTGCGACTTTTAAAAAATTCCTAGCGGATTTTCTTAATCAACAGCATACAGTTCTTAATCAACAAAAACCTGGTTCCCTTGTGTAATTCCTCAGATGCTTGAAAAAACGCATTTTAAAATTTTGCTGCTGTATTAACATAAAAAATCGAGATGTGTATGAAAAATGAATATTGATTAATTCAAGTTTGTTTTTACCTTTTGCTACATTTTTTACACATTCCCGAATTTTCGATGTGAAATACAGCTGGGAATTTTGAAAAAAGCGTTTTCCAGTTTTAAATTGATCTGAGGAATTATTTATTATATTATAATGAATACTTTTTCTGAAGATTGCTTTACTGAATTTTCCACGGATTGGCAACTATGGGTCAAAAATGGTGTAAAAGCTATATATAATTAAAGTTTTTGACATTTAAGCAACTTTGAGGCCTTATATGCAGCTTTTTCGCGTTAGTTGAATACACACTTTTTTCTCCTAGTCTATAGCTGCAATTGTGCTGAAGAGTTATATAAAATTTATAAGTACAAAATAACTTTTAAATTTGTTTCGTTGCTTTCATTTATTAATTACTTTTTTTTAGTAATATCATTCCCCATTTACCTCCCTGTATGTTTACATTCATTTTGTTGTTGTCATTATTTTTTTTTTGCAGCTTTGAGATGACGTTCGTCTATTGGTGTTAGTGTCCCATTGTTGTTTCTATATTAGTGTATTGATTGTTAGTTTTTTTAGTCTACGTAAAGATTTGCATTTTGCTTGCTGCTTTCAAATTGAATAAGGGTCCACATTATGAAATTCTAGTTTTACAATTTTTGCATTTTTATGCCACCTTTCCTTTTTTGCTTCATATATTTTATATATGTACATACATATAACGTTCAATACACCTATAAATTTTAAGAGTTCGAATTACAAAACAAAATAAGAGTGCAGCTTACTTGAAACTGCATGCCCTCTCCTCTCTCACAAACAAGCTCAAGAATTGACGCAACAAAAATTTTAAGTCTGGACAGGGACTTGAATACATAGATTGTAAATTGTTTTTGCTTTTTCCACTTCTTTTTACACTTCCCTTTTTTCCGCTTTTCCTTTTCTGTTGCTAAATCTTTAACTTGTCCTGCATTTAGAAAAAATTCTCTTCTGCCGATTTAATTTTAGGGTGATTGCTAAGAAATTGATACAAATAAAAAGGGTGTTAAGAAGTTTGAATGACGATTGTTAGATCATGGATGTGATGGGTTGTATAATTATCTCACCATATGAATGTGTGGACAAAGAGTTAAAATTAAATTAGAAATTTTGTTAAAAGCGTGCCTTTATTAATTGTATTAATTTTAAGTGATTTCATGTGGAAATTAATTGGATTAAAAGTTGATAAGGATTTTCTTCGAATTTATGAATTTGTTTTGGCATACACTCAAAAGGAATTGAGAATCTTCAATGTTCTTAGCACCACCTCTGGACATAAAAAAATGCTCAATTTTAAGCAAAAAAAGGAGCTTGAAATAATTGACTCTGATAACTTTTTCGGGTCACGGGAAGAAAAGAGCATATTTGCGAACTAGTTCGTATACCAGGGATGGAAAGCATGGTACAATTGTACTTTTGGTACTATTGCTGCTTATTCGTTACAACTTTAAATCGGAAGCATATTTTCATTCGTAAGTCTCATTCCTTCCAAACGAGAAATGCATCTATAAAAACATGCTTATATGCACATACAGTGCTTTAATAAAAACTCGCTCAAATGATTAACATTATGAATAATAACAATTTTACTTGCATTAAAAGTGTATTTATACGTTGAAAGCTAAATTAAAAATTCGAAAATTTAGGCTGGGTTTTTGAGATCTTAATGATATAATAAAAAAATCATATTTCGCCGGAAAAATCCGAGTTTAAGAGTACGTTAAACTAAGTTTAAACTTTATCTATATCTTAAAAACCCGGCCTGAGAGTTGATGGCTCTTAACTCTCCCTAACGACGGACACCGTTCACTGGTCCCGGCAGCGTTCTAAAGGAAAGTTCGTTTGAGAGGACATTCTCCATGCATGGACACATTTCAATGTCTCTTTGGTGTACATCAGGAGATATTCCACTGTAATGTCCTAATTTAAATTGGCTGCTTTTTTGTTATAAATAAAAAGTTCTGTTTTCATAAAAAATTTATCTGACAAGATTTGGAAAAAAATTGTATCGCTCAAATTATCACCTCTCATGTATTATTGCACTTACTTCAAGGCATTTCTCAGTGCAAATGCCGCAGCAATTCGTCACTTTGAAGGGATACAATGGCTCTTCGTGCGTTTCATATCGATTTTCTGAAACGCAAATTTAGTTTGTTAACGAAACCACTTAAGTGAAAATGGAAACATTTTCAAATATTTTACCAAATTTGTTGCAACGAATGTCTGCTGATGCCTTATTGTATGCATCTTCGTCTCGTTAATGTTTGTCTCTTTGACGTCGGGCATATCAGCGATGCTCTCGGCCGAACTAGTAATGCGACATCTGTAGTATGCACGAGGCGATTGACGGAGAAAACGACGTACAGTGGGAAATTTTACGAGAAGCCGGTCAAAATTCCATAACTTTTCACTGGATCGGTATTTTTTTGCTCGATAGGTGCGAGGCTAGGCTTTAATTTGCGCTATAAAACGTAAAATTCGACTGATGGGAACACAAGTTATGGGGAGTTGATTATTTTAATTTTTTTGTTGAGCTTCGGTGTAAAATTTGAATATTTCAAATATAATTTTATTATAATTTATCATTATTTTTTAATCTCGAACTTAGATCCAGTGAGAAAATGCCAACACTTGGCCCCTGAAAATTTTTTTTAGTCCCATAATTCACAGGGGCCAAAGGTTGGCTTTTTTTGCACGAGAAGAGTTGTTAAAGGGATAAAACTGAAAAGGAACAATTTGAAAAATGCCCAAATAGTATTCTGGGCTATCGATAAAATGTTAAGTTATTCAACTTTTATTTTTGGTTTGATATGTATATGTATTTTATTTTTATATAATAATACAAATAAATTCTTAAATCAAAAACAAATTATAATCTAAAAACTATTTTAAATTACACAATATTAGTAAAAATTTCTTCTTAATAGCTTTGGGTTTCATTTTCCAGAAGTTGTTTAGCGTCTTCCTCTAATTCGATTGAGGTTGATCTCCATTTTTATCGAATACCGAACATATATGGATCTGATGTGCACAACAAAATAGTAATAAGATCTTCATTAGTACAACATCTGGACATTTCTATGGGATGATGCTCGTGGAAGAATCTGTAGTCTTTGTTTCTTTTTTCTTGCGCTTCTTCAGATAGATCTCCAATTGGTAGCATATTGTGTTGAACTATTTGTTCCCCATGGTACAACATTTTATGAACTGTGGTTGGCATATGTCTCTAAGAGTATTTTTTGTTATAAAGAATTGCTGTTTCATTTGCATACCGGCCAAATTTTTTTTGCATTATCTTTCTGCTACATGAAAATGATTTGGAATCGTCTAATTAATTCAAAATGTACTCCTGTGATAGATGCTGCAGTTTCTGGATCGGAAAAGAATTTACTTACAGTGTTTCCATCATTTAAATTTCATTCTCTTTGTTTTGGCTGATCAATTATAAGGCCTAGCTGAATGTATTTTTCTTGAATTTGTTTTCTTGTTTTCATCCTTTTTCCACATTTTCTTGGTTTTTTTTTCACTGTTTCGCCTAACGCGTCAAATTCCAAATCATAACCCAATTTTAGAATATGCTCTATAAAACGAATTCTGGCATGAAGAGGGGACATTCCAAATTCGTATGCTTAATTTAAACTATAATCATGTGATGGAAGTTGGCTTAATTGACTTGATGACGTTTGGCATATGGTGCAGCTCGACGAAGACTTTGTTTCGGTTAATGCTTGTGCAACTTTTCCATCGATCATTCGTTTAAACTACAGACTGAAGCTGAAGGTCCACACCATGCGTTTATGCGTAGATGCGCATTAAACTTTTTGTGCATTTCATGCGTTCCCAAAATCAAGTTACATGCAATACATTTTATGCGCAAATTTTTTTTTATCATCTGTTTTGCTAATATGTTTATCAAATAAAAACAATTTGGCAAAAATGGAAGGTGTAACTGATATTTTAATAGAATTTATTTATAAGAATTCATAGAGGACTAAGCTTTTATTATCAAAAAATTCGTAATTTTTCATGGTGTCAATAAGATTCTCTTTCAAGGCATTTGTTAAAAAAATAATAAGCACAACCAAGATGGCACTCCGACAGTCAGAAGTAATCGATTACTAGAATGGCAAATTTTGTTTATGAAAAAATTGTTATAAAAATTAATTTCAACGTACTTTGTTCTTGAAAGTTATATCAATCTTTATTATGAAAACTTTTTCTTTTATTAAAAACCATTTTTAATACCAAAAATAAAAAAAAGGAATCCACCGACAAACATATTTATCGATAACATTAAAAATAAAATATGATTTGTCCTCCATGGCCGTCAAAAATAGCTGACATTTTTTCACCACACATGCGACGTATGGAAAAGTAGAAAGTAAACCTACTTTCAAGCGTTGATACGTATATGCATTTTATGCGTTTTGCTGTGTAACTTGTCACATACCATTACACTGATTCTACTTTTTGAAATATGCATAGAATGCATGGCATGTACCTTCAGCTTGAGACTTTTTTTTAAAAAATAAGCAGTAACAAAATTTTAACTTTCTTGAGGTGTGTATCGCTTTATTGCTTGTTGACAACTAATTCTCTATATAAGTATAAATCTACGTCATAAATATCAAAGGACAGTGACATTTGTCGCAATCAGTAAAAATTACCAATATAATGTATCCCATTTCCCAAGAAAATTTTCTTATTTTGCGAAGCACTAATGGTACATTTTAAAAAACACATATATGTATGTAAAGCCACTGCTTACTTCGATAGTTAACAGTCTTCGAACATTATTAAAAAAAATACGATAACTGAATAAACTGAGAAGCAGAATAATTTAGAGTCCAAAAAATTGGCGATTTACGTAGCATTAGCTCTGAATGAAAGATTTGAGTGTTTAGAGAATAATGAAATCTATTGTTTATCTACAATTCTCTACTTTCGATACAAATCTAGAAAATTTCAAAGACAAAAGATAAAAAAACGTCTTATTGAGCTACTCAACATGACTCTAAATTCCGAAAGTATTGAAGACTCGGTCACCCCTACACTTAGTAAAAGTTCTGATAAGTCTACAAGAACTGACCTTTGGAGCGTTTGTGAAAATCTTAAAAGAAAAAATGGAGAAGAATGATCCTCTCTCCATCCTACGCTCTGGTTCAGTTCAATAAAAAGTCTAGATATACCTTCGATTTTCAAGTTTATCTAGAGACGCAGATCCGTGTGTTCACTGGCGATATTAAATATTATACTTAAAATTTAACACCAGGGCGCAGAAAAACTTAAGTTGTCAAATTAAATCAGTCACATCATAGAGAAGATTTTTTACTGCAGGTCTGCTTCAAACGGAGTTCCGAAATAGTCTCCGAAAAAGAGAAACTTTGTTTTTTAACCAAAAATCGTATTAATATTAATTTTGAATATTAATCATCTCGTACACTGTGTTTTAGTTTAAAAAATTAATCAATTTTACCACGAATTTAAATTCATTTCGTTGGTTTTAAAATCTTATTAAAATCAATTTTAAGTATTTATAATGTCTTACACTGTAATATTATATAATATAAAAAATTACTCTACTTGAGTTTTGTTAATTTGAATTTAATATTCGTATCGGTTCAGAATCGGCGATATTTTTTTTGGAGTATCGCGGTATCGGCAAAGAGGGTATCGTTACCTCCCTAATTCAAACAATCACTGATTTATCTATTAGCCATTAGTGCCCCAAAACATTAAATTTATTTCAAAGGCTCAGCAAAGAAATTTCCGCCAAATTTCTGTTTTAAAATTCCTGAACAATTTTTGCTCGAACGGCACCTTGATAGTATCCCATAAATAAGAATGACATGTAAAGTCATCTGACATGACAAATGGCGATAATTTATTTATACCACTTTATTTACTCTGTACGATTTGCACAAAAATTCACTTTTTGATTTAAATTTTGCGCTGAAAATCAAAACAAATGTAAAATTAGTGTGACAAAAGATAGACAATTTGTTATTTATTTTTTTTGTTGGTTTGTATTTTCATAACAAATGAACCCCGAGTATGTGTATATTTTTTTAGACTTTCAGATTTTTCTACTTTGGATTAATTTTTTCACCTATACCCGTAAAATAGCAACGATATCTGCAGACAAATTGCTGCATCCACCAACTTTTAACTTTAGTCTCCCAGTAAAAATAAAACAAAATCAAATTCAAAACAACAACACACTACAGTTTATTATTTCTAATACAGTTTTTTATGGATTTTGTTTGGTTTTATTGTTGGTTTTTTTTGCTTTTCTAGTGTTTCTAATTTTTCTAAACACAAACGAACACACGAATAAATAAAAAAAAAATAGCAAGCCAACAAAAATGACAGCTAAACATTAATGAGACAAACAAACAGCATGTAAACAAATGGTGAACAATAAGAGAGTGAGAGAGAGAAAGGAAGAGCATGCTTAAGCGAAACGATACAGAAATACAGAAAAATAAAAGCGACGCGCTTCTTCGTACACCTTTTTCCCATTCGTTTAAAAGTGTTTTTCTTGTTTTATATTTTTTTCTGTTATATTTCAAAGTGGTTGTTGTAGCTGTTTTTTCTTTTTCGCCTTTGTTTTTGTTGCTCTAACCCACATTGCAGATATTGTTGGGCAACTTTGAAGTCTTCCTTAAAATGCTGATCGCCTGTCCCAATACGTTGTTTAGGTTTGTTCGTACGTGTTACGACGACGACAAAACGGTTTGTGAACGTGCAGGAAAGGAAATTAAAGTGAACGAACCTCACGAACTTCGATATACAAATTGTACGTTAGTTACTTTACGTACGAAAACTCGCATCGAACATACCCCAATATACAAAAAAAAATTTGTTTTGAGTTACTTACTGTTGAGTTGGGCCAACAGACCCAACAGTTGTTTAAAATCAGTTGCAATGAATGGCTAGAATAAAAACAACGTACAAAAAACTGTGGTAGATTTTTGATTTTTTTGCTCAAATCTACAATTACAATTTATTATTATTACATCTTACGTTATGCATTTTAATAAAAATGATGATAGGCTACACATGTAGCTCTTGGGCTCATAATGCTAAATATTTAGTGAAAATAATTCTTACATCAATGTTGCAAGTTGTTTTTTGTCATAAACACATATGGAGTGCAGCATAAAATTATTGCTTTTTAGGGTTTCTAAAATGTATGTATTTATACATGTACTTCAATGCAACAGATCTATTTATAGTCTAAAACTTATACAGATTTTCCAAAAATTTTAGATTTCATATAAAAATATTGCTCTGCATTTTCTGTGTCAATATCCTGGAATTAAGGACATTTCAGGGAGCTGGCTGGAGAAACCAGCTTTTATCTGTTTATATGATCTGTCTGGTATAAAAACTAAAGTTGATTCTTATTTTCATTATGAAAACGAATTGGTTGAAACCTGCAGTGACACCTATGGAGTAGCTGTTCTCTAGTATGGGAATTGGCGCTGGGAATAACAACGGGACCACTAAAGGACGGAATTAAGCTGCCTCTTTGGATGGCTGCACAAGGAACCTAACTTAAGCTGGCAGCTCTAATCTCTACACAGATAAAAATACAATTTGATTTCAATTAAAAAATGTATGATATTAATTAAATTTGCACCAGTAAATAAATTAATTGAATCAATTAAACGTTTCATTAACTTGATTAAACGTTGAATTCACTTGATTAAATTTTTAATTAAAATTGATTTTATCTTTGATCAATGCTTTAAATGGTGAAAAAGAACTAAACAACAACTTTATTTTAAAACTTTTAAAACTATTTTAAAAAAAGCTGGGGTTTCCTGCTTCATTTAGGTCGGTTATTATAATGCAAAATCAAACTGATAAACTGTATTTTAAATTAAATAAAGGCCCCTGCAGTGAGTTGCATTTAAAAAAACGATTTTAGCTGGCTATCGAAAATCGACTTTCGAATGTAAAATTTACTTATGAGTTGACAGTTCTGCCAAAAATTTCGTCGTTTGTCGAATTTTTTAACGAAAACAAGTTTGTTATCTACTCTGCAAATAAATGAAAAAAAAAAAAAAAAAAAAAATATGCACTTAATACGATTACATAATTATTTCGGTAAATATTATGCAAGTATAAGGTCGTAAGTACTGGGTGGCGCTTAAGTAACGCTATGAATTTTTTATCGAATTAATTTTTTTTTTTTTTAATTTAACGTTAGCATTTACTTAAATTTTGATTATAGTTTGTGAAATGTGTTCACATTACGTTCACCTTTCATATGGTGCCCATTGTTTGCTTCGGCCTGACTTTCTCTTTACAGAGTATTTCCCATAAATTTTCTTCGAGTTTCAGATCTTACCGTCCTCACTTCTCGGATATTCTCCTTAAGCTATTGGATAGTTCTTGGCCTATTTGCTTACACCTTGCCCTTTAGGTAAAACCGTTAAATCGGGCGAACGCGGTGCGGTGCCCAGTTAAAATCTGAAAAACGCGTTCTAATTCGATTTGCGCAGGAGAGCCATAATTTTCCAAGCTGTGGCTCCATCCTGTTGGAACCAAAGTTCTGGATTGCTCTCTATCTACCATGGGCATTAAAAAGTTGTCAATCATTGCCTGCTATTCAACTCCCTTCTCATTTACCGCAACTTCTCGTCGTTTTCGAAAAAATATGGTAAAAATATATGCGTGGGTCAAAGTGGGTGCATTTGATGTTCAACAAATATTCTTGGATATTGGGTGCCCCATATTTTGCAATTTTTTCACGTGATCATTCGATATAATATTTGTGTCTGAATAATCGAATGCTGACTTTCAAAATAAAATTGAACAATATTGTTTATCAAAGTTAATTCTGCAAAAAAAGAAACAGAAACGTAAACAAAAAATGTATTCACTTATCAAATAATGACAATGTCCATTGTGTTTTTATAATGAGGACAAAATTACGACAGAACCACATGCGCATGTGGCTTTTCACATTTCGTGTACTTCTAGGCTTAAGAAAATGTTCCACATAAACGAAATAAAGGCAGGTTAGCGACAAAAATGGTGTGATTTTACCTTTTTTTAAGTGGAGTTTCTTAAAGTCGAAGGGCCTTTATTTAATAGCATTGGGGCTTTAAAATTGATTTTCTTCTGTCGTAGAAGAGGTTTATATTAAAAAAAAATATATCTTTGAGACATATACAAAATCTTTTTTGGAATAGCAACATTGGCCAGTCAAAGAGAAGTTCTTTACTATTAGTAGTCGTTGCGTTCTAAGATCTTATGACGTTATCGATTAAAAAGCTTATTAATACAGGGTATTTTTTTTAAAGTTACAGAACTTTTAATTAAAATACAAATAGCTTCTTTGACAATGCATGGCATTTGGAAAAACGTGGGCTGGATAAAAGAAGTAGGCGGTGCACAAAATAGATTTCTTTATATCTAAAGAACGGTAGGAAAAATTTTCGAAATTTGGTACAAATAAGCAATAGGCAAAATCCATCTAAAAATTAAGTTATAGGATAAGTGGACGTGGCACCTTCCATACAATGACAATATGGTTTCCGTATATCTGGAAAACGGCAATAGCTACAGGCAAAAAGTGGGTTGAATCGAAAAAGTTGGCGTGGCACAAAATGGAACTATTTATATCTAGAGAACGGCAATAGGTAATGTTTTCAAATTTGGCACAAATGGCTGGGTTATTAACAACACAACATCTGTCAACAAGTGGGCGGGAGTGGAGAACTTGCTGTATCATATAATAGAGTTCTGTATACCTGAAGAACGGCAATAGCTAAAGCTTC
This sequence comes from Pollenia amentaria, assembly GCA_943735925.1. Classification (NCBI taxonomy): domain Eukaryota; kingdom Metazoa; phylum Arthropoda; class Insecta; order Diptera; family Polleniidae; genus Pollenia; species Pollenia amentaria. The sequence goes on along the minus strand of OX031010.1, from coordinate 18,817,466 downwards.
CAAATTCGGCATTATTAAAACACAACATATGTCGAAAAGTGGGCGGGAGTGGAAAAGATGGCGTGTCACCTCTCATACAAAGACATAATAGATTTATGTATATCTAGAGAACGGTAAAATCTAAAGCTTCCAAATATGGTACAAATACCTTGGTTATCAATACTTAACATCACATCAAAAAGTGGGCAGAATTTTATAAGAGGGCGTAGTACCTCCCACAGAAAGTATATAAATTTCTATATCTACGAGATCGGTATTAAAAACATTCTGCATTAAAAACATTTTACTAATTTTATTGTTAGCGAAGCGCAGGGATTAAGCGAATGAAATATTAACAAGTAAGAAAGTAAATCGGTCAAACCCGATAATCTACACCACCGTCTGATTCTCTACACCACAGTATATAAGATAAAATGTTTACCAGTGCATCCTATTTCGGAACCATTTGCAATCATGGAACTGCCCCAACAAAATTATGTTATGAGGTTGAGATTCATGTGAAAGTTCTTTGTGCTGAATGTTATTTAGATATTCTAAGATAAATAAGATTTGTTTGCCTTTAAGTGATTTTAGGAAGGGGGTTTATATGGAACCTATGGTTAATTGAGGACCTACCAGGAAAATATTTTGTCATGTCATAGTAACTATCGTAAAAGTAGTCGGCAATTTTTATGTAAATACTTACATTTATAAGGAAGTTATGGCGTTAAAAGCTATTTTCGGGTGTAGTATTTGTATGGGAGCCATGGTCAAATATGGACCGATTCCAATAAAATTTGGTAAGATGATTTTGATTGCAATAAAATTAGTTTGGACCAAATTAAATCTTAATACCAGCATAATAAGCCCCTTTTCCGAAAAGAAGCTTGCATGGGGCTATGTGAAATTATGGACCGATTGCTTTTTTTGCATTTTCAATAGGCTTGGCTTTTGTGTCAATTAGAACCTATGTGCCAAATTTTATTAAATTATCCCCAAAATTTGCATGGACAGCCCCAAACACTAAACTACTAAATAATTAAAATTTTAAAAGAAAGAGTCTAACAACACGATTCGTTTAAATGAAATTGATAAGCTACTTTTTGGAAAATGCATTCATTGATCATTTAGGATGTTTTACCCCAATACTTCGATTAGAATTTGGACTTGAATAATCTTTATAAATTTTCTAATATGAATAACAAATTTTTTTCCGTAGTCAGCTCTTGTTGTTCCTATTATTAAAGGACCAAAGACGTTTCTGAAATAGATTTTATATCCACAAATATTCTACACCTGACTGATACTCTTCAATTCGTTTTATTCGTTAAACCTCGTGTTTTACTGTTAAATAAAGTTGTGCCTTCGTTTGGATTATAAATTCCGTTGACTTTCCACCTCATTCTCTTTCACATGTTTGTTTGGTTAAAGTCTCTCCTTATAATTTATGTTTCAATTACAGATAATGTTATTGTTGTTGCTATTTATGTATGTGTGTGTGTGTATAGATTTGACTGAGCATTGGTGTTGTACTCTTATGTTTTTTGTGGGCCTGCCAGATTTTTACAATTATAGAAATGACGATTATTTTCGAAAAAACATTGGTGCTTTATGGTTCTTATTTGTTTTTAAGAAATTTTTATTTTAAATCGTTTGTTTCAAAGTACTCGTTATATCTTTATATATAAATACGGAAACAATTTTTTTGTAGTTGATTTTTAAGTATCTAATCGTCCACCGATTTTAATGAAACATATATCGTTTTAAAATGACTGGATTTTGTGCGGGTAGTGGCTGATTCTCTCTAGTTCTATTACTCTATATGAAGGGGATCTATCATATTGACATTGTTAATTTGTGACAATATCTACGACAGGCATTATTTTAACCGAAATTGGATGTGTCCATTAAAGTTATTTCAGTGACCTGTTACAAAATGTCAAAAATGTGTCAAACCCTTCGTAGGACATCGCCATGTTAAAGTGACTTGTCACGTGACAAATTTAGTGTTTGTTCCCTTTCCCCTAGGGTATGTACAATATACCTACATTTGTTTTCTAAATTTAGAATTTAAATTTTGAAAAGCATATTAATTTATTTTGCAAACACACGTACACACATGTATTAACGGTGGTTAAATAATCCAATGATTTTTGTTGTTGTTTAAAAATGTTTTCGTTTTTTCCCTCCAAGCAATTGGTAGAGTGTTCTTCGATTGTCTACGAATTTTAACTACTTCGCCACATTTGGTAGTTAAACAGTAGATTTTTCGGAATTAAACAACAACAAAATATGGTAGAATCGCATTATGAGTTCTTAAATTATACTTTTTCGTCACTTTAGTGAGTTGTTCAGATAATTGTAACAGTTATACAACTGCAACAATGGCACAATTGAATATTTCACATATTATATTGACTTCTTCGCAACGATTTGCTGTTTAATAGTGAATATTACAAAAGCAAAATACGTAAAAGAGCACAGTTTGTATTTAAGTTGCCATGTGATCGGTGCTACGTGCGTGTAAAATAATATTAATATATAAAATTATGTAAAATAGAGTGAAATTTTTAATATTTGAAAATAGAAATAGTTATAGTATTGTACTTAAAAGTGGGACTCCGCGGAATCCAAATGTTACCGAAAAAAAAATTTTCACGTATAAATGAGAGCACAAAACTGCCCAAACTTATTCTTCGGTTAGATTGGTTAAAGTTTTAATAATTTCTCATGCATATTTTTTTTAGAGCAAATGAAAATGAAATTGAAAATAATAATTTGATAATTATCTTTTTTAAAGGATATTAGTGATTTTTTTAAACTGTCTGTTTATTTAATGACTTTAAAAATTTTAGTGTGAAAATTAGTGTTTTTGTTAAATTTTTCTAGTGAAGATCAACAATACTTTGAGTGAAGAAAGTTTGTAAATAAAAATTTGCAATAAAAAGATATGCTAGTTATAATTTGATGAAAGTTTACAAAGTTAGTGTTTGAACAAATTTGTGATTTTGTGTAGTTTTCTTTAACAAAATTTGTCCACATTAGGTTCTTAACTTTAAAACATTAACAGCTATTTTGATTAAATGTAACGTAGATTTTTTAATATTTGTTTAACTTTAAGCTAATTTTTTTATATTTTACTTAGATTTCCCTTACAAAATCAAACAAAGATAAACAGTAAAATTACCCACTTTTTTATTATAAAGAACAATAAGAAAAAGAGTAATTTTTGGAGCCAACAGCGATACTACTAAATTTAATTGATATTAAACTTCCAAAGCGCTCTAATTCGTCATATAATATAGACACTAAGTGGATTCTTAAAGTAAATATTACCATAGTGGGACACTTCTTCCCGAACGATGTAACTACATCAATAAGAATTGAATAGCAAAAGCGATAGGTTTTTGCTAAATGGGGAAACTATTTAGATTATTTTTCGATCGAAATTGTTTGCAGAATTTGTACTTGCAAACACACACGCACACAAATGGATGAAAAGAGTGCATTTTGTTGCTTTCTTAAAATGTGTACGTTTTTGTTGTATAACGCACTAGTTCTCTCTTAAGTAAATGTCAAGTGGTCGAATTTCGGCCACCGGGCGAAACTAGTAAACATAAATATCCTATTGTCTTTAGGAAAATTTATAATAATTATAATAATTTACGAACTATTTTTATTCTTACTACTGCTGTTGTGTGCTCGATTTGTGTTTAAGATTTTTTTTTAGCAAATCTAAATAATACAAATAGAATTCTTAAATCGCTCCAAAAAAAGAAATGTTGTATATTTTAGGTATTCATGGGTGTTTCATTGAGAGTGTACCGTTATTAAGAGTTTTTTTTATGAAGGTTTTGTTGTTTTAGCGACACGGGTTAAGACAGTTGGAAGTACGATGGTCTTTTATTCCCCTGAATCTAATGTTTGCTGGATAATTAACATTGGCAACGTCTGCCGCAGAGGGCTCGACTGTACGTGCAAGTGTGAAGAAGACATCGCGAAAAAAAACTAACGAATAGAATATCATGGTTATATAAAAAAATGAATAAGAAAAAAATTAAACTTTGTTGCTTGTCAACGGAAGTACAGATTATAACAAGGCCGTTTACATTACAACGAAATCTAGCAGATTTGATTTAAAATCTTCCCTAAAATATAGTGCATTTTCATTGTACTATTTTTTGGACATTAGTGAGATTTTCTTGGCATAACAAAAACAGCTGGTTAAAAGTTTTTTGTGTACATACTTACATATAAAGAAAAAGGCATTTAAAAATTTGCATTGCCTTTTATTTACAATCCACTTTATTTATTTTATCCATATTATTTGACTTTTTTTTCACTATTTTCACAAAATTTCAAAGCTTTTTAACAAGCCGGCCGATTTTTTTTTTATGAAATGTAATTTTTTCTTGTGTAGGAAAGTACTTTTTAAGTACTATATTTCATTGTATAGCAAACGGGCTATTGGAAAAAATATTTGTAAAAGGTGTTTTTTGAAATGGAATAAAACAAAGATGAATTTTTTAAATTGACATGAAATTTACTTTATTCGAAAGATAATCTTCTGGCATTATAATTTAAATATGACTTCTGGCATATGACCGCCACGGCTGCCTCGGACGTTGTCTTATGTGGAGGTCCAATTATCGATGACATTCTCCAACATTTGGGGCTGTATATCTGCAATAACGCGGCAAATTTTGTCCTGCAAGTGGTCAATCGTTTCGGGCTTATCGGCTTAGACAAGCGACTTTACATATCCCCTCAGATAATAGCATAGCGGCGTTAAATCGCACAATCTTAAAGCCCAATTCACAGATCCAAAACGTAAAACTATGCGGTTTCCAAACATTTCCTTCAATAAATCAATTGTGGCACGAGCTATGTGACACGTTGCGCCGTCTTGTTGAAACCACAGCTCCTGCACATCATGGTTGTTCAATTGGGGAACGAAAAAGTCAGTAATCATGGCTCTATAGCGGTCACCATTGACTGTAACGTTCTGACCAATGATTCCAACAGCCCATAAAGCACCCCAAACAGTCATTTTTTCTAAATGTAACGGTGTCTCAACATACACTTGAGGATTATCCTGACTCAAAATACGGCAGTTTTGTTTATTGACGTATCCTTTCAAATAAAAGTGAGCTTTATCGCTAAACAAAATTCTCTTATGAAAACCGGGACCAACGGCAATCTTGTTTTGGACACGTTCACCGAATCTACACCTTGCTAGACGATCGTGTCTATTCATGTTGAAATGCCAAACAAAACTCAACATAAATCACTTGACAGCTGACAAAATAGCTGCCAGTTAAAAAAGTGTAGCCAATTAAAAGTTTTATACCTCTATAAAAATACACCCTGTATATTGTAATTAAATGCTTTTCTGTATTATTTGAAGAAACTTTAAAAAAATTGCAGTAATTTCAAAAACTATTTGAAATTCAAATCTGCAAGACTGTTTTCCACTTGAACAAACTGCAAAAACAGATAAATCGGCCCATTTGACAAACAGCAGCAGCCAGCAATGTCAAAAAAAAAACAAATATTTAACTTTTTTTACATCTGGTAACTCTGTTTGTAAGATGTTGCTTTTCAATTACACTCATACATATTCTTTTGCAACAAGGGGAGTTTAATACTGTTGGCTCTTCTTGTTGTTGTTGTTGTGCATACATACATTTTGCAGTTGTTGTTGTGTTTAAAGAGTCAGAGCAAGGCGAATTGACTAGAAGGTGGGGTCAAGTCAGCATATGGTTATTTTTTTCGGTGGTCGATTTGTCAAAGTTTGTATACGAACTAGTTTTTTTTATGTAAACAAACATTTTTTTTTATTAGCAATATTTTTGACAGATGGACCACAGAAACAGTGTTGTTGTAGAGTTGACCTCACCTTCTAGTGAATTCGCCTTGGAGTCAGAGACGGATCGAAGTCATAACGAAGCACTAAAACAGCCAAGCAGGCAGGCAGGCAGCAACCCAGTCATACACACACAGTCAGTCAGTCAAGCAGACAACAAACTGAAAACAAAACAAAAACAACAGCCACATCCATTCATCCATGCCGTCCAGTCAGACAGTCATACACTGTCATTAAAGCGAACTAATCCAGTTTTATACAGAATTTCAGTCACTCACTCAGTCAATTTATAATTTTTAAATTTCGTTTTATCTCGATGTTTTTCTATACGAGTACAACCAATTTTTTCGTTATCGTCTTGAAAAAAAAACTTCTTAGTGCAATTGTTTTTTTTTTTTTGCTATTTTTTGTTGTTGTTTGTGTTTAATTTAGTGGCCGTTTTGTTTTACTTTTGAATTATTGTTGTTTTTTTTATACATAAATAAATAAAAAAGATCTTGAAAATATTGTGTTTAAAATAATTATTTTTATAATTGCGTTTAATAATTTACTTGTTAATTATTTTTAAATTATAAATTAATTATGTACGTATGTATGTATGTATACTTTTTCTAATGTTTTTTTTTAAATCTGTTATGTGATTATGTTTGTGTTTATTTTTAAACTTACTCGTGTTACATGTCACGTATCTATCTTGCAACTACGGCAGAGTATTCCTCTTTTACGTTACTTTCGTATGATATCCGAGCATAAATGTAAATCCGTTATTTTCTTTTAGGAAATTGTGATTTAATTTAAATCAGTCAAATACAAAACTTAATCATCTCAACTATATACCTATGTCATATACCTACGTATCCATAAATTGGGGATATTCGTCTGGGATATCTTTGGAGAAATCGCTTACTTGAATACTTTAAACTTAAAGAAATTTCAACGGTTGTCAATTGCGTTCTTTCCTGAACTTTTTCACTTCCCGCAGATCGGGAGCCAATTTTAAACTTTCCACCATCCCTGGAATTCCCGCTTTAAAGTAAATAACGTTATAACTATTTATATTTTTCGATAAATCTCCTAATCGCATTACAAATAAATTAAGAGAAAAAATCGTGATATAAATGGAGGAAAATTAGGGAAAACATTCTAGCTGACTGACATCTTTTAGCATGCGTTATAAATCAAAATATTTCACATTTTACAGAAGATGTCGGATGTAAGAAACTTTAAAAATACCGCAAAATTATTTCTTACATGCGGTTTTGTCTTATAAGCAATAATTGTTTATAAGAAAGTTATTTCTTATAAACGTATTCTATACACTGATAGAAAAGGCGTCATTGTCATCAGTACTATGACAAGTGTCTTCGTTTTTGACCCCATGACACTTTACATCACTGTGATGTCAGCCTTAACATTCACTTGGCCAAATTGTCATCAGGGTCAAAAATTTAAATTATGTCATCAACTTTAATCCTAAAAAATTTATATTGTGCATATCTACACAAAAAAACCTTTAAAACGATATATATTTCATTAACATCGATGGATGATAAGATATTTAAAAATCAACTACAAAAAATTTTTCCCGTGTTTATATATAAGGTTGTACGATTAATAAATGTTCTCTCATTCCCATAGAAAGTATAGGAAACCGGCTTTTCCAAACTCCAAAAGATCTTTCGATAACATTTCTTGTTGGGACTTGAGGTTCGATTTTTACTTTTTAAGGACTTGTTATTGTGTTCTTCGAAGGTATAATACGATATGCTGAGGAATTATAACCCAAAATAATTTAATCTTCACGTAACCTGGACTCAAATATGTACTTTTTAAGCTGCTTTTTTGTATTTACCTTTTGAATTAACTATCGAAAATCGATGGTGTTATATACACTATACTTTAACCACTACCTCTCGCTGTGCATAGAAATCTATGGGTTATCGATATCTGTTTGCAGAAATTACGGGCATAAGTTCTATAGTTTAAAAAATTTAAATAGTATACTTCCGATTCCGATTCCTATTTTGCATTATCATAATCAAAGGCCAAAACAGGCTGGAACCACAATGGGCTCCCCAAGAAGTTTTTATCTGTAAGACCATAAGCCGGATCAGTTACAGAACAGATGTTCAGATGTCTCAGTATCTATCTCGAAGAATCTGCATTGTTTGGTAATTTCCTAATATAAACTGATAGTACGTGCGACCATAGTGCCCAGAAAATAGGCCAGTTAGCGCCCTTAGTTTTTTTAAACAGGAGAAACATACGTGGTTTACTAGGGGATAATGTGATAAATATATTAGTCTGTTGAAGTCCAGAAATGGTCGTACATAGCCAAGTCAATTTCTGTTTGATATATTCGTCTCCCTAGTGCCATCAGTACCGAAAAAGGATTCGGGACCAATGAATAGGTGACAATCTGGGCTTTTGTTGTCTCATATCATGACATGACAGAAAAGTAAAGCATTCCATGACCACCTTAGGCTTGAGCTCATAAGAGGATACCACTCTAAAAGCAACCCTAGCATATGAGAAGGCCTTAAATGTTCGACTGGAAAATCGACTGTTGCTTACACATAGGTGGGTTTCTTTGGAAAACTGGATCAAATATACTGGCACCACTATCGCCATCGAACCAGCGGCGAACCAGACTTGATGTACCAGCTCTCGTCACAAATAGAGGTGTTCTGGAAATCGAAAACGCAATACGCAAGAATTAAAAAATAGTTTTTTAATAAGATTTTTGTAGTAAAAGAAATACAAATACAATACAATACAAATATTTCTTTATTAAACAGAATCATATAAGAAAATTATAAAAAAATTGGAATAAGAGTTTATTTAAAAATACTTCAAAATTCATGCGTTTTTGATTTCCAGAACACCCCCTGTAAGATTGGCCTGAACATTGTTACCTATCAGCTAAAATGACATAAAATTCGTATCCAATACCTGGCTTGAGAGCATATAATCACTAAATAAAAAAAAAGAATATATTTTAATATTATAGCACCTGTTGTAGAAAATCAACTAAAAATTTAAAAAAATTAATTTAGATGTATCCTACTCCTGGAATAATTTATTGAAACATATTTTTTTTCAACATAGATGACACTTTCAGATTTTCTGGATTATTTCTTTATCTCACTGTCTAATCTAAGTATTATTCTTGAGGCCAGTGCAACCTGTGCAGTTGCTTAGGCAAGAGGTGGCGTGAAAGTACACAACCCTTTTTCATAAAATATAAAAACCTGCCTAATTTTTACAAAAAACTAGTCTCCGGAAGAATTAGTTAGTTTTTTTAGATTCTATTTTCGTATTTAATACGAAAATTTTCTTATTACAGGGGAAAAAGCAGCTATAAAAGTCCTTCGTAAAATGTAGCATTGATTTTTTTCTTCAGTGTAAGCAAAATTTGACACATACAAATTTACACAAAATATTATTCTTATTTAATTTTTTTTTTTTTTTTGTAAAATGAATTTCAAAAACTCTTTTTCTGTCTACTTTAAAGGACATTTTATATTCCCAGGAACGCACACAAATTTTTCTTTTTTCCCTGAAATTTTTTTTATAAGAATTTGGTTTAAAGATTGATGTTTGACTATTGACTGCCAACCGTCGTCGATGGCGGTAAGTGTTAAACGGCAAACTCCTCTGAGGAGATTGTGTGGTTACAATCAAAACATATCAGGGCAACCGGTCCGTGAAGACCTGGGTTCAATGCCCAGTCCAGTTAAGAATGAAAAGTTATCAATAAATTTTAATTCATTTCATGTTGTAAAATTCCTTTCTTCATAAAAGTAATTTAAAGAAAATTAAATTCAATGAACTTTAACCTGATAAAAATATCAAAATTTGGATTAGAACCCATTAACAGTTCAATAAAATAACCACAATACGAATTATTTATTTTCATTGTTCAACAAAATTCACATTATTTTCCGGAAAAAAAAAAAAAAAAATCGCTCCCGATAAAGGAAAAAGTCCGTTAAATTAAAAACCCTTGTTACAAGCAGGGCTGTGGAGTCGGAGTCGGGTTGAGGTTTTTGTACCGGAGTCGGAGTCGAAATACCCACAAAAAACTGGCGACTCCGACTTCAAAATTTTTCGGCATAACAAATTTAAAAAAATTTTCTAAAATTTTCCAAAACAAAAATTCTTTGAAATTGGCAATGCAATATTTAAAATATCAATTCGAAATTTTTATAGAATTTTTTTTTTTGTTGGTATACTTAACTATTTAAAAGGTACTGCTTTAAAAAAAGAGTTTAAAGTCAAATAAGGACCAGTCTCTATGCATTTAGCATCAATGTACGAGTAGGTGTCGGAGTCGGAATAGGACTCGGAGTCGGACTTTCATCGGTTAGAGTCGGAGCTAGAACAATTTTTTGACGACTCCACAGCCCTGGTTACAAATATAATCACAAGCTATTTTCTAGCCTTATTTACCGAGCAATAGTTACATAGAGCTTCAGCCCGTTGTAGGGAAACAGACCAGAGTCTCTGCCGTGAGTTATACCCGTAGTCCTTGAATCTTTAAGGGCGATCCGGCTACTCTCAGTTAAAATAGTTGGCCACACTCCATTAATTATGGCTAAATATACTGTAATATAAATATTATCATATATATCCTTAAGATATTTCTTTCACAAATGGACTACCAACTGTCCTACCGGGGCACTTTTGTAAAGAATAATGTCAAGCATTTAAAAAAATGTACGATGTTTGTGTGAATAAGGCTGGTGTGAGAATGCGAGATGCTGTAATATTTGTGTTACAAGATGTCTGGGTGGGAGCTAACTGTTAATGCCAAAAACCTCTACACGCACAAGGTAATGCTTTTAACATAATAACAGTTACAAACATATAGCGCGATAATGCGATATGCTACAGAACCACAACTTGCTTTTTGATGTTAACTCGGTTGAAGCTTCGGTCTTACTATGAAATGTTCTGTGCGATTGCATAAGAAACCACAAGCAGTGTTTGGTAGCGAATTATGTAACGCAATATTATTGTTATTATCGCATCGCTTTTAGTGGCCATTCTGACATAAGTCTTAATTGTTGTTTAAAACAATCACATGTGCTTAATCAGAAAAGGAATTGATATTTTTTTTTTGTTATTATTTTAGGCAAAAGTCACACGCAAGGGCACAGTGCAAAAGGTTAAAAAAGAAACACACGATATAAATCAAAAAATTAGGCCAGCTTCCTTCCTAGGCCGCCTTTTTTAATTACATTTCGTCACCTAAAATCAAAAAGGGCGTCACCTTAAAGCAAAAAACTTTACAAATTCAATAACAACAAGGTGAACTTGGAGTTTGAATTTCTTTAATAAAGTCGCCATTTTTGATCGCTTTTGTGAACATGTTGTTCAATAAAGCAAACAAAAATCAGTAAAAAAACTCTTTCGAATTTTTTTTGTTGTTACGCCCTTTTGCATTTTAGGTGACGATATATAGAAGTTTTTATAAAAAAACATACATTCATAATTTTAAATATTTAATTAAAAGATTATTTTTCCGAATCTACATAGTTTATTTCTTGCACTTATTGGGCTTTAAAAGCCAATAATGCATAACATTAAGTCTATCTTGCCCCATACTTCCCCGTTTTTTACCCAGATATTTCTGAAAAGTTTGTAGCAGTTATACTTAAAAAAAATCCTAGAGCTGTGTGTACATTAAAGATTCCGTGAATTGCTCTCTTCTTTCACAGAAAAAAATAAAAATTTATTTCAATTAATTTGTGATATCAAATAAAAAATTAATTAAGTTTGCACCAGTAATATACAATAGCAATAGTATCAATTAAATATTTTTTTCTGCAGTATTTTATATAATATAAATATAAATTTTTTTAAACATAAATTTTTAATTAAAACTAATTTTATTTTTGATTAATGATTTAAGTGAAAAAAAATTGCCGTGAATTGTTTCTGTGTTGAGTTGATAATGTAAATCAATGCATTCATTTGCTATTGTCTCTTCTAGATTATCCGAAGGCTTTTCAATGAGTTTAATTGCTTGATCTCAAAACTCATTTGTATGTATTTTAGGTTTTTGTTGCAGTTTACTAATACTTTGCACTCAGAGTGTCCAACATGGGACAATAAAAATTTGTATGAAAATTTTCTTGTTTAGAAAATAGTGCTCTCTCATTAACCCCTGATTCTGACTGAAGTTTTCTTGTTTTTTTTCGGTTATGTCCTAGAAATCGAAATGATCGATTTGCAAGGTGACAAAAAATTTACTCCTACCTGTACAGGTCCAGCTGCACAAGTGCCTACTATAATTTAAAAATGGGGAGCGTAGCCTGCTCAAGGATTAATTGTTTTTGTTCGTGATTGAAGTCCTAAATATATTACATACATATCTGAAATATTATTTGCATTATCATAAGATTGACCACGGCAGTTTATTATGTTTAACACGGCATATTCAATAAATTTGGCTTTGTGACCAGACAAATAGTGATGGTAAGTACACAGCTTTACTTTTACATTTTGCCGCCCTTATAAAGGGTGGTTAAATTTCATAAGCCGATGTTGATTTTAAATAAAACACAAATTATTTAGAAAATTATTGTCATTTCTTTTTATTATGATAATATTGGTATGGTTCAATTATCTATAGAACAAAATATCGCCCAAATGGCCGCCGCGTCGCCTTAGAATTACGTTCATCGGCCTTATTCTACTGTTTAAGAGAATGTATTACAAGAGATAATCCAAAACCTAAGCCCGAAAACAATATTTCGAGGTGATTATCAAATCTGTTTTCGCTGGTAAAATTTTTCATAGTTTTGATAATTTACTAAAATCCTTTGATTTTTTTATGCTAGAAAACTAAAAATAATCTTGACAAATAAACACATATGGGGTATTCACAAGGTGTGCTGTCATGGTTTATTGTCATAATGTTCTAACATTTTACAATGGTTTAAAAATATTGTTGTTGGTTTGTAAACAAAAAAGTGTCTTAAAGAAATAGAACGTTGCTTGCTACGTTTATTGTGTTGTCGTAATTAATAGCACATTAAATTATGAGGGGTTGCTCACAACAGTCGTATTTTTTCATGTTATTATTTTAAGACATATGACTTTATGACACCTTATGAATCCCCCAATAATCTAAATGCAAAAACAACTTTTTTTGACATCGATAAACTAAAATATAGTTAAGTCCAAGATTTTGCAAAGAGTAATTCCCGAAATTTTTCTTAACAAAACTCCCGGGAATTTCAAATATTTTTTTCAGTGAATTCTCCAATTTTTTTTTTTTAAATAGAAACCAGATCCTGTAGTGCGATGCACTAACTTTTACTACGATAATTGTATCGCTGAAATAAATATAACGAAATTTTATAGAATTTGCTATTCAGTAAAATTTTTAACAATATTCGCTGTCGGTTGAAGTCAGCTGTTCCTTTAAGCAGTATATCTTTTTCGTTACTTAGGCGACAATAATCTACGTGGGGTTTATTAAGGCCATAATCATGTAAAACGCAACGCAACGCCAAAGAATTACATTGAAAGCAAAAACAATGTAATAAATATTTTGTAATTTTGTTGTTGCTTTCTACAGAAATTCATGTAAAATTTTCAACGCCACAAGCTATGCAGTGTTTGAAATTTTAAAACGCAATGTGAATTTATGTAGGAAGCAACAACAAATTATAAAATATTTTTCACATTGCTTGCGCATTCAATGTAATTCTTTGGCATAGCGTTTTACATGATTAGGGCCTAAAGATTTATGACATTGTTTGTGCTGTCAACGTAATTCTTTGGCGTTGCGTTGCGTTTTACATGATTATGGCCTAAACCGATTAAGTGTATTTTGAGTTTAAAATGGCTTTTGAGTATTTTTCATGCGGTTATTTTGACATTTTGTAGACAGAAATGTTACGCGATATTAAATTCAATGAATACAAAAATAATGCTGTATACTATCGTTAAAAAGAAATTATAGAATCACACTATCGTTACTGCAAGCGAATATATATATCGAAAAATAAACGATTGTCGGTTCGTTAAAAGTTAGTGAATAGCACTACTGACCTCTCATAATTGTCTTTCTTCGGTATAACACTTCCGACACTATAAAGAGCCAACTGTAAAATGCATGAAAAAACCTCTTAAATGCTTAAAAACAAATTCAAAAAAATCTGATTCCGTACGTTCGCATATTCGAACAGTTTCGCACTTTGCCTAAGCAAATGACAGTTTAATAAAACTTTACAAGAAGTTTCCTTAAGTTCAATATGGTTTGCCACTTATGATTTAGATATCGTCACCTTAAATGCAAACGAGCGTAACTGCACAAAAATTTTAAATCGAGTTTTTAATTGCTTTTGGCTCGTTTTATCAAACTTCATGTGGAACCGATCAAAAATGGCGACCTTATTAAAGAAATTCTCCAAGAATACTTTATTGTTATTGATTTTGTAATTTTTTTTTGCTTCTCCTGTACAGAAAATTAAAGTGTAGTTACGTCCGTTTGCTTTAAAGGTGACGATATATTCGCACAGTTCCTTATGTCAGCTTATGCATATTATAGTTTGGCCTTTAATCTATAAAAGATGTTAATAAATATCGATAAATTTGGTTCAAATAACTCTACATCTTCAGTTCAGGGGGCTAATTATGGCAGTCGTGATCTAATACTTTTTCGATTCGAAAGCAATTTTATTTCTAATCTTTTCAGTCGATACGGAATGAATCGAAATAATTTTTTGAGTGTTGTGAAAACTCAAATTAATGCCAGAATTAGCCCCCAGGACAATATTATTAAATATTTAAAACACTTTCCCTACAACTTTACAATGTTTTTATATCGACTTCAAAATATTCGGCATAGGGGGCTTTAGCTTTCTTACTTCGTCTTTTTTTTTAAAAAAAAGCTTTCTTTAAAATCATTAAAAATTTATAAAAAAAATTTTTGTTTTATTTTTAGATTATCCAAAATGGCGCCCAAAATTTACTTAAAATTTAAAATATTTTACAAACAACAAGACCAAAAATGTCAACAGCAGTAAAAGCAGCCACAATAAAATGAAGTATTAAGAACCAAAAGACGTCCTCTTGAATAGAGAAAAAAAACAGTCGAAAAAGACATAGAAGAAACAGACAAAGTCTATAAAAATAAATGACGGCCTAGAAACAAAACAAAAAAAAAAAAAAATAAAAATAAAAACTGCAAAAGACATTTAAAAAAAAACTAAAGAAATACCAGAAACTCCAAGGAAAACTACAAAGACACACATTTGAAAGCAAAATAACAAGTGGCCAAAAGAAAAATATTATGTATTTAAAATAATTTAACTCAGTAACACAAAATAAGAAAGTTGTTTCCAAACTCTTAAAAAGAGTGAATTTTTAAATGAACCAGAGTTTTAATTACTTGTTTCTTTAATTTGTAACCAAAAACAAGGAAAAAAATCCAAAATTCATTTGAATTTTTAAATTTAATTAAGAAAAATAAAGAACAAAAAACATAACAAAAGGACACGTTAACAAATAAATAAATCGAAAAAAGGACAACACATTTAAAGTGTGTATGTGTGTTTGTAGGCCACAACAAACGTATAGATAAATTTGTATTTATGGATGCAGGAGGTCTTCCAGTGTACCAGAGCGCCAATCAGGCAGCCGCCCAGCAACAACAACAGCAACAGCGTCAACATCAATTGTCTATACAATTGCAGCAACAACAGCACTTACAACATCATCAACAACAATTGCAACAACAACAGAGTATCAATTTACACTTGCAACAACAACAACAGTTACAAGCATCACAACAACAACACGTACACAATGTGCAACAGCAACAACAGATACAAGTGCAACAACACCAACAGCAAGCACAAAGATCACCCTTCAATACAAATGCTGGCGGAGGAAACCCGAATGCGGGAGGCGGAATTGGCGGCGGCCTTGGCCCTGGCGGCAACGGAAATGGCAGCTCTAGCCAAGCAAACCAGAACAATACGAGCCTGCAACAAGCAGCCGCTGTCGCAGCACAACAGCAGCAACAACAACAACAACAGCA
This sequence comes from Pollenia amentaria, assembly GCA_943735925.1. Classification (NCBI taxonomy): domain Eukaryota; kingdom Metazoa; phylum Arthropoda; class Insecta; order Diptera; family Polleniidae; genus Pollenia; species Pollenia amentaria. The sequence goes on along the minus strand of OX031010.1, from coordinate 18,801,561 downwards.
GGCCGGCCTCAATGCCGTGCCCTCACCCAATGGCGGCGTGGGCTCAGTCGGAGGCCTGCTCGGCAACGATATGGTGCCACCCAAACGTCAACAAATGTTTGAACGCTTGCGCCGGCGCATGGAAAACTATCGACGCCGTCAAACCGATTGTGTGCCACGCTATGAACAAACCTTTAGCACCGTTTGCGAGCAACAGAATCACGAGACCAGCGCTTTGCAAAAACGTTTCCTGGAGAGCAAAAATAAACGCACTGCCAAGAAGACGGAAAAGAAACCCACAGAATCGGCCACGACCATGTTGTCGAGCAATTTGCAAAGCAGTGTACATGTGGTAAGTGGAGTTATTAAATTTTTTTTTTTCTGGAAAATTTAAAATACATTTTAAGAAAACACCATTAAAATAAAATAAATGTGTTTATAATTAAAAAAAAGTCTGTTTGTCAAGTCCGACGATGTTATATCTTAAAGATCCTTTAAATTAAAAAATGTAAACTGTAGGACTATCGTATCAAAATTGGCAAGGTCACCGAATTTCACCTTGATACCAACATTTTGCAAAGTGTTTTCCATGGGAAAGCGATTTCTCTAGAACGTGAAGTACTATCACCAAGGAAACCGGAAATATGCTTTTAAAAAAGTGTTTTATACGGATTAAATATGCAGTCAAAACTTGAAGATATGCCCTAAAAAAAAAATCAAAAATGGCTTATTTGAAAATAAAATATTGAACAACCTTATAGTATTTGCATTTAAAAAAAGTCAAATATTATAATCGGTTAAGCCCATACGTACACCGAAGTATTTACCAGGGCTGTGAAGTCGTCAGAAAAAAGTACTAACTCCGACTCCAAACGATGAAATTTTTCAAGTGCGACTCCGACTCCAACTCCAACTCTAACCTTGATGCTAAATGTATATAAGACTGGTCCTTACTTGAGTTTAAATTCTTTTTATACCCTTCACCACTAGTAGTGAATGAGTGTGTCATTCCTTGTGAAACTTTTTTATTATGCAGCTAAGACCCCACAAAGTATAGCCATGTCCGTCTGTTGAAAACACGCTCACTTTCGAAAAAAGGATAAGCACAATGTAGGTGTCAAATTGCTTCTAGTTATTCTAAGCAGTTTCGGACTGAAATCCAGCAAAATCCGATCAGTAGGATCAGAGTTATGAATCAAAATGTAGAACCAACGTCCTAAAAAATTGACAGTTACAAAAACTAACTTAAAAGGTGGCATAATGCACGGCATGGTGCAAGATTTGGCACAAACTCGTTCTATACGACTAGAAATCATACTGTCAAATTTCGTGAAGATCGGTCCATAATTTACCATAGGACCCATATAAAGTTTACTCTCGGAAAACAGTTTAGTATGTTGAAAAACGTAATAAAAAATGCTATTGTAAAACAATTTAGTACGTCAAAGATTTATAGTACTAAAAATCACACTATAAAATTTCGTGAAGCTCGGTCCATAATTTACCATATAATGCCTAGTATTATGCTCACTCTGGGAAATTATTTTAATACGCTTTAAACCGTAGCAGATATATTTATTGTGGTAAAATTTGGTCCAATGTATCGAAACAATATAACTGTGATCTGAAATTAAACCTTGACATAGCATTTACAGTTCTGAAATGCTTATGGCCTTTGCTTTTCGACATATTAGGGATAAACCGCCCATAATTTCAATTTCTGCCATTTTTTCTCCAATTTTCCCATATGGATTTTAGTTGTAAAATGTTAATTTAGTTGAAAATAGTAAAATTCTGTTAACTTAGCAGTCATGAGAGAGAGAGATATGGTGTTTAACATGTTAATATAGCTAATGTTAAAACGAAGCTAACTTCACACACATTAGGTCTGTCTGGGTACTTTTCCAGTAGCAAATACTCAGTAAATTTTTTTGGGAGATTAAGACAAATTTTACTCTTTCGGCTGAGAATATCTCAAAAAGTACGCAGACAGTATCCAGTGAAATCTTGCAAGAAAACAGCTGATCGGTGTGTAAACAATTGAAATAACAAACGTGAGCCAAGATAGCGTTGAACAAATAGCGTCCAATTTGGGAATTTAAAAACCGGGAAACCAAAATACCCAAATAATGGGTATTTGCAGTATAAACAAAAAGTAAGCGTCGAATTTATGAATTTAAAATAGGGAAGTACAAATATATGAACAAATCTAGTTTACCGAAGCAGCTCCAAATAAAAAAAAAGTACCCAGGGTGATGAAAAATGGAAAAATAAGAAGAAAACATTAAATAAGAAAGTTGGCGCAAACGCTTTGTTTTCGAGTTATGGACGTTTAAAATTTTCATATAAATATGTGATTTTCCACTACAATTCTAAACGTATATGGCCAATATTGGTATCATTTTAAAGCTCTTGAACAGATTTTTTTTGGATATACATAATTTATTTAAAAATTTTAAACTCTAGATCACATTACAGTTTTTTTCATTTTACGTCGAAATGTTAAGGAAGTGAACTAGGAAAGAATGTAGTTTATTTAAATAAAAGTGTAATACAAATTTTATAAAATAACAAACCTTTGGCCGGACGCAAGGGTGTTCTTCTCTATGGTATAACAAACACCGGTTTAGCTTACTAAAGCTTCCTTGCACAGACGGCCTTCGGCCGGGCGCAATTATTTTCTCCCCTATGGTATAACTAATACCGGCTTCGCTAACTAAAGATTCTCTGCATAGACGGCCTTTGCCCATGGGAAAGGATTCTCTCCTCATTAGTATAACATAAATATAAAGAAGGTTTTACTTGTATTTTAATTAAAATTTTTAAACAAATTAGTATGTAGTATATACATACATTAAAGAATTAGAAAAAATTCATAAATTTGTTTTTATGCTTACTAAAAAATTTTTGTATTTTGCAAACTCGTCCCACTTCTTAATAAACTAAAAATATTAAAATAAATTCTGTGTGTCCAGAAAGATCTAGTGAAACGCTTTGCAATGATACCAATATTGGCCATATACGTTTAGAATTGTAGTGGAAAATCACATATTTATATAAAAACTTTAAACGCCCATAACTCGAAAACTAAGCGTTTGCGCCAACTTTCTTATTTAATTTTTTCTTCTTATTTTTCCATTTTCTATCACCCTAGGTACTTTTTTTTTTATTTGGAGCTGCGTCGGAAAACTAGATTTAAGCCCAAATATATTTATATTTTTAATAAAAATACAAAAAATATTTACCACAGGCTTTTGCAGGGTATAAACTATATATTTTCTGAAAGTAAATAGTTTTCTGGACAAAATGAGCGATGCGTGCAAAAAATCGTTCGGACAGTTTCCGAGAAATCTGGGTTCATCCAAAATGGTCAGTAAAAATCTTTACTGATTTATGCAATGAACCACAGGCTTTTCCACGGTATAAACTATATATTTTTTGCACGCATCGCTCATTTTGTCCAGAAAACTATTTACTTTCAGAAAATATACAGTTTATACCGTGCAAAAGCCTGTGGTAAATATTTTTTGTATTTTTATTAAAAATATAAATATATTTTTACTTCCCCTTTTTAAATTCCTAAATTCGACGCTAACTTTTTGTTCATATACTGTAAATCACCATTATTTGGGTATTTTGGTTTCCCGGTTTTTAAATTCCCAAATTCGACGCTATTTCGTCGACGCTATCTTGGCACATGTAAACTCTTTCATTCAAACAGTATATAAAAACAGCTGTTCAAACTAGTTGCAAAATCTTACCAGAGGAAATTTCTCCAGTAACATTTTGCAAGTTCTCTAACTTTTAACTGTCAAAAAATTCTCTTTTTAGCTCTCTCGCTGTAAGAGATTTGGAGTACGCAGACAACATTTTGCAAGATTTTGCGACATTTTGTACAAAATTATGCAAAATATGTGTACGCAGACAGACCTATTATTGATGTTTGACCCTATAAAATAACTTAGTATATTCTGGGTAATTATGCTTTACGATGTTGATGTAACGATGTACGTTTAAATTGGTATTCCGAAGACCCGGGGGACTAGGTGCTTATATATTTATATCACATATAGTCCGGAATTGTTTACTATTGAAATTCAGCCAGAGCACAAAACTACGATTGCCTCTAATTTTTACCTATAAAATCACATGTTGTTGTTTCCCGTTTTTTATTTTTTATTTTAATATGTTGAATTTTATATATGGAAATTAACGAGCAACCGTACTTGCACGGAAAGAAGATTTTTTTCTAAAGTAATCAAAGTCTATATTTTTATCATAGAATGGTTTCATAACATATCCCAGCTGTTTTACACTACTCAATGTGAAAACTCAAATATCCACAAGGATCTTAATGTGCCATAAGTAAAAACTATGATAACGAAATATGCAGTGAAATATTTAAAAAGGCTGGAACTGCCCCCAAAATCAACTAGTTCGAAATATTTTAAATTACGGCGACCACACTCGCTTAAGGAGAAGAGACACTACAGCACTCACCCAATAAGAAGAACTCAGTTTGGCTTAAAATGTTGATCTTTAATAAAAAAAATAAACAAAAAATCACATTTCGTTAGAAAAATCCGAGTTTCAAAGTACGATAAACTAAGTTTAAACTTAATCCGCGTCTCAAAAACCCGGCCTTAAAAGAGACCACAAAATCCATAAGCAAATCCACTGTTACATTTTCTGATGCTATTTCCCTAATAAACAGTCTTCGAACATTATTAGAAAATAAGCTAAATGAATAAATTGAGATGCAGAATAGTTAAGAGTCCCATAAATTGGCGGTTTACGTAGCATTAGCTCTGAATGAACGATTTGAGGGCTTAGAGATTAATGAAATCTTTTGTTTATCTAAAATTCTTTACCTACAATACAAAGCTAGAAAATTTCAAAGAAAATATAACGAAAAAACATCTTATTGGGCTACTTGGCATGGCATGACTTTGCATTCCGAAAGTGTTAAAGACACGGTCACCCCTACATCTACACAGAAAAAAATATTAAATTTCTCCAATCACCAAATTTATTCCAAATTCATAATATCAAGAAGACAAGTTGTTGATTTTGCACCTGTTACCAAAATGATTATATTAATTACTAAAAATTTAAAAAAAAATTTTCAATAAATTATATTTTTAATTTTAATCAAAATACCTTGCTATTTCAAACAACGTGTTAATTTATTTAAATAAATATTGATAATTCCCAACAACAATTCTACATGTTTAAATTATTTTTTTTTTTAAACGAAAAAGTCAATTAAGATTTTTTGTTATTTAATTAATATTTTAATTGAACATTTATTTCAAAACAATTAAAATGTTTATTAAATTAATATAACATTTTAAATTTTCTTTCAACTAAAAAAATAATTGATTCAATTATCACATTAATTAAATTTAAATACTTTTTAAACCATTAATTTAATTGATAAAAAACTTTTTTCTGTGTAGTAAAAGTTCTGATAAGTCTACAAGAACTGACCTTTGGAGCGTTTGGGAAAATCTTAAAAGAAAATTTGGAGATGATCCTCTGACCATGATATATCTTAAATCTTCTAATTTTTTTTAGAGACGCAGATCCGTTTGTTTACTTGCGGTATTAAATATTATACTCAAAATTTAATACCATGGAGGTGAACTACTTAAGTTTGCAAATGGGTTTTCACTTCCGAGAGACGATTTTTTACTGCTGGTCTGCTTCAAGTTGTGAAATTATCTCCGCAAAGGTCGAGAATACTTTGTTTTTTAAACCAAAATCTTGTTAATATTAATTTGGAATATTAATAATCGCATACACTAGAGGTTTTCATGATATCGTTTAAAATTTATATTTGTGCAAATAGGTACACTTGCGAGACTCGTTTCATGAAGACCCTTATTAATTTGTGTGTAATTTTAAACAATTAATATCAGTTTGGTAAAAACATCAATGCAAAAAAAAAATTAAAAATGTAAAAATAAAAAATTAAATTTGTGACTAAAATACGAAATTTGTTTTTAAAAATGCATAAGGAAAGCCAAAAGACTAATTTGTTCAAATTATTGGAAAAGTTTGTTGTTTGTGATTTATAAACACTTGAATTTTTCATTGAAAACGGTGGTAAACATTACAAAAATCTGTTTATAAAAATGAACAATTGAACAGCCAAAATTGTTGGGCAAATTTACGAAGTGTGTGTAATTCTCATACAATTTTTGACAGTTCATTTGCGAGGGCGTATAATGCACAGTTTGCACAGATTGATGTTTACTGCTGCGCTACTTACTGTTTTTTTTTTTTTTTTTTTTGTTTAAAAAATAAATTAATTTATTGTCAATTTAAATAATTTTCGTTGTTTTTAAAATCTTATTAAAATCAATTTTTAATATTAATAATCTCTTACACTGTAATTTTGTATAAGAAAGAAATTACTCCACTTGAGTTTTGTTAACTTTACCTTTAATTTGAATTTATATTCGTATCGGTATCGGCGATATTTCTTGATTATCGGTATGTTATCGGCAAAAAGGCGTATCGTTACATCTATACTTAAAATTTTATAATTTTTAAATGTTTAAATTTGGGAAGTTTTAACATTTGTTTAAAATCATGAATTATCGAGATTAATTTCTAAAAAAAATTTGACTTAGAATTTCCATAAGAGATAAAAACTAAATTTAGTTGACTTTGCGTGCGTTTTTTTTTTAATTTTTATCAATAATAGCGGAAATAAAAAATCTTTTAAATCACGTTTATTTTCTACATAAAAATACATTAAATCTTGTTTTTTTATTTTCTTTTTAAAACACCAACTGCAACAACAAATTAAAAAAAGTTAAACAAATTCAAAAAATATAAATTGAAAAATAAAAAAAAATTGATATAAAAAATCTTTTTAATCTAAGCTAAACTTGAGTCTAGAACGAATGCAACCGAGAACACTCAAACACACGAGTGTGCTACAACAGCCAACCAACAACCACCATTAAACAAGCAACTGAACAAATAAATTTGTCAGATAAAAAAAAATAAAGATTTTCTATCTTCAACTTAAATGGGGAGAAAAAAATTCTACTATAAAAAATAAAATTGTATTTATACGGTATAAATAATTTTAAAAAAGGTGGCGTTAAAGATTATGTGGAAATTTAAAAAAAAAAAAAAAAAAAAAAAAAAAATAAAAACTTTAAAGAAGATTGAAATAAATGTATGATGCAATTATTTAACCGAACAAAATCAGCATCGGCTGGAGATTTAGCAGCAGCTGTAGCAGAAGCAACAACAGCTACTCGTACTACTTTTTGCTGCAACGTTGTGTTTGTAAAAGAAAATCGAAAATGTATGTAGTTTCATTAAAATTGTATTTAAATTTGTTTTACAATTTCTGAGTTTTTCAATTGAATTAAAGCAAAATTCTTTAAGAGTTTAAAATTACAATTTACATCAACTTACCGCAGTTAATTAGAAAACGAGAAAGAAAATTTTAAATGAAAATGTTACAATTCTTTTACTTTTCAGAAATGTTGAGGATTTTTAAAAGACAGTTTTTCTAAATACTTTTTGAAGGGATCCAATTGCAGAGTCGGCCAACCAACTGACTTTAGCGCAAATTCGTTATGGGTTTTACAGACCCCAGCAGTTCCATAAATTATCTTTTAAGCATTATTTTTTACGTCATTGTTAGACTCAAGTATTACCCTTTGAAATTGGACTAATGAGACACGAAATATGCGTCACAGCAAATTCAATGAAAAACAATTGGTTGACCGTGAAAGTTTTAATTAGCCATCACAAATTACAGCGTACACCTTATTCAAAGTCTTATCCAAAGCTATCAAATGTCTTTTAACTTTATGTATAAAGCCGAAACTTCCAAAAGGCAGCGTTTTATTCAAAATCAAAATCGAGTTTTGGTTGCTACTCCACCAGCACGATACGAATAGTTAGGTTCAGACGAATGCATATGGCGAATGTTAAGGCTCGAAAAACCGTAACGTAGTACTGTTGTGCGAGGCCAAACCTTTAACCAATGCGAACGAAACGTAAAACGAGTAAAGCCCGACAAACAAGGACGGCAGGTTGCCCTTTAACAATATTGATAATGCTGCGCAGCCAACTTCCCCACCAAGAGCTGTTTTACGAATGTAACAGTTATATGTAACGCAATTTTCTCATGTTTAAGTTATATCTCGCGAATGGCTAGGGCTGCCATCCGTCATTTTTTCCCTGACACTGTCCTCTTCTTTCGGAATCTGTCCTAGGAAAAAATTTTTCCGGAAAAGTCCATCTTTTTATGACTTATTGTTTAGCCAAAATATTCATAACGCCCAATTTTAAGTTAACACAACTTTTCGTTGTACAATTTTTTTTTTCACCGCCATTGACGACGGATGACGTCAATCGTCAAACATCAATCCTTAAACCAAATGGTAGATCGAAATTTGCTTTTGAATGAATGATTACCTATTTTAATTGATTTACATGTTCTTCCTTTACTTCTGTTTTTCGTTCTTTTTGTCAAGAATTCTTCTTAAAATCCAAAGTACATTTTTTTTTGTTTTTCATTTTTTGTCTTTTTTTTCTTGTTGGCCTTTTTCAGCACAACTTGAAGGACAAATGTAAAGGTTTAGCTCGTGCCTTAGCTGTTAACAATAATTAGTATTGTCGGCAACCTGTCCGTGAAAACCTGGGTTCGATTCCCAGTTCAGTCAAGAATGAAAAATTATCAATAAATTTTAATTTATTTCATGTTGTAAAAAAAAAATTCCTTTCTTCATAAAAATAATTTAATGAAAATTAAATTCAATGAACTTAAGCTTGATTAAAATATCGAAATTTGGATTTAAAACCATTAACAGTTCAATAAAATAACCACAATACTAATTATTTATTTTTTTTTACTCTGAAGTAAATACAATTGCTCAATTTACAAGCTTGTCGTATGGCTTATCGTTTAAAAAAAGTGTTATGCACTTGTGAATAGACAAATTTCTCTCAAATAGATGTAAAAGTTGGGAATCAGCTGATTGAATTTATCTGTACCGCAAATAAATAATTGGCCGATGAGGGCGGGTTAGCTTTTTGACAGAATATTTTTATTATTATTATTTTTTTATTTTTATTATTTTTTATTTTTTATTTATTATGACAGAATAGACGCAAATGAGACATTAAGAATACCAAATTTCTTTAATTTGCAGTTCTTCGTTGGGGAAAAAAGATAAGCGCTTAATGAGAAAACGGCCAAAAGAGTAACAAACGTCATTGTTTGTTTGTAATTTAGATAGATGGGGGAAGTGCAAATTAAATGAATTTAAAATTAATTTTTTTAAGAAATTTTATTTTTTAAAACATTTTATAATCTATGAAATCATCAAAATCGGTCTTCAATGAACTTCTTCATAGACAAATATCTATGTACCAGTGTTACCATCAGCAGAACTCAAAACTACACTTGAGATGACGCAAAATTACCCAATTTCAATGAAATTACACCTGATATCAAATTAACGTTTAATTATGAAAAAACCTTTACAAAAAAGAACAAATAAGAAAGTATAATCGGTAAATATAATATACATATATTTACAGACAAATTTTAAAGAGTGTCCCTTGCAATTATGGACCTATTGAAACAAAATTATGTAATGAGGTGAATACTAATAATATAAGAATTCCTTCCGCCGAACAATATCTCTTTGTGAGATTTTTTCGTCTAAAAGTAATTTAAGGGAAGGGGTTTATATATGATCTACGTTTAAAGCTTTACTTAGCAGCACTACATTTTGCCATGATATAGAAGGTATTTTTTTTTTATCAATACGTACCAATATTTATAAGGCAGTTATACCACAACAAGTTTTTTTCGTGAGTGGTATTTGTATGGGAGCTATGGTAAAATATGGACTAATTCCCAAATGAATTCCGTAAGATAATTATTTTTTTTATTGATGTTTTCGGGTATTCGGCGACACTCTCGTTAACATAAGCAATGTTTTCAAGGGCCTGACGGGTATGTTGAGGCAGAGGAGTCTTATAGCCAATTTACACTACAACGAAATCTAGTACTTTCGAGATTTCGAGCCAAATCTAGTTGTTTTTGGCTAGATTTCTCGTACAAAACAAAATCTACTCCGTAACTAGATTTTGGCGAAATCTATTCGAAATCTAGTAGTACTTATTAATGCAACTATGTTTTTCCCCATATAGCACTAAAAACTATTTCCCTGCACAAGAAAAAAATGACATTTTAACAAAAAACAAAACAAAAACAAAAAATAGCTGCTTGTTAAAATTGTTAAAAAAAAAAATCAAAAATTTTGTAAAATAGTAAAAAAAAATGCAAATGACAAATAATATTGATAAAATAAATGAAGTTGATTATAAAGAAAATGTAATGCAAATTTTTAAATGCCTATTTCCTTATATGTAAGTATGTGTTACAGAAAAAACTTTCAGTCGGCGGTTTTTGTTGTGAAAACCAAATCTCGCAAATGTCAATCAAGTATAATGTAAACGAACTAGATTTGGAGGAAGATTTCAAATGAAATCTACTAGATTTTGATGTAATGTAAATGCCCTATTACACTCATAGAAAAATGCATCTTCATATTGATGATACCCTAACATCAGAATTGTGACATCAATGTTACTACAAGTTACATCAATTAGGCAAAGAGTGACATCAATCCAATGACGAACGTCATCCTTAAATTTTGTCATATTTTATGCGCCACATTTTGTGTACTCTGATAGAAAAGGCGTCATAACATCAGTACGGACAAACTGTCATCAGGGCGATGACAAACTGTCATCAGTGCGAAGACATAATAGACCATTTCATCAGTGTGATGACAAACTGTCATCAGTGCGAAGACATAAAATACCATTTTATCAGTGTGATGACAAACTGTCATCAGTGCAATGACAAACTCATCAGTGCGAAGACATAATATATCATGTCATCAGTGTAATGACAAACTATCATCAGAGCAATGACAAACTGTCATAAATGAGATGACAAACTGTCATTATAGCGCCGACATAATATATTATAAACATTATTTTCATGTTTAAAAAGTAAAATTAGAAGCAAAAATTCCCATATTCTATTTTTTTAATTACCGGGCATGCTGCTGTTGTCTTATAATTGAGAGTTCTTCTGTTAACAAAGAGCGGAATATAACAAAAGTGAATACAACATGTGCAACGGGTAAGTACAATGACTCAATTTGATGAAAGTTCGTCATCACACTGATGACATTCTTTATAAAACCGACTCCGTTTCGTCATTACTGTGATGCCAATGTGTCATCCCATTGATGACATAATTTAAATTTTTGACCCTGATGACAATTTGGCCAAGTGGTGTTAAGACTGACATCACAGTGATGTAAAGGAGTCAAAAACGAAGACACTTGTCATATTATTGATGTCAAAATATTTTGTGACATTTTGTGTTACAAAAAATTTTTTGTAATTCGTTGGCCTTTCGTAAGGGGCTCTATTTTCAATAATGGGAATAAACTTATAGTTGGCACTTGCACAAAAAAATATGACACTAAATTAAAAACCTCTACTCTTACTGACACACTTTTGTATGCGAGTTGCTTAGTTTAAAAACATCTGCGAAATCGACGAAATATGAGCCAAGGAAGAAATGTCTTATTCAATCTATGGTAAAGGCTATATTATATTCGGCACAGCCAAATTTACTACTTTTACTTGTATTATATGCCTCAATATAATTATTTTGGAATTTTAATTGAACTTTGGAATGACAGGTGTCACGTAACATTTTTAAAAATTTTTTTTTTAAATAAAATCCTTAAAATCGTTCTTTTGTTTTTAATAACTGTCTTCATTCCTGACATTATACCTTTTAAATTCTTTTGCAATAACATATTTCATCATTTGTTTAAAAAGCTGTTAGCAATTTTATGTCAACATTTTCAGTTAAAAAAAAATCCTCAACATTCCAGCAAAAAATATAAATAAAAAAAAAAATGCAGACCAATATACAAACACAGAAGAAGACATTTAAATACCAACTGAGTGTCGAAAACAATCTTATTTTTTAGTTAAATTTTTTCTGCAATTGAGTCACATAATTTTTGTTGCTTATTATTTTTTTCGATTCCTTCATTTTATTTTTATTCCATCATTGTGTTTCAGTTGTTTTAGTTGTTGTTGTTATTATTATTATTATTTTTTTCCTACTCATACTTGTATTTTCGTCTTATTTTTAAATGCCCACAGACCTATAGATACATATAAAATGTATATTCAAACTTACAAGATACAGATATTCATGTGAGTGCTTATGTAGATGTACATAAAAGTGTACGTACAAATGAATTTGATTTGTTCTATAAAGTACTCGCTTAAACTGCGAGTAGTGAGAAGATTGTAACCGAAGCAGTGTTGCCAGATTAGGGGATTGTTTCGCAAATTGGAGATTTTATTTAGTAAATGGGTATTTGATTTGGGGTAAGTGAATGTGTCGAATGTTTTGGTGATTTTTTCTTAATGTGTACCATTTTACATTTATTTTTGAAAATTATTTAAATTTTAATAATTAGTATTGTGGTTATTTTGTTGAACTATTCATGGTTTTTAATCCAAATTTTTACTATTTAATTAGGCTTAAGTTCATTAAATTTAATTTTCATTAAATTATTTTTATGAAGAAAGGAATTTTTACAACATGGAAGATTAATTAAAATTGTTATTGATAATTTTCATTCTTGACTGACCTGGGATTCGAAGCCAGGCTGGCTGGCGTGTGATTCGAACCCAGGCGGCTGGTTACCCTGACATGTTTCGACCTCAACCACTAGGTCTTCTCAAAGGGATTTGCCGTCTTACACTCGCAGCCATCGATGACTGCTGACGTCAGTAGTCAAACATCAATCCTTAAACCAAATTGTATTTTAACCTTTGGTAGATCGAAATTTGCTTATTGAATGATTATCCATTTTTAATTGATCTCACATGTTTTTCCTTTACTTCTGTTTTTCCGTACTTTTGTCAAGAATTCTTCTTGAAGTCCAAAGTACATTTTTTGTTTATCATTTATTATCACAGAAGTAAAGGAAAAACATGTGAGATCAATTAAAAATGGATAATCATTCAATAAGCAAATTTCGATCTACCAAAGGTTAAAATACAATTTGGTTTAAGGATTGATGTTTGACTACTGACGTCAGCAGTCATCGATGGCTGCGAGTGTAAGACGGCAAATCCCTTTGAGAAGACCTAGTGGTTGAGGTCGAAACATGTCAGGGTAACCAGCCGCCTGGGTTCGAATCACACGCCAGCCAGCCTGGCTTCGAATCCCAGGTCAGTCAAGAATGAAAATTATCAATAACAATTTTAATTAATCTTCCATGTTGTAAAAATTCCTTTCTTCATAAAAATAATTTAATGAAAATTAAATTTAATGAACTTAAGCCTAATTAAATAGTAAAAATTTGGATTTAAATTTTATTGTTATATATGTAACTGTTTCACACTATGCAGCATGTCACACAGAAATTTTTCACGAAACATAAATTTGAAGTTGTCTTCCTCTTTAATACGTTTTAAAACTTTTTATTTTAATAAAACTTTTTAAACTTGTACGAGTTTTCGTAGGTGCACCAAACGAAAATACCAACATTATTATGCCGCATAGTCTAAAAAAAATTTTTTTTAGGTAGTTTCGTTAAATAACGTTCACATAAAAACAAGGTCAACGTAAAAATGTGCGTCAAATAATTCTTAAATAAGAGCGTCAACGTTGCGTCATGAACATATTAGGGGATTTATTCCTAAATTTATTTATATGGAAAATGTGCATAAAATTTTATATTCATTAAATTATTTTTATGAAGAAAGGAATATTACAACATGAAATGAATTAAAATTTGTTGATAATTTTTCCTTCTTGACTAACCGGGGGATCGAACCCACGTTCACGGACAGCTCGATTTGACCTGTTTCGTCAGTAACCACACTATCTTTTCAGAAATCTTCGCCGTTAAACACTCACCGCCATTGAAGAGGGCTGGCAGTCAATAGTCAAACACCAATCTTAAAACCAAATGGTATTTTCACCTTTTTGGCGGGTCGAAGTTTGTTGTGAGTGATTATCTATTTTAACTAATTTACATGTTCTTCCTTACTTCTGATTTTCATACTTTGTGTCAAGCATTTGGATTAAACCCCATAAACAGTTCAAAAAAAAAAAAAAAAAAAAAACACATTTCTAATTATTATTTAGAAAATGTATATAACAAATTATTGTTATTTTAGTAGTTCATAATGTTTTGTTAAATTAATGGATGATTATCTTCTATATATATAAAATAGGATGTGTGTATGTATGTATGTATGTATGTATGTATGTACATATGTATGTATGTATGTATGTATGTAACGTATGGACTCCAAAACGGCTTGGCCGATTTTGATGAAATTTTCAGGGAATCTTCAGAATATTCAGGCGGGTGACACTGTTAAGTCTGATTTCTGATTTTCGGTCTGGGGGCGGAGGGGCGTGGCAAAATCCATAACTTGAGAACGGCTTGACCGATTAGAACGATTTTTTCTTTAAAATAATCGCCATGGTCCAACTTAGGTTTTTACGGAAAGAAAATTTTGCCCCGCCCACTTTTACACCCAGTTTTTTCGATTTACCTAAAATCAGAAAACGGCTCCATCGAGTTGACTAATTTTTCTTTCAAATGTTCGTATTAATCAACTTTAAGTTTTCATCGAATGAAAAATTTACTACGCCTACTTTTACGCCCACTTTTTCTATTAAGCGCATAACTGGAGAACGGCTTGACCGATTTGGACGATTTTTTCTTTAAAATGATCGCCATGGTCTAACTTAGGTTTTCCGGAAAGAAAATGTTGCCCCGCCCACTTTTACGCTCACTTTTTTTCGTAAGATTCACAGCATATATATACATACATACAACCATATGTATTTTCAAATCAAATGTAAATCAAACATATGTATATGAACAACATTTTAATTTATAATATTATAATGATGAAACAGAACTGGGGATGTACGATGTTTTACATGCAGTTTGACATGAAATTTTGCCAGAGAAAGCGGTTTCATGGATTTTTATTTAAAGGCCGTAAATTTCGTTTAAAGATCAATTAAAATCGTCTGGTAATACAACACTAATGTTTGCTTAGGGCCAGCAACGCGGACCGGGTCAGCTAGTTTTATATAAAAACCAGTAACCGGCCAATGTTAATCAGCGCATTAACAGGTATGTTTTCTACCGCTTAGCATTAACGTTGAAATGGCATACGTATAGGAAAGCGTCAACGCTGTGTCAAAAACAGTAATGCAAATTTATCTTGCTTATTAAAACCCACAAAGTAGAAAAAAAATTAGATAAAACCGCTAGATTATATTATTAAAATATCTAAATTGACATAACTTTTTGAGAAGAGCAGTAAACTTCACTACTCAATACGATGTAAAAACAAGATTTTTACAATTGCAAAGCGTCGTCGCCGCGCTATTTTGGCTTTCTTAATATATTTTTTATACGGCGAAAGTGACTTTATTTTCGTCATAGAAATATGAGACCCAGACCAATCGACGCAGTATTTTTTTCTGATAAAAATCAGGTAAAAAACGTATTTGCAATTTTTTGATAAAGAACATATGGTTTGCACAAATGAAATAAATAAATCAATTAAATAAAATTGTAAAAGTATAATTTGTTGTTGGGGTTTTGAGGACAACTTAATCTGCTTTTGGGATAATTTTGAAATGCAACATTTAAAATTGGGGAAACGATACGAAAAACATCTGGGAACCCTCCGCACAAAAATAACTAAAATGAGAAGGGCCAGGGTTTGGGATTTATTTTCACTCTCTTCTGTCATACCTTTAATAAGGACTAAATCGTTAAAAAGGTCCGTACACACAATTTTCTTGTTCGTTTTAGAATTTAAACTTTAGTTTAAAACAATAATTTGGGAAGTAATGTGGATTAAAATATGTTTTGTTTTATATTGGCAACGCTTTTTTAGACCGACCACTATCTGAACATTTTTTTTTTTTGTTTTTTTTAATTTTAAATTATTTATAAGGTCCTTTTTGTTATTCCGGGAACATGTAATATTTTTTATTTCTTCATTTCTAGAATTTGTTTGGTATAATGGACAGTGGAGGGCTCGAGGAGAAATCTTAGGGAATTATGTTGTGAGGCCCTGCTGGGTACCGGGTAACTGCAACATCACCGGCAACGAGATAGCTGATGAGTTGGCGAGACTGGGCTCGGGAATTGAGGATCCTGACAGTTTGCAGATTGTCCGGCCTCCAATGTGCTTCTACTTTGGGAGAATTAGGGAATGGGTTCTTAGCGGGACTAATTGGGTTTGGCGGAGCCATACGGACTGCCGAGTATCGCGCACGCTGTCGGCGATGCTTAGTAGGTCGAACTCGGACGTGCTGCTTGGTAAGAGTAGGGCCTGCGTCAGGAACATGATAGGTATTATCACGTGCAACTGTGGCGGTGAGAATGGGGTCTGGCTTATCGGAAATATGTAGGTTGTGTGAGGACCCAGAGGAGTTGGAGACAGTTGAGCACTTTCTATGCCACTGTCCCAGGCTACAGAACAGCAGGCTGAGGTGGCTGGGTAGCAGATTTCTGCACGAATTGGGAGATGTCTTGTAATGGGAATGACCTGGCTGTACTGCAGAAGGCTGGGGACTGGGAACATGTATGTCAGCTTTCCTGTTTGGTAGGGTTGTTTTTGCTTGTTCTGTCCGATTTTTTATCTTCCACTATCTTCCTTTCCTGTGCTTTCACTCTTTACTTCTCCTACTCTTTCACAATAGATTTCTTTCACTAATTAAGGCGCCACAATGGACCATATTGGTCTCTGGGTGAGAGTGTCAAGTTTGCTTCGCACCAGCCTTTCTAACCTTACCTTGGAAGAAAGTTATATAAATAAAATTTTGGGAACTACTGAGAATTAAAGTTCTTTTTGAGCAATAAAATAATCCAAATTAGAAGAAGCGGTCAGACTTGTTCTGTTTTGGATCTTTTCAGCAGTATAGTTCTACAAAAATTTCTCACATTTTGCGGCCCAACCCTATGGTGCACAGCTTCTGTTAAAAGGCAGCAGCCCACGAAGATGTCCGCCAGCAGGTCGAACCCCACCCAAAGTTTCGAACAAAAATTATCACCTAAACCGTAATTTTCAGTCCTTTCAGGGGTTTGAGCTTCTTGTGATCCAAAATATCCTTCTGATTCCTCTAAATTAGGTTTCCTATTAAATTGTCCAGACATTTTTTTTAATTTCTGAAAATTTTAAGATGAAAAATTTCAGGAATAACTGCCCAAAGTCCTCAACTCAGAATGTTTCGAACTTTCCGGGAACTGAAGGCCAGGATATTTTGGGAATTTATCCATAAAGCCCTCACCTAAAATTTTAAGTTGTCTGATATTAAATGGTACTTACATTTTTGGATCGAAGCAAAACATCTTAAATCGGCAAACGATTTGACGACAATGCCAAGAAGTTTTGGATATAAAAGTTGTCCGACTTGGGTTGGCTTGAATATCTGAAATCTTTCACAAAAAATACAAACCACTTAGTTTTTTAAAAGAACATTCAATTTCATAAAGCAGCCATTAGATTTAACTTACATAAATATTTAAAAATTTGTTTCTTTCGGTAATAAATACAAAAAATATATATGATTCTGTTAATTAAAAAAAAAAAATCGGAAAATTAGGAACCCTACTCCAAATACAAAACATTGTCTTAGCGCTATGAATGGAATAATTTACCTGATTTACTCCGTTTGAAAGTTTGAAATATGTCAGTTTGCGCTTAAGATTTCCGTTCCATTTTTTCTAGTTGTACATATAATCTGATTGAATAAAAATGCTTTCTGTAACGCTGAAGTCGCTTTTGTGACTGTCAAATCGGCTTTCGAGGTATATCGTTTATATGGCTCCCAACTTTCTCGCTTTTTCTTACTCCCTACGCCTTAACAGCTTAATAATAACAATTACACCACAAAATGTTTCTTAATTTTTTTTTGTGGTACGTACTGGTTAGTGTGTATGTATTCCTGTGCAGTTTTTTGTAGGTGAGGCTCCAGTTTTCCTTTCTGGTCTTTGTAAATCCTTTCATTTGTTGTAATAGTCTTTGGATTTTGCATTTTGATTCAGTTGGCATTTTGTTATCATGACTTTAGCTGGCTGGGAATTTAAAAAAATCTTGGGAGTTAGAGCAGTTGTGTGTCTAAAAAAATTTTTATAAAAATCTAATACGTTTGATTTAATATTTTTTTTTGTTTTTTTTTTTCACCCAAGAAAATGCGCAATTCTTATTCTGGTATTTAAAAGTTTCAAAGCGTAATGAAATTGATTTGAAATCCATAAAATGTGTGACATTTAATTAATACATTGTAAAAAAAATTAAAATTAAATTGTAACGTTAACGCCAAACTTAAGTTGCTAAAAGTATGAATACAATTCGCTTGCAAACATTGCCGCGCTAGGAAAATTGTTGGAATAACGTCGAATTAAAGGGGGGGAAAATAAACACAATTTCGTTTGCCAGTCGTCAATAAGTCATGAATGTCCAATTGCTCTACACAGAAAAAAATCTACCATTTATTTTTTTCGTATTTAAAACTTTAATCAAGTGAATTAATCGTTTACTTATATCCTTATATCAACAACATAACTGCAGAAAATGTTGTTAATATCAAACAATATTTAATTGATACTTTTACTGATGCAAATTTAATTAATTTTTTTAATAAATATTACAAATTTTTTAGTTAAAATAAATTTGTATTATTTTCTATGTAACAATCGTAATTATTTTATATTTCTATTATTAAATAATCACATTTTAAATTATTTACAAAATTTAAGTCAAAAACAAATTTTTTTTAACTTTTGTTAAGTTTCGAACTTTAAAAGAATTTTTGTTCGAAATTTTGGGTGGGGTTCGACCTGCTGGCGGACATCTTCGTGGGCTGCTGCCTTTTAACAGAAGCTGTGCACCATAAGGTTGGGACTAGGGATGTCAAACGGGAAATCCCGAATCCCGAAATATTTTAAAAATTAGAATCTTTTCATTACTATCGCAAAAGTTTTAAATATTAAAAATTATTTTTTCAAAAAAAGGTGTGTGTGAAACGGTAGCAAAGTTCTATGGTGAAATAAAATTTGTCTGTGGTAGAAAAATTTCATGTTTGTGCTGTGTGAAATTATAAAATTTTTGACAACGTAAAATGTTGACATAAAGAAAAGAACAACTGTTTGCTGACATTTCTTAACAGAAGTCTAAGTTGGCAAATTTTTTGGCGGCGGCGTTTTAGCTAAAAGTAGTCGGTACTGGATCACCAGGCAAAAGATTTAGTTATTTAAATGAAAAGATTATCTATTACAATTTGTTATTATTTTAAATACATATTTTTGTTATTATTATAAAAATATTTTAACTTCAAAAAGAAGGAGATTTGAAATTCGGGTGTATATTGCTTTTTTAATGTTTGTTACCGAATAGCTCCGCTGTGAACCGGTTTTTTTTTCCTTTTAGTAGGGCGTGTCAACAGATTGAACTTACAAAAAAATTTGAAAGCAAACGGTTCATTTGTCCCCGGAAACCCGTCAAGTGCGCTTTTTGAAATCATCGGACAACTAAAAGAATAAACCAATTTTTTAAATTAATAAACGTTTTCTGCACTAAACGGAAATTGCAAAACAATATACAATCCTTTAAAAGACCAAACAGTTGACGCTTTCCTGCATAAGACGATGTGAGTAGGCAATTCATAATCTATAATAATAACATTTTTGAAAAAATGTCAGTTGACTGGTTTCTGAAATAAACGATTCAATTTATAAACCCATATTCTAAACCGCGCCTGCGTTTAATAGGTTTTGCTAGCAGGTTGCAACTGTGAAAAAAATTTAAGGAATTTTTGTAGGTTGCATATATGGCTTTTACAAAATTTCTGCATTTTTTTAATTTTTGACTTTTCTGCTAGCTTTTATTCTCTTCTGGTTTGACCCATAAACAGATATTTTATGCTTTTTAAACTTTTAGGAAATTTATCATTTATATTACTTTTTTTCAAATCTTCGCGAATAGCGCGTTTTTACGTAACCAATATCCTAATAAATTGATTATGGGATTAATCATCTAACAAACATTATTTATCCTGGAGGATAATTCCTGACAGTCGTGATCGAATAATTTTTCAATTCGAAAGCAATTTTGTTTTTTATTCTTTCAGTCAATACTGAACTAATCGAAATTGTTTTTTTAGTGTTTGAAAACTCAAATAAATGCTTTACAAAACTGAAAAATAATTTCAACACGTTCAGATCGTCTCAAATAATTAAAAATAAAAATGCTTTTGAATCGGAGAAGTATTCGATCACGACTGCCAGAAGAAGCCCCCTGTTTTTTATTTAGATTACCTCTCAGCCAGTGTTACCAGATCTTAAAATTTTTTACAGCTAAATCTAGAATTAGACATGGCCAAAAAATGCTAAAAAATATTTTGAAAAATGCTAATAATAATGCTAACTTTTTTTTAAAAGATTTTTGTTAAAAAATGATTACCAGAGTATAAAATTTTAAAGAAAAAAAATACATTTTAGTATCGTATTTTTAAGCGAAATTGAAATAAATGGTTATATTTGAACAAACGGGTAGATTTGGGTAAAACATCAGATACATAAATATATGTAGCACAAGTATTTGAGATTAAATTTTTAATTGAGGGGACCCGCAAACCTCTGATATAAAATTGTAATTTCTATTCTATACAAAATTACTTATATCATTTAATTTCTTATAGCCTAAGAAAGTTGAAGTTTTAAAATTATTTTTTCAGCATTTTAGAGAAAAAAATTTTTCAACCATTTACTTTATAGAATTTTTATCTAAATATAAACTGAAATTTCCTTCTACTTTAATGTCGTTATATCAAAGGGAAAATTGTTTTTACAATCAACATGATGAGGGAATTTCTAATATTCTCTTTCTTAATATAAGAATTATTTATTTTCATACGAAATTTTATTTTGGTTACAACTATTTTTAGTCAAAATTTATTATAATTAATAAAAAAAATTAAGTAAAATCAATAATTTTTAAATCCAAATTTTTAAAATTAATAATCAACATTTTTTATTTTTCGAATTTATTCTATGAGTTAAATTTCAGTTATGTATTTTATAAAGCTTTTTGTAATAGTTCCACTCCTTAAATTTTTTAGGAAAAAATGTTGAATATAATAAAATTGCTTATGAAAAGAAATAATTCCCAATATCTATTTGTTAAAATTAGTAATCCTTAAAAAAACTAAAAACATTTCCTAAAAATGCTAAATAAAATGCCAAGTTCTAAATAAAAATTTTTAATGCTAAATTTAGCTGTAAAAATGCCAAAATGGCCACACTGCTCACAATCGAATATATTTCCATGTTATTGCGATCGGTTTCTTCCATTTGCACTTTTATAAAATTGTTTTTGCCTTGGCAATATACCAAAATGCTTGTATTGTAAATGTAATTAGAGTTCTGTAGTATATTACTGAATTTTAAATTTATGTTTTTAAAATAAAAGTCTTTTACTTTTATAAGACACTGATGTCAACATGCACAAATTATAATAACAAAAACGTTATGAATAAAAAAAAATTTAATATGTAACTATTTTTGATAAAAAATTCAAAACTTAAATTCGGCGGCGGCTTAGAGGCGAGTTTGGGCTGTACAACCTGCGTGTGTGTTGGTATGATAATTGTGTAGTTGTCAAAAATTTCTTCGCTAAAGTCAAAATTTTTACTAGCCCCCTGGGTTAGTGAAATTTTATTTACCTCATAAGTGTCAAAATTTTACTTTCATGAGTACTTTGCTACCGTTTCACACACACCCAAAACAATAATAAAGAAGTGTTCTTTTGTGAAAATCTAGTTTTCGCTAAAGTTATTTTTTTGTTGATACTATATAATATAAAATATAAATAAAAAATTTTTAGTTTTTCTTTCAAATTTCTTGTTTCCAACATTAAAAGCTAATAAAAAAAATATAACAAAAACAAAAATTAAATTTAAAATTGTTAATTTTATAATTAAGAATTTTAAAATTCGTTTAAATATCAAGAAAACACTTAATTGTACTTATTTAGAGTTTTAAAGTATATATGCAATTTTCGAAATTATATTCGAATTTTCGAGTACAAACTAATAGGTATTTTTTGTTAACAGCTAATGTAAAGTGACAAGAAAAATTATTTTTCGTGTAAAATTTTTTTTCGAAATTATATTAAAATTTTCGAACATTCGCTAAAAGTAATTTTTTTAAGAGCAACTTTAAATAATGAAGAAAGACGGTTTTAAATTGGGTTTCCCTAAGATATTTTTTTTCGAATATTGAAAATAAAAGAAAATGGAAAAACGTTTTTATTTTATACAAAACAAAAAAAAAGGCATGTAACATTTTTATGATGAAATGGAATTTTGGAATTTCGAAAATTAAAAACTTTTTTTCCTTTTTTATACAAATTACACAAATTTATAAAAATAAACAAGCAAAAACAAATTAGTAATTCGAAAAAAAAGCAAGTCGATTTTTTGAATGTATTCTACAATGCAACCGTGTAGCATTTTACAATGGTATCTGTCCCGAAATGCACCAAAAGTGTAATCAATGCGTACACAATAATCAAACTGTGCATTATAAAGGTTGGTGATACTTTTTTGACTTTGATGTTTTGAAATTCAGCCACATCTCTTTTTTCAATTAACGAATTAATAATAACTATTGAAACCCGAGTACATAAGTCGAAAATAATTCTACAATAAAAAAATGAAAGCAAACAATTCAAGCACAAATCAAATTAAAATATTAAAAAGAAAATGATCTTAAATCGTTTTCTTTTGAATTTTAAAACTTTCGATAAATTAAAAAAAAAATAATATATCATCGAAAATCTTTTAAGGTTTGATCCGACCTACGATTTACGTGTCGAAAAATATTAATATCACTAAAGATAATTTTCAAAGTAATTTTAAATGCAATTTAAATGTAATTATCAATTATTTTCCAAATGCGATTTCTTTATAGCAATTTTTTGAATATTTTCTCTTCATTTAAAACCAAGTTGAAAATCTAATCTACCCGGACTTTATGTTCATGAAACATTAATCATTGTGTAAAGAGTGATGAAAATGTTTTGTGATTGATTTGACATTAGAAACTAAAGAAAATAAATTCTTTAAGCATTACTAAACTGTTTAAAATAGCTTAAGACACAAAAACTGTTTGAAAACTGGAAAATATACATATACAAACATTAGGGGTATTCAAATATAACTAGAAAAAATATTTAATATAGAAATATTTCTTCTTGATTTATCTCTTCATTTGACAGCACAAAAAAAAAATCTGCTAATAAAACTCATTTTCATTCTCAAGCGGTAAAAGCAACAAATACTGCAACAAAAACTTGCGACAGCTATCCACATGCAACATTAACATCATGATGAACCAATGTCAGTATTTAAAATATTTCTTTATGAAATCTTCATTCCCCCTTCCGCCAGTTTCTCGGTGTCTTTATTTATTTAACATTTTCTATTTGTTTAGTGTTTTTAACGATTAATTTGTTTCTCGCGTTATTTGTTTTGTATTTTTCCATTATTTTCATTCATTAAAAAAAAAAAAGTGAAAAACCGAAATGGAAAAGCAAATTTCCATTACATTGGAAAAAAATGTTTGTATGTATATAATGGTTTGCCATACACGCGTTGCTTTTTTAAAAACATGTTCCTATTTAAAATTTGCAACGAATGTTGGGCAGATGTAAAAGTAATTTCAGTTTAAAATGAGAATGCGAAGGACTTCTAGAATGTTTTTTTTTAAAGCATAGTGAGTTCTTCTATCACAGGCATGACAGTGGGAGTTTTAAAATTAAAGAAATTTGCTTTTAGAATGGTACTATATTTTGGGCTACTTTGAAACTCAATTGCTGATCGTAAAATAGTTTTTAGTGGCTAGGCTTTTTTTGGCTTAGCGAGTTCGTTGATAAGCAAAATTGCCGTATATGGAGTAAGACCAGTCCACACTGGCCCTACAGACTCCATTACATTCAAAAAAAAAAAAAAAAATACACCGTTTGCTGCGGTTAACACGCAGGCTGCATCTTCGAACCTTATTTCTGCAAAAACTAAGCTGGAGCTCGCGTTACAGTCAATGGTGATCGCTACCGCTCCATAATCAATGATTTTTTGTTTAAAAATATGATTGACATTAATGTGGGATACTGGATGGCGCTAGATGCCATATTGCGACCGCAACCATCAGCTTATTGAAAACAGAATTTGACGATAAGTTTAATTCGAGAAATTGATTTGTCTATTGGCCTTCAAGGTCCTGCAATTTGACACCTCGATTGTTTTCTGTGGGGCTACATAATGACACTGCTTTGTGGTGATAAACCAGCAACAATTGAAGCCGTATATTACGTGTTTGTCATGATATACGGCCAGCAATGCTAGAAAAAGTGGCCCAAAACTGGACGTCCTGATGCCCTTCGTCAAAAAAAAAGCAAAAAAAAAACCTCGATAGCCGATCATTTTTAAATGTTAATTTTGAATTATTTTTTTTTTGTTTTTTTTTTTGCAATTTTAAGTTCTATCGGCAACCCTTACCAACTTTTCCAACCCTGTATTATTATCATATGTGTTTCATATGGATCGCATAAGTAGGGACTAGATCGTTCTAATAAACCGTTAAGAAGCCTCTTGCTAGCATAATAGATCTAATGTATAACCTTTTTAATGGTCCTAACAAAGTCTTTAGTTTCTATCATTAGAAACAGATTTCCTTTCAAATACAGCTATAAAATTGGTGCTCTTAGAAGGGATTTAAAAAGGTCGTCTCGATTTTTACAATAAGTTATTGGGAAAGGTCAGACAATAAAGATGGGAGTAAAACAAGAAGTAATAAATTTCGGCTAAAATGTTTGCATTAAAAAATTCTGTAATATTTACATCTTTAATCGGAAACCCTGTAGCAATAAAAACATCGACGATTGCTTGATTTCAATGCCATATTTAAGATAATTTTTTTAGACGATGTCTATTTTGTCCTGCAGAATGATATTCGGAATTTCGGAATTTTATTCAAATTTGATGTCTAGTCAGAGATTTTTCGTTGGTTGTGAGTATAAAGCCGAAGCGATGAAACATGTGAAACTGAACCTAATATCTCCGAATTTAAACCACCGAAATTAAGGCTATCAGATGGATTGGAACAAATTTCTAATTCAGTTCTTAATAAACAAATACAATTTGTTAAGGAATTTTCAAACTTTATGGAGATTAAATAAGAGAAGGCTTAGAGCCTATATGTTTTCTCCTAAATTTACTTTTATTATGGTCGTTAGTGCAGCAAAACCATTTGAATGATCATTTCCTCCAGCTGCTGAGTTAACAGATATGAATAAGATCGTTCAGACTATCGAACTTGATTTTTAACGTCGATCAAAATTGGCGTTTCCCGATTAACGATTAAACCGGTTAATATCAGTCGATTAACCGATTAACCGTTGTGACAAAATTTTTAACTTTTTGTAGTATTATAACATATTTTTTTGTGCTTTCAATTATTTTTTTCATCTCATATACAAAACATTTTTTCATACAAACGAAGAAGATATTCATTCAGTGAATTACATTTTAAATAACTGTTTGCTGTCAACAGCTTCTTGTTTCACGTACTTTTTATATGTATGAGTTCAGTTATTTGTTTCTTTTCATATCTTCTCATATCAAGCTTTTAACAGAATTAACCAAACCAATTAGAAGTGTTAAAAATTTAAAAAAATTAAAACTGGACTCTGATGAAATAATGAAAGAAAATACAGGAAAAGTACTGACAAATATTCTGTATTAGTGGTTGCTTTTGATTTCTTCAACATCTACAATAAATGAAAGTTTTTTCAAAGTCAAGTTTTATCCAAACTAGAGAAAATAAACGCTTGAATTCTAAACAATTAAACAAATTTATTTTTATAAAAGATTATTTTATAAGATCTTTAACTACTGAAATAACTAATAAAATTATCTTACAGTTAATATTTTAATTAATACATAATATGTATTAATTAAAATATATGTATTACATATTTATGAATTATTCTATTATTTGTTCCTTTTAGTTCAAGAATTGTTTGTTTGTTATGTTATTGGTTTTTTTAGAATTAACTCCATATAATAAATGATTTATGCATTTTTATGTATTGAAATTACTTGATTTATAAAAAATTTGTTAATCGATTAACCGGATCAAAACAATATTAACCGATTTAACAAAAACCTCTGTTAATTAATCGAGCGATTAACCGATTAAATGAATACCCTAGAAAACACCATTGATTAAGAACCATACAATTATTAGTGGTAAACAAATTATTGTTATTGTTTAGCCAAACATGTTCGAATACAACCAGGCTGACGGCTATGTATCGAGTGCTAAAGTAAAACATGACTCGCAAATATACCAGATAACTCCGAAAAATTTTCGAAATTACTTTTGCCCCTACCTTATAAATTAATTTTGTGCACTTTTTTTTATACTTAATTTCACTTTAATTTCACTAATGATACTCACTCACAAGTCATTGTTGCTCGAATGCAGTTCGGTTTGCTTTGCTATTCACTTGGGTTGTGTTGGGCTGGCAGAAGGCGGAGAGGGACGACTACGTAAGTGCCAAGTTTTGCGAGCTTAGTTTGGTGTGGCATGGCTAAATGGTTGGCTCTTCAAACCTTATTTCCATTTCGTATTTGCTTGCAAATGTTTCAGTTTGTTTTGTTGCTGCAAAAAATATTTACATCGACTTTAGCAGAAGAAATGAACTGAAACTTAAATCTTTAAAGTGAAATTGAAATAAAATTAAATGTAATTGTTTATTAAATGCGTGCTTTGGCAATTGGTTTAGACTTTAGGTATCTGTAAATATTAAATTTAAGTAAAAATTATTTATAAATTGCAGGCCAAAAAATTAAATTGAATTATGGTAAAAATAATTTTTTGGAAGCACTTAAACAGTTAAAAGCGTGGGAAACATATTTTTTTATTATTTAAATCGACTTATTTTTAAATACGATTTGGCTAATTTCGGAACACAATTGGGTCGGGTCGTACGTCGTTAGAATGTTGGAAGTAACGCTGTCAATTCCTAAAAACTAATTGACCCAAAAAAATATTGACCCACAATTCCGGCGTAAACGTATTTCTTTTGAAGATATTACTAGAAAAGTCTGACTTTGTTGTTTCTTTTAAATTGTTTTCAAATATTCAATTTGAAAACGCAAAAATAATTTCATTTTATTTATGTGCTTCATTTTTCTTTTTCAATGAGAATACGGTCGCAGCCTGTGTATAAAATATAATAAGATCTGCATGTTTTGGAGTACGCCGTAGATACTAGGATATTCATTTAATCGGGCTTTTGCTTTAATCGGTTAATCGCTCGCTTAATTAATCGAGGTTTTGGTTTAATCGGTAAATAATCGGTTAATTTTGTAAATTAATCGGTTAACCGATTAATAAAGTTTTATTTTATAAATTAAGTAATTTCAAATAAAAATGCACAATTTATTTATTATTTGGAGTTTATTAGCAAAAAAAAAAAAAAAAAAAAAAAAAGCAATAACATGACAAACATAACAATTCTTGAACTAAAACGAGTAAACAAAAAAATAATACGTCAATATTAAAAACATATTTTTTAGCTAATGCATATTATGTATTAATTAAAAAATGAACTCTGAGATCATTATATTAGTTATTTCAATAGTTTAAGGAGATCTTATAATATAATCTTTAAGACAAATAATTTGCAGTGAATGTTAAGGATTTAAGCGATTCTTTTCTTTAGTGTTGATAAAACTTGACTTGGAAAAAAGTCTTTGATTTATCGTAGATGTTGGAGAAATCGAAAGCAACCCATAATACAGAATATCTTATTTCTCAGTCCGTTTCTTGGATTTCTCGTATGAACATATAAAAATTCCATTATGCCATTTGTTTCGCTTAATTCTGTTAAAATATAGATATGTGAAGAATCAACTAAATACACACAGTACTTTTCGTTTATATGTAGTCGCTACCGTTTTTAGTCACATTAGAGATATAGTCCATTTTATCTTTATTTGCTGCCGCCTTAAGTAAATTTATTAAAAAGTATTTACTTAATAGTCTATTTAGTGATAGAAGCACAGTTGATATATATTAGCAAGTATTAGCATTATCGTCACATTAGCAACATGTACCAAATTGATTTTAGTTTTCGAAGACACAAACCATATAAAATTAGTTTTCGTCTATCAGGGATGAATTATTTTCTTATTATTTTAGCTACCTTTTTATACAATATGCAACTCTGTTGCAAAACCATTAGGCCGCTGTCGGTGTAATAAATATGATTTTTTTTGTTTTTTATATTCACGTAAATTTATAATATTCGAATTCGATTATATGACTCATAGTGGCATATGAAAACATATGTTAATGAGGCTTATAGTCACATTAGCGATATAGCCCAGGGATGTTAAAGTTGGTACAATTCTACTTTTTTTTGTACATTTTGACCTTCTAAAGTACCGTGGTACTACCGTGACTCATTTGGTACAATTTAAAAACTTGTCATAGTTCCCCCTTTTTGAATTTTTTGTATTGCACACAAATTATTGAGTCCTTTTTATTGCATTTTTGTTGTACAACAACATAGAGCACTTTTGCAATGTGGCAAGTTTTAGGCAGACATACAAAGTATGTTGGTAAGGGGGACGCGTATAGTTGCGAACAAACTATACTTTTTTCCTCTCTCGCACAGTGGCCGAAATACTCAATCTAGCGTCGCTTTAGCGAAATTTTAAAATTAAGAATTCGGCAAGCTTTATTTTTTTTTTTTAAATTTAAAGTTCAACGGATTTTTTCTGTTTTGTTTTGTTCCTAATATTCGCACAGCTGTGTGCATTCAAACTTAACACATGTTTCAGCATGTGCAATAACTATTTTTAAGCTTTTTTCAACTGCAATTTTGTTGACAGCAAAAAATTAAATATTTAATTTTTTAATAAGATTTTCGATTTCATTTTAATTAAAAGGTATATTTAACATCCTTAATATAGCCCATGACTTGGCTGCAACTAAAGGATGTGTCTATAAGCGAAAAGTACTGTACATATTAAAAGTACCTAAAACAAAAAGCTGTTGACAGCAAACACTTTTGAATACATTCTTTGTTTGTATGAAAAAATATTTTCTAAACACATACCTTTTGTATATGAGACATAGTTTTGTCTAATTAAAAACATAAAAAATATGTTTTAATACTACAAATAGTTTAAAATTTTGTTACATCGGTTAATCTACTGAAATTAACCGGTTTTATCGTAATCGAAAATGGCCAATTTTAAATTAACCGATCGGTTAATCGGGTAGTAATTAATCGGCATAAAAGCAAACATATTCAGCATAGAAGACAACTAGATCAGAAAGAGAGGAGAAAAACATCTAACAAAAAATTTAAAAAAAATCTAACTGCCAATTTCACGATGTCGAAAGAACGCTTTCATTCGCACAATTACATATAAATCCAAAACAAATTCTCAGAAATTTAAGGACTCCCTTCTCTCCCATTTCTATATTGTGTGTAATGAGTTCCCCTAACGATTTTTCCATATTTTCGAACTTCCATTAAGTTTGCATTTGAAAATTCTGAAAATAGGATACTTTTTTAAAAAAAAATTTTCTGATTTTCCAAAATGATTTAAGATATACCACTTAAAGAGTCCTAAAGAGGACCCATCGCAACACTATTTCTATATATGTAATGTGTTGTGAGTAACATTCCTTAATTGTCCAAATTGGTCACTAAACTCTACAGAATTTTCTCCATTTCAGTAGCACTATTAAATGAAATGTTAACAGCAAACAGTGTGCTGTTAGAAAATTGTGGTGTATGTCTCTGCTACTAAATTACGTACACACATATTTATCTTCACATGCATTGATTTATAATATCGGGTGGTTCATCGTGAGGTTTCATTTATAATATAAAATAAAACAAATAAATTTGAAAGTGAACTTAAAATTTTAATTATTGCATTTACTGTTTGAAAATGATATAATTAAAATGTTGGCCATAGCCACACCTGAGGTGGTCCATTCGGAATGTCCAATTTTGGGCGACTCGTTCAAGTATAGCGACTGGTATTTCGCGAATAAAACGAGGAGTCAATCGTAGCTGGCTTATTCCTGACGACCTCAGACTGTACATATATCCAGAGAAAATAGTCCAAAGGTGTGATATTGCACAATCTAGGTGGCCAATTAACCGTAGCGAAACGTAAAATTAAGGGCTCAGCAAAATGATTTCTCAACAAGATCATTGTTTCACGCGTTGTATTGATCGTGCAATCTTGGTTGAAACCAGAGTTCTCCAAGACCATGCACTTGAATTACAAGAAGCATACACAGAAAAATTTGTTCACCAATTAAAGCATTAATCCAAAATAAAATCAGTTTTAAATAAAAATTTAATCAAGTGAATTAAACATTTAATCAAGTGAATTAACCGTGTAATCAAGTGAATTAAACGTACCATCAAGTAATGTAAACGTTTAA
This sequence comes from Pollenia amentaria, assembly GCA_943735925.1. Lineage (NCBI taxonomy): Eukaryota > Metazoa > Arthropoda > Insecta > Diptera > Polleniidae > Pollenia > Pollenia amentaria. Next base: position 18,770,893 of record OX031010.1, on the reverse strand, counting down.
TTGATACTATCATTTTGCTTAGTTGTTCAAATATAATAAATTGTTTAGTAAATATTACAAATTTTTAATTGCAATCAACTTTTATTTTTCTGTGCATAGTCCGTAACGTTCTGATTTTTCTCATTTTTGAAGAAATATGGATCAATGATTCCACTAGGCCAATAACCACACCATACCATTGTTTCTAATGGATGTAATGGTAGCTCTTTGGACTCTTCGGGCTGCTCATCAGCCTAAATATGACAATTTTGTTCATCACTGAACAAAATTTCACGATAAAACGCCGGATTTTCATTAAGTTTTTCTAGAGCTCATTCACTGAAAATAAGATGCAAAACGATACTGAACAAAGACTTGCCAAACGATCCTGTCAAACGTCTACGAGTCACGCGTGATTTGTAAAAAAGCATATTGAAAATAATACCACACCATGAATCACCCTTTAAGAACTGCGAGAATTTGATTATATATATTTTTAATAATTTTTAATTTTTGTTAATTTTTAAAATTGCTTACTTTCCTGTTCCTTGTTTTTTTTTTTTTTTTTATTTATAACTGTTCTCCATTAAATGTCAAAATATAAAAAGTATTTAACATCATCATCAAACAATCCCATTTAGTTTATTTTTTTCTAAAATTAGAAAACTATATTGTAATATTTAAATTTTATTTATACATTTGACATATCTCCATTAAAATTTTGCATGAATTTCCTAAAACATGTATGTACTTATGTATAACAAATATAACTGACAACTGTCAAATACATTAACTTAACTATGACATTGGAAAAGTAAAGCAAAAAAGAAAAACACCAAGAGATTTGAAATCTACAAAGAATGAATTGAACAAGTGGTAAAATAAAAGACAACCAACTTCAATTAAATAAACAAAAAAAATGATTCGTAATATAAACATGTACCAAAAAATATTCTACCTTGAAAAAAATGTGCTGCATTGGTTTGGATGGGATCAAATTAGAACACTGAAATGGGTTGATAGGACCCATGCAATGATCCTGGGCTTCAATTATAATGACCTCTGAAGGAGTTGCAAGAATAAAGGGATGTAAGAGACGATACTGCACTTTCTATGCTGATGCACTCATTTTAGTGATAAGGTATTTGGGAGACAAGAATTGCCCTGTCCTGATGCTCTTTCTGAGTTGGGATTTTTAATCTTCTTTTTAGTAGAAAATAAAAAAAGTTGAAGGCTGCAGTCAATATCTCAGAGTTTAACAAAGGCACCGCCATATGGACCCAACTTTTAACTTAAAAAAATGTTTAAATATGACATAAGATATGCCCTTTTTAAAGACTAGTTGGTCCTTTTAAACCCCATGACATACAGCAAGTTTTCTTGTTCACAAATTAAGTAACATTAAAAAAATATCAAACGAAATGTGTAACAACAAAGTTGTATTTTGCTTCAAAAAACATTAAAGTATGACAAGTTAGTGTACTGTTGCCGTACTTTTCAATGAACAGTACACATACTCATTCTATACAAAAATACCAAATAAATAAAAAAAAATTTTGTGTTTGTGAAATTGCACTTCATCAAAATACGGTGCACAACGATTGAGAGCTGATGAACACAAATACTTAAAAAAAACATTACGATAATGTTTTAGCACGCATGTTCCGTACTTTAATACCGTGTTCAGATATGCACCTTAATTGAGTTTTGCGCAATAAATGGCATTATTAAGCTCAATTGTCCATATAAAATTTCAATATAGTTATTGTTCAATTTATAAGAAGTTGTTATAATAGTGAGTAAAATTAAAATGCAACACTGTAACAAGTGCGTTTAGTGAGCAAAACACAACTCAGTAAACAAAGGGTTTTGCCATTGGGCAACTGAAATGCCAACAAAACAAAGGTCCATCCATTAGGTCTGTGCAAGAAGCCAGATGTTTATTCCTTAAAGATGTCAAAACTTGTTTACATTTTGCTTATATATGTACATTTCAGATAACGTTTTTGGTTTTTTGCCACACATACACTTTTTCACACTGTCGAACGCTAATTGAGTTAGCTTAATTGTGTTTGTGTGAACAGAAAGATAATTTTGTCAATAAACCGAAAATTAAAACTAAAAAAAAAAAAATTTATTTCTGAACACCATATACTGCGACCTCTTTTACGTGCAATATTATTTATAAAAAAAAAAACCAAATGCAGCGAAGATATGGTCAGCACATTTTAAAACAACCAAACATAAAACATACGCTAACATTGGCTTAGTATTTGTGTTTGTCAGCTTGAAATTGTTGTAAATTTTAAAATTTTTAATTTTTTTAAAATTGGTATAAAGAAAATCATCTTCTTTTTTAAATTTTTAAAAAACCCAGTTTTTTAAAATTTTTTTTTTTTTTGTTATTGTTGATGAGCTCTTGCAATAAAATCTTGTTAAGCGATTTTTAAACAACAATTTAGACAGATTTCAGCCAGTTTTTATCTCAAATTTAATCATTTTGTATGGTGCAGAGTTGGCAACACTGGGACCAATTCAGTAGTTCTTTAGAAGCTGAAAAATAAATAAAAGTCACAACTGATTTTGGTCAATACTTTGAAAAAAATAAAGCCAAATTTAAAAATAATAAAAACTGCGAAAACTTTTTTTGGGCAACCAATAAATTTGCTACAATATTTCAACCTTAAAACTTTTGCTATTGAAAATTATTTGAGATTCAGTATTGCATCACTGTATTGATTTTATTTTTCATCTTTAAAAAAAATATTAAACCCTAAATAATTGACATTTATAAAACGAACATAAGCTGTTAGATGACAAGTATTAAATAACATAAAACCTCTAATAAAACTATTACAAAAAATTTTGCTTTAAATTAAATTGCTAAAATTATATTTTATATTATAAAAAAATATTTTGCTAATAAAATACCAAACTCATCAACAAATCGCACGATGTGTCAACTGTCAGTCATTTTTAATAATAAGAATAACACACCATGGCAATTTATTTCCCATAGAATTAAATGTAGAAAAATTAAGAAAAAAAAAGTAAGAGAAAAACTAAAAAAAAAATTCATAGAACGAGTTTTAAATAAAACAGGGCAACTAAATAAATATCCCTCAAGGTATTAATTTATTAAATTTTTTTTTTTAATATTTGCTATTAAATAAAAAAACGAAGGAAAAAATTTCAAAAGTAAAAAAGCTGCTTTTAACTACTTTTTAAATAAAAACTAAAATAATGACTAACTGATGAACAAACAATTCAAATGTCTGACACATTTCAGAGTGTTTTGCCTCTTTACTTCAACACTTACATATGTATAACTAAAATAAAAAAAAAATAATCATACAAAATAAAACAACTCTGTTTGCACAGATAATGCACCTATGAATTACTAACAACAGTTACAATAATTAAACTTATTTTGCTTGAGTGCAAAAAATTACAATACCAACAACTACAATTTGTTTTGAAAGAGTGTGGTTGGGAAGGAAAGGGAGTTAAAATAATTCAACAGCAATAGCCAGAACATATGAGTCAAAGTGTGACACGACAATGAAGTGAAAATTTGCAAAAATAAACATCTTCGTTATTCGCTGCCACCCGAGTGACGATGAATAACAAGAGCAACAAACGAGTCAGAACAAAATTGTAAACAAATATGTATACAGTAAAACTTTAATATAACGAATCTGTAGGGGATCGAAAAAATACTTTGTTATGTGTATCAGTGCAACCTTGGTATAATAAAATTTGAAGAAATGAAAAAAAAATAATTATAACTATAAGCCCTACCCACAATATTGTGCAAATAGTCTTGCATCGTAGCATTTGCTAAATGTTTAAGAATATTTCTACTCTACACCAGCAAAATATACAGCAATGCACTTGCTTCTCTTTCGTTAATATGCAACACTGAAGACCACGGTTGTTAGATTTGACGATTTATCGTTATTGTGACGATTTTTTGGTTAAATAATTGGACTATTGACGATTTGACGACTTATGCCCTAAATTAGACGATTTTGCAAATGACAAATATTTTACAAATTAACAAAAGTTTTTAATAGAACTACACGTTTTATTTCGGCTTCTAAGATATTTTCATTTATTTAACTGGCAGTAATTTAAATGTCTTAAGCTTCGTACAGACGATGATCAGATCTTACAATAATGTTATGTCTGACAATGTGGTGACAATATACTGCCAAAGAAAAATTGCCACCAAAAGTCAGTTACGTTACAAAAATTAGAGTTTTTGCTGGAAATGCCCATATATGCGCACAGATATATGGGCATTTCCAAGCACTAACCACTTAACTCAAATTCGGCAACTGCTCAGCAAAGCATTTTTAAATTTAAAACCCATTGCCCAAAATCAGGGAATTAATTTTGAGGTCATATTTGTAGACTCTGTGTAATCAATTTCACAATATTTAATTTTTTAACTAAATTTTTAATAAAACAGCAATTAGATAAGGAGAAGTAAAAAGTAATATGTCAAATTTGCCCTAACTCGACTTTAACTGTTATTGCTTGTGGGCACAGATATCAAGAGAAGAGCAAAAAATACTGTCCCCATATAGTGAATGGACAAAACTAGAGTTCTTATCGCAGAACGACAAAATCAACTATACTGATAGTTAAAAAAAATTTTAAGTTTGAGAAAAATCACTGCAAGGATATGTCTACCTCCCATACATCCTGAATTAAAAATTTCGATTTTAATCCACAATTTATATCAGAATGTAGCAAAAATAATTATTACTTCAGCACTTGTAAAAAAATTTAGACTTCTTTGTTTTGATAACCAAACTCAAAAATTTGGCTTTCTTCTGACTTCGTTGTATAGAGGAATTTGAACAAATTCTTCGCATATAGAGGGTTTAAAGCTCATAATTTCTTCCTTATAGCTATAAAGCATTTTTGTATAAAAAACTACACAGAAAAAAATATTGCCCCAATTAAAGCATTAATCAATATTAATTAAAAATGTAATCAACTGAATTAAGCGTTTAATCAAGTTAATTAGACGTTTAATCAAGTGAATTAAACGTTTAATTGTTACTATTAATTTGGTTCCTGGTGAAAATTAATATTATCAATAAAACGTTGAATTCACTTGAGTATTTGTTTAATTCACTAGATTACGCGTTTAATTCATTTGATAAAATTTTTAATTAAAACTGATTTTATTAATTAATTCATTTATTAATGATGTGCTAATAATCCCAATTTATGATAAAAAAACACTGAAATTTATTGTTGTGGGAAAGCTAGTTTCTATGCGCATTTCGCTGGTTGCTTAGGCCAGCTCGTCAGGAAACTTTTTCCAAATACTTTAGAAAAGCTAAAAATATTATACAAGTAAGACCATAAAGTGAATAAGAATTTTAAACACTCAGCTCTTACTTGTAACAATATCAAAGCTTCAACAAAGACACAACAATAAATAGTGAATTTTTTATTTCTTACATTCCCCTACAATTGGCTGGGTTTTTTCCAACACGAATTGTAGTTGTAAGAGGATAGAAAAAAACAAAATTAAAAAAACAAGTTGCTAAATAAAGCAGCTTGCCATTTCAGTTTTTTGTTTGCCGGGCACATGCAAATTTATTATCAAAAATTATTTTCGGGAATGAAATATTTATTAATTAATTCATTTATTAATGATGTGCTAATAATCCCAATTTATGATAAAAAACACTGAAATTTATTGTTGTGGGAAAGCTAGTTTCTATGCGCATTTCGCTGGTTGCTTAGGCGAGCTTGCACATCATTAATAAATGAATTAATTAATAAATATTTCATTACCGAAAATAATTTTTGATAAAACTGATTTTATTTTTGATAAATTGCTTGATTGGGGCAAAAAAATTTTCTGTGTATGCAATTAAGAGGATTTTTTCAGGGGACTTGGCATAGAACTTTTTATATTGAGTTTTTCCTCATACCGAAGTTCGTTATACTGAAGTTTCACTGTATATTTATATTCCTATACACTGAGTGACAAAAAAAGATACCGATGTATGTTTGTACAAAATAGGTATGGAAGCGTATGCTTATTTTTGAGTAATGAAATCCAAATTCTGTTATTTTGCTAACTGCTAATATGGGTCTAAATCAAGCATGGAAAGTTTAGTTATATGGTACTTCTTTTAGATAGGAAATATGGCAATCGTCTCATAACGTAAAAAGTACCATTTCCTAATTAAACATTTTTTACACAAGATTTTTAAAACGTTAATTTGGGATGATGAAAGGTATACAATAAAGCTGTTAATTTTTATGGGAAATGGGCTAGGCATTAATTAAGATTTTTTTTGGTATACGTGCATTGAAAAGCCATCCGTACTAAAATCAAGCCGAAGCGGTGTCAATAGTACGGTAAGTACGGATTTTCTTCAATCAAGTACTGAATGCTTGACCAAAGATATAGAGAATAGTTTTATTTACTTGCCCGTTGCACATGTTTGTTGCACTTTTGTTTCGCAATTTGTTTACAGAAGAATTCTCAACTACAAGACACCTGCAGCATGGCCGATATGGTTTTCGTAATAATTCAACTTTGAAATTTTTTGTATTTAGCTAAATATTTTTACAAATAGACTATGGGAATTATTGCTTCTTATTTAACTTTTTAAACATGAAAATAATCTGAATTTTTCTTTTTGTAGTGTTGTTTTTAATTTTTTTTTTGTAGTGTTGTTTTTATTTCTACGACACATTTTTACATGCGTATGCACGTATACGTGCGTATGCACGTATATCGGTTTTCGAAAGTTGTCCCATTTTGGATTCTTTAAAGTATTGTTTTAGTGTTATTCATACTTAAATTTTTAAGAACGACTCGTGCTAACTTGGAGGCCACACGATCAATTTTTGTCTTTCAATTCCTTTCATTCTGCTCTCACTCTCATTTTTTTACTAACACACTCACACTTTTTAAATTGATCACGAGATTGCTCTCAGTTTTAACTATCCATTTGTTTGGCAATTTTACGTTCAATTTAACAGCTGATTAAAAGTTTAGTGAGCAAATTTTTCGTTTGTCAGTATAAAATTGTTTTCTTGATGACATCTTGAAAGTAAATTGCTTAAAAATTGCGTGCAACCTACGTCACAGCTTTCAATTTATGTAAATTTTGACAAACAGTATATGTAAAAGACTATCAACAAAAAGTTGATCGTGTGGCCGCAGGGTAAAGTAAAAAGAAAACACATAAAATTTGAACGAGTTTTTTCTTTCTGTGTAGGGATTAATTGCTCCAGGCGGGGACAATAAAAGTAAGCGACTGGAATGTACGATTTAAATGGCTTATCGATGGACGATTTAAATGGCTTATCTTATATCCTGATGTCGAGCCAAATTTTTTAGAGAGGCTCCGGGATCTGTCTTATGAAGCTGGTGAAAAGCATGAAATTAAAAATAATTTTTTAACACAATTATATTCAAGAAAAAATCCGGTCAGTTTCTGTGGTGGCGTCCAGACTTGGAGCACATATAATCACACCGTACTTCAACTCATTTAATACTGGAATTTAAAACATCAGAAAAAATTTATTTAAGAAGTTGACAAAACATACCTAATTTATTTCAATTAAATATGATTCCAAAATTTATTAATTTTACTCTTCATTTATGTGCTAATAATTTATTGTTTTATTTAAACACACAAAAGTACATACGTTGTTATTTCTGCACTTATTTTATATGTGTCTTTTGATTATTTTTTTTTATTACAGTATGTATTTTTATTTGTAGAATTTATAGAAATATTATAGGTAGAATTAATAACGTTTTTGTAAAAAAAGAAAAAATCCCAACATGGGTTTTTTTTATCTGCACACACTTTAAAAATTTGTATCACTTAGACTTTTTTGTTCTTAATTTTTTTTTTTTCATTTAACTAAAAATATAAATTTTCATCAGCTTTTCGACTTGGTACTTTTTGTCTGCATATATTTATAAGTAAATTGGAGTAATTTTATCACTTGCTTCCTTAATTCACTTTAAAAAAAACTGCCAAAAATCCCGCATTAAATTCCTGGGAAAGCGGAAATTAAAAGCAATTGCATTTTCTGTGGAATCCCGTGACATGAATCCCAAGAGAACAATAAATCTAGCTTAAAATTCAAAAAAAATTAATACCGAGTCCAGAAATAAAATATATATGAAGTAGCTCTTTTGCTTTAAGGCAGGGGGACCGTAACAGTTATTCCTTATTTCACAAAAGTCAGATGATAACAGTTATTTCTTATTTTAATTTTTTTTCTTGAACAATAATTACAGTTACTTTTTGATTGTTATTTTCTCGATCAAAAATAACAAGTTTTTTTATTCTTTTTTTTTATTTTTTTTTAACAAAAATTTTTAACGTCTTTGGAAAAAGGTTTTCGACGATCTGGCCTAAGCAACTAGTGAAATGCGCATAGAAACTCGCTTTTCGTCATCAACAAATTTCAGTGTATTTATCAGAAATAAAAATTGGGAATTTAGCACGCCATAGAAAATTCTTATTCATAAAAAATAACAGTTATTTTTTTAAATGTACGTGTTTTAATAACTTAGTTTACTTTAAATATTTATTTTATTGTTCATAAGAATCCCAATTCTGATCATACATTTAAATTAGTATTTAAGCTTTAAATTTTAAATTCAGCTGGATTTTTATTACACCTAAATTTCTTAAGAGAATAACTTTTCTTCGCTCGAAAAATAACAATCAAAAAACTTGTTATTTTGGTTAAAGAAAAAAAAAAAATTAAAAATAAAAAAAATAACGGTTATTTATGATCGAAATAATATAAATCAGAATCTTAAAAATCAATATATATATTCAAATTTTTTTTTTTTTCGAATTTATTCTATGAGCTTTTTGTAATAGTTCTATTCTTGAAATTTTTAGGAATGACTTTATACACTACCAGCCTATTATCTTGTAGCTTATGAAAATAAATAATTTCCAGATTCTGAATATCAATATATTTTATGATAGAAAAGCTCATTAGGATATATATGGTATACATACTTGAATCAGTTCTCTATTTTTACTTTTACTTCTATATGCTTTTTTGTTTTAAAATTTCAAAATAACTCCTTTAAAGAAATACGGCCTTACTGAAAAAACGAAAAAAATATGCTGAAATTTCAATTCAAATTTTATTTAACGTGAATTTCTTCAAGTGGTTTTGGCACAACTGAAATGGGGAAATGTGAATCTATTGATTTTCAATATGTTTTATTATCCAGCGTTGACCAGTTACCACACCCAGAGAAAAAATATGTTTAAAAATGGTCACATTCAACAAAACTATTTCTAAAGAAAATCTTAAACATATTATGTTTAATTTAATCATACTTTTTTCACCGACAAACATTATGGTTAAATTTAAATCAAGAAGCCCAACTATATTATGGTTGCCTCCAAACATGTTTTCGATAATAATAACTAAAATATGTTCAACACTTATAATAGCATGGTTGGTTTTCAACCATAGCATGTTGCTCTTGGAAAAGAGTAAAATACTATTGTTATAATATGTTTTACATTTTTCTTTAAAAATAGTTTTGTTAAAGGTGACCATTTTTAAACATATTTTTTCTCTGGGTGTGGTATATGGTTGTCGGTGACAATAATATGGTTTAATTAAACATAATATGTTGAAAAATTTTCTTTAAAAATAGTTTTGTTAGAGGTGACCATTTTTAAACATATTTTTTCTCTGCGTGCAGTTTTAAACCGCTAATAATCTAGTATACAGTTTAATTGCACCATATTCGGAGCACTAGCTAAGCTTTAGTTAGCTATTTTTCTTTTAGTGTTAACTTTGGTTGTTTACCGTATTCTAAGTTCTGTGGTTAAAGGCTTGGATTGTCTTAATAAATCCATTTTTGTATCTCCAGCCACAATGCGATTTATATTCGACGTCTCTTGACTTCTTGGTGGCTTTGACTTCAATTTTCTTTTTATAGTCAAATAATTCCTTTTCACTTGTTTAAAATACCTCCATTTTCCTTTCCTTATCTTATGAGCGGAAACGTTGCTGGTTTTTTGTTTTGTTTTTTTTTTGTCACCCACTGTATTGAAATTGTAAATAAATAGTAAAATGTATACCTATTTTACTTAATATCATTTAAAATGAAGGGGAACAACAGAAAATTGCTAAAAACAATTACCAACAACATTAATATCCAGTTATTATTATTATTGTTGCTTATTAACCGGGAGGGGGGATGTCGGGGCACAAATTATTTTGATTATTTATTTTCCACACGCGACGTTCATAACGCATTATTTTACTCATTTATAACTTATTTTTCTCCTTTCCTGTTCATAATAGAAACATTTTTACACTATTATAACGGTAAATTTATAATATTTGGTTTTTACACATTGTGTGTAAATGTGGTTTCAATGTGTAAAACAATAACATGTGGATTAATAATAAACTTTACAAAATTTTTACTAAAAACTCAGAATATGGAATGAGCACTTTTGTGCAAAAATTATTATTTTAGAAAGAAATATTTGCCGTAACTCCGTTATTTTTGGGGCAATTACGAGAATTTTCACTATGTACCAGTATTCTACTAATTTTACTCAAGGTAAATGGAAAAGAATTAATTTCATAAATTATAAGTAAAGATTTATGTGTAAATGTTAGACATTAAAGGCACTCGTGATTTTTTACTCATGTCTCAGCCATTTGAGGACCATTTCCACCTTTGCGGATCATACAGTTATTCTTAGTTCGGATATGAACCTGCAAGTGGCTTCTAGTCAATTTAATGACTTTCTTACAGCCAATTTTTAGGTTTGATTTGAAATTATATTTAAAATTCAAATCAAACTTAATTTACCAATCTGGTACATTTAAATTCAATTTAAGTTTCCATGGTGTATAACTTAGTCATCGTCCAAATTTGCAATTTTTGTTGCTGCGATTTTTTAAATCTGCTTTGAAATTGCACTAGTGTCCATATTATGAAACTCTAGGGTTGCAATTTTTGTATTTTTATCTTGTTCTTTTTATGTTTAGTATATAAAAAGAAATGCACCTACAGCCAACTTCTTACCTCTCTCCTCAATAAACTCAAGAATTGCTGCAACAAGTCTAGACGATGACTCTGTGAGGTGGCCTCAATATCACAACAAGGCAACAACAAAGGGGAAAGCAATAACAGTCAGCTGTTGTTTGAGGCCACCTCGTAAATAAATACACTCTCTTATGATATTTTTTTTTTGCATATAGTAGTGCTACTCTACTTTTACCTTAATTTATATAAGACTTTTTAAATAACACTGAAAAAACTAAAATGTATTTAAATCAGTGTTCCAAAATAAACATTAAATATCGTTCCTTAAGGCCGTGTCAGATACAACTTCGTAGCGTTGTTCGACGTTTTTAACTTTGAAAGAAAAGGGTAAAGCAAAAGGTGTATGACATAATAAAAACTTTGACAACACTCAGGGATTGTTTGATTACCTTTAGAAGCGGTTGGTAAATTATACATCTAGTTATTTTTTGTAAAAAAAAGTTAAACATTATCTTAGAAGATTTATTGGAATTGAATTAATTTTGCAAAAAAACCAAATTATACAAGCTGATAATCAAGGCGCGCAAAAAAATGAGAGTTGCCTAACTTTTCACTTCGCTCTGCGTTAAAAGTACTTTATGTGACATGTTTCGTATAAGTATGTATGTTTCATCTTAGATTTCAAAGCGAAGTTGTAACTCAACGCGAAGCAAAAGTGTTATCTGACATGGCCTTTAGGGTTCGGTTCGGTAGATTTGTGGAAAACAGAAACGCTAATAGCGTTTGTGTAGTAAATCATTAAAAAATGTTTGTGATCATCGAACACAAAAATAATACTGTACTTATCCTGCTCAACAAAAAGATGAGAATATTTAATTGTGTTCTGTTGTTTTAACCACAAACTTCGTTGTGTTCGGCTCAGCACATTAATGTTTGTTCGTTTAAGTTGTGCGTCCTTTTGGCTGGTAAAAAAAAAACAAAAAATGTTTACAAAAATAAAATACATATACGAAAAAAGCAAAAAAAAACTACTACTAGTAAAGTAATACAAAAGGTATCCACGGTAACACTGTTTCTTTATTTGTCATTTAACTTGCTGCAAGTGTCAAACATGCAAGCAAATTTTCTTGCAAGTTGAGCATCAAGTACCAAAAAATGTGATGGTGTTAGTAAAAAAGTGGGGCTAATAACATCGTAGAATAGACTCTTTAGGTTCAATTTAATGAAAAACTATCATTAAATTTAGTCATTGGGATTGACTTAAGTCAAAGTGAGAGTATATTATTATTAACTTACCCGTTACACATGTTTGTTTAACTTTTGTTGTATTCCGCTCTTTGTTTACAGAAGAACTGATATGGTTTTCGTAGTCATTTTGCTCTGAAAATTTGATGTATTAACCCAAATAATTTAGGAAAATAAAATATGGGAATTTTTGCCTCTCATTTTACATTTTAAACAAGAAAATAATGAATAATGAAAATAATTGATAATACACAAAATGTGGCATGGAATTGATGTCACTATAGTCACAGCACAGATGACGCATAAAATATGACAAAACTTTATGATGACGTTCGTCATTGGATTAATGTCACTTTTTGCATCATTGATGCCATTTGTAATAACATTGATGTCACAATTCTGGACCAAATTAATAAAAAAAATTCTATAACCGCCCTACCAAAGTCCTTTTGTAAAATATTTTTGATCTATCGAGATGAGTTTTGGCTACCAAATTTTCTATAATTCTATATATATAATATATTAGTTCTTTTGTAAATTTCCCCCCAAAGTAAATTTTTTTTTCAAAAAGATTTTCATTCTTGTGTTATAATTAAAATAATTTAAAGTTTTACTGCCCACAATGTCGATAAGAAAATTTCTTTCGTAGTGTTTTATTGTTGTTCCCAATATAAATATACGAAATAAATGTTCTTGTCGACATTGTTGGCCAGGCAGTTAGTATCCTTTAAATGGGGTGTAAAGTTTGAATAAAACTATTTCTAAACACTCATTTAAAATCATGTCAATATTACACCTGTTTAAAAACATTTTGTTGCAGGGGCTCTTTTTTTTGCAAAAAAAAAAAAAATCAATATTTTATTTAATTAAATTTTCCTAAAAACTAATTATTACCCTAGGGGTTCTACTATCATTCCCAATGCACACAATACGTTTCCTTAATTCAACTTTATTTTGAGCAATTAAATTTAACAAAAAAAAAAAAAAAAATTTAATTAATGAAATTAAATTGCAACAAAATGAATTAAAAAAATTGTGTAGAATTTAAACTAATTTAGTTAAGTAATTTTATTTCAGGTAAATTCGAAAACATTTAATTTCTAACCTCAAATTCAGCAACAAATCCCCTTTGGTCAATTAGGCATTAAAGCCATCAATATTCTTAATTAAACAAAAAAAAAAAAAAAAAAAAAAAAAACATAAAATAATAATGGATGGCATAATAAAATGTTGCAAATTTATGACATTTAATTTAATATAAATGATTTTAATGTTTTAAATAAACATAAAAATTTTTTTTTCTTTCGTAGAGAAAATTGTTTAATAAAGTATCAAATTTCATGTTGATAAAATCTATTGAATTAAAATGTTTTGGTTCTTTGTTGTGGAAAAAAGCTTTAAGCTGTTTATCGGCCAACAACATTTGACCACAATGACAAAAACAGCAACAACAACTGCTGAGGAATACCGTGGGCATTTGAAAGAGGAAAATGGGCGAATATTTTTTTACTAGGAAGGCATTTTAGTTATTTAAATTATTATTGAAAACGTTTTTTTTTATTTGTTAAAACTGTGCTTTTTGAAAACAGCTTTTTGTAAACAGAAGGTGCTTTTTGTAAAAAGGGCTTTTTGTAAAAAAGGGCTTTTTATTAAAAAAAAGAGCTTTAACATGAATTTTATATGGCGAGCTCCCACTTTGAAGCAATACACTTTTGACAGAGAAAGCGCTTTATTCAGGGCATATGAAAATTGGTGAATATAAAGATCAGTTTGACACACTGAATTTTTTGTTACCGTAATTCTTTAATATGCTCCCTTTCATACCTGCTTCGCTGTAAGGGAATGTCGTGGCGCGCCAAATTTTTTTTTTTTAATTTATTAAGAATTCGTTCACTTGCCTTACTGCATCTCTCTATGTCTTATTGCGTAGCGCATAAATGTGTGCTTACTAGGGTATTCAATCGGTTAACCGATTAATTTCTACCCGATTAACTAATCGGTTAATTTTAAATTGGCTTTTTTCGATTAACGATTAAACCGGTTAATTTCAGTCGATTAACCGATTAACCGATGTAACAACATTTTTAATTTTTTGTAGTATTATAACACATTTTTTTGGGTTTTCAATTATTTGTTTTGTCTCATATACAAATGTATGTGTTTAGAAAATATTGTTTCTTACAAACAAAGAAGGTGTTCGGCGATCTTTATTTTAAATAAGTGTTTTTTGTCAACAGCTTTTTGTTTCACGTAATTTTTATATATATGTGTTTAGTTGTTTGTTTATTCTCATATCTTCTCATATCAATCTTTTAACAGAATTAACTGAAACAATTAGAAGAGTTAAAAATTTAAAAATGTTAAAATAGGACTCTAATGGCATAGTGGAAGATTTTATACGTTTTGAGAAATCCAGGAACAGGACTGAGAAATAAGATATTCTGTATTATGGATTGCTTTCGATTTCTCCAACATAAACAATAAGTAAAGTGAAAGAAAAGAAAAGAATCGCTTAAATCCTAAGCATTTAAGCCAATTTTTTTTTTCTAAAAGATTATTTAAACTATTGAAATAACTAATAACATTATCTTACAGTTATTTTTTAATTACTACATGATATTTATGTATAAATTAAAAAATATGTATTAAATATGTATTATGAATTATTTTTTTGTTTGCTCGTTTTAGTTCAAAAATTGTTATGTTTGAATGGTTATCCCAGTGGGAAAAAGAAGGATACGGAATAAATTCTAGAAGGCCTCTGTACTCCTCTTGGATGTACAAGGTCTGCTCGCTCCATTCCATACTCATATCTCTTTTACACACGTTGTCATTGCGGAGTAGGCCTTCCGCCCTCGCTTCTTTGGCATGTTAATAAGAATGGCAACTGAATAGAAAAAAAATAATATTTTTTACTTTTGCGTTGGCAAAAAAAAAAAAAAATTCTACTCCTTCTCTTCTTCCTTCTCATAGAAGCGAGTGTAGAATGTGTATCGTATCTTTTATATAAAAGAGCCGATGCCTTCTATGAGGCATTCTTTATCAGGTTAATCGGAGTGGTAATTGAATAAAAAAAAAATTCTAAGCAGGCCTTCAATAAGGCCTGAAGTAAGAAGGTCTGCTGAGTTTTCTCGCTGGGATGTTTGTTATGTTAACTCCAAATAATAAATAATTTATGCATTTTAATTTACTGAAATTGCTTAATTTATAAAAAAAAACTTTATTAATCGGTTAACCGATCTATTACAATATTAACCGGTTATTGACCGATTAAACCAAAACCTCGGTTAATTAATCGAGTGCTTACTTTTTAAAATGTACCATTAGTGCTTCGGAAAATAAGAACATTTTTTATTGGCTTTTCATATAAATTCTTATAGTGTATGGGTACTACCGGTTTTTTTTTAATAAATTGTGGTACTGGGTTTAATAAAAAACTGGGTTTCGTTATTATTATTGAAATTTCTTCCGTTAAAAGGAAGTACAACAATTTTTAAGCAAATTGGTAAATTTTAAATGCCACTGTCTCATGTGTCAATAGTCCGCGTTCACGTCTCCTCATCATTATCAATGCCAGAAATTCATGTTCAATAAATTTACCCAACCGAGAAAAATGAAGAAGTTAAACAGAATCTATTGAAATTTACCACAAATTTTTTTGGCTGATTATTGCAACTTACAAATGGCTCAAAGCAAAACTTATATTTTTCGGGGGAAAAAATTGTTGCTAAAATTAATAATTTTTCTAAAAAGAAAAGAAGCGGAGAGTGAGAGAGAGATAGAATAAATGAAAAACGTGCCAACGAAAAAAATTTTGCAATCATCATAAAGTTTGCGAAATTATCAACTCTTTTTTTTAGGCAAAAGAAATTTAAAAAAAGGGGGAAAACATTTAATGTAAATAAATTATACTCGGAAAAGTTGTGGGCAAAGTAAAAGATATTTAAATAATTCCCAAAATTTTTAAGACATTTCTATAAGTCATTATCCATATTTCAATAATTTTCCGCCTGGATTGTTATTATTCTATCGCAGGGAAAATCTCCAGACTATAATAATTTTCTGACATTTAACTTTTCTTATCCCTAAACTTAAATTAACATCAAAAAATCTATTTTTTAAACAATTTAATAACAAAACAATTCATTTAATACGCTGTTGACAGACAAAAAAAAACCGCAGCAAAATATAATCTAAAATTGCTCTTCATACACTTCAAACAAATTCGTAAGCAGGAGTTTTTCAAAACACGTAGACAAAATGACACCTCATACTGACGGTAGATTGTAAACATTCTGCTGGTGTACAGTGAGAAAGAAATCTTTAAGAAAGTTGCCAAATTATTCTCTTTAAAAGGAACAATTTTTGATAAAACTTAAAAAAGAAATTCCTTTTATTTTTGCAACAAGAAAATATAATTTTATGCACAGAAAATACATTTTTGTTAGAGTGGTACCAATTATTATAAGTACTTCTTTTAAGAGAATTTATTCTTTTTGTAACTATAAGTACATTTATTTTTACAGAAAAAGAAGGCAACATTTTAAGAGAAGGAGTATTAAAAAAAAATACAATTTTTATTTTGCTAAATTGTAATCTAAAATGAAATGGGTAAAGAAGTTAAATTTTTAAACCAAAAGTACTTTATTGAAAGAAAAAGTACGTTTTAAAACCAAAGTTACCTAATAAGCAATTAAAGAGATGAGGGAATAGAAAACAATCTTTTTGAAAACAAAGTGACCTATTTGAAACAAATATGTACTTCTTTTCGAATAAAAGTACCTTTACAGTAACCGAAATTAACCATTTTTAAAAATTATTTTGAATTTAAAATGAAAAGTATGTTTTGAAAACAAGACGTTTTTGTGACAAAAAGTACTTTTTGATATCAAGATTTGGAAAAATAGTACTGGTTATTAATAAAAAGTATCATTAAAATGAGGAATTATTTTTTAAATAGGTAATTTTTTTAAAAATTACCGTTATTTTACCTATTTGACAAAAAGGACTTTATGAAAGCGAAAATCAAGTTTTTAAAACAAGAAGCTTTTGTAACAAAAAGTACTTTTTGAAGTCAGGTTTTGGAAAAATTGTTCTGTCTGTTCATAAAAAGCATTATTTTAATGGGAATTATTTTTTTAATGGTTAAATTGTTTTAAAAAAAAGTACCGTTATTTGACTTATTTGACCAAAAGTACTTTTTTAATACTCTTAACATATAATTATGATTTAAAAATACATAAAGTTTTTTTAAAAAGACAGTTTTAACAATTTGCACTTTTTATATAAAAATATTGAGTTATTTCCCGGTTTGTATGTAAAAATTCTAAAAAGTTAAAAAAAAGTTAACTAAAAAATTTTTTTTTTTTGGCCAAAAGCCCCTTTTCAAATGAATTTTTTAAAAGTTTCTTGTATCCAAAAGTTATCTTCTGAACAGAAAGTACTTTTTTAATAAAACAAAAAATAAAAACTAGTTATGTACTAAAATTATCAAAAAATATTCGTTTCTTTTGCAAATTCCTTTAACAAAAAGTTCGTTTTTTAACGAAAAGTTTTTTTAAAAAAAAATTTTCTTTACCGAAGTGCCTTACGAATAAATTATACTAAAAACTTAGGAACATATTTTTATGTAAAAAGTACTTTTTTTTACCAAGAATAGTATTTTTAAATATAAAGGCTATCTGCGGTATTCACAAAAAAAATAATTGGATTTGAAATCTTTTTTAAATAAAATTTGTATGAAAATTAATTTTTAAAATACAGTTTAATCTTTATTATTTTTTATGAATACGGCTGTATATGTTTTACAAAAAGTACTTTATTTAAAGAAATTACCTTATATACAAAAAGGGCCTTATTTACAAAAAATTTAACAGACGCTTATTAAGGAAAAATTTTATAAAAAATTTGTTTTGCAAACCTTTATTATATTGAAATTTTTTTTATAAATACAGGCGATAACGTTAAGCAAAGGATCATTTTACCGAGCAGTATCGCTGCAGCAAATATAACCTTTTTAATATATGCAGATTATGTACATTTTTAAACTAAAAAGGTACATTTTCAAATGAAAATCTAAAACTTAAACCAAAAAAATTTCTTTTTAGGAAAAGAAAATTCCTTTTGAAAAATTCTTTAAAAAAATACTATATTTTAGCAAAAACTACTTTGTGAATACAGAACCTATTTTAACACTCTGTAATATTTTGCACGGCCCTTCTGGCTTAGAAGTGTCGTTCTTGCAAAAAATAAAAAGTTATTACTTTTTAATAAAACCTTCTCTTTTCTTAGCTAAACTTGCAAAAATTAAAAAAAATAATAATTTTTATTAAGTATATTATTTTTCAAAAGTAATTTTTTATACAAAATCATTTAAAAAAGTACCTAGTTTTTTAATAAAAAAGCATCTATTTTAAAGAAAAAATTTTATATTACAAACAGTTTCTTGTTTAAGAACAATATTATTTTTTTTTACAAAAATTTACTTTTTGGCCAATTTTACCTTTTTTGCCAGAAAAAAAACGAAAAAGTTTGTTTGTTTTATAAAAATATTTAAAAATTTGTATATTAATTCTAATGTATATTCTAAGTCAAATTACAGTTTATAAAGCTTTAATACTGTAATAGTCGTATTCCTTTAATATTTTCCAGGAATATTTCTATGCACTATCAGAAAATTTGTATATTTCTGTTACGAGGCTAACTTTAGCTATCCTTTGGCTAGCAATGAAGTAAATTGTACAGAAAATTTATACAACTATTAGATACCAGCAGAATATAATGCATTTTCTGGCGCGCTGCGGCCTTCGTCAGCATTCTTTGTATCTTATAACTGGATAGTGCCTCGTAACAGAAATATACAAACAATTCGAATTAATATAAAAATTTATAATAAAAATGAAACTCAACATGAGAACTAAAATTCCCAGATTCTATATGTAAAAATATTTAAGCAAAAATATTTTTTTAAGTACTTTTTTAAAGTCCATTTTGTAATTTTTCGCAACTTTTTTTTTAGAAAAAGTGCCATTTCTGTTTTTTAAAAAGGTGCTTTTTTAAAAATACAAGTAATTTTTAATGTAAAAGTACGTTTCCACTTACATGTTTTGGGCCACAAAACCAGTTTTGCTGTAAAACAAGTGTTTTGCTACTTGTTTTCCCATACATTTTTAATGTTCGAAAAACCCAAACAAAAACTAGTTTTGCTCCAAAACACATCGAAAAATTTTGAAATTCATGAATACAACTCTGAGTTATTCATTATTGATGATTGACAAATTCGAAAAAATGACATATTTACCAAAATAACCAGACTTTTTAAAAAGGTTAATGCAAATTTCCAGCTGATTTTTTATATTGCAACGTAAAATAATGAAATAATATAATAAAATGGTAGTAAATGATGTGCGTTTATATACGTACAATGTACGTACAATTTCGTACATATGTATATGTAATCTGTGTATTGAAAACAAAGAAGCAAGAATGATATAAAAAGAGATTACGCCATGCGCATGTTTTCCCGTTAGATGACGTAGCTTAACCCAAGCTAGGGTTACCTATTCGTGTATGTTTCGTGACGTCATTTAACCCACCTGCGCAGAAAATTCAATTTTGAATTCGTGTTGTCGTAATCTTTCTTCTATCATTCTTGACAAAGAAGGAAATTCTATGCTAAAAAAATTTTTTTTTGTTCAACACATATTTTGTTTGGCTTTCATGTTTGTGTACAACATAAATGTCATATTAATTTCGAAAATTCGAAAACCAAAACGACTTTAACATAATGGAAACACTTTGACAAGTTTTGCTCAAAACAAGTTGTTTTGCTCATAGTGGAAACATAGTATAAAGTTTCCTTTTTAATAATCTTTTTTCTAAAAATTGCTTTAGGTTTAAAATAAGAACTTTTAAAGAATAACTGCATGTTTTTTAAATAAAAATCCAGTTATTGTGTGGGAATTTACATTAATACAACAATAAAGAAAATTCAAATTTGGTTATTTTTTCCAATTTCTAAGCGAAAATTTTATTTGTATTTCAAAAACAGACAAAAAAAGTTTTTGTTTTAAAAAACCATTCCCTTCTAAAAACAGCTTTTTAGAAAGGAATGGTTTTAGTCAACTTGAAATATTAATAACAAGTACTTTTTAAAGAGAAATTATCATTTTAATTCAGAAAAATTTGAGCTTTGAGCAAAAGTTTCAAGAAAAAGTATTAATACTTTTAAAAAAGTATGCATCTTTCAATTTTTTTTTTTTTTTTTTTTTGAAGATATATTTAATATTTCTTAAAAGAAAGTACCTTTTAAAGAAGTTTTTCATAAAAAGTTTTGTACTTTTTTAAAAGAAGTAGTGTGCATTTTTAAGAAAATATTTAATTAAAAAAAAATTTTTTAAATAAGTTTGTATTGCACTTGTTAGAATACATAGTACTTTTCTGATTAAAACATTAACTAAAAATCATCAAAACGTTTAAAAAACTTTAAAATATAATAAATAACACAATCTGGCAACTCTTACCACTACTGAGCTCAATATGTTCCCTGAACTAAACACAAATCTATTTATTAAATTGTTCAGGTTCTGTGTAGTTTTTGCTGTTGCTCTCTGTATGTAGTGCAAAGAAAATAAGAGGACAAAGTCATCGAGGTAGAGGTACACAAATGTGTGGATGTGTTTTTTTTGGGTAGTAGTGATGGGAATAGAGTACAAGTATCTCAGGTTGTAAAACATCGAAATGAGTTTTTATCGATTTTAAAACTTGTAGGTTGTATGTTTGTTTGTACGTTTTTTATGTCTGTCCTCTTTGAACTGAAAGAAGAGGAGTAACATGAGTTCTTATGTGGGTCCATATGCATACATATGTTTGTTTGTACGTGTGTGTGAGTTTTTATATACCCTTCTTAACCATATCTTTAAAGGAAAATGAGTGCAAAGTACAGGGGCTGCTAAGATTTTTAATATTGTACTTGTTGTTTTATTATTTCTGGCTAAAAGAGGAGTTTTTGTTTACTTTATCCTGGCTTATATTTGATTTTTCAGATTTTTTTTTAAATACAGATCAAAGCCAAAATTGTTTTTTATTTTGAAAAAAAAAAAAAAAACAAAGTTTACAACAAACTCTAGCTAATAGCTAAAAAAAATTTTTAAATAAGATTTTGTTATATATACAGGGAATAATATATAAAACAAAATCAATAGGGTGGTACTAATTTCGAACTTAGAGTTTTTTTTTTGTAGTTTAGAATTATCAACTTCCTATTTAGAATTATTAACTTCCTATGGCAAAATAATTTTTTACATACATTGTTTAAATTTAATTATTTTTCTTTGCTTGGAAGAATTCACATGACCCTAATGAATTTATATGCTTACCCGTGCACAGAGTTTAACAAACAAACTTACAAATTTATTCTCCTTAGTTTATATGGGATGTTCCTTCTCTACAATATATCAAATTAAACAACTTTGACACCCCTTACGATCCGCTTTGTGCCAACAAACTCCATCCTTCGCCCGAATAGATTTAATTTCACTTGAGGGTTTAGTATTTCATTTAATTTATTAATTGAATGTTTTTGTAAGTATTAAATTTATAAAGGGGTTTCTGAAAGCAAAATATTTAAATAAATTCAAATTAAGACTTAAATGTTTAAATATAAGCAATATTTTACTTGAAAATAAAAGATTTTTTAATTAAAATATTAATTAACCTTAAATTGTAATGAAGTTGGAAAATATTTATATTTTGTTGTTTAAATGCATTTGCCTAAGCGTTACCAGATGTTTCGTTTTTGTTTTCGTATTTTATCACAATAGTAAAAAGGGTTTTATGTGCTGATGTGTGAAACACATAAAAGTATTGGTTCTATACCCAGAGTGTAGTACTCGTATACCGTTCTACTCAGAAAGTGATTCTAAAGCTGTCCATCCGTCCGGCTGGCTAGCTAGTTATCTAACCATGTAAACCTTGTGCGCTAAGTACAGGTCGCATTTTTGATGATAATTTGATAAAATTTGGTGTATAAATTTTAATTGTCATAGGAACGAAGCCTATATATAAAATGGTGAAAATCGGTTCACTATTTTACATAGGCCCCATATAAGCTTCTTTGCGGAATAGAGTCTTTCTGCCCATCCAACCATCTTACCTCTGTTTTCTCCATTAATACAACTTTACTTTAACCTACCACGAAGGATTAACATTCCTTTAACTTATCGCTTACTTAGATTAAAGTAAAGTTGCAATAAAATAACACTTTCTATACGGCAGATAAAACCCTACCTTTAGCGATTCGGTTACAATGGGCCTTATTATGATGGTATTAAAATGGAATTTGATCCACAAATATCTAATTGCAACCTAAATAATCTTAGCAAATTTTATTGGAGACGTAACAATTTTGACCACAGCTCCCATATCACTACCACTCACAAAAATAGCTTTAGTACCAGGCCCACAATGTCGACAAGAACATTTCTTACGTATATTTATATTGAAAAGAATAATTAAAAACTAAAATTTGTTTTTGTTTTTAATATAAAAATACGAGAGAAATTTTCTTGTCGACATTGTGGGCCAGGCGGTAAATTCCATAACTTCCGTATAAATGTTGGTTTTGATATACAAATTTGGCGACGAAAACTTTTAGAATAGCTGCTATTGCATGGTTAAAGTTTGTGCTAATGTGTCCCGAATTGATCTTTTGAATCGCTTTGATACGAATAGTCGTAAAGATGTTGATATTGAGATAAAACTCGACACAAAGAACTCTTGCTCTTACTCTTAACCTCATAACATACTTTCGATTTGCCAGGTCCATGATTGCCCATAGGTCTCAAATAGGGAACATCCTCGTAAATTTGAATGTCTATAACGTAGTGAAGGGTAACATATGGCGGGGCTTGGCCGAGTATATTTTCTTTCTTGTTTTAACTTAAATTTCTAAAAGGATGTAAAACCATTCGTTGCGAGAGACATTTTTCGACTGTTATACAGCGTCGCGTAGAATTGGTCGCTGATGAACTGTTCCGTAGCTCAAATCATGCAGTTTTACTTGTTACGTAGACATTTCATAGGGAATGGGCTTTATCGATCATTTTAAAATTGTGATTAAGTCTGGATTTCCTCTGTTGTTTTGAAAATTATAAATTAAATTATTTTAGTACGTTGTCAGATTGTGAGTTATTTATATTATATTTTTGGGCTTTCTTCATAAAAGGCTGAAAAAACAAAGAAAAAATACTAATTAAAAAAGTTATAAAGAACTCAAACCATAGACCTTTTTCTCTGCCATCCTGTAGAAATAAAAATATTTTCCTGACCTTTTTCTATCTTCTTTCAAAAAAATTATTATTCAAATACAAAAAAAAAAGATATTAAAAATAATTAGAAAATTAAGGAAATGACTAAACGAAATCGGTTTTAATCGTTCTAAATTAAAATATCTCCTTTTATAGGTTTAAGTCGAAAAAAAAAACAGAAACACTTTAAAAAAAAATAATTTTTGGGTAAAACAAAAAATGTTTGAATTTTTTAGATGCTAAACAATTATTTGATTAATTTTTAGGAGTATCGGCTTAGAATTTTAAATGTAATTCTAATTTTTCTTTAAATAACTAATTTGGAATTAACAGCAGAAAAAAAGTGTCTTTTATTGTCAAGCAAAAAGTTATTCGAATAATTAACATAATTATTCGATTAATCGTAAATACTAAAAAGTAAAAAAAGCTATTTAAAATTTCAACAAAATAAATAATAGATATTGGGAATTATTTCTTTTCATAAGCAACATTATTATATTCAACATTTTTTATTTTTCGAATTTATTCTTTGAGTTAAATTTCAGTTATGTATTTTATAAAGCTTTTAATTTTTAGGAATGACTTTATACTGAAATTTAACTCATAGAATAAATTCGAAAAATAAAAAATGTTGAATAAAATAAATAATAAATAAAGTTTTGTATTTTTTATTAATAATTATTCAATTATTATATACAATTGAAGCATAGCGCGAATGACGTTGAAGTTACAAATTTATTATTTTTCAGGAGAGCAAAAAACTTTTTTCTATAGATTATCAAAAATAATTATAATAAAAACTTTTATGCAAAATATCAAGAAACTTTAATTTAAATTTTAAGTTAATAATTTTTTTTGGGTAAAACAACGTTTTTTATCCACAATCGGGATGTCATTTAAAACGTTTTTCCAGTAAGCAAGCGGCTTTTAAAACGTTATTCCACGCTGCATCATTTTCTTAGTAACTTAGAGCGTTCTTCCACTGGCTGACTCTGTACCGCATTTTGACGGCGTTAAGGTGCATAATTTTGGATGATTTGATGTTTAAACGGTTATGTTAACGGTAATCTGCAAAAAAACGTTTTTGGAAAAGGTGGCTTTTACAACGTTATTCGAGTGATTTGCTTCAATTTAAGTTAATTGTATGAAGTGTTGCCAGAAGTATGAAAAATCCTTCGTTTAGGTAAACGTAATAGAGTAATGCAAAACGTTTTTTTTAATAATATAGATGAAAGAAAATATAGATGAAAAAAAATAGATGAAAAAATTTAATAAATGCAAATATTAATTTTCAAACAAAAAGATCCCAACATAGCGGCCATAATTTTTTAACCTCCTGTCAAAATTGTTGTTATTAATTCCAAATTTTTTTTGGCAAATCGCCATGGTCAGAAATAGTGTTCAACAACACGTGCAAATAAAAAAAAAATTTAAACTGAATTTTCCACATATTCATCGAAAAATCATCTTCAGAGAAGCAGCCCATTTCTAAAGGAAATCGTAGGGAGATCGAACGATGATGATTCCACCGGGTTTGCTTTAACCGGTTTTTTTAAATGTCCGCATGGTTTTTGAGCCAGAGTCATGAAAATTTTTAAATTTCGGATTCGCACAAATTGTGATTATGTCTATATATAATGAGAGCTCCGAACTTTCTTAGATTGTTATTTGTGTAATTGTTGTAATTGTTTGTCCTAGTATATTACTAAGAACAGTTCAGTTTTTGTTTGCCAAATTCCGGGAGAAAAATCTTACCTGTACCTTCTGTATACAAAAAGAAATTTTAGCCTAAATAAAACAATAAGAAAATTGTTTTTGATATAGCTTTTACAAATTTTCTCTAATGACCAGAATATTGGGTTCATTATGAAGGGCTGCGTATGTTTAATATTGGACTTTATGATAAAAAAAAACTCATACGTCGCGATGTTCTTAATTTTCCCTCTAGTAAAATTATGTGGAAATCAATTACCATATTTCCTTTGATAAATATTTCCCCTTAAATAATTCTAAATAAATCTAAATGCTTTTACCAAGGATGTATGTTTGTATGTGTAACCTTTTACATATATTTTTAGCCCTTATATTTCCCATAATTTACACGATTATGTAAATAGTGTAAATTACAAAATTCTTACACGCTCTTGCCTCTTTTTTATATATTAAAAAAAGAAAATTGTACAAAAAAAAACATTTTTGTATAGCAACTGATATTGTTTTTTTCTCTTCTTTTACTATAAAATTTTTACATATATTTTTTTGTTAAATATTTTTTCCCTATTTTGTAAAACTTTAACAGGTCGTTGTACTTACCCTAAGATTTTTTGTTATTACTGTTATACATTTAGCAAAATGTTTAACAGCCATCAACTAGTCCTTCAGTCGTAGGATGAGTAGAAAGAAGAAGTAAACCCCTGGTTGTATTAAAAAGTTTTGAAAAATTTTCATTTGTAATCGTACAATAAGTTTAATATATTGTAAAATGCTCATACCTAGAAAAATTAATGGAAAAAAACTAGGTTTGCAAACACTTTTTATTAAAGAATACAAGTATGTATTAAAGACTTGTTTTCTTACCTTTTTTATCGATTTAATAATGTCACTGCTTATCAATGAACAATTTAAAAAAAAAAAAAAAACCGTTTAATAAATACTTTAACTTTTAATACATGTAACTGCCCTAAGGTATGCTATAAGTTCTTAGGTAATTCTGTGCTACTTACTAAATGCATGTAAGCATGAGAGAGAGAAAAATAGAGAGTAAGAACACAAAATAAGATTATGTTATAAAGGGATCAGGGATGGAATATTTAAATATGTATTCTTTTAAGTAAAAAATTAAAAATTAAACAGTACTTTTTTGAGTGAAAAAGTACTAAAACTTTTTTCCGCAATAACAACAAGATAGATTTATAATGACTGTAAGTGCGGTACCAATTAATTGTCAAGGACGCTAGAAATGATATATTCTGTGGGATTTAGCAACATATTAACTTTCTTCTCTTGGAGCGATAATGTTTGCTAGAAAGAACTTGGCAGGAACAAAAGAGCACTAGTTTCCCCTTTTTTAGGCCGATGCTGAAGTTCGGCAAAATTTGAAAATTTTTTTGGATTTTTAAGCTCAATTTATTAAACAAAAAAAAAAAAAAAAAAAAAAAAAAAAAAAAAAAAAAAATTTATTATAAGTACATAGTTATATCAATGTACATATCACTCCTTAATTGCAACGAAGTCATATCTCAAAAGATCAAAAATTTAAGTTACTTAAGAAAAGTGTTCCTTAATAACTCTATATTTAAAAAATAAAAAAAAAAGTATTATATCTCAAGCTGAACCGAAGTTATAGCAAAATTTATTTTATTAAATCAGTAAATAAAGTTAAATTTTGAAATTTTTAATCACATTTTCATTTCACATTAATAAAGGAGCGATATTTTTTTTTTTTTTGCTATAAATTAATTTCTTAAATTCTGCTTTCCAAAGGCGTTGTGGTTTTTTTTTTATTCCTACGCTAATCCCGCGAAGCTCTTCGCTTGTCTGCAGGAGACCAGAGTCTCTGGCGGGAATTGATCCTGCAACCTCGGTACTGATAGACTAGCTAACTACCAGCTAGCCTACCGGGGCACCCCATATGCTCTACATATTGATAAATATTCAGAATTAAAAATTTGTATGAGTTGATGACAGAATATAAATTTTTATGAATTCATACCAATGAGGTTATTTCTGCGATTGGATTGAACAGTTGCACACTAGTTCATGGTGCTGACGGATATTTCATTGCGTTTCAATACTCAAATATATTAATGCTTATGGGCTTATTTACATAAATACGTTATTCCTTATAAATAATCTTTTCATTATTTTCTTCTACTTGAATGTGAGGAAATAAGTATTCCTTTTGCCATATAGAAGCTCTTTTTTTCTTCCGATATTGCTTGCTTGTTTGCCTTTTTCAGAGACAACATAATTTACCACAACCGAATTTTGGAAAAAAGTTTTAATTGATTATTTTTGCATGGTTTTTTTACATTTGCTTATAATGGTATAAAAAAGTTCGGCCTTCGGGAAAAATTGGCCAATTCAATGCCGAATACTGATTACTAGCGGATTAGCAATTTTTGGACGATACCGAAGACCATTAATCGGTCGGACACTAAAGAGCACCATACAAAAGGAGGTAGGAGACAAAACTTGGCACATATGTATATATATTTTTTTTTATTAAAATAGAATAAAATATGTTTTTTGTTTTACATATTTATCATACAAATGTCCTTTAAAATTACAGATTTTCCACAAAATGTATGACTTTTCCTTTGAAGGAGAAAATTTTCTATAGAAAATATGTGTTTGTAAAAAATTTTTTTTATATAAAAAATATGTCTCATTTTTTTAAGATGTATATTTTCATGTGTGTAAAGTAAAATTTTAAAATTTATAACCCTAGACACATTCTGTTATGTTAACAGAGTAATGTTAACCACTTAACAGAACTTGTGTTAACGCTTTTATAAGGAATAAATCCAGATTTCTGGAAAAGGAGTCAACGTGGGCGAACACAAATGATTAGGAATTGTGGACAATAAGTTTCTCCATCATTAGGATTTTTAACAGAGTGAGTTGAAGCGACTTATTCACAATTTACCCTTTAGGTTTAAAATTAAAGTTCTATTGTATGGAATAGTCAATTGTCAATAAGGCGCTTAAACTCATTCTGCTGAAAATCCTAATGATAGCAAACGATGGAGAAACTTATTGTCCACAAATCCTAATCAGTTTTGTTCGCCCACGTTAAATACTTTTCCAGAGATCTGGATTTATCCCTCATAAAAGCGTTAACATAAGTTTTGTTAAGTGGTTAACATTATTCTGGTAACATAACAGAATGTGTCTAGGGTTATAAATTTCAAAATTTAACTTCACACACATCATACTTTCCATAGCAAATTTTTCTATGAAACATCTTTTGCATATTTTTTTCTGGATGTAATGGAGTCTGTGGGGTCATTTGTGGATTAGTCGCACTCCATTTGCAGCAATTTGGTTAATAAGCAATCCAGTTAAGCCAAAAATTAGCCTAATCGCTGAACACAATTTTGCGATAAAACATCAATGACTGAAAAGTAAATTTTAATAATTTGTAAGCGTTCTTCAAGCGTAAATAGATTCATGATAACTTGCCAGAGAATACTGATCATAAATTTAAAAAAGTAGGCGAAGTATGACAGTTTATTTGACACCGAACTCTTTCGTAAGTTCAATCGAGCTTATAAAATAACGCGTAATAGGCAATTTTCTATAGAAAATATTTCTTTTTGTTTGTAAGAAACAATTTTTTTTTTTTGGAATATGTGTCTTTCTTTGTTAAAGACAATCTTCTATAGAAGTTATGCTCCTTTCTATAAAAAAAGACAATATAATATAGAAAATACATATCACACTTGATCATAAAAAGGGTACTAACTAAAATTTTAAATTTTTCAGAAGAAGCAATACAATTTTTAATTTAATAATAAAGACATATGAAAAATAATATTTACACCAACAGTTTCATTAAAAAAAAAAAATAGCACGATATTTTTACAGAAATTAGATATGAATATTACGTGTCGATTTTTTTCTAAAAATCGGAAAATAAAAATTTAGAGTCAATGCCAATCTATGGGTAATAGATGTCTTTCACTACCAACATTGGAGTAAGACAAGGCTGCCCGCTCTCACCTTTGTTGTTTGCATTAGTTTTAGAAAATATAATGAAAGAGCTGAGCATGAAGCGGGATATCATGAGGGTTGCTCAGACTTTTCGATGATCTACGCAGATGACATCTGTCTCCTCTCCCACAGACTATCGGACATGCAAGAAAATATAAACAATCTGGTAAAACTCGAACAAATTTCGGACTCGAGATAAGCATAAAGAAGACATTTGCGATGCGAGTCAATCACTCCACTGACAGCCACACCACCATCAATTGGCAGACAATAGAATTAAAGACAATCTTCTATAGAAGTTATGCTCCTTTCTATAAAAAAAGACAATATAATATAGAAAATTCATATCACACTTGATCATAAAAAGGGTACTAACTAAAATTTTAAATTTTTCAGAAGAAGCAATACAATTTTTAATTTAATAATAAAGACATATGAAAAATAATATTTACACCAACAGTTTCATTAAAAAAAAAAAAATAGCACGATATTTTTACAGAAATTAGATATGAATATTACGTGTCGATTTTTTTCTAAAAATCGGAAAATAAAAATTTAGAGTCAATGCCAATCTATGGGTAATAGATGTCTTTCACTACCAACATTGGAGTAAGACAAGGCTGCCCGCTCTCACCTTTGTTGTTTGCATTAGTTTTAGAAAATATAATGAAAGAGCTGAGCATGAAGCGGGATATCATGAGGGTTGCTCAGACTTTTCGATGATCTACGCAGATGACATCTGTCTCCTCTCCCACAGACTATCGGACATGCAAGAAAATATAAACAATCTGGTAAAACTCGAACAAATTTCGGACTCGAGATAAGCATAAAGAAGACATTTGCGATGCGAGTCAATCACTCCACTGACAGCCACACCACCATCAATTGGCAGACAATAGAATTTGTAAAAAACTTTTGTTAATCCAGGCTGCAAAATGTCGATTTACGGTAGAATTGACGCTGATTTCACCAACAGGATAACGAAAATCAGACAATTAAGGTGTTAATGGGGAACTTCTCACATCACAAGCAAAACCAAATTACGGTAAATGCACCTTGCATAAAATCCACCTTGTTATATGGCAGCGAAACTTGGCTGTTTACAAATGTGATCACGCAACGTATACAGGTATTCTTAAATAAATGCCTACGTAACACTTGTGGTATATTTTGATCCAGTTACATCTTCAGCGACGATCTGTGGCAAATTGAAAATGAGAAGCCAGTGGGAAGGCAAAAAAAAAAGAAAAAAATAGAAGTTTATAGGTCATACTCTCAGAAACCGCTCCGACTTGATAAATAGGACAGCGTTGCCATGGAATCCGCACGGCAGGAGACGGCTAGGTCGCCCTAAGAGGATGTGAAGAAGAACACTTCCTAGATTTATAAGTGCAATAGATAAAAATTGGGATGATATTAAACTTATTGTAGATGATCGATCCCCCCCGAGTGAAGTGCTATGCCTCTTAAGGGGGGTAGTTAATGCATCTTGAGGAGTCATACATCTTGGTGTTACATACTCTGGGGAAAATAAGTGATGTACACCAAGATTGCGGTAAACAATGGAATGCTTGGGCTCTTGAAGTTTCAACAGAATACCCGGGGTGACACCGCACCGGTCTGGCTATTGGTTGTGGTCCTCTTATGCATACTCTCTTTTGTAAAGAGAATGCTTTTTGTGACTAATTAAGTGAGTATTTTTCTTGACTTAAGGTATTTTTGCTTTAAGATAAGTTCGTAATAAGTACATCCAATGTGGAGTGGGAGTGTCGTGCGTTGGTGTTGTAGTGAGGACTTAGTAGTCTTCTTAGTAAAGAGTAGAGTCGATGCTGTTGGTGTTGTCGAGTACGTTGGTGCAAGCACGACAGTATCGTCTTAAAGTCGAAAGATTGGTGAAAAGTCTGATCTAGTGGATGTGCGTTGGTGTTGCTGTGGTGTATATTGGCGAAGATTTTCGTAGTCCCGCCCACGACAGGGTCGGTTTTGCAATTGAACGCTGGATGAAAGGATTGTGGTATCGGAGGCCGGATTGTGTGGAGTGGTGGTAGAGCGTGTGCAACTTACATATAGTTTGTTTTGAACTGAAATGATCCTTATTGGTAAAGAGTGCTTTTTGCAAGAGAATTTAGCAGAAGAGGTACACGTTGTGGCTGTAGTTGAAACCCAAATTTACGCGGGTAGAAAGTTCCTGAATTGCAATGAGAATCAGTGAAGTGGTTCGATTTGTGAGGATGGTTCATCTGTGTGCTGTTGGTATTTACCAGAACTGCTGGATATTCCCTAAGCAGTGCAGTTTATCTCGCTCCAGCTCATAAACAAGGGGCTTAGGGTATAGGTTTTACCGAACGTTACACTTAATTGTGATCTGAGTGTGTGTTATCCAAGTACACATTGGCATTTGGTAAGTGCTTAAAAATAACACACCATGTGGTTGAGATCCACCACGAGATTAGGCCATTGTGCAGGTGCTCATGTAATTGGATATCAAAGTTTTAGATAATATAAAAAATTTCGTAGAAAGCAGTCTTGAAATAAAATCTATTTTGTTTTGAGAACGTTTTTCTTATGCTCTCACATATAGACACTTATTCACTCAACAATGATGCCACACTTTCATTAAATTTCATTCATTTTGTAAACAGAAAAAAATTAGAACATAAGAAAAAGAAAGGAATGAGAATAAATTTGAAGTTACTGACGACGATTTATTTATGGGCTGTAGGATTTTTGCCTGAAATTGAAGACTCAATTCTGTTTGATCAGTAAGATTCAAATGTATTTTTGATATCATATGTACCCACAAGGAATAAATTAATGAAAAAGAAAAAAGGTATCTTTGCTCATACGATAATTTTATTATCCATTTCAAAGCCCTTTTAATTATTATCCTTTAACTATTTAAATAATAAACATTTTATTTTATGATACAAATTAAATGAAATCACTTTGTTCTTTTCATTCTGCTCGTATAAATATTAACTTTAAGAAAATAAATTAAATATATGCAATTAGCTTATAATGTTTTATTATTTATTATAACACATTTACACCCTTAAACAATAAGTACCAACATTAATAAACACAAATGCATTAAATCCTACACACACACACATATATTCTCTCACAAACAGCAAAACATAAGCAAAAGAGCTGAACTTACGTACTGTAGGGTGGTACTTTTATTTTAAAAACGATTTGAAAAAAATTTTGAAAAATTTCTTCAAATTAGCTGTTGTATAACGAATTTATTAAACCGATTTAGTCATACTGTAAATAGCTATTTTTCCCCCGAATTTGAAATAAGAAATATTTCAAAATGTTTTCTAACAAAGCGTTATATCCTTAATGGGCATAATACACATAATAAATTTTTTTCAAATCGTATCCCAATTGGCAACGTCCTTAAGACATTCTCCAGAACAATGATAATTCCTAAACAACCATAAATGAAAACTTTGTCGTCATTCTTATCCTTAAACAGACTTTGTAGACAATATATCGATAAGAAGTTGTTGCTCAGGATATCGTAGACGAAAATTTCGTTAAGATGGTCTTCTAAAAAAATATATCGGGTAAGATTACTTACTGCATAATTCATGGATGAAAATGCCATTTTCGACAATTTGGTCAACTGTGATAACTAACACACACATTCAGAAAAAATATATCAACACAAACGCTCTTGATTTTATATATTATTCTCATTCCAAAAATAGACATATAAAAAATGATTTTTATTAATATTAAAAAAAATTATTTGGCTCAATTTTTATACTTTTTTTATAAAACATTTTATTAAACTAAAAGTACACTGAACCTTAATTTGTAGGTAGCAGATATTAACGAAACATTTTAAAAATATCTTTTACGAAAACACAATTAAATCAAAAGATTTTTTTTTATATAAAATTTCTTTAAACCATAAACAGTTCAATAAAATAACCACAATACTAATTAAATTCCATTATAAATTTTTATATTAATTCGAATGTGTATTCTAAGCAAAATTACAATTTAAAAAGCTTTTATACTTTAATAGTCTTACGCCCGTTTTCACGACTTACCGATAGCTAAAGGTAGGATTTTATCGGCGGTATAAAAAGTGTTCCCTTATTAAAACTTTATTTTAACTTATCGGGTAGTATGAACCTTCCTCTAACTAATCGCTCACTTTAGGTTAAAGTAAAGTTGGAATAATGGAACACTTGTTACACGGCCGATAAAATCCTACCTTTAGCTATCGGTAAGTCGTGAAAACGGGCCTTATTCCTTCAATATTTTCCAGGAATATTTTCTATGAGAATTAGAATTCCCAAATTCTATTTGCTAATTAAATTTCTTTAAGCTAACTAAAATTGAATTAAAATATATAATTGCAATTAACATTTTGCGCTTTTATAATGATTGAAGTAGTCATAATATGCTTGAAACATTTTTTCTTTAAATTTTTATATTAGCTTTCACCATATAGATAAATAATTTTTTCTCTACGTGTTGTATTTATATTGGCCACCACTGTTATATGGATGATTTTCATTTAAACGGCCTTTTTCGTGTCCGTTGAAAGTATGGCGAAATAATTTATAAAATAAACACAGAAGTTTGAAAATAAAATCTGGGGGCAAATTGCGGCATTCGATATCGATCGAAATTTCCATTTAAGTTGTATTGTAATTTCGATCGATATCGAATGTCACAATTTGTCTCCTGCTTATGCGTGATTTGAATTGTAATAATAAATAAATGTTCATAAGTTTTTATTAGTGTAAGACTGTTTATTATGAGTTAAAACACAGAACGAATATACTTGTTTTACTCTCTTTATAAACAATGATGTGTCATAAAAGACGTCAGAGAATTTATAACGGTTTTAAA
The DNA here is from genome assembly GCA_943735925.1 of Pollenia amentaria. Taxonomy (NCBI): domain Eukaryota; kingdom Metazoa; phylum Arthropoda; class Insecta; order Diptera; family Polleniidae; genus Pollenia; species Pollenia amentaria. The sequence continues at coordinate 18,736,726 of OX031010.1, read as the reverse complement.
ATATTTGTTTTTGGTTTTATTATAATAGACATCAAATATATGAAAAACAGTATTTATTATAATTGTTTTTATCCGTTGTAGTTGTGCACAGTTCTGAGGGTTGAGCGTTATTCTTTTTTAGTATGCTTCATTACTCAGTTTAACTGTTGTAATCGCATTAACCACATACACTAAAATAAAAGTGTCGGCTTGTCATTCTAATGTTGTATTCTGAATTTTTGAAATATCGCTATATTGCACAAGGTTTTATCGATCGATCATGGTTGATATCCTATGAAATGTATTGAGTGTTATCCTAAATTTTTCAAATTAATTGAAAATTTGTATTGTATAATTCAGGATGTTATGTTATGACGCATTGAGGTTTATAAACCGCAATTGTTATAAATTCGTATTGTGAAAAATATGAAATTCATAAAAAAAGTAGTTTTTTCCTGTACTAATCCCGCGAAGCTCTCCGCTTGTCTGCAGGAAAGAAACCAGAGAGTCTCTGGCGGGAATCAAACCTGCAACCCCGGCGTTGATAGACTAGCTCACTACCAACTAGCCTACCGGAGCATTGAACGTCACATTGGCAAAATTTTTATATATAATTTATCTGTAAAGCTTAGAACGGCAACAAAAGTTAGCACCAGCAGAACGGCAGAAACAATAGATGTTTTTTAATTGAAGTGGATTAATTTTTTGTTTTTTTTATATATATATATATTTTTTTATTGCTTTAATAAAATAAATTTCTTTCTTCGGCCGATAACATGTTGTTGTACCCACACCTCAATACTGAAGAGGGTATAATGCGTTTGTGCTGATATTTGTAACACCTTTTAGTATACCGTAGTAGAATAACTTTTGAAATCGATCTTACGATATCTGTCCGTTCGGCTGGCCGGCTGGTTAGCTGTTTTGGAGGTAATTTAATGTAATATTGTATATATGTTCTTAAGTCACAAGGACCCATCCTTTTGAAAATGTTGAGAATCGGTCCATTATTTCACATAGCCCCCATAAAAGCTTCTTTCCAGAATAGAGACTTTGTGACCATATACAATCTTATTACCTTGGTATTTCAATTACATTTGGTCCAAACTTATTTTATTGCAATCTTAACCATACTTGCAAATTTTTATTTTATTTCATTCACACAACAACCGTGAAAGCAAATGTAACGCTCAAGACACAAAAATCTCAAAAAATCGAAATATACATATATAATTTATTTCAGAATCCATTGAATGAGGCAAAAACTTTAATATGAATCTAACCTTCTTATAATTTTAATATTTCAAATGGTAAAGTTGAAAAAGCACACACGCACACAAAATGTACACTCAATAAGATAATCATCCATATACTTATTTGTCTTCAATTCTATAACACACTTTACTTTACTTAACTACTTATTTTGGTTCAGTGTATGCGTCTGTGTGTATGTGTGAAAATGTTTGAGAAAAAACAGTTAACTAGAAATGCGTAACAGTGTGTGTGTTGTAATGGCATCAGCTTGTTTTTGTAATGATGTCACAACATGTTGCTGTAATTACTTAGTTTATTTATTTATATTTGTTATGTTTTTGTTATTATTATTGTTTGGCTGTTGCTTGTAGGTTTTCTCCGCCATCTACACACATTCAAACACTAAAACAGTGTAAGCTCTTATAAATGGGCAACTTGGTGAATATTTTGGCAATAGTTTTTCAGTTTAATATTATTTGTTGGAATAAAAATAGTTTTAAATATGAAGATCTTAAGAGATTTACCATTTGCTTGTTAGGAAAGGTTTTACTGTATTTTTGGAGAAAAAAATCACGTAAGTGATTGTCGAAATACATAAAAACAAAATTAAAGCAACACAAAAAGTAATAAAAAGAATATCAATGGAAAATGTTAACTAATAAATAAATTATATTAAATTAAAAGTTACATACTATTTGATCGTTTTTTTCCAAAATAATCCACAACGTCTTTTAATCATCCTTTGTTGGATTCGAATTAGGGAACTTTTAAGCCACTCAGCCTTGTTCTGGAAATCGAAATCACATGAAATTTAATTCGATGGTGATTTTTAATACAATTAAAGAAAAACGTAGCATTTCCTGATATGAGAAGTAGTTCCGGTACAGATAAGTCCTCAAAGTATGAGGTATGTAAAAGGGAATATTTTTGTGAATTTAAAATACAGGATTGTTTACAAAATTGGTTTACAATTTCACTCGAATTCGATTTGCAGAACGTGCCTGACTTTTTTTCCATAGCGGTAGGTTATAAAGGTTGTTCTTTTAGTCCCTATAAATCATACGAATGGTTTACCCAGTCAAAAATGTGCACCAAAAGAAGCAGGTTTTACAATGAAAAAGATTTTTGTACGGGGAGTTCCCGATTTGGAGGACTACTATATGCAGGATATTAGCGCCTGTTTTAAACATTTCAATGATTTTTTTAATTTTATTTTTAAGAATTTTTACGCTTGCGAAAAAACCATAATTACCGAGTATGTCTCGCTAATATTGTTTGCATATTTTTTTTCGCTTTTAAATCGTTTTTACACAATAATTGGCTCTTTAAGTGAAGTACACGATTATGCGCTTTTCCTCTTAAACGCTTAAAAAAAAACTTTCTGTCTATTTTCTACTTTCAAACGAACATTCATACTCGCTAATTTATATGCAAATCATCATAAACAGATTCACGCTTAAGCAACAGCAGCAAATAACCTAAATTTACTTTGAAAATCATTTATCGCAACGACTTCGTGGTTTTTATCGCGCACATAATCGACCATCTCATTTTTGGCTTATATGCACGCTAGTGGCATCATCGGACGTTATTTCTTTAAACATGGAGCCGGAGCAATGAAGAAATCGTGACGTTGTTATTCGCGATATACGACCATCAATGCTCTAAATTGTTCTCTTCGTCAAGGCCAGCCGCGGTCTTCATATGTCGGAAATCGTTAATAAAGGTTAATGACATGTATTAATCTTTCGAAAAAAAATCTTTCTTTTTTTTGGAAAGAATTTTTTATTAGGTCTTGTGTTATTTTTTTACAAATCTAAGTTTTATTGGCCTTAAAAAACCACCTTGTCTCTTTCTATTTCTATAGAAAATATGTCTGAATCTTAAAAATTTGTCTATTTCTTTTCCAAAGATAATTTTTAAAAGAATATATCGCTCATTTCGTGCAAGACCGTCACAACTCAAAATTTGAAACTTTACAGGAGAGCCTTTTTAAGATTCCAACCTATTATTTCTCACCTTCTCTTTCACTAAAATACAGTTATAAAATCAAATGTTTCTTTTTTGCTACAAAGAAAACCACATGTACAAGAGGAATGCCAAACACAAACTGAAATGTGACCTTGTTGATGCTAATTGCTCAAGTTTGTTACGAGAGGTCATAGCGTCACAAGCATCTGTATTACCGTTATTTTTTCGATAATTCTCTCCGTTCTTAGATCAATTTGTAGAGATTTAAGAGAAGAACATATTTGCATTACTAACTCGAAAATGCCAAATTTTGAGTTGTGACGGTCTTGCACGAAATGAGCGATATTGGGTTTTCTTTCTAAAGAATTTTTTTCGAGAAAAAGATTTTCCTTTTCTATGTGAGACAAAATATTTTATAGTTTTAACAAAACTAGTGTTTAGCCAGTGGTCGAAATTCGACCATAAATTTTTATTTAAAAATTAAGATAACATAGTACATCTAAAGCCTATAGTACACGGCATGTAAAAAGACACATGCGCATGTGGTTCTGACGTAATTTTGACGTCAATGCGAAGCCACAATAAACATTGCGTGTTGTGTGATGACGTCAAAATTACGTCAGAACCACATGCGCATGTGTATTTTTACATGCCGTGTACTATAGGCTTAAGTATTAATGAATTTTCATGTTTCGACTTTTTTGCGCCTTAGCTGGGTGCCCCGGTAGGCTAGCTGGTAGTGAGCTAGTCTATCAGCGCCGGGGTTGCGGGTTCGATTCCCGCCAGAGACTCTGGTCCCCTGCAGACAAGCGTATAGCTTCGGCGAGCGGCCAACCTTCGGTCCATATGTTATCTTCCACGTGAGTTCCCAAATGTTTAATTTAATTTTGTTAGTTCAATATAAAAAACATCAGAAAGTACCAATTGAACAATAGTGTTATAAAGTCTCATCTTGTAGATTCTCATCCAACCAGGACATTGCATGTTTCATTTTATGTTTCTGTGTCTAATATTGTCGAAAAGTGATCAAAGAACCAGAAGAAGAAAGAAAAAGCTCGCCTTATTTATTCTTATTCACTCAGGCCCATGAATATTTTATTTTATCTTTACAGGTCAAAAATTCAAAAAGTACCAGATAAAGAACAAAAAAGTACTAACAGTTTTCATCTTATAGTTACTCATTCAATTAGGGCACTACAACTATATTAATATGTTTCTAAGTTCAATATTGTAGAAAATTCAAAAATTACCACATGCAACTCGTAAAATAAAAAAAGAAATTTAATTTTCCTGTATTTTCCCTTTTTGATACTTTTTTTTCTCCATTGAGCTTCGGTTGACAAACAAAAGAGGAAAGTTGGTTGACAAACAAAGTGGATTGCCTTTGCCGATTTATATGTACGTATATACAATTTATACAGTCGAACCATTCGAAACCTGGTTTTTTGAAAAATGCCGAATAATCGATCAATAGGGTGATTTGATAGAAAAAACTTTGTGCAATTGGAAAAAAACAAATTTTTATTAATGCATGTGTTTTGCATATGTATAGTAGCAAATTTGAACGCTTACAACTCGGATATTATTGAACAGATTTTAGTAAAATATATATTGTGCACTTCAGTAATACCTTTTAAATGGTGAATTTTTTGTTCTTGTCGTTGGGCAAACAGAGGAGGAAAGTGCTCTTAACTGTTTTGCCTTTGCCGATTTAAATATACGATATTCCAAAAAAAAAATTTTGTCTGATTAAGATTTTTTCATTGGAGAAAGAAAAATCCTTCTTACTCTTAACTAGGGTATTCATTCGGTTAACCGTTAATCGGTTAACCGATTAATTACTACCCGAATAACTGATCGATTAATTTAAAATTGGCTTTTTCGAATAACGATTAAACCGGTTAATTTCAGTCGATTAACCGATGTTACAAAATTTTTAATTTTTAATATACAAAACTAAACGCATAGAAAATATTTTTTCATAAAAACAAAGAAGGTGTTCTTCATTTTAAATAAGTTTTTTCTGTCAACAGCTTTTTGTTTCACTTGCATTTTATATGCATGCGTTTAGGTATTTATTTCTTCTGATATCTTTTCATATCAATCTTTTAACAGAATTAACCGAAACAATACGAAGTATTAAACAAAACAGGACTCTAATGACATAATGAAAGATTTTATATGTTTAGAAAAATTCAGGAAGAGGACTGAGAAATCCGATATGCTGTATAATGGGTTGCTTTTGATATCTGCATCGTCTTCGATAAATGAAAGAATTTTTTCAAAGTTAAGTTTTATCAAAACTAAAAAAAATAATCGCTTAAATCCTAAACACTTAAACCAAATTATTTTTATAAAAGATTATTTCTTAAACTATTGAAATAACTAATAAAATGATCTTACAGCTTATCTTTTTATTAATACATATAATATATGTCTGTATTAATTAAAATATTATATATGTATATATGTATTAATTAAAAAATATGTATTAAATATTTATGAATTTTTTTTTTTGCTCGTTTATTTCAATAATTGTTATGTTTGTCATGTTATTATTTTTTATTTATTTGTCTTTAACTAAAAAGCTCCAAATAATAATTTATGCATTTTTATATATTGAAATTACTTAATTTATAAAAAAAAATTATATTAATCGGTTAACCGATCAATTACAAAATTAACCGATTGTTAACCGATTAAACCAAAACCTCAATTAATTATTTGAGCGATTAACCGATTAAAGCAAAGGCCCGATTAAATGAATACCCTACTCTTAACACATAACCTGAGTGCCTGCTAACACCTGCTTTACACTTTTCAATTTACCAAATCACTTTTAATTCTCGCATTCATTTAAAAACTAAAAATTTTCGATAATTGACTTCATAGTCGATGAAATATTCAAATCTCATATTAAGACACATGCAAATCTGCTCTCTCCTCTTCATGTGTTTGTTGGTGTTTACATCTTTTCATTTCACTTTTTACAAAAAAAAATATATATATATATATATGTATATATGTATATCAAAATCAAAGTGGGAGTAAAATTTGTGGCAAAGAGAATATCTGCTTTAAAAATGCTTAAAGCAAATTCTGTTTTTGTTTATATGTTTTTTTTACATTCAACTATGATCTACTTTCTCTCACTGCTTAATTATTTTCGAATACTGATGCTCCCACGCCGCCCCTTCGTTGTACTCTTTTTATTTTTTTGAAAACGAGTACGAAAACCAACACAATCGCACAATACTGAGCAATGAACCCTAAAACACCCACTCTCTGGTTGTTGTAATTTACTCGTAGTACGAATTGTACGAGGGCTGCTGCCGTACGAAGAAGGCTAACAGTACCACCGAGTACAAGCGAGTAAAAATCGGCACCATACAAACAAACATTCAAAGAGACGCTTGTACGTTGAATGTTGCAGTGTTTGTCAGGGATGGACAATTTAGATTTTAATCAGTTTGTAGTAAAAAGTAATTTACTTAAGCTTACCCAGACTTTATTTTTGTAACAAGTTTAAAAATGATTGCCAGAACAGAAGTTTTCCAAGCTGTGCCGATAAGACAATTGAAAAGTAGCAAGTCAAAATTAAAATCTTTAATAAGATTCAAAATATGCCCTTCGATTCCTGAATATTAAATTTTTACTTAAACTAAAACTAAATTCCACAAAAGCCTCGTCGATAGTAAGCTAGTCTTTCAATGCGAGGTTTGCGGGTTCAATTCCCGCCAGAGACTCTGCTCTGGCTGAAGGTCTAAGTTACTATTGCTCGGCTTATTAAGCTAGAATATAATTTTTAATTGTATTTGTTACTCCTATAAAAAAAAAATAAAATAAAAGTTCTTATGCCGCTTGGCTACTGCAAAAATTTCCGTATAAAAAGGTTCGGGAAAAAGTATGATAGTACTAAATTTTCCGTGGCTGGTGTTTGTGTAAACGTTATATCGTTGTACTTTGGCGTGAGTATGTGCCACTTCTGTGTATTTTATGTGTTCGTGTGCCTGTGTTTTCATTTTACTTTAAACTAATTTATATGCATACCAAAGTAGATATACAGATTTGTCCTTAACAAATATTAAATTTGCAAAAAAAAAAAAAAAAATTTTTTTTCTTGATAATTTTAAAGTGATTTTTAAATGGAAAATTTAAGGCTGGAAAAGGAAATTTAAGGAAAATTGTTAATTTTGCTGACGATTTGTAAAGGAAATAGTGTTAACTGTACAAATTTAATGACATAACCCTTTAAGTCACCCGAATATAGTTCATATATCTACATATATGGGTAAAAAAAAGTAACACTGAAAGTACAATTTGAACTTTTAAAGTAATCCAGAAAAACGCCAAAACGCGTTAACTTAATTTTGGGTTGTAGAATCCCTTTTAAAGGATAAATTAAAAAGAGGAAGATATTGCATTTTTAAGTTTGTTCTTTTTTTTATTTTATGTACGTGATCGTTTAAAACAGAGTATGCCACTAGATTTTAGGAATCAAAAATAAGTTAACGTGCCCCGTTGCTTTGGTGTGTCAATTAGTTACCTATAATGTTATAAGTTTTCAAAAGCGGTGAATCAAAGAACTAGAACTGAACTAGAACTAGAACTGAACTAGAACTGGACTAGAACTGAACTAGAACTGAACTAGAACTGAACTAGAACTGAACTAGAACTGAACTAGAACTGAACTAGAACTGAACTAGAACTGAACTAGAACTGAACTAGAACTGAACTAGAACTGAACTTGAACTGAACTAGAACTGAACTAGAACTGAACTAGAACTGAACTAGAACTGAACTAGAACTGAACTAGAACTGAACTAGAACTGAACTAGACTTGAACTAGAACTGAACTAGCACTGAACTAGAACTGAACTAGAACTGAACTAGAACTGCACTAGAAGTGAACTAGAAAAAAAAAATAAATATAAAAGAAGATTTATTTTGGTGCCATTTTAATTGTAGTCCTTCTAAGACAAGATTTTCATTATAAATTTCTTATTTTCATTAAGATTTATTTATCATAGTGGAGAGGGTGTTATGCGTTAATATATCGATCGGCTAAGAATCACTTTTTGAATTGATCTAACGATATCCGGTTGGCTGGCTGCTATGTAAACCTTGTGTGCAAAGCACACATCACAATTTTGGAGATAATTTGATAAAATTTAGCAAATAGGTTCTAATTAAAAAATTTGAGAATCCGTCTATAATTTCAAATAGCCCCAATACATGCTTATTTCCGGTTTTGTGTTGATCTGCCATCTTTTTATGTTGGTATTAAACTTTAATTGTTTTCTATCATATTTGATTACAATCTAGACCATCTTATAAAATTTTCTTGAAATCGGTCCAAATGTGACCATAGCTCTCATACAAATTCTACTCCCGAAAATATTTGTTTAAAGCCATAACTGCTTTATAACTGTTGATATTGACAGAATAAAACAAAGGTCCTTTATAACAGACTCTGCTCGATTTATTTTAGTTTTTTATTTGTATTAAAGTATTTTTTAGGTTTTTTTGCTGACATTTAAAGGGTTAAATATTGTTAATTTAATTAACCTCCGGCAACATTGATTGCTTGTTAGGCGGCAAGTTTATAAATGTTTGCCTTATACAAACTGCAAATACACATATTAGAAATAAATATGTGTTGGTATATATGCATTTCTTATTTTGAATATTTTTTATAATAAAAGAGATTGATTTTAAGATGCTTGAAAATTGTTTACACATACACAGCCTGTAAAGGGGCATTTCATATTTAAAGATTTTTTTTTATAAAATTTTAAAAAATTTTTTCTAGAAATAAACTACTTAAACTGTAAGATTTCCTGCAGTTAAGTTTTTGAATTTATTATTTTGGTTTTTGTTTAATATTTTGTAATATGAGATACCCCAAATACTTTTAATAAAAAGGCAAGTGAATTATCAACTGAAACTTTAAATAATAAATTAATTTAATGTTTATTCTTTCAGATATTATTTTTAAATGTTTTTGAAAATAATTTATAGCGTTAATTTAAACTTGTATTGGTTGTTGACAAGTTTTTTTTTTTTGGAATATTATTTAAAATTTTATTTAATATTAATATTAAGCAAAAGTTGTTGCAAAGCCATAAATCGTACCCCTATAAATAATTACAAAATTTTATAAATAATTGTTTTACATTTTCTTTAACAAAAATAAACGGGGGACAAATTACGGCATTCGATATCGATCGAAATTGCAATACAATTAAAATAGATATTTCGATCACTTAAACTCGAAAACTTAAAACAATTATTTATAAAATTTTGTAATCGTTATTATGGAGGCCTGAAATTTAAATTGTACTCGGTATTTATTTATTATTTTAAAAATGTTTTTATATTCTACAATTCTTGAGATGGTATTATGCGTTTGTGTTTATGTGTGCAACGCCTGAAAATAATGGTTATTGGCTGAATTTTAAATATATTGTGGACCAGGCCACGAATAACGTCAAAACCTCCCGAAGTACTTGTGGAAAAAAATTCCATAACAAACCATAGCTTTCATACAAATTCTACACCCGAAATAAATATATTTTAACATCAATAAATATCTCAAAAAGTTTAGTATCGATACAAAATTTGACTTACAGAAGCTTTCAAAAAATCAAAAATTTAGAACATAATTTTGTGGCAATTTAGTCCATACTTGACTGGTCTTGTTAAAATATTAAATAAAATTGAAAAAAAAAACAGTGCGGCGAGTAATTAAACAGCGCGGCGCTGAAATATTTAAATAAAGATGACTAGTTTTTCTATAACTATAAGTGAATAACTTATTTTTTATTTATTTATAAACAAGAACTTGTAATTTGTTCGGAAAAAGTATTTTTTATTTGTTATGTTTATCCTTAATTTCATTTTATTTAAAATTTACGTTTCCCTTTTTTTCTTTACAGGTAAGTGTTTCTAATCTATTTCGCTCAGTGTTTGAACTTCAAAAAAACATTGTAAGTTAATTTGTACGCAACTTAAGACGATCTTGTGTTTTTCATTAAAAACAACGTAAGTGAAAAATTTTAACAAAATCATTCAAATCATAATTTTTTGTAAAAAAAAACTTTAAATTTAAACATTTCTATACTTTTATTCTCACACTTCTCCTCAATACCCCTGCAAACCTTTAGGCCCTAATCATGTAAAACGCAACGAGACGCCAAAGAATCACATTGAAAGCAAAAACAATGTCATAAATATTTTGTAATTTTGCTGTTGCTTTCTACAGAAATTCATGTACGCTGCATAACTTGAGGCGTTGAAATTTGAAAACGCAATGTGAATTTCTGTAGAAACCAACAACAAAATTACAAAATATTTTTGTTTCTTTGGAATTTCGTTGCGTTTTACATGATTAGGGCCTAAGAAGATAAACCAGGCAACATCTTTCTCTTGTTCTGAACGGTTCAAAGAAGACTTTACACATATTTTACGAGAGTCCGACCGAAGGTTTGGGTTCGGTGTGGGAGTTCGGCAAAATATTATGTTGGGTTAATGTTCAGCGTTCAGTAAAATTTTCAAAGAACATCGAACTTTGTAAGAAAAGTGTTTTACATGTCGTGGCTGGTTGCTGGGTTGCCGCATGGAACATTTTTATCTAAATTGGAAATAAAACAATTTCTTAAATACACATAACCACGTTGATTTGGAAGTACCCAAAGATATAAAAATATATATTTATAAATAAATTAAAAAGAACGTACAGAAAAAGGTCCATCTAAATAGAAGGAACATGATTCAGCACCATATTAAGAAAATTGAGAAAAGCATGAAAATGTTGTTGACGCACAAATCAAAATTAATTTGACTGATGATAGAAACTCAAATATATATTAACTCTGGAGATATAGCCCACTAAAACAGGAGGCAAAAATTACAAAGCACAAATAAATCATATAAGTTAAAATAATTTTTATGCAATAAAAATAATGTTCGGTTTAAGTCAAGTTCGGATGTCTTTACATAAGATGGCGAACATTCGAAAAAAAAACGCAAATGTGGATAACAGGGCTCGCGAACTACCGGGGTAACCAGATAACATGTGACCTTGCCATGCCAGATGTACCAAGTCACTTATTCAGTGTAAGTGTTATGGTATTTCACAATTGGGGTGGATATGGGGATCCACCTGCTCCGTATCCAGGGCATTGCGGCCTGCCTTTGATGAAAAAATGACATACTCCCTACTGAGGTTCAACAGGGAACAAATAACGATAGTGATCTCGGTGATGACCGGTCACTGGTCAGTTAGGACTCATACGAGGATAATGTGGTTAGAATTCTATGACTACCAAAGAATTTGTCACGACGAGAAGAAGAGGAAAACCAGTGCTTGTCTGTTAGGATGATCTATCTAAGATATCACTACGGCTGTTTCTTCTTTTCATAAGGAAGAGTAATCAGTTAAACTCTGCAGTGACGCCTATTGAGTAACTGTTCCGTAGGATGGGTATTGGCGTTGGGCATCACAAAGGGAACACTGAACGAAGTAAATGATGAAACAGAATTGAGTCTTCAACTTCAGGCAAAAATGTTTAAGCTCATAATTAAAACGTCGACCGTAACTGCAAATTTTCTCTTATTTCTTTCGTTTTCTTTTGTTCTTTTTTTTTTTTGTTTACAAAATGTATGAAATTGTACGAAAGAATGGTAGCATTGTTGGGAGAATAATTGTCTCTATGTGAGAGCATGAGAAAACACGTTTTCAAAATAAAATTGATTTTATTTCTCGACCGCATTCTCTGGCATAATTTTATGTCAAACTGTATGGAAAACATCGTTCAGCCCCAGTTCTGTTTCATTATTAAGTTGCATTCTTGATGTCTTCTCAAGGAACCTGTAACCTAAGTTCAAATTTGTGTTCAGTGTTAAAAATCTAATGAAGTTCGAGTATGATCTGAACTACATGTTACACAAAAAAAAAAAAAAAAAAAAAAAAAAAAAAAAAAAAAAAAAAACATAATACAAATATTTTTCTTTGGATTGATCTCTTCTTCGTTATTTCTGGACAACAACAATTCGCGAACTTAGAACAACAAGGTCATATCTTATATGTAGTTTAGGTGCAAATAGAACCTTGTTATCCTAAGGTTGCGAATTGTTTATATTTTACAAAAAACAAAACAAAATATTGTTTTTTCATATTCTAAAAAAAGTGTGCTCATGCCATAAAACAAAATACATTTCTGTTGTCACCTAGAGGAGTCTTATTCCTATGACCACGCTGATCAAGCTGATTATCTGTAGCGTTTTCAGGTCAACATATCATATTTTTACGCGGTATTACCACAAATCAAAATAAAATTTAATTTGGTCAAAATCGGCTGAATTATTTGACCGCCGATTGTGACGCTAAGAAAAGTAAAATCTATACCTACATTGTGCATTTTACACGTGTTAGGGCATCCTACGCTTTTGTGCATTTTAATTGCTACGTATAAATAATTTCATTGGGACAGATGTGAAAGAGGGCAGAACGCCGGCTTAAAGTGTTATTGCTATAAGATAAGACTGTAATGTTTTTAATGAAATGGCAACTCTTTTTTTATATAGATTACGTGATCGAAAATGCTTGCAGGGAACAAACAATTTGAAATGCAAATAGTTTTGCAATGATTCTTTTATTGCCTTCAATTTGTTTTGTGTCCTCTATTATATCCCCCTAACATGACTACAACTATAACTCAGCATTACAAAAAGCAACAACAAAAACTAAATCAAAACAAAGACAAACAGGGAGAAAAAAATCAAGCCAGCCTAAAAATTAAACAAATCATTAAAATACATCATCATGATGACGTTGATTAAATACGAAAAAGTAAAAGCTCAGAAAAAATGCCGTGAGTGGGTAAGTGGGTGGTTGGCTGAGAAAGAGAGTGCAGTAATATAAAATGGTAGATTTGCATAAGTGCATTATATGTATGGATGTGTGTATGTTTGTGTAAGTGTGATTGCATGAATATGTAGAAATGATTTCAATTGTATTTTTTTTATTTTTGTAAATTGTGATTACATTTAAAGAAAAATGTTTTTAAAATTAAACCATTGTGTTTTTTGAAAAGAAAATTGAAACAAAATTTAAAAAACAATTTACTTAAATACGTACATACCAGTGTTGTCAAGTAATTAATCAAGCAAAAACAAACTGTAATATAAAGTACTACATAGTTATTGTTTTGTTCAGAGAAATAAATAGTAAAACCCCCTAAAACAGCCTAAATATAAATTTATGCCCCCTAAATTTTCCCCCTAAGAATTTGTACCGCCTGAATTTGCCCCTAAATGAAATAAAACCCCCTAAATCTGAGGGAAACCCCCTAACATGGACACTCTGGTACATACTTACACACATAAATATCGCACTCGTTCAAAAATACTCTATTAAATCAAAATTTAAAAATTTTCAGTAGAAGCAAAACAATTTTTAATTTTACATTAACCTTCGTCAGTCGGTATAATTTTACAACGTTAACTGGCGGTATGGGTACAATTGTACCTGCATATAAAAATGCAATAACCTGTGTAGACATATATAAAATTTTCTTTAAAAGCTAATTACACCATTTTATGCCTAAATTTGTAATTACTACAACAGCAGCTAAAATCTAAACGAATTCATAATTCATTTATTTTTTTTAGTTCACCTATTCCGTTCTTATTTGAACAGTTTGATTTCACTTGCAGAAAGTAAATGTTTCTATTACCTAATGAACGGAGGATTTATGTTTTAATGGGCACTTGATGATGAATAGAAAAGTAGTACTCAAACAATTCATTGAGTATTTATTGATCTACACTTAAGTTGGCAAAACGGGGAATACCCAAAAAGACACAGTTTAAAAAAGTAGCATAAATAAGTTAATGGAAAATATTTCCTTCGAAGTTCAGTAGAAATGGTTTTCGGAAGACGCATTAATAAAGCAGCGGAACCAGAAAATAAACCGAAATCACAATATGGCTGTCTTGGTGCCTTAGCCGTCGTTGACAGGTGTTATAATTGCCAATGTAACTACGAATACAGCGCAAGTCTTGAAGAAAGTCTTGTATGCTCTGTACTTATCCCGTCTGTGATGAACACTAACTAACAAGTACAACATGTGGTTCATGCAATAAGTATAGTAAACATATTTATAGTTATTTTTGTTCATATTTGCTTGCACATTGTTTGCTACTTCTTAATTTAAAAATATCTTCATTGTCAAATAGTTTTAATTTGTTTTCTTGCTTCTTTTCACATAAAATATGCGAAGGTACAATTGTACAAATATAGCCTCTTAAGGGTTTTAAATTTACCAGGCCCTATTATTATGAGAAATCCTCACGATTTTTTTTAAAAATTTCAAAAAATGCACTGTGTATTGTAAGTGTGGAGATTTCACAGACTTTCAGGCATCTGTAATTAGGGAAAAAAAATTATAGCACATCAAAAATGAAAAATTTACAATTATACCCATTCCACTTGATGAGGGTTAAAGGCTAGGGATGGGCAAATTGAAAAAATATATCGATATATGTATATCGTATCGATATTTTTTAAGAGTATCGATATTTATTAATTAAAAATATCGATGTATCGAACGTATTAAGGTGAAATTATTACCTAATTTAAAAACTTGATATACATATTTAAATACATATTTACATATGTACAAACATATTACATGTAATTCCATTCTAACTTTTAATTGTTTCTTTAAATTAAAAATTTCATTTATTCGCCATATGAAATCTAAAAAAAAAAATTAATTGGAGTTATATAATGCCGGTAAAAGAAACTTGTTACACATACTATACAAGTAAACTGCGCAATATTTTATTATTAGATAATGTATAGGAACATGCTCAAATAAAAAAGAAAATATTTTTTTTTATTATTAACATTTTTATTATTATCATTCTTTGCATAATTCTAGGAACCCTTTCCAGAATATTTTTTCCGCGCTTATTTTTTTGTTGTCATCTCTTAAAAAACCGAGGCAAAACTGAACTGTGTAATCTATGAAAATGTACAATGGAAAAGCGCCGTTATTTTCTTAATACTAGTTAAAAAACAGCAGTATATTGTAAGCAGTTGAGCATCGGTTAAAATCTTGAATTTTGTTATAAAGAGATCTTAAAATACCGAATTCGATAGTCGTAGATGAATATCGATGTATCGATATATGAGTATTTTTAATATCGGCGATATATATCCATTATAATTTTTTTTTAATATCGATATTTTGATATATCGATATTTGTTGCCCATCCCTATTAAAGGCATATGAAAAAGAATTTTTGAACCTACCGTTTCATAGCCCAAAATAGCATGAATTTTTTTACAGCTGTTAGATATGAATATAACGTGTCAATCTGTTCAAAAAAGTGCAAAAATAAAAGTTTTAAGTTAATACACTATTGTTGAAAAAGTGCGATATGTAGATAAAATTGTGGAGACTTTCAAAATAAAAAAATGTTGGTTTATTTTTAAAAAAGCAAACTTTTAAGAAAATTTTTTTTAAGTGTTTTATTATTGTATATTTTTTCTTTACTAGTGAGTCTGAAATTATGCACTATGAAGTTTATTTACTTTTTTTGTATTTGCTGTTATTGTAATTTTAATAGTTTGCATATGAAATCATGCATTAAACTGAATATTCATTTTGAGTATTGTTTTTGGTATTGAGAATATAGAAATGAGAAGATGGTCGGTCGGTTAATGAATTTGTTTGATTTTTCGTTCCCTTTGTCTAATATTAACAATAGCAACTTATTTATTATTTATAATCCTTTTAAGTCAAAATAAACCTTTAGAAGTGTTTTTTTGCAAATTGTAATTTATTAGATTTTTTTACTATTTTCCGTTTAAAGTGTTTTAAGATTCTAAGACATAAAAACAACGCTGTATGGAAAACAGAAACAATACAATCGTTGACCATTTTTAATCAGGGAAGGAAAATCAAAGGAAAACCGTAGGACAGGGTGGGACAGTATTTCTAATAGTTGTATATTGAATAAGCGCTATGTATAGAGTAGTGGCTAGGGAGATCAATTATTCGACTTTTTTCAATAACCGGTTTTCGAATATTACGAATAGTTGCTATTTTAAAAAACCCGGTTTTCGGTTAAGCAATTTTTAAATAACCGGTTAACCGGTTTTAATTCGAATACTTAAAAACACAAAAATCAAATAAGTTTTTAAAATAAAACGTTATTTTGAATAAAAACAAAACAATTTGCAAAGGTTAGGAACCAACAAAATACATAAATATGACTAAGATCAGACCTAACAAATATTTTACGATAAAATCCAAGAAAAGTGGGACCAGTAAATTGGTCAAACTTTAGCTAAATTTTCAAAAAAATTTTATTGATTTACTAAACTTTATTTGTAAGAAGATATTTGTATAATGTAATTTAGAAACAGTTGAATGATATTTGATCTAGGCCAACGTTTTGCAAAAGCAAATAAATTATAGGAATTTTATAAAGTTATTATTTGAAATATTCTCCCAAATTTATTTTAAATGAGTTTTAATTTGTTGATGGTTAAGCTACGAGTATCTATATAAATCAACCAAATTTTTGAAAAGTTGCAAACAAAACCTCTTAGCCAGGATTATCTATTTCAAATTATTTTGTTTCAGCATAATAGAAACGAAAAGTGAACTGAACATTCTTTTTGCGTAAAATATTTGTCAATTCGTCGACTACAATTCAAAAAATACCAGTTAAAGAACGAAAAGTACCAAAAAGCTCTTCCTTACAGATTCTTATTCACTCAGAGCCATGCACGTTTAATATTATTTTCCTAGGTCCAATACTAACGGAAATGCAAAAAGGATCATTTCAAGACCAAAAAAGTTCCCTCTTATAGATTCTCACCCATTCGGGACATTGCAGGTTTAGCTTTATGTTTCTAGGTCCAATATTAAAGGAAATTAAAAAAAGTACCAATTGTAGAACCTCTGCCTTACAGATTCTTATTCCCTCAGAACAATGCATTCTTAATTTTATGTTTCTAGGTCCAATATTAACTAAAATTCAAAAAGTACGAGTTGAAGAACAAAAAAGTGGCAACATTTTTCATCTTATAGGTTCTGATTCACTCAAGACCTTGCACAAATAATTTTTTATTTCTAAGTTCAATATTACAAAAAAAAAATCAAAATTACAACACGCAGCAAGGAAAAGTCAAAGAAAGTAATTAAATTTCTCGTATTTCCCCTTTCTAAAAATTATTTCGCTCGCTGGGAGACCATAATTTATTGCGTTATATGTCAATATACAGAGAAAAATGTTTTTAAAAAAACGTACCAAGGGGTACGATTTTATCTTATAAAACGTTTGAATTTCGAAAAAGTACCAAATTTATATCTGTATTTTTTAGATAAGATACGAATTTGGTATATCCTTTATTCCTATACTTATTGGTTTAAAAGCTAAATGGGAACCCAAAAGTTCCAAAATAAAGGTTAAACCATTTTACTCTCTGAAAGGGCCGAATTGCAAAGACAACCAGACACCTGTCCGCTTATTTTTTTTATTTCTATTAGTTTTGGAGATATGAAGTCACCGAATTTTTACCCTTTTTACACTCTTAATAAAATATACATTGTGCACTTCTGTAGGTAAATGCCTTTTAAATGGTGTATTAAATCGGTTGACAAACAGAGACGGAAAGTGTTCTTAACCGTTTTGCCTTTGCCGATTTATATATAGATTATATTTTGAATTAAAATATATTTTATTTTTGACTAATGGGTTAATTGAAAAATAAAATTGGCGAGGATTTTTTCTGCATTACTACAACTTTTAAAACATAAATGCAAGCTAAATTTATTACTTAATAATTTGGGTAATAACACTTGTAAACATCTAACATCTACCATCAATTTGCGAAGATGTTTCCATAAGAAATGCATAGGGCTAAAAATCAACAACTTTATAGCCTTTTTACACTGATCAAAATCTAACATCTCCCATCCGATTGCGAAGATGTTAACATCTTCCCATAAGGAATACATAGGGCTAAAAATCAACATCTTTAAAAGATGTACCAATCTCATGTTATTCCATTCTACATCTTTTGATTATTTTAGTGTCATCACTAGAAAAGTGCCAAAAAGTTATATTATTACAGTGGCATCAGTGACAAAATTAAAGAAAATAATTTTTTTTTTTTTTTTTTTTTTTGTATAAAATTATTTACTTTCTTCATAAAAATAATTTAATGAAAATTAAATTCAAGGAACTAAAGGCTTATTAAAATATCGAAGTTTGGATTAAAAACCATTAACAGTTCAATAAAATAACCACAATACTAATTATTATTTACTATGTTTTATTTTTGTTTGTAAAATTTTATTTATTTATTATGTACAAAAAACTTTTTGTTTTTTTTTTTAATTTTATTTCCGTATTACTTTTTTATGTATGTTTTTTGTACATTTTATCATTTACAGTTTTAATTGATGGTAGATGTTAGATGTGAACAATGTTAACGCATGTTTCATATTTTCTACATCTTCCATACGTTTCATCCAAATGTCTTTAGTGTAAAAAGTCTATTACAAGATGTTTCTTTCTCATCTTATTCCATTCTATATCTTTCGATTATTTTAATGTTATCACTAGAAAAGTGGCAATAAATTCTATTTTAATTGTGTCATTACTGACAAAATGACATTTGTTATGAAAGCTGCGTTACCATTTGTCAAGATATTAATTATTGCAAGTCTTTTTTGTTTAATTTTTTTTTTATATTATTAAACAAACTTAATTCCAAATACATTTCGGTATTTTATTTTCAATGGCACCTTTGTAGACAAAAAGTATTTAAAAAAAAAATGTTTTTTCAGAAATGGTGACATTTTTGATTGTTAGTAGATGTTAGATGTTTTAAGTGTGAATGCATGTTTCACATTTTTAACATCTTCCGGGAGTTCCTCTGTAATGTATGCAAGTGTACAAAGGGTATAAGAATAACACTTTCTCGGCTATCGAACTGGAATTTTTAAAGGACTGTTTTTTGAAACGTGTTTTTTACTTATGTGTTCTCTTCGGGAATTTTTACTATTTTTTGATAAAAATTTTAAAAATTTTTAACATTTTAAATAAAATATTTTTAAAAATTCCAATATTTTTTATGGAATTATTAAAAATAATTCATATATTCCGACTCTGATCATGACTATTTTATGTTAACTTTTTTGCTTTATAAAATTTTTTTCTTCCTCCGCTTCTCTGAGAGACTAAGTGTGTGCGTATGTGTAAGTTTGCAGTTAATTTGCCATTTCCGCTCTAGTAAAGTCTTAAAAATCATTTAACATCTGTACTCATATTTATTTTAATATTGTAGTAAAAATTTGTAATAAAGTAAAAAAAAACTCACGAACAATTTGTAATTGCCATATGCCACATGTTTGTGTGTATGTCTGCTTGCCCCTTTATTATCAATTATTATTTTATATATTACGCTATGAGGTTGATGAACAGTGTTGCCAGCACCGGCAAAACCCCCATTTCTGGTAAATATTTTAAGATTCCAGTTAAAACTTAGAGCAATTAAGGATAAAATATTTGTTTGTTTATCCAACTTGACGATAAAATCGCCTTTAAAACACTTTTCAAAATCTTAGACTGAAGTGAGAATTATTTTTAGCTGGCATCTCTGGTTAAAACGTTTTAAAGAAATTCTCTTCCTTAAGGAAAATAAATAATTGAAATCAAACAAAAAAGGGAATCAACCATTGACAACTTTCGTGTCATCAATGAATGAATAAATGAATGAAGAATAACTGCATGGCGAGTGATTAATTTAATTGGCTTGATTTGTTTTTTTGCGCTTTTATCTGCAATTGCGATTGTTTTTTGTATTTAACTTGCAAGTTGCAATATCTTCTTGTTCATTTTTTATTGATTTAGATTCATTATAATTTTGCTTTCTTCCGTTTTATTTTAACTAAAGGTCAAAAAATCAATCGAATTAAAAGGCAACAACACTTTTATTACAGTTTTTAATAGAAAATTGTCGTTTTTTGAAAATTTTCATGGAAAATTAGATCTTTCGGAAATTTTCTAAAGAATTTTGTTTGCGTCTAGAATATTTTATATGGAAAATTTTAAAGTACCAGACACTTAAAGAACCTTAAAAATTTCGATGGAAAATTTTTGGGTCTTGAAGATTATCTACAAAATATTTTAAAAACTTTAAATATTTTTGGTAAAAATGCTGGTCTTCCAAAGATTTGGTATTAAAAATACTAGCTTTCTAAAAATATCTTATAGAAAAGTCGGTTCTCCCGAAGAATTTATGTCAAAAATACTGGTATTCTAAAGATTCCTTCCGGCCTTTCGGAAATTCTCTTAAGCAAATTTTGGATTTGCAAAGATCCTCTATTGAAAATTCTGGCTTCCCACAAATTTTCTTTAAATAATCAGGTCTCTCAAAAATTTGCTATAGGAAAATCTGGTATGTCAAAAATTTTCTAAAGAAAAATCTTGTCTCCTAAAAATGTTCTATAGAAAAAAAAATTTTTTTGTACTTATCAAAAATTTTCTTTAAAAAACTCTGGTCCAGCTAAAATTTTCTATAGAAAATGCTGATCTACCCAAAATTGAATATAGAAAATTCTGGTCTCCAAAACATTTTTTATAGAAAATTGTGGTAATCCAAAAATTACCTATAGAAAATTTTGGTCTCTAAAAGTTCTCTATCGAACATTCTGGACTCCCAAAAAATTTCTATAGAAAATTCTGGTAAACTTAAAAAGAAAATAATTTTCTTCAAAAAATTTTCTAAAAAATTATGGTTTCTCCATGATTCTGGTCCCTTAAGGAATTTTTAAAGAAAAATTGTATAGGACGGAGGAGGGCTTTTGTTAAATAACTCTGATGCCTCGAAAGTGTTTTGTACTCTTTTGAAAATGTTCTATAAAAAAGGCATTCTGCCATTTATGTAAATCAATGACGTGAATTAATCTGAAATTAAATTAATTAAAAAGTGTCAACTTTATTAAATTTGTTAAACAGAAAAAAATTCTGTTTTGCGATTTACGTTTGTTTATACACATTTTTTTTTATTTAAGCTGCAGGCGTTTAAGCTTAAAGTTTACAAATATTCATGTCAAGACTTCCACAAACAAAGTGTAACAGAATGTAAATATACAGTGAAACAAAATTTGAATAAACTACAAAATTAACCAAAATTTTTCAATAATTAAATACAGGAATTCTTCAACGACTTTATTTAACTAACAATATGTTCTTGATCTATATTAAAATTTTTCAAATATCTTTCTTTACATGTCCGACAAACGATTTTTCTCCATGTGTACTTATGCAAATTTTATGCCTTAAATAAACACTAGACTAACGAGTTGAAAATTTATTTGTGCACAATTCATTTTTAAAACAAATTGATAAATAAAAAAAAAATTCAACTTAAATTTTGTTTGCAAAAATTAATGACTGTAATAAAATTTATTTTTGACTTAAAAAATGTACTAAACAATTAATTTGTCAGGCAATAATTTTAGTAGATGTCAAAAAGTTATTAAAATTACTGGTTTTAATACATTTTGTGCAACTAACATTTAATTTTTTTTAAAGATAAAAATTTTCTCAGGACTATTTTTTTTTACAAAATTTTTTCCTTTTCATTTAAAGGTATTTTCTATTGAAAGTCTTTCTTTTCGACAAAACGTTCTGCAGAAAATCCTTTTATAAGACAACATTTTATATAGGAAATATTTTCACTTCACAAAATTTTCTATAGAAAATATTTTCTTGTGACCAAATTTTTTATAGAACATATTTTCACTAGATAAAATTTTCAATAGAAAATCTTTCCATTCGGCAATATTTTCTTTAGAAAAGCTTTCCATTCGGCAATATTTTCTATAGAAAATATTGGAGAGAAAATCTCTTATTTCTTTCCATTCGGTAATATTTTCTATAGAAAATCTTTCCATTCGGTAATATTTTCTATAGAAAATCTTTACATTCGGTAATATTTTCTATGGAAAAGCGTTCCATTCGCCAAAATTCTCTATAGAAAATCTTTGTTGAAATGGGTTTAAAAAAATCAAAAAATTTTCCAAAACCAAATCAAAAACTTCCGAAACGTTTTGTATAACAATATAAAGAAACGTAATGTATGGCGATAAAACATTCGCTTCATCAACAAACATAAAATTTTTTGACATTTGTTACGTTAAAAACGGAGAAAAATTTTAATTTTATCAGGTTCATCCGAAATTTCCCGTTTACGTAAGAGTTAGCGTTAGCATTAGCGTGGTAGGAAAAATGTTACAACTGATCCGCAATGTATACGTTTATTAAAGATTAACGTGGCTTTAACACTTAGATACTTCGTTGGTCGCAGGAATTGGGGCTAAGTTCGCCCACTATGTGGAAAGTTTTGTGCAAATATCTTGACCTACGCCCAAATAATATCCAGCTGGTGCAGGAATTAAAGCCACGAAATCATAATATCGCGAATATAGCTCTACAGCAGTAAGAAACCGAACTGATGACAAAATTATGTTCATCGGTGAGGCTCATTTTTGGCTTAACGGATTTGGTAATAAGCAAAAATGTCCACTTATGGAGTGAGAGCAAAACACAACTCACACTACCGACTCCATTACATCAAGAAAAATGCACCGTTTGGTGCGGTTGACACTCTGATAGCAATTTCGGGCTTAATTTCATAAAACATTACGCCAAAACTCGCGTTACGTTGAATTAAGGTCGGCACTGCGCCATGAACAATTACCCACATATTCATAAAAAAATACTTTAGGTTTATAGCAGGATTATGAAACGAATTTTCTATTAAAAAATTTGTTGAATAAACCTCTTGTTAATCAAAAATATTTTTTATGAATATGGGGGTTAGTGCTCTATTTGAAAATATGGATGACATTGCTCCGAACAAGATGTGGCTTAACAGCATGACGCTACGCGCCATACGACGACCTCAACCATCGAATTAAGTTGATTTCGAGAAATGGACCTGTCAATTGGCCTCCAATGTCTTGCGATTTGACACCTTGCGGTTATTGCCTATAAGGCTACATGACGTCACTGGCTTATGCTGATAAACCAGCAGCTGATGGCGCCTTAGAGACCAACATTGTTCTTGGTATACCTGACAAACGGCCAACAGTGCTCGTAAAAGTGGTCCAAAACTGGTAGTGCAGTATGCGCTTCGTCAAGAACAGCCGCGGGGCACAAATGCCCGAAATAATTTTCAAATGTTAATGCCATATATTGATCTTTTGAGTAAAAATTTTTTTTCATAAAAATTTAATTTGTGATTTCTTATATTTTCTATTTTTCTATCTGGCTTTAAAAAAACCCCTTTTAAAATTTGTTAATAAGAATATTTTCTGAACAAAATCTTTAAATCAGAATATTTTCTGTAAAAAATCTTTTAGTTAGAACAAATTTATTAAAAAAAATCTTATTTCTAAAGATTGACTTAGAATAATTTATATAGAAAACCTTAAATCGTGACAAAAACTTTTATTTAAACCCTCTCAGAGCTTTCCGTAACTTTTCTTTTATTGATGTAGAGATAAAAAAATAAAATTGTCTTTAATTTTGTTTGTTGTACGTGGCTTGAAGGACTATTGTTTCCTGTTTTTATTTGTTGTTACATTTTTTAGGACATTCATTTATCGCTTGTCCTCAAAACAAATTCCTCACAAATCTCTGTGAAAAGCACTCTTTATACAATTCTTTGATTATGCTCTTTAACTCATTTTGCCAAAATTATTTAATTATGGGATTTTCAGGCATTTGAGATTTTTTGCACTTCTCTTTTTCTTGCATTATTTTGAGAGAGCGAGAGATATACATAAAGTGTGCATGTGTGATTGTTTTATTTTATATGAAAAATTTCACCTTGTTTGTTTTTGTTTTATTGGACTTTGGTTTTTGCTATAATTTTTTTTTTTTTATGTTATGATATTGCTTTTTGTTTGGTTTTTGTTATTGCTCTTGCGTTTGCAAATTAAAATATGAAAATAAATCAAATGTTTAAATATCAAATGTTGTGGTGAGTACAGAACAGAGTACGTTACGTGAGTGACCAACAATCACTTAACACGAAACAATGAAACTTGTGGGAGAAATAAGGCAACGTTGCATTTTAATTTTTTTGGATAAAAAGGAAAATTCTCGTAAATTCATTTATTGTTAGTTTTGCGTTGGAAAATTTTATGAAACATTAAAAACACTCTAAACGGGGACTATTCTTAAAACCCTCTTTCGGACACTGTTGCGTGTTTTTGTCAGAGTTCCCCTTGTACGGACACATTTTAATGGTTCCATTCCTGTCCGGCAATTGGAGATTATACTGTTAATGAAAAATAAAAAAATTAACTCTTTTTGAAAAAATTCCTCATATTTCCTTTGAAATTCCCACCTGCTAAATAAAGATTTCCCCTTTTTCAATCATTATTGTCTTACTTTGTTTAAATACATTTTTGATAAAACAAAAAATCCATTTTTTAAATTTCTTTGTTGCAACATGTGTATTCTTTTGTTATTAAAAAAAATCATTGTGTATATTTTTTTTCAATATTCTCTAGCTGCTGTCTTCTTTGGCGCCGTTTTATTGTAATTCAATTACAATTCATAATAAAAATTCTTTTTTCGAAATTTTTCTGCTTTGCATTTTTTGCATTTCTTTGCACTATTTTTATTTTTTGGTTTTCACTACCAGCATTTTTGATTATTCTTCATTTTTTGCGATTTTTTTCAAGTGATTGAACTTTTTTTTTTTTGCTTGATACAAAACATTTAATTCTTAGAATTAAAACAAAGTAAAATGAAGCCATCATATTTTGAGGATTAAATTCTTGGTGAAAAAAAATTGTAAATTAATGGATTTTAGGTAAATAATTTGGTTTGAAACTAATTTAATTAAGAAGATTATTTATTATTGGTAAATTATTTCATTCCTTTGAGAAAATAAAAAAACAACCAAGACGAAAATAATAGCCAATTGTTTTCTTATTTCGGTAAATTTTTCTAGGATAATTTTCTAACTTCTAAAAATAAAACTTAAATTTGTAAAAAAAAATAAAACAAAATATTCAATTTTAATGAAGAAAGTACTTGTTCACACACATAAAGTTTGACTCATCAACTCTTTTTTTCAGTTTTCAATATTATTTTTTCTCTTTTGTTTTTGTATTCGCTATGTGCTAGTTCAGTTAAGGTAAAAAACAAGAAACTTGAGGACACAAATTGATTGCATATGAACGTACACGCAGGTTTAAAAGAAATTTAAAGAATGGCATGTCCAATAAAATATGAATACATGTTATTGACATTTAAAAACGTTTCGTACATATGAGCGCCGCGACTGTTCTTGAAGAAGCGCATTTTGATAGTCCAATTTTGGCAAGTCTTTGAACATGGCCCACCGTGTATCCCAAAGCTCTTAAAACGCACCATGTAGTGCATTTTGATTGATGCAATGGAGTCTGTAGGGGCTGTAAATAAGCAAAACCGTTAAGTCAAAAATAAGTCGGGCACCATTAAAATCACGAAGACCTCTATAAGTTGCGCTAATCGATGACCGATTTTTAAAGTATATTTGGATAATTTAATTTGTTTTTTCTTTTGAATTTAAAATAAAAAACTTCAAAATTCGATTCGGTAAGCACTATCTTTTTCTGGATGTGCTTGGAGGCCGTCAGTCAAAGTCGATAAGGCCGTCATTAAAGTATATAAAAGCTTCTTGAAGATCGATGAGATCATCTTTGGCTGATCGAACTTCAACAAAATTTCTTTCTATGTTTTGGTAAAAAATTTTTATTGAGAATTTCTATTTTCAATTTTAATATAAATTTTATGATTGTGATACAAAATTTCTAGGTTTGACTCTAATATAAGGCTGCCAGAAGTTTGAACCTATCAACCAGGACACATAGAAAAAATGTATAAAAAATAACACAAACAAAAAAGTTTTTTAATACATATGTATGTTTATGTAAAAACCATACATTTTTTATTTTTAAATCCAACAATATATGTAAAAAAATTAACGTGTACTTCATGTACATAAAAACGTTGAAAAATAATAAAAAGTTGAGCTAAACATGTTCTAAACTACATATAATACTTTTCGGAAGATTGCACTTTTTCTAGAACTTCATTTCGGTCTTTGATATAGTTATAAAACTGGCAGCATGTCATATTGAAATTAAACTTACATTGAATAATACTCTCCAGTGTTTCAGTCTTTAACGAGTTTCTTTCTTTAGTCCATTGAGCAGATATTAAAGAAAAGACACGCTCTACATGAGCGTTATGACTCGGGCATTGCGTATAAATATTGTACCATAATTAGTAAATTTTTCCTTCTTTCTCTTTCAGATGTTTTTTCGAAAAAATATAACCACTTTTCTAACCTGTCTTTTTCTTTTAAAGTTTCTTGATTTTTTGTTAAAAATGATTTTAGATATAAAACTTCTTCGAAACATTCATCAGTAATTAATACATTTTTTTCAGATAAAAAAATAATAGTTTTTTGAACTTCCGTCCATTCTGGAATATTACGCAGCGTCATTCAATTAAAAATTTCATATTTTTTTAATGGGGGTAGCCAATCTTCTAAATAATTAATTGCAATTATAAAGAAGTTTTTAACGTCCTCTTCAAAAGTTAAAATTTTGCTTAAATCCAGAAAACTCTTTTTTAACACATTCAAAGCAATTTGTGTTTGAATTCCAATAAAATTGTTTTTAAATCTATCTTTGAAATCACTAAGAGTTCCATTTAAAATTAATTGAACTTCCATTACCGTAATATTTTTTTTTTCAATTTTTTTAATTTGTTTTTCAATAGCGAATGCTTGACTATGTACAAATGTAAAGTATATTTCTGCTAACGGATTTGAAAAAAAGTCCGTTATTAATTTAGGTGCTGCCTTTTCAACTTCAAAAAATTCTTTAAGAGGTTTCCAAAGTTGTAATATACGTTCAATTGCGGGCAGTAATGACAACCAACGACTTCTTGTATGTGAAAGGATTGTGTTAAATGTAATTTGTGCATTTTCACAGAACTCTTTTAGTCGTTCAGTTCTAACCGTAAATATACAAAAATATTTAAAAATCTTAAGGACAACTGATTCAATGTCTATGGAGAGCACATCTGCAGCGTTTGAAAGCATATTATGAAGTATGTGAGCCGAGCAACCAATGCCGCCCTCTATGTCTCTACCTAATACGTCCTTTAACTTGTAAAAAATGTTATTTACGCCATGCCTTTGTCTTTCCCCAAAATTAGTATTCGTATTATCCGCTCCGAATGCCGTAAGATTTTCGAGTGGAATGCTAGCTGCTTTTAAGGAATCGATGCAATATGTGGCAATTGTTTGTGATGTTTCATTAGGCAATGAGACGATTTTTAGAAGTTTAATGTTTAAGCCATGCGTTTCGCTGAAGTAATGGATAAGAAGAGGGAAGATTTTCTCAGCTTTGTGGTTACTGGAATCGGTAGATATTCCATAGAATGGAACACATTTAAGCACGATGATAAATGCTGCAACTGAATGTGGTGCCAAAACATACCTTATAAGTGCAGTAGCTTTGGTTCTGGCGTTGGATTGTTTTAAAGCAATTTCTGAATCGGGGTATAATAAGGCGTCTAGTTTTGTTGCACAATCCATAGAGTTGAATGATTGATGATGATTAATTACCCTGAAGGCGCTTGTTAGTTCTGCAACATGTATCAACCGCTCAAGTTTTGTATGTTTTTTAATCATAAAAGAACAAATTTCTTTTGACTGTGATGCATTAGATAACTTTGATAAATGTTTAGCGCTCTTAACGTGGTCTTGAATGCTTGCCTTACCACCATTGGCAACACAAATATCACTTCCACATATCGTACAATGCGCTTCATAATCATTTTTACCTCTTCGTATATATGACCACTCTGTCGTGTACCTATCCAGGAACTTGCACTTTCTTTTCGGCATTTGCTGAAAAAAGTAAGATTTTAAATAAATAATAATACAAAATAACACAAAAGTAATCTTACCAGATATTGAAATCAAGCTTAACGAGCAAACAGCAATGCATAATTTAAACCAGATGTTCAACATGTTAGAGAAAGCAATTTTTATCGGGTTTCGATTACTTATAAAAGTTGTTTACACGGTATAACTTTTTACAGCAACTAGTTGAAACAAAATTTGAAAGAGGATTGACTCCCATCCAATATTATTGAAAGCTTAAACGACGTTTACACCAGATAACAGTTCAATTTAATTAATGTTGTTTATACAATTGCCTTATGTTAGAAGTGGTTTAACAGAAATCTTAACCTTTGTTTACAACTAAAACCAGCACAAATTTTTGGTCTTGACCTGTACAAAAAACCAGGACAATTTAATAGTGGACCAGGACACCAGGACAAGTCGTCTAAAACCAGGACAATCCTGGAAACCAGGACGTATGGCAGGCCTACTCTAATAGAAAGTCTATAATTTCGAATAAAAACTTTCTATAGAACATATTTGATTTCAATGAAATTGTTTATCCAAAGTTAATGATTTCGATAAAATGTTTAACAGAAAGTTTTTGATTTCCATTAAATTTTTTTAAAAAATAACTGATTGCAAAATTAATTAAATTTTTTTTTCTTTTTCGTTAAAAAATCTTCTATAGAAAATTCTACTTAGTTTGAAATTTTTCGTTAGAAAAATTCTATTTTCATTAGAAAATTTTTATTTTTCTTAGAAACTGTTCTATAAAAAATTTATATTTCCGTTATAAAATTTTCTGTATAAAATTTTTAGTTTTTAAAAGAAAATAAAATTTATATTAAAAAAATTTCAGTTTTTGTTTTAAAATTTCTGTATTCGTTAGAAAATTTTCTATAGAAAAAATCTATTTCCTTTAGAAAGTTTCTAATTTCGTTTTAAAATTGTACTAAAAAAATTTTCTTTAGAAGATTAATAAAATCGTTTTAAAATTTTCTATTGAAAATTTATATTTACGTAAAAATTTATATTTTCGTAAAAATTTTCTATATAAAATATACGTTTTCGATAAAAAAATTCTAAAGGAAAGTTTTATTGTATAAAGAAAAGTTCTGTTTTCGTAAAATAGAAAACTTTTAAATAGGAATGCATTATTAATATGCCCTTAAATTTCTCACCTGGTAATAATTTTATTCCATTGTTTTTTTTCATAATTTTCTTTAATTTTTGTTCCATAAAAACTTAATTTCGCATTAATATTTCATTATTAGAGTATCATTATAATCAATAACTATGTTACGAGTTTTATATCACGCACACTCATCGTAACCAAGTAATAGAAATTTTTGCTCTTTCAACTTATTTAGTAGCTGCCACCCCAAGATAAACGTAGAGACAGTATTTCTTTAGCGGAATTCTCTGTTATTCCAGTTTCTTCATATAAATAGATGTCTAACGGCGTTATTGTTGTAAGTTATTTGAAGTCATAATAAACCGCCTGTAGTAAATACATAAATTCGTTATGTTGTATAAATCTTAAACAGTGCATGACAAAAGTTTTTATAAAGTTAATACAGAATTAATATAAAGAAATCGAACAACAAATAATCCAAAGGACGAACAATTGTATCTACATTTGTTTATCTTGGTTAACAAAACACAGTAATCTCCATTTTTCGTATAGGTTTTATTTCTAAACCTCAAAGTGAAATAAGTTAAAAGTTTATTTTTATATCTTTTTCTAATTGGCTGAGAATATCTTTGAAGATAACAATTTTCGTTCTTTATTACAGAAACTAAAGATTTCAGCCTGTATTTATAAACCCCTCTCTTAATAGCTATTTGACGGATTTTATGCGTTTTTTTTTAACTAAATTCTTAATGCTTACAGACTTTTTTTGTACACTGTACCAACTGACTGCCTACCTAGAATTTCTAATTTAATCACTTTATTGCATCAATAAATGTAATTACAACAAAGTTTATTTATAAATACTATTTGTTGCTGCTGTTTTTTCGTTTACAAAAACATTGATGTCACACTGACTTAAAACGCTTTTAATTGCAAACAAGAAAAGTTAATTTAATTAAAAATAAACAAATTTTGATTAGAAGAGGAAAATTGTTAAGAAACGAAAAAACATAGTCAACGCTTATTTTTATTAAAAAAAAATAATTTTGCAAAATAGGTATCTAGCAATTTTTTAATTGGGATTAAGCCAATAAAAAAGAAGTGTAGGGCATATGGTAACAGCCTGTACTACGTTTAGGCATGAAATTGATGATTTTCGAAATGGGCTGCCAATACGAGGGCGGCTTACTACAGTTTTTTTTTTTTTTTTTTTTTTTTTTTTTTTTTTTTTTTTTGCTATGACATCTAATCAATTTTTATCTCGCTGTCAATTTTTTTATAAAAAATTCCGTAGTGAAAATATTTTTCAGAAGTGGTATTTATATGCGAGTAAAATTTTGCTTAGGGTCGTTATTACAACATGCCGTTAGTTTAAACTACGATTTTGTCGGATGTATTCGTATAACAAGCAGCGTTGTCAACTTTGAAATTTCAAAACGCACCGAAATGGAGAAAAAAAACGCACCATTTAAGGAAAAACGCATCAACTTTTAAATTTATTTTTTATTATCAAAGTTGTTTGTGGGAATACTATTATTTATTAAAAGATTTTGTTTGTTGTGCTTAATTCCCTTTTTTAAATAATTGATAAAAAAATACTGAAATTTATTGTTGGAGGATAAGCTGTTCCTATGCGCATTTCACTGGTTGCTTAGGCCAGATCATCAGGAAACGTTCTCCTAAATAATTTTAGAAAAGCCAAAGCTATCAGCAAACAAAACTACAGAGGGAATGAGAATTACCTACAAACACTCAAAAAGTCTTGTTTGCAACGATATCAAAGCTTAAACAAAATACCAAACAATAAATCAGTGTTGAGTTTTTATCTTTTTTACATTTCCCGCTACAATTAGTTAGAATTCTCCCAACATTAATTGTAGTTGTAAATGGGTAAAGAAAAAACATATTAAAAACAAAAACAAAGTGCTTTTATTGTTTTCGCAAGAAATCAAAATATTCCCTCATTCCCTCTGTAGTTTTGTTTGCTGATAGCTTTGGCTTTTCTAAAATTATTTAGGAGAACGTTTCCTGATGATCTGGCCTAAGCAACCAGTGAAATGCGCATAGGAACAGCTTATCCTCCAACAATAAATTTCAGTATTTTTTATCAATTATTTAAAAAAGGGAATTAAGCACAACAAACAAAATCATTTATTTTTTATTTAAAATTATAAATGGAAATTTGTTCTTTACATAATACTAATTATCTACAACACCAAGACCGTTTAGCTGGTGCATATGATTTGGTAAAATTGTTAGTAACAACTTTGTTTGCACTGTTGAATGAAATGGTATTGAAACAGGTGTATATTATTGTAAAAATATTTTTTTCTCATACTGAAACAAAAAGGTATGTTGAATTTGCTTTGGTGCCACCAAAAATTAAAAAAAGAACAAAAATTAAAAAAAAGCGCACCACGCACCAACAGAGGAATTTTTCGCATACAAAATTTTAAAAAGCACCCAAAATGGTTCAAAACGCACCAAATTGAGAACGCTGATAACAAGTTATTTATTAGTTCAACTTTTCTTTAATTTACCTAGTAGGTTTTATTTGCCTTTAACATTGTTCACTGTAGTTTAAAGCAAAGTTGTCATAGTGAAAAATGTTTTATATGTTGGACAAAATCCTGCCCTTAACTAACGGCAAGTTGCAATAATGGCCCTTAAAGGCCGGGTTAGCCGACCGTAAATGTAGAATGTAATGTAAACAGCTGATCGTTTCTGATATATGGAAAGCAATACAAAAGTTTAACTGACTGTAATGTCACTTAACCGTAACATGCCAACCTGTAGAAAATAGAATTTCACTACAAGGTTACGTAACAGCTATAGATAGTGATGGGCTGTTTGTATATTAAATGGAATACGGGTAAATTCATTCTTTTTCTTTGGTAATTTTTTCAGTAATAATATCTTTTGTGTGTGCACATTTTCAAAATAACATAAGTAAACGTTTGCTATAATACATATTTGTTTATTGTAAATCTATAATATAACAAAAATTAAATTATTTATGTATTTATACATACAACAAGAAAAAAGGTTTAATACCATTTAGATCACTTGGTTCTTTTCCTGCAAAGCGGTCACCATTTGAACATTTTAAATTCCCATCACTGTGTGTGTTGTTTTATGTAGTATATATACTAATGCTTCTTTGTTTATGTTTTTGAAAAATAGATGACACTTTCTTACATGTTCTATAAGTGCACAAACGAGCTTACAGTACGTTACATTGCATTCCATTACATTTACGGTCGGCTAAAGCGGCCTTAATAAGGGCCTGCTCAATTCCATTTGAACACACATTCAAAACATTGAAAAAGTCTTACTGTAATGCCCTTGTCACAAATAAACACTGAAGCGAAGTGTAGACGACAAATAAGCTTAAGTGCGTGTAGAAGCTAAAAAAAGTGAAAGTGCGGGTATAAAAAATACTCTAAAGATTAAGAAGGGAATAAAAAATACAAGCAGCAATTAGCGAGTGAACAAAACATACACGCATTCTATATATTTGTGATTAGCGTTTAGGATATGTACGAAATATTCCGTACGTTTATTTGTTTGACAACAAACAACTTTTCGATAAAAAATTTTTGTACGCGTACGCCACATACGACACATATCTTTGAATTCACAGCGCTACTTGAATGGTGCGATGAACACTACCGCATAGCATTTGTAATTGTGGTTGTACACAATCGTTTTGTACACGTATTTAAACTTTTGTTGTGTGTTTGATTTTCAAACACATTCAAGTAAAGACCAATTTTCAAAAAATTCGATATCATGATTTGTATGTTATAAAAACATCACCGTGTCGAGTTCAAGTACGTACGCTATAGCAAAAAGCACTGAAAAGTGTTATCTTACCGCAAGGGATGTTTGCTTTTTGATCCAGCTTTAATATTGTAGTTGTAATTGTTTTTATTGTAAAAAAAGTTTTTTTTTTTTTTCTTTGCCTAGTAATGTCATGCATTTCTAAGCCAAATATTTTAAAACCAGAACAAATTAGTTCGAACTGTCAAAGTCAGCAGGCTTTTCGTCGCCACCTGTAATAAATTCGCCTTGGGCCGTTTCATCAACCAAAAACCATAACCAGCTAATGATCTGAACCCAGTTGATACATGAATTTGCCTTTATCAATAACTTGGCTCTATCCAAGGTTAACTAATACATGTTGACTGTGGTGGCGAATTCATAAATAAAGCGAATTTGACACTGTCAAAAACCAGCGGCCGAATTCCGGCAGGCGTGATCGAATTTTTCAATTCGAAAGCAATTTTATTTCCAATTCTCGCAGTTAATACTGAACGCATCGAAATTCTTTCTTCATTGACTGAAAAAAATTAGAAATAAAATTGCTTTCGAATCGAAAAACTGCCAGAATTAGCATAAACTACAAAATGTAAACAAATAACGAGGCGAATTTTTTATTTTTTTACATTTTGCACTGGTTTTTGACAGTGAATTCCCCACCACGGTCAACTTATATAAATTCGGCTAAGCTCTATCTATCCTGAAAGCCAATTACCGAT
Organism: Pollenia amentaria; assembly: GCA_943735925.1. Classification (NCBI taxonomy): domain Eukaryota; kingdom Metazoa; phylum Arthropoda; class Insecta; order Diptera; family Polleniidae; genus Pollenia; species Pollenia amentaria. The sequence goes on along the minus strand of OX031010.1, from coordinate 18,702,825 downwards.
CGAAATTTCTTTTTAAATTTTATTTCAATGTAGATCGTAATTCTCCCGTTGAATATGTTATACTTTTACCAATAGATGGCTAATCAAGGGATTTGTTAACCTTAAATTAAAATAGTTTTTTATATTTTGTATTTTTAAAAATTAAAAAAATCATTCCCCCTGGGTTGTTCTAAAAGTAAATGAATAAAAAAACCATAACCTCTAATCCTTAAATCTTGTCACCTAATTCCTTAAATTGTTACACAAACAAATTTTTGTAACATTCAACTGTTAATCACACAATATTATGTTGTTTTTTTTATCCTCTTCTCTAGAATGTTAACGGAAATTTCTGTTGCTGTTATTGTTAAATTAGTTCCTCTTCGTGCTTTAATCAATGTTGCCATATATGTATGTTTTCTTTTTTTTTTTTTATAAAAAATTGAAAATTTAGCATATGCTGCCTTCCTTAATGTCAGTATGCATTGTGACAGCTGTGTTTCAATTATGCAATTATACTTTACAACGCTGCAAATCAAATACATTAGCAGCGTTCAGTGTTTTATGCAAATAGACTGGCGAAAATGCAAGTGAAAAATATAGTAGCTTTTGTGGGCAATGCAATAACACAATACACAGAATTACAATTGTCACTTCATTGCTTTTGCGTAATTTTAAAATGTACAGCTTTTTTGGCTGCGTACAGAAAAAAATAAAAATTCCTTTCAATTAAAAAATTTGTGATATTCTGCCATGTTATGGTTAAATTGAAATCGAAGGAAATTTTCGGTAAATATTTTTTAAAAATTACTGTATTTTTTATCATTTGTAAAGTAATTATAATCTTATAAATAAATACTGGAACAATTTGTTGTAGTTGATTTTTAAGTATCTTATCGTCCATCGTTTAATTATGAAACCTCTTTCGCTTGAAAGTTATTTTTGTACATTTTAAGGATTAAAGTGTTTAAAAATCGTTTTAAATTTGATTGCAAAACACGCCAAAAAAATTTATGGAAGTAAAATATACAGCCTGTTTTTGAAAATAAAAAAAAAATGTTTGCTCCTTTTATTATTGTTGTTTTAATATATTTTCCCAGGCGAAAATTTTTTATTTTATTTTGAAAAACAGACAATTATGTATTTACCATACTTGGGCGTACTGCAGTATATTTTTATTGCATTATGTATAGCAGTAACCAGTAAAGTTTTACTGCTTACTGAAAAAAATATTAGCAAGCAGTATCATATTGCTTACGTTATCATACTACGTTATCATACTGCTTACTGAAAAAATTGCAATATTCAGTAAAATCTAATGAAATGAATGGATTTTTTTTTTTTTTTTTTTTTTTTTTTTTTTTTTTGATAATTCTTGACTGAACACGGGATTTATCTCGGGTCGAATTTAAATGTTACGAGAATAACCACATTCCCATCACCATTGAAGTTTTTGATATTTTAATTAGGCTAATGCTCATCAAATTTAATTTTCATTAAATTATTTAATTATTTTTATTGAAGGAGGGAATTAACAACATGAAATGAATTAAAATAATTTTTTTTTTGATAATTCTCGCCTGAACACGGGATTGAACTCGGACCGAATTTACATGTTTCGAGAGTAACAACATTCCCATCATCAGAATTCTTTGAATTTTAATTGAACTGTTGGTTTTTAATTGAAGTTTTTGATATTTTTATTAAGCTTAAGTTTATCAAATTCAATTTTCGCCTGCCAGTCTAAAGTCAAACATCAATATTTAACCAATTGTATTGGTAGATCGAAATCGGCTGTTATTGATTATTAGTTTTAATTTTTTTTAATTAATTGTTTTTTCGTACTTTTTGTCAAAACTTTCTTTTGAAAACTTAAATACATTTGTTTTTTGTGTTTTTTTCTTCTTTTTGACTTTTTCTAGTTGACTTTTATTTGTACAACTTGAAGGACAAATGTTAACATATAGAGTTTGTGCCATAGCTATTTTTATAACAATTGTGATTTTTAATTGAAGTTTTTGATATTTTTATTAGGCTTAAGTTCATTAAATTTCAATAAATTATTTTGAATTTTCAATAAATTATTTTTATTAAAATACCTTAATATTAAATATAATAGGGATTTAAGTTTAAAATACGCTTTTACTATTTTCCACAAGCATAACAAAACTCATTGTAGCTACTTGACGCGCCAACAAACTGAAAATAATGAAAAGTTATAAGTCTAACAAATAGGTATTTAAATACCAAGTTGTTTAAATTGCATTTATTGTTAGGTGAAGACGTGGAGTAAGGAAGGGGGTTTATGTGAATCCCACGATTAAATCTGCACGTACCCGTACAAAATTCGCATAGTAGCTATTATAAAAGTTATAGTTGTCAAATTTTATATTAATACCAACATTTCTAAGGAAATTATGGCATTAAAAGCCGTTTAGTTAGTGGTATTTGTATGGGAGATGTGTTCAAATATGGACCGATTCCAAAAAGATTTGGTAAGATAATTATGGTGGCAATAACATATCTTAAAATCAAAGTTAATGTAAAAACCTATATAATAAGATAGTTAATGGGCACAAAATAATATTTCGGAAAGATTTTTGTATGATAGGCGTATGAAAGTACAATATTAATTAGCACCATTCAGCACAAACGCATAATATCCTCTATGCCTTTTGTAGTGTGGGTATAAAAACAAATCTTCTTGGTACCCAAAGTACCATGGGTGGAAGGGATATAATGCGATTGTATGGATGTGTGTAACTGATAAAAACATTTGTGTACCAATCGACTTAGTCCAATAATAATATTAACAATTAAATATTTAATGATAAATTTGTATTCTTATTTATGTTAAAACCGGTTTATTTATTTATTTATTTTTTTTGGTTGCTTTGTGTATTTTTTGTACAAAACTTAAAAAAGTGTTGCATGCTAATGCAAATACAGTACATATGAGCGCTTATGCGTAAACTCTCTAATTTCTCTGTTTTATTTAAAAAATAACATTTTCTGTAATACTATTGTTGATACAATAAGTAAACGTCGAATTTATTTTTTACAACTGGTTTAATTGAAATTTAAAATTGGCGAGAATTTTTTATGGGCGTGTTCTACGTTTGTGTCTTCGAAGACCTCAGATATGATGGGGACAAGGTTGTTATATGTTTTTATTACGTATAATTTCAGCAAGATCGATCTACAAATGCCTAATATGTGGACAAAAACCCACAACTACCTCTAATTTTTACCCATAATTTATATACCTTTTTTGCATAAATAAACTTAAAAAAATTCGCGAAATCGGTTCATAATTAACCAAGTAATAGACAATTCCCTTATTTATTCCTTAAATGATGATCTAGGATGTTCAAATTTGGCTTAGAAATTTCTTTTATATATATAAAGGGTGTCCCAGTAAGAATCACTTTTTCATATAAAAATCAAATCACATATTTTTAAACAATTATAACGAGTTGTTCTTTCGTAAAGCGCTTCTTTCTCAATAATCGGAATAAACATATATGACAGCTGAAAAATTTCAGAGTTGCCACTTGTACAAAACAAATTACGCTAAATTTAAAAAGTGTACTCTTACTAAGACACCCTTTATAAAGAGCATTTAGTTTTGAAAATGTGCCAAATCGGTCTATTACATCACCTGACTACCGAATTTATGGTTTCGGTACGTAATTGCCCATAAAAAACAATATACGAGTACAATACTGTAATTTTGCTCAAATATTGTATAGCTGGATAAACGAAATTTGGATGCCAGAAAAATAACTGACTCTAAGCAAGCAAGAATGGACCAAAAATGTTTTATACAAATTCGGGCAATTTTCATAATAAAACCTCTTTTTGAACTGACTTTTCATAATTGTTCGCTAATCATTCACTTATACAACAGCTAAAAATATTTTTGAGCGATTTTTCGTTTAAAATTTTCAATACATTTAAACCGCTTTCAGAGGAAGTAAAAAAAGTCATTATATGTTTCGAAAATAATTCAAATGCTGTCGTGCAAATGTGCACTTTACCTGCTCAACGTTTGGACGGAGTTCAACACATCCAATGCCCATACATCCGAATAGTAATAGCAGGCACAATTGAGGTCTTTATAAACAAACGTTAATATATCCAGTACTTAATAAGTTCTGTGACACGGTTTTATGCGATAAATTCATTACTTTTTTAATTACTTATCCGATCAGTGGATAATTTTCCTATGGATGTAGCGCGAGCTGCGATTGACAAATGACTTCGGTCATGATGGAAGGCAAGTAGCGATCATTTTTAATTTTTTTTTTTTAATTATGAAGTATGTTACAAAAAAATATAAAAAAAACTTTTAATAAAAACTTTTTAAACATTAAAAGTTTTTTTATATTTATTTGTAACATACTTCATAATTAAACAATATATAATTAAAAATGATCGCCACTTGCCTTCCACTTACATCCATAAGAAAATTATCCACTGATCGGATAAGAGCACGCTTTAGAGATTTGAAATTTCGGTGGAACAAAATGATAGAGTATATGCGCAATCATCATGACAAGCAGCCGATGATGCTCCAAGAGTTCAGAGGGGATACTATATGGGTTCAGTTACGGTGTAGTGGGGAATTGTACCAATATGAGTCGAAAATTGTAAAGCCGTTAAACAATTCCTTGTTTAAAATTCAACACTGGACCTTTCAACAGGGCTCTGCGCCAGCACATAAGGCAATAACTGCACAATTGTGGTTAAAAAAAATTACCACTTTTTATTTTAACTGACGATAGTTTTCTGGAAGCCCCGATCTGAAACTCGTGGACTATAAATTGTGGTCCGTGTTAGACAGCATGGTCTGCATTAACGTCATCAACATTTGGGATCTCTTAAGGTTGCCCTTATCAGAGCAATGGGTAATTTTCCTAGTGATGTACTGCGTACTGCGATAAACGAATAATCTTTTATAATTCGGTCATGCTCGAAGACAAATGGTGGCCTTTTTAAACCATATTTTTTATACAGTTTCAGTTGCGTTGGGCGATTTTATTTAGTCCTATTTATTTTAAAACTGCATTTGCGTCCATACCAAGGCTAATGGAATACTAGGTGGCCTCGTCAGCCTACGTTATCATCAGCTGTGCAAAGGCAAATTGACAATTCAAACCCGAAGTGTCAAAAGTTGTTTGTTTTTATGTTGGCTTTCATTAAAATTCTTTAAATTGAAAAATTGTGAAAGCGAGAAGTGAAAATATTCAATTCAAATCTAACAAACAAAAATAAATTCTTTTCAAGCAAACATTGTTTGTTACACTTCATATTAACCTTGTCTTTTAACGGGTATTTAAATTTTAAATGCCGATGTTGAATGTGAACCACGCCTAAACGTCAATTTTTTTCTGCATTTCATTTGATATTTCTCAAATTCAGACTAACTCAATTTGAAGCATGGAAAGATACACAATCGAGCAACGCGTTAAAGTTATTCAGGCTTATTATGAAAATGGGCGTTCAAATCAAAATGCATATCGTTAATTTTCGAAGAAAATCATCTTCAGTGATGAGGCACATTTTCACCTCACTGGATTCGTCAATGAGCAGAATTGCCGCATTTGGGCGAATGATAATCCAAAAGTGATTGTCGAAAAACCAATGCATCCACAAAGAGTGACTGTTTGGTGCGGTTTATGGGCAGGCGGCATCATCGGGTCGTTTTTTTTTTTCAAAATGAGGACGGTCAGGCATTTACTGTGAATGGTGTTCGCTATCGTGAGATGATAACGAACTTTTCATGGCCCCAATTGGAAGATATGGATGTGGACGATATGTGGTTTTAACAGGACGGTGCCACTTGCCACACAGCTAACGAAACAATGGCTCTTTTGTGCGACAAATTCAATGGTCGTGCTATCTCACGTGGTGGCGATGTCAAGATAATTTGACACCGTTGGACTCCTTTCTTTGGGATTATTTGAAAGAAAAGGAGTACGGCGATAAGCCAACAACAATTCAAGAGCTGAAGGTTGAGATAATTCGGCATATTAACGGCATAGAACCTCAATTATGCCTCACGTCATCGAAAATTTGGACGATCGGATGGAGGTGTGCCGCCGAGGTCGGGGAGGCCATTTGGCCGATATTTTGTTCCATACATAATTGAACCATACCAATATTATCATAATACATAGAAATGACAATAATTTCCTAAATAATTTGTGTTTTATTCAAAATCAACATCGGCCCTTAAAATGTAACCACCCTTTAGTTAGACGTTTTCAACAGATTGGTAAAGTTGTGCCCGGCGAATTGTGTGTTTTTTGTTGTTGCGATAGGGTCAGTATTTAATTCGCCTTGGTCCATACAATGAAACTTTTGTTTGGCAGCATTTTATGTATCGTGTTCGCCTTCCCCCTTTCTATTCAATTCAGCTTAAATAGTCTTATGTTTAGGAATTGTTTGGTATCCAAAATTAACCAAATCTGTATCACAAGAGAACAAGTGCTTAAGTTGATTAAAGCTAAATTTTAGTTAATGACACCTTTGTGATCTTTACGTTCAAAAGTACACATGGGCAAAGTTTCAATTAGTTTGAACGATTTTTCAAGAATTTATAATATATGAAAACAGTTTTCAATGTGCAATTACATTTGGAATAAAAACTTATTGCCTATTTCCAATGTGCGAAGGAATTCTAAAAATTTGTTTTTGTTTTCAATGTAGTTATACGAAATAAAGAATTCTTTCGCACATCGGAAAAAGGCTATTAAATTTACTTCCGATCTGTTACATTAGGAATATTTAGGATTAAAAACTTAAAAAAAAAACTAAAGCCGCGAGAAGTGATGATTATTTTAGGATAGAAGTAGGAATAGGAGTAAATTTTCAAAAATCATCTTTAAAGTTTAGAATTGCTCTCCTAAAAGGCTTAAAAAAATAATCTTAAGTTCTTTTTCCTAATTGCCACAGAAATAAAAATTCATAATTTAAAAGGTAGAAATTAAAAAAACAAGTTAAAAAAGTAAAAATTTGCAAAATTTAAAAAATTAATTTTTGAAAAAAAATCTTTCAAAGAACTTAAAAAAACAAATATTTCTGAACAGATGGCAACGCTGATTTTAACATTGTTATTATTATTGTTGCTGTGATTGCTGTTTATGTGTATGTTCCCATATGTAACTCTTGCGCATTCGTTGACTGAACTTTTATTCGGTTTATTTATTTTTATTGCTGTTGTCTTTTCGTGTCAATGAATTGCATTGAAATTAAAGAACAAATTTGCTCAAATAAACACATTGTTGTTCAACTCCATGTTTTTTTTTAAGTTCATAAAGAGCAAAAAACTCAATTTCTCTTTTTTTGCAGAAAAAACTTCGTAAACTCTTCGTCAAAAGCAAAATTTTGTTATTCGTAAAAACGATGTTTGCTTCAATATTTGTGTGTGCGAGTGTACGTGTTTTTATTTGTTGTGATTGTGTAGATGATGGGTTTTGTTGGGTTCACTCTTAAGAACGCCTGTGTTAGCGGCATATTTGAGCAGATATTTGACAGTTGGGTGGAGAATTGTTAGCAAAAAAAAAAAAAAATTAAAATAAAAAGAAGTCATTTATCATTAGCTTGGGATTTTTAAACAACAGGAACGGAAAGGGAAAATGGAAAGGAAGGGGCAAGTTAATAAATAACTTTGTTGTAAAAAAAATTTCTTTTTAAGATTTCTTGGAGTCTCACACATTTTGGAAACTTAAACAGATCCTAACGACTCAGATTTTACACTTGGAATTGAATAAGCAGATTGAAAATATGGCCTTGTTTCAATGAATGGCGATCATGCGCAATAAACCGGTCGAATCGAACATGTCATTTTGGGACAGGGCTTACGCCCAGACGTCATAATCAGCCTTATTGTGGTTGTCGTTGTCGTATACGACTGTGCCGTTTTTTGTAATAAATTAAAGTAACTTACAACCTGTGTTCTTTAATCTACTACAAAAAACGACACAGTCGTATACGACAACGGCAACCACAATAAGGCTGAATGTTCCAGATAACTCCAATCCTTCATCTTAAAATTTTTGTAACTCTCCTTAAAGTCTTACGCCTTCAAAACTCAAATGATTGAAGCGTCAACAGATTATTTCAAAGAAAGAGAAAGAGAGTATGCATTTAGGACTTTTCTGTCTAAAAAGTTAATAAACAAAATTCCCCCCAGAAATATTTCTGAATCAAAATTTTCCATATTTAATGGACCCTATCGTGAAAAATTTTTGAGTCGTAATTTTTTCCCTTTTCACGTATTTGCGATCATGAAAAAAATTAATTCAAATGAAAATAATAACGTGAAAAAATGCTCGCGGGGAAAAATTCCCCTTATCGTGAAAAGTTCATTCACTCGTAGTTTTTTCACTTTTCCCTTTGAATTGACCACTTTATTTTTGCTGGGGAACAAATAATTTATATAGATAATCTCATTATTCGAATATTTAAGTTTACAAAATAAATTTTAAGGTCAAGATCCGTTAAAAAGGAATAAACTTATATGTATATTACTCAGCAAATGCAAAACAACAGGTCGGTTACCTGAGGATTTGTGAAGCTTTTCAAAGACGTGGTGGAAGAATTTTTGAAATTATTTTATTATAGACATAAAATGGCAATAAGATAATGTTCCGATCAAACTATCACTCCAATAAAAATATTTTACTTTGTATTTTTTTTTAACTTTTCTTTGTGTATATTTTTGGACAGAAATTTTTTTGATTTTTAATGTTTTTAATCTTTCTTCTTTTTTACAATCACTGAGAACGCGAAAAATTGTTCACGGTAGCTTCACGATAGCATTTTTCCCTTCGAGGGGAATACAAATTTCATGGGAACAAAAAATCCACTTGTTATTCACGATAAGGGTGATGAAATAAATGAACTAATTAATGCCTTCACAAGCAAAGCCATTCTTTTATTTCTATTTATTTCGACTTAAATCTAAATATATCTATAATTAAAACTTTTAGTCCTCTTTATAACCCCACCACTGGTTTTTATATTTTCTTTGCCAATTCACGGATGTACAATATACAAAACCTAATAATTAAACATTGCAAGAATTGTTGTAAATAACAATAAAAGCAATTGCAAAACCAAAATGAATAGAAAAAAACTAAAATATAAATAAAAACATGTAAAGTTCATGGTTGCCAGATTTTGTTTTAAAGCTAACAAACACAATATCAAATCGCAAACAATTTTTCAAAAGAAAGCAAATTGTTTAATTTATAATAATATGATTTAGAAATCGTAAAATTTAATACTATCTACTTTTGCATATACGAGATTACCATATTTTCTTTAAAATCATCTGGCATCTCTGGTGTAGATAAAAACATAATCCCAATTGGCAACATTTTCGTTCGTATTTGTCTTATAATAAACGAAAAAAAAAAAATTAAAAATAAAATGAAACGAAGAACATTCTACTATACAAACGAACTTATTCGCAAACATTATAATTTCCTACTAAATTAACGTGACTTTTTAAGTCTTCTTCATGGTTGTAAAAGCTCAGCGCAACAAAGCAATCGCGTCATTGTCATCATCATCCTCTGTAACGACATCATCGCCAACAGCGTCATCGACATTGTAAATTGTACATACGACGCTTAAATAAACGACAAGAAACAGTGGGGAAAATCGGTTAAAAATTAAACGAAACTTGATTTGCAAAATTTTTAATATTTCCAAAAAAATCTGAAACATAAACAATACTATAAATATTTTTTAATTATGTGTGTGAAGATAAATACGAGAAGTTAATTTCATTTTTAATAAATATCGCATAAAAAATCTTTTCAAAAAAATATCGCAAGCGCTAAAAAAAATATTATAAGGAAAATACGATTATTATTTATGAAATATCAATCGATATGTTTCGATATCAAATGATATTTTTTTAAATATTTTTTATCGCATTAATTATTTCAACTATTTCGTATTAAAACTGCTGGACGTTGTGCAAATTTTTGACAAGCAAGAAATATTGTAATAATCGCTCTTGTTTTTCAAGAATTTATCTGTTAGAAACAAAGAGAGTTTATGGCAATTTTAATAAAACGAAGTTTTTTGTTTAAGGTCGATTGAATGTTTTTTCCAGGAACCCACAAATGGTTTAGTTAACGTGGTAGCACGCCCAAAACTAGGCGTGCTGCAAGTAGAGACGATAGTGATTCCGTTTTGATACCACACAACTCGTCAAGAACAGGAACCCCGAATCAAGCGTGACCCAGGGCAATACTAATGTGGCGGCTATATGCGTTGAGATATTTCACTAAATTGCCGAGTTTCACCCACGATGTCTCAGAGAGTCCTTGTAGAAGGCAATTTACAAATAATACATATCGTGTTGAATTAAACGCTGGGCAATCACATAGGGAATGAAATGCTGTCTCCTCAGTTCCAGGTTCCCTGCAGCAGAGGCAGCATTCATTAAAAGGGAGACCGAGTCTCATAGCGTGCTTACCGATCGTCCAGTGACCAGTTAGTCCCTTACCAGTCTCGACATAAACTTAGTGGTTGGTATTAATATTAGTCTGTCTGGCCTTATTGACAAAGAAAGATTATTGTTAACTTCGACAGAGTTTTGTAACATGTTTTTTTACCATAGGACATAGATAACGGGCATTAAAATCGTTGAATCCGATAGTGAGAAGTCTCTTAACATTTATAAAAGCTATATTAAGGAAACGAAGAAGTTATGGGATGTCGTTCTAATTCTTATTATTCCTATAGACCATATTTCTTTTCAGGAGATGTCGCAATTATTGGTTGGTTCTCCCATTTTGGACGAAAAACCATTATTATTTAGATGCCATAATAAGGCCCTTGCAATAAAGGACTGAATAACCGAAAAGCAAGGAATAACAGAGAAAATTAAAATGCTAAAATTAAAAATAAAAATGAAATTAAAATAATCGAGGCTATTGACCTTGTTTTTGGGGACCTTAAACTTTGAACTTTAGGAAAAGTAGGAGCAGCCTGTTCCTCAAGATTGTATGGCGGTTTAAATTGTCAAATCTCTTAAAGATCGCAGCAAACCAGAGTCATATCGCCCAGTTTCTTCCAAGAAAAAAGATCGTCCATTACCTGTAAAAGATATTTAAAATACGTCAAACAAGAGGCTGAAATTTGCTGCTTTTGTAGTGGAGGTTAGATAGTTCTTGCTCCTAAGCAAGGGATGTGCTCACGGACCAGACAATTAAGTTCTAAAATGTAAAGTTAAGAGCGTGGCTGTTTACGCTTCTTATTTTATCACCTTTCGCTTTTTTACTGTTTTAAAAATAAAGACGTTCTTCTAAATAAATATCCAAAAATATAGTTTGCCAAAATGATTATATTGATTACTTAAAATTGTGAATATTTTTTTTCAATAAATGATATTTTAATTAAAAAAATGATCAAAAAACTGCCATTTCAAACAATGTGTTAATTTATTTAATTAAACATTGATAATTCCCAACAACAATTCTACAAGGTTAAATTATTTTATTTTAAACGAAAAAATTCAATTAAGATTTTTTGTTCTTTAATTAATATTTTAATTCAAAATTTATTTCAAACTAAAAAATTAATTGATTCAATTACCACATTAAATAAATTTAAATACTTTTTAAACAATTTTTTTTAATTGATAAAAAATTTTTTCTGTGTAAGGTCAGGTGAGACCATATTGATCTAATGTGGACCATTGTGATGCCTTAGGTAGTAATTTGTTGTTAAAAAAAACACGAAAAGTTGTCTTTATAGCACAAACAAATTTATAAAAATCGATAACGAAAATTTAAGTTGGTATATTAAAAAAGTAGGTATATAAAAAAAATTCTTTAAAAATTGTATAACTCATTATCTCACCGCACCCACTGTGCATTACCATCGACTATACGAATGAGTTGCAAAATACGATGACTAAAATAAATAAGAAATATTTTTCATACAATAAAAGTGTATCTGTTGGATGCACACTCTCTGTTCATACTGTAATCATTCGGTCACTCTCTATTTTCGTACAAAACAAAATAAATTCACAAAAATAAACTTTGGAATGCGCCGAATCATTATTGAGTTTTTGCGTTTTGTCCATTATTTTTTTTTAACTCATGTTTAAAAACGAGTATAAAACTCAATAATCAATGCCATAATTTTTTAAAGTTGGCTAGCCAGAGCAGCAGTTGTTTAATAGAGCGCCAACAAACAAGTTCTGTAAAACTCTCGAAAAAAGGAGCAACAGTAAATAATTTATTTGAAAATCATTAAAAACTTCATTATTATCCTCTTTCATGTAATGCAAACTTCGTTTAATATTTATTGAATATGGGTCCTCTCTCCATGACATTCCCAATCTGTCTCTCTCTATTTCTGTATAGCTGAGTATTTGGGGGGTGTTTAAATTTGATTAAAATTTTCTCTGTTGATTTGTTGGCAATTTAAGGTTTTAAGGAAACATGCTTTGACATGATTAGATTGTTTATAAGATTGAGGGTTGATTGTTTGAAAATAAACACTAGATCAATATCAGTCATTAAATGGGATGACAAGAAGGAAAATAAACCTCCCCGTTCACTTTTTATCTTGTTTAATTGAATATCAAAGTCAGAAAAGAAGAAAGAAGAGATTTTGTTTTTGCCAAATTGAGAGTATTTAATAGAGGATAAAAGATTATTTCGGTATTAACACATTAGCTTTGTTGAGTACTCTTTATAGACACCTGCCTTTGTTTTTGTTGATCTTTGGAATGCCAGGAATTTTCCAGGGAAGTATCCATATAATAATGTTTGATATTTTTGTACATTTTTATAAAACAATAATAAATTTTATTGACTCGTTTTAAATACCGCCCGGCAGTACCTTTCGATTTTTTAATTAATTAATTCATTTATTAATGATGTGCTAATAATCCCAATTTATGATAAAAAACACTGAAATTTATTGTTGTGGGAAAGCTAGCTTCTATTCGCATTTCGCTGGTTGCTTAGGCCAGCTCGTCAGGAAACTTTTTCCAAATACTTTAGAAAAGCTAAAAATATTATACAAGTAAGACCATAAAGTGAATAAGAATTTTAAACACTCAGGTCTTACATGTAACAATATCAAAGCTTCAACATAGACACAACAATAAATAGTGAATTTTTTCTTTCTTACATTCCCCTACAATTGGCTGGGTTTTTTTCCAACACGAATTGTAGTTGTAAGAGGATAAAAAAAAACAAAATTAAAAAAAAACAAGTTGCTAAATAAAGCAGCTTGCCATTTCAGTTTTTTTAAGTTTAATACTTCTAAAGAAAAATATATTTTGAAAATTAAAAATTTTAAACATTAAACTAATTACCAGCCTTTAAAGATAATTCTGTAATTGGTAACATAATAAATAAATTCAAATTTCGATATTTTAATCAGACTTAAGTTTATTGAATTTAATTTTCATTTAATTATTTTTATAGTCGATTCAACTAAAAAAGGAAAAAGTAAAATATCCTTTAACACCTGTAAATTCAAAATTTGCCAGTGAACTACAAAATTCCTTAGAAATATCAATATGAGATTTAATTCCTAAAACATATTTTAGCGAAATATTGTAGCTTTAGATCCAAAAATGTTGCATCTAGATACAGAATCTTACAAATTGTCGATATAAGAAATTAACTACAGAAAGAAGAAAAAAATGTTCTATAAAAAATTAGCGAATTTTTTTTAGAAACTTATCGAAATAGGAGGATTACAGGTAAAATTGCTATATTTGGCTGTGGCGAATCTTATATACCCTTCACCAGATTATTGCAAAGGCAGTTGTCCCATATTTGATATGATTGATATGATAGCGGACATATCATGTCAAAATCCTTAAGGCAGAAGTACATAACACGCATTAATTCGTCGACGAGTATCGTGCGTTTAAAAACTGTAGCTCATGTTAAATGGCAAGTTACATAACGCGCGTTATAAAAGCCTTTTCTTTCAGCTGTTTCTATTTGTTTAACATTTTTTTATAGTATCCCAAGCTTCAGTTCTATTTTTTAAACCATACTTTATGTTTTATAAACTATTCAATAAGTTTTTTCTCTATGATTCACAAATTTATTAAAATTATTCTTTGTTGATTACTTGTCAAAAATAAACGACGGGTTAAAAAGTTCAAAGTTAACCAACTTTCTGCCACAAACGCGTCAAAATGTTTTTGTGTTACTTTTTCTATGAAACAACATTAGCTTAACTTTTTTTTGACAGAATTCTATAGAGCGCTCGCGCACTAATGCGTGTTATGTAGTTCTACCTTTATTCCGAGATCATATTTGTACGGGCCGAATTCGCAGATTTTTTAAAACAAACAAATCTCAAATTTTATCAACCTATAAGCATATCGTATCAAAACCCTTAATTCTTGAGGAGATTTGTAAAATAATGAACTAATTTGGCTGATTTATATTTGAGAAATATCTTGTCCAAATTTGTTTCTATTTTTTATCTTATGTGAATGGGCGCTCTTCTGCCAAAACCATTATTTTTGGAAAGAACAAAAAGTACATAGTTACTTGTCTATAACTCGATCATTTATGAATCAATTTTGTTATTTTCACATATAGTAATCCAATAAGTTTACTTAAAGTGAAAGTAAAAAAACAAGTTCATATATAATAAGAAGACTTCAAAAAGTAAAGGTTTATGGTTAAAAATTGGAAGCAGACGTGGTATGTTGATCATATCTAAGCCACATGTGAAATATTCTGACTTAATTTCAATGGCCACTATATTCCAGTCTATATGTGATATAAATATATGTATATCCACCTAGCCCCCATCATATCTGGGGTCTTCGAAAACACCATTCCAACATACACATCTTCCTGGGTATAAACGGGTGCAGCCGATAACGAACTCAGCTAAAAACCAAAATTTACAGATTTCAGGAGATTTTCGCGATAGTGGTTGAGCAGAGATCATATCTGGTACACCAGGAGTCAGTAGCCCCAGGTGACACGGCACTGGAATGACTGTTATGTGAGGCATCCGTAAGTAGTCTTCTTGCGGAAAATGTTTGCTGTCTTTCAGGTTGATTGGCTTTGCGAAAGCTTTACCTTTCTGATAATTGGCACTTCCAAGGTTGAGCTTACGTGCCCCGGTGGTTTAAGGCTCATGCTTTTTTAACGAAGGGATACTTTCGAGAATCATATGGTGGTTGTGCTTTTAATCCAAAGTTGCAGGTATGAATTCCCTAAAAATCCCGCTAAAGGGCTGATTTTTCACCACTTGTGGGAGAGTTCGACCTTAGGGATGACTATTGCTGGGTGTTTTTGCTTCTCAACAACTATACACACAGGGACGAAGGTAAAAGCATTGTTTATTCACCCAGGGGCTAAGACCACCTTGAGATTGGGCCAGCACGGTGCCCAACTAAATCTTTACTTCTCATGCACAAGGTCAGACGGACAGACATTAAATTAACTTGTCTACTTGTAGAGCGGCATGGCCCCACTGTATTTATGTATTTATGTTTAGCTTAAAAATGTATAAAAAATTTTATTTTAAAATTTTTTTAATGAAGTTTAATTATTTGACATATAATTAAATATTTTTCGACAAAAACCTTTTGACGTTTTTTATCGCAAAGGGTAACACGGGTGAAAAATCACAACATGTTTAGCTCTACATAAATTTTCGATAAAATGTCCAAACTAGGTACTTTCACTTTATCGGGAATAAAACACGAATTTGTCCATGGATTTTCATGAAGTTCCAAAATTGTATTATTAAACAAAAAAAATCATGAATGGACTAAATCAAAAGATGATATTACAAAGACTTAAATCTAGCGTTATTTAAATTTTTTCGACGGATTGCATAACAAAATCGAGTACACACGCCTCTTCAAAAATCACAAATTTTGATATTTTAATCAGGCTAAAGTTCATTGAATTTAATTTTCATTTTATTATTTTTATGAAGAAAGGAATTTCACAACATGAAATGAATTTAAATTTATTGATCGTTTTTCATTTTTGACTGAACTGGGAATTGAACCCAGGTTTTCACGGAAAGGTTGCTCTGACATGTTTCGATTGTAATCACACAATCTCTTCAGTCAATAGTCAAACATCAATCTTTAATTTATCTCAAATTAAAAACAAAAATTGAATAAAACCTTACCATAGAATTTGAAATAATGATGATTTTTGCAGTTACGGGACTATGGCGGGCAAAAAAATATGGGGTTTATTTGAGGAAAAAAACTTTCCCCATTTCCCAAAACTAAAAACAATAATTCCGGCCTGAATAAATATCACAAGTTGCCCCATATCGATCAAAACTCCTTATTAAGAATACAATCTAATATAACAAAAAAAAAAAAAAAACTTAAAATCTCAATTACTCTGAATTTATGTTTTTGCACTTGTATCTACTTAATTCTCATCCCGCTATTTCATCATGTGTTAATTTCCACAGCAATTGCAAATTAAGAGTTTAAAATATTAAATGGGAATTTTGGGGACCTAAAGTTTTAAAAAAGGGACTTAAACTAAAAGGCAACACTGTACCAAAAAGAAAAAAACAATTTTGTTAATATTTTAAACAATGACCCCTTGTGGCCAAAATACATATAAAATCACAATGAAATCAAATGAAATAAAATAAAGCCATATGTTTTGAAAATTTCCAAAAACCCATTTTAAACTTTCTCCCACCACCCCACTCTCCGTCTATATTAACTTCACTAAACTTTGCTCACTCTATTGAATTGGGTTCACTACTAACGAAAACCGAAAAAATGTCTGCCTCTCATTACAGTGTACTCGTATTTGGAAGAACTTTTTTTTGTTTATTAGATGAAAAAAAAATCTTTAGAAGAAGCAACAAATTTTTGTAAACATTTGCGCCTCTTTAAAAACAAATGACAATTAAATTGTAGACACGACTTACGAGTGTTGTAGATACATATGTGCTTATGTATGTATGAATCTTTCGTCCGATATACAAATTAACATGAATTTTCGTTCGACTAAATATGATTTTGAAATAAAAGTACACTCATGAAAATAAAACCACCTTCTGGCTCAAACATCAAGCAAACACATCATGCAGGCAAGTGTGCATATGAATGTTTGTATGAGTGTAAATTATTATCACCAATCTCATCGTCATCATCATTATTGTGTTTTTTTGTCGTCATCATTGTCATTGCTGGTTTGTTTGTATGTATGTAGCAAAACAGCAACAAACACATTAAAATTAAGCAAAAAAACAACAACAATTATAACAAAATATCACTCAACCATGAAGAAAATTTAGTTTTTTGTTAATTTGCTTATGTTAAAAGAGTTTTCATAAGAGCGCGAGATTTAAAATAAGGGTTTAAGAGAGAGAGAGAGCAAACATCTTATAACATTGAGTTTAATAGAGAGCGTTTTACAAATAGAATTCTTGTGTATTACGCTATTTTATAAACTGCATTAAACTGGTTTTAGTTTTGTAGTTGTTTTTTTTTAGATAAAGTTACATGACAATTTTGTTGTTGGTTGGTTGAATTTAATGTTGTTGTATCGCAACACTCGTTAAATCAAGAAGGGCAAAGAGGAAACGGAAGTTTATTTGCAAATGAACAGTGGGCTTGAATTAAAGAATAGAATAGATGTTACAATATTTTGGGATTTTTTGTCAGTACAACAAAATGCTGGTTCACACACTTAAATTTGACTCGTCAAATCTTGAGTTTTTAGGAGAAATTCTGACTTGTCTCAACCTGCACTTATATCAGGTTTTTTTTTTTTTTTGTTGACTGCTCTCCTGAACTGAACAAATTATTCTCCTTAGAACAGAGCTTCTTATTAAGGATTTTATAGTATATTAATTAAGTATTTTTGCACTAAAAGAAAAAGATTTTTGTACAATTTAAAGACCTTAGCGGAAGTTAGTGTTTGGTGTAAATGCTCTTGCGAAAGAACAAGTGAAAAATATCGCAGCTTTTTCTATAAATTAAACGAAATTTCTATGCTCTTTGTTGTTGGATTTAACAAATGAGCTACGATATTCTGCATTTGTTCTTTGGCAAGATCATTTGAACCAAATTTTTCTAAACAATAATACTTTTCAGTTGATCAGGGTTGCATTTAAGCTGAAGCATGTTAATGTGTGATAGTGTGAATACAAACTGTAATTAGTTACAGTCGCACAGTGGTGCCTGTAGAACAAGTGAGGTTGCAAAAATCAACAATTTCATGTGCCCATAAAAAATATTCAATAAACCTATTTTGGAAATTGTCCAAAGATTTCAAATATGCTTCTCTTCAGAAGATATAGCCCTTAATTTTTGACTGATTTCCTTTGTTCAAAAAAATAGACCATTTTTAAGGTATTTCGTCCGCTTTCAGATCCAGTATCTCGAAAACTAGCTTCTTTTTGATTATATTTATACATATGTATATTAAGTAAGAAAATAATAAAAAAAATGTAACTGTTTGCTTTGTGTTTGTCTAGGTAAATAGATATTTACCAACTATCCATTTTTTCAATATTTTTCTTCGCAAACGTGTGTTGTATCACAGAATGTGTTGTTGATTGTGCATACACATGTAGTTTCTAAATATAAACGATATCGCCCTTCTCGCTTGCAAGCTTACTAGCAACTAATTGAAGTTTTTGCATCTATCATACACATGTTTTAGGAGAGTTTTGTTAACTTCTAGCCGTTAAACTTCATTACTTCAACAATATCATGTACAAAAAAAAGCCCTTTAAATATTTGTTGAAATAAAACATTACGTTACGCACCATTAATATTTTGATTTTAGTTTGCACATTAGCTCCACTTTAAATATTAATTATTTTTTTAGTTTAATTACGAAGAGAAGAAATAAATTTATGTTCAGTGTCAAAGGTAATCAAAATCGTCAACTAACTAACGTCTCTTCACATTTAAAGTCGTGGTTTGTAATCGATGTTAATGGCTTCAAAGTTTCGATAATTACCCGTTAAACTGCTTTAAGTAATTCTGTGTGAAACGTCATCTAAATTGCGAATCTATAATTCCCACTACTACTTATTTCATAGCTGAAAGACGGAAATAATTCACGGCTAAGGGCGAGCAATACATTGAAAGACAATGCACTTATTGTTCTATTAAAATAACCACGTATGTTCTCGCTTGTTTTATGAAAAAATTTAAAAAAAAAAATAAAAAATAAATCCAGTTTTAAAATATTTTTATCAAGTCCTATTTCTGAAAAGACTTGAAATTCATAAATATAAGTCACAAAGTAAAAAATAATTAAAAAAGAAATAGCAATTGAGCTTGCCAAATAAATCTGCTAGTTGTCTGGCTTTTTTTCTCCTTCGAATTTGTAATTATTTTCGCTGAGTGTATTTTACGTGACTGCACCGACAGAAGATTATCTTGATTGGGCATCCTGAAATCTCATTCAAACAATATTTTTATAAAAAAAAAAGAATTGTCTTTTCCGTTTTATTTAGCAGTTTCATAATCACATTTTTGATACGAAATCCTACATGCCATTTTTTAGTTTGATACGTTTTCAAATTTTTCGCCAATAAATGGTTCAAGAATAAGTAGAAGAAATGTATTGTTTTATTAAGCAATTTGTTTTTTCTTTCTATCCTCTTACAACTTCAATTCGTGTTGGAAAAAACCCTGACAATTGTAGGGGAATGTAAGAAAGATAAATTCACTGTTTATTGTTGTGGCTTTGTTGAAGCTTTGATACTGTTACATGTAAGACCTGAGTGTTTAAAATTCTTATTCACTTTATGGTCTTACTTGTTTAATATTTTTAGCTTTTCTAAAGTATTTGGAAAAAGTTTCCTGACGAGCTGGCCTAAGCAACCAGCGAAATGCGCATATAAACTAGCTTTCCCGCAACAATAAATTTCAGTGTCATAAATAAAAATTGGGCTTATTAGCACATCATTAATAAATGAATAAATTAATTTATATACAACTATTTCTACGTGTTGTATTCCTTTTTAGCCCACTGTTTGGTAAAAAAAATTAAATAAAATACTATAAAATTCTTATTAGAATTCAATAACATATAAACGTGCAACAGCATTTTTTATCTCACAAACGTTTTTGAAATCACAATCAAAAAAAAAATCACTCATTTTAAGTATTTCAATGAGAAACTGAGCCAATTGAGAACATTTCCTTCTATTATTATAAACTCACTCAATCTCCACTTCTTGGCACAAAATCTTTACAAGCACTAAAAGAAAAAACCTTTTGGACTTTTAACTACAAAAATCATAGAGAAAATTCGAAATTTTCTATAATAAATAAAAGAAAAACCGACAACTTTCTTTCTTTGTTTGTTTTCTTTTTGCACTGCGACGTTGCGACTCTGCTCTGTTAAAATACATATTTTGGACTGACTGACTGAATGTATCTACATGACTGGCTGGCTGGTTGGTCGGTTGGATGGTTTGTGTTTCATTGCTTGGCTGACGGACTGGCTTGACTGCTGCTGGCTGGCTGCTGCTACATTTTCATTTTATGCATGCGATAAATGTATAGCGGCTCGTGCCACTCTAGTACTCAATTGACAGCCATACACGGCGCACACAATTATTTTATTTCTGCCCCAAGCGCGCATTCGGATACAAAATTTATAAACGAACCGACCGTACCGATACAAGCAATTGCTACAATTGTTAAAATACAACAAAAAAAATATAATAATAAAATTAAGTAAAATAAAATACACAGATAGCAACAATATTAACATAATAAGCTAAAGAAGAAAAAAAAAATTATAAAAATTCAGTAGATACTATTAAAAACAAACCATTAAAATATTTTGTTATTATTCCAAAAAAAAAGAGCTGACATTTACAACAGCCCAGCTCTGGCTCATACACTGTGGGACCAGATGTCAAAGTAAATCTAATCATCATCATAATTTAATAAAATTTAATTAAAATATAATAAAACAATAACAAGCGGATACTTTTTTCTTTAAAAATAGTGTAATATTGTAAAGAAAAGTACTTTAATTTATTCAAAACAGTACTTTAGTTCTATGCATTTATTTTGGTATTGTACCTACAGTGTTTAAAAATATAAACATTTCTAATTTTGTTGTTGCTTTATGTTCTTTATTTACTTCATTATATCTTATTTTAAGTGTACGATATGAAAACACAAACAAGAAAAAAAAAATCAAAATAAAGTGAAAAATCAAAACATTAAAATTATTAGAATATGCAAACAACAACAATAACATTTAAATGACTGACACACAGTGGGAAATGTTTTAAATCGAAAAAAAAACTAGAAACCTAAAAGTTTCTAAAGAATTATTTTAATTAAATTGCTGTCCTATATGCCCTTAAAATATGGCACCTGATATATATATTTGATCCGATCCAACTCTATATGAAATACTAGTTTATAGTACACAGTGCTACCAACTCTTCTCGATCAAAAATATAGAAGTTATTATAAAAATAATGGCAAAACAATATGGATAAAAGCAATTTTATAATCAAATAAAAGCGCGGTAACCAAATAAAATTGAACTCATATTGAAAGTGAATATGTTTTTCGTGAAATTGAATCAATTTTAAGATCTTTAAGTATAGTGAGTCAGAAAAGTCAAAATATTGTTAAATTTCCAACTCGAATTTTCAAAGAAATAATATAATGAAATATTCGACATATATTTTTCTTAAAATTGCAATCAAATATTTATGTTGGGAAATTTATGTTTAAGAAAAAAAACCTCAATTTTATATAGAATTAAAAATTGCTTAGTTTTAAAATTTTTATTTATAAAATAATGTTAACATACCTTCTAAGATTTTCAATGATAGTCGAAGAATTCCTCCAAAAATGTTGTTGACACGAAACATTGCATATTTCTATTAATTTCGAACTGTAAATTACTTCGTAAACTTTCGCGATGGCAAGAAATTCAAGTTTATTCGAAATCTGAGCGTGCGTAATCGTGAGAATTTCAAAAAAAAAATCATCACTAAATTTTTCTTTTTTTTTAATTGCGAATTAAAAAGAACACACGCCAATATTTGTTAATAAAAATAAACGAAAAATTTCGTTAGCAAACGTACGCAATTGTGGGAGTTTTATAGTTGTCGTGTTTTATTAAATATTCTTTTTAACCTAAAAGAACATAATTTCGCCTCAAATAATTCCAATGCACTTAGCGCAAAAAATTTTTATGTTTCACCGATTTTTTTATTTGAGTATATTTAAAAGGAGAAATACGTATATATTCTTAAAAATGGATCGTGCTTTGTTTGATTTGCTTAAAACTTGAAAACGACTTGATCAAACTAGATATTTCCTTTTCGGGAATATGCGTGCGAAATAAAAAATCACGAAGTCGTACATAAGTAGCACGAATCGATGATTGTTTTCCAAAGTCAATTTAGATAGCGTTGTTCAAGCGTGAATCTATTCATAATGATTTGCCAGATTACACTGATCATAAATTTTAAAAAGTCAGTTTTTATTACTAACAGCCTGGCCCACGATGTTTTCCGCCCTCCAGTTCGGAAATGGATTTTAAAATCGCTCGAAATTCATTCACCAGCTGAAAACGGTCGTTTTGAATTCGATCGATTTTCATCACATGCCTGTATATTTGCATTTTCATCACATGCCTGTATATTTGCAGGTACAGGTACAAAACAACAAATTCCTAAGGAGATTAAAAAACTGAATATATGCATATCTCTTAAACCATTTGACTTTTTGAAGCAGAGCCTTTTTTAAATTTAATAGCATCTGGAAATTTTGTTGAGTAATATTTGTATTACACATTTTTATATTAAGTCAAATTACAGTTTATAAAGCTGTCATACTTGAATAGTCTAAAGCTAGATTTACACGATTGAAATTTTCTTCAAAATTGCTCTTCAAAATGCTTCAAACTCGTGTAAACAGCAAAATTTCTTCAAAATTTATTGATTGTAATTCATTTAATCGGGCTTTTGCTTTAATCGATTAATCGCTCGATTAATTAACCGAAGTTTTGGTTTAATCGGTTAATAATCGGTTAATTTTGTTATTGATCGGTTAACCGATTAATTAAGTTGTTTTTTTTATAAATTAAGTAATTTCAATAAATATAAATATAAATGCATAAATTATTTATTATTTGGAGTTTATTAGTAAAAAAAAAACAATTCATAAATATGAAATACATATTTTTTAAATAATGTTTTCTATGTTTTAATTAAAAAATAATCTGTAAGATCATTTTATTAGTTATTTTAATAGTTTAAGATCTTATAAAATAATCTTTTAGAAAAATAATTTGGTTTAAATGTTTAGGATTTAAGCAATTCTTCTCTTTAGTTTTGATAAATTTTGACTTGGAAAAAATTCTTTCACTTTTCGTAGATGTTGGAGAAATCAAAAGCAACCCAAAATACAGAATATCTAATTTCCCAGTCCCTTTCCTGGATTTCTCTAAACGTATAAAATCTTCCATTATGCCATTAGCGTCCTGTTTTAATTGGTTTTTTAAATTTTTAACACTTCTAATTGTTTCGGTTAATTCTGTTAAAAGCTTAATATGAGAAGAAACAAATAACTAAACACATACATATTAAAAGTACGTAATCCCTGAATCTTCTTTGTTTGTATGAAAAATATTTTCTAAACACATACATTTTGTATATGAGAATAAACAAGTATTTAAAAACAAAAAAAAAATATGTTTTAATACTACAAAAAATTAAAAACTTTGTTACGTCGATTAATCGGTTAATCGACTGAAATTAACCGGTTCAATCGTAAATCGAGAATAGCCAATTTTAAATTAGCCGATCAGTTAATCGGGCAGTAATTAATCGGTTAACCGAATGAATACCCTAATACGTACACACAGAAAAAATACCAATGTCAAATTGACCAGGCACAGTGCTAGTTGAAAATCATAGTAAATATCTGCTAAAGTACGGAGTTCATTTAAAACTATAATTGTATCACATTAATTTTAAATGAATAATGTGAAAATAAAATTGTTCAATCTTGAATCCATAAAATCCTGTTTTACGTGTTTTGTGTGGATACAAAAACAACACTTATAGAAGAAAAACGTGGATTTTTTTTCTTTTTATGTTTTAAAAGAAGAGAAATTCCCGTATTCGTTTTCTTTTCGTTATAATTATTTAGTTAAATACATACATCAAATTTTCGAAGTAGAATGACAAAAACATATCGGGCCTTTTCTGCTGGTGTCTTTTAACTGTGAATGATTCTGTGTTCATAGGGGAAAATAACAAAGTGCAACAGGAAAATACATAATAATATTCTTTCTCTTTCTCTCTTCTTCGCAATCATTTTAAAATAAAAACATATGTTCTCACTGTTATTTCACACTCAACATCGTTTTCGACGATTTTACATTGATTTCTTTGTGTATGTACAATTGCATTAACATATATTTTTATATCAAAATTAATTAATTTTTAGTTTGTTTACCAAAATGTTATATATTTTATATCAGAATTAATTAATTTTTTCTTTCTTTTTTAAATTTTTGAGTATATGTTTAAATAAAAAATATGTTTTATAAAAAGTACCAAAATGTTTAGTACCATCTTTTTCAATTTTCCATCAATGGTATTACTATTAAGATTTTTAATAATGGCAAAAATTAAAAATAATTTTTAATTAAAAATTGACCATATATTTAAAACTTACCTCTCACTGTAAACATTTTTAATACAAGTTTTTTTTCCATTGCTAACTAAAACACAAATATTAAATATTCTCAATAAATATGGAGATGAGCCCTTTTCAAAATTCATTATCATAAAAATCCACCTATTTTTCACCGCTATGGAAAGAACGTAAAAACCTTTAATTTTCGCAGTATATCCGTCTATATGAGTACCTCCAAAAATAGCAAAAACTTCAATATCTAACTAAAATTGTCAATTGCACCTTTTTTTTGAAAATCCCCCACTGTTTGAACTGCAAAACAATCACAAAAACTAATCTAAATAAAAACAAAATGTGCGATTAATGCGTGATGTTTTTGTTTCATTTGTCTTGTTTTTTCTTTTGCTCTTATTGTATCGTAAATTGTTTTTGGCTTTACTATTTGTTGTTGTTTTTTGTTAAGCATAAAGCCATCTTCTTAATTTCCAATTTGTTTTGATTTTTTTTAATTGTTGTTTTCATTTATAATTCTAATAAAAATGCTTAGCATACAAAACAAGAAACAGAGCACCATACTTTTCTCGGAGTGCATTAATGAGTTAATGACACAACAACTACAAAGATATACTTGCACGTGTGTGTGTGCGTGTGTATGTTCATGCAGAGTTGTATGCTGCGACTATTGCTTATGTTTTGCTTATTACTTATTTGATTACTTGTGAGTCGTTTATAGATTAATATTTAAGAATATTGTATGTTATCTTAAAACAATATTAATAATTAAATGCCAGCTTTTTAATACCAACGTTTTGTTTTTGGTTATTTATAAAAAAAAATGTTTAAATAAAAATCTTAACAAAGAAAATATGTAAGTAGGTATGTCAAAAGTAAATTCTATGCTGAAGCAAAATGTGCATGGGACTAAAAGTGCATCTAAAAGTATAAATTTTAGAAAAATAATGGCAAACATTGTTTAGAATTTGCTGATAAAATAAATAAGTATAAAAAAGCAATATCAAAATACATACACACATATTAAAACAAAATTATAAATTCTAGAATTTTACTTTGTATTTAGCTTAATTTCTTAAGTTTAAGTTGTTTAAATATTTAAATACAGTTTTAGTTGTTTAATTAATACTTGATTAATCTTAATAAATTAAAATAAAAGTATGGTAGCGCTACAAATTATAAATAAATATTATAAAACAGCTGTTTAATCAAAACAAAGAAACCTGTAAAGTATATTTATACGGTGGTCGCAAAGTTGCAGCTGATTGTTTTTGTTTTGCCTGTTATTTTTGTATTATTCTGATATTAACTACCTGTTTTTAAAAAGTGAAAACCAAATTTCGTGTGAGAAAATATTTTGAAAACAAAAAAAAAATTTCGTATTTTGTTGTAGTTTTCAATATACATAATTTCTCAAACGGAATAGTGTTTTAATTTTCTAAGAACATGCAGTAAAGCTACCTTGTCAAGTAAATTCACCATAGAAACATGAGTGTCCCATACATTATACAATAGTATTGTATATGTTATTCGCCATATTATTTTAATTTTGCCCTATATTATGCAATAAGTGGCTTCAATGTTTTCAATTAAAATATGGCGCAACTTTCAATAAAAAGGTAAACGTAACCTATAAGCAAAAAAAGCTTGCACAATGTTGCCAACATATTTCACAGTATATTGCACTTCTTTTTGTGCAATAAAAATTAAAAGTACTTTGATTGTTCCCAATATATTGTGCAATACGAAAAATTTAACAATTGTATTGCAAGTGTATGAGCCGCTAAATAGACTTCAAATTAGCATCTTGTACTATTTAGGTGTCATTTAGAAAAGTACTGCAAAACTTAATTTCGCTTTTAAATATGTAGAACTTGTTTATAAATAATATTTAAATAAGAATTCAAAGCAATGCCCTTAATGCAAATAATAGGGCAATTATTATTGCTATTAAATGCTAGTTTACACTATTATACTTTGTATTAATACATGTCAAAAACTCAAGTAATATGTAAAAGTGTGAACGCAATGTGTTATGAAAATGACAAGTAGTACGAAAAAAAATGTTCATGTGTGATAGTGTGATGTTACATTAGATTTTTTAACAGTCGCAACAAAACTCATTAGATTTCTATCTCACAAAGTATTATGGAATACGTTAGAAATGTGTGATATAAATATTAATTAAATATAAATATTTGCAATAGATGAATTATGATTAAAAATATTAAAATAATTTTTAATTAATAAAAAATTTTGCATAACAAAACAAAAGAAGAAAATAAATAAAAAAACATTTTTATCATAATTAAAAAAAAATTAACCTTAAAATCGAAAATCCTAAATCAAATTAAAGACAATCAATCATTTTTGCTTTCATTTATTAATTAATATATATGTAACTTTTTGTATGTTTCGTGAGAATTAATTTTTGAGCATAACTCGTCAGGTATTACGTAGCTTAAACAACAACGATTATCTCGTTAGACGGCCAATTTTACCAAGTTCAGTTATAACTAACTATTACTTTAACTTTCAGTTAACAATATGTTTTTATAGTTAAAACCTAAACTTGTTGAAATTGGCCGTGAGACTGCATTTAATATGAATGAGGCTATTGCATGTATTTAACGACCTTTTTTTAAAAAATTAATGACACTTAGGGCTAATAAATCAGTGCAAGTTAAAATCTCTTTTTGGTGTAAAATGTGTTAACCACCAAATCTATGAATCAGTGAATATATAAACGCATAAAATTGGACGTTGAAACTACCAATAGTGTTCAAAAATAAAAAGAACATTATTTAGCGTACGGCTCACAAACCCAGAAACGATATCTATTTTTTTAGTGTTTGCCTTTACGAAAACAACCATTAATACCGTAGCGAAAGTAACGAATATTTTAAAGTGTTCTGTTCTTCGTTGTAAAACAGAACAATTGTAGCGGTTCTGTAGACATACATTATATTTTAATGTTGCATAGTGTCTCATTTTTACATTGATAAAGAAATGAGCAAACAAAATTTTTTAGCAACGACCACAGCACGAATAGCTTGTCAATGTATTGTTCATATGTTTAGTTTGTGAACAATTTTTTCGCTGACTTTTTGTTTTTTTCGTACGATATGTATTTTGTTTTTGTAAAAAAAAAAATTTGGTTTTTACCAGCCAAAAGGGAGCTATGCACAACTGAAACTTACGAACATTAATGTGCTGAACCGAACACAACGAAGTTTGTGGATTGAAAAAAACAGAATTAAATGTTCTCATCTTTCTGTTGAGTTGGAAAAGTACAGTATTATTTTTGTATTCGAAGATCACAACGAGGAAAACATTATTTTTTTAATGATATACTACACAAACACTATTAGCGTTAGTGTTTTCCACAAATCCACCGTACCGAACACTAAGGAACTATGGTTTCTGTTAATTTTCGAACACTGCTACCAATACGCCCAAGATTTAACACTAAAATTTTTTTAAATCGAAAACAATTTTTTTTAATTTTTTTTTTAATTTTAAGAAAAATCTCTTAAAATTATCTTATTCAAAATAGGTATCCCAAAAGAAAAAAAAATTTAACCTGGAGAGGAAAACATGCGTCATATAGAATTTAATTCATTTTTCTGCAAAACAACATTGCAAATAGCTTACTAAAAGATTTTCTTAATTCAATAATATATACATGCTTATTTCCACAGGAAATGAAAATTGTAAAACTTTTATTAGTATGTCAAACGTTAAATTATTAGTTCATGGCATACACTTACTCGTATTTAAATCCTTTTACAAACTTTTGCACACACATACACATAAACACCCAATTTCACAAACACATGTCAAATGTTTAGAGATTTGTTAGTTTATATAGAAAACAACATGGCTGAATATTAATTTCCGTAAAATTTAAATATGGTTGATGGGACTTCATATTTTTATAATGGGTGATTTATTACGAGGTTATATTATACTCACACCATAATAGTAGAGTGTGTATTTTGCGTTTGTGCTAATGTGTGTAACACTAAAAAATGTTGCTGCTACCCCAACGTTTAAGTATACCGATCGACTCAGAATCAATTTTCGAGTGAATCTAACGATGTCCGTCCGTCTAACGGTGGTAGTCTTGTTGGTTGGTTTTATATCGATGTAACCTTATGCGGAAAGTACAGGCCGCAATTTTGAAGATAATTTAATAAAATTTTTGTATATTCGTTTCAATTATCATAAGGATGAAGCCTACTGAAAATGGTGAGAATTGGTCCATAATTTTACATAGTCTCCATACTAGCTTCTTTCCGGAAAAGAGTCTTTGCGCCCATGAATCAAATGATTAGGTTGGTATTAAGATTACACTTGGTGTAAACTTATTTTATTGCAATTTAAATCATCTTTCAATTTTTTTTTTCGAATCGGTTCATATTTGACTATAGCCCCGATAACAATACAACTCCCGAAAATAGTTTTTAATACTATAGCTTCCTTAAAAATGTTGGTATTGACATAAAAATGTGTTCTGAAATTGACAAGTATTACGAACAAAAATTTGGCATCCCATACGACTTTATTGTTTTATGAAATTTTTCTAAACGCTAATACTTTTCATTGGATCAGGGCTGAATTTTAACAAAAGCATATTCATGTGTGATAGTGTGACTACAAACTGTAATGATTCTTTCCCTATAAAAGTATTATGGAATACGTAAGAAATGCGAGATAGTGTAAACTAGCCTTAAGTAAATATAAATATTTGCAATAGATGAATTATGATTAAAAATATTAAAATAATTTTTAATAAATTTGCATAACAAAACAAAGGAAGAAAATAAATAAAAAAAATTTTTATCATAATTTTATTATTTAATAAACCTTAAATTAAAAATCCTTAACATAAAAATTGGCAAAAATAACTTTCACGAGTGCTACTATGTCAAGACAAAATGTTGTGCTGGTACATACAAAGTTAACCATATAAAACCCCTTCCTAAAATCACTTAAAGCCAAATAAATCTCTAAATAATAATTGGCACAAAGTAACTTCATAAAATAATTGTGTTCTTTCGGTCCCATGATTGCACATTGGTCTCAATTAGGGTGAACTCTCAGAAGTTTGTTTTGAAATATTGCGGTGTAGGGTATCATATGATCGGGCTTGATATATTGCAATTGGCCGTTCGGTGTCCGCTAATGAGAAATTTCACTGTACTAAGATTTTAAAGAATCGTTTTATTTTTTACCACAGCTCCTCTCGAGCAAAGCTTATACAAAAATAATTTCCACTGACTTTAAAGTGCTTCATTTCGGGTAAAATTAGGCCAGGATCCGAAAATTTCTGAATAAATTAACATAAAAAATTCACAATAAATCAACTTTCACCATTCAATTTTGGGATAACAAGTTTCCGGCATATGAACCCAACCCAAATTTTTAATAAAACTTTCTTTGTGATTTTTTTTTTTAATTATAGCTTTTTTTGGGGTTAAAATTCATTAGAAATTTTGAGATGTTTTTTCATGTTGAATAATAACCCAAAATTTCGGGTCTTACTTTATTTTATTTTTAGGGTTACTTTTAATTTGTTTTGTAATTTTTTCTTTAAAAATAAGGGTCACATTGCAGTATAAAAAATAGCCCCAATTTGGGTTAAATTTTTTTTTTTTTGTAGCGCTCTATAACAAACCTGGGGGCTAATTATGGCAGTCGTGGTCGAACACTTTTTCGATTCGAAAGCAATTTTATTTCTAATGCTTTCAGTCGATACTGAACGAATCGAAAAAAATTTTTCCAGTGCTGTAAAGCATTTATTTGAGTTTTCACAACAGTAAAAAAATAATTTCAATGTGTTCAGTATCGACAGAACACATTCTATCCTCTTACAACTACAATTCGTGTTGGAAAAAAACCAGCCAATTGTAGGGGAATGTAAGAAAGAACAATTTACGGTTTATTGTTGTGTCTTTGTTGAAGCTTTGATATTGTTACATGCAAGACCTGAGTGTTTAAAATTCTTATTCACGTTATGGTCTTACTTGTATAATATTTTAAGCTTTTCTAAAGTATTTGGAAAAAGTTTCCTGACGAGCTGGCCTAAGCAACCAGCGAAATGCGCATAGAAGCTAGCTTTCTCACAACAATAAATTTCAGTGTTTTCATTCAAAAATTGGGATTATTAGCACATCATTAATAAATGAATTAATTAATAGAAATAAAACTGTTTTCGAATAGAAAAGAAATCCAACACGACTACCAGAATTATTTCCCTGCTTAGTTCTTTATTTTAAAATTTAACCAGTCCTTGCTTTTTGATAGGGCTAATTCTTATACACCATAATAGAAAGTCCAATAATTTTCCTTAAATATCTAAATCGATTTTTGAACTGAAGTTTTGAACTGATTTGTTGACATTTTTTTATTAATACGCTCAGAAAAGGTATGACACTACATTTTTAATGTAATTGAAAAATTTACCAATTCACCAAAGAATTCAGCTTTATTAAGATAAATAACAAACTGTCAAAAAATTTACTAAAGTTATCGATAAAAAATTAAGTTATGAGTATATCAAAAAAAAAAAAAATTTGGAGTTGTTCAACTGAAAATTGACATTTCAAGCTTTAAATATTTTTATGTACCTATCTCATAAACAAAAAGTTGACAACATTTGCAAAGAAAATCGACTGAAGGTGGAGGTCACACTGCGCGACCAAAATAAAATACGAGAAGTACCAATGTATCGGCAAACCTTAAGTTTCGCCAATATATCGGTTTCCGTATTCGTCACGTCAATTTTTTTTCCCCTAATAAAAAGTATTCTGTATAGGTAAGTAAACTTTTTATAAGAAAAAGACTGATACAAGAAATATTTTGCCATGCACCATTAATAAAAAATAGGTACGTACAAAAAACACATTTTTATAAAAAAAATTTTTTTACACGGCAATACTGTAGGTATTTGCTTACGCAAAATATCCAACCAAGTGCGTACCTACCTACTTGCTTGCACAAAATATCGAACTTACGGCCCTTTTCACAATATAAAATTAACGGTTAAGGGCTTCTGTTTCACCATCTTTCGGTTACATAACAAAAACTTTAGATAGAAAGTGTGGCAATACCATCTCCGTTTTTTTATGAATAATCGTGTAATGCAAAACAAAAAATTGATTTTCAATTGTAAATATTTTTTATAAATTAAAAAATCATAAAAAAGTATTTGTTTTCAGATAAAGGAGCTTTACTCTACGCAATAAAAGCGAACATATGAACATATTTGATCAAAAGATATGTATGCATACATATGTATGTGTATGTATTGTACGTCTGTGAAAAAAAAATCGATAGCACAACATTTTTTGTAAAAGAAAATAATAATGATAAAAATTTGATCTTATTTCATAATAAGGACCTTTAATTCTTAATTTTTATAAGGAGTAAAGATTTTTGGATCAATGGTCATATTTGTCATAATGGAAGTGTGTTTTTTGAAACGAACCATTTCCGAAATAAAATTTACATATTGGCAACAAATATTTGCGTTAAACGTACAATAATTTATTAAGCTTTTAAAAGTTTTCAAGATATACCGATAAATAAAGAGGGTTCCAATTTTTAAGAACATTTTTAATTCTCGATTTTACACTACCTAAAATAATGTTTTTTGAATGAAAATTTGCATTGCTATTTTCTCCATTTTCTTTAGATTTTTATTTTAACAAAAACTTAACCGGGATATTTTCTTCGGTTATACCTATTTAACAACAACTTTTTCGTTAAATATTTTCGGTTACGTGTTAATCGTAGATTGTGAAAAGCAAATTTTGTTAACTTACGGTTAATGTGTCAATTAAAATTTAATCATAGATTGTGAAAAAGGCCGTTAGTGTGTAAATTTTAATGCGCATATTAAACCACAAGTTTTTTCTCTTATAGTAACTAGGTAGGTATAGTAGGTATAAACTTTTATAAGAAATAAATTTCTTATGAGTAAAAACTTTTATAAGAAATAAATTTCTTATGAGTAAAAACTTTTATAAGAAATAAATTTCTTATGAAAAATAATTGCTTTAAAGAAAAAAAACGCTTATTATTTCTTAAGTCCGTTACCTACCCTATTCACAATAAGTGCCAATTACTTAGGAATATAAACTGATACATATCAAATTGTTTCGTAATGCATTACTGAGAAATTAAAAATTAGTTCATAGTCACTATAGGTATGTCTGTACTTACATATGTACATACATACATACCTATTATGTATTTTCATAATTACCATACCTACTTAATTGACTTTTTTAAGTAAAACCAAATCAAAAAAAAAATAATTTTTTCATTTAATGAGCTACAATTTCTGGCAACTTTGTTTCTACTCATGTGTTCATTCGTTACTGAAATCTACACCTGTTTGAAGTTGCCACCTGACTTTTCCTCATTTGCCGTTAAACGCTTTTGTGTACTCTCGTTAAAATATCTTTAATTTGAAAAGTTTGAACAAGCATTAAATCACCTTAAATTAGTCATTATAAAAAGTAATAATTAAAATACCTATTTCATAATTCTATTTCACAAAATTATTCAATTAAAAAATTTTCTTTTGTGGAATTCCACAAAATTTTAAATAATAATAATTCAACCAACACACATTTAGTGTCAGTGGTAGCAGTAAAAGCAGTAAAGAAACAAACACAAATAAAAGAAGAGAAAAAATATCGTTTTGTGTTGTTGTTTTTGCTGTTTTCTCTCTACAATGTTGTACACGGTAGAATTGTGCCGCGAACCTTGACATAATAAAACAAAAACAAAAAAATAACAGCAAAAATTTAATACAGTCGAAACAACAAAAATTTTAGAAGTAGCAGCAGCAACAACACAAAAACAACATAAAGAAATTATTTCGATTTTTGTTGTAAAATGTCAGTATTAACAACAACAAAAAAAAAACAAAATACCAACAACTACTCATTTAAGTCTGTTTTGCCTATTATTTTTGTTTTTGTGCCAAAGCAGAATGCAAAAACAGTAAAATCATAAAAATAAAAACAATAACATATTTTATTTTTTTATTGTTGTTGTTGTTTTTATTAAATTAACTTTGAGATTATGTGTCTTTGCTCTTTTAATTTTTTTATTTTAGTGCTAATTTTTTTAAGTGTACGGTGTAAGTACATACATATCGTCACCTAAAATGCAAAAGGCAGTAACAACAAAAAAAATTTTAAATAGAGTTTTTGATTGATTTTTGTTCGTTTTATTAAACTACATGTTCGCAAAAAAAAAATTTAGATCCCTGCGACCAAAAATACCAACTTAATTAAAGAAATTCAAACGACAATCTCTCCTGTAAAAAAATAGTGTTGCTACTCTCTTTTGTATTTTAGGTGACGATATGTATTTATTATTGTTATATATGTTAAAGTAATGGTTTTAAAGTTCTCAATTACAATTGCTGCGTTAGACTGCAGACGAAAAGTAGCAAACAAGTATCCAATCAGTCGAAAAAGTGGCAAATTGCTACTTTAGTAGCGTTAGCGGTGGATGTGGATAATTTCAAAACTTTATATCGGCAGCCAACTTTTCGTAGAATTGGAAAAACGGGAATTCTATTTCAATCGAATACAATGTACTTACAGCCTGTTTTTGTAAAACACAAGTGTTCTCACTTGAAGTTTTCGTATTAAAACGAAAACGTTTTAAATATGGTTTTTAAAAAACATTTAAAAGCTTTAGTCTATTCATGTTTGACATAAACAGAGCTTTTTTCTATCGTTAAATAACGTTATTGCCAATGGGTTTATTTTCGTACCTTTTTATGCTTTTTGCATAAAAGGATTTTGTGTTCAAGGTTAACCCTGACTTTTGTTTACAAAAATAAATTATAAATTTAAAAAACAAAAACTTCTATAAAAAATGTTAGCAAATTGGTAAAAACTAAAAATGTTGAATTAAAATGTTCACAAAAATTGCAATAAATAAACGCAATATATGAAGACGATTTTTTGCTACATATTGACATATAGAAATGGTGAAGGTATTTGATTGATAGCACAAATTTTTGAAAACATACGGAAGAACTTACATACACACATACATACTTATGTACATACTTGTTTCTAGAATTTTTTGAACCTGTAAATACATATTTATGTAATTAGTAGCATTTAACCCGCTACTTTATTAACGTCTCCTTTTCTTTCGTAAGCATATTTTTATGCCAAAGTTTATTTTTCTAGGTTTTAACTTGTTTAAATGGTATCACTACTTTGTCGGGTCCCTTTTTATGATCATATTTGTGTGCCAAAGGTAGTTTTGCTACTAACATTTTTGATCTTATGGGATGATAATCACTCAGAACCTTACAGCTTAATTTTGAGTCTCTTCAATATTATAACAAATTCAAAAAGTACCATACGCAGAACACAAAAGTAAAAGAAATAAATTTAATTTCTCGTTTTTATCTTTTTGATACTTTTTTCTCCCCGTTGAACTATTAACAATTTCAATATTGTAGTGGGAATGGAGAAAAATGTTTTTTTAAAAAAAGTACCAAAAAAGAAATTGCGATTTGAATTTCGAAAAAGTGCCAAATTTCACTTGCATTTTAAGATAAGTTTCGAATGTGATATAACTTTTTATTTCTATGTTTATTGGCTTAAAGGATAGGTGGGACGACAAAAAAAGTACCAAAATACTCCCTGAAAGAGGAGAATTTCAAAAAAGTACCAGAAACTCGTCCATTTATTTTTTATTTTTTAGCTTCAGGCGTTTGGGCTGTGCGATCACAAATCAATGAGTCAATAATGTTACAATTCTATATACATATGTATATATATAGATACACAAACCTTTAATAATATTGTAAATAATTTAGGGTTCTTTCAGTAAAATATCCTTTTTATTTTCTATTTATTTTATTTATTTTTTTAAACGAATGCCTTTTACTTATCGCCTTATTTACGCATTTATGTTCATTTATTACGAAGATGTTCATTTTATAAGAACCAAACGTATCTTGAAAAAATGAAAGCTTTTTCAGTCACTCACCTAAAATGTGTTTTAATTTTATGAAAACCTAAATAAGTTTTGTTCGTTTTTTTTACGAACGATCAAATATTTTCATTTTCTAAAATCAGGCTGTTAGTAGTGTTTACAAAAACAAATTAACATAATAAAATATGTACTGGCCACTTATTATTTAAATTATTTAAGCACATTTAGGATATATAGCTTTTCATTTACACTTATCACTTTAGTTGGATGATCACACCAAGCGTTCTTGCGTCAAAGCATTGCATGTTTTTCATACATTACTTGCATATAACGCTTCAAATAACTTGCATCGCTTGTATGGCGGCATCACCTCAAGTTAAGACAAATAATTCATTCAATTCTGGACATACCAACACAATATTCGGATACGAGTTAGTAGGTATCGACCATACCTAGTAAATAAATCAGGAAGTTTTGGCATTAAAAGCTATTTTCGTGAGTTGTTGTTCTATGGGAGTTTTGGTTAAATATGGAGCCATTCCAAGTAAATTTGGTAAGGTAGTAACGATGTCAATAAAATAAGTTTGGACTACATTTAATCAAAATACCAACATAAAAACATGTGTTATGATCCCAAAGACTCCATTCCGGAAAGAAGCTTGTATGGGGGCTATGTGAAATTATAACCCAATTTTCACCATTTTCGGCGTAGTGCTTATGACAATTAGAATCTATATACAAAATTTTATCAAACTATCTCTAAAATTGTACTTTACGGACTAGGTTTTAAGGAAAGAGAGGAAAATAAATGACATTCTATTTTTCCTTCTCTTCTTAAAGCTCAAGACTTGACGGCTTAAACTTAAAGAGCGTGAACCAGCACTAAAGGATTTTATTCCAAAATGAAAACGAGCTTTTCCAATTGCTACTTAATACCAAAGGCCTGCATGGAATTAACAAAAATTATCCAGAAAGTGTTTTATGGCCCAACAAAAATAAAAGAATTTACCAATTCTTTCATTTTCAACTAGTTAACTAAACTTATTTGTAGTGTCGAAGGCAAAACTGTTTTCGTTGAAAAATTCGAAGCACACCGAAATATTCGTGAGCAGTGTCAGCTCACACAAATTTTAAATTCGAGAGTCGATATTCAATAGCCACGAATATCGTTTGTCGAATGCAACTCATATTTTAGTACTTATAATTAGTAGCGAAATTCTCCACTTGTATCGCCTGCTGCTTGTCGTTCTATTGTGGTTATTTATTTTATTTAAGAACATAATTTATTTTGTGGTTTTTAGCCTTGGCTTTTTTTGTCTCCATTCATCTTATTGTACACTAGTGTATGTCTATTTTTAATTATTTATTTGTTTTATAAATTTAATTTTCTGATTAATTTCATTAAGCAAGTTAAAAAAAAACGATTCTTATTTGAGTTGAGTGTTTATTATTTTTTTATTTTGTCTTTTGTCTGCACAATTTTTGTTAGATAAACAACAAATTCTTTAATTGAAATTGCTATAAAGTGTCTTAAAAGCATTTTGAGAATAATGCAAAAATACTTCCGTATTTAAAAAAAAAAAAAAAGAAATAGGTACTCACTTTGCATTATTAAGTCCATAATTAAATTTTAAAGTAAATAAAAAAAGATATATGTACATACAATTAAAAAAATTTTTCATTCTTATAGTAAATAACTTAATTCTGTCTTTTCTAGGTACTCATTAATAAATCGATAATGTTTTCTATTATTAATATGGGTTTACACTATGAAAGTTTTCTTTCAGAAAGTCTGAGTGTATTGGTGAGGAAGGAGAAAAGAATAGAATGTTTTCTTCCTCCTCTCCAATAATGACAGACTTTCGGAAAGAAAACTGTCATAGTGCGAACAGAGAGTTACAACAATTTTTTTTTGGTCTTATCAAAATATCGATAGTTGTAAAATGTTTTTGTCATCTTTGATCTCAGTTTCTTTGTAAACAAACCTGCAAAAAAGTGTTGCCTATTAAAGTATGCAGCTTAACGTTTATTATTATTATTATTATTATTTTTTTTTAATATAAATTTTTTAAGTGTATTTCGCTTGAACTTATTGTCTGGTTACCTTAAGAATTTGTGTGTTAAATAATATAATTTTCATTTTATTTTATTACCAATGGAGTCGTAAAAATGTAAATTACTTTTTTAGTTTTCCCGTATAGGTACATGCACACAAAAGAGTATACATATATTTTTTATTTTTTTCTACTCTTACGAAAGATTAACTCTATGGGTGACTCCATAAACTAAAATGGAAATTTTTTAAAGCTTAATGGAAGATTTTAAAAAAAGAAAGATAAATCTTAAATTTTTAAAGGATTATTCCTGTCGTAATAAAATTCATGAATTTGTTTCTTTAGTTTAAAAGCGATGTCATCTGTAGAGCCACTTTTGGCCCGAAATGTTGCTCGTATTGACATTGACAGATACAGCCATTTCACATGGAGGCTTTTACGACGTCGTTTTTTCTTAATTCCCTTTTGAAGCAACTTCCAACAACCTCTTACGTTTATACGATGATTTTTAGTGGCATGTCGCTTTTTTCAATTTTAATTTTTATTTGCAACCAGGGTTGATTTTTATTACCTATATAAAAAAGTGTTTTTTTTAAAATAAGAAATATGTTTAAATTAAAGCTCAAACTTTTGTTTTATATTCTTTTTTATTATTTCCGTATTTGTTTGCAACCTGACGCTTCAAAGTAAGAAAAAGAATAAAACAAAACAAGAAGAAGAGAAATAAGTTTGAAGAGGAATATATGTAAGTAAACGACATCAAAAACACAAAACGAGTCGTTTTGTTTACCCCTCTTTCTTCTCTACACCGCTCGCCATCAAACCAAAAGAGACTTCGACAAAGCGACGTCGTAAAAGCCTACATGTGAATTGGCTGATACAATGAAAATTTTTTTTTTGCCGAATTACTGATGACCATTTTATTTTTGGAAAAACCAAAGGAGTTATTTTTTACAGATTTTGTATAGAAACACCCATATTTCTAAATTTAAATTAGAGTTTTCGTGAAAACACTTGTGTACTGTATAATTTAAATTGTTATTGATAGCAAAATTGTGATGCAATTACGTGTGGTTTAAAACGTGTCAAGAAGTTCCAATAATTAAAACAAATTAGGAAAATAAAATCATCAAAGATTTATTTAATTTTTTTTTTTTTTTTTTAAATAAAATTACAATCTGGTAACATTTAACATAAAATTTATCGAAAAAAAAACGAATAAATGAATTCAGAAGTTTAATTTTTGATACATGAAAATATTTATTCGTAAAACTGTTCTTGGCGGGGAGGCAGCTCGCGCGTCACGGTTATTATCTTCTAAGGGTAATCGGGTCTTACCTGTTTGTATGCCTTTTGTTCGTTATGCGTTTCATTTTTGTATTGGAAATTGGCCTGTCGTCGTATTACTGTACCGAGTTATAGTTTTGGGTTTTTCAACATTAACAATATGCAATCGTTTTTAACCCGAAGACGAATACTAGTGGAGTACCATACAAAATTCAAATTGAATACAGGGGCGATCATAATACTTAGGAGCGGATTTGGGAAGTTTTCGGATTCCTAGGCGTTTGTTTAGGTCGACCGCTGACTGGAGGAGGCTGCTGTCGTGTACAGCACCCTTACAATGAAACTTTAAATGTTAGCCAAAATTAAGTTAAAAAATTAATAAAAAAAAAAGAATAAATTAATTTTTTCAAAGAATTTTTTATGATATATAAAAAACAACATAATTTTTTTTCTAAAAATACCCAAACATATCAACCCAGTTAAGTTTATTTTCGAAATATCAGACAGATAAGGGATATTGAGAGCAAACGGAGAGCTTTGCAGTTTATATACAGGAAATATTTATCTAATTTTTATCTAATCTCGTGTGCAAAAGAACCTTTTCCGGAAGGAACTTTGCACGACGGCTAGCTAAAAAATTTATAACCAATTTACTACTTTTTTTAATACCAAAAAATTCTAAAACACTTCGATACATTTCGTCATCTTAGCTTATCCGGTGTTGCATTTGTATTACAACTAGATAAAATAATGAACCGAACCTTTCACCCTTTTTTAATACCAAACTCAGGTTGTAATTTCATCGACTTTGTTCATTCACAGAACTTTTGTGTATCGATATTATCTATAAAATATTTACATATAGTATCATTTATCTCATCAGAGTGCCAACAAAAGAGAATACAATAAACGAACGATTTTTGAATTTAACGAAGACCCGGGTCTCCGATAATTGTTTCAGTGTGCTTCTTACGGAATGACAAAATTAAATTACGATTGTTTTCAATTGTGTACTTCCCAAGCCTGATTCTTTGAAAATTCTTGTACACCAACTCTGTGTTCATTATCTATGCTGAAAATACACAAACAATTTATTTTAGATAAATGTTCGTTTTTATAAGAAACAAAATTTTGCTTTTCTCTTTAAATATCAAAATTTGATTTCCCTAAAATAATTTTTTGCTTTACAAAGTTTATGAAACAAAAACAATATAAAAGATGATAAAAATTTCTTTGTTGATGTCACGTAAAATTTAATTATTTTACTCTGGTATCACTGAATGCATAAATAAAAAAGTGTTTTTATTTTAATCTATAAAAACAAGATTTAAAACTTTTATTATTAAAAAAAAACGAGTAGATAAATAGAAATAAAGTAGCAGCAGAAACGACAACATTTAGATACATTTATTACAGAGATGGGAAGTTTTAAGTTTTATTTTTTGGAAGCAATTCTTTTAAAACTTAAATAGATACATATTATTTATATATGTTGCTTAAAAAGTATATTCCTCTAAGAATGTTAAACATTTATTTTTTAAACCAAATTTTTGATTTTCAATCGCAAGACTTAAAGCGGAACTTTAAATCCCGATTTGCTTTGTTAATATACTCTTAAACATTTCCAGCAAAAAGATAAAGATTTCTTTGTTAAAGGTAAAGAAATTTCAGGAAGATGAGGATTTATTATTCGGTTAAATTCAGAAAATACAAAAATTAGAAATCCAAGCCAAGCACAAAAAATACTTGCAGAGTCCAAAAAGTTGTTTCTTTTTAGGCACTGCAACTCATCAAAAACCAATGTATGTAGTTGCTTGGTTCCTGGCATGCGGCCTGGACTTCCGATATGTACAATGAACATTACAAATAGTAACGTTTTTTTCGGACTGTAAGTTGGAGCTAATGGTAGATCGAAAGCGGTAATCTAAAGATCAAATAGAGAAAAGGAGCAAGTAGTGAAATATCCTTGGCACTTCTTATATTCTATATTTAGGGACTTATTAAACTTGCGAAGAAAATGCAAAGGTTAAGGCTCTGTATTTGTTAGAATCCGGGTTCTGAGACCTACTAAATTAATTTCAGCAACATAAAACGCAATCGTGGCCTTTATCCATTACGCCCAATTTTTATTTTAAAGATTGTTGGCTATTTTCGAAAAATTTAATTAAAACTATTCAACTTATGTACATATTTAATTTGTATTTATTTAATTATTTGTGCATGTTCCCAAATGGGATCACTGGGCGCTAATTGGTGAAGGTAATAAGACTACGTTTTGAAAACCTGATCAGAAAACTATATAATCAACGGAAAAGCGTTTAGAATGTGTTACCTGACAGGAAGTCTTGTTTTTGTTCCAATAAAAAATTATATGTGAAATAATTAACAGGAAAGATTTTAAATCAGGCGATTAAAAAAACAGCCAGATCAACTCTGGCTTGAGACTTATGTTTAAAAAATTGAGGAATCATTGCTCACCTTAGAGTCTTAGCATATAATGGGTAATGCCTTAAATGGAGCTACTAAGATCTGGTCATCAGAAAGGAGCAGGAAGGTTTGGACAGGATATATATTTTTCCGTTGTTTCCAGTAGAAACATTGGGTTGTACAATATGTTGTATAGGCTGCGGAACAGCGCTAGTTTTAATGTTCCAATTTGCTGGTGTACGTCCTAGGCTCCAATTCGTGATCCTATTTCAGGCTAAAATTCGTCATCGGTTTGATTATTGTTTCTGTTGAATGTATTTGGTTTGTAAAGCATTTGGATATAGAATGAGCGTGTGATTGTGCCGATTCTGGTGCCAAGTATAATAATGAAGTACCAGGTCAGAAAGACAGTGGGTGAGTTTGTCTGCTAGAAATTATTGGCTATAGGTGACGCGCGTAAAAAAGACGGTATAATCGCCGAAAAAGAACAGGATATGTTAGTAGGCATCAGTGTTGCCGATTTAACAAACTATGTTTTAGCTAAATTTAGCCATTTTTAATCTCGTTTAGTTTTTAAAGAAAAAAATTAATCCATCAGCTGTTTTATTTAGCCAAATTTTCTTTAAATATTTAAAAAAATTTATAAATGTTGCATTAGTTGTGTTGTAACGTTGAACTTTTCTTAATAAGGTGTTTGCGTTAACTACTTTTACAATAGAGAAATTAAATTGTATCGATAATCTAAGTTTATCGTTATTCAGAGATATCTCTTATTTGCAATTTCAGTGAAAACAAATAGTTTTTAAGTTTTTGTATTAACCTTTGTGCAATTTCAGTGTAAAAAATTAATTTTGTTAGTTTTTTAATTATATCTATGCTTTTTTAGTAATAAAAGTATCATTCACCATTTTTAGTGGTAAAGAGTTGTCAACTCTGTCAGATATAAAGTTATCGTCCTTATGTTTTTTCATCAGTCAAAACAAAAAAACATATAGAAAACAAAGAATTTGAAGTTTTGCAGGTTAGACCTTGACCCAATTTATTTCATTTTGGATCAAGCTAATATAAATAACCTGATAAAAAAACGTTTTACATAAGGCAAATATATCAAAAATTTACCGGAATCGTTTCTGGAATTTAAAGAAATAAAAAATCTTATGTTGCTACAAAGATAAGAAGAAGACAGACAAAACAATGGGCAATGCTTTGAGAAATAGCGTAAATGAATGTTTTCTTTAAAATGAAGGCTTTTCCATCAATCTATAATGGTTGTGTTTATCTAATAAAATACAAAAATGTTCGACTCCTGGTAATTGTAACTGTCCTTCTACGCCGTATTTGATTTTATATTTTTTTTTAATTTTAATTTAAATTACTACTAAATTTTCCAACTCTGTGCTATGCACAAATACTATAGTAAGACCAAAGTGTTGCTCATCGTAAAACCTTGATTTATTATTGTTGATTTTTATAATTCTGCTGTTGTGTTTATCTGTTTCTTTATTTGTTTTTAAGTTATTTCTGCTATTGCAACTTTAATGTTGTTATTTTTTTTTTTATTTTTTTTTTTTTAAATTTATGTTTTTGTTTGTAGATGAGTAGCGAAGAATTGCAAATTTATTTATACGAACCTGGCTTAAAAACAATTGAGCAGGTTGCCATGCAACATTCGTAAAGTCAATGAAAGTTTTTAATTTTTTTTTTTTTTTTTTTTAATAAATAAATGTACATATTTGTTTTTCATTGTAACCGCGAAAAAATTTAAAAGTTTAAATTCAAAAAAGGGTGATTCAAGATTAACGCACGATTTAATTATCTAAAAAAAAAAACAGTTTTAGTTTTTAGTCTTAAAAAAAGGTTATTTATGGAATACTACATCTTGAAAATGGCTTCTTAAGCTGTGATGAGCGATCCCGTGATTTTTAAAGAACATCGTGATTAGTGAACGTGAATGTAAAGCTCACTTCTCCTTAAAACTGTGATTGTGATCACGGTTTGTCAGTTTTCCGTTCTTTTATAGCAATTGCGGCTAAGCTATAGGTACGTAGAATACGCGAGCTTTCGCAAAAGAGCTTTTGTAAATACTTTGCAAAGAAACAGCAGCAAATTGTAAGTGCTTTCAAAGCTATTTACTTGCATATACATACATACATACTTGACTAAATTAACTTTGGCTTTAAAATAAATACTTATAAGGTAGAAGGAAGAACAAAAGGAACAGAAACATAATTTGTTATTGCATTCAAAAAACGCTATTACCCACACAAACAGTGAAATATCATAAATTTGTGTATGTATCAAAAAAAAAAAAAAAAAAAAACAAAAAGAACGACTTAGCTATTACCTGTTACTTGACAAATTTGGTCACAACTGTGGTTCGTTATTTTTCAATAACAGTGATTGAATCACAGGTACAGAAATATCGCTCATCTCTAATGTTCACATTATGTGTGTTTGTCATGTGGAATGTCACTTTTCTACACACATGTAATTTCATATGTATGTCAAAATTTGAGTTATACATAAGGTTTATAATTTTCATGTTCAAATGTTGGTATGTAAACTACATTTTACATAACCTATCAAGGAAAACAATCTTCAAACAGCTTAGTGGTTATATGTGCAAAAATTAATAATTATTTGTGTGTTTTTTATTATTTATTTACTATTATTATTTATATTTGATAAAATTTCAATTAATT
Source organism: Pollenia amentaria (assembly GCA_943735925.1). Lineage (NCBI taxonomy): Eukaryota > Metazoa > Arthropoda > Insecta > Diptera > Polleniidae > Pollenia > Pollenia amentaria. The sequence continues at coordinate 18,658,708 of OX031010.1, read as the reverse complement.
TTTGCCGCCACAAACAATTTCATTAATAAAAACCAGCTGATGCCAGATGCTTTGTTACTTGAAAATAGAACTCGTCCTTAATCAGAAATGTCATATGTAGCGTACACAGAGAAAGAATACATGATATTGTTTGGAGGTGTTCAGACGTTATGTACAAATTTAACACGTGATATTGTTTGGAGGTGTTCAGACGTTATGTACAAATTTAACATGTGAAAAAGTGACAATCCACATGACAAATACACATAATGTGAACATAGTTTTAAGCTAAGCTGGCAGTCGATCACTTTTTCTTGAGATTTTCCACTACCATTTTATATAAATGTGGCTAAATTTAATTGATGCCTCGTTGATTTTTCCTTGTAATGCACGTGTCATTGGTTGTGGGCTTTTTACCATAGTCCTTTGTCTTGAAATAACCCCCTAAAAAGCTAATGGTATTAAATAAGGACTAGGGGAAAATTCTGAGCACTAAAACGATTGAGTATACGACCAGGCGTTTACACATGCAAGTGCAAGTTCAAAAACTCAATACACTCACACATTTTTACTAACACCATCACATTTTTGGCACTTGCAGCCCAACTTGCGAGAGAATTTGCTTGCAAGTTAATTTTTGACAATTGCAGCAAGTAAAATGACAAATAAAGAAACAGTGTTACCGCGGATGCCTTTGGTATCAATTTACTAGTACTAAGTAATATAAAAATTATGTTTATTGTTGATTTACTGTGTGTTTTTAAGAACAAAAAACAAAATAACAACACTACTACAAAGCAACACATCTTCGTGTATTTTAAAACATAAATTGCAAGCATTTAAAAATAAAATTTTTAATCAAAATATTTTCTCAGAAATTTTATAATATCGGTTACTACGGCAATACTGGATTCACATATTTTAAAAATAAACATAATTTTTTCATCAAGAAAGACCAAAAATAAAATAAAGAAATAATTAAATTATTTATATTTAATATTATCAAATAAATTTCGTGATAACATTAACATGATAATGTTTTTTTAACCCAAAAATGAAGCTTTTTTCATAAGATGTTTTCGCTTCGAGAACATTTGAAAAATGAATTACAACTGACTGTGTTAACACACAAGTTACTTGCAAGACTTTCGGCTATTTCTTCGACATTTTCGTTGATAATACATATACACTACTTGCAAGTTATTACTTGCATGTGTAGAGCCAGGGTTAATGTGTTTGCACATTTGTCTTAAACATTTTTCTTTTCGCAAATTATCACTTTTTATTTTATTAAAATTTTTAAGTAGCATTAATACGTATTTTAAATTAACTCTAGTCCTTTTTTCATTTAAATAAAATTTATTTATTTAATTAAATCTTCTTAATATTTAGGAATTTTTTTTTTTTTTTTACAACACAAATAATAATAAAAAATATTATGGAAAAAATATTTCAAATTAAATTAAAAAAAAAACAATTTGTCATAAACAATTTCAAAAACCATATTAAGAAAAATAAAATAAAATGCTTAAGCAACTGTGCAAATACACGTTAATCATATATGTAAAACCTTATTGAGCTTAATGAAACTTTTTGTTAAGTTGTATGAAACTGCCAATTGCTTAAGAAAAGTGCGAACTGATCGAGAGGCTTTTTATTAATTTTTGACAGTAGCTTAAGCAAGCTCATGCATATTATCGTTGGGCATTAAGGCTAAATTTTCACTAACTTTAAACTTCCCAAATGACGACAAATTCAATTCTAACCTAAGTTTTGAAACACCCTTATTAAAGTTTAAAAAAATGTAAAAATCATTCAACCATTTTCTTTCTTTTAAATTTTTTTGATTTATGGCATTTAAAAATGTTTTCTTAACAGACAAAAATTAAACTATTTAAATTAACAAAAAAAAAAATGGAAATAAACAAAGCGTAACATAGATACAAAAAAATACTCGGTAATAAATAAATTAAAATAATAAACAATTAATAAAAAATAAAATTACTAAAACTATCCATAAAATATACCGCAAATTTAAACACTTATGTACAATACCAAATATAACTAAACCAAATGAATAAATAAAAAAACGTCAAAAGAAATTGCAGCATTTAAAAACAAAATAAAATTAAAAACAAAGACTTCTAGAATAAACCAAATAATTGTAAAAATTTAAAACCAAAGATTTAAAATATCTAAACAAATCACCAGCAAGCAAATCATGCAAGACTTAAATACTTCACAAAAAATGTCGTTTAATTATAAAGTATTGCAAAAAACTTTACGACGACATCTGCGTAAATTATAAACTTATTAACTCATCTTTTTTACTTAACTAAAAACACAACTCTGCCGCCTACTCTATATACAACCCTGTCATTGTCTTTTAATAAAATTAAAAACATTATCAAACGCCGAATCAACAATTCCTACTAGATAAAGAGCGTGTTACTTGGATCTCCTGTATCAACCACAGCAAAATTGTACATCACTGAACAGAATAAACTCTTTATATTCTTAAAGGAATCTCTTAAGCTGTTAAACTATTTTAATGAATATTTGGGTAATTTTTAAAATTAAATTTTTAAGTTTTGAATAATTAATAAAACAACTGTTTAACCAAAATAAAACAATTTTTAAAGTGTATCTGTTAACAAGGTAGCTTCAAAGAAACAGCTAATTGTGGCTGACATCCCAAACGTACTAATACAAAGTTTGTATACAGTTTTACTACCGTTTTTTAACCATGTACATGTACAAAGTACCGGAACAATGCAACTATGTATTTAGTTTATTTAAACGTTTTGAAATGTAAGTGATGCAATGCATAATATTAAAAATAAGCATGTATTGTTTGCAAATTAAATGTTAAATGTCAAAAAGCATCAATTTTGAAACCAAAGCCCTGATTGCTTTTTGCTGCGTTACTAATACTTTACAGTGATGTTGCGAAATGGTTTGCATTGAATATATTTTGTACTGCGGCGTTATGAATTATTATACTCTGTTCTAATACAAAGCAATTGACGTTTTAGAAGTCAGCCTGTTTGTTATTTCCTTGAATGGGTGATGCCTGTTGTTTTTGTATTGTTGTAATATTGAAGCCACCTTGTCAAATAAATACACCACAAGCAACTTAGGCTATTTTAAGGCTCAGTTAGCTGACAGTAATAATAATGTTGCAAATTAATTGCTTCGTTGAATGTATGTAAATCAATTAGAACGGTTATAGTTACAGTTAGATGTTACGTCTAGATCTGTAGCGGATCGATTTTTCATGCTTTTTACTGTACTGTTACATTACTGTTACTGTCAGCTAACTGAGCCTTAAGTTTATGGTAACATAATAAAAGGTAGCCGCGATTTTACAACAAATGTACAATAAAAATAAAGTAAGGCTTCTGATAGTTGTTATGTGGTGCCCTCAAAAGAAAAATCAATCCATCCGTACTCAAATCAATCCGAAGCGGTATTAATAGTACGGTGAGTACGGATTTTCTTGAATCAAGTACAGAAAGATTGATTCAAGTACAGATTATTCAATCGCGAAATACTCAACTTATCCATATTCAATCCATAGCTGCCAGATAAAATTGGTCGAAAATCGTCAAATTTTCAGGAAAAAATCGTTAAAATGTTCAAATTGACTACGCCAAATCTTCACAAAAATCGTCATTGTAAACAACCACTAACTTTTAATAAGTTTTGAAAATTAATTGCTATTTTTAGTTTCTGCTGCTAATGAAATTTTAATACATTCTACCTGTTTTTGAAATTAAATAAAAAATTTCGTTTAGAAACTTATTATTGAAGTAACACAACCAAATTTATCAAAAGTATTGTCATTCATAAGAAAAGTAAGAACATAAACTAAAGCCAAGAAATATCAAATACCTATTTTTAACGTCGAAAATCCTGCTTAAGAACTTAAGTCTGATAAACACCAATTAAATCAGACTTTCTGGATGAAAAGTTTCATAAAGTGAACGCAGACTAAAGAGAGTGGTTTTAAAATGCCTGTATAAAAGCTAACTGATCAAATAGAACTCTTAAAAATATGTATCGTGCGAAAAAAAAATCGTATTTTATATGATGAACAGCTAAAACATGAAAATTACTGCCAATCAAATAATGCAAAAAACTCAAATTATCTAAGAATCTTAAATAAAATGTGAAATTATATTTAAACCGTTTGTAAATTTGAACACAGTTTGTCATTTGAAAAATCGTCAAATCTGGCAGCTATGATTCAATCCCAAATTCGTACTTTTAATAATTTGAAAAAGAGATTTATTTAAGTTAAACTGAGATTGAATCAATCTCAAAATGTGCTTGATTCAAGTGGTATAAAGTTGATTTAATCCGGAATTCGTACTTGAAATAAACCAAAAGTGAAATTAAAAGAAGAATATTATTATGAGTGATTTACTTGCCCGTTTCACACCTTACAGAGTTGTAATTATGAAACACCCCTGCATCATTCCCGATATGATTTTTACTTTAAAAACTTAAACTACATGTTTAACTAAAAATATAAACTAAATGAGAACTCTTGCTTTCAATTTTACTTCTTAAAGTTTAAGGAGAAGCAAAATTGATTAAGATTTAAACATGAAAATAATGGGTTTTCTTCTTGTTCTGTTGTTTTTGTTGTTTCTACACACAACAAGCAAATCGTTTTTTGGATACTTGTGTGGTGTTGTTGGAATGGCTACAACAAATTTTGATAAGTTATATGAGATTAAAACGCTAATGTTGTAATTTTACTTTCAGAGTGGCACTACCAACGAAAAGTTCAATCTTTTTTGTACTTGGTTTAAGAATAAAATTACTTTGGGATTGATTTTCGAAAGTTATCCCATTTAGGGCCATTATTACAACCTAATGATAAAGTTGCTGATAGTTAACGTAAATAATAGCTATCTTGAACGATTAAGTGACCAATAAGTTTTTTCCATTATTACAACTGTCCGATAAAATAAAAAATGTAATTTATATACTACGAATACTTTAATATGACATAAAACTGTCATTGAAGTTACCATATCTTCAGCAGAAAATATGGCATCTTCAAGTTCTTAAAGTTCACTTGTAAAGTTACCATGAGGACAAACCTGATGTTAGCTTATCAGTCACTTTTTAGGTTAATGTTAACTTGTAATAACCAAAAATTATTTATCTGTCGGAAAGCATCCTAAAAATAACTATTTGTAAGTTGTAATAATAGCCCTTAGGATTGTTTTGATTACGTTTTAGTGTTATTCGTACTTAAATTTTAAAGTACGACTCGTACTTAAATTAAGTATAAAAAGTTTAATTTATCCCGAGTGTTTTTATTTCTGTGCGAGGACTGTTAAACAGCAGCCTAGTTTAATGAAAGAAAAATAAAAAACCAGCAGTAAAAACGCAACTTATTTAATAGTGTGTGTGTCTTAGAAAAAACATAAATAACATTTGATAGATCATATCACAAAAAAATTAGTCAGCTGGACCCTCGTGGCTACCTTCTATTATTGTACCATGATTTTTTTCTTAAACTACAAATTTCCAAATGAAATTATCTTTGATTTTAAGATTTGTGCATATACTGCTTGTCAAAATTTACAAAAATTTAGGCTGCTCGCAATTTTTAAGCAATTTATTTTCCAGATGTCCTCAAGAAACAATTTATAAAGGCAAAAGAAAAGTTCGCTTTTTAAAACTTCAGTCGGCTGTTTTCTTGACTGTAAATTTAATCACACAATTGGAAAGAGAATTTGAAAGCAAGTTTGCATTAAATTTTAAAATTTTGAATGTATTAGTAAAATAGTGGAAGTTTATTGAAATTTTAAGCAAAACTTGATCGTGTCAAGAATGATAGAATAATGATTTCTCCATCCCGAAAACAAAATTTAAATCTTCTGCGCGAACTACATTCCAATTGGCTAATAATTTTGAGCTGGCAAACTTAAGATAGTTGTTTAATTGCGGAGTTGCCAGCTCTTTTAAAGTACATACATATCTTATAAGAATTTCGAAAATCTAAGGGACTTTGCAACCCTTGCCTTTCACAGACTACGTCATCTAACGGGAGATCATATCCATGATCTTAACCTTCCTACAATTCAGGAGGAAATTGAAACGTATTCAGTCAAATACATAGATAAACTAACAACCTCAGAGGCTAAAAAAAGCCGACACTTTGAGCCTAGAAGGCTTCCTTGAAACTTGAATACAGTAAATTAGCGGTTACATTGCAATTTTCATTTCTTTATTTGGTTCTAAACCAAAATCTCCGATGTCTTATATTTTATTAAATAATTATATTTAAGAAACTAACGTAACCATTTTTAATTTCTCTTTCCAGCAACAAAAATTCTTAAAACGACCCGCAGACGATGCCGACAATGGTGCTGAGAACTTTGAGCCGCCTCATAAATTGCCCAATAACAATAACAACAACAACAATAATAATAGCAACAATAACAATAATGGTTCAGAAAATCTAAAATTTTCCGTAGAAATTGTACAACAATTGGAATTTACAACATCAGCGGCCAACTCACAACCCCAGCAGATAAGCACAAATGTTACTGTGAAAGCCCTGACCAATACCTCCGTTAAAAGTGAACCCGGCGTTAGTGCAGCAGGTGGTCCGGGTGGAAGTGGGGGAGGTGGAGGAGGACAGGGTCAAGGTGTCAATGACCCCCAACATAATGGTAATAATCGAGGTGGCGGTGGAGGCATGCATATGGGTAGTGGCGGTGGTGCAAATAGTGCTACAAATTTAATGGGTGGCCATAATATGAATGCAGCTCAACAGCAACAAAAATCGAATATGGGTGGTTTAGGCAATTTGGTGGAGTGCAAGCGCGAGCCGGAACATGATTTTCCTGATTTGGCAGGTTTGGAGAAGGATGGTGGTCCGAATAGTAATTTTCCCGGTTTTCCGGAGTTCATGGGTGATGACACCACAGAAGGTAATGAAACCTTTAAGGATCTCATTAATGATTTGCAAGATTTTAATCCGGGCTTTTTGGATTCGTTGGATGAGAAGCCTCTGTTGGACATAAAAACTGAAGATGGTATTAAGGTGGAACCACCAAATGTTCAAGATTTAATCAATAGTTTAAATGTTAAGTCCGAAAATGCCATGGCTCAGTTTAATGCAGCCTTTGGAGGACCTAATAACGGTGCAGGTGGCATGGGAGGCGGTCCCATGGGTTGTCCCAATAATGATCCGCAAGGCATGAATAAAATGCGTTCTCAATTTCAAAATAATCCGAATGCAGGACCCATGTCTGAGCTGTCGTTGGCCGCTCAAACTCTTAAGCAAATGGCTGAACAACATCAGCATAAAAATGCTATGGGCGGCATGAATTTCCCGCGGCCGCCCATGCATCAAAACCAGCAAAGTCAATTAATGGGTGGTGCTGGCGCTAATGCACGCTACAGTGACTATGGCGGCGGTTTTGGTGGACCCAATGATTTCATGCAAGGTCCCAATGGGCCTCAGCAACATCCTCAACATCAAAACTTACCACCACAGTTCCAACAAAAACCAAATCCTGGAGTTCCCATGGGGGGCAATAATGTTCAGCAATCTTTTCTCGACATCAAACAGGAACTCTATTATTCTTCTCAACACAGCGAATTCGATCTCAAACGTCTTCAGCATCAACAGCAAATGCAACATCAGCAGCAGCAACAGCAACAACAGCAGCAGCAGCACATGTCCCAAGCCAATATGGCTAAAATGGGTCCCAATGGTCCAATGGGGGGTGTCGGCAATTTCCCTAAACCGAATGCCCCTGGTCAACAGCAACAATCTCAAACACAAAATCCTACACAACAGCCACAATACTCGCCCTTTAATTCTCCTATGGGTCCAGCCGGTGCTGGTAATCAAAGTCCAGCTGGGCCCAATTTCATGCAAGGACCACCACGTGGTCCTGGTACGGGTCCAAATCAAGGTGGTCCATCTAATATACCACCGTCAATGTCTTCAGCCCAACAGCAGCAGCAACAGCCCCAACAACAACAGCAGCAACAACCTCAAACCGCCAATTCCAGGGGACCAAATTCACAACAAAATACGCCAAACATGGGTGGCAACAACAATAATCAGCCCAACCAAGCAAATCCAAATGGTCCTAATTCTGGCCCCAATGTGGGACCTGGCCCTGGCAATGGTCCTGCCTCGCAACAGAGTAATCCAAATATGACACAACAACAGACAACTACAACCACATTGCAAATGAAACAGACCCAACAATTGCACATCAGTCAGCAGGGTGGCGCTCATGGTATACAGGTAAGTCGAAACTAGAGCTTAGTAAATATAAAGAGTTTATCGGCTACGTTCGAGAAATCGCAATCACGTGAAATTTAAATCGAAAAAATTGTTAAAACAATATTTCCTTTTATATACTTCTTACTTTGAAGAGACGACTTTCCTCTACCTTTTGAAATCAGGAAGAGCCATGTTCAATTTACAAAAATTCAATGGAAAACTTTTATCGATTTTAATTTCACGTGATTTAGATTTCCAGAACAACGTCATATGTGTTGTAAAAATTCGATGACAACAATTGCTATAATCTGACCAATAAATATGTAGCTCAATTTGTGAAAAAATCATTACTTCTTGCTGATTTATGGTTCGATTACGGATGGCAACTCAACTTCAGTTGTGTATCATCGCGTATGTTAAAATATACAAACTTTCTTTTATTTTATATTTTAAGCGGAGTTGCCTGATTACGCTGCTGGCAACTCAACTTCAGTGCAGTTGCCATCCGTAACCGAACTGTTAAGTTAACCTTATTTTTGAGATTGCCATACAAAAAAGTCCATAAGCGAAATTAAAAATTTCATAAAAAAAAAAAATTTCAAATTTCATGCCAAAATGGAAATGAGATTTGTTTGCATTGGCAAAACCTTTTCGCTGTTTTTCATGGAAATTAATGAATTGTCGTCGTTGCTGTTTAACGTTGGTTTCAATTCATATGCTAACTGAACATAAAATTCGCCACGCGGTGGTTGCTGCTAGACCTTTTTGCTCACATTTAACCGTTGAAAAATGTTAATCTCTTTCAATGCTTTTCCTTATAGCAGCATTATGATAGTTATGTTCATGTATTTTGTTCTCTATCTTTTGTCAAGTCAGTCGGCTTAAATTTTCCAATTACCTTTCTTGTTCCAGCCTCTGTTTGACGACGATTGTTATGATAAAAAAAATACCCAACAATTTGGAGAAAAGGGGTTTTTTTTACTGATTTACCATCTTCGTTGCGGATTTTAATTACCTTCAAGAGGCTTTGACTGACATTAAACCTCAGCCAATTGTAAAATTAATCTCCCAAAAGAACAAAAAAAACCAAACTTGCACTTAAAATACCCTGCATTAGCTTTGTTCACACAGCATGCTCTTGTCAGGACAACTTTCTTTCACATGTCCACATCAGAGAAAATTATAACCACAGATAGCTGCGTATAACCGTACCAATCGGTTATACGCACCGGAACGACTCAGAGTTCGACAAACGACCAAGGATTGCCAATTCAGCCACATCTATCAACTTAAATATGAATAAAAACTTCCAGGGAGTAGAAGGGAAAAAACTACCGAGGTATTTTATTTCATAATTGGGTTGTATATTTCAGATCGCCGTTACGACAATATAAATTCCAGTTTAATATTTTGTTATAACCAAAAAATCAAACTTTGGTTTTAAATTGCAAAAAGCACTAATTCGGAAACTTTCTTTGTTATATTTCTCTATAGTAAAATAAATTGCCACCGTAACTGTGGTGATTAATTCGTCCATATTATGAGGGTCGTTGTCGTAGTCGAAAACAAGTCGTTTTTAAAAAGTGGTATTATGATTGTAGGTAACGACACAAATACGACAAACTTTCTTTTAAAAATATAGAAAAAAATAACACTTTATTTCATTAAAAAACTTGTGATATTTATTAAAAAAAATAATTAAAGTTGCACAAATAATAGTATCAATTAAACGTTTAATTCACTTGATTAACTGTTTATTTTCCTGATTAAACGTTTATTTCACTTGATTAAATTTTTAATTAACTTGATTTTATCTTTGAATAATGCTTTAATTGGTGAATAAATTTGGGGAATTTTGTCTGTACGAGGGCGGATCAATAAATCTGTGACTAAGTGTATTGAGCTAAAAGGAGATTATGTTGAAAAATAAATTTTTATTGTAAAAAGCTGTGTTTCATGCAAAAAGTCACGGATTTATTGATCCGCCCTCGTAAATTGTGTCATTATGGTTGTATATGCTATAATTTTATGACTCAACATTCATTAAATTCTAGCAAATACAACCATATGACACAGTAGAACACTTTGTTGTAAATTTTAATTTCTATCGACAATTACGACTTCAACAACGACCACGACAACTACCCTTTTAATAAGGCCGATTTTGTAGGCGTCGATCCGTATTTAGGTAATTTTATAGAAATCTCTTTTAATTAACTCTGAAATTTTATATTTGTATTTTGTTCTACTGGAATTGAGTTCAAACGAGTAAAAGCAGCTAAACTTGGCATTTTTCTCCATATTATTTTCTAAAAGTTTTAGACCAAAAGAAAAACTACTCAACTTTCAACAACAATTATTGTGCACCGAAAACCCCTCTCTTCAATTTAAAATGTACTAAAAAAAATTAAAAAGTATATTTTACACCAAGTAAAAAAAAAGGAAAAAACCACCCCCAAATTAAATTCACTTTAGAGTTTTTGCCAGTAAGTTTAAAATGAACACCAATATTATCATGAATATCCATGGAATATTGAAAATTACGTTTTAAAGTTTTAAGGGAAAATACAAATACGAAAAGTTTTTTAACATTAAATTAATTGTTTTAATTCAAATTAATTTAATTAAAATATTTTAATGTGAAGTAATAAAACTGCGTCGCATTAATCAAATCAGTTTTCAAACAATTTTGAGATAAATCTTTTATACTTTTTTTCGAATGAAAATTCACAATTATAGAAAAATTGCTAGAAGGAAAAGTGTAAGATGGAAACCATTCAGTTGGCTATTCAAAAAGAATCAAATTTATTAAAAGAGTTAGCCGTAAAAACAGTAAACTTGTAATATATGAATGGAAAATTAGAAACAAAATCCCGGCACTCGATATCGACCGAAATTACGGTATAATCACAAATTTCAATCCAAATCGAATCCTATAATTGCCTCATGTCTTCTTTAATTTGAACTTTCTGTTCTTGCAGTTTTCTTTTATCCATACAATGTTTAACTTGTGTAATTTTTTTTTTTTTTGGGGCGAAAAATGTTAAAATTGTTAAGCTTTTTAATGTTATAAATTGCTTTGAAATGTAATTTTTATAAGCTTTTTTTTTTTTTTTTTTTTTTTTTTTTTTTTTTTTTTTTTTTTTTTTTGTTAAGAGTGCAAATACAATTAATTTGTGTTAAACAGTAGCCGGCATTCATTTTTTTACAAAAAAATTTTATTTGGGGATTTTTGGGGATTTCTGATTATAATTTTTCTTATTATTTTTAAAAAAAATCTTCAATTTCGTTGGAAAAAAAACAAACAAAAATATTAACTTTTTAGAGTTTTTTTTCATTTGGGGACAAGAAAAATGTACCTGGCAGCCCTGACCGTAGTCAACATATTTTATTTATTTATATGTTTTTTTTATATCATTTACAATTATTTACAATCTATTTCTACAATAACAGTTGTTATTAAACTTCAGCAAGCTTGATAACCAGGGAAACCGTAAATATGCAATTGCATGTTTTTCTTTGTGTGTCCAATGAAGGCAAAAACAATATACTCGTGTTAATCCGTTTAAGAGCTTTTTATGAATATTGGCATCGTAAGTGTTAGTACCTATTTCAAGAATAGTATGTGTAAGGAAGAAAGACAGGAATGTTTCTTTAGATAATTTTAGACCGAAAAATATATTGAGCAGTCTGTCTTAAAGTTTTGAATTTGTTTTAAGAGATCAAATGATGACCCATATTACCACGATTAAATTATTAAGTGATTATCACTTTGGTTTTAGATAGGGATGGGCAATCAATATCGATTTATCAAAATATCGATATTTAAAAATATTATAATCGATATATATCGCCGATATTAAAAATACCAATATATCGATACATCGGTATTTATCTACGACTATCGAATTCGATATTTTTAAGATCTCTTTATAATAAAATTCAACAATTTAGCCTTTGCTCAACTGCTTACAATACTGTTGTTTTTTAAGAATTTCATCATATGTTTTTTAACTAATCTTATAAAAATAATGGCGCTTTTCAATTGTACATTTTCATAGATTACACAGTTCAGTTTTGTCGCGGTTTTTTAAGATATGACAACAAAAAAATAAGCGCGGAAAAAATATTGTGGAAAGGGTTCGTCCAATTATGCAAAGAATCGCCTTAATTATGGAGTATTAGCAACAATAGACCCATGAAAGTGGGAATGTTAATAAAAAATATATGTATTTAGTTTCTTTTTTTTTTATTTGAGCATGCTCTTATATATTAAAAATAAAATATTGCCCAGTTTACTTGTATAGTATGTGCACAAGTTTTGTTTACCGGCAGTATATAATCCGGCATTATATAATCCCAAAAAAAATTTTTTTTTTTAAGATTTCATATGGCGAATAAATAAAAAAATTTTTGTATTCTTTACTTCTTTTTAAATTTTTTTTATTGTAGAATTAACTGCCGGTCCGGTCCCTCGATTTCAAACGAAAACTTCGTTCGCATATCTTACCTTAAAAACTAAATTTTAAAATTGGTTTTGGTTTTAAATAAAAGTTAAGCGAATGAAAGTTTCGTTCGAATTCGAGGGACAGGCAGTAAATTTGAAATTAAAAGAAACAATAAAAAGTTAGAATGGAATTACATGTAATATGTTTGTACATATGTAAATATGTATTGACATAAGTATATTAATAATTTCAGCTTAATACGTTCGATACAGCGATATATCGATATTTTTAATAAATAAATATCGATACTCTTTAAAAATATAGATACGATATATGTCGATATATTTTTTCAATTTGCCCATCCCTAGTTTTAGAACTGGAGTGAGTACCACTTCTCTGTTATTAACTTTGACTGGGAATATTCGACGACATTTAAATTGTAAAAATATTGCTACAATTGTATCCCGAATGATAGTAAAGCTTTTGCCACTGCTAATTTTTTTTTTTCAGGGAAACAAACAGTAACACCATTTAAGAAATTTTTAAATTTTTTTTTTTGCAAATTATGCAACTTTTTAAAAATTTAAATAAATACATATATTTTGTAATCAATACCACAAAAAAATTTTTGTTTTAATTTATATTTAACGTATATTTTTTAACCAGTGTTACCCTGATTTTAAATAAAATTTAAATGCGAATACGAAATTCTTATAGAATACCAACTTTCTTTCGCACCGCATTTCATTTGCGCATCGCATTGACCTTCGCACCATAAACTTTGTGCCCATAACTTATTTACATATATTCGTACTTAGATTAAATATGAGTTACTTACTACAAACTAAATTACTGCTTCCAAAGTTTGGTAGGAATCGTTCCATATCAGGTCATAGCTTTCATACAAATATCAATTTCGAAAATAATTTTTAATACCATATCTTCCTTATAATTGTTTATATTGTTGAAAAAAATTCATTGTGACGATCACTTTAAGACGTAAAAATTCTGATAAAGGTGTTAATATATGGTTAATATTGGACACAAATAACTCTTATGTGAACCTTAACCTTATATCATAATTTTGTTCAGGTGGGTCCATGACTGTCTGTAGGATCCAAATAGCGTACTTTTTGGAAAATTCATATGGTCGGAATGGACCGACTATACTATTTTACTTGTTTATTATATGCAAATATTATTAAATTGTTAAATGTTTTGTAATAAAATAAGCCATTTTTGAGGCATATTTTTAACAATTTTAGGGGCATATTTTCAAGTTCTTACTGCTTATTAAATGCTTATAAAACCTTTTTTCGAGCATATTTTCGGTTTCGCTGTTAATAACTAATGCATAATATTATAGATTCTCTATTTTAATTTGCTTTTTCTTTTTTTTTAGTTCTAAAATTTTAGATTTAAGTCTAAACAGTTTTTAGCATATTTTCTTCATTTTACGATTAAGTAGATTTTAGCTTATTTTTTTCAAGTTTTGGCATATTCTCATCAAACAGTTATTGCAACACTGTTAATGTGGTTCTTACATTGGAATCTTTTGTCAATCTGCAAGGTATTTAACAGAATTACTTTTGGGAATTTAATTTCCATTTACAAATACTGCAGAAAATTCTTCTTTTCGTTACGAAAACGTTATTTGATTTGATTTTTGCGATCTATTTTCCATTTCAATAGCCATTTTTAAATCTAATTGTCTTTGTATTGTTAATGATGCTTCATTGGGCAATCGTTAACATGCAAGTATAGCAGTATAATTTGCATAAGTTGCTACTATTACACCATTATAAACATGCATATCAGAAGTGTATATATTGAGTAGGTCCAAGGACGTTGCCTTGTGGGATTTCACAGATGTCTGGCGGGCTACTCTCTATTGCGATGCAAAAGGAAATAGAAGGAAATTTAGTGATTGGTGTTTTCTAATGCGTTTGCGCATTTATCTTTCGCATCTTTTTATTTTTTTCTTTTTGCAAACTATCACTATTTATTTTATTTAAATTTTTTCAAATTTCAAATTAATTTTACATATCGAGCCTTTGGTGCAATACCGTAGTAAGTCAAAAAATCGCGAACTGAGAAAAATGCATTTGAAGTTTTGAATCACCTTTTTGATAGTATTTTCGTTTACTAAAGTTATTTTTTTACAAGTTTTTTAATAAAGAGGAATGTTTTATAATTAAATTAGGTAAAAAATTACTAAAAATATGAAATATTTATTTATATTTAAGTATTTTGTATCAACCTATCAATAATGTATCGTTATTGTCACAAAATTAACGACAAAATTATGAATTAATTCGGAATATATCGATATAGCAAATAAAGCATAAGAAGAAATGATAACTAATTTTTTTTCAACAAAGATGAATTGTGAAATAATACGAACAAGTAAAAAAGAACACAAATTATGCAGTTGTGTTTTTGTGCCTAAAACGTAGCAAAAAAAATTATTGCCTTATTGTTTTTTCACAATTTGTTTTCTGTTTGTAAGTTAAAGGAAATATTTCATTATTGCAAATAAATATTGTTGGACAAAGCTAGAGGCAATAAAGCCATTTTTAGCTGTAAAATCTGAACAGTTAGAGATAGAACCATAATCTTTTTTTCTTCAGATAGATATATCCCCAAAGATCATTACTGCATACCCAGTTCAAAAAATTCAAATTTTGAGTTACTACGGTCTTGCACCAAAGGCTCGATATATTGGCATGTCATTACTGTCAATCTGCGCCATCTTTAATTTATATTGCCGCTATTGCTTCATTTTCAAAAATTTTGAGAAAGCAATAGAGAGTACTAAATTGGCATTTAGCTTTTGTATCGAAATTGAATTCGCATCGCAATAAAGAGTAGCCTTCATGATGTATCGTCATCACATTTAACAAAATATGTTGGTTCCTCCAAATAAGATTTCAAGAACAAGTAAAAAGGAGTTGGTAGATACGTTTTAAGGTTAAACAAAATACCATTATGCCACACTCTATCAAAAGCTTGTTACAGCACAACAGTAATTTTTTTTCAATCGAATCTGAAATAATTTTAACTACTCAGTGACATTGTTCCGGAGTTCTATGTTTATGTCTGAAGACAAATTAATGATCCGATTAATTTATATGAATTTCTGTTTCCATCGCACCATGGTGAGGGGTATATAAGATTCGGCATTGCCTTATATAGCTCTCTTACACTTATTTTTTTAACGAGAAGTAGGTACCAAAAGTATAAGTATTTTTCTAGCGTTTAGTGCAAAAACATTCACAAAAAGCTATATTCTCTGCTTGCCAACTACTGGAATGAGTTTGTCAGGGATGGAAAAGTTGATATGATAGAACTTTGTTTCATGGTTATTTAACTGCTAAAACATTGTTATAGAAATGTTTGCATTTTTATATGTTCCCATTACTAAGGGCCTGTTTCTGAAAATAAAGCGCACAACAATAATCAAGGGCCATATTGTGTAAAAGGCACCGCAGAAATTCATATAGTTTTTTTTTTTTAAATTTTCAACGCCACAAAAAATGAAGTGTTTGAAATTTAAAAATTCAATATGAAAACCTCTAGAAAGCAACAACAAAATTATAAAATATTTTTGAATTTGTTTTTGCTTCCAAGGAAATTTTCGGCGTTGCGTTGCGTTTTACACAATTTGGCTCCAAATGTTTATAGAATACGTGTACAACCACAATTACAAAGACTATTCGATACTGTTCGTCGCACAATTTAAATTGTTTTGTGAGGTTACATTAATTCAAAGAAATACACTCCAGTCAGAGATACAGAGCAGTTAAACAAAAATGTTACAGGGATTGACTTATTTAAATGAATGTTTTAAAATGTCGATATTTGAAATTACCATTTTTACAAACCAGCTCGGCACACTCTTTCATTAATATGGATTAACAATTATCCATTGTGGACGCCGCTATCGTCATAAAACTGCTATTTCATAACGTATTAATTTGGGGTATTCCTTATATTACCTTCCTTGTCTAAAAAATGTTAAACCTTTTTCAAAATTCTTCTATTCCAAATTTCTATATTTTCCATCCCTGAGTTGTCTGTTGTCATGTTGAGTAGTTTTGCAATGAGCATGTATTCAAGAGAATGTTTGTTTTTTTACCGTTGTCTTTTTGATTATACAGGAGTTTTTTTTTTGTTTTTTTTTTTTTGCTTATGTTTAGAGTGGCCAGCCAATTTTTAATATAATAAGTTGATTTTAATAATATTAATATGTGGTAAAAAGCAAAATTATTTTTAACCTAAAAATTTATTTTAATTAAAACTAACGAAAAATTTACCTAGATAATCCATTTTTTTTTTTATCATAAAACATACATACATATGTATGTAAATGGTACTTTACACTATCACTCAAGTGTTACGTATTACGACGTTAATGCTGCCTGATCTAATTATTGTTTGAAAATGGCAGGTTTCGATTTTCCTCAAAACACGTAAGACGCGTGTGATAATGTGAAGTTGCTTTAAGTATGTGGCGATAATATCCAATTTTTTCTGTGATTTCAAAAGCAAAATCCCAATAAATCAAAACTCAGATAAAAGACCGTTTTTTCATTTAAATCATTAATTTCCCTTTAGCCACCTTAATTATTAAGCTAAAAGTCATTTAGCATGATACCAACCACAAACTTTTTTTCAAATATCAATATAATCTCACAAATAACTTGATAAAAACGCTCTTTTTAATTTCACTCGAACTGATATAAAAAAGACTCATTGTATTTGTTTTTTTTTTATGTTTTTTTTCGTTACTCTCTTTCATGCCCCAAAACTTTTGCCGGTAAATAATAAAAAAAATGTACTCAAATTAACTAAATTGAAAAGTTTACAATTATGGGGAGTTTGACATTTGTTAACTTCACTTCCTTCCAAATTCAACAAATAATAAAGAAATGTCTGGTTGAATTTACTATGGCCCACAAAATACTTGACTTTCTAATAAACCGGTTAGTTGAAAAGAATTTCAGAGCATTCTGAAAGCCCAAATGCTACAAAAAACATTTTCCTGCAAAAAGAGAAAAAATTATTCTCTTTAAAAATTGATTTGCTCATATTATATGCAATGAAATTGTCCCTTCTTAGATAAAGTATTATTTAAATTTATTAGAAAAATTAGTATATCAAGCCATATGTTAATATTTTTTTTTTTTTTTTTTTTTTTTTTTGTTTCGAATGAAAGTCTCTTAATACTACAAATTCATTTCTTAACTATTGAAAAATGCAAATAGAAATGTACGGTTAAAACTTTTAAGTTTTTAGCTATTTTCGCTTTAGAATTTTAATTTCCTGTTTGAAAGCGAATTATTTAGCTATTTGGTTTTTAACACAAACATAATTTTTAGCGAAATGTTTGTAGAAATACATTTTTAACTACAAACAACAAACATAAGGCTATCGAATAAACTTTAAAATATAGAAACATTTTCTATAGAAACTTCGTATAAACCAGAAGTTTTCCCTAGAAAATTTGGGTTGTTAAAAAGTTTTCTATAGAAAATTGTAAGTATCTTCTTATGAATTTTAAGTATCAAAAAAAAAAAAAAAAAAAAAATTGGGAATTTAGCAAGTCATATAGAAATCTTATTAATAATAAATTTTGTATTCCCAAAAATAATTTTTGAAAATGAAAGTATTTTATAAATTGTCCATAGAAAACTAACTTGTCTATAAAAACTTCTAGTAGTTGTCAATGTTTTACAGAAATTTTAAGTTATAGGGAAATTTCTATAGAAAATTCAAGCAATCGTGAAATTTCTATAGAAAATTCAAGTAATTGTAAATTTGCTAAAGAAAATTCAAGTAATGGTAACATTTTTTAAAGAAAATTTAAGTATGTAATTGTAAAATGTTCTAAAGAAAATTTAAATGTTTAATTTCATAACTTAATTTTCTAAATAAAATTCGAGTAATCATGAAATTTTCTATAAATTTAAGTAATTTTAAAATTTTGTATAAAAAGTTTCAGTAATTGTAAAATTTTTTTTTAGAAAATTCCAGTAATTCCAGTGTCTATTCAAGTAATTATGAATTTTTTACAGAAAATCGAAGTAATCGTGAAATTTTTAGTGAAAATTCCAGAAATTTAAGTTTTTGATATTTTAATTAGGCTTAAGTTCATAAAATTAAATTTTCATTAAATTATTTTTATTGAAGGAAGGAATTTACAACATGAAATGAATTAAAATTTTTTTTTTTATAATTCTTGACTGAACATGGGATTGAACTCGGGTCGAATTTACATTTTTCGAAAATAACCACATTCCCATCATCAGAATTCTTTGCGTTTTGCCACTCTAAAGTCAAACATAAATCTTTAACCAATGATATTGGTAGATCGAAATTTGCTGCTTAATGAAAATGAATTTGATGAACTTAAGCCTAATTAATATATCAAAAACTTCAATTGAAACCAAGAGTTCAATGAAAATCACAATTGTTAATTCCAGAAATTGTAAGATTTTCTAATAAAAAATTCAAGTACATAATCGCAAAATTGTCGATAGAAAATTAAATTAATCGATAAATTTTCTATTGAAAATTCAACTAATAAAAAGTTCGAATAATTGTAAAATTGTCTATGGAAAATTTAAGTTCGTTAAATTTTATAGTGAAAATTCTACTAATTACAAAATTTTCTAATGAGTAACCATGAAATTTTCTATAGAAAATTAAAGTTATTGTCAAATTTTGTGAAAAAATTCCATTAATTGTAAAACGTTCTATGAAAAATTCTAGTAATTGTAAACTTTTCTTGATTAAATTCGGGTTTTGCTTGCTTGAAAATTTTAGTAATTTAAATATTTTATATAAAAAAGTTTAGAAATAGAATCTGGATATTATTTCTGTTTCATAAGTTACTTTATTATATTCAAAAAAAAATTTTTTTTTTTATTTATTTTTCGCATTTATTCTTTGAGCTTAATTTAAGTAATTTAAAAATTTTATATAAAAAAGTCTAGAAATAGAATCTGGGAATTATTTCTTTTTCAAAAGTTACTTTATTATATTCAAAAAAAATTATTTTTGTATTTATTTATTTTTTGAATTTATTCTATGATCTTAATTTCAGTTATGTATTTAATAAAGCTTTTTGTAATAGTTATATTCCTTCAATTTTTTGGAATGACTTTAACTCGAAAATAAAAAAAAAATAAAAAATTTTGAATAAAAAAAATTTAGGTAATTATAAAATTGTTACAAGAAAATTTAAGTAGTTGTTAAATTTTCTAAAAAAAAATTAAATTATTCGTGAGATTTTCTATAGAAAATGCAAGTAATTTGTAATATTTTATATAGAAAATTTAAATATTCGTAAAATTTACTATTTAAACTTTTAGGTATCCCTTTATTTTTTAATTTTCTATAGAAAATTTATCGATAATTTTCTAGAGAAAATTCAAGTAATTGTAAACTATTTGAAGAAAATTCCAGTAATCTTCAAATTATCTATATAAAACTCAAGTAACTGTTATGTTTTCTATAGAAAGTTCAAGTAGTAGTAAACTTTTCTATTAAAACATTCAATTAATTGTAAAATTTTCTGTTAAAAATCAGGTATTAAAAAAATTTTCTAAAGAAAATTCAAGTAATGCCAGATTTTTGTAAGAAATCTTAGGTAATTGTGAAAATTTCTATAGAAAACTCAAAAGTTTTCGAATGAAAATTCAAATAATGGCTTCACTTTTTTTAGAAAAATCCTATTTATTGTCAAATTTCTAAAACTACAACTGTTTCATTAATCGATATTTTTTATTATTAACATTTTCAATGCATTTAAACGTAAAATAGTTTTGCCACTAAAAACAAGTTGTTGTTTTGTCAAGAGCATTTGTCATTTGTAGCTGGTACAAAGGAGACCTTGCATGTTTGTTTTATATTAATGTTAAGAAAATTACCTTTAAATTGATTTAAATAATTTAGTAATGAAAACAGAGACAATGTAATTTAAAAATTATTTATTAAAATAAAACACTTGTTAAAGAAATGAGAAATATTAAATAAAACTGAAGTAATTTGTTTTTAGTGAAGAGGTAGTTAGTTAAATGGAGCTAATTTAATGGAAGTGTCCTAGATTTTGCTGCTATCTATTTTTTATTAAAACAAGAATTTATTTAAAATGACTTTGTTTAGTATTTAATGAATAATATAAGGCATACAAAGCAAATTAAGGAGTAAAAAATATTTAAAGTTTATAAAGGTTTAATCAACCGAAAACTTGAATATTTTTTATGAATGTGAGGGAGGTGTTCATAAATCACGTTAAATAATTCGATTATTGAAAAACAGTTATTTAAACTTTAATACCTTTATTGTGTTCCATTTAGTTTATGAAATATTTTTTAAAGTTCAATGCCCTCTAATTAATTTATTTTTTTTTTTTTTATATTCTATAGATTACAAGTCCATAAATTGTTTTAACAATAAATTTTAAATTTATCACAAGTAAAAATCAATGTTCAGTAAAAATAACAAAAACCAAATATTAAAATGTAGAAATAAGTTTAATTAAATTAAAAGTTCAATATGACTTTATGCGTTTGTGTGTACATAGATTGTACCATATGACGTATGATTAATATACATTTAATAATAATAATCATACGTTAAGGCGGTTTTATAAATATAATTGGGATTGTATGTAAAACATGTTACTTAAACAGTTATAAAAACTCTTTATACTAGTAATATTAATTTTAAATTTTATATGTTTTAAAACATTATTATTGAATATAAAAAATGCCTACACAAATGTATGATAAACGCATACGTATACTTAACATGATACTACATACATATAATTATTATTATTATGCTAAACAGGTCTCTTGACGATCACTATAGCAAGGGGCTACCGCGTATTTCGATTCTAAAAGTTAAATTTTTCGAAAGCAATTTCCTTAAAGTTAAATTGTACTGCGTTACTCGTTTGAAATGAGGACAAAGTCGTATTTTTAAAAGTTGGTAGCACTGCTATTAAAATACCAAAATGGACGAAAATGTCCCAAAAAATGAAAAATGAATGTGTGAAAAATATTATAATTGTGTTCCTTTTTTTTAATAAATAACTGATTGTATTTTCCAGTGGTTTGAAAACTCA
This sequence comes from Pollenia amentaria, assembly GCA_943735925.1. Lineage (NCBI taxonomy): Eukaryota > Metazoa > Arthropoda > Insecta > Diptera > Polleniidae > Pollenia > Pollenia amentaria. Next base: position 18,636,873 of record OX031010.1, on the reverse strand, counting down.
GGGGAAAAAGTCAACCATTTCTTCTTACATATTCTGTTAATGTACAAGTAATTTTTGTTTCTAAATATTTTTTGAAAATTTCATGACCACATATATTAAAACATATTCAATAATAACATAATTAGTCATTTAGTTTATATTAAATCTAACATTATTTGGTTTAATTTGTTTGTTTTCACTTTTATTTATCTTGAAAGATTTAAATACCTATATTTTTTGATTTTTCTTCATTTTGTTACCAACCAAATAGCAACCTGACGTTATTTTGTCAGGTATGATACCTTTCAATACTCCAATTCTGAAGGAAATTGGAGTTTTGATAGGTATTTTTGTTGTTCGTAATAGAGAATTGGCGGTTTGAAAGAGTCTTTTTGTTTACAATAAGGAATAAATAACTTCCGTTCATTTGAAACAAATAGTAATCGTAAATACACAGTACAACTTGTTCGAACTCTTAAATTTTTTCTTTCGAATCGAAATACGCGGTAGTCCCCAGAATCGGTCTCCGTTTTAATGAATTATGTCGCAGCTGCAGAGAACTTGGAACTGATGAGATAGAATTGCATTTCTTTTGTGACTGTCTAGCTCTTAATGAAAGCCTTAAGAGAGAGTCTTAAGGCAACGCCGGCTTAACTCGGCAATATTTTTAACAATCTCAAAGCAACGAGCCTATCATCAAGTCCGACCCTTATTCTTAATCAGTGGTGTGATTTCTACACAGAAAAAAGTTTTCTATCAATTTAAGAACTGGTTTAAAATGTATTAAAATTTAATTAATGTGATAATTGAATCAATTATTTTTTTTTTTTTTTTCAATATTTAAGTTGCTTTGAAATAAATTTTTAATGAAAATATTAATAAAATAACAAAAAATCTTAATTGACTTTTTTCGTTTTAAATAAAATAATTTAAACTTGTGGAATTGTTGTTGGGAATTGTCAATATTTAATTAAATAAATTAACACATTGTTTGAAATGGCAAAGTTTTTGATCATTTTTTTAATTAAAATTAAAAATATCATTTATTGAAGAAAATATTCCCCTACAATTGGCTGGGTTTTTTCCAACACAAATTGTAGTTGTAAGAGGATAGAAAGAAAAAAACAAAATTAAAAATTAATTAAAAAAACAAAATTAATTAATTTTTAATTTTGTTTTTTTCTTTCTATCCTCTTACAACTACAATTTGTGTTGGAAAAAACCCAGCCAATTGTAGGGGAATGTAAGAAAGAAAAAATTGACGGTTTATTGTTGTGACTTTGTTGAAGCTTTGATATTGTTACATTTAAGACCAGAGTGTTTTAAAATTCTTATTCACTTTATGGTCTTACTTGTATAATATTTTTAGCTTTTCTAAAGTATTTGGAAAAAGTTTCTTGACGAGCTGGCCTAAGCAACCAGCGAAATGCGCATAGGAACTAGCTTTCCCACAACAATAAATTTCAGTGTTTTCATTTAAAAAAAATTGGGATTATTAGCACATCATTAATAAATGAATTAATTAATAAAATATTTCATTCCCAAAAATAATTTTTGATGAAAATATTTACAATTTTACAATGTTTAGTAACAATATAATCATTTTGGTAATAGGTGCAAAATCAACAACTTGTTTGCTTGATATTATGAATTTGGTATAAATTTGGTTATTAGAGACAATTTTTAATTTTTTCTGTGTATCAAAAAGAAATCACAATCGACACGCTTAGATGTCTGCGTGTTACAACGTTAACCAATCAACCTTGATACTTATAATAACTTGTTCATAAAAAGCTCGTATTCTATAACTGTCTTAAAGTTTATTTAAATAATACCTAAACTAATTTTTAATTTAAACTTTAAAGAAAATAAATTTATTTTCTCGGTTCTTTTAAATCTTAAGAAAAACAAACTATTTCCTAAAGTAATGTTGTGTTACGTTTTGTAGCAACAACTTAGAAAAGTTTTAAATGTATTTTTAAAATCTTTTTCTAATGTCCTTTTTGGGAAACAACAAAAACTAAAAAACAAAAAAAAATTACAAGAATATTTAAACAAAAAAAACGAGTATATTCCTTTTTGGGCCAGAATTTCATGTATATGAAAAACATAAAAAGAATATAAAATAGTTTATTAAGATAGAAAAATAGTCTTAAAAGAATAAAATTTGTTAGATGGAGGAGGGTTTAAACTACAAAAAAAGTCTTGACAATTTGATAATAGAAAAATTTTGTAGAAAACAAATTGAGGAAAATTTTTTGATAACTTGAATTTTAACAATAATGATTACAAAAATATGAGTTACCAAAAATTTGTCAATATTTGTATATTTTTCGTTTTAAATTTATCGATAACATTAATTTTCTATAGTATATGTATCGATAACAAAATTTTCTATAGAAAATTTATAACCTTCTAAAGAAAATATTGTCTATAACATTAATTATCTTTAAAATTTTATGATAACATTAATTTTCTATAGCATATTTATCGATAACAAAAATTTTCTATAAACAATTTATCTCGATAACATGAATCTTCTAAAGAAAATTTTGCCAATAACATGAATCTTCTAAAGAAAATTTTGCCGGTAACATTAATTAATTGTAAAAATTTATCGATTACATTAATTTTCTATAGAAAATTGATCAAAATCAAAAAATTTTTATGGAAAATTTATCGATTACATTAATTTTCTGTAGTAAATTTATTGATAACATTAATTTTCTATGTTAATATTATTTGTTATGTTAATCTTCTATATAAATATTGGATAAAAAATAAATTATTTTTATATAATTGACCTTGCGCTTGAATATTTATTACGTATAAATTAATTTTCTGTAGTAAATTAATTGATTTCATTCATTTTTTATAGAAAATTATAACATTAATTTTCTTTAGCAAATATAACATTAATTAATATAGAAAATTCATCGATAGAAATATTTTATATAAAAAATTTATCGATAACATTCAATTTCTATAGAAAATTTATATATTTCTCAGAAAATTTGTAGTTAGCATTAATTATCTATAAAAATTTACCGATAACATTATTTTCTAAAGCAAATATAACGACAGCATTAATGTTCTATAGAAAATTTATCGATAATATTACGCGTCTATAGAAAATTTATCAGTAATACTAATTTTCTTATTGATGGATAACAATAATCTTCTATAGAAAATTTGTAGATAACATTTATTATCTATTGAGATTTACCGATCAAATAAATTTGTTATAGTTAAGTTATTGGTAACATTTAGTTTTCTATAGAAAATTTATTGATAACATTAATTTCCTATAGAAAATGTATCGATAACATTACATTTCTAAAGAGTTTGTCGATAACATTAATTATCTATAGATAATTTATCGATAGCGTAATTTTATTAAAAAATGTATCGATAACATTAATTTTCAATAGAAATGTTGTTGATATCGTTAATTTTCTATAGAAAATGTATCGATATTGTTAATTTATCGATAACATTAAATTTTTAAAGATATCGTTAATTTTCTATAGAAAATTTATCGAATACATTAATTTTCTATAATTTCTATCGATAGAATTAATCTTCTGCAGAAGATTTATCGAAAATGTATTTATAACGCTAACTTTTTAAAAGAAATTTATCGTTAACATTAATTTCTCAATTTCTTAAAACTTCAATGAATTGTTAAATTGATTACAAGATTTCATTTAAAAATAAATAAAGTGTTCCCTTTAAACCGTATAAAAATTCATTTATGTGCATATTTCTTCAACGTTTTTTCCAGTATTTAAAATTAAAAACGCATAATTTTTCAAACTGATTATGAAGTGAACAGAAAAAACGTTCCTGTCTTTAAAGTGATGCGAACGAACAACCGAACAAGTAACCGAGCTATAGAAACGAACGAGCGATATAAATATAACTTTAATATTACGTATACCGTTCACCTTAACCCACCCCACAGTGCTAGCCGCCCTCAACAACTTTTATTTTCTTTGCTGAATTACCGTTACCTCAAATGGCCTGCACTCATTTTGGTAGTGCTCATACCACTTCAAACTCTCCCGCCGCCGCTCTTTGCTGGGCTTCTGTAATTACTATACATATTTGCACGACAACATCGTATAAATAATTTATTTGTTAAAACCAATACGAGTTTAATAACTAACGACGCGTCATGTTAACGGTATTTTAACCTTACGAAGGAAGAAGCGAAGTGTGTATGAAAGTAATGATGTTCCACGAAGGGGTGTCTGTTAACAGTGTTGCCTAAAAATGAGAGTAAAACCTTTCGACACTAAGAGAATTTAAAAATAAATGAGTGAGTTTTTTTTTCTAAAGTTTGAAAGGATATTGCGCAGACTCCCGAGTGAAAACCCCCCTCCCCCAGTTTTGAGTAGTTCTTGTTACCGAGTGCAGTATGGTAAATGTGTGTGTGCTACATGTGTATCATGGAAATTAAAAAAAAGAAATTCTAGTCTCTGTAGACTCATAAATTATACCGCGTTTGGTTCTTAATGTCCTGTACGTGTTTTATCATGTTTAATTTTATTTAAAAAGGAAAAAATACTGGAAGAAAAGCAAAAAAATTACGTTCAGATTTTTATATTTTTCCCCCCTACAAATAAAACAGAAGTAAAATGAAAAATGTATTAAATAAAATAAGCAATTAAAATATTTTTAAATAAAATAATTAATTTTTTTTTAAATAAAATCTTTAAAGCGGTTTTAATATGTCAATTCAAATTTCAATTGTATTTCGTAGCATTATTAGCGACGAGAGTCTTGTCACACAAAACGCTTGTTGCTTAATCATTTAACAAAATAAAACATATTTAGTTAATTAAATATTGGTATCAAAGATTTTTGTTTATCTATTCCAATTTATGCAGGACAAGTCTGAAATTAGCACATGTTCATACATTCTTAACAAAATCTATTGATTACGCGAATTGTTTATAGAAATTTTTTTGTTAACTCGAATTTTCTTTAGAAACATTCTAGGTTATATAAATTTTCTTTGGAAACATTTTCTTCATTACTCGTATTTTTTTTATAGAAATGTTCTACCTAACTCAAATTATCTGTATACAGAGGTGACCATATTGAAAAATGTTTTGTCTCTGTGTGAAGAAATTTTGTATTAAACCTTTTATGATTATTCTGTAGAATTGGTCGAATTTTTTAATAGAAAATTTCTCGGTTGGTTGAATTTTTTATAGAAAATGTCTTGATTGCTGAATTTACGAAAGAAAAGGCTTTTGTGATTACTCGAATTTTCAAAAGAAACTCGTATGAAATTTTCAATAGAAATATTTTGGAGTACAATGTTCTTTCTAAGGAATTGTCGTGGATACTTTTTAAGAACAAACGATTACTCACACTTTCTATAGAATCTCTCTCGACTATTTAAGTTTTGTGAACAACAATTTTGGATTACTTGAGTTTTTAAAGAAACTTTTTCGATTACTAGAACTTTCTAAGGAAAACTCCCCGACTGCTCGAAAACCATCAAAACACACACCATCTAGCAATATAATATCCAATTGTTATAGGTCCCTGCTAGGGATGCCAGCCAATCCCGAAATCCTGGGATTTTCGGGATACAGCAAATCCCGAATCCCGGGATTTTGCGGGAGTTAGTCAATCCCGAAAATGTTAACTTAATTTTTTGTGTTTTACCATTTTTTAAAAAAGAAATTCTCCCTTGAGAGGGTAGGGAAAACAATTTGTATTTATTTTGTTAACTCCATTAATACTGTCATTGAAAAGAAAAGAGTTAAATTTTGTTATTCTTTTTAATTATAAAGAAATTTAAATATGAGAAGTGCTGAAAGTAATTAAAGAAGAAAATTAATGAATAGCCTATTTCCGATGTGCGAAAGAATTCTTTCTTTCGAACAACTACATTTAAAACAAAAACAAATTCTAAAAACCGTAATTTCTAAAGGCAGTAATTCTTTTGAAATGCTCAAAACACGAAAAAAACCAAAAGTTTGTGGTTTTATTTTCTAATTGATTCCACTGGGGCACCAAATGCAAAATTTAAACTTTACTCTTTAGAGGCTTATGCTTGTAAAAGAGTTATCCTAAACGGGGCATGGGACCTACGGTAATTTATGGAACTATTTAACGAAATAAAGTAGTGGAATGTATACACTACCTTATTCCTACCCATTAGTGGTGGTGGGTATAAAAATGCGTTTTTGTTCAAATAAGATGTGTATGATTAACTAAAAAATTGATTTTGGTAATTAATTTCGAATTAAAATTTCAATTATTTTACTTAATTCATTTAATTAAAATTTCAGTAGAATTTTACAAATAAATAAATTCCTAGTTTGCTCTATTCAATTACTATATAATTTATTTTTTATTTAGTTTAAATTATCTGAGGTAATTGAAAAAATACAGATTTTATGTTAGTTATTCTTTAATTGAATCAATTAACACATTGTTGGAAATCGTACGTTGTTTTTTTTAGCATATTTTTTATTAAATTTATCATTAATTAAGAAGAAATCACAATTTTCAATTTTTACAAATTTTAGTAATCAATATAATCATTATATTTAACTTTGTAATATTAAATGATTTATAAAACTTTTGTTTGTAAACCTCTTTTAAAGGCTTTTTTTTAAATATCTATAAAAAGTATTTATCTTTTGACTTTAAAAAACCCCGAATCCCGAAAAATCCCATGATCTCGAAAAATCCAGGGAAATTGAAAATTCCCAGGATCAGGATCCCGTGATTTGCGAAAACCAGATCCGATTGGCGTCCTTAGTCCGTGTGGACCTTTTGACTAGTTTAAGGCCAACAGGGGACTTTAATCGGAGGGTTAAAGAAAATTTTTTTATTAATCGAATTCTGTTTATTACTTGAGTTTTTTAAAGAAACACTCTCGATTGCTTGATTTTTAGTAAAAACTTTTTCATTTAATCGAATTTTATATAGAACATTTTTGAATTTACTTGAATTTTCTAAGGGAAGTTTCCCTGTTAATAAAATTTTCTACAGAAACTATCTCGATTTCTGGAATTTTCTACAGAAACGCTCTCGATTACTCGAGCTTTATTTATATATGTATAGAAAATTTCTGCACTACCCGAGTTTATTAAAATCGATTTTTTGATTTTTCTATAGAAAATTTCTGGCTTGCTTAAGTTTTTGATATAAAATTTCGTGATCGATTAATCGGTTGTATTAATTTTCTATATCGCTGACATTGTTGTGTATTGTTCATATAACAAGAATTATTACAAAAGATACACTGAAAATTAATTTGTCATAAAAATTTTTTATTTTTTAAAAATTTTTGTCAAATTTTTTAGATAAATAGAAGACCAATTACAATACCGTTAAAAAATACTTCCCTATTTTTTTACGTTTTCGAGCTCTCTTTTTATTTATTTCTCTTTTCGTGTTTTTTTTTTTAATTATTTTGCCTCAAGAAAATGACTTAAAACGACAGATTGTGTCTTTTTTTGTTTGTCTTTATAAGATTTTTCTTGTTTTCTCTTTGTTTTTGTAAAATATAATAATTGCAAGCAGACAAACTCAACATTATTGTGAACAGTGTGCAAGAAAAAAAATAACGTCATCATCGATTGCATTTTTTTTTTTTTTTTTTTTTTTAAAGAATTCCTATTATTGTGCTATTTTTATATATTAAGTATTTTATTATTTAAATAGAAAAAATACGTCAATTATAAACACAAACAAATTGTTTAGAGACTTCAATGTTTGGAATGTTTTATTTTTAAACGAAATAAAAGATAGGAATTACTAATTGTACACATGGAGAAAATTGTAGTATGAAATGCAATAAAAATTGAATTTTATACTTGAATCACATTGAGATAGATAGCCTCTTTATATTGTTTACTTTGGAAATATGGAGCATGTATGTAGAAATATAACCGCATACAGCTCATATTGACAAACTTTTTTTCCTAATGTTTTTCCTTGATTTTGGATTTTTGTTATGTAATACACATTTATTTTAAATCAAGTATGAGAATTGAGCCCTTGAATAATAAATTAACAAATTTAAACTTTTTAATAAATTACACATAAAACGTCTAAGGTAAATAATTTACTGTCATTGTAAAAAGCCAGCCAGCCATCCAGACGTTTTGCTTGGCTAATTTCAGTCAACATCTGACAAAATGACAATGTTCAAATGTTTAAGCTAAAAAATTTCAAATTTAGTAACACTTAACTAAAAAATACAAATTCATTAACAATAAGAATCATAGCGATATCTTTTAATTTATATATAAAATTTTCTAAAAAAAAAAAAAAAAAATCATCAAGATTACTTAAATTTTCTAAATAAAATTTTCTAATTAGATTTTTATGGGTCGATTACGGATGGCAACTGAAGTGAAGTTGAGTTGCCAGCAGCGAAATCAGGCAACAAAGAGCATGTTTAAATATAAAATTTAAAAAAAAATTATTGTATTTTTAACTTGAGCGGCGTTGCCTAATTTCGCTGCTGGCAACTGAACTTCAGTTGTGTTGCCCTCCGTAATCGACCCATTTTATATTTTTATAGAAAATGTTAAAATTACTTAAAGCTTGTAAAATAAGATTACTATTATTTGATATATTTTACAAAAATTTTACGATTACTTAAATTTTCTATAGAAAATTTTACCATTACTTGAATTTTCAGTAGAAAAATTAAAATGACTTAAATTTTCTACAGAAAATTTTACAATTACTTAAGTTTACGGCAGAAAATTTATCAATTACTGCAAATTTCTATAAAAAATTTTACCATTTCTTTATTTTTTTATAGAAAATGGTACGATTTCTTGAAAAGCAAAGAAAATTTTACAGTTACTTAAATGTTCTATAGAAAATTTTACAATTACTTTAATTTGTTAAAACTATTTTCAAAGTACTTAAGTTTTCTCTTAAAAATTTTGCAATTACTTGAATTTTCTAAAAAAGAATTCACAATTACTTAAATTTTCTATAGAAAATTTTATAATTGCCAAAATTTTCTGTTTAAAAGTTTACAATAACCAAAATTTTCTGTAGAAAATTACTTGAATTTTCTTTAAAAAATTTTACGATTAGTTAATTTTTTTAATAGAAAACTTAAAAATTACCTAAATTTCCTATATAAAATTTCTTTGTTACTTAAGTTTTATATAAAATGTATTTAATTAGCTAAAGAAAGTTTTACAGTTACTTATATTTTCTAAAGAAAATTTTACAATTACTTAAATTTTTTATAGAAAATTTTCGATAAAATACTTAAATTTTTTAAAGAAAATGTAACAATTATTTAAATCTTTTAAAAAAAAATTACAATTACTTTAATTTTCTTAAAACAATTTTAGAATTACTTAAGTTTTCTCTAAAAAATTTTGCAATTACCAAAATATTCTGTAGAAAATTTTTCAATTATTCAAATTTTTTGAATAAAAATTTCCAATTACTTAAATCTTCTATAGAATCATTTATAATTACCAATATTTTCTGTTGAAAAATTTACAATAATAAAAATTTTCTGTAGAAAATTTTAAAATTACCTAATTTTATATAGAAATAGTTGTTACTTAAAGTTACTTAAATTTTCTACAGAAAATTTTTCAATTACATAAATTTTCTATAAAAAATTTTACAACTAAAACAAATCTGAAGATTACTTAAATTTTCTATTGTGAATTTCACGATAGATTGTTTAAAGCCAATTTCTTAATTATCTTAGACTATTTTTTTTATTACTTAAAATTTTTTATGAGGATTGTCTTATTTCTTGAGTTTTATAGTTCTCAATTACTTGATTGCTTTAGAAAATCTTATTTATTTGAATTTTCTGTAAAAAAATTTCTCAAGTACTGGAATTTTCTCATATACTTGCATTTTTTATGGAAAAAGTTTTAATTGTTGAAATTTTTTAAAGAGTTTTTTCGATTATTCAAGTGCTTAAAAAAGTTTCTTTGGAAAAAATTCACGATTAAGCGCATTTTCTTTGGAAATTTCCTCAAGAGCTTGAACTTTCAATAAAAAATTTATCCATTTCCTGAATAGTCTGTAAATTATTCACTTTGTTTGCTCCAGTATTCAATGCCAACTTTAATGGTTTTAATTCACATTTAGCTATTTTTATATTACTTTTCTCTGAAAATTGTTCACCTTCTAAGATATGAAACGTGTACGTGTGGCAGGTTATTTTTTTCCTTCCTTCTCCAAACAAAGTAATCACTTTTATTGCAATTTCTTTTGCTTTTTTTTCATTAGCAAATAAATACACGCGTTTTTATTAAATTCTCTTACATTTTTAATGTTATTAATAGAACGCCTTTGGAAAAGGAGCAGTTGTGAATTATAAAAGAGCACAAAAGCTTTAGTTTACGGGACTTTATTTGTAACCCCAAAACACTTCATTTCGGATACGGGTTCCCCGGAAGGCTAGTTGGCAGTTTGCTATTCTATCAGTGCCAGGATTTTGGCTTTGAACCAGATACTCTGGTTTGTTTCACTACAACGGGCTGAACATCTACTTTTGTATTGCTCGCTAAATTAAATTAGAATATAATTTGCAATTGTAGTTGCAAAATTACCAAAAATAGATACAATAAATAGACTCTAAATTAGAATTTGAACTTCTATGTTGTAGAGTTTATGACTCGCTGCTTTCTTTCTGTATGGACTGACATCATGTGCTATTTTTTAGATGTTAAGTGTTTAAAACGTTGATTTTTGTCTTAGATTAATTTTGTATTGTTTTAATCACAATTTATTGCACTCCCCCACCTTTTCTAATTGTCTCATACAAGACTCTTGTCATTGTGTGTATGTTTTGCAATTTATTTTTGTATTCCGCATTATTTAAGTAATTCTATTCCACTTTTTATATTTTACTTCCGATTTCCGCTTATCTCTGAACACATACATACATGAAAACATTATTGCCATTTTCACACATAAAGATAAGTTTTTATTGTGATTTCTCTTGTGTGTTTGTAATTTTAGTTAATTTTACTATTTTGATTCACCTTTAATTCTTGACAAGATTTTGATTTTTCCCGGTTATTTTCTTAAATATTTGTATGTGTGTCCGTTTGTTTTGGCTGATTACCTGCTATTTATCTGCAGAATATTATTTTTGCCTCCCTCTACCTCCCTTTCCAGAGAAATATGGTTTTTGTTTTTGTTGTTCCATAAAATTTTATGTTGGTTATAAAAATTGTTGCTTTTCTGTTCCATTTTCTTTTTGATTGTAAGCGAAAATAGGAAATATGCTGTTAGTTGAGTGGAGAATGGGAGAGTTTAGGGAGTTTGTTGTGATAAATGTAAGCAAGTTATTTGTATAGGTAAGCAAAGTTGTATCAGTAACATCCGAGGTGTTGTATTAAATTTACCATTATAAGAAATTATAATGTTTGTAATCGTTTGTTTTATAGAACATCAGCAATAAGAAAAAATATTCGTATTTTTTTCAACAATTTTTTAAGGATTTCAAAGAGTTTATTCTTTGAAAAAGAAATATTTTATTTACAATTTCAATGTATCAAACAACGCAAAATTTGGAACTTTTCAAAAAGAATCAAATACAAATTTCATATAAATGTTCTATGGAAAATTGTTTCACTTGTCTTTAACAGGAATTTTCTTTAGAGAATTCCTCGATAACTCCAATTTTTAATTGACAGTTTATTAAAACCTACAATTCTCGTTATTTAGCGATAACTAAAATTTTCTGTAAAGAATTTCTCGATAACTAAAATTTCTTATAGAGAGTTCCTCAATAAAAATAATTTTATATGGAAAATTCCACAATAACAACAATTTCATGAAAAAAATTTCGCGATAACAACAATTTTTTAAGGAAAATTTGTCGCTAACAAGAATTTCGTAAAGAAAATTAATCGATAACTTAAATAACCATAATTTATAAATGATAACAATTATCTATCAAAAAATTTTCCGATAACAATAATTTTCAACAGAAAATTTGTCAATAACAACAGTGTTTAAAAAAATGAGTCGATCCCTAGAATTTTCTAAAGAAAATTAAATTTTCTATAGCAAATGTCTCGATGACAAAAATTTTCTAAAAAAAATTTGTCGCTAACTAGAATTTTCTAAACAAAATTAATTGATCACTCAAATTTTTGTAAGAAATTCCTCGGCATGAACAATTTTCTATAAAACATATATTGATAACTAGAATTTTTTAAAGAAAATGTATCGATAACTAAAATTTTCTAGGAAATTGCTTAATAAAAACCATTTTATATAGAAAATTTTTCGATAACAACAAATTTCAATAGAAAATTTGTCAATAATACCTTGTTGTAAATTAAATTTATAGATAACTTAAATTTATTGTAGTGAATTTCTTAAAAATTCCTCAATAAAAACAATATTCCATAAAAATTTATTGATTACTTACTTCATCTATAGAAAATTCCTCAATAAAAACCGTTTTCTATAGAAAATTTCTCGATAACAACAATTTTCTAAAGAAAATTTCGATATTTATTGATTACCTTTCTGAAAAAATGTGCTTAAGAATTATTATTTGATTTCGAAACTTTCTTGATTACTCGAGTTTTCTATAAAAAATGTATTCCAATTACTTGAATTTTCTATAAAAAATTTTCCGAATAACTGAATGTTTTAAAGAAAATTACTCGAAGTATATATAAAGGATTTACCGATTACTCGAATTTTCTTTAAAAAGAATCCCATTTGCATAAATTTTCTCTCGAAAATTTTTCGAATTCTGAAATTTTCTAATACAATTTCTTGATTAACCGAGTTTTGCTTAAAATATGTATTGGATTCTTTTTGTTTAATATTTTTCTATTATTTAATTTACAATTTGCATTATGAATTTTCTGAAAAAAAAAGATTCTATGTTTGATTTCTTTTAAAATTTGCAAGATTAACATTTAGTTATTTTACTTACTTCGTCAGTAGTCAGCGCTAAAGGAGATGAGAAACACAAAATTGAGTATAAGAATAAGTAAAAGGTGTCCCAACATTAACGAAATATTTGAATGTGTCGCCATTTCTGCAGTTAAGTGTTGGCAACCCTTACAGGAAATATTCGACAGCAGACAGTTTAGGGTTAGTAAAAATGAAGCATAACACGATAGAACAACGTAACGTGTCTTCATTATTGAACAGTATTTCAAAATAATGACTTCAAAACATGATTACAAAAATTAACTTCTTTAATTATGAAAAGATTGATTGAAAAATTCTGAGAGACTGGATCTGCTTCGATAATGTCATTGGAACGGCTTTTTTTTGGGCGACTAGTGTGTTTGGCGTCTTAAACGTATCAGTCTCCCTGAATTTTTCCGTTCATATTTTCACAGTTGACGATGGCTGGTAGTGAGCTAGTCTATCAGTACCGGGGTTGCGGGTTCGATTCCCGCCAGAGACTCTGGTCTCCTGCAGACAAGCGAAAAGCTTCGCGGGATTAGAGTTGGAAAAAAAAGTTAAAATCTAATGCCACCATATTTTGTAATTTTCGATCTGCAGCCGCCAAGCTTTGATTATTTTTGACTGCAGAAATAGCGACAAATTCAAATCTATCGTTAGTTTTGGGACACCCTTTATAAGAATAAGTACTTAATTTAATATATAACTATATAATCTTATGGGAATTAGAATATTTATTGTTATGTTTATTGTTTACTTTTAGTATTGCTGTTGGGTAGTGGGGGTACAACGAATACTCTCGTACGCATAAATGTACGTAGAAATTTCATATATTTACTAAATTTTTATTAGTTAATATAATTTTATGGAAGTTTATGATAATATTTTCTTATTTTAGCCATTTGCTATTTCATTTGTGAATTGTATAAGAATTTTTTTGGTGCTTCCTGACATGCTATTGAAGAAAAAAAAATTTATTGTATTACTATATGAAAAAGTATAATTAAAAATGATAAACTGCTCTATTTATATGCAACAGTTTGTTAAGTACTAATTAAGCCTTAACATAGGCTTTAAATTTCTTGCATAAAATGTAGCTACGGTTTAAAATTGCATAAGAAGGCTTAACAGACCACAAATTTTTCAAAAATTGTAACTCAGCCAGTATTTGTTGCTTAATTATAATTATGTTTTGCCATTTTGGCTCTATTCTTACACGTCTGTGGATTAAGTGTAAAAGAAGAATAAAGAAAATTGTTCCTCTTTCCACTCTTTTCTAGCAAAACGTTTAAAGAGAGTTACATGAGAGTGAAATACCATTTACATTACATTTCCTTTTTTAATTACCACAAAGCATGCCACACCGACATCCAACTTTTTTCAACGTCTCCATCCCAGTAAATTTTTTTTGTTCTTGTTGATATTATTGTTATATTTTCATTAAAAGTTTGAGTTAAAATAACAAAACTCGAAATTGTTTGCAAAAAAGACAGAAAAATAGAGTATTTTAATCCATTTGTTTTTTGCCGCCTAATTGTATGCATATATATTTTTATTTTGCTTTCTTTAGTTCTTCAGTTTATATTCAGTTACATAAATATAAATTATAATATTAAATAAACAAAAGAATAAAAAAAGTAAAAATAACTACCTTTTTTGTAATGCGAATTGTGTTCTTTTGTGAAAGTTTATTTAGCCCAATTTTTTAGGCCTATTTGTAGGCGTTTAAGAAAATTATTTAAAGTGTAGAATAAGTTGACTTCCATTTTATTTAATTTGCTTAAAAACTGTTAGAAAAACTTTATTAAAATTAAATTGGAAAGAAATTGTAAATATAATTTTCTTTCGGTTGGCAAAAATTTCTTGGATTATTATTTTCAGCAAGAACGTTTTAAATTATCAAATCTACAAAGAATAACTCTACTAATATATTAAAGTTTTACTACAATTCAGCTTTAACTATTAGTATTCTTGCCAACTTTCCAATCTTTTCATTTAATTAAGAAAACAAATTTGTTAAAACTTTAACTGAGGAAATTGAATTAAATTAAATTATAATAAAATTTCTAATGATTTCGGTTTGAATAACCATTATGCAATCTTTGTTTAATATCTGTATGAATATTTTTTTTTAATTGAAAAGTTTAACTTCAAATAACAGTGATGGAAAATTTAAAAATGAGGATGGTACTGATGCAAAAGAGTACTTTATACAACAAGTTGGTACTTTTTATAAAACATATTTCTTATTAAAAAATATACTCAAAAACCCCAACAATTTCAAAAATTAAAAAAAAAAATAAAAATTTTAATATAAAAATATAAAATGTTGGTAAACAAACACACAAAAGAAAATCAATGTAAAATCGTCGAAAACGAGGTTGATTTTACATTTTTCGTTTACAATACTCGTAACTTGCTAGCAATATTTTTCTTTTAAAATAACTTCAATAAATATTAATTTACCATTCCAGTAAAGTAAGAGCAAAATGCCATTGATATTGAAATAACACTACGAATCACGTTGAATTAAAGTTGTTTCAAGTTAAACCAACTTGAATTTAATGTAGGATCTGTTTAATTTGAGTGTGAAATAACAGTGAGAAGAAGCTCAGAACCAACAAATGTTTTTGTTTTAGAATGATTGCAAACACTTACCCCCTGAACTTGAGAAAGAATATTATTATTTATATATAAAAATAAAAAATGTATGCATTTCTTCTTGAAGTGCTGTTGTTGTTTTCACACAAAACACATAAACAGGATTTTATGGATTCAATATTGAACAATGTTATTTTAACATCATTCATTGAAAATTAATATGAAACAATGATAAATTTAAATAAAATCCGTACTTTAGCGGAAATTGACTATGATTTTCAATCAACATTGCGCCTTGTTGATTTGACATTGGTATTTTTTCTGTGTGTATGAACATGTACTTTCTAGCGTTGTATGAATCTTAACCCATTGGAAGCAGCCTCCATGTTTTGCAAAGTTTCAAAGCATCTTTTTATTTTCGTTCTTCATTCCCGAACAAAAAGTTTATGGCATATTTTCTAGTGGTGTTCAAAATATGTTTGTTAAGTATTGGTGAGTAAAAAAAGTAAATACATACTATATAATACTGTTATCAAAACCATGTAGTTGAAACGCATTTAAAATGACATTGGTGCTTGAAGAATATCAATATTTTTGCAACAAAAAATATGAACGAAAAAGAACCATAAATCGTATGTGTATCCTGTATGTTATTGGCCCGTAGAATATTTTGTCGATGTATAAAAAAGTCACCCTGGATTTCTTTACAAGAAAGCATACAAAGAAAAGAGTACTTAAACTGACGTGGGGGTACTGTGGTATTTATGAAAAGAAAAAGTACTGAAAATAGTACCATAGTACTGAATTTTCCATCACTGTCAAATAAGCTAGCTGAATAGTTATTTCATTGTAAAACTTTATTATATTTTTTAAATAAAATTTAAACTAGTACGTATTATCAGTCAAATTCAGCTAGCTGAATAGCATACATGGGTAGAGTGCACTCATTTTTCAGTCTCAACTAACAGTTAGTGATAGTGCAAAATTATTGCAATCATTTTGTTGATGTTGAGTGATGAATTAAAATTTTGCAGCCTCACTAAACATGAGTGATAGTGATGCTAAAAAATTGTGCACTCAAAAAAAAAAAAAGAGTTTGATTTAAGAAAAAGCAATCATAAGTTTATTGCAACTTTTTTGCTCTTCACTCATTTGAGTGCATCTTAAAATTTTGCACTAAATTTACAAACAAAAACCTTGTTTTTCATGATTAAAGATATGAGATTTTCCGTTATTGACATGTTGTTTAATTTCCTTATGCATATCATAACAAGAATCAAAAATATGCTCATACAAAATTACATTTTTCAAATTCTAGAAAGAGTTTGTTTATATGCAGCGTTTTAGATTGTAAGTAAAAATTTTGCACTATTTGAATTGAGTGCAGATTTTTGCATTCAATCCTCGTTTAGTGATAGTAAAAACAATTGCAATATCACCAATTTCTTTAGTGGTAGTTAAAAAAAATAGCAATCATTACCAAAGCTGGTAAAAAAAGAGTGCAAACAAATTTTTTCCAGTTTTATTTAGTGATAGTGCACTGCTGATTTAAATCAATATTTAGTGCAATACCCCCAACTATGCTGAATAGTAAAAAACATAAATAAATTTTAATAAAGTATTGACTGCATTTGTGTTATTACCTTAAATAATTTATTAAGTTATTATTAAACTTTTTTTGCATTAATATGTGCGTTTAAAATTGGATTATAAATTTAAAGCTCAACAGTTAAAAAGACTGAATGAATTTTAATTTCTCAAAATATAATAATAATACTTAAACTATATAATAAATTATATTAACGTTAATTAACGTACCCGAATTAAATAAAAATCTTTTATAAGTAATCAATAAATTTGAATTTATTTTAAAAGTGTGATTTCCAGAATGAAAAAATTTTAACAAAGAAAATATAAATTTTCTAAACTTATCAATTAATTCAGCTAGCTGAATACGTAAAGTTTTGCTTCTTTAATTTAAATTTAAGTTTAACGTTTTACGGAAAAAGTAATACAATTTTGGAAATTTGTATTATAAAGTTAAAATGTTTTGTTAGCGAATAATGAAAATTAATTGGTTTTACTAGCTAAATTGACTAAAAGAATACATTAACCCTTTCATGCACCAACAGTTTTTTGGGGCAATTTTATTTTCTCAAAAGTTAAATATGAAACACAAAAATCATTGGCTTTCTGAAATGTGCAAGGTGAAAGCAATGCTGAAGTACGGGACTAAAAATTGCTTTTCTTTAATTCACTTTGTTTTGCAAAAATGTACCGTAAGAAATGAGGAATTTTTTTTCAAAAGTCTTCTTGTACACATACAATAAGTGCATGAAAGAGTTAAGCAATAATTTCTTAATCAAAACAATTACCATTGAGCTAACTAATATAATAGTTTTGCTTTAAAATTTGCAATTATAATAAGAAATTAAATAATAAAAAAATATATACAGCGTGATCCATTTCGAGGTTCCCTACTTTTTTAAAGAAAAAAAAAAAACACAGAAAATTCAAATTTAATGGGGAATGTTTATTATCATTTGAAAGAACATTCTTTGGCATTTATTTTTTGAAGATTATGTCTCTCAAATGTTGGCCGTTGCTACGTCGCAGATGTTCCATCCATTGAGTCCAATTTTCGATGACTCGTACGAGCATTTCGACTGGTAACTGGCGAATGACACGCGTGATGTTTTCCTCCAAGGCCTGAATCGAAGCAGGTTTGTCCGTATAAACTTCAGACTTTACATATCCCCACAGAAAAAAGTCTAACGGTGTGATATCACACGATCTTGGTGACCAATCGACCGGCCCAAAACGTGAAATTATGTGCTCACCGAAGTGTTCTCTCAATAAATCCATTGATTGATGCGATGTGTGGGAAGTGGCGCCGTCTTGCTGAAACCAAATGTCGCCGAGATCACGAGCTTCAATTTCAGGCATCAAATAGTCGGTTATCATGCCACAATAACGTTCCGAGTTGCTGCGAACGCCGCCGAATCGACTCTCCACGGTCTTCGTGTACACTCTCAGCTACGGCCTCTATATTTTCTTCACAGCGTGCTGGACGTGGTCTATTCTGTCGAATATTATCTAATAATGAGTGCTGGGTTTCAAAATGGGTGATGGTGTTGCGAATAGTACGCTAAGTAGGACGATTATGTTGACCATAAGTTAAGCGAAGTGCACGTAACACATTCCTCACAGAACGTGAATTTTCGTAATAAAGTTGAACGATTTGTAAACGTTGTTCAGGCGTAAGTCTTTCCATTATGAAATGCCAAACAATACTAAACAAAAATAACATGACAGCATGACACGACTCACACGTGATCTGTCAAAAAAAGGCTATTGAAAAAAGTATCTCTACTTACATCACCCTATATTAAATCCCATTTAATATTAATTAATATAATAATTCAACTTGCTTAATTTAATCAAAATCTTATTTAGTTTATAGAATTGTATACAAAGTTTCTAGCAGTTCTCGTATTTTTTGTGTTATTCAATAAATATTATTCAAATTAACACAATTAAAACTCAATATTTCCAACACTTATAAGTGCTCAAAGAACAATTGACTACAGAAAATTCAAATCAGCCCTAAGTGTTGAAACCCACACACATACAAAATCTATTAGAATTCCTGAAAAAAGAAAGTCATAAAGTCACATAAAAAAAAATTACTAGACCAAAATCCAATCAAACAACTCATTTGTTGTGAAAGTGAAAAAGGAACTACAAACAATTGTATTGGTATTTTTTTTTCCTGATTTTCAAATTACAAAAAAATAACACACTAATAGAAACATACAGATACTTATACTAATAAACAACAACCCAATATACATTTCAAATATAGGATAAAAAAATTAAATCTTAAACATTAATATTTTTAATATTAGATGAAATCAAATAAATGACAGTATGTAAGAATTCAGCTGGATGAATATAAATTTCTTTGTAGATTTCTGGATTATAACATACATATGAATGCAATTTTATACCAAAATACAATTCAGTAGGCTGCATTAAGTCAAGTAAATAGTTGTGAGTTAAATGAGTTGCTAATTACTAAAAATCTCTATAATTATTACAATTCAGCTAGCTGAATACAAGTAATGTCTTTAATTTTTTGTGTTTAATTAGAGTAATCTGCAGTTATTTATAAATTGTTTAAGCTTACAACTGATAATTGTACATTAATAAAATAAATAAATAAAATTAAAATTGCAGCTCTTATTTGACATTTAAATTAAGAGATTATTATAAAACATTTTCTATTCAGCCATTGCAAAAATCTTATTCAAAAAAACAATTTTATTCCTTTTAATTTTGCTTTTAAAAAATTTCAAACCACCAAAGATATAATACAAGATTACAATTCAGCAAGCTTTATACGTTTTATATTGCGTTAAAATTTTTTGAAAATTGTAGTTCAATCGGTTTTGCATAACAAAATATTTATATCAGCTTGCCTTAACCTTAACTTTAACCTAATCATTAAAGTGACGAAAATATCCAATAAAGATAAATTTATTTATTATACATTTTAACCTTTCGCCGAACTTCAACTAAGGAAAACTATAGAATAAAAAATTTTATATTATTAAAATTCAGCTAGCTGAATAAGAATTTCAGCACCGAATTTTGCTGTTTTTTTTCTTGTTCTTTAAAATAATAGAAAAAGTTACGAACTTTTGCAATTCATCTGATATTTACTTTTTTATTAGCATATTGGGTGTAGAAGTCATTTCACCATCACACTACAATATTTACCATAATTTCAAATGGCTTTTAGCATTCTTTTTATTTCTTTCTTTTCTTAATGGTGTATTCTGAAATCTTGGGCTTGATTTAAGGCCAAAATGAAAAAAAAGAAAACTAACCGAAAAAAGAATTCCCATACATATTAAGTTTTGGACTTTTAGACATAGACATTATTTGCTCTATATATTTTTTTCCTTGTACTTTTTATAAATTTATTGGTTTTCTTGTGTAAAATATTTTAGTTTTTCTCTCCATAAACTCTAATGGAAAATAATTTACGCACTTGTACGATTTTATGAGTTGCTGTAGAAAAAAAGTTGTGTAGAAATGAAAAAAAAGGATAGGAAATACACTTAAAGAAAATAAAACAAAAAACAAATTGGAAAAATTTATTTATATAGGAATAAAATTAACAATTTTATTAACTTTTGTTCGTTTAGTATTTTTATTTGAAAACATTTTTGCAGTTTTGAAACATCTGTTTTTTTTTTTTGTACAAAAACTAACTTCTTATCGCTTTTTCAGAACGAATTTGTTTTTGTTAGGGATAATTAAACTAATTTTAATTAATAACACTGTGATAGTTGAAAAAACAGACAAGTCGGGGAGCTGGTGTTTTGACATACATAATTCGGGTACGCTGAATCCAGTGGTGGTAATCGTTTTTTATGTTAGCTCTGGTGTTCGAGATATACCGTTATTACGAAAATGGAGGAGGTTGCAAAACATATCTTCGCATATCTTCGCGTAACTCAAAAACGGTTTGGTTTACTCAACAAACTCAAAAAACGAAATTCCACAATAAAATTTCCTTTAATAAAGGTTAAACTTTTTTTTACTCATTTGCGCATTCGTGTTAGAAACAAATATTTTTTTTGGAAAAAAATTAGTTTTTAGCAATATTTTAAAATGTTTGTTTTTTTAAAATTTATCAAAAATGGGAAAGTGCAGCCATACATATGGGGGATTTCATGTCAAGTGACCCAACTTTTGAAATCGATGTCTTTCAATTTGGATGAAATTTGCACCAAGGTTAGTCTTATTGGATAGTAGTTTAGACACAAATTTTCAACAAGATCGGTCAAAAAGTTTCTGAGTTAGAGAGGGTCAAAATTTGACATTTTTGCCAAACCGGTGTTCTTTCTCATCCATGTAACTTATTATCTATTGGTGGTAGCAAAATTTGTCCCAAACAAATTAGATAGCTATTTCTTCAAGCTTTTGAAAAAAAAATTTTTTGTATTTTTTTAAATTTTTTAAAATTTTTTTTTTTAAATTTAAAATTAATTTTTAATTTTTTTTGAAAACCGTATTTTTTTTTTTTTTTTTTTTTTTTGCTCAAAAGAAAGCTTATGTATTTTCCTTTAAGGTAGTTTTGGTCGCTTAGTGGGATGAGAGTGGGATATGTATAAAATCTGTTAACTAACAAAAGTGCCAGGGGTCGCCCCTAGTGGAATATAATATATGACTGACCTCAATTAGTTTTTTTCCTTAATATTTTCTCGAGACATACTTGCCCTTTATCCCCACTTCTTAGGGGGGCTCCCATCCAAAAATTGCGTGTTATGAAATGCTTAACTTAATTAAAATTTTTCGTCTTTTGTGAATAAAATCAAAAGTTGTTAACAGATTTGAATCTATTATGGCCTGTTTTGTTTGCAACTTCGTTTTATACATGTCTGGAAAAAATTAGAAGCATAGCTGCGCTTTCCCATTTTTGATAAATTTTTAAAACTAAAAAATTTCAAAATGTTGCTAAAAAATAATTTTTTTATTTTAGCCAAAAAAAAAATATTTGTTTCTAGCACGAATGCGCACATTAGTAAACAATTTCACATTTATTAAAGGAAATTTTATTGTGGAACTTCGGTATTTTGAGTTTGTTAAGTATGTTGTGCAACCTCGTCCACGTTATATTTCGAAAACTAGAGCTAACCCAAAAAAACGGTTTGCAGCACTGGATTCAGCGTACACGAATTATGTTAAAACGCCAGGTGCCCAGCTTGTCTCAAAAAAGTGTTAATTTCTAGCACAGTGTTATCATTCTTCTTTGGTGTGCTAAATGCCGACAAACTTCCACAAGAATATACATACCAGACTTGTAGTTGCCCTGATATTGCACCCAAAAAACCCTCCCTCGCTCTAAACATATTTCCATTTTACACACCGTGTCGTTGCCTTACTTTGCCGCTTTATTTTTACAGCTTTTAAAAGTTCTTTTAAAAACTTGTACGGGATTTGTGAAAAGACCTAACAAACCCATTAAAACAGTGGTGGACAACACACATATTATTAATAATATTAAAATTGTATTTGCTTTCAATAGAGTACTATATGTTTTGTAATTTTAGATTCAAAACAGAGAGACCAGAGAAAAAATTGTTATAGTGAACCTGTACCGTCGCACAGTGGCGCCCGTAGAGCAAGCGAGGTTGCAAAAATCAAAATTTTCATGAGTGCCGACGAAGTTTTGAATAAACCCATGTTATAGGAAACTTTTCAACAATTTCAAATATGCCACTCTTAATAATATCACATTTTTAGTTTAGAAGATATAACCGTTCAAAGTTGACCGACTTTCGGTTTTCAAAAAAACACACAATTTTTAGTCAATTTGTTGCGATTTCAGGTGTAATATCACGAAAAATAGGTAACGAATCGCCTTATTTTTTGTTTGTATTGATTGATGTATTTATTAAATGTATAATGATAAAAAAAAAATTAACTGTTTGCTCTGTGTTTCTCCTGGTAAATCACTATTTAAAAACTATCCGTTTTTTCACTATTTTTCAACTTTGACGGAAAATAAAAAAAACTATATTTTTCTATATTTGACATATTTGAAAAACCTGTTCTTTGATTAGTTCTTTACATAATTCAAAATTTTTATCTGCCCGTACGTGCCCGTTTGGCTTCTAGAGGTAAAAAAGTTTAAAAAGACATGGTTGCAGAAATTGTATGTTTTGACTGACAGTAGTTTGATCTAATAGTTTGAAAAAAACTTCTCATTGAAATTAGCAATTACGTACCTCACATAAACAATACTTTGGCGTACAAATGGTCAGGAACAATATTGACTTATGGTCCCTACAGGTAGGCCTATATATTGCAAAATAAGCATAATGCCTGGATTAGTCTACGCCTGAAAGTTGGCGCAACAATTACTGAAACCATTAAACAATTTAAGTACTGAAAACATGGCGTTGAACAATTTAAAATTATTTGAACTGTTTAGATAGTCAACCACACCAAAGTTTTTCACGGAAGTGAAAATTCTTCCTGAGAAGTTGACATTGATCAGCAAATGGGGCTGCGATGGATCATCCGGACAAAGCGTTTATAAGCAAAGGATATCTTCCGATGACGCTACAATATCGGACGGAAATATGTTTATGGCATCTGTTGTTCCTTTGCGGCTAAAATCGGATGATTCCCTACATTGGAAAAATCCACGTCCGTCATCAGTGCATTATTGCCGACCAATAATGTTTCAGTTTGCAAGGGAATCGGCAGAACTCATAAGGACCACGGTGAAGGACATTGAAGAACAAATAAGCAAGATTAAGCCTACAAAGCTGCAAATTGGAGAAGGAAAATATATTGAATGCAATTACGGATTCCACCTGACCATGGTTGACGGAAAAGTCGTAAACGAACTGACAGGAACAACCTCAACAATGTCATGCCCGATTTGCAAAAAGAGTCAGAAGAACTTTTTTCAATTCAATTCAATTTATTTCATATATAATATGTTACATCTCAATTTTATATAATTAGTTGTAAAGAGTTTAAGATTAGTATCTTTTTCTGCTTAATTATAACATATTTCAATTAGTTATCATATACATATATATAGACAGAATTATATTGGAGGTAAAAATTTAGCAAAAACCTATTTAAACCCCTTTTTTCGTTTTATTTTTATATTTTTTTTATCGATTTTATATTATTATTTGTCAGAAGAACTTTGGTAATTTAAACGATTCTACAAATGAGGAGAATTACGAATATGGAATGTCACCATTGCACGCAAGGATAAGGTGTATGGAATTCTTGCTAAAACTGGCATATACCCTACCACAAGAGGAGGAAAACTTCGATGAAAATACATCAATAAAGGATAAGGAAAAGATAAGAAAGAAGCGAATACAGGATGCTTTTTTTAAACAAGATGGACTAAAAGTAGACTGTCCCAAGCACGGATACGGTAACTCAAACGATGGAAACACTTCTAGGAGATTTTTTGAAAATGATGAGGCAGTAACTAGAATCATTGGAATTGACAATCAAATCGTGAAAAGATTGGGAACGATCTTGGATGTTTTAAACTGCAAAGAAAATGTCAATTCTACAAAATATGGAGAATATGCGTCGAAAACTGCATCTCTTTTAGCAGAAATGTATCCACAGAAGAAGTTGACCCCGACCGTCCATAAAATATTGGCGCATGGCAAAGATATAATTGAGTACCAGCCTTTGCCAATTGGAGAGCTTTCTGAAGAAGCACAGGAGTCTCTTAACAAATTTTATAAAAAATATAGATTGCAGAACACATTCAAAGCATCAAGGGTAAGGCAAAATAAGGACCTCTTCAACATGTTGGCAGCATCTTCCGATCCACTTATTTCTTCCCTGCGGCATGTGAAGTCACGAATAGAGTTACAAAATAATTATAGTTTAGAAATTGTTAGTCTTTTAGATATACCTTCTCTTACGAATTGTGATGAATATTTCACAGAAAATTGAAAAAATAAATTTAAAAAAATAAATAATTTTTTTTTTTAATTTGTTGGGTAATAATTTAAAACATAAAACCCTTAAGAAAAAAAATAAAAACAATCTAAAAATGTAAAAATAATTTTTTTTAGTTACCATAAAATTGATTTTTCTACTAATTTTAACTTTGATAACCCATAAGTAGGCCCCTACAAAGCGTAGCACCCTTTCCAAACGCTCATTTCATAGGCTGAACAGTTATCTATCATATGCTGTTTAAACTGTTCAATTATCTTATTCGGTTCAAAAGATATGATTTTTGCAACGAAAAAACTCAAATGGCGCCACTGTGCGTCGTAAAACCAGCTGAATGTTCTGAGAAATTAAGAATTAGCCCATCACTGCACCTAAAATTAAACAAAAGTCGGAATGCTGAGCAGATCTTTTAGAACAAAAATTTAAGAGCTTTTAAATGCATTCTTTATAAAATGAAATGAGAATTGTATATTTAGGAAGGGAAGGCAAATGCCTTTTAATAGATACAAAAATTTAGGTTTTGCCTTTTTTGCAGCATTATTTATGAATACAAATGCATTAGGGGGTCAAATCAGTCTTACAAATTGGCACTACCAAAAGTAAAGCCAAGTATATCAATGTTGCCATTTCGGCAAAGTTTTGTGTTAAGTTTAGGATATTGCTTTGACAAATTGGAGAAATACTTTTAGCATAATTGGTCTACTAATAGGTGAAACAGACTTTTAGCATAAATGTTGAAATATAAAAAAAAAGAAAAATAATGTTACATATTATTAAAGGGACGAGTTTCTAAAGTACTATTTGTGGAATAGATTCGATAAATCACGTATTCATGTGCAAAATTTTCCACTTCGCCAGCAAATTTCTATGAAAACCTAAAAAAAGTAAGCCTTAAATAAAATTTACCACAAAACGAGTTTAATGTATATTCGCAAAATGCTTAGCGTTTTAAGTTTTTTTTTTTTATAAAATGTCATATCTTCAAGTTTATTTTGTTTAATTTTGTTAAATAAATCACAATTTATAATAAAGTTTTTATTCAGCTACATAATTTTCTATTCAGCTAGAATTTTTGCCAAAGATTCTATTTAAAAACTAAAGGTACGTTCAGACTGATGAAATATTTGAAAGCAAATATCAAATATTTCATTAACGTTGTCTGAACAAAATATTTTTGAGTATCAAATAAAATAACAGCTGATTTTGAGCAAATAAAAGTATTTGCCGGCAAACAAATATTTGTCCAATGTGAACATAGTGTGAACACAAAAAATCAAATATTTTAGTAGTTTTTGAGCAAACATTTATTTGATATTACAAAAAAATTGTAAGAACAAACAACGACAAATAATTTTAGCCATGTACCGGATAGAAGTAATGTTTCCTGTAAGTTTTCGGATTCTTTACAATTTTAAAGATTTTTTATAATTATTTGACTTTGCTATCGTGCCGCTAATTTAGCAATTTTTACCGAATTTTCGCCATTCCTTATACTTTTAGGGACTTTTAATCAATTTTATGGCATGTTTGAAATATCAAAAATTTTCGCAAATTTTCGCTATTTTTGCAAAAAAAATTTTTGTTGTTATTTTCCGATAATTTGTTTTTTTTTACCGATTTCAAATAAATTTTAGGGTTTGTTTCTAAGTTTGCAATTTTTCGCGAATTTTAGCCATGCTCTCGAAGAAGCGATATTTCACTGTGAATCTTTAGAGCTTTAACGATTTTTAATAATTATTAGGCTTTGCTTTCATACCGCTATTAGCAAATTTTGGCGAATTTCCGCTGATTTAGCAATTTTTATCGAATTTTTGCCAATCCTTACAGTTTTAGCCACTTTTAATAAATTTTATGGCTTGTTTGAAATATCTAAATTTTTCGCGAATTTTCGCTATTTTTGCAACAATTTTTTTGTTTTTTTCTTGACATTTTGTTTTTTAACCGATTTAGCGACTTCAAATATATTTAAGGGTTTGTTTCCAACTTTGCAATTTTTCGCAAATTTTAGCCATCCATGTTCCCGTTACCCAGTGGCTTCCATTTTTTTTTTTTTACATTCTCCTGTTCTAACACTATAAGAGATGCTGATCCACAGAATAAAATGAATAAATTAGCTTTTGCGCTCATTTTTACTATTTGAGAAATATATTTTTATTTTTGAACACTTTCATTAAATAATTATTTAATGCAAATATTTCTTTTAGTCTGAACGCATAGCAAACATGAATTAATTTATTTTATTTAACACTGTTTGCCAATTGTTTCATCAAACAAAAATTGTCAAATATTTGAGCTTAGTTTGAACATTAAACAAAATATTTTTTTGTTTCACACAGTTTGAAACAAATATCAAAACAAATATTTTCGTCAAATATTTCATTAGTCTGAACGTACCTTAAGTAAAACGAATAAAATTTTACTTTAGCAAATAATAAGGCCCTAATCATGTAAAATCCAATGCAACGCCAAAGAATAACATTGAAAGCACAAAAAATGTCATAAATATTTTGTAATTTTTCGTTGCTTTCAACAGAAATTAATGACCGTATTAAAATTTTCAACGTCACAAGCAATGGAGCGCTTGAAATTTTAAAACGCAATATGAATTTCTGTAGGAAGCAACAACAAAATTACAAAATATTTGTGACATTTTTTGTGCTTTCAATGTTATTCTTTGGCGTTGCGTTGTGTTTTGCATGATTAGGGCCTAAATAAATAACATATTCAATTACATAAGTACATAAATATTGCTTTAGCGAAATTTTTCGTTTTGAATAGATGCAATGCAATTTTTTCAGCTTCAAAATTACCTAAATAAATAATTTTAGTAAAAGTTTCTTAAAATCTTAAAATATTTCTGTTCAACTGCTTTTTTCATTAAACTTTTCAAATTAAAAAAACAATTAGATAAATAATAAAATAGCTCTTCCCCCAACAATAAATTTCAGTATTTTTATCAAGAGTTAACCTGGGAATTTAGCACATCAAAACAAAATCTTATAAAAAAAAATTTTTTTTTATATGGCAAATTTAGAAAAAATTTGTATATAGCATTTGGATTTTACTGAAAAATACTTCTGGCAACACTGATAAATATTAAAAAGAGCCTTCTTGGAGTTTTTGCATACTTTTAAATAGTTGCGTGTGTGTCTGTTTGGGCTTGTGTCTATTCTTTATTTTATTTAACTTTATTTTGGCTTCATTTTGACTATTGTGTTTCATTTAGTGTGGGTGGGGTTTCAGGGGGCTGAAAAGAGGTGGCGTAATATGTAGAATGTTTGGTTTTAGTGTTAATTTGGATAAGTAGTATATTTCATTTTAGGTTTTTTTGTACATTTGTTGCTATTTTGTATACATATTTCGAAAAAATTTTCTTGTTGCTGATTATTTTGTCGTTTGATTTATTTTATTTTTTTGTGACTTATTCAAGGATCATTGATTACAAAAATTAGTTTTGTTATATTGTCAATGATTTTATTAGTGTTATAACTAGTTTTATTGGCTGATTTTTTTTTAAGATTTAATATACATATTTAAAAAAAAAAAAAAAAAAAAAAAATCAGCGAGTGTTTAAACGCTGGGTTAGTTGAACCAAACTTAAATTTATATGTAGTTTAAACTCAGCAGTTGTAAATCAGTGTCCCATGTATTTAATGTAGTTTAAAAAGTATCATGTAGCAGCACTACGATAAATGTTGTCAAATTCACATGGTCTGTATTGATAGTTTAAACGCCCCATTTTATGCGTTTTAAGATGGTTAATATGTTTGCTGATTTATAGATTTGTTGGTTAAAACACATTTTTAACCAAAAAGAGAGTATATTGTAACGACTTGATTCGGTAAAACAGACTGAATAAATGACAGCTTATTCGAAAGATGCGGGTTCAAGAATATGGCCGCTATCAACTGTCAAAGTTAGAAAGTACCTTTTGA
The DNA here is from genome assembly GCA_943735925.1 of Pollenia amentaria. Classification (NCBI taxonomy): domain Eukaryota; kingdom Metazoa; phylum Arthropoda; class Insecta; order Diptera; family Polleniidae; genus Pollenia; species Pollenia amentaria. Next base: position 18,607,915 of record OX031010.1, on the reverse strand, counting down.
AATACCTTTTAATATCAAATCAACAAAACTACTGCTAGGTAACAATTCAGCAAGATAAGTTCAAGCTGTCATACGTTTTCTCATTAAATTATTGAGACAGTTTTCTGAATACAATTGCATTTGGCTGCAAAAATATATGTAGATATTATAAAGCTGGCTGAATTCATATTTTTTGTTAATAAATTTTAGCCAATCGCCAAAAAATTCAGCAAAATATAAAAAACAAATTAACATGTTTATAAAAATATATGAATTAAACAAACAAAATTAAAACTTTTTCCACGATATTTCAAATATACTAGAATAATATGCATGAAATTAAAGAAAAATACAACAACACTACAATTCAGGTAGCTGATTTGTATTTTCTTTCATTCCCTTATTTAACTTATGAAAAGTAAATATAAAATGTTGGATCAATGCACCATGTTTAGGACAATTTTTATTCCGTATGTTAATGAACGCTTTAACTGACAGCGAATGCATGAATTACTTCCTTAGTAAGCTAAATTAAGATTTGTAATCTTCTCTTGAAAAAAAAAATTTTAGAAATTATGTAAATGATGTAAATTAACAAAAATGTTTAAAAGACATTTTGTTTTTTTTTAATTTGAATTAGATATTAATTTCATTTCCATACTGATTCCTCTGATCTCTGTCTAACAATTGCATATTTAATTTACATTTATATTGCAAAATATTTTTATCTCCTATCTCAACTAATTTAGTATGCAAAAGTCAATTTAATAATACTTAATTTTAATCAAAAATATTATTACAAGTTAAAAGATATTGCATATTTTAAGGTTTTTTTAAATTTTTTTTTATGATTTTTTTTTCCAAAATGTTCACATTTACTAATCGTAATGATAAATTTAGAAATAATCTTTTTAAAATTTAAATTGCAAAAATATGCTTAATATTACACCCAGCAAAACAAATGATATTATTAACACAACATCCCACCCTAAATCTAACACAAGACCGCAAAGGAGAAAAGTTTCCACTTCTGCCTGGCATCAATAACTTCCTGCATAAATTGTTAATCTTGTGAAGTGCATTAAATTAACAAAACATAGCGTACCTTTAAACACCACTCCGAAACAAGCGAAAGAGGGAGGATGGAAAAGAAATTGAAAGAGAGAGAGAGAGAGTGTATGTGTGTATGGGAGAAGTAAAGTGTGCAAAATATTGTAATCGAATACATTAAAATGACAACGAAAAGGGTCATAAATTTTGGTCAAGTCCATTTGAAACCATTATAATATTAATAAATTCATATATTTTATATTTTTTTTTCTTTTTTGCTCATACACTTATACACAAAATGCAATAATTGTATGTATGTATATAAATCAGTGGTGGGCAACACACATACTACAATATTTACGACTAAATGTTTAAAGCAGAATAAAAATTTGCTTTGAAAAAAACAACAGAATTTATGAATTTGCCCATCACTGTATTAAATAATTAGCAAAAAAAAAAAAAATCTCCTTCTCTCTTATACGTGTCCATGCTACGAAACAACAATTAAGAAATACAATACAAATTATTACAAGATCGATCAAAGAGGACTGTTTGATTGTTTTATGCTGCAGGTTTTATATTTTGTAGTTTTAAAATTTATAGATTTGATTAATAAATATAATAACGAATACTTAAGAGAATAGTGGAAACCCTCTTTGCTGCAAATGGCAATTAAACATATTGAGGGCTTTTATTCAAAATGCTTTATCTTAAATTTTCCCTAGAATAGGTTTTTGTTGTAAACCTAAAATATGATTGTCATATGAAACCAGTGCTGCCATTACTTTATGACCAAAAATGGCTAAATTTACTGGAAAAATGGCTTAAAATGGCTAAAAACTTTCTAACTAACAAACGTCAATGGTTTGTTAAATGTGGCCAAAGCTTTAGAACAATTTTTTTTTTTTCTTTTTTTTTTATAAATAAAATTCCCCAGTGTTGGTTAAGAAAACTGCAATAAATATTTTATATCAATTTACGTGCAAATATATTTATAATACATTTATAAATACATTTTAAAAATACGGATGCAAGTTTATTTTTTATATTTATTCTAATTCCCTGTTTACACAAGTAAAAAATTTATAGAAATTTAAAAATATTATAAACAAAATATGAGTAAATACATGATTTACAGAAGAATAAGAAATATAGAACATAGCAATATGAGATGTGTTGATGCGTTAAATGGTTTATAACATTCTTAATGTGATTATTATAAATTTTTCTTAAATACAGTATATATAGTTAGATGCTTTTTACACTCTTCACCAAAGGTGGGAAAGGGTTTATATACATAACTTCGTCATTCCATTTGCAACTTCTACAATGTTGATCCTAAACCCTATTAAGTGTACATATTGTGTATCCTTATAGGAAGAGAAGTTCAAATCCGGTTGACAGTCTGTCCGTCCGTCTGTTGAAATAAGTTTTCCGAAGACCCCAGATATGATGGGGACCTGGTTGGTATATATTTATAATTGGCTGGTTCATAAATGGCTGAGATATGAGCAATATAATAATTGTACCCGTAAATCGCTTGTTGTTGTTGTTGTTTTAAATTTTTTTTTTTTTTTTTTTTTTTGTATATATGGAGAACGGCAAGAACCAAAGTTTCCAATTTTGGTGCAATCATCTTGGTTATCAATACACAACCTCTTTAAAAAAAATGGGCGTGATTAGAGAAGTGGCGTGGCACTTGCCATACAAACAAATTATAAATTTCTTAATATCTGGAGAACGGAAAGAGAAAAAGTTTCCAAATAAGATACAAGCGTCTTGGTTAACAATACACAACTTCCGACAAAAAGTGGGCGTGGTACAAAATAGATTTATTTATATCTAAAGAACGGTATTTTATAACTTTCTGTTCTTTTCACACCATAAGATTCGGCAAAGCCGAATACAGCCCTCTTACTTTTTGAACATATTTCTAATAATTTTTTGCAAAATTTTGGGTGTAACGGTTATAATTTCATTTCGAATCTTGGTTTTAAGCTCGGAGATACATAATTCATGGCTTTCAAATATCCCTAAAGAACACTGTCAGGACTTCTTAAATCTGGTAAACATGGAGGCCAGTTAAAATCGCTTGTGCGCAAAATAGTGCGTTCGCCGAATATGTCCCTTGCTAAAGCTATTGAGAGACCTGCAGTATATGCTGTGACTCCATCTTGTTGAAACGACGAGGTTGAATTGTTGCCAATAATTGGCCCTACAAATTTTCGAACCTCATCCGACAAAGATTAAAACAAAACTATGGGCCAATCATACTTTTGGACAATACACAGCGCTAAACATTTCACTTAAGTGGGGTTCGCGGATGAATTCCTCTTGATTTTTCCACAGCTCAAATCCTGCAATTTTGCTTGCTAACGTATATCAATTTAATAGAAAATGGACTTTATTGCTCATTCTCAAATTGTGAATTAAAGTCCGGAATTTCCCCTGTTGGTTTGACAGAATAGAATTCAATTGTTTTGGTAAGTTGGTTGTGTATGTAGTTATTTATTAAAGTTACAAAATTTATAAAGAATTCAAACTATGTATAGAGCTCATTCTGTGCCACCCTGTACTTAGAATAAAATCTACTTTAGTTTTACTTCAATTGAATTTTTTTAACTTCTGCAACAGAAATTTTACATTAAAATTGTATATTAAAAACTATTAAATATCTAAAACTTTACACTTCCCTGTTTTTATCAAATACGTATGCAGTAGAATCTCTCATAACCAGACAATAAAGGTGCTCTTGCTATGAGTCCTCCTAAAACAGCTCATTGCTTTTATAAAGGAACGCTTCCGGATCCAGGAAAAAGTGTCCGCCAAAAGCGGGTGTCCGCTTAAGGAAAGTGTATTTTAAGGGAGATTACGCTGTATTTTTAATTGTCTTTTTTGTGCTACCATTATTGTCCGACCGAAGCCGAACTTTGATATATTTTTAAGACCGAACCCGAACTTATGCCGAATTTTTGTTTTTATTTAATAGAAATTTTTTTATGATTTGGCTGCCAGCAAAATGATCCTAAGCAAAATCGCTCAAAGCAATGTGTAAAAATCGCCCAATGTAAACGAAAATGGACCCAAAAAATAAAAATGGAAACTATATTCAAAACTGGTGAAAAGGGGCTAAAAAAAATAATAAAAAATCACTCAATTTTTGTTTTCGATTTTTATATAATAAAGTAGTTTTATTAAACCTTTATTCATATTAAATTCCAAAATCCCGAATCGTTAACTAAAGCTTCTCTGCATAGCCAGCCTATGGCGGTGCGCAAGGATTATTTTGTCTATGGTATAAAAAACACCGGCTTCCCTGACTAAAGCTGATCTGGATAGCCGACCATCGACCAGGTGCAATAGTTTTCTCCTATATGGTATAACACCAATTCATTCGAGGGCTTTTACGACGTCGTATTTTTTTTTTATTCTTCAAAAATCTTTTTCGTTCATACGATGATATTAAGTTGCATATCGTTTTTTATTAACAGTAGTGCCTTGATTATCCCCAATTCTTTTAACCGGCAACATCAATTATCTGGAAAATAAAAATACTTGTTTTGCATCGATTTAAATTTTTTTTTGCAACGATTACCTCTTTTATCCGGCATTACCCCTGTTATCCGAAATTATTAAAAAATTTTTGTTTATTTTTGACCTATCAAAGAAATGTGAATAAACGAAGTAGGAGAATTCCCTCGCAACGTACTGGTAGCATCTTCTGCCAAAATTACTTTTTTCCTCATATGATTTATATATTTACTAAATACGAAAGTCTGTACATAAAATTCTTGAATAATTTTGTTCTTTTATAAATATGCATGTAGATGGAACAATATTCGTTTTTGTTAGATTTCTTGCGAAAACAATACAATAGAGTAATATCTTTTTATTTTCGTTTTTTTTTTCTTTACCCACTTACAACTACATTTAGAGTTGGAAAAAAACCAAACACTTGTAGTCGGGAATGTAAGAAAAGACGAACTCACTGTTTATTGTAGTTGATTTGTTTTAGCTTTGATATCGTTGCAAGTAAAACTTGAGGGTTTGTAGTTCTCAATCGCTTTAAAGTTTTATTTGTATAATATCTTTAGCTTTTCTAAATAAAGTCTTTGGAAAAAGGTTTCCTGAAGATCTGGCCGAAACAACCAGTGACATGCGTATGGGAACTACCTTTTCCCACCAACAATAAATTTCAGTGGGTTTATCAAGGAACGAATTGGGAATTTAGCACATTAAAATTAAATCTTATTAATTCGTTTATAATTTAAAAAAAATCACACAAAAACCTACTCAAAATTTTTACTCAATTAAATGGGCAAAATAGATTTTCCAGAATGCTGCCGGTTGTATGGGACGGATAATCGAAGTCTTATTGTAAAGTGACAAGCAGACCAATTCTTTTTGTTTATTTTCTTTTCTACACCGTTTTCCAACCACCAAAATAAAAAGTCGAAAAAGCGACGTCGTAAAAGTCCCTGTGTGAATTAGCTGCAATAAACACTGGCTTCGCTAACTAAAGCTTCTAAATTCCGTATTTGATATCGTAACTTTTAAATTAAAAATTCGCGATTATTTGAGATTTTAAGATTCAGAATTCTGAAATTCAGTATTTGAAAAAATTCGGGATTTTGACGTTTCGGAATTTTGTTACTATCCCTTCTTTATATACTACTGTTCGGCAGTATTGACTGTAAAAAGCGCTGTCAACCGTTATTTTTTACAATCTCACTAAAGAATTTGCCATGAAAAATCGACCAAAAAATTTTTCAAGAAAAAGGGGGTAAAATTTCTTATGCAAAATAACCCGAATTTATATGGAAAATTTTAAGGCGATTTTTCACACATTGTTCTAGGCCATTTTTCTAAGGGTCATTTTATTGACAGGTAATAAAAACCAAATTAACAAATTCATGGTTAAAAAAGTTTTTGTACCATAATGTGATATACGAGTATGTATATTATTAAAAATCAAGGCTGTGGAGTCGTCAAAAAATAGTTCTTACTTTGACTCAAATCGCTGAAATTTTTTAACTCCGACTCTTACATTAATGTATATGTGACTGTACATGAGATGGGTCCTTATTTGACTTTATTTTTTTTAATGCAGTACCTTTTAAATGGTTAAATACAGCAAGAAATCGATATTTGAAATATTGCATCGCCAATTTTAAAGAAAATTTGAGAACATTTTTTTTGAGTTTGTTATGCCGAAAAATTTTGGAGTCGGACTCGGAATTTTTTGTGAGTACTTCGACACCAACTCCGGTACAAAAACCTCTACCCCGACTCGTCAACTCCAACTCCTTAGCCCTGTTAGAAATAAAGAAGATCTTAGTAAAAGCCAAATAATTTTTAAAGTTGTCCAGCTGCACTAAATAGCTTCTCACTAGAAACGCTCGTCAGTGGTACTTTTTGGCTACTGGCTTATAAAGATGAATATGTACAATATTTATGATTTATTTCTACGATTTTCTGTAATTTTGAGTGTTTCCAAAATAATGAAGTTATCATTAAATAAAAAATTGTTAAGTTATTAGTTTAGAATTTAACCGAACGCTGAACGTAGCATTAAGCCGAATTCAGATACAGAACATTCGGTCGCACTCCAATAAACATTTCTGAAAATTAAAATTTTCTTTTACGCGATAGTTTTATTAAATTGACTTTTTATATTTTCCCCTAAATTATGCTATGAATATTGTAAAACAACATCAACAAACTGTAATAAATCTAGTTAACAACAAAAATGTTGAATATTTAATGCATTTAAGGAAAAGAAATATTTTATACATAAATGTTTGTAGAAAAGCAAATACACATTATTTGTTTTCATTTTATATACATATGTATGTATGTATGTATGTTTATATGAATTACATATATAAAAATTTACACATGTAAAAATACACGTAATATTCATGTGAATTTTTGATTGCTATTGCACAGTGTTGCCAAGTCAGTATATTGTTTTAACTTTCGTGTCTAGATTAAGACATTTAAGGCAGTTTCAGAGTATAATATTTTGTATTATGTTATGCAGTATTACCAATCTAGCCTTTTAGTGACCGATTTAGCCATGAAAAAATTAACTAACTGCCCGTTTGTAGAACGCGAGCGTAAAAGTGACTCGTTTAACTTACAATTAAAACAAAAACAAATTTTGAAATTTTGTTTTAAATGTAAGTTAAGCGAGTCACTTTTGCGTTAAACAAAAATTGTAATTATATTTATTGATTTTTCTCCTGAAACGGTGTTCACTATTCAGATTTTTTTAGCAATGAAAAATACAAAAATAATATTTCATCACAAATTGACCACATATTTAAAACTTTCTTTCACTGTCAAAATTTTTAATGTAAGGTTTTTTCGATTGTTTAAAATACACATATTAAATATTCTTAATAAATATAGAGATGAGCTCTTTTCGAAATTCATTTCAAGACCTCCAAAAAGGGCAAAAAACTCCATTTCTAAAAATTTGTACCTGTACCATTTTCGAAATTCACGATTCAATAATAATGTATATAAAATAAATTTTAAAAAAACATATACGATTAATGAAACTTTTTTTAAATTACAAAGCATGTGTACGATATAAACTTAATACAACTTAATACATACTGCCAGTTCACTGATTTCGAACGTTAACATTCGCATAGAAAACTACATTTAAGAGCAAAAAATTTTAAAATTTGTTTTAGTTTTATATGTTATTTTTATGCGAACGTTAACGTTCAAAATCGTTGAACAGGCAGATAGTAGCAGATAGTTAGCGGACACTTGCCTTAAACGGACACTGTTGCCATGACCCGACATCGTTTCATAAAAAAAGCATTGAGATTTTGAGAGGAGATCCTGTTTGTGCGGACACATTTCAGTGGCCCCTAAGTGTACGTTCATAAGAGATTCCACTGTTGTACTATTCGGTGTAAAATCTATATTTTAAAGCTCTTGAACAAAGTAAAAGTAAAGCATTTTGTTTCCAATCAAACTCTTTCGTTTACATACTTTACTATTTAGTTAATTACTTTGTAGCACAAAATCATGAAAATTAAATTAAAAAATGCTATAAAAAGTGAAAGAGAAAAGGCCATATTTTATAACTTTTATTGCTGTAAAAAAGTCAATTAAGTTAATTTAAAATATAACATTTGCTAAGAAAAATTTAAACTATTTTTAAATTATAGTTTTACTATAAAAATATGTTTAATTAGGTAATTTCAAAAAGTAATAGGACCTGTTCAAATAATTAGTGAGGGTCTTTTAAATTAAGTGGCAAATGTAATTTTTTTTTTAAATAAATAAATTTACGAAAAAAACGTCTGGAAATAGATTTTTCAATTTTAAGATCCGAATAGGGTAAATCAGAATTAAATTTTTTAATATATATTACAGTAAAAATCTATTTGAAATGAGATATTTTAATTTGATTTTACTGTTTTTTATTTCAAATTAATTTCAGAAAAGTTCTTTTTTAAAAGAGAAATTTTGAAAACACCAATTAAAATTGGGAATTTAACAAAAAAAAATTTAAAATTTTATAAATGAAATTTAATAAATAAATGGCATAAGCTGCGCGGCATTTGCTGTGTGGCACAAATCGTCGTCCTGTTGAAACCACATATCGTTGGTGTCCAAATCATCCAGGTCAGGTCAAAAGAACTTGGCAATCTCTGTTGACGGTAGCGGCCTGAATAAAGAAAAATGGAACGATGATTTCGGGATCCATTGCTCTTGGATCTCATGTCGATTTGTATCTTCCTAAATTCGACAATTTAGGGCCTGATTACTGAAGATTAAAATTTGATCATATGCACGTGTTGTTTAACGCTCTATCCGTCCATCGTGATTAAACAAAAAAAGACTGAAAAATGACACCGAATTCGAAAAATTAAGCCTCATTGATATCATCGCTATAAACTGTCAAAGTTTGAAGCAGTGTTGCCAGAAGTGCAGATTTTTCTGCATTTTGCAGACTTTATGCCTCTAACATATAAAAATGCAGATTTGAAAATTTTTGACCGAAAAATGTAGATTTTTTAAAATAATAATAAAACCATCTAAACACTGCAAATAAAATGTATTTATAACTTTTTATGTACATTCTGGCTATAATTAATTATATAAATAGATACCGTTCGGTGAAGGGTATAAATAGCGAAAACACCATGAATATAGCGAAACCCCCGGATTTTTCCAACTGCAGGTTAAGATATCTCAGAGATTGAACAATATATAACAAAGGTTAAACAATTATTTTAAAGATAACACTGTACAACAATTTCAAACTTTTTCCAAAACTACTAGGTTCTGACAACGGATTCTGGTAGAAGAGGCCAAAAAAAATACGTGTGTCGGCGTTTTGAAAGATCACATCGCAATATTATTTTATAGGCGGTTAAAGGTTCCCAGCCCTGGCTTGTTTTTGCAGATATCGGTATATAAAACTATCTTTTCTTTACATCTGAGGTGTAGGGTATGTTCAGCAACATTGTTGAAAATGTTATGGCATATTTGTGGAACATATTAACCCTCTAAGTCCCCCTCATAGCGGCATTTTTTAACAAATTTTCTAACAAATCGTAAAAAACACCCCGAAAAAGGGGAGGGCGCGGATGAAATGTTCTACAAAAATGTAATTATATATGTCTGAACACACCAAAGCCCAAAACTTAACACAAAAACCAAGAACCAGTCAAATTCAAGATTGCCCATTTAAGATTTTAGAGTCGGTTTAAGTTTCCCAGCTTTGGCCTGTTCTTGCTGTTTCGTGTTGAACTATGCAATTGGTTATTGGTATTTCGAATATGGCGAAAAACAGGTTTTTTTCACTTTAAGCTTATATATTTCCAAAATCTGATGTAATGGAGAAATTCTGACTACAAACTCGGATTCAAGGCAACTCAACCCCTAAGAAAAGCATACTGCCAGGTATAGTCGGAAAGATTCGACTTTTTCCAAGTTTTTAAGGCCTGTGTATTTTGTGTCATATGTTTCTTATAGTTTCTGCTTTATTTAAATACATTTTAAATAAATTTTGCCAAGAAATTAAATATAAATTTATATAAAGCAGCTGAAAAACGACAATGTATTGCATATTTTAGGGCTTCGCAGTATTGATTATTTCAATAATCTACATTTAGGCTAGTTACACAATATTCATTTATTACATTAAACTCAAAATTATCATCTTACGTTAGTTGTAAATTTAATTACAAATCATTAAATTTCTATGAATAATTATTTAAGAATTATTATTTAATTAATATTCTAAGACCTAAAGACAACAGCAACTTATTTGCAATATTGTATTGTATTATTTGACATATTTATGGGTTTTTGCTTATATTTTATGTACATATGTTACTAAATCAAAATCACTATTACAATAACGAAAAGAAGAATAAGAAAGAAACATTAAGGAAACATATTAAAAAAAAGTTAATTAACAACAAACTCATACAAACAAACAAATGCATTTTTTTTAATTAAAACAGATATTAAAGGCAAAAATCATATAAATTGTAAGAGATAATGATGATTAATCACTGATTCTTGATTTGTTTTTATATATATTTTCTTTTTTTTTAATAAAATTACTCTTGTTATTGTCTAGATTCTAATACGTTGTGTAAAAAAGTAATAAAAAAAAACAAGAAAAAAAATCAATTTATATATTTAATTTTTTTATAAAACACAAGTTATATATATCTATATATAAACTCTTAAACACTAACTCATACACATAAAACATTATTTTTCGTTATAAATATTATGATAAGCAAACACCCATGAAATAGGTCAAATGTCAGGGGTAAAATTTCCGTGATAATTTAATTTTAAAAAAAATCTATAGAGAGAAAAAATAAGAACACATACATTTATACGAAAAAAAATAGCTTAAAATTACTGGAAAATTATTTGAATCTGTATGTGAATATTCGCACACACATACACAAAAATCCCTAAAGTAGGCATTAAATTTTGTTTATTAAGCGTATTGGCCTTAATTTATGTATGAGTTTTTGCTTTAGTGAAAATTTGAAATTTATTTCTCAACGAAATGTTAGTATACGTGATTATAAAGTGTATAAATTTCCAATTATAGCTATGAGGGCAATTTTGAATAGGTTTTAGAGTTTTCTTCTTCTTTAAAATTAACTGACAATTTTGGGAAACTTTATTAAATTTTTATTAGATAAATTATTTTGTGATTCAAAAAAAAACCAGTAAGATCGCTATATTTGGCTATGTCGAATCTTTTATATCCTTCACCTTGGTGCATTAAAAACAGAAAGTTATATGAATACCGTTCTTAAAATATAAATAAATCTTTTTGGTGTCACGCCCACTACTCCTATCCCGCCTATATTTTGTAGAATGTTGTGTATTGATAATCAAGTTGCTTGTACCTTATTTGGAAACCTTGGGTCTTGCCGTTCTCCAGATATATAGAAATCTATAATGTCTTTGTACCGAAGGTGACACGCCCACTTCTCTAAGCGCGCTCATTTTTTAAGAGGGGTTGAGTATTTATAACCCAGCTTTGTGTACTAAATTTGTAACAATTTTGTCTTACCGATTTTAGATATAAATAAATCTATTTTGTGCAACGCCCACTTCTCCAAGGCCGCCCATATTGTTGTGGATGTTGTGTAATGATAACCAAGTTGTTTTTGCATAATTTGGAAACTTTTTCTCGGTGATTGGTATAAAAAACAGCAACAACATGGTTTTTTTTGAAAAATATATGAAGTCGTTGGCTTTTGCGCATAAATCAGCCATTTATGAGCCGATTCTTGTGACATAAATGTATAACTACCTGGTCCCCATCATATCAGCGACCTTCGGAAACCCCATTTCAACGGACACACGGACAAGTGGACATCGTTAAATAAACTTCAATCCTCATGAGGACCTAGAATATATACTTTATATGGTATAAGATCAATATTGCAAACGGAATGGCAAACTTATATATACACCTTTTACTTCGGTGAAGGGTATAAAAAAAGTTAAGAATATTTTTTTTTATTATTATCCCCGTTGCCTTTAATCAAAAGTTATTGGATGTTTTTATCTAAAGGAAACTTTAAAAAAATCAAAAGAGTTGAAATTCAAAAGAACGTTACAAAAGTATCATCCAAGGCGAATTCATGTATACGGTGGTGGCAATTCTACAACAAGTAAAACGCCAAAAACACAACATTGTATTTTATTTGTTGCTTTCGCTCGTGGATAGTCAAAAAAACAAACAACTTTTAACAATTCTCTTTCTCTCTATGTAAGAAAAAAAGTAGTTCAGTTGTGTTTTCAACGCCACCTGAAAAGTGAATTTGCCTTGGTATCATATACAACTGATTCTTTTTTTATCATGACCTCTACTTTATTGTTTGAGCGAACAACATGAGCTACAATCTTTGTAGCCCAAGGGCGAAGAAAGGCATCCGTTAAAGTCATGTCAGTTCCTCTCAGCAAAACGTCAATGAAAATCTTAAAAATTAACCATTATCGATCAATATAGCAAATAGAACGCAAATGGTAATTGCGGTGAAGATTTTTGGAAAGAAAAACAATGTCTTATATATTGATATTGGCCCCTATTATGACTTACAATCGGCAACCAGTTTTCGCTGGTTATCTAACATCGACCAGCGAATGTAGGATTTGTATTATAGGTTGACAGCAATGTCGAAAATTTCATAGAAGCCTTGAATCTTTTACCGAAAACAATTTTGTTTTCGACCGTGCAAATAAATTTGAAAAACTTATTGAAAATATAAGAAACCGAGCAACAGTAACATAGACCTTTAGCCCGTTGTAGGGAAATAGATCAGAGTCTCTAGTGGGAATCGAACCCACAACCCTCGGCCTTATATACCAGCTCACTAACAACTAGCCTGCAGCTGAAAGATATGTTCTACTGTGAACCAGAAACCAAAACACACTCTGGTGCACACTCTTTAAGTCTTAGCCGTCAAGTCTTGAGTATTTAGGAGAGAGAGAGGAAAATACATTGCATTCTCTTTTGCCTTCTCTCCTAAAAGCTCAAGATTTGGCTAATACTTGAGCAGTGTGAACCACCACAAATTAGTTATATCAGCTATTTCGACTTCAGTCGAAATTAATTTCAGTTCATAATAGGCACAATAAAGTCAGTTTTTTTATATTTAGAATCGAATTGGAAATCGTTAAATTTTTAATGATTAGTATTCATACAAATAAAACAACCTAAATTTGCTTTCACTGCATTTTATTCCTCATAAATGTTAAGAAAGAATTGGTATAATAAAATAATAGATGGTATATTCTAGATCGCCTTTCGAAAATCAATTTAAGGGGAAAGCATTTTTCATATTAAAAAAAATTTGATATTTAATTAAAAAAAACATTTTCTGTATTTTCTTTTGTAAATTACCTGAAAATTTGTCAGGGACAATAAGGGGTCTGCGGGCTTATATTTGGGAACTGCTGGGTTAGAGGGATTCTTTGAAATTAATTTTTTAATGCCCACAAGTTTAATTTTATTTCCGAATCTTTAATTTCATTAATTATGTTTTATTTATGATTCTTAGAGAAGGAAATGGGAGAAATAATTCTTGGTAGAGCGCAGTATAATATTCGAAATTGTTTTTCGCTTTAAATTATTTGTTTTCTGGTTATTACGAAATACTTTTATATGGCATGAAATTTTTTCAAAATATTTCGTATCTGTAAAGAAACAAATATTTTAAAATTTTATTTCTATAAATTTCAATGTCAGAATTCACAAAGATATTTTATATATACATATGCAAAAAAAAGTGTACAAAATAAAATGTATTTTCTTTAAAAATTTTAAATAAAGAAAAACGTTTGTTAAATTTAATAAAGTTTTAAGTATATTCGCTTTCTTTTAAGTATTGTATTCATAATTGCCTTAATTTTCAATTAAATGAATACATATATTTTTATAATTAACAAACTTTTTTAAATGTATGCTCAATTTAAATCCATTTACATTGACCCCTAAAAGTATACATTATTGTATTTCAAGCAAAGTTTCTTTATTAATAAAACTAAATCTATATAGCAAATTATAATCCTATTATTAAAAAACTATTTACGTTTCGTCCGAAAAATTGAACAAATCTTTTTCATTTTACTCTACACAAACATACAAACACTAACACGAAACTAAAACAAAGTACGTGTATTAACTTTTTTTTTTTTATTTCATTTGAATTAGATTAACTTAAAGAAAAATTTTTAAAATTTATATATTAACATGACTGCCATTTCTCTATTTTCGTGCTCTTCTACTATTTTCTCTGCTCATGGTGGGTTTTTTATTTCCGTTTCTTTTTTTTACAACACCAACAACAAAAACAGCAAGAGCTAAACAACAAAAACAAAAATTTTCCAATTATTTTAAGTGGTTTGTATTCTGTTGTATTTGTTTTCAACTGCGAAAGCTTTTTCCTTTTCCTTCCCATCTATCTAAAGAGTCAGTGAGTGTCAAAGCACCACATTCATATATACCACCCTCCAACCTTTTACCCCCGTACAAATTTGCTAGAACTTTACTAGGAGAAGTAAACATAAGGAGGGAATAAACAACAGAAAAAAAGGTTAAAAGCTTAACTTGTAAAAGCCGTTCGTTCTAACTACCTTCATTCTAAGATTTTCTTAAGGGTTCTCTTTCAATATACATAATTTGAAATTATTTTCTTTCTGGTCTTGGCTGAATAAAGTTTAGCATAAATTATATATTCCAAAAAATTGATATATGATTTTATTAGATATGATTGTATTTTATTATATAAAATATAAATATTTCTATTAAGTACATCCTAAAAGTATGCAAACTTATTTGTTAATGGATGTATGTTTTAATGTCTATGTGCAGGCTTATGTTAGTGAATGGATGGTGAAGTGTTGTGAATGTGCCATATAGAATAAGTAAAATACTAAGCTTTTTATTATTAATATTATTAATCTGTATTTTATACAAACATTAAAAACTTAATGGGATTGTTTACAGAAAAACGGATTTTCTTTATTGGAGATAAATTTAGAGACTTAAATTTACATAACTTGACAAGAAATCTTTTTGATTTATTAATGAATAACCCCTTTTTATATCAATGCATTAATAAATTGTAAAATATTTTAAAAATGGCGGTATTGATTAATATAACGCAATAGTTTGATGGGATGGTTTTTAGTATGCCACTACAACTGATGGTTTATTACGACTTTTTTGGGTTAGGGAAACAGTCATGATTTTGAATTTTTATAAGAGAGGGGTATAAAACGGGCTTGTTTTACACTCTTCTATAATCCCAAACGTGTGCTATAGTATTAACTATACCATTTTGCAAATACTACGATGCAAGACCATTTGCACAAGATTGTGAAGTGGGCTAGTAAATTTTGGACCCGCCACTAAACAATTTATGGTAATATTAATCTTATAGATAGTGCGGCACAGAATGAGCCAAATAAGGAGTCGCAGAACAAAACTTGCCTTTTTGACTAATTCAAAATGTTGGTAAATCCAAAATTATTTTTTCACCCGATTGATTTATAGCATGAGCCCAGCAAATATAATAAGTTCCTTCCTTATCGTAAACTGCATCAGACCACAAAAAGTTGCAACAATAAATGTTAAGGATGTATTAAATTAAAGGACTTTAAATTTGAAAACAGCATGTTTTGTAAAAATAAAAGTTAAAAAAAGTACGTTTTGTAAAAATTAAAAAAAGAATGTTTTGGCACTCAGAACGTTTTGGTACACAGGAAAAATTATTTAATTTCTCCAATCACCAAATTTGTTCCAAATTCATAATATCAAGCAAACAAGTTGTTGATTTTGCACCTATTACCAAAATGATTATATTGATTACTAAAAATTTTGAAAAAATATTTTCAATAAATGATATTTTTAATTTTAATTAAAAAAGTGATCAAAAATCTTTGCCATTTCAAACAATGTGTTTATTTATTTAAATAAATATTGACAATTCCCAACAACAATTCTACATGTTTAAATTATTTAATTTTAAACGAAAAAAGTCAATAAAGATTTTTTGTTATTTAATTAAAATTTTAATTGAAAATTTATTTCAAAACAACTAATATGTTAATTAAATCAAAATTAAATTTGTAATTTTCTTTTAACAAAAAAAATAATTGATTTAATTATCACATTAATTAAATTTAAATACTTTTTAAACCATTTTTTTAATTGATAAAACACTTTTTTCTGTGTATGCATATCACAATGTTCTCTTTTACATTATACCCTCCCAACAATAGTGGCTAGCGTATTATGCGTTTGTGCTGATGTTTGTAACACCTTAAAATATTAGTCCTAGGCCCAAAAAGCACATTTTGCTCTACGTAAAGTTTTAAGTAAGATCTAATTTTTCTATAAGAGGACAAAAATTACGCAAATAAGATTTTTTTTCAATAGGACTTAACCAAATTAATGCAGACACAAAAAAATCGTTTTCGAAAAAAATACAAAAAGGCAAGTTTTGTTCTGCGACTCCTCAAATGGTTTATAATGTTTTTATTTTGCGATTATTATTCTTTTTTTTTATTTTTTCAATTAGCTTTGAAAAATGATATTCTATAAGTTACGTCCATTTTCTGCTTAGCACATAAGTGATATTTTTAACAGATTTTCCATAACTTTTCGTAAAATATCGGGTGTAACTATTTGTGTGCGATTGTATAGATATGTATAATAAATTCCTTAAGTCTTCTTTACAAAATGCTGAAAAAACAAATACAGAAAAAAATCTTAAACAAATTATAAAGAGTTTAAACCATATAGCTCATTCTGCGCCACCCTGTATGAAGGGTATTTTGAACCCTGATATTTTGATTTCAATGAGTTGATGGTTGCTATTGCCGTATGGCACGTAGCGCCATTATGTTGAAATCACATTTCGGCCCGATTAATGTCGTCTATATTTTTAAACAAAAAATAATTAGTCAAGGTGCAGTTACGATCTGCATTGACCATAACAGGAGCTCCGGCTAAATTTTAGCCGCAAACGTGTAAAATACACTAAACAGGCCATTTTTCTGGATGTAACGGAGTCTGTTGTAGATTAGTCTCACTCCATATGCGGCAGTTTTGTTTATTAAAAAACTCGTTATTTTAAATTAGCCTCATCGCTGAACACAATTTTTCGGTAAAACATCGATGGCTGATTTTTTAAAGTTAGGCCCCTATTACGGTTTACAACTCAACTCAGTTGAGTTGTAATTTTTTAATTTTTGTATTATGGTTCACATTGCGGCGAATGGTATATATTGCGGCGAATGGTATATATTGCGGCGAACAAAAAGATCCAAAAATTACAACTCATCACAACCAGTTGCTTAATTACAACTCAACTGAGTTGAGTTGTAAACCGTAATAGGGGCCTTAATCTGGAAATTCTGGTAGCGTTATTTAAGCGTGAAAAGAGTGTTATAATCATAAATTTCAAAAAGAATGCGCAGTTTGACAGTTAACCTTCTTGTAAGTTCTTTCGGGCATAAGAAACACTCTTTATATATTGAACAAAAAACGATAAATTTGCAATAATAACGAAATATTTGGGTAATAATTTATTTTTCTTCTGTACTTTTGTTTATTTTTAAGAGACCTTTCTCATAATTATCTGCAAACTTTATCCAAAATGTAAAGAAACAGCACTATTATAGACGTATAAGGTTTAGTAGCGCCAAAAAAAAAATTGATGTACACATCCCAAAATAAAATTTTTATTTAAGAAAAATTCAAAACAAATTTTTAAAAAAAAAAACTTGAAAGGGGTGTCCCATAATTAGCGAAATATTTTCATTAAATAATAAAGACTTGAAATTGTTATTTTTTTATGAATCCATAAACTAAATTTGGGACAATTTTTTAAATAAAACTTTGTTTTCAATACGTTAATATTAAATTTTACTTAAAAAAATCTTAACTTAAAAGATTTTTCTTATGTCATGTGTAAAAACTTTGATTACTAAATGATTATAAAAAAATTAAAATATTTGTTTAATGTTTAATTGAGTTTAATAACAAAATTAATGCAGACAAGTATGAAACAGCAATAAATAAAATTTTTGTTTAATATTATTGCCTACTTTAGGGATCAAACAGCAAATACCTAGTTAAGCTATTATAATAACATATTTATGAAAAAAATAAAAGCAAATAAATGTTGAGACTTTAAAAAAAATTTCATAATTATAATATATCGCACATTTGCTGCAACGTCGTCATAACTCAAAAATATATGTTTCGAAACAAACTAAACACGTTTGTTTTTTTGATTTTCTTGCACCGTCTAGAAAAAACAACGACAAATTCTCTTCAAACGGGGAAAATATGAAAGATATAAAAATGAATTGTATACACAATTGGGTGATTCACAAGGATAGCACACCTAGTCATATCGTCATAAGGCCCTAAATAATATTTTACAATCGTTTAAATAAATGAAAATATTTTTGTGTTTCAAACAAAATAAAAATTTTAATGCTGTGATCATTGATTCGTCATAACTGTACAGTAGAAATCTTAATTATAAGCGGTTGCCCACAGCAGACATATGACTTTACAACTTTATAACTACCTTGTGAATCACCCAAATATAAAGAAAAACAAAGCAATCAATTCGGCATCACTAACTCTAAAATTTAATTTTTTGAATTATAACAACGTTGCAGTAAATGAACGATATTTAATTGACAAAAAATAATAGTTTTTTGGA
Organism: Pollenia amentaria; assembly: GCA_943735925.1. Classification (NCBI taxonomy): domain Eukaryota; kingdom Metazoa; phylum Arthropoda; class Insecta; order Diptera; family Polleniidae; genus Pollenia; species Pollenia amentaria. The sequence goes on along the minus strand of OX031010.1, from coordinate 18,589,124 downwards.
AATAACTAGAAAAACAATTCAATGAAAAACATGTAGAAAAAAAAACTTATCAAAGAATTTAAATTTTCCCAAACAAATTATTTCGATTGATTTCATCATCAATTGAATATTAAATAATTTTTTTAGTTTACGTATTATTTTACGTATTAAAAAAAAATTATTTTATTAAATAAACTCTTAACCCAGTATTCATAAACGATTGTTAAATATAACAAACGCTTATTAAGGAACCTTTTCATACAAAATTTGTTTTGAAAACTTTTATTAAATTAAAAAATTTAAATGAATGTTGGCTTTAGTATATGCTAAAATTAAGCATCACACATTGTTTAAATCAGCTTGAAAGTGAGCAAAAAAAAAATCCCATAAAACAGCAGAAATTGCGTATGTTATACAAATATATTTTCCTCTAAATTATCTTAGAATATGTATTGGTTTCGTTGTTTTTTTATTCGAATATTTGCACAAAAAGTGGTGCCTATTGTATAGGGGTTTTAAATTTTTTTTTTTATTGCTTTTCTTGCGCTATGTGCTAAACATGAGTGCGTGCTCATAAATCTTTCTCTCACTTTGAAGGTTCTTGCATTTAATTTTTTTAATGTAGCATAAAACAGGGATGGAAAGTTTAAGGCTCTAATCATGTAAAGAATAAAATTGGAAGCACAAACAATGTCATAAATATTTTGTAATAATGTTGTTGCTTTCTACAGAAATTCATGTAGCGTTTTAAAATTTTCGAAACAACAAGCAATGAAGCGCTTGAAATTTAAAAAAGCAAAGTGAATTTCTGGAGAAAGCAACAACAAAATCACAAAATATTTATGACATTGTTTTTGCTTTCAATATAATTCTTTGGCGTTGCGTTTCGTTTTGCATGATTAGGGCCCAAATGTAACCTCATTTTGGGGAATAGGAGCACTAAACAATTCCATTACATGAAAAAATTTAAAATTCTAAAGCCTATAGTACACGGGATGTAAAAAGACACATGCGCATGTAGTTCTGACGTAATTTTGACGTCAATGCAAAGCCACAATAAACATTGTGTGTTGTGTGATGACGTCAAAATGACGTCAGAACCACATGCGCATGTGTCTTTTTACATCCCGTGTACTATAGGCTTAACACAATTACATATCGCTCATATGTTGCGACGTCGTCATAACTCAAAAAATAAAATTTTGGAGTTAGTGACGCAGAATTGTTCGCTGTATTTTTCTTTATATTAGAGTAATTAACGTCACGTTTGAAGAGAATGTGTCGGTTTTTTTTCTAAGCGGTGCAAGCGAATCAAAAACTTTAAACGCGTTTATTTCTTAATTTTTTTTTTTTTTAGTTAAGACGACGTTACAACAAATACTGCGAATCAAGTTTTCGAAATAATTTCCTTGATATTAACCATATTATTTTTGGAAAATGCATACAAGTTTTATAATACTTATACGTATTTTGTGCTCTTGCTTCAAATGTGTCATGGGACACCTTAAAGGTGTTGAGTGGCATACGCCTACCTTTTAGCTAGACAGGTGATCTAGAAAGTCTCAGTTAACCATTTCGTTAAGCTTTTTTTTTTTTGACTATTGTTGCATTATTAAGAGGATTAACCTGCCAAAGTAGCGATATGTATCCTTTTAAGTCCAGACGTTATCAACTTCACTTGAATGCGAGTCAAAGTGCTCCTTCGAAGCACTTGGCATTGTAAAAAAGTGCTTTAAGAAATTCAATATATCGTCAATTTCATTTTATTAAATCAGTAATGTCGGTCTTGCCACAATTTAATCTTTAAAGCCTTGTCATTTATAATTCTAAAATAATTTTAAAATATGCTCTTTAATTATTTTTGTATTAAACAATACTTGTTGTGTGAGGTATTTTCTCTTTTATAAAGTACTAAAAACGGTACAATAGTACAAAGTTTTCCATGTCTGGCATAGAATGAAAAACGATAAATTTTAATATTTCTTTTTTAAGCGCAAAGGCGAGGCAAAGGGTTTATTTGGGTTGTAAACCAATTTTAATAGAAAATTCGTTTCGTAAACCTCTTATAAAAACGAATTTTTTTTTTTATGTGAAAGAATCCTTACATATTTTTAGTCAAAATTTATAAAGTTTTATTTCAGGTTAATAAAACAAATTTTCTATGAAAATACTTAAATTTTTCAAATTTAACTGAAAAGACAAATTGTTGCTTCATTGTACTTTTTGTGCCACTTTTTTTTATTCAATCGTCTCTACACCCTTCTCCATTACTCTTCTGTTTCATGAAATTTTTCTGTGTGACATGTATTAAAGTGTGAAGAAGTCCTAAATGTTGTGCTTTACCTTCTTTCGAACCATGTTCTATTATTATCACTATAGTATTTTTACACATTAAACTACACTAAGGGCGGGTTTTTGAGTTGTGGATTAAGTTTAAACCTAGTTTAACGTACTCTAAAACTCGGATTTTTCCGGCGAAATGTGATTTTTTTTATTATTTTATTTAAGACCAACATTTAAAGCAAAACTAAGCAGTTCCGTCAAAATTTTGTATACCAACTTGGTAATGGCGGAACAAATCTGTTTTTAGAATAACTTAACCTAGTTTAACTGAGATCTTAAAAACCCAGCCTAAGAGCTCAATTATTTAAATACGATAGTTAGTTAGTAAATCTTTGAAATTTTGCTACAACCGATTAAAATATTTTAATATTTTTCTTTATATTTATTTAAGATCCTGAAGATGTTTCCCGTAGGGTTACGAAATATTGAATATTTAAATAAATAAATAAAATTTATTAAAAAAACTAAGGCCTTGAGCTTAATTATTCGTTTACTTATTGAATATTTCAAATGTTTTCATATCTTCAAGTTTCTCTCAATTAATTCGATTACGCATTTTTGTGTATATTTAAAGGTCTCTGCTGGACAACATTTACATCTCAGTGGTGATATGAAAAGTAATGTGTCGGTGGCAGCTCAACAGGGAGTGTTCTTTAATCAACAACAACAACAGCAGCAGCAACAGCAACAAAATACTCAAAATTCTCAACAGCCACAGGGTGGCAACAATAATAACCCCAATAACCCACAGCAACAGCAGCAGCAACAACCAAATCAAAATATAAATAACAATAATGGTAAGTAAATAAATATTTAATTAAAATATTTACATTTTTATGCCTATACTACATAAATATCTACGAAAACTATATTTGTAATTCTTGAACTTATTAAAGGTGCTTCCGATGGTGGTTTTACCATGTCACAAACTCAGTCCATGAATTTTTCACAACAGCAGCAACAACAGAATCCTGGCACCGCACAACAACAAGTACCACCAAATATGAGACAAAGACAAAATCCAAACCAAAATCCCTCTGGCTCGGCGGCTGGTAATAATGGTCCCAATGGTCCTAACAACACACAAAACAGTGGCCCCAATACAGTACCAAACAATGGTGGTCTTATGGGCAATCAACAGGTGCCAGGTGGTCCTAATCCCTCTGGTCCTATGAATCCTATGGCTGGTCCGGGAGGTCCAAATGTAACTGGTCCTAATGTACCCGGTATGGGTGGTCCTAATGTACCCGGCATGGGTGGCATGGGCCCAGGTATGGGTGGTAATCCCAATCAAATGATGTCCGCGGCTAATATGAATCCTAATGGTCCTTCTGGTCCCAATCCTGGCATGATGATGGGTGGTCCTGGTGGACCGAATGGTCCTCCAATGAATATAAGTCAAGCTAAATTCCTGCAACAACAGCAAATGATGCGTGCCCAAGCAATGCAACAGCATGGTATGGCAGGCTCACGACCGCCGCCACCCGAATATAAGGCCACACAAGCTCAACTGATGCAGGCACAAATGATGCAACAAACAGTAGGCGGAGGCGGACGTTTTCCAAATGCTGCTGCCCAGGCGGCTGCTATGCGTAGGATGACTCAACAGCCAATACCACCATCGGGTAAGTTAAAAAAGGAAATTTATTTTTTTTTTTAATAATCAAATTACTATTTCTTGAATTAGGTCCTATGATGCGTCCGCAACATTCTATGTATATGCAGCATTCCGCAGCAGGTGGTCCCCGTTCTGCTATGGGTCCCTATGGTGGTCCAATGGGGCCAGGTGGTCCTCAACGACCGCCGAATGTTCAAGTTGCTCCCGATGGCATGCCGATTGGTTCCCAACAAGAATGGCGTCATATGATGATGCAGCAACAGCAAATGGGTTTTGCCGGTGGGCCTGGACCGGGTGGCCCTATGAGACAAAGTGCAGGAGGTTTCAGTAGCGGTGAGTGAGATAGAGAAATATGTTGATAAATTCAAAAATGGGAATAGTATAAATGCATACTGCAGTTATTTTAAGTCATTGGAATTATGTAGGTAACTGTAACGGAATTCACGGTTTGCTATTGTAGACCTTGTACAACTTGAAGGCTTGTTAAATCTAGATTTAAAACACGACAACAAAATGCATACAATTTAAAGTTAAGTATTATAGATGGCGTAAACATAGTAAATTAAAATTTATACATTTTCTTGTTTTAAATCAAGATTTACCAAACCTACAAGATGTACAAGGTATACAATAGCAAACCTTGGATTTCGCTTATATGTGTTTAGTGGATTGTAAAAAAATGTAATCGATTTTTTGTTCTAATTCATATATTCATCTAAATACGTTTTTTTATTTTTCAGGTTTTATGGGCAATCCTAATGGACCTATGCCAAATGGACCGAACGTTTCGGGTGCAGGAGGCATGGGAGGTCCCAATCCTGGCATGCAGTTAACACCAGCCCAAATGCAGCAGCAAATGATGCGTCAACAACAGTTGCAATCACAACAAATGATGGGAGGACCTAATGGTCCAAATCCCAATGCCATGCAAATGCAACAAATGATGCAACAACAAAGCCTACAGCAACAAGCAGGACCACAAGGTCCCGGTGGTCCCAATAGCATGATGACGCAAATGCAAATGGCCAGCATGCATATGTCACAAACTCAACAACAAATCACAATGCAACAGCAGCAACAATTCGTACAACAAACTACCACCACCACTCATCAACAGCAACAAATGTTACAGATGTCACATGGTCCCGGTAACGCAAGCGGCGGTCCTGGCTCAGGACCCAATGGTCCCGTGCCGGTAGGCAATAATAATGCTCTTGTGTCCTCCTCTGTATCTGTGGCATCGGCCTCTGTTGTGGCCACATCTAGCTCAGCTAACAATAGCATTAATCAAACCATCAATTCGGTGGTTGGCAACTCGAATGATTTATGTCTCGAATTTTTAGATAATTTACCAGTCGACGGTGGTAACTTTTCAACACAAGATCTAATCAATTCTTTGGATAATGATAATTTCAATATACAAGATATTTTGCAATAAACACATTACACTGGTCGTAAAAAGTAATTTGTTTTTACATATTCGAATATCAAAAAGTATTGAAATTAATATAAAAAAAATTTTATTGTTGCTTTGTTGTTGATATTAATTGAAACTTATATTACTTAAAGGATATAAGATTTCACTGACAGTATTTTCTTGAAATTTTTTACATTTTTTACAGTGTATTTACATAAATGTTTTAATAACATTTAAGAAAATATTGTTAGTTTGAATTAGTTACTTTTTTGTTTGTAAATTTCAATTATTACTGTTGAGTTATTTAAAAAAAAAACAAGAAAAAACATATTATTAATTATTAAACTTTACCAAAAGTTTATTTGGGGGTTTTTTTATTATACAAAAACATAAAAAATATAAACATTTTTTATTAAATAGTTATGAAGAGTGTATTAGAATTTATTATTTTTTATTTAATTATAGTAGTTTCCTTTCATTTTATATATATATTGACAATTGTTGTTTTAAAAATTTAACTAAAAATATAGTATTTAAATTAAGTTATATTTTTTTTCTCACACAACAAAAAGAAAAAACATTCCATTTGCCAATATATTATTTTATTATGTTTATAGAAACCATTTAAGCTAGATTTACACTATTGAAATTTTCTTCAAAATGCTTCAAACTCGTGTAGACAGCAAAATTTCTTCAAAATTTATTGATCAAAATTAATTTCAATAATATTGATCAATAAATTTTGAGGAAATTTTGCTGTTTACACGAGTTTGAAGCATTTTGAAGAAAATTTCACTCGTGTAAATCTAGCTTTATTATACTGCATACATATATTGACATTTTATCCATAGAAACCTTCACACATACAATTTATAATTTACTATAAAACTACATACATGACATTAAATGGAAAAATTTCACCAATTTATTTTTTTTTTCCTATAAAAATCATTGTAATATAAAAAAGTAACTTTTTGTTAATATAAATTTTAATACAATTGGTGTTCTCATTCATATATTTTTGTAAAAAAAAAAAGAAAACAACAACAGAATAAAAGTTCAAAACTAACCCCTAAAGTTGTATTATATAATGATTTGCTTTATTAGCAAATTGTTTCACTACTTTTTCAAATTTCTAATGTTCCAAAAAATTGTTAAAAAAAAACTCGCATGCTATAAAAAATATATTTTAGAGTAAAAAGTCTGTTTGCTATTTTAGAATTGTCTTATGTTTTTCTCAAAATTATGTGGTTCTGTTTGAAAATGTTGTATTTAATTTCCCAGAATTTTTAATTTTATTACAAGAAACCCCTATTAAAAAAGAACAATTTCCAATAACCCTATTTTGGTTTACAACTCAACCTCATTCAGTTCTTTAAGAGATAACGACAAAGACGCGCGACCTGCTTCCGAATGGTTTAGAGTCCTATTTTGAGTGGTTAACAAAAACCTCAAACATTTATTACTCATCACTAGCAGTTGCTATCCCCCGACCACACGAGCAATAAGTTTGGCAAATAGTACCGTGGTAACTGAGTTCAGTTGTAAACCGTTAAAGTGGCATTAAACTTTTTTCAATTGTCTATTTTTAACATTCTTAGTTGTCTATCACAAAATTTCGCCCTTACATATACATAAAAATTTGTGAAAAATTGTATCTAGTATTTCCAAAATTGAAATGTGCATTCGAATAAAATTACCAATATGTCACATTAAATTAAACATTTGTGCGAAATACTTAATATGTAGTACTTTATGGACTTTCAGAAATAATAAATTGTAACTATAACGGAAATAGTATTGTAATATAAGAATGTAGATTCAAAAAGAAAATCAAGTTTTTGATTTAAAAAATTCCATTAAAAGTTAATTGATATTTCGTAAACACAATTTAAAACCAAGGCGAATTTAGCTTTATAATTGTTGGATGTCAAAATTTGGTTATTATCTTTGTTTCTGTTTTGATTTGTTTCGGTTTTTGACATTGTACAATGATTTTAAACAAACAAATTGCTTGTGGTTTTTGTTAAAATGTTGTCATGATAAAGTTAAAATGTTGTCATGATATTTTTATTACTTTCTCTTTGAGGTTTTTTTTTTTAAATTTGATCAAGTTTTAGAAAGATTTTTTAAACTCATTCTTAAACAATTATGATTGTACAACATTTCTTAAATCCAACCTATTTATTAATATGTATAAATGTATAATTTTTGTTGATTTGATAATTTATGTAGATTTACTAATCCGTATTTTTTTTTTAATTTTGGTTTGGTAATAAGTTTTTAAGGGTTTTCAACAACTCTTTAAAAAAAAATTTTTAATAAGTTTTCTTGATAAAATATTGTATTTAATTAAACCGAAGTTCAAGGTTTTCTATTGTAGACCTTGTACACCTTGTAGCCTTGGTAAATTTAACAACAGCACAATTCAAAAATTTTGACTTTACTATGTTTTACAATAAACTGTAGTAGATGTTGTAAGTACATTTATTAACAAGTGTGCCATTCTGTATTTTGCTTTTGAAAATGTATAAACTTTTCTTAAATTAAAAATTTATATTATCAAAAAGATAGAAAATATTAAACAAATTTCGAAATTTTTACAATACAGAAGAAACGGTCGCTCACACTAAGTGGCTTTAAATCGTAGTATATTTAAAAGAGGTTTACAATTATTATGAACCGTGAATTCCGCTTATGTGTTTAAGAAAAGAAGACTACAATGAGCAATGAAAATATACAAAAAAATCTAGTTTAAAATTGTGAAGAACTTGGAGCCATATTTTTATTAATACTGGGGTGAGTAACAAAACGTCTATAAACTACTATAGAAAACTTCGCATTCTAAAATGCAACTGTGTAGAATTTACAGTGTTATCTGTACCAAAACAAAATGCACAAAACAAGTAAGAAAGTATATGATAGCCTTCACCCCAGTATATAAAAAAAAAAATTGTTAATGTTCCCTATTTGGGACCCATGGGCAATCATGGACCCGCCAAAATTATGTTATGAGGTTAAGATTTATGTAAAAGTTCTTTGTGCCGAATATTATTTAGATATCTACATCTGTATGAGATTTAAGTATGGGAGTTTATCGGGCATGTTCTGAAAATCACATGATTTCAAATCACATGCTTTTAAAATCACGCTTGTGATTTTGTGGTGTTTTGAAAAACATTTCGTTTTTAAGGTTCTTGGTATGCTTTCGGCAATTGAAAATCACACCAAAACATACAAAAACGGAACACAAAAATATCAAACGTGTGATTTTAAAAGGCACATGTGATTTGAATAAAAGTGATTTTCAGAACAGGCCTGTATATTAGACCTATGGCTAGTTTTGAAAAATGCATTGCTAATGTTGCTACATGAATAGGGATCTATCTATGTTTAAATTTCATTAAAAGCTGTTGGATTGTTTCGGAGAGGCAGAAACAGCCCTCTATCTCCCCTCGTGGTCCAATTTTAAATGGATCTATCCATGTTTTAAATTTAATTTAAATTGGTTTGATAGTGGGCACAAAGACCCTATTCCGGAAAGCAGCTTGTATGGGGGCTTCATGAAATTATTGACCGATTCTCTCCATTTTTAACCGACTTGATGCTTGTGCCAAATTTCATCTAATTATCTGCAAAATTGCGACCTGTACTTTGCCCACAAGTTTACTTGGACATCCAGCCTGCCAGCCAGCGTTAAATCTACTCAGAAAGTGATTTTGAGTTGCTCGGTATATATTGGGTCAATTAAATATTTTAAGGTGTTACACAATACAAAAAAATATTTATTAATTATACAGTTTTTAAATGAAATAAACAAAAAAAAAAACGAATACCAAAGTTGCCAAACGGGGAAAATTTCGATCCGAAACGAAACGAAAATAAGGGTGAATGTAAACTTGCGGCATTACATACAGAGTAGTAAATAAAATTACATTTATCATTTTATTCTTTTTTTGTTATTTTTATTTAACATCGGGAAATTTTCGAATAAAATAATGGAAAACAACTTTATAGAAACAGACTTTTTTCAAAACAAGTTAGATTTAAAAAAATTCACATTGAATAAACTTAAACATAAAATTTTTGCTGTTGTCAATAAAATTGATTTAAAGTTTATTATAAATTTTGGTTTAATAATGTACTTAAATTAAAAAAAAAAAAAAAAAAAAAAACAAATAATAAAATCATTAAATTTTTAAACAATTACCCCACATTAACCAATTTATTTATTACAAAAATTTACAAACCTTTTTAGTTAACTTTTTTAAAACAACAATATGCAATATTTTATATAACTTATATTAAAAAAATTAATTTAAGAAAATTTATTAAAACAAAATTTTAATTTTTGTAAATGATTTTTTTTATTTTGTTTAAAAACAAATATATTTTTATTTTAATTTAAATAAAAACACACAAAAAAATACACAAAAAAATAATTGGTGATATTTGTTATTTGTAAATTTATTGAAAAAAGAAACAAAAAAAAAACAGAAAAAGGTAAAATAAAAAAAAATCACTTGAATTATGAGAACCAACTTTTATTACTTTAAACTTTTACCACAAACATTTGTAATTATTTCTATTGAAACAAAAGCGTATGATAATTTAAAATAAAATGACAACAATTCATATAAAATGACAAGTATAAAAAATGATTTAAAAAATAAATAATTAAAAAATATGCAAAAAATTAAAAAAAAATCATATAATAATTGAAATATTAATAAAACGTAGTTTTGTAGACAATTTTTAATTACTTTAGTAGTTGTTAAAAGAATAATATAAAAAAACATATTTACAAAATTTCATATTAAACAAAAAAACTAGTTTAAATATTTTCCATAAAGTATATTATTTAACAGAAAACAAAGAAAAATATAAAATGAAAATCCAAAAAAAAAGGCAAAATTATTCAAATTCAATTATTTATACATATGTATATATTTTTTTTTTAGACAAAAAGCATAGTGGTGGTATAAATTGAAACATTTTTCAATTAATACTATGAAAAAAAATTTATTTATAAAAATTTCTCTATTTCTTTCTTTCTGATACTCTTCTTGTTAATTCCTTAGACTTGATTTGATTGGGGGAACAATATGCCTTAAAATGTTTCTAGCTGAAGGATGCGGCTTACATAAACTGTTTTTAACCCTGTACCAATAAAAAAAAAGGATTTGCCCATTTTATTAGAGTTGTTGTCCACACAAGATGGCACAATATTGGGTGTTTTTTTAAGTCCGATAGAACTTAAAATTATAAAAAAAAGAACGCAAAAAACTAAATTTTAATCATAAATTTTTTTTATTTGAAATCGCATTGCTGGCCGTATGTCACGACTAGTACGAACAACGTTGATGTCCAAGGAATCAGTTATTGCTGATTGATCATGATAAATCAGTGACCTAACATAGCCCCACAGGAAATAGTCGATAAATGTCAAACCGCAAGACCTTGGAGCACAGTTGACAGGTCCATTTCTCGAAATCATCTTAACAAAATTACAAAATATTTATGACATTGTTTTTGCTTTCAATGTAATTGTTTGGCATTGCGTTGCGTTTTACATAATTAGAGCCTTAATTTCAAAAGTCGATGGTTGCGGTCGCCGTATGGCACATATCGCCATCATGTTGAAACCACACCTCACCCGGTGTGCGGCTTTCACCCTTGTTAGTATATTACCCTTGTAGACCTTGTTCATCTTATGAATGTAGTTAAAGTTCTTACATTTACAACACCGCACTAACAAAATGTATTAAACTTTTATTAACTTCGCTGTTGTAATATAATATCGTATTAAATAAAACAGAGTTGTACATTAAAAACATAGGGTGAAAACCGCCATATATTCGAGTAAATGCTTTTTGTAAAACGAACATCTTAGGAAAACATAAACAAATTTTTTTATGTAATCTTTAATATTGAGATTTTAATGCAGTAATGTACAATAAGTAAAAATACATTTAGTCAATTCACAAGGTATCCTAACATGTCATATTGTCAAAATGTCCTAATATTTCACAATGGTTTAAAAATATTGTTGTACGGCTCAGCCGCTCAGCGCTGGACTTTTCTGATTAATTACGACAGCAGAATAAACATAGCAAGCAACGTTCTATTTATTTAAGACACTTTTTGTTAACAAACCAACAACAATATTTTTAAACCATTGTGAAATATTAGGACATTTTGACAATATGACATGTTAGGATACCTTGTGAATTGACTAATTATAAAGAAGAAAAAATTACAGTTATCTCGATTTTGGTTGTTATTTTGTAGTGATGAGCAAAAGCGCTTAGTCCAATTTATTACAAGAAAAAGCTCCTAGACCAAAAAGCTTTTATTTTAGCAAATACATACTTATTTTTCATTTTGCTTCTACGCACATAGAAAACAAAGAAAAATACAAAAAAAATTGCATTTACAGAATTTAAAAATGTTTACCCAAAAAAGTTTGATGGTTTTTTGTCTCTACTGTAAAATTTTAAAATATGGACCTAGAGCCTTTGCGTGTTAAGCCAGCCAGCTATTAGTTTTTTTTTAATATTATTTTATTTTATTTTGCTAATTTGTGTCCGTTAAAATTTTTTAAAAATTACATGACTACTTTTTTTCTATCGATTGCTAAAAAAAATAAGTGTAGTACTAAGTTCCCAATTTACACTTTACCATCTCAAACAAATGAAAACAACAAAAAAAAAGAAGGGTTAAAAGTTGGTATGGAGTCAAAGTAATGCTTTACAAACAATTTTAATTAATTAATTAATTTAATCACTTTTTGTTTTCGTTTCAGTTTTATTTCAACTTTTTTATATATATTTTTCACAATTTGTATGCTTTTTAATTGTTAACTTTTTGAATCATATGTTTTTTTTTTGCTTACAAAATTTTGCTGAAAAAATTCGTTTGACAGCTAAATCTTTTGTATGCTCTATCGTGCGAAAAACACATCCTTTAACTTTATTTTTAAGTCGATTTTGACAATAAGGGTTCTGTTTTATTCGACTCAAATTAAATTTAAATAACAAATTCAATTTTACTAAAAAGTCCCGTATGGTCAAATACCCACTATGGAATGACAGGAATAATGTATTAATTAAAATCAAATTTTTTTGTCAAAATCACAATTTTATTTAATTTTGTTAAATACTAATTTATTAAAAAAATAATTAAACGCCACCAAAAAAAAAAAAAAATTTTGCTGTCACATTTTCGATAACAAGTCGACATCTTAAAACATATACCAAATTAACGTCGTGATGATATTGTCATCGCTTTAAGTGATAACGACTTAAAATTGGCGTTGAGAACGACTAACATAATAAGGGTGAATATTGATTGGTTTCCTTAAGCTGAAACGTACGCCATAATTAAAATCAAAGTTTTGTAGCTTTTTTAAGCCCCATGTTATTATTTAGTTTTTTTTAATATCTGGTTTAAAATTGATAGATAATTGCACAAAAAAATAGAACAAAAGCGTTAAATATGTCGGCATTGCAAAATTTCTTCGAAGTTTTTCGATGTTATTCTTTACGGAATTTTCGTTCGCATCATTTATTCGCTAAATGTGTGGCATGTCGTTCAGTCTCAGTGAAACCACAAATTTTTAATATTTCTCTTTATGTAACGATATCGCAATTGGCTGACCGTAAGATCTTTTCAAGTTACATATTTCAAGAAAATTAATACGAGATAAATGTAATGGTTTCTCAATTTTGGCGTACTGATTGGCGTGGTTGTTCTTATGTCTCAACGGCAATTTTATTTGTTTTTTTTTAAGTTAAAGCGAAATATTCTTTAGCTGAGATAATGATTTTTTCATCGAAAAGTTCTGGATGTTTTTTAATCAGCCAGAACTTAAAAAACAGTTCTGGCTGTTTTTTAATCACCAACTAAGTGAGCTACCTAAACATGAGCGGAAAGTGTTTTTTTTTCTGATGAAAATTAAGTTGCCAATACATATTCAATAAAAATCTGCATAAAACTTAATAATGATGTCCATGAAACTTTCATTATAATTTTGTATTTGCTTCGTTTCTATTCGTATAATGAATTACTACGAAATGAAAGCAACAAACACACGAAATTTAAGAGACGAATAAGATGCAGTGTTTTTGTTTACTTAAGCAAGAGAATATGAATCCTAACAACTGAATAAATGTCGAATATGTTCATGGAATAACACATTTATTTTAAAGTCAGTATTGCCAGTTGAAAGAAATGAAAAACATTACGAAAAAAAACAAAAATAACCATGAAGACTAAAAGCAACAAGATAAGGAAGTACATTAATATTAAAATAATAAAAATAATAAAAATTTTACTTTGTTTTCAATGTAAATTAGTTGTTTTTAATGTAAATTTGTAAACTTCTAAAAAAAATTCATTTTATTTTGAAAAACATTTTTCAGCAATCAATGTGTTTTGCTTGGAAGCACAGATTACACACAGATATGTCACGAGACGCAAGATTTTTTGTCTCTTTCTTAGAAAGCTGCCCTTTTTCATTTCTCTTTGAACCATCTTTTATGCCGCTATACAAAGAACACAAATTTATTTAGTTGAGATTTATTTGCAAGACTGTTGTAAAAATTAACGTTTTACTTTACCGCAACACTTTCATGAATGAAGTTACTCATGCAGACCTTTAATATTCAATACAACAAACAAATCAAGGGATCAACAAAAATGTCACAATGATAACAGGTACTAAGATTTTTCAGCCACCTTCTAAAGGTTTGTTTCGTAGAAACTCTATGAAAACTAGAATTTTTGACATAACAAATTTCCGCTCTTATCTGAGTAGCTCAATAAACGCTGAATACCTTAAAAGCAACTTGGAATGTGGTATTTTCAGATAGAACTAATGGCTAAGAACTACAAATGACAAATTTGGATATTTAAAAATGCTTTGCTTACAACGCTAATATTTAAAGTTGAGCGACCGAAACGAAAATGCACTAGCTCAAATTTTGGCAATTAATATTCTAACTCCAGCTTCTGCATTACAAATCTGTCTATGGACATCTGTCTGTCTGTGGAGTCGTGCGCAAAAAGTATTAACTCGGGCTCCGACTCCAAACGATGAAATTTTTTAAGTGCGACTCCGACTCCAACTCCTGCTCTAACTTTAATGCTAAATGTATTTGAGACTGGTCCTTATTTGACTTTAAACTCTTTTTATACCCTCCACCACTAGTGGTGAATGATGGTATACTAATGGTGTTTTCTTTTCTACAAAAAAATACCACCTTGTTAAAAGTTACACGTTTAAAATGTCTTGGCGACCCTGTAATAATGCAATTTTTTATTTGACGAGAACAAAACACAAAATTGATACCGCTTTTTGTAACAGCTGACAAAAAGTTTGTTCTTCAAAATATAAAAAAAAATATGTACATAAATTAAAAAGTTTGTATTTCAAAATATAAAAAAATATACATAAACCAAAATTTGTTAATAGATTGATATTAAATAAATGAACAAAATGAATGACGAAATTCCAATTTCTTTAGTTTGTTTTTTATAAAATATGCAAACAAGAAAAACCTTTGCCAGATTGCTGATTTATTAACACCAAGTTTTTCAATTTTATAACACCGATTCCACTTAAATTTGTATATGTTTTTACTATTGAATAATAGAAAAATATAACTATTAAAATTTTAAATTTTTACTGTCCTGATTAGAGGCGATTTTTTCCCAACTTCGTCTGGTAACCTTATATATAAACAGAAGCCATCTTTTTACAGGGAATTATCAACACTGTCGATTTATATGGGGCGTACATGCCTTGTGCCATTAGAAAGGGTGCATTTTTTTAAATAAAACAAGCCACCCTTTTAGAAGCGAAGCATTTTTAAGAAATGAACACCAAATTGCATTTTTTTAAAATAAAAAACACCATAAGTTTTCATTCCGTGTGAAACCTTTTTATTATTCATTTCAGACCACATAAAGTATATATATTCTGACTCCTTGAGCTGATTTACCCATGTCCGTCTGTTGAAAACACGCATACTTTCGAAAAACTCGAAAGAAAAGAAAACAGATGGTGTCAAACTGCTTTTAGTAATCCTAAGCAGTTTGGGATTGAAATCCAGCGTAATCCGATCAGTAGGATCAGAGTTATGAATCAAAATGTAGAACCACAACCATAAAAAATTGACAAGTTTGTTACAACAACTAAAAAAAGAGGTGGCATAATACAATGCATGATATAAGATGTTGCACAAACTCGTTCTATATGACTAAAAATCATACTGTATGTCTAAATCCGTAATAAATATTGCTATCATAATAAAATGTGCTTCGTCATAGTTTTTTAGGACTAGTAATCACACTGTCAAATTTCGTAAAAATCGATCCATAATTTACCACAGGCCCCATATAAAACCCAGTTTTATAAGGCTAGAAATCATATTTTAAAATTTCGTGAAGATCGGTCCATAATTTACCCTGGGCCGCATATAAAACCTACTCTCGGAAAACAGCTTAGTATATAAAAAAACGTGAAAAATAATGCTATTGTAATACAATTTGGTACGTCAAAGGTTTATAGGACTAAATACCACACTATAAAATTTCGTGAAGCTCGGTTCATAATTTGCCATATAATGTCCAATATTAATGCTTACTCTGGGAAATTATTTAAATACGCCTAAAGCCGTAGTAGATATAGTTATTGTGGTAAAATTTTGGTTCATATGGCCAGAACTAGTGCCATGCAATTTTCTGACTATCGGTGCATATTTACCTAAGATCCCATATTAAGCAGCCTCCTAAAAAGCACTTTAAGCGCTAAAACAAATTTCAGTACTGTATTGAAATTTGTTTCATTGAGATTTTTATTAATAGAAATCACTCTAAAGGATATCTTGATGATAAGTCCATAATTTTCCATGGGTCTAATATCATATTCTAAGGAAATAACTCAAAAAAAATTAAAAGTACTAGAGTAATGAATGATATTTTGACGCTTATTATGACCATAATGATTCGCACAAAAAAAATGAAGAAGCGATTATAAAACTATTTTTTATTATTAATGTGATATTTCTGAATAAAGCTAGATTTACACGATTGAAATTTTCTTCAAAATTATTTCAATAATATTGATCAATAAATTTTGAAGAAATGTTGCTGTTTACACGAGTTTGAAGCATTTTGAACAGCAATTTTGAAGAAAATTTCAATCGTGTAAATCTAGCTTTACAGGCAAGTGATTGTGTAGTAAAATTATATGAAAATCACCCAAAAAACGGAGTGCTTTTCACATAAATTTTACTACACAATCACTTGCCTGTCATTTGGAAACAGCACATAAATATTTATTTTAAAATATTTTCACTTTTTGAAATTATAACGGGAGTGCAATATTTTAAACAATAAGAAACAACCTGCTTATGCTTTTTTCCCCTTGTCGTAAAGAACAGAGTGTATACTACAGTTAACATTATCTAACGGCCACAATAACTGTTTATATGATAATTATTGAGAGATGACCAGTATGTTGCCTGTAGTATACTATATGTTACAGAGGGATATATCGTTACCTTAAATGCAAAAGGGCGTCACAACAAAAAAATTCAAAGTAGAGTTTTTGATTGATTTTTGTTCGTTTTATTAAATTACATTGTTCACAAAAAATATTAGATCCCTGCGATCAAAAATGTCGACTTTATTAAAGAAATTAAAACGCCAAGTACACATTGTTGTTCATGATTTTGTAAAGTTGTTTGCTTCTACTGTAAAAAAATAAATAAAATGTATTGTTACGCCCTTTTGCATTTTAGGTAACGATATAGCATACTACATGCAACATACTGGTCATCTCTCAATAATAAAACGCGTTTCGTCTTATTCCCTTTAAATTAAACCTTCGAGTTCTTTAAATTGCAAATCAAACTAAATACACACACTTATTTAAATTAACAAATTTTTTTGAAATTAATTATAATATTCAAAAAATTTATCGACTATTGTTAAAAATTAAATGAACCGTTTAATGTTTTAAATCAAACAAACCAAACATTTTTCAGTTATTCTGTATTTATAGTTCACAACCATTCTAGTCGATTCCAGAACTTTATGTTCGAATAATTTTAAATTAACTTTTATACATCAAAATCTAAAGTCTATCTAAGGGCATAACAAATTTTGGATTTCAATTATACTGTACAACAAATTGAAAATTTTTCAAAATAGCAATGTTCTGCCAACTGATTCTTGAAGAGGGGTCTAAAAAAAGATATACGTGTATCGGCGTTTTAAAAGTTTACATTTGAAACTCATTTTACGGCCTATTTAAAATTGCACCTTTGTGTAGTAAAAAAACTTAGAAAATCATGTGATACTTGCGTTTTTGGTGTAAAGAGTCTTCAGAAGATTTATTCAGAACATTATAAGCAACATTTTGTTAAAACTCTCTTCTCTGACTCTTCTGAAAATGGGTCGTTTTGCAATTTTTTTTTTGAAAAAAGCAAAAATCACATTTAAAACAGGGATGTTTGTAGTTGATATATTTTGCGAAAATATTTGTCATGAAATTCTACTATAGGTCTTCGAACACACTTCAGTCGAAAATGCAACTTTGATATTAGAAATGAGCAAAAACTTAAAATGTAGTTTAAGGGTTAATTAATAATGCCAACATGGCGATAAAATATTGCAGAAAATTATGTTAAAAAAAACTAAAACCAAGAGAAGCAAATTTATTTATTTATTAGTATTCCTATACAACAGGACTTAAAGTCTTATAATTATAGTACAGGATAAACAATTCGTAGGAATTTTATTTTGGTGTTTTCTTTTAAATCTTGGCACTTTTGTATAAAAAAAAGTATTTAAAAAAAGGTATTCCTTTAGTAAGTCAATTGTTTGACACACTGTATAATTTATAGTATCGTCCTGGTAGAAAAATAGGCAAATAATTGCATTTGCCAATAATAGGTGTGTTCCACAAGATCTTGGGCAAGTTCGGACCAATGAGAGTAAAATGAAAATGACTCTCTTAATTTGCCAAAGTTACCCAAAAGTGTTGGAACGCAAAAAACATTTTTTGCACATACATATTGAAATACTAATGCTACTTACTTTTTTAATTAGTATATATTTAAGTGATGACGCTTAAAAGTCATAACATTATAAAACCAAAATATTTGCATTTTTTATATTTTGTTTAGATAACTGCACAGCACATTAGAGATGAGCGATCCCGTGATGTTATAAGAACATCGTGATTAGTGAACGTGATTTAAAAATCACTGCTCCTTAAAACTGTGATTGTGATCACGGTTTGTCAGTTTTTAGTTCTTTTATAGCAAGAAACAACAACAAGTTGTAAGAGCTTTCAAAGCTGTTTACTTGGATATACATCAGGGATGTAAAATGGGGTTTTTAAATTTTGTACCAACTTCCAAAAAAAAATGTAATTTTTAAATCTTTACGGTACCATTTTTTTGTTTAATTTATCAAAATAAAAAAAAAGTATTTAAAAAAAGGTTTTTTCAGAAATGGTGTCATTTTTTTATTAATAGTAGATGTTAGATGATTTAAGTATGAATGAATTATTCATCTTTTCAACATCTTCCAAGCGTTCCTCCGAAATGCATACAAGTGTGCAAAGGGTATAACGGATATTTGTTGATTGGAAACATTACATATTGAATATCAGAGCTGTAATAGTTAGCAATTGATTTAATTGCAAACACATGATTTCTCGTTAATGATTCATAATTTTTAATTTCATTCAAAATCGGAAAATAAATGGTTCGATTTTAATTTGGTATGATCAAATCAATACGATAAAAAAAGTTTTTTTTAAATCAATTAATATATTAATTGATTGTGATCAAATTCAATTGAAATCGATTTGATTGCAATACTTTAACAGATTTGGAAGCCAGTAATTAAAATCTTCGTTCTTTGAAATGAAACTCCTTTTTCTATAAAAAAAAAAAGCTGATAATTATGAATTGACAAAAATGGCAATTTTAGTTACAACCGCTAGATTCCAAGTGTATATTATTTTGTTGGACCTTTACTATAGTTGTGATTTTAGAGGAATTGATTGATCAATGATTTCTTAAAAGAATTTTTTTATTAATTTATTTATTAAAATTTCATATATTAAATATGAACTAACAATTATTAATCAAATATTATTGTATTTCTAAGTTTACGTACTGCCAATGCCCGACGAAAATTCTAATGATCAAGGTTCCCGTTCACAGAAAGAATGATTTTAAAATGATTGCAATCACTATTGCACTATTTTGATAAAATTTGATTTTGAAATAAGTCCGTGACTTTTTGATTGAAACACAGTTTTTTTTACAAAAAAAAAATTATTTTTCAACATAATCTCCATTTAGCTCAATACACTTAGTCCAACGCTTCTCCAATTTGTGTATCCCTTCCAAAAATAGGATTTTTCGAGGTCCATAAAATAGGCATTTGTTTGACCAATAATTTCATCGTTGGAGCTAAATCTCTTTCCACCGAGCCATTTCTTTAGGTTTCAATTGGCCGTCCAGAATGTTCAGCGTCATTTGTACTTGTGCGACCACAACGAAAGTCAGTAAACCACTTTTTTACCATTGAAATCGATAGTGCAGAGTCCCCATAGTATTTATCAAGCTTTTCCTTGGTTTGATTGACGGTTTTTTTTCGCAAAAAATAATCAGCCTTATTCCGGTTGTCGTTGTCGTATACGACTGTGTCGTTTTTTGTAGTAGATTAAAGAACACACGTTGTGTTTCACTTTAATCTATTAAAAAAAACGACACAGTCGTGTACGACAACGACAACCGGAATAAGGCTGAATGTTTAATGAACACTCGAAATTCACTTTTTTCCATTTAAAAAAAAACCACGAGGTTGTATGTTTTGAACAGGTGTTAAACGCAAAGTAAATGACGGAACTTGCTCAAAACTTGACAGAAGTCTATTAAAAGGTGGTACTTGATGGGAGCAGTGTAGCGTTTCCTATAACTACGAGGGCAGTTCGAAAAGTCAAGTACTTATTGTCGTGTTTCAAATCAAAGAATGAAATCAGTTTGGATGGAATTATTTGATTTCAATGCCAAATGATTGCAGTTTTTTACATCTCTGCTTGATATTTAGGGGAAAAACGCAAAATTTATAAATTTTGAAATTTATAAATCTATTTTACAGTTTTCGAAATGTATTTCCGATTAAGTTATTTCTAAAATGTGTGGAGATTAATTTAAAAAAAATCAACTAAATTGTACACCCCATTCTGAATAAAAATTCCCCGGGAATTTTTTCTTCTGTAATTTTTGCTTTTAAATGTGAGTTGCAAAAATGGGAAAAAGGTAAAACACTCGCCAAGTTATTTATCTCTGAGTTAATCTAAATAAAATTAATCGATTCAAAATTTTGTATATTTTTTGTTTTTTTTTAAATATGTATTATTGCATACATTAACGTAATAAATTGTTAATTGGTAATTTAAAATATGCTGTATATTTTTAGGTTAATTGAAAAGCATGATTCGATGAAACACACAATATGTATATAATTTATATGGTTTATGTTAAATGAAAATAAATAGTTGGATGTATGCAAGAATACTTGAGTATAGAAGGGTAAAGAGGGATATAGTCCTAGAAATATGCAAATTAGTTAAATAATTCACCAATATACATACAATTAACGGCAAAATATTAAAGAATTTTCGAAAAATGTTATTGCATCTAACCACCATTATGTTTCCAGAGTGTTCACATGGGGCAACACTAAATTTTTATTTTTGAATACACAAAATATTGGAAATATGAGTTTCCTAGCTCCTTAAAAATCTTCAACTTTAGTCAATCCTAGAAAAACAACTAAAAAAATCAATTACACTCGAAGTTAAAAAAGAAATGTTGCTTAAAAAGCCTACATTTTATATTGTATGGAACCACAATTTATAAAATATTATTATTAAACATATACAAAAATTTTGAAAAAAAGCAAAAAAAAAAAATAATACACTTACACATAAATATAAATTAAAATATATTATATTCCAGCTTAATTATTGCGCTAAACATTTAGACATCATTTTTTTTTTAGATATAAGAAAATTGGTAACTCAAATTTAATAAATTTTGTGTTTTTTTTTAACGAAAAACCATTAACCAAATAAAGCCAAGTCTTCTTTAGCCATCCAAACATTTAACAAAATAATTTATTTGTTTATTTGTTTGCCAACAAAGTGAGATCAAACAATTCTAAAACAATTTTGTAAATTTTTTTTATATAAATTATGTGATTTTTGTTAAAAAAAAAGAAAAAAAAATATTTATAAACGAAAGCAATTTTTAAAGCCGAAAAAATAAATAAAATAGTAGATATTAGATCTACTTTATACGATTATATTATATATTTAAGTTATATATATAGTAAATAAATTTATAAAATTATAAAACAAAATCATGTTAAAAAAAATGCCAATAAAAAAATCAAATAAAAAAAAATATATTTTAAAAAGAAGTTATATTTTTACATCGCTTCAAACCCTAATACCGGAAATATTCGAAATCATAGAAATTTTTTATTCAAATTTAATTTGAGGTTTTTGTAAGTGTTTATAGCTTAACCAAAGTTGACCAATTTTTTATATAAAAAATACCCTCGATTATGTAATTAAATATAATCTCAAAAATGTATACTGTAAATATATATGAAGTATGTAGTTCATTTCTAATATATATACAAGTAATAAAAAGTAAAGCCACTTTTAATTTATATTGAAATTTTTAAAGAGAGTGATCGTCCAAAACTTGATTTTTAACTTGTATCTGTTGAAAATTTTAAAAAACTTATTAAACTTATTTTCATAAGTATAGAGTATCTCATGAAAGTATTTGTTCTAGATACAATTTTATAACAATTACAGGGCGCAAAGGTTGACTAAACCGTTTCGAGCCATAATTCGTCTGCAAAAAATATTCTATTAGTAAGTCAATTGTTTGACACACTGTATAATTTATAGTATCGTCCTGGTAGAAAAATAGGCAAATAATTGCATTTGCCAATAATAGGTGTGTTCCACAAGATCTTGGGCAAGTTCGGACCAATGAGAGTAAAATGAAAATGACTCTCTTAATTTGCCAAAGTTACCCAAAAGTGTTGGAACGCAAAAAACAATTTTTGCACATACATATTGAAATACTAATGCTACTTACTTTTTCAATTAGTATATATTTAAGTGATGACGCTTAAAAGTCATAACATTATAAAACCAAAATATTTGCATTTTTTATATTTTGTTTAGATAACTGCACAGCACATTAGAGATGAGCGATCCCGTGATGTTTAAAGAACATCGTGATTAGTGAACGTGATTTAAAAATCACTGCTCCTTAAAACTGTGATTGTGATCACGGTTTGTCAGTTTTTAGTTCTTTTATAGCAAGAAACAACAACAAGTTGTAAGAGCTTTCAAAGCTGTTTACTTGGATATACATCAGGGATGTAAAATGGGGTTTTTAAATTTTGTACCAACTTCCAAAAAAAAATGTACTTTTTAAATCTTTACGGTACCATTTTTTTGTTTAATTTATCAAAACAACAAAGAACATAAAAATTCAATTGTACACATAAAAACAAAACTTTACATTCCCATACATTATATGTATAAATAAAATAGGGTACATAAAAGACTGATAAATATACATATTAGATAAAAATCAGGCACTTATTTGTTTTGTTAATAACTATTTGGAATTTTTACATCACAGCAGCATGAATTTGTCGATCTAAACCAATCCTTTGTTTGTATGAGACTTGATAATGTTGGTACATGTAGTCTGTTTCTTTCCCTTGTTTTAATTATATTTTGAAAAGAAAAAAACCCTTTCCACATTTGCAGACGAATGTGGAATGGATAAAATTCCAGCAACGACTCTAGAAACGTCAGGAAATATGTATATGGACATTCAGCTTATTTTGTAAATTAGCTACTGCCGACCAAAAACTACAAATGGTTTCAGTTTTTAACGACTGCAGCTCTAAATTGATTACTGATTGAAACAAACTTAACAATTTCATTCGGGATCATTTTTACTAGAAGAGGTACAATACTACTTGCTTTGAAATAACATTTTCAGGAGTAAATTTATGGAACCGCATTAAAACTTCGTTATTACAGTTGACTTTGGGTTTCAAAACTTCGCAAAATCTATATATATAAAATAGGATGTGTGTATGTAACGTATGGACTCCAAAACGGCTGGGCCGATTTTGATGAAATTTTCAGGGAATCTTCAGAATATTCAGGCGGGTGACACTGTGAAGTCTGATTTTCGGTCTGGGGGCGGAGGGGCGTGGCAAAATCCATAACTTGAGAACGGCTTGACCGATTTTTTTTTTAAATGATCGCGATGGTCCAACTTAGGTTTTTACGGAAAGAAAATTTTGTTCGTATTAATCAACTTTAAGTTTTCATCGAAAGAAAAATTTAACACGCCTACTTTTACGCCCACTTTTTCTATTAAGCGCATAACTGGAGAACGGCTTGACCGATTTGGACGATTTTTTCTTTAAAATGATCGCCATGGTCTAACTTAGGTTTTGCGGAAAGAAAATGTTGCCCCGCCCACTTTTACGCTCACTTTTTTCGTAAGAAAAACTTTATGATAGGCAGGGCTGTGGAGTCGGAGTTGAGGTTTTTGTACCGGAGTCGGAGTCGCAGTACCTAAAAAAACGCGCGACTCCGACTCCAAAATTTTTCGGCATAAAAAATTAAAAAAAAATTCTAATATTTTCCAATATAAAAATTCTTCGAAATTGGTGATGCAATATTTTGCAGATCAATATGAATAAGTAGATTTTAATTTATTTTATTAGAAATAGTTGATTCAAGTACTTTACTATTTAAGTATATTTAGGTATATTTTTTATACGTGCGGGAAAAAGTCTAAATTACATTAGCAAAACTTATACTCAGTTATTGTTCTAGTTGAAAAAGATGTGTGATTTTTTAAATAATTTACTCATGCTAAAAAATGTTAATGACAGGAATTGCCAATAATTTTAATATCAGAATTTTTTAACCATCAACGCTGAAATATTTTCAACATTGTACAGAATAAGTGTTTCTATAGCGCATAAATACTAGTATGTATTAGAAAAATTGTGACGTAAAATTATTTCTCTTTTGTGTAGAAACATCTTTATTGGCCTGCCTTTAATTCCTACCATAACACTCATGTTTTTCTTATGCACATTACGTGGGGATTCCCATAATTCGTTTAATAAAGATGTTTCTACACAAAAGAGATATAATTTTACGTCTCATTCATTTCGCATCACGGTTAGAGTAGGAGTCGGAGTCGGATTCGGAGTCGCACTTAAAAAATTTCAGCGTTTGGAGTCGGAGTCGGAGTTAGTACTTTTTTCGGACGACTCCACAGCCCTGATGATAGGTATTTCATGGATTTTTATTTAAAGGCAGTAAATTTCGTTTAATGATCAATTTAAATCGTCTGGTAATACAACACTAATGTTTGCTTAGGGCCAGCAACGCGGACCGGGTCAGCTAGTTTTATATAAAATTGTTTTGCATTTTCTTTCATTTCTCTAACAATATCAATATTATTGATATTATTTGTAGAAATATATATATCCACGTGATTTTTGTAAAGGACTACGATAGATATATCATGTTAATCCAAAACGTTTTTATTCATGAAATTACATGCTATTTGGCGGAACAAAAAAGTTAGCCTTTGTAAAAATACATGCATTCGAGCATCTTCTGATTGCATTTCTAAATTATGCAAATTGCATAAAGAAATAAATGCAATTTAAAAGAAGGTTGGGTTTTTAAATCCTGATGAAAGAAATAATAATTAAAAAAATAAATGCAATGAAAAGGACTCAATAATTTATTTGCTATACTAAAAATTAAAAAAGTGGGAACTATGACAAATTTTTAAATTGTACCAAATGAGTCACGGTAGTAGGGCGGTACTTTAGAAAGTCAAAATGTACCAAAAAAAAGTACCATCTTTAACATCCCTGATATACAAACATACTTGAACAAATAAACTGGCTTAAAAAAATACTAATAAGATAGAAGAGAGAATGAAAGGAACAGCAATATTATTCGCCATTGCATTCAAAAATCGCTATTACCAGCACAAACAATGAAATATCATAAATTTTTGTATGTAACAAAAAATAAGAAGAACGACTTAGCAAGTACCTGTTACTTGACAAATTTGGTCAGAACTGTGATTCGTGATTTTTAAGTAACAGTGATTAAATCACAGGTACATAAATATCGCTCATCTCTACTGCACATAACCCAATTGACAAGCTGCAGTCTGATGATAAAAACATTATAGCTATGCTTCTACACCTAAACGTAACAGCGGTTTTGCAGGCCATGTATCAAACCCCAATAAGATTGGTCAAGTAAGGATATCGTACTAAATTATTATGTAACATTGTCGCGCAAGAAAATGTTCCGATTTTTAATATTACAAACGCACATTAAATTCACGATGCTATTTTGTTACTTAAATAAGTGTGGGACGAATTGGCAAAAACTGTTCTTATAAAAGATTAAAAATTGGAATGATGATCAATACGTTAGTGAAGACGACATTCCGTTGTCTAATTGTGCTTACGACGACACACTTTGAGAAGTTCAATTGAAGATGTCAAAGGTGGTTGAAAATGTTAATATCAGCATGGATGGCATTAAAAATGGGAACAAGGATCAAATTGCAAAAGATAACGATGATTTTCAAGTGTCCGTCAATGATACCGACAGGTCAATTATCGAACAAAATATGCTACATACCAGCAAAATTTAGCTTTTCGAAAGCTGTTGAAAGCATAAATATTTTGGCAGAACTCGTCAAAATGCGCACGAAAATGTTGAATAGAAATTGCACAAAAGAAAAAAAAACAAGTCTCGACTGCTTGTTTAATATGTATTAAGTTTCTGCGCACGAAAATGATCAGTTGTGAATGTGAACCTTCAACCAGTCTGTACAAATTTAATCTAAATTTAATTTTTGTTATAAAAATAAATTAAATATTGTTAATCCAAAATATCAATGTTTTCTGTTGTATTTTTAGTTTTAACTCTTTCAGGTTGGTTGGTTAGTTATCTAACCACCTTTTCAAGAGCTTAACAGTTAAATTTTTTAAGGTCATGGATGATAGGCTTATTCGAAATTTAATATTTTTTTATATACATATGTACATTAGAGCGACTCAAGTTGTATGGAAGCGAAATTCGTGCAAGGTGTACCACCCTCAAAATGAACCTTGAACTTTTTTAAGATGACATTTTAAATATTTTATATGTTGGTAAGGGAACAAATTCTCAAATTAACAAAACATGCAAAAATAGACCCTTTTTCAAAATCGTCCAGCTCACGAGAGGTCAAAGCTGGAGCCGACATATTTTAAATGTCATCTTAAAAAAGTCCAAGGTTCATTTTTAGGAGGGTACATCGAGCACTTTTTTTGGTGAGTCGCTCTAATGTACATACATACATATTATAATATACATATATTTGAAAATGTTTACACTTTTTATTTTAAACCGGGAATTCCCCAAGTTAAAAAAAAGCCAGAGGTTGCTTGCTTTGTTAAAAAAAATCATCTTCAGTGTCGTGATGTATAACATATTCAGCCCAACGATTACCTTCACTTTCAAAAACCTTTTATTTTAAAAGAAAAGTGAACGAATAAAATTTTTTTTTTTTTTTAATTTCGAACGAATTTTTTTATCACAATAATTTAAAATAACATTTTTCTAATAACTACTATAAGTGGCTGTTATTATAGCCTATCACAGAAAAAAAATCAGTGCATAATCTTTATTCGTTTAGCCACAAAAAAAATATATTGTAAAGCTCTTAAGCCCGTAAAAAGTCAATGAGCACGCATGCATTTTACTCAACTTTCCTGACTTTAACAGTCAAAATAACAAATCTCAGGCAAAAAGCTTGAAAATGCCCAATTTTGCTGTCTGTCGAGCTGGGTACTTAAATTTTTACATTTCTTAAATTTAAATCTTTGCCTAATGTCCGGCTAGATTGGCAAAAACCCCCTATGTTCGTCGACTAGCTATCGAAAATCTGGCAAAAAAAGATACCATCTCTGTTCAGTCAGTAAATATTTCCTTTTAACTGAAGCAAATTTAAGGAAGTTATTAAAAATTTTCATATTAATACGAATGTGTATTCAAAGCCTAATTACAATTTATAAAGCTTTCATATTTTAATAGTCTTATTCTTATTAAAAAAAAAGATAAAAACATTTTCAAAAAATGCTCATTAAAATGCAAAGTTCTAAGAAAATCGATAGCTGAGTTAAAAACTGTAACACTATGTCGACTGCAGTGCAGTACACCTCCAAGTTGAGGGCGATATTCAATAATTTAAGTTGAAATTTATTTTAAAACAAAATGTTTATACAAATGTTTCTTAAAACAGATTTCGAGTTTAAATAATTTTTTTATGAATACGTCAGCTAGTGTTTATTTATAAAAAAAAAGTTCTTTTATTTGTCGTATGTTTTTTCAGCTAATTTTTTATTATTATTGGACCGGAAGGAATATGAGCTATTTCATAAATATAACGACTTAATTGGTATAATTATCTCCACTTTTTTTATTCTTTAGTTTCTTAATGTACTTTAATTGGATAGTGAATAATTTTTATTTTTTGCTTGATATATGGGGGATTTCATGTCAAGTGACCCAACTTTTGAAATCGATGTCTTCCGATTTGGATGAAATTTGCACCAAGGTTAGTCTTATTGGATAGTAGTTTAGACACAAATTTTCGGTCAAAAAGTTTCTGAGTTAGAGGGTGTCAAAATTTGACATTTTGGCCATTTTGTCGTCCATGTAACTTATTATCTATTGATTTTAGCAAAATTTGTCCCAAACAAATTAGATAGCTATTTCTTCAAGCTATCGAAAAATTTTTTTTTTGTATTTTTTTAAATTTTTTAAAATTTTTTTTTTTTTAAATTTAAAACTTATTTTTTTTGGAAACGGTATTTTTTTTTTTTTTGGCTCAAAAGAAAGCTTATGTATTTTTCTTTTAGGTAGTTTTGGTCGCTTAGTGGGATGAGAGTGGGATATGTATAAAAAAAAATAATTTCTAACTCAATCATCCAAATCGGAAGACATCGAAATTGCTTAACGTAATTGTAAAAAAGGCTTGAGATATGAATCTGCAAATTTCATTTTTACTTAAAATAATGATTTTTTATTAAACAAAATACAAAAATCCAGGAATAGTCGTCATATAACAAGCAAAAAATGAAAATTGTAAATACTAGCTGTGTTCCAAAAACAAAAATTAAACTCAAAAATAAGAATTATTTGCAATAAAAAATTAACTTAAATATAATTTTTTAAAAAATATTTTTGTATAGAGTATAAAAATTCAAAAAAAACGAAAATGTTTGTACATTAAAGTTGATATGTTAAAAATCCGGGATTTATCAATCCCGAAAAATCCCGGGATTTCGGGATTCGGGAATTTCCGTTTGGCATCCCTACTAGCACATGTAGTTGTAGATTATTTTATTTTTTATAGTTAAGGAAAAGTTGAATCTTTAAAATAACTGTTTTTCAGCAGTTTATAGCAAACAATTTTTTTTAAACAATTTTTATGTTAATTACAAAGTGAATTTTCCTTGTACTTGTATATCGTAATATCAAAGGGCAAATTATATTTACAATCGGCATGATAAGGGCATTTCTAATATTCCCTGAATATTCTATTATTTTTTTTTCACAAAACAGGTTTCTTAACATAAGAATTATTTAATTTCATCCGAAATTTCATTTTGGGTACAACTATTTCTTGTCAAAATTTATTATAATTTCATTACATTTTTTTAGTAAAATCAATAAAACTATTCGTCCAAATTTTTTAAATAATTAATGCTAAAAAAAACTAAAAATATTTTCCAAAAATGATAAATAAAATTCCAAGTGCTAAATGAAAATTGTGCAGCTATATAGAAATTTTTAATGCTAAATTTAGTTGCAAAAATGACAAAATGGCCACACTGTTCTTGACAAAATATGTATGTAGGTATATGCATTAATTTTTAACTTTGTTTTTTCACACTCAGTTTCTCGATGGACTTTCTGGCAAAAATTAAATACAAACAAAAATAAAAACACTTTTAAAGAAAAAATATTTGTTTAACATTTTTTTAACAAATAATAATAAGTTGTTTGCTGCAATTCTAAATCAATCATAACAAAATTTTCTATAAATACAAAACCCTATTGCAAAGACTTTTTAGTTCAAATTAAAAGCTTACCACAGAACATTTGGAACCAACTAGAAAATAAATCGAAAAAGCAACCAGAAGAAGATGAAGATTTCTAAAATTGTTTGGTTAACCTTTGTTTTGGCTTTGTCGACACAAGCTACTACCAGGGGCTGGAGAAACAACATAATCAGAGTATGGGGATAATTTCTTTGCACATGAAAACCACGTAGTGTATGCAGTGCAATCAAAATTTTTGTAAAGAAAATAACTTGTGTACATACCTACATATATGAAAAATAAATAAATATTATCTAACTTACGAAAACAATCTTTGAGTGGAATAATTGTATTCGAGTTTAGCTTTATTAAATTTTACTAAAAAAAAATAACAAAAATATCGCAATGTGTACTGCTGCCAATTTTAAAAACTTTGTTAGAAATCGAACGGTTAAGCAATCCGATATGTATAATCTAGTGATGTTGAACTCCAGGCAATCTGTTATTGTGCTCTTGAAGATTTTTTTTTTTTTTGTTCAAGTATGGGTTTTTGCCCATACTTTAACTATGTTTTTTTCTGCGTGTAGGTTTCGATTGAAATATGTAATGCATGTACATATCTGTTTGATAATCTTCTTGCAAATAATCTTCACAAAGATCACATATTATCGTCTTTCAAAATGGCAGTCAAAAAACGTTTTAGTAATTAGTAATAAATTTTTCTTTGTTTATATGACTAATTTTGTTTATATTACTTAAAATTTTTAATGTAATCATCTTAAATTAACTACTGAAGTTCATTAAAGATCTAATTCGATCAATTATTTACATTTGTTTGAGGTGCTTTAAGAGCCTTCGAGTCTTATTTGTACTAGTTATGGTTTGAATAAATAAATAAAAATAAATAAATATTAAGAAGGCTTTATTTAATTCGGTGTAGGTTATACCATAGAGGAAAATTTTTTGGATTGCAAAGAAGCTTTAGTTAGCGAAGCCGTTGTTGTTACACCATAGAAAATAAGATCCTTGCGCCCGGCCATAGGCCGACTATGTAGAGAGGCTTTAGTTAGCGAAGCCGTAGTTTGTTATACCATAGAGAAGAAAAATCATTTGCCCGGCCGAAGGCTATAGTTAGCAAAACCGGTGGTTGTTATAATATTAAGGAGTATATCCTTGGCTATGCATAACAGTTTTAGTTAGTTCTGGATTTTCAAATTTGGGATTTTTAAATTCGGGATTATCGAGTTCAGGATTTTAAGTGTCCGGTATATAACCCCAACCCAAATAAGACTGTATATTTAAAACTACACTGTCCTTAAATATACATATACATATCAGGTTATTTACCAAAAAGTACCAAATACATATGGAAAATGTTAAAAAATTTCTAGAAATTGCAAATAACTTAAAATGAAATAACTCCCACAAAAAATTAAATAACTCCCAAAGCAAATAAAACAACACCGAAAAATTTAATAACCCCATGTTGAATTTTTTTGGGACTTATTTTTTTTTTGGGTATTATTTCATTATGAAATCATTCCCAGGCAAAAAAATTAAATAACTTCAAAAAAAATTAACTGCCTGTTCAACGATTTCTAACGTTAACGTTCGGATAGAAAATTACATTCAAAACAAACACAAAACTTCAAAACTTGCTTTTGTTTTAAATGTAATTTTCTATGGGCACATTAACGATATCGATGAACAGGCAGTAAATTAGCTCTACATTTTTATAAAAAAAATTTTGGGGCTAATTTAATTTTTTTCTTGGGTCTTATTGCACGGAGCCATTTTAAATAATAATATAAAGAAATACACTTTAAAAGTATGGGCAGGTTCGGCCATACACTATTGCTCTGCAAATGAAAACTTTAATGTCTTTAAATATTTTGCTTAAGTAGATTTTTACATTTACTGTTTGTAGTTTATTTTAAAAGTTTTCCATTAAGTTAAAATTAAACCGATATATAGCCATTTAGTACGAAAATTACTTTTTAACTTTTTAGGCACGTTGTTTAAAAAACAAAAGACGAATGAATTTCCGTTCATTTAAAATATTAAGTTGTTTTCGTTTTTCCTTAAATAAAGAAAATTACATTTTATAATTTAAAAATGTTATATTTTTTATTGTAGTTTGGTTTTTTGGTAGTTAAAATTTCGAAACAAAAGTTAAGATCAGTAATTTTTACTATAAATAATGAGTTATTTTTTAACGTTTAAAAATAAACTGACGTTTAGTCTGATTTAAAGGGAAAATGAGTTGACTGGGTTTTAAATGAATTGTCATTTGCTTTATATTTAATTTTACGTTGGTTTTACCCACTATTATGTTGGTTTTACCTACATAATAATTACATATTAGAGAAATGTATCTTGCTAAAAAAGATGATCAGTAAACTTGGATTGACTGTGTAAGCAATGTTGGCTTGTATAATGCACAGCAGTGATGTATTTACGAAAAGGCCTCCTTTTAAGATCAAAGGCAAGATTTACATTTAATGACACCATTTGCGTTTAAAAAGCAAACACGACAAACGAAGCATATGGACATAGTTTCATGTTCCAATGCATCTTAAAAATGTTCAAAATTAGTTATAGGTATGTATATTTGAACTTGGTTTAAAATGTTTGCAAACATACATACATACATTCAACGTTGTAGGTATGTGCAAAAACAAAGATATGGAGAAAATCAAGTTTTTAATTTCTTATTTAAACAAATGGAGAAAAAAAATTAAAGTGGTATGCTCACGATCAATCATAATATGCAATGCAAAATTGCAAATTTGCACAATGACCATCGTGATTACCCTCGAAATTTCTTATAATTTGAAAGCAGACTTAAAATTGCAATTATAAATAAATATGTATAGGTATTACATATTACAAAAATTTATTTTCGTTATGGCCAAGGCGAATTCTACTACAGGTGGTGTCGGAACGCCATCTGATTTTGTCAGTTCGAAACAATTTTTTTTTATTTGTTAGTGTTTTGTTACACAGGGTCTCCACCTGAGATAAGATATAAGATTTTTATATCAGCAAACGTCAAATTCAATCGCAGAGAACATTATCTTACGTGTGGACTCTCAAATAGTGTTGGTATTAATATTATAAGTTATGAGACAGTTGTTATAAGAAATCGAATAACAACTATCTTATAAGATGAACTGTCAAAAATACACATGCATACACACATATAAAACAAAAATAAGCCACCATTATTAAAATGTGTAATTTATTAATGCAAATAGTGCCAATATTGTGAAAATTGTTAAAAATGACAATATTTTAAACTAAAAAAAATTAAAATAAGAATAAAAAAAAGTTTACTGTACGAGAATCAGTCGATTATGAAATCTTATAAGATACGTGTTCCCCATGTTTGATATTAAGATTAACATGAAGAAATGTATTCTCTCATTCTGCCGACGTTCTCTCAGATATTATCTCAGGTGGAGACCCTGTGTTAGGAATTTGAACCGTAAACACTAACAATTAGGGATGCCAAACGGGAAATCCCGAATCCCGGGATTTTTTTTTATGAGTCCCGGGAATTTTTACATATCAACTTTTATGTACAAAACTATTCGTTTTTATTGAATTTTTATACTATATACAAAAAAATTATTAAAAATTATATTTGAGTTATATTTTTTATTGCAAATAATTCTTATTTTTGAGTATTGTTTTTGTTTTTGGCACACAGCGAGTATTTAAAATTTTTAATTTTTGCTTGATATATGACAACTATTTCTGGCTTTTTGTATTTTGCTTAATAATAACCATTATTTTAAGTAGAAACGATATTTGAAAATTCACATCTCAAGCCTTTTTTTACAATTACGTTTAGCAAGTTCAGCTTTGGCTTAAGACATATCTAATTCCAAAATAAAAATGATTATTTTTATGCAAAATATAGAAATCAATAAATAATTGTTATATATCAAGCAAAAAATAAAAATTATTCACAATCCAATTAAGGTTTTATTCAGAAACCAAAGAATAAAAGTTGATATAATTATAACAATTAAGTCGTAATATAGATGAAATAGCTCATATTCCTTCCGATCCAATAATAATAAAAAAGTTGCTTAAAAAACATACAGTAAATAAAATAATTTTTTTATAAATAAACACTAGTTGACGTATTCATAAATAAATTATTTAAACTTGAAACCTGTTTTAAGAATCATTTGTATAAACATTTTGATTTAAAATAAATTTCAAACGTACTTAAATTATTGATTATGAATCTCGCCCTCACCCTGGAGGTGTACTGCACTGCAGTCGACATAGTTTTACAGTTTTTAACTCAGCTATCGAGATCGATGAGGGACTACACTTTGCAGTGTATTAGTTTTTTATGTTACGTGTACAAAACCTTTTGAATATTCAAAAAGTGTTGTTTATTAAAAAAAAAGTAGCATCTTAAAGAAACACATTGATCCCAAAATCCCGGAAAATCCCGGTATCAGGATTTCCAAAATCCCGAATCCCGGGATTTTCAAAAATCAGTACCGATTGGCATCCCTACTAACAATGCAATGCAAAAACCCTATGATGTTTTTGTTGTTTTTGGATTGTTGTAGTTCCGACACCATTCATTATATTCATTGTACTTTTTTCCGAATTTTAAATCTAGCTACCCTAGTATGGTAAAAAATAAAAATAAAATTTATTTACCCTACACGTTTAAAAAGTTTTCACTATTACAATTAATTAAAGTGAGCAATATGTTTAAGGCAAGTTTAACGGGATAGGTTAACGTAAAGTTGAAATAATAAATATGTAACTTGTTAAACGTCCGACAAAATCGCACCTTTAACTAACGGCAAGTTTAATAATGGCGCTTATGCTGAGTTTTTGAGATCTCAGTTAAACTAGGTTTAGTTAATTTGAAAACAAGTTTCTATACAAAATTTTAACGGAAGAGCTTAGTTTTGCTTAAAATGTTGGTCTTTAATGAAATAATAAAAAATCACATTTCGCCGGAAAAATCTGAGTTTCAGAGTATGTTAAACTTGGTTTAAACTTAATCCGCATCTCATAAATCCGGCCTTATGGCTAATAAATCAGTGAGTGTTTAAACGCTGGTTTAGTTGAACTAAACTTAAATTTATATGTAGTTTAAACTCAACAGTTGTAAATCAGTGTCCCATGTATTATATGTAGTGTAAAAAGTAACATGTGGCAGCACTACGATAAATGTAGACAAATTCATATGGTTTATATTGGTAGTTTAAACGCCCAATTTTATGCGTTTAAAGATGGTTTATATGTTTTCTGATTTATAGATTTGTTGGCTTAAACACATTTTAAACCAAAAATAGAGTTTAACTTGCTCTGATTTATTAGCCCTTAGTGTGATAACTCAAATAAAAGCAATAACAATGACAATCAAGATTTGAGATATCAATGTGCGAACAAATGTTTGAACACTGTTTAATATGAACAAAACATCGACAACAGCAATTGGATCATACGGTCACAATGGATTGCTTGTTATTCGCACATAGCAACAGCTCGTGACTCGATCTTCCCTAATTCAATTGTTTTATTTGTTTTTGCACAATTCTTTATTTCTAAATTAAATAAAATTTTATTTTTTTTTATTTTAAGCATTGTTGTTTTTTTCTTTTGAAACTTTTAGTTTGTTCATATTAGTACCACATTTCTTAAAATGTATAAATTTTTTTTTGTCTTTAAAACAAACATAAAACCGCAGTTTAAACAAGCTTTGCAAGTAAACGTTTGCTAGCAAAAATATTCAAAAATGTATGCTTTCATAAATTTTTACGCTTTGTCTTACTCTTTTTTTTTAAAGTATGTTGCCGAAATCAAAATTCAATTTTACACAGGCAAAGCAGCAAAATTATTCGAAATTGTATAACATGTCGAGACCTTACCTGACAATTTTTTCTCATACCAACCGTCAAACTCTATATAAAAAAACTAATATTTTTGTCATCTTAAGACCTGAACGTGGACAGATTTTTTTAATCTTATGAGGTCTAATTAAAATTTCGGTTTTTATAATTTTTTTATTTAAAGTGGTAGAAAAAGGAGGTACAAATATGTGTACTTCAGGTCTTAACGATTACTTAGTGAGCAACAATATACATACAGTATGGTTTTTCAAACTGTAAAATTCAAATGCAAAAATAAAGGGTAAAACTTCTAAGCACCATCATCTTTTGTCAAACTTTTTTTAACCTTCATCGTGAAATATTATACCGAAAATCGCCAACAATTTATTTTTTAAATTTTTGGTAAAAAAAAAATCGCCAAGTAGGAGTACAAGTGTATTTTATTAAAATTTTAAATATTTAGCATTATTCTAGTAGTGTGTTTATTTTGTATTTTGAACGGTTTACAATAAATAGGGCATGTTCTGACAATCGCAAAATGCTTAACATTTTCGATTCTGACTTAAAATCGCATAATAGGTGTTCTGTAAATCGCAATCACAAGAAGTTTGGCGACCTTAAATTGCAAAAGTGTGCAGAAGAAAACTAGAAACTATGGCAGATTGCAAGTAAAACGCACGAGTTTCAGAACACCGTAAAATACATCTGGCGTTTTGCGATTTAAAATCGTGTGTTGATTAAATTTGACAAAAATATTAATTTTATGAAGTATGCAAAATGAGTAGAGTTTGATGAACAAAATAAGTTTTTATAAGCGTAATTTTCTATGTGAAAATGAGTAAAATGAGGTAAAATTTAGTATTCGATATTCATTGAAACATTTGACAATAAATAAGGCAAGGATAAATGTCTTAAAAGTTGTATTCAAATTGGATATTTGGAATTGAATTGGAATACTTAACCTCAACTGTCTTCTAAACAATTTCATTAGATGAATTATTTAAAAAAAATCAATGACCTAGATTCGTTTTCGATGCTATATTTAGTAAAGGTTTTCAAAAACATTAAGGGAACACTTTTTCTTTTTTTAATATTTGAAGTAATGCTTAAAGAAAATTTTTAATTTACTGCCTGGCCCACAATGTCGACAAGAAATTGTTTTTCTTATAAAACAAATTTGATATTATTATATAGAACCTGATATCAATGCAAATTTTTTAAAAAAGTGAATTACTTTCGCTATTAATTCCACTATTTTTGCACTATTATTGTTCAAATTTTAAAAATTCCATTTAATATGCCATCAAAAACGATTCAGTTTTTAGAATGTATTTTCCAAAATAAATTTAAAATGAACTTGTTTTTCGGTGGAGATTCGATGATTGATAACTTTTGGTAAGGAAAATGTCTGGAAAAAAGCTTAAGCCTTATTCCAAATTTCTATAGCGACAATTGTTAAGCGTTTTCAATGAAATTATTTGGCAATATTATCGATTTATCATCTAACAATCGAGTTCGTATTGCGATTTAAAAATTTGTTAGAAATTCAAAGAAAAGAGTCAATTTTTTTTATATAAGTAAGAAAATAAGTAAAATGCGTTGTAAATATCGACCAAATAATCGCCAACTTTTTTAAATTTGGCGAAAAATCGCCACATCTGACTGCCCAGCTTAAAGCAAGTAATAAAACTATTGCTAGTAATCGATCGATGTCGCTAGTCTTTAAAACTTGTAATAAGTTCAGGTACACATATGTGTACCTACGTATATTTCGGTTAAAACCTCAAAGGCAGTTTTTTGTATTTAAAAAAAAATTATATAATATTACAACTAAAGGCACTTTTACACAATATGTTTTTAGCAGTTTCGTTGTTAAATTTCACACAGGAAAATAAATACATGTCATGTAAAAGCAAAAAAAAAAACATTCTATATATGTCAGCTCGAATAAGCAGTGAAAAAATTTTCAATTAAAGGGTATTCTATTTCGAACTTACAAACCATCTGTTTTGCAAGTAATTTGTTTGTGACCGCATACATATATACATTATTAATTTACACATATTCTTAAAAAAATATAGTTTTTATAAACTGAAATACAATTAGAATACAAAAAACACACACAAAAAAGTAATATAGAAATAAAATTTAACAAGCGAAAAGCAATTTGTGCAGAAGTAAAATTTAGCAAGCAAAAAAGTAATAGATAACAACAAAATTTAACAACAATAATAAAACTTAGTAAATAAAATTATACAAAAAAGAATTTTCTTTAATTTTGTCAGTGATGCCACTGTAATAATATAATTTTTTGACACTTTTCTAGTGACAACACTAAAATAATCGAAAGATTTAGAATGGAATAAAATGGTACATCTTTTAAAGATGTTGGAAAATTTTGATTTTTAGCCCTATGTATTGCTTATGGGATGATGTTAACATCTTCGTAGTTGGATGGTAGATGTTGACCAGGGTAAACAGGTAATTAGATATCGTTTTTTATGCAATTTCAAATTAAATTAATTTTAAAACAAATTATAAAGAATTTTTTCATTGTTTATTGTTTACAAAATATTTGTAAAACAATTGAGGTCAACTTTTACAAGTGTGTTGAACCTATATGGGCAGTTCCAGCGAAAAGTCTTCTTTTGTAACGTAACGCCAGAAGTTATTTAAATTGTTTCTCAAAAACTGATATATGTATTAGGGAGATCGATTATTCGACTTTTTACAATAACCGGTTTTCGAATATTCCGAATAGATGCTATTTAAAAAAACCTGGTTTTCGGTTAAACATTTTTAAAATAACCGAATTTCGAATACTTAAAAACATAAAAATCCAATAAGTTTTTGTAATAAAAAGTGAATTTAAATAAAAACAAAATAATTCCCAAAAGTAAGGCACCAACAAAATACGATGAAATCCAAAAAAGTGTGACCAGTAAATTGATCAAACTTTAGCTTAATTTTTAACAATTTCTATTTATTTACTAAAGCTATGTTCACACCTATTAAATATTTGACATACTACATGTAACCACTAGTTTTATTAAAAAATCGTTTGCTTTTGCAAAACGTTTGCTGGATCAAACATCATTTAACAGTTTCTTAATTGAATTATACAATTATCTTCTTACAAATAAAGACAAGGAAGTCAATAAAAATTATTAAAAATAAAGCTAAAATTTGATGAATTTGCTGGTCATGTTTTTTTGTATTTGTTTGTCAAATATTTGTTAGGTCTGAACATACCTTAAGCTTTATTTGTAAAAAGATAATTGTATAATGTAATTTAGAAACTGTTAAATGATGTTCGATCTGGACAAACGTTTTGAAAAATCAAATATTATAGGAATTTAATAAATTTATTATTTGAGATATTCTCCCAAATTTATTTTAAATGAGTTGTAATTTGTTGGTGGTTGAGCTCTTTAGAACTACTGCGAACAGAGTTAATATGGACTAATTAAAGCTGATTAATAAATCGTGACGTGGAAAACCCTATGCAACTTATCATTTTAAGCTTTATCTCCTTAATCCAGTTTGAAATATCTCTACAAATTACTATTTACTTTTTAACTGAACACGTTTTTGTAGTTTTTTGAATTGTCTTTAGGTTTTTACAAGAACGCACGCTTCTATAAGCGATTTGTATTTACATTGCTCATAATGTTTTTTGATTTTTGTTAAATCCTGCTTTGACATTCTTTAAAAAAAAGTTTAAGTTTGCCAATATTCAATTAAAAAAATACTTAAATTATGGTTACATTTACAACAAGAGTAAGGAAAACGTATATAAATTATACATTATTAAAATAACCGGTTTATTATACCAAAATAACCGGATTATTCGATATTCGAAAAATGGACATTTTTAAATAACCGACTTCGGCAAAACTTAAATAACCAGTTAAAACCGGTCGAATAATAACCGTTCGATCTCCCTAATATGTATGTATACTTTACTTTTTATGTTTTGGTGTAAAGCGCAACTAGCTCTTCATTAAGATACAAGAGATCCCTCTTTGAACAACATGGTCCTAAAATACAAGCTTATTTGCTTTAAATAAGTAGACTTTTCGCTGGAAATTCCCAAAGATTTTTAGATATGATAACTTGGAAAATAAATGTTTACAACTCTAAAGCTAACTTAAAAGGTTGTATACAAAAACTTCTGCTCAATTCGCACACTTATGCAATTTTGTAATGCAATGGATTTTGAATCTCCACTTCTGTTTTTTGAAACGTCAGGCCAGCGCAATTTTTGCTTACATCTACAAATCCTTAGGGTTTATTGGTGTAAATATGTTTCTGAATATACAGCCATGTCATAGAGTACAATTTCGTTCGGAACCGAAGAAAACATATTTGTTTATTGATAGAAAGTATATTTTGATAGTTTTTTTGGCCTTTAAGATACGGAAAGCATCCATTCCGTTCATGAAAGCAAAAATGGTTTCCTGCCGCAAAGTTTTTTCGTAATTTTCTGAAGCACCAATATACGGAATGTATTCCGTTTCCGAACGGAATACATTCTGTCTGTGACATGGCTTTTTGTGCTACTTCATTACTTTGCAAATATAAAAAAACCTTTTTACAAATTTGAATTCTTCATTTCATTTTTTACATTTTGTCGTACAAATAAAACGTCACATTACAATGGAAATGCCCATATGTGTGAAGAGGTAAATATATATATATTTTTTTTTCAATAATATGGACGTTTCATATCTATGTTATATATGAGTTGTTGGTTTTTATTTATAGCAATTTTGTTTCATATCTCACATTTCAATTAAGAAGTTTATTGACGCGGGAGTTACAGAGCATGGGCACAGTAACAGATTCCTTTTAGCCGGTTTCATTTATTCTTAAAAAAAAATGCTGATGCTAAAGGGTGTTAGCCCAATTTTCACGATGATTTTTCCCCTATTTTTAAATCGTGTCTTTTTTCGTTTGAAAGTGAGCGGGGTAGAGAAGTAAGAAGAGTAGAAAAAAACATGAATCGAATTTTCTGTGTCTCTTTTTTGACATTCCTCTTTGAACTTATTTGTGTTGTTTAATTTATGTTTAATTCTTATTGCAAAATTACAAGTGCTTATTAAAATATTGAGAAATAAAAAATTTTATTAAAAAAAAATTCAAAACATATCAAAATTAAGTGGAATAACAAAATTTTAAATATTTTTATACGAATAAGGAACTAAGGAAATCAGAAAAAATCGATTCTGACTGAAAAAAGAAACATGGTTAAATTTAACAAGTTTTTGGAAGTTTCTTTAAAAAAGAAATACAAAAAAGACATGACTTTTAAATCATCGTAAAAATTTGGTGTTATTTTAAACCCGGTAAAACTTTATATTGTAAAAAAATTCGGGCATATTAGCCTCGCGGCGTTTCTCTACTAAGTGCATTCGGAAAATTTTCGGAGAAATAAGATCCGATGAATTCACCAGCGTGTAAACCACACCAAACGATGCATTTTGTTCTGGTGCCACTCCAATTGATAAATGATTTACAAAGTAAAACTGTATAATTTGGAAACGCTTATCAAGCTTAAATCTATCTAGCAATAACATTTTTAAAAAGGTAATCGAGTTTGGAATCAAGCATTTTAGGCGGAATGACTTCTAAACTGGATTACCATATGAATTATTTACAAGGCATGAGAGTAAAATAATTAGTTCCTAAATATTTTTACTTTCTTAAGTTTTTTAAATTTTAAAAGAAGTTAGAAGTGATTTCTTTTTTTACAAAATAGCAACTTAGGTATCACAGAAATTCGTATACTTTCCTTTTAATAATTACTTTTGGTGGCATGAGATAACCCCCAAGAATTAACTCAAAAGTTTTTGGGAGCTTATTTCATATGAAAAAAGACTCCAATTTCTGAAATAAAATAAAACAACAACATTTGTAATACAATTAAATTAATAGGTTTGGTTTTAAGAATCACGCGATATGTAGCATGGTTGAGACATCGGCCGGGCAAGAGGATTTTCTTCCCCATAAGAAATAGAGCTAAAAATCAACATCTTTACAAGATGTTCCTATCACATTGTATTCTATTATACATATATCTGCTGATTGATAACACTAAACATCACTAGAAAAGATTCAATAAATTCTATTACTATTATATGAAAGCAGCGTTAGCGTTTGTCAAGTTTTTCCTTTTTGGAAGCCTTTTTCTTTTGCTTAATTTTTATATTATTAAATATTTTGGTGTTTTCTTTTAAAATTTTGGCACTTTTATAGAAATACTTTTTTTCTATAAAAGTGCCAAAAATAAAAGGTTGTTTTTTAGAAATGGTGAAATTTTTTATTTATAGTATATGTAAGATATTTCAAGTGTGAACGCATGTTTCACAATTTCAACATCTTCCATGCGTCCCTCCTAAATACATGCAAGTTTAAAAAGGGTGGACTTTCAAGTTGTGTTATTATTAATCTATATATATAAAATACAAAAAAAATGTCTATGTCCTCTATAGATTCCGAAACGAAAACCCGAGGGGAGTTATGGGGAAATTTCTGCCCTTCTGAAATTACCTCATAGATTTAAAAATTTTTAAGACATTGATAGATCCCTACTTATAAGAACACTTTATCAATACATTTTTTGAAAAATAGGCCCACTATATACATAGGACCGCTATACATTTTCCCAAGAAGGGAGTTAGGGGGCAATTTCTGCCTCGCCGAAGCTGCTTACAGATTTTTATGAAATTTAAAACATAGGTAGCTCCCTACTTATATGGACACATTATATATCAAGACCGAAACAACCTAACAGATTTTAATTAAATTTAAAACATAGATAGATAACTACTTCTATGGACACATTAGCTATACATTGTTTTAAAATGTAAGACTCCGAGGGGAGTTAGGGGACAATTTCTGCCTCTCCGAAACAATCTAAGTGATTTAAATAAAATTTAAAAAAAAGATAGATCCCTATTCAAATATACACATAAGCTATGCCTTTGTTAAAAAATGGGACTACTAGAAGGGGGAACGTAGTAGCACCCGTCGGGTATCCGCTAGCATTATCATAAATATTATGAGACAGTTGTTATGAGAAATCTCATAACAACTATCTTATAAGATGAGTTGCCAAAAATGCATACATATAAAACAATAACAAGACGCTATCATCAAAATGTTAAATTTTTTAGTGCAAATAGTGCACCCGGTAGGGTGCGTGTTAGATTCCTGCCAGAGCTTTGCGGGATTAGCATAAGAAAAGTAATTAAAATAACAATATTTTAAACTAATAAATAAGGAAAAACTAAAAAAGAATATAAAACGGCACAAGTTTCATGTACGAGAATCAGTCAATTATGAAATCTTATAAAATTTACATAAATACATCCCTGCAAATAATATTGGACCAGAGCTGGGTTATGTGGTCCAGCCCTAGGACATCGCAATGTAAATTGGAGTATGTTTTTACATACTTTTAGGTTAGGTATTGGAGTAGTCCTACTCCCTTATGGAGTAGTCCATACACGCATGTATAGAGTAGTCTCGTTTTTTGTAGGGATTATCATATAAATAACACAGGGTCTCCACCTGATATAAGATATAAAATTTTTATATTAGCAAACGTCAAATTCAATCGCAGAGAGTATTATCTTACGTGTGGACTCTCAAATAGTGTTAGTATTAATATTATAATAAATGTTATGAGACAGTTGTTATGAGAAATCTTATAACAACTATCTTATAAGATGAGCTGTCAAAAATACACATACATACATACACATAAATTAATAATAAGACGCTATCATTAAAATGTTTAATTTTTTAAGTGAAAATAGTTGAATTTTTGTGAAAAG
Organism: Pollenia amentaria; assembly: GCA_943735925.1. Classification (NCBI taxonomy): domain Eukaryota; kingdom Metazoa; phylum Arthropoda; class Insecta; order Diptera; family Polleniidae; genus Pollenia; species Pollenia amentaria. The sequence continues at coordinate 18,545,765 of OX031010.1, read as the reverse complement.
TGCTTAAAAAATAATATTAAACACTAAAAACAGAGAAAAAACTAAAAAAAGAATCAAAAACGACACAAGTTTACTGTACGAAAATCAGTAAATTATGAAATCTTATAAGATACATGTTCCCCTTGTTTAAGATTAAGATTAACATGAAGAAATGTGCTCTCTCATTCTGCCGACGTTCTCTCACATATTATATCAGATATTATCTTAGGTGGAGACCCTGTGTAAACGCCATCTTGATTGTTATTGTTGCTGCTTATATGGGCTTTTCTGCCGTACGTTTTTCCCACATCGAAGAACATAATTAATTGTGTGTCACTTATTCTGCCAACGTTTTGTTCTTGGACAAACATAACAATGGAAGGTCAGGATGGCGTGTAAGATTAAAGGCCATGTCAGATAAAACTTTTTCTTCGCGTTGCGTTACCGATTCGCTTTGACATCTAAGACAACATATACATACTTATACGAAACGTGTCGCATAAAGTACTTTCAAAGCAGAGTGAAGCAAAAAGTTAGCCAACTCTCATCTTTTTGTGCGCTTTCACAATTGGCTAGTATAATTTTCTTTTTTTTTAATTTTTTTTTTTTGCCAAATTCAATTCCAAAAAACCTTCCAATTAAATTGTTAACTTTTATTTTTATAACGTACAAATTACCAACCGCTTTTATAAGTAAACAAGCAATGCGTGAGTGTTGTCAAAGTTTTCACTGTGCCATACAGTTTTTGCTTTGCGTTTTTCTGCCAAAGGTAGAAACGTCACGCAAAGCGACAAAGTTGTATCTGAAACGGCCTTAAGAGGGAGTTTACAACGTGTCTTTTCAAACATATCTAACAAACGTTTTTTTTTTTGTTTTTAGGCGATCGGGATAGGGAAGAAACGAATTTTCATGTTTGTTTTTATGAATTTTCATGTGTTTTTCAAGCAATGCGTGAGTGTTGTCAAAGTTTTCACTGTGCCATACAGTTTTTGCTTTGCGTTTTTCTGCCAAAGGTAGAAACGTCACGCAAAGCGACAAAGTTGTATCTGAAACGGCCTTAAGAGGGAGTTTACAACGTGTCTTTTCAAACATATCTAACAAACGTTTTTTTTTTTTTGTTTTTAGGCGATCGGGATAGGGAAGAAACGAATTTTCATGTTTGTTTTTATGAATTTTCATGTGTTTTTCAAGCAATGCGTGAGTGTTGTCAAAGTTTTCACTGTGCCATACAGTTTTTGCTTTGCGTTTTTCTGCCAAAGGTAGAAACGTCACGCAAAGCGACAAAGTTGTATCTGACACGGCCTTAAGAGGGAGTTTACAACGTCTCTTTTCAAACATATCTAACAAACGTTTTTTTTTTTTTGTTTTTAGGCGATCGGGATAGGGAAGAAACTAATTTTCATGTTTGTTTTTATGAATTTTCATGTGTTTTAATTTGTATGTATATGAATATTAGACAATTAGAGATGAAAACATCCATGTTTGGAAAGACATCGTGAAAAGACAATAGGTTTTTGGAAGTATGTTCATACCTGTCTGAAAAGACACCGTGGAAATGCCTCCTAACATGAAGAATTGTTTTCTCATTCTATTGACGTTCTATAAAATATTATATCAGTTATAATCTCAGTTGTAGTGAAGCAAATTTTTTTTGTTTTTGCACATGTATGCATTTCGTAGTGGAAAATTTGACAAGCACACTGCTAAATACATGTCGTCTAAACGCAGCTTAAAATTAATGTTCCGCTCCACTTTGTTTCTATATAAATAATAATAAAGCGATTGTTTTATGCACGTGTTTACATTTGTATTAGTATCTTATTCATACTTGAATCTTATCCACAATGGAAACTTTCGAAGATTGTCCACAAGATGTAAAAAGATTGAAAGAATATGAAAGTATCGAATCTGTGAAACCCATTATACCAGCTGTGTTGGAAAATAACCCTGGATATACTCCACCGACACCATTCAGTAAAAATCAAATAAAAAAGCAAAAAAAATTAGCCCAATATGAAAAAATACGTAAAGAAAGGCGACAAAAAGAAAAGGAAAGGCAAAAGCAAAAACGTAAAGAGGCGGCCGAGAAAGGGTTACCCATACGCATAGGACCTTCACGCAAAGAATTAAAGAAAAAACAACAGGCGGTTGTTGACAATGAGAACTCTATACGTGTTGCAATTGATTTGGACTGCGATGACATGATGAGTGAAAAAGATGTGGCAAAATGTGTAAAACAATGTTTGCGCATCTACACCATAAATAGAAGGTCAGAAAAGCCAGTGAATTTATATTTTACGGGCATAAAAACAAATGGAAATATTCATAAGTGTCTAAAGAAAAATGATGGGTGGGAAAACTGGCAAGTAAAATATCACTTTGATGAGGATCATTTAAAAGTTTTTCAACCCAATAAGGATTTGATGTATTTAACTAGTGAATCGGATACTGTGTTAGACAAATTAGAGCCAACAAATGTTTATTGCATTGGTGGTCTAGTTGATCATAATCACCATAAAAATTACTGTCATGATAAAGCTACTAGGGAAGGTATACGTACTGCTCGTTTACCTTTAGGAGAGTATGTGGATATGAAAACAAGAACGGTATTGACTACTTATCATGGTTGGGATTAAAATGTTTTCTTGGCAATTTGTATATTTATTAAAAAATTTATTTTTGTTTCAGTTTTTGAAATATTAGTACGTGTAGCCGAAGGGAAAAGCTGGGCTGATGCTATATTACAAACTATACCACCCAGAAAAGGCGCTAAACTTAAAGAAACTCCTGTTTCAGAAGAAAATGATACTGTGTGTACTTTAAATGAAAAAGCACACGACACAACAACTCAGGAAGTAGTAAAAGAAGATAACAAATATTCAGATTATGTGGATATAAAAATTAATAATAATGTTTCCTTAGAAGATATTGTTAAAGATAACGATAGTTGATATAAATATGTTATATAAAAGAAATCAAAATATACATATGTATTTTGCTTGAACTCTTTTAGAATAGATAATCTAAAAAAGTTAGTTGGGCAAAGCCTGATATATAAAACTCCCCTGGGAAGCATAGACCTAAATAAATCCTTGGCTAAAGCGGATGACACACAAACAAGTGTCAAAAATATAGTAGAAAACTGGCTCCTGTTTAAAATATCATCAGCAAACTTGCATTGGCAGTGTAAAGCAATGTTTGCTTGTATAATGCACAGCAGTGATGCATTTAGGAACAAGCCTAATATTGGGTAATGTTCAAGTTAAACGTAGGAAATGTTACTTAAGTAATGGAGCTATGAGTAATTATAACGCTATTACAGTGACCTTATGCGTTTATACTTGTATAAACATTTTTTGTGATGAATTTTGAGATATTGAGAGTTGGTTTGTATAATGTTAAAATGCGTATCTCTTTTTATGTATTCAAGATGATGTCTAAAAAAATTTATGTTAAGCCAAAAAAAATATGTAATAATATTCAACCCAATTATGAATAAAAATTTTCTGGAAGTTTTGCTCTTCTCTCATTTTACAATTCATCAAATATATCAAAATTGGGAGAAGTAAAAAACTTCTTGGGAAGTTTTACACATAACTAGCTTTTACCCGTGACTTCGGTCACGTCAAAGTTTGAACAAGATTTAAAGAAAAAGAGGGTTTCTATAACAAATTTACTAACGTTTTATGTAGTTTTATCTGTACTTATTTTATGTTAAACTATCGGCCTTGTTCTCGAAATCGAAATCACGTGGAATTTAAATCGATGAAGATTTTCAATTGAATTTTTGTAAAAATTAACAGAGCTTTTCCCGATTTCGAAAGTAGTTTAGGCAGAGAAAACTGGTCCTCAAAGCATGAGGTATAAAAAAGGAAATATTTTTATGAACTTTAAATACGGGAGAATTTTCAAAATTTGTTCGATTTAAATATCACGTGATTTCGATTTACAGAACATGCCCGTATTTTAAAAAACAACTAATAGGAATTATCATTTTACACATACATATACATAAGTTTTGAGCACTCGATACTCGAGCAACCGCCATTCAACTGTTCATATGAGAAGCAAGGGGTGTCTAAATATGTATATTCCGGCCACTGTACCATATGTAATCTGTATACTATACTTAACCAAAAAAAGAAAATGTACCAAAAGTACAAACTTTTTCAGTTTTTACTTCATAAAAATTACCCTTTATTTTAATAATAGCATTTAACCCGCTACTTCGTTAGCGTCTCCTTTTCTTTTGTGGACATATATTTACGCCAAAGTTTATGTTTCTAGGTTTCAACCCGCTACTTTGTAATAGGTACGATTTTCACCCCTAAACGTTCGAATTTCGAAAATGTACCAAATTTTTATTTGTATTTTTTAGATACGTTACGAATGTGATATTTTTTTATTCCAAAGTTTATTGGTTAAATAGATAGATTGAGTGGCAAAAAAGTTTTAAAATACAGGTTTTACCCGTTTACTCCTCAAAAGGGTCGAATTTCAAAACCTATCCGCTTTTTTTTTGATGAACATGAGGTTAGGGAATTTACCCGTTTTTAGCTTTTTTAACCTCTAACCATAAACATTTTCAAAACTCCCATCCTAGGGAATCGATTTAGCGAGAGGCCAACCTCCCGGTCAAATTTCAACATTTTAGCTTCAGGCGTTTAGGACGTGCGTAACGTTACAATTTTATATATATAGATAGGTAGATGAAGAAAAATGTTTTGAAACAAAAATAACAGAATTAGGTATAGATGACATAGCAAAAAAGTTTTAAAATACAGGTTTTACCCGTTTACTCCCCAAAAAGGCCGAATTTCAAGAAAGTACCAGCGCCTGTCCGCTTATTTTTTTAGTGACCAACAATAAAAACTAAATTTTTGAATAAAAAAAAAAGTTTTGTAAAAAAGTATCAAAAATAGTTACGGTTTTTACCCCTTAAACGTCCAAATTTCGAAAAAGTACCAAATTCGTATTTGGATTTTTTAGATAAGTTTCAAATGTGATATAACCCTTATTTCTATGTTTATGGGTTTAAAAGATAGATGGGGTGACAAAAACGTACCAAAATGCAGGTTTTACCCGTATACTCCGTTAAGGTCTGAATTTCCAAAAAGTACCAGACACCTGTCCGCTTATTTTTCTAAAGAACAACGATTAGTATTACATTTATTTTGCATCTCTATTAGTTTTGGAGATATAAGGTTACCGAATTTTCCCAGTCGCTAGTCCAAATTTCAAGTTTCTAGGGTCAGCGGTTTGGGCTGGGTGATGATGAATGAGTCAGTCAGTCAGTCACTCACGCAACTCTTTTATATATATAGATGGATAGAAGATAGATGAGCCATATCTCTATACCAAATTTTTCGAAAATAAAACGTACCAAACGTAAAAGAGTATCAGCTTTTCCTCATTGTCGACCTCCAGAAAGAGCACTGTATGTTAATGTGCGCTTTAATCTGTATGTATATCAAATTTACTCAAAAGAGAAAAAGTACTAATAAAATCCTATTTTTACCCTTCAAAAAGTACAAATTTTATCCCTTTAAAGGTACTCTATATTTTAATCCTGACCAGAGATTTTCGCCAATTCTTTTCCTCTCTGTCCCAAAAACACAAGACTTGACAAACAGAAAAGTATTTCTAATCAATATAACATAAAAAAGCAATATACAACTAAAAGGAGTTACTTGTCAAGAAATATTCTACAGATGGTGGCCATTCAAAGGTATGACAATAAAATGTGGGCTATACCTGGTGGTATGGTGAATCCTGAAAAAATATAACGACAACGCCTAAAAGAGAATTTATAGAAGAAGCTTTGGATTGCTCAGGTAAGTTCTCAAAAAATTCATTTAAATTAGTACAAGTCTCTTCACAATTTGTTTGTAGGCGAACAGGAAAAGATTGAGCAATTCTTTGCCAATGGTATAGAAGTGTATAAGGGTTATGTTGATGATTTTCGCAAAACGGATAATGCTTGGATGGAAACAGTTGCCTACAATTTTCATGATGATACTGGTACACAAGTAGGAAAAATAGAACTTACCGCTGGTGATGATGCTGCTGCTGTCAGATGGTTAGATTTAGATAAATATCATAAACTACATACCAATCATATTGATATACTGGAAAAATTCATTATTAATTTAAATGCTCACTGGTATAATTGAGTCAACTTAAACTTATCACTATAAATTGGAAATAAACATTTTTTAATCACAGTATTTAATCTTAGTAGTAATTTTACGCAAAAGTAAAAATTTATTTACCCACATTTTTTTAATAATTAACTCACTAGTTTTGAATATTCACTTAACAATTTTAAACTTTTTACTGCTCGTTCGCCGATATCGAACTTTAACGTTCGCATAGTAAATAACATTTAAAACAAAAACAAAATTTCAAAAATTGTTTTTGATTTAAATGTAATTTTCTATGCGAAAGTTAACGTTCGATATAGGCGAACGGCCATTTAATATTTACCGCTGCTTCTTGCTCAAGCATACTTAAAATCAGAGTTGTATTTTGTAAACAGATCTATCATCTATTTGATCAGCATTTACACGGAGTTTACATTTGCCAGTACTGGCAAGACAGTTGCAATACATGCAAACTTTTTCACTAATCCATGTACACTTTTCCAACTGTCATGGCTACTGTCTTGCAAATTTTGCAGACAGTAAAATGGACAGTAATTTGACATTTGCTGACAGTAATTTGAAGTTTTGTTAGCAAAAGTAAAAAAAAATCAACAATTAAAAGAAAATAAATAAATAAATTATACTTTGGTTTTGCAAGTTTTACTTAAGGGTTATCTATGTTCACAAAAAATAGTTGGTAAATTTTTAATTTGTTAAGTTCATATAAAACACGTTTAGCTACAGCAATTAGTGTTTTTGGCAACTAATATGCCGTTGCTCTGCCGGCGTTATGTTCATGTATTGTCAAAGCGAACATAACACCGGCAGAGCAACGGTATTTATTTGTTCATGTTCTTGTATTTGGCGAATAGGTTTTGATGTTCATGTTCTGATTTACCACAATTTTTGTTGTTGTGCGTTTGGTTGTAGACAGAAAATGTCTTTGTAACAGTACGTTTACATTTGACAGTACTGGCAAGACAGTAAGCAAATACATATTAGTTTTCAAAATCACTTCTTGCTGTCTTCGTGACGTAGGCGTCCAGACAGTAGTTAAGACAGTTCACTATTAAAAAAATGTCTACCATGAATGTCGCAGTTCAAGTTCTAGCTAAACGTGTTTTATATGAACTTAACAAATTAAAAATAGCATTTAACAACTATTTTTTGTGAACATAGATAACACTTAAGTAAAACATACAAAACCAAAGCATAATTTATTAATTTTCTTTTAATTGTTGATTTTTTTTTTACTTTTGCAAACAAAACTTCAAATTACTGTCAGCAAATGTCAAATCACTGTCCATTTTACTGTCTGCAAAATTTGCTAGACAGTAGACAAGACAGTTGGAAAAGTGTACATGTATTAGTGAAAAAGTTTGCATGTATTGCAACTGTCTTGCCAGTACTGGCATATGTAAACACCGTGTAAGGCGACCATCATGGCGAACAGGGTTTCTAAGACATATGTTTTATGTATGGACGAAACATGAACAGTCTACACGAGTAGGATTAATGTGCGACATGATGTTCTTACCAAGTTGATTGATAGTGGAGACGGGTAGTAAATAAATTGTTTGTGCTGTAAATATTTTAATTCAAATTTATTTATTACAATAATTGTATAAAGTTATATTTTAATTAAAAAATACAAGTACATAAACATTTTAATATAAAAACATTTTGTAGAAAACAAAACACAAATTGGTCCATCAAAAATTATTTTCGGGAATGAAATATTTATTAATTAATTCATTTATTAATGACGTGCTAATAATCCCAATTTATGATAAAAAACACTGAAATTTATTGTTGTGGGAAAGCTAGTTTCTATGCGCATTTCGCTGGTTGCTTAGGCCAGCTCGTCAGGAAACTTTTTCCAAATACTTTAGAAAAGCTAAAAATATTATACAAGTAAGACCATAAAGTGAATAAGAATTTTAAACACTCAGCTCTTACTTGTAACAATATCAAAGCTTCAACAAAGGCACAACAATAAATAGTGAATTTTTTCTTTCTTACATTCCACTACAGTTGGCTGGGTTTTTTCCAACACGAATTGTAGTTGTAAGAGGATAGAAAAAAACAAAATTAAAAAAAACAAGTTGCTAAATAAAGCAGCTTGCCATTTCAGTTTTTTATTTGCCGGGCACATGCAAATTAATTATCAAAAATTATTTTCGGGAATGAAATATTTATTAATTAATTCATTTATTAATGACGTGCTAATAATCCCAATTTATGATAAAAAACACTGAAATTTATTGTTGTGGGAAAGCTAGTTTCTATGCGCATTTCGCTGGTTGCTTAGGCCAGCTCGTCAGGAAACTTTTTCCAAATACTTTAGAAAAGCTAAAAATATTATACCAGTAAGACCATAAAGTGAATAAGAATTTTAAACACTCAGCTCCATGTTTTTGTTTTGCTTATAGGTTATGTTTAACTTTTTATTGAATAAAAGTTGAGCCATATTCAAATTAAAACCATTGTGCCACTTAGTGCATAATATAGTTCCACCACCTGGATAACTATCTTGCCGCGATGTGGTGGCTTAAATGCCGGCGGTAGTGTATGTCTTGGAACTTGTTTCGGTACAGTCTAACCGGAACAAGTTCGAAGGCATAAGCTTTAAAGCCAGCATGACCAAGGGTTATCCATCCCATATCCCATCCTCTTTACCTATAATCCTACCCACTTCTCCCTTTGATTCCCTACATCCCCCACTTTTAAGGTCAAGGTGGTTGATAGCAGTGCCGAGGACCTGAATGGCTAGTTAGTGGTAAAAGAAACTGGTCGTGAACAGCTTCCCTCTGACGCCGATGGCAAGGGTCAGTTGTAATTCTAGCCTAGTCCGCGTACGCCGTCACTGCGCGCGATGGTCGCTTTGTTTACGTGCTTACTCGTGGGACCAAAAACTGGACAATTTAAATTTTAAAGAAAGAAATGAAGAAGTTGGCGCAGGGAATGTCTCTGTCAGCTCAGCAGGTTCGGGGTCAGATTTGGACTCCGACTTGCTGGGTATTCACAGAGATATTCTACTGCAGGAGAGTCAGTTAATGACAGAACTGACAGTCATGACGGACAGGATAGACTCGCCAATCGGATCTCCGTCTCGTACAGGGGCATCGGAAAGACTCGGTGACCTAACTCTGGGCTCTGATGATGAGCACGAAATAACTCTGATTTCGGCTCATGATGAGGGCCATAGGGCTGGGCCATCGACTTCCGGAGTCACACTTGGGTTGGAGAGTGGATTGGCGAGTGTATCAAAACTCGTTGTTCGGCAAGATGCGACAGAACAGGTCACGTCAGATAGCCGAACGAGCTACGATAAAGCCAAGAGTGGTGTGAGAGCCTCCTTAGCCTTTCTGGAAAAGATAGCTAAGAAAGACTCCTCACTGCACGATGGGCGGGATAGGCATCTGCTGAGGAAGCACCGAAAGAACGTTGCTAGATTCGAACGAATCCACGGCTCTGTCGGTGCCATCCTAGGGCTTCCCTATCCTGCGGGATACACAACAGGGGCTGCTGTGGATACAAATGTTGTCAGTAAAGACAGCAAATCCCCAGCACCCCCTGTTGTTGAATCCTCGGATAAAGCAGAAGATAAGGAAAAGGAGGGTAAAGGTTCAACGACTGGCCCTCTTAATCGTGACAGATTGGTCGCAGTTAAGGGAGCTAGGCCTGAGAACGTTTTACCCACTACTAGTCGCGCGATGAGGGCTGGAAATGTCTTGGTAATTTCCGATAGTCACTCCCAAAAAGGAGTCACTAAAGGAAGGGTTGCTGGGACAGACCAGTCAACATCTGCAGGGAAATCGGGTGATCACCGACTGAGCTCTGCTAAGGGCCCCAAAAAGGGGGTAGTTAAGCGAGTGAGGTCTGGTGATGACCAGAAATCCCCTGCGGCTAAGAGGACTGGTCAGACTGTGGTCAGTTCTCTTAAAGATCCCCATAAGGAGATCAATAAGAGGACTGACTCCAGAAAGGACCAACCATCCACTTCAAAGAAACTAAAGGAGTCGTCGAGTAAGGACGGTATTCTAGCGGCTGTCATTGATCGTAAGGATCCCGATGGAAGGATCAGTGTCGAGAGATGGCAGGTGCTAGAGAACAAACTACTCGACGAAATCTTTAGTGCCAAAGGAAGGCCGGACGAAGTATCGTTCAAAGGGGCTGACTGGACAAGAGGTGTCAAAACTGTCAGTTGCGGCAATCAGAAAACCTTTGAGTTTTTAAAGGCTGCAATTGGTAAGTGTGGCAGCTCCTGTCCTGAAGCTAGTCTGGATGTTATACTAGCGTCTGAGTTGCCATTAAGGCCGGTAGTCACGGTATGGATACCTCCACCTATAAAACCGGTGGAGGTCATACTGGGGGTACTGGCCAACCAGAACAAGGGGCTCAATACAAGCCAGTGGAAGTTGGTAGCTTCACTGGGTTGTAAAGAGAACCAGGGAAGAGACTTCAGGTTCGCAGTGGACCGGGAGTCTCTTAAAAAGCTTGATTCGATAGGAGGGGTTGCAATATTCGGGTTAGGGTCTATCAAATTTAGGTTTCCTAAAAATGATAGACCCTAAGAGGTTGAAAGTGGTGCAGATAAACCTGCACCACTGTGAAGCAGCCTCAACCGAATTAGTAACCCACCTCATCGACAACAACGTGGACGTGGCCTTAATCCAAGAGCCCTGGATTAATAAAAACCGGGTAGTTGGATTAGGGGTCACGGGGTATACATTGTTCGTACCCCACACAGATGAGAAGGTACGAACTTGTATCTTGGCGAGAACTGAGTTTAAATTTATGTTTTCTCATTCTTATAGTAATGGAGACCTCACGGTTGTGACAGGAGAAGCCAAGGACAGAAGGGTCCTGGCATTGGCATCGGTATACTTGCCGTACGAGGCTACCGATCCACCTGGTGAAAAAGTGCGAGAGTTGGTGGAGTACTCAGGCAGAACTGGCTCGAGACTGGTACTAGGGTGTGACGCCAATGCACACCATACCCAATGGGGAAGTGCCGACATCAACAAAAGAGGTGAGTCTATGTTTGATTTTATTATTGCCAGCAATCTTTATATCTGTAACAGAGGGAATACACCTACGTTCAGAACTAGGGATAGAGAGGCAGTGATAGACATGACATTGACGAACTGTAGGGAATTAGTGGAGGATTGGAGGGTGGACCTGGGGTTTTCCTTCTCTGACCATAGTCGCCTGTCCTTTAATCTAATGTTTGAGAGGTCGAAAAGGTGTCCGTATAGGAATCCGAGAAGGACGGATTGGGATTACTTTTCGAGATTGGTGCAAAGTAACCTTAGAGTTACACGCGACTGGGGGTCGACTTCGACCGGTGTAGAGCAACTGGTCGGCACCTTTACGGGGGTACTGACTAGTAGTTATGAGCGTTCCTGTCCTTTGAACTTTCCGGGCAAGCGCACACAACCAAGATGGTGGACAGACGAGTTGAGGACTCAAAGGTCCACTGTCAGAAGGTTGTTTAATAGAGCGAAGTATACGCGTAGGGAAGAAGATTGGAGTAACTTCAGATTGAGTTACAATAGATATAAAGGAGACATTAGGAGGGCGAAAAGGGACTCGTGGGTCAAGTTTAGCGAGTCAGTGGAATCTGTAAATGAGATGTCCAGGTTCAGGAGAATTTTATCCAAGGACCCTGTAGTCCCTGGATTTATTCAGAGACCGGACAACTCATGGACGGAATCTAGCTCTGAATCTCTATGTCTGCTAATGGAAACTCACTTTCCGGGATGTGTGGATCCTGGGACGGGGGAACAGATTGAATGTGGTAACCCCTTCTCTGGGTCAGAATCGGGCGGTGAGGAGAGGGAGACGGTGGGGGACATGATCACCTTGGAAAAAGTAACATGGGCGGTCAATACCTTTGGGTCTTACAAATCGGCAGGACCAGACGGTATCTTTCCGGCGATGTTACAAAATATCGGGAGATCATCACTCCTGCTGTTGGTGGAACTGTTTAGGGTCTGTGTGCTGAACGGGTACATTCCTAAAGGGTGGAGGGAGGTCAGGGTGGTTTTCATACCCAAGGCGGGAAGAACCGGTCACTCTAAACCCAAGGATTTTAGACCAATCAGCTTATCGTCTTTTCTTTTGAAGACGTTGGAAAGACTGATTGATCTACATCTGAGGACGAAGATTGACGCCGGCATCATCAGCGGCGCTCAGCACGCCTATCTTAAGGGTAGATCTGTTGAGAGTGCGCTTCATGATGTGGTGGGTTATGTAGAGCGGGGATTGCGAAACAAGGAATACACCTTGGCGGCATTCCTGGATATAGAGGGCGCTTTTAATAATTTGAAGATAGAGGCTATCAGGCAGGCATTGGTGGATCTAGGCGTTCCTCTGTTCCTGGTCGAATGGATAACTCTGATGCTCAGCAGCAGAGTTATTCACTCGGACTGGGGAAACGAGCGCTTAAAGAAACTGGTGACTAGGGGAACCCCACAGGGGGGAGTTCTCTCTCCCTTATTATGGCTCTTAGCTGTCAACGTCGTTCTGGGACTTTTTGACAGATTGGGTCGGAAAGTTGTGGCCTACGCGGATGATGTAGTGATATTGGTATCGGGCAAGTTTCTGCCGACAATAAGCGAAGTCATGCAAGGGGCGCTGGGCGAACTGTCAGCATGGGCGAGTGATAAGGGTTTGGGAGTCAATCCGGAGAAGACCGAGTTGGTTCTTTTTACTAGGAGGTACAGGGTAGAGAATTTTAGGCTGCCGGTACTAGGAGGAGTAGAGCTTAGACTATCTGATAGCGCTAAGTATCTAGGAGTTTTTCTGGACAGCAAGCTGTCGTGGGGAAGGAATACTCAGGAGAGACTTAAGAGAGGCCTCAATGCCTACTATGCTTGCAGATCATCGATAGGTAAGAGTTGGGGACTCCGGCCGTCAGTAGTGGGATGGCTGTACACTTCGGTGGTTAGACCCATTCTTACATATGGATGTTGTGTTTGGTGGGAGTCATTGAGAGTGGCTTGTCGAAGGAACCTTCTGTCTAAGGCTCAGAGGTGTGCTTCAATCGGCATGACAGGTGCCATGAGAAGTACACCTCAAGCGGCACTGGATGTCATTCTACATCTTCTGCCCATTGAGCAGTATGTTATGGGAATGGCAGCCAGAAGCATTCTTAGACTGAGGGAACTAGGATTGATTAGGGATTTCACGCAGGGTCACTCACGGATCTTGAGTGAGATCGAAGCTGGAGGTTACTGCCTGGGATCACCCGGCTCCACGGATTTCGTGGGCACCAGGGTGGATTTCGGACGGTTGCCGGAGGTGGTAACGCCTTCTAGGGAGAGATGGTCAGGTAGGAGCAGATTATTTAATGGATTTGCTTTTTTCACTGACGGCTCGAAGATGAGAGGCACGGGTGCGGGGGTCTACATTGAGGATCTGGATATCAGAATGTCATATAGGCTTCCGGACGACTGCAGTGTTTTTCAGGCGGAAGTTCTGGGGGTCTTGAGGGCCGTGGAACTGATGAGGGACAACATTGATAGGGGCTCGGAGGTCACTATATATGTCGACAGCCAGGCGGCCCTTATGGCCGTAAGGGGCTGTTACGTGAAATCCAAGCTAGTTGACGGTTGCAGGAGGGCTCTGGAGGGAGCCTTAGGAGAGTATATGTTGAGATTGTGCTGGGTGCCTGGTCACTGCAACATAAGCGGCAACGAGATTGCTGATGAGTTGGCGAGACAGGGCTCAGAGATGGAGGTTCCTAATCACATAGAGGCAATTAGGCCTCCAATAGGATTCTACTTTGGGAAGATTAGGGAATGGATTCTGGGCGCGACCAATAGGGCCTGGGGGAACCGAACGGACTGCCGGGTATCACGGACGATGTGGCCGGTGCTCAGGAAGTCCGACTCGGAGTTGTTGCTGGGCAGAAGCAGGGTCTGCGTGAGGACCATAATAGGAATCATCACGGGTCATTGCATGATAGGCAGGATGGCGATGAGGTTAGGATCCGACGTGTCGGATATGTGCGGGTTGTGTGAGGACCCGGAGGAGCTGGAGACGGTTGAGCACATTTTGTGCCACTGTCCCAGGCTACAGGGCAGCAGGCTGAGGTGGCTGGGCAGCAGATTCCTAGGCGAATTAGGGGACGTCCCGGGCTGTGGGCTCGAGAGTCTGATAGGATTCGTAATGGGGATGGCCTGGCTGCGCAGCAGGAGACTGGGAGCTAGCCGCACATAGGGCGGATTGGTGTTGTGTTGAGTGAGGCTTTTCTCTCGGGTTTGGTCAGAACTTCCTTTTCTCATCTATTCTTATCTGTTCTTATCTTTTCTGATTCTTTTTGCTGTTTCTCTTCACCTTCTTTTTTTTCAGCTTCTTAAATATAAACAAGGCATCACAATGGACCGTATTGGTCTCTGGGTGAGGGTGTGAAGGAGACTTCACACCAGCCTTTCTACCTACCTACCTACCTAGTGCATAATATAGGACAAAATGAAAATAATATGACGGATAACGTATACAATAATATTACAATGGTGTATGGGCCGCTTTAACAACTTTTTTCTCAATATTTACTTTTTGAATCTTTTTACAGTCAGCCACATCCAAAATTGAACACTTTAATCATTATCATAAATTTTGTGTGAATAATAACACTGTGCTGGCTGACAAGCGGAATAGCTTTATTTTCGAATTTTTTATTATTTTTGAAGAAACAAAAATTTCGAAATTTTGATAAAAAAAAATTTTTGAAAAAAAAAAAAAAAAAAAAATTCTAAAACGACAGCGGAGATTAGAAAAAAGTTTAGCCTTTCTAAAAGGTAATTTTATTGCAGAGTTTCGGTTTTCTTAGTATGTATATTCAATAAACTAAATAATTTTTGAGTTACGCGAATATATGTTGTGCCACCTCCTCCATTTTCGAAATAACGTTCAATTTTGAGTGTGGCTCACTGTATATTAAATATTAATATTAACAATAATTAATCAAATCTTACTCTAATAGCCTATTTCCGATGTGTGAAAGAATTCTTTCTTTCGTATAACTACATTAAAAACAAAAACAAATTTTTAGACTTTTTTGTTGTTTTCAATGTAGTTATGCACACGAAAGAATTCTTTCGCACATTGGAAATAGGCTATAATAATTTATTTTATGTCCTGCCAGTGCTGGTCAAAAATTTTGCCTATTACGGTTTCTGTTCACATATGTAGGTGCTTAGCGCTCTTCTAATCGGATAAGTGCTGCAGGATCTCTTCTCCATCATTATTTTAAAATTTTGAGCTAATGGGATTTCAGTTTTTAAGGTACCAGGGACGGCTGTGATTATTCGAAGAGGTTTATTTAGGTGTTTTTAGTAGTTTTCGGGAGCCCACTATCATAAAACTTTTAGTACTCGTGCACCATAAATCATACTGTCAACTTTCGTGAGGATCGGTCCATAATTTACCATAGGCTCCATAAAAAGCAAGCTATCGGAAAACAGTCTAGTATGCATAAAACGAACTCTGCAAAAGAATTGCTGCCAAAAAAAATTGAAAGTGTGAACCATGACTAACATCAACACTAATATGAAGTTAACACAGGGTCTCCACCTGAGATAAGATATAAGATCTTTTTATTATAGGGCCCATACACAACACCATCATGTGATTGTGCTAGCTGATTGACCGTGTATGAGCTTGTGGTGTGATTGTACCAGCTGCTGGTGATCAATCAAATATAGTTTGATACTTTTTGATTGTACCAGCATGATTGAGTCATGTGTTGTTAAGTTAGCTCATAAAAGTTATATCGTCACGGCGTAAACATTAAAAAAATACAAAATTTTAAATATCAAAGGTAAATTGTCAAGGCATAAACATAAAAAATAAAACTTTTTGAACAAAGTATTTTAAATATGAATGCCAAAGAAAAAATATTTTAGGGAGAATTTCTCGAACTTTATAAAACAATGCTTTGCCTCTGAAAAATTAAAAGAACGGAATACTGCAATCTTGAATTAAAAAACCAATGCTACAATAAAATGGTATTTTGTAAAAAAAAGATCGAGTCTGGCGATGAAACAATAAAGAACCGTCCATGCAAAAAACGAAAAGGAAGATAATTTACTACAATTGGCATGCCAAAAATTAGGAATTGTACCAGCATGCTGGTGTATTGTGTACTTCAAGCTTAATTGCACAATCACTTGATTGCACAATCATGATGGTGTTGTGTATGGGCCTTATTAGAAAACGTCAAATTCAATCGCAGAGAGTATTATCTTACACTACAGCCACACGATCAAGTTGGTCTTGATAGTCTTTTACATATACAGTTTGTCAAAATTTTTGAAAAATTTTCTCACCAAACTTGTAATCAGCTGTTTTTAAAAGTATGAGTGTATTGGTAAAAAAGTGTGAGTGTATTAAAACTTGATAGATAAAACTTGATCGTGTAACCCTCAAGTTACGTGTGAACTCTCAAATAGTGTTAGTATTAATATTATAATAAACGTTATGAGACAGTTGTTATAAGAAATCTTTTAACAACTATCTTAAAGACGAGCTGTCAACAATACACATGCTTACACACATGTATATTGATCTTTAGTAAATAAGGAAATTAAATAATTTTCCATTTAACATTACGAAAAACTACAAATTCTGACCTTTTTAACTAACTTCAAAAGAATTAAAAACCATACAAAATTAATTCTAATATATTTTTTTTATTTATGTATGTATATAGGTAGGTAATTTCTTTTATACATAGTACATATAATTTAGCTTAAAAAATTGCAGTACTATCCTATCGTTTTCTGTACAAACACGGCTTTAAAGTGAATTGTGGTACATTTGCAACTTTGCCTATATTACGCACTTTCTTAAATTGGAAGAAATAAAATATTTTTTGTCCTACATCTTGTCGCACTAATTGAAAACCAAATGTGTCTAATTTTTTTATAAAATCTTTAACGTTATCAAAACGTGATTGTATCTCAGCAATATAAACCAAACCATCCATTTTCAAAACACGATTAGCTTCCAAAAGATAATCTTTTAGATTAGTACCCATAAGGGAAAGACAATAGACTGCAACATCAAGGGAATGGGTGGATAAAGGTGTCTCCGCCATATCACAGGCAATAATATCATCGCGACAACTAACCAAATCCATTGAAATTACCTTGTGGGGAACAGATTTGGCCAATTTTCCCTCACCACAGCCAAAGTCCCCTATTTCTAACGATTTGGGTAATTTCTTTACCATTTTTACAATACGATCTAATGGATTCAAAGGCCATTTTTCTACCTGATGGCGATAGCCATCGTGATAGGCTTTAAAGGCTTCGGGATCTTGTTTAAACAAATGTTCAGCCTTTTTGCTGTTCATGGTATAAAGTTGTTCGTTGATAAATCGAAATCGTCCACCCATTAGTTGTTGCTTGAGTTTAGCTTCAAACGAACTTACGATTGTTGCTGGTTGTTGTGTGTTCTCCTCCATACTTTCATCTTGTTGATTTTTGGACAATGCAATATTGTTTTGTACGGCTTTACTTAAAGCCGGCGAGGGTTTAAGTTTTTGTGACTGTTGTTTTTGGTTATTTTTCTTTTTCTCTATTTTGCCCTTCTGCACTTTATTTATTGCGGGCATAGTTTCATCCTCACTATCCAATAATTTTGGAGCTAAAGGACCCTTGCCTTTAGGAAAAACAGAGCCTTCACCAGCTGGATTTTTTTTGTTTTTCTTTCTATTCTTTTTGTTTTTTTTAGATTTTGCGGCATTTTGTTCACTTGTGATTTGAATGGGTTTAAATTTAACAGTTTCTGTATTTTTATCAAATTCTGAGGGCACAAAAAACTTCATTTTCTTAAAATTTCAAATGAAATCGATTATAATTAAAAAATTTACTAATCCGTGCTGTCAAGAATTGTAAATAAACAAATCACACATGTGGCTAATATGTAGAAACGTCCTTTAAAGAAAATATCAAAAAGGTTGTTGGATTGATTTTAATTATAATGTTTTCGACTAATAAGGCAACTTTACGAATCGGTTAATAAGTTTTGCTTTGCAAGGTTTGGGTCTGGGGTAAACAATATTAAGATATGTAATTTGAATTTTGGTTAAACAAAGAGATATGCAGCAGCAACATTTGAATTCATAGCCGATTGATACATATTGTAATTTTAAAAAGATAAGAATAAAAGAAATAGTTTTTTTTATTATGTACTTATAAAAAGTTTGCGTTAAAAGGAAATTAACTCATTTTCAGAACAAATTTTGTACAGTTTAAAATATTTTCAATTAATTGAATGAAAATTTTTTTATTTTAAGAACTTGCTGTTTTCCAAATGTTTTTCATACATAGTGAGTAGAGTTTTTAATTTTCTAAATTTTATTTTAAAATTAAAGTAAAGCATTGTTTTTTGTAACATTTTTATAAATATTTAATTACCTGTCTTATCAGTAGATAATACATTTTGTTTAAGGTTTTTATATTTTTGTCACTTAATAATGGTTTCCGGTTGCTAAAATGAAATTCAGCAAGACCAATTTGTTTTTGTCCTAACAGGAATTTTTTTTAATGTAATTAAATATTTATGGGAAACAAAAAATTATATATTTGATTGTAGTTTTGTATACATAAAGATTAAAGTATAGTTGACCTTTTGATACCCTCCCTATCCACGGCTACCAGATTAACGATTTATCGTAATTTTTACGATTTTGGAGTAAAAAAATGGCCTATTGACGATTTATACTCTAAATTTTACGATTTTTCATACGACAAATTTTGTACTATTATCCAAAAGTTTTTAATATTATTTCGTATATTTGAATTACTCCTTTGTCAATGACCCTTGGTGTGCACCGGTGGATGGTTAGGATGCCAGGCTAGGCCGGTAGAGGTGTGAATTCGCCATCTTAATCATCCACAAGCCATTGTCCAAAAAAAAAAAAGAATTAATGTAATGTATTTAAAAAAAACAAAATGAATAAAAAAAACTAATCGCAGTAAACCACTGAAATAAAAGCAACTTATTAAATAAAAATGAAAATAAGGTAAATTGGATGAAAACGAACTTATCATATAAAAAAACTAACCACCGTAACTGTTTTCAATTCCCTGCGCTAAGTTAGTTTCTGGCTATCTCGACCTCTCACTTCCCTGGCGGGCAGCTGATGTTATGCCTGCCCTCCCACTACCTTGGCAAATCCCTGGCCCATACATAAATTTGCCGCTTTACGCGATTCTACCCCTACAAGTTTAAATTTGACTCACCTGTTATTTTTTTCCTCACTCCATTTCCATAATTTTCCTCAAGACATTTCCCTTACGCCAGAAACTCACCCAAATGTTTAGTCCAACCGAACTGTCCAACCTGTTCGTTCAAACTAACCTCTTACAAAAGCCGAATTCAAGTTATCCCCTACTCTACCTAGTCCGAGCTCGGTCTGGTGTCCTGGGTTATTCACGAGTGGGATTACCAAAACTCCCCTTTTTCCCTGCCGGTTTGGACTAAGTCCCGTCCGTCTTTTGGTCGGTGGTGTGACGAACGTCAGTGTGTGGTGTGAGGTTAAGTGTAGGGATGAATGTTGATGTGTTACGGAGGTGGCTAAGGTGAAGTGTGTAGGGATGACTAATGGCTCCTCGGATGATGTTGACTGTATGGTGTAGGGATGTATGATGAATGCGTGTATGATGTTTGTCCGGATGGTGTGTATGGGTGTGAATGTTTATGCCTGTATTAATTAACTTCAACGTTTTTTATTGTTTTTTTCGCTATTATTTAAATGTTACATTTATTTGTTTGCTTTTTTATTTCTTTTTAGTTTTTAACAATATATTTAATAGCGGTATCCACCCTTTGTATTAAGTGTACAACTCTGTTATATTTAATACGATTTTATACTTCAAGGCGTGAGTGTCTTTTTCGTATGCATTATAAATTAATGAATTTGCTGAGTGAGAGAAAGAGACAGATAAAGTTTCTTCAACAGTTTTATTCTGGTAAATTCACACACTTTGTTTACTACTGCTTTTTGTGGGATTTTTCAACCACAGCGTAGTATATTTTAGTCTAATACATTTTGTTGTTGCAGTGTTGTAAATGTTAGTATTTTTACTAAAATTATAAGATTAACAAGGTCTACAAGGGACTTTACTATTAAGGGTGAATTCCGCTAATATAAAAAAAATTTTCTATATATCCGCACTTTAACACAAAAACACCAATCACCTTTTTCATCGGCACTCCAGACTCAACAAAAAAACTTCCTTGCTCCTCTTCTTCTCCCCCTCCTATTTTTCCACCTCTTTTTCTATATTCTCTCGCCATCTTTATTTTCTTTACACCCCTTTCACTCTTACACCCCCCTGAACAGCTATGCAAACTGTCAAAAAGATTATTCTAGCAGTTTGCATGGTTCCATTTTAATGTAAAATCCTCTCCACTTCCATATACATTAAAATACAATCTTCAGCCGTTACAGAGGCATGACACCTTAGATACCTTCGTTTATTTGGTTGACAGTAAATGTCTCGTATAAGCATTTCATAATATAAATATAATAGTTTTGGGATTCTGTTAACAGATCCATTTTTCCAAAAAATTTTAAGAACTAAAACATAATTTCTAATGAGTAAAATTGTTGTTCGATATCTCTCAGTTCATAAGGCACCCAATTGTCGTCCTTTTTATGAATGATTTAATATCTGTTTCGAGGTACGTCTCTAATCCTTTGTAGCATATTCCGATATATGGCATCCTGAACAATACAATACAAGCAAAGTCATCTGTTGACAAGCTCCGAGAATTAAAATATACGTACCAAAATGTTTTTCAAATATTTTCCTATTTTGGATTATTAAAACCTGAATTTTTCATATTAAAAAAAAAAAAACGTTTCCTGCTAAAACTTGCATTTAAAGTTAGTATGAGTCAGAAAAGCGGTCTTATTTTAAGAGATTTTTTGAGACAAGATCTAAAAATTTATGTTTTTTTTTCTTAAAGTCCAAAATTAGAAAAAAATAAAAATCAATTTAGTTAAAAATGCTTGAATTGATATTAAAGTGTACATTCCTAACCCCCATATTCATAAAAAATATTTCAGGTTTATGGCAGGTTTATGAAACGAATTTTCTATGAAAATTTGTCTAATAAGCCTTTAATTAATCAAAAAATTTTTTTTTTATGAATATGAGGGTAAAACTTTATTTGATTAACGGCCAGTTTCATAAAGTTCAGTTAATTACTTTGGCGGCATTTACACGGTGAGTTTAAAAACATAAATTTTTTTAAATTTTCTTTTAAATATGCTACCAAAATCTTTTTTACATTTTGATTATGGGAGCATTTACAGGATGTCTTTTCAGACATATCAAACAAATACGATTGTTTTATTTGTAGGCGATCGGGTTAGAGAAGAAAGAGGGATTGCCAAACGGACAAGAAATGAATTTTCATGTTTGTTAGTATGATTTTTCATGTTTTTTTTAACATGTAGGCAATAATATATAAAAATATACATGTTTGGAAAGACATCGTGAAAATACAAAAGGTTTTTGGTAGCACGTTCAAAAGAGAATGAAGAAAACAGACATGTCTGAAAAAACTTCGCGTCTATGCCCCCTGGGACTTTTGAGGCATGTCTTTTTTATTAGTGTTTTTAAATATGTTTTTATTTAAATAATTTATTTTGCAAATAAAACGTAATAAAAAAAATTTGAAATGACATTAACAGAAAATTAGAAAAAACACGAAAAACCAAATTAATTTTTTTACCCCTCTTTCTTCTCTACCGAATTCTTCTACAAATAAAAAACATGTCTTAAAGATATGCTTTAAAAATCATCGTATAAATGCCGCCTTTTATTTTAACGTCCAGTTTACATTTTGTGTTTGACAGTTATAACTGATAGCTAGTGCTAGTTCACACTCTTAAAGTTTAAGTCGTCAAGTCTTGAGTTTTAAGGAGAGAAAGGAAAATTAATGACATTCTCTTTTCCCTTCTCCTTACAAGCTCAAAACTTGACTCCAAACGTGAAGAGTGTGAACCAGCTCTTAGTTATAACTGAACTTGATGAAATTGGCCGTTAAAGATCAATTTATGTACATAAGTATGTATGTATGTATGTAAGTATGTATGCATAACCGTTACAGATTCAAGTTTATGTATGTTTTATATACATACACATGTATTGTATATTTCATTCATAATTATTCTATTTGTATATGTGAGGTGTTAGTTATTAATAAAATTATTTATTTGTTAACTAAACAACTGGCAATTGTGTTTGTAGGTTTATGTAACAGTAGTAGAAATATGCAGAAATATTCAAATTACATGTTTGTCTTGTAAACAGTGAAGGGAGGAAATATATCATGACATAAATATGCATATTCAGAAAAGATATTAGAGTTGTTTTTAAAACTTATTATTATGTTATCATTATGACTTTAATTTTAATAATATATCCGTCAATAAGAACAGTTAGCCTTCTTAACTAGGCCAGATTTTTCCAGCGAGTTTTTACTTTGCGGACCCCTTAAAAATAATATAATTTTACGGACCCCTAAACTTAATTTGCTTGCAACAGATGAGGTGAAATATTTGTCAATATAAGCGTTACGACTTATTTCAGCAAACGCTGATTGATCAAAACACATCTCAATAATAACGTTTTTTTTTATTTTTATACATATGCCTTTTCAAATATTTTAAGATAAAATTTTCTATAATATCCTATATTTTTGGAAATTTAATAGAAAAGTATACTTATTTTAGAGAGTTTTATTTTCCTTTGCGAAACACCAAAACGTTGCTCTAGATCATGTGTTAAAAAGCTTCAGGAGATAAATATTTCGTTTGATATCGGTCGAAATTTATTTATTATTTATTTATTTCATCCAAGTTCCTAGGTGGAACATAGGGCCACAACAAAATTTTTCCAATAATATCTTCTTAATGCTAATAATTTTATTTCATTCCACGTTATATGCGCCTTCCTAAGTTCATCTTGAAGTTGTCGTCTCCATGTTTGAGTGGGCCGGTCGAAATTACATTCAATAAAATTTTAATCGGATGCTGTCAATTTTAAGACCCCTATTATGAGTTACGTTCGATAAACGATTTTTGCTGGCTATCGAACATCGACTATCGAATGTTAATTTGGTATTATGAGTTGGCAGCACTGTCGAAAATTTCGTTGTGAATCGAATTTTTCAACGAAAACAATTTCGCTTTCGACGGTGTAAAGAATTAAAAAAAAATTGTTGAAAATGTAAGTTCCTTTGTTGGCAAAAGGAATTTTTACAAAAGTTCAGGCTACAGGTACAGGCCAGTTCCAGTAAGCGTTCATTTTCATCCGTCGTAGTCATGATTTATATTATTTTTATTTTTTAAATTTATTAACAAACATTTTTTTATCTAAAGTGACAGCTGAATTCGACAGCTGTCGAAAATCGAATTAAGTTCATAATAGGCACCTTAATTAGAAAAAACTCTTAGCTATTAAATTATGTATATTGATTAGTGATGTTACGAATATTCCTATTCGTATTCGAAATGCCGAATATTCGCCTATTTTACGACATTCATATTCGCCAAGTACAAGTAAATATTTCACGAATATTTTGTTAATACATTCCAAATGAAAAAAAAAAAACACATAAAATTAAACCTAAAATATTAAAATATTTAAAAATTTTTATTAAAAATAGACCTCTTTAACGCAAAATAAGTACTTATTTTAGTAAAAAAACAAACAAACAAACATTGTGCCGCTGCAAAAAGAATTTATGAAAATTACTCAAGTTGATTTTAATGATTCATAGATAAATTATCATTTGCAGCAATTGTCTAATAACACTGTGCTAGAAATTGACACTTTTTTTGAGACAAGCCGGGGACCTGGCGTTTTAACCTAATTCGGGCACGCTGAATCCAGTAGTCCTAACCGTTTTTTAGGTTAGCTCTAGTTTTCGAGATTTACCGTTATTTTCAAAATGTAGGAGGTTGCACAATATATATTTGCGTAACTCAAAAACTTTTTAGTTTCTTGAACATAAAACCGAAATTCCGCAATAAAATTTCCTTTACGAAAAGTTTAACTTTTTTCTCATAAGTGCAGTCGTGCTAGAAACCAAATTCTTTTTTGGCAAAAATAAAAAAAATATTTTTTTTGCAACATTTTGAAATTTTTGTTTTTTAAAAATTCATCAAAAATGGGAAAGTGCAGCTCAGCTATGCTTCTTATTTTTTCCAGGCATATAAAAATCAAAGTTGCAAACAAAACAAGCCATAAATGATTAAAATCAGTTGATTACTTTTGATTTTATTCACAAAAGACCAAAAATTTTAATTAATTTAAGCAATTCATAAAACCCTATATTTGTATGGGAGCCCCCCTAAGAAGTGGTGATAAAGGGCAAGTATGGCTCAAGAAAATGTTAAGGACAAAAAACTGCAGTGGCCAAATTAAAGAATTTCAACCATAGAAATATGGCGGTTTAATAAAATCCTTAAATTTGGCCCCTGCAGTGCCTATGATGCCCCCAGATGGGTCAAATGTATGACCGACCCCACGTTATTTTTCATCACCATCATTTATTTCTAACATACCTACCAGTGCCCATGTTCTGTAACTCCCGCGGCGAGAAACTTTTCGATTGAAATGTGAGAAATGAAACAAAAATGCCATAAATTGAAACAAACAGCTGTTTTTCTCATTTAACTGCGTCTGTAACTTTTTTGGCGAGTAAATGCTGTCACGTAAGAAAATTTCTCGACAATATACTGAAAAAGTGTGTCTGTAAAATTTTTGTGAGAAAGTTCCCGCTTTGAACTGTCAAATAAACTCACGCATAAAAACGAGGTGAGACAAAATTTTGACACTAAAAAATAAATTAAAAATGCAAAATGCAATGAATTATAACACGGAAGAGATAAGTATTTTGCTCTTGTCAGATTTTTTCATAGTTTAATTATATTGCTTTTAACATTTTTGCAATATATACGAATGTTTTCAAAGAAATTTTGTAATCAACAAACATTACATAATATGCTATAATAATTAAAAATATTATTTTGGTATAGCCGGCAATTGGTTTTGTTTTAGAAACATTTGGTAAAGAGATAGCACACCAGGCAAAAATGTGCTCGAAAAGGAGCAGGTTTTTAATATGAAATTGCAAAATAAGTGCTCTTACGTTTGTGTGTGTGTGTATAAATATATATTCGTAAAAGATTTGTAATTATGTATATATTTGTAAATGGTTTCGCATTAAAACCGTCTTCGTTATCAGCAGTAAAAAGCAGTTTTCCGTGTAATAGTAAATGTAAATGTAAACACCATAATAGGCCTTTTATTGGAGTGCTCGATTCTGAGCTTTTTCTCTAAAGCGCTTCAAAACACGTATTTATTGCTAGGATATGGCCCAGAGCAAAATAAAGGGTACTTTTAAAGATATAAAAACGGAAAAAATTGGTACTTTTGGTATTTTTTTCTTTTGTATAAGTTTAGTTACAGATAACATATAGTCCAGTGGCCGGAATATAAATATTTAGACACCCATTGCCTTTCATATGGATAGTTGAATGTCGGTTGCTCAAGAGTATCGAGTGCTTAAAACTTATGTATATGCATGTGTTGGCTAAAAATTATAATTCCTTTTGTTTATTGAAATATATTAACATAAAATAGGTATAGATGTAGAAAACTCCATAAAATGTTTGTAATTTTTTTTTAAAGGATTAACTCTTTTCTTAAAAAGGAGAGGTATATAAAAGGAAATATTGTTATAAGCTTTAAACACAGAATAACTTTCAAAATTTTATAATTTTAATTTCACCTGATTTCGATCTACAAAGCATGAATAATGACATATCTCTAAAATGTCTTTATTTATTCTCTTGAAAGTTGTTCTTAACACTTCAAATCATTTATTGAACTGTTAATGATTTTCAATCCAAATTTTGATATTTTAATCAGGATTAAGTTCATTGAACTTAATTTTCATTAAATTATTTTTATGAAGAAAGGAATTTTACAACATGAAATGAAACAAGAAAATGTACTTTGGATTTCAAGAAGAATTCTTGACAAAAAGTACGAAACAACAAGAAGTAAGGAAGAACATGTAAATCAATTAAAATAGGTTATTATTCATTCAAAGCAAATTTCGATCTACCAAGGTAAAATACCATTTGGTTTAAAGATTGATGTTTGACTAATGACGTCATCCGGCGTCAATGGCGGTAAGAGCTAAATGGCAAGCCCCACTGAAGAGATTGTGTGGCTACAATCGAAACTAGTCTGGGCAACCTGTCCGTGAAAACCTGGGTTCAATTCCCAGCTCAGTCAAGAATGAAAAATTATCAACAAATTCCTTTCTTCATAGAAATAATTTAATGAGAATTAAATTAAATGAACTTAAGCCTGATTAGAATATCAAAAAATGTTTCTAATTTATTTACAAAGGCAATAACGGTATTTTGTAAAACTGCTATTTTTAGAACACTTCTGTATTGATAATCTTTTATGTATGCATGTGAAAAAGACTAAATTATGTCTTTTCCTTTTAACATATATACAAAAAAATTTATTAATATACATACATAAATATTTTTTTATTCTAAATATTTTGAAACCTCAGCAAATTTTAAATGCATGTAGTTGCAAAGAACATGCATTTTCGCTCATTGTTTAGAAACAATTGCAAAATGATCAAATAAAGTTAATTTTTTTTTATGACAAAATTAGTTTTAAACAAGCCGAGCTGGTGTTAAGACCGTTAGATTTAAAATTATGTTGAAAATAGTTTGAAAAACCATGTGCATTAAAAAAGTTTTAAAAAGTGGGATAAATATTGAAATCTAGTTTTTTTTTAAATGCAATAGACGCGTAATACTTAATGTGATATTTAAAAAAAGGTAAGATGAATTACTAATTTCGAATCCAATTGATAAATATTTTGAAAACTAGAGAGAAAAACCAAGAATTACATAAGGCAGGTTAAAATTTAATTTGAAAATTAAAAAACAATAATTTGGAAAATATTTTCTTATTTAATAAAGCATTTTTAGAATTTTTTTAAAAATCTTTGTACATAAAAAACTTGTTTAAGTTTTGAATAAAAACGATTTTTATAAATTCAATTATAAAAGAAAACTAGTGCAAAATTGTTATATATGTCAAAACTCTTTTATGTTTTAATAAAATTATAATTACCGCCCATTGTCCTTTTTTTTTGAGACGCATTAAAAAAACTTTTTTAATATTAACACATAGACCTTTTTTTAAATGCCTTCCAAAAAAGGACATTAGCGGGTGTGATGGGTTAATTTATTTTAATATTGTTGTAAGAAAATATCTCCTAAAATCCAAGAAAAAAATGTAAATTACCAGAACCCACAACACTTTTTTTATATTTTAAAACTTCAAAAAATCGTTTGCACTTTCTAAATTCAATAGTAAAAATATAAAATGTAAATTTTATGATTATTAAAAAAATAAAACATAAAAGTTAGCTACTTGCGTTTTATATTTTCGCAAAAAAGAGAAGAAAAGAAAAAATCAAGTAAATCCTTCATATAATTTGCATATAAAATGTCCTTGCAACAAATATTATTTTATATTAAATCACGCACACAAAAACACACTCCTCAACTATCATTTGTCAGCCCAAAACTAACGCACACACCCAAATATTTTCGGATGGGCAAAAAAAAACTGAAAGGATGAAATCGAATAGTTTACATGGAAATAAAAAAAATACACCAAGCTGCACTTTAAATATTGGTAGAGAAAAAAAGAGCACAACCACAAATTTCAATTTCAAACAGTGGCTCGTTACAGTGAGAAAAATTAAAGTCTTAAAAAAAATATCAAAATAATAAAATCCGAATTTTGATGTGCTTAAAACTATAAGATATTTGAGTTAAGCATGGCGGGCTTTAACGAAGTGAGGTAAAGTGCGGCTAATCGTAAACAGCTCTTTAATTTTTTTTTTAATTTTAGAGTTAAAAATTAGTCTTTCTCCAGTTGAACATTAAAGTTTAGACGGTCCTCGGCCTAGCGGGCTGGATGATTAGCTCTTCGAATCCTTGTTCTCGCCTGAAGTTAAGAAATGTGAAATAATATTGAAAAACCTAGAAAAAGAACACGGCTTCAAACTGGATTTTCAAACAGGATTAAAAAATTTATAGCAAGGCACATTTTTAAGATTCTGTGTATATTCTGTTTGTCAATTTTCTTCCAGAAACTTTGGCATTTAAAGTAACTAAGTTCATACCTGTTGAGTATACATAGAAAAAATAAAAATTTATTTCAATAAAAAAAATTTTTGACATTAATTTAAGAATTTATTAAATTTGCAGCAGTAAACAAATTAATAGTATCAATTAAACGTTAAATTCACATGTTTAAACGTATAATTCACTTGACTAAGCGTTTAATTTACTTGGTTAAATTTTTAATTTAAATTGATTTTATTTTTGATTAATGTGAAAAAGTTGGTGAAAATCTTTGGAATTTTTTTTTTGTCTACCCGCCTTTTAATATTGCAAATTGAAATGAAAGTCTAACGAAGGTAATAAGCTTTTTCAATGAAATATCAGCATTACATTAAAGATATTGTATTTAAAAAAATTAAGGCCAGAGTTAAGGCAGTTCTTGAATTTATAAATAATATTTTTAAACATACATAGTCGGCCATGTTCTAGAAATCGAATGAAATTAAAAGAAATTGAAAAATGACCAAAGAAACAGCCTCCCTTAACAATTTATATAATTGCTACAAAAACTGGCATAAATTGGTGACGGAAAGCACCAACTCTCATAAAAAGTTGCACAAATTCGTTCTATATTCTTTATTTAGTTAAGGTCAGTCCATAACACTGGTTCACAAATTTTCAACTTCTTGCAATAACCTTAAAAATTAGCTGTTTTCTGAGATATATTGGGGCTGCTGAGCAAGCCCTTTTTTTCTCAAAAAAAAGATTTCGAGATATACGCGAAAAAACAGT
The DNA here is from genome assembly GCA_943735925.1 of Pollenia amentaria. Classification (NCBI taxonomy): domain Eukaryota; kingdom Metazoa; phylum Arthropoda; class Insecta; order Diptera; family Polleniidae; genus Pollenia; species Pollenia amentaria. The sequence goes on along the minus strand of OX031010.1, from coordinate 18,516,635 downwards.
CCTTTTTGCAATTTATAAGACTATTTTGAAAACCCTTGAAAACTAATTTTTTGAATTATGAAAATTTTATACTGTTACAAAGATATATTTCAGCCTCTCTTCTATTTTCAGACTATATCTATACTGGTTTTATATGATAAAAATTTACTGAGTTACACGTCTTTAGATTGAAAACAATTACTTTCCCTTCATTAATTTTTTAACATTATCAGTGCTTCCTTTAAGGCGAATTTTGTTTTTATATAAATTTACAACGGTATAAATTTACAACGTTAACTGGCGGTATGGGCGCAATTCTACCTGCATATAAAAATGCACTTACCTGTGTAAATGTAAAATTTCTTTAAAATATAATTTCACCCTTAAATGCCCAAATTTGTAATCGCTACAAGAGCAGCAAAAAATCTAAACGAATTTATAGTTTATTTTTCATTTTATAGTCCATCTATTCCATTCCTATTTAAACAATTTAAGTCCAAATGTAGAAAGTAAACGTTTATTTTACCTAATGAACTTATCGTTTATGTTTTGAGAAAACTTAACGAGGAATATAAATGTAATATTCAAGCAATTCTTTAATTATTTATTGATCTACACTTTAGTATGCAAAACGGGGAATCCCTAAAAAGACACAGTTAAAAAAAGTAGCATAAATAAATGAGTTATGGGAAAATATTTCCTTCGAAGTTCAGTAGAAATGGTTTTCGGAAGACGCATTAATGTAGAAGCAGAACCAGAAAATGAACCGTTAGCACAATATGGCACTCATGGACTTTAAATATTTATTTTAATGCGCATAAGAAATCCCAATTAGAGTTGAGCGATATTTCTGTACCTGTGATTTAATCACTGTTACTGAAAAATCACGAATCACAGTTGTGACCAAATTTGCCAAGTAACAGGTACTTGCTAAGTCGTTCTTTTTGTATTTTGTTACATACGAAAATTTATGATATTTCACTGTTTGTGCGGGTAATAGCGTTTTTTTGAATGCAATGGCGAATAATGTTGCTGTTCCTTTCATTCTCTCTTCTATCTTTTTAGTATTTTCGTTAAGCCAAAGTTTATTTGTTCAAGTATGTATGTATACGCAAGTAAACGGCTTTGAAAGTTCTTACAATTTGTTGGTGTTTATTTGCAAAGTACTTACAAAAGCTCATGCGAAAGCTCGCGCATTGTACATATAGCTTGGACGCACGCACTTGCTATAAAATAACTAAAAACTGACAAACGGTGATCACAATCACAGTTTTAAAGAGCAGTGATTTTTAAATCATGTTCACTAATCACGATGTTCTTTAAAAATCACGGGATCGCTCATCTCTAATCCCAATGATGATCACACATTTAAATAAATATTTAAAGACAACTCAATAATTATAACACGTATATTTATTTAAAGAATAACTTTTATTTTTGCTCGAAAAAATAAAAATCAAAAAATTATTGTTACTTTTGTTCAAAAAAATAAAAATTACAAAATAACAGATTTTGTTTGTTGTGCTTAATTCCCTTTTTCAATAGTTGATAAAAATACTGAAATTTATTGTTGGAGGATAAGCTGTTCCTATGCGCATTTCACTGGTTGGCTTTTCTAAAATTATTTAGGAGAACGTTTCCTGACGATCTGGCCTAAGCAACCAGTGAAATGCGCATAGGAACAGCTTATCCTCCAACAATCAATTTCAGTATTTTTATCAACTATTAAAAAAGGGAATTAAGCACAACAAACAAAATCTTTTAATAAATATTTGTATTCCTAAAAACAACTTTGATAATTACAAAATAACTTTTATTTTTGATCGAAAAAATAAAAAAATAGCTGTTATTTTTGTTCAAAAAAAATTAAAAATCAAAAAATAACTGTTATTATTGTTCAAAAAAATAAAAATCATAAAATAACTGTTATTTTTGTTCAAAAAATTTAAATCATAAAATAATTGTTATTTTTGATCGAAAAATAAAAATAAAAACTTTAAAAATCATAATATTTTATCATAGAAAAGTTCATAAGGATCAATATGGTATACTTGAATCGGTTTGCCAGCATTTACACCTATATGCGTCTTTTGTTTTAAAATTTCAAAATAACTGTTATTTTCGGTCCCTGGTCACAATAAAATCCGTATAAAAGTGTTAAAGAAAATGCATTTACAATGACATGTGTGCTCCTGTAATTACAGGAAATCCATTTAGACTTCAAATAATATTGATTTATTTTATTTATTTGATATGTATATTAGGGTGGGCCGATTTGTAAGGACAAAAACTTGTCGATTGTTCGATTGCTTTTAGCATGAGGAAAACAAAATCATTTTCGAGGCGCCCAAATTTCAATTTTTGACTTTTCCTAAACTTTTATTTTTAATTTTTTTTTAGTAGGTAATAAAAAAAAAATTGGATGACTTAATTTTTTTTAAATGTTACCTTTCCAAGGTTAAGCTGTACGCTTAAAACTATGGCGATATCTTTTTTTCCTCAAGCCAAAAGCTATCGAAAAATCGAATCTTGATTGCTAAATCTACCCACCCTAATGTATATACCTATGGTATAAAAGTTTTCCATCATATTTGGAAATAGTTGACTCCGACTCCCGACTCTGACTCCAACTCCTTCTCTAACCTTGATGCTAAATGTATATGATACTGGTCCTTATTAAACTTGAAACTCTTGTTATACCTTTACCACTAGTGGTGAATGAGGGTATATTAAGTTTGTCATTCCGTGTGAAACTTTTTTATTATGCATCTAAGACCTCATAAAGTATATATTTTCCATACTTTACCATAAGCCCCATACAAAGCCTACTACCGAAAAATAGTTTAGTACGCCTAAAACCGTAACAAATAATGCTATCATAATAAAATTTGGTACGTCTTATAAACATATAAGGCTAGAACGTTAAGATACGTTAAATTTTATGAAGATGGTTATATAATTTACCCTAAGCCGCATATAAAACCTACTCTCGGCAAACAGTTTAGTATGTTAAAAAACGAATAAATTATGCTATTGTAATAAAATTTGGTTCGTCAAAGATTTATAGGACTAAAAATCAAATTATAAAATTTTCTGAAGCTCGGTCAATAATTTACCATATAATAATGTCCAATATAAGGCTCACTCTGGGAAGAGTGAGCGGGTCCAGACTTACCTTGGATTCCATATTTAGCAGCCTTCTGAAAAGCGCTTGAAACCTTAAGAGAAATTTCGCAACTGTTTCATTTAGATTTTTTAATAACAGAAATCAGTCTACAGGATTTCGTGGTGATTAGTCCATAATTTACAATGGGTCTAATATAAATTTATCTCCTGAAAATCATTTTTGTTCGGCATAAACTGTTACGGATCATGATATTTTATTTAAGTTGTTAGATCAAACTGCTAGAAACAAAAGCATAACACTATCTGATTGTCGTCGAATTGGCTTAAACTGGAACCAATTTTTATACTGACGTCCGTTTTTATAAAGATGTATTAATAATTAATAGCTCTCATATATTCTAACTGCCGGGTATCAAAGACTTGTTTTTAATGCAGTACCTTTTAAATGGTTAAATACAGCAAGAAAGCGATTCTGCAAAAATTTCAAATTGATATTTGAAAAATTACATCGCCAATTTCGAAGAATTTTTATTTTGGAAAATATTAGAAAATTTTTTATTAATTTTTTATTCCAAATAATTTTGAAGTCGGAGTTGCGAGTTTTTGTGGGTACTACGACTCCGACTCCGGTACAAAAATCTCAACCCCGACTCCGACTCCGAGTGCACAGCCCTAATTATAACTTATTATTATACTTATGATATATTTTTTTTGTGAGACTGATGATTTTTAAAAAAAAAAAAGCCAGAAATATTTTCAAATTTATTTAAAAAAATTTTACATATCAATTATTCCGTCAATAAAATTTGGGAACACTGCTTATATTATTGCCATTACCTTTCTGTAAGTGTCAACAAATCACTGTCATTAGAAATTTCCTGCTACCCAGCGGGAAAACTCAGTAGACCTTCTTACTTCAGGCCTTCTTAAAGGCCTGCTTAGAAATTTTTTTTTGATTCAGTTGCCATTCTAATCTAACTGATAAAGAAAGGCTCATATAAGGCCTCGGCACTTTTGTATAAAAGATAGGATACACATTCCACACTGGCTTCTATGAGAAGGGAGAAGAGAAGGAGTAGCATTTTTTTTTGCCAAAGCAAAAGTAAATGAATTATTTTTTTATCCAGTTGCCATTCTTATGTACCTGCCAAAGAAGCGAGAGCGGAAGGCTTTCCCCGTTATGATAACGCGCATAAAAAAGATATGCGCATGGAACGGAGCGAGAAGGTCTTGTACATCCAAAAGAAGGAGTACAGAGGCCGTCTAGAAGGCATCCATACTCCTTCTTTTTCCCGCTGGGTAGTTGGCTGCAAGAGCGTAAATTTTGATTGTGTTAGTGAAAACGTGTGTGTGTATTGAGTTTTTTTGGACTTGCACTTGCAAATGGCAAAAAAAAAAAAAATAGAAAAAAAAAAAAATACACAAGCAGCTTGGCAACCATGTCAAATTTTAACGTTTGTACAAACCTTTTGCGTTGTTAATTAGAGCTTTTGATTTTTTGACAAACTTTTAAAGCATAAAAAATTGTTTGGATTTTGTACAAGCGTATTGGAAATTTGGCAAACTGTTTGGTTGTGGCTAATTCAATAATTTTTTGTAAAATTTTACAGCGTCAAGAAGGAGAAGAAGAAGCATAAAACAATTGACAAGACTAAAATTGTTTTATGTTAATTTATCGAAAAATTAATAACTATGTTTGTGTCGTTTATTTGCAAAAAGAAAGCGTGAGTTTGCCAAGCTGTTAGAGTAGTTTTTTGGCCTTAAGAGCCAAATAAACCACACAAATGGTTACACAAATATATGAAAATGTGTTGTGCATATTTGTGTTAATATAAAAAGTTTTTAATACTTGTTTAATTGGCCGTTTTAATTTAATGTAAGACCTTCCTTTTGCACACGCAAAGTTTTCATTAACAAAGTCTTTTCACATTTCCTTTACCTTTGGCACACACAAATTTGAATTTGACAAATTTTGTTTTTTTTTTTGCTGTATTTTGTTTTTGTTTGTCAAATTAGATACGCAATAAAATACAACTAATCACACTTGATTTCCTTACGATGAGTCCATACTGGATCTTGGAAAAAGTCTCGAACTTTAGCAATTCCCGTATTCTAGATTCGGTTTTGGAAACACTACAGCTAATAGTTGCAGCAAGAACAAGGCAATTAGAATTAATATTTTTGAACATAATCTTCTTTTGCAATTTAACTTACAAAGCTTAGGACACGGTTCACAAATTTATCAAACACTTAAAAGAAGCAGGGTGTTAACTAAAAACATAGAAGTCATGATATCGCAGAAACTAAGAGCAAAAGCTTAAAAATTTTCAAAAATTTGTTATCAGCATGACAAAATTCTACAGAAATAATGTTTTGCAAGTTGAGGTCTTTTTTGTCTGTTTATTGGTGTAATTTACAAGTCTTTATGTTGATGTTTCAAATTTCCAATCGAGTCTTATTTGCAACCCACTGTGCCGGAATATGCAAGGGCGCACAACAAAATGATATGATACTCAGTTTTTTTCTATGATAAATATGCAAATTAGGGCAAAAAAGAAAAAAAAACTAGGGAAAAAAGGAAGTAGAGTAAACAACGAGCACAAGCAAATAAAAAAATAAGGAAAAGTTTACATACAAGTACAAACAGAATGCGGGTAAAAAACCAAAAAACGAAATGTACAATAAAATGATCTCTAGGATTACAGTTTCTTAATATTTTTTTTGTGTTTTTTTTTTTTTATACAAGAGATTTTAGTTTTATTTATTCTTAAAATGTTTCTTACTTATTTGCTGCCATTTCAAGTGCCAATTCTTCGTATTCTTTAAAGTTTAAAATGGCATAATAATGTGGCATTGATTGAAGTGTTTTCTTTCATTCTACAAACACATAAACTTTATACCTATAACAAAAACTAACTGTCTGTCTGTCTGCCAGTCCCAGTGTCTAACTGTATGTTTTACTCTTCCCATATGGTTGAATAAACATTTAATGAGGTTTTGGTTGATTTTACTAAATATTTTATTGTTATCAACATTTTTTGTTGGTTTAAAAAGGGAATTTGGAAATAAACTAAAAAAATTCAAAATAAATATGAGAAAAGTGTGAAATATTACGAAATTAAATTCTTGGGAATTAATTTTTTTAGTAAAAAACTTATTTTTTATTAAAAATATTTTGATAAAGAATTGTAACGGTCAGCACCTGTTAATCTGATGCCTAAAACACTCATATTTCATTCAATTCACACTTTGCCATAATAATTAAATTGTTTTTTTTAGCAATTCACTGAGCAAAAAAATTAAGCCATTCATTTAAATATTTTTAAACAAAAAGAAAAAAAATTAAACAAGTAAAAATTTAAAGGCCTGTAGGAAATGTCAAGAGTGAAACTGTACTGATTCACCAGTACTACTGACCATTTTTACTAAAGAACAGGTAATACTTTGTGCTTAATAGACATTAAGCATGTGTTTGTTATTGAAAATCCACTAATGATCTTAGACCTTGTGGGACCATATGGAGACATTGGAACCAGAGATTCGCTAGTACATTTTTAAACAGTTCTAGTCTATATTTTTGAATAAATTTGATAATATTAGCGTATAAGGCGTACAATAACAACATGTTTAATTAAAATAAGGAATTAAAAATTATTTCATAAAAACAATCCAAACTTTCATTATAAACTGTTGCATCTGTTTCACTAATTCTAGTCTTACAGCTGTCAAAAAAATTTCCTAAAGGCAGACAAAAGTGTAGACGCTTTGTTGACAGTGTCACAAAAAGAATCGAAAAAATGGGGTTACTTGAAGACACTTGATTCCAGTTTCCCTGCAGGGAAGTTATCTGATTTGTGAAAAAGAGAGATCTCATAAAATGGAAGCTTTGATTAAGGCCCTAATCATGTAAAACGCCACGCAACGCCAAAGAATTACATTGAAAGCACAAACAATGTCATAAATATTTTGTAATTTTGTTGTTGTTTCTACAGTCCCAAAAATTGGCGATTTACGTAGCATTTGTTCAGAATGAAAGATTTGTGTGTTTAGAGAATAATGAAATCTATTGTTTTTCTAAAATTTTTTACCTTCGATACAAAGCTAGAACATTTCAAAGACAATAGATCGAAAAAATATCTTACTGGGCTACTTAACATGACTCTGCATTCCGAAAGTGTAAAGACACGGTCACCCCTACATCTAGTAAAAGCTCTGATAAGTCTACAAGAACTGACCTTTGGAGCATTTGTGAAAATCTTAAAAGAACATTTGGAGAAGGATGATCGATCCTCTTTCGATCCTTCGCTGTGGTTCAGCTAAAGAAAAATCCAGATATACCGTAGTTTTTTTAGTTGTTCTGGAGACGCAGATCCGCTTGTTTACTTGCGCAATTAAATGTTATACTCAAAATTGTAGACCATGGCGCAGAAATACTTAAGTTGTCAAATGAGTTCAGTCACATCTGAGAGATGATTTTTTACTGCAGAACTGCTTCGAGTAGAGTTGCGAAATTATCTCCGCAAAAGTTGAGAATCTATATATAAATCGGCAAGGGCAAAACAGTTAAGAACACATTGGTACTCTGTTTGCCAACCGATTTGAACAAAAAGTACACCATTTGAGAGGTATTTACTTACAGTAGTGCACAATATATATTTCATTAAAATCTGCGGGGTAAAAAGGGTAAAAATAAGTGATCAATAAAACAAATTTAAAAGTCCTCTTATTTTTCTAAAGCACAACGATAAGTATTACAGCCTGTTTGACGATTTCGAACATCAACGTTCGCATAGAAAATTACATTTAAAATAAAATGTAAATCGAGGAACAGGCTGTAATACTTATCGTTGTGCTTTAGAAAAATAAGAGGACTTTTTTAAAATTCGGCCCTTTTGGGTACTAAACGGGTATAATCTGTATTTTACAACTTTTTTGTCACCCCATTTAACTTTTAAACCAACAAACATAGAAATTAAGATTATACCAAATTCGTAACTTATCTAAAAATGTTATTTGTTTCTTCTGATATCAGTTTTAAATAATAAATAATTTATGCATTTTTATATATTGAAATTACTTAATTTAAAAACAAAACTTAGTTAATTGGTTAACCGATCAATAGCAAAATTAAGCGATTATTAATCGATTAAACAAAAACCTCGGTTAATTAATCTAGCGATTAACCGATTAATGCAAAATACCGTTTAAATGAATCCCCTAATACATACATACATAACAATATTATTTATCATAATTAAAATTACTCATACGCCCAATATCCCTCAAGTAAATATTTAACATGTTTATCCTTTTTTTTCTATCTCAATCAATAACATCTATAAAATGTATTTCAAACTTATATTTTTTCTCACTTCTTTTACAGGTTGCCAAAATAAAATTAATAGTCTTCCTGAAAAGAGTCAACGTTGTGAATCAGCCACTACATCGCAGTCACGTGATTGTATGTTCAGTAGAAAGAGGAATTTAAAATCAGTGTATTATTCTGAAGGATTTCTTTTTACACTCAAACATATACAATTTATATTTCATGTGATGTGACGTAGTGGAACATTCCTGACGTTTCCAAAGTCATCTATAACGATTTCATCGGTTTGGCCAAGTTGAAAAAAAAATAAAAAATTATGTGAAGTTTTCTTTTTTTGTATCTAAAGGATATAAAATATAAAAATATTTTCATAGTCTTACATTGTCTTGAAGTAGCAGGTGGTAAATAATGTTTAACATTTAAAAATATAAAAATTTCGTTTCAGTGGAACGATTTTAATGGCATGAAAAAGTGTCAAGCAGAAAAATTTTCTTTTACGAGCAAATTAAAGAAAAAAATGAATACAGTTTAAAGGTAAGAGTAGAAGAAAAATGATTGAAAATATTATTTTAGTACTATTATAACCAATATCTTAACATATATACTATTTGTAGCACCGAACAAAAAAAGGAGTAAACATGGGAAAGGCTGAGATAAAAAAATGCCCAAACAATTATTAAGACAGATATATTTGGTATAACATATTGTTTAGACTAGTTGCATGTTTTAATTTTTATAACCTCACCACAATAGTGCTGATGTTTGTAACTTCTTAAAATATTGGTGCTTGACCGACCTTTAAGTACTTTAAGTACATCGGGAGACTCACATCTTGAGTCGATCTAACGATGTCCGTCCGACTGGCTGGCTGGCTGTCCATTTAAATCTTGTAGGCAAAGTAGAAAAATCTCGCAATTTTGGAGATAATAAGATATAAACCATCTTTTTATGTGGGTATTTAAATTTGCTCCAAACTTATTTAATTGCAATCCAAATCATCATACCAAATTTTATTGGAAGCGGTCCATATTTGACCATAGCTCCCATACAAATACTGCTCCCGAAAATAGCTTTTAAAGCTGCGATAGGCAACCTATACTATTACAATTTGCGATTGTAGGCGCTGTATGCATTTTACAAATGCTGTTAATATTGTTTAATTCCCTTCAATGTTTGTGCACTCGTACGCAATAAAAGAGAATAAAATATATAAGAGAAAACGCAGTTTTAAAGCCGTAACTTCCTTGTTAATTTTAGTATTTATATAAAATTTGGCGACAATTACTTTTACGATAGCTACTATATAATGACAAAATGTTGTGCTGGTGGGTGTAAAATTAGCTATAGGTCCCATTAAAACCCCTTTCCTAAAATCACTTAAAAAATATTTGGCACAAAGAACTTTTATATAAATCTTAAGTTCATAACATAATATTGTTCTGTGGTGTAGGGTATCACATTTTTTTTCCAGTATTTATTTATTGAATCTTCATATATTAAACATGAACTAACAATAATTAATCAAATCTTATCCTAATATTTACTTTATGTCCTGCCAGTGCCAGACAAAAAAGATTTAGTCATCACGGTTTCGGTTCACATATGAAGGTGTTTATCGCTCATCTGATTGGGTGGGGCTGCAGTGTCTCTTCTCTTTAAGCGAGTGTGGCCGCCATAATTTAAAATATTGCGAGCTAATGGATTTGGGTGCAGTTCCAGCCTTTTTAAATATTTTACTGCATATTTCGTTATCATAGTTTTTACAAATGGCACATTGAGATCATTGTGGATATTTGTGTTTTTGACATACCATGGAGCGGCTGTGATTATTCGAAGAAGTTTATTTTGGCGCCTTTGAACTTTTTCGATATTAGAAGCCGAGGCACTGCCCCATAACTGAATACCGTAGCACCAAATTGGCTTTAAGATGTAGTTGCAATGTAGAAGTTTGCAATCGAGGCTACGAACAGAATTTCTTCCAATAAGCCAATTAATTTGAATTGCTTTTAGTTTCATTTGTGTTAATTTAGCTTCTATATGCCATTTCCAAGTTAAACGCCGATCTAGATGTATACCGAGGTATTTTACATGCGAGTGTTGGGGTATTATTTGGTTATTGATTTTAAAGGGGGGGGGGGGGGCACGTGTCCCGTGTGTGTTTGCTGGTAAGTTTTGCTGCAATTTCAGTAAAAATCCTTCGTGCCAGACTTTATCAAAAGCTTGAGACACATCGACGAAGAGTGCTGAGCAATATTTTTTTCTTCAAAGGCTTTTCTTATGACATTTACTATTCGATGAGTTTGTTTAATTGTGCTGTGCTTTATTCTAAAACCGAATTGATAATTTGGAATACATTTATTCTCATTTAAAATCGGCGTTATTTTTGACACTAGTAGTTTCTGAAATAGCTTTGAAATATTAGATAATAGGCCTATATGACTCAACTTTTGTGTGATCCTTTCCTGGCTTTGGTATCATGGTTTCTAAGGAAACTTTCCATTCTTGAGGGTAGTATTGAAGGCGTAAAAAAGCATTAAAAATAATTAGAATAATTTTCTTTGCTATACTTGGTAGCTTCAAAAGCATTTTATTACTGATCTTATCAATACCGGGTGCCTTCTTGGTGTTTAAATCGCAGATAGCCTTCTCGATTTCTCTAAACTGGAATCTTAGGGGAATAGCTGCTCTAACATTTACAGGCGGTAGCTCGACTGGTATATCGTGAGATATAGTAAGGGTAATCATATGGTCGGGCTTGGCCGACTATACTTTCTTACTAGTTATAAGTATATATTATTTTTGTTATTTTCCAGGAATTTGTTCATGCCCTTGAAGGAATAAAAAATTTTAAAAGAAAAATTCACAATAACGGGAGTCTAAGATTTTTCTGAAATATTAAAGATATTCTTATTGCAGTTTATGACATATATGTTCCGATTAAAAATGAAAAATTATGTCGGCCAAGTAACCCCCATCTACTCGTTCGGTAGGCTCCCATTCTTGTACCAAAATTCACAATCACGTTTTTCAATAAACTATTTCCAATGGTTGATATATGCTCGATAATGTTGTTTTGAAGCTCTTGAGCTGTTGTGGGATTTTTGCTGTACACTTTCGATATCAAAAAATCCGACAAAATATTGTTTAAAGGTATCAAATCACACGATTTTTATGGCCAATTCACTCCTCCTCTATGAGAAATAATGCGATTTTCGAACTTTTCTTTCAAAAGATCCATTGTTTCTCTTGCTGTATAGCAAGTGGCACAATTCTGTTAAAACCACATATTTTCTACGTATACATCTCAAAATTTCCGCCGCAAAAAGCTTCGGATCATCCTCCTGTAGCTATTTCCATTTACCATTGATACTACAAATTTTGACAACCTTTATAAAAAAATTTGTATTAAGCATTCTGGGAATCTCAATTCAGAAAGTTTTTGCCAATACTTCATTAAGCCATTTATTATCTAGATTAATCATTGTCTGTGGCTATAAAAAATTATATTTAATCAATAGCAATTTTTAAGTTACAATATTGATCTTAATATATATTTTTAAAGGTTTGCATTTAGAAGGAATCAGCAATTATACTTCTGTATAGTTTTTCTTTCTTAAATTTTCATTCTAGATATTTCTTATCTATAGTTTTTTTTTAAAAACAGTAGTTTTATTGCAACATCGATAGATATATTTGCGTTTTAAAAAAAAATCCTGTTCGAGCGCTCTTTTTTTTTTGCTATAAGCTCAGATATTTTGTTTGGGGAGACTGAAGGTATGTTCACACTTTTTGACGAAAAAATCTTTACTGTATGTAAGAACACAACTAAAATGTATGTATTAGTTGAAAAGTATTTAGTTTTCACTTCATCCTGCTTTAAAATACAGCACTTAACGAGCTCCTATAATTTAAAATACTATTCCATAACTTTTAACATCTTCCCCCATAATAAAAAAAATTCCCATTAATCGAAAGTACTTTTGACATTTTTCATAAATTTTGTAATGGCAACTACGTAGTACGTACTTCGGTACGTACATAATAAAAGTGCAAAAGTTTTTTCGTGCTCAGATAAATCTTTTCTTCTACTTTTATTTAAGAGATCTAAACAACCTTGAGTTCTCCTAAAAATAAACTTTTTTTTTTAGTTATTTTTATATAATTTTTTCTTTATTGTTTAATTTTTGTTTTCATATACTTAACGTTTTTTCGTTTTCTTCTTTTTAGTTATTTATTCTTGTGTATCCCAGCCAAACAAAAGTCTCCCCACGGGTATATTGTAAACATAAACAGCCCATACACGTAATACACTGACATTTTGCCATCACTCAATTTAATGGAAAATACTACAACAATATGCTACTTGCAACAAATATTGGAACACCAACATTAAGGACGTGTGTGTTCATGAATATGTGAACGAGGAGTACCTTTTGTTTAAGAAGTAAAACAGACAATTTTGTTAATAAATTATTTTGTGCCTAAAATGTTGCCTTTGACGCAGTATGTGGCAAAGCTAAGTGAAGAAATACTAGAACAGTGGTTTAGAACCGTTTAAAATATTGGGTTTTTTTTTAATATGCAGTGCACATAAAAAATTCTCCAAATTTTTTCACCAATTAAGGCATTAATAAAAATACCATCAATTTTAATTACAAATTTAATCAAGTTTAACTGATACTATTAATTTGTTCACTGGTGCAAATTTAATTAATTTTTTAATTTCAATTGAGCATTTTTTAATTGAAATCAAGTTTTATTTTTTTTTTGTGTAGAGGCAGGCAGTTCAAAATTATTGTGGGTTTCTGACATTACGGCCTTATTTCATGTCGCTTTAAGCACTGGGACACAAACACACAGGCTACAATTCTGGATCATGAATAACAGAATCGCGTACTGAACTCCTTGTATTAAGTTAAGATTTATCAAACTTTTTTTAATAAAGCATATCTCTACAAAATGAGCACACTGATAAGGTTTGAACTATGAGCTGCCTCAAGTCGTATACGCATTAAACTGAGGAATACACAGCAATTCCTTTTTATATTTAATAGTTTCTTTCCAAACTATCCATTCGTAAACCAAATAGACTACTTAATATATCGATCATTATGCATTATATAAGTATTCCAAAATCCTTATTAAAAATCGGCCATGACCTAAAATGATTCTTTTCTACTAATTTCATAGATTTTCAAAAATTTCGAAAAACTTGTCGGAGTGCAGAAAATCATTTTTAATCACAGTCAGAGTTGCCAGAAATTTTAGAGGCAAAATCAGCAAAATTGAATGTTTTTATAATGAAAAATCTTCAAAATCTGCATTTCAATTAAAAAAAATCTTCAAAAAATCGACAAAACACTTTGTAAGTCTTTTCTTGTTTTTCATTAAAAAATATTAAGATATAACAATAAGTTTCACCAGAAGATCAAATTTTTACGTAGAAGATATTTCTCATAGAAACAAAACGAAGACATATTCAAGACAAATGAATTCAGTTATATTATTTTTATTTGATTATTCAAAAAGTTTGATTGATCAAATTTTGTTTTAAATAATCATTTGTGAGTAATATTCCGACTATGGATTCATTTTCCAAACTATTTGGACTTTTGTTTAATTTGGATTCACCTGAAGAAATATTCTTTCTACGTTTGCCGATGAATGTGGAAAAATCAGTAGAATGCACTTGAAAAAAGATAAATACATTTTATTTGTAGTGTTTAGATTATTTTAAAAAATCTGCATTTTTCGGTCAAAAATTTTCAAATCTGCATTTTATATTTTAGGGGCACAAAATCAGCACTTCTGGCAACAGTGATTACAATGTATAATCAGGGTTGTCAGATTGATTTTGATCTTTTTCGCCAAATTCAATGTCAAAAATCGCCAAAATAGCCAAAGCATTTATTTTTTTCGATTTCGACAATAATATATGTATTTTTAGAATAATTAAAAATATTTTTTCATAAATCCCAAAAAAAATTTGTTCCGTATCCCTAAAATCCGCCAAAAATTCAAAAAAAGTCGCCATATATTTTGTTTAATTTTTATTTAACAAAAAAGGTGCAATGTTTAAAATATTTCATAGAAGTCTACTTAAAGTAACAAAAAAAAGGATTTTGCTGTAGTTGCAGTTCTATTATATAACTAAAACGCTATATAGTTCACCAAGAAGACTAACTTGTTGTCTTCTTTTTTGAAATACATTGTGAAGGTAGAAAAGAAATGCAACATGTGCTATTTATATTCATATAACTTTTGGCTCGTAAAAACGTGTCGAAAACTTCATATCGCATTCTACTTCAAAGCAGATATTGAGTGAATTTCAATATTTCAATACAGGTACCTGCCGTATCCTTGTAGTTATAAATTGTTGGCCTAAACTGATCTTAATTAGATTGAATATCATCATTACAATTTTCTTTTAACAAACTGTATTTTTTCTATTGCATTTCATTAACATCCAAGGGTAAGTTTGGATTCATAAAAAATCTTTAAAATATATTTAAAAACAACAAATTTTATTTGATAATTTGTCACATTTTATAATGGAAAAATTTTCATAAACTTTCATTATATTCATTTTTAAAGAATTCTACTTATTACTTCTTTCAAGAGCCCATTTAAATGTGAAAAAATAATTTCTCGAAGATTATCTTCATCAGCCATTTCAACATTATTTAGTTTTAAATACTGGTCATACATATGAATGCATCAAATTTCATACATTAAAATACTAGAATAAAAAAAATATTATTTCTTCGTTTTGAATTTAACAAATTTCAAAACAAATAGATGGCTCATCAAAAATAACCAACAAAATCGCCAACTATTTTATAAATCGCCAAAAAATCGCCATGTCGCCAAATCGAAAATTAGGTCGCCAAAAGAGTTTGAAAATCGCCACGTTTGGCGAGAAATCGCCACATCTGACAGCCCTGTGTATAATATCTAAAAAATGGGAAGATTTTCTTCCTGGAAATAGCATTTTTTTATTCCTGATAAAGCAAAACAACATACTCCAACTCAGGGTTAAAATTTATCGCAATTCTAAGTTTTGTACATATCGTTACCTAAACCCCAAAATACCATAAATAAAAGTTTAATTCACTTGATTAAATTTTAAATTAAAACTGATTTATTTTTGATAAATGGTTTAATTGAAAAAAAAAAAAAAAATGCCGAGAAATTTTTCTGTGTATTTGGAATATGTTTTAGCAAAAACGGTCAGTCTAACTGAAATCGTTCAGCTTGGCTTTTGTTCCAAATTGTTTGGTATCTTTCCATATCGCATCTTAAATAACTTAGAAAACAAATTGAAATAAAAATGAGGCTAATTTATTTTGACAAATGTTGAAAGTGCTATCTTCCGGTATTTGCTTAAAATCAGAATATTCGACATTACTGTGTGATTACTTTCAACATTTTATAAAGATTTTGTCGGACATTAATAAACTGTGAGCTAAAATCATTAAATTTCATAAAAACCCAAATTTAATCCGAATAATATGGGAAGAAGTTACGAAAATTTCTTTATTAATATTTCACGGAATTTTGAAAATATTTTTTCTAGAATAAAAACTCTACTCGGAATGTCTGTCTATAATGCTGGCTTAACTAGTTCCAGTTTTATTTCAAACCTTGATTAAATAAAGGAACCACCATCAATCCTTTTTATATAAATGCATTAAAATGTAGCTCTTTGAACGTTAGATATCTTAAGGTATAATTTATTAATGTTTAAATATTCGAATTGCAATATATTGTGATAAAAAAATTGTTGTTTTAAAAATTAATGTATTTGAATTTAAAAATTTACAAAATCTTACCACAATTTGTAAGTAAACACTATTTTACTTTGTAATAAAATTTAATGTGTTGCCTACATTTTTCCTCTTAGAAAACCACTGTCTTCAGGCCTGTCGTATTACCACCTTTGAAATATTTGCTTGGAATTTTGTAGTATCAGTGTCTATACCACATACTTCAATTATTTGTTTTATCTGTGGCCACATTTGTACATACAATATGACCGGGATAATGATAATCATGTTAGTTGGTTTCTTTCTAGCTTCCTCTGACAAGCCACGACGCTGATAATGATCATTATCCAAAGATATACTGATGACGATTTTGTTGGTGGGTTGTTGCTATTTTTTTTCCTTAATGTATTTTGAAAAGCGAATTTCGTGTATTTACTTTTTGTTTCGTTTCGTTTTTTTTTTTAAGTTAAGCAACTCACTGTAAGACCACCACAATCAATACTCACGGGAAATTATAACATGATTAGTAAAGTTGGACCGTTTTTGCTGCATTGTTAATCGTATCGTATGCCATGCAAAATTCAACGCCAAAAAGCAGCTGTGGAAAAAACAACGAAAAAAGGAAAGTTTAGTTAAAATTTAATAAAAATAAAATATTATCTGAAAATAATGTTTTATGTCACACTATGCAAACAGCACGTATTTGACTGCTGCGAGACAGATTAACTTGAACAGTTGTGGTACAAATATGGACAGGGTGTTGCGGCTACAATTTGAGCGTTAAGTGAATGATGCAGGAAAAAATTTCTATGAATTATTTCGAAATAATATTCTTAACTGTTAAGTATTTACTAGAATTATGGATATTAATATTTTATATTTCACTAGGCCCAAGTAAGAATATATTATTTCGGTAGGGAGATCCAGTACATTTAACACTTATCTATATCCAGAAATCAATAGAAAGAGATGAATTGCATATTATCCGAGTAGATGGCCGTTCGTAAGAATTCAAAATTTTGTAGAGCTAGAATTTCTATCAATATAAATTTCTCGCACATATATTTGCAGCGGAAGTAATTTCGTTAGCACTATTATAGTGATAGTCAAAACCGTAATGTTTTATGCTCTCGTCATCAATGAACATTTCCTGCACCTATCACCTACAAAGCCTTCGGCAACTCTCTCCATCATATCGAAAGTTAAGTAAAAGTTTAATCTGGCTTTCTTAGTTGTTGGAGTCTAATTTCGACCGCGAACAAGCCGAAAGATTTGAGTGTTATCATCAATGTTATCATCTATTTCCGCCCCTGATTTATGCCAGTGTTATATACGCAAATTCGGATCGCAACACACACGAATATTATAAGATCTTACACAGAAAAAATGAAAAAAAAACAACTTTAATTAACATATTAGTTAGAAATTTGTATTATTTATTAAATTCCGTACGGATTTTCCGCCTGCAAACAAATTGATCATATCAATTAACATATTTGTAGGTTTGAGCTTAAATATTTTGAAGTTTAGAAGAATGTTTTCATATTTGCAAATATACACACATTATAATATTTATTTTCAATTAAGGCAAATTAATTGGAACAATAAAAAAATTGTTTGAAACAGCATTCCTTGATTTAATTGAAAAAAATTGTGGTAAACATTTTTTCTGTGTACGTAACTTTATGTTAAAGAAACATTAACCCGGATATAACTACTCTATCACTATCCTGCATCGGCGAGAAGGCGACTTGCCGTAATGGGATTCGAAAGTTTGGACGGATTGCACAATATTGCATTAATTTTCAACTACGATGTTCGGGCTGCTTATATGATGGGAGTTATGTGTACACCGAGAAAATTCTCCAAAAATGTTGCCCCAATTAAAGCATTAATCAAAAATAAAAGCGGTTTTAATTAAAAATGTAATCAAATGAATTAAACGTTAATTCAAGTGAATTAAACGTTTAATCGAGTGAATTAAAAGTTTAATTGATACTATTAATTTGCACCAGTAAACAAATTAATAGTGACAATTAAACGTTTAATTCACTTGATTAAATTTTTAATTAAAACCGCTTTTATTTTTGATTAATGCTTTAATTGGGGCAACATTTGTTTTTGTGTAGAATAAATTCATGGTATCATAATTGATGATTTGATCTATGTGTAACAGATGGGTAATGACTGCCATTTCTCCCTAACTTAGCGGAATTATAGTTCCACCAACATATTATTTTGTATGTGAAAGCTTAAAGCGACATTCACAGAAATTCCGTCAGTACTGCGATACAATAAATGTCGAAAGTGGAGGTTACCCACTGCCTATTGCAAAAGTTACTGATATATAACAGGTCAAAATTCTTACACCACTATATTTAAATGCTGACTAAGCCTACTGCTACAATGTGCCTCAAGAGTCATCACCCTATCGGAAGATGCCATCATTGTTGCAAATGGTGGTAAATGTCAGTTCTGCTTTAACATTTGTAAAGAAAACAGATACAAAATACACGCCAATAAGAAATGAAGCACTATACTCCTCAAGAACCTGGAAAAAATATTTCGATAATTTTTGAGATACTTTTCATCGAAATTCATCATGACGAGGCCCATTTTCATCTCGGTATATACGTACATTAATAAGCAAAATTATTGGTTCCGGGCCTTCGTTAATCCACGTTTACAAACTATAATTTACTTTATGGTATGGTCTTTACGCTGAAGGCATCACCGGGCCTTATTTTTTTCATTTTTTTGAAAAAGCCGCAAGCCAAAAAGTTCGCTGTAAATCGCGAACGCAACATATCAATACTACATGAATTTTTTCTACCTCAACTGGATGAATTTAGAGTGGATGTCAATCCAACACAATAGAGCAACGGAGTTACCTGTACGACTTACAAGCGAAATTCTGAGTGCTGCATTTCTGGGTCACCTATTTGTTCTATTTGCACTGGCCAGCAAGATCGCCCGATTTAAAAGTCCAACATTTCTTTTTGTGGTATTTATTGAACTTACGAGTCAATATTCACAAGTCTCAGTCACTATACTATTAAAAATCAGGGAAAATTTAATTTTTTCTATGTAAAGAAAAAAAAAAAAAAAAATTTAGACATCAAATAAACTCAATCTAAAAGTAAAACTTAAGTTTTTCATTTATAAAAAAAAATAACAGTCCAAGAACATCGGATGACAACTTTTAAGCCACCTTGTACTTGTCTTTTACATTTCGAGCTTTTGCTGCAATAGAGTCATAACTCAAATTTGAATTTTCTAACTCCTTAAAATTAAATTCTTCTCTCTTGAGTTGAGTATATGAGATATTTGTATGAAATGTTTACGTAATATGAAGGACTGATATGGCGATTAACTCCACATTATAAGCTAGTAAGCGGCCCTTTGTTCCACTGGGAATTAAAGAATTAAATACATTAGCTCAAAAATAAGAACACAAATGCTCTGCCAGGACTTAGTTGCAACACCTTATAAGAAATCAAAGATTAGAAATGTTAAAACGAGGGTCTACTCAAAGAGTATATTAGTTAAATAAATTAACGAAACCTTAAGATGATCATTTAATAAAAAGCTCAGGTTCTACAATTTGCCAATTACAAGCAGGCCTGCCAGATAATTTTGATAAAAAATCGGCATATTTTCGAAAAAAAATCGGCATTATCGGCACTTCAATTAAAAAAATCAGCAAAAAAATCGGCAAATTATTAATAACCATTTTAAGAACAATAAAACATATTTGTATTAACACACAAAATAACAACACAGAAAATTTCAGCATTAACTTACATATAACCCATACAAAAACATAAAAATTAATAAAAAAAATGAATATTTTTATAAATAAATTGTAGTTAATTTAAAAAAATTTTGTACATTAGGTTAAAATTGTTTTTATAGTTGACAAATATATTTCAACATTTTATTTTAACAAATATTTTATAGATACATATTTGAGTTTCATAGTTTAATTAAATCCATTTTAATATCAACATCAAAACAGTTTGCATTATCAAATTTTAAGTAATCTTTAGAAAAAAGAATTCCTTGAAAGGATTCATTTTCCAGGGAACATCGAAATTTGGTTTTATTAAGGTTCACTTAGCTACAAATTCTTTCCACGTTTGCGGAAGAAAGTGGAAGGACCATAATTTCTTGTACAAACTATGACAGCACTGGAAATGCATCCGTAGAATCCCCACGTTTGCCAAAAAGTTTGCAAATTTACTTCAATTCCCTATAAATCTTCTTAAAAATTTGTATTTCTTTTTCAGAAATAAAGCTGGGGAACTCTTTCAGAATTTCCATAAAAGAAATATTTTCCTTTTTCATAATATTGTTAGGGTTATCATATTTAAAGATTTATAAGATTTTTGTTTAAAATCAAAACGTTTTAATATTTGATTTAAAAGTTCTATAAAAAAATTAATACAGTTATTAACAATTTTGTTAATATCGCTTTTGTTGAGTTTTGATTTTGAAAGTAACTCATTAGCCAATAAGCCCAAATACTAATCATTAAAGTTCAAAAAATGCTTTGTGTTCATAAATTCCGTTAAGTAAATTTAATTTTCCAATCGTTTTTTTTTTTTTTTTTTTTGTAAAATTAGTTAATACAGTTTTAAACACCATTTGGTTGGTTGTTGAGGTAATGACAATTGCTTTAAAGTTGCCCAAAATTAATAAATTACACGTTGACAAGCAAAGTTACCGTTATTTAAGTTTATATAAAAAAATCGGCATTTTTGGAGCAAAAATCGGCCAATCGGCACTTTGCTAATTTTAAGGCAAAAAATCGCCAAAATGCCGATAAATCGGCAAATTTGGCAGGCCTGATTACAAGTGTAGCTTTACGTCTCAATTCTGTTTCATTCCTTAGGTGGGTGGCTTACTCAATGCTTGTAAAAAAGTAGGACTAAAATATGCGTGTGTATTAATTATGCCAGTAACGAATATATGACTATGGCTTCTAAACTATTGCGACGTACATACATTTGTATTGGCTGAGGTAGTGACTGCATCATCTGGCTTAGCAGTCAAAGACTCGCAAAATGATTTAAATTCACAAGTTTCAGATTTGATGTACATACAACAATTGTAATGTACAAGTCTAAGCATTTTCCAACTGAATACAAGTATCCAACTATACAAAATACCAATAGACACACATACAGGTTCATAGTTAAGTTTGTTTTCATTTAAGTCTACTCTGTAGTATCTTGTCTGTTTTCTTTTTGGTTTATAAAAATTAATGATAAATTTCTTTTTTTTCAGATATTGACAAATCCATCCATCCATTGAATTGATTATTGGTTTCGATCACATGTAAGTTAGAAAAAAATATATGTATATGGAAAATAATAAATTGAATCTGTTGTCAGATGGATTCATGAATCAATTTATTGAATTGCTATTGAACTGATGGTAAGTAGATAATTCATATTATTTTTTTGTAATATTCCCAGTATAGAAATTGAGTCGAATTAGTATTAACAGTGAATCATTTTACCACAAAATTTCATCAATATAGATTTCTTAATAATGTCGGTATCAGGCGTGAAAAGTAAGAATGAGTTGAGATATTGTACTTTTTTTTAACTAAATATTTTATTAAAACATGTATGTTGGTTCCTTTTACTACTTTGAGAAGAATAGGACCGGACCGCAACAGGATTTTTTTTCCAGTACACTCGATCGGTGGCGAGATGTTTTATTTCATTCCATTGTAGACGTAGGTGGCATAGTTCAGTTTCAGTTTGCCGTTTCCATGTTTGTGATGGTCATACTCTTCTTTAGCTGTCTAGTGAGTTCGAATCCATGGCTTGTTTCGCTTATTTGGTTGTTTACGGAATGGAATATTTGACAAATATAAAACAAAATATTTTTAGTATTTTTCTTAAAAATAACATTCCAATTCCTATTAAAAATATTGACTATTAAAAACACTTTTCAGAAATTATTAACTTAAGATTTTTGAAAACCCTGGCCTTAGTTAGTTTTTAGAGTTTATTTTAAAAAAATAATTAAACAATGAAAATTACAACTATGGGGGCATGATATAACCCCCCAAAATATAACCCAGCAATAAAATAAGGAAATAACCCCCAAGGTGTGGGGCCTTATTTCATATGCAATAAAACACCAATATTAAAAACGAAATAAACCCTAATTTTTGGGAGCTTATTTCATATGAAATAAGATCCCAATTTCTGAAATGAAATAAGACCCCAATATGTATAATACAAGTAATTGTACAGTTTTGGTTTAAAGAATCGAGCGTAAGATAGCATAGTTGGAACTTCAACCGGGCCCAAGGATTTCCTTCTCCAAAAGAGGTTTTTCGTTATAAATTTAAAAATGAAGTAGTACCCCAAAAAATAATTGGGACTTTATTTCATAATGATTTAATAAAAAAAAGAAATAACTCCCCAAACAAAATGGAATAACCCCCAAAAATCGTTGTTGTTGTTCTCTCTACAAACTTTTGGGGGGTTTTCGTAATTTTTTGGGGGTCAAATTTTGGTTATTTCATGCCGCCGACAAAAATAGACTCAAAAGTTACAAAATTGTTTTTACTTGAAACTTTGCATATTGGGTTATTTAAATAACAATCTTTTAATTATATAAATTCAAAAATAATGCCAAAATTTATATTCTAGAAATTTATGCTTAATATTTTGTAAGGTGAGGTTAAGTAGAAATTAAATTCATTATCCAGCTGAAACATCAACTTTTTGATTTATTGTGATGCAATTTCGGATGTACCGAAGCTTTGATACCCTCCACCGACAGTTACAATATTTCAGGAGTGGGCTTTGATAGGGACATATGGAAAATTATGAACCGATTTTCACGAATTTTGACAATGTGATTTCTAGTCTTATAAAACTATGCCTCACTCCGGTATTACGCGTACTCAACGGTTTTCCAAGGGTAAGATTTATATGGGGCATATGATAAATTCTGAACTGATAATCACGGCCTCATATAAAGCTTACTCTAAAGCTCGATTCACCCATGCGTTCCGAATAATATTTTTGTCCGGACAAAATTTTTTTTATATTGTGTTTGACGTCTTTCTTTTGAGTGAGAGAAAAATTATTTTGTTCGGAAAGTTTTTTCTTGAATTAGCTTATGTGTAGTTTATAGAACACGAGCGCCTTACGAGTAAGGCGCTCGTGTTCTATAAACTACACATTAATTTTAATTCTTGTTCGGAACGAAATGAACTGAGATGCCACTTTTTTCAATTTGTACATAAAAGTTGAATTGAGCTGCTGAATAATGTTATGCATTTATTTTATAGCAATTGTTTTTGGTGAATAATTAAGTAAAAAATAAAAACCTATAATTAAAAATAACAATATCACTTTCCTTTTTATCCATTTTCTTTAACACACTTTTAGAAAACAATTCAATATAAGTATTTTGTTAGTCGTTCTGCCATTTTTTACCATTGTTTACATATGTAAATAAACATAGTAGCTTTGTTTTTCCGGACAAATTTTCCGAAATGGGTGAATCGTTCTGCAGAAAACTCTCAGTTAAAAAATTATTCTCCGGACAAAAATATTGTTTGAAACGCATTGATGAATCCACCTTAAGAAAATAGTTTAGTAAGACTTAAACCAAAACGAGTAATGATTTTGTAGCAGAATTTGGTCTTTCGTAGTTTTATAAGGCTTTAAATCACAGTAGAAAATTGCGTGAAAATCGGTCCATAATTTACCATATTCCCCTTATACAGCCCACTCTTGGAAATTATTTAAATACGCCTAAAACCGTAGCAGATGTACTTACATAGATATTGTGGTAAAATTTGGATCAATTAAGCTTCATATAGCCAGAAATAGTACCAGTCAATTTTGTAAAAATCGGTCCATAATTGACCTTAGGTCTATATTAAGCAGCCTTCTGAAAACAATTTTAAAACTATAAAACGCTATAACAAATTTTACTGCTATACCGAAATTGAATTTAGTTTTTTTAATACCAGAAAAAAATCTACAAAACTCAAATATGTTCAAATTAAGTTTTAACAGACTATATATAAAAGCTTAAGCTTTCTGATTTTTAGTCAATAGCCTTACATATGTAGGTCTAAGCAGCGAATAATTTTAATACTGACATCCGTTTTTATGAAGATTAATAATTAATTTATAGATTACATATAGGGCACACGCCTGAACTATTCTAACTGTCAGTGGACGGTATCAAAGATACAATATAGCACTCTTACTTGTTTTAAATCAATTCATAATACGGAAAGCTTTTATTTCTGAAGTCAGTAAAAACGTTTCTTATGAGAAATAATTGCAGGAAGGAAAAACACCCTTATTAAAATAATTTTTGTGAAGTTTTATTTATTTTATTATTTTTATATTCGTTATGTACTGTGTATCTATGCAGCTTGCATTAATTTAGTTATTATTTAGTCGCAATTATCCGTATCCAGCAAAAAATTTCAGTTACTGACCCCATGTGGATGCTATTTTTATGGGCAGTTTCTTTTAGAAAAAAACCATTGCAAAAATGCAAATACTCGTAAAGATAATAATGGTGTTAAAAAACTTTTTATAAAAACAATTTACTTATCTAGTCTTGGGTATTGATACAATAGATGCATATTTTTGTATCATTATCCAACCATAAGGGACTTTCACTTATTATTTCAAAATAAAAACAATAAATTAACCAAAAAAAAAAAAAAAAAACGAGCATGAAACAAAAAATAAATATTTGCAACATTTCCTTTAGACGCATATTCAAAGATTTTTACATGTATTTTTTACATACAACATATTACATGTATGTATATGTGAATATCCATAAATTGGGCATTAACTGACTTCAAACATACCACCAACAACACATCCACAAAACAAATATTCAACTTTATAAAATTATGCTGCAACCAAAACAACCGCATGTAAACTGGGCGGAAAACGTTCTGCTTTGTTAACGCCATATATATCGCTTTTACAATTTTTTTGTTCACCTCTTTTTGTCTTCTTATTTTCATTTGTCAGATCCGTTAATGGTGCAAAAGATTGGTATGCAAGTTGCACATACAAAATAAACATGTGTTTGCAACCAACATGACTTCTGCTGTCCGTTACTTTATGAATTTATAAGTTGTTTTTTTTTTGTTAGATATGCAACATCATGTTGAAAGGTGTTGCCAACAATTGCTGCAACATCGCAAACAAACATACATATCACCAGCTATAATAATGAAACATTTAAAAATGCTAATTAATACATCATGATATGAAAATGTCATGACATTTGTTGTCATCTTCGAAGAACATGAAAGATGATGAATTCTGGGTGACAAATGGAATTAAAATTCGAAGAACATGAAAGATGATGAATTTTGGGTGACAAATGGAATTAAAATTCCAAAAAATGTTAAAAACATACAATGAACAGAAATAATTAGATATACAAGTTCCATCCAAAAGTCTGGTTCTTTAGCAACACAATAACTAAACACTTGTTTTACTTTGAATTACTAGTTGTATTCCCATAATACAGCGTGCGTAAGGGTAGTTTACACAATTACACAAGTCGTAGGTACATATTTTGAGGAAAATACAACCCTGTCATGAAAAGTTGTTATAGTTGTTTTGGAAAATTTTCAAACAATAATTAGGTCAGGGAAGCATTTTAGTCAAAAATCGTACAACTTGTATTACCGTCTAAGCCTCTCTTAAACGTGTTATTTGTACCAAGTTTGAATAGTCTTACTGTTACCATTCACCAGTTACACAAAAATCTATGTGGTACTTCCATTATGTCATTAGAGTCCTGCTTTAATTTTTTTTTAATTTTTGACACTTCTAATTGTTTCGGTTAATTCTGTTAAAATATTGATATGAGAAGATATGAGAAGATACAAATAACTAAACACATACATATAAAAAGCACTTAAAAGAAAAAGCTGTTGTCAGCAAGCACTTATTTAAAACGAAGATCGCTAAACAACACCTTTGCTTGTATGAAAAAATATTTTCTTTTAATCTACTGAAATTAACCGGTTTAATGGTTAATCGAAAATAGGCGTTTTTAATTTTACCGATCAGTTAATCGGGAAGTAATTAATCGGTTAACCGAATGAAAGCCCTAATATATATATATATATATATATATATATATATATATATGTATGTGCCTAAAAATGCTTAAAGAAATGGAAAATTACACATTACACTCGTCCTTCTCATAAAAAGTTTATACATTACAGCCGGCAACAATGGCAAGGTGTTTCAAAGATTTTTAAAATAAAAAAAAGTACCGAGAAGGTGCTGCATCGGTTAAAAATAGAAGGATGTTTTGACGAAATCTTGAAATATCTTCTATTTTAAGCAAAGCTCCAAAATAATTTGTTTATTCCCAGATAGCATTTTCAATCGTCTAGGAGTCTACTTTGAATCTCATGAAGGGAGTTTTTAATCGTCGACGAGCTAATATTTTAATTGTTGACGATTCCTCGGAAGGGGGAAACTGTTACACGTGCTGATTCGTATCAGAGATTCTTCCATAATACAGCGAACGACTCTTATATTAGTCATAAATGGAATCGTATATGATGTATGAAGAGATCATCTAACGAGTCTTTCAAAAAGCATGCCAAGAGTCGTAAGAGACTAATGAGGAATTATTTTACAACTCGTTAAATGCTCAGCCGTATAACTGTGCTAAAACTTATAATTTTCATACAATTTATATGAAACAACCCGAAAACAACACCGTCCAGTCGGAAAATCTTATTTTACAGATCCTTAGGTCGGTTTGTTTTGTTGAAATTGTATTGGCAATAGAATTTTCATATTTCAAAAACGCACTTATTTAGGTAGCTCAGTAATTGTTATATGACTCTTACAAAGAGCCGCAAAAGGTTCATTCCATGATTAGAGGAAGAGCGTGTCAAAAATTAATTAAATAATGAATATATAAAACAAACTAGATGTTTTTCTTTTTGTTACTCGTCAGATAATCATCAGAAGATTTTTTTAGGAGTTGTGTATTAAACATAATCGTCTAACAAACAGCCTATGCTAGCTGGGTAGATTTTTGTTTTGTTGGAAAATTTTTTTGTGTATGTATACAAATTTTTTGAAGAACTCCCAGCTAGCATTTTCAATCGTCTGGGAGTCTACTGGGAATCTCATGACGAGTGTTTTTGATCGTCGACGAGCTCATTTTTTAATTGTAGACGATTCCTCGCACGGGAGTAACTGTTACACAAGCTGATTCCTCTGTGAGATACTTCTACAACACAGCGGAGGACGCTTATATTAATCGTAGAGAGAATCGTTTACGATGTATGTAGAGATTATCTAACGAGTCTTTCAAAAATCATGCCAAGAGTCGTATGAGACTCATAAAGGGATTATTTTACAACTCGTGAAATGCTCAGCCGTATAACTGAGCTACCTAAATAAGGGCATCAAGCGTGTTTTTCATGTCAAAACTTATAATTTTCATACAATTTATATCAAACAAACCTTAAGGTCGGGAAATCAACACCATCCTGCCGGAAAATCTTGTTTTACAGATCCTTAGGTCGGTTTGTTTTATTGAAATTGTATTGGCAATAGAATTTTCATATTTCAAAAACGCTCTTATTTAGGTAACTCAATAATTCTTATATGACTCTTACAGAGAGTCTCAAAAGGCTCATTCCAAGATTAAAAGACGAGCGTGTCAAAAATTTAAAAAATAAAAAAAAATTAGATGTTTTTGTTTTGTAACTCGTCAGATAATCATCAGAAGACTCTTTTAGGAGTTGTATATTGAACATAATCGTCTAACAAACAGCCTATGCTAGCTGGGCTTTTTTTTATAATATGGAAATTAAAAAAAATCACTCAAAAATATCAACATATGCATTGAAAACCAAATTCTGCAACAATATGCAAAACAAATCGATGCCATTTTAACGCAATATAGACTATCAACAAAAATTTTGGTTGCATATTAAACCTTTTTTACTTATTTTATTATTCTAATTTTGTTTCAGAAATGTCTAAAAAAATCTGGAGTTTGAAAACATTTCAAATATTTTAAGCACCAGTCAAACACAACAATTTAAAACCGAAACAGCGGTTTCACATTTTTACGGTTTTTAGCAAATTCTAATATATATGTCCTTTAATCATCCAAATAAAAACTAAAATACAAAATATAATATATAACACTAAGATAAAATGTTCACACTATCACACAAGTCTTACTTATTTTGATGAAAATTAATCTCTGACTTAATTTTTGTTTGAAAATTTTCAAAAAACAATTACAATTTATCACGGAAGTGTTGTATTTTTTTTAATATACGTAAGACTTGTGTGATAGTGTAAAGCAACTTTAAGGAGCATATGTCGTTACAAGTTCTCTTCTCACCATCTGGTGGTCGTCTGATATTATGCCCATGTCCAATCCATGCCAATATTCGTGTACGAATATTATGGTGTTTTCTTTTCTACAAAAAATGTAACATTTTATTTAAAAAAAACGCAATTGGGTGTTCGTTAAGTGCATTCGTTGTTATAAAATTGTTTTTGAAAAAAAAATGTCAAATAAAGAAATCTGAAAAACGTGGTGTAAATAAATCAGCAATCTGGCAAAGATATTTTCTTGTTTTCATATTTTATAAAAAACAAACTTAAGAAACTGAAATTTCGTCATTCATTTTGCTCGTTTATTTATTAATATCAATCTTTTAATTAATTTTGGTTTATGTATATTTTTTTTATATTTTGAAAAACAAGCTTTTGAATTTTGGTACATATTGTTTTATATTTCGAAGAATAAACTTTTTGTCAGCTTTTAAAAACAGGGCGGTCAAATTTTGTGTTTTGTTCTTCTCAAATAAAAAAATGCATTATTACAGGGTCGGCAAGCCATTTTATGCATGTACCTTTTAACAAGGGGGTATTTTTTTTTGTAGAAAAGAAAACACCATTAATTTCGATGGGAAGGCAATCTGCCCGCTTTCATAAGGATTCATTTGATATCCAAATGGGCCAGTGAATACTTTATATTTGTCTCAGACACCGATTAATAAATGCCTGAATTTGACTTGTGAAAAAATTTTTAAGGCTTAATGTAGTACATTCGTATAATAGGAAATACTTTACACTGCAGTGGAAAAAAATGCGTTATTCAGTCTTTTTCGTGATGGTATGGGCGCGCCAAATGTTATACAAGTTTAAGAATGCAACACGAGCTATATTTTTCGATCTCTAATATCCTTGACAGAGGGTCCATCTTTAGATATTTTGGATCCGAGATAAGGGAAGGTACCAACGTCTTCTATTTCGGTACCATCAACGTTAAGAGTTGTTATAATGTTGGTACCAATTCGCATCAGCTTTTATTTCTTAAAGTTGAATTTTAATCCTACTCTTTTGGCGATTATGATAAACAGACTTATCTAAAAGTTGGCTATCCTTTCCATTGTAGCATTGCGCATTTTTGTATAGTTCCCCGCTTTATTGTAACGATTTTTCCTCGCATACCTTTGGCGATAAGTGCAGACCACGATAGTTTCGGGATACTGTGTCGAAAGTTCGTTTAAACTCTACGAAAGGCATGTACCACTGCGTGTTATACTGATTGTTCAATAATCATTCGTATAGTATTCATATGATCGACACATGACCTCGCAGGTCTAAATCCAGCTTGCTACTTCCGCAAAAGTAACTCTACCTGTAGCGAGATACGCTCCAGAATCAATGCCGCAATTATTTTCCCTATAGCATATAGCACGTTTATATTTATTTTACTTCAGTTATATTTATGTTTACAAAATTGCTTTCATTATACTAAAAATACAAGAAACCATTTTATTGCACTCCTTTCCAAGACATAAAGAACAATTTTCTCACCTCAATTAAAATTTGGCTATTTTAGGTGCTAGAAATAAACAACTGTGCAAAAATAAATTTTGACAACACAGTTTGCTAAATAAAATTTTCGTTTAAATTGCAATATCATCTGAACGTATTACAACATTTGTCTTCAATTAACATCACCATGGGGGAGGAGGATACCTCACATATAAAATAAATTTTTTTCCATTACTTACAAACTCATTTTGCAGGAATACATGAAACTTGCGTGTAATTGCTGATTGCTTCTATGGGAGCATGATAGTTGAATGTTGCAAACAACTTGTGACACTTCATAAAAAACAGTTTTTTAGATTTTTGTGTTTATGTTGCACGTGAAAATTGCTTCTATCATTGCCGCACTACACACATACAAAGTAAGTGAATTGTAGAAGTTAAATAAAATGACTTCTTATTTTTAAGAAGGGGGGGGGGGGGAGTAACGGTAGTGTCTTTTGATACATTTTGCGTAGTCTTTGATGGTGTGTAATAGTGCCTGCTTTGATTTTATGGTCTTGTACTGTCGTCTATAATTGTAATTTATTGCTAAGAAAATGCTCAAATTTTGTAGTAGCAAAAATATTTGAAGTAAGTATATTAAAATTTTATGTCTCTGCCTCGCTTTGTATAAACTTATGAGGACCAAACAATAAGTGTGTCAGCAAAAATATGAGGCTATTTTACTCAACAATTGGATGAATTTTTCAATACAATTTTCAAATTACATATATTATATTCTTTAACAACATTCAAAGAGATAATATTACTTTAAATATTAAATGTATCTAATATTTTGGTATTCAAATTCTAATTTTAGTTTTCTTTTTAAATGCGACTTACCACACTTGAGATTCGAGGATTTACAAACTACTCCTCTCTTTAAATGATATACATAACTTCCATTTGACTAAAGATGTCAACAAAATATCTTTATAATCTTGGAAATTGTAAAATCAACAATATAAATATTGAAGTAAATTAAGTGAAGCGGAGTGTGTTCTTAAACTAAAGATAATAGTACAATATAACAATAGAGACAATTAACAAAAATAAACAAATTAAATTAGTGTAAAAAACTTTTTTGGACAAATTTTGAATACATATATAGATAAGATTTAGAATAACAAAACAATTTAATACATATGACACAGTGCCCATGTCTGTAACTCCCGCGGCGAGAAACTTTTCGATTGAAATGTGAGAAATTAAACAAAAATACCATAAATTGAAACAAACAGCTGTTTTTCTCACTTAACTGAGTCCGTCTGTAACATTTTTGTTGTTTAAGTAATAACTGTCACGTAAGGAAATTTCTCGCCAATATACTGAAAAAGTGTGTCTGTTAAATTTTTGTGAGAAAGTTCCCGCTTTGAACTGTCAAATAAACTCACACATAAAAACGGAGTAAAAATTTTACCACTAAAAAATAAATTAAAAATCCAAAATTCAATGAATATTAACTCGGAAGAGATAAGTATTTTGTTCTTGGCAGATTTTTTCATTGTTTAATTATTTTGCTTTTAACTTTTTTGAAATATATACGAATGTTTTCAAAGCAATTTTGTAATCAACAAACATTTAAGTTGCATTTAAATTTTTTGCAATAACCAACGGTTGTATTTTTGCCGCCATCGTTAAAAATTTTTCAATTTTAGTCAAACTTGGTCGCCGTCAACGATATGTTTGACTGACGTTCTCAACATCTGCAATTTCATATCGGCTTTGAGTGGAATATTATGACATTTATAACGTAACGACGTAATCTAGTTTGATAGTTTTCGACATGAGTTACAGACACAACTTTTTCTCACTTTTCGAGAAACGATGGAATATTTTGTTTCACATTTTTTCAATGCGAAAGGTTCTCACCAAAGTTACAGAACATGGGTAGAGGTATGGAAAACCGACGTTGTAAGTGACAAAATATTTAATAATTGACATTAAAAAAAATATTTTTAAGAGCAAAATTATTTATCTTAAATTCTTTTTAGATTATCAAAAAAATTTTCTAATAAAAACTTTTATGCAAAAATCAAGAAGTTTAAAAATTACTGTTTAGATTTTATAATTTGGAAAATGTCTTATATCCAAGATCGGGATGTCAGTTAAAAGGTTTCTCCACTACGCAAAGTATCATGACTTGTGATTTTAAAAACGTTATTCCACGAATCACAAGAAAAAGTCTGTATTAAAAACGTTGTTCCACATTATCTGCTCTGGAGCGATTTTTGGTCGGTATGCTCTTATTTTTTCTTATTTTGTATGCATTTCTGCTAATTTTCAATATTTTTTTTTCATTGTCTTTTCGCTTTTACAATTTCGCTTGTATAAATTGGTAAGCAACTTACAACGTTTTTCCATTGTCTGACTCTTTGTGATTGCATTTTGCAGCGGTAAGGTCCAAAAGCCATTTCGATCAGAATGTGTTACAGGAGTGCATATTTTTTATATATAAGAAAATTTAATAGTTTCTTTGATATAAGCTAATTGATATAAGATTTTGTGAAAGAGATGAAATATTCTATATAATAAATAGTTGTCGAATTATGGCGTTATGTTTCGATAAAAAATAGAGTCGAAAAATATGCAATATTTCATTTATTTTTGCTCTGCACTTCAAAAACACACGCTTGATATCCACGTTATATAGCACTCCATATTGATGAATGTTTAAGAAAAATTAATTTTCATAATAATACGACTAAAATTAAAAGTAAATGAATATATATATTTTTGAACGAAAATGCATTTGTATTTTATTTCATGGATCCCCTAAAATGCCGCTACAGACCTTTTTCAAAAAACTGTGGTTTTAAGAAGTGATTTCTTTTCTTAAGGTTTTTTTTTCGTAAAGATGCAATTTTCTTATTTCCATAGTCTTTCTATTCAAATTTGTTCGTCCCCTTGAACAAAATTTGGTAATTATACCATTTTTGTCAGAAAGTTATGCCATGTTTTTTTTATCGTTATCGGTTCAGACAAATAAAAAAAACAAATCCTTTCTAATTTTTAAATTCAGGAATACTGGTTAACCGATTTTTCTATTTAGTAAAAAGGCACATTAAGTCTAATTTCAGAAATATATCCATTAAGATTTACCTCCATATTCATAAAACATATGTCAGTTTTATAGCAGGTTTATGAAAAGAACTTTCTATGAAAATTTGTTTAATAAACCTTTTATTAATCAAAAATATATTTTATGAATATGGTGGTTATAATTTAACTTGTTGTAATTTTGTTATTAAAGTGCAAAATAAACCACACAAATTGCTTGGCAAGCACACACCTTGTTTTCGTTTTGTATACGCCAATAAGCAACACAAAAATATTTCTCTCAAACATAAGCGGAGTTCAGTGCTTGGTGCAAATGGTCTTGCAAAAGTGCAAATGCAAAATCTAGTAGCACCTTTTTGAAGTCTAACGAAACTCAGTGCATTTTGTAATTAGATTAAATAAAAGAGCTACGATATTCTGCATTTGCTGTTTCGCAATACAATAAGCACCGAACACTGAACTCCGCTATTAATTTTTAATTTTAGTTTTGTTTTCAATGAATGCAGACGCCGATAGTGCTGAAACAATTTTGCCCGCAATTCGTTTAAAACGGGGTAGAAATATAAAATAAGATCAAGATTTGAATGCTGCTTAAGCCGGCGATGCACTATACTATTCAGTCGTAGGGTTTGTCAAAATTCGTGTGTGCCACTGAAGTATGATAGTGTGGCTTAAAAAAAATTAAATGATTGACAGATTTTTTTAACAAGTCTGGCAAATGATTATGAAAATTTTCGTAAAATGATACATTCTATGCGATCAGAGTTGCATTTTCTTGTAAAGTAGCTGAGCTATTTGAGTTTTCATCTTTTTGTGGGATAGTGTGGCATTGACAACAGAATTTGCAGACTTTTGTTTTATGTCTAATGAAATTCCGTCAGATTTTCGTGTGAATGAATCGTACGATTTTATAGGCCTTTAAAAAAATATGAATTTAGGGCTGAAAGTTATATAAATGCTTCTTCTTCTACGTCTTCACTCTGAAAAGTTTTCACTGAAATGATTACATTTAGCACTAGACACATCAAAAAGCTTGACAAATATGCAATATGGCTGCCAAATATAAAAAATTTTCAATATTTCTACAATCATCCTTCAAATGTTTGTCCAAACAGCAAAGACCCCCATTAATAACATACAACATTTGTACAAACTTGAAATTGTAACATGTTTGCCATTAAATTTGTATGGCTTATTTTGCTCTTAAGCTTTTATGCCTTTTTAATCTCATACATTTAAATGGAATTAAAAAAAAATTGGTTTAATTAACATTTTACAAAAACCCTCGGAAAGGCAGAAAAATTGTTTTTTAAACCAGTTAACCAACCAAACCAATCAATCGCCTCAGTATTATGACATCATAAACAGAAATATTCCCTGAAAAATCACTTTAATATTTCTTTCTTTCTGTTGATGCTTTGTAACAGAACTTATCAGTAAATAAAGATTAAACAACAACAACAAATCTATAATGATTATCTTAAAGTGTGTTTACGTCATTACAATAACACTGGATATTTTTTCTAGTTGTTGTTTAAATTCATTAAAAACACTTGCTTAACAGTTGTTCTGCAACGTTTAACAATCGTTTAACGAGATGTGGCGAGGTAAATTTAAAAATATGTACATGCATATATCTTGAGATGTACTAAACATGCAATAGACGGACAGACAGATGGACGGCCAGCTAAAAATGCGGGAGCACAAAGTAGAGTTTGAATATAACAGAAATTATGGAGAAAAAGAAGATGCATGAATAACAATATAATAAAAACATTGCATTAAATAGTGTTGTTGTTTCTTATCAATCAAATGCAGCAGAGAATGCAGTAAAGAAAATATAAACAAACTGATGCACACACACAAACACTCACGTTCCCTAACGGAAAAAAGAAAATAAACACAAACGATGCAAGATGAATGAAACACATACATGGAAAAATACTTGATACACCTGTTTAAACTTTAAAGATGCTGATTGTTATTTATGCTTGTAAGTAGGTATGTATGTGTGAATAGGTATGTTTTTGTTTTGATGTTTTCCCTGTAGTAGTTGTTGTTTTAATACCCTTTACCACAGACGGAAATTGTATTCATATATAAGTTGGTTATTTAGTTTGTAATATCTACAAAATTGTTTTAAGACCCAGAAAGTATTTAGGTATTTTTACTTATGTATATATTATTTTGGATCCTTATGAGTAGCGGATTAGATTAAACATGTCTGTCTGTATGTTTGTTGGTTGAAATGGCTTTTCCGAAGACCCAAAATATGATAGGGATAAGATTTTTTTAAATTTTTATCAAATATAGTCGGTAATATATTGCTTTTGAAATGCAGCTATATGGTGCCACGCCCACTTCTCCCATTTGTCGGATGTTGTGTATTGATAACCAATACGCTTGTACCTTATTTAGAAACTTTTGCTCTTTCCGTTCTCTAAATATACAGAAAAACAGACAGACAGACGGGCATCGTTAAATCGACTGGGCTGTACATGTACGTATTTATTATGTATAAAAAACGAAAAAAAATCTGAAACAATATAAAAATTACTTAAACATTGTACCTTATTATTTTCAGTCATGGGTATACAAAAACAGCAACAACTTTGGATTTTAATAAATAAAAAAAAAAAAAAATTTAACGCAGTCGCGGTTTTTTGCTCAGCCTTTGTGGAACTATCGTGTTCAATTTCAAAAGCAAACTTTAACGAGGCATATCAAACATAAATATATTACAACCTATTCCCCATCATATCTGGTGTCTTCGGAAAACCCATTTCAACATAAACACGGACGGATGGACAGCGGACATTGTTAAATCAACTTCGTTCCTCATAGGCACCCACAATATATAAACATTATATGGTCTAAGAATTATAATGTAGAATTTACAAACGGAATGACAATCTTATTTATACCCTTTCTACCTGTGGCGAAGAGTATAAAAACACAGATCCTTTTAAGCTTGAAGGGTATATAATATTCGATAATGCCGAATATAACACTCTAACTTATTGTTGTAATTTTTAGATGAATGGTTTTTGTAGAGCTGCGAGCGTGAGAGGTGTTTAGCTTACTATCACGTTCGCTTACAAGATAAGAAGTGTAAGCACGCACGAAGAACTTAAAAATGTTCACTACTACGCACGCTTACCAAGAAATTTTTGATCAGCACGCTCACTCAATTACAAATCACTTTCAAAGTTTTTGTTTAAAATAGCGCGAAGTTCAAATTTGTTATATTTAAATTCTTTTAATTTATAAATCACATCACGCGCCCACCTCTAGCTTATTTTATAAAAGGGTATTTTTTTGGAGGCATAGATCTTTTTTTTTAAAATAAACCACAATCAATTGAATGAATGACGAAAATTTTGGCTTATTAGCTCACAAATTTAATGGCATTTAATGTTTAAAAAATTTTCTGGCAGATGGCCTCCGCGACTGAGCCTTATGAATGCCATACTTTTTCGAGCATATCCGGTCTTGTTTCGTCAAAAGTGAGTCTGTCGAATATCTAAATGATCACTGCTGCTGGTTTATGGCATAGACCAGAGATTTGACGTACCCTACAAAAAGCGGACCAAAGGTGTCACACGATTGAGGTGGCCAATTCACAGGTCAATAGCTTGAGAAAATGGGCAATTGGCTCATCAAAGTGCGCCGTCTGGTTGGAACCATTTCTCCTTCAAATCCCTCCTCTCACAGTAATATTGGCACCGGGCTTGAATTTAAAGACAAATGTGGCAGTGATTTTTTCGTGATGTAATGTAGTCTTAAGAATTTCATGAGGATTGTGCTCTCTCCAAAAATGACTTTTAGCCAGAAATTATCCTCATCGCTGAAGATGACTTGACGGTAAAAATATGGTTCGACTTCCATTTGTTCTTAGTCTCGATTGCAAACTTCTACTTTACAACTTTATCTTAAAGCCAATTTGGTTCTACGGTATTCAGTTATGAGGCACTGCCTCGGCTTCTAACATCGAAAAAATTCAAATGCGCCAAAATAAACTTTTTCGAATAATCACAGCGCTCCCTGGTACTCAAATATCCACAAGGATCTCAATGTGTCATTAGTAAAAACTATGATATCGAAATATGCAGTAAAATATTTAAAAAGGCTGGAACTGCACCCAAATCCATTAGCTCGAAATATCTTAAATTATGGCGCCCACACTCGCTTAAAGAGAAGAGACACTGCAGCACCCACCCAATCAGATGAGCGATAAACACGTACATATGTGAACAGAAACCGTGATGACGAAATATTTTTTGTCTGGCACTGGCAGGACATAAAGTAAATAATAGGATAAGATTTGATTAATTATTGTTAGTATATATATTTAATATATGAAGATTCAATAAATAAATACTGAAAAAAAGATTTCCATTTGATTCTCAGCCCATTCCCCGAACACACAACGCAACTGATGTTCCGATGGCTTAAATGGTTGAACCAGTTGGATCCTATATGGATGTAGGCCAAGATATTTCCTCAAAATTTTTTAAGTAATGGACGGCAGAGACCGAGTTGCTGAGAGCGGTCGACACTTACGTTAATGTGTTAATGAATCTATCCATAGTATTGCGTATTAGCTGCTCAGATAAGTTAAGTGAACATAGCGCGATTTTTGGCACGATATTGGTAGCGTTGTTCTGCTGTAAGTTTTTGCTTGGTCATTTGCCAAAGTATACTGACAAAAATCTCAAACACACTTCATAGTGCGAAAGCTTCTTTTACGGTTATTCATATTGGAAGCTCTACACGTCTAAAAAAAACACCCTTTACATTCATCACAAGTAGTTTAAACAAAACAAATGAACACATTTACTTTGGCCACCCAAAATAACTGTGTTTTTGTGTGCGCGTTTTATTTTAGTGCTTTTCTTTTTTTTGAGGAATTCCATTTATTTAACAATATTTGATAAAAGTTCGTTTGTTTACTTTCGCTAAAAATGCAAGAAAAAAAATAAAAAAAAAACACAGAATATTTTTGGTAAGACTGTCACTGAGAAGTTTAAAATAAATGAGTTTTTTTTAGTTGTTTGCACAGTAAAGACGGAAGAAAAGAGAAAAATTAATATAATTGCTGTTGTTTCTTTTATCAGGAGGAACCATGACCTATTTCTTATTTTTTATATTAAATGTTTTGCAGACATACATACATAATTAAAAAGATTTTCAACAGAATATTTAGTAATTTAAATAGGGAATAACCTCCATGAAAAGGAATCACAATTGCTTTAAAAGGCAATAAGACTAAAGAAAAGCGTGATACTCGTATGTTTAATTTTTGTCGTTTAATAAAATGGGAATTAAATTTGTTAAACATCGTATATTTTTCAGTATTCTAATATTTAAGGGGTTAGACATAATATTAATACCCTCAAGGAAGAGGATCAGCCATGTTCTGGAAATCAAAATCACATAACAATTATATCGATGAAAGTGTTTAATTAAATGAACGTGGCTTTTCCTGATTTCCAAAGTATTTCTGGTAAAAAATAAGTGTTCCTCAAGGTATGAGGTAATAAAAGGTAGTTTTTATGAACTTTAAACGCGAGATAGTTTTCAAAATTTTTTCGATTTCAATTTCATTCGAATTCGATAATATGGCTGTAAATTTCGAAGTGTGTGACAAAAAGCCCGTCATAAGCTTCATCCCAGCAAAAACTTTACTTACCTGGTAAGTTAGCAAGTAATGTTGGGAACATATAAACACTACTTATTTTTCGACTGAACAGCTACTTATTTTTGTTCGAATTGTCCACAGAATTCCGTACTTACAATACACTTACCAGAAGTCAAAAAATATCTAGTTGTTATTTAACTACTAGTAAGTTATATTGTAAGTACTTATAATATACTTACTAGAAGCCAACAAATAACTAGTTATTATTTAGGTGCCAGTACACCGAAGAGTCAAACAGATCCACTGACATAGTAAAAGATTAAATTTTGAATATTTTTAAAAACTCTTAATTGCTTAAAATAAATTCTTTGAATATTTTTGACACTTTTTTTTCGTGCCAAGCTGGGAACCTAGCGTTTTAACATAATTCGGGTACGTTGAATCCAGTGGTGCCCACGGTTTTTTGAGATTGGCTCTGGTTTTCGATTTACCGTTATTTCGAAAATGGAGGAGCTTGCACAACATATGCTCGCGTAACTCAAAAACGGTTTAGTTTATTGAAATTACTGAAAAAAACCGAAATTTCGCAATAAAATTTCATTTTAGAAAAATAAAACTTTTTTTCTAACATGAGTGGTCGTTATTGAAACATATTTTTTTTTTTTGAAAAAAACCAATAATTTTTTTATCAAAATTTCGAAATTTTTGTTTTTTAAAAATTCATATTTTATTTAAAATGCCATGTGCCCGGCTTGTCTGTTTTTTCAACTAGTATAGTGTTATTAGTAAGCAAATAATCAGTAGGGAAAATAAAACAAGTAATATGTAGTTACTGAGGTCATTACTGGTAAGTACTTATTGATGGTTGCAGAATAAAGGCAATTGTAATGACAACACCTTCACAGGTAACATATAAAAGAAATGCTACCTATTACCAAAATTCAAAAATTTTTTCCTGGGATGTATGCAATAACTTTATTCTGCCACTTATATCGGGTGGTTCATCGTAAGGTTCGATTTATAATGCAAAATTAAACACATCAATTTAAAAGCGAACTTAAGATTTGTATTATCGGTTAAAAGAACAACTTATCACAGAAAAAATCATTAAATTTCCCTAATCACCAAATTTATACCAAATTCATAATATCAAGCAAACAATTTGTTGATTCTATTACCAAAATTATTATATTGATTACTAAAAATTGTAAAATTGTGAATATTTTTTTTCAATAAAAGATATTTTTAATTTTATTTAAAAAAATGTTCAAAAAACTTTGCAATTTCAAACAATGTGTTAATTTATTTAAATGAATATTGACAATTCCCAACAAAAATTCTACATGTTTAAATTATTTTATTTCAAACAAAAACAGTCTATAAAGATTTTTTTGTTATGTAATTAAAATTTTAATTGAACCTTTATTTCAAAACAACTAAAATGTTAACTAAATCAAAATTAACTGCCCGTTCGCCGATATCGAACGTTAACGTTCGCATAGTAAATAACATTTAAAACAAAAACAAAATTTCAAAAATTGTTTTTGTTTTAAATGTAATTTTCTATGCGAACGTTAACGTTCGATATCGGCGAACAAAATTTCAAAAATTGTTTTTGTTTTAAATGTAATTTTCTATGCGAACGTTAACGTTCGATATCGGCGAACGGGCAGTAAATTTTTAATTTTCTTTCAATAAAAAAATAATTGATTCAATTATCACATTAATTTAATTTAAATACTTTTTAAACCATTTTTTAATTGATAAAACACTTTTTTCTGTGAATATTTTATTTTGTGAATTTCAATCTCAAACTTCGAATTAAAAAAAATCACAATGTTTGACAATTCAGCTAGCTAAACAAGATAAAAAATGTTAAGGCTAGCTCGGAAAAAATAATTCAGCTACCGAAATAGTTAAGTAAAATTAATTTTATAATAAAAATTATTATATTGATTACTAAAAGTTGTAAAATTGTGAATATTTTTTTTCAATAAATTTAAATTTTAATTTGAATTAAAAAAATGATCAAGAAAAACTTTGCCATTTCAAACAATGTGTTAATTTATTTAAATAAATATTGACAATTCCCAACAACAATTCTACATGTTTAAATTATTTTATTTTAAACGAAAAAAGTCAATTAAGATCTTTTGGTGTTTAATTAAAATTTCAATTGAAAATTTATTTCAAAACAACTATAATGTTAATTAAATCAAAATTGATTTTTTAATTTTCTTTCAACTTAAAAAATAATTGATTCAATTATCAAATTAATTAAATTTAAATACTTTTTAAACCATTTTTTTAATTGATAAAACACTTTTTTCTGAGTTGGCATTTGCTGTTTCAAAATTATATCATATAAATGTTGGCCAAGACTGCGTCTGAGATGGTCCATTCGGAAGGTCCAATTTTGGGCGACTCGTTGGAGCGTAGCGACTAGTATCTTGTGATTAACACGAGTAATGTTGGCTTCTAAAGCATCAATACAATCGTAGCTGGTTAATTCCTGAAGACCTTAGACTTTAAATATTCCCAGAGAAAATACTCCAAAGGTGTGATATCGTACGATCTAAGTGGCCAATTTACTGTAGCAAAACGTGAAATTAAATGCTCAACAGAATGAATTCTCAACACGGTCATTGTTTCACGCGCTGTATGGCTCGTAGCGTCGTCTTGTTGAAACCAGAGTTCACCGATGCGCTTGAATTTCAGAAAGCACATAGTCGGTTGACATGTTGCGATAACGGTTATTATTGACGATAACATTATGATTTTCCTCATCTTTGATGAAATACGGACCAATGATTCCATTAGCCCATAAGCCAAACCATACCACTGTTTAAAATGAATGTAATGGTAGCTCTTGGTACTATTCGGGTTCCTCATTAGACCAAATACGGCAATTTTGTTTATAAACGTATCCATTGAGCCCTATGTGCTTCATCACTGAAAAAAATTTCACGATAAAACACCGGATTTTCATTGAGTTTTTCCAGATCCTATTCACTAATAATAAGATGCAGATTTACGTCGCCTGGCTTAAATTTTTGACTTGCCAAACGATACCGAACAAATATGACAACGCAGTTAGATATGAGTCTGGCGTGATCTGTAAAAAAGCATATTGAAAGTCAAACCTAACGATGAAACACCCTAATAATTAAGAACTTGGAAACTTCGTACAAATGGGGAAATTTGTCGACCTAAAGTA
Source organism: Pollenia amentaria (assembly GCA_943735925.1). Taxonomy (NCBI): domain Eukaryota; kingdom Metazoa; phylum Arthropoda; class Insecta; order Diptera; family Polleniidae; genus Pollenia; species Pollenia amentaria. The sequence continues at coordinate 18,474,613 of OX031010.1, read as the reverse complement.
TAAAAAGTGGTGGTAGTTTGGAAAAAATGGTGAATAAAAAAAAATTTTCTTGATTCATGAAAAGTAACCGATATCAGTGAATTTGTAAGCATGATTTCAAAGCCCCAGAGCAATGTTCTTTATTTACGATTATAAAACATTTGGTGGAAGATTTCAGACAAGCGCGTACGAGACGAACACCGTAGTGGTCGATTAATTGTGGTGTCCACGACAGAAACTTCAATAAATGGTATTTGATGATAGTCTGCTGATGTTGCGTGAATGGTAGGCAGTTAAAAAAGTGCTATTCATCGCGTATTGACAGAAAGTTTTAAAATGTGAAAGCTGTGCGAAAAATTGATTTACACAACCACTATTGTGATGTCTGAATCAGTGAATAAAAGGTCGAACTGCTTCATCACGCACTATATTAGCCAGATTAAATTTCCGAGGTTTATTTTCCATTTCTCAAATTGAGAAAATCGCTTGGTTGTAAAATATATGCATTATAATAAACGCTTAAGCAAAATCACCCAAATTTGTATGGAAAATTTTTGTGCGATTTTTTCCCCATTGGTTTGAGCGATTTGGCTTTGGGTCATTTTGTTTGTGAAAATGTAGTTCATACATAGATCCATTTTATATCCCCTGTCACAATCCAATAACACAACTACAGAAATATTTTTGTTGGTGTTATATCGGCATTCAATGTCTCTTTGTCTTTTGTTTATTTGGTACATCCCTGCAAACAATTTCGATCGAAAAGTAGTCTAAATAGTTTCCCCATTTAGCAAAAATGTATCGCTTTTTTTATTTAATTCTTATTGATGTAGTTACATCGTTCGGGAAAAAGTGTCCCACTATGGTTATATTTACTTCAAGAATCCACTTAGTGTCTATATTTTATGACGAATTAGAGCGCTTTGGTAGTTTAATATCAATTAAATTTAGTTGTATCGCTTTTGGCTCCTAACAGCACTCTTTTGAAGTTACATTTTTTCTTATTGTTCTTTATAATAAAAAGTGGGCCATTTTACTGTTTAACTTTGTTTGATTTTGTAGGGGAAATGTAAGTAAAATATAAAATAAATGAGCTTAAAGTTAAACAAATATTAAAAAATCTACAGTACTTTTAGTCAAAATAGCTGTTAATGTTTTAAAGTTAAAAACCTAATGTGGACAAATTTTGTTAAGGGAATTTACAGAAAATCACAAATTTGTTCAAACACTAACCTTGTAAACTTTCGTCATATTATGACTAGCATATCTTTTTATTGCTTTACAAAACTTATTTTACAAATTTTCTTCATTAATAACGTTGATCTTCACTGGAAAAATTAAACAAAAACACAAATTTTACACAAAAATTTTTAAAGTCATTTAATAAACAAACAGTTTAAAAAAATCACTAATATCCTTTAAAAAAGAGAATTATCAAATTATTTTTTTTAATTTCACTTTCATTTGCTCTAAAAAAATATGTATGAGAAATTATTAAAAATTTACCCAATCTCAACGAAGAATAAGTTTGGGCTGTATTGTGCACTCCTTTATACATCTGTCGTGAACTAGAACGCTTTTCGGTAACATTTGGATTCCGCGGAGTCCTAATTTTAAGTACAGTACTATAACTATTTCATTTTTCAAATATTAAAAATTTCACTTTATTTTACATAATTTTATAAATATATATTATTTCACACGGCCGTAGCACCGATCACATGGCCACTTAAATACAAACTGTGCTCTTTTACGCATTTTCCTTCTGTAGTATTCACTATTAAACAGCAAATCGTTGCAAAGAAGTCAATATGGTATGGGAATTGTTCAGTTGTGCTATTGTTGTAATTATATAACTGTTACAATTAGCTGAACAACTCATTAAAGTGACGAAAAAGTATATTTTAAGAACTCATAATTCGATTCTAACGTATTTTGTTGTTGTTAAATTCCGAAAAATCTACTGTTCAACTACCAAATGTGACGAAGTAGTTAAAATTCGTAGACAGTTGAAAAACACTCTACCAATTGCTTGGAGGGATACATACCCAAGTAAATCTGCTAAATTTTGTTTTAAAAATATGTATGTAGGTATGTAATTAGTTTCGCTTTTCATATTTAAAAAAGAAACCAAAAATAAAAAATATGTCTCTACAAAAAAAAAAACCTGACTACTACATGTAAGTATACATATTTTATTTATTCTATCCAATTCAGACAAATTAAAAACTTGTTTACACATTTAATTAATCCTGATACGCATTTAGCAACATGCTGCAATATTTTCCGTATGAGAGCTCAAGACTTTTTATACGTATTCCTGAAGATCTAAAAGTGAGTTTTGGCAGTCGAAAGCAGCAACTAAAAATTTTTTGTTAAAAAAAATTTTGTTTTCGTCGATTATGCGATTCGACTCTAATCATTAGAGATGAAAATGTATGTCAGGATGTTTTTGGTTTATTACATTATTTTTCCTACTCTGGTTTAAAGAAAGTGTAGCTGCGTGTGCGTTTTTTAACTTTTCATTATTTTGATGAGCCACAAATATGAAAAGTTTCATTAATGAAGGACTTAACCAGTTCTCGGTTATCAGTACCTTGTATGCAATTTATTGTGATTTTAATAACATTTATTTGCAGTATTTATTAAAGGCTAGTTAACACTATTATACTTTGTATTAATACATGTCAAAAATTCAAGTAATATATAAAAGTGTGATGGTGTGAATGCAATGTGTTGTGAAAATGAGAAGTATTACAAAAAAAAAAAAAATTGACATCCCATACGACTTTATGGTTTTTGAAAATTTTCTAAAGAATAATACTTTTACATTTAAACAAACGCATGTTCATCTGTGATAGTGTGACTACAAACTGTAATGTTACATTAGATTTTTTGACAGTCGCAACAAAACTAATAAGATTCTATCTCATAAAGTATTATCGAATACGTAAGATTTGTGTGATGGTGTAAACTAGCTTTGAGTAAAATTTGTAGTTAGCAGTTAGACCATGGTCTAACGATTATTGTTTTAATTGCGATACGTCGAAGTCACACACATTTTTTTCGATTACGATAAACAACTAGAAAATTTATGTCACCATGTAAAGCCTAGTTCTGTTCTCTGTTCCAATTTGTAAAAAATGTTCAGCAACATCTATTATTTCATGCGAAAAATTTGACATGTATCAATGTTACCTATCTCGAGAGTTTGCACAATATGACGTTTTTAATCTTTCAAAGTATGCGACATTATAAGGCATATGTGAACAAAACCCACATGTATTTTAATAAAAAGTATTCTTTTAAATAAAAAATTAAAGTTAATATGGATGAAAAACTGTTACCGGTTGTGTTATTTATACTTTTCAGTTCTCATTTAAATATTCGGCCATGTTCTGCAAATCGAAATCACGTGAAATTGAAATCGATGAATATTTTAAATTAATACGTATTGGGAATTATTTCTTTTTCATAAGCAACTTTATTATATTTTATATTCAACATTTCTTATTTTTCGAATTTATTCTATGAGTTAAATTTCAGCTTTGTATTTTATAAAGCTTTTTTGTAATAGTTCTATTCCTTAAATTTTTAGGAATGACTTTATACACTACCAGACTATTATCTTGTATCTTCTTGTTACATTTTACCTTAGCTTTCCGTTGGATAGCAATGAAGTATATCTATGTACAGAAAAATTTACAATTATAAGACACCAGCAGAATGTAATGCATTGTCTGGCCCGCTACGGCCTTTGCCAGCATTCTTTGTGTCACACTGGATAGTGATACTTTATAAATTGAATGTATTTAACTCAACTATTTTAACAAATAGATATTGGGAATTATTTCTTTTTAATAAGCAACTTTATTATATTCAACATATTACAAAAAGCTTTATAAAATACATAACTGAAATTTAACTCATAGAATAAATTCGAAAAATAAAAAATGTTAAATATTTTAATTTAAGTTATTCTAAAAATTAACGAAGCTTTTCCTGATTTCAAAAGAAGTTTAGGTAGAGAAAAGTGGTCCTCAAAGAATGAGGTATATACAAGGAAATATTTTTATGAACTTTGAACACGGGGGAGCTTTCAAAATTTTTTCGATTTCAATTCCACGTGATTTCGGTTTGTAGAACATGGTCGATTAAGTTTAAACTTTTTTTATTTGCTTAAAATTCGACGTGAAATGCATCTTATATTATTTCGCAGTTGTAAAAAAAATGTTGCCAGAAATATTTCGCAACTTTTTCACAAATTAAACAGAGTACAACTCTATGAAGTCCCAATTTACATTATACGATTTTTGTCGTTGCGATTATTGTCGTTTCTTCTTTGAAGTCGGTCTAATGTTTACATTGTACGTTTTTTGTCGTTACAACTCCTTATGTATACATATATTTTGACACAACGAATGAATGAAAAAAACGAATCGAGGAGTACACTCGCTTGTGTACCCCTTTTAGTTCCTCTCTCCCCTCTCGCCTATAAGGTAAGAATCGCAACGACAAAAATCGTTTAATGTAAATTGGGACCAACATTATTTAAAAGAAATTCTGCAAAAGTTTTTTTCATATGAGTTTTGACAGCATTTAACGTGAAGTGTTGAACAGAGTACCAGGCTTAATATGATAATCAAACGCATTATAAACAATTTTTGTTTGGCACAAAAAAGTACATTTAAAGAATTTTGGATTTTTTTAAAAATATCGGTTGAATTTTTTTCAAGAATTTCTTATAAAGCTTTTTAAATAATTTAAAAAAATTTAAACGATCTTAAGACTCTTTCGGATTTGACCAACTTAAAATTATTATTTTTTCTATTTAAAGATTTCTTTGCAGTTTCCTAATTTCTAACCAAAAATAAGACCATTTGACGTTATAAAGACAAATTAAACTGCGCGTATGTTTGGCCCACTCTTATATTCATTAGGGAATTAGAAAATAGATTTAAATTCCAAATGAAAATCGATTTTGTGTAAAATAATCGATTTTTCGCAATCGAATATACGTCTTCGAGTTTATACTGAAATCAATTTTTTTATAATTATCAAAATTTTGGCAATTTTAATCTTTATTAAACAGATAAGATATGTACGTTAACAATACCACTACAAATTTTTATTTGAGAATACTTATGAACATACATTTGTATATGCAATTTGACAATTTTGAAGTAAAATACAGTTTTTTTTTTTTATTTTTTTATTTATTTAAATAATTTCAGTTTCTCACTTTAGCCTCTGCGCTTATAGGCATTTTAGTTTGACGTATTAATGCCCTTGGTATACTTACTTTCCACCTCTTGTCCTTCAAAAATTAAAGTCATAACCAGACAGTGAACAAAACAGTCTTAAACGAATTCTTACCAAACCAAATATTGGAAGTACGTTTTGCGAAATTCACGATAATAGAAACACCAACGACGAAATCCAACCATCCTTTCATCAAAGACATTCCTGTTAAATAATGTTAGGCCCAATTCATTCTTTTATCCATCTTTCTTTAATAAAACATATTGAAAAAAAACAACTACGCAACGAAATGATTTTTTCCTTACCTCAATTGCTTTTCTACACTATTCGCCTAGTTATCCAAACTTGCAATTTTTGTTGCCGAATTTTTTTTAAATACTGCTTTGAAATTGCAGCAGTGTACATATAAGAAAGCTTTAGTTTTATATCGTGTTTCTTATACACCCAGCAGCCAGATTAGCCGATTTATCGTCATTTTGACGATTTTGGGGTCAAAAAATGGCACATTGACGATTTGACGATTTATACCCAGAATTTGACGATTTTTCAAATGACAAATTTTGTACTAATTTTTTATTTGTGTAAGCAGTTCATAATACAAATATAAATATTAGACCGACTCAAGTTGTATGGAGCCGAAAAAAGGGTTTTAGTTACCCCTCTGAAAATAAAGGTTGATATGTTTTATGATGATTCCCAAAATATTTTGGTTCTAACGTTGACCATCAGTAAGCTGGACCATTTTTAAAAAAGGTCTTTTTTTCAGTTTTTCGAATTTTTTTTGTACTTTGCTCCAAGACGACATAAATAAAATTTATTATCATCGCAAAGGGTTTTTGAAGCAGAATCCAATGGTACATAAAACTTTACCACTTGCGACCTACTTGTTGAGATATTTAACTAAATACATATTTTCGTTTCGGGTTTTCATACAAATTCTACGTATTTTTTTTATTAATTTTTCACATTTTGATAAATTGAAAAATGAAAAAATTGTATACCCTATATATGAAAACAGATAAAATATATCGCGATTTTCGCGTTTTATGTGAATAATTACAAAAAAAAAAAAAATAAATTAACATTATTTTAACATTTGTAAAGCAGAACATTACTTCCACATACGTAGAATTTGTATGAAAACCCGAAACGAAAATATGTATTTAGCTTAATATCTCAATTAGTAGATCGCAAGTATTCGATCACGACTACCAGAATTAGCCCCCTAGTAATAGATTTATTATTAAACCATTTTTTTTGCACTGAAACAGAATTTCTGAGTAAAATCGCTGTTCGATATCTCTCAGTTCATTTGGCACTCAATTTTCGAATATTCAGGGAGTATTAGAAATATCCTTATCATGTCGATTGTAATTATTATTTGCCCTTTGATATTACGATATAAAAGTACAAGGAAATTTCACTTTGTATTTAGATAAAAATTTTTTGAAAAAAATTGTTTGCTCTAAGCTTCCTAAACTAAAAAAAGTTAAATAATCTAAAAAATGTTGTATATAAAGTTTGCATATATCAGAGGTTTGCAGCCACCTAAATTTTAAATTTAGTCTCAACTACCTTTGCTACATATTTATATGTATGCGTTACCAAAAATCTATTCACTTTACCAAAATCTAGCCACTTGCTTAAATATAACAGTTATTTCAATTTCTTTACATAATAAGTCAGTGGAATGTATTTTGTTTCGAATAAAATTTCATACTGGTAATAAATTTTAAGCAAAAATCTTTAAAAATTTTAGCATTTTTTTAAAATCATTTTTAGCATATTTTGGCCATGTCTAATGTCAGATTTAGCTGAAAAAGTTTTTTAGACCTGGCCACACTGCATAACAGACAATGTTGCTAGAAATTATTTGTGTACCCTTGCGCTTTCAATGTTTGTAGCTGTTTCATTAACCAAGAGAGATTTTTTTTACAAAATCCTTAAATAAAATTTTATTTGGATGATTTTAAAGTCGATTTTCAAGTTCGATAATTTAATTTCACAACACGAAATAAAAAAGTTTTTTAAAAGGATTGTGGAATTCATTTTAAATCGAGATCTTCATTAATCACACTTTTTGGCTAATAATTTTGCTAAAAGTTCAAACTAAATCTCGATTATTAAAAAAATGATTTATTCATAATCGCGGTTAAATTAAAATTCTAAGTTAAACTGTGTAAATTGACTAAGCAAGAATTTAATTTAAGACTTATCTTCTGAATCGATTAGCCGAAGTGTTAAGACAAAATCATCTCGAATAAAGTTTAGTTTAATATTCATAACTTACGGCTCATTTCATCAACATATTGCTAAAGGCCGTTTTACACCATCACACAAGTCTACGTATTTTGACGAAAAAGCAACTCTGATCTAATTATTGTTTACAAATTTTCAAAAACAATAACAACTTATCATGTCTTTTTCAAAATATGTAAGAATTGTGTGAAGTGTAAAGCAGCTATATCTGACAGTTATAGTAATAGTTAATTATAACTGAACTTGGTCAAACTGGCTGTCAAACCAATTTTTGAGGGGATACCTCCATAATTTACTCTTCCACTCATATTTGTAGGTTTAAGTTGAAGACAAGATGCTAATTTTGGCATGCTCATCAAGACAATTATTCAGCTAACACTATTGCGATGGCCAAAGTAATGAATTAAGGCTCGCGTTGCTTAATTACGCATCTTGCTTACCTGATTCAGTCTTCTCGGATTATATTATATTTCCCAGCTTAATATAATGGCCTGCGGTTGAAAATTTTTTTAACAAATTTGTTGAACAAACTGTTGTAATTTATTTTTTTTATGTTGTTGGCACAATTTTTGTCATATAAAAAATTCTAAGCCTTGTTTTTATAAAACAATATATTTGCACAGATTTGATATTAGCATATTGGAAAGTCTTTTTCTGTCATACATCTCTCCTATTGAAGCATAGCTCCTCATTATGCCAATTTTAATTGGCATTAATGAATCACACTCTATTTTCCGTTATAAAATATTCTGTAATCTTTTAAAAAGTAATTCAAAACTTTCTCAAGTGAAAGCAAACATTACAAATCTTTTTCTAATAGCTACCGATTTCTATTAAATACATAAATTTTAAAAAGAAGCAAAACTAAACTCAAGCTGTTTTACATGCGGGCATCCATATTTATCGCCTCTTAAGAGTAAAATATCAATAAAATGTAATTTAAGCAACCCCCCAAAATGCAACTGCCAGTTTTATTTTATTTTTTTTTGTAGCCGTTTAGTCAACTAATGATTAAATATAGATTTTGTGGCATGCGTTCAAAAAAAAAAAAAAAAAAAAAAAAAAAAATAATACACAAAAAGAAAAAAATGTGGCATCATACGGGTTAGCGGATTTTTACAGAAGTTTTTAGTTTTATGGTAGTTGCTCTCATAAATTCGTATATCCGTTAAAATTTTTATGTTTTTCTTTCTTCGTTTTGCTTAAAAACATGAGAGTTGAAGTTTAATTTCACCTATTATTGATATTTGTATTATTAAGTGGTGCTGCTTCTGTTGATGACATTTGACAGTTATAAAGGTAGAATAATAAAACAATACACACATCAATGGCCAGCCGAGACGAACAATGCCTCACCATTTTACAATTGTAAGTAGGGGTAGAGGTTTTCAATTCAAATTATAGCTGAAAAAGAATAATTTTTTTCTGAATGACATTTTAATTTAAAGTGTTTTTATTTCTCCTCTGTTTTCATAAAACGTATATTTTTTCGTTTAAAATATTTTTTATGGAAACAGAAACAATTTTAAATTTTTTGTTTTCCTTTTCCTTTCATACTTCCTTATTAAATTTCCATATTATGTACAGAGATAGAAGAAAGCATGTTTTGCAAAAAGATTAAGTAATTACACTACGTTATATTTATGGTAACGGAATGCCATTTTGTTAATAATCAATCTAATACATCTATAAAAAACTCATGACAAAAATATCTAATAAATATCTATCTTTTTGATCTTGTTTTACTTTATTTGTTGACTGGAGGCATTTTTGAAAATGAACACATTCCAACGTAGCCGGATGACACTGTTTGTACGACTATTATGCCTGACCTAAAGTAGTTTTGTCCAGATAAAATCCAGAAATTGCATACTCACAAGTTATCATGTTATGTTTTGCTGTGTGTTTTGAAGGGAGTTATTATTGTCATAAATCAGAAGGTTAGCAGCGAAAGACGTTTTCAAATATTCATAAAACCAAGCTGCTTAAAGAAGTTGAATACAATTGATATGTATATGTATGATTACTTACGTATATACCAGAATTTATATTCGCGAAATTTTTACCAAATATTTTCTAAATTGCCAGCAATGTTAAGACGGTAAAATTCTGGAATATCTTTTTGTTCATGAGTTAAACTCAGTTTTGCGGGTAGAAGTTAATATCGAAGGATAACGAAAAACAACCCTACAACACTACACTAGTAGGTATAGAAAAGGTTTGCAGCAACTACAGCACTACAAGAAGAAAAACATACATCATTTTGATGTTAAAAAAGTAAAATAAGAATACAATAGTCTTTCATATGCCCAGTCTTCAGCTGCATGTTATTCAGTCAGGTCATGCCCATTACGTACACCGTCAGATTCTCGAGACCATAACCAGAGGCATCCCCAATTCGCCTACGAACCTTCTACCCAGCCATCGCAGACTGCTGTTTTGTTTTCTAGTGACACAGAATATGCTCAACTGTATCTACATCCTCTGTGTCCTCGCATAAGCTACATAAGTCCGACGAGTCAGATCCTTTCACCACCGCCATCCTGCCTTTTGTACAGTGGCCCGTGATAGTACCTATCACGGTTCTAACGCAGACCTTGCTCTTGTCTAATAGTGAATTATAATCGGTCTTGCAAAGCACCATATCGCCTGTGATAATCTACCGTCCGTGGTATTCCTCCAGGAACTATTATGCTCGTTTAAAGACCATTCCCTAATCCTAGCTAAACAAAAGCCTATTGGTTCTGACTGTCTTCTCACAGCCAGGATTCTCCTTTTCCGAGCCCAGTCGTGCCAACTCATCAGCTATTTTGTTACCGGTGATAACGCTGTGTTCAACTACTAGGGTATTTATTTATTCGGGCTTTTGCTTTATTCGGTTTATCGCTCGATTAATTAACCGAGGTTTTTTGTGTTTGTTATTGATCGGTTAACCGATTTATAAAGTTTTATTTTTTTATAAATAAAGTAATTTCAATATAAAAAAATGCATAAATGATTTATTATTTGGAGTTTATTAATAAAAAAACAATAACATAAGAAACAACAATTCTTGAACTAAAACGAGCAAAAAAAAAGAATAATTCATAAATATGTAATACATATTTTTTATATATAAAAAATAAGCAGTGAGATCATTTTATTAGTTATTTCAATAGTTTAAGAAGATCTTATAAAATAATCTTTTAGACAAATTATTTGGTTTAAATGTTTAGGATTTAAGCGATTATTTTCTTTAGTTTTGAAACAAAATTCTTTCATTTATCGTTGATATTGGAGAAATCGAAAGCAACCCATAATACAGAATATCTTATTTCTCAGCCCTTTTCCTGGATTTCTCTAAACATATAAAATCTTCCATTATGTCCCTAGAGTCCTGTTACAATTTCTTAAAAGTTAACTAGTTAACTAAACGCATACATATAAAAAGTACGTGGAACAGAAAGCTGTTGACAGCAAAAACTTATTTACAATTATGATCACCTTCTTTGTTTGTATGTAAAAACATTTTCTAAACACATACCGAAACAAATAATTAAAAACACAAAAAATATTTATAATATTACAAAATATTAAAAACTTTGTTACATTGGTTAATCGACTGAAATTAACCGGTTTAATCGTCAATCGAAAAAAGTCAATTTTAAGTTAACCGATGGGTTAATCGGGTAGTAATTAACCGGTTAACCGATTAACGGTTAAACGAATAAATACCTTATCAAGTACCCAGCATAGCTTCACAACATATTCCCCTAAGATGTTCCATAGAGCTCTTCTATAATCACGCTCTTCTATAATCATCTACTAGCTTGGAATTCACAAAATAGCCCATCAAAGGCCTAAGAGCCTTTAATGGGCTATTAAGAGCTTGGGCTTTAAGAGCTTGGCTGGCCACAGGCCAGGCCCCTCCAGGAACCCAGCATTGTTACCCCTTATCGATTCTGCGGCCATTAAAATCCCCTGAACCTAAGCCTGAAATACACTGCCAACGTCAGAAGGCCTATATGAAGTTTTTATATCTAGATCCTCAAGTTAGACCCCTTCATCTGTCCCCCTCTTCCTGGAGCTATAAGTTAAAATAGAAAATCCCCATTACAATCTGCCCTGACCTGACCAGCGTTCCCTATTAAAAAGGCCTATATCGATTCAGTAAAAAAGGTATGACTACAAATTATATCTACATTTAAATCGACAAAGGCAAAACAGTTAGGAACACTTTCCTACTCTGTTTGTCACCCGATTTGGTGATTTGGTACTTTTTTGTTTTTCAATTTGTACTTTCTGATTTTTTTTTTATATAATTGAACTTACAAAATTAAATTAAACATTTACGGACTTTAGTGGAAGATAACAAATGTACCGGAGGTTGGTCCCTAGCGAAATCGGTCCACTAAAGTGGGGAATATTTATATAGATGTTCTCTTCTTATTTACAAATATAATTATGGTCGAAATTCGACCACTGGGTAACCACTTGTATTTAATAGATTTTAAACCTAAAAGAATTTTAAGTAATTCAAGGTTTTGATTTTAAACAAACCTACTTATTCAAATATTTCCCGAGTTCTTGTTAGACTGCTTAAATTCGGATGTTTTCAATAAAAGTAATTGTTAGTTTATTTATATCAGAAGATTTTAAAGCGCCAAACAAACTACACAAACGGCTTGGCAAACATGTCAAGATTTTACGTTTGTACAAATCTATTGCGTTCTTAATTAGAGTGTTTGATTGTTTGAAGAACGTTTCCAATCGCAAAATGCTTAGGAGAACTAGTCACGATTTGATGCCAAAATAATTTTTTCTGTTAAGTCGCGCGAAAGTGAGAATAAACTGCGTCCTTGAGTAATTCAGTGAAAGATTTAATCACGGGCGGATCTTCTTCTTTTCCATATACTTTTAAACCAACGATCCTGTAGACAGACATCTTACGAAAGCACACCAAATTAGGGCAACGGTCGATCAGTCTGCGGGAGCTTTCTCTGTATATCCTTTATGAGGTTTAAAATAAACATATATTATTTGGTTTTACAAACGGAATAAAAAACTTATTATTAATCCCTCTTTTATTACTCGTCTTAGTAGAGGCTTTACAAATAATAAAATTAGACTTCATTAAGTAAAGAATAAGATTTTCGTTTTCAAAGAGAGTTCAAACATTATTCAGTAACCGTGAATTCTATTGAATGCAGAAGTAATAAAGTAGCCATTTTAAAATATAAGGAGCACAAAATATGCAAATTATTTTGTTATAGTAATAAATAACTTATCATAACAGTTACTTCATGCCAGAAAATCGACCCCTTATGCCAAGATTTCATTAAAAATTGTTTTTCCGTAATAACAAAAGTAAACGAAAAACGGAAGTAAACAGGATTACATGACTTCCATACTGTGGGAAATTTGCTTAAAGAAAGAAAAATCTCTTAACACAAAAATCATAGAAAAAGGAAAACAGGGTATTTTTTTTTACCGATAGAACTTGAAATTGTAAAAATAACACAAAAAATTTAATGTATGCGAAAAATTAATTAATGGCATTAACATTTGAAATTGAGTTCCGGCATAAAGGCGCCGGCCGCGGCTGTTTTTGAAGAAGCGCATTCTGGACTTCCAATTTGGAAAACTTTGATATCCATTGCTGGCCCTACTGAACAAATACCATGAACACAGTTGGCCTCCAAGGCTTAAATTGTTGCTGGCTTATCGACGTAAATCAGTCCCTTCACGTACCCAGACAACAAGCGAGAGATATCCGATAGCATGACCTTGGAGGCCAATTTTAAGATCCGTTTCTCGAAATCAACTTATCTGCTAATACTTCAATAAATCGATGGTTGTGTATTTCTATTCTTTTGAAGCCACATCTCTTCCGGATCAGTGCCGTCCGTATTTTCAAACCAAAAATCATTGATCATGTCCCGGTAGCGATCTCCATTTACCGTAACTCGAGCTCCTGCTTCATTTTTGTTAAAATAATGTTCGATAATACTACTAGCGAGTAAGCCGCCACAAAATGGAGCATTTTTCTATAGGGTCTGTTGTGTAATGGTCCTACTATGGCGTTAAGCCAAAAATAAGCCTTATCGCTGGACACAATTTTCCGATAAAATGACAAGATATTAAAGAAAATTTGGTAACATTTTTTAAACGTGAATCTAGCACAATGCTTTGCCAGAGTCTTAAATGTCAAAAAGTTAGCGCAGCATGACATATCATTAAGCAGCGTACCCTTTCATAAGTTCCATTTGGCTTGAAAAAAATACCCTTTATTTCGTTGTATCTTTTTTCTATAAAACGAAGCCAGTTTAACCCCTGTAACGGTGAAATAATTTTGCTATGGGCCCAACTAAAAACAAAAACATTTTCCCACCAGTTGCACTAGTTTACAAAAAAAAAAAATTGATTTCTTTTGTGTTTTAAAACTAAATGAAAAATGTGTGAGAATAGAATTTAAAAAAACACACCCGAATTTCCTTAACTTATTTTTGTAGGCTTGTAAAACTGATCTTGACAGCCGCGTATTTAAAATGCCTTCGGTTCCCAAGATGTGTGCGTAAATTCCCTTGCCTTTTTTTAAAAACAAACCCGCATGCTTCAACATTCGTTAAATTTTCCAACATTTTAGACAGAAAATCACCCTTAAATTGTTTCCTATTATCATTGGTACTAAAATTCATGTAAAATAAAATTCTTTTCTATCGTTTTATTGCGTAGTTTCCAAAGTGAGTCAGTTAAATTGAATTATTTATAAGATCAATGTGGGATTTTGGTGGTGAGTTTATTTAGTTTTGAACTTTCCATGAAAAGAGTATAAATACTAAAACGATTTTACAAGACAGCATTAGTTACAATTGTGCAACGATTCAAACAACATCGAAGTCTAGAAGAAAATAAAAAAAGTTTCTAAAAAGGCCTCCCTTTTTTCATTGTTAAAAAAAGGGAGGCTGAAATTAAACAAGTCTTAAAAGTGGAAAAAGTAAACGTTCGAAAGTGTTAATAATTTAAAAAATTAAATATTTAATAGACCTTCAAACATCAAAAATTTTTATTAAAAATGAAAATGCTTTCGTTTAATATTCTGTTATAAAAATGCTTTTACTTAAACTAATATTTTTTTTCCACATTTTGATCAAAAAGTCTAACTTATTTAATTAAATATGTATGTTAAGCATTTGGCATATTTGTAACTGCGTAGCTTTTCTGACAATCCATTCCAATTTAAAACAAAAACTGTTGCTTAGCTTAAAAAAACTCACACACGCAAAAGTTATCGTTATTTTTCATCTGGCAACATTTTACGATAGCATTACTCTGCGTCACCACATAGCAATTTTTATCGTCGGTAGAAGAACGGCGCAATAATTGCTGAAGTACACTTTAAATTGCTTCGCCATAAATTTGCATTTTTCACTGTGAGAAGTTTGTTAATGTTTTGCGACTTTGGCGGCCTTTTGAATACTTTTTCAATAAATAAAACTCACATATAAATAAACGAACGTACAGAGAAATTAAACGTTTGACAACAGATTTGCTAAGGTATATTTGCTCGAGCAAGCATTGCCGTCCATGGAAATCTGCGGTATACACGTGTTAAATTTTATGGAGCAATCAAATTTTACGTTTGGCCACCTCAAAAATAATTTCCAAGACATTTAAAGCGCAAAAGTAAAAAAATAAAAATCTATTAAGGTTCAAAATGATGGCAACATTTTCTTAAGAAACAATCAGTTACTTTGAAAACCAGCTGTAATTTTCAACATGTGGCATATACGCAACCCAATTGCGCCTTAATTATAATTTATCAACATTTTCGTTAATTTTTATTCAAAATGGCGTATTCTGCAAATTAAAACTTCAAATGTTTTTTGCTGATTCAAAAATAATTAACTCAAAGCCTAAGGAAAAATTTCGCTATGGATGAGTGTTGGCAGACCTGGGAGCTTATCTTCGTTTACTTATATTCCATTATTTCAAACTTATAAGAGTTGAAAACTTATTAGACTTGCAAACATTTACAACAAGAGGCGAACTATTGAGGTAAGTTTTTTTTAAATAATTTTTTAAACAAATTGAAAAATATCCTGCCTGTTTATCGATATCTAACATACATTTGAAACCAAAACAAAAGTTTAAAATGTGATTTGTTTTCAATGTAAAGATAAGAAAGAAGATTTTCTTTCGTTATCGATAATCAGGCGAGATAATACTTTCCGAAAATTGTAATTCCTAACAAATTTATTAAATTATTTTTGATCTATATTTGATAAACATTTTCCGCCTAAAAAATCTGTGGGATTATTAGTTTTTAAAATTATTAAACTCAAAATTTTATCAAACAATGTAATTAATAAAAATTGTATTTGCTTATACTGTCCAGAAAAGGACTCCATTTTATACCTTTTACACCTCCGTAGGTGGTGAGAGTTTGTGTATTTGTCACGTAAATAAATATTTATTTTACTGCTCATTGGTCCCAAATAGGTAACACTCTCGAAAATATGTTTCTAAATATTGTATTGTAGGCTATCATATGGTCGGGCTTGAACGACTATAGTTCATAACTTATTTTTTAAAGGCGGAGAATTTAAGATTTGCAGTACTGTCTTCTGTAACAGTTGATTTGAGAGTTTTCGGTAAATTCGGGGATAGTTTGTTGGGCAATTCATCATGAATTTAGGGCCAACTTTGGACTTTGTATTTTATTTATATTTAAGTTCTATTTAAATACCAAATTAAGTTTTCCAGTATTTTTTTAATGATACTTAAATAGTTTTTCTACGTTGGCTACGTTCTATTTGAAGGCTTCTTAAAATAACATGGCGTATTTACTTCACAAACTGGCCTCAGTAACATGACAATTCAAAGACAACAAATAAAATAAAACTATCAAAAAAAACCATCAGATGTTTTTTTAAGGCCACCCCGTTAGTTAGTTTCTTTATTTTGGTCGAACAGCTATTTATGATATATTTTTTTTTTTTTATATTTGGTAATGCTAAAATCCTTTTATCTATTTAAATAAGGTTAGCATTTGAAACTGAAGCTGTATTTAAATACATTTTAAATTTAAATACAAATTTACTAAGCACTTATTCAAGTATGAAGTAAAAAACTGGCCATAACTAACGCCACAGATAAAATTTTCAGTAGTTTTTTTTATCAATTAAAAAAATTGTTTGAAAAGTGTTTTAATTTAATTAATGTGATAATTGAATCAAATATTTTTTTAGTTGAAAAAAAAAATTAAAAATACAATTTTGATTTAATTAACATTTTATTTGTTTTGAAATAAATTTTTAATAAAAATATTAATTAAATAACAAAAAATCTTAATTGATTTTCTCGCCTAAAGAAAAAATTGTTTAAACTTGTAGAGTTGTTGTTGGAAATTGTCAAAACCTGAGATATATTTATTTATATCAATTAACACATTGTTTGAAATGAAAAAAAAAATTACAATTTTCAATTTTTACAATTTTTAGTAATCAATATAATCAGTTTGTTAATAGATGCAAAATTAACAAATTGTTTGCTTGATTCTATGAATTTGGTGATTAGAGACAATTTTTATTTTTTACTGTGTAACTTGCAGGCGTTAATTTTTATTTTAACATTTTGTTCACACTGTTGACACTTAAATGACTCTGACCAGAGTTCGAAAATAAACTGTAAAGTACAGCAAGTTAAGGTACCACACAGTTTTTTTAATTTTTGTTTGTGCACTTGTACACAAACAAAATATGGTACATAACTAGTGTGAGCTGACGAACAGAAACACTTAGATAACTTACCGAACTTATTTTAGAGTCCGTGTTAAGTTCTTTTAAGGTACTTATCTGTACTTTTTAGTGAACACGTAGTTAACTTTTAGCTAACATGATATGTTTTTTTTAGTGTCTGCGTAGTTTATTTATTGAGAAAAGAACCCAAAATATAAATTGAAGTTAAGTTTTATAACAGGAGTGCAGAAATATAAGAAACAAATAGTGCAAAAATATATGAAAAATTTGAAAAAATTCACGTTAAAATTCAAGAAAATTATGTAGTAAAGAGGCCTAATAGAAGGCCTTTTTGCAGACTAAAGATCTCCCAGCCGCATGCTAACTTTATTACCAATTAACAAGGTGTGTCATTTGAGACCAACACCTTGCACTTTTGCATCAATTTTAAGCACTTCTGGAAGGGTTTCTAAAAAGATTTAAGAATAAAGCTTTATCCAAATTTTATTGTTGTGGCAAATAATACGAAGTAAGTCAATTAATAACTAAACTTGCAACACGTTCTAACATAACTACTAATAAAACGATTGCGACAGGCCTTATCTTAGAAAAGAAAAATTTTAATTTGTAAAATATTTAATAAAAACTTTTCTAAAAGACCTTTTCAAAGAAGGCAGAGTGGAGTAAGTAAAAGTTTACTTACAATTTAATTGTGAACCTTCTTAAAGGCCTAAAAAGTGAATCGCTTGCAATTTTCACTGCTGGGCAGCACGATTAGCCTGTGTGTATTTTTTTTTTTTTTTTTTGTAAAATTATTTCTTGACTGGTGAACCAAAATGTATGTGTTGTTTTTTTTTTGTAGGCAAATATTATTGAAATAAAAAAAAACTAAGAGAACTGTACATATCGTCATCTTAAATGCAGAATATTGTAACATCAAATTTCATAAGTTTACATGAGAAGCAAAAAACCTTGTAAAATGGAAATTATATGAGATATTAGAGTATTAAATATTTAGAATAAAAATGCGAGAACCGATATATTTTTTATAAAAAAATATTATTTTTATTATATTCAACATTTGTGATTTTTCGAATTTATTCTATGATAGTGTATAAAGTAATTCCTGAAAAATTTAAGGAATAGAACTATTACAAAAAAGCTCATAGAATAAATTCGAAAAATAAACAATTTTTAATATAATAAAGTTGCTTATGAAAAGAAATAATTCCCAATATCTATTTATTATTTTTATTGTTATTTATTTAGTTATGTGTGTTGCGTTATTTTAAATTGAATGTGTGTTGCGTTATTTTAAATTTTCTGAAACAAAACGACAAAAATTTAAATATATTGTTAAAAATTACAGGAATAATGGAATATTAAGATACTATAATAGAATATTAAGACAATAATCGTATAATTAATATGTAGCAAGAACTAAATTTTAAATAAGAAGAATGAAAGTTTTTCAATTAAGAGTAGAATTGATAGCAGCCCCCGTATTCAGTGAACGAAAATGTTGTACAAAGAAGCACTTATCCTAAAAAAAAAATACTATTAGTATTTAATAAAGCCGTAAAAGGATTAACAGAAAATATAGCTAAACAATTTATATTCCAGCACTTTATAAAAAATGCTATTATGTATGTGATATAGAAGACAAGTAATTTATTATTTAACACAAAAATCTTTATAATAGTCTTTTTGAGGATATTGATGATGGACGATTTGGAAGAATGCAATACTAACAAAAATAACAGATTATTTTAAATAAACGTGGAAAAGATATTTATATTGTTTTATAAACATTCTATATCAATAATGAAAAATATTCTGGTCCAATAGTAACAGATACATTATAGGAAACTCGTCTGTATTAAAATTTATTAAAAAGTATATATGTATGTACATACGAGTATATTAACTCATAACATTAGAAACGAAACAAATAATGGAAAAATCCTATCATAAAAATAATGGCATCCTGCTGGAAGCAAAAATCTAAGGATCTGCAGATGTTACTATTTATTCTTGGAAATTCTTAGCGTATGGGAGTGCAATGGGTTAAGCTGTGTAATTTCTAACAGTCCAATGAAGAAGAAGCTTATAGTCATACTTAATATATGTTTTCATACATATATATGGATTCGGTTTATATTAATTTTACCGCACGGTTTTCCTGTTTGCTTATGCAACAATTTGCAATTTGATCACTTATTCCACTAACACGTTCAGAGTATGAAACAGAATACCCATTTTTGACGTAAAAAAATTATGTGTTCGTAAAAATATATCAAATACTCTGCTAATTTTTTTTTAATTAAGATTATTCATTATGTAGTTTAAGTAAATTATATACTTAATGATAAGCCATTTTTGATTTTGTTAATAGCTTGGATATTTTTTAAGGTGGAAGTTTAAAATTTTTTTTAAATATTTAACGTAAATCGTAATCAATAATAAAGTCTATTTCAAAATGTTCAACAACATTGCTTTGCATTTTAGCAAACGATATTTATACTGTTGTAAAAAATTCTTTGATGCTTTTAAAAGGGACCGTTTTTTTCTTAAGCAGACATAAAGGCAAAACTTATTGAAAATAAACTCCATGAGCAAGTATAGAAACCTGGGCGCTGTTTCTCAAAACTACAAATTACAAATCTACAAGTAAAATACATTTGAACAAAAACCAAAGTTGTAAAATTGTTGCTTTTTAACGTAAATGAAGTGATTTTATGGTCCCATGCAGTTTTATTATAGGGAAGTTCGATTGTACCTGCTGTCACATTTGCTTTTACATATAATTTTTAGCAAAACAAGCCTTTTTTACTTTAATTTCAAATATTTGTTACCTACTTAAGAAAAATGTTATCAACGAACAACCGTTTTGGTTGGTAAAACCAAAACTGTATTACAACAACAACACGTATTGAGTACTTGGAGTTTTTTTTGAATGAGTTTTGCCTTTATGTCTGCTTAAGAAAAAAACGGTCCCTTTTAAAAGCATCAAAGAATTTTTTACAACAGTATAAATATCGTTTGCTAAAATGCAAAGCAATGTTGTTGAACATTTTGAAATAGACTTTATTATTGATTACGATTTACGTTAAATATTTAAAAAAAATTTTAAACTTCCACCTTAAAAAATATCCAAGCTATTAACAAAATCAAAAATGGCTTATCATTAAGTATATAATTTACTTAAACTACATAATGAATAATCTTAATTAAAAAAAAATTAGCAGAGTATTTGATATATTTTTACGAACACATAATTTTTTTACGTCAAAAATGGGTATTCTGTTTCATACTCTGAACGTGTTAGTGGAATAAGTGATCAAATTGCAAATTGTTGCATAAGCAAACAGGAAAACCGTGCGGTAAAATTAATATAAACCGAATCCATATATATGTATGAAAACATATATTAAGTATGACTATAAGCTTCTTCTTCATTGGACTGTTAGAAAATACACAGCTTAACCCATTGCACTCCCATACGCTAAGAATTTCCAAGAATAAATAGTAACATCTGCAGATCCTTAGATTTTTGCTTCCAGCAGGATGCCATTATTTTTATGATAGGATTTTTCCATTATTTGTTTCGTTTCTAATGTTATGAGTTAATATACTCGTATGTACATACATATATACTTTTTAATAAATTTTAATACAGACGAGTTTCCTATAATGTATCTGTTACTATTGGACCAGAATATTTTTCATTATTGATATAGAATGTTTATAAAACAATATAAATATCTTTTCCACGTTTATTTAAAATAATCTGTTATTTTTGTTAGTATTGCATTCTTCCAAATCGTCCTTCATCAATATCCTCAAAAAGACTATTATAAAGATTTTTGTGTTAAATAATAAATTACTTGTCTTCTATATCACATACATAATAGCATTTTTTATAAAGTGCTGGAATATAAATTGTTTAGCTATATTTTCTGTTAATCCTTTTACGGCTTTATTAAATACTAATAGTATTTTTTTTTAGGATAAGTGCTTCTTTGTACAACATTTTCGTTCACTGAATACGGGGGCTGCTATCAATTCTACTCTTAATTGAAAAACTTTCATTCTTCTTATTTAAAATTTAGTTCTTGCTACATATTAATTATACGATTATTGTCTTAATATTCTATTATAGTATCTTAATATTCCATTATTCCTGTAATTTTTAACAATATATTTAAATTTTTGTCGTTTTGTTTCAGAAAATTTAAAATAACGCAACACACATTCAATTTAAAATAACGCAACACACATAACTAAATAAATAACAATAAAAATAATAAATAGATATTGGGAATTATTTCTTTTCATAAGCAACTTTATTATATTAAAAATTGTTTATTTTTCGAATTTATTCTATGAGCTTTTTTGTAATAGTTCTATTCCTTAAATTTTTCAGGAATTACTTTATACACTATCATAGAATAAATTCGAAAAATCACAAATGTTGAATATAATAAAAATAATATTTTTTTATAAAAAATATATCGGTTCTCGCATTTTTATTCTAAATATTTAATACTCTAATATCTCATATAATTTCCATTTTACAAGGTTTTTTGCTTCTCATGTAAACTTATGAAATTTGATGTTACAATATTCTGCATTTAAGATGACGATATGTACAGTTCTCTTAGTTTTTTTTTATTTCAATAATATTTGCCTACAAAAAAAAAACAACACATACATTTTGGTTCACCAGTCAAGAAATAATTTTACAAAAAAAAAAAAAAAAAATACACACAGGCTAATCGTGCTGCCCAGCAGTGAAAATTGCAAGCGATTCACTTTTTAGGCCTTTAAGAAGGTTCACAATTAAATTGTAAGTAAACTTTTACTTACTCCACTCTGCCTTCTTTGAAAAGGTCTTTTAGAAAAGTTTTTATTAAATATTTTACAAATTAAAATTTTTCTTTTCTAAGATAAGGCCTGTCGCAATCGTTTTATTAGTAGTTATGTTAGAACGTGTTGCAAGTTTAGTTATTAATTGACTTACTTCGTATTATTTGCCACAACAATAAAATTTGGATAAAGCTTTATTCTTAAATCTTTTTAGAAACCCTTCCAGAAGTGCTTAAAATTGATGCAAAAGTGCAAGGTGTTGGTCTCAAATGACACACCTTGTTAATTGGTAATAAAGTTAGCATGCGGCTGGGAGATCTTTAGTCTGCAAAAAGGCCTTCTATTAGGCCTCTTTACTACATAATTTTCTTGAATTTTAACGTGAATTTTTTCAAATTTTTCATATATTTTTGCACTATTTGTTTCTTATATTTCTGCACTCCTGTTATAAAACTTAACTTCAAATTATATTTTGGGTTCTTTTCTCAATAAATAAACTACGCAGACACTAAAAAAAACATATCATGTTAGTTAGCTAAAAGTTAACTACGTGTTCACTAAAAAGTACAGATAAGTACCTTAAAAGAACTTAACACGGACTCTAAAATAAGTTCGGTAAGTTATTTAAGTGTTTCTGTTCGTCAGCTCACAATAGTTATGTACCATATTTTGTTTGTGTACAAATGCACAAACAAAAAAATAAGATTTAGAGTTTGTGTGGAAAGACAAGTACACTGCGTTAGTGTACAGTTTTTTTTCGAACTCTGACTCTGACAATAAATAGAATTACTACAATTATAGCGATGAAGCGATTGTCGAAATGCATTCTTATGTGGAATTGCAGTGTAGTAAATAAAATTTGTAAGGTTTTAAATAGTATTGATGCGTTTCTTTTTAAACAAAATCTTGTTTAGGCATTTTTACCCACTATTTATTTAACAATTTTTAGAAATTTTTTACTAAAAATTTAGCTATTTTTTAGTAGTGAAGAGTTGGCATCACTGCCTATGACTCATCATTTCTAATTTAATGATGAAAGAGAATTCAGTCTTCAACTTCAGGCAAAAATTCTAAAGCCCATAATTAAAACGTCGGTAGTAACTTCAAATTCTCTCTCGTTCTTTCTTTTTTTTTTGTTTTGTTTTTTTTCTTTGTTTGCAAAATATATGAAATTGATTGAAAGAATGGTAGCATTGTTAATAGAATAACAGCCGTATTCATAACGAAAATTTGGCATGAAGTTAGCACAAAGTTTATTCATAATACACTTACCAAACTCTGGCTAACGATTTGCTAAACTCTTGTCAACAAGCTGCCAAACGTTTGCCAATTTGTGATAAACAGCCGTTGTAGGTTGAATAATTTTGTTTGTTTTTTTTTAATACACTGTTTTTTTTAGTTTAGAGTCCATTTATAAATATATTTTAATTTAAAAACCATTTCAAATTTTTATATAAAGAGGGAAAATAAAAAAAAATTAAATGAAATGACAAAACCAGCGATGATTAATGCAAAACGTGTTGCATTTTTGAGTATTATAATGTGGCATCATTAATATTCAGAGTTGATTTATTAAAAGTTAGCAGACGGATAAAATTTGTTATTAATAAACTCTATGCTAACAAGCTGCTAAGCTTAATCGGCATTCTAGTTAGCAGATCGTTGTACGTAGTGTACTAACTGTGGCTAACTTTTTGTTATGAATACGGCTGTATGTGTATATATATGAGAGCATTAGACAAACGTTCTCAAAATAAAATAGATTTTATTTCACGACCGCATTCTCTAGCAAAATGTTATGTCAAACTGTATGGAAAACATCGTTTAGCCCCAGTTTTGTTTCATCATTTATGCCAAAAGCTTTTTGTAGTGTTGCCATATTAGTACTTTATTTAATAAAATTTGTAACTTGTGGTTTTACCATATTTTTGAAAATGAAGGAAATATTCTTAAATTATATTTAATATATTTGGTTTTACTTCTTAACACCTTTATTTATAAAAAAATAAAACCGGTTTATAAAGGGCTTGTTAACTAAATTTTCATAGAAAATCCGTTTCATAAAAATTTTATAAACCAGTTTTATTTTTAAAATTAATATTTTGATACATTATTAATTAAATAAAAAATTTTCATTTCAGAACATTTTCAAAGCAAGCGATGGCATCTTCAAATCGAGGTTTTGAAATGAAAAAGTTTGTATACTTTAAAATATTAAGTCGAAATAGGTAAAAAAAGAAATTTTGACAATTTAAGATTGTTCATTAAACATGTTTATAAAGTATTTTTTTCAAATTATTTCTTAATTTTAAGGTTTTGCTTTGAATATTTCATTTTATAACAATACATTTTAAATATTTCATCTTATTGCTTTGGATTTCTTAGCAATTTCATTAAAAAAATATCCCTTTAGCTTCCAGATTAATTATAATGCATTATGAATTGGTTAGTTTAAGTAAATTTCTTTCAAATATTTTGATTATTAAGTTCTAAGAAGCTCTTAATCTTGTTTAGAATTCTTTTTTTTATCATGTTTTTTTTTTGAAAGAACTTGATTTTAATTAATTGTTTTCATTTTGTTAATTGTTCATTTAATTTAGTATTTTTGTTTCTAATTTTCATTATTCATTTATGATTCATTTTATGTTTTAATAGCAATTTCAAAATTTTGATTATTTATTTTTTTTTATTATTTTAAATATTATTTAATTTGATTTGAAAATAAAGCCTCATTCACAATGAAAGCAACCGTTTGTTTTTGCCTCTGTCTCAGTTTTTTCAGGCTAATTCATTTAAAATCTTTTTAATTTTAGTAGACAATTTGTAAGAAATCCTAAATGAAGTTTATGCAAAATTTTTATAAGCTTTATATGAAAGTTTTTTTGCAATATATATTGAAAATAACAAGTTATATATCAAACTGTTTTGACTGAAGTTTTCAAAAACCTTTTTTCTTTTAAAATTAGGACGTTTTCAAACAAAATTGTTGCTTATATTGTGAGCCCCCATTAAAAATGTGGCTTTCATTATGAATCTGTCTTTATTATTTTTAGTTAAATTTTTTATTTCTTAAATTAGTTTAATTTTATTTGTGATATTTTTTTATAAATTGTTTCACTTCTTTTATTTAATTTTATAACATTTTTTTTCTTTCTGTGCCTTAAAATTTTATTTTTTTTTGACAAATTTAAAAAAAATTTTAATATAAGATTTTTATTTGATTATATTCTGTTGTGATTCGGATTTGATTTTGATTTGATTAGGGTTAAAGCTTCAGTGATAATTAGAATGTTATACAGAGCAATCTATCATGATCGGACACCGAAAGCACCACTTGAATGTGCCAGTCCGAGGGAAATGTTCTTCAAATAGAACCCAATGCTTCCATTTAAAACCCTGCTGGGTCAAGGGGAGCAGTGTACGTCGAAAGGGTTGCGCGCTTAAGGACGGTGTCCGTTAAGTGAGATAACACTGTACTTTTTATTCTTTTAAAATACAGTTTCATAAATTATTTGCTTAAAATTTTTCTGCCAAACAAAAAAAAAGAAATTTTTATAATTGTGTTAATCATTGAGGCTTTAGTTTATAATTTAATCAAATCATTACTTTTTCAAATTTTATATTTTTTTTATTTAATAACCTTAAACTTTATTTTAATTTTGTTTTTACCTTTTCGTTGTTTTTTATTTGTTTATTTTTTTTATTATTTAAAAACGATTTTATTTTTAATTTTCTTTATTTTGTAAAAAATTTAAACAACTTTTTATTAAAATTAAGATGTTTTTATTGTTTTTAATATTTTGTTTTTTAAGTATTTGGTTTTAATTTAAAACATTTTTTCTCTATTTTTTAATAAAGTTTTTATTTTTTTAAAAAAATATTAATACTTGAGTTTTTTTTTTTATAACGAAATTTATGATTTTTAGAGAATAAATAAATTTTTATTTAAAAAAATTAAGGATTGTTTTTCATAGTTTTTTTTTATTTTAGCTATTTAATATTTTAGTTATCACAATTCTTATTATTTATATATTTTTTTTTTGAAATTTATATAAAAATAATTTTTTACTTATTTTTTTGGTTTTTAGTATTTTATTTTTTTAGGTTTGGTTCCTTTTTGTTTGAATTCATGTTTAAATTTTGGTTATTAAGATTTTAAGTTTTGATTCCAATTTTGATTTTTTTTATTCCTAAACTTCTTTAATTTTCTCTTTGTTTAACTTTTGCTTACGTTTTTTTAATTCTTTATTTTTGAAATTTTAAAAGAAAATGTTCAGTTTTTTTTATTTTGTGGGGTGTTTCTTAATTTCGAAATTAATAAAATATTGTATTTTTTTTTTTGTAACAATAGTTGTTTACTATTTTCTTAGTTTGTTTTTTTTTTGTAGTTTTATGTTCCAGTTGTTATTAGATTGATTTTGATTGTTTTTTATTAATTTTTTTCGCTAAATTTTTTTTTAATTATTGTTTTTTTTTTTTAATTTATAAATCTATGAAATTTTGTATTGTTTTAGTTGATACAATAACACAATATTAATTTTTAATTAATTTTAATTTAATATATATATGTATTGTAATTATTTTATTTGTTTAATTTTATTTAATTTGATATTTTCCTTTAATTAATTCATTTTTAATGACGTGCTAAACTCCCAATATTTACACTGAAATTTATTGTTGAGGGAAAGGAAGTTTCTATGCGCATTTCGCTAGTTGCTTAGGCCAGCTCATCAGAAAACTTTTTCCAAAGGCTTTAGAAAAGCTAAAAATATTATACAAATAAAACTGTATAGCGAATAAGAATTATAAACACTCAAGTAACAAACTTGTAACAATATCAGAGCTTCAACAAAGTCACAAAAATAAAAAGTTAATTTTTCTTTCTTACATTCCCCTACAATTGGCTGTTTTTTTTCAACCCGAATTGTAGTTGTAAGAGGATAAAAGGATTTTTCCGTTTTTTCTTTTTGTTATTTTGTTAAATTTTTTAGTTATTATTTTTTTTAAGATTTATGACCAATATCTTATTGATCTTTTTTTGAATATTGATATATTATATTTTCAAATTTAATCTTTTTTACTTTTTATTTGTAATTTTTAAATTTTTTGCTTCTTTAAATTATTTGTTTTTTTTCATGTTTATACAATTTTAAAAATTTGTACAATTTTTTATATGATTTTTATTGCGTTAATATTTTTTTTAATTATGTATTTATATAATTTTGTTTTTTTTTAATATTCATTAATTTAATTTTATTTTTTTAATTATTATTTTTTATTTTTTTATTTTGTTAAATTATATAATTAATATACATGTATATAATTTGATTTTTTAATGATTGGGTTTTATATTTTTTATTTGTTTTATTCTATTTTATTTGATTTTATTTTTTCGATTTGTCTTTATTTTGTTTTGTTTTATTTTATTTCATTTTTTGTATTATATTTTATTTATTAATTTATTTTTTTTAATTTTATGTTATTTTATTATATTTTATTTTATTATTAAATTTTATATAATTTGATTTTTTAATGATTCGCTTGTTTTTTTTTAATATTTGTTTTATTGTATTTAATTAGATATTTAATATCCTATTTTATTTTATTTAAAATAATTTATTTTAGCTTATTTTATTTTATTATTTTTTATTATTTAATATATAATTTAATAATTTATATAATTTTATTTTATACCATTTGTTATTTTAATGATTGGTTTGTTTATTTTGTTAATTGTTTTATTCTATTTAATTAGATTTTTTCTTCCCTATATTATTTTATTTTATTCTATTTAAAATAATTTTATTTTAGCTTATTTTATTTTATTATTTTTTATTATTTAATATATAAAATTAAATAATTTATATAATTTAATATAATTTAATTTTATATAATTTGATTTTATTTTTTTATAATGATTGGTTTGTCTTTTTGATATATTTTTTATTCTATTTTATTAGATTTTTTCTTTCCTATTATATTTTATTTAATTATGTTTTTTTTTTTTTAATTTAAATATGCTTATAATTTTATATTATTTTATTCTATTTTACTGGATATTGTTCCTTTTTATTTTATTGATTATTATTTTATATTATTGTATCTATTTAACATATTTTATTTTATTTTATTTTATTTTATTATTTAATTTTATATAATTTGATTTTAAAATGGTTGGTTTGTTTTTTTTTTATTTTTGTTTTATTCTAGTTATAAGATTTTTTCTTTTCTATTTTATTTTGTTTTATTTTATTTTTTTTTAATAATTTTATTTTATTCTATTCTTTTTTACTTGATTTTCTTTTTTTTTTATTTTCTTTTTTTCATATTTTTATATTCTATTTTATTTATTAAATTGGGTTATTTTTGATTTTATTTTATTACATTTTATGTTATTTTATTAATTTTTTTTATTATTGTATTTTATATAATTTGATTTTTTAATGATTGGATTTGATATTGCATATTTTCTATTCTTTTTTATTATTTTCTATTTGAATTTATGTCGTTTTGTTTTATATCATTATTTATTTTATAAAATTTGATTTTTTTTGATGATAAGTTTAGTTTTTGATTGCTTTGAATTTTGGATATTATTTTTGTTTTTTTTTTATTTTATTCTATTTGATTTTATTATTTTCTATTTGATTTTATTTGATTAAATTTTATATAATTTGATTTTTTAATGATTGGTTTGGTTTTCGATATTTTTTTATTCTATTTTATTAGAGTTTTGCTTTCCTAATTTATTATATATTGTTTTTAATTTAAATATGTTTATAATTTTATATTATTACATTCTATTTTACATATATTATTTTATATTATTTTATTATATATTTTTATTTAAACTAATTTTATTTTATTTTATATTATGTTATATAGTATGTTATTCTATGTTAGTGATTTTTGCTTTTTTTTTATTTTATTTATTTTTATTTTATATTATTATATTATATTCTACATATCTTATTTTATTGATTTTATATTATTCAATTTTTTAATTTTATTTTATTATGTTTCATTTTTATTTTATTGAATATTTTTCCCTTAATTAATTTTCTTTTATTTTATTTTTATATATTTTTTTATATTTTATTTTATGGTATTTTATTTTTCATTATTTTATTATTCAATTTTATATAATTAGATTTTATTTTTTTATAATGATTGGTTGGTCTTTTTGATATATGTTTTATTCTATTTTATTCGATTTTTTTCTTTCCTATTATATTTTGTTTTATTATATATATTTTTTTTAATTTAATGTTTATCATTTAAGATTATTTTATTTTATTTTACTTGATTTTGTTCTCTTTTATTTTATTTATTTTATATTATTATATTCTATTTTACATATTTTATTTTATTTGATTTTATCTTATTTAATTTTTTGATTTTATTTTATTTTGTTTTATTTTTTGATATTTTTATTTAACTTCATTTTATTTTATTTTATATAGTATGTTATTCTCTTTTACTGGATTTTGTTCTTTTTTTATTTTATTTATTATTGTTTTTTATTATTATATTATATTTAACATATTTTATTTTATTTGAATCTATTTTATTTTATTTTATTAAAGTTTATTTTATCTTATTTTATTAAATTTTATTTAATTTTATTATTAAATTTTATATAATTTGATTTTAAAATGGTTGGTTTGTTTTATTTTATTTTTGTTTTATTCTACTTTATAAGATTTTATCTTTCCTATTTTATTTTTTTTTAAAATAATTTTATTTTATTTTATTCTATTTAACTTGATTTTCTTTTTTTTTTTTAATTTTATTTTTTTTTATATTATTATATTCTATTTTACTTATTTAATTGGACTCTTTTTCTTTCTATTTTATTACATTTAATGTTATTTTATTAATTTTTTTTTTTTTTCAATTTTATATAATTTGATTTTTTAATGATTGGATTTGCTATTGGATATTTTCTATTCTATTTTATTATTTTTTATTTAAATTTATGTCATTTTGTTTTATATTATTATTTATTTTATAAAATTTAATTTTTTTTAATGATAGGTTTAGCTTTTGATTTTTTTTATTATATTTTATTTGATTTCATTTAATTGTATTTTATTTGATATTATTTTGTTTGTTTATTTTATATTATTTGATTTTTTAATGATTGGTTTGGTTTTCGAAATTTTTTTTTATTAGATATTTGCTTTCCTATTTTATTTTATTTTATTCTATTTTACTTGATTTTGTTCTATTGTATTTATTTTATGTTATTATATTCTATTATAAATATTTTATTTTATATGATTTCATTTTAAATTTTTATTCAAATTTATTTTATTTTATATTATTTTTTATTATTTTATATAGTATGTTATTATATTTCACTGGATCTTGCTCTTTTTTTTATTTATTTTGATTTTATATTATTATATTCTATTCTACATATTTTATTTTATTTGATTCTCTTTCATTTTATTTTTTTTATTATAGTTAAATTTATTTTATTATTTAATTTTATATCATTTGTTTTTAAAATGGTTTGTTTGTTTTGTTTTTTTATTTTGGGGTTTCTTCTATTGTAATAAATTTTTTTCTTCCCAATTTTATTTTGTTTTATTTTATTTTATTTTATTTTTTTCATTTTATTTTGTTTTAAATAATTTTATTTTATTTTATATTATTTTATTCTTTTTTACTAGATTTTCTTTTTTTTATATTATTATATTGTATTTTATTTATTTAATTGTACTCTTTTTTAATTTATTTTTTTACATTTTATTTTATTTTTTTAATTTTTTTATTATTCAATTTTATATAATTTGATATTTTAATGATTGTATTTGCTATTGGATATTTTCTATTCTATTTTATTATTTTCTATTTGAATTTATGTCGTTTTGTTTTATATCATTATTTATTTTATAAAATTAAATTTTTTTTTGTTGATAGGTTTGGTTTTTGATTTT
The DNA here is from genome assembly GCA_943735925.1 of Pollenia amentaria. Taxonomy (NCBI): domain Eukaryota; kingdom Metazoa; phylum Arthropoda; class Insecta; order Diptera; family Polleniidae; genus Pollenia; species Pollenia amentaria. The sequence goes on along the minus strand of OX031010.1, from coordinate 18,443,580 downwards.
TTTTATTCTTTTTTATTTGATTTCTTCTTTATTTGATTTCATTAATTTTTTTTTTACTTCATATTATTTTATATAATTTGATTTTTTAATAATTGGTTTAAATTTTGGATATTTTTTATGTTTTTTTCATTTATTTTATTCTATTTGATTTTATTATTTTCTATTTGATTTAATTTTGTTTTATTTTATTATTTAATTTTTTGTAATTTGATTTTTTAATGATTGGTTTGGTTTTCGATATTTTTTTATTCTGTTTTATATGATTTTTTTTTTCTATTGGTTTTTTGATTCATGTTTAATTTGTTATAAATTTTTATTTTTGGTTTTTTAATTTTTAACTTAATTTTAAATTTTTTTTTTAAGCCAAAACTTTAATTAATTTTTTTTTTATTATTATTATTATTATTCCTATACTAAATCCCGCGAAGCTTTTTTTGCTTGTCTGCAGGATACCAGAGTCTCTGGCGGGAATCGAACCCACAACCTCGGTACTGATAGACTAGCTCACTACCAGCTAGCCTACCGGGGCACCCTAGATTTAGGTTTATTTTTTCAAATTTATAAAATATTTTTTGAAATTTTAAGTCTACTTTCTGTGTTTACTATTTTTCTTGAGATTTTATTTTACAAATTTTTATTTTTTAATTATAATTAACTTTTTGGATTATATTTAACATTTTGTCTTTCTTAAATTAATTTTTTTTTGAATTATCTTTATAAAAACTTATAGTTTTATATCTTTTTTGTTTGTTATAAACAACCCGAAATTTTAAAAATTTTTGTTGAGTTTTTTTTTTATTTTTAATTTTAAAATTTTGCTTTGTTTTATTCTATTTCAATTAATTTTATTTTAATAAATCTTTATTTCGCCATTTTTTAATATATTTTTGTCGTTTATAAAAATCAAAAAATTAATTTTTTTTAAAATTTCTTCTTTTTAATATTATAATATGTTTTTGGATTTTGGATGAAAACTTAAACATTTTTTAAGCCTTTTATTTTTAATTTTTATATTGCTTAATTTTATTTATTAAAATAATTTTAATGAAATTATATACTTAACCATTTTATTTAATTTTTTAACGCAAATTAATTTATTGTTTATTATATAATAATTTATATTAAATTTTTTTTGAATTCTTCGTTTTTATTTTATTATTTTTTTTTTATATGTTTTGAAAGTAAGTTTTTTAATTTTTTTTTTTTTTTATGATTATTTTATTTTATGTAAAAATATTTATAAAAAATTTTTTTTTATTACAATTTTATATATTTTTTTTTTATTTTCATGAAATGTTTTACATAAAGTTTATAATTTCTTGATTTTTTTAATAAATTTTTTTTCTTTATTTTTTAAAATGTTTGTTTTTCATTTGGTTTTTTTTTTTGGGTTTTATTTTTAATATTTTTCAAATTCCTAAAATTTTTGTTTAATTAAATTTTTAAACAAATTTTTCGTTTTTCTTTTAAAATTTTTTTTCAAGTTCTTAAAATTTCCGTTTAACACAGTTTTTTAATGATTTTCTTATTTAATTTAATTATTCTATTAATTGTTTATTTTTATTATGTATTATGCTTGTGTGTTCACGTTCTATTTACTTTTAGATTATTTTTTAAAATATTTGTTTTCTAACTTTTATATTTTTATTGGGAATTATTTCTTTTTATAAGCAACTTTATTATATTCAACATATTTTATTTTTCGAATTTATTCTATGAGTTAAATTTCAGTTAAGAAGATACAAGATAATAGTCTGGTAGTGTATAATGTCATTCCTAAAAATTTAAGGAACAGAACTATTACAAAAAAGCTTTATAAAATACATAACTGAAATTTAACTCATAGAATAAATTCGAAAAATAAAATATGTTTTTATATTTTTATTTTGAGCTTTAATTTAAATGAATCTTCGTATTTTGTCAAAATTTTCTTAGATTTGAAATATTAGGCTTTCAGTTTTTTTTATTGATTAATTTCATTTAACTTTAATTTTTATTAATTTTTTTTTTTTTGTAATAAGATCATTTTTTTTCCTACTTTTTTAAAAATTTTTTATTTATTAGTTTAAATAAAATTTTTTTTATTTTATATTTAAATATTATTTTCTTTTTTTTTTTGTAATGGTTTTTTTTATATTAGTGACTATAAAATTATTAACTTTGTAAGTGTTTTATAAAACTTTTTTAAATTAATTTTTTTCTATTTATTTGTTTTGTATTTTTTTTTTTTGCTTTTTTTTTTTATTATCAAAAAAGTTGTTTTTGGGAATACATAATTTTTTTTATACATTTTATTTTTTTTTTTGGAAATTTTTGGCTTGCTTACCTAAATAAAATTTTTTATTTTGTTTTTCTTTATTTTATTTTTAGTTTTATTATTTCTTTTCATTGCAATATGTTAAATTAATTTTAATTTAAAATTTTTATTTTTAATAGCTAAAAAGAATAAATATTAATATAAAAATTTTTTTTTTTAATTTTTTTTCTTTTTATTTCTTTTAACTGCAATTTTTTTTTAAATAACTTTAAATGTGTTTTTTAAATTATTTTGAATTTAAACTTATTTATTAATTTATTTGTAATTAAATTGTTTAAATTTTGTTGTTTTTTATTAAAATGTTTTCATTTTTTTAAGGTATAATTTTTTTTAGTTTTTTATATCCATAATTTTTTAGTGAGTTGATAGTTTTTTTAAATTTTATTTATTTTATTCATATTTTTGATTTATTTTAAAAATTTTTCATTTATTTGTTATGCTTTTATTATTATTTTTATTATCTTTGATTTTTGATAATTCAAATATTTAATTTTAAACTTTTCGTTTTTTAATTTAAAATTTCTTGTATTCATTTTTAGGTTTATTGTCTTTTTCTATTTTTTTATTCACAATTAATTTTCTCTTGTATTATTGGCAGTACAAAAAAAATTCTTGTCGCTGATTTTCTTGTCCAAAAAAAAAAAAAAAAACAATATTTTTTTAAATTATTTCGAACCAAATTTTTCTACGCAAAGGAACAAGTAATCAATAGGAATCGAGTAGGTAGTGCACAGTTTGTATTATATGCTGATTCCAGAATTCATTATTCGTAACAAAGAGATTTCCTAGGATAATAATGAATTATTTTTTTGTGTCCGAAGAAAGAATTTAATAATTCATTATTTTTAAAGCATTATATTATTTGATAATTTGCAATTATTTGTATAATTTATTCCCCGGAATAATTGAAATAATAAATTATGTTTATTTGAATTGTAATTTATTCATTTATCTTATTTTTTGTATCCGTGGCATATTCTGATTTATTGTATCCCTAACGCTTTGATACTTCTGCAATTAAATAATACACGCATAAGAAAATGCATTGCCTTATTTAAGTTTTTAACGACTTTAAGTATAATTTTCTTTTTATACCATCATAATTATAATTCATAACCAATTCTTCCGAAATAATTTTTGACAAATTTTTTATTTTTTTTGTCACGAAATATTACATTATCGATTCCGAAGGAATGCATAATATTTAAAATTTAAAATTATATATTATCGGCCGAAGTTATAAAAAATAAAACAGCTTAATAAAGGGTTTATTTTTTATAACTTAGGCCGTATATTATTAGCTATATATGTTATTCATTCCATGTTTTCCTGCTGGGATCAGTGTTGTCATATTTTTTTTCAGAAAAAATTTCTGAAAAAAAACTTTTTTTTTACAAATCTTTAAAAGGAATCACTTACACTGCATGTGTTTTGTTTCTATTCTTCAAAAAACCTAACATAAATTATATTCATACAAATGTATGAATTTATTAATATTTATAAAATATATTAAACAAAAAATTAAATTAATGTATTTGTTTTATATCACGTATTAAATTCTTATATTTTGAAATAAATTAACCAGAGTGATGCTTAATTTTTACGAACTATATGTTAATTTATGTAAGCAACTTAAATTTCAGAAAAACTTTTTTTTAAAGAAAAGAAACTAAGAAACTTTTTGCATATCAAAAAACTTGCAAAAAAGATGAATCTTACGATATGACAACACTGGTTGGGATGTAATTTGAGGTCTGTCTTACAGAGACAGAGAAAGAATGGCATTTTCCTTATCGTAATATTCCTTAGACCAGCACATTGACAGGGAAATAAGAAAAATATCGTCTCTTACTGCTCTTTATTATGGCATCAACCAGTGACCCATGATGACCGATGTCATTGGTCAAATTTGGTTCTACCGAGCCCCGGTAGGGCATTGGTTTTCCTTGCTTTATATCTAGATCAATTACTAATTATAACCCTAATTTTATTGGTTGTTTAATAAAAATTGTCCAAATGTCCCTTTTCACATTAAATTTCCCGTTATTAGCGAGAAAAAGATTAGAGGAGAGTTATTTTGCCTTATCCAATGCAAAAGCAAACTCAGTCTTGCTTTTTTTAAATTTTTCTTAAATTATTTTGTGTTTTATTTTCTTTGTATAATTTATTTTTCTGTTTATTTCTTTTACTTTATTTTTTTTTTAGCAAATTAAATATTCGTAAGTACCCTTTTTAATTTTTTTTTATTTGTAGTTTTAAATTTGATTTTGCCTTACTTTTCGGTTTATTCATTTATTTTTTAAGTTCCTTTTAGGTTTCTTATGTTTTTGGTAAAAAAGAACAAGAAAAAATACAAAAAAAAAAAAAGAAAATAATAAATAGTATTTAAGTAAAAGAAAAAGCCAGCAAAAAATTTAAGTACCAACTCGAAGAAACAAAACGTCCCAAACTTAATTACTAAGTAATGGGGAAACATTACCGCTTGGATTACTTTTAAAAGCAAACTTAAGGTATGTTCACACCTAACAAACATACAAAGAAGATAATGTCATTTAGACTGTTTTATGATGTTTGATCAAGGAAATGTTTTGCAAAAGCAAAACATTTTTTTTAATAAAACTAATGGTAACGTGTAGGACGTCAAGTATTTGTTAAGTGTGACCATAGTTTAAGGGACTTATTTCACAACTTTAAAACAATACACCGGTGTAAATGCCTTTTTTTAAGATTTGCTATAATAACTTTTTGGCGAATTGCAATTCGATTTGAAAAATTTAATAGTTAATTAAACTTTTTGCTGTCTTATAAATAGTTTATAATCTTTAAGGACATAGTAATTATAAAAACTAATTGTTAAAGCTCAGTAACACAAAATTGTTCTTCCAAACGTTTGTATTTTGTATGTTAAAAAATAAAATCTATTATACCATTTCCATTACTTTATTACAACTGTTACAATAAAATAAATTAATTAAAAATTCTCTTTGCACCTTTATAAAAAAAACGTGTTGTTTCTATTAATTTTGTTATAAAACAAAGGACTTTTAGTACTAAAATAAATGAATATGGGCTGATTTGTTTGGTTTGTGCAGTAACTGGTCCTTGGGGATAAATACCTACAATAATTATTTTTTGGTAAATCAAGCAAAAAAAAAAAAAAAAAAAAAAAATTAAATAAAAAAAACACTTCAATAAAAGTCATGACAAGATATTAGTGTAATTTGCCATATATTTTGAAACCACAAACAAATGCAGTATTTTGGTTTAATTGTTGTTATTAAATTCCTGACAAATAAAGTAAAACTGGGAAAAGAGAGCAAATACTATACAAAGTCAAAATTGAAGTAGATTTTAATATCCATTAACAGTAAAATTGAAAGGAACCGAATTTTTCACATTTAACTTCGTTCTCTATAACTTAAATAAATTTACTTGTTATATCCCTTTTAAGTAGTCTACAATTTTTTCAGAGTTGCAAGTAGTTGCAAGCAGTGAATTTAGTAAGGTTCAATGCAACGATGTACACTGGATAATTATTCTGCAGATCTCGTAGCATTACTAGTCACACGAAAATCATTGATTTTATTCCCTCCACCACTGAATAAGGGTCTAATAAGTTTGCATTCCGTTTAAAAAACTATAAATATTCATATAAGGCACCATAACGTATTTATTTTTTGGGTCCTTGAGTGATTCTAAGTCAATTTAGCCATGTCCGCCTGTCTGTCTCTCTGCCCGTCCGTCTGTTGAAAGCACGCTCACCTTTGTATGATTCAAAAGGAAAAAAAACAAAATTGGTATCAAACTCCTTCTAGTTTTCCTAAGCAGTTTAGGATTGAAATCCAGCAAAATCGGTGCAGTAGGATAAGAGTTATGTATCCAAATGTGGAACAACCAACCTCAAAAATGGATAATTTTATTACAAAAACTAACACAAACAGTGGCGAAATGCACGGACTGATATACGGCTTTGCAGAAATTCGGCTCTTATGACTAGAAATTATACTATAAAATTTCGTGAGCGTCGGTCCATAACTTACCATAGGCCCCATAGAAAGCATTGGAAAACAGTTTAGTACGCCAAAAACTGTAAAGAATGGCTAATGTAATAAAATTTTGTCTGTCATAGTTTTATATGACTAGAGGTCGGTCGATAATCTACCGTAGGCCCCATATAAAGCCCACTCTCGGAAAACACTTTAGTAAGTAAAAAAACGAATAATCCTATTGTAGTAAAATTTAGTCTTTTATAGTTTTATAAGACAAGAAATCACATTGGCAAATTTCGTAATTTACCATAGATGAACCCTCTCTCGAGAAAATATAGATATTGTGGTAAAATTGGGTCCAATTTAGCCTTATATGTCCAGAAATAACACAATGAAATGTTTAGTTTTTATATAGGTTGGCTTATAGCTTATAAACCCCATAGAGAGCCTATTTCGGAAATATTCTACCAGCCGGTGGAGGGTATCAAAAATTCGGCACAGAGGAAAATAGCACTCTAACTTTTTAACACCAACGACGATCCTGTCCTCCTATACGGTTGCGAGACATGGAGCCTTTCCAAACGCGAATCTGGCCAAATACGACCTGTGGTATCGAGCCCGACAAACGCCTTTAGAAGTAGACATAGAGCTTCGGAAATTTAAGTGTCTGCGGCACATTATGAGCATGCCAACGTATCATATAACCAGACAATTCATTTAATAAAATCCTCAGGGATCCAGAAGACCCGGCAGACCAACTAACACATGGAGACAAAACATTCGAGAGTAAGCTGCATGACCATAACGTTTCGTGGAGCGAACTAAAGCGATTGACAGAAATGAGGCCGTATGGTTCTTCGACAATTAAAGGATTAAATACATTTTTTTGCACATTTCTCAGTATATTTCTTTGTTTTATTCATAAGATTTTTGCTTGAATATTTCAAAATTTTGTATGCACAGAAAAACTTGCCCCAGTTTATTTCAACCAATAATAAAAATAATACATGTAGTTAATGATGTTATTTTCATAAAACATAACTTAACCCAAGGGAATGCAATACATTTAATAATTTACAAAACCAATTTACAACAAATGGAAAAGTAAAAAACAGAAATAGTTTAATTTTAAAAATAACTACATATTACTACTAAAACTTGACATATTTCAAACTACAAAAAAAAAAAAACTATGTTCAATTGTACACAAAACAAACATACGTTTTTATGATACGACCGAAAAATATTTAATAAAACTTCCTCTATATCATTTAAAAATATTTTTACTCAATAAATTCCAAAGAATCTGCAAAAAAAAATTATAACAAAATTGCGTTACAATTTTTCAATTTTATTTCATTAAAAACCAACCCTCCCTCATTTGAATGAAACTGCTCAACTGCTTCTGTTACTGCTCGTGGTGGTGCTGTTGCTGATGCTGCTGGTAACCTTTGTTTGCAAATTAAATTTCACATCAACTTCCGTTTTAATGCTGTATATATATATTTCCGCTTAGGAAAACAGCGAAATAAAGCTTTTTTTTTGGTAGTGCTTTATTTAAATTTTTTTTTGGTTTTGTCTGTCAGTATGGCGGTTTACATTAAGCAGTGAATGTTCGGGTATGTGGTATTTTTGTATGAAAAATACTTTAGAGATTTTACAGGGTTTTTCGTCAAAGGGCTAACATTTTTAATATGTTAATGCAATTTTAGAGATAGGCTCCAAAATTATTTAGAAATTATTTTTCCTTTCATTACTGCAGGTCTTCATATACAGATAATTGATGTGCATGAATAGATTCGCTTTTGCTGCCACTCATATTTTCAATGCTTTTGTTTGGTTTTATTTTAAACAACAACATGTGCTTAAGCCTTAAGATATTGCTTGCCTTGTTTTTTCTCTCTTACAATTGATTGTTATTTACTTTACTCATTCCTATTTTAAGTGCTGCTAGCAATTGTTTGTATTTTTTGCAAACCATTCAAATGATTCCTTTAATAAATAAGTGACAAATAATTCCGGTAAAAATTAAATCATTTTACTGTGGTTGTTGGAAAAACGGACAAGCCGGGCACCTGGTGCTTAAACATAATTCATGCACGCTGAATCCAGTGGTGCTAATCGTTTTTTATGTCAGCTCTTGTTTTCGAGATATACCGTTATTTCGGAAATGGAGGTGGTTGCACAATATATATTCGCGTAATTAAAAAAACGGTTTAGTTTATTGAACAAACTCAAAAGACCGTAGTTCCGCAATAAAATTTCCTCATATGCGCATTCATATTAGAAACATATATTTTTTTTGGCAAAACATTTTCGTTTTTTAATTTTAATTTTTTCCAGACATATAAAGAACGAAGTTGCAAACAAAACAAGCCATAAAAGATTAAAATCTGCTGACAATTTTTGATTTTATTCACAAAAGACGAAAAATTTTAATTAATTTAAGCATTTCATAAAACGCAATATTTGTATGGTAGCCCCCCTAAGAATTGGAGATTAAGGACAAGTATGTCTCGAGTAAATGTTAAGGACAAAAACTTAATTGAGGTCGGTCATACATTATATCCCGCTAGGGGCGACTCCTGGGTATGGCAGTTTTACTTCAATATATTTCTAGTCTGTATTGATCATTATGTATGGGAGCCCCCTTAAGGAATGGAGATAGCTGGTAGGTATGTTAGACATAAATGATGGCGATGAAATATTAAGTAGGGTTGGTCATACATTTGACCCATCTAGGGGCATCCTAGGCACTGCAGGGATCAAATTCAAGAATTTCAACCATGCAAATATGGCGGCTTAATAAAATATAACTCACCGCGATTGACGACGGTTGGCAGTCAATAGTCAAACATCAATCTTTAAACCAAATTGTATTTTTCCTGGTGAATCGAAATTTGTTGTTGTGAATGATTATCTATTCCCAATTGATTTACATGTTTTTTTGCTTTACTTCTGTTTCTTCATACTGTCAAGAATTCTTCTTAAAGTCCAAAGTAATTTTTTTTGTTTTTTATGTTTTTCTTGTTTGTCTTTCTTTTTTCGTTGACCTTTTTAGCACAACTTGAAGGACAAATGTAAACATAGAGCTTTTGCATTAGCTTCTTTGTGCCTTAGCTTATTTGTTAACTTTTAACTATTTAATACATTTAATTAAATCAAAACAAAGATTATGTAAAACGAAAAAAAAACTAATTTATTGATAAGGACATACATGCATACATTTAAAAATCATAGCTATTCAATGATTTTGCGAATGATATGAATAAACAGAGCTTACAAGCAATAGCATGCATTTCGAAGCAAAACACCGGTCGTGGAAAATCATGCATTGACATCATTGGTTTTTTTTGTACTTTTTCAACGAAATACATTAGTCTTCTAGTGGCATTCATAAACATCTCTGATACAGATGCTTAAATCTTTCTCTTCGAACAAAGTTTCTAAAGAAAGCCTATGGGCAGAGTCTAGACAGGGACCGATCGTCATTGGATCAGAATGGCATCTCTAGAAACACCCTAGATTAAAACTCCAGAAGGAAGCTGCAGAAAATTACGTCCGAGTTACTCATGACGCTGTCAGCTCCACATTGAAGCAAACCAAACCAAGAGATCGTGGAGTAAAATAAAGATAATCGCTGCGAATAATCGGATATGGAACGAATTCGTTGAGTTCTTATGTTACTTATAGAAACCACATCAATACATATATATTATTTAAAGTTACTAATTATTTTATTTATATGTATATAGAAACTGAAATTTTAAACCCAATTGCCTTCTTTTTGAAATCTGATAATGTAGTCCAAATTTTATATGATTTTTTCCCATGCATTTTGGAAGTGATTTAACTTGAAATAGTTGCCTACAACAAGTAGAAAAGTATAATCGGTCGTGGGCTATCATGTGATGCCCTTCAACACAATATTTACAACACTCGAACTGATATAATGCCCATTAGAACCCGAAATTCTGTGAAAAGTTATGGAAAAAATTTGAAAAAGAGCACATATATGCGAAGCAGAAAATTGCTACCGCAGAACGAATATGGTTTTTCAAAGTTATAAACAATCTTAGCTCAGAATTTTAACTTCAAATGCATATAACTTTTTAATTACAAAAGATTTTTTTTCACAATTCCTTCTGTAAAATATTAATCGATTTGCTCGTTATTTACAAAAAGTATTAAAAAATGGCGATAAATTGGGGCATTTACACGGTGTCTCTTCAGACATGTCTGTTTTATTCAATAATTTTCAACGCCACGAGATATGCAGCGTTTAAAATTTTAAAAATTCTATATGAATTTATTTAGAAAGCAACAACAAAATTATAGAGTATTTTTGACTTTATTTTTGTTTTCCATGTAATTTTGGGTGTTGCGTTGCGTTTAATAAAATTATTGTTTTGTGCCGCATACGCAACTTTTCTTAATTTATTTTTAAGAAATAGCTTCTTGTGCTGAATACGTGTACTTACTACTGTGTATTGAGATTTCGACATTTTATTTTGCTCAAACTAGTTTTATTCTTACGCCAATGAAGCGAAGCAAGAGTGAAATTTATTTTCTTGTTTTTTGGTTTGCACTGTTTTTAACTTTTTTTTTGCTTACGTCAATAAAGCAAAACAAGAGTAAAATTTATTTGTTACCTTTTCGTATAAGGAATTCGCAGCATTCGTCAAACAGTGGCGTGTAGAGCAAAACAATACTTAATAAACTTTAAAAAAGATGATATGGAGGAAAAATAATGCTTTTTATCTCAGAAACCATAAAAAATTTCGTGAAACATGGTTTGGATTCAGAGAGGGGTATTCAAAATATATTGACCCCATAGTTTACTCAATTTATTTTAATGGTCGGTAGGTCAACCCAATAATGAGCTGACGATATGTTACACAAATTTTATACAATATAGATTATAAAAAAAAGAAAAATGTGTTCAAAATCGATATTTAAAGATACTGAAAACGATATTTTTGGTTAAAAATCATCTTGTTTTCAAATTCGATTTCCAACACACACCTGATTAAGAGATAGACTAGACATGTCGCTTTTTTTTAGAACTCGACTAAATTGAACATTTCATCGATAAAATTTTTTTTAAAAAGCGGGCTAAAATTAATAATTCTGAATCTTTTTTAATTTTTGTAATAGCTGAGGAGCCCTACTGTGGGAAGCTATAGTCTATTAAGCGCTGGAATGTCTATAGAACCCAAATCCAAAAGTTAAACTCGAATACAAGTCCTTAATTACTTCATGAAATTTTATTCACAACGGACTAACTGTTTATAAAATCCAGAACTATGTATATCTATTTTTTTTTTTCAAAAATCTCCCATTGTCTTTTGGTCAATATTTGAAATTCTATGCGAACTTTAACCTTCGAAATTGTGAAAAAGACAGTTAATGTTCGATTTTAACTGTATTTTGAATCAAAATACAGTTTAACACTGAAAGGTAACTCTTCATTTTAGTACACTGAAGTTACTCTTCGGCGAATCGACGGACTTAAAAAAAAATCTTTAAAAACGATTTTTGAAGGAAAAAATCAACAAAAAAATTTTAGTTAAGCATTTTATTTAAAAATAAAACAAAATAAACAATAAAATATAAAAGTTTTTCTCCACTTTCAAAATTTGATACGAATTTTTACTAATTTTTGTGTTTTAAAATTAATTATTTTTTTTAAGCTTTCGTCATCAGCTAACGTTGTTGAAAATAAGGGCGTAATAAAGTGTAAATTACCATCTAGGGTTAATAAACCTGTACAATATAAAATTTCAAGAGAATTTGGATGGGAGAAAAGAGCAAAATGTATTAGAAATGTATTAGAGCAAAATGTATTAGAAATAAATTTTTAAAGATACTGAAAACGACACTATTGAACTCAAATCGTTTTGTTTTCAAAATCGTCTTCAATCACATAATGAATTTATCAGTTGAGCTATTTTTTTTTTAATTTTGTAAAAAACTTTTTGGACTTAGATTTGACAGAAAGTTTTGAACAATAAAAAAAATTTAAAACGTTCCCGCGAAATATCCGAAGGAATGGAAACCCTTAAATCCCTGCCCATACTATGAAACATTTGAATTTAATTGTGAAAGGGGAAAGACGAATGGTAACGGGTGATTTGTTTTATATGCATGCAGTTTCTGTGTATTTGTTATTTAGAGGATGAAGCAGAATGAGTGAGGGCATATAAAATACCTCAAATGCTCCTAAGCAAAAGTTTAATTGTATGAACACGAATGCAGTTTCAAAAGAGAATTGAAGTTTCTGCCGCAAATGTTTTATTTTATGGACGCTGACTTTAGAAATAGAACTGAAAATTAAGTTTTTGCTCTTGAATTAAATATTTTTTATCCACAAATTTTAATATCAGTCTAATGAACACACAACTGTATACAAAATACATAATTTCTGCAAATAAGTATTTGCTAAATACATCCATGCATAGTTTATGAATAGCTAGATACATTGTATATATTCATACGATTTGGTTATTTTCTAATGTTGTTGTGTTTGTGGTTAAATAATTTGCGTTGTTTTTAGTAAATTGTTTTTTTTTTATAATGAAAAGAAACACTCTTTGAGATACATCATACACAACTACAAAGTTACTTTTTAAGCTGATAATTTTGGTAAATTGAAGTGAACATCATGAACATCACCACCAACATTATCACTGTTATTTTCATCATGCTTAAAGTTTTTTGGGGTTATGAAAAAAAAAACTAATAATAATTTAAACAATTATGCTTTTGTGTAAAACCACAATTTCCTTTCCAAATGAAAGGGAGGTCTTAATGTGTATTTTTTCGCCATAAATCTGTGGTATAGATTACGATTTGCTCGTTTAATTTTACGGAAACAGCGACATCTATCAGTCAATTAAGTATAACAAGTGTAAATGGAAACAAAAAGATAAACTAATTTGCAAACGTGAGAAGGGCAAATAGAAATAGTATTTAAAACAGATTTTTTTTAAGTTTTTGGGTTAAATGAATTTAAAGTGGATTGAAGAAGTTGCCAGACAATACAAAAAATGTTAAAATTCCCAAAATGTAATCGAAGCAAGAATCTTTAATTCGGATGTGCCGAATTTTTAATACCCTCCGCCAATAATTTAAAATTTTTTGGGATTAGACTTTATATGTATCTATGGTAAGATAACACTTATCTCATGCCTTTGGAGAAAAAAAGTTGACCAAAAAATTTCCATTCGAATTTATTGAACAGCACAAAAAACCTGCTTTTTAAACCCTTCGTTTGTTTGAAATAACCGGGATTCCAGAACTGGCCTAAAGGGTTACTGCGCACTTCGGTCCAAAAAAAAAATAATTAACGATTTCGAAGGCTTTGAACTAGGTATTACAATTTTCTTACTCGTTCGAAACGATGGCAGAATTTTATTCATAAACAAATGTGAAATTTGATAAAAAGTTATTGTTCGTAATAGAGAGTTGCTGTTCTGAAAGGATTTGTTTTGTTTTCGGTAAAGTACAAAAATCTTACGTTCATTCGCAACAACTAAACCGAAAATCCTCATACAAAGTAAAATATTTTCGAACTCGTTAACTTTTTCTTTCGAATAAGCGGTAAACCGCCCGTTATTAGTTACGATAATAGGTCTCGTATATTAAATTTATTTTAAAAAGAAGTCAGAATATATGTATACACATTATGGGGTTTGAGATAATTATTTATTAGTTTAATATACAGAATGACAAACTTTAAATACCCTTATTTGTCGCTCCCGGTGGTAGAGAATATATAAAATTTTTGGCTTACGTGAAATTGCTAAGCTACATTTTGTATGGGAATTATGGCAGTAAAACTGTATCATCCCGCTACTACTGTCTTTTCGAAAAGGGCTTTTACATTCTATCCCATCGAATTCCGTCGCCTGCGTAGCACACCGCACGAACTTCCTGCAACCAATGTTTTGTCGCAGTAAGTCAAAAAGACAGTTTTGTGGTTGTTGTTGTGGTTGTAGCAGCGCGACCTGTAAATTTATGTATTGCATATTATTGTTCTTCCTCTTGTTCTGCTCATCTAGATCCATCCCCAATAGCTGGGCTACCTCTACCGGGAGAGTAAAGATTGATTCGGGGTCATGATTTAAATAGGTGGTTGCGGTGCAGACGTTGGGGGTGTTGTGGTATATTCTCGGTCAATACGAATTTAGAGGAGCACATCACCCATATTGAAGTTGGGTCAGGAGCTTCTTCCACTGAGTGTCACTTACACTCGGAGACCACACTGGCGCAGCGTAGCTTACAACAGTTTATGGCTGTTTTGTTTGGTGCGTCTCATAAGAAAATGGTTGTCAGTTTTATTTTGGGCCTTATCCCCAATTTTCGATTTAGAAACTCAAAAGAAAAATAATCGCGCGTCAATTTTTATCATTTCAAGAACTAGGGAATTAACATCTTCTAATTCATCAGCCAATGCAATTATGTTTTTTAAGTTGTTTGTTTAAAAAGTGCATTTAAGATGATTGAATAAATTTGTAACAGCTAGCTGTATTATTTTTAACGTGATATTTTAAGAAGAGCTTCTAATAACTCATACTGAATTCTGTTGCAAATTTTGATTTTGATTGTTTTCATTATAGAAAAGACTCGTTCGACAGAAGAGACACTTGTTGGTACAATAAGGATATTTAAAACTATTTCAGCAAGCTCTTGAAAAAGTTTTAAGGCGCCAAAAAAGATTTAAATTTGTACCCACATCTTGACCAAATCGGTATTGCCATTGCACAAATGGAATTTATAATAATATATTATCCCTCCAAAATCCTCATCGAAAAAACTGTTTTTCCCCAAAAAATTGTATCCCCAATTCAAAAAAAATCACCAATTTTGGGATAAATCCCCAAAACTGAGAACGCTGCATAAGAACTAATATTCTGTTGTCTTATTATTAAAAAAAACTGTTTTGTATTTTATTGGTGTGGGTTCAGCCTTAGTTCTCTTTTTTGAACTCATCAATTCCCAGCTATCGGTGTGCACAAAAAAGCAGTACACGGATGTTGTTGACTAGAAAATGAAATTTTTAGGAACGTCATGAAAAGTTCTATTAACAACTTCTTAACAAATAAAAAAAAAAAAAAATAATTACTATGCATGACTTAACACATACCACTTGTTGCAGCAGTAGTTTGTATATGAGTTACAAATGGCATTTTTTTGTTATCTTCCAAACCGATTAAGATATCGCAAAACCGCATAGCCGATATATGTATGACTAATATAGATTTTCAATGGTCCAACAAAAAAATTTTTCAAAATAGCAGATAGCACTATTTGCAGGCTAGACGAAGATTACCTGCCTAATATATAATGGAAATACATTTTTATAATAAACCAGTAAAATTGGATTATTAGAAAAAGAGTTAAGAACCAAATGATTTCACCAACATCTATAAAATTTATATTTTTCACATTCTTTTGGCATTGGAACCATATAAAGCCAATTTCCATAGACAAATATGCGTTGTGGCATCTCTGCGAATTGTTAATGTGCGTACACACGCATACACACACACATACAAGTGAATGTATTATAGGAGAATGACGACCTTTCCTTCGTTTTTTTTGACACCCCTAGTACGATTTTACAATTACATAAACATTTAAAATACAAAGTATGTAATACTTTCCTGCTCTTGGAATTTTTGACCATGTGCCTGTAATCAAAATCTTAGTCAAGTGTAAAATTACCATTTTTAGGATCTGGCCGCCATTCAGCCCAGTTGTCGTTTGTGAAGTTTTTCTATTTTTTTTTGGGTTCTATATTCCACTTTTGTGAATTTATCTTTTGCTTCACTACTTGCAAAGAACTTTTGGAGGGCTTTTAATGGTGTGCGTTGACTTTTGTTGTGGTTGATTAAATCATAAAGTCTGGAGAATTTTTTGCGAAATGGTAGCTTTCTTAAGCATGTTCTGTTGTGTACTAAATCGTTGTAATGCATAACATGCATAATATGAATTTAATTTACAAGTGATACCTTTTTAAATTAAAACCAATTGTTAAATTAATTTTTTTGTGAATTTTAGACAAGAATTTCCAGATAAAATAAATTTAGCGTTTCAATTATTAGTTTAAAACAAGGTTGGAGACCGAAACGAATTTCGGTATCGGTATTAAACGTTTTTTTTATTTCGGTTTAGGTACCGGTATCGGTATTTTGATTATATTGGTATCGGTATACCGGTATAGCAACTTTTATCCCTTTCAGACCTGACACTAAACTACTGGGAATTTGCCTATAACTTTTTAATTATATGGTCATTATATCGTATTAAAATAAAATCAATGTTTAGGTCTTACTATTTGCACATCCTTAAAAGAGTTTCAGGACGCGCACAATTGATGCATGTCGTTAAAATTTTTAGCTAAAACGCATTGTATCAAATGACTTTTATTAATTTTAAAAATTAAAATTTATCTTTTTTTTAGCTAAAATAAAATATACTTCACTTTTTGTTAACAAAAAGTACTTTTTAAATTGAAAACACATCTTACTATTGCGCCACATTTTGAGAAAACTGAAATGTGATGCAAGAATTGCGCAATAATTGAACTAACGATAAAGTGAACAGCGGAATAATGTGAGAAAAACATAACGAACAATCAGCGCAATCGATGCATGCCAGGCTATTTGACAATGGACAAATAAAAACGACAATATTGAGACCAAAGCCCACTCGCACAATCGATGCATCACGGTCTGAAAGGGTTTTATTACAATTAAATGAACCAAACCAAAAAATAGAGAATTTCTTTTTTTCAAATAGGCGAATTTCATAACCCAAAGGAAAGTACAATACAAATTAATTTAATAATTAATTGACGAAATAGTACAAAAATTTATTAGCTCAAATTATCTTTACTATTTTTTCTTTTAGTGCAATACCAATGAATTCAAAAAATAATTAAGGAAACAAAAAACCTTAAAAAATTTCTTTACACATTATTATTTTTGTTGAATACTTCATGACAACTTCTACAGCAGCCATTATAACACATACCATTCTCTTTGCATAAGTCCCTATCACCCATTGACCCGTCGTGACCGTCATCACTGTTCACAGTTTTCATTTAAAGTTAAGAAATTATGTTTAATATTCTAACATTCATTTCATATTAACTTAGCTTACCGCGTCCCTTCTTCCTTTCGCCTCTCCTCCCTAACACCGGATATCAAAAATACAGATCAGTGTTCATCTTCTCCTTGGTCCGAACCATGCCAATTTTCATCTTCCGTGGTCATAAAGGCTCTTTTCCTCTTAATACTCCGTCCAAAGTCCAAAAATGTTAATTCTAACTACTTTAAGGTAAGTCCCAACGTCAGTACCATATTGACAATTCTTAGCTTCATTGGCCTTTAGGGAGATTTAAAATTAGATGAGATGTAAAATAACACAATTTTTCCATACCCCTTTTCCTCTCAGTTAAGCCCTCGTAGTCAAAAATTTTTAGATCCGACTACGTCAGGCTATGCTCTACTGCTAGGAATATATGAATGCTACGCAATTTTCACCTTCTTATGTCATTAGGAATATTATTAATATAAAAAAAATTTTAATTTCTATTTATTCAAGCTTATGGTCTATTTTTTATTTAATAAAAAAGTTAATCTTTATTTTTATTTCGAATTTTCGTGACTCCTTTGTGTTACGTCTTCAGGATTGAAAATTTTTTTAAAAAGCAATTACATAAATAACAAATTAACATAAGTTCTTAAAATACAAAAATTGACAACATTTGAAAAAAAATTTTTATGCTAACAAAATATTTAAACATAATCTATTACAGTTTAAAAAATTTATTTAGTTTCCGTTTCTATTTTTATTAACTAAATGTCTATAACTATGGGCTACACTATCTGTATCTATCTTCTAATTTATTCCTAATAAATTTGGAACCTTTATTATTTGAAGCATTTCTAACATAAAACGTCTCTTGTAATTACTCTCTGTGTTTAAAATTGTTACATTCTCAAAATCTGGATAATGATTTAAATTAGCACAGTGGGTTGCTAGTGCTGGTTTTTGTAATGTAATAGTGTGTTTCTATTTCTGATCTGATTTATGTCCAGCAATTCTAGTTTTTAGTGTATTTTTTGTTGTTCCCACATATAACTTATCACATGTCTATTATTATTTCCCCTACAATGTATTCTATAAACTACATTTGACCTATCTAACTTTTGTATGCTATCCTTAGTTCTTGTAAATAATCTGCCTAATGTATTACATGACCTACGCGCCACTTTATAAATATTAGTATTATAGATGTTAGAGTTTTCCAACCGTTCCAACATTTTCGGTATATAAGTCAATGATTTATAAATCTTCGGTTCATTCGAAGAACATTTACTTTTTCCTATTAAATTAGTTATAAGTTTCACCGAAAAACTATTATCTGTTAAGATATTTGTAATCTTTCCCTTATTCTCCCTATGGAATTCTAGTCGAGTCGGAGTTTGAATCGGATTAAAATAATGTTGGCGGTTCGACTAGAAGTTTCCTAATTAAAAAAATATAATAACTTTCCTTCTCATAATGCCATTTTCAAACTGTTCAGTGAGAAGATTTTTTTTAGCAAATTCACATTAACAAAAAACGCGTCAATATTTTGTTACAAAGGAAGGTATAGAACAATGTGGTGGAGCTCTTTTCAAACCGACGAAAACACTGTTGAAAAATTCCAATTTTTCTTAAAATTTTCTATATATGAAACACATGTTAATGTACTTAATAATGTGTACCTACAATATTTTTTAAATATGGGCATTTCCTTCGAATGGTCAACCAGGATGGAAAAATAAAATGTTGATAATCATCGTGTTCAATTGTTTATAATTATAAAAAAACGTCTATGTTTTTATAATGGAATCGTATACAAATGTGATATGCTATGATATCTCAGCTGTTTTACTTGAGTAAATCGGAAAATTTATTATTTTCTTTTTAAGCGTTTGGGCATGACCCCAGGAAATGCCCATATGTAGATAATAGGGTATTCATTCGGTTAACCGCTAATCGGTTAACCGATTAATTACAACCCGATTAGCTGATCGGTTAATTTAAAATTGGCTATTTTCGATTAACGATTAAACGATTTTTTGTAAAATTATAACATATTTTTTCAAGTTTTTAATTAAATATATATAATTTTGTTACGTCGGTTAATCGGTTAATCGACTGAAATTAACCGGCTTAATCCTTAATTGTAAATAGGCAATTTTAAAAAAACCGATCAGTTAATCGGGTAGTAATTAATCGGTTAACCGAATGAATACCCTAATGTATACCTATATTCGTAACTTAAAAAGGTACTTATTATTAAACAAAACATTTGTTTTGTGTAATTTATAAAATTTTAAATAATTTTGAAGCTTTGTATGTGTAAATTTGAATTTGGATTCAGTCAACACTGATCTTATCTCTTTTTATGGTCTTTTCGTTTTCAGAAAAATACTTCTTACGCAGAAATAATTCTCCAAAGTTTTTCACTTATTAAAGCATTAATCAAAAATAAATCAAGCGAATTAAACGTTTAATCAAGTGAACTAAACGTTTAAAAGATACTATTAATTAGTTTACTGGTGCGAATTTTATTATTTTTTTAATTAATATCACACATTTTTTAATATAAGTCAATTTTTATTTTGTTCTGTATATATTTGCAAAAAATACATTTTTTTAGAAAATTCAAAAACACAACACGAGCCCTGACTACTAAGAAAACAACCCTGTTTTAAAACGCAAAACTCTGAATTATTCGAAAACAATGTGGAAATGAAACACTATTTTTTAACACAATGCAAACACAAAAAGTAACATCCAACAACAAATACAAATAAAAAACATTTTAAACAAACAAAAAACAAGCAAACCAGATAAAAAAATTAGAGAAACAAAAAATATGTGGGTGATGATCAGAGTTCGAAAAAAAACTGTACACTAACGCAGTGTACTTGTCTTTCCACACAAACTCTAAATCTTATTTTTTTGTTTGTGCATTTGTACACAAACAAAATATGGTACATAACTATTGTGAGCTGACGAACAGAAACACTTAAATAACTTACCGAACTTATTTTAGAGTCCGTGTTAAGTTCTTTTAAGGTACTTATCTGTACTTTTTAGTGAACACGTAGTTAACTTTTAGCTAACTAACATGATATGTTTTTTTTAGTGTCTGCGTAGTTTATTTATTGAGAAAAGAACCCAAAATATAATTTGAAGTTAAGTTTTATAACAGGAGTGCAGAAATATAAGAAACAAATAGTGCAAAAATATATGAAAAATTTGAAAAAATTCACGTTAAAATTCAAGAAAATTATGTAGTAAAGAGGCCTAATAGAAGGCCTTTTTGCAGACTAAAGATCTCCCAGCCGCATGCTAACTTTATTACCAATTAACAAGGTGTGTCATTTGAGACCAACACCTTGCACTTTTGCATCAATTTTAAGCACTTCTGGAAGGGTTTCTAAAAAGATTTAAGAATAAAGCTTTATCCAAATTTTATTGTTGTGGCAAATAATACGAAGTAAGTCAATTAATAACTAAACTTGCAACACGTTCTAACATAACTACTAATAAAACGATTGCGACAGGCCTTATCTTAGAAAAGAAAAATTTTAATTTGTAAAATGTTTAATAAAAACTTTTCTAAAAGACCTTTTCAAAGAAGGCAGAGTGGAGTAAGTAAAAGTTTACTTACAATTTAATTGTGAACCTTCTTAAAGGCCTAAAAAGTGAATCGCTTGCAATTTTCACTGCTGGGCAGCACGATTAGCCTGTGTGTATTTTTTTTTTTTTTTTTTGTAAAATTATTTCTTGACTGGTGAACCAAAATGTATGTGTTGTTTTTTTTTTGTAGGCAAATATTATTGAAATAAAAAAAAACTAAGAGAACTGTACATATCGTCATCTTAAATGCAGAATATTGTAACATCAAATTTCATAAGTTTACATGAGAAGCAAAAAACCTTGTAAAATGGAAATTATATGAGATATTAGAGTATTAAATATTTAGAATAAAAATGCGAGAACCGATATATTTTTTATAAAAAAATATTATTTTTATTATATTCAACATTTGTGATTTTTCGAATTTATTCTATGATAGTGTATAAAGTAATTCCTGAAAAATTTAAGGAATAGAACTATTACAAAAAAGCTCATAGAATAAATTCGAAAAATAAACAATTTTTAATATAATAAAGTTGCTTATGAAAAGAAATAATTCCCAATATCTATTTATTATTTTTATTGTTATTTATTTAGTTATGTGTGTTGCGTTATTTTAAATTGAATGTGTGTTGCGTTATTTTAAATTTTCTGAAACAAAACGACAAAAATTTAAATATATTGTTAAAAATTACAGGAATAATGGAATATTAAGATACTATAATAGAATATTAAGACAATAATCGTATAATTAATATGTAGCAAGAACTAAATTTTAAATAAGAAGAATGAAAGTTTTTCAATTAAGAGTAGAATTGATAGCAGCCCCCGTATTCAGTGAACGAAAATGTTGTACAAAGAAGCACTTATCCTAAAAAAAAAATACTATTAGTATTTAATAAAGCCGTAAAAGGATTAACAGAAAATATAGCTAAACAATTTATATTCCAGCACTTTATAAAAAATGCTATTATGTATGTGATATAGAAGACAAGTAATTTATTATTTAACACAAAAATCTTTATAATAGTCTTTTTGAGGATATTGATGATGGACGATTTGGAAGAATGCAATACTAACAAAAATAACAGATTATTTTAAATAAACGTGGAAAAGATATTTATATTGTTTTATAAACATTCTATATCAATAATGAAAAATATTCTGGTCCAATAGTAACAGATACATTATAGGAAACTCGTCTGTATTAAAATTTATTAAAAAGTATATATGTATGTACATACGAGTATATTAACTCATAACATTAGAAACGAAACAAATAATGGAAAAATCCTATCATAAAAATAATGGCATCCTGCTGGAAGCAAAAATCTAAGGATCTGCAGATGTTACTATTTATTCTTGGAAATTCTTAGCGTATGGGAGTGCAATGGGTTAAGCTGTGTAATTTCTAACAGTCCAATGAAGAAGAAGCTTATAGTCATACTTAATATATGTTTTCATACATATATATGGATTCGGTTTATATTAATTTTACCGCACGGTTTTCCTGTTTGCTTATGCAACAATTTGCAATTTGATCACTTATTCCACTAACACGTTCAGAGTATGAAACAGAATACCCATTTTTGACGTAAAAAAATTATGTGTTCGTAAAAATATATCAAATACTCTGCTAATTTTTTTTTAATTAAGATTATTCATTATGTAGTTTAAGTAAATTATATACTTAATGATAAGCCATTTTTGATTTTGTTAATAGCTTGGATATTTTTTAAGGTGGAAGTTTAAAATTTTTTTTAAATATTTAACGTAAATCGTAATCAATAATAAAGTCTATTTCAAAATGTTCAACAACATTGCTTTGCATTTTAGCAAACGATATTTATACTGTTGTAAAAAATTCTTTGATGCTTTTAAAAGGGACCGTTTTTTTCTTAAGCAGACATAAAGGCAAAACTCATTCAAAAAAAACTCCAAGTACTCAATACGTGTTGTTGTTGTAATACAGTTTTGGTTTTACCAACCAAAACGGTTGTTCGTTGATAACATTTTTCTTAAGTAGGTAACAAATATTTGAAATTAAAGTAAAAAAGGCTTGTTTTGCTAAAAATTATATGTAAAAGCAAATGTGACAGCAGGTACAATCGAACTTCCCTATAATAAAACTGCATGGGACCATAAAATCACTTCATTTACGTTAAAAAGCAACAATTTTACAACTTTGGTTTTTGTTCAAATGTATTTTACTTGTAGATTTGTAATTTGTAGTTTTGAGAAACAGCGCCCAGGTTTCTATACTTGCTCATGGAGTTTATTTTCAATAAGTTTTGCCTTTATGTCTGCTTAAGAAAAAAACGGTCCCTTTTAAAAGCATCAAAGAATTTTTTACAACAGTATAAATATCGTTTGCTAAAATGCAAAGCAATGTTGTTGAACATTTTGAAATAGACTTTATTATTGATTACGATTTACGTTAAATATTTAAAAAAAATTTTAAACTTCCACCTTAAAAAATATCCAAGCTATTAACAAAATCAAAAATGGCTTATCATTAAGTATATAATTTACTTAAACTACATAATGAATAATCTTAATTAAAAAAAAATTAGCAGAGTATTTGATATATTTTTACGAACACATAATTTTTTTACGTCAAAAATGGGTATTCTGTTTCATACTCTGAACGTGTTAGTGGAATAAGTGATCAAATTGCAAATTGTTGCATAAGCAAACAGGAAAACCGTGCGGTAAAATTAATATAAACCGAATCCATATATATGTATGAAAACATATATTAAGTATGACTATAAGCTTCTTCTTCATTGGACTGTTAGAAATTACACAGCTTAACCCATTGCACTCCCATACGCTAAGAATTTCCAAGAATAAATAGTAACATCTGCAGATCCTTAGATTTTTGCTTCCAGCAGGATGCCATTATTTTTATGATAGGATTTTTCCATTATTTGTTTCGTTTCTAATGTTATGAGTTAATATACTCGTATGTACATACATATATACTTTTTAATAAATTTTAATACAGACGAGTTTCCTATAATGTATCTGTTACTATTGGACCAGAATATTTTTCATTATTGATATAGAATGTTTATAAAACAATATAAATATCTTTTCCACGTTTATTTAAAATAATCTGTTATTTTTGTTAGTATTGCATTCTTCCAAATCGTCCATCATCAATATCCTCAAAAAGACTATTATAAAGATTTTTGTGTTAAATAATAAATTACTTGTCTTCTATATCACATACATAATAGCATTTTTTATAAAGTGCTGGAATATAAATTGTTTAGCTATATTTTCTGTTAATCCTTTTACGGCTTTATTAAATACTAATAGTATTTTTTTTTTAGGATAAGTGCTTCTTTGTACAACATTTTCGTTCACTGAATACGGGGGCTGCTATCAATTCTACTCTTAATTGAAAAACTTTCATTCTTCTTATTTAAAATTTAGTTCTTGCTACATATTAATTATACGATTATTGTCTTAATATTCTATTATAGTATCTTAATATTCCATTATTCCTGTAATTTTTAACAATATATTTAAATTTTTGTCGTTTTGTTTCAGAAAATTTAAAATAACGCAACACACATTCAATTTAAAATAACGCAACACACATAACTAAATAAATAACAATAAAAATAATAAATAGATATTGGGAATTATTTCTTTTCATAAGCAACTTTATTATATTAAAAATTGTTTATTTTTCGAATTTATTCTATGAGCTTTTTTGTAATAGTTCTATTCCTTAAATTTTTCAGGAATTACTTTATACACTATCATAGAATAAATTCGAAAAATCACAAATGTTGAATATAATAAAAATAATATTTTTTTATAAAAAATATATCGGTTCTCGCATTTTTATTCTAAATATTTAATACTCTAATATCTCATATAATTTCCATTTTACAAGGTTTTTTGCTTCTCATGTAAACTTATGAAATTTGATGTTACAATATTCTGCATTTAAGATGACGATATGTACAGTTCTCTTAGTTTTTTTTTATTTCAATAATATTTGCCTACAAAAAAAAAACAACACATACATTTTGGTTCACCAGTCAAGAAATAATTTTACAAAAAAAAAAAAAAAAAATACACACAGGCTAATCGTGCTGCCCAGCAGTGAAAATTGCAAGCGATTCACTTTTTAGGCCTTTAAGAAGGTTCACAATTAAATTGTAAGTAAACTTTTACTTACTCCACTCTGCCTTCTTTGAAAAGGTCTTTTAGAAAAGTTTTTATTAAATATTTTACAAATTAAAATTTTTCTTTTCTAAGATAAGGCCTGTCGCAATCGTTTTATTAGTAGTTATGTTAGAACGTGTTGCAAGTTTAGTTATTAATTGACTTACTTCGTATTATTTGCCACAACAATAAAATTTGGATAAAGCTTTATTCTTAAATCTTTTTAGAAACCCTTCCAGAAGTGCTTAAAATTGATGCAAAAGTGCAAGGTGTTGGTCTCAAATGACACACCTTGTTAATTGGTAATAAAGTTAGCATGCGGCTGGGAGATCTTTAGTCTGCAAAAAGGCCTTCTATTAGGCCTCTTTACTACATAATTTTCTTGAATTTTAACGTGAATTTTTTCAAATTTTTCATATATTTTTGCACTATTTGTTTCTTATATTTCTGCACTCCTGTTATAAAACTTAACTTCAATTTATATTTTGGGTTCTTTTCTCAATAAATAAACTACGCAGACACTAAAAAAAACATATCATGTTAGCTAAAAGTTAACTACGTGTTCACTAAAAAGTACAGATAAGTACCTTAAAAGAACTTAACACGGACTCTAAAATAAGTTCGGTAAGTTATCTAAGTGTTTCTGTTCGTCAGCTCACACTAGTTATGTACCATATTTTGTTTGTGTACAAGTGCACAAACAAAAATTAAAAAAACTGTGTGGTACCTTAACTTGCTGTACTTTACAGTTTATTTTCGAACTCTGGTGATGATGAAATTTAATAAGGAAATTAGCAGCAGGAGCAATAAATTGAAATACTTGTTTTTAGATTTAGTTTAGAAGTTATTAATCGTTTTTATTAAATGTTAATTAAGTTTCATTATAGGTAGATAATTGTTGTATTATTATTTGATAATTGAACTATTGTGTTCCGTATTATTTTTTTACATTTTTAAAATTATTTAATGGGAAATTTAATTCTACCGGCTTTGGTTGAGATTTTTTAAACTAAAAACAATGTTAAATAAATTTCCCAAATAAAATATTTGAATTTTTCTCTTTAAAATATTGGCTGCTGCTGGATACCTGTGCTAATTTGTTTTTGTGTTAAATGATTGATGATGGGTCTTTTTGTTTATTATACAGGGCTGGAAACGCGTTATTAATATATGTTTCAACAAATCTTAATGAGGAAAAAGGATTTATTCTACAGTTATACAGCCTTTTCATTTAAAGAAGTCTTGCTATGATTTCCATTTGCGCGGCCTGACATTGGAGCTTTTCTTTTCTAAGTCCAAAGATTGTAATTTATACTTTAAAGATTTTTTTGTGTTTCACACGTATCTTTTTGTCTAAAACCGCTATTTTCTTTCTTCATTAAAATAACTAGAGATTTAGAAGGATATATGCGAGAAAAAAAATTCAAGGAAAATATGCAGCGATTTTCTCTTTAACTTTTCACCCATTTAGATGGGACAATTTAAAAATATGTAAGTATATTTTTTTTAATGATAAAAACTAGCTGCCTGTTTTTCAAAATAGAATAACAATTTTCGGTTGGGAAAATATATAGAAGCAACAAAAGAAAAAACTCAAATATGCTTTTGTTTTCAATATAAATTTCTAAACGAAAATTTTTATTT
Organism: Pollenia amentaria; assembly: GCA_943735925.1. Taxonomy (NCBI): domain Eukaryota; kingdom Metazoa; phylum Arthropoda; class Insecta; order Diptera; family Polleniidae; genus Pollenia; species Pollenia amentaria. Next base: position 18,416,733 of record OX031010.1, on the reverse strand, counting down.
CAGTTTAAAAAAACAGACAGTAATAATACAATAATTGAGTGTGTTCTTTTCGAAAAACTAATAAGTCAATTCACAAAGTGTTCTAAAGTTCTGTTTATTAAAGTATTATTTTAGACAAAATAGCACTGTTGTGGTTATAGGATAAATTAGGGTTAACTTCAAAGCTTAATGACAAAAAATCATAAACCTATATTTTTTTACATAACGGTAATAAATGAATAATTAAATTAAATTAAAGAAAATAATTACTTATAATTTTAAACTAAAAACCAGCTGAAAAATTAGTACAATGAAAATACATGTCGCACTTGTACAACAATACAAGTACATATAAATCCAACATTTTCATTTCCCATCCCTGTTATTTAAACACTCATTATACTTGTTTGGAACAAATGCAGGTTGTATACCTGTTAGGGAAATTTCTCTTTCTATTGCTTTACATCTCTTATTTACATTGCCATTGTTATTTAGTAGACGTTTAGTAGAACTCTAGTAGATGGAGCTACTCTCTTATAGTTGGTATGCGCAATTGGAAATGAAACACTTTAATTAAAATTCTCATTTTTGTATGTGCGTGAGTTTGTTGTAAAGAAATGGGGAGCAAATTTCCCATTGGAGTTTTGCAATTCGAAAAAAGCCAGTCGAGTGTTTGATGTCGTCGCGGTTGGTACGATTTAAAAAGAATAGCGGTTAAACGATATACATAAGTATTTTTGCTGAGTGTGTGTTTTTTTATTTTTGTAAAACCAAAAAAAAAGAGAAAAAAGCAAAACAAATTGTTAGTGGTTTATAAATTTGTTTTTGTTATAATAAATTCTTAATCAATTTAACGGTATCTTTAATATAAGAAGAAAAATTAATTAAAATTTTAGTAATTTATAGAAAATTTTCAAGAAGAATTTATAAAAATTCCCTATATTATTGGTTTAAAGTAAGAAGAAGCAAAAAAGAAATATTTGCAGATTTGGGAGCAGAAAAAGTGTTCTTGTTAACAGAAATTTACAACAACAATCACAGAAAAAAATTGGAATACAAATATAAAAGAAAATAAATCTTTGATTATTTAAAAAAAAAGTGCAAAAACCGGTTCCTAAGCAAGTATCCACACTTGAGTTTCAAACGTAAGAAAATAACAACAAAAACAAAAAAATTTATAAAAATCATTGAATACTGATAAAACAACTAGAAAAAAATATACAGGGTTTTTTGAGTGTGTTATGTTGGACTTATATGGTCATTTGTGCGACTTGGCTGCTTAGCTGGCTTACATTGGCCCACAAGCCAAACTGGACAAAATCTTAATGTAACAACACAACAATAACAGCCAAGCCATTTAACTTTGGATGCTGGTGTTTAGACCGACAGACGAACAAACAGTCAGTGTGTGTGCCAAGAAATTAAAGTACAACAAGCTTTATGACGAAAAAAATCGACAAAAAAAAACAAACAAAAACTTACTCCAAATACGAATAACAAACTAAAGAAGAATGAAAAATTAAGAAAAAAATCTTTAACAAAACTAACCAAAAAAAGAAAATAAGAAAAATAGTTCTAAAAAAAGATTTTTAAAATTTTTTGTTTATAAAATTAAGAAATAATTTGTTTAAATAATTTAAAAAGGTTTTCTGGGAAAAATCTCCACCCAAAAAAATTAAATGAAAAAAAAAAATCGAAAATATTTCAATAACTAAATTTTTTTTTATAAAAAGAGTGAAAATTAGTTGTAATAAGCTTCTTTAAATAACGCGCCTGAGCTCTAAAGGCCATGTCAGATAAAACTTTTGCTTCGCGTTGCTTTACCGATTCGCTTTGACATCTAAGATAAAATATACGTACTTATACGAAACATGTCACATAAAGTACTTTCAAAGCGGAGCGAAGCAAAAAGTTAGCCAACTCTCATCTTTTTGCGCGCTTTGACAATTGGCTAGTATAATTTTCTTTTTTTTTAATTTTTTTTTGCCAAATTCAATTCCCAAATTCCGTCCAATTAAATTTTTAACTTTTATTTTTGTAACAAATAATTAAATTTACAAATTACCAACCGCTTTTATAAGTAAACAAACAATGCGTGAGTGTTCTCAAAGTTTTCATTGTGGCATACACCTTTTGCTTTGCGTTTTTCTGCCGAAGGTAGAAACGTCACGCAAAGCGACAAAGTTGTATCTGACACGGCCTTAACTCTTATTAAAGCTCATGCTCTTTTACAGTTTAAAAAATCCTTAAAATCGTGTGTTACAAAAACTCCCACCCCCACTGAAAAAGAAAGGAAATTAAGGCTCTCTCTGCCTCTCTCAATAAAAAAAAGAAAACCATTTAAAAAAAATTCGAAAACAGCAACTAAAAACGTAAACAAAAACAAATATTTTTCCCGTTTTACCACCCCCTCCACAACCAACACGACGAAGTAAACTATTTGGATACTCCACAACACAAGGAAACAACTCTCCTTTTTCAAAAAAGGAAAAAGCTCACATATACTCACCCATTATCGTTGTTTACCCTGCTTTGCTCTCTAAATAAAGTTTGTGTGAGTGTACAGGAGTTTGTTTGCTTCAAATGTGCAGAGTTAAATTTATCATTATTCCGGTATTTTATACTGCAAAAAAACTTTTATCGTCGTCGTCTTGTTCTTCATCGTTGCCGTCGTCGTCGTTTAGACGCATGTAGAATATAGAAAAAAGGTCAGTATCCTGGTTATTATTTTTTTTTATTTCCTTTTTTTCCTTCTTTAAAGCTGTTTTTCTTTTGTTTTTCTTGTTTTTCACATCTTTGTGTTTTCGATTTAGGTTCTTTATGGTTGTTTAATGTTTTTTCTTATTTTCTTTTAAGGCTGCTACTGCTTCTGATATTTCTTAGTTTTTTTTCCAGATCTCTTTTAGTTTCGATTAGCTTTTTAGTGTTTTCTACACTAAAAGGAATTAAATACATTATTACGATAAGAAAAAAATGTGCAGGAGAACGAACATTCAGAATGTTTTATTTTTTAAAATTTAAAAGTTTGGTAATAATTTAAAGGATTTTTTCTAATTTATAAAAATATTTGTTGGAAAATGGCGATTTTCGTAAAACTTTGGGTAAATTGAAATTTGAAGAAAATTTTAAGTTTCTAGTTTTTAAACTTGCGAACTAAAGGAAATTTTTTTTTCTAAATTTGAAGGTATTTTATATAAATTTTTTTTTACAAGTTTGTTATTTAAAAATAAATTACCTGCTCTTCTTAGGCACATAGAAAGATATAGAAGAAAACTTTTACAGGAATAATTTCAAAAATATACAAATAAATTTGCAAGCTCAACAAAAAAATGCAGGCTTAATTTTTTTTTTAATTTTCCAATTAGACAACATATTTTAAAATTTTAAGGTTATATGGTATTTTGAACAAATTTTTTAAGATAATGTCTTTTAAAAATGAAATTTAAAGCAAACGTTTATACAATTTTAAATTAAATGATTTAATAAATTAAAGAAAACTTTATTAAACGTATATTTTCAAAATTTTTGTTAAAATTTATAAATATAGAAAAAGTTTTTAAGTTAAAATGTTAAAATGTGCAGTTTAAAGAGAAGAAGTTAGAGTCCACCGACAGTTCGAGTGTGCTCTATATGATATCTATATATTATTTTACCTAATCTTTATAAAAACGAACGTCAGTATTAAAATTATTTGCGGTTTAGACTTATATCAAATTATTGACCGGCAATCAGAAAGTTTTATGCTTTTCTTTTAAGAAATTTGAACTAACTTGAGTAAAATGTCATGATTCGTAACAGTTTTAGCCGAACTAAAATTTATATTGGACCCATGGTATATTATGGACTAATCATAATTCTGTAGAGTGATGTCTGGTATTAAAAAACATAGGTTATGTTAGGTTAAGGTTGAAAGGAAGGCACAGCATCAAAGATGCAACCTCATATCTGTACGATATACACCATGGCCCCTACCGGGCCTGTTCTACGCTCCTTAAGTAGAAACATGGGGATTTAGGTGAATAGTACTACCACCACATATAGGGATCATGAATTAGAATAAATTTCAATAAAGTAGTGAAATTTGTTTTCAGTATTTAATTAATTTCCCAGAGTGGGCTTAATATGGGTCCGTTGATACTTTGAAATATTAAATTTTATTACGATAAGATTATTTATACTTTATCGGGTCTTAGATGTATAATAAAAAAGTTTAACAGGGACTGACAAACTAAAGCTATGTTCACACCTATTAAATATTTGACGTCCTACACGTAAACCCTAGTCTTATTGAAAAATTATTTGCTTTTGCAAAACGTTTCGCTAGATCAAATATCATTTAACAGTTTCTAAATTTCATTATACAATTGTCTTCTTACAAATAAAGATAAGGAAGTCAATAAAAATTGTTAAAAATGAAGCCAAAGTTTTATCAAGCTGCTGGTCATGCTTTTTTCGGATTTTTTTCGTCAAATTTTTGTTAGGTCTGAACATACCTTAAGTGTTACCCATGCACCACTAGTGGTGGTAAAGGGTATAAAAAAATTGTAATAATGCACAATTTTTAGAAAACTTTGTTAAAAACTTAAAATTTAAAGTTTTTATATATTTTATATACTTTTTAAAAAAAATGTAGAAAACTTTTTTAACAAAATTACAGTTAATAGATTAAAAATTTTGTGAATATTTATAATTAATGTTAAATATAATTACTTAAATATGTACTTGTTAATGAATTAAAAAAAATTGTTTTTTTTTATTAAAAAAAATTTAAGGAATAGAGCTATTACAAAAAAAAGCTTTATAAAATACATAACTGAAATTTAACTTATAGAATAAATTCGAAAAATGAAAAATGTTGAATATAATAAAATTGCTTATGAAAAAGAAATAATTCCCAATATCTATTTGTTAAAATAGTTGAGTTAAATACATTTAATTTATAAAGTATCACTATCCAGTGTGACACAAAGAATACTGACGCAGGCCGTAGCGGGCCAGAAAATGCATTACATTCTGCTGGTGTCTAATAATTGTAAATTTTTCTGTACATAAATATACTTCATTGCTATCCAACGGAAAGCTAATGTAAAATGTAACAAGAAAATACAATATAATAGTCTGGTAGTGTATAAAGTCATTTCTAAAAAAATTTAAGGAATAGAGCTATTACAAAAAAAAGCTTTATAAAATACATAACTGAAATTTAACTCATAGAATAAATTCGAAAAATTAAAAATGTTGAATATAATAAAATTGCTTATGAAAAAGAAATAATTCCCAATATAATATTTATTAATTTTAATAAATTTGAAAAAAAAATTTTGTTACATAAAATATTTTTAAATAAATTTTTTTGAATTAAAAAAAATTTAAATATTTTTAATTTTTACTTAATTTTGAAAAGAATTGCTATTTATAATTAATTTTGGAAAATTCTGCAAGGTTTTTTTGTGTGATAGTTATATATTTTTTTTTAAATTCTGCAATTTAATAAATTTTCCAAAAAGAAATTGCAATTTATAGGAAATTGTAAACATTTTTAAAAGATTGTCGAAAAAAGATGGAAATCTACACCAAAAATAATAAATAAAATAAAATTTAAAATATTTATTAATAATTAGTATTGTGGTTATTTTATTGAACTGTTAATGGTTTTTAATCCAAATTTAGATATTTTTAATTAGGCTTAAGTTCATTGAATTTAATTTTCATTAAATTATTTTTATGAAGACAGGAATTTTACAACATAAAATTAATTAAAATTTTTATTGATAATTTTTCATTCTTGACTGCGCTGAGATTTGAACCCAGGCGTTCACGGTCAGGTTGCCCAGACTAGTTTCGATTGTAACCACACAATCTCTTAAGTGGGGTTTGCCGTCTTACTCACTCGGCTATTGCAGCCGGATGACTTCAATAGTCAAACATCAATCTTTAAACCAAATGGTATTTCACCTTGGTAGATCCAAATTTGCTTTTGAATGAATGATTATCTATTTTAATTGATTTACATGTTCTTCCTAACTTCTGTTTTTTCGTACTTTTTGTCAAGAATTGTTCTTGAAGTCCAAAGTACATTTTTGTTTTTGATGTTTTTGTGTTTCTTTTTTCTTGTTGACCTTTTTCAGCACAACTTGAAGGACAAATGTAAACATAGCTCGTGCCTTAGCTGTTAACAATAATTAGTATTGTGGTTATTTTATTGAACTGTTAATGGTTTTTAATCCAAATTTAGATATTTTTAATTAGGCTTAAGTTCATTGAATTTAATTTTCATTAAATTACTTTTATGAAGACAGGAATTTTACAACATGAAATTAATTAAAATTTTTATTGTAAATTTTTCATTCTTGACTGCACTGAGATTTGAACCCAGGCGTTCACGGTCAGGTTGCCCAGACTAGTTTCTATTGTAACCACACAATCTCTTCAGTAGGGTTTGCCGTCTTACTCACTCGGCTATTGCTGCCGGATGACGTCAATAGTCAAACATCAATCTTTAAACCAAATGGTATTTCACCTTGGTAGATCGAAATTTGCTTTTGAATGAATGATTATCTATTTTAATTGATTTACATGTTCTTCCTAACTTCTGTTTTTTCGTACTTTTTGTCAAGAATTGATTGTATTCACAATTTATCCATAAAAAAACATATTTTAATGTATATTTTTTTTTTTTTTTTGTTTTTTTTATGGAAATCGCAATTTTTAGCAATTCGGCAAATTGTGAACACAATCAAAAGTTGTGCACCGATTGCAATGAAATAAAGCTCATTTTATTCGAAATATGTTGAACTAAATGCTTTTAGACCCAAACTGTGATTTTTGTTGCACATTTATTTTTTATGAATTTTTAAAGAACAAAAAAATTTTTTTTTTCTTAAATTTTTATTTGTTTTTTTAAAAACTTCAACAATATCTCTGAAATTACTGGCCAAATTTAAAACAATGTTAGTACGTCTTAAAGATAATATTGTTAGCGAATTTCGGTTTTTTTTTCTTAAGGGAATATGATGCACCATTTTCATGTTATTTCAATATATGTGCTGAAAGTACCTTAATTTTGGACATAACGGTATATCTCTAAAACTGAAGCTGATAGAGAAAAATGAAGGTTAGATTTGGAATCAGCGACCTCAAATTAGTAAAAAAATTACGCAAAGTTCCAGGCCGCAAAATGGCTGTTCCGCAGTGTTATCAATAAAAATTTTAATTAATTTCATGTTGTAAAATTCCTGGCTTCATAAAAATAATTTAATGAAAATTAAATTCAATGAACTTAAGCCTAATTAAAAATATCTAAATATTTATTAATTTTAATAAATTTGAAAAAAAAAATTTTTTTACTTAAAAATTTTTAAATAAAATTTTTTTAACTAAAAAAAACTTGAAAAATTTTGAATTTTTACTTAATTCTGAAAAGAATTTCTCTTTATAATTAATTTTGGAAAATTCTGCAAGGTTTTTTTGTGTAATAGTTATATGTTTTTTTTTTTAAATTCTGCAATTTAATAAATTTTACAAAAAGAAATTGAAATTTATAGGAAATTGTAAAATTTTTAAAAAGATTTTCGAAAAAAGATGCAAATAAGAGGAAATTGGGAAAATAAGGAAATATATGAAATTTAACAGAAAATTAATGTATGTTATTTTATTCTACATGAAAAAACTATTTCTAAAATTTCTAATTCATGAAACATTTTATAGGATCTGCAATTTAAATTAAAAAATATATATTTGGCAAAAATGTTTAATTTAAAAAATTCTTCGCTGAATATGTATTTAATTATGCAATTTTAAGAAATTTTTCCAATTTATAAAATACTTACAATTTAAAAGAAATAATGTAGAATTTGTTATGAAATGAATCAAATTGTATCCATTACTTAGTTCCATATCTCATTTTAACTTAGTTGCACTTGTAACAGAAACAAATTTGCTTAAAAAAAAAACAAAAAAAAAAATTCAAAGCTGATATCAAATTATTATTTGTTTTAATTCAATGAGTTCATTTAATTGGAATGTTTAAACAACGATGACTGTCGTTATAAGTTCTATGTAGTGAATCGAAAAAATTGTTTGTTTTTAATGCCAGTAAAATAATTCCTAAGTTTAATCGTCAGTAAAAAAATTCCTAAGTTTTATCTTAAGTTTTATAACATTCAGCTAAAAAAAATTGCATTTATATTGCGAAATACTTGTTCGATTACTTTTTTTCTAGATATAGGGTGTTGGTTGGTTGATCAACAAAATTAATCCTTTAGTTCATGATATTTCTGTGTCAATGCTTATGAGTTTGGTTGCAATCTGATTTTACTTTTGCGATAGATATTCGTCTAAATTAAAGATTCCTGAAGGCTTTCGCTATGTGGCACGTGTCTGCATCCTTCATAGAGCACATGTCAAACAATAATGTTCGTATTTCTTAATAAAATCCAAATAAATTATCTTGTCATCAATTTGTATTCTACTTAACTCATTTCGGGGTTTGTCGAATATTTTACGTTCTCTTGACGTAAGGGCATTGATGAAATATTCACCCGTATCGTAATTGGCATATAAATGTCAATAAATACGGCACTGTTTACAAATCTATTACAAAAAAAGGTTATCGTGGTTGCCGTATTTTTTGAAAAACTGTCGGATGACTGACCGAATCATCTGTTTTGAAAACTGCACAACAAACATTGCAGAGTTGACTCTCTTTACTAATAATGCGCTCGTTAAACATGAACTTATTGACTGATTGCTTGGTAGTCCCAAATTTGGGCATTAGACGCTGAAAGAGGTAGATAGGGTACTTTTATAAACTTACGTACTGTCATATAAGCGACCAGATGTGCTCAAATTTTTCGTTAGTACCTTTTTTTCACAGTGCTCTTAACACATGGTAAAATGAATGCCTCTACTAAAGCCTTTGTGTGTGGACACTTAATCACATTTGATAATATTAGAGCAGAATAGTTTGGATAAATGACAGATAATGTCTTGGGAGCGATTTTCCTGGGTTCCAAATATAACTCAATTTAGACACGAACAATTTGTGATCTGGAAATTTTAAACACTAGGCAAACGTGAGATATTCACCCTTATCGTGGTTGGCGAATGTAAAATACGGTTGCGACGGCTTGTAATAGATTAAAGGTTTAAAGATTAAAAATTAAAAAATAAGTTAACGTTCTCTTTGAGCTATTAGCAAACAGTCGCAGGCGTCATGACGATTTGGCATGCCTCACTAAAAAAAGAAAAACTCTTCTGACAGGAGCTACCACATAATCATGGCAGCTACCATAGATAAATAATAATAGGTATGGCCGCTACAGAATGCCAGCTAACCAAACCCTTGTAGGAAAATCCATAATTTGACAGTTCTGTTTTACCAAAGTACATATACATATCTTTGAATTAAATCCCCAAAAACTTTTTGTTTCAGTTTAAACACATTATCCCTCCCTTTGCCACATTAAAAAGGGCAAACTTCCACCAGCTCCCTCAAAAACTTAACAAACCATAAAGCTTGAGTATATAATTGACACTAACCAGGACTAATAATTTATATTGCCCCATCCAAGCAAATTCTAAGAATTAATGCTTTAAGCTAAAAATAAATAAAATAAAAACAAAGCAAAACAAAAAATAGGAAATGAATAAAATTTAAGAACTTAGAATGTATAACAAAAAAAAAAAAATAAAAAAAAAAAGAATCCAAACTAAAACATTTGAGCTAAGGAAAGGAAATAAACTTGTTAGACATTTTATACATCTAACGCACAAATACTAAAACAAACAAAAACAATATTTATGAGCACAATAAAATCGATTTAAAACACATGATTTGACAGTTAAAAGATAAAGCAGAGAGTTAAATGATACAACACAAAGACAGCATCTACAAAATCAACATAAAATCCCCCAAAAGCTGACAGTTAAGATGTCTACACCAAGATAAACGGCTTTTTTTACCCAAGTATAGGCACTCAAGTAAAGAGTTCCGGAGAAAATGAAGCTGAAAGGAGGGAGGCAGGCAAAAAACAAATACACAACTTAAAAAAAGAGGGTGGATTATAAAAATAAACATTTAAGTTAAAAAAAGTAACACTAACTCCAAAATTTTTGTTTTGGACGTTCATTGTGCTTCTTTTTCACAAAAAAAGGATAGAAGAGAATTTTGGCTATAAACAGATGTAAAAACAGCTCAAATAGCAGGAAAAGGGATATTGAATCTAAAGTAATAGAATAGACAACAAAGAAAATTATAAAAAAAATCTCAGACACTCCAAATCAAATTATGAGCTGGATAACAGTACAAAAAAAAAGGATTTTTTTTAAACCCATAAAGGAGTCTAAGGATTTAAAAATTATAGCGAAATTATTTTCTTTTAAAACTGTTTGTCCCATTTTTTGAGAATAAATTTGTTTAAGAATATTCAATTTTCAATAATTTTGCAGCAGATGCCTAAATTTATTTTGGCAAACTGCGGAAATGGAAACGATTATTTATTCGTTTATTTCAAAATGTATAAATCTACCATCAATTTGATTGAAGGTCTTTCTTGAAAAAAGATCTGTAAAATATTTCTTCTGCAAACTTATTACTTTTCCCATGAAAATATCGTGCAATCAAATTTAAAAGCACTCACCATTTCTTGAGACTTGTTGGTATTCGGGTTAAGGCATTTCAGTTGGCGTTGCACTCACAGAGATTATAGTAAGTTTTTTCTGGGACTTAAAAATTGTTTCTGACCAGAATATAATCTACTCACGAAAACCAATAGCCTCCGAAACTCTGAAGGTCCTGGACTGGAAAAGAACCCGTCCATAGCTATGGCTTCTTTAAAACAATACAATGTCTTTGCACGATAAAGCAAATCCGCGATGTCTTATTTTCAGGGATTCAGCTAAATGTAACTTATTCCGGAAATGGGCCATTTACACGATTTTCGCAAAATATATTTTTTCCTTCCAACACTTAAATTAAAATCCCAATTGTGCGTTAATCGGAAATCCCTTGTTGATAATTTCACAAGGTTCACAAGAGCTCAGCACTTTTGTGGCTTGTCTGTTTACGTCTGGAGGCTGCACGTTCCTGTTGGCGTTGAATGTTCAGAGTATATGGTGTAGTTTGTCTGGGGTAAAAAGCAGTGGCTTTACAGAGTCTATTGGAGATCAAATGAAAACCAGTATCCATCAGGACTTAATAGGAACTTCAAATAAAGCAGTGCCTCATTAGCTTCTTAGCCCTACAAATAGGGGTTTTACCTACGTATAACATCACTGATTGTAAGTATTTTGAATGGCAAGCAGAAACAATTACATATTCTAAATGTAAAAAAACAAATAAAGACAAATTATATTTTTTATCAAAAAACAACAACAACAAAAAAGACTAAAATCCCATCGAAAAATTTTTAAACAAATTTAATAACTAATAAACATCTATTTTAAATAGCAAAACAATTGTAGAAAAAGAGGTTGGCGTAGACTGAAGCCAAGTTCTAATTAAGTTAGTTTAATTGAGTATGTGTGAACACAAATGTTAATTGCTCAATTCAAATTAAATTATTTCAATTAAAAATTACTGTCTGAACAAAGAATAATGGTTTATTGTAAAAAAGTGAAAAATGGGAGGGTGATTTACAACTGTCTTGTCTGCGGCGGCAAAATCATAAATTAGGAAGTTGAAATAAAATCTTGTAGGATATTAAGAGTTTTCACACTCTCAAACAATCCGAATAAAAATTCTTTATACCTTTGGTTAATATTTTGTTGAAATTGCCGACGAAAACCTTTATTGAGTAGACCTTGGAGTTTTCCAAAATTTTGAGGACAAAAAACTAAAGAACGTCTACACTACTGACTTATTGTTAAGCCTTGATTCCATTTGAATAACTTTTTTTTTAAATTTTGAAAATATTATTGCTTTTGAACTGGTAGCACTGTCAAGCTTAACAAGTTTCTTAGACTTTTGTAGAAACTCGAAAATACTTTTAGGAATTCTTGTGTATTTGCATATTTGTTTTCCGAATGTAAACGACCATAAAATTACATATACAGCCCAATTATGAATAAAAATTCCCTGGGAGTTTTTTCCCTCTTCCCATTTTTACAAATGAATCTACTTGGGAAACATGTGAGAAGTGAGAAAACACCCAGGGAATTTTTATTCACAATTGGGCTGATAATTTTTTTTTTTATTTTAAAATAATTTCATATACATTAGTGTGGGTCACTGATGTATGAGAAAAAATAAAACTTCTCGAATCATGGCCTAATAGCAATATTTTGTTGTCTTACGTTAAAACAAATACAAAATGCTAAAGAAAAGTCACATCTTGAGCCCGCGCCGGAGCTCCTAAGAATTACGTATTTTAAAAAAAGTCATTTTTTAAATTTTACTATTTTATATACTATAAACTATTTATTGTTAATTAAAGCTGCACACATTTTTAATTACACATAAAAAAAAATAAAACTTTGGTTCCTATACAACATAAAACAATAGAAACACGAAATTTTATTTGTTATTTTTTGGTCGCAAAAGCTTGTATACTGTCAAATCTGGGTATTTCAAAAAATTAGATTGTCACTTCTTGACATTCAACTGCCGCATTTATTTCTTTAGTAGTGATGTTCCGAAGAATTGGTGTATCGATAAACTTTTGATTCCAATTTATAACTTCAAAGTAGTTACTTGCGTCAAAATTGATAGAAGGAGCCTCAAAGACGCGAGTTTGCTTTCGGGTATGAGATGAGCTTAGTGCTTCGTGAACACGTCTGGCTGCCAGTTCTCTAACTCTTTCACCCAACAACATCGACAGAAGAAAGTTTTTCGCTGTTTTCTAATAAGTTGCCAATAGGACCAACAAGCGAATATGGTCCATTGGTAACACCAAATAGCTTGTTAAATAGATGTTTTAATGGCAATTCGTTCAAACGTAACGCTAAAGTCTTTTTTCCAATACTCTTATTACTCCATTAAATTTCCCAGTGTTAGTGACTGTACTATCACAACCAATTGCCATCAAATTTTCTTTTTACATTTCAATATTTTTAGATGTACTTCGATCTGGTGTTGCATAGCCAACATAAACTGAATATGGCTCCTTAACCGATACATGTTCCTCAATCAGTATTTGTCTATATTTCTTAGCTCCCTTTTAAATAATATCAAGCGTCTTATCTTTTCGGCCGTCAAAGTATAAAGCTAGTAGGTCTAGCTGCTTCTGGTCTTGAATACATTCATTACGTACTTTTTTTCTTTCCCGTCTTATTTTTGATTTATCAATTGGTTCACTACTAGGAGAGATATCTTGCAATAAAGACGAACCAATAGCAGCCGCTGTGCTATCGGAAACACTGTAACGGTTACAAGTTTTTGACAATATAGGCAAACTAAAATTTTTTTCTTTCTGCCTTTGACGTGGAAAGTAAATTAAAAGAGCCGGCACAAGAAGCACTGGAATTTCTTACAGATAACTCCTGCTGTTTTAAGTTAATTTTGTCTCGACTTTTATTTACGTTTTTTTTTCTGTATTTGCTGCTTGGGTTGCTCTTTTTTGCAATTTAAATGGACGATCTCAAACTACTCCTCCAATACGCATCTTCTCGCCCTCGCATCTCACTCAAAAACTGCTGTTCTTCTTTGGGTACCTAATATTGCCTTGGACATCAAAAAAAGCTCAATTTGTTTACATCTACAGGAACAAATATGAAACAAAACTCTGCTACGTCGGAGAAAATTTTCTTTCTAATAAACGGACATTTTTTTCAACGACTTTATGAGATTTTTGCAATTTATATGATAACCGTTTATTACTTGTATGACTATTGCATTTGACACTGTAGGAAGAGACGATTTTCTCCTAACGCATTCTATCATTTGAGCTACAAGTTTTGCAATATCTTAAAACGATGGTTGCTCCCTATTACAATCATAGTATTTCGTAACATATTCGTAAGTTGGTAAAACATTATCATTAATATCTTCTACATTTTCGAATTTCGTGCAAAAATAATCTTGGCTTCTGGCTTCCGTTATTATGGAAACCAGTTCAAATGAAAAAATAAACACACAACTTCACTGTCCGCGTAGTAAACCCAAACTGATCTTTTTACTGTGCAATATTTTATATGTATTCTATCAAAAATATTTCCTGGAAGAATATATACTTTTCAATGAAGGAGTTGTTTGTGTCTGAATCCTCGATAACTTAAGAATCGTTAGGATACAATTATATGCTTTTTTGCAATACAATGCTATTGCTGTTATATAAAAAATTTAACAAAATTAAGATCAAAGCGCGGGCTCTTACACTAAAAATAAATTAATAATATTTTACAGGGGTCTAATGCAGGCAAATATAAATTTACGCTATTAGAAGTCGTTACGAGAAAAAATTTTTTTTTGACCCACCCTATTATACAAACATATTTTTCATAATTTCTCCCTTTCAGATCTAAAAAATAATCAAATAATAATTTGGACCTTGGCTTTAAGTATGTCTAAGGGCCACAGATTCTAACTGTAAAGGTTTCTTCAAAAATGTCTATTTAATATTCAGATCTTAACATTTATTGTGCTCTGTGCTATACTGTTATATTTTGATGTAATAGAATTAAACCCTGATTTCCAGGCATAATAAACTCCTTAAAATATACATAAGGGTTTCGACATAGTCTAATGTTACTGAATTCGCGGTTTAATCACTTAATCAATTTGAAGGGAATCTATCGATATCGAATGCCGTTTTTTTGGCACCTAGTCTTTCTGATCCTAATATGTATTTGATTTTATTAAAATCGATAGAATTAATAATAGAAAACTAATTCATTTAATGTAAAACACTTTTGAACATAATAAATAACAAACTCTTCCAATATTACTTTCATTTATTCCAAAGAATTATCCTTTATATTTCATATTTAATAACAACTGTTACACACACAATAAAGATCGATTTCCTGTACATGTAAATAAAATGCAAGTCCTTTATGAGCAACAAATCCATTTTAATGTGGAAAGTTAACGGGAAAACATATAAAAGCATCATTAACATTAATATATGTATATTTTCAAACTTTTGATCTCCTGCCAAATATGTTAGTGCTTACAAACTTACATATGTATACACCCTTATCTCTTTGAAATAACATGCATGTATTCTGACACCCACCAACACACAACGAACACCACCTCATAAACCACATTTGAATATAGATTTTTTTTACTAAGTATTGTGCGATAAATATATATACTTTCTATCATTTATGTATATGCTTATGAGAATACTCCTTCACTCACACACACTAAAGCACGTGTGGATCATTAGTTATTATTTGTTTGTTTTTTTTTATCTTCGTATTCTATTTGCTGGATAAAAGCTACCAAAACGAAAAAATACACATTTTACAAGAAAACTACCCCGAATGAATTGGTCTAAATGATCCAAGTGTTGCCAATATTGACAGCTATTTAAGATGAGATATTATCTTTGGTTTCTTTAACAAGGGCGGATTCTTTTAGAACTACTTGGATACTTGTGTATGTATTTTGGTTTCCTAGATTTTGTTCTAAAATACAGCTTGAATCACACGTTATCTTAATGTTTATAAAATCATTTTTAATCGAGTTTCAATAAATGCTATTTGTCAAACGGTAAATATAAAGCCGAAGCGATAAGTCAATTCAAAGGGGGGTTTCTGTTAAAAGAAAGCTTTTTGTTTTGAACTGTTATAGAAATTAATTTAGGTTAAATTAATATAATTAAATTTTTTTTTTTAAACAAGTTTAATTTAGCTAGCTGAATATTAATTAAAAATATTACTTGGCAGTTTTTTAACTAATAAACTTTAAATTTGAACAAATTATATAATTTTATCTATTTAGCTAAATAAGTGAACAGAACGACCAAAAATAAATTCCATATTTCAGTAAAATAAAAAAATTAAATTAAATAATTAAACTAGTATTCAGCTGGCAAACTTTAAACCCCGCTAACCAACTTTCAAAATTTAGTTCATAAAAATTATTTTAATTTTACTCGATTAGAAACTCAACGAAATTGCATATGGGCATTTCCATGTCATCGTACGTGACATTTGTATGTCTTCAGAGCGATAGAGATTTTGCACAAATAGTCCAAAATATCTAGCAAAATAGGTGCATATCGTACGTGACATAAAACGGAAGTGATTTGGGGTGAATGTAAAAAATGCGAAAATCTGCGAATTGTAGGAGGTATTTTTCCTTATTTTAATTTTTTATATTAAACCACATATTTTTTCCTGTACAATCCGTTCTTGGAAAGAAAAAAATTTTATGGATGTTATATAATGAACAATATATAATATCATTCATGACATACCTTACTCGACAGATTTTTCTCTTATAGTATTTACAAGGTATAAAATATATTTTTGGTAAATACATTTATATATACAAAAACTTAAAACAAACAAGTCAGAAAGTATAGTCGGTCAAGCCCGACCATATGATACCCTACACCAGAATATTTTAAAAGCAAATTTTTGAGAGATTACTCTATTTTCGACCCATGGGCAATCATGGTCGCTGAACAGAACTATGTTATGAGGTCAAGAGTTATTAAAAATTTGTTTGTACCGAATATTATTCAGATATCTTCATCTATATGAGATTTGTTTGCTTTTAACCGATTTTACGAAAGGGGGTTTATATGGGACTTATAATTAATTTCTGACATAACAGCGCAACATATTGTGTTGATATAGTACCTATCGTAAAATTTATTGTCGCCCATTTTTATGTAAATACCAACATTTATAAGGAAGATATGTCATTAAAAACTATTAATCGGGAGTAGTATTTGTGTGGGTGCTATGGTCAAATATGGACCGATTGCAATAAAATTTGGTTAGATGATTTAGATTGCAAAAAAATAAGTTTGGACCAAATTTTAACTTAATTTCAACATAAAAAGATGATACATTTAGTTGCATTTATAGTACTTCCAATAGCATACGTGATGACCTTTAAAAGCTTATACAATTTGTATTATACCAATTTAAAAAAAAATTCCGATCAATATTTTTTTGCAACAAATATCCAGCTTTGAACTTATATTTTGAAACACCTACGACTGATCAAATACAAATGACATACACAAATGTTGATTTGAAAATATACCGCTAATCGAACTGTATATTTGGTCTTAACTCGTGGATCTTGTCCGTTGTTGTTGCTACATTAATTTTAAAGCATAAATAGGTACAATGTTACCAGTATCTGCATATAATCGACAGAAAATTGAAAATTGTTGATTGCATATACTTAAAATATATCAAAGAGAAAGTCAGTTTAACTTATATTTTTTGCTCTCTAAAAATTGTTATACACTATAAAATCCTTTGCATAGTAAATTTTGAGTGTTTTTTTTTTACTTTACTTTCTACCATATTTTAAAAAAAAAAGTTTCTAGGATTTTTTTGAGTCGTGGTTGACATTCTCATGGAAATGCCCATATGTAGCTTTTGAAAAGTTAAAAAAAATAATATTAAGCGGGGATTAAGAATGTTTAACCTAGCTGAATTGCATAAAATATATACAAATAAGCTTTTATCCTGCTTAATGCCCCTATTACGGATAAAAACTCAACTTTAGTTCAATTGAAATTTCGCAATTTTGTATAATTGTTAACAATACTATGTTACATTTTAAATTCGTCACTAGCCATTGTAAAGTTGAGTTGTTAAGTTTCAACGCAACTGAAATGAGTTCGAAACATAAATCTATTTTTCGCACTTTCTGAAAGGGAAACAATTGCATATTCTTTTAGAAATATAAAGATAACAAAATTAAGCTACATTATTAAAAAAAAAATAATTATGAGCTGTTTAAAATTTGTAAGTTCGTAATCAAAAGCTAGCTAAATAAGTAAGTAACTCAAACAAATGTTGTACTGTTTGAAAGTATTAAAAAATAATTTTTCTGCTATTAATCAGCTAAGTTGACTTAAACTGCTGAATTATAAAAACATATGTATATATTATATGTATATTAAATGGTTGTTTAATTTACAAAATTGTATATATTTTTTCAATTCAGCTTGCTGAATAAGAACCAAACTCAACAAAAATATTTATTTAAATATATAAAAAATACAATTATTTACAACTGATATAATAAAGGGTCCGCCATCTAACGTTTTTTTTTCAACTAGTGCTTATTTCGTGAATGGTAACACTTAGCTCATGTCTGATTTGACAGATAATTAGTTTTATCCATCCGCTGAACGAATATGGTTGTGTATACGCTTGAACAACGCTGGGAAATATTGCGACATTACTTTGAAAATCATGGTAATGTTGCAGTCGTTATCTTGTGAAAAAAGTGAAAGAAACTGGCATCCTCATCGATAAACCAAAGCGTGAAAAGCCAAAAACAGTGCGTACACCCGAGAATATTGCTGCTGTAGCAGAAAGTCAATTCACCGTCGTTCTCAACAATAGAACATTTCGGAGACATCATTGAGACGAATTTTGCATAAAGACCTTGGTATGACGCCATTTGAATGAAATTATTTTCCATTATTAACCGGAAGAATTGTACTTTCAAATAAAAAAAGAAATTTGAGAAAATATTCAGTAGTTATTTTTTATAGCATTTTCAAAAATAAAAAGTTATTTGGCGGACCCTTTATATACATTTCTTAGCTGTTATTTGCTAGTTTATTTATCCAAAATGACAAACTAATTTAAAGCTACCTGAATAAGGTTAAGCTTTATTTTAATTTATTTTCACAACGGAAAAATTGGCTTAAAATTAATAAAATTATATTAAGCTAGCTGACTTTTTTTAAAAAGAACAAGCTTACTTTTGTTAGGATAGCTGAAAAAGGTCTAACCTTTATAAATATGATTTAAACAAGAAAACATTTAAATTAATATGTTTGGTTTTTATATTCAGCTACCTGTATTTCGTGAACAGTTAATTTTAAAGTAAAATTTAAATATATTTTATAAGTTCTAATTCAGCTAGCTGAATGAGTGTCAAACTATATAAATTTTAGTTCAAGGCAATAACTCTTTTTTTTATATACCTACCTAAATATAACACTAAAAAAAGAAAAAGATTTTTACTTGTTTTTTTTAATGTGTAATAAACAATTATTGATTTTCTATTATTAATATATTTAAATTTATTGTAAAGTTTCAGTTGAAAATGATTTTCAATTATTGTAAACAAAGTAGAAAAAGCCCTTGAAATGGTTTGTTGAATTTTTAATGTAATCAATTGATAATTATTATAGTCTAGAAGTGTATGTGTGTGGTAGACCCAGATAATTCTTTGCTGAACTTCTATTGCAATACATAGTACAATTTAATATTAAAAATTCTTTTTACATAAATACTAACACTGTTGTCACAAAACTTTTTTTTTTTTGCCAACACAATACGAGTAGTTTTTGATTGTAATTTTCTTTTTTTTTTGTGTTTACAACCACTTTCGAAATAAAATGTATATGTATATGTTTACAACCACATTCGAAATAAAAAAAAAAATTTACTGTTCAACTGCAGACAAATGACAACTACCAACATTGTTGCCGGACTTACCGGATTTTTGATTCGGTATTGAGGATTACAAAATATGTTTTTTCTTATTAAATTTGAATTGCTATAAAAAAACACAGCTTATTTGTAAATATTTAAAAATTTAAACATAATTTCGTGATAATACTCATACACCAGTGATGCCCTCACTCTTAATATCTCGACAAACGCGCTTATGCAGCATAATCCTGCGAGCTGTACTTCGATATACTTACACTATAAAATTCTCTTTCTGTCAACACTGTTTCTGATATTTCTGATATTACAGAAAACTCTTAGTGGTACATAGAATTGTAATAGTTCACGTCATCGCCATGAAATTGGATGCAAGTGATTAGATAACTAAAAACTATAGAGTCAATTTTTATAAGGATCGGTTCATAGTAACCCATTGTTCTCACATAACTCTCACATCGATAATCAGTTGTAGTAAGTCTTATAGAAAGCCTGCTGTTAATTTTTATCAAAACTAATCACAGTATTATAATTCGTCACGGATAAAGTATAATGCAAAAAATCATAAAGAACTGAGGTTGATCGAATTTCGGTACAATATCATGATTTTTTCAATTTAGGGTGTATTAAAGTGATTTCCAGGAGGATAATCGATTATCACAAAATTCGGCTGTAGTAAAAAAGCCTTAACTGGATAAAATTTCAATACTCTAGTTAATTTTTTTTTTGAATTTTGTTCGTTTTAAATCGCTTTTTTTAAGGCCGCTTTATATGTAACCTATGGTAAATTTGGAACGATTATCACAAAATTACATGGTTTTATTTGTAGTCATATAAGGCTAAATAAGAACAACTTTCACCACAATATCAATATATGTTACCGTTGTTGGCGTACTTAAATTAATTTGATTTCACAGATGCGGCTTTTAACAGGGCCTAAGGTAAACTATGTCCCGATCTTAACAAAATTTGGTGGTATGATTTGGTCTTATGGAAGCATGACAGACAAAATTTTACTACAAGAGCATTATTCGTTACGGGTTTCGGAAAGTTTGCTTTATTTGAGGCATATAGCAAATTATGGACGAACCTGCACAAATTTTGGTGCTTTTAAACTATTACAGACCAAAGTTTTTTATAATAGAAATGCTCATTACAGCTTTAGGTCGCGGCGGTGCCTCTAGTGTAAACCTATTAAAATAACATTATGTTTTAATATAACATTATTTTAATAAAACTTTGTGCAAAAAAAATTTTTTTAAGATGAGAAATGGGATTCCTGTGTCGAAACTTTACTTAAGCGCAAAAATTGTAACGTATAAAGTTTTTTTTCACAATATGTAGCACACATATGTTTAATGCGATAAAAAATTTACAATATAAAAATGGCATAAGGATCAGTCCCAAAAATTACCTAAACTTGTACAAAATTGCAACGAAAAACGTTATTGGCATACAATTTGTAACAAATAAATTTCCTATTACTAAGAATTACAAAGTAAATTGTTTAAATGATAAAATTATGGTCCTAAGACTACCCCCAAAACCGATTAACGACTAATATCATTACGCATTTTTTTGATTGCCACTAAAATGATTACAATTGCTTGTTGCAACGTAGCGATATATTGCTATGTATATTCTAAAAAAAATATATGTAGAATTTTGATGAAGGCCAGCAAAACTAACGTTCGTTTGGTTTTTGGAAAATTTGTTTAATTTGACACTGACGAACTTTTTGCTCTTGATGATTTTTAAAAGTTAGTCCGCCAATTTTCACGACTTTGTAAAAGTTTCTCATCTGGCAACTTTGTCCACCAGTATACCAAAAATATAACAACAACAAATCGTTAATGTTTTCACTTTTCGCTCTAGGCTGAAGGCAACAATTTAAATGCACTGATTCCACAAATAGTCTCCAACCCACCCATACATAAACACAATTTAACTAACCGTTATATATTTATGTACTCCCACTATACACCCGTGCTCCCATTTAGAGCTTTATTTATTTAGTTATACTCTCCTTTAAAAAGGGAGAAACGACAAAAATCGATATATAAAGTAGATGAAAAATTACAATAACAAAAAGCAAAAAAATTAAAGACAACTTGAGTACAATAACAAAGTTATAATAATGGAAAAACTTTTACTTTACTCCCTACACCGATATAATTATGCACAACCACATACACATACAAAGATTCAAACGAATAACATTAGATGTCAGAGAAAATAAAAGCAGAAAAATCTAAAGATTTTTACTTCTAAGGATTAGAAAAAAATTTTCAAAGAGAGTGAAACAAGAGAGTGACTATATGTAGTGAACAGAATAAAAATAAACAAACAAATCAATTTAATTTAGAGCAAGGATAATGCACACACATACACACAAAAACCAGCCTCCTCATATATTCATTAGTTGCCATATGTGTGTTTATACACACACACACACACACACACACAAATTTGCAAATATGCATATGAAAAACTCATAAGTGCAAATGGATTTTTTATGTTGAGGCATTTTAGTTTTTAAAATAAATTGAAATGTATTCTTTTCATATTAAAAAATTAATAATATTAATTTTTTTTACAAACAAATAAACAATTCATACACTTATCCATATTGTCACCTTAAATGTAAACGGACGTAACTACATTTTAATTTAATAAATATCGATACTAATAAAAAACATCGCTACGATATATATCGATATATTTTTTCAATTTGCCCATCCCTGACCCTACAGCGGCGGCATCCATCGACTTTTATTAAAATTCAAATTTGGCGATACGTTGACTTCGAGAATTGGACCTTACAATTGATCTCCAAATACGAGCACAACTCCACCTCTCGATTGTTTCCTGTGGGGATACGTTAAGTCACTGGCTTATGCAGATAAATCAGCAACAATTGAAGCCTTGAAGGCCTACATTGTTTGTGGTATTCAATGCTTGAAAAACTAAACCACTGTGGGACGATTAGAATGCGCTTCATGCTAAAAAACCGCGATGCCTGCCCATGTATAAAAAATAATTTTTGATTAAAATTTACATTAGAAAAAAGAAACAACAGCGATGCCTGTCCATGTACAAAAAAATTTTTTGGATTACAATTATAATTTTTGTGTTATTTTTTACAATTTCAAGTTCTAAGGGCTTAAACTTTTTTGAAAAATAGTCAATTATAAAATTCATATCTCAAGAAATGATTTAGATTAAACTAAGATGTAATAGTTTTACCTGGAAAAAATTTAAAACATTTCTATAACAATTCTAAAGTAAATTATTTTTAAATTGTCTTCAGGTCAGGCAACTCTTTTATCATTTCTCCCCAGTTTAATTAGTTAGAGCGTTGCTTGTAAAGTGAGCAAATAAACTTCGAAAATCGTTTTTTAATTCTGAAATTGTAAGCCAATGTTTTAGAAAAATATTGTTTTTAGTAATAATATTCTTTTTATGCCCAGTAAACAAAATAGTAGCAATAAAAGTTAGAAAAATCCACAAAAGTTCTTCTATACACAAAAAAAGTTAACACATACTGAACTTATTAAAAAATGTTTATAATAATGAACAATAGAAAGTTATGTATAGATAGTTTTTATTTCTATTTTAACTTTTATTATCCATACTCTAGTTATTTTTCTATTTCAATAATTTTATGTCATGGTCAAATATGGTGTATATTCATAGCTTAATCATTTGTGTGGTTTCTAATCGAATTAATAAAAAGTGAAAGCAAAAACGTAGATTTTAAATTAAACAGCAAAGATACAGTTTTATAAGGAACATTTATGTTTTTAATTTTAATTTAGATTAAAAATAGTAAAGTTTACGAGCAGCAAAACAAAAGTGTTAATTTGGCACAAACATTTCTTATGCATAAGATTTAATTGAAAGTGGGTCAAATCGACCACACAGGACCAAGTGGAAAAACTGATGGTAAGTAAAATATGATGTTGTGTCCAAGCACATATATCTAGCAACGTAAAGTTTGGAAAATCAATTACTGGACCAACTCAAATGGAGATAGACAGGTTAAAATAGGAAAAGATATTCTACTGAACTCGAACTGAACTCAAACTTTACTATGACTAAACTAGAACTAATCTAAACTGGAATTAGAACTGAACTAACGGGTTATCCTTTTTCCGCTTTTTAAAAGTAAAATAAAATAAAACGAAAATTAAGCTATGATATCAATGAAACCTTTTTTTAATTTTAATGCTTGAACCTTGCCATTACGTACAAAATACAATGTCATTGAAATGACTGCCTCTAGATTCAATCTAGTAGATTGGTTGCAGCAGTCAACTACTTTTTCGCACATTTCGGGTTGTATATTGGTGATAACTTGACGAATGTTGAGTTTCAAATGCTCTAACTTTAAGGGATTATATGCGTAGACACGGTCTTTAACGTAGCCCCCCAAAAATTCTAACGTCGTCTAATCTTATGATCTTGGTGGCCAATTAACGTCGCCAAAACGTGAAATTACTTCCCACACAATAAAGCCAAAATCGGTTGTGTTGTGAGGCTCGCGGCATCGTCTTGTTGTAACACTTATCGTCTAGTTCATAATCTTTAATTTCAGGCTAAAATAGTCGATTATCATGCGGCCATGCTGCTCTAAATTGACGTAACAGTTCTTCCGATATTTTCGGCGAAATTTTTGGCAGTGCGCAAATGTCGATGATGCACAGGACTGACCACATCTGTAACGCTTGCAGTTTCAAATTTCTTTATAATATTTTCAATTCCTTGTACAGTACTTCAATTATGGCACCCCGTAATGCTCGAAAAGTAACCACGTTTGAACCCCCACTTTTGCAGTCAGTTTTGACTATTTCTACGTGTTCTTCGGTATATAAACGATATATATTCGTAAATGCCAAACCATTCACTAAATAAGCTGCCAGACCGGCGCTTTCACAAATCACTAAATCGATAACCCTGTAGAATTTAACTATAACTTTGGAAGAGCTGAACAAGATCTCCTCTGTGTAGGCTTATGACATGCACAAATTTAACTTAGAGTATTGAATATTGGCAGTTGTTTTGGATCATATTTAAATATTGTAAGTTATAAGTATCATAACCCTGCGCAGAAATAATTCTCGCCAATTTTTCTTTCAATTAAACTATTAATACTCGTAAAAAATAAAATCAGTTTTAATTAAAAACTTAATCAAGTGAATTAAACGTTTATTTTCTGAAGTAGTGTTGTTGATATAAAAAAATATTCAATTGGTACTATTCATTTGTTTACTGGTGCAAATTAAATTAATTTTTTAATTAATATCACAAATGGATCCTAAAATAGATTTAACTAAGGATATGACTGGACGTTGAAATAAGTTTTTTTGCCTCAAGAGCCTTGTACTTATTATGATAATAAGCCTTTAGGCACACAGAAATGAGTTAGGCTCGAAGGGAACTTATCTCAGAGCTGTAACATGTCAACGATTCCTTGAAAAACTTTAAACGGCGAGTACACGGGTAAGATGAGACTATGGTAAACTTTTTAAAATCAGTAAAATTGGTAAAAACCAATTTTTATCTATTTAGTTTCGAAGATGGTATTTGGAATATCGGAAAATGGAAAATTAGGACAATGCGGTTTTGTCAACACACAACTGAACTAGAATCTTATTAAAACTAGATCCGAAACTTGGTCCTGTAGCAATATCGAATATAATTTTTGTTTTCCAAAATTTTCCGGTGGTAAACGCAATCAAGTAAGAGTGCTACATTCGAATCTTATATACCTTACACTATGGTGCGATAATAGAAAGTTATAAACATAAATACCGTTCTTTAGATAAAAGTTATATCTGCTTTGTGCCACGCCCACTTCTCCTATCCCGCCCACATTTTATCGGATGTTGTGCATTTATTACTAAGTTTCTTGTACCTAATTGTAAAACTTTATCTCTTGCCTTTCTACAGAAATACAGAAACATATAATGTCCTTGTACGGGAGGTACAATGAGAGGTTGTGTATTAATACCCCAGCTATGTGTCCCAAGTTTAGACAAATTTTCTCTTAACGTTCTTAAAATATAAATAAATCCCTAATGGCTTTGTATGGAAAGTGCCACGCTCACTTCACCAATCCCTCCCATTGTTTTATCAGATGTTTTGCTTACCAATTTACTTGTACCTTATTTGGAAACTTTTGCTCTTGTCGTTCTAAAAACAACAACAAGGGATTAAGGGCTAAAAATAAGGGGCAGTTGTGGTTGGTTTTTCATAATCTTAGCCAGTTGTAGACCGATCAGGCTAAATTTCAGTAAAATTTAACGGATCATTTATGACATAAATATATACCAACCAAGTCCCCATTAAAGTCATGCGGACAGACGGACATCGTTAAATCAACTTTGCTATACATAAGGACCCAGAATATATATGCTTTATAGGGTCTAAGATCAATATAGTATAAATTACAAACGGAATGATAGACCTCGTCATTCCGTTTTACACGATATTTAGTATTGTAAAAAATATACGACTAAAATAGAAAATAAAATTAAAAAATCTATTTATTTTTTTTTATTTATAAAGATATTAATGAATCTTTTTTTTTTATAAGTTGTCCTGGTGCGCCGTTTACAAAAGGATTAATTTGTTTGAAAAGGGATTTAAAAAGAATCTCTTTGTGTAGCCGTCATCATTCAAATCTTTCACTACCTGTATATTTTTTTAGATAAATACAGAAATTTTTGTATGTTTTGTATATTTTGTATTTACTCGTATCTATACAATTTTTCTTGCTATGTTTCATTTTAATACTTTTTCTACCGTTTAAGGTCAATAGCATTTTTCTTAAGTTACATTTTGTTCTTTTTTAAAAACTGCCTTTTGTTATTGTTATTTATTTGTTTTTTGAGTAACAAAAAAATGTAAGAATAAACTGAAGAATTCTTCAAATTCTTTTGTGTTGATTTCTTTTCAACAGCCAATTGACCACCTTGAGACATTTTCGATTTAAAATTCTCAGGTATTGGATAAAGTATGCATTGGATTTTGACCTGGTATCACATAGAAAAAAGAATTTTGTCAAAAGAAATCATGTAAATAATGTAATTTAACTATTTTGTTTTTTGTTTTCAAATGTAGACTGTGACTTTTATTGAAAAGTAAGCAAATTCTTTCTTATTATAAAACCGATAAAATTTTATTAAGAGATATTTTAATCATTTAAAGAAGATATCATTTCTGAAGGCTAGTTTACACTATCACACATTTCTTACGTGTTCCATAGAACTTTGTGAGATAGAAATCTAATAAATGTTGTTGTGACTGTCAAAAAATCTAATGCAAGATTACAGTTTGTATTCACACTGTCACACATGAACATGCTTTTGCTGAAATGCAACCCTGATCCAATGAAAAGTATAAGCGTTTTTAAAAATTTCAAAAAACCAAATAAAGGTTTTTGTATTCTTGATAAAACAACTGAATATTTATTGTTGGAGGATAAGCTGTTTCTATGCGCATTACACTGGTTGCTCAGGCCAGATCATCAGGAAAGATTTTTCTAAAAAAATTTTAGAAAAGCCAAAAATATCAGCAAATAAGAGTACAGAGGGAATGAGAATTACAAACCCACAAAAAGTCTTATTTGTGACGATATCAAAGCTTAAACAAAGTTCCAACAATAAAACATTGTGTTTATCTTTTCTTACATTTCTCACTATAATTAGTTTTAATAAATAATTGTATGTATTCACAAAAACAACTTTGGTAGTAACTTCAAAAAAATGATGAAGTCGTATGTCAATTTTTTTTCGTAATACTTGTCATTTTCATAACACATTGCATTCACACTATGACACTTTTACATATTACTTGATTTTTTGACATGTATTAATACAAAGTATAATAGCGTAAACTAGCCTTAAACAGCACTTACTAGTTAATTGTTCTTTATTTAAAATTCATTTCTTTTTTAACAATGTTTAGATGTTTTTACTATATATAGAACATACGACTATGACCAATGTCGTCAGTCGGATATAGATAATAATTTAAATTATAACAATTGTGTTTAATGTTTGATTCAGATTAATAATAATATTCATCAATTAGCTGTTTTCTATAACCAATTGCATCTATAACAAACAGATATATATTTTTAAAGTTTCCTTTTGCATTATTTAAGATATTTATTAAATAATTTTCAGTTATGATGTTTTTTTTTTAAATGTTGGTAGCGAATTCCACGTAAAATTGGACAGCTGGCAATAAAGTGCAGTATATTTTCTGTTTCGTTTGTATTACATTAATAGCATAAGCGGGACCTCTGCGTCTGAAATCTTATTCCATTTAGCTCAATCAGGTCGCACCTGGCTTTAAAGATTTAGCTTATTGCCGTCGTATTATTATTAATTTCAAAATATGTTTGTTGCTCCCTGTAGTTGAGTTTTTAATAAAAACGGTTTGTTCCAGTAGCCTGTTGTAAGTGGTTTTCTCGTTCTTTTCTTTTAAGCCCAGTTAGTATATCAAGTCTACGGCGTTTCCAGTCCTCGCTTGAAACGCATTCTAAAATTTGTGTCGACCATACAGCATTAGCTAATTTTTCAATATGTTTATACCAATACGATTTTCTTTTTATAGTGAGTTTGATTAGCTTACATTAAACGGTTATCATTATAATTAAATAAATTTTTTATAATGTACCTCAGATGCAAATCTAGTGTGCACATATAATTATTTTCTATACCAGTTTCTTACATTAATGCGTATGTTGGAGTAAATGAGGGCAGTTTAAGTATCTTTTTTAAAAAAAAGCGTTAAAGTTTTTCCACTTCTTCAAATAACGAATACCCCCATACTTGAGCACCATACGACTGGAGTGCACGACACACTGATAGGAAAAGAATCCATTTTGCCTTTAAACCTATTTCTTTTTTTGCTTAAAATTCTTTCCAAGTGGCGTTAATATTGTTTTTTGCAGATTTATTTCTTTTTTCTATGTGCTTCCTAAATGACATTGTAGGTGATATTGTTACTCCGAGATAAGTATATTCGTTTGTCACTCTAAAAGGTTCCCCCTTAAACAGCACGTACTATAAGCATTACTTATTTCCTTTATTGAGAATTAAAAAATACACTGATAAAGTCAACTACATATGTAAAATGCTTATAAATATAATAGGGATAATTATGTAAAACGCCTCACCTTCCAAAAATTCCGAAAATTTTATTTGCATGAAAAAAATTTAAACGCAACGTGAAGTGATTTACAAAATATCCCCTAAAGGCTAGTTAACACTATACACAAGTCTTACGTATTCCATAATACTTTGGAAGACAGAAATCTAATGAATTTTGTTGCGACTGTCAAAAAATCTAATTTAAGATTACAGCTTGTATTTGCTCTATCACACATGAACATGCTTTCGTTAAAATGCAACCCTGATCAAATGAAAAGTATTATTGTTTAGAAAAATTTCAAAAAAACAATGAAGTCGTATGGGATGTCAAACTTTTTTTCGTAATACTTGCATTTCTATAACACATTGCATTCACACCATTGCACTTTTACATATTATTGGAGTTTTTGGCATGTATTAATACAAGGTATAATAGTGTAAAGTAGCCCTAATAATTTTATAGTCATATATTGGCCATATATTGTTTTCAAAAATATTTATTTCTTTGAAGATCAAAAATGCATATCTCCACTGACAAGTAAAACAATATACAATTTTTTAATCACTTTATTTAATCAGTCAGTCACCATTTCTATGATTAATTTTTGTTTTTGTTACCTTTTTTAAAAAAAAAAAAGAAACTGAACTTTAGTCGCAATAAGCTCCATGTTTGACTAATAGATATTACAATATTTAGAGTAAATAAAAATTTTTTTTTTTATTGTTTATTTAAAACGTGGTAACGACAAATGAAAAACAAACACCAGTTTTTAATAGACCAGCGGCATTTTTTGTCAAAGAATTTAATTATTACGTTGCAAAGTACAGTGTATAATAAAAACTTTTCACAAAGACACACCTTTTAATTAAAAAGATTGTTGAAAATTTAAAAAAAAAAAATATAATAAAATATTTAATTAACCAAAAAATGTTATTGGCAAAATATTTAAAGTATGACTAAATAATAAAAAATATTGGAATAGTTAAAAAATGCTCGTTTGACTTGTAAAAAAAAACTGGAACTGAACTATAATCTGGAGCGGCACAAAAGTATAAATAAACTACAAATGTACTAGAAGAAAACTAGAAATGGCGTGGAAAATAGAAAAAAATAAAAATTGATTTAAAAATTTGTGACATTAATTACAAAATTAATTAAATTTTCACCAGTAAACAAATTAATAGTATCAATTAGACGTTTAAATCACTTGATAAAACATTTTATTCACTTGACAAAACGTTTTATTCACATGATAAAACGATTTATTCACTTGATTAAATTTTTGATTAAAGCTAATTTTATTTTTGATTAATGCTTTAACTGGTGAAAAGTTTGCGAGAATTTTTTCTGTGAACTGAACAAGAACTGAACTAAAATTGATCTAGCACTGAAATAGTTCTGAGCTAAAATTTTTCTAGAACTAAACTGAACAAGGATATAAAAAATAATCTGCACAATATTCTAAACTTGAATCTGATCTGGAACTACATTCTGAGCGTGAGCCTCGGCTGAAATATCAACTTAAGTACGAACTAGAATCTGGAATGATAAATAGAATCTAAAGAAGAATCTGAATTAAAATATGAACTTATTAGAATTAAAATTCAGATTTCTTTAGATTATGGTTCAGAATTTGAACTGTAAATAAACTAGAAATTATACTTGGACTAAACAACAATCTGAATAGTATTATGAACAATATTGTAAACTAGAATCTGAGCAAGAATCTCAACTAAAATCTTAACCTAAATACGAACTAAAATCTGAATAAGAATCTAAACTAGAATCTGAAATGGAAACTGAACAATAATCTAAATAAGAATCCAAACTACAATCTGAACTTAAATTTAAACGATGATTTGAACTGGAACTGGACATGAACTGAATAATAATGAATTATATTATCAACTAGAATCTGTGCTAGAATCCCAACACAAATTTTATTTAAAATGCCATCTCAAATCTAAAATAGAATCTAGTCTGGAATCTAAACTTAAAAGGGAATTTAAGTTTAAGCCATAATGAAAACTAGAATCTTAACTTAAGCTGAATTTGAATCTAAATAAAATCTAGACTTGACTCTTTACTATAATCTAAGTTTTAAGTGAACTAGGAAATGAACTAAAACCTAAACTTAAGTCTAAACTACAATCTGAACTAAAATAGTAACTGCGATCTAAACTAAAACTTAAACTGAGCTGAACTATAATATAAACTATCGTTTAAACTAAACTTTAAATAAGAACCTGAACTACTAATTCCTAAAACAGAATCTAAGCTGAAACTTTGTCGGAATCTGAGCTTAAGTTCAAACGATTATATAAAATAAAAAGGGAGTGTCACCAGAGCTACAGAAGATTTAAACTGGAATTGAAAGATCTTGGCAACTTGGATAGCTGCATCTAAAAATTGAGCAGAGCTGAGTAGTTCAATTATTGATAGTTTACAAAACTATAATACTATAGATACAATTATTTTATTTTGCTAATTTTGCTAGAATTTCGCGTTCAGAAATTCACTTTTCCTTAATAAAACCTTTTTAAATTCAAAATCGTTATAAGCTCTTAATAAAACGTGACAGTTTTATTAGTTTTACCTTAAAATTCATTTTAATTAAATATCGACTAGAAAATCTAAATTAATCGAAAATTTTTAATTGCTTTATTGTGAAAAAGGTAAAAACCAAATTAAAGTTTTTATTAACCTTTTTCATTTGTAAAATAAAATAATCGCCATTTTCATCTATAATTGATCGAATAAGTGAAAAAAATGGTTCTAAAAATATACTATTACGTACATAAATACACTGTTATGTATATGAATATTGCATGTTTTGCTATAATTATAGTTACTTTTTAATCAAAAGCTAAAAATAGAGAAAAAAGGTAATAGTTTTATTATTATTGTTTGTGTTAAAGTATTGTCCTTTTTTGTCACATTAGTGAATTGAGTCTTTTTAGTGTAAGCTTGGTATCCAGTTAGTTTATTTTTGTGAATATCTTACATAGACTAATTTTTTTTTCAATTAAATTTATTTTTTTTTAATTCAGCTAGCTGAATAAAAGGATTAAATTTTTTAACTAATATTTTAAACAAAATTTTATAGAATTCTAATCAAAGATGCTATTCAGCAAGCTCAACAAGATTAATTTTATATTTGCATTATAAAAATCTTATTTAAATGGAAATATTGGAAATGTGTAGGAAAATATTAAAGTTTTCTTTCAATTCAGCAGGTTGAATTCAGTTGTTTTCGGTTCCTTATAATATCTTAAACAAATTTCTATGTAATTCTCATTGTGGATTCAAACAAGTTAATGAAATTTGAACATTTTTAATGTTTTTATTGCATTTTCAGGAAATTTCTATATTCTATAAAATGTCTATTGAATTGTTATTTAAATTAAATTTAAAATAGCTGAATTAGTTTTGTTTTACTGAAATATATGTAAAATATGTATGAAAAACTTAACTTCTTAAACATCAGCTAATTTAATTAAATTGAAGATTTCATGTTATTGATACTATATTAATCCAATTTTTTTAGAATATTACTTATAGCTACTATTTAGCTAAATGAATTTGAAATTTTCTAAAATATCCAAGGCTTTAATAAAAATGAACCACAATTGGCCATTAAATTATTGCTAATGTAGCTGAATTTTTTTAAACTCTTGCTGAATTCAAATTAAGTATTACTTAGTTAAGAAATTTTTAATTTAATTTTCAAATATAGCTTGCTGAATTAGATTTTAACAGCTCAATTGAATATCTAAATTGAAATTGTTATTAATTATGAATTTATATCGCTAAATTTTGAGTTATGTTCCTATTCTCTTTTGAATTTTATAAAATTTTCTTAAGGCTAAACTTAATTTTTATGCAAATGACGTGTGTGAAACGGTAGCAAAGTACTCATGAATGTAACATTTTGACACTGTTGAGGTGAATAAAATTTCACTAGCCCAGGGGGCTAGTATACATTTGGACATTAGCGTAGAAATTTTTGAAAACCACACCCTTATCATAGACACACTCCCAGGTCGTGTAGCTCCAAGTCACCTCTAAGCCGCCGCCGAATTAAAATTTTGAGTTGAAGTCGCCGCCGGCTCGAAAGGCATATTTACACTAATTTTTTTAGGTTTTTCTTTTTAGCATATTAATATAAGATATTATAAGATCAAAAATAGAAACATATTTAATTTTTTTTTATTAATAACATTTTTGTTGTTATAATTTATGCATGTTGATATCAGTGTCTAATAAAAGTAAAACACTTTTTTTTTAAATAAATTTAAGATTCAGTAATAGACTACACACCGTTAATTACATTTACATTACAAAAATTTTGTTGTATTACCAAGGCACAATCTTGTGTAAGTGAAATTGGAAGAAACCAATCACAATAACATGGAAATATATTCGATTGAGAAGTAATCTAAATAAAAACACTGGAAACATAATGTTTGTAAGATCATAAATCCCATAATCAGCATATTCGGATTTGGGTTACCTAACACGCGAAATTCGCGAAGTTATAAAAAAATTTTTATAAAAATGAGAAATTTTCTTAAAGTTTAAAAAAGCATAATTTCTATTTAAGGGTTCCAAACAGTAGAGAAAAACAAAATCGCCGAAAAACGTCAAAAATTAAAAAGAAAATGCAAAAGTAGCAAATTCACCTGCTAGCAAATCATAATAAAAGTAAGCGCGAATTCTGAAAATCGGTTTATAAATTATGTAGTAGCTCAAAAATAAAATTTCAGGACAAACAAATTGTTCGTCTGATTTCCAAATTTTTTTGTAAGTACAATAATTGACACGCCCTATTAAAATGCAAAAAAACGGTTCACAAATGACGGAGTTATGCGGTAACAAACATTAAAACATGCAACATACAACCAAATTGAAACCCTTCTTCTTTTTTTAAGTCGGGTTAAAATATATTTATAGTAATAACAAATACATATAATTTAAAATGATAACAAATTGTAATAGATTATTTTTTCTTTTTTAAAACCTAATTCTTTTGTCAGGTGATCCACTACCGACTACTTTTTCCTGAACCGCCGCCGCCAAAAAATTTGCCTACTTAGACTTCTGTTAAAAAATATCAGCAAAAAATTGTTCTTTTCTTTATGTCAAAATTTAACGTTGTCAAAAATGTTATAATTTTACTCAGCACAAATATGAAATTTCTCTACCACAGACAAATTTTTTTCACCATAGAATTTTGCTACCGTTTCACTCACCCCCAAATTGCAACATTTTTATTTTTAACATCAAAAAATAATGTTAGAAAATGCTATCGTTAAGAAATTTTTGATGTCTTCTTTTGTCCTTTGATGGTTTTTTTTTAATAATTTTGATGTCAAATACAAAAAAAACTGTCACTCCTTTTTTCCTTTTTCGTAATTCTTTTCTCATTTTCAAGTTACAAATAAAAGGTAATTTTCTGGCTGCTCAATTCAGTAAGTTGTATTTTTTAAGCAATTTATTCAAAGATTTTTTTTTTAATTTATCTTTTACGTATATCCTTGTTTTTTTTTTTGGATTAACAAACTTGTTTTACATTTTCATGTTTTAATGCAAAAAAAAGTGAATATGTGTGTTTGTATTAAATTTACAACTTTTATATAAAACTTATGCTTTTGACATCAGATTCTTACCAGTTTATTTATGCGTAAATTATTGATGAAGAACCAGCAGCAGCAACAACAGCAGAAGCATCTTTTTGTTCTATTAAATTTATGTTGCTGTTTTTTTTATTCCTCCAGTAAAAATTTCTCTTTCATTTGTTACTGTGTAGTCAAGCATTCAGCCAACCAAAAGACAAGTTTTAAGGCAGGAAATTTTATTTTCCATTTTTGTTGTAGTCATCATTCAGTGACATGAAAATTATTTTATTAATTCCATTACACTGGTTATTTACCCAGTTTTTGGGAGGGCAGAAAAGTGTAAGATTGCAGAAAATGAAACTAAAGTTATTTAGTGAATAAAAATAAAGAAAAATATGCTTAAATGGTAAAAATATAATAATTCAGCTGGCAGAATTGTAAGATTTAAATAGATTTGTGTAAGGTTTTATAATAAAGCTATAAAATGGTAAAATAATTGTAAACAAATCTTAATTAAAGAACGAAAAAATGAATATAATTTTTAATATATTGATTTTTCAATTAGTATTGTGGTTATTTTATTGAACTGTTTAAGGCTTTTAATCCAATTTTTTAATATTTTATTCAGGCTAAAGTTCATTAAATTTAATTTTCATTAAAAAAATTTTTTTTATGAAGAAACAAATTTCTACAACATGAAATGAATAAAAATGTATTAATAATTTTTCATTCTTGACTGAGCTAGGAATTGAACCCAGGTCTTCACGGACAGGTTGCCCTGAAATGTTTCAATTTTAACCGTACAATCTTCTCAAAGGGGTTTGCCATCTTAACACTCACCGCCATCGACGGCAGCTGGCAGTCAATAGCCAAACATCAATCTTTAAACCAAATTGGTAGATCGAAATTTGTTTTTGAATGATTAACTATTTTATGGCATAATTAAATTATCGAGCTTAAGCTCTTTTTATATAAAAATCTTTAAATGAAATAAAATATATAAAATATAAAAAATAAAAAAAAAAATATAATAAAATATATATCAAATATTATCTATTTTAATTAATTTACATGTTAATGAGTGTTAATACGGCAAACCCCTTTGAGAAGATTGTGTAGTTAAAATTGAAACATGTCAGGTAGAGTTTTTTTATTCCCGCACTTTTTGGATTCCCGGGAAAGCGGGAAATAAAAATCAAATTCCCGGGATCCCGGGACTCCCGCCCAAAATTTTTTGCTTATTTATTTACTAAAATTTCTTACCGGCTATAACGCTTAAAATAATTTAATCTATTATATAACAAAAACGTAAAAAATTCAAGATTAAAGTAATTTTAAGACACTTAAGAGGTTATTTTGATGCCAACAGCATCATAGAAATCAATATACGTATATACATTGTCAAACTCAGAGCTCATTTGCATAATAAGAATGAAAGTTTTGAAGTCTTAGTGGAATACAATTTTTGGAAGGGCGATTAGGAACAGAAACCACAATGTTACGAAGTAGGAATTCTGAAACAATTTTACCGTTTAACAAATTCAGCAGGAAGGAGAAATTTTCTTCACTACATATATTTAATAACTTATTTTTTACAATTCTATAACCCTTAATCAGCAGTGGTGTTTGAAGGTTTACTAAGTTTGTCATTCTATGTGAACTTTTTTTCAATATTCATCTTAGGTCCGATAAAGGATTTGTTGATCTTCTAGGCTGTTTGGGATTGAGTTCCAGCCGAATCGCTTTAGTAGAAAAAGTGTTATGCACCCAAATGTGGAACTACCTCCCTAAAAACTCAACAAAAACTAACATAAATTTGTGGCGATTGTCATTAAATTTCAACAAGTTCGTTTTATAAGGCACCAAATTTCGTGAATTTCGGTCCATAATTTACCTACGGATCCATATTTAGACCAATACTTCCATAATACTCAAAATTACTTGAAATGCCGCATGTAAAGCACAATCTGAAAAAACACTCTACTACCCATTCTTAAACGATTAATAAGCCTTTAACTGTAGCAAATTTAAATATTGTGGTGATATTAAGTTGGATTAAACTACTAAAGACACTAGTCCGACATAGATTTACTAAAGTTTAAATAAAAGTTTTTTTTTAAATACATTCAATTTATAAAGTATCACTATCCAGTGTGACACAAAGAATGCTGACGAAGGCCGTAGCGGGCCAGAAAATGCATTACATTCTGCTGGTGTCTAATAATTGTAAACTTTTCTGTACATAAATATACTTCATTGCTATCCAACGGAAAGCTAATGTAAAATGTAACAAGAAAATACAATATAATAAATAGTCTGGTAGTGTATAAAGTCATATCTAATAAAATTCAAGGAATAGAGCTATTACAAAAAGCTTTATAAAATACATAACTGAAATTTAACTCATAGAATAAATTCGAAAAATAAAAAATGTTGATTAAAAGATTTTCTTTAAAATTTCCCGGGAATACCGCAATTAATTCCCGGGAAAGCTGGAATTAAAAACAATTGAAAATCCCGACAATTCCCGGGACGGGAAATCCCGGGAACAAACTCTAATGTCAGGGCAACCTGTTCGTGAAAACCTGGGTTCAATTCCCAGCTCAGTCAAGAAGGAAAAATTATCAATAAATTTTAATTCAGTTCATGTTGTAAAAATTCCTTTCTTCATATAAAAACAAATAATTTAATAAACTTTAGTCTGAATAAAATATTAAAAATAAGGATTTTCTCTTATTCAGCCAGCTGAATTAAAATATTTTTAAAATTCTTGTAAAATTGTTTTATAATTTATTAAGCTTGAGGTTTTTCTTTTTTAAATAAAAATTTTTCAACATCAATTTTTTAACTCCAATATTTCGATACAGCAATGTGTCAATTATACAACAATTATAAAGTAGAGGTTGAATAATATCAAATTTATTCTTGTAAAATTTAAAGCAAATTGTTTGAAATATCGAATAAAATATTCATTCAATATTATTAACAGATTTTGGCCGATTTAATGCAATTTAAAAAAAAAAATACTTTAACTATTAAATTACCTTTATAGTCAAACTAGCCAAATTGAACACTTTTTTGTCGCTTTTAAACTATTCAAAACAAACTTAAAGAAATTTTTGATTTTTTTTTGTATTCAGCTAGCTGAATTATGAAAAAATCCTATTTAACCTACCAACAAGTTAAAATAACAAAAAATTAAATGATTTTTCTATAATTCAGCTAGAGGATTAAAAAGATTGAAGGAGTTTTAAAAAAATGTTAAGCAGATTGCCTACAAATTTTAGCTAGCTGAGTTGTAGATAGAATTACTAAAAGGATGTGGAAAGTTAAATGACCTTAGCAAGGTGAAACGATTTCAGCTTAACCCTCTTATGCAAAAAAAAGTTAAAGTTCATATTACTTAACCATCACATTAAGCCCAGCAAAAGTGAATGGAATTAATGTGTTCGTTAACTAAGGTGATCCTTAACTTTTTTTTGCATAAGGCGGATAATATTTAATTATAGACCAATTAAAAGCGCAGCAATTCTTTTTAGCAGTATATTTTACAAAGCAGAATTTTAAACTCAAAAACATGTAAGAAAGTATAATCGGTTAAAACCACAAATTATATTAGCGCAAAAAAATATGTATGCATACTAGATGATAAAATATGATCTTATCGTTTAGAACTCCAAATACTTTTTATATTCTAAAGTACTAAGGACAATAACTTATCTTATCCAACGAGACTGCTGAAATGTCAAATGTCTTTTCCGGGCACTTGGACCAGATACGGCCAATTTTCTATGCCAAACATTTGTCGTATAGAAAAAATCATATCGTGCAAAATGTATAATTTCGAAAGGAAACTCGTGAGCGATTTGAGTCAATTTCAATTCCAAACGAATCTGTCCTAAAAAAATGTATAACTTTGAGTTTGGAGAAATGGGCTCCTGAATTACTACTATTTGTTTTATTATTTAAGTTAAAATTCTAAAATAAGAGATAACGAAAATAAAGAATAATTTTAATTGATTTGGGTTTTTTTTACTTTTTAATTTTGCTTTTACTTTATTTAAAAAATACCGACATTTTGGTACTTAAAATTAATCAACTTCGAGGTACCGACTTCACAATACCGGCCCTAAACCGCAAACCCTAATTTTATGTAATTTAAAAGCAAATTGTTGTCCCCCAAAAGGAAATATTAAAAGAATAATTTATCAAGTTTTATATTTCTTTACAAATTTAAGCACATTAGGATATTCTTCTCATGTTTTGTCAATAAAGAAAGGACAACCAACAAAAAAAAAAAATCTATAGGGAAAGAAATTTTATAATTTTTGCTTAAGTTTTGCCTTTCCTCTTTCTATCCCTAACATAATTTTATGAATTCTTTGAAAAAGATTTCTCTTTGGTTTTTTTTGGCTCCCTCGCAACCATTCAAGTTTTTAATAATGTGATGTAAAAGCTTAAAAGACCATTTTTTAAAGCATTAGGGACGGCAGTTGAATTTTATGTGATACAGCCCATTTTTTAAAATGTTCGATTATTGGTGTTGGGAAATCGTTTTCCTTAGTGAAATAATAATTTCGGATTTTACTTTACTTTACTACCCTTTTAAGTTTTCAGTTTTTTTCTTTATGCTTAGTTTCTTAATGTGTAGGTAGTTAGTTTCCTTTTAATCCACTTCTAAGTGCCTCGGCTTAAAATAACGATAATGTTGATTATAGTCAGTGTAAATTTTTTCAGCTGTTTGTAAAAAAAAAACTTTTTACATATTTCACAAGATTTTTTTTTTAAATGCCTTATTTGCACTTAAGCCATCAATTGCAAAACAAAAATATGAGTTTTTAACATTAACGACTATATTAAGATCATGGAGGCAATAACTGATAATCTAAATACTAAAGTATAATTAATCCACTAAAATCAAGTGATTATATCGATATTTTCTCTATAGCTGTGGTTGTATTGATAATTCTAACTAAAAAAAATTAATAAAATATGAATTTATTTTATTCATGCACGTCATGAAGCTGATTGTGTAAATTTCAAAATCAAACGTTTATCGGATGCACTTAACCCCTCATGAACATAAGTCGGATATGATTAATGTGAGTTCCTATCACGTTGATCTAACCCCACGGTGCTCTTTGCACTGGGTATGAATGTGCGATTGCCACCGACCCCATGTAGAAGCGTAAAAAAGACATACATCTAGCAATTTGAGTATATAAAACGGCAGAATCAGCTGCTGCAAAGCAAACAGCATCTGTCGTAAAGTTACAGCCTTTTCGGGATGATCCGCCAGAAGCCGAACTTCCGCTCAAAGTGGAGAATCAGCATTTAAAGCCGATTTTTTTTTAAATTTCCCTTTCCTTGACTTTGTATTAAAACCACAACTAACACCTAATACTCGACGGGTCCTCCACAACAGCCAGGCTGAAGCAAAAGTTCCTAGGGCTCCTGACTGCCGTGGAATCAGATGCATGATCTCTGGTCAGCCACGATCTCAAGAGATTTGTCAATTTTTAACTCTGTGTAATTCTAGGTAGTGGCTGCACCTGATTTTCCCGGAGAAGGAAATAATAAAAGGTTATTCAAAAATGAACAAACAGATTTCCGGTCACAGAAGTAAATAGTCTACGAATTATAATAGAAGAATCTGTTGAGAGGCGCTCCCCTTTATATCTAGCATTCATAGATTTCGAAAAGATTTCGCTATGGTACGCCCTGCCCTGCATAGGTCCACCGGAAAGGATTATTAACGTTGCAGGTGCTATTTACACAGCTGCCCCTTGTCCAGTTCTCCACGATGAGCGACCTCGGCGGCACACCTCCATCCGATGGAGGATGCTGAATTATCTCATCCTCTAGCTCCTGAATTGTTGCTGGCTTACAGACGTACACCTTTTCTTTCAAATGACCCCAAAGAAAGAAGTCCGGTGTCAAATCACATGATCTTGGCGGCCAATTGACATCGCCACCACGTGAGATAACACGGCCATTGAATTTGTTGAGTCATTGTTTGTTAGCTGTGTGGCAAGTGCACCGTCCTGTTGAAACCACATATCGTCCACATCCATATCTTCTCTCACAATAGCAAACACCATTCACCGTAACTGCCTGACCGGCCTCATTTTGATAAAAATACGGTCCGATGATGCCGCCAGTCCATAAATCGCACTAAACAGTCACTCTTTGTAATTCTCTCTTAGGATTATCATTCGCCCAAACGCAGCAATTCTGCTTATTGACGAATCCACTGAGGTGAAAATGTGCCTCATCACTGAAGATTATTTTCACGATATGCATTTTGATTTGAACGCCCATTTTCATAATAAGCCTGAATACCTTTAACGTGTTGCTCGATTGTGTATCTTTCCATGGTTCAAATTGAGTTAGTCTGAAATTGAGAAATGTCAAATAAAATGCAGAACAAGCTTGAAGTTTAGGTGTGATTCACATTCAACATCGGCCCTTAACATTTAACCACCCTTTACAACGAGTGTTAGCCATTCGAAGAGGAATAACTCAAGGTCTTAATACTTAGAAGACCTTGACTATGAAAATGGCATTTTTTTTCTCTAATGGCGCCGTTCAAGCTGAGGTAAAAGACACCGGTCTTAAAATAATCATATTAAGGACATCATTTATTAGAATCAATACCAATTAATCTCCTCTCTCCATAAACAAACAGGTTCTGGCCATTCTGTTACCTGGAAAGTCAATTAACAACTTTCGTCTGCTCAGGTGCATACACAGGAAAAATTATCAGTAGTTTTTTTTATCAATTTTTTTTTAAGTATTTCCATATAATCAATGTGATAATTGAATCAATTATTTTTTTGTTGAAAGAAAGTTAAAAATATAATATTGACTTAATTAACATTTTAGTTGTTTTGAAATAAATTTTTAATTAAAATATTAATTAAATAACAAAAAATCGTAATTGATTTTTTCGTTTAAAATAAAATAATTTAAGCTTGTAGAATTGTTGTTGGGAGTTGTCAAAACCTAAAGTTTATTTAATTTGATCTATTAACACATTGTTTGAAATAGCAAAGTTTTTTGATCATTTTTTTAATTAAAATTAAAAATATCATTTATTGAAAAAAAAAAAATATACACAATTTTACAATTTTCAGTAATCAGTATAATCATTTTGTTAATAGGGGCAAAATCAACAACTTGTTTGCTTCATTGTATAAATTTGGTATGAATTTGGTGATTAAAGACCATTTCTTATTTTTTTCTGTGTAAAAAACACAGAATGAATGTAGAAAGTCAGTCCTATGGTGGACTTAATAACTTCAGAAATCCATACAAATAGAAGCTCAAACCACACTTAAGCTCTTTATCGACAACTAATGTCTGGAAGTGAGTCGTGGAATGCTGCTACCAAAGATTTACGGACTATTAAGGTACTCACGAACGATTGCCTAAGAAGAATTTTTTTTAATTTATTAGACAAACACTATTTTCAACAAGCAGCTTTTGGCGAGGACACATTAAGTCCCTATCGAAATTAAATTATGTGAAGAAAAAATGGAGGTGGATCGGGCACATAACCAAACTACTATTAAATGGTCTCAGCCAACCATCCCATACACTGCGTATACAAGGTTGCTACCAAACAAAGGTTAAGCTGGAACCAAATCTAATTATTAACTTTAGATAGATCTAAATGAAAACACTTTGGCCTTATGAATTTTATGCCATCGTTAAAATGCCAAAAAATAAAATGCTTTTTTTTTTTGCATATTTTTGAGCATATTTCTTTGTTTTTGAAAGCGTTTTGTGTCAGTTATTTTAAAATTTCTTGTGCATAAGAAAACATGCTCGTATGATAATGTTAACTACTATCATGTTTTGTGATAATTTTTGTTTGTACATATGTATGTTCAAAGTACATTATACAAACATTTGTATGTATTCACTTTAAAACACTATTTAAAAAAATCAACTTAGAACGTGTGATTTGTGTTATTCGTCTTGTCTTTTCTAATAAAAATTCTTTGTCAAAGAAAACGTGAAGTTATAAAATAAAAAAAAACATAAACTTTTTTTACCAAATAAAATTAAGGAAATGGAAATAAAAATAATTAATGTGTGAACCAAGATTTGCCAGACAGTTTTATTTTAAACAAGATGTTTTATTTGTTGATAAAGAATCAAGGTTAGAAATAAAATCAACATTGAAACAAAATCTGAAAAACGGTTTCCTAAACCGACTAAAAGCGTTTGAAATAAATACTATATGAATATGCATATCTACAGATACTGAAGATTACATGGACTGATCGGGTTTCAAATGATGGAGTACTAAGATAATAAGAATTACTAGAAGAAGAAAAGTTGCATATTTAGGACACATAATGATAAATGACAAAAATATTTTACATTACCCAAATTAATGTCAAAATGAATATCGTAGGAAAATGCTGTGAACAA
This sequence comes from Pollenia amentaria, assembly GCA_943735925.1. Lineage (NCBI taxonomy): Eukaryota > Metazoa > Arthropoda > Insecta > Diptera > Polleniidae > Pollenia > Pollenia amentaria. The sequence goes on along the minus strand of OX031010.1, from coordinate 18,373,984 downwards.
GTGTAAAAAGCATACAACAGTTGTAAAGATATGCTCAGCTCACACTTAACAAATATTTGACGAAATTCACGTAGCCACCAGTATTATGAAAAACTTTTTGCTTTTTCAAAACTTTTGCTAAATTAAACATCATTAAAAATTATATTATACAATTTTCTTCTTACAAATTAAGTTTAGTAAATCAACAAAAATTGTTAAAAATAAATCTAAAATTTGATCTATGTACACAGAAAAAATTAAAAAATGATTTTAATCATCAAATTCGTAGCACAAGGAAACAATTTGTTGATTTTGTACCTATCACTAAAATGATTATAAATACTGATTACCTAAAATCGTAAAAATTTAAAATTGCAAGTTTTTTTTCCAAAAAATTATATTTTCAATTTCGATTAAAAATATGATCAAGAAGCTTTGTCATTTCAAACAATGTATTAATTGATTCAATTATATATATAATAAACAAAAAATCTATATTTTATTCAATTTCCTCAGTTGATTGAAAATAAATAACAAAATATTAAATTAATTAATCGAATTGAACAAACTAGTACTCGAATTATTTGTTAGAATCAATTAAAATTTTTATTGAAAAAAATAATGTGAATAATTGAAATTTTAATTTAAAATTAATTAACAAAATTTGTATAAATTATCTTAATCCATTAAAAGCCACCAGTGTTTAAAATTACAAATCATTAATTTTGTTTATTTATGAAATATGAAAAAATAAAAATAAAGTGTATTATGAAGGTTTTGGAGGCTGTACCCAAGCAGGTACAATGGCTCAATGCATGTTTTCAAATATGATTATTTTTTTGTATGAAAATTTTGAAAAGCACTCCTTTTCTACGCACATCTTATTCGGTTGTGTCATTGAAGATAGCGTAAAGGTTTATTTAATTCTTTTCGGAAAATGGTTTCCAGCATTAGGTGCTATATTAGGAACAACCGATCGTTTAGATATTGATGGTTGCGATGGTTTCGTAGGCATTGCCGGACGATGGCACGATGAAACTTCAGTTAGTCCATTTATGAGTTGTTGGCTTCCTTGTACAACTTCAATGAGTTGACGATGATTGATGTGAAAAGCGGTTAACCACTTTTTTCCACGAAATTTTGTCAAGTAATTATTTAGTGCTTGATCATGAAGGCCAACAACACACATTTCTGAATTGTAATCTGCAATCAATTTTGGCTAACCCATTATAGTTTTAATTTTTTTTTAACTGAAAAAATTATTCAAAAATTATTTTCGGGAATGAAATATTTATTATTAATTAATGATGTGCTAATAATCCCAATCTTTATTTATAATTAAAAATACTGAAATTTATTGTTGTGCGTAAGCTAGTTTCTATGCGCCTTTCGCTGGTTGCTAAGGCCAGCTAGTCAGGAAACTTTTTCCAAATACTTTAGAAAAGCTAGAAATATTATACAAGTAAGACCATAAAGTGAATAAGAATTTTAAAAACTCAGGTCTTACTTGTAACAATATCTAAGCTTCAACAAAGCCATAACAGTAAACAGTGTATTTTTCTTTCTTACATTCCCATAATTGATACATAATTGATTCAATTATCACATTATTAAAATTGAAATACTTTTTAAACAATTTTTTAACTAATAAAAAATCACTGATAATTTTTGCTGTGTATAATAAAATTCAACACTATTACCGTTCTACCAATTCCTTTATTTATATGGATAAGTTTAAATTTTAAACCGTCTTTCCACAAAAAAAAAAAAAAAAAAAAAAAAAAAAAAATAACAAATATATACGAGTAAGTAAATAAAAATTACTTTTGTTAAATATAGCTCTGTAGTACGATTCACGTAATTTTTTTACGATAATCGTATCGTTAAAATAAATATAACGAAAATTTATCGAATTTGCTATTCAGTAACATTTTTAACGATATTCGCTGTCGATTAAAGTCAGCTGTTACTTTAAGCAGGGTTTTTTTTTCGTTATCCGACAATAATTTACGTTGTGTTTATTTAATCGATAAGGTATGTTTTATGTTTAAAGTCGCTGAGGCCCGACTTCTTACATACATACTACATATATACATACACATGTATAATGTATGAACAAAAACCAAATTCTAAATTCAAAATGTACAAAAAAAGCAAATTATGATCAAAAACAAAATTCTAAATGTAAAATTCACAAAATAAAATATAAAAACAGTAAATTAAGCACAATTTCATTTGTTTTTTCTTTATTATCTTTTGTGCTTTTAGTTTATTTTAACATTTTGACAGAGATGTTATAAAAATTACAGCTGTTTACAATCGTTAAAAATAAATTACAGAATCACACTATCGTTACTGCAAGCGAATATGTGTGTCGACAAAAATTACGATTGTCGGATCGTTAAAAGTTAGTGAATCGCACCACATGTTTGACAATTCCCAATATAAATAATAAAGTTTAAGTTATTTAATTTCAAACGTAAAAAATCAATTACGACTTGGATTTATTTAATTAATATTTGAATTACATGTTATCTTTAAAACAATTAAAATCTTAATTGAATTAAACATATATTTTTAGTTTTTGTTCAATGAAAATAAAGTAATAGATTCAATTACCACATTAATTAAGTTATAATACTGTTTAAACAATATACTTAATTGACAAAAAGGTAAAGACAATTTTTTCTGTGTAATGTAGACGATTTTTTTTTTGGATATTTTCTTCAAATATTTGTTGGGTCTGAACATATCTTTACTGTATGATCGCTGAGATTCGAAGACAAACCTAAATCAGAGCGTTAAGCATTTTCTTAGCTGTTGATAGTTCGTTCTAATGCTTATACGATACGTATAAAGCAGACCAAAAGAGCGCGGCGTAACAGCTTTGCAATTCGAAACAGATTTTGACCGGACATTACATGCTGAAGTTGGGTGCTATTGCTCTTGTAATTGTTAAAAATTAATGGCACTTTAGTTTTTTTGAGGTTTATTTTTAATTTGTTTATATTTTATTAAACAAGTTAAGTTAACATTTCATGTTACGTTACGTTAAGTAAACATTTCATGTTAAGTTAACCTTCCATGTTAACTTACCTTGTCTTGGCACAACGAACTTAACTCGTCATGGCACAACGTAGACGCTTTTTTGTAAGTCGGTAATTTTAGCGTTGAAGGAATTAGCTTGAAAACGCTACGATATACGCGCTTATTTAAGATGCTCTGTAACTCGTGTAACTTTACGAATGGCCATCACTTCATTTAGGACTATCAGGTATGGGATGGAAATCGATTAAAAATACGAAACAATTTAAGACCGATCAAATCGATTTTAGTATCTTTAAAAATTGATTCATAATATATTTTTCTCTTATTCTCTGAACACATTCTTTTACATTTTGTATTTTATGTGTCAATTGAACTGTATGATAAACAAAAAATTAAGTCTTTAATTCAGAAATGGTGTTAAAATTGCTCGAAATTCATCAAACTTTTTGAAAACAATCGTTTTGAAGACGATCCAATTTCATCACATACCTGTATTTTACATTTTCTGTTAACCAATTTCGTAAATCTTAGGACGCTATAAGAGCACGAAACACGTCTCTCTAAATGAACGAAACACGATTTAGTTATTCGTAATACGTAAATTAATATGTAGAGCTATTTAAGAACTAAGTCCGCAACAAATTTAAATCTAATATGATTTTAATTTTTTTTCTGTTTTTATTTTCAGGTAAATAAACGTTTTTAAGTTTAAGAAAAAATTGGGAACTTAAGCGAAATATATTCAGGTAAAATTACATTGTAAGTATGTATACCATATAGTATAAGTATTAAATCTACTTCAAGGGCTGAATGCAGAATATAAATTTTAAATTATAACATTTTTAAAGTCTTAGGAGCCTCGAAAACAACATATATTTTAATTAATAGTCAATTTTGCAATTTTAACCGCTACATTAACTCTTGATTTTGAATAACCACAAAATTTAATAACTGCTTGTTTATCGACGTCGAACGAAACTTTTGTTCGTTTAACTTTAATTCAAAACAAAAACAAAAGCTTAAAATTTGTTTTTGTTTGAAATGCCAATTAAGCGAACAAAATATTCGTTCGATGCCGACGAACAGGTACTCATATTAATAAAGTTAATATATGTATAACTGACCATAAAATTCAAATAATCTCTTCATAAAATATCGCCCTTTGCATACATAAAAAATGAAAAACTATAATTTATGCATTTAAGTTTAAATTTAATAAATGTTTTTGATAATTTGAACTGGCAGTTAAATATGTTTCGTAAGCTGTTTAATAAAAAATATTCACATGTGTCCGCTGAAGGTATTTGCTCATGCTTAACGTATGTCATAAACGCAAAATTTAAATTTCATCTGGTTTAAAAAAATATCTAAAGATATAATTCAGCTAGCTGAATATCTTAGGTTAGGTTAAGAAGGGTAATGCGCCTAAGGGCCAGCGTTGCCATTTGTCAAGTTTTCCTTTTTTTTTTTGCAAGTTTCTTGAAGTGCAAAAAAGTTTTTAATTTATATAAAGTTTTTTCAAGTTTTTTATAAATAAATGAAAGTTTTTTATAAATACGTAATATATACTTTGCAGTATATTGGATGAAAATATTAAAATATTATTTTTGTGGCATTAAGCCATCTTCCTATATATTTTCTCTGACCTTTATAATTGGAACAGTGTTTAATTGTGTTAACTCCTTCCTGCCTAAAATATCCCAACAATATTTTTTGAAGTATTTTTAGCACAACATTCATTTAAGTTATCTGAAGGCGATAATGGACTTTAGAGTTTATTCTTTAAAGTTTTATGTTGATTTTTGTAAAGCTGTTTTAATGATAACTTTCTAAAACATGTTAAAGTTTTTGCTCCTTTTAGGTTTTTAATACATAAGTATTTCTTTGTAATCTAATATATTGGTGAAAAAGAAAAAAAATCATTTTTATTTACTTTTTTTCTATATTTTTAAACAAAATGATTTCCAAATACATTTTTTGTATTTATTTATTTAATTTTTAAACAAAATGAATTCCATAAAAATTTTTGTGTTTTCTTTAAAAATTTTGGCACTTTTGTAAAAACAAGTTTACTTTAAAAAAGTAAAAATAAAAGTTTTTTATCAGATATAAGAAGTTTTTTTTTTAAATATATATGGCAACGCTGCCTAAGGGCACACCTCAACTCGGAGACCAATGCGGTTCATTGTGAATTATGAGCTGAATATCTTAAGTATTTACATATTTTGTAAATAATATTCAGTTTATATTAAATTGGTTAATTTTTTGCCATTCAGCTGGCAAATACAAGTATGGTAAAAAAATTTATTTAAAAAAATTTCTTTTTGTTATGGATTTCAGCTTTAGATTTAAGACTACGTATTTAAATATGTGTATCTAACAAAATTTTCATATGTGCTAAAATATCGGCATTTAAATGGTTGCTGAATATAAATAAAATGTTTAATATTTTTCTTATTTACAGGTTTTAATATTAAACCAGTTGTTTTAAAACAAAATTTTAGTTCATTGCGTTAAATGAATTGCAAAAAAATCAAAAGAAACTAAATTTTTTTCCAAATTACGTAAATGCTTGCGATATTTAGCTATTATATTAAAGGATATTAATTATATTAAAGGATATTAAATATTTATTTGTTATGCTTTTTGGTTGTAAAGCATAAAAACAAACTAGTGTACATATTTCAGCATTTGATATCGTTCTAAATTCTTATTTAAGTTGTATTGTTATTTCGCACGATATCTAATAACGTTATTTGGTCGCGGATATGTTTTAGTAATTCGACTATATACGGCTGATTTGCTTTAAATTTAAAATACAATTTAAAATAATAAAGAATTCTATTTAATTTAAACTTTATTTGCCAAATTTATAGCTATTCAGCTTGGTTTTGCTGTTTAACTAAGATTTTAGTAATTCAGAATTGTTATAGTTGAAACTTTTTAAAAATTTATTATAGCTATTCAGCTAACTGATTATGATTGAAATGATGTTAGCTTATTAAGATTGTATGCTAATATATCAATAATGAGGTTTTTCTTACAATTCAGCTAGCTGAATATATTTAATTTAAGGCAAACCCAAACATTATTTTTAATTTGTCAAAGATATTGTAAATTTATTTCTATGCAGCTAGCAGAGTATGATAAATTACTTAAAATACAAATTTTCAAGCATATTTTTTTTTAACGAGTTTTTTAAAATTTGCTCCTTTTTTAAAAATTACATATTTTTTATTTTTAATTATTCGCAAATGTTTACTTCAATAAGTTACTTAATACTGTTTTATAAAATATTTAAATATTGTTACTTAAACATGACCTCAAGAAAAATCTCAAATATTTTACAACTGTGGGAGAAGCAGGCAATATTAAAAATTTTATTTTTTACCTCCACAAATTCAATATGCATCTGAAAACAAGATTTGGTTAAATAAACATGCCATGCAGTTCTGGTGCTGTTAATGAAATAATCAGCATTTTTGGGCCAATAAAAAAAATCTAAATCGTCAGTTTAGTTCATTCGAGGAACTGCACTTCTTCATACATTCTAAGATAATCAAAAATGAATTAAATTTGCATTTTTTTAAAGAAAAATTTGACATACATTTTTTTTTTTTTTTTTTTTCTATTTATTTATTTACAATCTATTTGTACAATATTTAGTAAATGTGTTAATGAAAATTTTTACTTAACATATGTCATTAAACTTTAAAAAATTTAACAACCTTAGCTTAAAAATTTTTATTTACACTGTTATCAATAACATTTAGTAGTATTTACAATATTTACATTATATTTACATTACTTTTATATATAAAAAAAAAGAAGAAAGATGAATTATTTCCTGTACGGAAGGTCTAATACATGCAATCTTTTGAGTCTAATAACCTCTTCACTATCATCTAATAAAGATATAGCTAAAACATTACGGTGGCAACTAAGTCTATCAATATATCTAGAGCTGAATCGATTTATTTCATCAATAACAAAGGGAATTTTTAAATCTTCATGGATTCTTTTGTTGGTTACAAACCAAGGTGCATTCGCAATTGTTCTCAAAGTTTTTGATTGATAGCGTTGTAAAATTTCTACATTCGAATTACTCGATGTACCCCATAATTGTAAACCGTATGTCCATACAGGTTTCAAAATAGTTTTGTACAATTTAACTTTATTTTCAAGACTTAAATCGGACTTAGGCCCTAATAACCAGTACATTTTTTTTGTTTTGAAGTTAAGATGTTCTTTTTTTGCATTTATGTGTTTTTTCCACGTAAGACGTTTGTCCAGGTGCATTCCTAGATATTTAACTGAAGTTGCTTTTGGTATTTCGAAACCATTAATAAAAAGAGTAGGACATTCTTCGCTTCTAAGGGTAAAGGTAACATGATTTGATTTATCCGTATTAATTGCTATTTTCCATCGAATAAGCCATTCTTCAAGTTGATTAAGTTCTCTTTGAACTAAGCAAGACGCTTTAATTGGTGATTCGTTTGATGACAATATCGCAGTAACATCTGCATACGTAGCCATTGTTACATTCTCGACTATAGGTATGTCGGATGTATAAATAGTGTATAACACAGGACCCAGTACACTGCCCTGTGGTACTCCAGTAAAAATCCTACTAACATTTGACGTTTCATCGTTAATTTTAACATAAAAAGATCGATTATTTAAATATGACTGTAAAAAAGTAAAAAATGGAGTTGGTAATGTTTTTTTTAGTTTATACAGAAGCCCTTCGTGCAATACTCGGTCGAAAGCCTGTTTTACATCTAAACATACATTTTGAATGAAAATTTATAGGTTTCTTACATATTATTGATGATATACTGTTAATGTCTCCCGTATTCTCAATTTTTTTATTTTTATTGCCCTTTAAGACTTTATTTCCGCTTTTTATAGATTGAAGTTTAAACCAACTTCTTTTAAAAAAACCAACATAAAAATAGTCCAAAGTCTTAAAATTGGGCGATCTTTTCGGTTGTATTGCTTTCGTAATTTCGTAAAGATATTTTTGTATCAAAATCCATGTTTCGCTGGATGTGTAGTAGCCTAAAATGTGTTCAACGTGTAACGATATCGTTATAAGTTTCAGTAAAATTTGTTATGTGATGGTTGAAAATAGGCCAAATTAATAAACTTTTCCCTACAACTGAAATGTTGTCAGTTGAACGACAAGGAAGTTTATAATTCTGTTTTATACCGACTCATAAAAATAAAATGACCAAAATGAAATGTGGTTGAGAAAAGTGATATTTGATGATCCATTATTTTTGTAAAGGATCTTTGAATATTTTTTATTTGCAAAGACCGAAAAATATTGTCGAAGGAAAGAAAACTCTATATAAGAACAAATTCGAACTTAAAAGAACCGTTTCATTACTTAGACTTGATTTTAATTTTAAATAGGCATGAATTTGAATTTTTGTAAGCAAAGAGGGTAGAAAGATATGCAGGGCAGATCAGTCTTACTTTACCACCCTCTATAAAAATACTGAACAGTGCTTTTTTCGCTTTTATCACACACCTACGTACACTAATAACTTGAATAAAACCAATCAGTCTCGCTGGGACATTAATACAAGAGGGTTGTGTTATCCCTTGTTGCTGATTCAATGTTACCATTTGTGTATATTTTAATGATATTTTGAAAACAGACATGAACAATGCTCTAAAATAGTGTATACATAAAAAATATTTAGTTTAAAAGGAATATTTTCCATTGAGCAGATTTTAAAATACTATTATTAAAATAAATGTATATAATTATAAAAGTCTTTTGACAACACTTCCTGCATTGATTTCTATTCTCACTAAAACTACTAATTTTTTTTTAATGTTTATGTTTGCCAGGGTCTGTTCTATACACTTCGTCTTCAAAATTCAAATTTCTTGGACTTTTTTCTATACCGAAAATAATTTTTTTTTTAAATTTCTTGTTAAAAATTTGTAAAGAAAGTAGATAAGATTTAAGCCCCATTTAGCGGACAGTAATGTAACCGTACAGTAAAAAAGAAAGAAACATCTATTTTATATAGATTTAGAAATAACGGTTAAGTTGCATCTTACTGCTAACCATAATCGTTCTAATTGCTTTACAGGCAACACTATGAAGCAGCTGACTTGCAACGTTACTGTTACTGTCAGCTAACTGGGGGTTTACGCTCTTATTGAGAATTAGTTATCAATGTAAGCAATAAAATATGTTAAAAAAAACTGGGGTCTGTTTAGACATTAGAGTTAAACGGATAGCTTTAACTTTCCTTTTGCTCTAAAACTTCGCGTTGTTTGAGATGAGAAATTAATCCAAAATTTTGTGAAAAACTTACATTTTCACTGTACAAAATCTTTTGTAAGGCGAGCGTCTATTTCGACCATTTACTTAAATGTCACATCCCTGCCCAACAATTTTTGATATATACTTTTACTTCTTTAAGGTGTCACTACATTTTTCCCTAACTGGAACCAATGTGATGTCTTAAAATGATCAATTTAGAGCAGAGGTAATCACAAAGAGAGGCGGTTGAAAATGTGTTTGTAGTGGTGAGTGTATTTTGGGTGCACTGAAAGAAATCTCTAGGTAAACATGTCGAAAACAAATTTTTTGTGTATTAAACATATTTTTTGTTATATAACTGCATGTATGCACTTATTTTATTTTTTCTAATTTGTATGCAGCTTTATTCAAAATATTAGATGAAAATTAAAACTTTTTCGCCACTCTATTTTCCACATTTTAATAAACACATGCAATAGTAGAAAAATATTTAAAGTGTACTGAAAATATTGGAAATTCTGCAAAAGTGAGATAAATAAAAGTACTCAGTTGAGATATTTACTATGTGTTTTGTTTTTGTTTTTAAATAACAAAAGCGACGGCGACCTGCTTGTTTGAAAGCTAGCATACAACTGAATGAAATTATAGTTTTTTACAATCTTTGAAGTGAGTTTCGGTAACATTCGGGTTGTGTGTGTGAAAATCCCGAAAAGTGCTCGGCCCCTGGGGGCATAGCGTGATGATCGTTGATTTAGAGGGCTGTATTCGGCCGTGCCGAATCATAAGTTTAAATAAAACCATGTCAAATTCTAAAACACTAAGGCAATGTTTAACTGTGAGAAGTTAAAAAAAAGTAATTTGTGTAGGGTGGTGGGTCGGCTAGATGAAATAGTAGACCGAATTAACCCATTTTTCCTACCGAGCATTTTTGGTATAAAATAAGTATTCGTGCTAAATGTTGTTGCTCATCCCGTATGACACATATAAAGGCAAAAGTCTTAGCCTATGGTGGACTTTTGTATGGGGGCTGTAAAAAAATCGACCAATTTGGCTCATTTGCGAAACCAAAAATTCGCCTTCTTCAGTTTTTAATTGCTATATCGTATTAGTGTTTCAAAATGAAACGAATTGACACGATCAATTTACCACCAAATTTTTGGGAATCTTAGATACAAGCAAATGCAAAATGATTTTATTTTTTATCTGATTTAGGAAATTGTACTATAAATGGAATATGAACTGCATTTCAGCTATGAAAATTGAGACTTTAAAATACAAATCTAAATATGTCGGACGAGCTCCTAAGAAACAAACATATTCAAAACTTTCCGTTTTTATGACTTTTAGCTCGATCACAATTTATATATAGAATCTGGACTGCACCTCTACTTTAGACTTGCAAAGTTTTATTTAAATTATTAAAAATTTATGTAACTATTTTTTTTTTAAATTCCCCACTGTGAAACAATTCAGTAGTACATACTTTCAAACTGTTGGGTACTTTACACATACACACATATGTATTTGTAAGTTTACACATGTGTAGGAATAAAATAAATATGGATTTTTTTCCTAATAAAATTGTTACGTTAACTACTATTAGATTTTACTTACGTCTAAGTTGTTGTTGGTTTCTGTATGTAGATGACTTTTACTGAAAGTTTGTCTATTGGCACCGCCACTCGTTCCAACTAAATGTCTTATGAGTCTATTTGCTTTTGGATTCGGTCGGTATTTGTATGTTTAAACTGGTGTGTTAAAGAAAAGAAAAATTACCATCTACGATAAGTAATTTACGTGATTTGCATTTAAATATGTATATAAATGATACGTTTACATGAATAGTAAAGTATGTGTAGTGTAGAGTATGTATGTATATTGTTAAGTATGTATTTGCTTTTAGCTACCAAATATTTTGGCTACATCTCCATATGATAAAGTCTTAAGTATGTGTGTACATTTTTTTTCTCATTCAAACATAAATATTTTCATTATATTTTTTTCTTTTTTGTATAATTTTTTTCTAGCCGTGTTTTCTTGTATCTTTAATGAAATTTCAATTTTTATTATTACATGACTTAAATTTAAAGTTGTAAATATTTGTTTGGTGTTTATATGGGTGTTTTTATAGTTTTTGTTTATTAACAAGTTTATTTAAAAAAATCCCCCCAAAAAACGTATAAAAACTGTAGACAAATGTCTACAAAAACATAAGTATAGGGGCAGGTTTTCAATAAAATTACAAGTATTTTTTGGAGCAGACATATATTTATTCTAAAATTTGTTTTAGTTTTGTCATAAAATGACAACAACTTATTTTTTGTTGGCAGTTTAATGTAAAGGATTATAAAAATATGATGTCAGGCGTTCAGACTCCAAAAAGCCATATACGTTTTTAAAGATACAAACTTTTGTAATAGTAACGATCTGTTATGAATCCCTATTTTACACACCATTATATAGAATATACACGCAAAGAAAAACAAAACTATTAAAAAAAAAAATGTTTAAACATATTATGTTTAATTATCAAAACATGTATAAATATGGTCAGCTCCAACAAAACTATTTTTAAATAAAATTTTAAATATATTATGTTTAATGTAACCATATTAATGTCACCCGACAACTATAATATGGTTAAATTAGTCTTCCATCAAGAATTTTTAATTTAATAATATAATTTTAATTTGCTTTATTAGTTGCTTAAATCATGCTATTTGTATAATTTTTGAGTTTTAAATAGAAACTTATATATTTGATCAAATTCAGCTAGCTGAATTTAACTACTATTGATGTTTTTACAAAAATTGTATATTGTTTTTTAATTTTTAAAAGATTTTAATCAATTCAGCTAGTTGAAATAGTGAAGATTTTGCAAATTTCTTAAGCAGTAAAAAGTTAATTCAGTTAGTTAAACATCCAATTTGTTTTAAATATATGTTTCTACTTAAATTCGTTTGCTGAATATGTATTAAAAGTAGTATTTTAAACAATAAAGCTGAATATGAAGGGTGTTTCAGTAAGAGTGCACTTTTTAAATTAATGGCGATTTCTTTTCTGAGAAATATGTTGCATAAATGGTACATGCTCTATCTCTTTTGTGTAGAGCATGTACCATTTATGCAACATTTTTCTCAGAAAAGAAATCGCCATAAGTGTCTTATTGTTTTTGTGCAAGAAGCAGCCCTAAAATTCGGCAGCTGTCACAAATGTTTATTCCGATTAATAAAAATGGAGCGCTTTACGAAAGAACAACGCGTTATAATTTTGAAAAACTACGCGTTTATTTTAAAATGAAAAATTGCATTCTTACTGGGACACCCTTTATAAGTAAATTTAGAGCATAAGGACTTTTAAAATTTTTATTCAGCAACATAAATTGATTAGTTGTTAGAGTAATTGTAATTCAGCGAAATTAATAATAATAAAAAGAATTTATTTTCTCAACTTGATATATAATTTTTAAAAAGAAAGTAAAAACGTGTTTAAGATAAGATTTATTAAACTTCTGTATATTGAATTTAATTTTCATTAAATTATTTTTATGAAGACAGGAATTTTACAACATGAAATCAATTAAAATTTTTTTTTTTTTTTATTTTTTTTTTTTTTTATTGATAATTTTTCATTCTTGACTGCGCTGTCTTCATAAAAATAATTTAATGAAAATTAAATTCAATGAACTTAAGCCTAATTAAAAATATCTAAATTTGGATTAAAAACCATTAACAGTTCAATAAAATAACCACAATACTAATTACTTCTGTATATTATTTCATCATCTAACGATATGAAATTTTTGGGTTTGCTTGGAGTTCATCTGGCTGAAAAATGAAAATACGTTATATCATAAAATTTGTATAAAAAAAAACTATATTCAGCTAGCTGAATAGCATTTAAAGTATGAAATATATGAAATTTCTCTTAATACTAATGGAATTCAGCTAGCTAAATAATATTTTGTTGTTTTTAATAGTTTATGTCTTTCTTTTATTTAAAACTCTGTCTAAAACAATTTTGTGTAAAAACAAAGTATTCAATTTAATAAACCATTTGTTTACTTAAATTCTTAATTTTTTTTTTCCAGTTTTTACTGGCTTTTTTTTCTCTTCTCGTAAATGTCTGGTTGCTGTACTTTATGAAGGCGTTATTAAATTACTATAATTTGTTGTAGTTTCTGTTATTCTTTATGTCTGCTTTAAATAAGTATTCAACGGCAGAGATGTTTTATTTTCTTGTTCGTTAAGTTATTTTGTTAAAAAAAACTCATAAGTAAATAAAAAATGCGGGGCATTAAATTACTTGTACTCTGGTGCTTTTAAAATAATGAATATAATAAAATTACAAAAAAAGAAACATCAATTGGCAAAAATTTGTTTGTTTTTACAAAAAGAAACCCAGATAAAAATGTTTGGTATTAATAATGCACATCTAAAAAGAGAGCACGTGTCTATTATTAGTTTTAATTTAAATTTTTGCCTGATGGACAGTGTAAAGAATGTTGAAGGAATGTTAATAGTGATATAATAGAAATTAAAATAAGTGACAACTTTTTAAAAAGCAAACCCACCTTTTTCTGTATTATTAATGAGGATAGTTTATTTATTTTTATTTATTTATTATAAAACGTTAGTACTCTTTTAAAATATTAGATGTTCTAGACGAATATAAGTTATAACTTTATTCAGCTAGCTGAATAAAGTTAAATTAAATACCACACTTTTTTTTTTTTTTTTTTCATTATTTATTTATTGAATCTTCATATATTAAATATGAACTAACAATAATTAATCAAATCTTATACTAATACTTTATTTTTGTCCTGCCAATGCTAGACGAAAATTTTTCTCCTCACTGTTTCTGTTCACATATGTAGATGTTTAGCGGTCTTCCCTTCGGATGAGTCCTGCGGTATCTCTTCTCCTTAATCTAGAGTGTCCACTGTCATTTAAAATATTTCGAGCAAGTGGATTTGGGTGCGACTCAAGCCTTTTTAAATATTTTGCTGCGTACTTCGTTATAATAGTTTCTACTAATGGCACATTGAGATCCTTGTGAATATTAGAGTTTTTAACATACCAGGGAGCGGCTGTGATTATTCGAAGAAGTTTATTTTGGCGCCTTTGAATTTTTTCGATATTTGAGGCCGAGGCAGTGCCAATATATATGAATTGCTTTTAGTTTCATTTGTGTTAGTTTTGCTTCTATATGGCATTTCCATGTCAAACGCCGATCTAGATGAATACCGAGATATTTTACATGCGATTGCTGGGGCACTAATTGATTATTGATTTTAATAGGGGGACATGACTCCCGACGCAAGGTAAATGTTATATGTACGCATTTTTGCTCATTGACCTTTATCCTCCATTGTTTTAACCACTTTTCCAGTTCAAATATATGATCCTGCAAGTAACGGGATGCTTCATGACAGTTTTCGTGTACGCTTATAAAAGCTGTATCATCAGCAAATGTTGAAGTTAGGGTGTGGTTGTTTGTTGGCATGTCTGAGGTATATATAAGGTATAAGAGTGGGCCCATGATGCTACCACACTTTTAAATGGAAATTTTACAAATAAAATTCTTATTTCGAAGCCATTTAGCTAGCTGAATTATAGGTTTCTATTAAAAAATATAATCTGCTTTCCTATTTCTAGTATGTACATAAGTATATTCAAAAATATTTGTAATTGTTGTTATTCACCTTGCTAGATCATTATTATACTTTTTTACTTTTATAATACTTTTTTAAATCTTTGGTTGGTAAAAAATAACATCAATTTTATCTTTAAATTTTTTTATTATTGTATTATTGTATTTTTAAATGAATTTACTCAAAGTCACAAATTTGTCCAAGCAATAACTTTATAAAAGCTTCAACAAATTATTATATAAATTTTGTTTAATATTTACTGGGCATTTACACATAAAACCCTCCAAGCAATTAGTAGAGTGTTTTTCGATTGTCTAAGAATTTTAACTACTTCGGCACATTTGGTAGTTAAACAGTAGATTTTGCGAAATCTAACAACAACAAAATACGTTAGAATCGAATTATGAGTTCTAAAATTTTACTTTTTCGTCACTTTAAAGAGTTGTTCTGATAATTGCAACAGTTATACAATTACAATAAGAGCATGATTGAACATTGTCCAAATAATATTGACTTCTTCGTACCGATTTGCTGTTAAATAGTGAATATCAAGTACAAAAGCAAAATGCGTAAATTATGACAGTTTGCATTGAAATTGCAAAGTGCTCGGTGGCACGTGCGTGTGAAATAATATAAATTTATAAAAGTATGTAAAATAAAGTGAAAATTTAAATATTTGAAAAATGAAGTAGTTATAATATACTCAAAATTATTCTTCGGGTAAATTGGGTAATATTTAATAATTTATCATAATTTTTTTTTTGTTAGAGCCAATTAAGACGAAATTAAAATTAAGAAATTTTTAAAGAATATTAGTGATATTTTGAACCGTTTGTTTATTCAATTTTTGTGTGAAATAAATGTTCCTATTAATTTTTTCTAGTGAAAATCAACGTTATCAGTGATAAAAAACTTTGTAAAGCATTAAACAAATATGCTAGTTATAATTTGTTGAAGCTTTTATAAAGTTAGTGCTTGGACAAATTTGTGACTTTCAGTAAATTCATTTAAAAATATTTTTGCGCTATATGTTTTTAACTTTAAACATTAACAATAATTTTGATTAAATGTACTGTAGATTTTTTAAGATTTGTAAAACTTTTACCTCTTTTATTTTACTCAGACTAACCTAACAAAAACAAACAAAGAAAAACAGTTAAACGGCCCATTTTTTATTATAAAGAACAATAAGAAAGTTTAACTTCAAAAGAGTACTTTTTGAGCCAATAGCGATACTACTAAATTGAATTGATACTAATCGACCAAAGCACTCTAATTCGCCATAAAATATAGGCACTAAGTAGATTCTTAAAGTAAATATTACCATAGTGGGACACTTCTTCCCGAACGAAGTAACTACATCAATAAGAATTGAAAAGCAAAAGCGATAGATTTTTGCTAAATGGGGAAACTATTTAAACTATTTTTAGATCGAAATTGTTTGCAGGGAAGTAGTTTCTTCAAAGTCGCAATACACTCACACTTTTTCACTAACACATTTACATTTTTCTACTTTCAGTCCAACTTTCAGCTAGCTTTCAATGAAAATTTCAAGAAAGCGATTTCATGAAAGTAAATGACAATAACTAAGCAGTGTTACCAATTGAAATTTTTTTCGTATATATGTATAAAGAATTTTAATATATTTTTTCAACTAAATATTAAGAACACAGTGATTCTTATTAAAATTTATAAATATCATGAAAACTAATAAAAATAAATATTATTTTGAACGAATGCCTGAAGTTCGGCGTGAATAATTGGCTCGGTAACTCGTAAGCTTGAAATAAGCAAAACAATAAAAAAAGAAGAAGAGGAATTTTTGTTAGAAGTTTGCCCTTTAATGTCATTTTGAAAATGAAATTTCACTTTCATGAAAATTTTCATGTAATTTTATTATTTTTTTCTGAAATTTTTGGTGATAATACGTATACAGAATTTTCATAAAAGTACTTTCATGTGTAAATGCAGCGTTAGCTAGCTGAAGTTCTTTAGAAATTAATATTTAAATATGTTTAGTTAAGGTTTTCAGCTGAATTATAGTTTTGCAAGAGATTAATAGTAATAATTAGCTTACATTTCAAATAAAAAAAAAAAAAATTCTTTAAAAATATTCTTAACATAATTCAGCTAGCTTAATTGGAATTAAAAGAAATAATTAGCTTACATTTGAAATAATAAAAAAAATAACCATGGGTTTTCTTTAAAAATATTCTTACCATTATTCAGCTAGCTTAATTGGTGAACATTAAAGTAAACACATACATATTCTTTTAATTAGATTCCATAGGCTACTCTGCTGTTTGTATAAAAGTTTTTTAAAGTAAATTCTAAGAAAAATGGTGTGCATTTAAATTTTAGTATATTAAGAATTTTTTTAATTTATCGTTACTTATATACCTGAATTATTAAAACTCAAAGAACAAACAACCTTCTCATATTTCAATTTTATTATTGAATTATTAATTTTCACACGTTTGTTGAACAAGCTATTCAGCTAGATAAATGGTCAAAAAAGGTGAAAATCTTTATATTAAAATCAAAATGTTAATATAAAATGCATTTTTCAATTTATTTAGCAAGGTGAATTCAACTAAAATCATGCTTTTTTTCTTTCAATATTCCATTTTTTTTTTCAAATTTAATATTGCAAACAAACTTAGTTAGCTGAATTATACAGAAATTAAAGACAATCGTTAAGATTTAACATATGTTTTAAGAAAAACTGTTAACCCCAATACAATTCCGATAAATGTTTACAAATTATGGATATGGAATTAAATGTATATAAAATTTTTATTATAAAATTAATTTTACTTAACTATTTTGCTAGCTGAATTATTTTTTTCCGAGCTAGCCTTAACATTTTTTATCTTGTTCAGCTAGCTGAATTGTCAAACATTGGGATTTTTTTTTAATACAAAGTTTGAGATTGAAATTCACAAAATAAAATATTCACAGAAAAAAGTGTTTTATCAATTAAAAAAATGATTTAAAAAGTATTTAAATTAAATTAATGTGATAATTGGATCAATTATTTTTTTATTGGAAGAAAATTAAAAATTTAATTTTGATTTAGTTAACATTTTAGTTGTTTTGAAATAAATGTTCAATTAAAATTTTAATTACATAACAAAACATCTTTATAGACTGTTTTTGTTTAAAATAAAATAATCTAAACATGTAGAATTGTTGTTGGGAATTGTCAATATTTGTTTAAATAAATTATCAAATTGTTTGAAATGGCAAAGTTTTTGATCATTTTTTTAATTAAAATTAAAAATATCTTTTATTTAAAAAAAAATATACACAATTTTACAATTTTCAGTAATCAATATAATCATTTTGGTAATCGGTGCAAAATCAACAAATTGTTTGCTTGATATTATGAATTTGGTATGAATTTGGTGATTGGAGAAATTTAATAATTTTTTCTGTTTAAACAAAAATTTAATTTCTATTTAGTCGAGCTATGACCAATTTATTATATATTTTTTTTAAAGAATATTCATTTATATTAATCGAATTTTCGTAACCTTTTTTGTGTTATGTCTTCAGGATATCATAAATATCCAAAGGACTTAACCCAAAGGAGTTACGAAAATTCGATTAAAAAAAATCAATATTCTTTTTTAAAAATTATAACAAATTGACCAAAGCTCGATTAACAAGAAATTAAAGTAAATTATAATAATATATCACAAAAATTGTGTATGTCATATATTCTCTTTTTTAAGTACTTTAACTCAGATAGAAGAACTATAGCTTTTTTTTTAGCTAAATTTGTAATAAATGTTAATATGTATGCCAAATCATAATAATTTGTTTCTTAGTTTTTACCCTATTCAGCTTGATATTTAAATACACATAATAAAGCATCACAAAAAAAAAAAATTATATTCAATGTTCCTTCTTTGAATCCGCCACCTTTACCGGACTGTACGATATCTCTGGCGTTGAACTGGATCGCATTCTTTAATTTGTTAAAAGTTCGGGTTGGTTCTGCGGTAGGAGTTCTGTTTAGTGGAACTCCATGATTCCAGGGTGTTAAATGGATACTGACTGCCATTTCTACATAAACTAACTTAACTTTAGAACTTTATATCGGCTAGCCGAATTTAAGCTTTCTTAGCTAAATTCATAACCCCAAGTGCCAAATCATAATTTAATAATTTTTTTTTAATTGTCACCTTATTCAGCTTGCTGAATTCTTAAATTAAATTTATAAATTTTCCAAAATAATATTAATATAAAAATTTAATATTAAAATCACAAAGATAAAGTTTTCTTACATACTCTCTTCCTCAGATTTTTGTGATTTTCAGAGAAAAACTTTTTAAATAAACATTTTTCTGTATAATTTGCAATTTTATGTCACATTTATATTTATATGAAATTATACCCACAAAAAAAATAAAAAAATAAAAAAAATGTATTTCGAGATAGTAGACATTACGAGCATGTAACAAATTCGTATGTTTTTTTCGAAAAAAAAAAGAAAAAACAATAATGGCATTTATTTATATGTATGATACATATATTAATTCATACTCCCAAGTATGCATGTGAATTAATGTTTATGTGTATTTTAATGTAGAGGAGCTCATAAATATATGTAATCATATTACCATGCCACATACACTACTCTGCAACCTCGTACAGACATTCAATATGATGGCGTCAGCAAAAAACTTAAATTTATATATTAATACGAATCTTATTTATTGTATATAAAAAATATATAATGTCACTTTTTTAAAAACAACATAATTTGGTATACTATAATAGGCATTATTACTTGAAGACATTAATAGGAGACGGCCTATTGCACTAATGAAATAGTGGAGACAAGAAGGAACTTTTTGTTGACAATCTGAACCATATGTCACGTAATTACAAATTATTGTTTAAAAGTCCGTCAAATTTCAAAAACTCGTTTATAATCATTTTTTATTTTATCTAAATACAGTAGAATCGCGATAGTAGTAGCTCTCGTAAAAGGTGATCTCGCGGTTAATTTAACCAAATTTTAGCGCCCACGTGCCGATCTAAAAAGTTAACTCTAAGTTATTTTTTCTAAGCGTATTAATAAAAATATGTCAAGAAAACATAACAAATTATATTAAATTTGAAGCCGAAAGGGGAGAGTTTAAACAAAATTGAGAAAAACATTAAAGAAAAACTATTGGCGTTGTGTTAATGTATATCTGAAGCCATCTCAAAAATAAAAACGAAATGTCCCAAAATTCTCGAGGCTGTAGGAAAAATCACAAGGGAAAACATTGCATACACCGAATATGCCGATCTTAAGGCAGGTTTGTACAAATCTTTTTCTTGAAACAACGAAAACGTAATTGCGCAATGACTGTTACAATTTCAATATCAATAGCTAACCCGGCGTTTACACATGCAAGTGCAAGTTCGAAAAACTCAATACACTCACACATTTTTACTAACATCATCACATTTTTCGTACTTGCAGCCCA
Source organism: Pollenia amentaria (assembly GCA_943735925.1). NCBI lineage: Eukaryota > Metazoa > Arthropoda > Insecta > Diptera > Polleniidae > Pollenia > Pollenia amentaria. Next base: position 18,353,529 of record OX031010.1, on the reverse strand, counting down.
ACTTGCAAGAGAATTTGCTTGCAAATAAATTTTTGACACTTGCAGCAAGTAAAATGACAAATAAAGAAACAGTGTTACCGTGGATGCCTTTGGTATCAATTTACTAGTACCTAGTAATATAAAAATTATGTTTATAGTTCATTTTCTGTGAGTTTTAAAAATAAAAACAAAATAAAAAAACACTACTACAAAGCAACACATCTTCATGGTATTTTAAAACATAAATTGCAAGTATTGAAAAAAAAATTGTTAATCAAAATATTTTCTCAGAAATTTTATGATATCGGCAACTACGGCAATACTGGATTCACATATTTTAAAAATAAACATAATTTTTTCATCAAGATGGACCAAAAATAAAATAAAGGAATAATTAAATTATTTATATTTAATATTATTAAATAAATTTCGTGATAACATTAACATTATAAGGTTTTTTTTTTAACCCAAAAATGAAGCTTTTTTCATAAGATGTTTTCGCTTCGAGAACATTTGAAAAATAAACTTACAACTCACTGTGTAAACACTCAAGCTACTTGCAAGACTTTCGGCTATTTCTTCGACATTTTCGTTGATAATACAAATACACTACTTGCAAGTAATTACTTGCATGTGTAAAGGCAGGGTAAGCACGAGTTCGCGTTAGTGCAACCAAGACAATAATGTCAGTAATGGTTGGCTGGGAAAGTTTTACAAAATACCGCTATCTGAATATTTGTGATTAACTTCTTTCATTACAAATGTCAGATGTCGCACCTTTAGTTTATAATATGCATTTTTTCACAATTTGAAACCGCTTAGAAAAGTTAATAATTCGAAAAAGTTAACAACCCTTGGGACAGTTCGGTTACCTTTTTCGCGATTCTACTGTACTTACAACATTTTTTTTAACAGATTGCTTAAAACTATTTAACCCATTTTTCGCCGCTCCAAGTGAACTGACAATAATAACGAAATAAGATTTTAAGTAACTGAGAGAAAAAAACATTACAAAAAAAAAAAAAAAAAGGTGTATGAGTGCTGGTGGTTATAATCACCGGTCGGCAAAAATGGGTTAACATAATTTTATTATTCCTGTAAGCATCTATTTGATTAAAATTAAATACACATTCGATAGTTTGACAGATAGACAGTTTTATATAATTTCATTATTGATTTACGTTTTTAAATATTCTTTATTTATTTGTTCTTCATCTTATAATCGTCGTATTTACAATTTGCGAACATTCAAATAAAATTGTTTATTTTGCAAATAAATAAACGCAAACTATATTCGTTTTTGCTCTTTTCTTTCGTTTATTACCCAGAATTATGTATAAAGACGTTATTTTCAGCTAAAATTACAAAGCAGTGAAGTAAAGGAATAAATTATAGAGAATAATTTTATTCTATTTAGCACAGAACAAAGATGGAAAGAGAAAATAATCAGAAAAGTCTAGAACAGAACTTAAATACACATAAAAAAACGAGCCAAAAAAGAACCCATAAAATAGATCAGAAATATGTTGAGCAGAACTTGAAGAAAACTTAAAAAAGAATATAAGAGAATTAATTAAAAAAAATGGAACAAAACTTTAAAATAACAAGAACAAAACTGAACAAGAATTTGAACTAGAATTCAAACCTGAAATTTTAGAGGAACTAAAAAAAAACTAAAGAAAAATCTTAGCTAAAACTCTATGAGAAATGGACTGTACCCATGTTCTGTAACTTTGGTGAGAACTTCTCGCATCAAAACCATGTGAAACAAAATATCCCATCGTTTCTCGAAAAGTGAGAAAAAAAGTGTGTCTGTAACTTATGTCGTAAACTATCAAAAGAGATTACGTCGTTACGTTATAAATATCATAATATTCCACTCGAAGCCGATATTAAATTGCAGATATTGAGAACGCCATTCAAACATACGTTGACGGCGACCAAATTTACTAAAATTATAAAATTTTTAACGACGGCGGCCAAAATGCAACCGTCGGCTATACCAAAAAATGTAAATTGCGACTTTAATGTTTGTTGATTACAAAATTGCTTTGGAAACATTCGTATATTTTTCAAAAATGTTAAAAGCAAAATAATTAAACAATAAAAAAATCTGCCAAGAGCAAAATACTTATCTCTTCTGTGTTCATATTCATTGCATTTTTAATTTATTTTTTAGTGTTGAAAATGTTTCTCTCCCCGTTTTTACGAGTGAGTTTATCTGACAGTTCAAAGCGGGAACTTTCTCACAAAAAGTTTACAGACACAGTTTTTCAGTATATTGGCGAGAAATTTCCTTACGTGACAGTTATTACTCGCCAAATATTTTACAGACGCAGTTAAGTGAGAAAAACAGCTGTTTGTTTTAATTTATGGCATTTTTGTTTCATTTCTCACATTTCAATCGAAAAGTTTCTCGACGCGGGAGTTACAGAACAGAGGTACTGGAGTCTAAAGTAAACTCGGAACTATATTTTAAAGTAGCATTTGAACTTGTAGCTTAAATAAAATATAAAATTTTTTCTGAAATAGAATTAGAATGAAGCTTGAACTTAAGTTTAACTGAACTAATATTTTAACTAGAACCTGAACTAGAATCTAAAATCGAATCTGAACTGAGCTTTATGAACTGAAGTTAATTTGAACTGAAATAAACTTGGTACTAAAATAGAATTAAACTAGAACCTAAACTAAAACCTAAACTGGAACTAAAATTTTAAATAAAATCTGCACTAGAACTTAAAAAAAAAACTAAACAGAAACTAAATTAAAACTTAAATAAAATTTACACAGAACTAAAAAATTAAGTGGAATCTGAATTAGAATCTGAACTAGAATCCGAATTCGAGTCTGAACTAGAATCCGAATTCGAATCTGAACTAGAATCCGAATTCGAATCTGAACTAAAACTAAATTTTAACTAAACAGGAACGAACAATAATTGGAATTGTGGTTGTTTTATTGAACTGTTTATGGTTTTTTTTAACACAAATTTTTTATTTTTTAAGCCTGATTTTAAGTTCATTAAATTTAATTTTCATTAAAGAATTTTTATGAAGAAATGAATTTTACAACATGCAAGGAATTAAAATTTGTTGATAGTTTTTCCTTCTTAACTGACCAGGGGATCGAACCCACGTTTACGGACAGGTTGATTTAACATGTTTCGATAGTAACCACACTATCACGTCAGAAATCTTCACCGTTTAACACTCACCGCCATTGATGACGACTGGCAGTTAATAGTCAAACATCAATCTTTAAACCAAATGGTATTTTCACCTTTTTGGTGGATCGAAGTTTGTTGTGAATGATTATCTATTTTATTGTTTCACATATTCCTACTTACTTCTGTTGTTCATACTTTTTTCAAGAATTCTTCTTGAAGTCCAAATTACATTTTTTTTTGTTTTATGTTTTATTTTCCTAGATCTAAACTGACATCTCCACAAGAAAAAATATAGAATCTAAAAACAAAATTGAATCTATAACTAAATTGGAACTAAACCATATTCTAAATTATAATTTTAGCTGAAGTCGATAATTAATATCTGATCTAAAAACCGAAATAGAATCTGACTAAGAACCAAAAGTGGAATCTAAACTAGAATCTGAAGAAGAGCTTAAATAGAACAGAAGATGAACTTTACTAACACTGAACTGAAACTAAAATAGAATTTACACTGAACTTTGTTTAAGCTAGAGTGGAATATGAATTAGAATCCGAACTAGAACTAAATTGTTACTGTACTGAAACTGAAGTAGAACTGATTTAGAACTAAACTATAATTTAACTGAAATCTAAACTGGAATCTGAACTGGATCTGAATTAAAATTTGAACTAGAATCTGAGCTAGAACTTAAAAAGAATCTAAGCTAAGATCTGAACTTTAACTGAACTAAAACTTAACCAAAATTAAAACTAATTAAATTAGAACTGCACTGATTCTAAGCTAGAATTTTAATTGAAGTCGACATAATTTGTTTGTTTCTTGACACTACTTTGGGATCTCTGGTGCAAGAAACAGCCCACACTTTTTCTTCGTGCAAGTTGTGCAAATTATCAAGGCATAAATAAAATAAAAACGGCAGACAAAAAAGTGTTATTCATTAAATGAATTTTAAGCAAAGAGCTTTAAAAAATTTCATACTTTTAAAAACGGTGTTGTATTAAAAACTTATCAAAATATTTTGACATTCTAGTTGGTATTACCAATTATGTTTTTTGTGCTCCCGCACCCAGAGAAAAACTATGTTTAAATATGGTCACCTCCAACAAAATTATTTTTAAAGAAAACTGTAGACATATTATGGTTAATTTCACCATATTATTATCACCGACAACCATATTATGGTTAAATGCGCCCTCCATCAAAAAGGCACAACCTGTTTTTTTCTCTGCGGGCGCATAAGAGAAATGATTTCTTATTTTACTATTTCTTATATAATCTGACCCAAAATGAATCAGGAGTGAAATCTAAAAAATAATCTGAACAAGAGCTAAAATAGAGCCGCAATAAAATTTAACTAAAGCTATGTTCACAGCTATTAAATATTTGACGTCCTACACGTAACCACTAGTTTTATTAAAAAGTTTTTTGCTTTTGCAAAACGTTTGCTGGATCAAACATCACTTGACAGTTTCTTAATCGAATTATACAATTAGCTTCTTACAACTAAAGATAAGGAAGTCTATAGAAATCGTTAAAAATAAAGCTAAAGTTTGATCAGTTTGCTGGTCATGCTTTTTAGGATTTCTTCCAACTGGTTTTTCTGAATCCTGGGACGGGATTGAAGAAAATATTTCGGATTTTCGGAATATTTTGAATCCCGGGATTCACGGGATTTTTCGGGATTTTTTTGAATTATTTTTTTATTTATACCCAATATATAAAACTGTTTGAAAAACTACTAAAGTTTTCAGTAAAAATACATATTTCATAAACTTTGTATGTTATTTATTTGAAAAAAAAATATATAATAAAAACAAACTTAAATTATTAATTGATCGCATTTCATAAAGATCATGTATTAAAAAACGTAACAAAAAACATACAAATTTTTTTTTATCGATATTCGATTATTAATATAAAAATTACACCATTTGCAATTGTATTTTAAAATTTCCAAATGTATTAAAAATTCTTCCAAATGAATTTAAAAATGGCCCAAATATGCATATTTTTAAGTTTTCTAAATGTATTTTGGAATTGTCCAAATATAAGTATATTAAAATTGTCCAAATACTATTTAAAATTTTCAAATACAACTTCAAATTTTTTATATTTATTTTTAAATTGTCAATATGTATTTCAAAATTATATAAATGTATTTAAAAATTTTACAACTGTAGTTTACAATTTTCTAAATGTATTTTAAAATTGTCCAAATGTATTTTAAAAATACAATTGGGCAATTTAAAAAAAAAATCGGAAAATTTTAAAATTCAGTTCAAAATACATTTGGATAATTTCAAAATACCTAAACGATTTTAAAATACATTTGAAAAATTTTTAAAAACATTTGGAAACTTTTAAACCACAATTGGAAATGATTTATTTCAAACTTTTAAAGAGGCTTGTACTTAATACTAAGTTCAAGTAGTTTCTTAAGAATACTAAAGCATCCAATGTTGTATCTGCTAAACGCGAACGAATTTTGTTGTTATGATATGATGCAGTTGAAAAAAATCCTTCGCATTCAACACTCGTTATTAGAATTGTTTGTTAATATTTAAAATTTAAATTTAAATAGGCGTACAAAAAAATATTTATACAAATTAATGAAAAAAAAAAAATTAAAAATAATAAAAAACATAAAAAAAATCGGGATCCCGAAATTCGCCTAATCCCGCGAATCCCGGAATTTACGGGATCGGGATTTCCCGATTGGAAACCCTAGTCTGAACATACCTTAATACTGAACTGGAACTAAAATAGAATTTACGCTGACAAATAATCTGAACTAAAATCTAATGTAGAATGGGAACTAGAACTAAGTTTTTACTAACCTGGAACTGAAGTAGTACTGAACTATAGTTGATATAGAACTAAACAACTAGAATTAAACTAGAGCTTCACTAGAATAACATTTGAAGGGAAATATAATAGAATCCACATTAAAAGCTAAGCTTGTAGCTAAACTATAACCAGAACTAAAACCTAGACTAGACTAGATTTTTGTATAACAGTAGTAAAATAAAACTGGAAGCAAATTACGGCATTCGACTTCGTTCGGGATTGTCATTTGAATTAATTTGTAATTTCTACCGATATCATAATTTGACCCATGCACTGATACAGACTTGGGGGCCAAGACAGTCGCGATCGACTACTTTTTTGATTTGATAACAATTTTATTACTAATTCTTTCAATCGATAAATTATTTCTTCAGTGTTGTAAAGCATTTATTTGAGTTTTCACAACACTGGAAATTTAATTTCGATTCGTTCAGTATCGACTGAAGGAATTAGAAGAAATTTGATCACGACTACCAGAATTAGCCCCCTGATCTGGAATAGAGCTGGAGCAGAAATGAAACGAAAATTGAACAACTGAAGCACAGGCGCGAATAACTTTGTAAAAGCAACTTATTGCAAAAACTTTTTTTTGCAGATAACCGTTAAAATAACTCTCTTACACTGCTTAACCATCAAATCACCCAAAATAATGCACCTTAACGCCTTTAAAATGGCATACAAAGAGTCAGCCAGTAGAAGGACATGTAAGTTACTATTACAATGATACAAACAAAATGGGTTTGCAACGTGGCATAACGTTTTAAAAGCCTTTTGCATAAAAGTTTTTATTATCATTATTTTTATTAATCTTAAATTAAAAAAAAAATTTTTAAAATAATAAATAATCCTGCCTGTTAAAAACTTTTTTTGCTGTCCTGAAAAATAATTATTTTGTAACTTAAAACGTTATTCGCGGTTATGCTTCAACTGTAAAAACTACTTAGAGCATAACCTGTACTTTCATGAATTTATTCCATTCAATTCATTTTCAATTTATTTGTTTATTTCTGTCATTTCAGCCTGTCATTCTGCAACAGGGCTGTTTCTATTTTTCAACCGAAAATTTAAACAAGTTGTTTTTAACTTAAAAACAATATTGAGTAACAAAAGCAGTATTTATTTAAAATATTAAATAGCAGCAACAAAAAAAAAAACTGTTTGTGTAATTATAGTTTTTAAAGAGTATTTTAAGGAAATGACAGACAATCAAGTTTGAAGTGATTTAATTATGGAAATATGAGTTTTGTTTTATTATACTTTTTTTTTTTAAATAAAATTGCTGAATTGTTTATTATTTAATAATATAATTTGTAAAATTCGAGGAATTTTATACACTCGTAAATATTAAAAACAATAAATATTCTTTAAATTCAAATGTCTCAAATTTCTTAAATATTCGACTTTATTTCCCTAAATATGGGAAAACTTAAACTTTGCCTTGAACACTTTGCAGCCCGATTTATTACTTCTATTGTTCCTTCCTTTTGCGTTTAATTTTATCTCTTTACAAAAATCTTTATAAACGTTTGTGCTAGAAAATATTGTCTTTTAATTAGCGCGATAACAAAAAAAAAATTTTTCTTTAGATTCTTTTTACTTACCAACATTTTTATCTTCTTTCCTATTATTTTAACATTTTTTTCTTTTTAAAACATAATTAGCCATTAAAAAACCCAACGTAAAATGATTTTACAGAAAAAAAACGTTAAATTGCAATTAATTTTAAAAATATATGAACAATAAGTGGTCAGAAAAGATGAAGGTAATTGCGCTATAAAAATACACAATTATTTTAAAAGTGAAAATGAAAACTGAAAGTGATTGCGGAAAGAAAATTATTAAAAAATTTATTACACGAGAAAAAAAAAGTTAAAACTTAGTGTTAAGGTAACTAAAAGAAATCGTTTCCCAAAAAAGTGAAATTTTTTCAAAAATTATTTAAAAAATATTTTCATAGAAATTTTTACAAATTCAAAAAATTATATATGAAAAATTGCCCAACACAAGGTCAAGGCGACTTTACTTCAGGTGGCGGCGAAAAGACAGGCGAGAATTGTCAAAAGTTTTGTTTACTTGTGCTTTTTAAAATTGTGCTTCTAAATTAAATTTTAGTTTGCAACTCATTAATGAAAAAGTAGAAAATTAAAGAGATGATTAATGAAACTATGCATGCAAATTAAGTACAGATCGTTTTTAAGTCACAAACACTATATCTTAAAGGTGTTTTTATGTTTATGTGCTTTTTAATATTCAAATGCAAAAACTGAAAACAGAAAAGAAACGGCTCAAGTGAATTTCAATGCAACGTTCAATTCAATCGAATTTGCTATTTAGTGCTCATAAAAATTGCACAAGTTTATGTTATAAAAACTGTTATTTTCTTAATTAAAAAAATAATTTATTGTTGGTATTTTGTTTAAGCTGTGATATCGTTGCAAACAATACTTTTTTAGTGTATGCAATTCTCATTCCCTCTGTATTCTTGTTTGCTGATAGCTTTGGCTTTTCTAAAATTATTTAGGAGAACGTTTCCTGATGATCTGGCCTAAGCAACCAGTGAATTGCGCATAGGAACAGCTTATCCTCCAACAATAAATTTCAGTATTTTTATTAATTACACTGTGCTACACTCGAAAAGCACTTCTGAAATGACCTAGTGTGCGTTTAAGATGATGGTGAGCATGTTACGAATCCGGGCTTAAAAGTTTCAATATACCTCAAAATTCCCGAGTTATGGACCAAAGTAATTTTTTTGAGGCTGCTACTTTTAAGCATTTATAACTTTTTTATTTATTAACCGATTTGTGAAATTCAAACGGTTTTGGAAAGCAAAAAAAATGTTATTTTTAAATATATATACTTCTCATACAATTTGAGCACAAATATGAATAGATTTTTTCAATAATATGGAAAATTTTTAATTTTTTTTTAAACTTTTAAAATTTCTACGAGACTTTTTTCCGAATTAAGTTTAAAGACAACAAATATATTAAAGACAGTATTTTTCTGAGTAAAATGAGACATCATTTGTAGCAGCCTCAAAAAAATTTCTTTGGTTCATAACTCGGGAATTTGGAGGTATATTGAAACTTTTAAAACCGGTTTTATAATACACTCATCTAGACCTATAACATACACTAGGTCACTTTGAAAGTGCTTGCAAAGAAGGAAATTTTGTAACACCGTGTTATTAAAAAGAGAATTAAGCACAACAAAAAAATCTTTTAATGGAAAAAAATTATGTATTCCCAAAAACAACTTTTTTGATATTAAAAAAATTTATTTTTTGACTCAAATGATTTTTGTTCATTTATGCTTGGGCTGCCATATGCATTCTTTCTTCAATCCCAAATTAAAAATAAAAATTTCTTAAAATATCTAAAAATAAAAAGCCACTAAATAAATTATTCCTAAATAAATTAATGTTTTAATATTTTTTATCAGTGGGGATTGTTATCATCTTATAAATTTGTATTTTAAACTCATATATGCGTAGAAAATCGCCAAGGACCGTACTTTTATGCAGTTAAAATCTCGTTTTATGCGCATAAAATATGGACTAAAAATAGAAAAGTATGCAATTAAAATTTTTTTCAACACACTTTTTAATGATATAAAAAACATTAATCGGGCATGTTCTAGAAATCTAATTGAAGTGAAATTCAAATTGAACGAGATTTTGATTTTAATTATTTACAAAATGACTGTAGTTTTTCTGTTTTTAAGAGCTGTTCTTGTACAGTTAATTGGTACTCAAAGTATGATGTATACAAAAATTAATATTTTTATGAACTTTCTTAACAGGCTCATTTTCAAAATTTGTTCGATTATAAATACACTCCATTTCGATTAAAAGAACATACCGTTTAATATAACAAGAAGAAAAAGAAAAATATAAGTTTACGTAAAACCTAAAATAAATTGAAGCACAAAAATATAAAGAAAACCCAAAAGCAAAATAGTCATGTAAACTAATTCCATTGTTAGATAGATATTTGAACCAACATATAAAATGAATTAAGAACAATGAGAAAAAAATTTTGTTTATAAAAATACATAAATTTTTTTTAATATTTTCAAATGTGCCCCGGTAGGCTAGCTGGTAGTAAGCTAGTCTATCGGTACCGGGGTTGCGGGTTCGATTCCCGCCAGAGACTCTGGTCTCCTGCAGACAAGCGAAGAGCTTCGCGGGATTAGCGTAGAAATACTAATACTAAATGTGAAGTTAAGGCAGTTTGGCCTCAAAAACTTTTAAACATGGAAAATTACCGTTCAACGCGACGGAAGTGATCACTTCATGATTAAATGCTGACAGTTTCTTAGTGTAATATTAATTTTCCAGTACGCTGTTATTGTAAAAATTAATTTTTCTAAAAACTTTATCAAGCTTGATACGAATTTGTTTACTAAAGTTACCCTCCACTGCATACATTTTATTTATGCGTTATCAATTTATTTAATTTGATTTCTCAATGGATACGATTTCTGTAATTTCACAATAGTCTCAGAGATAAAGTCATAATTTAAAGAAACAAACATTATCTTAGCTTTTATATTTGATACATTTACTTTTTTCAATGAAACTGCATTACCACCGTTGAATCTTTCCACCACATCCTTGAATTGGCCAACACTTTCAGAATAATACATAACTGCTTTCAACCACGTTCCTCACCTGGTTGTTTTAGGATGTGGAGGAAGAAATAAATCGGGATACTTCTCTTCATATGCGTCAAAACGCGAGGTACTTTAAAAAATATTTTTTTCCTATAAGAAATCGATAAATCAATATCGTCGCAGTTGTCTATTATCTCTTCTGCAACACGGTGCATTGCATAATAAGACCAGTTTCGTTTTTCAAAATATGCAATATCAGCCATATATGCAAAAATATAAATTTAAAAGATAATATGCAATTTAAAAGATAACAAATCGATGCCATCTTACTTCAAATTTCATGATGCGACAAGATATTTTGTTAATGTTGATCTCAGACTGACGACAACAAATATGTATTTGCATAATAATCCGGGCCTTGATAATCACACTAAAGCAATAGTGTATTTTAACTTATCATACAATTTGGCAATTATCTTTCAAATCCAGACCAAAAATATACGTTATTAAGAAAAAGAGAAATTTTAATCATTCAGTTCATCCAAATTATAATTAATGTATGTATTATAAATTTCTTGTATGACAGCTGGTTTAAATATAATTAAAGCATCATGTTCATATTGTCAAAGATACCCAGCAAAAACTAGGTAATGACTTGAAATTTCTGAAGAACTTACTTTTTATGACTACATCAAACCATCTGTATTACAAAGAAGTAGTTAAGTAATGGTTGACATATAATCTGAAACATAAGCACTTGTTTATGAGTTGTTTAACGAAATTTATAATTATCTCATAATAAAATACATTTAAGGTTTTATTTATTCAAATCTAATATAAATTGATTTTAAATACATATTTGTTCTTAAACGCCCGGGAGACTATCAAATAAATACATCAATCATATAGTTGTATGCGTGCAGTCGTTCTTTTTCGGGTACACATACGCGTTGTCGGTAATGCTTGATGAAAATCAAAAAGTTTTGATTTTTTTATTTGATGGCTGATTATTTGATAGTCTCCTGTTGTGATTGACAAAAAAAAATTATTTTCTTTGTGATTTTTGTCATGAAAAATATAAATATTTTGGTTTTTTACAAAATACAATTGTTGATTGCCGTGTTTATTTGTACGTCTCCGAAAAAGCCTCAAATAAACGACACTAACACATATGCACTGATTGACGGGTTTATTTGAAAGTCTCCAGAGCCCTTTAAGGAACGTTCAGACTGATGAAATATTTGAAAGCAAACATCAAATATTTCATAAACGTAGTCTGAACACAAAATATTTTTGAGTATCAAATAAAATAACAGCTGATTTTGAGCAAATAAAACTATTTGCCGGCAAACAAATATTTGTCCAATGTGAACATTGTGTAAACACAAAAAATCAAATATTTTAGTAATTTTTGAGCAAACATTTATTTGATATTACAAAAAAATTGTGAGAGCAAACAACGACAAATAATTTTATGAGTATTAATCTTTGATATCATGCCGCTATCAGCAAATTTTTGTGGAATTTCCGCTAATTTAGCAATTTTTACCGAATTTTTGCCATTCCTTATACTTTTAAGGGACTTTTAATAAATTTTATGGCTTGTTTGAATATCAAAAATTTTCGCGAATTTTCGCTATTTTTGCAACATTTTTTTTTTTGTTTTTCCTCTACATTTTGTTTATTAACCGATTTAGCGACTTCAAATATATTTTAGGGTTTGTTTCCAACTTTGCAATATTTCGCAAATTTTAGCCATGTTCCCGTTACCCAGTGGCTTCCATTTTTTTTCTTTTACATTCTCCTGTTCTAACACTATAAGCGATGCTGATCCACAGAATAAAATAAAAAAATTAGCTTTTGCGCTCATTTTTACTATTTGAGATATATATTTTTATTTTTGAACACTATCATTAAATAATTATTTCATGCAAATATTTATTTTAGTCTGAGCGCATGGCAAACATGATTTAATTTATTTTATTTGAAACTATTTGCAACTGTTGTCAAATATTTGAGCTTAGTTTGAACATTAAACAAAATATTTTTTTGTTTCACACAAAACTGTAACTCGATACAGTTATACGACGTTAAGCCATTAACCAATGCGAGGTGACAACGCAAAACGCACGAAAAGTAGACAAACAAGAAGGATCTGATTTTCCTTAAAAAATAATGACAACGAGCGCGAGCTGCTTCCCCACTCAGATCAGTTTTACGAGTGGAATCCGAAATATAATATGAATAAGAATTTGGTCCGAGTCCTAATCAGAATCTCAACGACAAACTCAAGTCACGCGCATCTTTTATCTGAAACACAATATGAAGTAGAACTAAATTGCTAATGAACTAGAACTTTTATCGGAATCAAAATTTGAACTGAAACTCTACTGAAACAAACCGGAAAATAATCTAAACAAGTAACCGTTATAGAATTTTAACTAAATTTTAAGCAGGATACTAAACGAGCATCTGAAAGAAAACTTTCAGCCAAATCTATACTATAATCTGAATATAAGAATCTGAACTTGAAAGTGAATCGGAATCTTTATTTTAACTTGAACGGAACAAAGTTACATGCAACGCTTTTAATGCGGTATCACCACAAGTAAAAATAAAATTTAAATTTTCAATATCAGCTAATTTGTTTGAACGCTGTTTCTAACGCTTACAAAAGTAAACAAGTAAACCTACTTTAAGCATTCAATGCCTCAATGCATCCTACGCTTTTGTTCATGTTACTTGTTGCATATAACTACACAGATTCTTCTGCGTTGGTAGCGAAAAGGCGTATAATGCGTGGTGTGGACCTTTAGCTTAAGCGAGACCGATTCACACGCTGCAAGTTTTAATCGTTAAGTCATAAGTTTTTTTTGGAGAGAGGGGAAAATAAGTAGCATTCTCTTTTCCCTTCTTTCCTAAAAACTTAAGAATTCACGGTTAAAACCTGAAGCGTGCACGCAGCGAAAATACATTTTTCTACAAAACTATTTTTTAGAAAAAATTTATAAATCTTTTATAGCTACTTTAAACATATTAATGTCACCGGCAATATTGTTGCGGCTTCTTGGTGAAAGACTGGTTTTACTATTTTATGTTTGCAGGTGACAATAATTATATTTAAATAACTTTTATGTCTTTTAAGAATTTTGGTTAAACATAGTTTGGTCGTAGCTTTCTTATGTGACGTGACAATAATACGGTTGCCTGTAATCATAATATGTTTGAAAATTTTACAATTGAAATAGTTTTGTTGGCGGCGACCATATTGATAAACTAATTTAGAATCTGAACTCTGATCCGATTCTTCTTCAGAAGACCCCATACACTCAACTATAAACAACATTTGCACAGACTAAATTAGAATCTGAACCTGAATATGAACGGAATATGAGGTGAAGTTGGTCTAAAATAGATTTAAACCAGGCTGGATTAAAATAGTGTACCACAATATGATTTAAAAAGATTTTGGAACTGAAATCATACTTTTTCGATTTTTCACTAAATTTATTAATTGTGTTGTTCAGTTAATTTATTTTTTTTTTGCAAAATATTTCCAGAAATCAATTGAACTTTTCTTGATGTGTTTATTTAATTTTATCTTACACTGTACACTCTCATTAAAATTTAACAAAATATAATTTGTTACCTAATAGTCCATTTGTCCCTTTAACCAAAGAAGGTTGACTTCTATCCTTTTCTTTCGCCTTGCTATCTCTGTGTCCGTCCGTGTGTCCATCTGTCCAGCTGTCATACTTTTGTGGTAATTTAATGTGTGCGAGTTTTTCCTTTCCAGACGGTTTTCAAAATGTATTTTCGTTGCATGTGGGTGGTTTAAGTGCTTGTTGCTTTTTTTTTTTTTTTTTTTTTTTTTTGAATAAGAAAATATTTTTCAATACAAAAAAGTCTTTTTAACCCGATTTTTTATTAATGCCTATTTAGCCAAAGACTACACACAGAATTAAACAGACCCCTGTCATTAAAGAGGAGGACGTGGGGGAGGTTAATCATTTGTTTGTCTCTTGTTTGTTTTTTGTTTTGTTTTCCAAATAAATATTTATTATTTATTGTCCATTTTTGGTTTCAGTTTTTATTTAGTTGTTTTTGACTTTTATAGCAAATTATGATGGATTACATTATAATTGACATATTGTTAAGTTTTTTTTTTTTAATAATTTATCGTATATTTTACCAAATTTAATAAATTTCTTAATGTTTAAAGCAGTTTTTGCTAAATTTTTTAAGCAACTAAAATTAATCTTTATTTAATTTTTATTGCAGGTGTGTATAAATATTTTGAAAACTATTTTACAATTTTGGTTAATTGATGTCAGTACCCAAAAAATAAAAGGTAATGTACATATTTATATACACATTTTAAAAAGATGAGATGACTGTAAAATTGTCGAACAAGTTATTTTTTAACAGTTTTATTTTTAAGAATATATAAACATAACTTAACCCGGTGCGCTTTGCTGCCCTCATTGGTATCAAATTAAAAAAAATTATTACAAACTGATCTTGTGTATTGGTAACGAATCAATCTGTACCAAATTAAGATACTTCTACTATTACCCTTCTTCAGATACATTTATGTTGGCCTTGTATGGGAAGGCCAGCTGCCCCATTATCTTTGTATGATGGGCGCCATGCCTATTTGAAAATTTCCAAATATTTAATCAGGAAATTACTGTGACATTTCGGGAAAATCTGTTCAGTGGCTAGGGAGTTTATAATGAACAAACAAACACACAACCAAAAGAATTTTCGGTTTTATATATGGGTATTTCCACAGCAAAGTCAACAAAGTTTATATTTAGACACATGTTGTTCAAAATTTTCACCTCTTTTACAAAAAAAAAAAAATATATTTATATATCTATATATAAAAGTTTTCTCTAATGTCCAATTTCACCAATTTATTTAAATATCAATTTATATTTAAAATTCGTTTTTCAGGTCAAATAAAAATAAAATTATAAAAACTTTATTTGTACATACATTACATATATTTAAATATTAATTGATATTTGAATAAAATTGGTGAAATTGGCCATAAAAAACAATTGTAATTGCTGGGTGTCGTAACGTAATAACAAGTAAACTTTTCTGTGGAAAATCCCTTATATAGATATAAGAAAGATATATAGATATTTGTATAGAAAGAGATTTATTTGTTTAAGACTCGTTCATTAATGAATCGATTTCGCTGAGGCTATTATTCCAAAAAAAAAAAAAAAATAAAAAAAAAATAAATAAAAAATAAAATTTATAAATTTTGTATAATTTAAATTTTAAAAAATTAGAGGATGTCGTGATTTTTGTTCATATCTCAGCCATTTGTGGATCGATCCGGCTGAATTTAAAATTATTCCGGACGATGTGTTATACAAATATATAACATCCTAGTCCCCATCATATCCAGAGTCTTCGGAAAACCCATTTCAAACAAAACGCGGATAGAAGGACGTGGTAAAATCACCTCTGCTGCTTATAAAAATCCATACTATACTATAATGGGTGTTTTTTTTAAAGGCATATAACTTTTTTAAAAAAAAATACATTAAATAGATTGGAATGGCTAAAATTTTGATTTTATTAGCCCACAAATTTCAAAGGATTAAAAGCTTAAAAATAATTTCTGTCGGTCTAATGTAACAGCACTTTTTTAAGCATGCCCGGTCTTTGTTCGGCAAAAGTGCGTCAAATATTGGCTTCTAAATGTTCTAGCGTTGCTGGTTCATCAGCATAGACCAGAGATTTTACGTACTTCCACAACAGGTAGTCCAAAGGCTCACCAAAGTGATGGTTTTATGCGCTGTATGGCTTATTACAGCGTCTTGTTAGAACCTTTTCTCCTTCAAATAATATGCGATAACATGAGAAATAAAAAACTATGGAATTATTTGCCAGTAGATTTTGCCATTCACGGTATTATTGTCACCGGTTTCGGATTAAAAGACAAGTGGGACGATGATGCCTTCACCATGTAAACCACGCAAAACGGTGAATTTTTTTCGGAATATTATGGAGTCTCAAGAGTCTCCTCATGAGGATTGTGCTCCCTCCAAAAATGACAATTCTGCTTGTTTACATACCTATTAAGCCAGAAATGCGCCTTATCGCAAACTTGAAGAAGTGCTCCATAAGTTTGGCGAACAGAGCGAAAATTTTGGAAATAAATTTTTACGATTTGTATACGTTGGTCTGGTGTAAGTCTTTGCATGGCGATTTGCCAAAGTCATACTGATGAAAACGGTCAAAAAATCTTCATAAGTATAAAGGCTAGTGTTACAGTTATCTCTATCCGAAGTTCTATGCTTTTAAAGAAACTTCCTTTACTTTATAATATCTAAGATCAATATTGTAGAACCCGTTCTCCCTGTGGTTAAGCGTTAATTTATAAGTAATCGAACTGACCAAAACTTTTGCTTAAAGTTTTTATTAAACACAATTTTAGAAATTACATTTTGATTTTCTCTCACACCCACACCTATTTGTTTAATAGATATGGATGGCAGTAAGCACGGCGACTCCTTAAAGCTTTTGTGCAGCCAGTGAATGTATTTACCATTACAGATCTAGAATATGTGCGTACGAAGCCAATTATTCTACTTGTGTGGATCTATAATGGGTTTCTAAAGATGGACTTACAATCCGTCCCTGTTTCGCACAGGTAGCCATTATACACTTGACCCTTGTTAAGGAACTGGAACTATCGTACACCCGTAGCATTCAGATAGCCAGCAGCATTGTCGGATAGCAACATCACCTAATAATTATTCGTCCCTGAGCCCGAACTTTTCCATAAGTGGTGAAAACTGGGCCCTTAAGTAAGCTTTTTAGGATCTCCCTTACCGCGTTTTTTGGTTTAAACACAGCCAACAGTTGATCTGCGAATGTATAATTTCGTGAAAACTGTAAAGGAGCATTCCTTTTATGCAAAACTAGATTTTTATGAGAGTAGTCAACTTCTTCTTTATCCTCATTTTCTTTTCCTACATCAACTTCATTTTCATTCTCCATTTTTCACACGTTCTCCATTCCTTATCACTCATTAGTTATACTTGTGGAGGGTGCGTTCGATATATTCATTAACTCATTCGCTTTGGCTTAGGGAGAGTCTTTATTCTTCATCCGATATTCACCTCACTCACACTGGATGGGACGGTCATACTTTATTTATCATCTGAAGCGTAATTTTGTGGGGGTTAGTCCTCATTTTTAATTCTTTTAAGGCATCAGTCTACCTTCTTCACTCTTGAGGGTCGGGAGTCCTCATTATTCATTCCTCATTCATCAAATCCAAGTCTTCACTCAACAAAGCCCCTAGTTTCTCATTTCTCTTATATTATAACCCATTTTGATTATCTCAATAATGTATCATTTTTGCAAAAGTTATCCTTTTGTGCTAAAAGTATGTCTTTTTACGAAGAGTATGGTCCTTGAAAAAGCAATCCTTTTTGTGGCGAAGGCGTTTTTTTTAAAAAAAGAAAGCCCTCGGAGGCCTTAACCCATAGTCAACCTGGTGGCGAGACACCAAGGATTACTAACTCCTACCTGAAAGGATCTCTGGTTAGCCGCGATCTAAAGAAATCTGTTAACTTTGAACTGTGCCGAATTCCTGCACCTGATTTTCCGGGAGGATGTATCACCAGAAGGTGACAATTTTTAAGAGGCTCCATTCTTACACCACCTTATAAAACCACTCATTTGTCAAAAAATTATTACTAGATAATTGCAAAATATGCATAATATTTTCTTTTTTAGTTTTCGAAATAAGCAAAAACTTATTTTACAAGCGAAAATCTTGCCCTGGTAATGAGTTACACAAAATATGATGACTGTAGTAAACAAACTATAAGAGAAAACGGTAAGAGCTCTTAAACACTTCATTTAACTTAACAAAGTAGCCATTTAATTTTTGATCTTAATAAATGAATTGAAGGGTAAAACTAAAGATGATTAAAATTTTTTTTTTGTTTATTTTGAAAAATTTTGTAATTTTATTTTTTCTTGAAGTTGGTTCCCCTATTTATTAAATTTGGTGTGCAAATTGTGGTAGCTTTTTTTTAAAGCTTGTAAATATAATTTATTGCTTTATCACACTATAATTAAAAATTAATTTAGTTTTAACAACAACTATGTTCATAAACATTTACCCGCACTAATGACCATTTAACATCGAAATTCGCATATGACGAAAGTGAGGGACAGCTAAAAGGAACAGTGGATTTCAAAATGTCTCATGTGTTGGCATAAAGCATTCGAATGGAATGGGGCTTTTTAAATTTACTTTTTGGTTTGGCTTAGAGGATAATCAGTTTTATTAAAAACTATTTTTATTTGTATAGTTTTCAAAACATCGTTGAATATGTGAACCATTTTTCATGTGTGGTAAAATTTCTAAATTGGTTCCAAAAAAAATCCATTACATGTTAAAATTATATATAAATAGTTAAGTTCAGTTCTGCTCCAGTATAGTTTTAGTTCAGATCTAGTTCCGTTTTGCGTTAGCTCTAGTTCCGATCTAATTCCGTTCTACTTCAGTTCTTGTCATGATCTTAAACTGAACAACTTTTATTATTAATGGCTTCACGTCTTCTGAAATTTATATCAAGCTAAAGCCCCCACTGTGCCTTTTAATTAAATTAATTTTTATAAAAAACTGCCACTTTAGTAACTGGGCGAAAAGCAATTTATATTTGCTCTATTCTGGTTATCCCGCCAGAAAGTCTAGAAATTATGGCGTCCTTTTTTTTGTGTATTTCATACATCACAAACAAAAACCCTATAAAATATTGCATTTCTGCCACTTTAAGCATTTTCCTACTAAAAAATTACTAACTAAACACGTTTTTTATTTAACAAGAAAACTACAAGGAAACTTAGCAAAAAGTCACTGTTAATGACTTTGAAAGATCGTTACATTTGCTGGTTGGCACCGGTTGAGAAAAACGTTCCAATGAATTTAGTACAATACAATCTTGTGTTCTTTTTTTCTGGCAACATTTTGTTGTAAGTACCAGAATGGCTGGCTGGTCATAAATCAAGCAAAGGTCAAACAACAACTTAAGATTTGCTTAGTTTTGTAGAAAAAGGTTTGGTTTTTAGGGAATTAAACAACAAAAGTAAAAAATAATAAATAAAATCTAAAAAAAAAATCAAACGAAATAGGATGTGGTTGAAAAATCAAAAACATTTTGTTGGCTAAACTAAAATAAAAGGAGAAAACAATAGTCCAATCCAAAGAGTTACACATTGATAACGATTGGTAAGAAAAAAAAAACACAAACACAAACTAAAGAAACCAATTAACTCAGTTTGTCTCTCTGCCAAGGGTGAATTGCTGCCGTTTCCAGAAAGGATACTTAAATTTATTTTGTTTATATTGCTGTTTTCTTTATTTTTAAAAATCCGGAAAAATTTGTTCTGCCAACAGTTTTTAGATAATCAACAATATCAACAAAGAAAGAAACCAAAGAGAAATAGAAACTACAGAAATTAAAAAATCTTTTGGGAATTTTATGTGTCAAGATTAAAAAAAAAATAACATACAAATAAATAGCTTGATTCAGAGTTTTGAGGTATAGAACAGCATTAGGATTTAAACAAAAGGAGAACTGAAATGAAGCGGAGCTAGGTCAGACCTATAACAAAAGGGAATGAAAACTAGAACAGAACTAGAAGAGACCTAGAACAGAACTAGAACAGAACTAAAACTAGAACAGAACTAGAACAAAGCTAGCACACAACTAGAACAGAAATGGAACAGAACTAGAACAGAACTAGAACAGAACTAGAACAGAACTAGAACAGAACTAGAACAGAACTAGAACAGAACTAGAACAGAACTAGAACAGAACTAGAACAGAACTAGAACAGAACTAGAACGGAACTAGAACAGAACAAGAACAGAACTAAAACAGAACTAGAACAGAAGTAGAACATAACTAGAACAGAACTAAAACAGAACTACAACAAAACTAGAACAGAACTAGAACAGAACTAGAACAGAACTAGAACAGAACTAGAACAGAACTAGAACAGAACTAGAACAGAACTAGAACAGAACTAGAACAGAACCAGAACATAACTAGTACAAAACTAGAGCAGAACTAGAACAGTACAAGAAAACGGCTCGGCAAACACACACTTTTACTCTGTTTATGATTGCAAATAAACCACATAATCATATATCTTACAAACAGTACATTTTTATATTTGCTTTGTTTTTAATCAATGCCGACGACGAAAGATAAATGATTTGGAGTGAAGGGTGGCTCAAACAACGACCTTTTTTGCTGCATAGAAAATTAGAATTTACGGCTGTCAGTAACCCAGTAAAAAACGTGCTCCAAAAGGAGCAGGTTTTATGTATGAATTTATACCTCAAATCGCTTCAAACCTGCTGATGGGATGTCTGATTTTTGTATGGGGTGTTCCCGGTTTGGAGCACTAATTTCTGCTGACAATAAGCGCTTCTTTTAACATAATAAAACACGCATATGAAGCACTCTTAAGAGCTTTTTTTAAGGCTAACTAAATTAACATATTCATTAATGTTTTTCTTTTACTGGTTTAAATGCCTTTTATCAAGCATTTTCGTAAACCATAATATATTTTTATTTTGTTATCGCTTTAAAACCTTCTTCGTTGTCAGCACTAAAATAGCAGCTTTTTTGTATATTTTATTCGTTATCGTTTACTGCTTTATAAGAGCCCTATTATCGAAGCGCTCGATTATGCGCTTTTTCTCTTAAGTGCTTTAAAAATCACAATTTTTTTTTACTGGGAATTGTAATGCTTCTTCTAATACTTTTTCACTCTGCAAAGTTTTCCAAGAATGTTGTATTGACTGACGTCAACTAGTTTTCGAAAATCTGAAAAAAAAATCCATACCTAATTATTTTTGTTCTCGATTCTTTAAAACTTTAACGATTATTGATAAATATTAGACATTTATCTAAATTCTTCTTTTCTCCATTTGGATAAATGTTTAAATTCATTCACAAAAAATACGAAAAATAAGTTTATTTAAAAAAAAAAAAAAAAAAAAAAAAAAAAAAAAAAAAAAACTGCAAGCCAACTTTTTGTTTGCAAATTTTGTGAAGCCATTAATCAAAACAGACAATTTTAAACTAGAACTAGAATTTGTTGGAAAACTTTTTTGATTCAGTAGAGTCAGTTCATTAAAAAACTACACAGAAAAAATGTTAATAAATATTTACATTTATAATGACACCAACATCAAATATTATACTTTTTTATAACAATAAATCGAATTAAACTTTTTTTTTTTTTTGGAAAAATTTAAAAATTTTTCAGACTCATATAAACGAAACTAACCTTGACATAAAATTATCAATAAAACACTTTAAAAAAAGAGAATAATAAAAAACAGCACTTATAATATAAAATTTTGGATTTTTAAAAAAAATATTTTTTTGTTATTTTCAAAATAAATTGACAAATAAAAATTTTTGTCAACATTTTTAAGCACTTAAAATGCCAAACTTAAAAATTATTGTTGTAAATCAAATTAAAGTCATAAATACCAGGTATTTGTTTGTTGTACTCATATGACAGACGGTCAAGACAACAGGGTGGCACATAAGTATACATTTATTTTCTGTTACAAATACAATTACAAATTATATTCTAACCTAACCCAGCTAGCATAGGCTGTTTGTTAGACGATTATGTTTAATATATGTACAACTCCTAAAAGAATCTTCTGATGAGTATCTGACGAGCAACAAAAACAAAAACATCTAATTTTTTTTTTATAAATTTTTGACACGCTTGTCTTTTAATCTTGCAATGAACCTTTTGAGACTCTCTGCAAGAGTCATATAATAATTACTGAGCTACCTTAATACGAGCGTTTTTGAAATATGAAAATTATATTGCCAATACAATTGGAACAAAACAAACCGACCTAAGGATCTGTAAAATAAGATTTTCCGATAGGATGGTGTTGTTCTCGTGACCTTAAGGTTTGTTTCTTATAAATTGTATGAAAATTATAAGTTTTGACATGAAAAAGACGCTTAATGCCCTAATTTAGGTAGCTGAGTATTACGGCTGAGCATTGCACTAGTTGTAAAATAATCCCTTCATGAGTCTCATACCACTCTTGGCATGATTTTTGAAAGACTCGTTAGATAATCTCTACATAGATCATAAACTAGCCTCAGTTTAGGGTTCACTGGCATTAGAATAACGCCATATTTTTTGATTGTAAAAAATTTCGAGCTAGCAGAGGCGAGCAGTAAGCTAAAACTCAAAAAGCTTTAACTTATCAAAAATTTTTAATTCAATTTTTAATTGATTCGAATATATTGCATAGTTTTAAGTGACCACAAAAATGTTTGGAATCTTTCGACCAAAATTAGCGATTTTATTTACGCAAAAGATTATACGATAAACGATAAAATACCCTAACTAACAGTTTGCATAATATTTTGTCAATTGTCAAAACAACAAACAATTTGTCAATCTATCATTTTTAATAGTGTTTTGCTTCCCCTGTAAAATTTTCAAAATGTTAGATAGGGCCTTTGCCGATTTTGGTAACGAGATATTGAAAAAGCTGTAACTTATGAAGTTTTCCTTAAATTTTTATAACTGAGCATGATGTTACAGCACGTGTACGATCACACCCAGAAAACGCTAAATCAATCGCAACATTTTTGGGGCACTAGATGCATTTCGAACATAAAAATTTCGATATGATCTTTGTGTTTGAAAAAAAACAACATTGGTTCTTTGCTCTGTGAAGAGGGTATCCATTAAACAGTTTTCTAGTTTTTTAAAATAAATTCTAAAATTTTTTTACTTATAAAATTATAACTGCGTTTCTTATGCGCCACCCTGTACATGTTAAAAGCGAGGTACAAAAGCGGGCGGAGACTAGAAAAAAAGTTTGTTTGTGATAATATTTATGAAGTCTTTTAGCAATTATTGGTTAATGTTTTGCCAATTTTGGTTATTTGTCTTTTTTTGGCAAGAGTCTTATTAACAGATAAAATATTTGTATATATTTATTTTTTTGAGGGGAAAATATTTATTTTGCAAAAATGTTTTTTTTTACTGTCAACATCCATCAATTTGATTGATTATTTATCATGTGGGACTTAAATTATAAGGAATTTGTAATCAATATTTAATAGAAAACGTAGTAACAGATGTAAAAACAATATTGAGAATTAAAAAAAAATATTAGATTTTTTGAAAATTAAAAGAGAGTATTGCATAAAAACTTTTTTTTTTAACACAAAGTAAAGGAACTAAGAAAATAAGCCCCCGAATTGAGGGCAAAAGAATAAAAAAATATTTATCTGTTTTTGTTGAAAACAAATTTAAAATTTTTAACCGATTTTAGTTTAAAAAAAAATTTCTTAAGAATAACCATAAATTATACTTTTTAGCTGAAAAAAAAAAATCTAAATATGATATAAAAATTAAAATTCCCTTAAAGATGTCATCATAAATTTTAAATGAAAAAAAAAATATTGTTCACCAAAATCTGCATAACGAACAAACACAAATTCATATCAAAAGCGCACGCACACATAAAGGCAATTCACAGACCAACAAACACGAAATCAAACCTTCGATATGAAATGACTCAATCATTTGACATCAAACACAATTCACAAAGCTTTTTCAATTATTAGATTTTAACATTTAAATTCAAATTGATAATATTTGAATATAAACATTTGACAAACAATGTTTTATCAATTTGATATCAAATTGTTATCAAATGTTATTCTCAAATCAAAAATAAACTTGGCAAGACTGAAGCGAAAAAAATGTGAAAATTCAAAAATGGTGATTTAATGTGTTTTACAATTAAAGAAAAATTACATATTTCGTTAAGTGAATTCGACTTTAGAAAACCTTAATTTCTTGTGAATATATATATATATTATTTGTGAGTTAAAAATTAATTACATTGTTGTAAGAAACTGTAATTTTGTTTTACGATCGCGGTGCTACGCAGAGCCATGACACTCCTCTAAAGAAAAAGGTTTTTTGTCTTTCGATGGAAAGAACGGTACTTCATCTTTCAGCAGCAGATATGGTGCCGAAATTTTAACTGATAGCTTATTTAAATAAATAATGAATTTAAATTAAAAAAAATAAAAATCATTTATGATCCTCAATTTTAAAATAATTTTCCCTTTTTTTGAGCATTCTAAGATTTTCAAATCGTTATCACATGTTTATCGTTTGAGAAAAGGCCGATTTCAATTTGAAATCAAACTTACGTGTTTGTTGGGATATTGTGTTATATTGGCTGCATTTGCTATATTTTTTGCATAAAATTATATTTTTTGCATAAAATTATAGCAAATACCACCAATATGACATAATAGAACACTTTGTAAATTGTCCAATAGCTTTTAAGCTTTTAAGAAATTAAGTACATCATAAAATGTAAACATGTAAGTATGCTTGATGTAATAATCTTCACCGATAGTTCGCAAATTTCAGGAGTGGGCTTAATATGGGATCTATATATTAAAAGCCAATTTTTATAAATTCTGACCTCACGTTATAATAGATAGTTCGTTGCACAATTTAAATAACACATCATGATTTGTTTGCGAAATATTATTAGGCATATTAAAGTGATTTTCAGGAGTGGTTTTTATATTGGCCCTATCGCAAATTATGGATCGTTCATATCAAAATTGGGTAGAGTGATTTCTAGTATTAAAAAAAATTTTATTCGACCAAATTCCAATACAATACAATCAGGGTTGGCTGCCCACTGGGTAACCCAGAAAAAACCCACCCGGGTTTTAATAGGTATTTTGTTTAAAAACCCCAAGTGGGTTTTTTTTTCTTAATATTAATTTAAACAAAGATGGTGTAATTTTTACGTTTTATTTACAGAAAAATAAAAGAAAATTACTATAAAATTCATACAATTATGCAATTTAAAGTAAGTGGGCTTTTCTCTATTTATTTATTTGTTTTAATTAAACATAGATAATATACTTCAGACATATATATATATTTTTAACTTCAAATTCGGTCTCTTCCAAATAAAATTCAGGTTGTTAAAAAAAAAGTTAACTTTTTTCAAAATCAAATGCGACATTAAAAATTTAAAATTTGATTATCTCTAATCTTAGGGTTATGGCCAGGGCTGCCAGATTGGACGGTTTATCGTTATTTTGACGATTTTTGGTTCCGAAATTAGCAAAGTGCCGATTTGCTAATTTTTTTCTAAAAAGTGACGATTTTATTCAGGCTTCAAAATAAGACAATTTTAAATATTTTGATGTTTGTTATTAGGCAGCACAGAAAACCAAAATTTTTGTTAACTAGAAAGCTTAAATTGTTTATTCTTCCCTATTGTAACTAGAAATTTGTGCTCTTTTCCATAAAAAATTTTATGGGCAAAAGCAAAATTTTGAGTGAAGTCAATTTAAGTAAAAATTCGTACCAAAACCTTGATTTTGAGATTGAGAGTTCACTCGTGTAGGGAACTGGTGAAGTTATGGACTGAATTGGCTCATTTTTTTACATTAATACTCCATATATGTATATGAAAAATTGTTAAACCAAATTTTATCCTCCTAGCTTATATGGGTGCCATGGTACCAAAACTATAATTTCGCGAAGAAAGATTATTTCAGGTAAAAAAGAAAAAATAATGAAATTAAAATAAGATTTAAAGAAGTTAAAGTTTACAAAAATTACAGATTTATGGGTATAAATTACAGGCAGTCGTGGTTTTTTGTTCATATCTTAGGCATTTGTAGACCCTTCTGGCTGAAATATAATAGCACACTATTCCGTACTACATCTAATCTAAATGAATAGCAATGTTTATATACGAGTCTTCGGAAACCCCATTTTTAGATTGACATCCTTAAAGCAACTTTGCTATTCATAAGGACTCAGAATATACATATATACTTTATAGGGTATATTATTAATATTGTAGCAATTACAAAAGGAATAACAAACTTATATAAAAACGAACTTGTATATATACCATCTGTGGTGAACGGTATACAAATTTGAATTTTTTTTAGAAAATTACCCGATTGAAATTATCTTTTATTCATAAGACTTTGAAAAAAACCTTAGATTATTCTAATAGAGTAATTAAAAGTTTACAAACGTTTGTTAAATTTAACAAACAATTTCATAAACATACGGTGGTATATGTATGTATATACATATACCACACAAAGTGTGCTTTCAAGTCATATCGTCATAATGTCCTAAATAATATTTTACAATTGTTTAAAAAAAAAATATTGTTCTGTTTCAAACAACATAAAAAAATATTTTTTTTTTAAACAATTGTAAAATATTATTTAGGACATTATGACGATATGACTTGATAGCACACCTTGTGAATCCCCCCAATATGTTGTTGTTTGCTTATTTTGAAATAACAATCGAACAAACTTTGTTTAAAATTTAACTGCCAGGCCCACAATGTCGACAAGAACATATCTTTCGCATTTTCATATTGAAAACAATAATAACAAATTTAAATTTGTTTTTGTTTTCAATACAAATATAAGAAAGAAATGTTCTTGGCGACAAAGTGGGCCAGGCAGTAAATTTAAATTGTCCGATTTTTTGACGATTTTTTAAATAGAAAAAGATGATTTTTTTAGTTTTTCTCAGGAAGTTGACTATTTGTTTCACAATTTTATCTGGCAGCCCTGGTTATGGCTGTTCCAATACCGACAGGTGGTAACTCGACTTCTATTTCGTGAGATATATTGGGGGTAAATATATTTTTCAAATGTTAAACATTTAAATTTTTTAAAATTGCAAACAGAATCATAAACATAATATTTTGTTCATATGTATATAAATCTGGAGATGGGCATTTCTACATTAACTCAGCCACAGACTCTGAAGTGTCTGTCGACCACATATGGTGGTGTAGGGTTAAAATACGGAATTAACGGTGAAATGTTCGAGTAAAGAGCGACTTTAATTTCGATAGCGCCTTAAACTATGTGAAACTATATCATAGATCGTTCGTTATAATACGATTAATTTTGTTCTCCTTTAATTATCCATTAAAAAGTCCATTTTAAATAGTTTTTACTGTAAACCCATACAAACTATATATTTATGTTTATGTCAAGTGAATCTTTTCATTAAAGC
Organism: Pollenia amentaria; assembly: GCA_943735925.1. Classification (NCBI taxonomy): domain Eukaryota; kingdom Metazoa; phylum Arthropoda; class Insecta; order Diptera; family Polleniidae; genus Pollenia; species Pollenia amentaria. The sequence continues at coordinate 18,325,753 of OX031010.1, read as the reverse complement.
GAAAAAAACTGAAAAATAAAACTACCAAAAATTATCATTTCGGCTTATCTTTTTGATATCATTGACAATGTATTGAGTTAAGTTTTGCATTTCAGTCTGTCTATTAAAATTTTTGTAGTCTCTGTCTGAGCATGTTTAGCTATTTAAAATTTCGTGTATATTTTTGAAATATTTACGATTTGTTTATAAAAAAAATTATTATAAAAAAATAAAAGGCAAAATAATCAGACGTTGAAAAGGCTTTTTATGGGGGCTTAATGTTTCTTTCTTCGAAATTTTTGTTTTTATTTTAAAATTACTTTTTTTTCATTGTCGCCTGATTTCTTTTTTAAGGTGGGCAGAGGTTTAAAATGGTCAAAACGGTTTGTGATTTTATTTTTAACAATAAGAAAAACTTCTATTTACGCATTAAAATAATTTAAATTTCATTGTTAAAAATATTAGTTGAATATTAACAATTTGAATTACCAAAAGTATTATTTTTATTTAAAAATTTGGTTGTTGGTGCCTTTTCAATTAAAATATTAATTGTATGGTCGAATATGGTATTCAATATTACAATTGATTTGTCTTAATTTTTTTCTGTGTTGGCATATGTTATGCACACTCTCAAATTTCGTCAAGATTGGTCCATATCCTACCCACTCTCGGAAAACTCTTTTGTATGCGTAAAACCGTAACGAATAGTGCTATTGTAATACATTTTGGTTTGTCACAATTTTATGTAACTGGAATTACACTATCAAATTTCGTAAAGATCGGTCTATACTTTGCCAATGGTCCCATAAAAAGCCCACTCCTGAAATATCCATTGGAGGGTATCAAAGATTCGGCACAGCCGAAAATAACACTCAAACCTGTTTTTAATCATTTACTTTTCAAGAACATTTCTTATTTCTTAAAACCGGAAACATATAAAAATCGTTTGAAAAAATATTCAATATTAGCAAATTTCATACTTAAACGAATTGTTAACTAAAATGCTTTTGAGGTTTTTGCGGTTTTTGCGGTTTTTATATGAAATTCTTTCAGCTCATTGGTCGAAAAGTATTAAATTGAATCTAAGATAAATCTACTAGATAATTCGTGACTTTGCAGAAAACAAAAAACACACTTTCATTAAAAAAATATTGGAATGGACACAAATGCACAATTTTTGTTCAACTACTTTTTACAGCAAACAAAATGTACGTTAAGAAATTAAAACTGTAGATGGACTCATGTTACAATAAAAAAAGTACTTGAGAGTTAAAAGTATTTAAATAGTTATTATAAGTTATTGAAAAACATCTTCTTTTATTCGATCTTAAGCCATCGAAGTTGTTATATTTTCTTTTTTTTTGGCTTTGGAAATTTTGTAATATTTATTAAACAGGTTTTCACCTTTAAGTAGAAGACATGTTGTTAATTGGTTATGTCGATTTAGTTAATTTATGTGTTTTGTTTTCAAACATTTTTAAGTCTTTGTTTAATTTTATTTATCTTTTTCTTTTAATTCATTTTGTTTTTTAATAAATTTTATTGAAAACTGAAATAATAGGCAAACAAACAATAATATTTAAGATATGAAATGGACATTAAACTGGATTGCTTAACTACAGAATGATTCAATCAATTTTACAATAGATGTTTCTTTTAATTATTGAATTTATGAAAAGTTCAATTGGATAACAAAAATTAAACTCTCCCAGTTTTTGTTATGCAATTGAAAATCGATAAATTTACATTAAGGGTTTTCATGATATCGCTTAAAATTGCCATTTATGTAAATGGGTAAACTTGCGAGAATTGTTTTATAAACACCCTTTTTAATTTTTGTGGAATTTTAAACAACTACACAAAAAAAATTCTCCAAAATTGTTCACCAATTAAAGGAATAATCAAAAATAAAATCTGTTATCTAACAGAATCTTTCTAAAAAGTTCAATATAATAAAGTCAAATCTTCTGATTTACAGCAAATGCTGAAAATATCAGTTTAAATGTTTATCAAAAAAGTATCTCTTACTTTTTACTGCCATTTATTGCAAATATTTGAATGTTCAGGAAATAAATAAAAGTGCTCTGCGCATCCGGTAATAAAAAAATGTTCTAAAAATTGCGAACTCTAATGAAGACATTAATAAGAAAGTTTATTGAACATTTTTTCCGCCAGAGATTTTATAAGCTTTATTTAAAATCCTGCTTTTTATTAAATCTAAGAATCTTCTTTGGAAATGAAATAAACTAAAAACAACTTTACACAAGAGCCAGTTTTAAAAAAAGATACTCTGTAAATAATTAAATATTTATAGAAAAAACATAATAAAAATAAAAACTATAAAAATATATCAATTTTTTATTTCTTTCTCTGGCAAATGAAGCCCCGTGGGTGAATTAAAGAAAATCGCAGAGAATAGAATCAAAACACAACGGACTTTTTAATATACAAAACAGTCGACATCATTGTCATCAGAATTATCATTAACATAAACATTATTAACAACGTCATGAAAATCATGATTATTACAATGATTACGCACATTATCTATCCGTCAGTCTGTCTCTCTGTCTGACTGTGTTATAGTCTAAATAATAAAATAAAATTTATAAAGTTGGAGTTAAGGGGGATTTTTTTTTCAGACAGTTAAAATGAATGTGGAATATAGAAACATTTCTGAAATTGAAAGAACCACCCAGTCAAGATGAAACAAACATAGACATGGTCTTAAGTTATAGAATGCTTTGAGTTGTTCAAATGATTAAGGGTATTCACGAGAACAAGAGCAATGAAGTCTTTTTAATTGTACATAAAATATTTTTTTCTCAGTACTTATTTATTGAGTCTTCATATATTAAATATGAACTGACAATAATTAATTAGATCTTATGCTAATGGCCAATTTTCAGGATTGACATTAAAACACATCGATTTAAATACAAAATTCTCTTCTTCACTAAACACTTAAATTAAACTGAATTTACCGATTTGGTGCATTTAAATTTTTAAGTTTCCATTAGAGATGAGCGATCCCGTGATTTTTAAAGAACATCGTGATAAGTGAACGTGATTTGAAAATCACTGCTCCTTAAAACTGTGATTGTGATCACGGTTTGTCAGTTTTTAGTTCTTTTATAGCAAGTGTCTAAGCTATATGTACAATGCGCAAGCTTCCGCATGAGCTTTTGTAAGTACTTTGCAAAGAAACAACAACAAATTGTAAGAGCTTTCAAAGCTATTTACTTGCATATAAATACATACTTGAACAAATAAAATAAAATACTAATAAAATATAAGAGAGAATGAAAGAAACAGCAACATTATTAGCCATTGCATTCAAAAAACGCTATTACAAACAGTGAAATATCATAAATTTTTGAATGTAACAAAAAACAAAAAGAACGATTTAGCAAGTACCTGTTACTTGAAAAATTTGGTCACAACTGCTATTAGTGATTTTTCAGTAGCAGCGATTAAATCACAGGTACAGAAATGTCGCTCATTTCTATTTCCATTGTAATAACTTGGCAAGGTGGCCTCAATATCTTTACAATACAACAACAACAAGCAAAGAAATAACAAGCAGCTGCTTTTTGAGACCACCTTGTAAATAAATACACTTTTTTTTAAGTTATTTTCTTTTTTGTATTTAGTAGTGCTACCAAACTTTTATATTAATTAAATAAGACTTTTCAAATAAACATCAAAAAATCAATCTGTATTTAAATACGATTTAAGTTTATATGAAAATTAACAAAATATAGATTAAAGTACTATCCTGTAAATTAGACCTAATACTTTATTTAATTTCGGCACCACGGTGTCTGTTCACATTTATAGTTGTTTATCGCTCTTCTGATTGGGTGAGTAAAAATTATCTAAGAATCGAAAATATGCATGTAAATTCGTTTTGAATTTCGCGTATATCCTAGATGTAACAACTTGGATAGTCCTTGAGCCGCCTCCATTAAGCATGAGTGTAAGGTGCAGACAACGAACCTAATCTCGAATACAACTCTGCTATAAACAACCCAATTATGAAAATAAAATTCCCCGAGAGTTTTTCCCTTCTCTAATGATTCCTATTTCAATTCAATTATAAAAATTAGAACAAGGAAATTAACTCCCGGGGATCTTTTATTAGTAATTGGGATTTAAATAAAAGTCAATTTGTTTCAAAAATCTCCAATTGTGCGACATTCGAAATAAATCATTACGTACGACTAAAGCCTATAGTACACGGCATGTAAAAAGACACATGCGCATGTGGTTCTGACGTAATTTTGACGTCATCACACAACACGCAATGTTTATTGTGGCTTTGCATTGACGTCAAAATTACGTCAGAACCACATGCGCATGTGTATTTTTACATGCCGTGTACTATAGGCTTAAGACTAAACTTGTATTGGGTGTGTACATCTTAAGAATTTGGGATTCGTAATAGACATGGTTTGTGTCTTTAATAACTTTAGTTGGATTTTGGAGTGCAATAATCTGTCATTTATTCTCAGTTAGTTATTAAACGAAGATATCGCCACATATGTCGAATTATGTCCACAAAGCTGCAGCTGATATATATACATATCAATTAAGCCTTTGATAAATATGTTCCATTGATTGATTATCATGCTAGAGAAGATTTGTGCAATTTAAAAGTTATAATTTTGAAACGGTAGACAAAGGCAACCTAGTACATCTAAAAATGTTCCATGGCGATACATTAGAAGCATAACTTTAAAACATTAGTGGGAAAACTTAAGAAGAACTTGCAAATTATATTTGCAAGCAGCAGGCGTCATTAACACGGAAGGAGATTGAGGACATCAGGTGTTCAAGCCGAGTGAAGCTGAAAGGCGATGCATGAATTTTGATTTGCTTCGTATCGACTGCAAGAATTAGAAATAAAATTGCTTTCGAATCGAAAAAGTATTCAATCACGACTGCCAGAATTAGCCCCCAGATCGTTACAGGCGATAACAAAATGCATTCATTACATTTCAAAGTGTAATGAACCGCGTAAAAATCAACTCCAAAGCCGATTATCCATGGCGCCAAGGTATTGCTTAGTATTTGGTGAGACCAGAAGACTCGCATCTATTATAAGCTGCTCAAATCGAATCAGACGATTACAGGGTACCAGTCTGAAACAGAATTGGTTTCGTTTAAAGCGGACATTGGCTGAAAAACTTTCGGAATCTGCGATCAAACATGAAGCCATTTTTCCCACATGGCCACATGTTAAAAGAACAGTTCAAAACTATTTAGAAAATTGAAATTGGAAAGCGTTGCCTTACTTATCTTAATGTCCAGACCATGCTACGTCCTTACACCAGTTGTTTCGATTAATATAAAATCATCTTACTGAAAAACGCTTTACTCTAGAGCAGATTATCCGAAATTGAATTCATTTGTTCATTACATTTAAAAAAAAAAATTAGCAGTTCTTTTGGCGCGGAATCCAAATGTTCCCAAAGGCCAATAGTTTGATAAAATTTATATTGTATGAATGTTTTACGTTTGAAATTTGTTAAATATCATGCAGTTTTATCTTTAAAATATTTGGAGGTAGAGCCTGTTGAAAAGTGTGCGATAAAGATAACCTTCTACTGATTGGAAAACACCTAATTTTCTAGGGCTTTTCGTAACAATTTGCATTTTAATATTCTTATTCGCTTTATTTGTATAATATCTCTAGCTTTTCTAAAATCTTTGGAAAAAGGTCTCCTGATGATCTGGACTAAACAACCAGCGAAATGCGCATAGAAACTAGTCAATCCCACCAATAATAAATTTCAGTGTGTTTATCAAGCGAACTAATTGTGAATTTAGCACATTAAAACGAAATCATATAAATAGTTGTTTGAATATTTTCGGCAAACAAAATGTTTAAATTTATTTTCTTTCATAAGTTATTTACATCTTGCCACATCTAGTGAATAGCCCTTCTAAAATAATTTCTTTTCTAGCAAATACTAAAAAACTTGTAACAACTCTGTGACTTTGAATACATAAACATAAACGCAGATGAGATTTCAAGCATGGGTGTCAGCCAGTCAGTCAGCCGCTGCTTTAGTTGAAGTTGTTGCAATGATGCACACATATTGTTCATGATGTTGCTGTTGTTGAAGCAGTTGTTTTTTGTTTTTATTATTGCGCTACGTTGCCTTTTGCACTCCGTGTTAATGACCCTTGTAAAGAAAAAAAGGGTTTATTTATGCGTATTTTTTTCTCTCTTGTTATCTTTTTTTTATTGCAATATGTTGTTTTGATTTTTGTGTTCATTGCTGATGTTGTTTGTTGTGTCTATACAACATCTCTCTTATGATGCGCTTCGATGTCAAATAATTCTACGTTTTTTTTGTGCGCTCTGCTGATTTGAGAAGGCTTGATGTTGTTGCTGCTACAATGTGCAGCATTAATGAAGAATAACTGCTGCAGCCTCATTAGATATCTTATATTTTAGTTGGATTGTGATAATGACTTAAGGAAAAAATAAGTGAAAAAGCAGAAAATAATTTAGGAACAGACAGAACTTAGAGGGTATTAAAACGAAATTTAAGAAGAATTCAAGGTAAGCGATTTTAATCGATACCTTTCCCATTGTACATGTAAAGCTATGTTCACACCTATTAAATATTTGACGTCCTACACATAACCCCTAGTTATATTAAAAAAATATTTGCTTTTGCAAAACGTTTGGCTTGATCACACATCATTTAACAGTTTCTAAATAACATTATATAATTATCTTCTTACAAATAAAGTTTCGTAAATCAATAGAAATTGTTAAAAATAAAGATAAAGCTTGATCAATTTACTGTTTACGCTTTTTTGGATGTTTTCTTCAAATATTTGTTAGGTCTGAACATACTTTAAGTCTCTAAAGCAAAACTTCAAATGGAAAGCACATTTCAAGCATTTTCAAAGCCGAACTATCCTTTTAAAATCTTCTACTTTTTGCATATTATCTAACTCCTATTAATTTTAAGGTCTAACAGCCACAAAATTTTAAAATTTGTTTTTGTTTTAAATGTTATTTTCTACACAAAAAAAAAAAAAGAATTGTCTCTTATCACCAAATTTATACCAAAATCATAATATCAAGCAAACAATTTGTTGATTTTGCACCAAAATGATTATATTGATTTCTAAAAATTGTTAAATTGTGAATATTTTTTTCGATAAATTACATTAAAAAAGTGATCAAAAAACTTTGCCATTTAAAACAATGTGTTAATATATTTAATTAAATATTGACAATTCCCAACAACAATTCTACAAGTTAAAATTATTTTAGATATTGGGAATTATTTCAAAAAAATCAATTAATACATTTTGATATTTAATTAAAAATGTATTTCAAAACAACTAAAATGTTAATTAAATCAAAATTAAATTTTTAATTTTCTTTCAACTAAAAAAAATAATTGATTCAATTATCACATTAATTCAATTTAAATACTTTATAAACCCTTATTTTAATTGATAAAAAACTTTTTTCTGTGTATGCGAAAGTTAACCTTCGAAATCGTAGGTAATATAATTGGATTAATATGGCTATTTTAATTTATTCCCCGAGGTATACAAATTAGAACTGAAGAGATTTCCGTACTCCCATTCCGGTTGCTAGATAAATAATTGGACCATTCACATTAATATTAAATGCAAAAAAACTTTATGTTTATGCAATTGTTATATCATATTTCGTTATTGTAGCTTTTCTCATGGGGCCATAGTGGAACCAGAATCTTTGTTCTAGGTTGACATTTGTATTAGGGTTGACAATGGCTTTAGCTGTTTATATTTCGAGTAGCAAAATGCTGCGTCATCTTAAAAATATTTCTAGCGCTAAAATTTGTACAATTTTTTCGCCCTTTAACCTGTAGATGGATGACGCATTGGTGGTTCTGTGATGATATGTTTGCTGTGTTGCATAACCAATACGAAATTTCGCTTTTTTTGGAATACTATAAATGCCCAGTTTAGATGTTTAATCCAAGGGAGGATTAGGAAATAGTTGAAAACTGCAGTGATGCAGACGGAATAATCTAGTTATAATACTGGTGACTGGCTCATTGTATCACAGAGGCACAGTTGTGGGACCTATACAAGCCGTCCCCGTGTTTGCCGCCAGCCAATTGAACGTTAACTACAAGCTAGACTGTTTTTTGGTGTTTCAAGTTTTGGGCTTTGCAGTGTTCCGTTATATGTAGTAAAATTTCGTGGACATTTTTGTGGAACATTTCATTCCTGCAATCGCCCTCTTTAAGTTGCATGTTTTTTACATCTGACTTGTAAAATTTCCCACTGCAAAATACATACATATATGTCGTGTGTTACCTTTGAAACATAGCATCTGTAAGAGTCAGACGCAAAGTCATCTGACACAATTTCAATTAAAGCGTTCTCTATTTTCTTCTGCCAAACCAACTGACATCAGCTGTTTCAGAAATCTATGCCAGGAAGAAAACGGCAACGGCGGTCCACTATTTACGGAATCATTAGCCGGCTAAAGTTAATATATTAAAATACCGATATATGTCTGATAATTTTACCATTGAATGGAAATTATTTATATATTTATTAAAGGACTTATGTGATTAAGATTAAATTTTTTAGATTATTTATCTTTTTGTTTTTATTATTATTATTTTATATTAATTTAATAATTATTACAAATAATAAAAAAATTTAATTTGTCAACATCTCTATAGCAAAAAAGGGATTTTATTCCTGGGATTAACATATTGTGGGTATTACAGTATTCAGGGAATGAAATGATAGTTAGGTATGTTATATACCGTCGGAAAGGTTAATTTGTCTAGTTTCTCAGCATAAGTTTTATTTGTAAGATTTTAGAAACACTTACACACAAATAGGAAAAAAAAATCAAAATAGTGCATATGCTAAAAATTGAAAAATCCTCGTCTTGTCTTAGAAATTATTTTTTTTATACATAACCCACTCGCATCCCAAATAGCGACCATAACTAACTTAAAGGAAATGACCTAAGCTTTCTTTTGAGCCCTTTTGAAAAAAAAATAAAAAATAAGTTTTAAATTTAAAAAAAAATTTTAAAAATGTAAAAAAAAAACAAAAAAAATATTTTTCAAAAGCTTGAAGAAATAGATATCTAATTTGTTTTGGACAAATTTTGCTAACACCAATAGATTATAAGTTACATGGATGAGAAAGAACACCGGTTTGGCCAAAATGTCAAATTTTGACCCCCTCTAACTCAGAAACTTTTTGACCAATCTTGTTAAGAATTTGTGTCTAAACTATCCAATAAGACTAACCTTGGTGCAAATTTCATCCAAATCGGAAGACATCGATTTCAAAAGTTGGGTCACTTGACATGAAATCCCCCATATAAAAAAAGATTCAATATAATATCCTAAATTTGTATATTCGAATTTAAAGAAAAAATGTTAAGATTGCTAAACTCTTTTACGGCTCAACTATAAGTCTTTGTGGCGGCAGCAAATTATTTTGAAATCAAGAACTACTTTGGTTTCAGCCATAACTCCAGAAAAAAAAACAGAGACAATGTCAAAAGCAAATTACATGTACGTTTGTGACCAAATATTATAAACCTTCTCTAAAACAGCAATTCTGACAGAAATTCACAATTACATATGACTTAAAAAGTTGACAAGTCAGATGTAAAAAACATGTCGTGTACGGGCACCTTTAGTCATGTTTTTACGATTTGCAAGAAAAGAGCAAAAAATTACCGTTATGAAGGGGAGTTAAAGGGTTAATTTGTTCCACAAAAATATTTGTCGTAACATTATCCACAAAGTTGCTGAGCATACCTTGTACCTCAGATGTAAGGTACACATGGTTTCATATACCGTTATGCTGCGCGAACAGACCAAAAGGTGGAAACTTTAACCCCCTCTAAAATAAAATTTCGATGTGATCTTTTAAAACGCCGAAACACGTATATTTTTGCTTGGTCTTCTCTACCAGAATAGATTGTCAGAAGCCCGTTGTTTTGTGTCGATTTTCCGGATTTTTAAAACGACACAAATTTATAAGACTAAAATTTTTCGGAATTCAAGTTTTTAGGTAATGAAATTTTAAACTCTTTTTTTCTTTCCTTTTGAGTTTAGTTAAATTAACAACACTTTTATGGTTAATAAGAATATTTCTGTTAAAAGTCAATGTCATAATATTGTTTATCCATGTCTGTGGCATTCTACTTGCCATTCACATAAACACAACTCCTGTTAAATAATCTCTACATCCTTTTATTTTCATACAAATTACAAAAACACGCACACAAAAAAGTTAAAGGTGGCAAGAAAGAAAAAAAAAATCCATCAACATCAAAGTGAAAGAAATTACAACTTTTTTTTATTGGTGTCTGCTCTCGAAATGAACACAAAAAAATTTAAAAATACTTGTCGCTAAACTTTTGTATACATATAAGCGTTTTTTTATTACTTCTTGTCACCCCGCCCACCCCTTCACCACCCTCTCACACCATTTTTTAGGCTTGTAAATTCTTTTTTTCTCTTTTTAAAGGTGTTTATTGTTTATTTCCCTTTCAATTTGTTGTGTTGGAAAAATAGAGATTTTGCGCATAAATATGTTTTGTTGTTATTACAGACGTTTTTTTTCATTGTTTTTTATTTGTTTTTTATTTTTTTTGTTTGCTACTTCCAATTTAAAACAGCAAAAGGATAAAATAGAAAATTTTGTTTGTATGCTTTTGGTTTTAGCAGGTCTTTTTAATCCTGCCAAGACATTATTCTACTACAATTCATAACTACGCAGATTTTGTACAAATAATAAAAAAAGAGTTTGCAAGAGTTTTCCAAATACTTAAATTTTATGTAAAAGCAGTGTTGCCAGAATATCGATGCAAAAAAAAGTTAAACAAAGTTTTTGCCTTCACTAATAAAATTTAATCAGTAAAATTCAGAAACTATTAAAGGAAAAAAAAAATTTTAATTTTTAATTAGACTTAAAAGTTGAGAAGCCTGGATACCGAACTGGCGAGCACTAAGAAATTTTTTGACATAAAAAGTTTTTTATTCGAAGAGGGTAATCTTATAGCATTTTTTTTAATAAAAACCTTTTTTAAGTTCTTTAAATTGTAGGTACCAATTTGAAGAACTTGAAAAAATCTCTTCAATTTTTACTTCTTTACTAATTCAGAAAAGAAAAAGCCAGCACTTTTCCTAACTTCTGGCAACACTCTGAAGTCTGTTTGATTATATGAATGTTTGTGTGATTTATGGAATTTTATTTAAAAAGGAGATTTTTAGAAGTAAAAATTGTGGAAGATGTATACAAAGTTTACATCACGGATTATCTTTGCAAAAACGCTTGCAGTTATTCGCTTCGACGCTGCCATTGCATTTCGCTACCCAGTATGTACCAACTCACAATCAAAGTCGGAGTTAAAGTAGTGATATTCGTCAAAGGAATTGGATTCTATTTTTAATGAAATTATGACCATAAGGATGCTAGTTTAAGACCCATTCCAAAAAAAACTTTCGCTGGCATGTATCGCTTAAAATTGTTGGCATTAAGATAAAATTCAGTACAAATAATTTTGATAAATATCAAAACCTCATTACAATTTTTAGAGGTGATAAGAGTACTATGGCTCATGGTTGCCATATAAGTCGCATTTAGAAATCAATTTAAGAGGTGTAAGGAAAATAAGAAAAGTATTCGGCATTTGTTTATAGAATTACCGTAATGCTATGGCAAATATCGAATACTTCTGACATTTGTTTATTTCTTTAGTGCAGTGCCCATGTTCTGTAAATCCCGCGGCGAGAAACTTTTCGGTTGAAATGTGAGAAATGAAACAAAAATGCCATAAATTGAAACACACAGCTGTGTTTCTCTCTTAACTACGTCTGTAACATTTTCGACAAGTAATTGCTGTCACGTAACGAAATTACTCGCCCATTTACTGAAAAAGTGTGTCTGTAAAATTTTAGTGAGCAAGTTTCCGCCTTGAACTGTCAAATAAACTCACGCATAAAAACGGGGCGAGAAAAAATTTTAACACTAAAAAATAAATTAAAAATGCAAAATGCAATAAATATTACCACGGAAGAGATAATTTTTTTGTTCTTGGCAGATTTTTTCATTGCTTAATTATTTTGCTTTTAACATTTTTTAAAAATATACGAATGTTTTCAAAGCAATTTTGTAATCAACAAACATTAAAGTCGCACTTTACATTTTTTGGTATAGCCGACGGTTGTATTTTCGCCGTCGTCGTTGACAATTTTTCAATTTAAGTCAAATTTGTTCGCCGTCAACGATATGTTTGACTGGCGTTCTCAGCATCTTCAATTTCATATCGGCTTCGAGGGACATTTATAACGTAACGCCGTAATCTATTTTGATAGTTTTCGACATAAGTTACAGACACACTTTTTTCTCACTTTTCGAGAAACGATGGAATATTTTTTTTAACATGTTTTCGATGCGAGAAGTTCTCAGAAAAGTTACAGAACATGGGTACTGGTTCGCATTCTTCAAGTTTTAGCCAACAAATCTTGTGCTTTTAGGAGAGATGGGAAAAGAGAATGCCATTTCTTTACCTCTCTCTCCTAAAAACTCAAGACTTGACGGCTTAAGCTTGAAGAGTGTGAACCCGCACTAACATCTAACACATTTTGGTCTCAATTTGGCAACTTTAAATGCATAAAAAAATTTTGGATTTCTTACATTTTTGATTTGGGAATTATTAAATTTTTTTTGGGACTTATTTCTCATTTCCATTTTGGAACTTATTTAATTTATTTTGGAATTTATTTCATTGGGACTTATTGCACCTGGGCCGAAAATCAATAGTTTGTTTTAGTAAGTCAATTAAAGGACCAGGACCAGTTTCCAAACATTTAATTATTTTTTTTTTCGGTTATTCCATTTCATATTGCTCAGTTTGATTGGAATGCAACTTAAGTACATAACACGCGTTAGGGCGCGAGCGCTCCAGTGTTAAACGAAATATAAAAACAGCTGAAAGAAAATACTTTTATAACGCGCGTTGTGCAACTTGCCATTTTTCATGCGTTAAAGTTTTTAAACGCACGATACTCGTCGATGTATTAACGCGTGCTATGTACTTGTACGTTTATCTCTTATTTTCTGTCTTAATTTCATGACATTTCATTACAACAAAAATTAATTAAGAAACAATTTTTAAACCCAATAAAACGGGTTAAAAACTGTTTTTGTTAAGTATATGAAAAGCTTTCTTGAATGTAGGTTTTTGTAACGTCAACACCTCTTAAGACAATGACAGCATAAATTTTTAAACAACAACTGTAGGTTGGTGCTTCGGCTTTGGTACTGAATCCATTGTACTCTGCATTGTTATTGTTGGGTTGTCATGTTAATTGTTTTTATTAATTTTTTTTTTTTAATAATAAAATGCAAAAAACTGTTTATGTAAATTACAAGTTATTTTACCAGGGAGTTTTTTAAAAAGCAAAGTATTACATAAAGGAAATTTCAATACAAAATCAAAGTATTAATTGAGTTGCAGTCAAACAGTAAAAGAGAAAATACTGGGACAAAGTCTGTTGAATGGAACTTGCTTACATTTTTTTTAACAGTAATCGCTCATATGACTGCGGTCCAAATTTCTTGCTAAAAATTTTCAATATTTGCCAGATTTTTTTAAAACAACACTTTAATCAAGTTCGATATTTTTTTAATTTTATCAACAAATTTCAATTTAAATCAGAATAATTTATGATTTTGGTTTCCCAAGCGAGTAAAAATTTAATTTACGATTCTCTGTGACAATAAAAAATTTTTGTCAAAAATTCCTTTCTTCATAATAATAAAATAATGGTGAACTTTATTTAGCCTGATTAAAATGTAAAAATTTGGATTAGAAATAATTTTGCTAGAGGAGCTCATATTTTTTTGTGGGCACACATTTTTAAGACTTTCTTAGTTTACAAAATTAAGAGTGATTCATTTGATTAATTCTGAAAGTTCAAAAAATATTTTTTTTAGAAAAATTTTTGCTTTAGCGATTTTTATAATGTCTAATCGCTAGAAATATGTAATTTTTTTTATTTCTGTGGCTTAAATTTAATAAAATATTTTTTTAAGAAATCTAAATAAATTTTTTCTCAAAAAAGGTTTATAATTAACACAAAAATTTAAGCTTTTTAAAATTTTAAAATCGGTACGGGCCGCTTGTCCAAAAAATGTTAATTTCCGAAAGGTTCAACAAAAAATAATTATTTTGCAGTTTGAAATTAATATTCCTTAAAACTGGTTCAGCTTAGCCAAAATGTGGACCAACTTCCAAAAAATGCTTGAACCTTTTCACACTTGATAGAAATATTTTTTCGTAATACAACGTTACGGATTATCGACGCTCAAAAAAGTAGATGCACACAAAACGCCCAATGGCGTCATTATTGTATGAGTGAAACGACCATAACAACGCATAAAGGTGGTAGTTGGAGTGAATAATCCGGTAGAATTATACACTTGCCCCTTTCTAAAGAGCTGGAACTTTTTAACCTCCACTGCTTATATAAAACAACTTTGGTAAATTTTTAACCATATATAGGGAGATCATACAGCAGGACAAACGTCCTCGCAATGGTTGGAAAATCAGTTCTTAAGAAATTTCCTCTCGCGATCTTGGGCTTAAATCACAGCCAACCTAACGTTATAAAAAATCATAATGAAAATAGATAATGGGATGAAGTTTGGCCCGAATAAGTTTTTAAAACTAGAAATTGCAACGTTAACTTTTGTAGGAAGTGGTTCGTATTTGGCTGTATTCTAATTCTTTGTGGGGGGGGGGGGGGGGTACCTTATACCTTATACCTTATACTTGTTATACGTATAAAATTTTTTTTTTTGTACTAAAAATGGGCCATATCGATCTTTTTTTCACCAAGAACTCACACTTTTCTCTGCCGATGTAACAATTGTTAGAGGCCACATGAAACGAGCTATGAAAACAAAATTTAAGTCTATATTTCTCACTTAAAAAATTTATTCGGAACTAAAAATAAGACACTTGTGAGCACTCGGAATTAGATAAAGAGGAAAATTATTTTTAATGTCTTAAGTTTGCTTAATTTTTTAAATTAAAAATCGATGATTTCGGTTTATTATTTCAGATTGCCCCCGTACAAAAGTCTCTCAGTCTAAAGGGGGTTGCTGTGGTCGTAAATGTTAAAGTGACTCAGACTAAATGAATTGCTGCGATCGTTAAGGAATTGTCGTGATCGTGAATGCAAAGCATTAAAATTTGTTCGATATTGAAAATAAGCCGAATCGATTTTAAATCTCATCACTTTAGATCATAAAATAGTAAATACACGGTAAAATGGGGCAAATTTTGGGTAAAGTTTCTTGTATAGACCCAACTTTGGGTAAATATTGGGATTAATCCCATCTATACTTATCATAACTTCATTAAAATGTTTCCCGAATATTTTGGTGAGCGGACGAAAAAACGCTATAGGGAGACAAATTTTGTAAAGGGTTTTAATGGGACAAATTGGTTTATAATTTTACTTAAATAAAGTAAAAGTTTTTTTTTCGATTAAGATTACACTTACAGAGTTTTTTTTTGTTTCAAAGATAAATGGAATGTGTATTTTACCACATACTGCACGAGGTAAGGAGACGAAACTTCGGATACATATTTCCTATTTACAATGTCTGTATTAAAATAAAAATGGTTCGAATCAATTATTTGCATATGTAATGAAAATCGATCGATTACCAGACGATCATTTTTAAAAGGTGTAATGAATTTCGAACAATTTCTAAAATACACTGAAATTAACAAATAAAATATGAAATTTTAAAAACATAAAAAACATAAAAATGTTCTTTGGAAATTCTTGACAAAAAGTATGAAAAATAGAAGTAAGGAAATACATATAAATCAATTAAAATAGAAAATCATTCACATAAAACTTCGATCCACCAAAAAGGTGCAAATACCATTTGGTTTAAAGATTGATGTTTGACTATTGACTGCCAGCCGCCTTCAATGGCGGTGAGTGTTAAGCGTCGAAGATTTCCGACGAAATAGTATGGTTACTATTGTAAATATCAAATCGACCTGTCTGTGAGCGTGGGTTCAATCCCCAGGTCAGTTAAGAAGGAAAAAATATAAACAAGTAGTTATACGTTGCCTGTTAAAAAAATTCATTTCTTTAGAAAAATAATTTAATAAAAATAAAATTTAATGAGCTTTAGCCTGATAAAAAAGATAAAAAAAATTAGATAAAAAACCATAAACAGTTCAATAAATAACCAAAATTCTTACCCCCATATTCATAAAAAATATTTTTGATTAATAAAATGCTTATTAAACAAATTTCTATAGAAAATTCGTTTCATAAGCCTGCTATAAACCTAAAATATTTTAATGAATACGGGGTTAATATTTAAAATAATGATCAAATAAGATGTAAGTTCATTAGAAATAAATTTTTTAAAATGCTAACGACATTTTCAGTTTAAAATCGTTCGTTTTCAAAATCGATTTCCATTACATACCTGATTATTTAACTCGGGGGTATTGATACGGTTGTATCCTAATGCGTTTTGTATTGAAAAAGGAAATATCTTGTAACAATAATTATTTTCTTATTTTTTATAGAATTTATAAATTTAATTTTATTTAAATATTTTCTTTAACATTAAATTATTGAATGAAATGGTCTTTTCTTTTCTTTGTAGGTTGGTAGAATTCTTGGCCATTATTTCCATTATAAATTACAAACTTAATTGAAAAACAAACATTAATTAAACACAGAAGTATAATTGGTATGTATTTATAATATTAAGACTTAATGAATACAGTAAAACAAAAAAGGACATTAATTGATTACATACTGTCCGTAGAAATGCTAACAAAAAATAAATACATAAAATCGCAAAGAATAAAAAGAAATGAAAAACAAGAAACCTGAAAATGAAATTAGCTAAAAAAGAATTTAACAAATGAACTTGAAATAATATTTAGAATTAAAAAAAAAAATGACCAGAAGCAAATATTAATAACAAAAAGATCCCTGAAATTAATTACTTTTACGAAAGTTCTTATCCTTTACACAGCCGAAATATTACAATGGGATATAATAAAGCAACCAAATTGAAGAGAACTTTGTTTTTCAACAGGGACATTTTGGAATAAAAACAGTCATTTTAGCATTTTACTTGTTGGTAAATGAGAAGAACAGGTTTCTACTCGATAATTAAACTAAATTATTAAAAAAATCTACTTTAAAAATGGGGGATTTTCGGTCAGCATAACCATATAAGAACCTTTTGGTACCGCTACTACAAATCTATACATTTGGGTCGACTGGCTTCATAATATACCAACACCAACATATATTCCTTCAATTAGAAAAAACATCACATCAGTAAGCCGAAGACTTGACAAAGATCTGAATTTGTTAATTCCTCTAGGTACTTAACCATTGGGGCTATCCACAACGACCACATAATAAATTTTGCCAGAGGATTTGGCCGAACATTCACTTTGCTATAGATTGACTGAATACATTCAGGAACAAGCTGCTAGCTCAGACGAAATCGATTTGCATTTGCCTTTAATTTGATTTTCTTTTTCCACAAGCAAAAAAACTTCAAGGGTAATTTATGACAAGCATTTGCATGCTCAACGTGGGTGCACTTTGTGGTCTAGAGCCAGCCGTAATTGAGTCAAAATGAGATTTAAAATTTTGATAAAAGTATTGTGCATGGTTGTGGGGGACCTCTGTCCAATAGTCAGACTAGAACCGAGGTTGCACGGGCTTCTGACTACTCCCAAGGTACCAGATAGTATCTCTGGTCAGGCGCCAAGCCGAAAATGTTTGCTACTGAAAAGGAGCGAATACACACACACGACTGTTTTTAATTTTTACCCGAAAAACATTAAATTAACTAAAACCCCATTAATGGGTTAATAGAAATTTATACTGCGTTTTAAAATTTTCAACTCCACAAGATATGCAGCGTTTGAAATTTAAAAATTCAGTATGAATTTCTGTAGAAAGCAACAAAAAAATTATAAAATATTTTTGACTTTATTTTTGCTTTACAAGTAATTTTTTGGCGTTGCGTTGGGTTTTACACAATTAGGCCCTTAATTTTTATGACCAATGTCTCAGGTTGTTCATAGGTTATGTGACTTTAGGTGAAAGTAATAAGAATTTAACTTTTTCCCGTTTTGGATTTTTCATGACAAAATTTGTAATTATTTTTTTTTTCGTAAACAACCATTACTCAGCCATTTTTTTTTTTTTTTTTTGGTGATTTAAAAAAATATTTAACTGATTTTAAAGCTTAATATTACATTTTTTTGAAAAATTTTTAAAATCGCTGAATTAAGAGTAAAGTTATGAATTTTTGGAAAAAAGTCAAAAATACGATTATTAGCTGTAACTTAAAAATGCGAGCTGATGGAGAAAAACGTAGATAAGATTTTAAATCAGCGACCTCAAATTAGTAAAAAATTGCATCAAACTAATCAACACAAAAAAAGTTCAATTTTGTTCCCTTGTGTTATATGCGGCTTAAAAGATAATAATGTGGCAACACTACGATAAATGTTGTGAAAGTCATATGGCTTGTATTGCTAGCTCAAACGCCTAACCATATAAGAACCTTCAGCGCTTAAGGCCGGGATTCAGTATCCTACATAATCTTACGATTCATTTACACGAAAATTTGGCGAAATTCCACCCGACATAAAATAAATGTCTTCAAAATCTGCTGTCAATGCAACACTTTCTCACAAAAAAGATGCAAACTCAAATGACTCAGCTATTTTATAAGAAATTGCAACTCTGATCGCATAGAATCCATTATTTTATGAATATTTTCATAAACTTTTGCAAGTCGAACAAACTTGTCAAAAAAAAAAAAAAAAAATATGTCCCTCAATTTATTTTTAAGCCACTTTAGAGAAAGATGGTTTATATGTTAACTGATTTATAGATTAGCTGGCTTAAACACTTTTTAAACCAAAATGAGAGTTTAACTTGCACTGTTTTATCAGCCCTTAATAGTTCAATTTATAATTTCCAAACCTGACTTTTTCCAATAACGTCACAATTCTTTTTTATCTAAATTTTTTTTTATCTAATTTTGTTTTGAAAAGGAAAGTCCTTGTTCTTTTATTAAACATTTTATTTTCGCAAAACTCTAAAAAAACGCAGGAAAAAATTAATTCAAAATAAAAAAGCCAAATAATCATTAATACTCTATAACAATATTAAAAAAAATTAAATAATTACAAAAAAAAGTTAATGACTTTATCCGGTCGAATAGACGATGTAAACAAATTATACTGATTATACAAGTTTATTTAGATTTGTTTTTTGTGTTCTCGTACAATAATGAGATAATTTCACCCTCAAATATCAATTATTCATATAACAGATATTCTCAAAAAAAAAAAAAAAAAAGTTGGAAGGCTTTTTTTGGGCTGTTAATTATTTAGAATGCAGAAATGTACACTTAGAAAAACGTATGACCAGTGTGGCCAGGTCCCAAAAAAAATTACAGCTAAATCTGGCATTAAACATGGCCAAAAAAATGCTTAATATTAAGTTAAAGTTTTTTTTAAGATTTTTGTAAAAAATTTATTACCAGTATGAAATTTTATTCGAAACTAAATATGTTTTTTAGACTTATTTTTGAACGAAATTGAAATAAATGGTTATATTTAAACAACTTGGTAGATTTTGGCAAATCATCATATAAATAAAAGTATGTAGCACACGCAGTTGAGATTCCATTTTAAGTTTAGGGGGTCTGCAAACCCTAATACATGCAAAATTTTAACGATTTTATATCTGCTATATAAATTTTTAGATAATTTTATTTCTTATACCTTAAGAAAAGTTGAAGTCTTACAATTATTAGTTTTAAGTTTTCATATTTTTAATCCAAATTTAGATATTTTTAATTAGGCTTAAGTTCATTGAATTTAATTTTCATTAAATTATTTTTATGAAGACAGGAATTTTACAACATGAAATAAATTAAAATTTTTTTTTTTTTTTTTTTTTTTTTTTTTATTTTTTTTTTTTTTTTTTTTTTTATTGATAATTTTTCATTCTTGACTGCGTTGAGATTTGAACCCAGGCGTTCACGGACAGGTTGCCCAGACTAGTTTCGATTGTAACCACACAATCTCGTCAGTGGGGTTTGCCGTTTTACTCACTCGGCTATTGAGGCCGGGCGACGTCAATAGTCAAACATCAATCCTTAAACCAAATGGTATTTCACTTTGGTAGATCGAAATTTGCTTTTTTGAATGAATGATTATCTATTTTAATTGATTTACATGTTCTTCCTAACTTCTGTTTTTTCGTACTTTTTGTCAAGAATTCTTCTTGAAGTCCAAAGTACATTTTTGTTTTTTGATGTGTTTGTCTTTCTTTTTTCTTGTTGACCTTTTTCAGCACAACTTGAAGAACAAATGTAAACATAGCTCGTGCCTTAGCTGTTAACAATAATTAGTATTGTGGTTATTTTATTGAACTGTTAATGGTTTTTAATCCAAATTTAGATATTTTTAATTAGGCTTAAGTTCATTGAATTTAATTTTCATTAAATTATTTTTATGAAGACAGGAATTTTACAACATGAAATTAATTAATTTTCATATTTATTAAAAAAAAAAATTCAGACATTATAGAATTTTTATCACTATAGAATTTTTATCTAAATACAAAGTGAAATTTCTTTATCAAGGGGATAATATTAACAATCATCAAGACGAGGGCATTTCTTATATTCCCTGAATATTTTTTTTTAACAAGACAGTTAAAATATTTTGTTAACATTAGAATTATCCATTATCATACGAAATTTCAAAATTTATTATAATATATGAAAAAAATTTAAGTAAAATCAATAAAACTATTTAAAAAAAAAATGCTAAAAAAAGATAAAAACATTTTCTAAAAATGCTAAATAAAATACCAAAATTTTGTAGCTAAATAAAAATTGTTAATGCTTAATTAAGCGGCAAAAATGCCAAAATGGCCACACTGGGTATGACTTATGTGTATGTACAGGGTGGCTCAAAGACTTGGTTGGTTGGTTGGTTGGTTAACGTGGTAGCACGCACAGAACTAGGCGTGCTGCAAGTAGAGTCGACATTGACTCCGTTTTGACACCAAATCACTCGTCAAGAATTGGAAGCCCCAATCAAACTTGAACCAGGGGCAATGCAGAGGTGGTTAGAGCCAACCCGTTGCGTTGAGATATTTCAGCAAGTTGCTGAGTTTCACCCGCGATATCTCCGAGAGTCCTTGTATAAGGTAATTCCCAAGTAATCCATGTCGTATTGAATTAAACGCTGGGCAATCACATAGAAGATGAAATACCGTCTCCCCAGTTTCCGGTTCCCCGCAGCTGCGGCAGCATTCATTAAAAGGGAGGCCGAGTCTCATAGCATGCTTACCAATCGTCCAGTGACCAGTAAGTACATGTATAAGTCTTGGCACGTCCTTCCGACTGAAGTTGAGAAGTCGCTCAGAGCGACCTATGTCATTTGCGGGCCACGTTGCCTTGGTAGCCCTGCAGCCATCCAGTTTCCTCCATTTTTCATCAGCCATGTCTAGATAGTGTATGAAGATTTCGCTCCTGATAGTTCACAGGGGTGTTGCGACGCTCAAAGCCTTACTAATGTCGTTGTTGGTGGTCTAGCGATAGCAGTTCCTTCACAATTTATTATTATGTATTGAAACATCTTAAGATTTAACTTTAAAATTCTCTACAATGTTTTTTGGAAATGCCTAATTGTCCGAAACGGTGGCGAGTTGAGACAGATGGAGCATTTGTCCTACTCTGCCGTAAAGCTTCCACGTTGCCTTTAAATATTTCAATGAAAACCTCTTCCACGACGGTCAATCACTGAACCCCGCTCCTTAAAACGGTCAACAAAACTCCTGATCATGAAGGCTTTATTAGCTGATACTAATTTAAGATATTGACGATATTTTCACTTCGTCATATTACAAGAATAAAACAAGAATAGACAAAATTCCATAATTTTAACGCGTTTTTGTGTAGTGTATGCATTCACTACAGATTTCTAAGAATTTAATTATAACCTGCAAAAGAAAAAACCAATTATTTCAGAAAATAAAACGTTATACCTGTTTCACATTGTAAGGGGTTATGTCGTCCACCCGCTACAAATTATTTTGTACCATCTACGAAATACGGTGTTTAATCACAATATTTTTGCATACAGCTTTACGTTTATTTAGCTCGCATATTTCCAAAATATACATACATATCGCACTTAAGCCTTGTTCAAATTATGTATATTTGTCATGTGGAATGTCACTTTTCTTACTCAAAGAAATAAAAAATTAGATGAACGCTTTACCAGCAAAAAACAATCGACACTATTCAGCTGTAAGATACGAGATTATTTCTTAATAAATTCAATTCTTTGTAGCTATTTACGGAAGAATATTGTTCTTTAATATTGGAAAAATAAATATTTTATGTTATTGAATGACTTTTAATTTAAATATTATGAAAATTATTTTTGGTTTGTAAGCAAAAACATAAACCAGATGGTTGAATAATTCTTGCTTGTAAAAATTTTACTCGCAGAAATTTTCAACAATTTTTTTGTCTCTCAAATTTTTGTGCTCTTTTTCACTCTCTCGTAGAAATTTTTTCGAATACGTGAACACTTCCGAAATCGAGCTCAGCTCTGGTGGGTCAATTAATGTGTTCCCGTTGTGTTAGGTTAGGTTCCATTGTCACTGAACATTTACTAGTAACACTTATTGAAAATAAGCAATAATATCTGTAAATGAACACACCTAATATTTCTTCAAAACAAAATATAAATTTTTTTAGGTATTTTATAAAATATTTTTCACAAAATTCTATGTTTGAAACCATACTTTTTTTGCTCACTGCTTTGTTGTCATTTGTAGCAAATCAAGTCGCCCAGAATCACTTTCTGTGTCGATCTAACGATATTTGTCCGTCCGGCTGGCTGCCTGTCTGTAAATGTAAGATTCTTAGCAAAGTACAGGTACCAATTTTTAAGATAATTTGATGAAATTTGGTGCATACGTCTAAATTGTCATAAGCACGACGGCTATTAAAAATTGGGAGGGAGAATCGTTCATAATTTCACATGGCCCCAGTACAAACTTCTTTCCGGAATAGCATTTGTGCTTATAAACTATCTTATTATGCTGGTATTCAGATTGAATTTGGTTCAAAAATATTTTTTTTTGCAACATAAATCGTGTCACAAAATTTTTTTTTAAATCGGTCCATATTTGAACATAGCTCCCATACAAATTCTATTCCCGAAAATAGCTTTTAATGCCGAAACATCCTTTAAGATGTTGGTATTAACATTAATATTGGCGATAATAACTTTTACGATTGCCATTATGTCAAGACAAAATTGTTTGCTGGTAGGTTCAATATTGACCATAAATCCCATATTAACCCCTTTCCTAAAATCGCTTAAAGTCAAACAAATCTCATCTAGATGAAGGCATCTAAATAAGAGTTGGCAAAGATAACTTTTACATGGATCTTAACCTCATAATATAGTTTTGTTTTGGCGTGTCCATGATTGCCAATGGGACCCAAATAGGGTATCAAATGGCCGGCGTGTCCAACAATAATTTCTTACTTGTTTTTAAACTAGCGTTTGATTTGTGGAATAGTTGATGTGTTATCTCAACGTCCAGACTAGCAATTTTTATTGCAGCAATTCTTGAGTTTATTGGTGGGAGGAGTGAGAAGATTAGGGAGGGGTTCGCAGTTTCATGTACTCTGTAATTTTTTTTTTACACTTTTTAACTAGAAGGGGGTTGTAGGGGTAATTGTATTTGTATACAAAATACAAAAATTGCAAAACTACAAATTCATAATCTGGACACTAATGCAATTTCAAAGCACAATTTTTGAAAATTACAGTAATAAAAATTGCAAGTCTGGACAATGACTCATAATGTAATGGATTGCGGAAGCAACGAAAATCCTGATGACCTACAGGTCGAGAGTGGGGCTCTTATGAGAGCGATAATGAGTGACTTGATGGTGGTTGATTAATTTGTCGTTCAACATCGTGGACCAGGCTGTTAATGTTAAGCATTAAGAATAAAATATTTCGTGAATTTACGTGATTGTAAGACTTTAGAAATGATTTGTCAGTTAGTGTGCGTAGTAACAAGGGGTACGTTCGTAAATGCATCACTGCGCTGCATCAGTGATTTCAAATGTTTATATATCTATCAGTAGGGTATATGCGGTCTAAAAAATCGTTTAATACTCCACAAAAATAATAGCCATACAATAAAAAAGATTAAAAATTATTTTTTATCGGCATTTAAAAAAGTTTGCTTCTCTGATGCAGCGCAGTGATGCATTTACATACGTACCCAAGACTTTTGTTAGTGAATTGGCTTGATCGTGTGCACTCGTACACAATGTTCTTGATAACAGTCCAGACCTTGTGAGCGTGTTTAATTGTAAGTCAAGAACTACTTACTCGCACAGCTCTTGTACTAAATTTGTAAAAAAAAATATCACGCAAGTGACTCATCTAAAAATATTTGCGATGAAAAATAAAGTATATTCCAATCTTCGCTTAAGACTCTTAACGGTTCTACGAGTAGATGGCTAATTAAAGCGTTTATATCAGATAAACTTTTTTTCCTTTTCATTCATGAGTGAGAAAATAAATGAGTACAAGAAGAAAAACTATAAGAAATAATTCATAAAAATAAATAAAAAAAAGCGTAGAGTTGAAGAAACAGACGACTTGATTAATTGAAAATTTATTCAAAACCCTAAATGTTGTCAACACCCCCCGCAACAAAAATTAAGAAAAAAGTAACAAAAAGAAAAAGAGCTAAACACGTTTGAATTACTAAGAAAAATAAAACAAATTAAACAATAAAATATAAAAAGAGAATAAAAATGAAACCAATTTTTAACACAGTTTCTTAAAGCAAAGCAACACAACAAAATAACAAACGATGGATCAGTTTTTATAAACAAAGAGAAAAAAAAAATTTTTTAAAAAAAAAACTAATTAACAAACCTCTGTAAATTCTTTTTTTTTTTCCTAAAAACAGCTTAAATTATTTCGGTAAACAAATTTATGTAGAACAAACAAAAGCCAAAATGAAATATTTTTATAATCTGACAACGACTTTTTAAAATTACTAAAAGAAATGCAAATGAAATACGAGAAGAGCTGAAAGTTTTTTCTTGACACGTGTCAAACCAATTAGCTACTTAAGATACATTTTTAGTATTTTTAAAAATAAAATAATACAACCAAGATAATAATTTATTACAAACTTTTCTTACAAAAAAAAGGATAATGGGGGACAAAGAAAAAGTTAATTTAATTTTATGTAGTCTACTCAAATACTCGTCTTTCCAGATGTATTTGAAAGATGCTGAAGCTGTTTTAAAAGGCACTCCCTAATAAGGCTTCATTGCGTAAATTGCATTTTTAGAATAGTAATTAGTTTCAATGTAATTTGTCCAGCATTTGCTTAATATTGAAACTAGTGAACAATAATGGACTAATCTTTAAGAGAAATTGAACGGAACTTAAATAGAAAAGAATCAGACGGGAACTGAACTTAACTCGAACTAAATTAGAACTGAACTAGAGGTGAACTAGAAGTGAACTAAAACTAAACTAAAATTGAACTAGAGGTGAAATACAGCTAAACTAGAGCTAAACTCGTTCTGCTGTTTAAAAATATTATCGATAAGAAAATTTCTTTCGAATATTTAAATGGAAAACAAAAACAAATTTAAGGTTTTTATTATTGGCAGTAAATAAAAAATCGAACGGCATTTATTAAAATAATTTTTTTTTATTTAAAATTTCAAGAAAATTAATTGAATACAGTTTCAAAATGAATACAAAGAATACATTTTCTTTTTTATTTTTTCACGTTTTCTTCTAAATCGACACGTTATATTCATATCAACTAGGGTATGCATTTAATCTTGCTTTTGCTTTAATCGGTTAATCGCTCGATTAATTTGCCGAGGTTTTGCTTTAATCGGTTAATTTTGTAATTGATCGGTTAACCGATTAATAAAGTTTTTAAATAATAAGTAAAAAAGTAATAAAATAAGTAATTTCAATAAATAAAAATGCATTAATTATTTATTATTTGGAGTTTTTTTTACAAAAAAAAAAAAAAAAAAAAAACAATAACATAACAAACATAACAATTCTTGAACTTAAACGAGCAAACAAAAAAATAATTAATAAATATGTAAACATAATTTTTAATTAATTCATAAATAATATGTATTACTCAAAAAATAAACTGTTAGATAATTTGATTAGTTATTTAAAAAATAATCTTTTAGAAAAATAAATTGTTTTCAATGTTTAAGATTTAAGTGATTATTTTCTCAAGTTTTGATGAAATTTGACTTGGAAAAAATTCTTTCACTTATCGCAGACGTTGGAGAAATTGAAAGCACCCCATAATACAGAATATCTTATTTCTCAGACCACTTCCTTGATTTCTCTAAACATATAAAATCTTCCATTATGCCCTTGGAGTCCTGTTTTATTTTTTTTTTTAAATATTAAGCTCTTCTAATTGTTTCAGTTAATTCTGTTAAATGATTGATATGAGAAAATATGAGAAGAAACAAATAACTAAACACATGCATATAAAAAGTACGTGAAACAAAAAGCTGTTGACAACAAACACTTATTTAAAAAGAAGATCTCTAAACACCTTCTTTGTTTGTAAAAAAAAATATTTTCTAAGCACATACTCGTACCTTTTTTATATGAGACGAAACAAATAATTAAAAACTCAAATATATGTTATAATACTACAAAAAAATTAAAATTTTGTTACGTCGGCTAATCGGTTAATCGACTGAAATTAATCGGTTTAATCGAAACTAGAAAATTTTAAATTAACCGATCAGTTAATCGGGTAGTAATTAATCGTTTAAACGATTAACGGTTAACCGAATGAATACCCTAGCTTTTAGACATACTAACATGGTTTCAGGCCTTAAGTAAATTATGGACCAACCTTAACGAAACTTGGTGACATATATAACGATTTTGTGGAAATCTAATGACAATAGGTGCATTCCGCCACCAATTTATGTTTGTTTTTGTTCCTTCAGGATTCCTTAAAGGATCTTGTGATTGTTTTTAACTTTATTTTCAAAAAATCATATGCTTTTCAAATTCTTGATTTTTATTATGATATGATTGATTTTTTTTTGCAGACATAATTGTTATTTTTGATTTTTGACTCAAATTCGGTGTATCTTTATTCGAAGGTCGGCCTAAATATGCAAAAAACTAATTTCAGAAACTTTATAAGAAAAGCCAATGATGAATTTTTTTTTCTGCGAAAAAACAATTAACAAATAGAATCTGGGAATTTTAGTTCTCATGCAGAGTAACAGAAATATACAAAAAAATAAAAATTCTGATAGTGCAAGAAAATATTCGTGGAAAATATTGAAGGAATAAGACTGTTAAAGTATGAAAGCTTTATAAATTGTAAATTGACATACGGTCTAATTCATAAAAATTTCATATTTCAGCTTTAATGTTTACAATAGATATCAAACACTTTTTGTTTTATAAACCTTTAATAAAAAGTCTGATTTATAAACGCTTAATAGCAGTGGATTATCAATCAAAGGTTTTTATTACTTTTACACTTTTATGTTGGCAACAACATGTTATTTATATTGTCATTTTTATCTAGTGATGCATACAAAGAACAAACGATTATCTAGGTAGTCTTTTAAAAGTAAAAAAAAAAAAAAAAAAAAAATTAATTATTGTGTGTAACATTATTTTAAAATAACTAAAAAAATAGTTTAAACACTTTTCATTACCAGACAAAGTTAAAAAATTTAAGATGTTGAGAAAGATTGTGTTTAAACACGTTTCCCCCCCGGCTACAACAGGTAGTCAAATACCAAGTTTAATGTAGTTGATTTTGCATCACTATTGTCTTTTATTTAATTTTGATGGATTTTTTTTAACTTTAATTTAAAATGTTAGCACTTTTTTGAGAATTGCTAAAATTTATGAAATAGTACATTTTAAAACTTAATTTGTTATTGTTTTGGATAGACAGCAATTTTTTTACCATAATACATACTTCTCTTCGACCCAAACTACCAAAACGTGCAAGTCGGCTGAGGTACCGCAGCCTCTTTTATGTAATTCAATTGCTGTCTTTACCACTCCAATAATTTTTTTAAAGGTGGATTTGTTGAACCGACATCTTGCTTTGAATAGCTCCCCTGGAATTTTAGGGACGTCTTGCACTCGATGTTTCGACAATGGATTCTAAAATCATCGTTTTTACAAAAATGGTTTTAATTGCACAAATTTATTATACTCGCCAATTCTGGAAATCAAATATACTATATCCATTTTTATTTTTCTATATGTATATATATATATAAAATTTCATATAGCTGAAGAAATTTAAATAAGATTCGACATAATAAACTTTAAAATGAATCTTAACCTCATGACATAATTTTGTTTTTCGGGATAAATGATTGCCCTTGGGCCCCAAATGTTATGCGACTATACTTTCCTACTTATTTATAATGGATACTTGTAACAAAATAAATAAATTATTTTTTATAATGGTTATTTGTAACCAAAAAAATTTAATATTTTTTATAATGGCTATTTGTAACCAAAAAAAATTTTGGTTGAAGTAATGGTTATTTGTAACCAAAAAAATAAATTTTTAACTATAATTAGACACGATAACCAAAATAAAATATATTAAATGATAATTGTAATTTAAAACCATTATATATAATTTATCAATATTAATGGTTAAATATGATTTTTTCGTTTCTCTTATAACTTTTAGGGTCCCTGAAATAAATCAAAACACAAAAATGTTTAATTTTTCGCGCAATTATTAAACAAACATTGAAATGTCACTTTATCAAACGCTAAAAGTAGGGTAAAGGTTACAATAAATATCTAAAATTTATGAAAGGCTTATTAAACGTTTCATAGGCTATTAAACTTTAATGAAAACTCTTTTTTCGACTTTTGCTTATTAATGACTTATAAAGCTGCAATAATGCGTTTATGAATTAGACTGTTAGAATACACATTCGAATTAAAATTTAAATTTGTAATAAAAAAATTTCAAGATAAAAATACTCGTACTTTAAAAAAAAAATCGAATTATTTCTGCGAAAAAAAACCATTAAAAATCATAAATTCACAATTATATATTGGTTTTTGTGATAAATATTAATCTGTTTATCCCAAACTGTGCTTATAATATGACATGTTCTGATTTCTCCAAAAAAATTCCAAAATCATTCTACCCCAAGGAATACATTTTGAAATTAAATTTTTTATGTTGATTGATTTTCCAAAATACAATTAAATTTTATCCAACTTGATGTAATAATTATTTGTTCTCTTTAGCAATTATTTTAATTAGCACGTTTTTAATGCAGGTATCTACTTTTATGCGATAAAATATTTTCAATTTTCATTTTCAATTACAATTCTGAATAATACGCAGTTTTACAGTTTATGTAGCATAATTATTAAATCAAATTATTTTCTTATCAACATATGAAAAATAAGAGAAATTATAATGAATTTAAAATGATTTCATGGCATAAAACAAAAATGTTTAACGTACGCTTACGGGCAACACACGTGTACGTGTTTTGCTATAATTTATAATAGAATTTTATTTTTCGCAAAGCCATATAAAAAATGTAGACAACAGAGCTGTTCCAGCCAATTGGCAGAAATGTATGTTGGCAGTTCTGAAATTTAAATATTTACATCACTTATTTCAAACACACTACTAAATTTTTAGTTAGGAACTGTCTCTTTAAGTACTGAGTTTTAGCGTTTTAAAGAAATAAATAAATAGAAATAAATATTTGCAATTACCTCATAAATCTTAGGTAATGCAAGTTGACTTCAATTGCTTACCCTCTGCATTACTTTTCGTCTGGGTGAAATTTACCTACAAAATTTGCATATTTATTTGGCAAAGAAAATTAAAATTCTTAAACACTTCTGAAATCGTGATCGGTGACACGAACTGCTGGGATAAAATTTAACTGTTTTTATACATGTATGTATTTGTATATGCCATTAATACATGTGCAAATTATGACTGTAACTGTGTATGTGTTTGTTTATGTGATGTTGGATGGTGCCGTTAAAATATATTAAAAGTCATTACCAACATTTATTTTATGGTCTGTGAATTTTGTTTATAAAAACGTTATTTAAAAAAAAAATTACAAAAAAGCCATACATACGATTATTTTGACACGCTACAATTGTTTATACAAAAACTTCGTTAATTTTGGTTTGATGTGTTTCTTTTCTAAAAAACTTTTAAACATGAATTTTCTTAAAAATTTTATTTATAAAGACACAATAAAACAACAATGCATATGCAAAAACTAAACAACTTGTATAAATATTAGCACTAAAATTTTGTTTAAATTGCAATTAACTTGTATATATTTAATTGTCATTAACTTAAGCAGTTTAACGTGACGACAAATGCTCAAATTAAAAGTTGTGTAAAAATTTTTAGGGCCTTAATTATAATATTTTTTTAATAAACGAGAGTAAAGGTGTTAAATTGTTATTAAAAGTTTACATAAACAGCGTTGCCATTGAAAATGTTTCACGAAAAAATTTGCTTAAATTCCAATTAACTTGTATATATTTAATTTTTGTTAACTTAAGTAGTTTAACGTGACGACAAATGCTCAAATTAAAAGTTGTGTAATATTTTTTAAGGCCTTAATAATAATATTTTTTTAATAAACGAAAGTAAACGTGTTAAATTGTTATTAAAAGGGGCGCAAAAAAGGACTTTCCCAAAAAAAAACAAGTTAGAGTGCTATATTCGGCTGTGCCGAATCTTTGATACCCTGCACCGACAGGAGTGGGCTCTATATGATAAATACATATATATTATTAACTAAGCTTGACAAAGACGAACGTCAGCATTAAAATTAGTTGCGGTTTAGAAATGAATTAAATTATTGACCGACAATAAGAAAATTTTATGCGTTTCTTGTTAGGACTTTGAACATGCTTGAGTAAAATATCATGACTCGTAAAAGTTTTAGCCGAACTAAAATAATTTCTAGGAGGGTAATTTGTATTGGACCTATGGCAAATTATGGCCCAATCATCTCAAAATTCTGAAGACTGATTTCTAGTATTACAAAAACTAAATTAGAATAAATTTCAATACAGCAGTGTAATTAGTTTTAGCGTTAACAGAAAATTTCACAAATTTGCATGATATTTTTTCTGGCCATATGAATTTAAGTAAGACATTTTACCGCAATATCTATATCTGTGATGGTTTAAGGCGAATTTTATTATTTTCCCAAAGTGAGCTTTATTTGGTTTTAGGCGCAATAAACTGTTTTCCGAGAGTAGGGTTTATATGTGGCCTAGGGTAAATTATGGACAAATCTTCAAAAAAATTTACAGTGTGATTTCTGGTCCTATAAAAGTGTGACGTACCAAATTTAAGTATGCTAGCATTATTTATTGCGGTTTTAGGCGTACTAAACTGTTTTCCGCGAGTAGGGTTTATATGGGGCGTAGTGTAAATTATGGACCGATCTTCAGAAAATTTTACAGTTTGATTTCTGGTCCTATAAAAGTGTGACGTACCAAATTTAAGTATGCTAGCGTTATTTATTGCGGTTTTAGGCGTACTAAACTGTTTTCCGGGAGTAGGGTATATATAGGGAGCAGTGTAAATTATGGACCGATCTTCAAAAAAATTTACAGTGTGATTTCTGGTCCTATAAAACTGTGACGTACCAAATTTAAGTATGCTAGCGTTTTTTATTGCGGTTTTAGGCGTACTAAACTGTTTTCCTCGAGATGGGTTTATATGGGGCCTATTGTAAATTATGGACTGATCGTCACGAAATTTACCAGTATGATTGGCAGTCGCACAAGCCAAATTCGAGCAAAATTTTATGTCATTCCGTGCATTAATAAACCATTTAAGTTAGTTTTTGTATCAAAATTATCAATTTTTTCAGGGTGGTGGTTCCACATTTTGATTCATAGTTCTGATCCTACTGAACCGATGTTACTGGATTTCAATCCTAAACTGCTTAGGATAACTACAAGCAATTTGAGACCAAGTTTGTTCTTTTCTTTTGCGTTTTTCAAAAGTGAGCGTGTTTTCAACAGACGGACAGACAGACGGATATGGCTAAATCGACTTGGAATTACTCAAGAAGCCAGAATATATATACTTTTTGGGGTTTTAGATGTATAATAAAAAAGTTTCACACGGAATGTCAATCTTAGTATACCCTCATTCACCACAGTGGTGGTGGAGGGTATAAAAAGGGTTACAAAAAGTGTATTTTATGGTTAAAAAAGGGTCAGATTTTATTTAGAACCAGTATGAACCAACAATGGGGCGCTAGCATTAAAAAGAAAAAATCAGACCAAGAATTTAAATAAATTTTAACTTGATATGCAAGATGGCGCACTAATATTTTTTCACGTTAAACAACAAATTGAAACAAAAATCACTCGCAAATAAAAAGTGCATGCAAATTTAGTATAAAAGCAGTTTGCTGTATAACTTAAATATGTTTTTTCTCGAACCTCTGTGTGACTTTTAGGTGGTATTACATCAGTTTTGTTTACATAGAAGTTAATAGTAAGTACAATTTTTAAAAAGGGTCAATCAGTAGCATGAATTGATTTAAAGTAATACAAAAGAGTATTTTAAAAAAGAGGCATACAAGTGGCACGAGCTTAAAAAAACAAAAAATTTGGCATTTTGTGGCAACAGCGGCAACGCTGTACTTATAAGCTAACGCCCGTCTTCATTAAAACTAAAACAGGCTTATTAAAGGTTTATAAAACAAAGTGTCTATGAAAATTTAATTCTCATAACTTTAGAGTTATTTATAACTCTATAACTAAAACGTTGTTATTGAGAGGAAGCTCAAAAAGCTGTGCAGTGACTTCAGCTAATTTGTTTTTTAATTGTAATGAAGTTTGATGATGTAATTCCGTTATTAAAAAAAAAAAACAAAATTGTTAACCACAACCGGTATTCTACACAGAAAGAAAAAACTCGTACTAAATTTATAACTTTCGAAAAGCAATATGCGTGCATACGCATGTGTTTGTAATAATTTGTTGTAGAAACAACAACAACACTACAAAAGAACTTAAAAACGATTTGCTGCTTTTGTTAAGAAACAATAACAATACTACAAGAAAAATACAGATTAATTTCATGTTTAAAAAGTAAATTAAGAAGCAATAATTCCCATATCATATTTGTTAAAATTATTTAGTAAAATACTTCAAATTTTCAAAGTAGAATTATTACGAAAACCATATAGGGCATGCTGCATGTGGCTTATAGTTGGGAGTTCTTCTGTAAACAAAAGGCGAAACAAAAGTGGAACAAACATGTGTAATGGGTAAGTAAATAAAACTATTTTCTCTAACTCTGGTTCTCTGGGGTAAGTGTTTGGGTAGGTTACACACTAATCTCACTTTTGGATTATTTCCAGTACGAGTCAGTATTAAACCAACTTAGAAATTCTTAAATCAATCACAGATTGGGATTGATTCTTATCTCACCTTTAATTAAATCATTCCCGTTTTCGGATTATTTTTAATACGGATCAGGGATTAAATATGACCAAGTTAGGTATTTGGCACTTGAATTATCTATATTTGAATCAAGCATTCTGTACTTGGTTACAGGAAAGCCGTACTTACCGTTCTATTGACACCGCTTCGACTTGATTTATGTTCGGATGGCTTTTGTCTTTTCAGTGTACTTCGTCGCTATTCAGACCTATATATAAACTTAAGATGAAATCATTAGAAAAAACATTTAAAAAGTGAAAAAAAATAAAAAAGTAATTAAAAAACGTTGGATTATTAAATTTAAATTTTTAACTTTTATTTTCATTTAATTCCGTTAAAACACCCAAAAAAGACACAAAACCCCCAAAACATGTAATTATCAACATTTCGTTTGCTTAAAACAACAAAAAATAAGCCAAAAACCCAGATAATAAATTAATACAAAAAACGTACGAAAAGCGAAAATAAAGAACCCTGATGACCATAATTCTGATTTATGGTCAACATAAAAGTGCTTAAGTTTGAAACAAAAACGCTACTGAAATAAAGAAGCAAGAATAATTTAACAACGACCTTGACAAAAAAAAACTAGTTTATGCTATTTCATTTCTATTTTTTTTTCTTGAAACAACAAAAAAAAAAAGAAACCAGAAATTTGGCCAACATTATCTTAATTCCATATAAATCAAAATTCTTAGAAAAAAAATATCAATATTTTTTATTAATATCTTATTTTGCTAAATTGCTTATTAGACAATAAAATGAGAATCAGATGTGGAATTTGTCTTATTACTAATTTGCTATAATTTGTTATTCAATCTTTTGTTTAAATTAAAGGGAGTTTCGTAAAAATTTAAAATTGCAAAATATTTAAAGATTTTTTTTTTATATTATAATCCTACATTTGAATTTTAAATAATAGACTGACATCATAAATTTAATTTATACTAATTAACAGTGTTTAGATTTTAAACGAAGTTTTGCTATAATTTAATGCGGGATTCACAATAGATGGCGTATCTTTTGCGCATGGTTTATGTCTTTAATAACTTATATGACATTTGAAAGGGTATTATGGCTATTTATTTTCTGAGAAATATGTTGCATATACCGCTCTTGATCATAAAGAGGGCATTAACTCAAAATTTAAAAATTTTCAGTAGAAGCAAAACAACTTTTAATTTAACATTAAGGGCATACGAAAAATAATTTTTAATTTAAACCAACCGTTTTTATTACCAAAAAATAGACAAACTAGCACGATGTTTTTTAATATTACTTGTCGACTATTTCCAAAAAGTAAAAAAAAAAAAATATTTTGAGTTAATACCCTCTTAATGATCAAGTGCCATATGTTACATTTTCTATATTTTTGTGTTCGTTTGCGCAAAAAGTACAACTCTCGGAAATATTTTCAATTTCTTTAATGAATATGTTCCATGAAAATCATGTTAACATGCTGCATATTTTACACTCAATTGCGGTTGAGGTGTTCACACCGTAAGAGTTGTAAATAAAAGAACTGCGAGGGATTTAAGGTAACATCAAAACAAGTTATATGTATACAATGTAACATATTTTTCTCGGAGGATAAATTATCATTAGTAATTACGCGATAAAATGTTGACAACAAAATTTTTCTTTTCTTTAAAACCGTCAAATTTTGTATCAACAAGGCACCATTTGCAGGAAGTTTTGCCTGACTTCTTAAATTTGAGAAAAATATTAGCTGAATCACATCGATTAAAGAGAACGAAATGAAGTTATTGCATCCCTGAAAATTTTTGTCAAACTAAAGCTTAACTTCCGAAATCATTGAAAGCCATAATGTAGCAATTAAATAGGATACCGCAGCAGTTCAACAGATAGATGGAACAGATAGATTTTAAAAGTCCGAAATACAGCTTGAAGGCCAACAGCTACCCACCGAAGCCTTTGTACGATGTTATATTCTAACGTAAAGACATCGATAGTGCCTTAAAACGAATAAGAAATGCTTTCTTTAATTAAAATTTAAACATTAGAAGCGCAAACTGAAAGGCACCTTATTATAAGTTGTAGAAATCGGAGCAGAAGAGGTATTCTGCCAAGCACAACGAGTGATGATGTTCCGCTAATCTCCATCTAGGAAATAAACTGTCTCAACTTCAGATATCCAACGATCTAAATAGAGATCTTTGGAAATCAGTTATTGTTGAAGGCAGTTCTTGTTGTCTCGTTCCAGTTGTTTTCAGCTACTTCTAGTTCTTTTACTACCGTACAACGCCATGTAATCTTTGGTCGACCTTTGCGTCGATTTCCCTGCAGGTTGTAAGTCAGACCTGTCTTAGTCATGGTATTGGTCGACCTTAAAACATGGCCTATCCAACCATATTTCCACAGAAAAAAGTTTGTTATCAATTAAAAAATGGTTTAAAAAGAATTTAAATTTAATTAATGTGATAATTAAATCAATTATTTTTTTAAGTTTGATTTAATTAATATTTAAGTTGTTTTGAAATAAATTTTTAATTAAGATATTATTTAAATATCAAAAAATAGTAATTGACTTTTTTCATTTAAAATAATATAATTTAAACATGTAGAATTGTTGTTGGGAATTGTCAATATTTAATTAAATCAATTAACACATTGTTTGATATGGCAAAGTTTTTTGATAATTTTTTTAATTAAATTCAACAACTTGTTTGCTTGATATTATGATTTTGCTATAAATTTGGTGGTTAGAAAAAATTTATAATGTTTTCTGTGTTCCTTTTTCTGATGTCTTCATGAACTGGGTTTTGTTTGTGGTATAATAAAGGTTTGCGTTTAATATTGTGTTGGGGCAGAAACATCGCACTAGTTGTCTTAGGCAGGCACACTCAAAAGATAAATCAATCCATCCGTACTCAAATCAATCCGCAGCGGTATCCAGGGTTGTCAGATTGATTTTGATCTTTTTCGCCAAATTCAATGTCAAAAATCGCCAAAATCGCCAAAGCATTTATTTTTTTCGATTTCGACAATAATATATGTATTTTTAGAATAATTAAAAATATTTTTTCATAAATCCCAAAAAAAATTTTTTCCGTATCCCTAAAATCCGCCAAAAATTCAAAAAAAGTCGCCATATATTTTGTTTAATTTTTATTTAACAAAAAAGGTGCAATGTTTAAAATATTTTATAGTAGTCTACTTAAAGTAACAAAAAAAGGATTTTGCGGTAAGTATTAAACAAATATTGGATGTACAATATATTTGTATGTAGTTGCAGTTCTATTATATAACTAAAACGCTATATAGTTCACCAAGAAGACTAACTTGTTGTCTTCTTTTTTGAAATACATTGTGAAGGTAGAAAAGAAATGCAACATGTGCTATTTATATTCATATAACTTTTGGCTCGTAAAAACGTGTCGAAAACTTCATATCGCATTCTACTTCAAAGCAGATATTTAGTGAATTTCAATATTTCAATACAGGTACCTGCCGTATCCTTGTAGCTATATTAGATTGAATATCATCATTACAATTTTTTTTTAACAAACTGTATTTTTTCTATTGTATTTCATTAACATCCAAGGGTAAGTTAGGATTCATAAAAAATCTTTAAAATATATTTAAAAACAACAAATTTTATGTGATAATTTGTCACATTTTATAATGGAAAAATTTTCATAAACTTTCATTATATTCATTTTTAAAGAATTCTACTTATTACTTCTTCCAAGAGCACATTTAAATGTGAAAAAAAAAAAATTCTCGAAGATTATCTTCATCAGCCATTTCAACATTATTTAGTTTTAAATACTGGTCATACATATGAATGCATCAAATTTCATACATTGAAATACTAGAATAAAAAAAATATTATTTCTTCGTTTTGAATTTAACAAATTTCAAAACAAATAGATGGCTCATCAAAAATAGCCAACAAAATCGCCAACTATTTTATAAATCGCCAAAAAATCGCCATGTCGCCAAATCGAAAATTAGGTCGCCAAAAGAGTTTGAAAATCGCCACGTTTGGCGAGAAATCGCCACATCTGACAGCCCTGGCGGTATCCATAGTACGGTGAGTACGGATTTTCTTAAATGAAGTGCAGAAAAATTGATTCAAGTACGGATTATTAAATCGCGAAATACTCAAGTTATCCATATTCAATCCCGGATTCGTACTTAAAATAATCCGAAAATGAGATTGATTTAAGTAAAACTAAGGTTGAATCAATCTCAAAATGTACTTGTCAAGTGTTCTAAAGTTGATTTAATCCCGAATTCGTAATTTAAATAAATCAAAACTGAAATTAGAAGAAGAATATTATTATAATTAATTTACTTACATGTTTCACAAGTTACAAAGTTCCAACTATAAAACACCACCATCATGCCAGATATGATTTTTACTTTTAAAATTTAATGTACATATTTAGCTAAGAATATAAACTAAATGAGAAGTGAGAAATTGAAGGCAAGACAATTTTATTTTTTTAAGTTTACAAAGTAAAATTGATTAAGATTTAAAAATGAAAATAATGTGTTTTCTTCTTGTTCTGTTGTTTTTGTTGTTTCTACACACAACAAGCAAATCGTTTTTTAGCTACTTGTGTGGTGTTGTTGTAGTGGCTACAACAAACTTGAATAAGTTATATGAGATTAAATCGCTCAAATTGTAACTTTACTCTCAGAGTGGCAGTACCAACGAAAAGTTCAATCTTTTTTGTACTTGGTTTAAGAATTTTATACTTTAAGAAAAGTTATCCCATTTAGGATTGTTGTGAGTACGTTTTAGTGTTATTCGTACTTGAATTTTTGAGTAAGACTCGTACTCAAAGTAAGTAAAAAAAGCTTAATTTATCCCGAGTGTTTTTCTTTCTGTGCATCTGTTTGGAAAAGCCAGCAGCTGGTTGGTAGGTTTTTTTTAAGACCCCACATCTCAAATCCGTTGAGAAGGATATGATAGGTACTAAAAACTTTGAATGGAATGTTGTACAAGAGGTTATTTGATCTCCATATTTCGGGCTTGTCCGATTCATTTGCATTGGATATAGTATATTCGAAGTAACAAAGGCTGTTGACATCTTCGATTATGGTGTTCTCGAGGATTGATTCTTATTAGTTTCGTCCTCTTAACGTTTCTCTTAAGGCAAACATTGAGTGCATTTGTATGTTAACTTATGGGCAAGAGGGCGCGGGTCGTCAGAAAATTGCCCGAAATATGCGACGAGATATAGAATTGTAATATTTCATTATTACAACGTCCGGCCATGTATTGCAAGACCAGTTAAATAAAAAGTTGTTGGACAGTGTTGCCTCATCCGCCTTATTGTCCAGACTTTGACCAGCTCGATTGATGCGGAACGCTCTTACTGGAACACGCTCCACTTCAAAGAAAGACAGCCGAAATTGGATTTATTTGTATTTTGCCTTGAAAAAAGAAACAGGTCTTCTGCCGTGAAATCCATATGTTGGCCGAAAAATGCAAAAAGGTGATGGCCAACAATATCAGATATTTTTTTTTATTTTACTTATCTATTTTTACAAAAAACGGTCAAAATCCTGAACTTTTAAATTAATTCAAGTTCCCTTTAAATAAAATTCTTTAAACATCATAAACATTAGTAAGAAAAGCAAAATAATAAAGTCCACATTTAATAAACCTGTTTGGTATCAATAACTGAAGTGAGCGCAACCGCTTCCAATCGTAGTCATTTGCTCTTTAGGCAATAAGTCAATTAAATAAGGCAGTTAAATACTTTTTATTTTAACATAACAAAAACTACAGCTTCTGACTTAGACCTTTTGATCTAACTTTAATGAATTATATTCTATTAATTTTTTTCAGTATATATCAGAAAAATGTTATTAAAATATTTCCTAGCAATATATATTTTATTCGACCTTTATTATTTATAAACATTTAAAGTTTTTGATATAAAAAAACCTCACTCTCGATAATTTAATTATACTATATTTCCTAACAATTAGAAGATTTGAACAAATTCTGTTTCCTACTCAGGGTGCGTATGCGTAATATTTATTATTGAATATTTTACATTTTAGAGTTTAATTTTGAAACCATTTTACGCATCTTGAAGATTATAATTGCTCTTGGAAGAAAACACTATAATCTATTTAAGAGCTCATTTTATAAACGACAAACGGAATTAAAATTTGCTGTTAAAAAACTTTTTTTAACAATACAATACATTGTTAATGTTAATCGTTTTGCTCAATAAAATGAACTTCTTAATGTTATCTTTAAAGATTTCAAAATTGTTTAATTTAAGTCATTTCTTTTTGAGTTTTGAAACAATTTTGTTTTTGATTACATCAAGTTTTTTCCTTAAGTTTTTATGTTTGAAAAAAAAAAAAAACAATTAATTCAGGCAAAAATGGGTTAAACAAATATGTTTGTTTTAAGCTCACCTTCTTCCAATTAATCATTTATTGCTCTGTATAAAAATAATTCTACATTTTAGTATCATAATTAAATTAATGTATTTGCGAAGTCAATAATGTAAATTTTGCCAACCAAAAACCAAATCGTTTTACTAACAGCAAATAAACTTCAACAAAAAGACGAATATACAAACCTTTAAGGCAATTTTATGCACCGATGAATCTTAGGCCCTAAATAAGACTTGCAGACTGACAGCACTGAAAACAGAAACAAACACACACACCTGCCTTTGCAAATGCCCAATAACAAATGACCATGAATTTACCACATGTGGCAAGTGTGTAGTTTACCACACACATTAAACATTTCGAAAAAAACTCAAGTGATGGCAAAGTGTGTTTTAGGGGAATCTTTAGATATGGGTTAAAAACCAACAGGCTAAATGACGTTTAAAGTGAAAACATCAAAGAAAAACGAAATCGTTAAATTACTACTTTCCGAAACAAAACACACTTCATTTAATCATTCTTTCATTTATTCAGTCTGAAACAAATTAAACTAAACCACTAACGACCACTTGTTAAGCAAATTCACACGGACAGACGTACGGACAAGTAAGTCAACAGTAAAACTAGAGAAAATTTATTTGTAACTGGAGCAGAGAAGTAAGAAAAAATAAGAGGGTGTTGTATAAAAGAAATGTTGCAAATAAAACTATAAAAAAGAGTTTTTAACCGGCAACTTGCAACTGAAATTAAGAACATTATTCGGAGGAGAGGAAATAAGCAATTAAAACAAATTTAAATAAACAATTAATATGCATAAAGTTTGTATTGAATGAACGCAGAAATTTATCACTTGATCTAGGGAAATGATAACAAATTATAGATATATAGGCAAAAGGCTGCGTTTTGCCTATTTATGCACTAGAGAGAGTTAAATGGTAATAACACTGTGCTACAAAATATAAAGAACAAATTATAAAGTATTGGCTAATTCAATTAACTAGAACACACAATATATTTTCATTGGAAATGCCAGATGTCAGTCCACAATGTTGAGAAGCAGAGAAATTTTTTTCTCCCACTTTTTCTCTTTCTTTACCTTTCTAAAACCACCTATAGAGATTGGTTTGGTTCTCTGGTTCAAAAAA
Source organism: Pollenia amentaria (assembly GCA_943735925.1). NCBI lineage: Eukaryota > Metazoa > Arthropoda > Insecta > Diptera > Polleniidae > Pollenia > Pollenia amentaria. The sequence goes on along the minus strand of OX031010.1, from coordinate 18,284,527 downwards.
ATTCCGACCAAATGCACTTTTGAGATCTAAGACAAGCCCAAATCCGAACTTCGGTAGATTTTTAAGACAGCATTCGATTCGTAATTTTTTTCATTAATTTAATAAAAGCAGTCTTAACTTTTGTAATTTTTTTTTTAATGAAAGCCAACTAAGCAAAATCATGGTATTAAAAAGTATCTGTTCTTTTCTTTGAAAAGGTAAACAATGTACGGCATGGGGCAAAAGCTCAATACAGTCGTATTGAAAATTTAGTATTTTGATATAATTATGGAAGAAAGGTATTTGTTCTGCATTTATGCCTTGTAAATTGCTTTTTCGTTTGGAATTAAGTTGCCCAGCAGCACTCAATAGCTCCTCAACAGAAACGTTCGTCGTTGGTGCTCCCAGATACTTTTTGCCTTTTGCCTCAAGGTGTATAAAAAGCCTATAATTTCATATATAGTCAGTTTCAAAACATCAAAAGACATTGCAGTGATGCGGTTTTGATACTGTTCCGATACAATGTAAAGTGCTGTTTTGTTTGCTTTGTAAAAAAAATGTCAACAACTCATCAACAAAATTATTTATGCACAGTTTGCCTTTGTATGCGCAGCGATAACTGTTATTATACATTAAGGGACGTATGGCATTGGTGATGGGCACATTCATAAGACGGATCTTTTGCGCAAACGTTGAGTATTTTTCATAGAAAAACACTCAATGGTTGCGCAACAGTATGTCTTACATATTTCAGTCTCGAAAACTTTTAAGTCTCGTCCAAATAAATCCTTATTTCTTTATCTACACTATTTAATGCTCTTCTGGATAATCTAAACATCCTTTATTTTCCTTTATTAACGTTCTTTTTGTGGATCAAGTCTTTTTCGAAAAACAAAAAACGGATAACAGGTTAAAAAAAATTTTTTCCCATTTTTTTTAAAAGGTGTGTTTTTATGTATTCATGATTATTCATAACTAAAAAATTATAATATTCTCTTTTGTGATTTTTTTAAAAAAAATTTGTACATACATATCGTTACCTTAATATAAAAAGGCCCCAACTCATTATTTTTGGAAATCCGTTTTTTTATTGATTATTGTAGAATGGTTGCTAATACACATTCTATTAAAATTTCAAGCAAATTAGATTAAAAATAAAGAAGTTATAAGGAGAATACAAAAAGCCCTAACTCATACACACAATTTTTCTAAAGAAAAAAAGGCCTAACTCATACACACAATTTTTCGAAAGAAATACATATTATGTATTTCAATCTGAATTCCTCGTTTAATTTTAATAAAGATGTTTTTTGACAATGGTTGTGTAGCTATATTATTTCAGCTTTTATTAAGTTTTTTCCTTCTCCTGTAAAAAGTGTTTTTGATGAGTTGGGGCCTTTTTATATTAAGGTAACGATATATAAAATTTTGTGAAATACAAAAATTGGACTTTAAATTAAATTTATATATAATTTTTTTATATATATTGTTACGAAATTAGATTTGTCTAAGAATTATTTATGGTTTTAGTTATAAGTTATCTTGTAAATTATAGTTTTATGTCATATTAGTTACTATTTTTATGAACGCCACTGTAATTAAATTTTCTAGCAATTGATATTGTAGATTTAGATTTAAAATAATTCGAACATAATTTTCTAGAAACTACTAGACGGTTCTTGAATCAACTAGGAATAGTTTTGAACTATAAATACAGGCTAACTCATAAATGTTGAGTTTAGTTTGATTGAAGACATTAAACGGTTCAGATCGCAACTTACAATAGTGGCTAAAATTTTGTGAATTTCAATAAAGTTTGTTAAGTTGAATTCGTGTGTATTTTTTTTAATTTGCAATTAAAAGAACTCCAAGGTTTATTATAAAGGGAATAAACCTTAACGCGTTTTGTTAAGTAAAAACGAAACAATATTTTTATATATTTATATTAATACATATAATAAAATTATTATTTTAATCTTAAATAGCACATTAAGTATGCTTTAATTTCTAATTTCATTCCTTAATTAATCGCTTTCATTCCAAAGTTACGGCATAGATTGTGAACTAAGCTCTTTTTTCCAAAAAACAATAATGCGCTTAACAGGTTAAAAAAAATTGTTTTTTTCTAAAATGCTGTGTTTTTATGTACTTATTTTTTTAAAACTACGGCTACTATGAATTAATCGCCACTTTGGGCACAATCGAACCCACTGTGCCGCGTCTTGAGCAAACCGTTCTTGCCATTGCACTAACGGCGTATATAATAATATATTTTCCCCAAAATCCTCAGCTAAAAAAGTGCAAAAATATCCCCTATTTAGGGATAAATACCCATAACTGAGAACGCTGGGCTAATTAAATAGAAATCGCATTATTTCGAAAGTACATGCGTAAAATTTAGGCAGATTATCTTTCTAGGGTTATGTTAGTTAGTCACGAATTTGGAAAGATGATAACCTTAAGCCATTGTCAAATCATTAAAACAGCAAAAAAAAAAAAAAAAAAAAAAAAAAAGGACCCACTGTGTTGTATGATTTAAGAGCCGGTGGAATTATTGATCCGTTTGTCTTTAAAACATTTCAGTTAACGGCGAGCGGTACAGAGACATGCTTACTTACTTTAACATGCACTATTCAGACACTTTTGGCGATCGTTTTTCGTTTGTGTTTAAGAATTGAATCTCAAGGTTACGCCATGTAGGCCCTAGCCCCGGCAGCCGTATGCCTAACCTCATATTTAAATTATAATGCCATAAATTTTTTAATTAATAAAGCCAATTAGATGGATACTTAAAACCGTTTCCTCTATTTTATTTAAATTTGTAGCTCTTCACCTCTAAAAAAATCACCCGATATTTTCTATATTTTATAATTTAATTAAATTTGAGTTTAAAATGTAATTATTTAATTAGTGTTTTTTTTTTAATTTCATGTTTTAATACGTTTATATAAATATTTTTATGTTTATTTGCTTATCGTTTTTATCAAATTAGGATTTAAAAAAAATTTAATTACGAACAAACAAAAACTTTATTTTTTAGCTTTTTCTTTGTGTTATCGCTTTGAAATGGGGCTTTGATGGCAGTTTTTTTTTTTTTTTTGTTACTTCTTATTATTCTTTCATTCAGTTTTTGAATCATGAATGATTGCAAGCAAATTGCTGTATGAAGTCAAGATCAGTTGTGGCTGGAGATTTGTAAAACGTTAAAGATAGAAACCAAGAGAAAATTAACACAAAGTTTAAGCTTATTTTTCTAAAGAGTTGAAATTTTCAAGTCGACTTTAAAACGATGTTCTTTTAAGTTTTTACAAAAATTCAAAAAAAGATCCACATTTCGTTAAGACGCTTATCAACTTTCGTGTACTATCTTTACCATTTACTCTATAATTTAAATAAAATTAACATTTATTTTTTTTATTTACCCCTGAACTTGACATTCATATATGAAAAATTGTGAATGATGTACTAAAGAAATAAATAAAAATTAAAATCATTTAAAAGAAACACATACAATTTGGACATGGAAAATATAAGAAGAGAAAAAGTTGTCATGAAACCAAATGAAACGTGTTTAATGCATTCGTGTGTTTTATACTTCTGTTAAAGTTTAAATTTTTTTTTTGTTTTGTTAGCTTTTAAGTACCTTTTTACCTTTGCGTACTTTTTTATATAAGTTCTTTGTAGCACGAGCTAATCATTAAATTGTCTCTTTAGGGTTTAACAGACCCCTAAAATGGTTATTTAAGACATGCAATATTGCCAGTGATACTTAAATAAAAAAAAAATTTTACGCTTTTTTGTAGTATATTTTTCACACTTCTTAATTGACGTACCCCACGAAAATCATGATAGTTTTAAGACGGTACGACACGACTTAATTTTAATTTTATTCTTTTAGAATATACATTTTTTTTACGACAGCTTTTGTAGAATTTTTTTTGGATAATTTTAAAAATATTTTTAGTTTCTTTGTTGTAATTTAAATTTTTTGATAATTTTTTTAACATAAGCTAAGTTAAACTTGCTGAAATCGAGTTTAGCTAAACCTGGTTAAACAGGGTTTAAGGGTCAATTTTAAAAAGAAATTATTATAGAATGAAAAAGCTTTAAACAGCTATATTTTTTTGTTACAAATTTAAGTTAGTTTAGGATCGGATTTTTAGACATCAGTTAAACTAGGTTTAGTTAATCTGAAAACAGATTTGTTCCGCCATTACCATGTTTTTACACAAAATGTTGACGGAACAGCTTTTTTTTGCTTAAACTGACGATTTTTAATAAAATAAAAATAAAAAAATTTAATTTTCCTTGAAAAATTTAAGTTTCAGACTACGTTAAACTAAGTTTAAACTTAATCCACATCTCAAAAACCCGGCCTTCGTAAACATAAGTTAAACAAAAAACTTGATTAATTTTGAATGTATAAAACTCAGTTTTGGAAACAAATTTAGGACTGTAAAAAACAACATGTATACAAATATTGATTTGAATTCAATTGAAAAAAATATCCTTTATTTAATTTTTCTCGCTTAAATGACTTTGATTTTAACGGACCAATAGTTTGTAAAACCCACACGTGATAATTTTAGCAGCTGGTTCCATCTTCCAACTGAGTTGATTGGGTAAAATAAGTAAAACCAGATTTTTTTTAACTTGGTTCTAAAAAACGAGCGCTCATAATATGATGTATTTCAAATTGTAGCTAAAGTGGTCCGCTACTACGGCCAAAGTACCAAACTTTGACAGAGGTCCTAAATCAGGCTGCAAATCTAAATGAGTGGAATGAGTTAATACAATTTAAAAACTTTTTTTTTTACAAAATACCAACGCCAAAAATTAAATTTACGTTAAATTGTAGCAAAAGTAATCTGTCACAACACCCCATTTACCAAACACAGAAAAAAGTTTCTTATCAATTAAAGCAATGGCTTAAAAAGTATTTAAATTTAGTTAATGTGATAATAGAACCAATTATTTTTCTAGTTGAAAGAAAATTAGAAATACAATTTTGACTTGATTAATATTTAAGTTGCTCTTTAATAAATTTTTAATTAAAATATTAATTAAATATCAAAAAATATTGATTGACCTTTTCGTTTAAAATAAAATAAATTAAACTTGTAGAATTGTTTATTCGTATTTATTTCCTTGGCCAATTAATTATAAATTTTCAGTTTATTTTTCTTTTTAAGCTAATAAGACCTAATGATGTTGATGTCAATAAAATCAAATCTATTACATTTCACATTTTTCAAGGGTCGTCTATTTAAATAAAAATGATAAAAGGACAACATCAATACAAAATATTTTTCACAACTAGCAAACACAACTTACAAAATTATATATTATTTTACATTAAAAACATCAGATTTTTAATAAAATTAAATTGCACAAAAACATTTAACAAAAAACAGTAAATCACAAATTAAAATTATTATCATAATTTAATTATTTGATTATCAAAAAAAAAAAAAAAAAAAAAAAAATACTAACACCAAAAGTTCAATTCAAAATCACGAGTTGTTTTACGAAAATAAAAATTCGTTACAAAATTATTTCGTAAAATGCAAAATTTTTTTTTTTTGTTACCACATGAACAATTTTATAATTTTTTCGAAAATAGGTCTACATAAGAATTCGTTACTTTCGTAAAACTAAAAAATGCTAATGTAAATTTTGATTTCGTATTTTAAACGAAACTTTTTTAAATAGTACAAAAAGTAGCTTTGAAAGATTCTCTGTGGCATAGAGTTTTTCGAGTGTATGTTTGTATAAAGAAGTTGTCTCGGGCGATTCATCGTGAGGCTTGAGCTATAATAAAAATAAAACTCATACCGGTATGTGAAAAAATTGCTCGATTCGAAAACTATCGTTTTGAAAGGTGTGATGAATTTCGATCGATTTTAAAATCTATTTCTGAATTATTGTCTTAATATTTTGTTCAGAGTACATTTCAACTAACATATATAATGAAAACTGTTAAAGAATATGGTCGGAAAATAAGAAGAAAATATATTAGATATCAAATTTTAAAGACACTGAAAACGATTTTATCGGTTTTAAATCATTTCGTTTTTTTAAACGATTTTCATTACATACCAGATAAATTTGAAAGTGAAATCTGGCTTATTCCCGAAGACCTCAGACTTTACATATCCCCAGAGAAAATAGTCCAAGGTGTGATATCGCACGATCTAGGCGGCCAATTTACCGCAACAAAACATGAAATTAATATTAATATGGCTCGAAGCGCTGCTTGTTGAAACCAGAGCTCACCGTAAAATACCCTCCTTACGTAAAATATGCCAAGTTGTCAAATACCGCAAGCCAAGCTGATGAGAATGTCGACGAATCGCTTCGTCACTGTCTTCGCTAATACTCTCAGCTACAGCTGCTATACACACTGCACTACGTGCTGGATCTGGTCTAAACGGTCGTCCACTAATGTAAACTGGAATTTGTTCAAATTCCGGTTGTGACGCGTACAGAAGTAGAAAGTATACCTACTTTTTGCATTCTACACATCAATGCATCCTATGGTTTTGTGTATATAAGTTGCTACGGACAACTTAAAAGTTTTTACGTTTTTGGCAGCTGCATAGGATGAGAAAAATATACAGAACGGGTGGTGTGGATCCAGACCTTTAAGTTCGTATGTTAGAATTAATTTAGGACTTAGAAGCATATACTTAACAGTATCCTTTATAGTATATCTTAGGTTACACAGAAAAAAATTTTGCCCCAGTTAAAGCATTTATCAAAAATAAAATCAGTTTTAATTAAAAATTTAATCAAGTGAATGAAATAGTGGTTCAAGTAGGTCATTCATGCGCACCATATGTTCCTTAAGTCGCACGAAAAACATTTCTCACAGAGCGCTGATTTTCGTAATACAGCTGAACAATTTTAAGATGTTGTTGTGGTGTGAGTCTTTCCATGATGATACTTAACATAAATGACAAGGCAGTTTTATATAAGTCACGCGTGATCTGTAGAAAAAAGCATATTGAAAATCACACTTCACGATGAATCACCCTTTATAAATAAAAAATTTCAAAAATATTTCAAAAAAATTTCTAAATTTCTGTTTACATTCTCTCTCTTCTTGCAGGTTGGTAGAAATATAAACGAAAATCCGAATAACAACAAACATTAGAAAAGAATTCTAATTTATCAAAATAATGCAACATTTAAAGACCTCCAGAGGCCGCAATTACTGAAAAAGAAACTTCATTATCATCTATCGCAGTATAAAAATGATAATATACATGATCGTTATAAGCAGTAAGTAGAAAAAGCCAAAAGAAAAAAAATAATACAACCGTTAAGTGCATTTATGTTAAGAATGATAATTTAATGAGGAAACTAAAAAAAAGCAAAAAGTAAAAATTGTTTCAAGAATCAAGCTGAAAGAAATGTCCTCTTCTCATGTAAAGAAAAGAAATCTAAAAAGAAACAACATTTGATAGACCATAGAAAAATGTTTTAAAAAGTAAAAGAAAAAGAGATGCTAAAAAAGCTTCTAAGCCAATTAATAGTCATTTAACTTTAAAGGTACTCAAGAAGAAAATTGAAAATAAAGAACGTATGATTTTCTCATTAAACAGAAGCCTGATTCAATTATAAAAGTAACAGCAAGTTTTCTATAAACTGCTCCAGCTAAAGCTGTAGTCCGTCTTTTACTATTTTAACCTTCAACCACAAATGCTATTTGAGGGTATACTAAGTTTATCATTCCGTGGGAAACTTTTTAAACCTTAAAAAATATAATCCTATCAAGACATACGTTAAATATAATCATACGTAAAACTGACGCATTTCTTTAACCTGCTATATTGTTGTATTTTTTGATTAATTAAGAACAAACTTATTTGGAATATTTTTTGCATATATATTAAAAAAAGGCCGAAATTTTAAATATGTTTATATATGAAATGTCTGAAGTGCACAGCAACGTATTCCTGCTTATTAAAGTGAAATAGTAATACTTCGAAAGTGCATGCGTAAAATCTACGCAGATTATCTTTATAGGGTTAATATTACACAGAAAAAAATTTTACCCCAATTGAAGCATTAATCAAACATAAAATCACTTTTAATTAAAAATTTAATCAAGTGAATTAAACGTTTAATCAAGGGAATTAAAAGTTTAATTGATACTATTAATTTGCACCAGTAAACAAATTAATAGTTACAATAAAACATTTTATTCACTTGATTCACTTTTAATTCTCATGATTAAACGTTTCATTGACTTGATTAAATTTTTAATTAAAACTGATTTTATTTTTAATTAATCCTTTAATTAGAGCAACATTTTTTTAATTCTAACATACCAACTTAAAGGTCTAGATCCACACCACCCGTTCTGTTATTTTTCTTATCCTATGCAGCTGTCAAAAATGTAGAATCTTTTTAGTTGTCCGTAGCAACTTATATGCACAAAACCGTAGGATGCCTTTATGTGTATAATGCAGAAAGTAGGTATACTTTCTACTTTTGTACGCGTCACATCCGGAATTCGAAAAAATCAGCTGATATTATAAAATTAAGCTTAAATCAGTGTGCCAAGTGTTTTCCGTTAGTTCTCATCCTAAAGATCGGAAAATGCGATTTTGACAGAACGATTAGTAATGAAGTTCGCTCATTACATGATTAGGGCCTTAGTCTTTTAGCATCACGCTTACTTTCGAACGTTTCAAAAAAAAAAAAGGAAAAATATTCGCAGTCAAACTGTGTCCTGTTCAGTTTGAAACTTAAATCAAGCATAATCCACAGGCTGTATTGCTTGGCGGTTCATGTCGAGATAAAATCGACCAGCTCTAGTATCACCGAAGTATATGCAGAAGTTATTTAATATATTCTGACGGGGAAAAAGATGGTGAAAGGAGGTGCAAGGGGAATCAAGATTCACTAAGCCTCTGAAACTTTCCAGCCTTCTACGATGTAAAGGCCGTTGGCAATGTAAGAAATGCATCAAATCAGTCTACATTGAAAAAGGCCAAAGTTGGGGACAGCCATTATTCCGAACCGAAGAATTTTTTTTTAATTAAAAATTTTACAACATGAAGTCTATTAAACTAATTTTTCATTTTTGCCTGAGCTGAGAATTGAACTCAGGCTTTCACGGACAGGTTGCCCTTTCTAGTTTCGATTGTAACTACACAATCTCTTCGGAAGGGTTTGCCGTTTTACTCACACCGCCATTGAAGACGGATGACGTCAATAGTTTAATTAGCCTCTTAAAGTTACAGAAATAATGCTATTTTAATTAATTTCCTTCAAGTTTATATTTGTGTTCATATGGTTTAAGAGAAAAAAAGTCATGGAAACGCATCGTTTTCGAGTTATCTAAAGTTTCAATGTATTGGATTAGGATTCGAATTTAAGAACGAATATAGTTGTAAAACTGCAGAAAAGAAAATTAGACATATAATTATATAAAAAAGGTGATAGAAAATTTAAAAATAAGAAGAAAATATTCAGCCTTATTGTGGTTGTCGTTGTCGTACACGACTGTGTAGTTTTTTGTAGTAGATTAAAGAACACAGAGTGTGTGTTGTTTATTGTCGATTACAATAAACGACACAGTCGTATACGACCACGACAACCACAACAAGGCTGATTAAGTGGAAAACGGCACGGAAACGCATCGTTTTCGAGTTATGATTATCGAAAGTTTAAGGTGTTGCATCTAAAACATTTCGGGAAACTCTTTAATACGCTAAATGCTGAAACGGTTAATAATCTTTTGGTGAAATTAGGCTTAGTTAAGCTTTATATATACCGCTCATTGTCTGGAACATCTTCATAACTTAAAATATTTTTTTTATAGAAAACGACTTTAAAGTTTTAAATTAATACGCACATAATGGAAAAAGAAAATTTTATTCTTTTTTCAAGAGTTGAGCTTACAATAGCTTCATAAGAAATATTTACAATATTTTCATAATACGCATTAGTGATATTAATAAAGGCCATAATCATGTAAGACGAAACGCAACGCCAAAGAATAACATTGAAAGCACAAACAATGTCATAAATATTTTGTAATTTTGTTGTTGCTTTCTACAGAAATTCATGTACCGTTTTAAAATTTTCAACGCCACAAGCAATGCAGCGTTTGAAATTTGAAAACGCAATGTGAATTTCTGTAGGAAGCAACAACAAAATTACAAAATATTTATGACATTGTTTGTGCTTTCAATGTTATTCTTTGGCGTTGCGTTGTGTTTTACATGATTAGGGCCTAAAAATTTGCGATTTCTGACTTATGACGTTGTTGCAAAAAAGACCGACTTGTGGGTTATTGACGTACAGCAGAACCAGCTTTTTAGGTGAGTGTACCTTATACTCGTATTTTGGGTCAAGTGTTTCACAGGGAATTTTTTAACGTTCATTTTCCTTATTCCTGAGACGCACGTCGGGTTCACTGTTGCTCCCAACCTTCTCCTTTTATCCAGGCGGCTGGTGTAGCCCTTTGTACCTTATAGGAACCACAGGACATAATAATTAATAATAATAATTAATAATAATCGTACAAAGTAAGACCAGGTGGAGTTAAGTTTTATATGACTAGAAATAATATCATAAAACTGTGATTATTAGCTGTGATAATTTTACAAAGGTTCCATTAAAAGCGTACTCTGGAAATAGACTTTAATACGGCGAAATCCATAACGTATCATAATACTGTCAGATCAGATTTTTTGAAGATTGTTTTATTACACTGCACAGTGGGAGATTTCTGCCAAATCCTTTAGCTTTGTTATTTCTTTTTGTAAAGCAATAAAACTTAGTACATGGGTGAAGAAGCTAAAGGCGGTTGTACTGACGTTATAAAATGAATTTGATCCGATTAACAAGGGCTAAACGCTGGCTGAAAGAGAAAATACGAATCTCTTTAACAGTTAAATTTTTGTACAATTCAGATGTAGAGTTCTCGAGATTTTTCGAAATAGCTAAAGCAACTGCAGAAAAACACGATTTTCGGGAGTATCTCGAAAATACTTCTTAAGAAATATAAATTAATGCCATATTCGTATTTAGCTTAAAAACATCTCACGTTTGAGGTAAATTTTTTTTGTGCCATAGTGGTATTAATTATGGGCCCTATATAAAGCTAAGTCATAGAATTTTCTTATTTCTGATAAAGCTTTCCTAGCTGTTTTTTTTATTTTAGTTTTAACAATTTTAACATCACAAGTTTAAGTTTTAATGAAGTCTAATCAATGGTTAGATTTAAAACATGGTCTTGTGCTTCGTTTTTTAACATTTTCTAGCTCATCTTCTTTATAATTTTTTCTTTTTGTTTTCAATTTTCTTCTTGCAACAAAATATTTTCCTCATATGCCTCAAGCTAAATATTTGTATTTATTCTTTACAGCTTCTTCAAAAACAATAAGAAAAAAAACTTTCTTTTTATACTGACTTAATGATTGGTTTTGGTTTTCAATATACTCGTATAAGGATTTAAAAGCTAAAGAATCAATAAAGTTTTTTCTATTTTACAAGACTTATTGATGTTTTCCCTCTTTACTCTCCCAGCACTTGCTATCACTTCAAATGTGTAGTTTTTGCTGCCTTGTAAGATTGTTATCGCCATATGAAATCACGTTTGCAGTTGCCTTGTTTTATAAGCCAGAAACTATATTTAGTTTAAGATAAAATTGGCTACTATTTCGATTATTTTTTTCAATTTAGCCCTGAAAATATAAAAATTACACATTTTTGTCAGAGTTATATTTTCAAATTTTAATCTTAATTTAACATAGTTTTCTTAATCTTTGTTAAACTCAGCTTAAATTAAATGAAACTAACATTTAAAACGATTTTAATTCTTAATAAGTTGAAACCTTCTTTACGGCTAAATTCCGTTAAAGTCAGTTTGGCTAACCTTAGTTTAAGCGAGCTTTGCTTAAACTGTATAACCAAATAAATTTGAAGTAGTAAAAGAATAGCAAAATGCAAAAAAAATTAACTACACTCAGTTTTAAATAAACTTAGACCTTAACTTATTTTTAAAGTTTGCAAAACTCGGTCTTGTTACTCTTGGTTTAACCTGGGGTCTTATTTCATATGCAATAAAATCCGAATTTGGAAAATGAAATAAACACCGAACGAAATAAAATAACGCCCTAAACTGAAATGAAATAATGCCCTAATTTTTCATATGAAATAAGACCCTAATTTCTGAAATGAAAAAAGGTCCCAATATGTATAATACAATTAATTAATTGTACAGTTTTGGTAAAAAGAATCGAGCGATAGATAGCAAGGTTGGGACTTTGACCGGGCGCAAGGATTTATAGCAATACCGGCTTCGCTAACTAAAGCTTCTCAGCATAACCGGCATTCTGCCGGGCGCAAGGATTTTCTCCTCTATGGTATAACAAACACCGGGTTCGCAAGCTGAAGCTTCTCTTCTCCTCTATGATAAAACAAGAATCGGTCTTGTGCCCGACTATAGGTCGTGTTTGCTATACCAAAGCGGAGAAAATCCTTGCGCACAAAAACATCTTCGTCATTAATTTAAAAAAGAAATAGTTCCCCGACAAATAATTGGGACTTTATTTCATAATGATTTTTTAGGGGATAATGTCATATGAAAAACTCCCCCAATTAAAGAAATCAAATAACTCCTTTTTTTGGCGGCATGAAATAACTCCCCAAAATATAACGCCCCAAAAAAATTATGAAATAAATCCCCAATTTTTAGGGACTTATTTCATATGAAATAAATCCCCAATTCTTAAAATGAAATAAATCCCTAATGAAATGAAATAACTCCCAAAATCAAAATAAAATAAGTCCCCAATATTTAGGGACTTATTTCATATGAAATAGTGCCCCAATTCCAGAAATGAAATAAGACCCCAATATAATACATATTGTTCAGTTTTGGTTGGGCGCAAAGACTTTTTCCTCTATGGTATAACAAACACCGGCTTCGCTAACTAAAGCTTTTCTGCATAGCCGGCCTTCGGCCGGGCGCAAGGATTTTTCCCCTATATTGTATTCCAAACACCGGCTTCGCTAACTAAAGCTTTTCTGCTAACCCGGTCTTCATAAATTTAAAATGAAATAATCCCCCAAAAAATATATTGGGGATTTATTTCATAAAGATTGAAAAAATGAAATAACACCCCAAAAAAAAGAAAAAACCCCCCAAAAATCGTTTTTGTTGTTCTCTGTACAAATTTTTGGGGGGTTATTTCATATTTTTTTTGGGGCGTTATATTTTGGGGGGTTATTTCATGCCGCCCCTTTTTTTTTGGGAAGGTTATATATTGGGGGGTTTTTTCATGCCGCCGTATTTATAACTTTATCACTTAAAATATATTTAAATGACAATCAACTATAGTTTAACTAAACTTGGCCTCATCAAGTTAAACTAATTCCATTTGAATAATATTTTTAGAGTTTAAAATTTGTCCGTCTTAAGAATCAATTTTTTTAATTTGCAATTTTGTGCTAATTTTGTTAAACGAAGATTACTTAAACTCGGTTTCATCAAATTAACTACTGGTGGATTATTTCTTAATAATTTTTTTCTATGATAAAGCATAATCTTTGCTGTAAACGTTTCAACAACTTAACCAAGTTTAAAAGAAATAAACTCTTTTGAACTTATAGTTAAAAGTGCTACTTCCGAAAAAAATGCTTTTGAATTTAAATACGGAAGTTGAAATACTTAAGCCTTATGGCCTATTTCCGATGTGCGAAGAATTCTTTCTTTCGCATAACTACATTGAAAACAAAAACAAATTGTTAGACTTTGTTTTTGTTTTCAATGTAAAGCGTGATCCATTTCGAGGTTCCCTACTTTTTTAAAGAAAAAACACAGAAAATTCAAATTGAATGGGGAATGTTTATTATCATTTGAAAGAACATTCTTTGGCATTTATTTTTTGAAGATTATGTCTATCAAATGTTGGCCGTTGCTGCGTCGCAGCGTCCAATTTTCGATGACTCCAATTGAGTCCAATTTTCGATGACTCGTTCGAGAATTTCAACTGGTAACTGGCGAATGACACGCGTGATGTTTTCCTCCAAGGCCCGAATCGAAGCGGGTTTGTCCGCATAAACTTTAGACTTTACATATCCCCACAGGAAAAAGTCTAACGGTGTGATATCACACGATCTTGGTGGCCAATCGACCGGCCCAAAACGTGAAATTATGTGCTCACCGAAGTGTTTTCTCAATAAATCCATTGATTGATGCGATGTGTGGGAAGTGGCGCCGTCTTGCTGAAACCAAATGTCGCCGAGATCACGAGCTTCAATATCACGCATAAAAAATATTATCATGGCACGATAACGGTCCGAGTTTCTGCGAAGCGACTCTCTACGGTCTTCGTGTACACTCTCAGCTACGGCCGCGTGCTGGACGTGGTCTATTCGGTCGAATATTATACAATAATGAATGCTGTCTCAAAATGGGTGATGGTTGAGAGAATTGCACGAAACACATTCCTCATAGAACGTGAATTTTCGTTTTAAAGTGAACGATTTGTAAACGTTGTTCAGGCGTAAGACTTTCCACTATGAAATGCCAAACAATACTAAACAAAAATAACGTGACAACATGACACGGCTGACACGTGATCTGTCAAAAAAGGCTATTGAAAAAAGTATCGCTACTTGAATCACCCTATGAAATAGGCTATTAATAAAACTCGAATGGAACAAAACTTGTCTCCTGTAATTTTAAGTTGGTTGTAGGGTGTTCAATTAATCGGCTTTTTTTTGTTCAATTAAACGATTAATCGGTATTTGGCATTTTGACTTATTCGATTAAACAAATAAAATGTTAAAATTAATCGAATAATTCAAAATCATGAAATATTATAAATTAAGAGATTTTTTTTCGATAATTTTAGAAAAAACTGGTACTTGAGTATATAAACATTATTAATTACAAGTATTTTAATATTTTATTAACAAAAAAGAAAAAAAAACAAACGTAACAATTAATACTAATTGATAAAACCTTTACAACGATTAAAACATGTGTTGAGATCATATAATTTTATATGTACAAACCATTAAACAGATCTTTTAAAATAATCTTTTAAATAATTAGCATTGTGGTTATTTTATTGAAATCTTAATGGTTTTTAATCCAAATTTTGATATTTTAATCAGGCTTAAGTTCATTGAATTTAGTTTTCATCAAATTATTTAGTGAATTAAAATTTATTGTGAATTAAATTTTATTGATAATTTTTCATTCTTGACTGAGCTGGGAATTGAACTCAGGTTTTCACGGACAGGTTTCCCAGACTAGTTACGATTGTAACCACACAATCTCTTCAGTGGGGTTTGCCGTTTAATGCTGGCCAGAAAATGCATTACATTCTGCTGGTGTCTAATAATTGTAAATTTTTCTGTACATACAATATACTTCATTGCTATCCAACGGAAAGCTAAGGTAAAATGTAACAAGAAGATACAAGATAATAGTCTGGTAGTGTATAAAAGTAATTTCTAAAATATTTAAGGAATAGAACTATTACAAAAAGCTTTATAAAATCAAATACATAACTGAAATTTAACTCATAGAATAAATTCGAAAAATAAAAAATGTTGAATTTAAAAAAAAATAATTATTAAAAAAAAATTGTGTTCTAATAAATTGTTGTGCTTTTTTACAAAATACTTTGAGTCATGCTACTATTTTGAATTGTTTCTTCGTTGGGGGCATTTTTAAAAAGAAATTGACTATAAAATTGAGCGCAGGCTGTGACGCAGCTGTCAATTCAAACAAGTTTTGACAAGCAGTTTTGAACAACTTGAAAGTGATTAATTGAACGTTTGGCTCCAGGGTTATAAATATTTTTTGGATTTCTTTTAATAATAAGTAAAAATTAACGGGTTACTGCATTATTTCAGAAATCAGTAAAAATGTATTGGTTACTGAAATTTTCCCCCAGTATGCGAATTACTCACTAAACATGACTGTTTTTTTTTTAATTCCAACGGACACATATATTAGGTTTATTTATTTGACTTAAAACTTTAAAAAATTATACATTTGACAGAAAAACCATATATGTATTGTTATTCGATTAATCGGCATTATTTCTTCGATTCATCCTTTAATCGAAATCACCAATTTTAAATTAATCGAACAATTAATCTTCTAAAATTGTTCGATTAATCAAACAAGAATCAATCGACTGAACACCCTAGTTGGTAGTGCTATACAATTTTTCAAAAAAGTTGTCCCTAAATTTTGTTTTTATACCAAGTTTGACTAAGTTTTTGAGGTATATTTTTCACAATTATGCCTAATATTAATTCTAAGGAGTTAAGCTGACCTTTATATTTACTTAACCAGGTTTAACTTAAATAATTCTTCTGATAAATTGTTGCGTTTCTTAAGCTGAAAAATTTTAAATGGGTTTTAATAGTTAAACTCGATTTGACTTGGTTTAACTAAACTTGGTTTAGAAAGGTTGAACTAGTTTAATGCTAATATAATGAAGCAGCATTTTAAGTAATATATAAAATTTCGCCAATTAATAAATTTTTTGCTAGTTTTTTATTGAACAATTTTTTTTTTTGTAGATGGTAAACGCTTTAAACAATCTATTTAATTAAAAATATATTGTAGGGTTCTTCTTTCATCCATTGCCTTAATACTACATATATTCTTTTATGTATTGGCACATTTCCTCATCTTATTATATTGTTTTGCATTAATGTCATGCATCTTCTATTTACATTCCACTCCTATTACCACTTTTCCACAGAATCTTTTAACTCTTCTTTTTTTATTCCGGCTTTAACCTGAAAATAAGAAACAAAAAACTATTTTTGAACTTGAAAATTTCCCACATGAGTTTTAAAAGTTACATACAAAAGCACATGATGTTGCCTGGTGGTTTTTGAAAACAATAAGAGACATAAGCAAATATGTGGTAGAAAAAAATTGATGTGCCCCACTTGCCCCTCAAACAAATTTTATAAATATTGCTGTTACTAATTTTAAAATATCATGATCCATGTTGCATCTTCTCATATGACGCGAATAGATGAGATCGTGATGATGACGCTTGAAAAGAAACAATGACGTTACTGATGAGTGAGTTGCAATTTCACTCGTAGATGATGTGAAATTTAAACTATTCTTAGATATTATTTGTGCTTTTATATGTATTTGTATGAATTTGATATGCTTTTGTATCGTTTTTGCTATAGATAAATACATATATTCTTTTTTATGCAAAATAACTGTTTTGGAAAGAAAATTTTATTTTTTCTGACTGAAAAAAATCATAGAACGATTTTAAAAGGCACACAAAACCATTTTCAGACACTTTCTATAAAAATTATTTCATCTTACTTTTAATGAAAAAATATAAAAGACCTTTCAAAATAATTGACCTGGCCTACAATTTTAACTTAATAACATTTTCCCGAAATAGTACTTTTTTTTTAATATCGAGTCCGCAAGAGAGATAACGTGCTCAAATTTTTATCAAACTTGGCTTAAATAAATTAACTAGGTCAAATTGACGAACACATTTTGAAAAAATAATGTTTTTTAAATCGTTAACGTTAGTCGCTAAACTATATTAAGCCACGTTTAGTTAAACCCGGTTAACTTCAGTTAAACTAATTTAATGTCAGCTTAATGTAAGAAAATTTTAAGCTTAATAAAGAAATCAAATTTTTTTAATTAAATATGTTGTTAAGTTTTTTTGTAGATTTTTCTTTTTATATTTTTAATAATTTGAAAGTGATTTTTTTTTTTTTTTTTTTTGTTAATGATTTTAAACATTTTTTATTTTTTCGAATTTATTCTATGAGTTAAATTTCAATTATGTATTTTATAAAGCTTTTTGTAATAGTTCTATTCCTTCAATTTTTAGGAGTGACTTTATACACTACCAGACTATTATCTTGTCTTTGCTATCCTTTGGATAGCAATGAAGTATATTGTATGTATAGAAAAATTTAAAATTATAAGACACTTAAAAATAAAAAAATGTTGAATATAATAAAGAACCTTGAAAAAGAAATAATTCCCAGATTTGAATGATTTTAACTAAATCACATGTTAAAGTTTCATGCTCCCTTTTGGGCTAATAAATCAGTGCAATCTAAACTCTCTCTTGGTTTAGAATGTGTTTAAGCCATCAAATCTATAAGGCTGAGTTTTTGAGATATCAGTTAAACTATGTTTAGTTAATCTGAACATATGTACCACCATTACCAAGTTTGTATAAACAATTACAACGGTGCAGCTTAGTTTGGCTTACAACCGGAAAACTCCGAGTTTAAGACTACGTTAAACTTAGTTTAGACTTAATGCTCATCTGAAAACCCCACCCTAAGTCAGTAAACATATAAACCATATTTAAACGCATAAAATTGGGCGTTTAAATTTCCATTAAAGACCATATGAATTTGACAACATTTATCTTAGTGCTGACACATGTTACTTTTTAAACTACATATAATACATGGGACACTGATTAACAACTGTTAAGCTTAAACTACATATAAATCTAAGTTCAGTTCAACTGAACAAGCGTTTAAACATTCACTGATTTTTTAGCGTCATTAGAGTCTGTTTTATCACATATTTCCAATCTCTTTTATATTCTTATCACTCTTAATTCAAATTTAGTTAATCTTTATTTATAAATAAATTTACATGCACAAAAGAAATTCACGACAATTTTTTTTTCAATTAATCCATTGATCAAAAAAAAATCAGTTTTAATTAAAAATTTAATCAAGCGAATTAAACGTTTACTTATACCAACAACACTACTGCAGAATATGTTGTTAATATAAAAAAATATTCAATTGGTACTATTAATCTGTTTACTGGTGCATATTTAATTAATTTTTTAATTTATATTACAAATTTTTTAATTGAAATCAATTTTTTTTTTGTCCTTTTTTGTAAGGTTGATGTAATAAAATTAGACATAAGTAATAAAAAATTTTGTATAATTGTTTGCAATTGAATATGATTTAATATTATTCTGGAATTTTTGTTTTCATATTTTTAGTTTTTTAAAAGTAATTTATTTGGTTCATAATTTTAAATAAAGCGCATATTAAAGTCTTTGCTTTCTCAATTTTAAAGTCCGTTTTCTCACATATTGACAATATCTTTTAATTCCTAATCCCTCTTAATTATAATTAAGCTGGGTTTAATGAAGTTTAACTATGCTTATATTTTTAACCTCAATGATAGAGTATATTTTGCTTTTCAAAAATTGCGATATTGTTAATATTATATGTTTATTAAAAAAAAAAAACAAATATATAACATTTTAAGAGGAGGATTTTCCTGGAGGAGTGCTCTGGTTACAAAAGTTTTCTTAAAAAAACTTTCTACTCAAGAATAAACAAATTGAAGTTAACTAAACAAGGTTTAAGCATTATTTATATTATTGCGAAATTAATCCTTGTTTAAGCTTTAACGTTTTGCGTAAAAACTAACAGCTAATCTTTGTTTAACCGAGGTTAGCTAAACTCGGTTAATTTAAGTTTAACTAATTTGAAATCAATCAGATATTAGCAAATTTTAAGCTTAGTTAAATTTTTTAATATATTTTTAAATCGGTTATCAACTTAAGTTTTTATGTAGTTTTTTCTAAAAAAAATTGGCATCAATTTGAGCTACTTTAATATTTTGTATATATTTCTGAAGTGCTACTAATATAAGTTACATTTTTCTTTTTCCCCAAAAGTAAAATGCTCTTTTTACTTATTTACTTAACAATTAGCTTAAAACAAACAATAAATCTTGTTGTCTCTTATAATAAAAAAAAAAAACTATAAAAAACTTTTTAAGTTAACAAAAATTTGTTTTGTGCTGCAATTGTATGGTAAGTTTAAGTTCTTTTTTTGTGGCTACATTTTCTTGACTTATTTTTTTTCAGAGTATATTGCCAATGGCAGTACATTGAAATTTTAGTCAAAAGCAAAGAAACGGAACAAATAAATGCAGCTCCTTTTCAGAAAAAAATTTCTGTGTACATTTGAAACCATTTACTCTATTAGACGGGTCTTTATGCTCACATGAGAATAAATGAAATTCAAGAAAAAAAAAAACAAAACACTGGCAGCAACTAATTGCAGTTATCTATAGTTAAAAATCTTTAACAAAAAAAAAATTTTTTTTTTCCAAAAATTGTGGTAAAAATAAAAAAAATGCTGCAAAATACAAAATTGTTAAAGCAAAACTTTTTTGTTGCAATCAATTCTTTTGCTATTTTTACTGCAGCTGTTTGAAAATACAAAAGTTTTTTTTGTTTGTTTTAGTTTAAACGACTTTAAATAAAAGATTAAACCAAAATATATAAAAATAAAACGCTTAAATCACTGTGACATTTTTAATGGCCATAGTTTAAAAAATAACTTTACTAAAGTAATTTAAATCATAAAGAACTATTTGCTTAAAATCATATGAAGCGCGTTACTATTTAGGTAGTAAAATTCCAAGGAAAATAGTAGGGGGGAGTTTTATGCTTAAAAAATAGTATACATTTTGTAGTAGATTAAAGGAAAACTACTTTTGAATGTAAAAAAGTCCTGTAAATTCTTTGCTCCTTTTGAGTTAAAAGGCCAACTTTAATTAAGCGAGTCTAATTGAAATAAAACTTTTGCTAACCATATTGTATTAAAAACGTAGTAACTTGCTACCAAATTCGCGAGGTAAACTTTATTAATGGCTAATTAATCAGTGAATGTTTAAACGATGGTTTAGTTGAACTAAACTTGTAGTATAAACTCAACTATGTAGTATAAACACAACAGATGTAAATCGGTGACCGATATATGTAGTTAAAGAATAATAATGTGGCAGCACTACGATAAATGTTCCCAAATTAATTTGATCAGTATTGGAAATTTAAACGACAATTTCATGCCTTTAGAGATGGTTTATAAGTAAACTGATTTATAGATTTGCTAGTTTAAACACATTTTAAACCAAAAAGAGAATTTAATTATATATTAGCCCTAAGTCAAGTTTAGTTAAACTAGGTTTAAACAACTTTAACTAAGTTTAGACTAAATTGTTAAAACAGATTTTTTGTCTATATTAGGGTATTCATTCGGTTAACCGTTAATCGGTTTATTTTTTTAATCGATTAATCGGTTTTATAATTTAAAATTGGCTATTTTCGATTAACGATTAAACCGGTTAATTTCAGTCGATTAACCGATTAACCGATGTAACAAAATTTTAAATTATTTGTAGTATTATAAGATACTTTTTTGTGTTTTTAATTATTTTTCATTCAAACAAAACGTGATCTTTAATTCAAATAACCCAGCTAGCATTTGGGTGATAATTTTTTGCAAAAATAACCTAAATGAGCCTTTTCAGATTACTTTTGAGATTTAAAACTGAGTTATCACTAGAGCGATTGCAAAAGGATTCACATATGATTGATTCATATGATCAAAAAGGAATCATCAAATTGTACCTCAAATGATTCTTTGAGGTGCTTCATCGGTAGGGTACCATTTTCGAACAACGAGAGCATCATTTATGATCGAAAAATGAGCTGTGGTTACTTTGCTCTTGAAGCTAATTGCTTAAAGATTCGATTATGCTACAAAATGCTTGCTGGGAAGTGTTTGATATCAACAGCTTTTTGTTTCACGTACTTTTTATATGAATGTGTTTAGTTTTTTATTTCTTCTCATATCAATCTTCTAACAAAACTAACCGAAACAATTAGAAATGTTAAAAATTAAAACAAAAAATAAAACATGACTCTAATGGCATTTTTATTGTCTTAAAGATTATTTTATAAAAAAATCCTTAAACCATTGAAATAACTAATAATCTCACAATAACTAGAAAATAATCTCACATATTATGTAACAGTTAAAAAATATGTATTACATATTTATGAATTATTTTTTGTTTGCTCGTTTTAGTTTAAACATTGTTATGTTATTGTTTTTTTTTTTTACTAATAAACAACAAATAATAAATAATTAATGTATTTTTATTTTTTGAAGTTACTTAATATACATAAAAAAACTGTATTAATCGGTTAACCGATCAATAACAGAATTAAGCGATTAAACCAAAACCTCGGTTAATTAATCGAGCGATTAACCGATTAAAGCAAAAGCCCGATGAAATAAATATCCTAGTCTACCAGTATATACACAGCTAAAAATAACTGAAAAAAATAAAGTTAAACTAAATTTATCAAAACTAAAGACAGATTAAAGTCACTAACTTTAAGCGAAAAATAATAAATTTTAAGTTAAATTTCACCTGCAGTAAATAAACTTTGGTTTATTTAGCGAAGAACTTGTAATAAATAATGCTAATTCTAAGGTTATTTAAAGAGTAAAGTATGCCTAATATGAGAGTAAGTTTTAAGTTTTAACAATGTTTTAAATAACAATTTATAAAACTTTTAATTTAATAATGTGTTTACCTCTGCCTAAAAAAACTTTAACTAATCTTACTTTTACAAAGAAAGTTTAACTAAACCTAATTTTACAAAGTCTATTAAAGAAATCCTTTATCGTAGTATTTTAGATTTTTTGTAAATGCGCAATATCAATGACAAACTTATAAATGATCCGACTTAAAAATATTCTAAGCTCTGCTTAAAAAAATTATCTGTCATTAACAAAAAAAAAAAAAAAAATTGAATTTAATTTCATTTTCATTAAATTATATTTATGAAGACAGGAATTTTACAACATGAAATTAATAAAAAAATTTTTGTTGATTGTTTTTCATTCTTGACGGCGCTGAGAATTGAACCCAGGCTTTAACAATTCTTAGCGCATTCAAGAATAAAAAAAATTTTATAAAAAAATTTTAATTAATTTCATGTTGTAAAATTCCTGTCTTCATAAAAGTAATTTAATGAAAATTAAATTCAATGAACTTAAGCCTAATTCAAAATATCGAAATTTGGATTTAAAACCATTAACAGTTCAATAAAATAACCACAATACTAATTAATTAAAAAAAAAATTTTTATTTAACTTGATTTTACAATTTTAATGCTGTGTATTTGGATCTCAGTTATACTAGGTTTAGTTAATCTGAAAACAGATTTGTGCAGTCATTACCAAGTCGGTATACAAAATTTTGTCGGAACAGCTTAATTTTGTTTAAAATTTTGGTCTTTAATGAAATAATAAAAAAACATCAAATTTCGCCGAAAAATATGACTTTCAGAGTACGTTAGACTAAGTTTAAACTTAACCCACATCTCAAAAACCGGATTTCAATGAATGAAACCATTATCGCTGAATAAAAGGTATTCATAACAAATTTGCATGATAGCGTTTGTATGTTAAAATTTCAATTTTCAGAAATGGAAATTATTATCTATTATAAATCGATTCCCATTAAAATTATATTTCATAGTTTATAATAAATATGTATACTAATTTCTCAAAACACAAATCTTAACTCAAATTGGAAACTAAAATCTTTTGCAAAACTCAAACAGTTAAACGACAAATATTATTTAGTTAATACAGATGGGGTTAAAGTTAATTTAGTCGAGTTTAACTAAACTTGGATTAGCAGAGTTTAGCTAATGATTTTCACTCTAAATGGAAAAGATTAAAAAATAATTGTTTAAGAGAAATTTATATTTAAACTTAATTTAGTTAGGATAACTAAAACCTTGCTAAATCTCTGGAAATAAAGATTATCGATTAAAAACATGTAGGAATAAAGACATATTGTAATGGAAAGATGCGTACTTTTACTAAAATTATAAACCAAAATATCTGTTAAAATATTAAAGAAATCTTTATCATTTAAATTATAAACCAAAAAATCAGTTACATTAAAATTGTCTTCTTTAAGAAGGAGAAAAAAGGTATGTGTATGTTTATACTTTACGAGTATTCAAATAATACCTTTACCGATACCAGAATCTTTTTAATTCAATATATTAAACTTGCTTATAAAGTTTAGCTTAACTTACCTCTTAAAGGATAAACTTTAATGTGCGGGTTTCACAGTGCAAGTGATTGAACGTTTAGTAAAATGTATATGAAAAGCAGTCAGTTTTTTAAATTCTTTATACATATTATTGTAAAGTTTTATATGAAAAGATACATCTTTTACTTAATGAAAATTATTAAAATTTTTTTTAATGAATTAAACTACTTTGATCAAAAACATTTAAATAAAGTTAAGTTTAAAGTAAGTTAAGTCAATTTTCAAATGAAATTTTTATTATATTTATTTAAAGTTTTTAAGATTTTTCCTATAAGCCTAATTTGAAAATATAAAAAAATAACCTCTTCAAGCGTTTAACTAATTGTGGTTTAACTAAAGCGTCATAAATTAATCTTTCTTTAGCATGAACAAACTAAGACTAGCTAAATCGAGATTAATTTAATTTAAAATAATTGATTAATAAAGCCTATGGCAATCTTAATGTTTTAAAATTATAAACCTGGGCTAAACTCAGTTTAACCAAGTTTAGTTAAACTTGCTTTAGCCAAGATTAACTAAATTAAGGTATGCCAAATTAAGCATAATTTTAAGCTTAATAAATAATTGAAATTATTTTAAAAATAAATTAATATTTAACAAATTGTTTACACCTTTTATATTTTTATTTTAATTAAAAACATTTTTATTTTATTTTCGACACTCTGAATGGGTTTTTTTTGAATAATTTTTTTGCTCAAAGTCATGATTTTAAACAAAACTCTTTTTAATCTGTTTGAAATCTACATTTCTCTTTATTCCAATTTTTTTTTATATTTTGTATTTGTCAACATCTTTGCAACACCTTTCTGATGTTTAAGTGAATGGACAGACAGACAATAGTTAAAGAAGATAAAAACGTTTTAATAACCAGAACAAGAAAGACATGTGAAATGTTAATTTAACATGTGTAATTTTACATTTTACACATGTTCGTTAGGATGTGTATAATACAAAACAAAAAGACCTAAAATAGTATTTTTGTTAGGTTGTTTGTGTTTTTAGCATAAAATAGTAGTTTCCAGTAAATTAAAAAATAAGAGGAGAAAAACTCATTTTACAAACATGATTCTATACTCGAATGCGTTTTGCAAACATACATTCTCCTACTTTGGCGCTTGTTTCTTTTTTTTTCATAAGAAAAATGCAGACAGACACACAATCTGAAAAATGGGAAAGAATAAATAAAAAAGAAACGTCTAACAAGAGGAATTCAGAAGAAATGTAGAACAAGTGCACTTTTTTGCTGCTTCAAAAAAAAAAAAAAAACTTCTTTTACGATAACTAATGATAATGGATATGATGTTGCTGCTTCTGCTGACATCTTAGATAATTATGTTGAAGATAATGTTTATGATTATGATGATGTTGTAGCAGATTTAACATATCACAATCGAAACAATAACACTCGTATATTGGATGCTGTTTTTAAGAAACTAGTCCAAAAACCTTCAAAGTTTTATACATACATTCTGAAGCGGATTTAAGGAAAATAAACAAAAATTCAATTAATATATGTTTTAAAGACTTTTAACGGAAGCTGTTTGCATGAATCCAATTTTGTAAACATCTTTCGCTAAACTTTAAATATCCTAGTTTGGTTAAACTCGGCTTAAGAAAGTTTAGCGAACTAAAAGCTTTAAAAAAAAAATTAAATTTCATATGTTTTCTTTCATGATTATAAAATATCTTAAACTTAAATTGAACTATGTTTAACAAATCTTTTGGTTAACTTAACTTTGTTCAAATTTAAAGCCAAAAGCTTTAATATCCTAGTTAAGTTAAATTTTGTTTTAAAATGTTTAGCTAACCAAAAACGGGTTAAATCAAGCAAAATTTAATTAGTGTAACATTCTGCTGCTGTCAATAATCTAAAACAATGTTTAACTAATCTTGTAAGTTAACTAAGCTAATTATAAAACAATTCATTTGAGTTAAATTTTTACCATAAAAAACATTTTTAAACATTTCCCGATAAAAAAATTAGAAGAATAATAAAATAACAAGAATTAAATTTCGTTAAAAACTTACGCTAATCTTAAAATATCCTCGCTAAGTAAATCTTGGTTTATGAAAGTTAAGCTATCCAAAACCCATTTAAATAAAGTAAAAATGCATTACGCTACATTTTGTTACAGCTAAAGGTTTTAAATATATTTAAAACAAGTTTAATTAATCTCTTAGTTAACAAAACTTATTAAAAAAAAATAGTCAAACTTAGTACGATTTTGTTACAACACATTTAAATAATGCTTATTGATACTTTTTTGTAGAAAAACAAGTACAGGTGGAATTCATACTATTTATGATCTACATTTAATTTAAAGTAAGTTTTAAACTGGTTTAATTTTGATGTTAATTGTTTTATTCATGCTAAATTCTTTTTAAATTGTTAAAGAAAAACTGGGTTATAATAAGTTTAAAATTTACACATTTAGGCTGGTTTTTAAGATCTCAGTTAAACTAGGTTTAGTAAATTTGAAAACGGATTTATGCCATTACCAAGTTTGTATAAAAAATTTTAACGGAACAGCTTAGTATGGCTTAAAATGTTGGCCTTTAATGATTTAATAAAAAAAAAATCACATTGCGCCGGAAAACTCCAAGTTTCAGAGTTAATTAAACCGAGTTTAAACTTAATCCACATCCCAAAAACCTGGCCTTAGGGTTATTAAATAAGTGCAAGTTAAACATTTTTTTAAAATGCAAATCTATAAATCAGTATACATATAAACCATCTCTAAACGTATAAAATTGGGCGTTAAAACTACCAATAAAGATCAACAACATTTTTCTTAGTGTTGCCACAATATTACTATCTTAACTACATGTAATATATGGTGCACTCATTTACAGCTGTTAAGTTAAAACTACATATAAAATTAAGTTTAGTTCAACTAAACAACATTCAATGATTTTTTAGCCATTAGTTAAAATAATTTATCAATAATTAGCATTGTAATATCTTTTTAAATATTGAATAACGGAATTTTGGTAGTTTTCATTATAAAACAAACTTCTTATATGTATAACATTTGGGGCAAATCTTATATCTCTAGAGTGTATTATTTTATGTGTTAAAATCTCTCTAGGTTTTATGCTATATGTTGAAATCCGTATCCAAGAAAGGAAAACTCTTTTAACTCAATTAAGTTAAACAAAATTTAAATAAGTTCAATTCATTTAAAATTAATTTATGTTTGTGAAAAATGTCTCCTACACAATTGTGAGTAATTTCAAATAACACCAAGTGCAAAACTCAATTTAATCTGGTTTAGTTAAACTTGTTTAAAGAGAGTTTAGCTAATTTTTAATTTACAAAAAGAAGTTTTTGATCAAGTAATATTAAATATTTATTATATAACGCCTGGGTTCAAATCTCAGCGCAGTCAAGAATGAAAAATTATCAATAAAAAATAATTTTAATTAATTTCATGTTGTAAAATTCCTGTGAACGCCTGGGTTCAAATCTCAGCGCAGTCAAGAATGAAAAATTATCAATAAAAAAATTTTAATTAATTTCATGTAGTAAAATTCCTGTCTTCATAAAAAATAATTTAATGAAAATTAAATTCAATGAACTTAAGCCTAATTCAAAATATCTAAATTTGGATTAAAAACCATTAAAAGTTCAATAAATAACCACAATACTAATTATTATTATTTATTAAATTTTTAAGGAAATTTTAAAATTAACAACAAAACTGAAAAATGTTATTGAAAAATTTTGATATTATTTATTTATTATTTTCTTAAGTTATTTGTTTTCCCTATTTTAAAGCCCACTGTTATTTCTCACTTGAAAAGACCATATCTATCTTATCTTATGTCTAAGATAAATGTTTATCATTTTGTTTTGTGGCATATAACAATAAAGCAGACATGCTAAAACAAACAATTTTTTTGAATTCATTCATCATCCAACAAAATTTTAAAAACAGAAGATTAAATACAAATGTATTTGTTACTTATTTACACATGTTTTCTTCACAAGATACTCTTCCTGATATTCAACTACACCATTTGCAAATGTATTTGAAAACTTTATTTAAAACTTAAATTTAAACTGACGTATTCATAAAAAACTTAATTGGATTTGAAATATATTTTAAGGAAAATTTGTATGGAGATTTAGTTTTAAAATAAATTTGAAATCTATTTTATTTCTTATGAATACGACATTAAGAGTTTATTTAAAATTTTTTTAAATTTTAATTTTTTTTAATTCTACAGAAAAGGTCTGAAATGCACTTAATAGAATTTCTTAAATTCCTTTAGAAACTACTAAAAGTATCACACGACAAAATATTTTTTTCTGGATTTGAAATAAAAAAAATTTTAACGGGGTTTAAATTGTCCGCACTATTGTTGAATTAAAACAAGACATTTTGCAAACTTAAATAATACACAGAAAAAATTCAAAATTGACTCTAATCACCAAATTTATACCAAATTCATAATATCAAGCAATTTGTTAATTTTGCACTTCCCAGCAAAAACTTAGCTTACAAAATAATCAGAAAAATAATGAAAACTTGAGGAAAAGAGTACTTATTTTTCTGCTAGAAAAAGTACTTATTTTTGTTCGCGATGTCCCAAAAGTAATCCTTTATAATTTGGCCAATTACAAAAAATAATACGTTTATTTTATACTTAAAAGTTGTATAAAAATATGTAGCTATCAAAAGAGAGAAGAAATAAGTACATTCAAATTAACTTTCAAAAAGGTTACAACACACTAATTAAAATTGCTCTGAAATCTTATGGAATTTTTGTTGAAAAAGTATACACAAGAATAACTTTTTCGAAATGTAAGAAAATATTTAAGAAATAGTGCTTTTTTATAGCTCTTACACTGTAATAACAATGTGTGTATTAATATATGTAAATATGTGGGCCTGTCACAGAAATCAATTTCGACCGAAAGTTTTTTTACTTCCGAAAAAGCTTCTTCAGAAAACGAAAACTGATAAATTTTTCTCGGAATGAAATCACTTTTAATTATTCGATCGAAAAAAGTTTTTGTTTTGGTTTGCACAATATTGCCACATTTAACTTAAAAATAACAAAATTAAAATTTGTCGGAATTACGAAAACCGATCCAAATGAAAATATGGATTCAAAGCAATTTCTGTGACAGGCCTGATTATGGTCTTCAAAAAAACATCGTTAACATTAGATTGATATCACTACTAGTATTCTAATATTGTGTTGGTAATTGTGGAACATATTTATGTATATATTTACATACATTTGATTGATTTTTGGATTTTCCATATATTTCACATCGAAATTATTCTTAAAATTTAAAATGTTACCGGATATCTAACAAATATTAATATAATATATTGCAAATTGATTTAAAACATTATTTAAAATCATAAAATAATAACATATTTAAGTCATTATACTAAAGTATTTTTTTGTTATGTATAATTATGACTTATTTAAGATATAATAATAAAGTCATTATTTTATATATAACTAATAATGCAAAAAGTGGCGTATAAAGCTACAAAGTAATGAATTTAGGAAGTGATTAAAAGTTGCATTGTAAGTTAAGTTTTTGCAGGGTAATTACCAAAATGATTTTATTGATTACTAAAAATTTTAAAATTGTAAATATTTTTTTTTTCGAATAAATTATATTTTTAATTTTAATTAAAAAAATGATCAAAAAAATTTGTCATTTCAAACAATGTGTTAATTTATTTAATTAAATATTGACAATTTGCAACAACAATTCTACAAGTTTAAATTATTTTATTTTAATCGAAAAAAGTCAATTAAGATTTTTTGTTATTTAATTAATATTTTAATTAAAAATTTATTTCAAAACAACTAAAATGTTAATTAAATCAAAATCAAATTTTTAATTTTCATTCAATTAAAAAAATAATTAATTCAATTATCTCATTTATTAAATTGAAATCCGTTTTAAACCATTTTTTTAATTGATAAAAAATTTTTTTCTGTGTAGAAGAATTTTCAAAATTCTGATTTGAAAGTACAAAGTTAACAAGTAAATTTATAAAAACAATTTGAATATTTTGAAATATATTTAGCAATTTATTCAATATGAACAGATTATTGTGAATTATAAAAAGTAATTACATATAAATAATTTAAGGAAATATGTATTTTATTTGACCTTTATTCTTTCAATGTTTGATTAAATTTTCGAGCTTGAGGTCTTATTTTTTCTTTTAAATTTTTAATTTTATTTAAACCAAAATTAAAAAAAAAAAAATAACAATTGTGATTTTTAATTGAACTGTTGGTTTTGATATTTAAATTAGGGTTAAAGTTCATCAAATTTAATTTTCATTAAATTATTTTTATTAAAGGAAAGAATTTACAACATGAAATGTTTTTAAAATTATTTTGATAATGAAAGGGATTAAACTCGGGTCGAATTTACATGTTTCGAGAATAACCACATTTCCATCATCAGAATTCTCGGTAGAACCGTTTGCGCCACTGAAAACCAAAGGCAAACGGTAGAACGATAAGAATTTTACATGATTCTCGTAACATGTAAATTCGTGTTCAGCCAAGAATGATAAAAAAAATTTTCATTCATTTCTTGGTGTAAATTCCTTCCTTCAATAAAAATAATTTAATGAAAATTTAATTTGATGAACTAAAGTACAATTAAAATATCAAAAACTTTAAATAAAATTAAAAATTTTGTATAAAAAAAAGACCTCAAGCTCGAAAATTTCACCATAAATTGAAATTTAATAAAAGAATTTTAAAAACTCAGAACTGGCACTATAATATGCTTAAAGTATATAAACTTAAATTTTAAAGCAGATTTAGAAACTTCTTTAACATGAAAAAGCTATTGTGAATTATTATAAGTTTTTTAAACCTTACAGAATTCAATGCTGAACTTAAATACGGAAAGTATTTAATTGTTATACTAAGTTGAAAAATAATTGAAAAATTTTAAAACATATTCTAAGACTATTGTGCATTACAATCATTATTTTAAATGTAACAGAATATAATTCTAATCTGCCATTGGAATACACTGAAAGTATTTTATTCTTTTAGTGAATTTAAGGGAAAGTAATTAAAAATCTGTCAAACATATTTAGACTATTGTGAAAAGTAATATATTTCTTTTAACTTAATATTTATAATTCTGAAAGAAAATACTGAAAATATTTCATTCCATTACTAAATTTGTTGAAAAGCAATCAGGGCTGTCAGATGTGGCGATTTCTCGCCAAACGATTTTCAAACTTGTTTGGCGACCTAATTTTTGATTTGGCGACATGGCGATTTTTTGGCGATTTATAAAATAGTTGGCGATTTTGTTTGCTATTTTTGATGAGCCATGAATTTGTTAAATTCAACACGAAGAAATAATATTTTTTTTTTATTCTAGTATTTCAATGTATGAAATTTTATAAGTATGACCAGTATTTAAAACTAAATTATGTTGAAATGGCTGATGAAGATAATGGAAATCTTCGAGAATATTTTTTCACATTTAAATGTGCTCTTGAAAAAAGTAATAAGTAGAATTCTTTAAAAAATGAATATAATTAAAGTTTGTGAACATTTTTCCATTATAAAATGTGATAAATTAGCACAGATAAAATTCCTTGTTGTTAAAGATATTTTAAAGATTTTTATGAATCCTAACGTACCTTTGGATCTTAATGAAACACAATGGAAAAAATATTGTTAAAAGAGAATTTTAATTATAATATTCAATCTAATTTAAATCAGTTTAGGGCAAGATTTTATAGCTACAATGATACGGCAGGTACGTACCATTTCAAGCAACTTGCACAACGTATTCAAAAAAAAAAAAAGAAGACAAAAAGGGAGTCTTCTCGGTGAAGTATTAGCGTTTTAGATATATAATAAAACTTTTACTACATACAAATGTATTGTTTATCTAATATTTGTTTAATACTTATCGCAAAAATTCTTTTTTTGTTACTTTAAAATATTTTAAGCATTGCACCTGTTATGTGTTTACTTATCATTTTTAATTCGTACTTTTTTTTTTAATTTTAGCGATACGGAACAAATTTTTTTTTTGGGTTTTAAAAAAAATATTTTTAATTATTCTAAAAATACATAATTTTTGTTAAAAACTAAAAAAAAAAAATGCTTTTGCGATTTTGGCGATTTTTTACATTGAATTAGGCGTAAAAGTTCAAAATCAATCTGACAACCCTGAAAGCAATAAGAAACTTAAAATATATTTCCAGTACTTTTCGCTTATAGCCCATTTCGCTTAAAGGCCAAAAACGGATTAAAGCCAAAACTGTCTTATTCACTTGCAGATTTTTTCGAATTTCATACAAATTATTTGTTCTAAGGTCCATTTCGCTTGTAGTAAATTTTTGCTTAAAAGCCACATTTTCTTTTCATGCGTTTTTAATACTTTATGCAAAAAAATCGCTTACAGTCCAATCTGTTTATTATTATATTTTTTTTAACAAACTGGCAATATGTTTTTGTTTACCTTTCTGGTAACTTTTATAAATGTCAAATTTTGGTTACTTCATAAAAGTAGCATACAAACGCGTTGTATTGAGGGGGTTTATGAAAAAAAATAATTTTTATATAGTCTAAAATATGGATTATACTAGGATTCACTTATTGTCCATAAAATGGCGTATAAAAAACTTCGATTATAGTCTAAATTCGCTTATAGTCCACAAAAGTTGTGCAGCTGTAGTAGTGGACTATAAGCGAAAAGTACTGTAGAAATTTTTGTAATATAAAAAGGCTATTGTCAATTACTTATAGCAAAAGTATAAAATTTTAAAGTGACATTAGAAAGCATTAAATGTATTGGATTTAAGACTTAAATTTGATGAAAACAATTAAAAAATTTAAAGTTTTTGTTATGTTAAAAGACCATTGTGAATTTTAATAAGAAATATTTGAAATTTATAATCAATAGTTTTAAAAATTCTGTATTGAAAATTAGAAAATACTGAAAGTATTGAATATAAAAACTATGTTGCTAAACAGCTAAAAAGGTTTGAAACAGATTTACAAATTTTGGTATGAATAACTATTCTATTATGAATTATAATTAGATTTTCCTTTTAATTTCGAAGAAAGATTTTTAATAATTCTAAGCTGCCATGAAAAAAACTGCACGTACAGAAATTAAATTCTAATTTTTGATAAACAAATTGAAAATTTCGAAGATGTTTAAAACTTTCGGCAATAAATATGTAAAGACTATTGTGATTGATATGAAACCATTTTTCAACCTTAATAGAAGATAATTGTAAATCGTTATTATAATTAAAATAAGGAATTTTTAAAACAAACTAAAAATGTTTTGAAAATAGGCAAGTAATGTTAAACTTTTTTTTTCAATGTGTAAACTAAGTTTAACTCATTTATGATTAATTGAGTTTAACAGAGAACGATCATAGAAAATGTGCAATATTTTTAAAAAGATTATCATATATTTAGGCCAACATACAACAAATTTGCTAACTGTTTTTTTTTAACCTTGACTAAATCGAGTTTAACTAAACCACATTTTCCAAATAACTTATGTTTTTTATTTACAACTTTTTTTCTACTGATAGAAAAAAAGATAGTTTAAATTACATTAACCGTTTTTTTTTTACTCTTCTTCATACTTAACCTTTAACTACTGATAGTGTTATTTAAAATCTCCTGTTCGGGAAACTGCACAAAAACATTTCAGTTTTTTTACAGTTTTCTTTATGTAAAATTTAATTAAAATAAATGTAATTTTTTTACTTTGCCTTTAGCAAACACTACATGTTGCTTTTTGCATAAAATGCAAAAAAAAAAATTAAATAAATTCATGCATTATTTTTCTTCAAAAGCGGAAGTTTATTTTTTTTCCATTTTGCATACATAACAAATTTATCTTTGTCTTATTTTCATGATATTCGCGTTTCAATTCTCACGTCATATATACCTAGAATCTATTCACAATAATTAAGCATTTTCTTTACAATTTAATTAATTATATAAATTTTCTTTTTCATTCTGGCGAGCAGGTGAAGAAGACACGCGAGTTCTTTCAATCAATTGCTTGAATTCTAAGAGATTTTTGTGGATTAATGGAAAAACTTTAAGAAAATAGAAACTGTGCAACAAATCAAAACTGTGTGTTAAGAACGATTAATGTTCTTTGCTAAAAGCAGTAAGCAGCGCTTTTAAAGAAGTTTTAAACGGTGGTTTTAAAAAGTTTTTTTTTTTTTGTTTTAAGTTTTTCTTAATCTTAAGTAATAAAAGGTCAAGATTTCTTAATAAAGTATAAAAGTTATTAACATCTGGTTGACCTTAGTCTTGTAGAATAATATTGGAAAAAAAAAAAAATACATTCCTGGTTTAACTAAATGGTTTGGTTTAACTTAACTCATTTCTCACTTTTATAACCCCCACTACTACCAGTGGTGATGAGGGTAGGCGTTTCCAGAGAAAAGTCTACTTTTTGTTACGTACGCCAGCAAGCAAATAAGCTTGTACTTTAGGCCCATGTTGTTCAAATGTTATCCCTTTTGTTACTTAATGTAGATCTAGTTCCGCTTTACACCAAAATAAAAAAAAAGAAAAAAAATTTTTGTTTGAGAAACACATAATTTCAATTTCTAGCTGGCGTTACGTTACAAAAAGTAGACTTTTCGCTGGACCATATGTATATTCTGGGTAATCCAATAATTCTTAGCCATGACCGTCTGTCTGTTCTTTTGCACAGAAAATTTTTTTGCCCCAATTAAAGCATTAATCAAAAATAAAATCAGCTTTAATTATAAATTTAATCAAGTGAATTAAACGTTTTATCAGGAGAATTAAACGTTAAATCCAGTGAATTAAATGTTTAATTGTAACTATTAATTCATTTGCTGGTGCAAATTAATAGTATTAATTAAACTTTTAATTCACTTGATTAAACTTTTAATTCACGTGATTAAATTTTTAATTAAAACTGATTTTATTTTTGATTAATGTTTAAATTGTGGCAAAATTTTTTTCTGTGTGTGTGTCTGCTTATATCACGCTGAATGTTTCTAAAGTTTACGAAGGAAAAAGCCTGTCATATGATATCGTGCCAAAAATTCATCTGTCTGCCTTTTGGCATTTATTTAGTGAAAACTTGGGAATATTTCACCATTGAACACTATACTCTTGAACAACGAATTTTAATTGTGAAAATTTCCTAATCAAACTGGTGGAAATTTTACTGTGTCACTTCGTAACATTCGTCCAGCTTTTCCTCGCAATCAGGCTCCTTCTATAAACGAATTTTTGTGGTCGCAATTGGTTTATGTTGAGATCAGTGCTCTGTGGCTTCAGCAAAACAGCGCTACGAGCCACGCAGCCGGCCAAAGAAGTCAATTATAGCATGAGAAATTTCTGCCGATGTCAATTGACCTCGTTCTTCTTGTAATTTGACGCTGCTTGAATATTTTCTCTATGGCCGTTTGAAAGTCCCAGTTTACTTGAACAAATTACAACCAACTGGCGCTCTGAAAGAAAGAATTCGGCGCAACATTGACGAGATAAGCGAAGCCATTTTGCAAAATTAGTTTAAAAATTAAACGAAAAAAGCGAACGCTTGCCGACTTTTTAAAGGTGGACATTTTCCCGACATCATAATCCATTATTAATTCCCATAACTCTGCTTTATACTGGTATCAATAAAACTGAATTTGTCAAAAAGAAGGGTGCGTTTTTAAGCCAATTTACTTTCTTACCTAAAATTTTCCCACCTTTTAGTTCTTCTTCCTAGTTTGGTATTGAAATTAGACACAAGAGATTCAGTAGAAAAAGAGTATTGAGGACTAAACATCTACATGAAACTTTATTATGATATTCTTGAAACTTTCTTTATAATTTTGTATTCTCTTCGTTCGTATTCAGTAAGATGAATAACTATGACGTGAGAGCATTTCGATATTTAAGACATGAGTAAGTTTGTTCACTTATACAAGAGAATATGAACATTAACAACTCTGAAACAATACAACCATTGAATAAATCTCGAATAAGTTCATGAAAAAGCACTATGACTCAAAAGTCAGTGTTGCCAGTTGAAGAAAAAGAAAACAAATTAAGAAAGATGAAAAACTAAAAAAACCATATGAAGAGTAAATGCAATAAGATTAGGAAGTGCATTAATATTAAAATAACAAAGAAGAAAACTAAATTTGATTTTGTTTTCAATGTAAATTAATTATTAATTAATTTATTTATTAATGATGTGCTAATAATCCCAATTTTTGAATGAAAACACTGAAATTTATTGTTGTGGGAAAGCTAGTTTCTATGCGCATTTCGCTGGTTGCTTAGGCCAGCTCGTCAGGAAACTTTTTCCAAATTGTTTTCAATTTAAATTTAAAAATTTTAAAAAAATTCAACATTTTTATTTTTCGAATTTATTCTATGAGTTAAATTTCAGTTATGTATTTTATAAAGCTTTTTGTAATAGTTCGTTTCCTTAAATTTTTAGGAATAACTTTATACACTACTAGACTATTATCTTGTATCTTGTGTAATAGTCTGGTAGTGTATAAAGTTATTCCTAAAAATTTAAGGAATAGAAATATTACTAAAAAGCTTTATAAAATACATAACTAAAATTTGACACATAGAATAAATTCGAAAAATAAAAATGTTGAATATAATAAAGGTGCTTATGAAAAGAAATAATTCCCAATATCTATTTTAAAAAAATTTTATTTTATTTTCAAAAACATTCACTTACTTCAAAAACATTTTTCAGCAATATCTTTTGCTTGAAGGTACATAAAAAAGTGATTAACAAAAAAATTCAAAGTGCCTTACAAATTACAATCGAAGAAAAAATTACATGAATTTACTAAAGTGGCAACATTGATATTGAGTATTGTAAAAAAATGAGGGCGAATGAGAACTGTGAAACAAAAGGCTTTTCATTTAACAACCTCTTTGTGGTAACGATATAAAACAAATGGTCACCTTTAACAAAACTATTTTTAAAGAAAATTTTAAGCATGTTATGGTAAATTTAACCATATTATTTTCACCGGCAACCATATTATGGTTAAATGTGTACTCCATTGAGGTGGGCACAACCATATGATGGTTGCCTCCGAACATGTTTTGGTCAATAATAACTAAAATATGTTTAACACGTATAAAAGCATGGTTGGTTTTCAACCATAGCATGTTGCTCTTGGTGAAGAGGAAAATACTATTGTTAATTTAAAAACTAATTAAACAATAACATGTTTAGTGGCAACCATGGCTTCTTGATGGAGGATTAATTAAACAATAATATGGTTGTCGGTGACAATAATATGGTTAAATTTAAACAAAGTCTGTTTAAAATTTTTTGTAAAAATAGTTTTTTGGAGGTGACCAAAGTTGTAAAGTCATAAGTCTTTCTGTGGGCAACCGCCTTCAATTTAGATTTCTGCTGTACAATTATGACGAATCAATGAACACAGCATTAAAATTTTTATTTTGTTTGAGACACAACAAGATTGTATTAAATAATTGTAAAATATTATTACGGACATTATCACGATATGACTTGATAGCAAATTGCTTCGATTTTATTTGATACAGCGATAAAATACTAAATACTACAACCAGAGAAAAACTATGTTTAAATATGGTCATCTCCAACATAACTATTTTTAAAGAAAATTGTAAACATATTATGGTTAAATTTAACCATATTATTAACACCGACAACCATATTATGGTTAAATGTGTCCTTCATCAAGAAGGCACAACCATATTATGGTTTCCTCCGAACATGTTTTGGTCAATAATAACTAAAATATGTTTAACACTTATAATAGCATGGTTGGTTTTCAACCATAGCATGTTGCTCTTGGAGAAGAGGAAAACACTATTGTTAATTTAAAAACAAATTATTGTCATATTTAACCATAACATGTTTAGAGGCAACCATAATATGGTTATGGCTCTTTGATGGAGGACACATATAACCATAATATGGTTGTCAGTGATAATAATATGGTTAAATTTAAACATAATCTGTTTAAAATTTTCTTTAAAAATAGTTTTGTTGGAGTTGACCATATTCAAACAAGTTTTTTCTTTGCGTGTAACATTTATTGAGGAGGAAAATGCACCGATTGTCATTAAATTTCCCAAAAATTCGTCTTATATGACTAGAAATTAAATTACGAGTTTTCTTGCTGCTCGGTCAGTAATTTTCCATAGGGAGGCGACTTCACGAAAATCACTTTTTTGAGCCTAAAACGCGTACAAATTATGATATATGAATTCTGATGTAATAAAATTTGATCATATTCAGTTTCATAAAACAAGAAAACACAGTATCACATTTTAATTTTGCGATCATCTGTTCAAAATTTGTTCATATGTGAGATAAAAACCCACTCTCGGAAGACACTTAAGCGGCTAAAACAGTGTATGTGTCTTAGTATAAGTCCCGTTAAAAGCTTATCCTGGGAATAGACATTGTAATTTTTAGTAAATTCTGAGTTAAACTCAATAAGTCATAGTTAAGTTAAACTTAGGTTGCATGTAAAAAAAATTATGTGCCGTTTCTAGGTGACAAACAATTGATTGTGTAGTAAAATTTATATGAATATAACTCAGTTTTTTGAGTGCTTTTTATATAAATTTTACTACACAATCAATTGGCTGTCACCTGGAAACAGCATATTAGTTGAATGCTAAACTTCTTTTAAACTAAGTTTATGAAATCTTTACACAATTTATCAAATGTAATAGATAAATGACTTCCTGAGAAGATAAGATCAGTTTCTTACTCAGTTAATGCAGGTTTGGTTAACTTCTGTTTAGTTAAACTTGGTTTTAGAGAGTTTAACTTAGTTTAAATAAAGTTATATAAATATAATAGTAAATACAAAATAATACGCATTAAATTAAACTTTTATTTTATCAACAAATTAAAAAAAATTAAGTTCTTTTAATCTCTCAGGCATTTTTTGAGCTTTCATTTTGCGTTTTTTTTTCTTGTAATTTTCAAAGACATTTTAAACTTTTTCAATGATTTTGATATATGTACATTTCCATAATATTTTTGAAATCAAATCACTTTATGTATTTATTTTAAGTTAAACTTTAAATAATCGAGTTTAATTAAACTCTGCTAAACTAAGTTTAACTAAAAATTGTAATATTATACATCTCTAAATTTATTCTAGGTTAATAAATACTCTTCTTTTTGAATTTTTTTTTGTATTTTACTGGTTAAATTTTATATAAAAAGAAATTCTCTTCCTTTATCAGAGGTTTTGGGAAATTTTAATTATCATTTTATACGTTTAATTTAATCCCCTCTAAAAGAAGTAAAAATAATTAAAAAAAATTTCTTTAATTGCTTTTTATAATTTTGCT
This sequence comes from Pollenia amentaria, assembly GCA_943735925.1. NCBI lineage: Eukaryota > Metazoa > Arthropoda > Insecta > Diptera > Polleniidae > Pollenia > Pollenia amentaria. Next base: position 18,245,202 of record OX031010.1, on the reverse strand, counting down.
TAATTTTTTCTGCAAAAGTTATTACGAGAGCTTCCAGTTTTATAGTTTTAGAGGTTTTTCTTTCCTGGTGGTTTCCTTCCAGTGCTTAAAAATGGTGGTATGTAGTAGCGTTAGTAATTTCATTAAGTTTAATATACTAAAAACCTCGTAGCAGTTTATAGACATGTAAAAAATTTTATAGCAAGTTTGATGTAAAATTTTTAACGTATGCATGTTGTTGCAGTTTTTTTTATCCCCAATATTTCATGTAATTACAGTTTGGGAAAAAAGTAGGACTACGCTTTTTTTAACGAAAAACTATGTAATAAAAATTTTTGTATTTTTATTGTCGTTTTTATGTAGTAGTTTGTTTACTTTTGTGTGCCATTATTTTTAAATGCCACACATTTTTGTATGCAGCTTCTGCTAAAAGCCACAAAGTCTGCATCTGTACTGCATCTGTACTGCATGTAACAGTATAAAGTGGTTTGGGGGGGTTTTTTTATACATTTCTCTTGTAACAAAATTTTTTCATATATTTCTTGTTTTTTTTTTTTTATTAACAAGAAAATTACTTTAGTTTTCTTTATTTATTTTTGCTGTTGTTGGGGTTTTTTTGTGATAAATTTTATAAATTTTTTAAGCAATCACTAACCTAAATTTTTCTATTTAAGACTGAGATAAGAAATTAATTTTAAATAAAATTTCTTAAATTGGGTGACACAAGAATATTTTGAGGATTTATCATTTATATTATTTTTTTTTATATTCTAAATATAATTTAATAGAATTTCTGTAGTTTAAACACAGAAAAAAGTGTTTTATCAATTAAAAAAATGGTTTAAAAAGTATTTTAATTTAATTAATGTGATAATGATGAATCAATAATTTTTTTAGCTGAAAAAAATTAAAAATTTAATTTTGATTTAATTAACATTTTAGTTGTTTTGAAATAAATTTTCAATTAAAATTTTAATTAAATAACAAAAAATCTTAATTGACTTTTTTCGTTTAAAATAAAATAGTTTAAACATGTAGAACTGTTGTTGGGAATTGTCAATATTTATTTAAATAAATGAACACATTGTTTGAAATGGCAAAGTTTTTTAATCACTTTTTTAATAAAAATTAAAAATATCATTTATTGATAATGATTTTTCAAAATTTTAAAATTTTTAGTAATCAATATAATCATTTTGGTAATAGGTGCAAAATCAACAACTTGTTTGCTTGATATTATGAATTAAGAACAAATTTGGTGATAGGAGAAATTTAATAATTTTTTCTGTTTAAGTAAATATTTAGTTATAATTTTATTGATTTTTTTAAGCTGTGTTAAAATGGACTACAAATTTAAGCTTAACTTTTACGAACCAAGTTTAGTTAAACTTGCTTTTTCGAAGATTAACGAAAAAGGCACTGTCAAAAAATTTTGTTCTTTTAATTTAATTTTAAATATTAATAATTATTAATTTTGGTTAAATTAATAATAAATTAAGAAATATATATTTCAATAATTAAAAATTTAGGTTATGTCGAATGTTAATGCCCACAACCATCGACGCGTATTTCAGATAAAGAAATACTATATAATAATTAAATTATTTTAAACAAAATATAAATATATATTTGCCGACATTTCATGTCCTGGAAATGATGTGGGGGCAACCAACGTTCTTGTTAGGTTTGAAAGGGACCAAATAAGAAGAGTGACATTGGTCATTACGGGTCACTTGTTGACAGGGACCCCAGCAATGATATATCGTCGGCTTAATATGCAAACCTGCTAACTCCCTTTCTGCATGTTTTTCAGGAGTGCCAAAAAACTTCTTATATTTCATATTTGCAGCTTGAGTTAATAATAAACTAAACAAATAATGTACTGGATTTAGCAGTTTTTTTTAAAAAAAAATTTTCTATGAATGGACTTAGCAGTTTTTCTTATCCAACCTTTTTACACACTTAAAAAATTTAATTGAATCTCTGTAATAAGACATCAAAATCTCAATTTACTTAAAAAGTGGACTTAGCAGGTTTCCATATGAAAACGACGATAATCATATATTATAAATGTCGTTTATTTATCTAAATATTAAATATACTTGAAAGTTCACGAAGAATATAGGGCGTTAACAAATTCTCCCCATGCTCTTCTATTATCAGCAAGGGCTTTGATTTGTCGCAATATTTTATGAGCTGATGCGAGTTCCTGTCTTATGCAGCGTGTCCAAGTATTACGTGGTCGTCCGTGATCGCGGTGTCCCTAAGGGTTCCGATCCATAGCCATTCACATCTTCTTATTTCTTGTTATTTTCGGTATTTTCGTCTTAATATCCGTAAAACTATGTGCCATAAGAGAAATGCCATCGGCATAGGCAATATCATTAAAATATTCCTCCAATTTCCATCGGATCCCAAACGGTGCTTCCTTATTCGATTCTTCCATTACACTATCCAAAAGCAGAAGAGAAAGAGTTGGTGGTAGGATACAACCCTTCTTTGGCTTTCCTATCCAGCAATGATAACGGGCCTTTATTACACAGAAAAAAATAAAAATTCCCTCAAATCACCAAATTTATTCCAAATTCATAATATCAAGCAAACAAGATGTTGATTTTGCACCTATTACCAAAATGATTATATTGATTACTAAAAATTGTAAAATTGTGAATATTGTTTTTCCCAATAAATGATGTTTTTCATTTTAATTAACAAAATTATCAATAAACTTTGCCATTTCAAACAATGTGGTAATTGATTTAATTAAATATTGGCAATTCCCAACAACAATTCTACAAGCTTAAATTGTTTTATCTTAAACAAAAAAGTCAATTAATAGTTTTTTGATATTTAATTAATATTTAAAAAAAAAATGTATTTCAAAAAATTATATATTAATTAAATCTAAATTATATTTTTAATTTTCTTTCAACTAAAAAATAGTTGTTTCAATTATCACATTAATTAAATTTAAATACTTTTCAAACCATTTTTTTAAATTATAAAAGACTTTTTTCTGTGTACAGTGACTTATGAGGAACTGTCACAATGAAAAGGAGGGAGAGGCCAAACTTAACATTCTCTGCCAATGCCGTGATCTCAAGGAAAAGGTATTTTGGGAAACCAGAGTTGCCCAGTCTTAACATTTTATCTGAGGTAAGAGTTAGGTCGATCTTTCTTTTTAGAGGAAATCAAAATTGTTGAAGAAAGCAGTAATGCTTATGGAGAAATCTAACAAATGGACCGTAGTAAGGACCCCAGTGAGCCATCCTCGTCAGCTTATGTTTAGTTTTAAGGTTTAAATTTATGCTTTTAATTAGCTCATATTTGTATATCTAATCCTTGAAATGATTTTTATTCCTAATAATATTTTTTAATAGTTCCAGTTTACAATTATTTATATGAATTGTGAACTAGTATTATATAGGTATAATTAAAATTAACTGGGGCCAATTTGCGGAATTCAATATTGAACGAAATTTCCAATTAGATTGTGCTGTAATTTTGATTGACATCTAATTCGGTAATTTAGCATCACGATTCACAATAAATTGGTTATTTTGTATAAATGTCTGTAATAACTTATTAGGCATTGTAAATTTGTGAAAATTTGTCGTTTACTCATTATTTTTTATATGGCTTACTATGGGTTTATTCATTGTGAACTGGTGTTATATGGAAGAGTTTAATATTTTATATTGGGTATAATTTAAAAATACAGAATTCACAAAAATGCCGTATTTTTATACACATGGTTTTGTTTTAAATCACTTAAATGACATTGTGGACGGAAAATACAAATCTGTCGTTTATTCTAGCCGACTCGTTGTCATTATCATATGGGACCGTTCTGATTCATCCAAGTAAATTAGTATATTACGTCTTAGGGGTATTACGTCTTAGGGGTATTACGTCTTAGGGGTTAGTGTTTCTGATGGCCGAGGTCTCACAAACGACTTCATGTGCTTCGTACTGTCGCCTTCTTTGCCGCTTTTTATCGCCAGTAATGTCTTATAGCAAAAAAAAAAGTCATCTTTTAATTATAATTGAAAAAAATGGTAATATTTCTTTACGTGCACGTGAATAATAATAAGATGAATTTGAAAGAACATTAATTTAAGGGCTTATTGAAATTATGTGGTTTTTTAATCTTGAATGTCCTAGTAGGAACTAAGACCTTTAGCTCGTTATATGAAACAGATTTGAGGCTCTGTCCGCGATCAAACCCGCAACCCTAACAATAATAGAATAGAACCAACAAGCCTACCTGGTCACCCAAATGTCTAATTTAAAATTGTAATTAATCTGAATGCTTAAACTTTAAATTTGTTAGTTTAGCTAAGCTTTGGTTTAACATTAACTTGGCCTAAAATTGTTACGAAATAACACATTTGATTTTATTTCAATATTCTTTATTTTATGAAAGTAGCTTAAAGCTCTTATATCAAAAAAAATATCATCTTTTAATTATAATTGAAAAAATGGTTATATTTCTTTACGTGGACGTGAATAATAAAAAGATGAATTTGAAAGAACATTAATTTAAGGGCTTATTGAAATTATGCGGGTTTTTAATCTTTTTTATACTTTTTGATTTTCTTGTGCTTGCAATTATTTTGAATCGACATTTTTTAAAAATTTCGCTAAAGGTTAGAAACATTGGACCCACTGTCATCTAGAAAGTACGCTTACTAAGTCCTGACATTCAAACACTCTTGTAGTTTTAACGGTCAGATGGACGGTTATATAAAATCGGAATATTGATAATTACAATTTTTGTTATCTTATTTTTTTCAATTTTTTTTCTAGTTCAAAATGTTTTTGAAAACTGTACTTATTTTTATGTAAAGATTATTTTAGTATACGAATTTTAGGCTAAACTCGTAATAACCGAATTTAGTTAATCTCGGTTAAACCAAGTTTAGCTAAATTTAAGGCACGTTTATGCTCTCTTATGGTGTTATCAAGACAGAACTATAAAAAAATGTCTTCATAAGACTTTATTTAACATATTTAAAGGTTGTTTTTTTTAATACATAAAATATATTTGTTCAATAACAAGATTTCTCTGTGACGTGCTAAATTCCCAATTTTTTTTTTATATTTTTTTTTTTTTTTTATAAATGCAGGGAAATATATTGTTGGGGGATTGGCTAGTACCTATGCGCATTTTATTTAAATTATTCTAATAAAACTGTAAGCGAATGAGAATTCCAAACACTCAAGTCTTACTTGAAAGCTTAGACAAAACACCAACAAAAGGCAATAAATATAATTGTCATAATCATGGGTTTTAGTTAAACTAGTTTAGCCTTTCAATTTTAGTGATGTAAAAATTTGTTTTTTAAAACTAAAATTACATACTTACTAATCTTATTCTAAATTTCCACTATTTTAAACAAATTATTTTCTAATTTCTTTCAAATGCGATAAAGTAAAGCAACGATTAAATAATAACGGCCTAAGTTATAAAAATTAAAACCGGTTAATAAAGGTTTTATGAAACGGATTTTGTATGAAAATCAATAAAATAATTGTTTAGGAATTGGCAGAATTAGCAGCAGAAGCTCCTCGGTTCGTCTCATAAAAAAAACATGCCGTATAAATGAGAATTGGTAACTGATTCCGTAAGATCATGTCCTTTTCAAAATTGCTTCTAGAGAAGCAGCATTTCTTGCTTGGGGTGTCATGTGATTATTTTCATTTTCAAATAACCATGATCATTATTTCTAATGTTTTGCATTTCTGTTGCAGAAAAAAGTTTAAAAATTCTTTACTTTCTTTTTTTGCTTGTAATTTTCTATAGTTAATTTTTTAGATTTTTTCCCATAAAATTTCCGTATTTTTTTTTTTTTTTTTTTTAATAAATTATTTTTGTATAATTATAGAGAATAAATTTAAATTTGTTTTCTTTTTGCTTTGTGTTTCTTGTTGTTTTTTTCTTCTTTCTTTTATATACTCAATACTAATTAAATTAGACTTAAACTTTTTTCTTCGGTAACATTTAAACTTTCTAGTTAATGGTTAAATCGTATTTTACCAGAATTCTTAAGAAACAGAAATTAGAAAGAAATTGACATTCGCAGAATGCTGTTTTTTCAGTGGTGGCGGCAACAAATACAAAATAAATTCTAAGCTAATTAACTTTGGCAACCGTAAAAGAGTTAAAGTTTGACAAAACTTATATAATACAAATGAAATGGATTTGAAAACAAAGACAAAAATTGGGAAGATTATATAAAACTCTTAGAGATACGCTAAGAATAATATTTTACTCTATGAGTTAAATTTCAGTTATGTATTTTATAAAGCTTTTTGTAATAGCTCTATTCCTTAAATTTTTCATTTCTGAATAATATTTTACTTTAAAATGGCCAGAAAGTTGTCTTCTTCTTAGTTTAAATCAACCAACTGGCTTAATTATAAAAAAAATGCCTTAACAGCTTTTAAATTGTTTTTCATTAAGAGTTACAAATACAATTACAAATTATGTTCTAACTTCATTAATCGATCAGAAGGAACTAGGGTATTCATTACCGATTAACGGTTAACCGATTATTAACCGATTTTTGTAGTATTATAACATATTTTTTTGAGTTTTTTATTATTAGTTTCGTCTCATATACAAAAGGTATGCTTATGGAAAATATTTTTTCATACAAGCAAAGAAGGTGTTCAGTGATCTTCATTTTAAAAAAGTGTTTGCTGTCAACAACTTTTAGTTTTAGGTTAAGAATTGTTATGTAATTGTTTTTTTCTTTTTTTTTTTTTTTTTTTTTTTTGTCAAAAACTCCAAATAATAAATACATTCTGCATTTTGATGTATAGAAATTACTAAATTTATAAAAAAAAAACTTTATTAATCGGTTAAGCGTTCAATTACAAAATTAACCGATTATTAACCGAATAAATCAAAACCTCGATTAATTAATCGAGCAATTAACCGATTAAAGCAAAAGCCCGATTAAATGAATATCCTAGTAGGAACTAAGACCTTCAGCCCGTTATATGAAACAGATTTGAGGCTCTGCCCGCGATAAAACCCGCAACCCTTACAATAATAGAATAGCTCACTATCAACAAGCCTACCTGATCACCCAAAGGTCTAATTTTAAATTTTAATGGTTTTAAATTAAGTTGAGTGCTTAAGCTTTTAATTTGTTAGTTTAGCTAAGCTTTGGTTTCACATTAACTTGGCCTAAGATTGCTGCGAAATAACACATTAGTTTTTATTTCAATATTCTTTATTTTATAAAAGTAGTTTTAAGCTTTAGTTAAACTAAGTTTTACAAATTTCTGGTATTAATTAGAACATAAGTAAAAGATATTTATTAATTAATTCATTTATTAATGATGTGCTAATAATCCCAATTTATGATAAAAACACTGAAATTTATTGTTGTGGGAAAGCTAGTTTCTATGCGCATTTCGCTGGTTGCTTAGGCCAGCTCGTCAGGAAACTTTTTCCAAATACTTTAGAAAAGCTAAAAATATTATACAAGTAAGACCATAAAGTGAATAAGAATTTTAAACACTCAGCTCTTACTTGTAACAATATCAAAGCTTCAACAAAGACACAACAATAAATAGTGAATTTTTTTCCTTCTTACATTCCCCTACAATTGGCTGGGTTTTTTCCAACACGAATTGTAGTTGTAAGAGGATAGAAAAAAACAAAATTAAAAAAAACAAGTTGCTAAATAAAGCAGCTTGCAATTTCAGTTTTTTATTTGTCGGGCACATGCAAATTTATTATCAAAAATTATTTTCGGGAATGAAATATTTATTAATTAATTCATTTATTAATGATGTGCTAATAATCCCAATTTATGATAAAAAGCACTGAAATTTATTGTTGTGGGAAAGCTAGGCCTAAGCAACCAGCGAAATGCGCATAGAAACTAGCTTTCCCACAACAATAAATTTCAGTGTTTTTTATCATAAATTGGGATTATTAGCACATCATTAATAAATGAATTAATTAATAAATATTTCATTCCCGAAAATAATTTTTGATAAAGATATTTAATTAGAGACTTAATTTTTTTTTACTAAACTTAAGTAAACTTTACTTGCTTTAATTTAAATTCATTTTATTAAAGCATTTAAAACGTTTAATTATTTAAATTTGTTTTATTTTGAGACTTGTAACAAAAAAACTTTAACAAATAGATATTGGGAGTTATTGCTTTTCATAAGCAACTTTATTATATTCAACATTTTTATTTTTCGAATTTATTCTATGAGTTAAATTTTAGTTATGTATTTTATAAAGCTTTTTTGTAATAGTTCTATTTCTTTAATTTTTTAAGAAATGACTTTTGACATATGCATTAGGGTTAAACTTAGCTTAACGTACTCTGAAACTCGGATTTTCCGGCGAAATGTGATTATTTTTTTATTATTTCATTAAAGGCCAACATTTTAAGCAAGACTAAGCTGTTCCGTCAAAATGTTGTAGATAAACTTGGTAATGGCGGCACAAATCTGTTTTCAGATTAACTAAACCCAGTTTAACTGAGAACTCAACAACCCAGCCTTAATGTTTGTTAAGTTAAGTTTAACTTGGTTTAATAAGATTTATTAAACAAGAAAATTAGTGAAAATTGCAAGTTTAGCTAAACTTGGTTAAATAGAGCTTGACTTAGTTTAATTGCTTTAATATAATTATAATAGATTGATTTGACTAGAAGTAAAAGTTTGAATTTTAATTTTATTAAGTTCTGAATTTACAGATCCAAATACGTTGAAATTGGTTTACATATCTCTGGTTAGATCAAAACTTGAGTATGCTTCTCCTGTTTGGTCACCACGTTGCGATATTCATATCTCTCGTGTTGAGAGAGTTCAGCGTAAGTTTTTAAAATTTGTTGTCTCTTTAGTAACAATGGTTAATCCTCTACCAACCTATGAATTAAAATGTTCGTGGTTAGGCATACAAACGTTAGAATTTCGAAGAAAGGTCCTGTCTGCTGTACTTGTTTTCGATATAATTAATGGTGGTATTGACTGCCCAGATCTACTGTCATTGATTCCTTTTTATGTTCAACCTAGAAGCCTTAGGTATGTTGAAATATTTAATGTTCCTTGTCACCGTACTAATTATGCTCTAAATAGCACTTTGACTCGTGCATTTACTTGTCTTAATACCATAAATATAAATCAGCAAAGAAAATCTAACCAACAAATTGAATTTTGCACATCAAAGTTTTGCTTTAAAAACTTTTTGTTCAAAGTATTAAAATAATTTTGTAAATATTTTATCTAAAAATGTACTTTTTTAACTATTAGTAATCATAGTCTGTAAGGAATGTATTTTTCCATTGACTGAATAAATGAAATGAAGTTAAACTTGTATTTATAATATTTAATGGCGGTTTTTTAAACTAATATTTTATGCGAAAATAAATGGTTTTGGATTTCGACTCTAAACATAAGTTAAGAAAGATTAGCTAAACTTGGTTTTACCGAGCTTAGCTTAGTTAATGTGCTTTAATTTATTCATAATATATAAAATTTATATCGACTTAACTAGAATTTTTAGTTTTAATATTTATCCGGTTAAGTTAAACCAGGTTTAATCGAATTGGGGTTTTAATTAATATCTTTAACCTTGGCTCTCATAGTATCTACCGAGGAAGATATTTTGATTTTTAGTTGTCAATAGCTTGCACAGTTTTCATGAACTTTCAAATGAATTTCAGCTCAGTTATCAAACTTTGACGACTTTTAAGGAAATAAACAACAACAAAATTTTAAAGCAAGAATACTGAAATTTTTTTATGTCATTGTGTGAACTCATACACTAAATATTCTTATAATATTAAACTTTTGATAAATAAAAAAAATGTACATACATAAAATAGAATGGATAAAGTCATTATCTACACAGGTAGATATCATGAGTTCTCATACAAAAATGTCTTCATGAGAGCGAAGGTTAAATAAAATAAATGGTTTAGTTTAATAAATTAAGCTGAACTCGGTTTTAGTAATTTGTAAATTTGTCTAAAAATTACATAAACTTTTGGTTAAGTTAAACCAGGTTCAATAAAGTCAATGTTTTAGTTATTATTTTTGAAGAACTAAATTATTTTTAATTTATTTTTAAACTTAAGTTACACCAGTTTAGCTAAAGTCGGCTTAAGCAAGATTAACTGAGTTGATGTGCTTTAATTTAACTTTCTTTTTATTTATTTTAATAAAGATTTATATGTTTGTAAAGAAATATTGCAACTATTAAAAAAAAGTTTATTGTTTTTAAATGTTTTCAAAAAATTTGAAAATAATTAATTTTTGCATTTCTTTTTGTTTTATTTCTCTAAGACATCTTCTATAAGCAATTTAAATTATTTTTAAGAAATTCTTTCATTTTTCTTTTTTCTTAACATTATCCTTTTGTTTCTTAAGTTTAATTGAAATGCGACTGAAAGAAAAGTTTTTTTGTTATTATTTTTTGCTACTCTTTCTGTTCATTTTGAATTGATATGAGACAAAAGATTTAAGAAGATGTAGAGAAAATTTATACAATTTCTTTGTATAAAATTCCAAATTGAAATTCAAAATTAAGCTGGCTAAAAATTTAGTCACTATAAAAATACGGCCACTATTAAGTTGAAATATTAGATGCCATTTAACTTTACTAACAAAATGAGTAGAGCAGTGGTCGCTATTGTACATAATCCTCCTACTACCCTTCCAACAGCCCTAAATGCTTCTGCACTCCACAAACATTCTTGGAACGCAACTAAAGCAGAAAAATTGAGAAAAAATACGTTAAAACTTTACCCAGCATAATCTCAGGAAAAGAAATTTTGTAGCTTACGTTCAGGAAGTAAACCATGGTTAACGATAACGTTACTACTAAAAACCCAAACGAGTAAAAGACAAAAAAAAAAAACATTTTGCTTTTAAACTTTGAACTATGTTGTGTTTGAGGTGCACACTCCAACAAAAAAAAAAAATTTGATACCAAAAACCAACAACCTCATAGATAAAACAGGTCAGGATTTTGGTATATAAAAAACATTTTCCAGTTCTTTTTTATTTAATTTTTTTAAGGAAACTGACTGACTGAAGGAATTGAATAAATAAAAATGACTGAATGGCTCGTTTGCACGGAATAGTTTCTTTTATAGAAATCACCAGCAAAACCGTTTAAACAACACCTGTGAACGCTGCCATGAAGGGAGAGGTTATTAATCTAAATATGGTGGAAATGTGTAAAGAAAAAAGTTGCTTTTCAATTTGCTGTTTTACTTTGGCTAGAAAGAAATAATTTTCGTAATGGCGTTAAATTACTCTTAGGAGTCTTCTTTTTTTTCTGAGATCTTTAGAAATGGGCGTAAGAAAGTTGAAAGAAAATAATGAATTTAAGTGAGATGACTTTTAGTTTTAGCCAAAAAATGTAGTTAAACTAGGCTTAACTTAACTAAGATTAACTTAAACTAAGTTTAATTTAACCAATCTATATAATATTCTTACTAACATTTTAACAATTTGATAAAAAAAAAAATAATAATACGAAATCAAGACCGTCTTTAATAACACAAAACATATTGGCTAATTTAATAGTTTTTCGACCTGGGCAAGTTTAAGTAAATCAAGTTTACTTAAGCTAAGTTTATTCAAACAAAAATGAAAATTACTGTTAATTGGAATTATTTAGAAAATAAATTATGGATCAATTTCCTGCATTTTAATCCTGCGCAAGTATATAACTATGTTTTTTTTGAACAAAGTTTACTTAAACTAAGATTAAAATTTTCTTTAAAATTGATATTTTTGCTGCATTTTCCCCTTTGTAAATTCAACTATTTTTTCTTCAACTAAGTTTACTTAACGAAAGAGACAATTTTCTTTAAAAATGCGCAAGTTTAACTAAACTTGGTTCTCTTAAACTAAGTTTGCTTAAACTAATTTTTTTTTAATACAGATAAATAAAACCTGGCTTAGTGTAATTATTAAATTATTAACTTTTAACGTTATAGTTTTTTAAGGCAAAATAATCGAGTTTATTTAAACCTGGTTTAGCTTAGTATTTTCTTTTTGTTTAGATCTCTATTCTACATTGTACAATAATAAACAAAAATTGTACAATAATAAAATTAAAATAATCCAGTTTTATTAAATTTTCTTAAATTTTCAAATTACTTCGACAAAGTCAAATAGTCGGGTTTAGTTAAACCGGGTTAAGCGGAGTTAAATGATAATTATAAGTTTTTGGTTTTTCAAAAGAAATAAGCTGGACATACTAGGTTAAGTAAATCCAAACTATTTGCTTGAGTTTAGATAAACCAGCTCTGGTTTAGTAAAACATGACACGTTTTTAATTTTTCAATCATTTTATTTAAAAAAAAAATAAAAAAATAGAAATGAAAAGATTTTGTTTGTTGTGCTTAATTCCCTTTTTTTTAATAATTGATAAAAAAAAAATACTGAAATTTATTGTTGGAGGATAAGCTGTTCCAATGCGAATTTCACTCGTTGCTTAGGCCAGATCATCAGGAAACGTTCTCCTAAATAATTTTAGAAAAGCTAAAGCTATCAGCAAACAAGACAACAGAGGGAATGAGAATAACCTTCACTCAAAACGTCTTTTTGCAACGATATCAAAGCTTAAACAAAATACCAACAATAAAACAGTGACTTTATCTTTTCTTACATTCCCCACTACAATTAGTAATGGAATTAAGCACAACAAACAGAATCTTTTTATAAATAATTGTATTCCCAAAAACAACTTTGATAATAAAAATAGAAATTTTAAAATTACAAAAACTAAAATTAAAGTTCTAAACTCGGAATAATGAAGTTTAGTTAAACCTAGTTATTTTTAGTTAAACAAATAATTTAATTACCATTTTGACTATTTGTCGAAAGAAAAGTTAAATCATATAAAAACTGTGTACCATAATCAAAACTCAATTAAGGTTAGATAAACTTGGCTTATCTTTGTTAAGCTAAACAAATGTACATATTCTTATACTTTTAGGATACATATAAGAGAAAAAAGTTAAATTTAAAATAACCAAGGTTACCTTGAACCTGGTTAAGTAAAATTTTAAATTAATTTTTCGTTTTTTAGTTTAACTTCTAAAATGTAAAAAGGAAATAATTTATGTATGTTAAACGTGAAGTATTTAAATTAAGTTAAACCTTAGTTTATTTTTTATATGACATTATGATAAATTTTGTTAATCTAAGTTTAGTTTAACTTTGTAAACTTTTCTTTAGGTAATTATTGTTAATTCTAGTGTAGCAAATTCAAATACTTAAATTTTTGAGCCAAATTTTAGAAAATTTAGATTAAATGAACTTTTTTAATCTTGATTCAGGAAGTTTTAAAAGCAGCAGAGGGTTTTACACATGCATGAAAAAAATTAGGAATGAATTATTAACTTAACTTTTAATAGTCCAGTTTAGTTACTGCCTGTTTTTAGAACACAAGCGCAAAATTCGTTCGCTTAAGTTACTTTTGAAACAAAATTTCAAAACTTGTTTTGTTTTTTGTTTATTTTTGTTTAGCAATTGGTTTTTATACCCACTCCACAATAGTGGAGAGGGTACTATACATTTTTGCTGATGTGTGTAACACCTTAAAATATTGGTCAAAGGCCCACCCTCATACCGATTGACTCAGAATCACTTTCTGAGGCGAACCAACGATGTCCGTCCTGCTGGCTGGCAGACTGGCTTGCTGTCCATGTACCCTTTGCAAAAAGTACTGGCAAGTTGGTACATATGTTATAATTGGCACAAAGACCAAGCCTATTGAAGCGGTCCATAATTTTATATATCCCCCATACAAGCTGTTTTCTGGCATAGGGTCTTTGTGCCCACTATCAAACCAATTTTAATGAAATTTAGAACATTGATAGATCCCTAATCATAAAGCCAAACCAGGTATGAATTTTTCAAAACTGGACCCAAATAGTTACATTTGCAAACATTTTTTCTTATATACTGTGGTGTAGGGCACCACATGGTCGGGCTTGATCGACTATACTTTCTTACTTGTTTTAATTAAAATTAAAAATCTAAACTTTTGTTACAGAACTAATCAGTATTTAAGACTTTTCAAAATTTATTTAATAAGAATAGCAAAATTTTTTAATTAAATTAAAAAAAAGATTATTCTAGTCAAAATTACAACCAGTACCCATGTTCTGTAACTTTGGTGAGAACTTCTCGCATCGAAAAGATGTGAAACAAAATACATATTCCATTGTTTTTCGAAAAGTGAGAAAAGAGTGTGTCTGTAACTCATGTCGAAAACTATCAAAAGAGATTACGTCGTTACGTTATAAATGTCATAATATACCACTCGAAGCCGATGTGAACTAGCAGACGTTGAGAACGCCAGTAACACATATTGTTGACGACGGCCAAAATTATTAAAATTGAAAAATTTTCAATGGCGGCGGGGAAAATACAACCGTCGGCTATAGCAAATAATGTAGAGTGCGACTTTAATTTTTTTTTTTTTTTCTTTAAAAAATAGCTTTGAAAATAATCGTATATTTTTCCAAAATGTGAAAAGCACAATAATGAAACAATAAAAAAATCACTCAAAAACAAAATACTTATCTCTTCCATGTTCATTGCATTTTGCATATTTAATATATTTTTTAGTGGTAATATTTTTTTTCACCCCGTTTTTATGCGTTAGTTTATTTGACAGTTCAAAGCGGGAACTTTTATACAAAAATTTTACAGACACACTTTTTCTATACGTGGCAGCTATTACTCGCTAAAAATGTAACAGAAGCTGTTAAGTTAGAAAAACTGATGTCTGTTTCAATTTATGGCATTTTTGTTTCATTTCTCCCATTTTAATCGAAAAGTTTCTCGAAGCGAGAGTTACAGAACATGGACACCGTTATCTATTAAACTTTATAAAAATAGGTTTAGTTTATACCGTCTAATCTAAGTTAAAGTAAAAATTTTATTTTATATCATCTTGTTAAACTCAAAACTAAACATTAAAATACATATAAATTATGTGTTAAACTCCAAATGATTGAGTTTGCCTAAACGTAAGTTAAACTAAGTTTGTAAACATTTTCCATTATATAATAAATTATGGTAGCTCTTTATTGTTTTTTTCCAGTTAACTAGAATTTAATTAATATCTAAAGTAGTTAATAACATTTTTTTGGACTTTAAACAATTTTTAATTCACTAACGTTTTGCCTTCGATGCCAATTGTCAAAATTTATTTGAATAATTGTAACATCATTTAATTTAATTATCATAGAAATACTTGAAGTAATTACAGCAAGTCTTTTTTTATTTACCCCACTATTTCTTATTATTTTGTTAAATTATCGTAATTAAATTGTAAATGACTTTTTTTTACTTCAATTCTTTTCCAACCAACCAACATTACGACTACATATTTTCCACTTATAAATGGTCCAATATACAATAAAAAAAGTGTTCAAATAAATTAAATAAAATTTAACATTAATGACTCTAAATTTAAATCTTAAGTGCACATTGAATTGGGTGTTGAATGTTTGACGTCAATGATTTTACTGCTGTTTGTTGTAGTTGGTTAATGTTTTATGTTGGACGTTCAATTGAAATCGAAGAAAATTATTATTGTTGTGTTTGCAGCGTCACAGGCATTGCTTAGAGCTCAAATATTTGTGTGAAATATTTAATAAAGTGACATTAGAGAAAAGAGATATTAATAAATTACTTACAAGAGAAAATAGTGTTAATAGTTATAAGGAAATAAGGAGAGGTGGTTTTGTAATCATTACAGGTCAGTCAGGTTTATAAGGGGTGGTAAAATATATAATTTGAAATCAGAAATTTGACTATAATTATTAATATTTAAAGTTTTAAGAATTATTTTCAGTCAGAAGTTTAAAATGATGTATTATATAATGAAATGATTCGTTAGAGAAAATTAACTGAGGCCGTTTGCTCTAAATTTGGAGAATAGCGCATATATTTGGGGGATTTCATGTCAAGTGACCCAAATTTTTAAATCGATGTCTTCCGATTTGGATGAAATTTGCACCAATGTTAGTCCTATTGGATAGTAATTTCGATACAAATTTTCAACAAGATCGGTCAAAAAGTTTCTGAGTTAGAGGGGTCAAAATTTGACATTTTGGCCAAACAGGTGTTCTTTCTCATCCATGTAACTTATTATATATTGGTGTTAGCAAAATTTGTCCCTATCAAATTAGATAGCTATTTCTTCAATCTTTCGAAAAAATTTTTTTTGTTTTTTTTAAATTTTTTTTTTTTATTTTTTTTCAAGCGGGATTAAGATTAAATTTTTTAGATTATTTATCTTTTTGTTTTTATTATAATTATTATTTTATATTAATTTAATTATTATTACAAATAAATAAAACAATTTAATTTGTCAACATCTCTATAGAAAAAAAGTGATTTTATTCCTGGGATTAACATATTGTGGGTTTTACTGTATCGAGGGTATGAAATGCTAGTTAGGTATAGTGTATACCTTCGGAAAGGGCAATTTGTCTAGTTTCTCAGCATAAGTTTTATTTTTAAGATTTTAGAAACACATACACACAAATAAGAAAAAACTCCAAATAGTGCATATGCTAAAAATTGAAAAATCCTCGTCTTGACTTAGAAATTATTTTTTTATACATACCCCAAAAAGCGACCAGAACTACCTTAAAGGAAAAGACCTAAAAAAAAACAATTTAATAGGGACAAATTTTGCTAACACCAATAGGTAATAAGTTACATGGATGAGAAAGAACACCTGTTTGGCCAAAATGTCAAATTTTGACCCCCTCTAATTCAGAAACTTTTTGACCAATCTTGTGTCTAAACTACAATCCAATAGGACTAACCTTGGTGCAAATTTCATCCAAATCGGAAGACACCGATGTCAAAAGCTGAGTCACTTGAAATGAAATCCCCCATATATAATTGATTCTTTCTTTGCTAATCTTCATTATAATTTTGGTTTTTGTAACTTATTTTTGTTTCGTAAACATAATTTTTCTCTATTTTTGCTTTAAACTTAAGTTAAGTTAAGCGAGTTTAGCTAAACTTGGTTTAAACAAGATTAGGTAAAAATTACGTTAGTAAATAACTTTTAATAGTTATAGAAGTTGATTCCATTATAAATAGTTTGAATAAAATCCAAATTAAAAAAAAAAAAACAAAAAACTTGCCATCCAAATTCAAATTTCATATTATTGTTTTTCCTCAAGTTTATCAAGTTAACGTAAACTTGATGTAACTAAGATTAACCAAATTATTGATAGCTAAATCACTCTTAATTGTGAAAAAAGTTGAATCCAACAAAAATTAGTTAAAAAAGAAAAAATATTTCTTCAGTAGTATTGCAAACTGCGTTTTAAAAATCATTTAGTTATTTTTTATTACTTATTTGTATTGGCTGAATACAAATTGTATGCGTTCTTATTTTAAACTTAAGTTAACCGAGCTTAACAAAGCTTAGTTTATGTAAGATTAGCTAAGTATTTGGATACTAACTAACTTTAAACGGTTAGAAAAATAGATTCCAATACAAATTTTCTACTGTAAACAATATTTGTATTCGATTTTTTTAATTGATAATTTTTGTTCAATAATAAACATATTTTATACGAAAAAAATAAAAAAAAGTTTAAATTTAAAAAAAAAATTTTTCGAAAGATTGAAGAAATAGCTATCTAATTTGATAGGGACAAATTTTGCTAACACCAATATATATTAAGTTACATGGATGAGAAAGAACACTTGATTGGCCAAAATGTCAAATTTTTACCCCCTCTAACGCAGAAACTTTTTGACCGATCTTGTTGAAATTTTTTGTCTAAACTACAATTTCATTTCATTCAAATCGGAAGACATCAATTTCAAAAGTTGGGTCACTTGACATGAAATCCCCCATATATAAATGATTCTTTCTTTGCTAATCTTCATTATAATTTTGGTTTTTGTAACTTATTTTTGTTTCGTAAACATAACTTTTCTCTATTTTTACTTTAAACTTTAGTTAAGCGAGTTTAGCTAAACTTAAGTTGTCAGCTGACAGAGCCTGTTGAAAGGAGCAGTGTTTCCCTTTCAGTTAAGAGGCGGAAATTTTAAAAACTTACAAACTTATTTACCAGTATATCGAATTTATAATAAAAGAAATTTTTTACTTAAGCTATGTTCACACCTATTAAATGCTTGACGTCCTACACGTAACCACTAGTTTTATTAAAAAAAATCGTTTGCTTTTGCAAAACGTTTTCTAGATCAAACATCATTAAATATTTTCTGAATTACAATATTCAATTATCTTCTAAGAAATAAAGTTGACATAATCAATAAAAAAATTTTTAAATTAAGCTAAAATTAGATAAATTTTCTGGTCGCGCCTTTTTTTTTTTTTTTTTTTTTTTTTTTGTCAAATATTTGCTTGGGTTTTTTAAAGTTTCAGAACTTTATATACAACCAAATAATTTAATTGTTTTAGTGATACTTTAGCTGAAAAATAAAAAAACTTAATTTTGCTGCTTTAACGTCTTAAACTTAAGTTGACCAAGTTTAACTTAACAACGATTAAGCCGGATTAACAAAAATTGTATTACTTTAAATGTATAAAAAAAAATAAATAAAACTTTATTTCTAAAAAAAATTTTAAAATCTGAATAGAAAAATTCAACTAAACAAAACAAATGGCAAGATGTTTAACCCCGAACCACAAAATACTAAAAAATGGTTCAAAGAACAAAATTAGTTTTTTTTTTAAATATATATCTGTGAACTTTTGACAAAACAACTTCTCTCGAAATAAGACATTTTTGCAAGATTTTTAGATTAAATATAAATTTTTACTACGCCATTTGGTTAAAAATCTACAGTTCTTGGCAAATCAACTTCTTTCATTTTATTTGGGAAAAAATATTTGATAAAATATCTTATCTGAAAGAGTTTAAAAATTTTCTAAAATGCAAGAAATAAAATTATTATATCCTTTTGACAAAACATCTAAATTGTATTTAATATTTTTTTGGATTTATACATTTTGTTTTAACAAAACAACTTTTTCTCTTCAAAGAAGTTGTTTTATCAAAACCGAAATTTAGAAAATATGTAACTTGCCTGAGACAAGATACATTTTGAAATGGTTTATAGAGAAAATTAATTTTGACTAAACGACTTGTGTAATCTAAGTTAATTTTTTTGTTGAAAACAATTTCGACAAAACATCCTATCTTTTTATTCTTAATTTTTAGAATAGAATTGTTGATATCTTCACTTCAATTTAGCATTTAAATTTAATACAACACTTTCACCTTTTCGTCAAATATTTCTAAATCAAAGTTGTTCGATATTTTAACAGTTTTTTTGTTCTCCTGTAAAATTGTAGTTTTTGAAAGAGATTGTTTTGTCAAAAGTCCACAGATACATATGTACATGTATTTGTTTTTGCTGTCAATAAATAAGTAAATAATTCATTTTACTACTTTGAATTTAAATACTGGAAATTATAACAAAAAAAAAAAAAAAATTCTTTAGCATATCTAAACGAATGTACTTAAAAAATTCTTAAGTCCTTTTTTCATTTGTTTAACCCTTGAAGAGATTAAGTTCAAATAACCATTTAATTATATATGCATTCTAAAAACAACCATCTACGCAAGATTTTCTTTCATTGAATACAGTAAATTAAAATGAAGTAAAGTGAACGGATATTTTCCCCCATTTTCAAAATGAAAATCATTAATTTATTACTTTCTTTTTAAGGCTTTTCTATCAAAAAAGATTTGAATAAAACGTAGAGATTCAAGTAGAAATAAGTACATTAGACATACATTATAATAAGTCTTAGGTATAATCAGCGTTGCCAAATGTTCAGATTTAACTGCATTTTGCAGTTTTTCTAAGTGTTGAGCAGTTTTGAAGTATTTTGTTTATAAAATAAGGTTTCTTTTTAAATTGTGCAGATGTTGGAGGTTTTATATAAAATTGCCATAATCATACCTAATTTATTAAACACTAGCTGACCCGGTCCGCGTTGCTGGCCCTAAGCAAACATTAGTGTTGTATTACCAGACGATTTAAATTGAGCTTTAAACGAAATTTACGGCCTTTAAATAAAAATCCATGAAATACCTATCATAAAGTTTTTTTTACAGAATAACTTACATATGGTGTAGATATGGGTTCAAAGAAAAAAGAAACACATGTATTTAAAGCAAATTGGAAATTATATTTATTGATTACTTATGTTTGATTTACATTTGATTTGAAAATACATATGGTTGTATATATGCTGTGAATCTTACGAAAAAAGTGAGCGTAAAAGTGGGCGGGGCAACATTTTCTTTCCGCAAAACCTAAGTTAGACCATGGCGATCATTTTTAAGAAAAAATCGTCCAAATCGGTCAAGCCGTTCTCCAGTTATGCGCTTAAGAGAAAAAGTGGGCGTAAAAGTAGGCGTGGAAAATTTTTCTTTCGATGAAAACTTAAAGTTGATTAATACGAACATTTGAAAGAAAAATTAGTCAACTCGATGGAGCCGTTTTCTGATTTTAGGTAAATCGAAAAATGTGGGCGTAAAAGTGGGCGGGGCAAAATGTTCTTTCAGCTCAACATTTTCTTTCCGCAAAACCTAAGTTGGACCAAGGCGATCATTTTAAAGAAAAAATCGTTCAAATCGGTCAAGCCGTTCTCAAGTTATGGATTTTGCCACGCCCCTCCGCCCCAGACCGAAAATCAGAAATCAGACTTCACAGTGTCACCCGCCTGAATATTCTGAAGATTCCCTGAAAATTTCATCAAAATTGTCCCAGCCGTTTTGGAGTCCATACGTTACATACATACTTACATTCATGCATACATACATACAAACATATACTCTTTTAGCAGTGACAAACTTAAAGAGCCAAACAAATTACACAAACGGCTTGGCAAACACACACTTTCCTTTTAGAAACATTATTAATAGTTTTTCATTAAATTACAAAAAAAGCTTTTATCCTCGCCTATTTCATATGTTTTTTATTTATCCTCTTCTTTACTCTGCAGAACTTTTACTAATATCATTAAATTTAGCACTAAACAGGGCAAACATGTTCTGTAACTCTCGCTTCGAGAAACTTTTCGATTTAAATGCGAGAAATGAAGCAAAAATGCCATAATTTGAAACAAACAACTGTTTTTCTCACTTAACTGCATCTGTAACATTTTTAGCGAGTAATAGATGTCACGTATAGAAAAAGTGTGTCTGTTAAATTTTTGTGAGAAAGTTCCCGCTTTGAACTGTCAAATAAACTCACGCATAAAACCGGTGTGCGAAAAAATATTACCCCTAAAAAATATATTAAATATGCAAAATGCAATGAACATGGAAGAGATAAGTATTTTGTTTTTGAGTGATTTTTTTATTGTTTCATTATTTTGCTTTTCACATTTTGGAAAAATATACGATTATTTTCAAAGCTATTTTTTAAACAACAAAAATTAAAGTCACACTCTACATTATTTGCTATAACCGACGGTTGTATTTTCGCCGCCGTCATTGAAAATTTTTCAATTTCACATTCGATTCGAATGGAATATAATGACATTTATAACGTAACGATGTAATCTCTTTTGATAGTTTTCGATATGAGTTAGAGACACACTTTTTCTCACTTTTTGAGAAACGATGGAATACTTTGTTTCACATCTTTTCGATGCGAGAAGCTCCCACCAAAGTTACAGAACATGGGTACTGTTTAAAAAATATTTACAATGTTTGTCCGAAAATAAACCTTTACGATTTTTCGAAAAACATGCTTTAATCGTTTGTCAAATACCCCAAATAACAACGCAAAAGACAAATAAACAGTTTTGACATGATTGCCAAGCTATTTGCTTAGTTTATTTGGCTTTTGTTTTCAAAAATATAAAACTGACACTGTTTATTTTATGTGATTTTTCTCGCTGATCTCGTATTTTGGTGTTTCTTTTTTCAAAATAGATTTGAACTTAGACTGAGAAATTTCTATTGCAGCAATTTTTGATGTATGTACACTTAACAAATGAGGGTACATCCACCCTCATGAGGGTAATTCCACCCTCTCCACTGATCAACTTAGTAACGTTTGTCGTTTAAAATATTGTATTGCATTTTTTCCTCTATTATTCGCATGCTAAAAAATTGTAAGTAATTATATCGTTACCTAAAACGCAAAAGGCATCTATCATTTTGTAAATAAATTTTACAGGAGAAGCAGCAAAAAGTATTTTAAATGATAATTTCCTTAAACTGCTTACAATTTTTTAAAATTATTTTTCTTAAAAACCCTACCTTGCACTTGTTTTGACAATTGACAATGTTGCATATTAAGCATAATGTAAGTTAGGCCTTTTAGCGTTATCGTTCGTATACTCTTTTGTAGATATGACCGTTGGTTTTTTGTTAATAAAATCGTGGTGTTGGTACATAAGAATCAATGAAAATGTAGATTTTTAATTTTTGGTCAGTAAGTGCCTTTTGCGTATTAGGTAGCAATATATTATGTGCATTTTTTTAAATTAAAAATCATGTTTTTTTTCTCAATATGCAGTTTTTTTTTTTGCAAAAAAAAATTATGGCAACGCTGAGTAGAACAGATATTTAACTATTACAGCAAATAAAAATTTCAAAGTAATATAATATTTATAAAAGAGGTTTATCTCAGTTTTCCTGCACCGTTAGAAATAACTTTTGTTTTTGGTTAATCAAATCCTTAATTTATTAGAGAAAATGGCAAATGGTCAGAAAAAATAAAGAGAATATTATGGACCTGCTCTGTTAAATATTCTTCTGGTTTTATGGAATTTTATCATGACCTTTTTAGAGAGCAAGACAAATTGTCAAAGAAAATCAAAAGAAAATTATGAACTCAATGAATGAGTCTTTCTTTTGCTTCATATTCGTAAAACTGCTCTGGGCGGGCAAGCAACTCGCGCGTTATTGTCATTATCTTTTAAAGCCAATCTTCCTTTCGTGCATTTCATTTCACATTAGCTAATGTCTTGGCGTCGTAAAACAGTATTCTGCCTTTTTAACCTCCTTTGTTTAAAGTATTTGCCTGGTGGAGAACCATATATATCTCAATGTGACTTGGTGGAGTACCACAGAAAATTAGGATAAATTACTGGTGGGGTACTCTTTTAAAATGTAGATTGATTAGTGGTGGCGACCATAATACTCTGAAGGTGATACTAAATACTAGCTCCAAATTTGTTCAATACCTTGGCAATATAACTATAATCTAAACCTTATAACCTTAATCTAAAGTGATGGTATATTATTATTTTTTATTTTTCTTTTTGTTAGTTTTAATTATGAATTATAACTATAGATTAATGAATATTTTATACATGTAGCTTAAGCATTAATTACTTGTAATATTGATTTTTGGCCTTAATGGCTTAATATTACGTAAATAAATGAATAAATAAAAAAAAAAAAAAAAAAAAAAAAATATGTAGTTAGTCATAAAATTTTTTTAAGTATTTAAATCAAAAAATATTTATAATTATAAAAGCATTCTTAATTAAAAAATTTTCACGTTTTTATCTATTTACAGAATTTTATCATTAAAAAGTCCAATTGTTTTATAAAATATTTTTGAGGTAAGTCTTTAGAATTAAATAAAACGTCAAGATAAAACTTGTTTGAAATGTTATCATCATCATTCCAAACGTGTAATTTAAAAAATTGACGTAATATTATTTAAAATAATTGTTCGAAAATTAAGTTTGTTAAGGAGTTTTTTTTAAGTGAGAAAAAAATAAATACAGAAAAAGTATTTTATCAATTAAACAAATGGGTTTAAAAGTATTTAAATTTAATCAACATGATAATTGAATCCATTATGTTTTTAGTTGAAGGAAAATTAAAAATATAATTTTGATTTAATTAATATTTAAAATGTTTTGAAAAACATTTTTAATTAAAATATTAATTAATTATCAAAAAAAAAAAAAAAAAATAATTGACTTTTACGTTTAAAATAAAATAATTTAAACATCTAGAATTGTTGTTGCGAATTGGCAATATTTAATTAAATAAATTAACACATTGTTTTAAATGGTAAAGTTTTTTGATCTTTTTTTAATTAAAATTAAAAATATCATTTATTATAAAAAAAAATTCACAATTTTCCAATTTTTAGTAAATTATTTACAGAAAAATTTGGAAAATTGTACAGCATTTGGGTGCCCAGGGCAATCATTAACCCGCGAAAAGTTATTTGTGCCGAGTATTATATACATATATCTACATCCTAATAAGATACATCCTAATTTAATAAATACCAACATTTTCAAGAAGTTATTGTATTAGAAGCTATTTTCGGGAGTAATGTTTGTGTCTGAGCTATAGTCCAATACGGTTCGATTCCAATTAAATTTGGTGAGATGATTAAAAGTCTAAATATGAACATAATCAGAAAGTTTGTGGCCAGAACTATATCTCAAAAAAAGTTTGTATCGGAGCTACACAGAAAAAATTAAAAATTGTCTCTCATCTCTTTCTCGCTCTCGATCCATATCGCATTTTTTTCTGAAATGAAAATCAAAAATATTTATAAATGTTGCATTTAAGACTTTTGTTTTGTTTGGTAAGATTAACTAACGGATTTCTTGGTTGTTTATGTACAGGCTAAATTTCCTTATGTGAAAATATATATTGTAAACTTTTGCATTAAATTTAATTTTTTTTGGACTTTTTTAAAAAATTTGCTTTTTGTATTAAAAGTGAACTTTTGTGTAAAAAGTGACTTTTTGTGTAAAAAGTGAATTTTTGTGCAAAAGTGACTTTTTGTGTAAAAAGTAACTTTTTGTGTAAAAAGTAACTTTTTGTGTAAGAAGTAACTTTTTGTGTAAAAAGTGATTTCTTGTGTAAAAAGTGACTTTTTGTGTAAAAAGTGACTTTTTTTTTTGGTAAAAAGTGACTTTTTTTGGTAAAAAGTGATTTTTCATATATTACCAAAATGATTAAATGATTACTAAACATTTAAAATCTCTTTTTTTTTTCAATAAATAATATTTTTAATTTTAATTACAAGAATTATAAAAAAACTTCGCCATTTCAAACATGTGTTAATTGATTAAATTAAATATAGCTCAGATTTTGACAATTCCCAACAACAATTCTATAAATTTAAACTATTTTATTTTAAGCTTTTTTCGCTTTTTTCAGTTAAGATTTGTTGTAATTTAATTAATATCTTAAATAAAAATTTACTTTAAAACAACTTAAATGTTAATTAAATCAAAATTAAATTTTTTCATTTAAAAATAATTCTTGATTCAATTATCACATTAACTGAATTGAAAATTTTTTTAAACAATTTTTTTAATTGATAAAAGCTATAGAAAATGTTACGGTATGTGAAAATATGGGCCGATTCTCAACATTTTTAATAGACTTCGTGCTTTAATGTATCAAATTATTATGTGTGTATTAAATTAAGCTTCGTCCTTATATCTGTATCCAATTTATATTATGCAAAAATTATCTTTAAAATCGCGACCTGTACTTTGGGTACAAAGCTTACATGGACAGCTAGCTGGACGAACGGCGACCGTTGGATCGATTGCAAAACGATCGGTAGGTTGGTCTAGAACCATTATTTTTTATGTGTTATGCACATCATCACAAATGCATAATACGTATGGTAGTGTTGATATAGGGTACGTTCGTAAATGCATCACTGCGCTGCATCAGTGATTTCAAATATTTATATATATTTCAATAAGGTAGATATGGACCAAAAAATGGTCAAATACTCAACAAAAATAATAGTCACACAATAAAAAAAAATTATAACTACTTTTTTATCTGCAATAAAAAAGTTTGCTTTTCTGATGCAGCGCAGTGATCCATTTACGAACGCACTCATAATCAAATGCTGATAGCAAATTAATAACTAACAGAAATAAATGTAAAATTCACCAAAACTGCATTATTTAATTTAAATAATACTCTCCAGTTAAAAATATGTATTTAAAAAACAAAAAGTTTTCAAAATATGCTGGTGTTTAAAAATATTTAAAAAAAAATAATTTTTTTTAAACATATAATTTAACTCACATCTTGTTAAATGTAATTTCTGAAATATTAACTTCGGCCCTTTAAAGTATTTATATTTTGGGTCCTTATGAGTAGCGAAGTTGATTTAACGACGTCCATCTAAATGTCTGACCATTGCATGAAATTCCGTGTTGCTGTTTTAATCCTTATCACCGAAAGTGACAAGGTATACATGTGTATTAGTTAGATTTTAGTCCTTTACTAATAATTAATACATCACAATATCAGACAAAATGTGGTCTTGATTGAAGAAGTGGGCGTGGCACAAATATACTTTTTCATATCCTTAGAACGGATTTTATAAAACTTTCTGTTCTTATCGCACCATGGTAAAGGGTATATAAGATTCGACATTGCCGAATTCAGCACTCTTACTTGTTTTTATTTCACAACTTATACAAAAAAAAAAAAAAAAAATTACAAAACGATTGAATTATTAACTAAGCTTTCAAAAATTGTTTCCTCTCCTTTACGTTCTTAATTGATTTATTAGATAGGAATTAAATTTATTCTTAAACATGTTTGAATTGGAAATTAATTCACAATGACACACCGGTAGAATGCAACACGAAGAGATGCTTCATTTGAAAGGAACAGGTATTGCCAGCCATAAGACAATAATAATTTAGATCTAACAACTGAAATCGATTTCAACAACCTCCCTACTAAAATGCAAATAAACCTTAGCTCTAATGCATATTCTAAGCGCAATATCAAACGATAAAATAAAAATATCTTGGCAAATTAATTTTTGTTTTTGGTCCATAATTGCTCCTAGCTTCCGTAGAAAGAATTCAAATTGCCATATTGTCTCATCTACCCTCTTCTTGAATTCAAGAAAACATTGCCTAAACTTTTGTGTCTATTACGGATGGCAACTGAACTAAAGTTGAGTTTCCAGCAGCGAAATTGGGCAACGCCGCTAATGTTAAAATATAAAATAATTTTTTTTTGTATATTTTAACATAAGAGGCGTTGGCCTGATTTCGCTGCTGGCAACTCAACTTCAGTTCAGTTGCCATTTGTAATCGACCCATTTATCTTAAACAAATATAGATAATTCTGCTCAGTAGCTCTCTTAAAAGTCCTAATTCTAAAATCTTCCAAAAATATTTTAAAAATATATTTATATAACTAAAGAGTAAAAATTAAACAATTAAAAGTGCTATATTCGGCTGTGAAGAATATTATACACCTTTCGACATAATAATGAAAAGACAATTGTTCCCAAACTCATATGTGACCTGCTCCACGAAAAGGGACCTCTGCGCCGAAAAGAAGTTATTGAGAAAAAGGCGTTTAAAAAAGCGCTTCGTTTTTCCGTGTTTTGCGCATGGTTATGCAACTCTTCCTTTAATGGTACAGGTGATTTGTAAAAAAACTAAAAGACATAGAAACTTGCGGTTTGCGGCATTTGAAAGAGCGTTTTTTTCCTATAAGAATCACTCAAATAGTAAAAAAAAATTTTTTCGGCGCAGAGGTCCCTTTTCGTGACGCAGGTCACATATGGTAAAGGCACTAACTATCGTTTCGAAATCTTTATTCCGAGAGCATATTTGTATGGGTACTAGATTAAATTATAGGTCAATTTCACGGATTTTTTTAAACCAAACAAATCTAATATATGGAGGGCTCAGAGCTTAACCGAATCAAGTCATAAAATATAATACATATAAATTTTTTCAAAACTTGTGCGAAATACTCCGCAAAATAGACTTTAAAAACCTCAATACTACAAGAAAAAAAATTACCCACTTTGCTCCAGTATTAACAGCAACATATTTATCCAAAAGCCAAATTAAGAAATGAGTTGTATGTTTGGAAGTGTTAGCTATAACCTGTTATCAAAATTTAATTGAAATTAAGAAACAGAAGAAAATAATATTTGGCCGGAATCGACCATTAGAGCAGAGCATTGGTTGGTCTATAAAAAAAATAAGTTAAGCCAATTACCCCCTTAAATGAAAGATATTGAAATGACGTTTCTAAAAATGCAGAAATCAGTATTTTGTTACGCCCTAAAATACCTTCTTTTTTTTCGCTATATTTTTGGCCGCTATCGAAACATTTGGCACATCGTTAATGATTTGCAAACAGTTTAATTGTTCTGACTTTTAGTAAAGGATATAAAGATTCGGTACAGCCTACTTTTTATTTTTTTTATTCTAATGTTGGAAACACAAAAGGGTCGTACGTTGTATGAACGTAGGACGTAACCCCGTGAATTCCTAAAAATACGCCCTAATTACCCACAATTACATCGTAGACGTATTGTGTGTTCGTTTTAAAATAATATTAGAAAATCCAAATTTATTGAAATACTAGCTGTATGGCTCCGACGCTGCTCGGGATTTTCTAAATAAAAATAAAAAACTTATTACTGAAGAATTTTGTTAATAACTTGACCTCAGCGCTATCCACCGGGTCAACATTTTATCAGCAAACTTATTTTTGTGAATTTCAGACAAATCGTACCATAAATAAAAAAAAAATTGATATCACGACACCAGCGCCACCTATCGGGATTAAACTTAAGGGAAACCTACCTTCCGACTAAGATAATTTATTGTTCAAGTTTGGTATCAATCGGTCCAGTGGGTGTTCAGTTTTAGGAGCACGTACACGGCACAAACGTTTTTATATATAGCATTTAGAGTTTGAATAAAACCTTTTTCAAATTAAACGAAACCTTTTTGAAATTAAATAAAAGCTTTTTTAAAATAAACGAAACTTTATTCAAATTAAACGAAACTTTATTCAAATACAGTTTAACATTTTGCAAATTAAATTAAACCATTTTTAAAATCTGGTAGAAATTCAGTTTTTTTTGCAGTTTTAGGAATTGGAGGAGTTCAGTTTTTTTTTTTGCTCATGTTGTTTTGCCAACCGTAAGGAGAACATGACTCTAATTGCTACGACAGATAATACTGGCGTTGTTAACCATAAAGTTATTTCTGTTTCCACTGTGAGTTCGGCCTCGTTTCCAAGTGTTTCTTCGGGAGCTCTCAGATATAATTGAAAGCAGTCCCAGGCTACAAAACTAATTTTTATTTATGGATAATGCCAGAATTCATAAATCCCAAGTTATATGACATAAAGTGGACAAAAGTGAACGTACATTAAAATGTTGCCACCAATAGAGAAGAAATTTTCAAAGTTAAAATTTCATGCCCAATCATTATTAAGTTATTTTAGAAAGTATCGTAACATAGTTAGTGTCGCCTAAAGCGGCGAATCAATACAAAAAACAAATTCCCTATAAAATTTTAAAAATGGTTTAATTTATTTTGTAAAATGTTTAACTGTATTTGAATAAAGTTTCATTTGTTTTAAAAAAAAGTTTCATTTATTTTGAAAATGGTTCCGATTAATTTTAAAAAGGTTTCGTTTAATTTGAAAAAGGTTTTATTTAAACTGAAAACGCTACATATAGATTTGTTTGATTTTCTTTCTTATTATTTTTTTTCAAATATTCAATTTTATAACACAAAAATTACTTCATTTTATATTTTAAAGTTTTCTTTTTCTATGACAAAACGGCTGTAATCGGCGTATGAAATAAAATTAGATCTATGTCGACGTAAGATTCGCTTTTACGTTTCCGTCAACTATTGCATGCCTTTATATTGGGCGATTCAAGTAGAGATACTTTTTTCGATAGTCTTTTTTGACAGATCACGTATGAGTATTGTCATGCTGTCATGTTATTTTTGTTTAGTATTGTTTGGCATTTCATAATGGAAAGACTTTCGCTTGAACAACGTTTACAAATCGTTCACTTTATTACGAAAATTCACGTTCTGTGAGGAATGTGTTTCGTGCACTTCTCTCAACCATCACCCATTTTGAGACCCAGCATTCATTATTGTATAATATTCGACCGAATAGACCAAGTCCAGCACGCTGTGAAGAAAATATAGCGGCCGTAGCTGAGAGTGTACACGAAGACCGTGGAGAGTCTATTCGGCGCCGTTCGCAGCAACTGGGACCGTTATCGTGCCATGATAACCGACTATTTGATGCGTAAAATTGAAGCTCGTGATCTCGGCGACATTTGGTTTCAGCAGGACGGCGCCACACATCGCATCAATCAATGGATTTATTGAGAGAACACTTTGGTGAGCACATAATTTCACGTTTTGGGCCGGTCGATTGGCCACCAAGATTGTGTGATATCACACGGTTACACTTTTTCTTGTGGGGATATGTAAAGTCTAAAGTTTATGCGGACAAACCCGCTTCGATTCAGGCCTTGGAGGAAGCATCACGCATGTCATTCGCCAGTTACCAGTCGAAATACTCGAACGAGTCATCAAAAATTGGACTCAACGGATGGACCATCTGCAACGTAGCAACGGCCAACATTTGATAGACATAATCTTCAAAAAATAAATGCCAAAGAATGTTCTTTCAAATGATAATAAACATTCCCCATTAAATTTGAATTTTCTGTGTTTTTTTCTTTAAAAAAGTAGGGAACCTCGAAATGGATCACGCTTTGTTAAACATTAGAGGTTTTTATTTGACTACGTATCTAGGTCATATACTACTACATTCATACGGTGCAGTTGTGTTCCTACGTTAAAAGTTAATTTTTTGGTTAACTATTTGCAGTTCTATTGGCAGGAGGTATCCACCAGTAATCACTCTGAGTCTTAAATGGTAATCCACCAAAGAAACAGCTTAAAAAAGTGAGGTTCAAAACGACTGCTTATGGTTGATGTTGAAAACCGAAAAACTGTAACTCTTTCTATTGGCCAATGCGAAGGAAAACGCAAAACGCACGAAAGGCAGACAAACAAGGACGGTCATATTGCGCTGTTTTCCTGCCAAGAGCAGTTTTAAAAATGTTATAAAGCTTGAAATTACTTCACTGCTGTCACGACAAGAGGGCGCTGAAATCATTATGTTTAAAATAAAAACTGAATGGATCCCCATAACAATGTTTGCAATCTTCTTAGAGCTACTTATAAATTCCCCCAGTTTTACTATCACCATTAAATAGCATTTTTATTTATTTTACTACATTACTCATAAAACTATCAGCAAAAACTACTAAAATGAAGAAGAAGAAAAACAAAACTATCCAGGATACGCATTTATTCTCATGAAACTAGAAATTATGATTATTATTTCTTTCATTTTAGATAATATTTTTTATTTTATTTTAAAGTTGTAGCTAATTTTGATAATCATATAAAGAATAAATGCGGAGTTTTTTTTTTTTTTTTTTTTTTTGTTTTAGAAATTCTAGTAGTTTCGCTTTAGACAAAAAAAACTCACATAAATTTCTGCAATATGCATTTAAAAGTTCTAGTCATATACAAACACATACAAAAATATTTTTCTAAGTGCGCTGTGCATTTTATTTATGCTTTTGCAAGATGTTACCAAACAAATATTATAGAGAAATATATTTTGAAAACCATGGTCTGTCGTTTACACTTGATTGAAATTTGTACGTGACCAGAAAAAATTTTATAGATATTTGCAATTTTTTTCTTTTGTAAATTCTCTCAAAGAAATTTTGCAAAGTTCAGCCATTATGTAGCCATGCAAAGTCTATTTTTAAGCTTTTTTCTGTTGATTTTTATTTAATTTTTTCTTATTTTTTAGAAAAAGTTTCAAGTGAATAATGGTCAAGTAAATATTAAAGTAAATAATGCGTGTGACTGTAGAGAACAAATTAGTTTGTGGTACACATATGTATACCATGTAATATGTAGTTTGTATGTTATTTACGTTAGTCTTTCGTTTAAACTTGTTTAAAACTAAAAAATAAAAAAATTATGATAGTAATTTTTAGAAAGAACCCATATTAGGGATATTTTGTAAAATAAACTTTCGATTATTCAGAAATGTATTTCTATACAATGTGGCGCCAAAGACTTACCCTTTCGGAAGATGCAATCCCTGCAGATAATATTGGACTACGTGGTCCATTGTGGCTTCAATGGACTACTTACAACATGGTCCAATGTACTGTAGTATGGACCATATTAGACAAATTAACATGCAGTGCTGCCAACAACTGCTATAGTTTACAGTATTACACATTGGTAGCCCTGATGTGTCCATTATTAATTGTTTATTTAAAAGTGAAACAGGAAAGTTTTTTAAGATTTGTAAAAAAAAAAATAAAAAAAATTAAAAATACCAAGTATATATATATAATAGACCGACTCAAGTTGTATGGAGCCGAAAAAAGTGTTTTAGTTACCCCTCTGAAAATAAAGCTTGATATGTTTTATGATGATTCCCATAATATTTTGGTTCTAGCGTTGACCATCCGTGAGCTGGACCGTTTTTAAAAAAGGTATATTTTTCAGTTTTTCGAATTTTTTTGTACTTTGCTCCAAGACGACATAAATAAAATTTGGTATCATAGAAAAGAGTTTTTGAAGCAGCATCCAATGGTATATAAAACTTGAAAACTTGCGAGCTACTAATTGAGATATTTAACTAAATACATATTTGAGTTTCAAGTTTTAATACAAATTCAACGTATGTGGAAAATTCGAAAAACTGAAAAAAAGACCTTTTTTAAAAACGGTCCAGCTCACGGATGGTCCACGCTAGAACCAAAATATTTTGGGAATCATCATAAAACATATCAACCTTTATTTTCAGAGGGGTAACAAAATCACTTTTTTTTGGTCGCTCTAATATATAATAATAGCAATAATGGATTACAGTGCACGCCATAAAAGGAGATTAGTGAAAAAGTAGTAACATAGAGTACTTTTGAAACTAACCCACTTGAGTACTCCATGGAGTAGCTTAGGGACTACTTCGGTGGGTTATATGGTCCACTCCTAGGACATCGTAATGTTAAATATACCACCTTTTTACCATATAATTGGAGTAGCTTTGGAGTACTCCTACTTCTTTATGTACTACTCTTTACACGCATGTATGGACTAGTCTCGATATCTGCAGGGATAATACTAGGTTGTATGTAACACTTTTTTATGATGGTTTTCAGTTAAACATGTTTTGGGTTGTATGGGACAATTTGCAAATATACTGTCTATTTCATTAAAGGCGAAGAAACTGTTTCTTAAATTAAAAACAAAAAACAATTCTAAGAATGCGTTCTTTCGACATCGTGAAATTCGCAGTTAGTGTTTATCCAGAGACGTCAACAAGTTCTTGGCCACCTTGTCTAACTAAATTTTGGTACGTAACTTTATTTGGAAATAGTACACGCAGGAAAAACTGCTTTTTCAAATGGTCACCTCCAACAAAACTATTTTTAGCGAAATATTTTAAACATATTATGGTTAACCCTTAAGTAGAAACCCTAGTTTGTGCGGCACAAACTGCCATCTGGGCCTGGCTGGGACCACTCGTTTTTTTATGGAGTTTTTTCAGTCCATATATAAAAGTGCAGGTCCTGGCCAGACCCTCGTTGTATAAATATGAATAAATATTTCTTGACAAAGTTTCTCACGCCCACAGATACAAAAAAATTTAATTTCTCTAAACTTTTCCACTCAAAGCACTTTAATTCAGAAACTCATAGGGTCTGTCGATGCTATCTAGGTAAAATATTAAGAGAAAGTTTAAAAATGCTTGACCAGGGGCAGGTATCCACTTAAGAGTAAGTAGAAGTATCAATTAAATGTTTAACTCACTTGATAAAACGTTTAAATAACTTGAATAAATGTTTAATCAAAACTGATTTTATTTCTGATTAATGCATTAATTGGTGATTTTTTTTTCTGTGTATTGAAAAACAACCATCTTAATATAACTGTTAAACATATTTTCGTTATTATTAGCCATAAAATGTTCGGAGGCAACCATTATATGGTTGTGGCTTCTAGATAGAGGACTAATTTAACCATAATATGGTTGCCGGCGACAAAAATGTGGTAAAAGTAACCATAATATGATTAAAATATAGTGTCAGCGATTTGTACAGTATACAGATAGAAAGTATACATTAACCTACGCTCAAGCCATGCTGGAAGCATCGAAAATCATTATGAGCGACGAGGCCCATTTCTGTCTTTGTGTATACTTAAATAAGCAGACTGGAAATAAGCAGAATAAGAACTGGAAAAATGTGGTTTCAACAGGATGAAGTAACATTGAATACTGGCACGACATACAACCGAAATTCTGAGGGCCACATATCTGGGTCGCCTAATATCTCGGTCTGGTGATTTGCACTGGCCGGCAAGATCCCGATTTAACCGTTCTAGACGTACAGAGACAATTTTAAATTGATTTTAATTAAATAATTTGATATTAATTACAAAATAAATTAAATATGCACCAGTTAACAAATTATTAGTATCAATTAAATATTTTTTTAATTTAACAACATTTTTTGCAGTAATATTTTTGATATAAGTCAACGTTTATTTCACTTGATTAAATTTTTAATTAAAACTGATTTAATTTTTGATTAATGGTTTAATTGAAAAGAAAAAAAAATTCTCGAGAATTTTTTCTGTCCCCAGACTCTTGAAGTCCTTAAAGAGAATATCCGTCAAGAACACAGGAACCTTTTGCCGGAAAGTTTGTGTGTCGATTATGTATGGCAACCGAACTTTAGTTGAGTTGTCGAAAACATAATGCAGAT
Source organism: Pollenia amentaria (assembly GCA_943735925.1). Lineage (NCBI taxonomy): Eukaryota > Metazoa > Arthropoda > Insecta > Diptera > Polleniidae > Pollenia > Pollenia amentaria. The sequence goes on along the minus strand of OX031010.1, from coordinate 18,210,555 downwards.
GGCAAATGATGCCGATATCAGTTGCCAAACAAAAAATATTTAACCAACCACAAAGTTTTGGCCGCTATGTAGATTTTTTAAGAGAAAGGATGCTAAAGCTAATAATAAATACGTTTTTTTTTAATTGTGTACATTTCATTACATATTTTTTATTATTAAAATTTACTCAATGTATAACACTAACACGAGACAACAATTTGATCTAGTCCAAATAATAGAATAGTGGAGACATTGCTGTTGACCGATAAATTTGTGTTCAGTCTTTATAGTCTCGAGTAAACAAGTCACAACATCTTTGAGCAGACGAAAATATACCCTAAGGCAAAAAAAAATTGTTTATTAGTAAATCCGGTGATTCTAATCGATTACAATTGCCCTCAAGTATCGCCCAACAGATGCCACCACGTTCACTCCTTTTTCCTGGTCATCAAAAAAAAGTAAATGCACGAATCTCATCATATTCATGTTTCTATTACTGCGTTCACTAATTTTCATTTATTTGAACAAATTTTTTTTTATTTTTTTCGGTCTCCGCGGCGCGCAGACCTGTCCAATGACAAAAATGGCATTGCTTAAAATAATTTTTATTTTAGTTGCCATATATAATCGACACATTACTAGTACTGCCATTTGTAATATAATTATTATACCAGGGAAGGAAATCATAGTGGAATTTTTTTATGCCCTTCACCAAAGGTGAAAAGTGTATATGAGGAGGTCCATAACAAAATGCAACAGTTCCACTTTTTAAAACGCAACAATTCAAAATTTGTTCTCTAAATTACTTAATAACTAACTGCCAGACAAACTAATCTATTTATGAATTGTTTTAGTCTTAACAAACTCTTTTACCACAACAAATCTTAAAAAGTGGCATCGATCTGGCTATTATTACTTTTTCCATTTATCCAAAATATCTTTATTGTGGAACTGTTGCGTTTTGTTATGTATCTCCTCATATATCAGTTTGTCTTTACGTTTTTATTTTTACAATATTGATCTTTGACCCTATAAATTATATTGAGGGTGCCCTCAGTAGCAAAGTTGATATGGGTCAGTAGCGAAATTGATATTGTTAAATCATCTGTCCATGTGTCCGATGAAATGGTGTTTCAGAAGAACCCAGATATGAAAGGTATTAGATAGTTATATATTTATTTCACATTTAGCTTGAAATTGTTTGCTATGATATATGAACAAAAAAACAAGACTGCCTTAAATTTTAGCCAAAAATCCCTTGTTCTTCTTTTTTTATGTATATCTGGAGCACTGCCAGAGCTAAAGTTCTTGGTTACCAGGCATCTTGGTTATCAGTACTGGGATGTTGTGCATGTTAGCGGGATTGGAGAAGTGGGCGTGGCACTTCCCAAACAAAGACATTATAGATTTATGTATACCTCGAGAACGGCACCGGCTCTCGCCGATTCCAAATTAGAAACAAGATTCTTGGTTATCAATAGACAACAAAGTGTTGGCGGGAGTGGAAAAGTGGGTTATCAATACATAGCCTTTTTAAAAATGGGTGGAATTAAAGAAGCGGGCGTGGCACTTTCTGTACAAAGGCACTTAATATATATTTCTGTATAGCTGGAATTCCGAATTAGTTACAACCATCATGGCCATCACTAGATTCAACAAAATAAGTATGGCGTTGGAGAAGTGGGCGTGGCACAAAAAGAATTAATTTATATCTTAAGAACAGTATTTACACAACTTTCTTTTCTTATCGCACCGTGAAGAAGGATATATAATACTTGGCAAGAATGCTATTTTCAAAAATTTTTTTTTTTTTTTTTTTTTTTTTTTTTTTTTTTTGTTTTTAGATGACTTTGTTGGGACCGTGGTATCAGTGTGTTAAAGGTTTAGGTTTATAAAATCGTAACATAGACATACAAATATTGATAAAGAAATACAAATATTGAGAAATTTTCTCTAATTGGTTTTCCATTGCTTTCAAAGATTCAATAACAGAAAAGATAATTGGTACCGTCATGGTCTAAAAAGTACATTTTATTTTGAAAGTTGGAACAAAATCAGAAAAGCCATTCTTGTCTTTTTCTATCGTTTAATATTTTATCATTAAATCATAACAAAAAGTTTAAACGCACAATTCTCTAAGAAAAGTTCATTGAACTATTTTTTTACCTTTTTATTTATAACAGACACATCAACTATGAAAAAAGTAGTGTAATATGTTATACAATTCTAGTTAAACATTTTCTTTTTTCTTAAATCTCATAAGTAAATCTTAAAAACAGTCGCAACATACAAGTACTTTTACCGGGTGGCTACTTACATTCATAGTTAATCACACTTTCTACTTTGTTTAACAACTCGCTTGGAAAAGAGCTGAATGTGAATATAAATAGAATTTTTGCTTAAGTTCTGTTTAAGGTTTTGCTATTATTTCTAAAAAGTAAATATTGCTAGATTTTTTACTGGATTCATATAGAAAGTCTGTATGTAGCCAGTAAAAACAGTGCAACATAATGAATAATGAATGAATATTACAACATGTATAGAGAAGAAGCTTAGAAAGGCATTAAATGAGACACTTTTTATTCAACTTGCCATTTCTCCCCCACTTTAAGTGTTTGAAATGTTTGAAACAGAAATGCATGTAAAAAAAATTTTGATAAAGTAAAGGAATGTTATGAATTAATGTTTAAATGAGATGGTGATGAAATTTTGTATATAGCGATACAGTGTAGCAAAAAAGTAAAATTAAACATTTAAGTTACATTTTTATTATTTTAAAGTTTTTAATATTTTATAGTTTTTTTTATATCCATTTCACTTATAAAAAGACGACACTGTATGTACTCATACTTTTAGCTTTCACTGTTTTTAGCTGATATTACAAAATTCTATATTTACTTTGTTACTTTTTGCTTTGTGTACAAAAATGTTTTATTTTATAAAGAACAAGTTTAGTTTTTCATTTCAGTTTTTTTAATTTTTGGTTAATCCTACCACTAGAGAATTTCAAGCTTAAATTAAATATATTTAAACCTTTAGACGTCCACGGAGACATTCGTGTCCCAAAGGGGAAAATTTAAATAAAATTATGTATATGTTAAACTTTTGTATTTCTTACCCCCTACACCATGCATTTGTTCGAAAATTTGTAACGCCATCGCAACTCTTTTGTATATTAATATGAGCATGACCGTCCGTAAGTCGAATTTAATTAGAAAACGCTTAATAGAAATCACTTTTACTGCAAATTAAAATGAGCCATACTTTTAAGCTTATATACTATATTAGTATCGCAGACAATTGCTGACAGCTTTTGTACAGATTGTATTGCATACACTTTACTGTATCCGAAAAAATTTATCCGGAACTATGTATTATAGATTATTATAAGTAAAGCCTTTGAGGGATTATTTAAGTCCAATGTAAAAACTTTTTTTAAATTCATATATTCCAAAATATTTTAATTTAGAGCCCATTTCCGAAAATAACATAAAGATGCACGGCATAATGTTATGTTCTATAATAATGACAGTAGACACCAGTGGTGCGCACATTTTCAGTTACTCGGAATACTTTTTTTGGCGTTCTTTAAAATTCTTTCCTTTTTGTTTTTAACATTTATTCTGAAATGAAAAATTAAGATATTTAAATGGCTGTCATTTCCATCCCAGAGGCTGCAAGGCTGCTAGGCATTTTTTTTGGGCAATTACCATTTTCAATATCGACCTATGGAAAAAACGACGTTAGAAGTGGATATACGCCTTCGGAAATTGAATTAGCTGGGACACACCATGAGAAAACCTACGAATGATATTACGAGGCAATACATTGAATATAGTCCTCAGGGATCCAAAAGACCCGGCAGACCGGCTAGTACATGGAGACGCCAAATCGAGCCGGAGCTGCGTGACCATATCTCTTTGTGAAGCGAAATGAAGCGATTGACAATCGACAGAAATTAATGAAAAGCACCTGTTGTTGACCTATGGTTCATTGGGAGCTAAGCGATTAAATAAAGGTTTATCATACATACCAAACGTATTCTATTTAAATCGAATCGGTACAGATACCATTCCTGCTCTTTTGACTTCGTGGATTACATTTTAACCCACTAACTCTGCCTTCATACACAGCTAGACTGGCTATAATAAAGCTCCCTACTTTAAAAAATTGTAGAACCATGCTGAATGTGTCGTTTATTTCGAACATTATTAATGGTGATATTTGCACTGGATTTTTAATTAATGATATTTCATTTAATATTACTCAACGATTATTCCGAAATTTTATACCATTATCCGGCAAATTTTCCAGAGCTAATTATGGAAATGCTGACCCTCTTAGAAGAATGTGTAACACTTTCAATCAATTATATAGATTTATTGATTTTTCATTGGATTCAAATTCAGTAAGTAGATTAAAATTTGCTTTTCTTAATTGATCTGAAATTTATGTAATGCAATCAAATATCAGTTTAAAGTCTATTGGTAAAATGTTTGTAATAAAAAAATCCAAATACATTTAATAAATAAATAGTGATTTCATCTCAGAAGTGTACCTTTTAAATAATGAAAGCATTTAAATTATTGCGAATTATTAAATTGATTGTAGAAACATATAGAATACCTTATGTGTCCGTCCTCCAAGTCTTAACAGCTCCACAGATCTGATGGGACCGATTGAATCTAATTGTGAGAAAAAGCCACTATAATTTCTTACTTCTTACCATAATAATGAGACTGATCCTAAAAACTACTTTAAGAATTACAATAATACTGAATTTTCCATGCCTGCCGTAAATAAAAAATACCAACAACTTGCTTCGTTCTGTCGTTGCTTCGTTGTTATTTTTTTAAAAGCAAATCTTTTTCTGCATTTCTCATGCAATCGTTAATATCCATAAATGTATGTTGCCGACCACAGGAATAAAGATAAAATTCAATTAACCGCAACACAGGGAAGGAAATCACGATACAATTGTATATTTTATTTATTTACTTATTTGTTTTTTCGGAATATTTCAAAAATTAAAATTGTTACCTTCCTTATCCAAAACAGGAATGGAAAATGGCTTTTCTAATTGCCTAACAGTTTTCAAAACACAATATACTTATATACTTTTAGTTTTTTTCTAAAGCAACATGAATTTGTTGTGCTTAAAATATTGTAGAATCTAAAGAGGTCGCAGTTTAAACATTTGCTGACGATTATGAAATAGATAAATTTCTTGCCAAACATTATCCGCAAATAAAACTCAGTATTTGTCAGGAAAACTTATAACTACTATGTTTTTAGCTCTATCACATCGACTTGTGCTCTTTGAGCCTCCGTTTAACATTCTACAAGTCTTAAGACTTTTGCTATCACAAACTCCACTGATTGTCAAAACAAATTGAAAACCTTTTGTAGTAAATTTCGCGTCTACACTTTCGCGCTTCAAATAGGTATCAATTTACACGTTTCATCTTTTGATGCTCAACTTCTTTTCAATTCCCTTTTAAAGATGCCATTCTGTTCACAGGCAGCAACCGGTTTCAACTTTTTTTGCTTCAAAACAACAACACTTTTATTCAAAGCGAACCAAAGTGAAAAAGAAAAGAAAATAATTTACATGCAGCCATTGTTGTTCATATACCTACGAATAAGAACACAAAGCGTACTGCCCGAGTACAGGCATCTCCGTACAAACCCCTTTTCTTCTTGCTTCCCTCTCCTTAAAACACAAGAGTTGAGCATCAAAAGATGAAACGTGTGAATGTAGACTAAGAAGAAAAATCTTGCTAGAATATAAATAGCTGTTCAGTAAAAAAACTAACAAAAGAGTAATTCATATCACAATTCGACAATTAGACTTTTGTTGCACAAAAAAAAATTTTCGGTTGATGATTGTATTAATAGCTGCTAGCTTTGGTACTTTGTTAAATAAAAAAGCTATATTTTATGAGAATGGCAACGCCATTCAACTGACGTTGATCATTGGTTTTTTTTAAGAACTTGCACTTGCTCATGGGTAGTGCAAGGTTCAAGAGTCAGTGCGAAATTATTTTTAAATATGTAGTTGTTGTTATGTTTCAAAAAAAAAAAACTTCGCATTTTTGCCAGACTTTAAATGGTGACGTGAATTTCTCTAATTATATTTTGGTTTTAATTGCGCTTTATTTTTTGGCGTTATTTTAACAGAGATTTAAAAATTGAATAAAAACAAAAAGCTTACCACATAAAATATAATATTTCTATGTATTTAATCATTTTTATTCTGATGCTAGCGGAAAATAATTTAACCACTGTTTTGGTTTTTTTTTTAAAGGGGGGAAAAGTCCTTATCCAAATAATTTTTACAACTTATATGAGTAATTTAGTTAAAATTCAAAAGAAAGCTCTTGCGATTGTAAATCGATTCTTATTATTTTGCATTTGTTTTTTTTTTATCAAAAAAAATTAAAAGTAGTAAAGAATTAAAAACTAAATTTCAATTTTCCTTCCGTGAGTTTCTTCTTGCGCTTCTATAAAAATACTACTCTGATTATTTTCAAACTTTCATACATTTTGAATTTATTTAAGTTTTTGACACGTTGTTTTACTCAGTATTAAAATTTATAAGGCCTTTAGTAGGAATTAAATAACCTTGAAATCTTAACACTTTTTTAAACTTTTATATAATTTTTGCTTTACACATAAAATTTGCGCACATTTATTTGGAAGTTATTTGTTATGTTGTCATTGCTTTAAAAATAACAAAAACAGCTGTGTTTTGTTCTTAAACAATATCGAAATACTTTATAAATACAATTCATCAAAAAAAAAAAAATATTAAAAAAATATTAAAACGCAAAAAAATATGTATATCCAAAAATATCATTATTAATGCGGAATTTAAATGGTTTTGTTACATTTTTTTATACCCTTCACCGCAGAAGAGAAGTGTTAACATACATATGTATATTAGCTTGTCATTTGGTTTGTAAATTTTACAATATTGATCTAAGTACCCTATTAAAGATCGTTTTACACTACCACTCAAGTCTTACGTATTTTGACGAAACTGTGCGCAAAAAACAGGTCGCAATTTTTGAGATAATTTCATGAAATTTGGTACATAGGTTCTAATTGGCACAAGGGCCAAACCTACTAGAAATAAGGTAAATGGATCCATAAGTTCACATAGCCGCTATACAAGCTTCTTTCCGGAATAAATCCTTTGTGAACATAAAAAATCTTATTCTGTTGGTATTAATACTAAATTCAGTCCAAATTTATTCGTTAGCAATTAAAATCATCTAACCAAATTTTATTGGAATCGGTCCATATTTAAACATAGCTCCCATACAAATACTACTCCCGAAAATGGCTTTTCATGCCATACCTTTCTTAAAAACGTTAATATTAACATAAAAATTGGCGACAATAACTCTTACGATAGCTACTATAGTACACTGATAGAAAGGCGTCATAACGCTGATGTAATTTGACATCAGTACAATGACAAGTGGCTTAGTTTTTGATCTCATGACACTTGACATCACTGTGATGGCAGCCTTAACGTCACTTGGCCCAATTGTCGTCAGGGTAAAAAATTTAAATTTTGTATGTCATCAATGGGATGACACATTGGCATCACAGAAATGACGAATCGGAGTCGGTTTTATAAAGCATGTCATCAGTGCGATGGCAACCTGTCATCAGTCATTGTAATTGACCTTAAGTCAAATTGAGAGAATACTATTATTTACTTACCCGTTACACATGTTTGTTTCACTTTTGTTGTATTTCAAACTTTGTTAACAGAAGAACTCTCAATTATAAGAGACCAGCAGCACGCTCAAAATGGTTTTCGTTATAGTTCTACTTAAAAAATTTGATATATTTAAATAAATAATTAAAAAATATTTGAATATGGGAATTTTTGCTTCTAATTTTACTTTTTAAACATGAAAATAATGTAAATAATATATTATGATATGATGTATTATGTCATCGTACTGACGACAGTTTGTAATCGCACTGATGACATATTTTATGTCATCGCAGTGGTGACAGTTTGTCATTGCACAGACAACAGTGGGGGGGGTGCTTTAAAACCATGTGAGATAAGGCCATGATGGCTTTGTCTCTCATTCAATAGGGAGATAAAGCCTTTTTTCATTTGAATGGGAGATAAAGCCATCATGGCCTTAGCTCGCTCACATTAGCAATATTAGAAAAAGGCTTTATCTCTCATTTCAGTTTTGAAGAACTTTTGCATTATACATTGATTAATAATAGATTTTCCCTTTTACGAAATCTGGCTTCGCATACTAAAGTTTTTCTGCGTGGCGGCCTGCGGCCGTGCTTACGGGTTTTCTCCTCCAGTAGGACGCGGCAGGTGGCTTCGCTGAATAAAGTTTTCCTGCGTGCGTCACAAGAATAAAAAAATTTATTTTCCCGGAAACACTAAAGTAAAGTATTGGAATCTGTCTTCGCATACTAAAGTTTAAAATATGGCTTTATCTCTCATTTGCGAAAAAAAATATGGCTATATCTCTCATTTCGCAAAATTTTAAATATGACCTTACCTCTCAATGATTGGGCAATAAGGCCATTATGGCTTTATCTCCCATTCAAATGAGCAATAAAGCCATAATGGCCTTATCTCACATGGTTTTAAAGCACTCCCCCACAACAGTTTGTCTGTACTGACGCCTTTTCTATCAGTGTACACAAAATATGGCATCTAATTGATATCATTGTAATCATATCGTAGATGACGAATAAAATATGACAAAATTTTAGGATGACGTTCGTCTTTGGATTGATGTCACTTTTTGCATTATTAATGCCATTTGTAATTACATTGATGTCACAATTTTGATGTAAGGGAATCATCATTATGAAGATGCATTTTGCTATGAGTGTATGTCATGACAAAATGTTATCCTGGTTGGTCCAAATTTAACGATAGGTCCCATATAAGCCCCCATCCAAAAATCTCATATAGATAAAGATACTCGTGTCTAAATATTATTCGTCACAAAGAACTTTTACTGAATCTTAATCTCATAACTTAACTTTGTTCAGGAGGGTCCCATTGCCCATGGGTCCCAAATAGGGTTCACTCTCGACAAAATGTTTTTCAATACTGTGGTATAGGGCATTATATCGTTGGGCTCGACCGACTTTGCTTTCTTACTTGGTTTTGACTGAATTCACAAAAGTTCTAAAATTTTAAAATTTTTTTTTTGTTTTTGCTATTGAAAAAATTTTTTTATTTGACTTTTTGTTAATGTTTATTTTTTATTTTTAATAACTAAGAAATTTATTCTATTTACCTTTTTTCGTTGAAATCTAATATCTATGGAAATATATTGTATATGAATATTTTGAATTTGCAAAATGCTTTGCCTCAGCTTTGTAACAAGATTATGTGGGAAAATCGTAAAATACAAAACAATTGAGCATGAATATTTCTGAAAACTTTGAAAAGTAATATGAGGCAAGACAAAATAAAATTGTAATAAAGTAAAAGTTTTATTGATCGCTAACGATAACAAAAATGTTACAGACGAAACCACAACAAATCAGTGACAGTATTTAATAAAGTAAAATTAGAAATAATTATAACAATGACGTTAATATATTGAAAATAAAGCAAAAGTTTTCAGGGAGATTATATTTCAAATTTAATGAAAAGATATACTTAGAAATGATGTTTTACACTTAAAAATTAAAATAAAATAAAAACAAAATACTATGCATTTAAAACCTAACGTAAGCGGTATTTCAAAAAAGGCTAAAAGTAGCAGTAAGAACGAAATTTTAACAAATTGTCTACATAAAAATCGTAAAGAACTTGTAAGCATAATTTTACTCTAATGACAGCTTCTTTCACAGTTTCTTAGCAGTAGTTGTAGCAGAAAAAATTCAATAGAAGCAGAGTTTTTCGCATTCTATTATTCGTATAATAGAGGGGCAGTAGCTGTAGAAAAAGTCTAAACGGCATTTGATGTAGCATTAGAAGTAGCATTAAAGTAGAATAAAATTAAGCACTGAAATAGCATATGAAGAAGCAATAAAGTAGCATATGAACAAATCAAAAACAAAAAATGAAAATATGTTGATCCCAATCCCAATATTAGAAAACGACACACTTTTTTTCATTTTGATAACCGAGTCTTAATAATTTTTTCATTTTGATAACCGAGTTGAAATAATTTTTTCAGTGCTGTAAAAATTGAAATAAATTCTTTACAACACTATAAAAAATTATGTTTAAACAATAATTTTAATTATGTAACTGAAAAAATAAATAAAAATCAAAGTTTATTTGGCAATCTTATACTTATATATATATATAAAGGGTCCGCCATCTAACGTTTTTTTTCAACTAGTGCTTATTTCGTGAATGGTAACACTTAGCTCATGTCTGATTTGACAGATAATTAGTTTTATCCATCCGCTGAACGAATATGGTTGTGTATACGCTTGAACAATGCTGGGAAATATTGCGACATTACTTTGAAAATCATGGTAATGTTACAGAATGTGTGCGAAAATTCCGTACGGATTTTGGAAGAAGAGAAGCACCGTCAGCTCCGTATGTTCGTTATCTTGTGAAAAAAGGCATCCTCATCGATAAACCAAAGCGTGAAAAGCCAAAACCAGTGCGTACACCCGAGAATGTTGCTGCTGTGGCAGAAAGTCAATTCACCGTCGTTCTCAATAATTGAATATTTCGGAGACATCATTGAGACGAATTTTGCATAAAGACCTTGGTATGACGCCATTTGAATGAAATTATTTTCCATTATTAACCGGAAGGATTGTACTTTCAAATAAAAAAAGAAATTTGAGAAAATATTCAGTAATTTTTTTTATAGCATTTTCAAAAAAAAAAAAGTTATTTGGCGGACCCTTTATATAGAGTGAGAGAGAGAGAGGCCTTTTAAATTGGACTTTTAATAAGAAAGTGTTAAAGTTTAGAGTGCCCTACTTCTAATCTTTCTAGGTCTGTCCCCATTACACCTTAATATTTATTATTCAAAACTTTAATTGAAATAGACTTCCGCTATCGATTTTAAAAATTTCATCAATCCATTTTTCATTATTAACCGGAAGGATTGTACTTTCAAATAAAAAAAGAAATTTGAGAAAATATTCAGTAATTTTTTTTTATAGCATTTTCAAAAAAAAAAAGTTATTTGGCGGACCCTTTATATAGAGTGAGAGAGAGAGAGGCCTTTTAAATTGGACTTTTAATAAGAAAGTGTTAAAGTTTAGAGTGCCCTACTTCTAATCTTTCTAGGTCTGTCCCCATTACACCTTAATATTTATTATTCAAAACTTTAATTGAAATAGACTTCCGCTATCGATTTTAAAAATTTCATCAATCCATTTTTCATTATTAACCGGAAGGATTGTACTTTCAAATAAAAAAAGAAATTTGAGAAAATATTCAGTAATTTTTTTTATAGCATTTTCAAAAAAAAAAAAGTTATTTGGCGGACCCTTTATATAGAGTGAGAGAGAGAGAGGCCTTTTAAATTGGACTTTTAATAAGAAAGTGTTAAAGTTTAGAGTGCCCTACTTCTAATCTTTCTAGGTCTGTCCCCATTACACCTTAATATTTATTATTCAAAACTTTAATTGAAATAGACTTCCGCTATCGATTTTAAAAATTTCATCAATCCATTTTTCATTATTAACCGGAAGGATTGTACTTTCAAATAAAAAAAGAAATTTGAGAAAATATTCAGTAATTTTTTTTATAGCATTTTCAAAAAAAAAAAAGTTATTTGGCGGACCCTTTATATAGAGTGAGAGAGAGAGAGGCCTTTTAAATTGGACTTTTAATAAGAAAGTGTTAAAGTTTAGAGTGCCCTACTTCTAATCTTTCTAGGTCTGTCCCCATTACACCTTAATATTTATTATTCAAAACTTTAATTGAAATAGACTTCCGCTATCGATTTTAAAAATTTCATCAATCCATTTTTCATTATTAACCGGAAGGATTGTACTTTCAAATAAAAAATGAAATTTGAGAAAATATTCAGTAATTTTTTTTATAGCATTTTCAAAAAAAAAAAGTTATTTGGCGGACCCTTTATATAGAGTGAGAGAGAGAGAGGCCTTTTAAATTGGACTTTTAATAAGAAAGTGTTAAAGTTTAGAGTGCCCTACTTCTAATCTTTCTAGGTCTGTCCCCATTACACCTTAATATTTATTATTCAAAACTTTAATTGAAATAGACTTCCGCTATCGATTTTAAAAATTTCATCAATCGTATCACTTACTTATAAACTGCAGACTAATATACCATTTGTTTTAAACATCCACATCCGCAGTATCTACATCTTTGCACAGTAATATGTAGTATCTAATACGCAAATTATTTCGCTTGTAGTGCTTATTGTATTTAAGCAGCATTTTTTATTTCTTTTTTTTTTTTTTTTGTTTCATTTTATTTCATTTAAAGTTTCAATTGCAAATATCCCTTTATTCTTAAACGTATAAATAATTTATTAAAATTTATAATAAGAACACTTGTTTAAACAATTCAGAGCAAAACAAATTGACGTTAAAAATTAGAAAAAATAGTAGACACTTGTCAAATTTTGAAGTGTATCTTTAAAGTTGTTTATTAATTTATGAGAATTAATACATATGTACGTAATTAATTTTTTTTATACCCTCCACCACTAGTGGTGAATGCAGGTATACTAAGTTCGTCATTCCGTGTGAAATTTTTTAAAATTTTACCTAAGGCCCCTTAAAGTCTATTCATAAAGAAAAATAATTCAGATTTATAAAACAGATTTTCTATGGAAGTTCTTTAATAAACCTTTAATAAAAGTGAAATATTTTTTATGAATAAGGGGTTATATATTCTATGACTAATGCTAAGTCAACTTAGCCATGACCGTCTGTCTGTCCGTCTGTTGAAAACAGGCTCACTTACGGACAACACAAAAGAAAAGAACACTATTGGCGTCAAATAGTTTCTAGTTCTATTTAGAAGTTTGTCTTTGAAAGCCAGTAAAATCGATTTAGACGAAACAAGAGGTTCAAACAACGACCCTAAAAATTGAAAAAAAAAAATCTTGTTATATGACCAGAATTTTCACTGCTAAATTTCATGAAGATCGGTTTATAATTTCTTATATGCCCTATGTAAAGCCCAATTTTGGAAAACCCTTTAGTGCGCCTCAAAACGAACCCAATTAGGCTTTTGTAGTATAATTTAGTTTGTCACAGTTTTTTATAACTAGAAATCGTACTGCAAAAGTTCGTTTCAACCATTCTCGGAAAATGTTTTAGTATACCTAAAGCTTAATGAGAAAGGGTACTGCAGTAAAATTCGATCTGTCATACTTCTATTAGCCTATAAATCAGAACCATCAAATTTTGTGACGATGTATCCGGCCGATAATTTACTACAGGCCTTATTCCAATTCTCGAAAAAAGACTTTAATAGGACTAAAACCGTAACGGATAATTATATCGTAGTGAAATTTATTATAAATTAGTTCTTTTCGATACTAGAAATCACTATACCAAACTTCGTGATGATCGGTCGATACTTTCCCATAGACCCATATAAAGCTGACTCTCGGAAAACTCTGTTTTAAGCCTAAAAGGTAATGAATAATTCTGTTGAGGTAAAATTTGGTCTGTGATAGCTCCATAACACTAGAAACTACACCATAAAAATTTGTTACGATCGGTCGATAACTTTCCATGTGCCTCATATGACGACAGTTCTGAAAAAACACCTTAATAATTTTTAAAACTAGAAAAAAAAAATCCAAAGAATTTCGTGATGATCGGTTCATAATTTTCCATAGGTCCAGTATTTAACCTCCTCCTGAAAATGATCTTAATATACCCCAAAATCGAAACGGAACATGATTCTTTATTGATATAAGGTCCCATTAAGTTTTACTAAGATTAAGATCATAAATCATTGTGTACGATATTAAAGATTCGGCACAGCCTAATATATCACTTTTACTTGTTTTTAACTAAAATTTACTAGGTACCGATAATATAAACTTATGGGTCGATAACGGATGGCAACTGAACTGAAGTTGATTTGCCAGCAGCGAAATCAGGCAACGCCGCTCATGTTAAAATATAAAATAAAAAAAATTTATATTTTAACATGAGCGGCGTTGCCTAATTTCGCTGAAGGCAATTTAACTTCAGTTCAGTTGCCATCCGTAATCGACCCATTAATTTTTAAAATGAATTTTTTGGCTATTAGAATTTTTATGAGAAACATTTTTGACAAATCTGCTATTTCAATTTAAACAAAATTTTTTCACGAATGAAAACAACACCCGGTTGGTGCCTTTTAAAAAAATAAAAGTTTTGAAGAAAAGTTTAGAAACATGTTCTTTATAGTTAAGCCGTTATTTAGTCTTTAAATTATGTACGCTTTAAAAATTTAAATTTTTTTTTTTTTTTTTTTTTTTGTATAAAACAATTTAAAAAAAATGAAGCTCATGACAAAAAAAATCTGCCTTTTTTAATTTACATAAAATTAATAAAAAAAATTATATAAAATTTAATTGTTCAGCACTTTTTACGATTCGTTTGTGTGGGCTAATGGCTCTCATATTTTATAATTTTATAGACAAAAATTATCATCATGACTTAAAATTGTGCGTCTTTATTTATATCAAGTGCGTGTTTTTACACAATTTTGCTTTTTTTTAGAAAATAATTCAAAATTTGCATGTTTTCTTTTAATTATGACAATAACTCTTTTTAATTTAGAACCCCTACCACCCTCCAATCTGACTTAAGCAAAAGCCAACTAAAAATATTTTGAAGAATTTGTTTGTGGTATTTTGTCAATTTTATTTTAAGGGTCATATGCTAGTCAAGTTTTCGTTTTTTTTTTTATTTAAGTGAAAAACTCTGGTGTTTTGGTTATCTGCAGTTTAAAATTTGTGCGTGATTTGTAATTGGCATGAAAAAAGGCCATCTATTTAGCGATGTTAACGAAAATCTTGTTGAAAGTGTGATGAGAGGGGCAGAATTTATAAAACTTTAATTTTTAGTACACATTTAACAGCTTAAATATTCTTTAATAAAAATAAAGGCTACCTGGAAATGTTTTATTTGAAGCAACTGCTACTGGAATTTTCTATAGTAAATTTAAAAGTGACTTGTAATGCTGTTTAAATCTTCATAAAAAATATTTTAAGGACACTTGAATTTTTCTAGAAAATGTAAAGGCTACTTGAATTTTCTTTACTTAACTTAGCAGCACTTGAATTGCCCAAAGAAAGTTAAGCGGCTAATTGAATTTAGCGGTTACTTGAATTTCTATGGAAAATTTAGCTGTTACTGGAATTTCTAAGGTTAATTTACGACTACTTGAAATTTCTATTGAGCCTTTAACTGCTACTTGAATTTTCTCTGTGAAAATTTAACTGCTGGTTGAATTTTCTGTTGAAACCGTAACTGCTACTTAAATTTTCTATGGCAAATTAAACTGTATAAATCTACAGATGTTGAGCGTCTCTTGACTGAAAAAAGGAGAGCTCGAAGAGAGTGGCAATTGCATAGATCCCCTCAACCTAAGAATTTATTAAAAGAGTGCACAAAAAGGCTAAGAAAGTTACTGCAGTCCCAAAAAACATCATCCTTTAAAAAATATCTTAAGGAACTCGATGCAACTTCTCAATCAGACTACTCATTATGGCGTGCAGCTAGAAATCTTAAAAGACCAGTTACCACTAAACCACCAGTAAGATACTCAAATGGAAGTTGGGCACGAAATGATATAGAAAAAGGAAATCTTTTTGTTAATCATTTGAAAACCGTATTTACCCCTCATACATCTCTTGATATTGCGGAGGAGTTACCACCTGTTGCTGTTAGAGCAGCTATTCCACTAAGATTTGAGATAAGAGAAATCAAAAAGGCTATTCATGATTTAAACCCCAAGAAAGCCCCTGGTTTTGATAAGATCAGTAACAAAATGCTTTTGGAGCTTCCCAGCATAGCAAAGAAAATTATTCTCCCGATTTTTAATGCTATTTTACGCCTTGAATACTACCTTCAAGAAGAAAGTATCCTTAGTTACCATGATACCTAAACCAGGAAAGGATCCTACAAAAGTTGAGTCATATAGTTTATTGTCTAATATATCAAAGCTGTTTGAGAAGCTGTTAGTGTCAAAGTTAACCCCAATTTTAAATGTAAATAGATGTATTCCAAACCATCAATTCGGCTTTAGAAGAGAACATAGCACAATTGAACAAACCCATGGTATAGTAAACGCCATAAGAAAAACCTTTGAAGAAAAAAAATATTGTTCCGCCCTCTTCATGGATGTTTCTCAAGCTTTTGATAAAGTCTGGCATGAAGGCTTATTACATAAATTGAAGCTAAATTTACCACTAAACACACACAAGCTGTTAGAAAGCTACTTAGTCGGTCGAAAGTTTATTATTAAAGAAGGTGCTTTTATAAGTTCTCCTCAGCCAATTGACGCTGGAGTCCCTCAGGGAAGCATTGTTATACTTAATATATACCTCAGACATGCCAACAAATAACCACACCCTAACTTCAACATTTGCTGATGATACAGCTTTTTTAAGCGTACACGCAAACTGTCAAGAAGCATCTCGTTATCTACAGGATCATATATTTGAACTAGAAAGGTGGTTAAAACAATGGAGGATAAAGGTCAATGAGCAAAAATGCGTACATATAACATTCACCTTGCGTCGGGAGTCATGTCCCCCTATTAAAATCAATAATCAATTAGTGGCCCAACATTCGCATGTAAAATATCTTGGTAGTCATCTAGATCGGCGCTTAACATGGAAATGCCATATAGAAGCAAAACTAACACAAATGAAACTAAAAGCAATTCAAATTAATTGGCTTATTGGAAGAAATTCTGTTCTTAGCCTCGATTGCAAACTTCTACTCTACAACTCTATATTAAAGCCAATCTGGTGCTACGGTATTCAGTTATGGGGCACTGCCTCGGCCTCAAATATCGAAAAAAATCAAAGGCGCCAAAATAAACTTCTTCGAATAATCACAGTCGCTCCCTGGTACGTTAAAAACTCTAATATTCACAAGGATCTCAATGTGCCATTAGTAAAAACTATTAATACGAAGTACGCAGCAAAATATTTAAAAAGGCTTGAGTCGCACCCAAATCCACTAGCTCGAAATATTTTAAATGACAGCGGCCACTCTAGATTAGAAGAGATACTGCAGGACCCATCCGACGAGAAGACCGCTAAAAATCTGCATATGTGAATAGAAACCGTGAAGAGAAAAATTTTCGTCTAGCATTGGCAGGACAAAAATAAAGTATTAGTATAAGATTTGATTAATTACTGTAAGTTCATATTTAATATATGAAGATTCAATAAATAAATAAAAAAAAAAAAAAAAAAAAAAAAATCTGTGTAAATAGCTACTACATGAATTTTCTATGGGAAGTCTAGCGGCTACTTGAAGTTAGCAGTTACTTGAATTTCTATTTTAAATTTACGACTACTTGCGGCTACTAAAATATTTTATCGAAGATTTAACTCTAACCAGAAATTTTAATAGAAAATTTGTGGATTTGTAGTTTTTATAGAAAATTTTATAGTTCTTAAAATTCTCTATTGGAAATGTTAACGCTGATTGAATTTCCCTTAGAAAAGTAACCTGCTTCCTTAATTTTCTATAAAAAATTAACGGCTACTTTAATTTTTTATAGAAAATGTAAGGGCTACTTGAATTATGTATAGAAAATTCAACGGCTTCTTGAATTTTTTATAGAAATTTTACTGGCTACTTGCATTTTATATAAGAAATTTACTGCTACTTAAATTTTCTGCACAAAACTTATTTTTTTTTTTGTTTGGACCGGCACTCAGGGGACGACCACTACGAATGCAATGAATTGTGTTGGAACTAGGAAAGAAGGTTATGGGAAGGAGGATAGAGGTAGAAGTGTTTATGATCATTCGACTTGAACTTATTCCTGTTGGAAGTGAGAGGGAAGACTTCAGCAGGAAGCTTCTGCCACATACGAACAGTCCGGCCAAAAAACGAACTTTCCCTTGTAATGCGTTGTACGATGCACCATCGATCACAAAAGGATGGGATCTTGAGGAAAAACGTGTATTACGAACAAACGTATGGGTTTCGGGAACCAGATCCCTAATTTCATCAGAACACAACCCATTGTCTTTTAACTGTTAAATGAATTTTCTATTGGAATTTTAACTGGTACCCTTTTTCTATAGAAAATAAAAAAAGTAATCAATAATTTTGAAAAGCTTTGCTATATCTCAACTTCTGCTCTATACATTTATATACCCTTCAGCTTCTTTGTCATTTCGAGTGTTTCTTTACAATTTAATATTCTTATCAATACAATTTGTTGTGCATTTGCTTTCATTGTTATTTTAGCAACCAAGTGGAGCCGAGTTTTTATTGACTATAATTTTTTTTTTTTTGTTTTGTTTTATTTGAATTTCTTATCACTACTTTAACGTAATTTGGTTTAAAAAAAGTTTTTCTTTTAATATAAATTTTTTTTGGAAAAATACTGCGTGATTTTTATGACAAGGTCAGTTATTGCACCAAGACTAATTAGTTACATTTTCTTGGGGCATTTCATTAAAGTGGTTAAAATTAAAATGGTTGTTAAAGTCTTTATTTTTTGTTTCTGTGATATATTTTAATTATATAATGACCTTGACATATTCAGATACGCATAAGTGTATACCGCATTATTTCTTAGGGTTTTTTTCAAGAAATAAAATTGCAAACTTGAACCAATTTAGAACTCGTGATAAGAACACACAATTACAAAGGCCGGACTTAACTGTAATACAAGAATATATTCTACTGTTTTAACAATATTTAATTTATAATATATTTTTAAATTTTAAATTTAAAAAAATTTTAAACAGGATAAGGGCCAAAACAAGCAAATAATGAAGTAATAATGATACTCATACGCCATAGATGACAATATGGAAAAAAATACGTTTTAAGACAGGAAATCACATATTTAATTTTTAAAATTTTGTTATCTATATATATAAAATAGGATGTGTGTATGTATGTATGTATGTATGTATGTAACGTATGGAGTCCAAAACGGCTGGGCCGATTTTGATGAAATTTTCAGGGAATCTTCAGAATATTCAGGCGGGTGACACTGTCTGATTTCTGACTTTCGGTCTGGGGGCGGAGGGTGTGGCAAAATCCATAACTTGAGAACGGCTTGACCGATTTGAACGATTTTTTCTTTAAAATGATCGCCATGGTCCAACTTAGGTTTTTACGGAAAGAAAATTTTGCCCCGCCCACTTTTAAGCTCACTTTTTTCGATTTACCTAAAATCAGAAAACGGCTCCATCGAGTTGACTAATTTTTCTTTCAAATGTTCGTATTAATCAACTTTAAGTTTTATTCGAAAGAAAAATTTACCACGCCTACTTTTACGCCCACTTTTTCTATTAAGCGCATAACTGGAGAACGGCTTGACCGATTTGGACGATTTTTTCTTTAAAATGATCGCCATGGTCTAACTTAGGTTTTGCGGAAAGAAAATGTTGCCCCGCTCACTTTTTTCGTAAGATTCACAGCATATATATACATACATACAACCATATGTATTTTCAAATCAAATGTAAATCAAACATATCTATATGAACAACATTTTAATTTATAATATTATAATGATGAAACAGAACTGGGGATGAACGATGTTTTACATGCAGTTTGACATGAAATTTTGCCAGAGAATGCGGTTCCATGGATTTTTATTTAAAGGCCGTAAATTTCGTTTAAAGATCAATTTAAATCGTCTGGTAATACAACACTAATGTTTGCTTAGGGCCAGCAACGCGGACCGGGTCAGCTAGTTTCATAAAAAAATCAATGAAATTGAAATGTTTTTATGACAACAGTAAGTTTCTTAAATATCTTTGCAAATATTTTTAATTATATTCAGTGCTTTTCTTATTATCAAAAATTTTGCTGCAAAATAAAAAAGCAATCTAAAATATTTTAGATAACTGAAAACCTAAATAAATTGATTCATATAATAAATTCAATTTCCTTTTATCTTATAAATTTTTAATTTTACGAGTAGAATAACCCCACCACAATTATTATTGATTAGATTTAATAATTTATACAGTTAACTTTAGATTTTGAAAGTGATAAGAGGCCTATTGTAACGATTCGAATGACGTGGTAGTACATACAGATATCTTTTCGCCGGCTCTTGTTTTCCTAGTTCTATTCTGTAAACAGAATTTTTTTAAATACCTTGGTTTTAAGACAAGCGTTGACGAAAAACAAATAAAACAATCGAAAACTGTTAAATTAGATTTTATTTCAGTAATTGGCTCCTTGAAGTTGTTAAAGACATTTATATGGCTACATGAATTTTTAATTAAAAACTTAAGGGCTACTTGAATTTTCTACAGAAATCAAATTGGCTCCTGGAAGTTTTTAAACAAAATGGTATGGCTACTTGAGTTTTCAATAAAAAACGTAACGTCTACTTGAATTTTCTACAGAAATGTGATTGGCTCTTTGAAATTTTTAAAGAAAATTATATGGCTACTTGAATTTTCAATAAAAAACTTAACGGCTACTTTCATTTTCTACAGAAATGTAATAGGCTCCTTGAAGTTGTTAAAGAAAATTAAATGGTACTTGAATTTTCAATAAAAAACGTTACGGCCACTTGCATTTTCTACAGAAATCAATTTGGTGCCTTGAAGTTTTTAAAGAAAATAATATGACTACTTGAATTTTCTACGAAAATTTAATGTCTACTTAAAATTTCTATAAGAAATTTAATAGCTCCTTGCGACATTTAAAAAAATATTTATTAAATTATTTTACCCAGAAAATAACTAACTAAAGTTCATCGACTAGTTAAAGTTTTTATATAAAATTTATGGGCTACTTGAATAAAAAGTATGCTTGGATACCTGAATTTTCTAATAAAATTCACGGCTACTTAAATTTTTTTATAGTAAATTATAGTAAATAAAATCGGCTACTTTAAATCTACATATAAAAAAAGAATCATTGAGACAATTGTTAAAAAAAATTACGTAGAATATTATGTGATACTTAAAATGCATCACATAATTCATAGGACAGTTTAAATTTTTTATATAATGCGTTTACGTTACATTTTTTGAATCAGAAAAACGCTTTGACTACCTAAATGTTTCATAAAAAACTCAACGACTTATTTTCTATAAAAAACATTCGAGGACTTGTTTAATAATAAATTGTTTAAAAAAAAATCGAAAAACTTGTTTCGATGATAAATTAAATGACTACTAAAGTTTTCTGTTGAAAAATTTTCATTTGATAGAAATTAAAATGTTTAATGGATACTTGAATTTTCTACGTAAACTTAAATGTACTTAAATATTCAACGTAAAACTAAATGGCTATTTGAATTTTTTTTAGCCTATTGGCATTTTTAATAGCCTATTGGCATTAAATGTCTACCTTAATTTCCTGAAAAAAAAATTTATCGGCTACCAAAGATTTCTAAAAAATTTTGTAAATAAATCTATGCGCTATTTGAATTTTTAAAAAATTTATTGTGTAATAAAATTTTCCTGAGAAAATAAAGGGGGGGGGGGCTACTTAAATTTTCTCATGAAAAATAATTGATTATTTAAATTTTTCTAAAAACAAGTTTAAAAACATTTTAACTACTAAAATTTTCTATTAAACTGGAACTTTCTATAGAAAATACAATAGTTTCCTAACTTTTCTTAAAAAACATTTTTTTTTTAAAATTGAGGCTTCACGACTTTCTAAAGAAAACACAAAGCGCTTCTTGAATTTTACATACATTTTCTTTAATTTCCTTTAGAAAAATTTTTAAGTCCCTTAACAGAAGTCCAATTTTATTATTATCAATTAAAAGTTAAAAGAAAAAGGTTTCGTTTATGTCGCACAAAGTGGATTTATTCTGTAAAAAGAACAACAAATCGTTGATATCAGACTGTCAAATCAGACAGCTGGCAACTAAGCATATTTTTTAAACTCCTCCTTTGCAAATAATGGCTTTAGACAACATAAAATTAAATTGTTTTAGCTCTATCTTAATCTTCTACATTTTCCCCAATCCCCCTCCCCCCATTATATAAAGTCGAAGTAAATTGTTTATGGTTAAGTGTATAATAAAGTTATTTTAAAGGTACTGTCACTCATGTAAATAACATAAGTTTAATTTTGCACCCTCTTGATTTTTTCCGGCTCTCTAAAACGACAAACATAAAAATTACAGCAGTCAGTAGCAGCTTATAAGCGTAAACAGGAGAATCACCAGCTCTCTATTATATCCACTTAACAACTGTAATTTATCGCTTAAAATTTAAATGAAATTTATTTCACTAAATTACACTTAAAATCAGCAAATTTATTTAAATTTAAGGCAATTTTTATACGATTTTTTTCAATACTTTTTTTTTTTTGAATATTATGGAAGCTTAAGATAGAGGTCTCTTGTTTTTTGCACTTTGTAGCAGAAATTAATCTTGTATGTAATCAGTTTCGCATGTTCAGTTTTTGTAGAAAATTTTGAATTTTATTGGGTTGAATTAATCAATTGATGTTAGAGGTCAATGTGATTTTATGTTTCTGTATAAATAAAAAAAAAATCGTATGTTTAAAATAAAACATTATTTTTCAATTTAAAAATAAATTTAAATATAAATGATACAATTTAAATTAATGTGAGAATAAAACTATGTATTTTCTGTTTTGATTTTAGGGGGCAGATATTGACTAAATTTTTTTTTTTTTTTTTTTTTTGAAAATTTATTGTTTTAAAAATGTATTAAACGGCTACTAGAAAACATCTTTTGGCGATTTGGTTTTTATTTTGAAAATTTCTTGACTACTTAAATTTCCTTTAGGACGCCACCATTATTTTCTATATAAAGTTTCGAGGCTTCTTGAATTTTCTATCGAAAATTTAAAGACTGCTGGAATCTTAAAAAAAAATTATACGGCTACTTGAATTATCTATAGAAAATTTATAGGCTTCTTGTATCTTTTATACAAAATTATTCTTTATTCTTTTATACAAAATTTTCTATAAAAAAATTGAGCAGCTACATGAATTTTCCACAAAAAATTAATCGTCAGCGTGAAATAACCACAGAAAATTTATTGTCTTCTTATATTTTCTTAAAACTCTCATCGGCTTTTTAAATATTTTACCCAACATTTATCGGCTACAGAAAATTAAAAGACTCCTGAAGTTATCTGTAGAAAATTAAAAGGCTCATACATTTTCTAAGAAATATTTACGGCAACTTAAATTTCCCTTTGAAAAAAATGTACTGGCTTTTGTATCTTAATATTCCATCGAAATCTACTTAAATATTATATCGAAAATTTATCGGCTACATAAAATTTGTAAATGCCTAATATATCACTAGAAAATTTATATGATTGGTAAATTATTTAACTGGAATTTTCTTTAGAAAACTTTCAGCTACGTTAATTGTTAATTAAATTTCGCATTAAAAATTTATCGGCTACCTTAATCACTAAAGAAAATGTATCCTATACTTTAGAATTAATAGCTAGAAAATTTATAGACTACTTTTAATTTCTGCAGACAAGTTCTTGGCTACTAAAATTTCCTAAAGGATATTTATCGGTTTCTTGAAATAAAGGGGAATTTTCTTGGAATTTTTTGTAGATAATTGTTTTGCGTTCTCAATTGTCTATCAAAAATTAATCGACTTTTTGAATTGTCTGCAGAAAATTAAAGGACTATTTGGTGCCCCTGTAGGCTAGCTGGTAGTGAGCCAGTCTCTCAGTGCCGGGGTTGCGGGTTCGATTTCCGACAGATTAGCATAGGAAAAAAAACTTAAATTTTTAATTGCAATTTTATCGACTAGTTAAATTTTCTATAGAAAAATTATCGTGTACGTGAATTTTCTATAATAAATTCTTAGCTACTTAAGTTTTCTATAGGAAATTAATCGGCTTCTTGAATTTTCTATGCAAAATTTATCGGCTACTTGAATTTTCTTTAGGAAATTTATCAGCTACTTAAATTTTCTATAGGAAATTTTGTGGTCTACTTGAATTTATTGAAAAAAATTTAGTGGCTACTTGAATTTTCTATAGAAAAAGTTTCCATTACTTGAATTTACTTTTAAAAAATAATCGGCCACTTGAATAACTATTAAAAGGTTAAATGACCTCTTTGGGCTTGAAAATTAATTAACGATTAAAATTTCCCGTTGAAAACTTATCGGCTACTTTAATTTCCCATACCGAAAATTTATCGGGCTATTGAATTTTTAATAAAAAATTGTTATGGCATTAGAATTCAATTCTTCAATTTGTTATCAAGGCTACTTTAAATTTCCATAAAAATATTAATAGTTTATTTTTTTGGTTTTTAAATAGGAAATTTTCAGGCTACTTTAGTCTTCTGTAGAAAATTTATTTGCTACCTTAGTATTATACAATTTATCAAATACTTGAATTTTGATTAGAAAATTCATCGGTTGCTTGAAACATCTAAAAAAAAATTTTTTTTTTGGTAACTTGAAAAAGCTTTAGAAAATATTTCTGCTAGCTAACATTTCTTTAAAAACTTTATCGGCTACTCGAATTTTCTATAAAAAACTAGTCTGCTACTCGAAATTTCATAAACAAACTTAAAGCTACTTGATTCTATGTAAAAAAATGTTTCGGCTACCTGAATTGTCTCTAAAGAATTTATCGATTTTTTAAATTATCTTTAAAAAATTAATGAATTTCTAGATTTTCCATATGTCCTCCGTTTAATGAGTTTTGAGCACATTCGTGCTATAAAGATATAAGTAGCTGATTTATGCACTTTGTGAGCTAAGAGGCGCTGCATCTTTTTGCGCAATTTTTCCATTATTCCAATTAACAGAATCATAAATAATTTACAAAACTAACAATTTAATTTAATCTTTCTAGATTTCTAATTGAAATTGCTTAATCATTTAATCAGGCCAATTTTTTTATTTAGTGTAACATTTTTGCATTTCATATAAATTTATGCTGCAGTTAATGCTAATAGCTTTTATAAAACTATAAACTTTTTCTTTTAAATTGAATGAAAATAGTTGTGTTAACGATTTAATGCTAATTACATTTTTTAAATGGTAAAAAGAACATAAAATATGTTGTTATAAAATTATATGATTTTTTATTTAAAATTATTAAAATAAATTGTAGTGGCTAATAAAAGAATTTAGTTTTTTTTTAATATTTATAATAAATGAAAAAGTTAGTTATAAAAAAAAATTTACATAAAGTTAGAAAGTGGGAAAATAAGCAAGTAATTTTGAAATTTGAATAATTATTCATTAATTATTATCACTTATACACGTAGAGAAAAAATATGTTTAGATATGGGCACCTCCAACAAAACTATTTTTAGACAAAATTTTAAACATATTATGTTTAAATTTAACCATATTATTGTCACCGACAAACATATAATTGTTAAATTAGTCCTCCATCAAGAAGCCACAATCATATTATGGTTGCCTCTAAACATGTTATGGTTAAATATGACAATAATTTGTTTTTAAATTCACAATAGTATTTTCCTTTTCTTCAAGAGAAACATGCTATGGTTGAAAATCAACCATGCTATTATAAATGTTAAACATATTTTAGTTATTATTGACCAAAACATGTTCGGAGGCAACCATAATATGGTTGTGCCTTCTTGATGGAGGACCAATTTAACAATAATATGTTTGTCGGTGACAATAGTATGGTTAAATTTAAACATAATATGTTTGCAATTCTCTTTAAAAATAGTTTTGTTGGAGGTGACCATATTTAAAAATATATTTTCTCTGGGTGTACGCTCTGGGTTATTAATAAATTTTACCAAAATGCAGTGAGAACTCCTGCAGGGCCATACCGCTCGTCGGCGACATTTTGTCCGCTAAAGAGAGATGTCTGTTTTAGGGGTCGTTAGATGAAATGCATGAAGAGGGAACTATGAAAATCATGGGAACTCGTCCGCATATGGGAGCTGTTTGGCTGGTATAGCTATCCGTGAGCCTTCACTCTAATTAGTTGAAATTACATAGAAACAAATCACAGTTTAACTAAAATGAAAAGTTAAAAACTTTAAGAAAATCTTTTTTCAGTAACGCTTTTATATTAATCATATTTTTTTACTACAAAATAATAAACTGCCATCCTGCCTTAAATAATTTACATTGTTCATGGCTGTTAAATCCATCTAATACATTCTCCTAAACTTTGGTGTCACTTGTAACACTTTTCATTCATTTATTTCTAATTCCAACATACGGCAATGTCAGTGCAACTGACACATTGAACTAAATGCATCTACATGAACTGAAATGGGCAAATCGAAAAAAAAATACAAGTGACTGTTAAAAACATTTCATAGACTGAGTCTAAAATAAATTTTGTACAACATTGTGTTGGACTTTTTGCTTTAGCACCGATAAAATTAAAAAACCAAAAAAAAAAAACTAACACTCAAAATTATATTCACATGGAAAATAAAACATAACATTATTAAATTGTTTAAACATGAAAAATAAAACAATTTTCTATGCTGCACACTTTCAACAAAGTAGGTCGGTCAGTCATCGTGTCTAAAGATTAATTTTGTTCACCGAGATGAACAGCAATTTAATTATAACTTTGAACTGATGAATTTTATGTTTGTTTAAATTAAAATTGAAAGTTTCTACATATAAAAACTTTTGTAATTTTAAAAGCCAGAAAAACGTCAAGGGTTGAAACAAATATAATTTGTTTAATATTAAAAACTCTGTTTTATAGCACTAGTAAGTTAAATATGGGATTTCGATATTGATTACATATTTTAATCCTTTTGGCTCTAAAACCTCTAGTTAACAAAATAAATGCAATTTTGTGTTTTCCTATAAAAATTAAATTTTTTAAGTTGAATTTTGGTAGTGATTACAGTTTTGATCCTATTGACTCTAGGACCTCTAGTTAACGAAATAAATGCAATTTTTTGTTTTCTTATAAAATAATTAATTTTTTTAGTCGAAGTTTGGTAGTGATTACAGATCCTTTTGGCTCTAGGACCTCTAGTTAACGAAATTAATGCAATTTTGGTAGTGATTACAGTCGAATTTTGATAGTGATTGCAAATTTTGATACTTTTGGCTCTAGGACCACTAGTTAACAAAATAACTGCAATTTTGGTAGTGATTACAGATATTGATATTTTGGCTCTAGGACCTTTTGTTAACGAAATAAATACAATTTTGTGTTTTTATACAAAAAAAAATCATTTTTTTAGTTGAATTTTTTTAGTGATTACAGATTTTGATAATTTTGGCTCTAGGACCTCTAGTTAACGAAATAAATGCAATTTTGTGTTTTAATATAAAAAATCTTTTTTTTATGTTGAATTCTGGTAGTTATTGCAGATTTCGATCCTTTTGGCTCTAGTTCACGAAATAAATGCAATTTTGTGTTTTCACATAAAAATTCAATTCCTTAAGTAGAATTTTGGTAGTCTAAAAATCTAAAATTTTTTTTTTACTTTAAAAATAATAAAGACATTGGCGAAAATCTAATTAAACAATTTAATTAATATTAATCATTTGCCACATTGGAAGAAAAATTAAAAATTCTCAGTTTCTCCTCAACTATAACAGATTTTACTTAGAAAACTTTTGTTCCATTTTAAGCTTTTTGGCAGAAGAGAAAGAAATTTTAGACATGTTTATTATACGAGGTCTTTACTATGAAGTTTTAAATAAATTTAATATTTACCTTTTTTGATTTCTATATTTAACTAAATAATTTTTCTATATCCTTCATCTCTGCAATTGGTGGTATATTTTTCGTGTAGCACTAAAAAATGTTCATTTAGATCCAAAAAGTAAATGCATTATAGATTCATGCAAAAGTCTAAGTCAATTTAGCTATGCCCATCTGTTAGGCTATGGAAAACACCTTTAGTTCAAAAAAAAAAAAAAAAAAAAAACAATAGAAAGTTAATATTTTGTTTCCAGACTCACTAGCAGTTAAAAATTGCAGTCCAGCAATTACTGCTTCCAAAATGTCAAATATTACGACAAAAAATACCGCCCATGTCAGGCAAAAAAGTTTAATGTTAATGATGGTCAAACTCAAAAAGAACTTGCAAAATCATTTGGCCACTCAAGCAGCAATTTCAAAACGCTTGCAAGTGGTTTTGGAAATGATTTACATGGATACCTGTCCTAGGGCCTAATTCATGCGTTTACGAACCGTGCCCCAGTGTGAGCATAACCAACACACCTATGTAGCATTTTGAGTACATAATCCGAAAAGATTATACACACGACCCTTGTTAAGGAGCTGGAGCAGTCTAAACTCCGGTGCTTTTGGTTAAAATTCCAGCAGCATCTGTTGAGTAGCTACAGCACCTAGGACACCTAGGCAAATCCTTCCTCAGGGCAAACTCTCCCATAACTTGTGTCAAATCAGCCCTTTAGTGGGATTTGCATGATATCCCTTACCGCGCCTTTGGGTAGCAAATCACAACCACTACTTGATGTCCAAAAGTATTTTTTCAACGAAACTTCCGAAAAGACAAAGCATACTAACGGAGTCCTCCACCATTAGTCAAGCCATTACCGTGCCACTGGGAGCTGCTGGCTCCCGTGGCATCAGATAGGATTTCTGGTCGTCATCCGCGATCGCAAGAGTTCGTGAAGATCTCTTGATATTTGTTAATTTTGGATTTTTGCCAAATCTCAGGTATTTATTTCAGCTGATTTTTCCGGAGGATGCAACACCAAGCGGTGAGGATTCCTACAAACCCGCGGGGAACGTTAGCAGGCAGTAGCATTGTTTCAACAATAAATTGGGAACCAAACAAATTTAAGCCGAAGGACGTTTAAGGAAATGCTCTTGGAATTGAATAAACCAAGTCATGGATGTAACGTATTATCACTATCAATGAACAATTGATCTATTATGATATCCCTAATAGCAGGAAATCCCATGGAAAGCCCCGGCCAATCAATTGAATCAATGCTAAAGCCGAATATAGATGGCGTCAAAGTAATGCTCTGTATTTTTTGGGACCAGAAGCATCTCATCTATTATAAGTTGCTAATATTGAATTAAAAGATCACAGAAGACCTGGGGCCAAATTACGACGGCATTCGATATCGATCCCAATTTCCATTTAAGTTGTATAGAATTTTCGATTGATATCAAACGCCGTAATTTGCCCCTGTATCGAAAACAATTTAATTGATTAAATCGAATTTACTTCCACGAAGATAACGCTCGACCACTTGTTGCAAAATTAGTTAAAATTTTTTAGAAAAAAGTGGTGGGTAAGTTTTGCCTCAAAAGCTTTATAGCCCTTGCGCCGTCCGACTACTAAAAATTGTTTTTTACGGGAGTGTGAGCAGTCAAACGACTGTCATACTGCGCTCAATTTTTACTTTTATACTCTGGCAAATCATTATAAATAGGTTTATGCTTGAACAGCGCTAATAAATTATCCAAATTTACTTTCAAAATCAGTCACCGATTCGCGATATTTATAGACGACTTTGTGTATTCATCGATAAGTTTTTGGCCCTACGGAAGTTAATGAGCTACAACAGACCCTAAAGACTCTATTACATACAGAATAATGCAGCGTTTAGTGGCCAACATCTCATATCTTCAAAAATAAAGTTGCAGCTCGCGTTTCGATCAATTGAGATCGTTACCACACCATGATCAAAGATCTTTAGTTGTGGTTTTAAGAGGACGTGCTATACGGCGACCGCAAACGTCGATTTATTGAAATCAAAATTTCTCGATAAGTTAATTCCTTGAAATAGAGGTAGTGCGATTTGACACCTCTTAATTATTTCCTGTGGGGCTACGTAAAGTTACTGACTTATGCTGACAAACATTAAAGCCTTGGAAGTCAATATTGTTCGCGTTATTCGTGACATACGGCCATTAATGCTCGAAAAGGACCCAATATTCAGTATGTATATATATTTAATATGCGCTTCGTCAAGAAAAGCCACATTGCCCATACGCATTCTTAAATGTTAATGACATGTATTGATCTTTCAAATAGAAAGAAAAATTTTTTTTTTTTTTTTTTTTTTGATCAAAATTTAATTTTTTGTGTTATAAGTTTTATAAGTTTTATCGGGCAAACAAAACACCCTTTATTTGTTTCCTTTTGAACAAAATTATCCGAAATTTTTTTGGTTCGTTTTTCGCGTTGAGCAATCAGCATTTCTATTGGCGTGAATTTATAGCTGATAATGACCAATTCTGGAATCGAGGTTATATTTTACTTATGTCTCATGGCTTAAGTTTAAGTTTTGCCAAAAACCCTGCCTTTTTAGGGTATACAGCCAACAACTGAGAATTGATCTGAAATGGCCATAGCTTTCGTATAATTAGTGATTTCTTAATTGTTGTAGGTTAAAAAGATTTTAAAAATTAAAGAAATTAAAAGAAATTTAAATAAAAAAAAACTTAAATGATTTTATCATAAACTTTATGTTGTACTGTGAAGTCTGTCATGACCAAACACCGAAGGCACCATTCAAATGTGCCTGTACAAGAACTTGCTGCCTATTTCACTAAATGCGAACGAACGCTTTCTTTCGCACAACTACATGTAAAACAAAAACAAATTCTCAAAAATTTGTTTTTGTTTCATATGTATTTGTGCGAAAGAAAGCGTTCTTTCGACATCGTGAAATTGGCAGTTGAACTTTTCTTCAGAATGCTGCCGGGACCAGGTGACAGTGTCCGTTGAAAGATGATGTCCGCATAAGGAACGTGAATTCTAATTAATCCTATAAACAGTTTATACAATTCTTTTTAATAGTTAGCAATTCAAATTAATTCCGCAAAAACTTTACTGAATTATATGCAAAAAATTTTTTTCAAGACTCTTTAATAAAATTGCAAGAAAATATTATATATAAATTAAATTATTTATATAAAAAAAAATTAAAAAACAAACAGAAAAATATTTTAATGCATCTACAAGTTTTTGAATATGTAAATACAAACCAAAGTACAAGTTTTTATCTTCCATAAAATGCAAATTTTTAAGCGAAAAGAAGAAAAAAACGAGGTCAGGTTTATAAGTACTAGTAAGAAATTTGGTAAATACTTAAACTGCAAAATATTAAACTTAATTTAAAAATACTTTATGGCATCGCTGTAAATTCAGAACCCTTTAAAAAAATCCACGCATTTTTTCCTCTTTAAACACATGAAATAAATAATATGCTATAGGAGTACTTTTGCATTTTTTTTTTTTTTTTTTTTGTTTTGTTTATTTTTTTAATAATAATAAAAAACCACGACCATGTTGTTTAAACAATTGTTTTACAGATCCATTGTATTTCCGTTTGGTTTTTCTGAATATATAAATGAATGAGTGACATAAAAACCTAAAAAAACTCGCCATGAAAAAGAACCCATTCAACGAATTGAATTAAATGTTTGCGTTTAACTGGTACAACGTGCAACATGCTTTCGATCATAAACATATTGTGCAATAACTATTTTAATAAAAATATAAATAAACATTTTGTTGTTTTTTACTATTCGCCACCATAAATTAATTGAGGCAAATGTTGAAACACGAATTTCGTTTTTTTTATATAAACAGAAATGCAAATTTTATAATTAAATTAAAAAGTATTAACATTTCTAAACATGTATAGCTTTTATATTTAAATGCAATTGGAAAAAAGTTATTGAATAAATAAAATATTTCTGCAACAGATACTAAAAAAAGAATCAAAAATTAATTTTAAAAAAAATTCTGATATCATAGCACTGTGCCAAATTTTGAACCATCACAAAAAAAATGATTAGTAATTTTTTATCAATTTAATTAATGTGATAATTGAATAATTTTTTTTTAATTTGCAAGAAAATTAAAAAAATAATTTTGATTTAATTGTTTTGAAACAAAGTTACAATGAAAATATTAATTAAATAACAAAAAATCTTAATTGATTTTTTGGTTAACATTAAATTATTTAAACTTGTAGAATTGTTGTTGGGAATTGTCAAAACCTGAGCTTTATTTAATTAAATCAATTAACTCATTGCTTGAAACGGCAAAGTTTTTTGATCATTTTTTTAATTAAAATTAAAAATATTATTTATTGAAAAAAATAATATGCACAATTTTTAATTTGATCAATATAATCATTTTGGTAATAGGAGCAAAATCAGCAAATTGATTGCTTGATTCTATGAATTTGGTAATTAGAGATAACTGTTAATTTTTTCTGTGATTGTTGAAATTATTATCTACTTTACACACAGAAAAGAATAAAAATATATTTGAACTAAAAAATTTGTGATATTAATTAAAAAATTTATTTAATTTGCACCAGTAACAAAATAATAGTATAAATTAAACGTTTAATTTACTTGATTAAACACTTAATTAACTCATGATTAAACTTTTAATTCACTTGATTCAATTTTTAATTAAAACTGAATTTATTTTTGATTAATGCTTTAATTGGTGAAAAATGTTGAAGAATTTTTTCTGTGCAGTCTAAGTAATGGTCTAGTGTATTGTTTCAACTAGACTTTATTCTAAATAGATATTGGGTGCATTACTTAAAAAATGCGGGATTCACAAATAGCATACCTTTAACAGATGGTTTCTGTCTTCAATAACTTATATGGTATTCTGAAAGGTTAACATCTCTCATTAATTCTCATATAGTTGTTGTAAAAAAAAAGTTTAGACCACAAAGTTTATGCTTTTGCTTAAAACATGTCTACTTTTGTGCCAACAAAACATCATTTACGGAAAGTTCGGCTTTTCGGTTTTCAAGAAAAGTACAGCTGAAGAACATTGATTGCTTACGAAAGCTGATTTTAGGTATAATGCATTAATTTTAAAGTGACATCTTTTCTGGGTTACAGAAATCGGTTATTTTAACACGAAGATAAAAACCTTCAATGCCTGCAAAAAAGGTTGGATGAAACTGATGAATTCAGATTGTTGTCAAATTTAAGAAGAACTTGCCAACTCGTTGAAAGTAACTTATGCAGGAATCTTATAAAGAATATTATATATATTTACTGAAGATAAAGTCATATAACTGTCTAGATGTCGCCCTTAAGGGGATAAAATGTATGACCGACCTACATTAGATTTTTGTCCTTAACAGTTTCTCAAAACATACTTGCCCCTTATTACCACCCCTTAAGGGGGGCTACAAATACGGCGGTTTAATGATATTCTTAAATTTGGCCATTGCAGAGGCTAGCATGGCCCCAGTAAGGTTTGTCAAATATATGACAAACCCCACTTTTTTTTCATCCCCATCAATTGTTACTAACATACCTACCCGCTTTCTCCATTTCTTAAGGGGGCTCTTATACAAAATTTTTAATACTGGAAATTAATTTATGAAAAAGTCTCATAATTGCCAAGAAGTCGCCTTTAAGGGGATAAAATGTATGACCAGCCTCCACTAGTCTTTCGTCCTTAATATTTTGTCAAAACATTATTGCCCTTTATCTCATCCCTTAGGGGCGTTCCGATACAAATATGGCATTGTATGAAATTCTTAAATTTACTGCCTGGCCTACTATGTCGATAAGAACATTTCTTTCTTATATTTATATTGAAAACAAAAACAAATTTAAATTTGTTATTATTGTTTTCAATATAAAAATGCGAAAGAAATGTTCTGCCGACATTGTGAGCCTGGCAGTTAATTAAAATTTTTCGTCTTTTGTGAATAAAATCAAAAGTTGTAAACAGATTTTAATCATTTATGGCTTGTTTTGTTTGTTTGCTATATGTGTAGAAAATTAGAAGAACCGCTGCTTTTTCCAATTTTTTATTAAGTTTTAAAAAAGAAAAATTTTGAAATTTTTTTACAAAATAAATTTTTTTGCCGATATATGTTTATAAAACCACTGCGCATATAAGAAAAAGTTTAAACGTACTTAAAGGTTAGATTTTTTGCGGATTTTCGGTTTTTTCATTTTATTTAATAAACTTAACGGTTTTAAAGTTACGCAAATATATGTTGTGACACCTCCTCCATTCTCGAAATAAAAGTATATTTCGAAAACAAGAGCTAAGCTAAAAAAAAAAAAACTGTTATCACCACTGGATTCAGCGTACCGGAATTAGTTTTAAACGCCAGGTTCGCCGCTTTTCAGTTTTTTAAACTAGCACAGTGTTATCAATATACAACGTTTGTCAAAAAGTGGAATAAATTGCAGAGGTGGGAGAGACACCCTCTTCACAAACACAGTCTAGATTTTTTTATATATCTGGATAACGGGTACATCTAGGTATTTTAAATTGGAAACAATTAGATTAGTTATCAAAAGACAACATCTGACAAAAAGTGGGCTGGCTTAGAAAAGTGGCGCGGCACGTTCTATACAGAATTCTGCATATATGGAGAACTATAACAGGAAAAGTATCCAAATTTTGTTCAAATAGATTCGTTATGAATTCAAGAGATCTGACCCAAAAACAAAACTATTTATATAATTTTAATAAGGATAGCGAAGCGCACCGGCTTAAGCTTGTATAATATAAAATAATATTGAATCTGGGAATTATTTCTTTTCATAAGCTACTTTATTATATTCAACATTTTTTATTTTTCGAATTTATTCTATGAGCTAAATTTCAGTTATGTATTTTCATAAAGCTTTTTTGTAATAATCATGGTGAAATTACTAAAAGGTGGCCTCGGTAAGCCAGCCGTTCGTTGTTTGATTGTATGTGTTCGTGTATTGATCTTGTCAAATTTGTTTTGGGTTTTTTATTAATGCTGGCAAACAATCGATAGTACTATCGATACTATCGAGAGTTCTGTTCCTATTGGACTATCGATAATTTAATTTCTATAGTGTTACTATCGTTGAAATTTTTTGGTAAATTGTCAACAATTTTTGTTCAACGGCGCCGGCTTAATTGACTTATAATCGGCTGGAATCGTTTTTACCACAGTTTCGTTGAAATCATAGTAAATCTCTCAAAATTTATATTTTTCTACTTCTTTGTTAAAAATGTCTTCAAGTCAAAAAAGTTCCAACTTTCTGCGTTTCCATTTGTTGTTATATGGAATCGTAGCACAGCCTTTAATGTTTGCTTTTTTCTGAGCATTTTCTGGTAATGTTTTATATGGCTGAAAACTAGCTTGCCCAAACTTGTAATATTGACTCCAAAATTTTACCATTGATAATGTTTTTTGCTATGAGTGGCGAACAATATTGCCCAAGTTATGGGCCCCCAAATTTTGGGTACATAATTCGTTTTATGTATCTCTAATATTACTTCTCCAATAGGCAAAACATTAGTATCCTGGAACAGTTTAAGAAATTACCTCTCAAACTTAACAACTCCATTAACCCATTAACAACGAAATAAAGAAAAACACTTAAAATATATTTAAGGAAAATTAATTTATTAAAACCCGAATTCTTTTAATTAATCATATTTTCTGGCCTTTTCAGTTTTAAAATTTACTCATTTGCTTAAAAATTATGAATTTTTCCTTTGTTAAATAAACATCTACTGGCTAATTTCAACAAGTGCAGTTAAATTCTTGTTATACCCAATGTACCATACTTTGGAAAACTATGGCGGCCTTCATCATATGCTATAGACCCCAAATAGAAAACTTAAATTTGAACACAAGTCCTGAAATTTCATACCAATTCGACTAACCGTTTACAAAATATACAGGCCTGTTCTGAAAATCACATTAATTCAAATCACATGTGCCTTTTGATATCACACGTGTGATATTTTGGTGTCCCGTTTTTGTGGGCTTAGGTGTGATTTTCAATTGCCGAAAGCACACCGAGAAACACAAAAACGGAATGATATTCAAAACACCACAAGATCACACGTGATTTAAAATCACGTGAGCTTTAGAACAGATCCGATATAATTATTAAAAATGTTTTCAAAATCTCCTACTGTGAGACGTAGTTCAAGTTCGAGTAGTTCAAAAAATTAAATTTAACAGTTCTAATAAGAATTCGATACTATTAATAGTTAACAAACTATCGAAAATATCAATTGTATTGACTATCGATAGTTTGCCAGCTCTATTTGTTATGCACTTGTCAAAGTGCTATTTTATTGTCAAAGTGTATTGAACTTTCTGTTTTGAATTGGTCTTTTTTCTGTGTTTTAAATTTTTAAATATTTGTATTTTATAATAAAAAATATTGCTTTAAGATTTAATACAATATAAAAAACAAAAATGCGTGTTTACGCTCAATTTGTAGCAAACGTAGGAAATAAATAAGGAAGATAAATCCATGTTGTATACATTGAGCTTCTTGTGCCGGGCTATGCATTTTATGCAATTACATATAAATCTCGGCCACGATTATGTTTTCCGTTTAATATATTTACATATGTGCTATATTATGTTGGAACTTCTTGAGAGGAATATTCTCTTTTATTCACGTAGTATGGGTAGAGCTTCTTGGGCTTATGATATGCAATTTAAGTATTTTTTTCTTGAAACTTAGATGTTTTATAAATATCTTTTCTTGCCCAGTCACCAACAGCGACACAAATCATGAAACCCGGACAATTTTGATAATGTAATATTTGTTATTTGGATCTTTTTACAAAAATTATAATTTTTTTTAACTATTTTAAATTTTTTATAATATGTTTCTCAATATTTGTTTACTTTGTATCTGCTTTTTTGACGTTGATGATACACTTTTTGCCTGTAGAGTTTGTATTATTATGTTTGTTGTATTACCGAGGCCACCTTTTAATAATTTCACCATGGTAATAATTATATTCCTTAAATTTTTAGGAAGGCCGGAGCGGGCCAGAAAATGCATTACATTCTGCTGGTGTTTAATAATTGTATATTATTCTGTACATACAATATACTTCATTGCTGTCCAACGGATAGCTAAGGTAAAATGTAACAGGAAGATACAAGATAATAGTCTGGTAGTGTATAAAGTCATTCCTTAAAATTTAAGGAATAGATTTATTACAAAAAAGCTGTATATAAATACATAACTGAAATTTAGCTCATAGAATAAATTCGAAAAATAAAAAATGTTGAATAAAAAACATTATAGATTAAAAACTTATTTGCAAACTTAATTGCATTTTATCTATTATTAATATCTCCAACTTATTGAATAAACATTATTTTTATAATTTCTTTGTTTTTTCTTTCATTTCTTTACAGCCTCAGATTTCTAAATGGATTTTCGAAAATATACATTTAAAATGTTTACACTACGAAAACCAATGGCATGCGTTTCTGCAACAGCTATTAAATAATTAAAAAAAAGAAAAATATTTCGGTTATTTCAATCTAATTAATTAAGCAAATATTTAGATAAAATGAAAGAGCAACAATTTAAATTAACTTAAACAAAAATTTTAAGAACCATTAAGAAAAAGAAATCGAATTTTTCATTCACGCCTCGTTAAAGAAAAGTAACTAAGAACGATAAACAATAAATTTTTTGAAAATTTTTTTTTAGGTTATTAAGAACAAACGAATTTGTTTTTTAATTTCTGCTTTCAAAAAACAAACATTTTAAGAAATTTCGTACTAAATTTCTTATATTTTTTTTCTAAATAATTTGAAATAAAAACTTTAAATATAAAAAACATTCAAAATTACGTCGTATCACCCACCCACACCCAAAGTCAAACAAAACCCGGCCAACATGGACAATAGTTCAGGGCCGGGATTTGACGATGAACCACCGCCAGAACCACGGGATGGCTGGCTACTGGTGCGCATACATGTGCCCGAACTAAATGTCTACAAGTGTCTACAATTCCCCTCCGACAAATTGGTCTGGGATGTTAAACAACAAGTATTAGCCTCATTACCAAAGGTGAGTTCACTTTTTTTTAATTTAAAATGTATTTCTAATTAATTTTAAATAGATTTAGTGTTAAATTGTAAATATTTATTTAAGATTTTTTTTTTGTTTAGAAACAACCTGCATTTTGTATATGAGTATTTGCATCATTAGTGTAGTACAGTGGGTGATAAAATGAGAAAAACCTTTTTGATTTTGTTAAGACGGAATGTCCCAAAAGAAACAAAGGTGTTTGAATAGACTTCAACTTTCTTTGTTAAAGGTCAATTAAATTTATTTTGAAAGTGTAATTTATTCGCTATTCGGTTTTTTTAAATTTTTTCCTTGTAAAAATAAGATGCGTGATATGTGGCCGTGCCAATAAGGCTTAGTAAGGTTTGCCATTTCACCATGAATAGAATAACAAACGAACACTACTTGCATAATCAAGACTTGTGCTGTTTGAGAAGTGTGTTTCGTAATCCGTTGGACGCCAATATCATGCGATTTGAGCTCAGTAGGTTTTTTTTTCTTTTTTAGAGAATACGTTAAGTCTCTCTTGTACAGGGACAAGCCAGCCCTGGAAGACAATATTACAGCTTAAATTAGTGAGATACCGTCCGAAATGCTGGACAAAGTATACCAAAATTGGAAAACACGGATGGACCACGGGCAACATTTACAAGTAATAATAGTTAAAAAGTAAATTGCAGGCATTCATACATTGCACCAAAAAAAAAATATTTCGTTCTTTATAGCAAAATCTTTTCTGTGTTTTTTTAACTTTTAAAACTTTTAAAAAAACGGTTAAAATACCATCCGTTATACAACACTTCATAAATTAATAATTTCATTTAGACTTAAGAACTTGGGTCGCTTAAGTGATCCAAGTTCTTAGCTTTTTCTAGTATCGAGTATGTCTAGAAAAAATATTAAGGACAAAGAACTAATTGAGGTCGGTCATACATTATATCCTACTAGGGGCGACTCCTGGGCATTTATGGCACTTTTTCTTCAATATATTTCTAGTCTGTATTGAACATTATGTATGGGAGTTCCCCTAAAGAATGGAGATAGCTGGTAGGAATGTTAGAAATAAGTGATGGAGATGGAAAATAAAGTAGGGTTGGTCACACATTTGACCCATCTTAAAGAAAATTTTCTTGTGGAATTTCGCTTTTTTGAGTTTGTTCAATAAACTAAATCGTATGTTGTGCAACCTCCTCCATTTTCGAATTAACGGTATATCTCGAAAAGCAGAGATAACCTAAAAAAAACGGTTAGCACCACTGGTTTCGGCGTACCCGAATTATGTTAAAACGCCAGGTCCCCGCCTTGTCTGTTTTTTCAACTAGCACAGTGTTATCAGTTGTCCAAATCCTTTTCCTTACAATAATCTGGAAAAATACTTGTTGCTGTGTAATAGGAGTCTAAATGCTTCAACGCTCCTTATCCCAGCAGGGTGGTAATATCTCTCTTCAAAGCCAAGCTCTTGTTTTAACTTGAGGAAGATTCCTACCAAGCGGATTTAGACGATTATGCAGCTTTATGATATATTTGTCATGGATTTTACAAAACTCATTCCGTACTAGTTGCCCTATATTATAATTTTTTGTGAACAATAGCGCTCCAGTCATGCTTAAAAAGAATTTTAGATTGTGCCCTCTCAACAAGTTCGCTGGAATTCTTAGCCCCATATTACGATTTTCAATTTCCAAATTTGTTTCAAAATAATTTTCTAGTCTAAGTTTTACTGATAACCCAGTTATGTCTTGAGATAGCCAATTTCATATGAATTTGTGTTCAGGTACAGCCCATATTAAAAAAAAAAAGTGTTGTATTCTAAACTCTAAAATAAAATAGTTTGGTTGGTTTATTGTTTATCGTGGTAGTGCAATTCGCGCAAACAGTCAAGTAGATTCTAAAGGACTTTGTTTTGACGAAACCACACCATTCTTTGGATGTATTGTCAATTACATAGTTATTTATTTATACTGCTGTTGCATCAGTTCAAGCCTATATCTCAGTGCGTCATTTAGTCCGGACCCAGATGAGATCTCTTTATAGTCTGTATTTGGCCAGGACTCTGTTTATCCTAACAGCAATATTCGGATATTCACAGATTGTTAATTTATTGATTCTTCATAAATTCAAATATAAACTAACAAAAATTTATGGAATCTTATTCTAAATTTTAAGTTTTAAGCTTTAGAATGGGAAAGTTTTAGAAAAATTTTGGAAAATTGAACAAAAATCCTCACAAGTCAAAATAGGCTAGCAGTCTTTCGATTTTTCCCTACATGTCATATTTTTAAATTAAATCCCTTCAAAAAGGGAAAAATTCTTCCACTTGGCATCACTACATCCAGCCGATCCAGCGCTGATCAAAAAATTAGCTTGGTATTTAGGAGTGCCTTTTAGAATTTCCTTTTCAAAATTTTATTTGTTCGATGCAGGTTAAAAAAAGGCCAGGATTTAGTAGTCCTCCCATTTAATTCTCAAAATACTAAAATACTCGTATCTAAAAATAACAACAGAAATGTTGTGCCTGGAAATTTGCCTAAACTACAGATTAAGATTAAGTTTAAACCAAAAAACAAAAAAAAAAAAAAAATAATTTTTTATTTCCTGAGGAATAAATAAAAGTCAAAAAAAATTTTATTTTCGGAGGATTAAATATAACTTTTGTTTGCGAGAAATAAATAAAACTCAGAAAATAACTTTTATTTGCTAAGCGAAAAGAAAACTACAAGAAATAATGATTAAAAAGTAATTCTTAAAGTAAAACTTATAACCGTTACGGTCCCTGGTATAAACAATTCTAAGATTAAGCTTAAACAATTCCTGTAGCTCTCCTTTTATCACTCACTGTTTTCACAATGCTGTCAATTAAACTAATAATAGTCATTTTTTTACCATTTTTTCTTTTAATTTTTTCCTGTAAAATTTATCAAATTCCATTTCATTAAATCCCATGTGTAATTAGAATGATGTCATAATTATTATTTGTATTGACATGTATTTCATTTAGCATTTGTAAAAATTAGTACATACAAATTATTTAAAAAAAATCAATATATCATAAACAAATAATTGTTGGAATAAAATATTTCTACGAGCAAAAAAATTTTAACGAATTGTGAAATTCTAAAAAAATAAAAAATTATAGATAATTGTAGGGTTTTGATAATTACTAATTCATTTTGAAATTAACTAAATTTAAAATAAAATCCTTCAACGATAATAAAAAAAACCCTCATTAGGGTTTGTATATTTATTCACTTTTATACGAATCGAATTTTACAGATTTGACTACCAAGATTTAAAAAACCGTATTTGACAGATATTTCTAACAATTGATTTATACTTGAATTCAAAACTTAATTAGAAGCTTTGAATAACGAATTTCGTCTAACTCACGATTATGCTACATACATCATTATCAAAACGTAAGACATACAAATGAAAGATGTACATTGATTAAGTTTTGCTTAATTTGAATAAGGACAATGCTACATACATTTTTCCGTACCCTACAACACGGACCCATTAAAAAAATTATTTGTATTCCGCAGTCTACCAAACTTAACACAACCACTACATTGAGCAAAGATTTTTTGCTTTTAATATGAATTTTCAAAGATTAAATATAACTAGAATCTGGAAATTATTTCTTTTTCAAGCTACTTTATTATATTCAATTTCAGTTAAATTTCAGTTATGTATTTTATAAAGCTTTTTTGTAATAGTTCTATTCCTTCAATTTTTAGGAATGACTTTATACACTACCAGACTATTATCTTGTATCTTCTTGTTACATTT
The DNA here is from genome assembly GCA_943735925.1 of Pollenia amentaria. Taxonomy (NCBI): domain Eukaryota; kingdom Metazoa; phylum Arthropoda; class Insecta; order Diptera; family Polleniidae; genus Pollenia; species Pollenia amentaria. The sequence continues at coordinate 18,168,882 of OX031010.1, read as the reverse complement.
TACCTTAGCTATATTATAAGATGATTGTTATTGCAATGACATAAGGTTGAACCAAATTTTAGCTAAATACCAACATAATAAGTGGGTTCATGGGTACAAATACTCAATTCCGAAAAAACCTTGTGTGGGGGTTATGTGAAATTATGAACCGATACTCACCATTTTCAATTGGCATGTATGCCAAATATAATGAAATTATCTTCAAAATTACGAACTGTAATTTGCGTACAATTTTCTATTCATAGCCTGCAAGCCAGCCGAAAGAACGAGATATCGTTAGATCGATTCAAAAAGTGATTCTTAGTCGATCGGTATACTAAAAGTTGGGTCTAGGACCAATATTTTAAGGTGTTACAAACATTAGCACAAACGCATTATGACCTTTCCACTACATATTCAGCCCAATTATAAATAAAAATTCCCCGGGATTTTTTCCTTTCTCACATTTTTCCTATTTAAATTCTATTGTAAAAATGGGCAAAGGGAAAAATCCCGGGGAATTTTTATTCATAACTGGGGTGATTGTGTTTTTTTGATCTCCGTTGTGTTTGACAAGAAAAACAAAAATGTATCCATGTATAGATAGGAATTGCGACACACGCATGGAAACCCCAAAAGAGCATTTCAACTAAAAACTGTGCTTCCCCGCTTTTTGCTTATAAAACAAAAGCAAATGAGGCGACGTAAATCGAATGGCGACGCAAATTAAATTTAGAAGTCACATAAACTTTGGCGACGCAAACCGAAACAACGTTAATCGAGGCGACGTAAATCAAGGGATTACTGTATAAATAAAAAAAAATTCAAAACTAAAACAGACAACAAAAAGAAAAATTTTCAACTGTGTCCCTACACTCCACTATTAGGATCTACCAAATGACCCATTAACACTATGCGTCCGTGCAGTTAACGTTTGTTCGAAAATGGGAGTTTTATTATGAAAATTATGGACATTTATGGACTGCCAACTATAAACTTGCAAAATGTAATTAATACATATCAAAAGTAGTCCTAGAATTTCCTTTCATAAAAATCTTACAATTGTTTTTCGGTCCTTTAAATCATCAACACTAAGTAAAATCCTTAAATTTGTCAGCATGTTTTAACCGGCAACTTTTTTATTCAAAATTTTTCTATTCGTTTATAAATCTTTATCTTGATTTATATTTTTTTCAAGCTATTGAAACCATTTCAATTTGTTAATATTAGTTTCAGTCTTTTCAATGTGGGTTTTTTTCAAACCACTTGAATGATTATAAAAATTTTTTTTTGCCAAACAATCGCACTAATTAATTTCCATCAAACAGCTACTTACGCACTTTTAAAAACTCACACACCTGTCAATTCTTAAATGATAACTCGTAACAAACATTAATTTATACGCGTGTAAAAAATAATCTTATCAATCATTTAATCGGCAAAATTATAAAGACAAAAATCTCAGCGGTGAAACCAAAAAAATATGAATTTGTTATCGATTTTAAATAGAGCATGGAAAACTATTTGTGGAGAAAATTTAAAATAGAACATTTTTTTATCTTAAAGAGGCTTATAAACATTTTTTAAAGATAATAAATAATTAAAATATCAAAAACTTAAATTAAAAACCAACAGTTGAATGAAAAATAACAATTATTATAAAATAGCCATGGCACAAGCCCTATATGTTTAAATTTGTCCTTCAAGGTGTACAAAAAAGGTCAACTAGAAAAAGAAAAAAAAAACAAAATCATAAAAAACCAATGTATATCAGGTGGCCATGTTTGCTTTCAATGTTCAAGGTTTTAGTAAATCAAGTTACTAGTTAATACAAAATTGTATTATTTTTTCTTACACAGAAAAAATTCAAAATTTTCTCTAATCACCAAATTTATACCAAATTCATAATATCAAGCACCAATTTGTTGATTTGGCACCTATTACCAAAATGATTATATTGATTACTAAAAATTTAAAAAATTTGAAAATTTTTTTTCAATAAATGAAAAAAAATGATTAAAAAAACTTTGCCATTTCAAACAATGTGCTAATTTATTTAATTAAATATTGATTATTCCCGACAACAATTCTACAAGCTTAAATTATTTTATTTTAAACGAAAAAAATCAATTAATATTTTTTGATATTTAATATTTTTTCATAAGTTTTTATATTTAATTTATAATTTCTCAAGTATCATTTTGTTTTTAATATGGTCACACTATTTTACTCTCTTTTCACAACCATAAACAACTTTCTTAAGTATAACAGCAGTTATTTTTTCGTCATTATTGTGCTTCATACGCGGTATATACACAGCGAATTTCTATCGACAAATCCGTCGTGTTGAGCAAAATTCGTCGTTCGTTCCAGTTGCTTTCCAACCATTACCCTCCCGTTAAAGTTGCAATTTCAAAAAAGCTTCTTTTTTTCAAAGGCACCCATACAAGAGAATCTGGAGAGATTAAATTTAGCAAAAAAAAAAAAAAATTTATATCAGATCAGATAAACAGATTTCGTGTGTTGATAACGAAGCCAGTCATGATCGAAAAATTTTTCGATTCGAAAGCAATTTTATTTCTAATTCTTTCAGTCGATCGAAATTATTTTTTCGGTGTTGTGAAAACTCAACTAAATGCTTTACAATACTGAAAATATAATTTCGATTCGTTCAATATCGGCTGAAAGAATTATAAATAAAATGGCTTTCGAATCGAATAAGTATTCTATCACGATTTCCAGAATTTGCCCCCAGATGTTAAAACTTGTATAATGTTCTTGCATTGGAGGTTCCACGCTCACTGTTCCAGTTCATCTCGCCTTTTGGCAAATGTTTTGTACACGCAGAGAAAAAAAATTTTTTTACCCTATGGTAATCAGGAAATTTATGTAAAAATTTCAGGAAAATCGGTTCAGTATTTTAGTAGTCTATAGCGAACTAACAAATTTGCAAGTATGACGAAAAAAATATCCCGTGAATTTTTGAAAATCCCGTAATTTCTTTTTAATTTATTTAAACTAGCCATGTCTAATAAATCTTAAATATTTAATCTTTTCTGCAGTTGCACCTCTGTTAGATTTTAAAACTTTACAAAATACCAATTTGCTTACAAGTTCTTCCTTAAGCAATAATTGTGTGGTCTTTTGTGATTTGGGTTAAAACCAGCACTCAAAAGAGGATTGAACAGTCCAGGACGTATGAAGTGCCAGAATGCTCGAAACTTATAGCGGCCTGCCCCGGGTGCCCCGGTAGGCTAGCTGGCAGTGAGCTAGTCTATAAGTACCGGGGTTGCGGGTTCGATTCCTGCCAGAGACTCTGGTCTCCTGCAGACAAGCAAAAAGCTTCGCGGGATTTAGTGGAGGAATAATAAAAAAAAAAAAAAAAAAAAAAAGAATGCGTCCTCAAGACTCCTAATATTGAAACAAATTCAAGCCAGTCGTGGTTTTTTTGCTTATATCTCAGCCATTTGTAGACCGATCTGGCTGATTTTCGATCGCAATCTATTCCAGACTATACTTGACATTAACATATAACAACCTAGTCCCATTATATTATATTATAGGTCTTCGGATATTCCATTTCAACCAACATTCCGACACACGTGCAGACGGACATAGTTAAATCGACTGCGAATATATACACTTTATAGGGTCTAGGTACTAAATTCTGTAGATTCTGTTGCGAAGGGAATAATTTTATTGTCATAATATTTGGCAAAATGACCTTCGTTTTAAATGACTAGACATTTTGATTCCAGATTTTTTCCCCGATTTCTAATATTCCATAGATCTCATATAACCATCGCTTCTGAAATTATATCATTTCTGGTGGAGGGTTTTGAAAAATTCGGTGCGGCCGATCAAAACATTTCTACTTGTTTTACTATCAGTGGCATTTTAAAATGTCTTGTATCTTATACCAAAAATACAAATATAATCCAGATTTTTTTAAGCTTTTTAGATATTTATATGCTTAGTTACTTAATCTGCGCTTAAAATTCTTCTTTCCAACTGCCCCTTTTCAAATTATTTTACTATTAGAATTTTTGCCCTAATTTATATTTAGTTTTTTTTTTAATTTCAATTTCTATTTTTTTCTAATTTAAATCATTGATGTTTTGCCGCTTGTATTTAATTAATTTTTTTTTTTTATTTCGATTTTTCTGGTAGTAAAAATTCTCAAGTGGTTCTGTGGTACTGCTAAAATATTTCGTTTAATTCTTTTTTTTTTTAATCATTTTTTTTTATGTCTCAGTATTGTTTTTCACTCAAATTAATGTTGTTTGTGGGTGGTTTGATTTGATTTCAAGCAAAATTGTTTTGTTTTTAAAAAAAAAAAGTTACAAAAAAAAATTCAAAATCGTGTTGGCGTTTTATTTGGTACCGGTTTAAATTGTCAAGCAAGTTTTTTTGTGTTCAATACTGATTTTGTATGAAAAATAAATTCTATTTAATTTGTTTACTCAAATATGGGTTTTTTAGATTTGGTTTGTTTATGTGTTTTTTTTTTTTTTTTTTAATTAAATTCTTTAGCAAATTGTCCGAAAACAGCTCCAAAAAAAGTTGGATAAAAAAATGTTTGCAAAAATATTGTAGCTAATTTAAAAAACATTTGTTTTATTTTATGTGCAGTAGTCAATGGTGTGCAATTTTAATTTACTCGTAATTGTTTAAACGTGTTTGCTTTTTTGTTTTTGCTCCCCGAACCAGAAATCGGTGGTTAAATAAACGTAAATGTAAGAAATGTAAAGAAAATTATTTTACAAAAAATGATAATTGTTAAAGTTGTTAAAAATCGTGTCTAACACAACAGAACATAAGCGCCCCTTAAATATATTTTTCTTTTTTTCTATAAATTGTAGTCTTGTTTTGTACCCTACAAAAAAAAACATTTTAGTTCAAAAATGTAGAGGCTCTAAAATGATATATTTATTGTAATGAGATACATTAGGTAACGTTATTTTATTCCTTATTAATAACCTGGATCAGATTTAAGGATTTTAGAACAAAAGGAATCCAAAAATTTAACACATATGTACAACACGGATATTTAGATTTTGTTAATATTTTAAAAATCTACTATGATGCTGAGTTTGTGTTTAAGGTGCCTTCTATGAACTAAATCCGATTTAGCTGAAATAGCTGATCAAGCAAATTTTTATTTGGTATTATGGAGCGCATTTGATTTTTAAGTGTTGTGGAAACTCAAATAAATGCCTAACAAAATAATTAAGAATGCCTAATTTTGTTAATGTAAAATTAATTTTTTTTTTTTAATAAAGTGGCCTTACAAGACTTTGAACTGGGGCACTGCAAGTACATATACCTGAAGTCGGAAACAATTTCACTTCTTAACGAAAAGCCTATCTTAATTGAAACCTGTGTAAGTAGATGTATAATAGGTATAATATGGGTGGGGCCCCAGTAGTAGTGCTAGCAAATTTTACTACAATTTAAACAATTTCACTTCTTAACGAAAAGCCTATCTTAATTGAAACCTGTGTAAGTAGATGTATAATAGGTATAATATGGGTGGGGCCCCAGTAGTAGTGCTAGCAAATTTTACTACTTTTTATTACACAATAAAACTCAAGAAAGAAAGTAGAGACGGTCAATTCGAGCTAAAAATTACCCTACAGCGCAGTATTTACACATTTTTAAGAGTGTACCCTATTTGGTACTCATGCTATGAATTTAAAATTCATATAAGAGTTCTTTGTGGCAAATATTATGTAGATATCTACAAACATCTACATGAGATTTTTAAAATGATTTTGCCATTTTATAGTAGCTATTCTAAAAGTTAACATCATCATTCAAGACGAATACAAGTCATTAATTGCCACCTGCAGTTTTATTCCAATCGGACTTACGGCTTAGAAAAAAAAAATTATTTCCATTTTCTCTAAAATCTCCCACTGTGCGTCACCAAATTTTTATAAAAAAAACCAGCATTTACAAGAATGATATCTAGCTGTAGGGACGGGCATCATTATATCCATTCCGAAAGTGCTTATGAATCAATTGGTATACCTAAACCGGGGTTTACACATGCAAGTGCAAGTTCGAAAAAGTCCATACACGCACACATTTTTACTAACAACATCACATTTTTCGTACTTTCAGCCTAAAGGGCATAATAAAGCACACAAATAGCTTGGCAAACATGTCGGAATGTTACGTTTGTACAAATATTTTGTGTTGTTAATTGGGGTGTTTGCTGTTTGGACAAACATTTGAAGCAATGTTTGTAGAAATATTAAAAATTTTTAATATTTGGCACACATGTTGGATATTTGTCAAACTTTTCGTTGTGTCTAGTGCTAAAAGTAATCATTTCAGCGAAAACTCTGCAGAGTAAAGACGCAGAAGAAGAAGCAATAAAATCATTTTCAGCTGTAAATTCTAATTTTTTAGCACCAATGTTTGCCCCAAAACAGTTTATTGTTTGGAGCACTCTTTATTACAAATTATTTTTCTTTCTTTCATATTTCTTTTGCGTTTTAAACAAATAGCGAGCGAAATTGCCGCAGCAAAATCCTCGTCAGCATTCATTGAAAGCAAAACAAAAATAGAAAAATTAAAGTTTGTACGAAATATGATTGTGCTGTTTATTGGCAAACAGAAGCAAAAACAAATTGCACGTTTGCCAAGCAATTTGTGTGTTTTATTATGCTCTTAACTTGCAAGATAATTTGCTTGCAAGTAAATTTTCGACACTTGCAGCAATTAAAATGACAAATAATGAAACAGTGTTACCGTGGATGCCTTTTGTATCAATTAAATAGTATTTAGTAAAATAAAAATTGTTTTTATAGCTTATTTTCTGTGTATTTATAAAAACAAAAAACAAAACAAAAACACCAATATACAGCAACACTTCTACATAGTACTTTTAAACATAAATTGCAAGCGTTTAAAAACAAAATTATTAATCAATACATTTTCTGAGAAATTTTATGATATCGGTAACTACGGCAATACTGGATTTACGTATTTTAAAAATATACATAATTTTTTCATCAAGATGGACCAAAAATAAAATAAAGAAGGAATTATTAAATTAGTTTCGTGATAACGTTAACATGATAATGTTTTTTAAGCCCACAAATAAAGCTTTTTTCATAAGATATTTTCGCTTCGAGATCATTTGAAAAATAAACTTGCAACTAACTGTGTAAACACCGAAGCTAGTTGCAAGACTTTCGGCTATTTCTTCGACATTTTCGTTGATAATACATTAACACTACTTGCAAGTAATTACTTGTATGTGTAAAGGCATGGTAAAGGTGAGTCTAGAACAGGTGTACCCGAAAGCACAAAATCATAGTTATGTGCATGTGGTAAAAGCAGCAAATCACGACGTTAAGATTTTAAGTAATTTAGAAAAGTTGAGACTATATATATTTTTTTATATATATTTATTTATTAATTTATATATATCTATAGTCTTTGTTTCAACGATATCCGAATGGAAATTATCTACATTTCTTCTTTGAAATGTATATAAAACAACAGCCGAATGTTCGTCATCGGCATTCACACGACTAGAATACAGCAGAATTGTTTGCCCTATAGGCGCGAGTATAGGAATATGAAAACTGGGTGTCTCTGGTCTAGAAACAATATTTCTAAGCTTAACACACATCAGCACAAACGCATAATGACTCTTTCCTATGGTGGTGTAGGGTATAATTATTGTTAACACATTGATAACGGACTGATAAAATTGAAACGACCAACAAACAATTACAATGAACTAAATGGATCTTATTCATATTAAAAAAAATCAACGAACACAAAGATGATTAACTTCATCAAGGTTATCCATACACTAAAAGGCACCTGGTTTACTGGTGTTTATAACAAATCCAATTAATAAAATTTATTTTTTCTCTCTCTATTTTGTTCATTCATTCATAATAAAAATTTAACGCCAATAAGCTTAATCAACAAGAAACTACAATTTGTTTTTTCTGTATATGTAAGTATAACAATCAATCAATCATTCAGACATCAGTCATTCATTCATCATTTGATCTACTTTATTATTCACAATTTGTATGACTGTTTTATGGTCCGCCAGTCTGGCTGCTTACTGTTTTTCAGACGTTATTGTGTGGGCAACACTTGAGAAAATTAGTTAAAACTTCCGTTATTGGCAGTTTATTGGCGGCTGTTTTGTGGGGTGGCCTTTCAAAATTATTTGGGATGCTCTTAATGCTGGAAAAACTAAATGAAAATTAGACAAGATAATAACATAGACTACACGTTAAAAAAAACACACACATTTTCTTGTATGGTCAAATTAGGTTAAATTAGGCCTCAATCGAGAAGTAACAACCATATTTATTATGGTTGCCTCCCAACATTTTATGGTTAATAATAACAGTAATAAGTTTATAACTAAACTAAATTATAGAAAAAAAAACTATGGCTTAGACAAGAATATGGCCGAAACTATAGATGAGACTATTGCCTAGACTATAGAAGTGACCATGGCTGAGACTATTTTTTTGAGAGAGAGCGGGGAGATTTCTCCCAAAAGAGACGGTACCGCGACCAAACCAGGTCTATTGTACCCACCCTCCTTTAGTTGGCCAAAAGACCCTCTGCCTCTTAGAGAAACCCAAGAAGGTCTTTTGCCGGTATTGCACCGAATCGAGACGCGCCCATCGCACCGTGCCCCAAGTGTCTCCTTCTGGCCCATGCCAGCGCCGGGCAGTCACACAGTAAGTGTCTTGTGGTCTCGTCCTCCTCACGGCATAGTCTACATTCCTGGTCCTCCGCCAGGCCCATCCGAAAAAGGTGGTGCTTGACCGTATGGTGGCCCGTCAGATAAGCCACCAACAGTCGTAGTTCTCGTCTGTTGAGACCCCTTGTCTCCAATGTACTCCCGGGAAAAATGGCTGAGACTAAAGAAAGGACTGTTTTCTAAATTATAAACTATGACCTTGACGAGACCAGGTACTACGGTCTGGACTATAGACTCAACTATTTTTTTGACTATAGATTACACTATTGCCTTAGATGGGAAATTTGCCTAGAATATAGACGAATTTAGTAAAAAAAAAACTGTAGACAGAAAAAGATAAAAATTGGTTAAAATTCATTTAAAAATTTGGGATATTAATTAAAAAATTAATTAAATTTGCAAAAGTTAACAAATTTATAGTATCAGCTAAATATTTTTTATATAAACGAAATATTCTGCTTTAATGTTTTTGACATAAGTAAACGTTTTATTGACTTGATTAAATTTTTAATTAAAACTTATTTTGACTTTAATTAATGGTTTAATTAAAAAAAAATTGGTTAGAAATTATTCTGTGTATAGACGACGATAATGACTTTTTTGAACGTAGTGGTAGTAAGATATCATCTAGTAACGCTGTGACATCACCAATCCATCCCGGTAATGCGTTATCGTTTTCTGTTTCTCCTTTATATTGCCCATAATTTTCTTGGGAACACATTTTCATACAAGAGTTGATTTTAATTTAAAAATTTGTGATATTAATTAATAAATTAATTAAATTTGCATCAATAAACAAATTAATAGTGTTAATTAAACGTTTAATTCACTTGATTAAACGTTTAATTCACTTGTTTAAATTTTTAAATTAAACTGATTTTTGATTAATGCTTTCATTGGTGCAAGATCTTTGAAAATTTTTTCTGTGTACACAGAAAAAAGTTTTTTATCAATTAAAAAAATGTTTTAAAAAGTATTTAAAATCAATTATTTTTTAGTTGAAAGAAAATTAAAATGTAATTTTGATTTAATTAACATTTTATTTGTTTTGAAATTAATTCTTAAATAAAATATTAATTGAATAACAAAAAATCTTAATTGACTTTTTTCGTTTAAAATAAAATAATTTAAACTTGTAAAATTGTTGTTGGCAATTGTCAATATTTAATTAAATAAATTAACACATTGTTTGAAATAAAAATGAAAAAATTAATTTATTAAAAAAAATATTTAAAATTTTACAATTTTTGTTAATCAATATTATCATTTTGGCAAAAGGTGCAAAATCAACAACTTGTTTGCTTGCTATTATGAATTCGGTATAAATTTGTTGATTAGAGAAAATTTTTAATTTTTTCTGTGTAGACTATAGATTAAACTTTACTTTTGACAGTTTTTTTTTTTTGCAAAAATATTGACATGTTGTATTTTTGCAAAACTATTGACTGTAGTGTAACTGGGCTGTAAAGTACATAATTGATTATGGACTGTTAGCTATTAACCAAACTAAAGCGAATGCCCCTAATATTTTTTAATTTTCGATTGCTCTTAGCCTGTCTTTATTTGCGTTCGCTTTTTACAAACGCGTACTTTACAATTAACCATAAGCTCATGCTAATTTCCGAGTGTGGGGTTTATCAAAAACTTGTTAGTTCTTGCACTTGTAATGTAAAGATAATAATTTAAAATCTTGTATGAAATTAAATTTCTTTTGATTATTTAATAGCAGAAAATGAATTTCTATGTTCATTAGTTCCTAGATACATTCGATTTATCAAAATTATTAATAAATTATAAAAGCAATCCATTAAAATTTTACAAACAAGTTAATTTCTTTAGATTGGACTAGTAAATAATTACTTTGGAATTTGTTTGAGGCGAAGAAAGTAAACAGAATAAGGACTGTAGGCGACATTAAGGTTATGATCAATTAAAAACCTAACGTCAAATGTGTAAGAAATAAAATAGTTGCTAAGCCTAGTCTATGTAAAATTTACTTAATAGAAATTAACTATGAAAATTTATTCTCAGCCAGTGGGATATTTTGCCAGCGTATGATAGATTTTATCTTGGTTAAGAAATAATTTCTGTTTTTTAGTTTTTGTTTATTTTTGTGCAATATTTATCTATATGGATTAAATGCAATATTTGTTAGTAATTTCTATGTTTTTATATCTTCTTTGAGCAAGAGATTAATTTTTCTATAAATCTTTTTGTTTTTTCCAACATTTCATTTGTAATCCGTGGCTGCTCTAAAAGATATTTGTTATCAATTTTAAAATAAATTTCTATATGATTAGCAACAAATCACGTTTTCAATTACAGTTTCATAAAATACTAAAATAACAGTAGATAGAAATTTAATTGGAATTTTTTAATTGTTGAAACCGCAATGAAAAGTTTAAATGTTCTTTGAAGCCTATGGGAAAGTTAAAAAAAAATTCAATAAACTTATAGGTAGTTTTAGAAATTAAAAAAGGGGATTTATAAAATATTAAGTAAATACAATTTTTTTTTTTTTTGCAATGGTCTTTAATAATATTTAAAGTTTTTTTTTTGAAAATTAAATAAATGTTAGTCTAATGCAAAGGTGTGCCCAAAATTGTCTTACCTTACAAATAAAACCCAAGAAAATTGGAAAAAAAAATTTATATTTTCCAACATAATCTTCCTTTATTTCAATACACTTTTCATAGCGATAGTAAATGGCTTTGATATCCTGTTTATAGTGCGTACTGTGAAACTCCTTAAAAAAAAGTCATCAACAGCAGACTCCACCGCTTAATTGCTGGCAAATGTTTTAACTCCGAGGAACTAAATTTGGTAAATAAGGTGCTTAAAGAAGCAATTCAAACTTCAATTCATCGATTTTGGCAACTTCAGCATTGACTGTGTGAACAGTGGCATTATTTTGATGAAGCAAAACCTTCCTTTTCGCCAAATGCGGCCATTTGACATAAAAATTTGTCGTAGAAAGCCGTAGTAAAATAAAACTTATTTTAATGATGAAACAGAACTGGGGCTCAACCCTGTTTTTCATACGGGTTGACATAAAATTTTTCCAGAGAATGCGGTTGTGAAATAAAATCCATTTTATTTTGAGAACTTTTTTTCTTATGCTCTGACATATAGAGACTTATTCTCCTAACAATGCAACCATGCTTTCATTCAATTTCATACATTTTGTTAACAAAGAAACATATGAACAAAAGAAAAAGAAAGAAATGAGAGAGAATTTGAAGTCACTGCTGACGTTTTAATAATGGGCTTTTGGATTTTTGCCTGAAGTTGAAGACTCAATTCTGTTCCATCATTTATTTTGAGCACGTTTTTTTTTCTAATGCTCTCACATATAGACACTTGTTCTCACAACAATGCTACCATACTATCATTAAATTTCATACATTTTGTAGACAGAAACCGACGTTTTAATTATGGGCTTGTGAATTTTTGTCAGAAGTTAAAGACTCAGTTCTGTTTGAATACTAATTTCACACTTAAATGCTGGGAAAATCGTGTACAAAAAAGTGAAGGCAGGCAATTCATGACGTCTGTTTGCGTGAACTTAAATTCCCAAATTTACAATGCCGAATTCCAAAATCCCAAGTTTAAAAATCCGGAATTTCAAAGTCCTGAATCTTATTATCCCGAAAAATTATACAGCCTTCTGCCGGACGCAAGGATTTTTTTCGTCCATTGTATAAAGAATACTGCTTTCGCTAACTAAACAATCTTTTCATAGCCAATAAGGATTTTTCCTCCTTAGACTTTTAAATATAAATTTTTATAAAATGTTTGGGGGTAATTTTTTTAAAATTTGCATTATATAAAATTAAATGAAAAATATTTTGATAACCCTCGTAATAAAAATATACCAACAAACAAAATTGTGATAGTGCATCGAAAATATTGAAGGATTAAGACTTTTAAAGCATAAAAGCTTTTTAAATTGTACATTTACTTAGAATACACATTCGAATTAATATAAAAATTTATAATAATATTTTTTCTTATAAAATACTCTATTATTGTTTAATTAAAACTGAGCTGCGGTGCTCCTCATGAAATCTTTTAACAATAATCATCTTAACAAGAATTTGATAATTAATTTTTATAATCAATTCATTGTTCTTCTTTAATTAAAGTTTCTTTAGAACTTTTGACAGAAAGTGTTGCTCTTAATTAAATTCTTGTCAGCAGGGTACAATGGAAGGGAGAGTAAATATTATGCGGTCGATATAAGTTCGTACAAATAAATGAAAACTATTAAATGTGTGTTAATAAATCAAAAGTTTATTGCCTGATATCATGTTGATAAAATCGAGCAATTGATTGAATTGTTATTGGCGGCAGCAATGCACAAAGATAAAGTTCAAATGGAATTTATCTATGCGAAAAAAATAAAGTTATCGAAAGTTATTTAAATTAAGTGGAAAATTTTATCTGTAGGCTCCTCTTAAAAAAAAAAACAATATCAAAAAATATGTATATGAGCTCATGATAAAATTTTCTGTAAAAAATAAACCATTTTCAAAGACTTTTTATAGAAGATTTTAGTTAGCTAATTTGTTTCTTTATTAAATTTTGGTTAATCTATAAATTTTCTCTAGAAAGTTTAAATAATTGCAAAATTTTCAATAGAAACTTTGTGTAATCGATATATTTTCTCCAGAAATTTAAAGCAGCTACGGTCACACCACTACTCTTGTTAATAGCTAGTGAGATTTAACATGATCTTAATATATCAAAATAAAATTTATTATACTGCCATACACAGCAGAAAACTTTTTTTTGTATTATAATCAAAATAAATATTGCAATTAAAGGAAATTATATTTTAGTTTGCCTGTTGGTTACGTCTTTTTTGTCAAATATTTGCCAACTGTTACCGTAGCTTAAGTATTTATTTTATTTATTTATTTATTTAGATATTTATTATAATTAAAATTACAATAAATCTTAAAGCTAAAGCACTAGCAACTAAGGCTATCGGCTTGTATTGTATATACAAAATAAATTTCATACAAAAAGGATTAGTATAAAGTACTTATGTGAATGTTAGATTTTGTTTTGTAGCTGAAGATGTTGTAGGAAACGATATGTATTATTTATATTATCCTCTGAAGGACATTTGAGTATATCTATAATACTGTGCGAGTTGCATATTCTTAACCGGGTGTTATATAGAGCCTGACATTCTAATAGCAGGTGAATTGTTGTTAATGTTGCGTTGTTGCAAAAAATGCAAATAGGTTGTGAATCTTTTGATATCAAGTGTTGGTGTGTGAGCCTAGTGTGTGTTAGACGGAGTCTTGTAAAGCATTTATTTTTATGGCAGTTTGTTGAATTTGGAAGGATGACTGGTATTCTATTAGGGTTTATTGTTTGGTAAAGATGACTATATCTGCTCCATTTTTGGAGAATGGTGGAATCTAAGTTTTTTATCGTGGATCTTATGATATAATTTTTTGTCTGGGGTATGTAAAGGTATGTGGGTTGTATACAAGTATTTTTTGCGGCATTGTCTGCAGCCTCGTTCCCTAGTATACCAATATGGCTTGGTATCCATATAATTTTTACCCTATTTTTTTGTTGTATTAGCATCTGCTGTATAGAGACAATTGTTTCATTTCTATTTCGGGTGTTAAGCGTAGCATCAAAAACAGAGCGGCTATCAGTGCAGATAACGTTTTTCATTCGGTTGGATTTACAAATTTTTAGAGATTCTAGAATAGCTTCCGCTTCGGCTTCAAATATGTTTGCGTTTTGTGGTAGTATTCCGGTTATTAGTGTTGAGCCGGTTTCGCTGGTAACAGCAAATCCAACATGATCTGTTGTTTTAGAACCGTCTGTGAAGATGAATTGCCAATTTTCGTTTTTTAACGTTGTAAAAACTTCGTTGAAAAGGGATTTAAAGATATGAGGTGCTGTATTTGTTTTATTAAAAATTTGTAAATTTTTCAGAAAAACACTTTCGTCCAACTGCCAAGGAGGAGAGTTTTCCACTGGTGGGTTATATTTTGCGATATTATATTTCTTACCCATTTTAAAAATATGTGCTAGCGTTGATGGGTATTTGACCTCGTTTTTCTTTTTTTTTAATAAAGAGACATGTTTGTGGAGCAGAGAGGAATTGGAGCAAAATATCTTATGTGTTAATCGTAATTTAAGTTTGTTTGCATGAATTTGAAGCGGTTCAAATCCACCTTCAGCTAAAAGATTTTTAATAGGCGTTGTTCTAAATGCTCTAAGGCTGGCTCTAATAGCGCCATGGAGTATGGTTTCAATAGGCTTGAAAATAGATTTAACAGCTTTACTATAAATAACCAAACCGTAGTCAATTTTCCCCAGGATGGTTGATTTGACTAGCTTAAGTAGACTGTTGGTGTGCATGTGGCTCTTTGCAGATGATAGATACTTGATGATGTTTAATCTATTAGTTAAGTAATCGATACATTTTTTATAAGAATTTTATGTTATCGATAAATTTTTTATAGAAATTATATGTAATCGGTAAAATTTTCTTAAATTTTAGCATTACATATAATTTTAGATAATAAATTTTAGCAAGTGCACGTCCATAAAAAACTGAACTGGCAAATTGTTTTTATTTTGATTTCTTGCGAAAACAATAAAAGCACTTTGTTTTTGTTTTTAATATGTTTTTTCGTTACCCACTTACAACTACAATTAATGTTGGGAGAATTCCAAATAATTGTAGCGGGAAATGTAAGAAAAGATAAAACTCATCACTGATTTATTGTTTAGTATTTTGTTTAAGCTTTGATATCGTTGCAAACAAGACTTTTTGAGTGTTTATAGGTAATTCTCATTCCCTCTGTAGTTTTGTTTGCTGATAGCTTTGGCTTTTCTAAAATTATTTAGGAGAACGTTTCCTGATGATCTGGCCTAAGCAACCAGTGAAATGCGCATAGGAACAGCTTATCCTCCAACAATAAATTTCAGTATTTTTTATCAAAATTTTTAAAAAGGTAATTAAGCAAACAAACAAAATCTTTTAATTTTTTTAAAGATTTATTGAAATCGATAAATTTCTATAGGATTTTTTTATAATCGTTAACTTTTTGATAAGAATTTTTTGTTAACGATAAATTTTCTATAGCAATGAAAAGTATTCAATAAATTTGGTTTGAAATAATTAATTTTTTATAAAAATTATACGTAATCGGTAAAAATTTTCTAAAGATTTAGTGTAATCGATAATATTTCTACAGAATTTTTTTATAATCGGTAACTTTTGTACATATATGAATTTTATGTTATCGTACAATTTCTATAGCAATGAAATGTATTCGATAAATTTTGTCTAGAAATTTAATCTAATAGATACAATTTTTCTAGAAATTTTATGTAATCGATAAATTTTCACTAAAGATTTACGGCCTAAGTTATAAAAAATAAAACAGGTTCATAAAGGGTTTATGAAACGAATTTTGTATGGAAATCCGTTTCATAAACCCTTTATTAACATGTTTTAACTTTTATAATTTAGGCGGTTAATGTATTAGATTAATTTTCTATAAAAATTTTTTATAATCGATGAATTTTCTCTATAAATTTTTGGTAATCAAGAAATTTTCTGTATTCATTTTATGTAATCGAGGAATTTTCTATACAATGTTATTAACTCGATAAATTTTTTCTATAATTCTTTAGAAACCGATAAAAATGTCTATAAAAATTTTATGAAATTAATATTTCTTTGGAGAATTTTATGTAACCGATAAATTTCCCATCAAAATTTTATGTAGGATATTAATGTTTTATAGAAACTGTTTGTAATCGATAAATTTTCTCATCAGGTTTTATGAATAACGATTAATTCGCCGCAGCTATTACGTCTCGAATAAAGCGAAAACCAGGATGTTTTTAAACTTTAAGAGAAGAATTCCGAGTACAGTTTTGGATTTAGAGCAACTCAAACCTTAAGAAAAATATACTCTGGTGCATTTGTTGACCTGTGTAACTGTAGTCAATTAGTTTTGTGTAGAAAATCACTGTAATCGTTAGGATTTTGTTAAATTTGATAAATTTCTTGAAGAATAACAGCACATTAATTGTCGAAAGCTGAGTTTTTATTTTGCTTCTAAAAAGTATTTTTTTTATTTATTACTTCAGTTACCCTTTAAATTTATGAACCAAATTTTAAGCATATTTCTAAACTTTTACAAAAGTATAATAAGGAAACTTTCAAATGTTCAGCAAAGACACGTGGCCGAAATACAACACTTAGTTTTTTTAAAGATTTTTCCACCCATTTTCTAAAACCTTTAAATGTAGAAAGAAGCAACAGAAACAATAAAACCTCTAAATTCATGTTGTCAAAGTCACCAATTTAACAAACCCTGAAAAAATTAAGAAAAAACTCAAAAAAGTTCAGCTCTTAATAAAATGCAACAACACAATTTCCTGCACAGAAAATCTAAATTTTACATACAAAAACAAGTTTTTATTTCGAATTTCTTAAATACAAATCGTGACCGAATAAAAAACAACAACTAAAAGCAGATAATCGCCCTCAATAAACAATAAAGTTTTTTTTAAGCAATTCGCCAAAATAAACCGCAAGTTAACAACAACAATATACAGTTGCCAAAATATAAAAGAAAACTTTTTTTTCCAACAACAATCAAATAAAGTTCAAGAATAAATGAAAATCAAGCAAAATAAAAAGGAAAATCGGCAACAATAGAAGGTTTACTTAAATTTCGGTTGCAAAATTAAATACTCGTACAAGTTTTACTCTAGACCTAAATGAAGAAAAACGTTACAAAAAAAAAAAATAAAAAAAAATTATACTTTTGTCTTGTAATTTACAAAGAACAACAACAACAAAAACAATGGCGCCCCACTGTTACTAAACAAAAGAAAAGAATAAAAGGATATGGGGGATTCAAAGGGGGCAAAAGCATCAGTTAACCGCTAAAATCAATTTATTTCACTGACTTCTGATTTGTTTGTCAATAAAAACCAAATTCAAAACGAATTTGTTCAACTAATTGAGCCTTCTTGTATTTGTTTTTTTTTTTTTTTTTTTTGAAATTTGTGTATCTTAAATGTCAAAAATACGTCAAATTAAATGTCCATGCAAATGACAGCTGAAAAACAACTGTTCAAAGAAAACACATCAAATGACAAATGCCGTATGAGAATTCAAACAAAGTGGAAAGAAACTTAAAAATCGTTTCAAAATCATGTTAAACGATAGAATTACAATTTTTTTTTTGGTATTTCTACCAAACGAAGGTAAAAATAAATAGTGCATCGAAAAATTAATAACTTTGGACTTCCATATTTCGCACCAGACAAATTACTACCAAATTTAGTAATCCTCCGATTGAATTAAAAGATTTTACAGCCGTGTGAATTAACAGCACACAGTGTCCGATTTTTTAAATTATTTCGGCCAAAACCCATAACTTTGTAAATAAAGGAGATGGAATGCTGATTTTCTGCACAACTACTTCTAATGTGTTCCACTTTTCGTCCACTGCGATTACCACCTGTCATATACATTTCTGCTTAACCCCTGTTTGTGAACACGAAATCGGATTGAACGGATTGAGATATAGACGTAATGTTCAGTGCATAAGCGTTTGAATAAGAAATTTCTTATAGGCTGAGTTTGAATAAAAATGTTTTTGTGGGCTCAAGGTTATAAGATGCCATTTTTTTTACTAAATTGAAGTAGATTTCTCAAAAATTATTTTTGGGAATGAAATATTTTATTAATTAATTCATTTATTAATGATGTGCTAATATCCCAATTTTTTAAATGAAAACACTGAAATTTATTGTTGTGGGAAAGCTAGTTCCTATGCGCATTTCGCTGGTTGCTTAGGCCAGCTCGTCAGGAAGATTTCTTTGAAATTAAGATAGCATATGAGCTGGCCAAACGAGGTGGTCGCATGGATAACACATTCAATGATCAATTCGTTCCAATGGCTCACTTTAAGTTACTTATCAAGCGCGAGTCTGCGTACCCACCTGCTCCATATCCAAGGCACTATGCCTTGGCTATGATGAATGGAGAATTAGCTCTCTACATACGTTGAATAGAGACCAAAGTAGAACAGTGGTACCAGTTGTAACTGGACACTGGCCTGTGGGAACTCATGCTAGGCGAATGGGTCTGGATTGCAATGACTACTGTATAAGTTTTCATTATGAGGAGGAAGAGGAAATTGTGCTTCACTTTCTTTGTAAATGTTCTGGAATGAGAACCGGTGTTTGTCTGCTTGGAGGATCTATCAACACCCAGAGAAAAAATATGTTTAAATATGGTCACCTCCAACAAAACTATTTTTAAAAAAAAATTGTAAACATACTATGGTTATTTTAACCATAGTATTGTCATCGGCAACCATATTATGGTTAAATTAGTACTCCATCAAGAAGGCTGAAGATGGTTGCCTCCTTTTCAACCATAGAATGTTTCTCTTGGAAAAGAGGAAAATACTATTGTAAATTTAAAAACAAATTATTGTCACATTTAACTATAACTTCCTTAGAGGCAACCATAATATGTTTGTGGCTTATTGATGGAGGACTAATTTAACAACAAAATGGTTGTCGGTGACAATAATATGGTTAAATTAAACATAATATGTTTTAAATTTTCTTTAAAAATAGTTTTGTTGGAGGTGACCATATTTAAACATAATTCTTCTCTGCGTGAAGGATAAAATTTGGGTCGCTTCTTCTCTTCGTTAAGAAAACGAATTGGGTGAACTCGGCAGTCAATCTATCTGAGTAACTGCTTTGTAGGATGGGCATTGGCGCTAGGTATCAGAAAGGGACCACTGAAGGACCCAAGTGAGCTGTCTCTAAATGGCTGGCCATGGAACCTTACCTAATTGCATGATACCAATATTTCCTTAAATGGACAACGAATACTGAAGATATAACGAAAATTATATTCAAAATTTAAAGGTTCATATCTTGGGAAGTAAATGTTGCCGCCAATATATACTTTTTATTTTAAACTAACAGCAGAAAGTTTTCTTAGTGGTAACATTTTAGAGTCTAACTTGGGTAAACAAGATTAAAGCAAAAAAAAAAATTATTACAATTTAATAGAAACTCGTCATTAGTAGTTTGTTTTATTTAGGCCGCATTTTTTAGACGTGGGTTAAGTTTAACGTACACTGAAACTCGTATTTTTCCGGCGTAATACAATTTTTTTTAGTATTTCATTAAAGACCAACATTTTAAGCAAAGCTAAGCTGTTCCGTCAAAATGTTGTATACAAACTTGGTAATGGAGGCACAAATCTGTTTAAACCCACTTTTACTAAGTTCTCAAAAAACCAGGTTTAAAAGACGAAATGTTTGTATAAAAAACTTATACAATAGGACTTGAGGTTGTTGTTGAAGCAATAAATTTTTTATCTTTCTGTTCTAAATATACCACTTAAGTGATTAGTTCTTCATTTTCTGGTCATGATTTCTTTCATTGTTTTTGTCTAAATTCTATTTTCGCAAATCCCAGGACCAGTTCTGTTTAAACAATTGATAAAAATTTCCCGCAGGAAATCTGATGCCACAAGCGCATTTTTGTACCGCTGAGGCAACAATTCCAACATGCGAAATTGGCTTTAAATATCTCTCGGCCTTTGAATAAATCTCATAAATTTTTTTTTTTGCTAGTTTTGTGAAAAAGAAAGAGAAAAAATCAAAAAAAGGTATTTTCTAAATAAATTTGGTGTTTTATAATTTTACAATTGAAGAAATTCATGTTGATTTAAAATGGAATTAAACTATAAAATTATGATATTTTACATCCAACTTTAATGCACATGCTCCGAAACTAATTTAAAAAAAAATTTTGTTCATTTTACTTCTAAACAATAAAAAAAATTGTTTTCATTGCCTACAATCTCTGTTTTCACTGACGACAAAACAAATCCAAACAAAGATATTATTCTTTTAAAAAAATCAAAAACCTGATTTTAAACCCTTGACCATTTTTTTTTTTAAGAAATTTAACTGTAACATGACACTACAGACACTAAATAAAGTACTTAAAGTCACTTAATTGTAAAAAAACATAAGACACAATTTAATCTCAATCGCTCTACAGAAATAGCAAAAAAACAAATAATTTAAAACAGCAGCTTGACATCAAATGTCCACCACAGACTTTGCGGGCAATTTTGTATTATTGCACTCAAAAGTTTGTTGTACAACATTGTTTTTCTTTTTCCTTCATATTGCATTTTATTTTAAGTGTCGAGCCACATTGACGACAATTCAACACTTTAGTACTTACGAGAAATTAAAACAGCGGACAGCTGGACAAACGGTCAATCTGCCAGTTAAGAAAGCAATTGTTGAAAATTTATTATTTTCAATGGTTTGAAAAGTTTTGACCTGAGAGAAAAATTAAAAGTTAGAGAAGAAATTAAAAAGAAATAAGACTTACATATTGCAAGAAGCAACAACGAAAATAAATGGAGAATCTATAAATGAGCAAAAGAAGGAAAAAGTTAAAACAACCCAGTAAAAAATGTGCTTCAAAAGGAGCAGGTTTTATGTATGAACTCATACCTCAAATCGCTTCAAACCTGCTGATGGGATGCCTGATTTTTGTATGGGGTGTTCCCGGTTTGGAGGACTATTTTCTGCTGATAATAAGCGCTTCTTTTAACATAATAAAACATGCAAATAAAGCACTCCTAAAATTCTTTTTTAAGGGCTAACTATATTAACATATTCATTAATGTTTTGAGTTTACTGGCTTAAATGCCTTTTTTCAAGCATTTTCGTAAGCCATAATCTATTTTTATTTTTTCGCTTTCTTCGTTGTCTGCACTAAAATAGCAGAATGTTTTGTATATTTTATTCGTTATCATTTACTGCTGTATAAGAGCTCTATTATTGAAGCGCTCGATTATGCGCTTTTTCTCTTAAGTGCTTCAAAAAACACAAATTTTTTTTACTGGGAAACATTCTTAGTAAAAGTAATAATATAAAAAAAAGGGTTTAAATTGTATGTTTGGGTAGATTTTGACTCGATTAAATTAACTCTGTTTCGAAAATCTATTGACTTTAAGTCATCTTGATTAGGATCATATTAAATTAAGGTGACCATATTTTTGAAACTGAGGCCCATTTCCCAAAACAATAAATTAAAAATCTAGAAGTAAAAAACGCCAAAAA
The DNA here is from genome assembly GCA_943735925.1 of Pollenia amentaria. Lineage (NCBI taxonomy): Eukaryota > Metazoa > Arthropoda > Insecta > Diptera > Polleniidae > Pollenia > Pollenia amentaria. The sequence goes on along the minus strand of OX031010.1, from coordinate 18,146,967 downwards.
AGAAAAAAAATTACAGTTTTTGTATACAACATTTTTTTTCGAATTTATTCTATGAGCTAAATTTCAGTTATGTATTTTATAAAGCTTTTTTGTAATAGTTCTATTCCTTACATTTTTAGGAATAACTTTATACACTACCAGATTATAGTACAAAAAAGCTTTATAAAATACATAACTGAAATTTAGCTCATAGAATAAATTCGAAAAAAAAATGTTGAATACAATATAGTAGCTTATGAAAAGAAATAATTCCCAGATTCTATTACAGTTTTTGTTTAAAATTTATTTTGCTTGTAAGTGTTGAATTAAATAGATAGGAGCATCACAAGTTATGCTAGGAAATGGGTGAACTAGAGACCATTGAGCAGGTTATCTATCATTATTTTAGTGTAATGGTACATAGGTCTATATCTTACTTATATAATGATCTAAAGGAGTCTCTAGGTTCAACATTCAAGACAACAGTTTCATCATGGGTAGAAGATGGCAAAGGTACAGTGAATTTGCAATGGACGAGGGCTTATCTTAGGACGGCTATTTTCCATTGCCTTTTATAAAAATTTCCGCTTTGATCTTCAGTTTTCCATCTCCTTTTCATCATAGTAAAGAGATTCACAATGGAGCTATTTGGTGTCCAAGTGAACATCAAATCACGGTACATAAATGCTATAATAGCGAAGCCGTACCTCACCAATTTTACTTCTATATTTATATCTGACAGTTATAAGCAGTTGCTCCCAGGAAATTTAATTTAAGTTAAAGACCCCTCTTTAAATTATACTTAATGTACTGCATAAATGTAGCTAAACCTTATAAAAAGACGTTCCAAATATCTCTTTTATAATGTACCAGCATTTAACCCGCTACTTCGTTAGTGTCTCCCTTTCTTTCATGGACATATTTATATGCCAAAGATTATGTTTATAGGTTTAAACAAAAAAATACCAAAATTTTTTTTAACTTAAAGGTTCTCATTCACTTAGGACCCTGCACCTTTAATTTTATACTTCTAAGTTCAATCTTATAGAAAATTTAAAAAGTACCACACATAGAACCGTAAAGTAAAAGAAAGAAATTTAATATCCCGTATTTTCGCTTGTTGATATTATTTTTCTTCCCATTAAATTATAAATAGTTTAATATTGTAGTGGTAGCCCGGCGGAAAATATTTTGTAAAAAAAGTACCAAAACTAATTACGATTTTTTTTAGATAAGTGACGAATGTGATGTAATTTTTATTTCAATATTTATTGATTTCAAATGTTAATGGGGTGACAAAAAAAAAGTGTTTTACAGATTTACTCCCCAAAAGGGACGAATTTCAAAAAAGTACCAGACATCCGTCCGTTTATTTGTTTAAGGATATGAGGCTAGCGAACTTACACGTTTTAACCCTTGACCTCCGTTCCAAATTTAAACTTTTAAGCTTCATGCGTTTCGGCTGTGCGATGATGAATCATTCAATCAATCAGTAACGTTGCAGTTTTATATATATATGTTTTATGTTTTATATATATATGTATATATATTTATATAGTAGGAGAATACGTTTTACCTATAATGCCCCCCGGGGGGGCCCACCTTCAGAATTTTTAGGGATACACCTTGAGGATATTTTACCTAAAGATGTTGCATTCCTGGGGGGAAAAAGGGTGTATCCAAGACCTAGGGCAAGTTTCAAATCGGTAGATCTCCCTTTATAGGATAACGGCTGGCAAGGGATCCTTATCTGGCACCACGGAAAACAGCTGCCTCTGGGATTTCTATCCTCGAATAGATATTGGTTATGCTTCTTTGGGAATCACGTGATGATTGCGGTCTATATCCAAAATCTCGGGAAGGAGGGAGATCTTACAAATATCATGATTTAAGGAGCTAGGCCTTCTGGTAGATCTCTCCAAGGGCTGTTGCTATTTAATATAAGCTGGTGTATTTTAGCAGTGGCGGCTAGAAAACTCCAGCTCCTAAACGAGGGGTGCGTGTACTGGTTTCTGCTGAATCCATACACAAAGATTGCAACTCAATTATGCAGTGCTTAAACATGGGGCAGCTGGTGGACGCTTTGTATTATACTAGTGCTTTTGAACAACGTGGGGGTAGTCCGACCTTACAGGTACCCACGTAAATCTAAAACATTAACATATAACATATAATGCTGGCTATTTACAAAAAAAAATTTTTTTTTATATTTTAATTACTTAAAATTAAATTGTGCTTAACTTTTTAGTTTTCCCACAATATGTTTGTATATATTCTCATATCCAGCAACCCTGATTTTTCAGTAACATTTTCTTTCATAAAATTGAAACTAATTTTGCGGTTTTTAGCTGTAAGTACAAATAAAAATAAAAAACAAATATATAAAACTACAAGATTAATTGCAATTGCAATTTACTTCTATTACTCAAAACTCCTCCGCACGAGGTCATAAGCAGCTCCCTGACTTTACATTTAGCTTGTAAAGCTATAAAAAATATACAAATACTTTTTTTTATTTTTTTATGTTCTTAAACCACACTATTTTACTTTATAGTTTATTTATTTACTATAAAGTTTATTTAACTTAATCATGAATGTCATAAAGAAACCTCAGAAAAAATTTTTAAATTGTTTGCAATCTTTTTTTTATAATTCTTGTTTCAGTCGTTGTTTTTTTTAGTAATACTTTTAACTTGTATTATTTGCCAGATTAATTTGTTATTTCCGGTTAACAAATTTATTTTGATTTTAATATTATACGCAAAAAATTTTATAATGAATCTTGCAAATGGTTGGATTTTTATGCGAATTTCTGCATATTTTTAAGTTTTAAGGACCCGTTACTCATTCGTAGATTTTGCGGACACGTAAAGGTTGCGGCCGACTTCAATAGTTGGTAGTTACAAAAATACGTAAAAAAATTAAAATATTTCAAATTTTATATAATTTATAAATTTAAGCTTTTATTATTTGTGCGTTTTGTAAAAAAAGTCGATGCAATATTTGCTTTATCAATAAACGTAAGCAAACACAAAATTCTTTAACAGCTGATACGTAAAAATGGAAAAATTTGTAATTTTATTAGGTTCATCTGCAGCGTAATGTCACGTTTATGCAAGAGTATCTATTTATACATAAGCTTCGTAAGGAAAGCGGAACAGTTTATCTGCAACGTATACATTTACGTAAGAATAACGAGGCCTTTACTAAAAATACATTAACAAAATATGTTGCAAATAAATTTGTCAAAAATTTTATAATTTATAAACTTTAGCTTTTGTTATTTATGCGTTTTGTATAAAAATATAAAAACGTCGTGTACGTCGATGGAATGTTCGCTTTGGCAAAAAACATAAACGAACAAAAATTCTTCAACAGCTTATAATTAAAAACGGAGAAACATTTTAGTCTTATCATCCGCACCTGATCCGAACCGTTTACGTTTACGCAAGAGGAACGAGGCCTTAAGAGTACTTATTTATACAAACGCTTCGTAAGGAAACCGGCTAATCCGCAATGTTTACGTTTACATAAGAGTAATAAGGCCCTAAGAGTTCCTATTTGCACATAAGCTATATGAGGAAAATCGCTGATCCGTAACGCATACATCTACGTAATAGTAACGAGACCTTAAAAGTACCTATTAATACATAAGCTTGGCAAGGAAGACATTTGATCCGCAACGTATACATTTACTTTAAAGTAACGCGGTCTTTAGAAGCAAATTGTAGCTTAATGTTGGAATTGTTTTTTTTTTATTATTTACAAATATGTAATTAATTTACGCACAAATTTCAAATTCTTTAAAAAAAAAAACAAGAAAAAATACATCGAAATTCCATTAAACATGATTTGTTATTTTCGAATCAATCAAAAGCTTTTAATTACTTTTTTTCGTGTTGAAATTCTTTTGATGCCAAATACCACACATATGCTTTTGCTTAAGTGTTTTTGTTTTTATTTCGAAAATTAAATCTTATTAAGCGGCTTAAAAATCTAACAGTCCAAGCGTCAGGTTCTTCAATTTATATTTATGTATAATAAGTTTCATTGCATTGACAGTCGATCATTTGGTAATTTTATTTTAATGGCTTTTGAATGGCTTGAAGCATATTTTCTGTACTAACACCACAGTACTGGAGAGAGGGTAATATCCGTTTATGCTGATGTTTGTAACATATGAAAATTTATGTAGATTTAATGATGTCCGTCCGTCCGGCTGGCTGGTTGTCTATCCATGTTAAATTTGAGCGCAAAATAGAGGTACGAAATTTTCTAGCTAAGCTTAATGAAATTTGATAAATACGAGAACGTTGCAATTATCATAAGGACGAAGTCTAATTAATATAACGAAAAGGTCTTATAATTTCACACAGAGTCCTTGTGTCCACAAACAAATTTTTCGCTCTATATTTGACCCTACGAATACCCCTCCTGAAAATAGCCTTAAGTGCCATTTCATTCTTATAAATGTTAATTTGTATATAAAACTTGGTGACAATGACTTATATAATAGGTACTAGGTCATGGCAAAATTTTGTACTGGTTAGTGCAGAGCTGGTCCCATATAGAGATTTTCTTTTCCCGGAAAAGCGTGATTTATTTTTCAATTTCCCGGGAATGCTCGGGAAATCCGCTAAATATGATTTACATCAATTTATTTGAACAAACAACGAAATAAGTTGATCAATGCATTAAACGTTAATAAAGAATTAAAAATTTTAATTCTTTATATTTAAAGCCAACAGCATTGACATAAATCCAAAATAATTAAATTATTGGAACAAAATATTTCTTTAAAAATATAATTTAGTACAGAATAAGCATTTACAGAAGAGTCCTCCCACGTTCCCCTTCTACGGATTTTTGCCTTAATAGTCCAAAGATCATTATATAAACTCTGGCTACTTACAGTTTTCTCAGAACTTCTTTTAAATACTTGTGATTCCTTTTTTAAAGAAAATTATTTTCTTTGAATCAAATCAGCATTTTCTTTACTTATTTTGGTGCATAAAAAATTTCTTGAAATGTTAACAGCCGTATTCATAAAAAAATCTTAACTCAGGTTTTAGATACATTTTAGTTAAAAAAAAACATTTTAAGCCTTAAAAAACTTTTTTAAAATTTGTGTTCATAATCAGCATTTCAACTAATGAACGTTTTAACGTATTTTTTAATCGGATAGTGGCACTATCTCATTTATTTGTCACTCGAATCATAATGATGCAAAACAGTGGTTATTATTTCATACTCGTACTCGTATCTATAATTTTTTTTTAGTGTTTAAGAAAAAGAATGTTTTTATAAATTAATGATTGTACGATAATTTCTCTATTAATTAAAAAAAAAATTGAGAAAAAATTATTTTGTAAAGGTTGATAAAAAAAAAAAATTGTTGATAAAAAAAGTATTCAAATAACGAGTTTTTTTATTTGCTTTGATCGTTTACACATCACTAGTTCATTTTGTACAATTAAACTTATTTTGTGCTTTATTAAATATTTTGGAATTTCATTTCATTATTATTAATATATAAAATGAAATATATTAATAATAAAATATTGAATGAAAATTTGTCAAAAAATTTTCAAAATGACAATCAACACAAAGCAAAAAGAAAAAATGTTATTTTAAAATAGGTTTAAACAAGGGTCGAGCCAATTTTAAAATTCGTTGATTTACTGAATGTTTAAAAAAGGTTTTTTAAAGTAATATTAGCTTATGAATACAATTTTAACGAATTTTGGTTAAAACAGGTTTGAAATGATGTTTTAAATATTTTTGAATGCGCATGTAATTCTTTATTTTTATCATCATTAAAAATAATATTTACTGCATTTTCAGAATCCAAATCCAAAAAAAATTTATGCAGCTGCTCTGCATTTAAATTTTTTAAGCAATTGAACAACTTTTTTTCGTTTTTATAAAATAAATCTGGGTCTTAAAAATTGAGTACATTTTTAATCCTCCTATTTTACTAGTTTGAAATTTAAGAGCATTAAACATTGCCTTATATGTTGGATTTGAATTTAAATCTATTTCTTGGCTTAACTTATGTACAATTATACCAGCGCTAAAGTTGTCATAGTTAAATAAGAAAAATCCCGGGAATCCCCGCAAAAATTTTCCGGGATTTTCTTTTTCCAAAAAATGTGCGGCGTCCCTGGATTTTTGTCCCGGAAAACCCTGTATGAAAAACACTAGTCCGAAATAAGCTCCATCTCTTAAGACGCTTCAGCACGAACAAATCTCATATGTTAATATCTAGCTAATACACAGAAAAATGTTTGCAAAATTTTTCACCAGTTAAAACATTAATCAAAAATAAAATCAGTTTTAATTAAAAATTCAATCAAGTTAATTAAATGTTTAATCAAGTAAATTAAACACTTAATCAAGTGCATTAAACTTTTAATTGACACTATTAATTGGTTTACTGGTGCAAATTTGATAAATTTTTTAATTAAAATCAATTTTTATTTTTTCCTGTATATTCGGTCTAAATAAAAGCCCATATGAATCTTAAACTGGTGTAGTTTTGTTTTGCTGGGCCCGTAATTGGCCACGGGCCCCAAATAGGTTACACTCTCGAAAATGAGTCTGTTTATACTGTGGTGTGCGGTATCCAATGGTCGGACTTGACCAACTATACATTATTACTTGTTTTTTAATTTTCTTTATTTTTTCAAAAAAACATTTTTTAACATTGTTTTTCACTTATGTAAAAACAAAAATAGGAAAACGTTGTTGCCAGTTTGTAGTCTATTCTAGTTACATACTGAAACCATAAGAAATGTACATTTAAAACAAAAACGATTTATAAAATATGGGTTTTGTTTTAAATGTAGCTGTTAGACAGAAAAAAATCTTTAGACTTTATAAAAAAGGCACTAAATGAAAATGTTTTATTTCAAATCAAATCTTCGAGATCTAAAATGTTTACTAAAGTTCAATCATCATATAATAACTTTGATATAACATTCTTAAAGAATAAATGGACTTTTTAAAGCTTTTAACATTTTCTTTTTAATAAATCAATATCTGCTTGAAAAAACTCTGGCAAAATGGCAACTTTGTAGGCAATTAAAAAAAAAAATAAATTATAAAAGTTCTCTTGGCTTTCCTTTGTCAGTTCGAAAAACTCAATTCACTCAAATTTTTTTACTACTACACTCACATTTTTCGCAATAGTACTAAAGGGGCAGCAAATTTTGCATGCGAGTGGATATGTGGCACTTGCATGTCATTAAATAGGTGCGTTTGAGTTCTTTTACAGTAAAATGCAGTAAATGAGTAAACTTAAAAATTTGCTCTCACAAAAAGCTGTTGTCCAAAAAAGTACGCGAACGCAAAATTTGTAAAAATTCGTAAAATAAAGGCAACAGCTGATGGCAAATAATTGAAGTGTTGAAAAATGTTTACACTTTTGACTACTTAGCTCGTTTTCTTATCGGTACTCGATTAAATACTTTTTATAACACGAATATTTTTGGAAAATACAAACAAATTATTTTATGTAATCTTTCCAAATACGAATTTGGTACTTTTTCGAAATTCGGACATTTAAGGGGTAAAAACCATAACTATTTTTGGTACTTTTTTACAAAACATTTTTTTTTTTTATTCAAAAATTAGTACTTATTGTTGTTCAATAAAAAAAATAAGCGGACAGGTGCCTGGTACTTTTTTGAAATTCGGCCTTTTTGGGAAGTAAACGGGTAAAACCTGTATTTTAAAACTTTTTGCTATGCCATCTATCTTTTAAACAAATAAACATTAAAATAAAAAATATATCACATTTATAACTTATCTAAAAAATACAAATGCAAATTTGATGCGTTTCGAAATTCGAACGTTTAAGGGGTGAAATCGTACCTAATTCTGTTATTTTTTTCAAAACATTTTTCATCATCTACCTATATAATATAAAAATGTAAAGTTACTGAAAATGTTGAAATTTGGCCGGGAGGTTGGGCTCTCGCTAAATCGATTCCGTAGGATGGGAGTTTTGAAAATTGTTATAGTTAGAGTTTAAAAAAGCTAAAAACGGGTAAATTCCCTAACCTCATGTTCATCAAAAAAATAAGCTCATGTTCAATAAAAAATAAAAATATCACATTCGTAACGTATCTAAAAAATACGAATGAAATTTTGGTACATTTTCGAAACTCGAACGTTTAAGAGGTGAAAATCGTACCTATTACAAAGTAGCGGGTTAAAACCTAGAAATATAAACTTTGGCGTAAAAATATATCCACAAAAGAAAAGGTGACGCTTACGAAGTAGCGGGTTAAATGCTAGTGTATTATATTTGTTTTTTTACTTTTTTACAGTATTAAACTGTTCCTTGCTAGAGGATAAAAAAGATTCGTCACAGTCGAATGTATTATTTCTACTTATGCATTTAAAGTTTTTTGTGACATTTTTTGTCATGAATTCAAAACGATTAACTTTTCACCTTAAAGCTTTAAATCACGCACATGAAAGAATTCAATAGCGGCAATAAGAAAAATAAATATTTTTTTGTTTAAACCCTACAATAAAAAACAAACGTAATTTTTAATACAATTTCCTGCCTTTGATGGCTGGCTCATTCATGCTTTTTAATATCTATCACAACATCTCATCCTCCCTTAAAACAAGAGCAGGGGAAAAAAATGTTAAAGCTTTAGTTGTTTTCTGTACTTTTCCGTAATTTGACCAATAACTATTTTAATAATAACTCGGCCATGCCAACAAACTTACACACATATACATAAACAAACAAACAAACACTTTTTTCAAATAATACCCATGTGCACAGAGAAGAATGTGTGTGTGTGTGTGTGTGCGTTAGATTGTTTATGCTTCCTACGCTCACAAAAAAAATAAAAAAACGACCGATTCAAATCAAAGTGCTCGTGTTTGCAGGGTTGGTTGCAGTGGTCCGTCACACCTGTTGTATAAGCATTAATAATTTGCCTAGAATTTCATACTCATACGTTTACAATAACATGTGTATGGGTTAGTAAGTGTGTGTGTCTTCTAAAGTACACATTTGCGAGAGTAAGTGATTGACCAAGTATGTTGTTTTAACCGCGTTTATGGTGGTATTTATTTGATGAGTGATGTACTCGCAACTCGCAAATACTTACGGTGTGTAACAGGGATGGAAAAATAAGATGTTTTTGATTGTTCTAAGGCCCTAAGTCCCTGTCCATATTATGAAACATTTGCTGTAAAATATTTGAGTTGGATAGTGAAAAGGGAAAGACGTATGGAAAAGTGTTCTTTGTTTCGTGTACAAGCCGCTTTTATGAGTTTGTTATTGAGAGGAAGAAGAAGAAAGAGGGAAGGCATACAAAATACCTAAATGATGAGAAACAAAAGTTTCATTGTATGGACCCGAATGCAGATTCAAAAGAGAATTGAAGAAAGTTTTTGCAGCAAATATTTCATTATATGAACGAGGTTTAACATAAGAGTATTTTTTGGAAAATAAAAGTACTTAACTTTCTATGTCTTTTTACTAAAGATACAAAAAAATTAATTTATTAAATCAAGTTCTCGAAATTCGACTCAGCAGTGATTTATTGCTGCTTACCAGTTTATTCTCCCTTTTCGTTTTCGTAATCGATTAAGCCGTAGATTCTTAAAAGCAGTGTAACATACTTTCGGTGCTTCCTGCAACTAAAGTAGTTCTTAGAAATCTTAGGAATTAAGGGCAATAAGGCTATTGTCTAATTTTTGGCTAATTTTCCCCTTCGGCTTTCGTCGGCGGGCGTTGCGTTATAGTAGGAATTCTCCCAAATAGTGAATTAAGTTTAAAACCAAATGACCCACTTTTTAATCTCCTTCTTAGGAGATGTCCTAAGAATATTTCACCTTTTGGTTTTACATCGACCCTAGAAATCAGCAAAGCTCAAAATTGACAGATTTCTTGAGATCGCGGCTGATCAGATTTTCTATCTGGTAACACGGTAGTCAGGACCGACTTTGGTCCCTGTCTGACTATTGATTGTGGACCCTTCGAGGATAAGGTGATGGCTGTGGCTTAAAGTCGATGAAAAGCAGATCCCGAAAAGTTAACATCACAGGCTGTTTTTCCACCTTATGAGATCAGCAGATCTGCTTGGATGCTATTGCTATAGCCGAGTTATACAATTAGTAATCTAGCTGTGCAGCTGATTGCTTTTAAACACAGGGACGGTTGGTAAACACCTTATTTGCCGTACAGTGCTATGACCGCCGCACAGTGGCGCCATTTGAGTTTTTTCGTTGCAAAAATCATATCTTTTGAACAGAATAAGATAATTGAACAGTTTAAACAGCATATGATAGATAACTGTTCAGCCTATGAAATGAGCGTTTGGAAAGGGTGCTACGCTTTGTAGGGGCCTACTTATGGGTTATCAAAGTTAAAATTAGTAGAAAAATCAATTTTATGGTAACTAAAAAAAATTATTTTTACATTTTTAGATTGTTTTTATTTTTTTTCTTAAGGGTTTTATGTTTTAAATTATTACCCAACAAATTAAAAAAAAAAATTATTTATTTTTTTAAATTTATTTTTTCAATTTTCTGTAAAATATTCATCACAATTCGTAAGAGAAGGTATATCTAAAAGACTAACCATTTCTAAACTATAATTATTTTGTAACTCTATTCGTGACTTCACATGCCGCAGGGAAGAAATAAGTGGATCGGAAGATGCTGCCAACATGTTGAAGAGGTCCTTATTTTGCCTTACCCTTGATGCTTTGAATGTGTTCTGCAATCTATATTTTTTATAAAATTTGTTAAGAGACTCCTGTGCTTCTTCAGAAAGCTCTCCAATTGGCAAAGACTGGTACTCAATTATATCTTTGCCATGCGCCAATATTTTATGGACGGTCGGGGTCAACTTCTTCTGTGGATACATTTCTGCTAAAAGAGATGCAGTTTTCGACGCATATTCTCCATATTTTGTAGAATTGACATTTTCTTTGCAGTTTAAAACATCCAAGATCGTTCCCAATCTTTTCACGATTTGATTGTCAATTCCAATGATTCTAGTTACTGCCTCATCATTTTCAAAAAATCTCCTAGAAGTGTTTCCATCGTTTGAGTTACCGTATCCGTGCTTGGGACAGTCTACTTTTAGTCCAACTTGTTTAAAAAAAGCCTCCTGTATTTGCTTCTTTCTGATCTTCTCCTTATCCTTTATTGATGTATTTTCATCGAAGTTTTCCTCCTCTTGTGGTAGGGTATATGCCAGTTTTAGCAAGAATTCCATACACCTTATCCTTGCGTGCATTGGTGACATTCCATATTCGTAATTCTCCTCATTTGTAGAATCGTTTAAATTACCAAAGTTCTTCTGACAAATAATAGTAAAAAATCGATAAAAAAAAATATAAAAATAAAACGAAAAAAGGGGTTTAAATAGGTTTTTGCTAAATTTTTACCTCCAAAATAATTCTGTCTATATATATGTATATGATAACTAATTGAAATATGTTATAATTAAGCAGAAAAAGATACTTATCTTAAATTATTTACAACTAATTATATAAAATTGAGATGTAACATATTATATATGAAATAAATTGAATTGAATTGAAAAAAGTTCTTCTGACTCTTTTTGCAAATCGGGCATGACATTGTTGAGGTTGTTCCTGTCAGTTCGTTTACGACTTTTTCGTCAACCATGGTCAGGTGGAACTCGTAATTGCATTCAATATATTTTCCTTCTCCAATTTGCAGCTTTGTAGGCTTAATCTTGCTTATTTGTTCTTCAATGTCCTTCACCGTAGTCCTTATGAGTTCTGTCGATTCCCTTGCAAACTGAAACATTATTGGTCGGCAATAATGCACTGATGACGGTCGTGGATTTTTCCAGTGTAGGGAATCATCCGATTTTAGCCGCAAAGGAACAACAGATGCCATAAACATATTTCCATCCGATATTGTAGCGTCATCGGAAGATATCCTTTGCTTATAAACGCTTTGTCCGGATGATCCATCGCAGCCCCATTTGCTGATCAATGTCAACTTCTCAGGAAGAATTTTCACTTCCGTGAAAAACTTTGGTGTGGTTGACTTTCTAAACAGTTCAAATAATTTTAAATTGTTCAACGCCATGTTTTCAGTACTTAAATTGTTTAATGGTTTCAGTAATTGTTGCGCCAACTTTCAGGCGTAGACTAATCCAGGCATTATGCTTATTTTGCAATATATAGGCTTATGCTACCATGCCTAAAAATTTATCTGTTCCCTGCATACATATGGATTTAGGCTGAATAATGCAATTTTGATATTATGCACGTGTCCAAATAAGATTTGTGCCTACCTGTAGGGACCATAAGTCAATATTGTTCCTGACCATTTGTACGCCAAAGTATTGTTTATGTGAGGTACATACCTGCTAATTTCAATGAGTAGTTTTTTTCAAACTATTAGATCAAACTACTGTCAGTCAAAACATATAAGGGATGGACGCCATACAATTCCTGCAACCATGTCTTTTTAAACTTTTTTACCTCTAGAAGCCAAACGGGCACGTACGGGCAGATAAAAATTTTGAATTATGTAAAGAACTAATCAAAGAACAGGTTTTTCAAATATGGCAAATATAGAAAAATATAGTTTTTTTTTATTTTCCGTCAAAGTTGAAAAATAGTGAAAAAACGGATAGTTTTTAAATAGTGATTTACCAGGAGAAACACAGAGCAAACAGTTAATTTTTTTTTTATCATTATACATTTAATAAATACATCAATCAATACAAACAAAAAATAAGGCGATTCGTTACCTATTTTTCGTGATATTACACCTGAAATCGCAACAAATTGACTAAAAATTGTGTGTTTTTTTGAAAACCGAAAGTCGGTCAACTTTGAACGGTTATATCTTCTAAACTAAAAATGTGATATTATTAAGAGTGGCATATTTGAAATCGTTGAAAAGTTTCCTATAACATGGGTTTATTCAAAACTTCGTCGGCACTCATGAAAATTTTGATTTTTGCAACCTCGCTTGCTCTACGGGCGCCACTGTGCGCCGTAAGGAAGTAACTCGCATTCGTTGTATTAACGTCACTATCAAAGCTGATAACCTTTCTCTTGATTCTGTTTTCGTTAGTACCCACCTCTACAACAGAGCCCTAGACACTCTTGTCGAGTATTGAAATCTTAAATTAGTTTCAAAATATTTCTTTTAATTTCTTTTTATATTAGACATCACTTGCTAAATATTGCGTAAAAAGAAAAAAGTACTATTTTCATCGTGCGTGATCTGGGGAATTTTATATACTTAAAAGCACAAAAAAATACGGTATCACTGCATTTTCCATGCCTGATTTGTATCAACAAACCAACAGAAAAAAATAAAAGAGGTTAATTTTTCATGCCAATAAATAGAGATTCTTTGTGCTGAATCACTTACAGAGAGCAATTATTTATAAATTGTGTTCATATAAACTGTAAAAAGAAAATGATTGCTGCTATTTTTATTTTTTTCTTTTCTTTTTTTTTTTTTTGTTAAAAAGAAAAAATGCTAAAGAAATAGATTTGAATATTTAAGGCAAAATTAAAATAATTTTAAAGTTCGATCAGAAAGTTTTTAATTATTTTACATCAGAAAAATAAAGAATATTATACCCTTAAATCAAAGGAGTTTCGAAGACGCAAATAAGGCTTGACAACCAATACAAATGTTTTTTTTTTTAATTTTAATTAAAGCAGTCATTAAACTAAAAGTCTATATCAGACTATAGTTTAATATATAGTCGGGGCAATTATTTTGTTAATTTACATAAAGACAAGTTTCTAAGTTTTTCAGGATCGTTTTTCTAAAACGGATTAAGCTTAATTTAATATGAGTTGCTCAATTTATTATTTGCGAAATGTTAAATAATTTTTGTCTTTTTTTAATTGTAAGAATATGAAAATTTGATTCTTTCATTTTATATTGTGTTAAGATTTAGTACAATTAAATTTACTTACCAATCTCACTTTTATTGCCTCTAACTCTACCTTCTTAACTACAAATGATTATACATCCTTAAGATAAAAATGTATTGCCTACTCTTAAATTGTGTCTTTTATGTTTCTGTCTGCAAATTTCTTGTGACAACGCCCGAATTTACGATTTCTTTTCTTTCGTTCATGATTAACTTTGCTTTATTTAACATAACAATAAGAAATACACAAAAAGTATGCTATTGTTCTTTAGCTAAACTTAGTATTTTTTTGTTTGAAATATATAGCCTACTTTTAGGCAACACTTAAAACTTGTGTATTTGTTCGTAAAACAAAACAAACCAAAAAAAAAACTTTGCATAATTTTTCTTGTTATAACAATCTTAACTCCTTGACAGACGAAAAAATATGTATGACACTAGAAGATGGTTTTACTTAAGAGCTTACGAACAAAAGCATTTCTTTTAAAAGGAAAAATTATTACTGCTTTTATACATAAAAAAACAAAGTTAAAAAAAATGTTATATGTCAATTATGTTTTACAAAAGATGAATCTAATTTAAGTTTTTTAATGAGTTTACATTGTTATGTTTACGAATTTATGACAGTGCTTTATTAGCAGAAAAAATATTTAAGCAAAAACATATTTCTGTAAACAAAATTTTTAGTTTCGTTTTTATTGTAAAAAAGATATTTAAAAATAATACATAAATGTATAAAACTTTTTTTTTTTTTTTGTTTAATAAGCTCTTTTGAACTTTTTTTTAATTAAAAGTACTGCCTACTTTTAGGACTTTAGTTTTACATAAATCAATGCATACTTTTAGGCCTCTTTTACAAAAAAAAATCTTTATTTTGTTGCAAAATTTTTGCTTTAAACAAAACTTATATTTATGTCAATTATTATAATTATTAACAGACTCATAAAACTTTATCCTTACTAAAATTAGAAATTTTATTATTTATTGCACGTTATATATAATTCTATAAATTTATATTTAACCACAAATTTTCAATTATTTAATACCAAAAACTGCAAAAACAGCAACAACAACAACAACAACGGAAAACTTTATCACTTGAACAAAATTGAAATTGTGTTTCTGGTTGTGGATTGATGTTGGTTTCATGTAGTGTTATTAGTAGAACTGGCTGTCTTCTCTGTTAAAACATAATTTCGTACAAATATTATTAACATCTCGTACAATATTAAAGACCTAACTAGTAACATGACATTAGAATTAAGCCAACATAATGTCCATAAATAACTTCGTTTTCCAAATGCACCAAGCAAAATGTTTAAGAACATTTTTAAACAGGAATTTTTTTAATTATTTTATAACAAGATATGATTAATCTAAAACGCATTACTATAGGCTTCTTTGCCAGAATTAATGTAAAAAATAAACCTTAACTCTAAATTTAATTTGGATTGATCTGTAAGTAAGCAAAATTACATTTTTTTTTCTAGTCTTATTGTCCACACAGAAGTCAGCTTAGTAAAAAAGACTATGTACCAAAAACCACCATATTTAAAATATAATTATGAAAGTGGTTTCCCTAAACGACCAATTAAAGTTTTTTTATAAGAGAGTGGAGCGATTTTCGCTAAATTTATATAGGGTGGCTTAAGAGAACCGAAGGATATTAGGTTAATTAGACGTGAGAAACAGCGTCGTGTTAGTAACCAAAATTATTCGATAACAGCTGCACACTTTTGGCTCACTGTACGCGTTGTGGCTTTAATTTAGGGCCATGATGCACTATTACACAAGTCAAATGTACGTATTATGAGGAAAATTTAAACCAGTCATGGCAGGTCGTTATTATATTTTTTTTTAAATTTGCAAAAAAAATAATAAGATCAGAGAGGCATTTTCGTAGTTCTTTATGGCTTTTAAACAACATTTCTGAGATATGGTCCTCCACAGCTGACCTTAAACAAAAAATTTCAACATGCAGCACCAAGGCGAATTTACTGGGGACAACGAAAAACCTGTTGACTATGACAGTTCGAACCAATTTGTTTTGGATTTACAATGTGTTGTTTAGAAATAGTTGACATTTTAAGCCGTAAACACTTAAGGATCAAATAAACCACACAAGCTTTTGCACAAACTTATCAAAAAAGTATGGAGCATGTTTGTGTGAATATTAAAAATTTGTATACCTCTAGATTTAGCAGCGAACAAACTATTTTGTCTTATAAAATAACAAATTATTGGCTTCGTTGAAAAGTTTTAAATTTTTATTTCTATATTAATAAGATCTGAAGATAACATATACACGTTTAAGTCGTTTCTTCCTCTTTTGCCCTTGAAACTCAACATGCTCTTTAAAAAAAAGCAAACCTTTAAAATAAATTTGATAAATCAGGCTAAAGTCATTCGTGGTGATTCATGATGAATCTGTCTACCAGCAATTTTGCACTTTTACCAGTACCAAAATACCGTTTTGTACCAGGAATGAGAACTATAGGAAATCGTTGTTTTATTAAGTACCAAACTCAGAGAGATTAATAAGGGGACTAGAATGTTTTTCGAAAAATATTCTATAGCCACAATACTCGCTTACATTTAAAAAAAAAACTGAAAATATTGTTGATCTAAATAATTGTTTGTCAAGTGTGAATTTCCCCCAATATGTAGGTACTTTTACAGTTAAGTGTTATAAAATTTTGCTGGGTTAGTTAGAAAAACAAATTAAGGGTAACCCATTTTGTAATTATAATAACTTATAACAAATTTAAAAGAAAATTTGCTTTATTTTTAAATTTATATTCCTTAATTTTATTTTATTTAACTGGAAACCATATTAATCCTTTGGCAACAATTTCGCTTCATTTAAAAAATTTAATTTTCAGTGCGAAGCCTAATAAATGCTTCTTAAGACACAATATACTTGACATGCAATAAACAACTTATTCTCGTAGTAAATGCTAATGAGACGCACAAACTAATACAGCATTAGTAGATACATGTGTTTTCTAATTATTAAACTTAGTTTTCATTTACACGCTTCAACTTTTAATCCTCAACTTCTGAGTTTCTAGGAGAAAGAAGAATGAATGAGATGAATGGGATTGTCAGGAAATTCTAAACCAGTTAAAGACGTGTTCTTAATTTCTCGGCAAGCGTGCTTAGGCAACAAAGTTCTACTTGTCCGCCCAACACTATAAAATATTCTATCTATTCTCTTTATTTCTCACTGCACAGAAAAAAAAATGGATTTCAATTAAAAAATTTGTGATATTAATTAAAAATATTAATTAAATGTTCACCAGTAACCAAATTAATAGTGTCAATTAAATAGTTACCCCCTAATGCAAAAAAAAAAAAGTTAAAGTGAACCAATACACTAAGACCAGCAAAAGTGAATAGGCTTTATTTATTGGTTAACTAATGTCAACTTGAAGTTTTTTTGCATAAGACGGTTTTACTTTTAATAAATAAATAAATTTTAATTAAATAATATTATTAACAATTGAAATGAATTGTTGAATAAGTAAAAGTTTAACTAACTTGATTAAATTTTTTTATAAAAACGGATTTTATTTTTAATTAATAGTTTAATTAAAAAAAAAATTTCTGTGTGAAATTACAAAAAAGTCAACATGTTTCCCTAGCAATTTAAATGCGCCTTGACTATTTTCGTTTTGCTGTAGCTTTGTTGTTGTTTTGACAAAGTAACTCAAGGAAGTGAATTTGCTACTTAACAACCACACAAGCATTAATATTATACTTCGAGAAATAAGATCATATTTGCTATATGCGGTTAAAGAAAACACATTTTTCGATAAGGTCATTTCCAACAAAACTATTTTTATCTAAAAAATGTTTAACATATTATGGTTACTTTAACTTACCTGCAGTAGCCACCTTAATCGTAGGGATGCGATTTCCATGCAAATGCATGTTTTTTATCGATAGTCTAAGAACGATTTCGACCAATTATCTTTCCAAATCATTAAATTTGCGTTAAAATGGCATCGATTTATTTTTGCATATTGTTGCATATATTAGTAAAAATTCATATTTTTGCATATTAAGGTTTTAAACGCATATTTTTGCACATTTTTACAGTTTTGAGGGATTTTTTAATTTTCATATTATAAAAAAGTTCTTAAAAAAAATTTTAGGTACACAAAAAAAAGCTTACCAAAAAAAAATTTAAATAATAAACAAATTCTTTTGGAGTTTTGCTTAAAATACAATATTTTTTTATTTTAAACCGATGCAGTTACGTACATGGTAAAGGTTTTCAATGGGTTTCAAATATTTTATCCAAAACTGTTACAAGCTACTTGCTTAGCACATGGGTTATACCGCGTTGCAGAAAGTTTGAAACCAATTCGATAATATTGCAATTTATAATGAAATGTATCCCTTGATTCCCCTTCCACCGCAGCCAGTAGTAGCGAAATGGGGGCCTGGCTAGATGCCTCAGAATTCTATTCAAAAAACTTCAAGTAATTTAAGAATGTTTGAAGACCTTGTTGATGTCGATGATTGTGCCATTAAAAAAGTAAAAGGAATATTCAATTTAGATAACAGCAGAAGTCAATTAGCATTTGTATTTTCCAATAACGGATATATTCGTGAAACAATAGCTAAATAATTAGAAGGCATTTATTTAGTTCGCTTTATGCTCAAGTCAAATTAATTGATATTGCAGAAAGTAAAATTTACAATGTGGAAGAAAGAATAACCCGACAAATTAAAAAAAAGAATCCAGAACGATTTGCAAATAAAAAAATAAAATGAATTTCAAATATTTTTGAACTGAACTGAAAATAAATTTCTTCAAAATGCATTGGCATTCTTCAAGTACAAGACAACGTTTTCCTTTTATAAAACAGTACTTATTTATTTAAACAAACAAAAATTTGTTATGTTAGTTTTTTAACGATATTTGAATAACAATATACTGCATTTTTTATATTTTTGTTTTTAGTAAAATTAAAGGACGATTTTTTATGGAAATTTTCTAAGTTTTCAGTGCATATTTTTTATTTTTTTAATGCATATTTTGGATTTTTTTTAGTGCAGATTTAAAGCGCATATTTTCGATTTTTTAGCGCATGAAAATCCGAGCAAAATCTAGTTGTTTTTGACCACATTTTCCATACAAAAAAAAATCTTCTTCGTGCCTAGATTTTGACGAAATCAACTCAAAATTTAGTAGTACTTAGTAACAAGCACAAGAAAAAATTACATTTTTATAAAAAACAAAACAAGAAATTATTGATTGTTGCTTTTTAAAACGGTCAAAATAATTTAAAACATTTTAATGCAAATTTTAAAATGCATATTTCTTGATATGCCAGTATGTGTTACACAAAAAACTTTCAGTCAGCTGTTTTTGTTCTGCAAACAAAATCTCGCTAATAACAAAAAAAGTAAATCTACTAGCTTTCGTTCTAACGTAAACGGCCATAAACTTTCCTGTAAAATATAAAAATATAAAAAATACAATAACTTTTAAAACAACTCAGTTCTATTAGAAACGTATCGGAATTTATCTGCAAAGAAATGCTGAATCCACTAATAAGGGCCATTATTACAACTTGCTTTAAAGTGCATGTTAGTGCTGGTTCACACTCTTCAATTTTTAGCCGTCAAGTCTTGAGCTTTTATGAGAGAAGGGAAAGGAGAATGCCATTTATTTTCCTCTCTCTCCTTAACACCCAAGACTTGACGGTTTAGACTTGAAGAGTGTGAACAAGCACTTAGTAAATGTGGCTTATCTTAAGTAAGGAATAGTGACCTTTAAAAATTTGTATGTGCTAATATACCTTCCCTGTAATATACATAGAAAATTGTTAAAGATATGGTAACACTTAAGCAAATATCGAATACTTTTGATTTTTGATTAAGGTACTTTTATACGACATGTATTTTGCAGTGGCTTTGTTAGATGTAAAATCCATATGCAATTTCGAATGTCCGTTGGAATTAACAAACACAAGAAGGTTCATAATTTTTGATTTTACATGCTCGTTTTTTGGTTTCATCTGACATAACCTTAAATCGTTTATAACAGCAAATTATATACTGATATTTATTTCTACTCACTATTTGTTGCATTTCAGTTAATTAAAATTGTTGTTTTTTTTAAGAATATGTGTTAATAAATAGATTTTAATGTATATGTACATATTGGCCGCCACAAACAAATGTTTTGCAAAGCAGAAAATACGGCAACTCTTAATACATAAACCGTTTATTTTTTACTTTTAATAAAGGTTATAATAATGAAAAACGATCTATCTGTCAGAAAATATTATTAAGCTAAGATCCCACTATCGGTGCAATGTACCAATTGTTGTCGTATTTCATGTGCCGATAGTGTGAACGATCACAATTTTCTTAAAATGCGACAATCTGTGCCGAAATTGTGCTGACTGGCGACAATCAAAATTAACCTTGTTGCGTCGATATTGTGAAAACTCTTTTACACAATGTGGAGCAATCAAATTGTTAAATATGCACAGATTTGTATCGGCCACTTGTGCGCCGATCACATTCGACAATCAGCGCCAATACAAAGGCCGATCACCCCCTTTTATAAGAAAAATAAAATCATTTTAGTAACTTCATTGATGTATTATTAATTTTATAGATGTTAGGTTCCTTTAGCCATCTTTAACTGAACTTAATTTCTAGTTTTATAAGTCATCGTCCAGACTTGCAATTTTCGCTGCAGAAATTCTTGAGTTTATTGGTGAGAGGAGTAAAAAGATTGGGGCGGGGTACTCAGTTTCATGTACTCTGTAATTCTGTTTTGTTTTGTTATTCTCACAGTTTTTATATACAACATATAAAAAGGAAAACGAGGAAATACAAGATGAAAATAAAAAAATACTATAATTTCATAAGATGGATACTAATGCAATTTTAAAGCCGAATTTTTAAAAATTGCAGCAACAAAAATTGCAAGTCTGGACGATGACTTACAATTGATATAAAAAATCATCATAACATCACATTTTTATTGTTATCTACGTTTAAACTTATTGACCATTTTATTATAAAATTTATTTTTTTACGAATTATAATTTTTTGCATAAAGCTTTTTTTAGTTTAATTGTTATTAATTTGTATTAGAAAAAATCAAGTGCACATATTTTTATTTTAATTGTATTTTCAAATGTTTATATTTTCATTATATTTTAATAACTTTATGTTTTTTATGTATATAAAAGAAAAGAAACCAACTTGCACGTTCTACCCAAATTATTGCATTTTGTAAAAAAAAAAACAAAAATCACGCCTGCTGACGAATGAACCAACTGCCAGTCTCCAACTTTCCCATATAAATTAAATGGATTTTTAAATTTAACAAAAAATAAAATCACAAAAATTATTATGATTTTCAATTGAAAATTAATTCAAAAAATATATTTATATCTTTTCTTTTTTTTCAAATTTTTAACACATGGACTTTTGAATACAACAAAATAAAAAACTAAAATAAAAACTCTGATCAAATTGGAACAACAACAAAATAAAATACTAAATACCACAACAACATCACATATTTTGTTGACAAATAATGGTGAAATAAAAAATTAAAAATATGGAATTAAAAACTTCACACACATGGCAACATTTTTTATTGGATTGCCTGACGATGATGCTGCTGTTGATGTTAACAATGATGCAAAATGCTGTGCGGCATATTTGAATTACAATTTGGCACGTACTTATTCACTCCAAACCCACCTTGTTGTATGGTTCGTCAACAATACAAAATGGCTGCTGACAAAAAAAAAACTCCAAAAATTTTGAAACCAAACATTTGCCTACAATTTGCTGATGTTAAATGAAAAATAAACCCAACCACAAATTTTCTGTGTGTGTGTTTGGAAAATTAACATACGATGTCTTGTTTTTTTTTTTTTAATTATCCTGGGGGCTCTGCTGTGCACTGTCTTCAATTAAATATACATACATCTGCAAACACATAAAATTAAACATTTTCAAAAATAAAATTTTTACGCAAATTTAATGCTTCTGCTTGCGGTGGGAAACCTACTTGGCAATGGTGTTTAATTTTGATGCTGCCATTGCTGTCTTCTTACGATTGTCGACGTTACACTCTAAAAACAAAAAAAATAATACAATATTAATGATGTTGTTAATGATTTATGACGACTCTCATCATTATCTACAACGAACCTGTGCTTTTTGATTATTTTCTCATATGTGTACAAATACACATATAAAAATCTAAATGACTAATGGCGTTGCCATACATTTCACATTTATGCAAATTTTACCAAACACACTGCTGCTATCTTCGCTACCAAATAATACCGCAAACCAACAACAATAAAAAAAATAACAACATGTCACTTGAAATGTTTCATCATCATCATTTTTAACGAACTCCTTATGTGTGCCACTGTTGGTTGGTTGACTGACTGACGGATTGTCTGCTTTTGTGTTTCGCTGACATCAATTTAAAATGTTAATAATTTTATTGCTGGTACTTGCACTTTTTAACTTTTTATAATGTTTCTGCTGCTGCTAAAACCACCGTTATTTTACTACTGCCATTGCAAACAACTACTATTGTGTTCGCTACTAATAAATTACAACACTGCACTTTTAATACTGCTTCATTTTACACCGTTAAAAATAAAATTGCTTAATTAACTTAATTTATTTTAATTAAATTGTACTACAAATTGGAACAAAATCATCATCGATATCAACAAATTACATTTTTTTTATAATTTGTTTATGAAAAAATCAGGTGGCTTTTTGGTTTAAGGTTGGTGTTGGTTTTTTTTATTGTTTTATGTATTAAATTTATTTTAAAATAAGCCTTTATTTTTAAGTTAAGTTATTTATAAAGTTAAAACATATACGGCCATGTTCCGGAAATCGAATTCACGTGAATTTTAAATCGAACAAATTTTGAATTCTATCCTGTGTTTAAATCTGATAAACATATTTTATATACCTCATACTTTGAGGACGACATACCTTTACCAAAACTATTTCTGAAAACAGGAAAAGCTACGTTCATTTTTAAAAATATTTAACGGAAAATCTCCATCGATTTCAATTTCATGTCATTTCTATTTACAGAACATGGCCGATAGTTTATGTAATATCTATCAACGTTCTTGGCACAGATTTCGTAAAAATTCTATAAGCGAAAGAAAATGTAATAAAGCAGCACTTACAATAAAGAGTTTTCTTATATTATTTGTGGCAAAAGCCGTTCATCAATTTAATTTTTATTAAAATATTTTGGGAATTACCTTTTTTTTTGGCATAATTCAGAAAGCGGCAATTGTAATTCAAATCAATTAATTGAAATTCAGAGAGCTAAAAATTTAATTTAGTTTGGTTGAAATTTAGAAATATGTACTTCAGCCTAGTCAATTGTAATTCAGAAAGTATCCCTTGTAATTCACATTAGTGAATTGTTATTAAGAAATCATCAATTGTAAATTCGCGAATTGAGTGTGATTTTTGCAGGCGTGGTTAGAGCGTGGGTAATTTCTTTGCAAATATTATTGGACTACTTGCTCCATTTTAGATAAAATGGACTACTTACAACATGGTCCGATGTAATGCAATCATGGAACATGTCATTCTTAAAAAAGAGTTTGTAGTTAAACGACATGTTTTCGTGTTTAAACGATTTCAAAACTAATCCTTTGGAGTATTTTTTTTTTTTTTTTTTGAGAGAGAGAGCGGGGATATTTCTCCCAACGGAGACGGTACCGCGACCAAACCAGGTCTATTGTACCCACCCCCCTTTAGTTGGCCAAAAGACCCTCTGCCTCCTAAAGAAACCCAAGGTCTTTTGCCGGTATTGCACCGACTCGGGACGCGCCCATCGCACCGTGCCTCTGGAGTATACCATGAAGTAGTTTTAAAACTAATCCACTGGTAGTACTCGTATGTATGAACATAGAGTAGTTTTAAGACTCTTCGTTCAAATTAAAAGCTGTGTTATATGGTCCAGCCCTAGGACATCGTAATGTTAAATAGACCATGTTGTTTCAATACATTTGGGTTACCTTTGGACTAGTCCTAGTCCCTTATGGTCTATATTTAACACAAATGTATGGACTAGTCGTATTATCAGCAGGTTTCTATTAGGTGTAGATGTGATATTAAAGTGGTTACCCAAATAAAACCAGGGGGCTACTCTCTATAGCGATACGAATACAGTATCGATGCAAAAGCTAAATACCAACTTGGTAATTCTTTTATTTTGCCAAAAAAAAAAAAAAATTTTTAATTCGTCTACTCTAGACCCATGTTGTATTTTAGCACCACCTTCTGCGGTCTGTTATCAGCCGTTCGAGTCCTAAACTCAAAGTTTATAATTATATTTCCTTTTATATACTTTATACTTTCTTTATTGGAACCACAATTCTTATATTGTACCGTCTCAATGGCAAAATTGTACAAAATTACGCAAACTGTACCAAGACTTCGCTATAAAATAAGAAAACATTCTAGTAAGAATTAATCACTGGGGGAAAAGAATATGATGGCGGAGATTGACAGTAAGTCCCAATTAACATTATACGATTTTTGTCGTTGCAGTTCTTACCTTTTAGCCGAGAGGGGGGAGAGGAATTAAAAAGGGTACACAAGCGAGTGTACTCTTCGATTCGTTTTGTTCATTCATTCGTAGTGCCAAAATATGTGTATTCACAAGAAGTTGTAACGTCAAAAATCGTACAATGTAAACATAAAACCGACTTCAAAGAAGAGAAGACAAAAATCGTATGATGTAAATTGGGACTAATGAAATTTCAAAATAAAATTTCAATTGGAAAATTTAAATGAAATGAATAGTGATGACTAGCGAAAAAAAAGAAAAGATGCGAAATACAAATGCGCAACCGCATAAAAGAGTACCAATCATTAGATTCGCTACCATTTACTTTCGCATTGCAATAGAGAGTAGCCCAACAGAATATAATTTCAGTGATACCATTTCTACAATTTTGGATATTGTTGATCCACAAAATCTCTTTAACCAAAGTCAGAGTATATTTTTAAGAGAAGATTTTTTTCGTTTAATATACTCGCAGATTTGAATAAGCTTAATAAATTTTATTAATAATATTTATTTATAACGTGCGAAATTCCCAATTTTTATTTTTGATAAAAACACTGAAATTTATTCTTGAGGGAAAGGAAGTTTCCATGCGTATTTCGCTGGTTGCTTAGGCCAGATCTTCGGAAAACTTTTTCCAAAGACTTTAGAAAATCTTAAAATATTATACAAATAAGACTATAAAGTGAATAAGAATTTTAAACACTCAGGTCTTATTTGTTTCAATATCAAAGCTTCAACAAAGCCACAACAATAAACAGTGTGGTTAACATTTCTTAAATAAATCTTATTAATAATAAATTTGGAGTTGATTTTACTTATACAAAGAAAACGGAAATGCAAAAAATTTTAAAAAAAGTAATCGAGTGTGGAAATAAGCATTTTAGACGGAATGACTTCTAAGCTGGATAACCATATTAATTATTTTTACAAGGCGTGAGACTAAAATAATTAGTTCCGAAGAATTGATTATTTTCCTAACTTTTTTAATCTTAAAATAAGTTAGCAGTAATTTTTTTTTTTTTTTTTTTTTTTTTGTATGAAATCATAACGCAGGTAATACATAAATTCGTATACTTTTCTTTAAATAATCACTTTTACAGTAAATAATGTTAGTCATTCTTATATTTCTTGAAAAATTAATTTTTTTACTACTTCGTATGTTTGGCAATCGAGGGACTAAACTAAGCAATCAAAAATTAAAGTCATTATATGGCAAGCCGTTATTTTGATAATGTGTAATTTTTGCTGGGTTTTGAACCTTCTGCAAATGTATACTTTGTTTATCATATAGCGTTACAGCTCAGGGTCAGCTCAAGCTTGTTTTGCTAGTCTTCTTCATATTTCTCCTCTTCGTCTAGAGTATCTGATATCGTATTTTAGCACCACCTTCAGCGGTGTGTAATCATCATCCATTCGCGCAAAATACCCAGTCCTACTTAATCGTTGAGCCTTTATGTGTTTGACTATGTCCTCTCCTTCTCACAGTTCGAGAAATTCATTGGTGTCCTCCTTCCCTAAATAGGTACATATAAGCAACCATATGTGGTGTTATAAATCAATCAGCCATGTTCTGGAAATCGAATTCGAGTAAAACTAAAATCGATCAAATTTTAAAAACCGTTCTGAACTCAAAGATCGTAATTCTATTTCCTTTTATATACCTTATACTTTGAGGACAACTGATCTTTATTATAACTAATTTTTCTTTTTCTTATTGCATTACAGCTCGGGGTCAGCTCAAGCTTGTTTTGCTAGTCTTCTTCAAATTTCGCCTCTTCGTCTAGAGTATCCGATGTCGTATTTTAGCACCACCTTCTGCGGTCTGTTATCAGCCGTTCGAGTCCTAAACTCAAAGTTCATAATTATATTTCCTTTAATATACCTTATACTTTGATGACAACTGATCTTTATTGGAACCACAATTCTTATATTGTACCGTCTCAATGGCAAAATTGTACAAAATTACGCAAACTGTACCAAGACTTAGCTATAAAATAAGAAAACATTCTAGTAAGAATTAATCACTTTTTTTTATTAAATAAAAGCAAATAGAACGTATAGTCGGTCAAGCCAGACCATTTGATAGCATACACCATAGTATATAAAGACATATTTCCGAGAGTGTACCCTATTTGGGATCTTTGTGCAACCATGGACCCACCAGAACAAACATTTTTTATGAGGTTAAGGCTCACGTCAAAGTTATTTGTGCTAATTATTATTTGGGTATCTTCATCTATATGAGATTAAAGGATGGGGGTTTATATGGGACCTATGTTTAATATTGGACTTACCAAAACAACATTTTGTCATGACATATTAGCTATCTTATTGTCGCCAATTTTATGCCTATATCAACATTTATAAGAAAGTTATGGCATTAAAAGCTATTTTCCATTCAAATTTGGTAAGATGATTAAGATTTAAAATTAAGTTAAAATAAGTTTGGACCAAATTTTACCTAAATACCAAAGTAGTAAGATGGTTTATGGACACAAAGACTACTCCGTAAACAAATATGCAGGCCATGTGAATTTATGGACCGATTCGCACCATTTTCAATAGGCTTGTCCTTATGATAATTGAAACGTTTGTACCAAACTTCATCCAATTATCTTCAAAATTGCGACCAGTACTTCGCACACAACGTTACGTGGACAGACAACCAACCAGCCCGATGTTGGGATATCGTTTAAGCGACCCAGAAAGTGAAATTGAGGGGATTGGTATACTAAAGGACAAACAATTTTCAGTGTTACACACATCAGCACAAAAACCCTCTCTACTATTGTAGCGTGGGTTTAATAACAAAAAGAAAACTTAAAAATGAAATACAGGTTGTATGTACATATTAGCGTCTTCAATTGATTAATTCTTTTTCTATTAATCAAACAATTTTCGACGATTTATTGTTCGATTAGTTTAAAATTGCTGATTTCAAATAAAGGATTAATAGAAGAATTTATGCCGATTAATCTAATAACAATACATACATATGTATATCGTTTTTCTGTCAAATGTATAATTTTTTAAAGTTTTAAGTCAAATAAACAAACCAAATGTATGTGTCCGTTGGAATTAAAAAAAAAAAAACATTAATGTTTAGTGAGTAATTCACATACATGGGCGTACTGCTTACTGAAAAATTTTTCAGTACCCAGTAAATTTTTACTGATTACTGAAATAATGCAGTAATCCGTTAATTTTACTTATTATTGAAACAAATGCAAAAAAATATTTTTAATCCTGGAGCCACACATTCAATAAATCACTTTCAAGTTGTTCACAAAAACTGCTTTGCAAAACTTCCGTGAATTTACAGCTGTGTCACAGGCTGCTCTCAATCTGATAATCAATTTCATTTTAAAAATTGACCCCACCGAAGAAACAACTCAAAATAGCATGTCTTAAAGTATTTTGTAAAAAAAAGCGCAAAGATTTTTTAGACCACAATTTTTTTTTTTTTATAAAGCACATTTATTTTTTAAGAAATATATTTTTTATAAAGAAAGCGCCAAAGTGAATTTGTGGTCAGTTGTTAAAGTCAACGTAAAATTTAGTGAGTGCGTTAGTAAAAAAAGTGAGAGAGTATGGCAAATTAAAAGGAAAGGCAAAACTTGATCGTGTGACTTCTAAGTAAAGCAAAACATTTAAATATTTTTTTTTTAAAGATTATTTTAAAAGATCTGTTTAATTGTTTGTACATATAAAATTATATGATCTCAATACATGTTTTATTTTACGTTTGTTTTTTTTTTTTTTTTTTTGTTAATAAAATATTAAAATACTTGTAATTAATAATGTTTATTTTCTCAAATACCAATTTTTTCTAAAACTATCGAAAAAAATATCTTAATTTATAAAATTTCTGGATTTTGAATTATTTGATTAATCGATTAATTTTAAAATTTTATTCGTTTAATCGAATAAGCCAAAAATGCCAAATATCGATTAATCGTCAATTCGAACAACATAAAAGGCGATTAATTGAACACCGTAGTACATATGTACATAATATGATACTGTAACATCATAAACAATAATATATTATAATAATGCAATTTTTGGTCGTTCTGGTCGGGGCTTTAGAGTGTGATTAGAATGTTTTTATTGAAAAGAAAAGTGACTTAATCCACCTCAAAGAAATGATAAAACTTTGTAAGCATTTTTTTTTTAAATTGTACCAAAAAAGGATTAATTGTACCAGTGTACCAATAAGGTTTCGATTGTACCAAATTTGGTACAATTGTTCCACAAAACCCATCAGCGATTGGAATTAAAATTTAATTAAAAACCTTCAACGATTTCAATTTCACTCGAACTATTTTAAGATTTTTTTTTTAAATTTTTTTTTTTCAGTTGTTAATGTTTCTCTTGTAAGTTTATCTTAAGTTACTACCAATAATTAGTATTGTGGTTAATTCATTGAACTGTTTATGGTTTTAATGCAAATTTTCATTATTTTAATCTTCATTAAAATTTTAAGTTCATTAAATTTAATTTTTATTAAATTATTTCTATAATTATGATTTCTAAAATTTATTGATCATTTTTCATTATTGACTGACCGGGGAATTGAACCCACGTTCACGGACAGGTTGATTTGACACGTTTCAATAGTAACCACACAATCTCCTCAGAAATTTTTGCCGTTAAACACTCACCGCCATTGAAGCCGACTGGCAGTAAATAGTTACTACCTTAATATTATGACTTATATTGATCACCTTAAAATTATTGTTTTCGGTTTTTTTTTTTTTTTTTAAAAAAAGTTCTTAATAAAATTTAACGATTATTTGCTATTCAGTGTAGTTTTGAATATTGCTGCAGTCTTCGGGCACAAACTTACCCAAAAATTTTAGCATACACCAAAAATTGCTTAAGAAAAGAGCACATTTAATTCTCTTCATTATAAAATAAAGGTCGCTGTCAACTGTTTTTTTTTTATTTACATTAAAATTTTAAATAAAAACACGAACTTTAAATTAAAATTTTTTTACTAAAATCTAAAAATAAAAAATGTGTTAATGTCGTCTCTAAATTATGGTGGCAATATAAATTTTTGATATTTTGAAAAATCATTACCGCAAAATTATTTCATAATTGAATAAACTCACTTATATTTAATACAATTGTTCAGGTATTTCCGTTGTATCTACTAAAAACATTTTACTACAAAATTTAAAATATCACATGCGTGCAGGCACTTGAAACGGAAATAATTTGATGTTGCCATTTAAGCATCAATAACTTATAAATATTAGGGGGTTGCGTTGGAAAAAATTTTTAGTTGAAGACTACAAATTAACGCTTATTCAGAGTTTCTTAACAAGTTAAAAAAAATAATTTTATGCTGTTTTCACAACACAAGTGATTGGACATGTAGTAAAATTGATACACGTTCAATCACTTGTGTTGTATAAACAGCACATTAAAAAATTTTCATATCTTCGTTGTAAAAATTTTACAAATTAATACATTTTTGTTACTTTTATCAATTTTGAACGCTTCTAATATTTACTTAACAACTAAATGATGCTCCCGCTTTTTTACAAAATAAATAAAATCATTTAAATTAAATCGGTGTCATCAAGTGATTTTTTCTTTTCAAAAAAAAAGCCCTGGAAAAAATGCAATAAATAACAAAAAAAAAAGCATTACAGAAAAAAAACAAAAATAATAACAATTTGTAAATTGTTTGTTTAAAGCAAACATTGAGGTTGTGTTTTTTTTTTATACAAAACCAATTTAAATACTATTTATTTACATAACACGGTAACACTATTTTCCGTTTGGCTGGCAACGCGTACAGAACATCATCAATTTTACATTGTTTATTGTTTTTTTATTGTTTTGTTGTTTTTTACACAAAAGTAATTGTTGATGCCGAAAATTACTGCAATTATGTGCAATTTTCAATTTTAAAGTAAAATAATGTTTATTTAGATATAAAAAGAACTGTCTGTCTGTCTATTTGTTCTCCTACTGTCTGTTTGGCTGTCACTGTTGGGTATTGTTTGTAGTAATATGGGAGTGGTGATGACGTTGAGAGTTTTTTTGTTATTTGCGTTATTTTTTTGTCAGTGACTTCTATTGCGATTTTTTGTTAAAAAGTTTTTTTATTGTTTATTTTTTATTTGTTTATTTACAAAGGAAAAGAGTATAATCGTGAAAAAATATAAATTCAATGTCAAGGTTGCTCAAAAGTAAATTGATATTAAATTGTTTGTTTTAGAAAAATAGAAGAACGTCATTGGAAGAAGCGGAAATTGTTCCTGACATAATCTTTTACTAAGAGAGATTTAAACAAGTAAAGTTTCAGCTTTGCCGAAACTTTGATACCCTCCACTGAGAGTTAGAATATTTCAGGAGTGGTTTTTATGGGATCCAAGAATCTTTATAAAAACTGACTTCACATTATTATAATTCGTTTAGGTGTTAAAGCATATTTCAAAAGAACGCTTTAATGATCAATGGCAAATTATGCGCCAACCATAAAAAATTATATGCTTTCATTCCTAGTCAAATAAAACTTAACATGGCCTAATTTGAATAATATATAATTTTTCGTACCAGTTAAGTGATTTTCAGGAGGGGATTTTATATTGGACCAATATTATATTATGAAATAAATTGGATGATATTTTAATACACCAGTGCGATGTTTTTAGCGTTTTATGCGTTTTAAAGTGCTTTTCGGAAGGCATTTTTATATGCGACCTATGGCAAATAAGGAACCGATATTTGTTACAGCTTGAAGTGGGAAACAGAATAGTCGTTGCAATACAACGTTACGAATAGCGCTGCAAAGTGTGGAAAGTTAAAAATGGCAGTTTCAAAGTAGTGTCAACGGAATACGTAGTTGTAGTAGTCGTTGCAGTTAAACTTGAAGCGCAAAGTTCAAAATTTTGAATTTTGTTGCGCTACAGAGCATTCAACGGCTTCAGCAACTACTTTATTCTGTTCCACGCCTGAGACGTATTTAAATGATTTCCAAGAATGGGTTTTATATAGGCAATATGCTAAATTATGGGCCAATCTTCTTTGACAGTGTGAACATTCTACATAATGTGAGAGGGATCGGAGAAGTGGGCGTGGTACAAAACAGATTTATCTTTATCTAAAGAACGGTTGTGAAAAATTGTTCAAAGTTGCTACAAAGAGCTGGGTCATCAATAACACAACCTGTCTTAATTGGGCGGGATCGAATAAGTGGGCGGGGCACAAAATTGATTTTTTAATATCTGTTGTGTGGTAAGATAAAAATTGTACAACTTTCGTAAATATAGCTGGGTTATCAACACCCAAGCTCTAAAAAATGAGCGGGGTTGGAGAAGTGGGGAAGCAAAGCCGCCGGGTTAATCTAGTACACGTGTACATGTCTTTGTATCTATAACTTTCTGTGCTTATCGCACCACGGTGAAGAGTATATAAGATTTTGCATAGCCGAATAAAGCACTCATTCTCGTTTTCCATTATTCTCCGCAGTGATGGAGATTTGAGTGAAACGTTAACTAGTCTATGTTTCAGAATTCTCATTTATGCTCTGCCGAACTCGTTCGATATTATCTTGACTTCATACCAGTGATGTTATACGTAGGGAAAAATCAATATTTGCAGGGATTTTTTGAAACCACTTAAATAGAGGGACTTTTTAAAAGTTGCAGGGATATGTGTGGGGATAATTTTTTGAGCGCGTATGGCAAAATATGGATTTTGAGGGCTGCGTAGGAAATTTTCAAATAATTTTATAACATCACTGCTTTATACTTCAAGCGGGTTTTCCCTTTGAGATAAGTCACTGTATCATTCGTTTAAAATACTACTTGGGTAAGTTTTTCAAAAATTACAGATAAGATTAGCAGCCATTTTCTGGAAATCATAATCAGAATCATTAAAGAGGATGAAGACTTTCAATTCTATTATTTTAAAACTGCCTTTTATGATTTCAAAAGTTATTCTGGTAAATATAAGCCGTCCTTAAAGAATATAAGGGAATATTTTTATTAACTTTAAGCACAGAATAGTTTTCAAAATTTACACGATTTCGAACATGGCTTTTATATATCATTTTTTTATTATTTACACAACTTGATAAAGTTATTTTAAAAAATTTGAACATTATTATCCTTAAACTTTTTACACATTTAAATTAATAAAAAAAAAATCTTCCTTTACAAACAAACTAATTTTAATCTTATTTCCTTTTAATATTTTATTACAAGTTTGTCTGCCTCAATGTCTGCCTTCGGTCCATAAATATAAATGAGTCTTACAAATTGAAAGCAACAAAACATTTGATTTCCTGCAAATATTATTTTCATTTATTATTTCTTTTTTTTTCAAAAGTAACTTAATGTTTATTTACCATAAATTTTGTACTTTAAATCTGCATAAACTTTAACAAAATGACACAACACAACCTTAAAAAAAATATAAAATCAGAGAGACAAGAAAACGAAGAATAAGAGCAATTCAAATACTATAAATGTTGTAAGTTTGACATCATCAACGAGAATAAAGTACACAGATAAAAGTTTGATGGGGAAATAAAAGTAAATGTAACTATTTTTATAGTGATATTATTAAGATGGCCGCAGGAGGCTTTTCCCTACTTCGACAATTGGTGGCGTTGGTTACCGAATCAGTGCATTCGATGTAGTGTCAAATTGACTATTTTATATGCCGTCCAAGTTGGAAATTTACCACAAAGAATATGGACCATTTTTCTTATTCTGATTGTTAGCAATTATCCTTCTAGAAGTCAAGAGACTGATCCTCCACCCTCTCTGAAGCACAAGTATCGACAAGAAAATTTCCCAAGGGTGGAGTGTTGTCCACGATCCCGTTTAATTTCTACATGTCTAAACTCCCGACACTTTTCCAAGGTGTCCAGATTATATTGTACACAGACGACTGTACTAAAATGGCGACGGGTCACAACGTGGTTGACCCATGTAGGCTGGTAAACAGTTACTTTATTGATCTGGCGAACTTTTTTCACGCGATGAATATGAACATCTCTCCCGCAAAAACTTTGGCGACTCTATTCACGACATAGACAAGGGAAGTGTGGTTACATTTGAATGTGACTGTCGATGGCGCCATAATTCCGACGACGAATCAATTAAAGATATTGGGATTCATATTTGACAGCCTCTTCATGTCATCGGCGCATGCCACTGCAATCTGCGATAGAATGCGGAGTAGAAACAAGGTCCTCAAGTCACTAGCCGGCAGCACTTGGGGCATGGAAAATTAAACCTTGCCCAGTAAAAAATGTGCTGCAAAAGGAGCAGATTTTATGTATGAAATCATACCTAATATAGTTTCAATCCTGCTGATGGGATGTTTGCTTTTTGTATGGGGTGTTCCCGGTTTGGAGGACTATTTTTTGCTGACAATAAGCGCTTCTTTTATCATAATAAACCATGCAAATAAAGCACTTCTAAAGTATTTTTTAAGGGATAACTATATTAACATATTTATTAATGTTTTGCTTTTACTGGTTTAAATGCCTTTTTTTCAAGGATTTTCGTAAAGCAGCTTTTTTGTATATGTATTTCATTCATTATCATTTACTGCTGTATAAGAGCTCTTTTATTGAAGCGCTCGATTATGCGCTTTTTCTCTTAAGTGCTTCAAAAAACACAAATTTTTTTTACTGCGTGTTAGCCACATACAAAACGATTGGCCGGTCAGTGGCTAACTATGCAGCGCCTGTGTGGACCCCAAGAGTCAGCGATACTCAGTGAAAGAAGCTTCAGAGCTATCAGAATGTCGGCCAAAGGGCCGTAACGAGCTGTGTTCAAATGGCATCAATAGAACACCTGAGAAAATGTTGTTTTAGGAGAAAAGGTTGTTTTAGGAGGCCGTCCGCCAATTGAGGTCGGTACGGTACACACGTCTAAACTCGTACTGGTTTAGAATAAATAGTACCACCACAGACCTCTGTCCTGCATGTGAAATAGGCCCACACGTCGTACGACACCTATTCAACTGCATAGCAAGCCCAACCCAGCTAGAAGCAGTGTCCTTACGTGAGGTGATATTGACTTAGCTGAGTTGAAGAAAATAAATTTTATACATGCTTGTTTTTCAAGTCGAGGTGTTACAAAAACAACAACAAGAAAATTCTTCGGCCAGCCAGACACACTTTTTCCATAAGGCAATACCTCTTTTGTAAGAATTTAATTTTAGAATAAATAAACTTTAATAATAAAAAAAATATCCTTACGTGACAGCTATTACTCGCCAAAAAAAAGTTCAGACACTGTTTACTAAGAAAAACAGCTGTTTGTTTCAATTTATGGAATTTCGGTTTTCTGAAATAAAACTTTCATAGTGTGAACCCAGACTTACAGAACATGGGCACTAGTCTTGAATATCTCCCTTTTCCGGGGCATCCCTCTTAAAAAATTTAGAATAGTGTTGAATTTTTCATTGCCAACGTAAGTGCACGTTTACATTGGATTGCATCTTTTGTCGTTTTTCTTTTCAGGTGCTTTTGCGTTTACATTGAGCAATTTTTATCACAGCAACCTTAAAAGTATGTAATTTTATTATGTGAGAACAAAAGAAATGGTAAGAGTTTATAAACTAATGTACCCTGTTTAATTCGTTTCTCGCCTTTCGCCACACACAGTAAGGCTTGCGACGACAAAACCTACTCAATGTAAACTGTCACTAGCTGGTTCTTTGACCCTTAATATACGACTTTACATTTGGGATTTTTACCCCTGTGGATATAACGGCATCCACGTAAAGTAAATAAGGCATGTGTAAATAACACAAATTTCCTTTTATTTAATAAAATCATGAAAAAAAAGCTAAATTACCAAAAAGAAAACACAACTTTTATGTAAATTTTTATTAAACAATAAAATTTTATAGTAACATTCCTCCATTACAAAACATAATAATCGTAATTTGGGTAGTAATGGCGATGTTTATATAAACAAAATTATAATTTGAATTTCATTTAGCTTGAAAATTGCGGTTTACAAGAATTTAATTTAAAAAATTTAAGGCCTAAAACAAATGCATATATGTAGATATAATTAAAAAATAAAATAAATATAAAAAAATTAAAATTAAAAAAAAATATGTATGTATTGCATTTGAATTTAACCAATTAGTTCAAATGATAAAGGATTAAATTGAATTAATCTATCAGGGCGTTTAAATCAGGAACCGGAAAAAAATAATTATTTTTAAATTCTTATAGGAAAAAGAAAATATGGGAGAGCCAAGTCAAGGACATCATTTTGATCGATTTTAACAATATTTTCTTAAAATCATGCCCTCTTTAATTATTTTTTGCAATAATAATTGTTTTTTTTTTTTTTTTTTTTTTTGGCAGATATATTAGAGCTGCTATAGGCATAATCAGGGCGCAAGGTTTTTTCTTTTCTCTTTTATTACGTCCGTGTGCACACACATTGAAGAGAATTTAACAACATTAACAACAACATACATATATAAAATTCATACAACAAATACAATTGCAAAATGTAATAGTATAGGTTGCCGATCGCAGTATTAAGCTGGAGGTCACCACTACGCGTTACACGCCTTCTTGCAGCATTCGCAGCTGTCAAAAAAGTAGAATCTGTGTAATTATATGTAACAAGTTACATGCACAAAAGCGTAGGATGCATTGAGGCGTTGAATGCAAAAAGTAGGGTTACTTTCTACTTTTGCAAGCATCACAAGCAGCATTTGAACAAATCAGCTGATGTTGACAAATGAAATCTTATTTTTACTTGTAGTAATGCCGCATAAAAAGCGTTGCATGTAACTTGAAACGTAGAACGCAACTAAGGTATACAAATCATGCAATGCGTGTAGGCGAAAAAGCGTGGAGTGGACCTCCAACTTTAAGCTGGAGGTCCAAACCACGCGTTACACGCCTTTTCGCAGTCTACGCAGCTGTCAAAAAAGTAGAATCTGTGTAGTTGTATGTAACAAGTTTCATGCACATTAGCCTAGGATGCATTGAGGCGTTGAACGCGAAAAGTAGGGTTACTTTCTACTTTTGCAAGCGTCACAAGCAGCGTTCGAATAAATCAGCTGATTTTGACAAATGAAATTTTATTTTTACTTGTGGTGATGCCGCATCAGAAGCGTTGCATGTAACTTGAAACGTAGAACGCAAGTAAGGTATAAAACGCATGCAATGCGTCGAGGCTAAAACGCGTGGTGTGGACCTCCAGCTTTAGAGTAATTCATAATTCATGTCACCATTTTTAGTCTTGCCAAGTTTTTTTTAAACCTGACTATGTAGAAAATAAGTTCGCGCTGACTCTTGCACATCGCACTACCCATGAGCAAGTACGAAAAATCAGAGCAAGTTTTTGCATAAAACATATGTTCAAGGCGAATTCATGTATACGGTGGTGTCGGATACTATAACAAGTAACAACACCAAAAACACAATTTTTTTTTTTTGTTGCTTTCGTTGATCGATATGTCAAAAACACAAGCAACTTTTGACATTTCTCTCTCTCAAAGTACCACAGCTGTGCTATCAACGCCACCTGAAAAATGAATTCGCCTTACATATGTATGGCGTTGCCAATCTCATAAAACATAGCTTTTTTTATCTAAAAAAAAAGTACAAAAAAGAGCAACTATTAATGTAATCATCAACGGTAAATTTTTTTTTTGTGCAACAAGACAAAATTAAACAGACTTCATTTTAATTTTATTGAAATAAATGCGGCAAAAAATTACACAAATCAAAATTCAAGAAATATAAAAAAAATGCACAGATTTCGAAATTCAAAAAATAATAGATTATAACTCTAATAACTCTAATAGAGAATGGCGCCTGCATTTATGCACTTCTTCCTAAAATGTATGCTCACGTTAACTATTGCAAAACTTCGCATTTTTGCAAGATTATAAATTGTGACGTGAATTTTTTTTTTTTAATTTCAAATTTTTTTTTTTTTTATTGTAGATATACATAATTCCTATTTTTATTTTTTGGCTGAAATAACTTTAATTTCTAAGTTTTATATTTTTTTCAGAGATTTTTTTCTTTTTTTTGCTAATATAATTATTATTTATTAATTTCCTGTTATTTTTTTTACTCAAATTTGTTTTAAGTTGCACCGAATCTATCATATTAAGGTGGTTTTAGACGACATGTATTTAGCAGTGGCTTTGTCTGATGTAAAATCCATTGTATGTAATTTCCGCATTCCTGTCAAAATTAACAAATACCGAAAGTTTATAATTTTTTGCGTTCACACGTTCGTTTTTGGTTTCATCAGACATAACCTAACATCGTAACAGCAAATTATATACGGATTTATATTTCTACTCGCTTTTAACCCTGATTTTCCAAATTTATTTTAAAGAAATATCAATGTGTATAATACAAAAATTAATAAAATAAAATACAAAAATGAAATAAAAAACATTAAAAATCATTTTTGATACATTTAATTGCAAAAATAAAGCAACTATCCATTTTGATACTATTAATATTTTTATTTTGATAATAGTAAAAAATGTAAGCACAATTCGATTAAACGTTCGGTAATACATTTGAAACTTCAGGCATTTAAGGATTACCTGTATTTCAGTTATTTAAAAAACTTGTTTTTTTAATAAATTGATTTTAATGTATATTGGCAGGCACACACAAAAGTCTTACAAAACAGCTGAGGTCTGATGGTTTGTCAGTTTAAAATAGAACACGCTCTAAATGAAGCATTTTTTGCAGTCGGAAATTTACATGTCGTCTAAAAACACCTTTAGAAACAATGACATTTTATAGCCCATTATCATTTCGCAGATGCTCGGGTTGGTTTATTCTTGGAGAGGAAAACTTAATATTTCCAAAGCATTACATTGTTTCTTTCAGATTTTTAAAAAAAGTATTAAAACGCTTTCAAGCGTAATACTTATCTTTATTGTTTTAGTTGATTATTTTATAATTATTTTACCTAAACTCAAAGCACCCAACCTCTTAAAATTCTTTCTATAGTCCTTTTCCATTTACTGTCACCATTTTCTTTAAGTTGCTAAAAGTTAAAAGAAAAAATCTTGTTTTAAACGTAAAGTGCCAAATCAAAGAAAATTTATTACAATATCAATCGATATTCAAATAGGCCCAAATTTGCATACCACACACAAAAAGAATTTTTATTTGCTGTTTTTCTAATGGTGAACCAAAAAAAAATTTCATTTGAAAAAACTATTTTTCTATGTGCCTAAGATGTGCTCATGTATGCAATGTTGCCAAAATTCCTTAATCATAAAGGTTAGTTTACACTATTATACTTTGTATTAATACATATCAAAAACACAAGAAATATATCAAAGTGTGACAGTGTGAATGCAATGGGCAAGTATTACGAAAAAAAGTTGACATCTAATACGATTTCATAATTTTTTGAAATTTTTCTAAAAAATAACAATTATTATATTATCAGTGTTTCATTTTAACATAAGCATGTTTAATGTTTATAGTGTAACAACAAACTGTAATGCTACATTAGACTTTTTGACAGTCGCAACAGAACTCATTAGATTTATATCTCACAAAGTATTATGGAATACGTAAAACTTGTGTGATGGTGTAAACTAGCCTTTAGTGATACATATTTAAACGAGATTTTAGCGAAATCGCATCAATATTAAATAAAGAACTGGTTGGACTACTTAAAGTATTAATAAAATAAAATTGTAAATAAGATGCACTTTTCTTTATATATACTATAGTATTTATCGCTTAATAGCATTACATAGTTTTCACCTTTTTTGTTGCAATTAAACCAGAAATGATATTTTACTTACAACGAAAGTGCATTAATATATTCAAAGTTTGATCAAATTTTAGGAAATTTTGATTTAATAATTTTTGTGCTCTTTTATTGCATTTAACTCAAGTTTGAAACGATGCTTATATGAGAATTTCCCTAAAGGGAAGCGAACTGACAATTAAGTAGTCCCGCGAAAGGTTCTTTGGTAGCAGAGACCGGTCCTAGCTCTAACACTTTATATGAATGGGACATATCACTTTTACATTGGGTTGTCCAGTCACATATCTTTTCTCAATAAGATGTTAAGTGTTAGGTACTACAATGCTAGTCCTTGGTATTCTTCCAATAAAAAAGTCTTAAAAATAATTTTAGGAACTTATTTTCAAATAGTCCCAAAGAAATGTACCACACCAAGGGTGTATACTGAACCTGTTACAAAAATAGTCCTAATAAATAAATAAAAAATCATTAATATAAAAAAATTATTAAAATAACAATTAAAACAAAATTCAAAAATGAATTCGCCTTTCTCATGTCACTAGTTATTTCTTTTTGTTCTTATTCTGTTTTCAGAAGTCCCAGGATCAGTTCTGTTGGAACAATTGACATAAATTTCCCGCAGGGTTTTTAATGCAGGGTTTTGCTTATATGCGGGATATGCATAAAAGCAAATGCTTATACACGAAACAATTTCGGCTATTTTTAATAGCAAACTGTAATTACACAAGTTTGGATGCAAAACAGCGTAAAATACTTATAACCGTTGTGTAATAAGCGATAAATCCTATTATATTTTTTATGTAACAATTAAATCCTCATAATAAAAATTTTATAATAGTCGAAACTGTAATAAAAAAAAATTATTGAACATTTAACAATAAGTTCATCGATCTATCATATTGTTGAGTTCAAAATTTTTTTAAACTTGACGCGCATAAAATCGTTTCTCGCTGTCTGTCAACATTTGGCTCCTATTGTTATAAATATATATTTCGCTAAGGACGTCATACATTTTTTTCGTCGGAAAGTTCAGACATCTAACAGCAATGTTTAGTACATACCGAGTTAATTTTTGATGAAACATATTTATTTTTTTATTAAGAGCAATAAGAAATTATATTCTAACTTAATTAACCAATAAAAAGTTACTTTCCCCTTTAGCTCGTTGTAGTAATACAGATCAGAGTGTCTGGCGGGAATCGAACCTGCTGGTGTTGCACTGATAGGCTAGCTAACTACCATCTAACCCACCGAGGCACTCTCTTTACAACATAACTAGTTAACAATAAACATTTTTAATTCGAAAAAGTGCTTCTTCTGGGAATTCTGCCTATTTTTGTGAAATATTGCGACGAATATAATCGAAAACCACTTCCTGAGATCGATTAAGAGTCTTTAAAGAAGCAGATTTTTATGTTGGAAATGAATAAAAACCGAGAATGTCACACAAGTAAGAGCATGTTGAACTAGAGAAATACTTGGTAATTATTCATATTAAAATCAATAAAAACTTAGCAAATAGACAGATATATGTTAGACAGGGATCGTAACTAACAGTTATCCAGAAAATTTAAACTCAAAAATTCTCCATTTTATATTAAACGGAAACCTATACTGTCATAAAACAATAGATTTCTATTGAAAGGTTCTTTCAGAATGTATAGTTATCTTAAAAAACGATATCCAACTCCACAGTAAAGACTTACCCCCATATTCATAAAAAATATTGTAGGCTTATAGCAGGTTTATGAAATGAATTTTTATAAAAATTTGTTTAATAACCTTTTATTAATAACAAATATTTTTTATGAATATGGGGTTTATTTTTCAACGATAAATAAAAGTTCGAATGAAACTTTTTTTTATTTTAATCAGGCCTTAAGCTCATCAAATTTAATTTAATTAAATTATTTTTAATGAAGGTGAAACTTTTAAAAAGAGTTTTATTTCGCTGCCATAAAATAAAACACTTTTGAGAAGTTAAAATAAAACGCATTGCGCTGTCATAAAATAAAACACTTTAAAGGAGTTTTATTTATTTTTATTTATAAAACTCTTTAAAGGAGTTTCTTCCCGTCTAAAATAAAACTTATTTTGTTTATACTCTTTTTTTTTAATGACGATTTATTTAATTGCAATGCGAGCTGATTAGAGTACACTTCTTTAGAAATTTTAATGGTCTGCCCAGCGGCAAGCTTTGTGTGTCAAATTACATAAAAAAGTCAAACTCATCAAATGAGTTTTATATTTTGACGGCTAAATAAACCTTTATTTTTAGGAGTTTAATTCTACCTTTAATCTGTACGTTGAAAAATAACTATTTACAAAATAACTGTTGTAAAGATGGTTTTATTTCACGTATAACTGTTACGGTCCCTGATTTATGACGATCTTACCCCATGGTGCTCACAATATCAAAACGACACATTGCATCTACAAATGTGGATGTTTGTGGATACCTTCGCACATATGGCAACTTAGCTTTTGCTTAAGTGCTTAAACTATATTATCTTCCCTGTAAAGCAGATTTAAATCAGAGGCTCTAAATTATCCCTTATGAGTCCTCCTATCTTATACCGGAGTTGTCAAACCGACAAATTTCCTTTTGTTAAAAGTAATTAGATTTATTAAATAACGATGTCAGAATCACTATGTCCACAAAAATAAGAGTTCTTTTTTATTACATCTGATTGCGCTAAAAGTATATAAAAAACTGTTTTGCAAAAAGTTTTAAGGGTCAAATAGACGGCGGTCAGATCTTACAATATTGTAAGCAGGCGTTGCCAATAGAAATATTTTTGCATTAATTTTACACGTCTGCCAAATACAAATGAGCTTACAATGTTTACACAGTTGCAAGACATTTTAAGTTAATTTTAATGCAATTTAAGCAACGCTGCTTACCAATATTGTAAGGTCTGATCACCGTCTATTTGGTCCTTTAACAATGTCTAACAAACTTAATTGGCGAAAACTTTCTTGGGTTAATGACTTCACAATATGACAAATTGCAAAATTGGCAACACTGTATTTACGCGTCTATATACTTCGTTATTTATATGTTGATTTTTGTAAATATGTAAATTCTTTAGGGGCGTTTATTCTGTTGCTGTTATTTATGTTCTAATTGAATTATTTATTTCATGTTTAAACACAAAATTTTTCAAGTTCCCACCCAAAAAGTTCACAAAATCATTCAGTAAATTCATCAACGACTGACACAATTACACACTTGCAAATAGTTGAAACAACAAAAATAGCAAACAATTTACAACACTACAAATATAAATAGGTACACTACTCAACACTATGTTAAATAATCATTGAAGCAGTTGTATGGAAACTTGAATTTATGTATTTGTTTGCATGAATTTACATTATTTAAATGAATTTAATTGTTTAAAAGTGCTTCTAAACCCAAACTACTTGTACTTCTACTGTTTATTTTTTTATATATTTTTAGATTTTTCATTGTTGTTATATTTATTTACTAAACTTTAAACGTTTCGACATGCTGTATTGTTTTCATTGTTGTAGATATTTTTCATCTTGTTTTTTTTTTTGCATTGCCAAAATTTATTGAAGTGTACAACGTAACGTGACACATGTCAAAATGGCAACACGTACATTTACAAGCAACTTAATACTTGTGAGGTATGTCTCCCTCACAAGTATTAACAACAAATTAAATTTAAAATAATAACAAATAAAAAAGAATTATATAAATTTTTTTGCATTTAGTTATTGAAAAAGAAACTTACAATACAACAGCTGAAACATTTTCAAATGTTCAGTTTTAAAGTGTTATGTTTAACTGAAAATATTGTTAGAGAACGACTGATAGGAAATTTGAAATAAAAGTAAAAATAAAAACAACTAGGGAAGTACAATCGGTCAAACCCGACAGACATATTTTATAGAGTGTTTCCTTTTTGTTTTCGTTCGAAATAAACCCGAGAATGTCATTTTAATATTTCATGATAAAACAGTTACGAATTCGTATTCCAAAGAGGCATATGTGCGGGGTCTATGGACCGTTATGGCTAATTTTAAGTACCAAAAGGTTTGTCGCCTATGAAAATTTGGTTGAAATGTCTTTTACACTT
Organism: Pollenia amentaria; assembly: GCA_943735925.1. Lineage (NCBI taxonomy): Eukaryota > Metazoa > Arthropoda > Insecta > Diptera > Polleniidae > Pollenia > Pollenia amentaria. Next base: position 18,103,566 of record OX031010.1, on the reverse strand, counting down.
TCTGATTATAATAAGATTCTAGTTTATTGTAAACTAAAAAATTAAAAAAAAATAAACCTTTTTAAGGTACAATTTTCAAAGAGAATTTGTTTTGTAAAATTTTTTATGTTTACAGTTTTTTTTCTGAATACGGACATCATAGAAAATTTGTTTTGTAATCATTTATTAATCTAGTTTAGGACTATTTTTATTATATTTTTACTGATTAAGTGTTAATATTAATTAAAAAATTCGTTAAGTTTGGATTTGTATTAATTTATAATGTATCTATTTCTTTTTTTCTCTTTGTTTTCAGGTAAGAGTCTTAAAGGACCAATTTCATTAGTAAGTAATAAAGACCTGTAGCTCGTTTCTGTATTTCTCGCATCGCAAATTTTCTCATATTAAGTGTGAAACAAAAAATTCCATCGTTTCTCGATTTGTGAGAAAAAAGTGTTTCTGTATTTAAATGCGAGAACAGACAACACAGATTCTGTTTTAACTGGAATACTTCCAGTAATTAAGTGTCAAATGCAAGCGAAACGTCAACGAAAGATATATATATAATAAAAATAAGGCTGCCAGATTTAAAGATTTATCGACATTTTGACGATTTTTTTTGTTCCAAAATTGGCAAAGTGACAATTTGCGGATTTTTTTCTAGTGACGATTCAGTCTTTGAAATAAAACAATTTTAAATAGTTTTATATGTTTGTGTATTAGGCACCACAGAAAACCGATATCTTTAAAAACAAGGCAGATTAAAAAATGTATCGGCAAAAGCAAAATTTCGAACGGAAACTGTTTAATTTTTATTTGCTTGGATTATTTAATACATTTGTTTGTGTGATCAAAAGATTAAACTATTACCCCATTTTTCAGTCAATGCACTTTAGGAAATTTTTGCCTTTTACTTTGCCCAAAAGTGCTTATTTTATTTCAGTATGATATTTTGTCACTCCTTTGTGTGATTTCTGCAGGGAAAAATAACAATCTAAAATTTTAAACTCTTATCGGATTAAGGAAAATAAAATAAATAATTTTATTTAAATAGACCTCAAGCTTATGTATGTATAAAATATGTATTTTACCCATGAACTTAATGTTTTTTTTTTTTTTTGATTATGTGTTTTTATGATAAAAATTTGTGATTATATGATAAAAATCGAAAAGAAATTCGTCAAATTAATTTTAAATTGTCCGAAAAAAATAGACGATTTTTTTATTTTTTCTTAGGATATTGACGTTTTTTTCACAAATTTATCTGGCAGCCATGCATAAAACAAACACAATGAAAGGCCAAAAAAATTTAAATAACAAAATATAACAATTGTGTTTTATATACTTATTTTCATCATTTAAATTCTTTCTTTTAAAATAAAATAAAATAGTACACATTCTTGTGTACATACATACATAATTTGGGCTCCATTTTTTTAAATTTTGTTTTCTCGCATCAATTTCAAATTTGACTTATTTTGACAGTTCTTGTGAGAAACTTTTTGCAAAATATTGTTACAGAAACACTTGTTCTCACATCCTTCCAATAATTGCTGGAAAATTATTTAAATGACAGATAATTCTCGCAAAGTAAAAGTACAGAAACACTTATGTGAGAAAAACCATTTTTTGTTTCATATTGCACTGTTTTTGTCATAATTCACTTGTTTCATGCGGGAAATTTTACGATGCGAGAAATACAGAAACGGGCTACTGGTTATTAAAAACCAGATCGTACTGTAGTTAAATAAGTCCTTCACAATAAAGCAACAACCATACAAAGAAAAAATTACCAGTAGTTTTTTATCAATTTAACAAAATTGTATAAAACGTATTTCAATTTATTTAATGTGATAATTGAAAGAAAATTAAAAATATAATTTTGATTTAATTAATAGTTTAGATGTTTTGAGATAAATTCTTAATTAAAGTATTAATTAAATAACAAGAATTCTTAATCGATTTTCTCGTTTAAAATAAAATTATTTAAACTTGTAGAATTGTTGTTGGGAATTGTCAAAAACTGTGCTTTATTTAATTAAATCAATTAACACATTGTTTGAAACGGCAAAGTTTTTTGATCATTTTTATACCCTCCACCACCACTGTGGTGAATGAGGGTGTACTAAGTTTGTCATTCCGTGTGAAACTTTTTTATAATACATCTAAGACCCCATAAAGTATATATATTCTGGCTTCTTGAGTAATTCTAAGTCGATTTAGCCATGTCCGTCTGTCCGTCTGTTGAAAACACGCTCACTTTCGAAAAACGCAAAAGAAATGAACAAACTTGGTCTCAAATTGCTTGTAGTTATCGTAAGCAGTTTGGGATTGAAATCCAGCAACATCGGTTTAGTAGGATCAGAACTATGAATCAAAATGTGGAACCACTACCCAAAAAAAATTGATCATTTTGATACAAAAACTAACATAAATGGTGGAATAATGCACGGAATGACATAAAATTTTGCTTTATACGACTGCAAATCATGCTGTTAAATTTCGTGAAGATCGGTCCATAATTGACCATAACCCCATATAAACCCTTCTCGCGGAAAACAGTTTAGTACGCCTAAAAGCGCAATAAATAACGCTAGCATACTTAAATTTGGTACGTCACAGTTTTATAATACCGCAAATCACTGTAAAATTTTTTGAAGATCGGTCCATAATTTACACTAGGTCCCATATAAACCCTACTCCCGGAAAACAGTTTAGTACGCCTAAAACCGCAATAAATAACGCTAGCATACTTAAATTTGGTACGTCACAGTTTTATAGGACAAAAATCAAAATTTTTTGAAGATCGGAAAACAGTTTATTGCGCCTTAAACCAAATAAATCCCACTTTGGGAAAATAATTAAATTCACCTTAAACCATCACAGATATAGATATTGCGGTAAAATGTCTTACTTAAATTCATATGGCCAGAAAAATATCATGCAAATTTGGGAAATTTACTGTTAACGCTAAAACTAATTGCACTGCTGTATTGAAATTTATTCTAATTTTTTTTTGTAATACCAGAAATCAGTCTTCAGAATTTTGGGATGATTGTTCCATAATTTCATCTTTACAAGCAACAAGCAGCGTTTGATAAGAAGCCATTTGTGGTAAACGTTGTAATGTTGTGACCTACCATAACATTATCAAAGTTAATCGTAATATGTAAGGTTGTGACATCCTAATGGAGCAATGATTTAACCATAATATGGTTGCCAGTGGCATTAACATATTTGAAGTAGCTATAACATGTTTAAAAATTTTTTCTTCAATATAGTTTTGTTAGCGGTGACCATATTGAAAAACATGTTTTCTTTGGGCAATAAAGATTGAGAAAATTTAAATGCGATCGATTAAGTACGTTCAATGTACCGAGGAAATACCAAATATCTTTCAAGTGTTATGTATAAATGGTGACCCAAAAAAAAGAAGGAGTTCGTATGATCTATCACATTTTTTTTAAAGTCAGTTCAATGCGTTTAAAGTGAACTTACGAACTTGTTTGATAACACCAACATGTAAATATAATCGATAAATTCCAATTACAATTATATGTAATTTTGCTATCGATTACAAAATAATAAATCATAACATACTGATAGGGCCATTATTTTAAATATATTTTCAATAGAATTTTGACATTTCTTCATTATCATCCTAGTATTCCATTTATGGAACAGTTATTTTTATTATTCATATATTATTTTGTGTGAATGCAATTGTAATTATTTTTATGCTGTGGTAACCCTGATGTAGTCACCTAACAAAATAGAGTCGTTATTTTTTTCAGTACTAAATTTTTGTTTTATTGCGTTTGTTTAAGTTTTTTGAAAATAGAATGGCCCTAATCATGTAGAACGCAACGCAACGCCAAAGAAATACATTGAAAGCACAAACAATATCATAAATATTTTGTAATATTGTTGTTGCTTTCTACAGAAATTCATGAACCGTTTTAAAATTTTAAACGCTGCATTGCTTGTGGCATTACAAAATATTAATGACATTGTTTGTGTTTTCAATGTATTTCTTTGGCGTTGCGTTGCGTTTTACATGATAAGGGCCAATGTCTCGACGGAAAATTTGAATTATTTTGTGTTTGGTCACAATGTAAACGAATATTTTTCTTAAAACTCATAAATTTATAGTTGATATATAAAACAGTTATAAAACAAAACTCGTTTTTTTCAGATAAATGCGTTCCATTATTCGAACAGTAGGACAATATACTTATGTAAAGTAAAGTAAAGCCTAACTGGGTAAAATAGTGTGTTTGTATTTGTTTTACTAAACTATTTTATTAATATTAATATCACCAAACAAATCATTTCGTGTTGTAAACTTCCTTTCTTCATAAAAATAATTTAATGAAAATTAAATTCAATGAACTTAAGCCTGATTAAATTATCTAAATTTGGATTAAAAACCATTAACATATCAATAAAACAACCACAATACTAATTATTGTTAATAATAACAATTTATTATTTTATTAAAATTTGATGACTATAAGATGGCTTGGGATAATATGGGTTAAGAACATCCGTTTATTTTGCAAACCAGTAATTTTTTAATTCTTTGCAAAATTGTTATAATCTAATAAGAAAATGTGGAATTTATACCATAAAAATATAATCCATTAATTGCTACAATATTTTTCCAAAAAATTTTTATAAAAATAAAATTGATTGCAACATGTAGAACAAAAAAAGTTTCGCAAAAGTTAAGCAAAAAAAAAAACAACAACAATGGTTTATGGTAAAAATTAAATGAACTTGAGCTGCAAAACAAGATTCAATAAATGTTCAAACACCCACTGATGTCCCAAAAAAAAAAAAAAAATAATAATAACAACCACACCAAAATATAAATAGAATACGAGAGAAATCCCAAAAGGCCATAAAATCAAAATGGCTATGAAACTGAGAGATGGTTCATAATTTAAACACATTTTATAAATGCAGTTAGAAATTTCCTTAAATCTTTAAACAAAATTATTTTTTAAACACTTTTTCCACCGCCCTCATATTTTAGTGTTATTTTATGTACATTCATATACGATTATATCTAAATGTACTTGTCAACATTTGCCATATTTTGTTGCAACAAATTTTCGTGTTTTTTATTCAATCCTAAGACCAGCCGAAAAAAATATATCTGAAAAAGCTATAAAAATAACATGATCAAGCTTGCATTGACATGTTGTACATTTCAACTACAAATGTTTAAGTCGTGTAGATATAAAAAGCCATGTTTTTATTAAAAAAAAATCTAAGAAATAGAAAATGTTCTTAAACAAAACAAAATCATGGAAAATGCCAACATCCCAAACCAACATTTTCCATATATATTTTTTCTTCTTCTTCTTCTTATGCTTCATCTTCTCCTTAATTTTATTGTAATCCTATTTTTGTAATTGTTGTTGTAATTTTGTATTTTCCTATTTTAGAACCTAATCAAATTTGGTTTTTTCTATCTCTACGGTTTAGTATCTTTTAGATGTTTGTCCATAAAGTGGAAAGAATATTTAGAAAAGAAAAAATGTGAGGCCAGTGGTACGTGGAAAAAAAATCTAACCCTGGAGCTATAGATTTTTCAATGGAATTCTAATTTAAAATGGTGCAAAATCGTATGGCGATGTATACATACATACATAGCTTTATTACTTGGCTTATAACGAATTAACAGATTCCCTATGTGAGATATTTTCTTTTCAAATTACCAAAAGTTATTCCTAAATGTTCTTTATACTGAATTCTATATAATAAACTCGGATAAAGAATGTGCGATTCACAATAGATAATGTATCTTAAACACATGGTTTGTGGCTTCAATAACTTATATGGTATTTGAGAGTAAACAGCTGTTATTTATTTATTTATTGACACTCAGTGCTAATAAATGTCGCAAAGAATTACATACATACAGACAAATCGATAGCCAGTATAACTCTATCTCCCTTTCTCTCTCTCTCTCTCTCTATGCTGCGGTCACCTCTATGAATTCGCCTTTGTTCCTCTTTCATAAATTTATTTCGTCAAAATTTTGGAAATTTAATAGTTGAATGTGAAATCGTTGTTTTGGGCTTGCAACAATAAACGTAGCATCTTAATGCCTACGACTTTTCGATGGGACACAGAAGAAAATACGAATATTGTTTCAGGGTTATGTTGCATAGTATGAAACATATATTAGTTATTAAACAAAATTTTGTAAACAGCTGAAAAGGTTTTTTTGCTTTAAAAAGGCTGAAAATTTGTGCCAACAAAATATAATTTGCGAGAAGTTTTGAATGTGCATCGACTGTCTCTAAGGCTTATGCTAAATAACATATATATATATATAAGTATATATATTATACATATATATTATAAACAACTTTACTCATTTCAACTAAAACTGCAGTTTTTCTTAACAGAATGCGACTGTTATTTACACCAAAATCTTTATTTTAAAATTTCCTACCATACTGCATTTACAGAATGTAAAAGTTTTGCCTCATTCAATTTTTATATATGAAAAAGTAAGCAAAAATTAAAAAAAATGTTAAGTTTGTATTTGAAAATCTGAATATGTAGTGCTATAAATAAAAAACCATCGAACAAAATGGCAATGTTGCTTTAAGAAACATTTAGGAAATTTAATAAGCTTTCTAATGCATGAAATTATGTGCATATGCATTCAGAACTGCTTGAGTTTGAGGCAAATTACTAAATCAAGATTTTTTCATTTTTTGAAAAAAAGGGATTTTGCCTAAAAAAATGAAAAATCGATTTGAGAGACCACTTCCCTTTCATAAGTGTAGTTGTCGTAGACAAAAACCAGTCATTTTTAAAAATGGGTAATGTGAATATCATAAACTTCGCAAATACGCCAATTTTTCTATGTAGTTTTCTTTGCCATTGTCGTAAATTTTAAATTATACCAAGAAAACGACTCTCATATTAAGACCGGTTATCAAACTTAAGAAAGACTTACGAAATATATTTAACAACATTTGAATTTTGTAGAACATGACCTTAAGCCAAGAGAAGTTGGAATTTAATTTCGCATGTCCGAAATGCCACAAAAAAAGTAATTTTTTGCCCGTGTCATTGCCAGCGATAAACATTATTGGTTGATTACGGACAGCGACTGAACTCCAGTTGTGTTGCCAACAGCGAAATCAGGCAACGCCGCTTATGTTAGAATAGAAAAAATAAGAAAACAATTTTTTATATTTTAACATCAGCGGTGTTGCCTTACTTCGCTGGTGGCAACACAACTTAAGTTTAATTGCCATCCGTTATCGACCCATTAGATCCATTAGGACAACCCGAAGCGCATGAAATCAAATGTTAAGCCTGAGCAGATAGCTAAATAAACGTCAAAGCCGAATATCCCCGGCGCCGAGTTTTGTAAATGGCACCCGTACCGAACACAATTAAATGGTTAGGGCGAGCATAACCAAAAAATAACTGCCTGGAATATGAAACCAGGTATAAAGCCGCAATATGCCATCATGACAACGGTCGACCACATGTGGCAAGATGTCTTCAAAACTATTCAGCCGGATTACGGTTGTCGTTGTCGTGAACGATTAAATCGTTTTTTGAAGTAGATTAAAGAACACAGGTTGTGTGTTACTTTCAACGACAACGACATCCGTAGTAAGGATGATTGAGAAAATAGTGGTTGTGCAGCTTTGCCTCACACGTCTTATAGTCCACAAATGGCTTGGTTGATTACCATTTGCTGCGATCGATGATGAAAGCTTTCACTAAAATACGCTGTACTTTAAGACAGGGCTATCACAACTTAGCGTGGTTTGTTCTTGGCGTGTAATCCATATATACGTTGCCAAAAAGATGGAAAAGATGGGGTGGCCAATACATTTTATAAGTTTAAATTGTACCAATAACACACAGTGAAAACTATCAAAAGAGATAACGTGGTTACGTCATTAATGTCATAATTTTCCACTCGAAACCGATATGAAATTGCAGACGTTGAGAACGCCAATCACACATATCGTTGACGGCGACCAACATTTACTTAAATTCAAAACTGTTCAACGACGGTGGCAAAAATAAAACGGTCGGCGTTTCCAAATAATATAAAGTGCGACTTTAATGTTTGTTGTTTACAAAATAGTTTTGAAAACACTTGTATATTTTTTCAGAAATGTTAAAAGCAAAATAATTAAACAATGAAAAACCTGACAAGAACAAAATACTAACACAAAAAAATATTCTTCCGTGTTATTCTTCATTATATTTTGAATATATTTTTTAATCTTAAAATTTTTTCTCATCACGTTTTAATTCATGAGTTTATTTGACAGTTCAAAGGATGAACTTTCTCACAAAAATTTTACAGTTGCACCTTTTCTGTAAATTGGCGGGAAATTTTCGCCAAACAAACGTTACGGCTAAAGTTTAGTGAGAAAAACAGTTGTTTGTGTCAATTAATGGCATTTTTGTTTCATTTATCACATTTCAATCGAAAAGTTTTTCGACGCGGGAGTTGCAGAGCATGGGCACAGATTATAATAAAAAAATTCCTTCCAACAATATTTCTGTCTTGTTATTATTCAAAATTCTCATGCAGCTAAAGGAAAGCACCCTATAAAATCGTCGTTCTTTAAAGTCTTCTGTGCTTAGATCTTTCCTTACATATTTTTCAAAAGTTTTTGGTTAAGAAGCAGCCAAACCCATTATTGAACTTAATATACCCACATTCCCTTCTAAAGTAATAATCATGGAAGTAACAAAACAAATTTTTTCTTTAACACTATACAATTTGCTTCGCTGTAAAAAAAAACTTTTTAGAATTTTTTATAATGAAATTTAAAATGTAACGTATAAAATTTTAAATGCCAGAGGGTGTTTTATCTAGCAGAAGAAAGAAGAAAAATAAAATCCATTAAAGAATTTTGTTTCTAACCGAAATTCTTTTTCTAAACAACATTTACAAAAAAATTATTTTTACCACTTTTCTCTTGAAAAAAAATATTCATTTTATTTCCAAGATTGTGAGAAGAAACATTTTAAAGCTGTTATTCGTATTTATCTTAAAGAACTTTTCCTGATTTGATATACCTATTTTATGTTTTGTGACTATTTTTTTGCTTTAAATATTACTCCAACTGTTAGCTAAAAAGGTTGGAACCAGCAGTGTTGGTGGAATAAAAGCAGATATAAAATCAGAAATTATCTATGGCTTAAACGAACGAACCAACCAACCACCATCACACACACAACAACCGTCACTTATTTGGGGGTTTTAGCTGTGAACGAACGTGTTCCATTATTTTTAGATGAAGATCCATGCGCATGCTATAAACGTATATGGAGTTATTTATTTTTTTTTTTTTTTTGAAGTTTTTCTTTACTCTTATTTTTATTGTTTCATCGCTTTTGAAGATGCATTTTCTTTTTATTTTTAACAATAACTGTCTGATTTTAAGTGCTCTTCTAAAGTGTTTGCATGTTCGTATTTGTTGGAATACGATATACTATTCTCTTCATGATATTCTTCACTAAGTTTAAGTCTTCGCTAAGATACTTTGCAAACAGTGGGATGGAAAAAGTAAAATCTTACTTCATTTCTTCCTATAAAAACATATTTGTATTTCTTTTTTAATTCTGAGTAAAATGGTTTAGCTATAGGCCCCTATTATGAGTTACATTCGATAAACGATTTTCGCTGGCTATCGAACATCGACTATCGAATGTTAATTTGGTATTAAAATTTCGTTGTGCATCGAATTTTTCAACGAAAACAAATTTGCTTTCGACGGTGTAAATAATTTAAAAAAAAATGGTTGAAAATGTAAGTTTTTGTTAATTTATTAGTCTTGGTGTGCAAATTCCACATTCTTAATTATTTTTGGTTATTTTATGCAGGTCTAAAGTCGACAGTAGTAAGCATCAGTTGGAAAAGCTTGTTTCGCTTATGGTACAAAATCCTTTGTTAGCAAAAGGAATTTTTATAAAAGGTCAGGCTACAAGTACAAGCCAGTTTCAGTAAGCGTTCATCTTCATCAGATGAATCATCGTACCATAATTCTGTCGTAGTCATGATTTATATTAGTTTTTTTTTTTAATTTGTTAACAAAAATCTTTTATTTAAAGTGACAGCTGATAGAAAATGTACTACTGTGAATAAACTAAATCACAATAGTACTTTTTTTATCGAATGTGTGCCATAATATATATATATATATATATATATATATATATATATGTAATCCTTTAATTCCCTGTGGAACATAGGGCCGCAACAAATGTTTTCCATTGTATTCTATCAGTGGACATGGTTTTCATCTCATTCCAGGACACACCATGCTCATGCAACTCGTTCTCAATTTGTCGTCTCCAAGTATTCGCAGGTCTACCAGGTCTCCTGGATCCATAATACCAAATGAAAATTCGTTCGATCAACTAATTCGACTGCTGTCGAAAATCGAATTAAGTTCATAATAGGCACCATAGTTTTTTATAGTTTTCTGCCGGGGTATCGCCCAAATTTGGTGTCGCATTCAAACTCGTTGTTTGACCTAAACCCTTGTTCATATACATATGAAGACGAAGACTTTCAAAATCTACTTGAGAGTATTATATTATAGGGTACTTCACCAAAGTTGTTTAAAACCTTTAACATTTTATATGATAAAGTTCCAAATGTTATACCATACAAAATCTTGAAGTGTTCTCTGTAACATATTAGATATAAAAAAATTTTCAGCCTTATTCCGGTTGTCGTTGTCGTATACGACTGTGTCATTTTTTGTAGTAGATTAAAGAACACAGTTTGTGTTTTACTTTAATGTATTACAAAAAAACGACACAGTCGTATACGGCCACGACAACCGGAATAAGGCTGATTATTATATCGACCGAATGTTAAGATAATGTTAGTTTTGTAAAAAAAAGTCAGTCAAAAAATATTCGGAGTGATTACGCCTGTGTTGTTTTTTTTTTTTTTTTTTTTTTTTTTTGTTCTTTATTCTACTACAAAAAACTACTTGCGCATTTACGCCAGCACCAACCGCTTTCAGGCTTGTTAATTTAAATAATTGGCTTCAAACGGGTAAACAAAGTTTAGGTTTATACGCTTCAACTTTTGTTGCTCAACTTCTTTTCAATTCCGTTTAAAGTTGCCAATATGATTACACACAGCAATTGGTTTCAACTTTTTTTTTTTTTGATAAATGCTTCAAAATAACACCAATTTTATTCACAGTGAATCAAAGGAAAAAGAAAAGAAAAAATATTATACATGCAGCCATCGTTGTGCGTATACCTACGAATAGAAACACAAAGCGTGCTAACCGAATTAGAGCATCTCCGTAACAACCCATTTCTTCTCTCTCCAAAAAAAAACTCACAAGCTGCCAGATTTGTCGATTTATCCACTTTTCGACGATTTTGGGGTCAAAAAATGGCTAATTGACGATTGAACGATTTATACCCTAAATTTGACGATTTTTCAAATGACAAATTTTGTACTAATTTACAATTTTTTTTATGTTGTTACTGTCTCGTGAAAGCAGTTTATAATACAAATATAAATATAATAGTTTACACTTGGAATTCTGGTAATAGATCCAATATTCAACCATTTCTCTTAGCACTGAAACGGAATTTCTGATGAGTAAAATCGATGTTCGATATCTCTCAGTTCATGTGGAAGGAAATTATTTAAGTCACATAAGTTCTCTAAGTTCTTAAACTTTTTTAACAAACTTAGATATATGGCATCCTACCCAATACAAGAAAGCAAAGTCATCTGTTGAAATGCTTCGAGAATTAACTTCTAATACATATTACAAAAATGTTTTTCAAATATTTTCCAAGTTTAAATTACTAAAAACCTTAATTTTTCATAATTAAAAAAACACTTGCCGCTCTTTTTTAAGTCGATCTATAAAAGGAGTTCAAACCTGCATTTGTAGTCAATACCGGTGAGAACAACGGTTTTATTTTTAACGATTTTTTTGGCAAGAGCTACATAGGTATGTTGGGTTTAATTTTTATTTCAAATAAAACAAACGCAAAAAAAACCTAAAGTTTTTTAAAAATAACAAAAGTTAATTTTATTTTTTGTTAATTTACAATGACGATTTAAGTAAGTCGATTTGATGATTTTGACGATTTGTTTTGCCAAATTTGTCGATTTTCGACACATTTTTTCTGACAGCTATGCTCACAAGTTGAGCATAAAAAGTTGACACTTGTAAACCAAGACAACTCGGTATTATTTATGCATCATGTGAAAGGTATACCATTAATACCAATATTGTTAAGATTCTAAAAAGATATTGATAACTAACGAACAAGGCGAATTCATACAGGTGACATTTTCGAGTCATCTGTTTATTGTTTAATTTTTTGTGTGTATACTGAATGTCAAGCTTTGTTTATATTTTGTGAAAATAATAGTTAAAATTTAAAGTTCAATAAAAATCTAAAAAAAAACTTATTTAAATTTTATAAAACAATAAAAATGAAAAAAAAATTAAATAAGAAATTAAGAGTGCGTTAGGAATAAGTGTAGCCACAATAAATTTGCAATATTTGCAATTGTGTATAGTTAATTAACAAAAAATTCCCTTTCTTATATTTTCAACAAATAATTTTGGCATTCACTCTAACTTTTCACAAAAACAAAATACATAGTATTTTTTTAAAGGGAAAGCTAGCATAACTCTATCTCATGACGCGGTCACCTGTATGAATTCGCCTTGCTAACGAACTATTGTTTTAAAGCGGGCAGATATGAATTTTACGTGTCGGTTTTTTTTTTTTTTTTTTCTAAAAAGTAAAAAAATAAAAATTTTGAGTGAATACCCTCTTATTGATCAAGTGAGATATGTTCCAGTGCATAAGTGAATTAGTCGGAATGGTCTTAAAAAATAATCTGCTTGCGTCCAAAGTTAACAGAAGTCAGACAGTAGCATTTATTTTGATCCTCTTAATTACGCTTGTTGCCTTGATAAAGGGGCTGTTAAGTGAAAAATCGGTCAATTATTTGGACAATTAGATGGAAAACTGTTTCGCCTTTTGATAGAAATTGAAAGGAAAAAATTGTCAGTAAAAGATTTGAATTTCCTTGATTATAAAATGCTGGAGATTTATGTCTATATCTCATCCAAATAAGAATTTAGGCGGACCAATAATTCGAAGTATGTATGTATATTTTGTAGCTTCGAGACCTCGTACAGGAAAAAAAAAATAGAAATAGGATGTATTCTGATAAAATTCCATTGAATAGTTTATTTAATTCCTTGAAGTAGATTGATCACTATTTAAATGGGTCATCGTTTAAAGATTTTCGAAAATTATAGCGAAAATTTAAACCAATCAACCCCGAAACCTTCTGCTTCTATTCTTCATTATATTACCATTTTTTTAGAGCCATTCGCATAATTTTTAAACGTTTTTCATCACAGTTTTCCCACTTTTCTTTCCTATACCATTCCCATGAGTGATGCTTCTATATGAAAGTGCTTAGTTAATGGTGGTGTCTATTCCAATGCTTGAGCTCCTGCACTAAGAAACCTTTTACATTTGTACGTGTGGGAATGTCGATAGTACTAGAAAGTGTTTAAAATAATATTGTGCTTCTTTACGCGTTTCAATTGCATTTTGATTGCAATTGAATTTATATTTTTCATACGTTTTATTTCCTTTTTCTCTATAATTCTTTAGCATTTCTCCAAGTTTTTTTTTTAAAAAAAAAGGTTTTTCTTTTTTTAACATTTATATTTTATAAAACCATTTCATTTGTTTATGAATACTTTAAATATTATTTAATAAGCTTTATTTGTTTAATTTTTCTCTACTTTTATGAACGAAATGTTCGCTGTCTTATAGAATTAATTTGTTTACCGCACGTCCAAAAACTGTTATATTTTCTTTTTAAAATTCAATTACAGAGTTCAAAGTTCAAGTGACAAAAATTTAACAAAGTTGTGTTGGATTTTCTAAAGGACTTGTTTGTAATTTCTGTGTAGTTCTTTGTTAATTGGTGCCTTGTTAACTAGATACTCTTAAGGCAGACCGAGTGTACACTACAGTACACTAAATGACACCGTGTTACTTATTTTGTGTTAAAGATGTTGTTTTGGGATTTTAAAAGGATCTTATAAAGAAGTTTTGTTTTACATTTTTTTTTATGTTATGAATGTAGTCTGCGCAGGGTATACAAATGCCTGGTAACATTCTGCGCGATGTTAAGGAACACACTCATAGAAAAATGCATCTTCATATTGATGACGGCCTAATATCAGAATTGTGACATCAATGTTATAACAAATGCCATCAATGAAGCAAAAAGTGACATTAATCGAATATGACGAACGTCATCATAAAATTTTGTCATATTTAATGCGTCATCTATGTTATGAATACAGTGAAATCAATTCGATGCCACATTTTGGTATTATTAATATTATTTTCATGTTTAAAAATTAAAATGAGAAGAAAAAATTTTCATATTCAATTTTTTTAAATTATTTAGTTAAAAACATGAAATTTTCAAAGTAGAATGATTACGAAAAACATATCTGGCCTTCTGCTGGTGTCTTATAATTGAGAGTTTTTCTGTAAACAAAGGCGGAACATAATAAAAGTTAAACAAACATGTGTAACAATGACAAACTGTCATTAAATTGAGCCTAATGAGTCGTTTCTTCGATGTTACTGAGTCCTCGCACTGATGGACATATTTTATTAAGCTGACTCCGATTCCTCATCCTGTGATTCCGATGTGTCAACCCATTGATGACGTTATTAAAATTTTTGACCCTGATGACAATTTGGGCAAGTGATATTAAGGCTGAAATCACAATTCTGTAAAGTGTCATGGGGTCAAAAACAAAGATACTTGTCATAGTACTGATGTCAAAATACATTAGCGTTATGACGCTTTTTCTTTAAGTATAGCACTTTTTCAGATTATCTAGCATCGTATTAGTTGAATCCATTTTTGAATTAATTTGATCTAAAGTCTCTAAAGTACGAACATAAAATGTAAATTTTATAATATTTTGCCTGATTTTGGTAAATTATAGGTCGTCTTTTTAGGATCTCGATTGACAGCCATATAAAACCAAAACTTTAGAGTACTCGGGAAATCTAAGGCCAAAGTGATCCATTTTTTTACCTTCGATCTTCGATCTCGTTGATTTTTAAAAGGACTAGAAATAAACCGAAAGCAATTTCGCCTACTTTTAATAACTTAGGAAAATTGATTATACTGTATCAAAAATCTTCTTCCGTAGGGACATATTAAACGATATAATTCAATTTAATAAATTTTTAATATTTTAATATTAACTTATTTTCTCAAAGAGCCATATTTTATTATCTGATGGCAGTTGCACATACATTCCTTATCAACTAAAAATTTCTTTATATATGTCCTTTATCGCTTTCAATCCAAAGCAATTGCAAAGTTGGCGGATTTCAATGAAATTTTCGGTATATGATAATTGGTCCTAAAATAACGAAAAAAATTAGTTTTAATGTCCATACAAAGCTCATGTCCTTAGAAGCAGAACATACACATATGTGTACCTTGGGATTTCTCGTGGACAAAATAAAAAATATTTTTTGGCAAAAGTGCAGTTAACGGGGCACACGAAAAAACTTGGACGCCGTCTGGAAATAAAAAAAAGAAAACCAAAATTAATATTTAAAAAAGGCTGAGGCCCTTGAGGTCTGTACCTTAGCTTTAAACCATAGCAAATCTTAAACCCCTTAATTGATCTCTTAATTTAAAATTTACCCTCAAACCTTTTTCAATATATCTCTTTTAACTATTCTCCTTTATCATTTAAAATCACTGCACTAAATCTGTTAATTTTTTCTTCATTTGAAAATTTATACTGAATTTAAATAATTTGTTCATATAAAATTACAGATACTAAAGACAAATGCCTTAAAATTAAAATATTTATGTACAAAAACTGTCATGGCTTGGCCTGGCCTTAAAATCTTTTACTAAATCGTAAATAATTGTTATAATAAAAGACAACTTAAAAATAACAAATAATTTACAATTAAATACTAGTAAAAAATATTTTATATTTTAGTTGAAATTTCCAGTGTGCATTTGGAAAAAATAAAAAAAAATTTAACAAGTGGTCTAGACTGCTACTGACACCCAGGCCAACACATGGGTGTGTCTTTCTTACGCAGCCACAAAAAATTTACTACTGAACATTGTTTATATTGGCAATAACAACAACAAATTCAACATTTTAATAACAATATCAACATCATTATGAACATTAACAACTTAACGAATTTTTTAGATTTTATAAAAGATAAGAAACAGCAAGCAAAAGTTGGGAAAAACTATAAAACAGAAAAAATAAAAGAAATTAGAAATATAAATCAAAAATTAAAGAATATAAATCGGTAATGGGAATAAAATTGATTTCTGTAAATTTAGATTAAACAGGATTTTTGTATAACAAGCAAAAGAACTAAAGCACAAACAATGTCATAAATATTTTGTAATTTTGTTTTTGCTTTCTACAGAAGTTCATAATAGCGGAATTCAGTGTTTGGTGCGAATGGTCTTGCAAAAGAGAAAATGCAAAATCTCGTAGCTCTTTTATGAAATTTAACGGAAACTCAGTGCATTTTGTTGTTGGATTTAACAAAAGAGCTACGATATTTTGCATTTGCTCTTTCGCTAGACCATTAGCACCAAACAATGAACTCCGCTATTGAGTTTTAAAATTTTACACGCTGCATTGCTTGTGGCGCTGAAAATTTCAAAACTGTACATGAATTTTTGTAGAAAGCAACAACAAAATTACAAAATATTTATAACATTGTTTGTGCTTTCAATACAATTTTTGGCGTTGCGTTGCGTTTTACTTGATTAAGGCCTACAATTTTCTGGGAGTAACTAAATTTCCAGTGATATTTCGTTTCCAATTTTAAGGTCATTAACATTATTACCCTTTTGCGGGGTTTAATAAGGCACCGCCTCACAGGGTATCAGAAGCAGATTCAGACAAGCATTCTGTCTAATATGGTAATAGACGATTCGGATTGGGACTACCAAACGAACCAATTCTAACATATTCTTAATTTAAGAAAACTTCCGAATATAAAAAACAGACGCTAGCAGATGAATGGGGTCGGTTTTTAGTTTGCCGCTCCCTGCTATATTCTCTTGGAGAGGAGAACATTCCGGGTGTACTAACTTTATTTTCAACACCAGCGCAGCGCGGCTTTCCAAAGTCTTCGCACTTAAGCTTTTTTTACACTTTACGCTATAAAAGGGGTTTTTGTAAGCCCGATAAAACTTGAACTTTTAACTTGCACTTCTGGATGTCCAATTTTCCGCCAATTTTTCGAGTATTTCTGGGCGCATATTACGAATAACACGCACAATATTGGCTTTCAACTGCCACTGATTTATGATTATCAGCATAAGGGTGCGTACAGGGTGGCCGCGTGTTGCCGAGCCAACTGACGCTTACTGCAAAAAACAAATTAGTACAAATAAGCGCGAACATGTCATAGTGGGCGCCGAGCTAGTCAGAGCGCAAAGCTAATTGAATGCGAGAAAATAGTTCCAAAGCGTTTTTCAGCGCCGAAAACATTGTTTGTGTTATGTTCTTATGATTTCAACTTGTTTGGAAAACATTTAAAAAAAATTTAAAACAAAAATTTAAGAAAAAGTAAATTAAACATGCAAGGCGAATTCTTTTTCAAATGGTGTTGAAAACACAGCTACTTTTTTCTTGCATAATTGGGTAGAGAAATGTCAAAAGTTGTTTACAATTTCCCCCCATAATTATGTAGAGAAATGTCAAAAGTTGTTAATGTTTTCATAGTAAATGGAAGTTATTGAAAACTCAATTTAAAAAAAACTGTGATGGAGAAAAATTTATTATGTTATGTTTATATATATCTCGCATGAAAAGTTCTCGCAATAAGCGTCAGTCGGCTCGGCTCGGCAACAAGCGGCCACTCTGTACGCACCCTAAGCCAGTGGTTTCACATAGCCCCACATGAAATAATCGAGAGGTGTCAAATCGCGCGATCTGAATGGCTCTCAAAATAAACTCATCGCCAAGTTTTGACTTCAATAAGTCGATAGCTACAGTCGCCGCGTCATCCAGTTGTAACCACATCTCGCCTGAATCAATATCATCCATATTTTAAAACAAAAAGTCATTGATCATGGTGCGGTTGCGATCTTCATTGACCGTAACGCGAGCTCCAGTGTATAAACCGCATTAAAAGGTAAATGGTTTTTGTACGTAATTGAGTCTGCAGGGTCTGTTTTGAATTGGTCTCACCGCATATGCGGCAATTCTATTAAGAGATGGACGATTAGGTGCGGGTTGTCTCCGCAAGACGGCACTTTTTGAATTCAGTGTAATTTTTTGTGCAAGTGACAACTCTGAATTTGGCATCTGTCACACACATATGTTTATTCCGATTATTAAAAATTAAGCGCTTTTCGAAAGAACAACGCGTTATGAATTGCGCGAATCGATGACTGATTTTCAAAGTAAATTTAGATTATTTCAAGCGTAACTCTATTCATAATGATTTGTCAGAGTATACTGATCATAAATGTCAAAACTTTCAAGCAATTTGGCAGTTCGTGTGACTACCAACCCTTTAGAACTTTAGTAAGTTCTTTAGGGCTTACTAACAAACACCCTTTATAAGTATGGATACTTTACTAAGAGCCATTATTACAACTTGCCTATAGTTAACTAAAGTGAGCAATACATTAGAGGCAAGTCCTTCCTACCGCGCAGGTTAAAGTAAAGTTGAAATAATAAATAACTTGTTATACGTCCGACAAAATCCTTTCTTTAAGTAATGGCAAGTTGTAATAATGGCCCTAAGAGAAACAAAGCGCCACGATTCACGTAACTTCTAAACATAACAGGGCTGCATTTGGACGACAGTTTTGAATCTTGTTTTCAAAAGTATTGCCATATTTCACATCAACATTTTTTTAATAAATCTTGTGTAGGGCGCTTAAAATTCGATAAATTTATACAACCAAAATTAAAAAGTTTTCGTTTTTGATATGTTCATTACAATTTTCACATGCACACAATGATTGTGGCCAATTATCAGAACTGCCTTGAAAAATATATTTAAATTTTTTTTCTTTAGCAAATTTTTTTTTCCTATGCATACCAGTATGAAGCAAAATGAACCGAATCTAGTGCACACGTGTGCTGCAGAAAAAAATATACAGCAGATTTAACAATAATTTACTTTGGCAAAAGGATACAATTTGTTTTGTTAAAATAAAAAAAAAATAAACAAGTTTTATTTCACAGATTTTCGTAAAAAGATTAAACATTCGTAGCAGCGGCACATGGTAAAAATATTTATTATTTTTGCTCAAGATTTTTTGGTATGATTTAAAAACATATAAATTAAATAGTTAAGAACAAAGTAGTTGCTTTACAGTTTTAAATTTAATATTCTATAAAAAAAAAAATTATTTAATTGGAAGTTCTAGGAAAATTTGCCAAATTTTTAAGAAATTGTATTTTAAAATATTTTGTTTTAAAACAAACATCTGTGTTGGTTTAAAGTTAATAAGCAGCTGCTAAATTTAAACTTAATTTATATTTAAAGGAAAAAAATTTAATCGATTGTTTTGTTTTATATTAAAAAATTTTAAAACAAAACTTTAAACAATTGTAAACTTTTCGCTCTACTTAAATACTGTAACCGAAGAGGAAATAAATAGTTATTTCATTTGTTAACCGATCATTTGGCGATCGTTACTGTTTCAGATTTCAGTTTAACAAGTATTTCCTCATCATTTCAAGGATATTTCACCTTTCAGTGTTATATCCTGTATAGCAACTCAGGTGCAGCAAATACCTTGGATTCGGCCAAAATCAAAAATTTACAAATCCCTTGAGATCGCAGCTTGACCAGAGATCTAATCTTGCGGTACTACGGGAGTCAGAAGCCCCCTGTGGCATGCCACCGGTCTGCCTATTGGTTGAGTCCTCGGTTAGTATAATGTTTCTATTTTTAGGGAGATTGTCTCTGCGAAACTTTGGGAATAACGTTTACAATCTGGTGGTGTCATCGGACCTTATTTCTTGCAAAATATAACGTCCAGAATAAGCTTTGTAAAGAGCGGCCGCCCGAAATCATCCGGAAATGTTACTGCCTTGATCTTTTGAATAAAATAAAAAAAATTTTGAATAAAATAAAATTTTTTATTCAACATTTTTTATTTTTCGAATTTATTCTATGAATGTAATAAAAAAAAGTTGCTTATGAAAAAGAAATAATTCCCAATATCTATTTGTTAAAATTTTTTATATTAAAAATTTTTATATTACGAATGAATTCCATGAGATTAATTTTAATTCATTCGAAAAATAAAATGTTGAATATCTTTATGTTATTTTTTCACTTCCAATTTCTATCGGTCTTAAAAAAACACCCTTTGTAGTATAAACTTACACTAATGGCCAATTTATTTATATGTCATTTTATGTTTCAAATTCGATTTTCATATCAAATAAAAATAAAATTATATATAAAACTATATTAAAATATGAATTTATATTTAAATAGAATTAGTGAAATTGGCCATTAGTCTACAATATTCTAAATCGATTCATAGAAAGAGGGAAGAAATCCGGTGGAATATTATTTAAATTGCCTGCATCGATTGTCAAAAGTAAATATTCAATTTGATAACGGATGTTTTGACATTTTAAAACCCCCAAGATGTAATTTTGTTCACATCTATTTTAGTGTTGACAAAGGTTTTATTATTATCATGACAACGTAGCGTTGTTATATTGACTACATATTACATTTTAACAACATATCGTTGATATTTTGACACCATGTTTTTGTCGTTTCGACAACGTACAGTTTGAGACCCAAATACAATATAAATATTTTACAGCAATTTGAAAAAAAAAATTTGCCCAATATTTCATTTTATATTTTGCACGCCACATGAAAAAAATATGTAAGAGATCGATTAATCGATTAATCGTTTTCTCTAGTTAACCCCGAAATTTTGATAGTAATGAAATACGTTGCAGCCGACTATACCATTCTAAATTGCTATTATTACCCACTCTTATTGTAGTTTATCACTATGTATGAATAAGTAATGTAGTTGGCTAATTAATTACTTCTTTTCCTCAACTTTTTAATTACTTTTATAAAACTTTACAGTTGTATAAATAAGTTGGCAGTTTGGGTGTGTGTCGGAGCTTAAAATTTTTTAAAGCAATAAATGGTGGCATTTGAAACTCCCTGCTAATTAAAAGCAACATTAAAATGTTTTGCTTTCTCTAATTTTATTTAAGTGACTTGTAAAACAACTCAATGTGAAATGGGTGCCAAAAAAAAACGAAGAAAAACATAGAAAAATCATTTATGCCATTAAAATCCCATAATAACCATCATATTGTGGCCAAAATTAATGCATTTTTTTCTATAAACACATTCTACTCATACAGTTGCATATGGCAAACATGTCTTTTGCAGCTTAAACTAGTCATAAAATTTGATGTTTTCTGATAATTCACAAAATGGTTTTTGAATGGGTGAAAAAAGTACAAACAAATAAATATAGTAAAATTGCAATGAACTAAATATCCAAGAAAGCAAAATGATTCAAACTACTTTTTCCATAAAATTACATCAATATCGAGATAAGAATGGAGGAAAAGGGAAACATTTTATTTAAATTTTAATTGCTATTGATAAAAACCAATATCAATATTAATTATGTTTTCCTTTAGGAACAGATTTAGGTTAATTTCTACCATAATATGGTTAAACTTTACCATATTTTGGCCATTATGGCTTAATATGGCCAACATTAACATTGTTTAAACCCAACCATAGTATGTTGCTCATAGAATATGGCTATCCAACCCACATAATAATAAAAAACAAGTTAAAGTGCTATATTCGACTGTGCCGAATCTTTTATGCCCTCCACCGACAGTTAGAATATTTCAGGCGTAGGCCCTATATGCAGTGTTGCCAATTTTGGTGGCTAGATTTAGCCATTTTTCACCTTGTTCAGCCATTAAATATTAAGTTTAGCCATTATTTCAACCATTTTCCAACTTCTTTAGCCATAAAAATTTATTTCCGTTTTTTTTTTCTTTAAAAAAATTATTTTTTTTACTTATAAAAATTTATAAAATTGCTAAACGTAAAATAAACATTTTTAATAATTAAAACGCATTTAATTTATATTCCAACTTTTACAAATGTTGAAAATCGCTATAAACAATCCGTTTTCAAAAAAAAGCAACAAAGCAACATCTCTTAGTCCCAATTTACATTATACGATTTTTGTCGTTACGATTCTTACCTTATTGGTGAGAGGGGAGAGAGGCATTAGAAGGGGCACACAAGCGAGAGTACTCTTCGATTCGTTTTGTTTGTTCATTCGCTGTGTAAAAATATATGTATACACAAGAAGTTGTAACGACAAAAATCGTACAATGTAAACATTAGACCGACTTCAAAGAAGAAACGACAATAATCGCAACGACAAAAATCGTATAATGTAAATTGGGACTTAGGGTCAAAAAAATGCAACAGTGCATTGTGTGCAGGTGGCAACAAGAAATTTTTAGAAATTTCAGAATTTACCTTAAAGTTGCTCTCTTCTTCATGGTATAATACTAAAGTAGAGAGGGTATTTAGCCAAGTAAACATCGTTAAAAGTGATTTAAGGAATAGGTTACATATAGCAACCGTTAATTTGATTTTATCAACGATAACAATAAAATATTTTTAGTTTTATTTTTTTTATTTATTTTTTTTTCCGAGATTTGGACTCAAAGTTCGTCAAATGTTGTCATGATAATGATTTCCCTTCAAATTATTTTAAACTTATATGTAGGTACAAATGATTCCTATGAGATGAACAATAACGACATTGAATTTATCGACGTTTTATATTTTTAATGCTAAAACAATATTTAATTTTCGTTTATTTTTAAGTTATCACAGAAAAAATTATTAAATTTATCCTATCACCAAATTTGTTCTAAATTCATAATATCAAGCAAACAAGTTGTTGATTTTGCACCTATTACCAAAATGATTATATTGATTACTAAAAATTTTAAAATTTTGAAAAAATATTTTCAATAAATGATATTTTTAATTTTAATTAAAAAAGTGATCAAAAAACTTTGAAATTTTAAACAATGTGTTAATTTATTTAAATAAATATTGACAATTCCCAAAAACAGTTCTACATGTTTAAATTATTTTATTTTAAACGAAAAAAGTCAATTAAGATTTTTTGTTATTTAATTAAAATTTTAATTGAAAATTTATTTCAAAACAACTAAAATGTTAATTAAATCAAAATTAAATTTTTATTTTTTTTCAGCTAAAAAAATTATTGATTCAATTATCACATTAATTAAATTAAAATACTTTTTAAACCATTTTTTTAATTGATAAAACACTTTTTTCTGTATACAAATTGATATTTATTTACAATTTCATTGTAAAAAACTTTTAATGAATTATTTTTGTTTTGTTGTTGAATTTAAATGTGTTTTATTAAAAAAAATTTGCAACTTTTTAGTAATTTTTTGGCAACACTGCCTATATGGGATCTATAAATTATTAATTAATTTTATTAAAACAGACGTCAGTATTTAAATTGGTTGCGGTATAGACATATGTATATTAAATTGTTTACCCACTATCAGAAAGTAATATAAAACTTAATTTGAACAAATTTGAGTAAAATATCATGAATTGTAACAGTTTTAGCCGAACTACTTTCGAGAGGGGTTTTAATATTGGACCCATGGTAAATTATAGGCCAATCATCACAACATTCTGTAGTGATTTCTGGTATTAAAAAATCTAAATTAGAGAAAATTTCATTAAAGTTTTGACATTTGTTATAGCGTTTTATAGTTTTAAACTGATTTTAAGAAGGCTGCTTTATATGGGACCTTAGGTAACTTTAGTCCTATAAAACTGTGACATACCAAATTTTATTACAATAGCATTAGTCATTACGGTTTTAGGAGTACTAAACTGTTTTCCAAGTGTACGCTTTATATGAGACCTATGTTATTATAATTTACCGATCTTCCCCAAATGTCACACTGCTATTTTTAGTCCTTTAGAACTGTGACATAACAAATTTTATTACAGTAGCATTAATTGTTACGGTTTTACGCGTACTAAACTGTTTAACAGTAGGAGTACTAGACATATAGGACGAATTTGTGTAATATATTAAATCAATCCTTGCATTATACCACCATTTATGTTAGTTTTTGTAACACAAAACTATTGATTTTTGAGGATGGTGGTTCCACAATTGTATTCATAATTATTTTCCTACTGAACCGATCAAAAATAGTGTAAAAACCCAAAATTTTTATTTATAAACTTTTTGGAAAAAAATCGACACTTATTATTTATATCGAACCGCTATAAAAATATCGTGATATTTTGTCAACTTTTCGGTAATGAAACGGTTGGCTTAAAAATTATTTTTCATATGCCTTTAATGTAAAATTAAAAATTGTTTTGCTTCTACTGAAGAGTTTTATATTTTTATCTAGTACAGTATTGTTGAACAAGGGCGATATATTTAATGGGGTATAAGATGAATAATAAATTATTTTCACACGGAATGACAAACCTAGTAATTCACCTCTGGTGGTGATGGAGGGTAAAAAATGTTTAAAGTTTTGAAAAGATTATTAATTGTGATATTCAAAATATTGGGCTAGAAATACGTAAAAACATTTTAATAATTTTTTTAATTGTAATTAAAGTAAACATTATCGGACTTTCTTTTTAAAACTTAGAATTTATTGTTCTATTTCCTTTTTTTATTTGCCTACTGTACCTTTTATGTCCGGTTTAAAAATTTCAAATTAACCTACATACTTACATTCATACACATTTCCATTTTCCAATAACACAATTCGCAAAATTCACGTAGCCATAAAAAAATTTCAAATATATGATTGCTAATAAAAGAAAAAATAAACACGCTGTAAACATGAAATAAAATTTTTAACATTATTGACAAGTTAAATACCCCTTTTGCAATTGTCAGGGGGTGTTAAAAGATGAATGAGGGACAAAAGGAATTAACAGAACTAAAAACTACCTCCCCGCAACAATAACAGCAACAAAAATAAAAACTGCAAATATCCCAAAACATCATAAAGGTCCAAAATAAAAGCAACAAAAACTTTTTTTTTAAGCATAAACGCCACAAATAAAAAAATATAAATAACTCAACGACAAGTAAATTTGTTGCATTTATACAAGTGAAACACACGCAGAGAAATAATATTTTTTAATATGATCACGGCTAAAAATGCTATTTTTAAAGACGAACTTTTGAACATATTATGAATAATTTATATATTACTATCACCCTTCAACCATATTATGGTTAAATCAGTCCTGTATGAGATAACACAACCGTATAATGGTTGCCTCCGACCAAATTATAATCAATAATAGCAATAATATGTTTACCACAAATAATATAGGGTTATCCATTTTACGGTTTCAAAAGTAAAGTTAAATAAAACACACATACAGCTTTTACTTCGGTGTTGCATTCAAATCAAGGAACCCGTAAATACGCAATTTCATATTTTTCACGTGCGGCCAATGAAGACAGAAACAATATACTTATCCATTTTAGAGATTTTTATGAAGTTTTGCATCGTTTGTTAGTGAATATTTTTGGATATTTTACCCTTTGCAGCATTTTTTTATTTTTTTTTTTTTTGCATAATTTAGTTAAAAAAGCATTTTTAAATTTTTAGAGCATATTTCACATTTTTTGTACATATTTTGGTACATTTTCAAAATTTTGTAGATGCAGCGAGTCATAAAAAAAAAAAATTTTTTTTTTAAATTCTGGTCAACAGATGGCTTTCCTAAATACCGAGCGTGATGCTTTAATTTTGCCATCTGCATTTTATTTAAACTTTACAATTGTAAGTCAAGCAGATTGTCATAAATTATCAATGTTATTTTAACTGTCAAAAATTAAGCTAAAAATTGCTCTTCGAGCAATATCGTCGATGGAGGTGAGGTCCAGGTCAGTCATGGACTGTGTTACCTCTCTGAACGATCTGGGGAGACACAATGACTTGAATCTGTGTTGGTTGCCAGGTTCATCCAAGTATGGACGTCTGTTCCTGAGCCAAGACAATCGAAAAAAATTATGACCCCGTCCCGTGCTTGAGAAGGGGGAACTTTGGCTACTTATGGGCCTAAGTTCCCCGGGGCACTGTGGTGTAGGATACCATCAGTTTATAATGGGAAATATTAGTACCAAGATATGCAGATTGTTGTGGGGCTGATGAAGAAACGTTACAACATCTAGTCTGCTGTTGTCCCACCTTAGGGACTTTTAGGCTGAAATTTTTCGGTGGGCGAATGATGAGGTCAACTGAAATTTCTGATATTTAACCGGGCAGGATAATGGGCTTCATGCGTAGTCTGAACCTGATAGGGTGCGACTCACAGGCTGCACAAAAGATCCTCTGGGTCGATTTTGGCTTGAAAAAATAAAAATCAAAAAATAACTTTTAGTTTTGCTTAAAAAAATCAAAATCAAAATATAACTTTTATTTTTGATCGAAAAAAGAAAAATAAGAAATAACTGTTATCATTTGACTTTTATGAAAAAAGGAATAATTGTACCGGTCCCTGCTATTGTCGATTATATTGATGACATTTTCAACAAAGCGTCTATACTTTTTGTCTGTTTTTGACAGCTACAATGCATAATTTTATACTAGTGAAAGTTCTATTTTTTTTAATAAATTATTATTTCTTTCTTTAATTAACTAAACACGTTGTTATTTTTACAAAATATATGCAAGTACTTTTTTGAATTTGATATCCACGATTATTATTAGTGCAAAAATCTAGTGAAAATACTTGAAAATATAGACTAGAACTATTCAAATGTGCTGGTGTGTTCATGGTTTCCATATCTCCATATGGTCTTACAAGAACAACCCAGTAAATAGCTCTAAGGTCAATAGGGGATTTTTAATGACACGCCCATGCTAAATGTCTTTAGCACAAATCACTGTCTGGTCCAAAGTTTTAGACAAAAGTAGTGGTGACAAAGTCAATAGGGAATCTGTACTGTTTCACTATTTACATTTTCTATAGGGTTTGTACATAACATGTATGACGAATATATTCGTCAAAAATACACACAATAACAAAAATAAATACTGGCATGTAAAATTCCATAAGCCTTTTGTGTTTTTTTTTTTATTTGTTTCGCCTTGGTCTTGTTTTGTTACTGCTGGTTCAAAAAAGAAATATTGATGCCATATTTTTGGAGTTTTTTTTTTAGTTATCCTGCTCCAATTTTTAAAACAAAGTTATTTTTTTATTGTCCAATGGACCTGGGAAGAATACGAGCAGTTCAGTTTTTATTTTATTTTAGTTGCTTTCTATGACTGCACAACTGTTTGTCCTTTTTTTTTTTTTTTTGTTTTACCTGATTCACGATTATTGAAAAAAATAGAATACACTATGTGAAAAAAGTAAATTTCTATTAAAATATTTTGTGTACTTCGGCATTTAATGATAGTAAATTTGCGCTCTTTACACAGTGTAAGATTTAGCCATTCTAGGGAGACAAAATTAAATATCTTGGAAAAAAATTAAACTAGACTTGTGAATTTTGGTACAAGGTGTTACTATGTACCATTGTCAAACAAATGGGCGAAATTGGATCACTGCCACGCCCACCTCCCATATAACTGCAACAATTTATATCTGATATTATTCGCGTTGGAAAATCAAAAGTAAAAAAGCGGCGAGTATGCATGAGAATGTTTAAAATAAATAATAAAGAGGTAGAAGTAATAATAAGTGTTTAATTTTTCTTCATTAATTTTAAAATAATAATATATTTCTGTGTACATATAAACTAAAGTACGAATAAAAGGTTAAAATTGATGGTATTTCTGGATATTGCAATAAATGTAGTACTTCAGGACTTCCACAAATATGGTTTACGGAACGGGCAAGCCTTTCATTTTCGGGTGTTTTAAGACATATATCAAAAATGTCGTGGTATCACTCATTAATTGTTTCTTTTTTTTTGTCGGCAAATCTCGGCAGATAAATTTATATGTGCCTTAAAGTAGGTACTTCAGACGTTCGTTTAAAACTAATTTGGTGTTGAAGCGTTATGAAGAAAAGAATTTATCGATTATAGAATATATTTTTTTTTTCCTAACTTAACGAAAAGAGTAATTATTTAAATGAAATAGCACTAAAAGAATTTTCCAGTTCTAAAAATAAATTCTCATGATATTAACAGCGAATAAGTTGAGCTTTAAAACAAAAAAATAATCGTTAAAAAATTCCATTCCAATAAAAAGTTACATGCTTTTAGAAATGAGCAATTTCATGTAAGTGTTTTTCTTGTTTTTAATTCACTCAAAAATATTCAAGTTTAAAGTAAAGTTATATTGTTGTTATTGTTGACAAATTAGGCAAAACTTTTGCATTTTCCTATTTTATAACAAGTGCTCTTTCATATTTGATAAATATATTTACTAAAATTTAAACTCAAAAAAACGACTTTTGTCCAGCTAGATTAGCAAAAACTTACACTGTGCTTTGTTTGCAAAACATTGAAAAATGTCTTTGAAAATGCATATTAAGAACGCGTGAAAAATATTTAAAAATGATCTAAAGGGAAAAATAAAACACACAAATGGCTTGGCAAACACACACTTTGTTTCTGTTTGGAAATAGACAATACAAGCATATTTCGTTCAAACATTAATTTTTAATTTTTCCTTTGTTTTCAATGAATGCAGGCGACAATAGAGCTGCAGCAAGTTTGCTCGCTATAAGTTTAAAATGGATGAGAAATATAAAAGAAAGGAAAATAATTTGGAGTTAAAAGTGGTTATAACAACGAAATTTTTTGGGGCCAAACAATGTTGCTTAAAAAATTAGAATTTACGGTTGCAAAAAGGTGTGTTCCCCAAGATCTCGGGCAAGTTCGGACTAATGAGAGTAAAATGAAAATTACTCCTTAAATTTGCTAAAGTTTCCCAAAATTAAGATCTATTTAACTGATTTTATAAAAACAAAACCTTTGCATCATTGTCATTTTTTACATTTAATTTTTTATGTATTGTGTATAATGTATTTACGGCCTTAACTTTTTTATTAAAGCCTTCCATTTTGAGTTTTAATATATTTTTTAATAAAAATTTGCTTTCAAATTTTCTCTGATCTGATTGTTTTATTCTTGTCCGAACTTACCCAAACTTCGTGCAAATTTGTACAGGATATGAAAAAAATTACTCTCTCAATTAGTCTCTTTATTGCACAAAAATTTTTATCTGGAACGCTTTTGGGTAACTTTGTCAAGCTCGGACATTTTAGACATCGTTGTGCAATTAACGGCCCATTTCACCAAGTTCAGTTATAATTAACTATCAGTTATAGCTGTCAAAAACATATTGTTAACTGGAAGTTAAAGTAATAATTAGTTTTAACTAAACTTGATGAAATTGGACGTAATTGTTTTTACAACGCTGTTTAATCAAGAACAAAACCTGGACAGAAGCAGTCTTTACTATCCAATTTCATGTGAGCACAAGAAATTTATTGTTGTTTTAACAGCGATGGCTAATTTTATCCATGTGGAAGAGAGCTATTGATTTTAATGCTTCCTCTCTCTACATCCCATTCTTAAGCAATAGACTCCGCAAAACGTGTAACAAATATCCAATATGTCTGGTAAATGTTTAAAAATTTTTTTATGTTAATACAAACCTGCTTTTAATGTTTGCCCAAACAGCAAACACCCCAATTAACAGCACAAAATTTAATTTTAATTAACAACAACACATTTTATAAGCATACAATTTTGGCCTTAATAATGATCAAACCATGAAGGCAAAATTTTATAAAAATACGTTTTCGATTATTTTTTTAACACAATGTCTCAGACTGCAAGTTTGTATACCAAAAGCAATTTAGCATTCAGATTAATGCAACAGAATTTTATCCATTTAAATAATTAATGGTTACTGGCCGTTTACTTTTACGTATTACTGTAAGTGTTTATACTCATACATGGATTAAAAACAAAAACATTATTTAAAACTAAAATGTTATAAAATAAAATATTGTTTAAAAATAATAAAAAAACTTGAACTAAAAAAATAGTGCAAGTGTGCAATTTTCACACCTGAAACCTTTAATTGAATTTTGGTTTAGTGCACATGAGATTAGAACTGGCAACTTTTTGCTTGTCATTTTTGAACGAATATTTTTTAAATACAGCTTTAAAAAAATTAATTGAATTCAATTTAATGGTTCTCTAGCATTTTACATTGATTTACCAAAAAAAAAAAAAAAGTATTACCAAGTTTTAGTAACAGTTCAAATTCAGTTTGAAAATAGTTAATTGAAAGAAATCCCGAAATGTTTTTAATTTTAATTTTTAAAAGGGAGTTCAAAATTTATAAAATTTGTGTTTATATCTATTAAAATTTAATTATCTTAGTAGAGCGTATGTACATTTTTTTTTTGAGTTTGAATTTTTCCATCAAATTTGATCAATTACACTGTGCAACAAAGTCGAATTTAATTGCAAAGTAACAGTTATTGGATAGTGGACGAAAAAAATATGCGTATTTACATTGGGCATAAATAACGATATAGAAAGTACAGTAGTTCCCTCTTAAATAAGTTTCAGCCAAAATTTACTGGCAAAAAAAAATATCCTTATTCCTAATTGCTACAACATTATCACCTTAAGGCACTCCCCCTTAAAGGCTCTCCCGCTTAAATGTGTGATTTATATAGACTGAGACAATCATTCACTTAACCCTTCTGTAACATCCGTGGTACAATTGTACCAATTTGGATTTTATTTTTTTTATATTATTTATGCATATGCAAGCTGAAAATTTTTGAATACCTCAAACTAATATCTGGGAATTGTTTTGTATGTACGTTTAAAGTCCATCGATAGGGAGTGACAAACGTGCATCTACCCATCATTTCCATCCATGGTATTTGGATTTGAATCACGTTCACAATATTGAGAAAAAGGGTTTCTTCAAACCTTTAAAACTTAAAAAAAATTCCTTATTATAATTTTTAATTAATTGATATTTTTTTGGAATTATTAAATAAATCATTTGCGCTTTTATCGCAGGTTTCGCTAAAATAATTCCTCGCTTTAATTTTAACGCTAAATTTAGCCTATGCGCTTAAGCGGAGATTACTGTACAGCGAAACCTGCCATAACCGCACACTCACTGTCGATATTGTTGTTGAATCAGCGAGACCTGAAGAACGTGTGTTACTGAGTTGTCAATACTTGGTCGATGTTCGTTGGAGTCCGAGTCGTTCCGGTGTGTACACAGAAAAAATTATGAAATTTCTCCAATCACCAAATTTATTCCAAATTCATAATTTCAAGTAAACAAGTTGTTGATTTTGCACCTATTGCCAAAATGATTATATTGATTACTAAAAATTTTAAAATTTTGAAAAAAAAAAATTTCAATAAATGATATTTTTAATTTTAATTAAAAAAGTGAACAAAAAACTTTGCCATTTCAAACAATGTGTTAATTTATTTAAATAAATATTGACAATACCCAACAACAATTCTACATGTTTAAACTATTTTATTTTAAACGAAAAAAGTCAATTAAGATTTTTTGTTGTTTAATTAAAATTTTAATTGAAAAGTTATTTCAAAATAACTTAAATGTTAATTTAATCAAAATTAAATTTTTAATTTTCTTTCAACTAAAAAAATAATTGATTCAATTATCACATTAATTAAATTTAAATACTTTTTAACCCATTTTTTAATTGATAAAACACTATTTTCTGTGTAGAACCAACTGTTGTGGAAGCTCCGGTTTGTTTTTATTCGATTGCGAGACATATCCGCTTATTGGAGAGGTACAAAATTTCATTTTAAAATGACACCTTTCATCAAAGCAATGGTAGACTAGTCCATTGAGGTGAAATTTTTATTTAAAGTAGACTTTGTCTTAAGAGTCTTAAGACTGACTAATCTCCATTACTACGTTTGAATAAAATACTTTAATTGAGTCACCTTCAGTGCAGATGCTTCTACATTTAAATATTGGCCAAGCCATTGGATTGTCCGAACAGTTCTAATTAATTTGCATACGTTACAAATGGGATATCATCCTCGCCAACAAAATCCAAAAAATTTTAACTAGCTGATAAGAATCCAGCTTTCCGAAAGCCATTTTGTTGCTCTAAAGCAGACAACAATTTTCGCTAAACAAACAACTTTTTCAAATAAACAGCAATTTGTTTGACTTTCTCGGCACATGAGAATGTGCCTTTGTGTTAACAGGAGAATCACCAATTCTATTGGTATTAATGCCAATATGAATCAGAGCTGGAGTGACCGGTTATGGGAGGTTTCACTGTAATAACTTTCTGAAATATAAAAGCTAATATTTTTGTTAATAAATGTGACTTCGTGTGTAAAAATAAATGTATTTTTACACACCAAGTGACTCTCCCTCAAGTTTTCCCAGATTTATATGTGATACTTTTGTGTGAAAACGACTTGAAAAATAACCCCCTCCACTCTAAAAGGTACTTTTTTCAACGCCAATGGTGATGAATAACATTTAAATGAAACGTAGCACATTTTCTATGACCGCCAATTGTAAAAACGTATGAAATTAACCTTTAAAATAATTTGTTTTTATATATTTTTATAAATACTTAGACCATCAATAATTTTATCTTAGTAATTTCTGGCATTCAAGATTAATTTTGAGCTTTGATGTATTCAGAATATAGAATAATAGAATTTTATTACAAGTTTTTGTGGGATATTTCAACCCATTACATCCCTAAGTAGTACCCTATTTTAAGGTACTACTTGGGCTTCTTTTTAAAAAACGGGACAAAAAAGGCCCATACGTTAAAGAGTTAGATGGTTAAAATGTTCCATAGAAATGTGATTTTTTCATCACAAGTATGTCTTGCCAGAATTCTACCAGAATCTCTTGTTAGATCCTTATTTATTTATTTTTTTTTTTTTTTGTGGTACACAATAGTATTAACTGCATTTTTGCCATTTTCAAGTTCAAGTGTAACCAATTTTTCTTCTATTAAAAATAAATCAATGATTACAATTATTTATGGTCCGATAATTTCTTTTACGTAAAATTTGTTCCATTAAAATACAATTATTATTAATTTTTTTGTTTTAGACATTTTCTTTAAATTAAATTTACGTTCTTAAAAAATTTGTATCAAAAGAAAATTAAAAACATTTGTGACAAATTCCAAAACTATAACAATTTTTATTAGTTATGGAAAAAATGAAGAGAAAAAAGTAAATTTTGTTCAACAAAAAAAAAATCGCATTAAATTTTATGGCAAAAGTTTATAAATTTCAAGGGAAATGAATAAATGGCTACAATGTTAGAAAATTTAATAAAAGTTGGCGTGCTATACAGGGATAAAATTTTTGCGAAATTTTAAACAAAAATCTACATATACATATTATAGATATAGAAAACATAAAACCAGTAAAGTAAAGCATACTTTGAGTTTCAGCTTAGCAACACTTTATTAAAAAAAAGCATACATTTAGGCTTTAAAAAAACATAAAAATTAAATTATTAAATTTAACTTAACAACAGCAAAAGTTAAGCTATTAAAACAAAATACATTAAAAACATGTTTTTTGTAGTATTGCATTGCCTACTTTTGGGAATTTTACTTAAATATAAATATTAAGGATTTTGTTTTATCCTCCATTTGTAGTCAATTCTTCCTTCTTGAAATTTCTATAAGCTTAAAATTGTATTGTTAAAAAAATTGTCAAGTAAATATTTTGTTATTATAAAACTTTTTTAAATCGCTTGTAATCGCTGGCCTTTTGAAACGCTAGAGCTTGTTTAAATAGCAGCAACAGCCATAAAATAAATTTTCGTGTAACTAACCGGAGGCTTTATAAGCTTTTAAAGTTTTTTGCTTATTTGCAAATAAAATTTGAAGAAAAAAATGTAAATTATTTTTGGAAGTAGCAACAACCATTTGTAAATTACAAAAGATTAACTTTTTATATATTTAAAAATAACATACTTTTAGGAATTGTAAGAAAAAATATTTAATTTAGTAAACGGAAAACACAAAACTCTCATAATTTTACACATTTTCTTTTATCTTTTTTTTTAAATCCCGTTTTTGTTTTCTTTTGTTTACCTTTGTTGGTTTTTAACTTTTACGGTTATTATCCTAAATGTATGCTATATTTCATACTACATATTCATTTTTTCTTATGCATATAAAATTTATGACCTTGTTTTTCTAAAAATTTCTGTTCATTTGTAACTGAAAAATATCTGACATACTCGTATACGAAATTATACCATAAGAAAAAGGAAAGAGTGTATTTTAATAATTTTTTTTTGTGAAGCATACCCTTTGGTGGCAGAATTTAAACAAAGAAATGGAATTTTACATTACGTTATATCAGACTGATAAAAAATTATAAAAATATTTTCAAAGCTTAACAAATATAATTAAATACAAGTAAAAGTGATATATCGGCCGTGCTGAACCTTATATAGCCTTCGCCTTAGAATTAAAAATCGAACCAAATCCTTAAACTCGAGGCTGCACTTGCATGGAAGCCAGGAGAAATATTGGACCGATTTGGCGCATTTTAATATTTAATACTCATTACGAATAGGAAATATATCCTAGCTCATATGCTACTGGTGGGTTTGTGTCCAAACACCATTATTTTGGGATGGAATAGGTAGTTATTTGTCTATAGCTTGGTCATTTATGAACTGATTTTTTTTATTTTTACTACATGTTGAGCGCAAGTTTATTTTAGTTGAAAAAGAGAAAAATAGTTCATAGATTATAAGAGGACTCCAAAAAGTGCATTCGTATGGGTGAAATTAAGAGATTGATAGGTAAAAATTAGAGGCTTTCGTGTTTTTTGCTCATAACTCAGCCATATATAAACCGATCTAGTAGAATTTCAATAGCAAACTATGTCGAACCATATACGATATATGTTAATTAATGTAAAAAAATCTAGTCGTCATCATATATGGGGCCATCAGAAAACTCATTTCAATATACACACTGACAGATAAACTGACAGACAGACATCGTTAAATCAAAGGAATTTTCTTAAAATTTTGAGAGCGAAAATTTTTTTATCAGAATTTGAAAGCGATAATTGCTTTTAACTGATCTGAGAGCTAAAATATTCCTAAACAAGAGCGTTTGTTTTCAACCTGAGAATTCTTTTGATAAAACATTTTCAATAAAACAACCCGGCAAATACGATTTTCCAGCAGAATGGTGTTGAATTCGCGTTCTTAAGGTTTGTTTGGTATAAACTGTATGAAAATAAGAAGCTTTGACATAAATAAAAAACGCTTGCCGCGTTTATTGAGGTAGCTCAATTAAATCATAAAAGCGATAATTTTCGAAAAAATTAACTTTAAGTACGAAAATTTGTCTCAGACTTCGAGATCGAAAATTTTCGAGGGACTCTGGATGCGAAAGTTTGGAACAAATTTTATCTGGAAATACAATTTTTTAAGTAGTGCCTCCAGCCGTGAAACTTTTATATAAATACAATTTATTTTTGTAGAATAATTTTGATTTGACGGCGAAGATTTTCCTAATGAAAATTTTTCGCAAACTCTAACCCCCGTATTCATAAACGATTATTTAATTTAACAACTGTTTATTAAGGAAAGTTCTCATAGAAAATTTGTTTCGTAAAGCTTTATTAAATTTAAAATTGTTTTTTGAATACTGACATAAGAGCAAAAAGTTGCTAAACGAAAATTTGTCTTAAAATCTGAGAGCGAAATATTTCAAAACGAAATTTGCTCTTAGATTTTAAAAATCAAATTTCAAATCGATTTTAGATTGTGAAAGCAAATTGTTTAAGCAATTATTTTTTTATTTTTTCATTTCGAAAATTTCCAAACGAAAATTGTCTTAGAAACTTAGAACGTTGTCATGATTCTTTGTCAAAACTAAATGGGCTCTTTATAAATTTTCGAAATCACGTCGGTGTTTATTTGGCATGTACAAGATTTCTTAAATTTATATAATTTTCGTAATTTTTTGCAACAAATGAGACATTAAAGTCATGATTAGTAAAACATTAACTCAACACTGGAGTCTCACTGACATAAATTAGAAAAAAATAACAACACTGTCGAACAGACTGTTAGTCAAGCTGACATAAACAATCATATCAGGTATTTGAGCTAAATAACAAACGGAAAAAAAATCATGAAAATGCTCAATACAACAAAGTAAAACAATTTATTTTGTATTCATTTTCCAAAAAAAAAAGAAAAAAAAAACGAATACAACAAGCAAATCGCTTAAAAGCATGATTACAACAATGAATGAATGACTAGAGTTGATAATTACGCTCAGCAAATCGACAGACATCATGAACTTGAAAAGCAAAAAAATTGATGAATATAAATCTCTTCAACTTCAAATCAAAACTCAAAGGTATCAAAAGTATCTACAACACTGGCTACGAAATTCAAGTATAAGTTTACCTTTCGTTGTCTAGTGTGTCTGCTTTCTAAGCAAAGAAAACAATAAAAATTAATTTTTTTTTTTTGTTTGAACAATTGCCCAGGAAGATAAAAAAAATAGAGTTTTCAAATAAAATTCTGGTTTTTTGGTGAATGTTGGTCGTTGCATGTTTCTTGGATTTAATTCTAATTCGTGACTTTTTTCACTGATTTTATGTTCATTGGTTATTTTTTTTTTATTCGTACATTTAACACAACGTGATGTTTGTCATTTATTGTAGTTGTTTAACCCTTTAAAAATGAAAAATTTTGAAATTTTTTTTTTTATAGATTTCTATTATTTTGTAGCATTTGTTAGTCAATGTTTTATATTTATCTTTCTTTTGTTTTGGTATGTTTTTATTCAGATATTATCGGTTGTGATTTTGGGATTTGTGTGCACGAATTATTTGTATATTAATTTCTCTGATATTATAAATATTACAACAACAACTACTTGCAAATAGAATTCGTTTTAAGTGTACGCCACATGCGACACACAATTAATTATCACGCACTCTCGCATATAATTCTCAAATAGTACAGAATGTGTGCAATCACAAATGGATCATGCAGATGATCGAAATGTGAATGTTTTAAGCATTATTTTGGAGCCTAAAGTCTAATACTCTGTTCTAATTTGTGAAAAATGTTCAGCAACATCTATTATTTCACACGAAAAATTTGACATGTATCAATGTTACCTATCTCGAGAGTTTGCACAATTTGACGTTTTTAATCTTTCAATGTATGTGACATTGTTTTGCGTATGTAACCAAAACCCACATGTATTTTACTAAAAAGTATTTTTTTAAATAAAAACGAAAGTAAATATGGATAATAAACTATTACCGGTTGTGTTATTTACGTTTTTCCGATCTCATTTAATATATTGATATCAAACTTTTTTCACTTGTTTAAAATTCTACGTGAAATAAGTGCAGCTTATATTATTTCGTAGTTGTAAAAAAAATTTGAAACATTTCGTAACTTTTTCACAAATTAAACAGAGTAGAACTTCATCAACATAATTTAATAGATATTCCGCACAAGTTTTTTTGATATGAGTTTTGACAGCATTTCACGTGAAATGTTGAACAGAGTACCAGGCTTAAGGATGAAAAAATGTTTTTTATTGTTTGTAACGGGGAAATAAATAATAAAAAAAAGAAACTGAGTGATAGAATTTTTTTAAGCAATAGACAGTCCAATCATAATGTAAAATGTGTGATGATGAATTACACAATTGTATTGTAAACGAAATACACACATCCAACACACAAATGCTATGGCAAAGAAGCGATTAAAAAATGCGTTCATAATATGATTCGAAAAAGACTCGCCAATGGCTAGTTTAATGACTGAAAAATTACTCGGAAAAGTTTCGCATTTGATTGTTACAGACTGACAGACTGTCTTGAAAATGAGTCATAATTTATCAGAAACGAGAGTAATAAAATACTGTTCCAGAAGAGTCACCGGTGGGGTACCATTTTCTCACGAAAGAACAGCCATTTCCGACTCTAAGCGAGAGCATAAATGATTATATTAATCGTGCAGAGGATTCGGAAAAATCTAGAATATGATCAATAATTTCATAAAATGCTGACCGGGACTTAATTTTTTTGATTTTCAAATACATTTATGCCTTTAGTATCTACAGCTTCTTTGGCTAAAAGGATTTTCAGTTAATCGGATTTTTTTGAAATTGAAAAAACTGTAAAAAATTTTATATACTTTTATATTGAACTTTGTGACCAAAGTTTTTAAAGATTTGATTTTGGACATAAATTAAAATATTTAAAAGGAATAAATCCAAATATTTTAGTTAATGGTGAGTTGAACTTAATATTCAAAATTGTTTAACAGCTTCGAAATTTAATATGCAAAGACGATATGCCAACAATTGACTCTGAGTTTAGAGAGCTTAAGCTACTTGATTTGAAAAAGTTGGTAAATTAAAATTACAATTTATTACACTTTTGGAAAATATATGTGAAATTAAAAGTTTTGACTCAAGAATATTATTCACAAACTTGTGTCTTTCTTAGGGATGTAACGATACGCGTTTTTGCCGATACGATACCGATATTCAAAAAGAAATATCGCCGATACCGATTCGAATTTAAAATTTAAATTTAAGGAAAAATTATCAAAACTCAAGTAGAGACATTTCTTTATTATACAAAATTACAGTGTTAGAGATTATTAATATTTCAAATTAATATTTATAAAATTTTTGTTTAAAAAACCAAGTATTCTCAACTTTTGTGGAGATAATTTCGCAACTTGAAGCAGACCAGCAGTAAAAAATCTACTCTCAGATGTGAGTGAACTTATTTGACAACCAATAAAGGTCTTAATTTTTGAGTATAATATTTATTAGAGCCAGTTAAGAAACGGATCTGCGTCTCTAGCAAAATTAGAAGATCTAAGGTATATCTAGACTTCTTATTTAGCTGAACCACAGCTTAGGATGGACAGAGGATTTATCTTCTCCAAATTTTCACAAACGCTTGTCGACTTATCAGAACTTTTACTTGTTCTAGGTGTGACCGTGTCTTCAACACTTTCGAAATGCAGAGTCATGTTAAACAATAAACTTCATTATTCTAAACAAGAGATTTCATTATTCTATTAACACTCAAATCATTCAATCAGAGCTAATGCTACGTTAATCGGAAATTTTGGGAATCTGAACTATTCTGCGTCTCAGTTTATTTGTTTATCGTATTTTTTAATAATGTTCGAAGACTGTTAACTAGCGAAATAGCGTCAGTAAATGTAGCATTGGATTTTCTTATGAATTTTTTGGTCTCTTTTTACAAAAATCATTCAATGCGTTTATGTATCAGTCCCAAAAGTCGTAGTGTATAATTGTATTAACAAGTTACACAGCAAACGCGTAAAATGCATAAACATACGTATCGAAGGCATGAAGAAGGATTACTTTATACTTTAGCATGCGTCTCGAAAAAAGAAAAACAAGTGGCGTAGACCGAGCTCTAGCTTAAGAATAAAAGTAAACAATTTATTATTCTGTTTGATATTTTGCTATTATTTGTTATGCAAGAATTAAGCATTGAAAATTAATTTGCCTGTTTAAAAAAAAACTATAAAAAAAAGTATTGGCGTATCGAAACTAAAATATCGCCAATACAAATATATCGGCAAACGTGAAGTATCGCCGATATATCGGCAAACGTGAAGTATCGCCGATATATCGGTATCGTTATTCGTTACATCCCTAGTCTTTTTATTCAAAAAACTAATGACATTCGTCAACTAATGTAGAACGAATATTTAGCCAAGTAAATATAAATAAAACAAAGCAAAGAAATCGTTTAGGCAAAGAATCGCTTGAAGGAATTTTGTACACAAAAGACTTCCTTAAAATGTATATGTACATAAATCAAATTATTTTAATACTCCAATACACTCCAATAAAATTTAACCGCAAATAACTTCTGAAATTTACAATAATTTATGATATCGCTTAAAAGTCTCGCACAGTTCATTTGCCCTCGCAAATGAACTGTCAATAATCCAAGCAAAAACTAGGTAATGACTTGAATTTTCTGAACAACTTACTTTTCAATGACTATATCAAACCATCTGCATTACAAAGAAGTAGTTAAGTAATGGTTGACATATAATCAGATACATAACCACCTGTTTATGAGTTGATCATCGAAATTTATAATTAATTCATAATAAAAAACATTTAAGTTTTTATTTATTCAAATCTAATACAAATTGATTTTAAATACATATTTGTTCTTACAATTAGTTTTTTTTTTTTGTTATAAATGAATAAGAATTTGAATATGAAAAATTTAAATACTTAATTGATTTTGATATGTATTTTAAAATTAAAATTTTGAATAAAAACTACACTTATCACTCAACCAAACGATGTTATAACGATATCGTCTAGGTGATATAAATTATAATATATGATATCGATCTTGTATCATAAACGATAGTATTTAAATTGTGCATTTCCTTATAATATCGTTTTTTCATGAAACTATCATATCGTTTTTGCAATCATATCGTTCTCTGGTTTATTGGGTATGAATATGTCCTTGATGCAGGGTAGTAAAATTTTCCATTCGAAAGCAAATTAAATTAAAGATCTAATTTGTTTGACAAATTCAGTTTTGTTGATAACAATGTGAAGTGTCTGTTTGTAAGCAATCGTGTTAATGACTTATTTAACTCCCTTTTTGTAAGCGAATATGGAATTGACTTATTTAACTCCCTATTTGTAAGCGAGGGTGGTAAGTACTTGCCTCCAATGACATCACCGTGGTAAAATAATGACTTAAAATGCCAATGTATAAGTGGCGAATAGTAGTTATATTAGCTTTTTAACTCATTACTTTGCAATGTAAGTTTTTGCTGGGATTCTATGAGAGTTCATTTACACAAACTTCGTAAATTTGACCAAGAATTTTGACTGGTAAACTTGCGCTGTTCAATTGTGAATTTATACACACAGATTTTTTTAATTGTTACTGTCGTTTTCAATGAAAAATTTAATTGTTGATAAATCGCAAACAATCAATTCTTGCAATAATTTGAGTAAATTCGTCTTTTGGCTTTCTTATTGCATTTTTAAAAACAACTTTCACTTTTTAATAACAAATTTTAACTTTAATTTTTGTATTTTTTATTTTTTTTTTAAATTATTTTTGTATTGACGTTTCTTTCAGACTGACGTTAATTGTTTAGAATTACTCAAAACTCGTTTCATGATTCTTCATCTTCTTCGTCTCGCAAGTTTGCACATTTGCACAAATGGAAATTTTAAGCGAAATCACGAAAAACCATAATAAATAAAAGTATAACATTCTTTTAAATACGATGATATGATACAAGGTACATATGTATGTATGTACAATGTATTTGAATATTCATTTGTATATTTTATGTAAAAATTTTACATATGGTTTATATGCATATACATATTTTCTTTCGTTAGCATACATATGGGGGATTTCATGTCAAGTGACCCAACTTTTGAAATCGATGACTTCCGATATGGATGAAATTTGCACCAAGGTTAGTCCTATTGGATAGTAGTTTAGACACACATTTTCAACAAGATCGGTCAAAAAGTTTCTGAGTCAGAGGGGGTCAAAATTTGACATTTTGGCCAAACAGGTGTTCTTTCTCATCCATGTAACTTATTATCTATTGGTGTTAGCAAAATTTGTCCCAAACAAATTAGATAGCTATTTCTTCAATCTTTCGAAAAAAAAATTTTTTGTTTTTTTTAAATTTTTTTAAATTTAAAACTTTTTTTTTTTTTTTTGCTCCAAAGAAAGCTTATGTCTTTTCCTTTAAGGTAGTTCTGGTAGGTCTGGTCGCTTTTTGGGCCGCGAGTGGGTTATGTATAAAAAATAATAATTTCTAAAGTCAAGGCGAGGATTTTTAAATTTTTAGCATATGCACTATTTTGATTTTTTTTCTATTTGTGTGTAAGTGTTTCTAAAATTTTAATAATAACACTAATGCTGAGAAACTAGACAAATTACCCTTTCCCAGGGTATACAATATACCTAACTAGCATTTTATACCCTCGATACTGTAATACCCACAATATGTTAATCCCAGGAATAAAATCACTTTTTTCTATAGAGATGTTGACAAATAAATTTTTTTTTATTTATTTGTAATAATAATTAAATTAATATCAAATAATAATAATAAAAACAAAAAGATAAATAATCTAAAAAAAAATTAATCTTAATCACAACGACTTCAAAAATTGGGACACTTGACATGAAATCCCCCGTATGTATATTAACTTTTGATTTTCATGCACCAAAAAAATTGTAAATATGTATAAGCTTAAGTTTACGGTATGAATTCGAAAATAAAAATAAAATCAACCCCAAAATAAAGTATTTTAATTTCCCAGATTTGTTGCAGATTTTCCGATTTTTAGCCCAATTTTGCAGATTTATTAGAAAAAATTTCTGGCAACAGTGGCTAAAGTAAAAATAAAAAAGACATTTTAATGAGAGGAGCTATGATCCCTAATAGCATATAAATTTTTCTTCTATATATTATAATTTTTTTTTTTTTCTTAAAGAGTTAAATATGAAACAAAGTTTTATATTGACAAAACAAACAAAAAAAAAGAAAACTAAGCTCCTGTCACTTTATAAGAAAATTTAGTGCAAGCACAAGTCTAATCCAATTCATGTTTTAACCTAAAAGACACTTGTTTTTTTATCATCCATTTGTCAGAAAGCAACGGGTTTTTTTTATTTTTTTACTCAAAGAACTATTGTAACAACAAGTATTATTGATACCCTACATTTATGGATACAATTCAAACAGGTCAATTTTGGGAAACAATAAACATGAATAAGTATTTCAGAAAGGACTAAAGGAATTTTCTGTATTAATGGCCGAAACCAGTATTTGTCTGTTTGGATGATAGAACTAATGTTACTTCTTCATATCATTAGGAAGACGAATTAGTTTGTTTCTGCATTGACGCCTATTGAGTAACTGTTTTGTAGGATGGGCTTCGGTGCTGGGTATTACAAAGGTACCACCGAAGGACCTAAGTAAGCTGTCTTCTTGATGACTGCCTAAGAAATCTAACCTAAAGGACCTGCTTCCGTTCACAATTCAAATTGTTTAATCTTTTAAAGGAAGCAATGAGTCTCCAAAATATTCAAATAAGTTATGCAAGACTTTTTAAACGTTAAACGGGGAGAAAAATTTTAAAGTACCTTCTTAGATAGGATTTTTAACTAAGAATGTAGCTTCTGCAGTGCTTACGCTATTATC
This sequence comes from Pollenia amentaria, assembly GCA_943735925.1. Taxonomy (NCBI): domain Eukaryota; kingdom Metazoa; phylum Arthropoda; class Insecta; order Diptera; family Polleniidae; genus Pollenia; species Pollenia amentaria. The sequence goes on along the minus strand of OX031010.1, from coordinate 18,060,109 downwards.
CTCACCAAGTTACCATGTAGAGTTCTTTTTAAAGTCTACTAGTATGTATTCTTAACATACCACAACTTGTCTTTATTTACTATTATTTCTGTACTTACCGATGTCAATTGCTTTAATAACATCTATTGTTGTTCATATTTGTTGCTGTCTTTACGTTGTTATTCTGTTTGTTATTTATACTTTTTAATATTCTTAAGTAGAAACCAAAGATGGACACAAAATACACAGCTTATGGACTCTTCTAGCCAAAGAGTGATTGTAGTTTGTGTGCTGAATAAAATTTCTACCACCTTTTTTCAATTGACAGTTAGAATTGCGTTCTTTGTTGTGTTGTTGTGATTGTAAAAAAAAATACTATAATGACATATAAAAAACATGACACAAATAGTAATCCATGTTAAGCATAATATTGGTGCGGGGTAAAAGTTTTATTTTGGTATTAAAGTTCACAATTTATAACAAAAATATGAAAATACCACAAAAAGCAGATGATGTTTGTTGTTGCCAACCAAAATTTATCAATATAAAACCAGTATGCAGCACTTTTTGTAAATACTATCATCGAAAAAATGAGTCTTTATTTTGTATTAAGGCATAATGACTTCAGGTGGCAGTGAAAAGTCTGCTGACTTTGACAGGTCCAACCAATTTATTTTGGTTCTACAATGTTTTGTTTAAAAATTGTTGACATATAAAGCCGTAAACAATGCAATGCAAAAAACCCTCTGTTGTTTTTCTATTGTTGTAAAGTTGCTGCCATCGTGTGCATGAATTCGCCTTTATTTTGTATTATCAAGACTTTAGTTGTCATTTGCATTATTTGATTTATTTTTCAAAACTAACGCTAAAAACTGAACTTATGTATTTCGATTCTAAAGGATATCAGAGTTTTCAAAAATTTTAGGAACACATTTTTGAAAATTATTTTCAATTGCCAATTAAAGCAAATCTTCCTTTAAACCTGTAATTTTAATTCATTTCATGTTATAAATTCCTTCCTTCAATAAAAATAATTTAATGAAAATTAAATTTGATGAACTTAAGCATAATTAAACTATCAAAAACTTCAGTATTGCAGTATTTTTGCTGAATATTCCGTTACAGTTCGATGAAAGATCTATTCGAGAAATGTGCAATATATCGATTAATTTTCGTTCCACTCTCCATATAGGGAAACCCGATTAATATCGACATTATATAGAACTCGATATTTCTAAATTTTAACGAACAAGTGATAAATATTTGAAACTGATTTGAACCATTTTGCATACTAAGAAGTAACTCCATTCTTCGTGGCAAGATCAGAACAATATATAACCGTAATTTGTTTAAACACCTTTTGAGGCCTGCACAAATTTATTTTGAACACACATTCAAATCATTGAAAAATTTTCAAACCCTATACTTTAGTGTCGCTGTCACAAATACTGAAGAGAAGTGTGTAAACGTGTAGAAGCAAAAAACAAATGCTTCACGGTTGTGAAAGTGCGGGTATAAAAAATACTCTCAAAAATTAACAAGGAATTGAATTAAATATTATAAATTTTAGCAATAAATTATTAAAATTAATTTGAAATTTAGCAAGATTAGGACATTTTATTGCTTTGGGGCGAGGCCAGTTATAACCGCAATTATGTTCCTGAGTTGAAGTCTAAACAGCTTTAAAGCCCGCTGAGTCCCTATAATGGGCCACATTTATCTGGCCCACACGTAGTTTCACCGCACCGTCTCTGACTAGCAATAAGATTAAATGTATTTGCGTAAGTTGTTTACTCTTCGAGAGCAAAATACCTATGTATAACATTTGTTGAACCGGTTTGATTTAAGGTGGTGCTTGCATGCTCCAACGAGTCAGTCATATAGTTTTCATATATGCTGCTGTGCTCAGGAACCCATTTAAGGGTCACCATTGACTGTCCCTTTATCTCCTTTAGAGATATCCGGTATTTTTAGACAATTCTCGATGTGATAAACACATTTTCCAGGGATCTTAGTGCCACTTTATTATCGCTAGTAATGTGAATATCCCTGCCAGATATCTCACCATACCGAATGTGCCTCGCGGCTGTGCAGATGGCCATTATCTCAGCCTGAATGACATTGCAAAAATCCGGGAGCCTTAGAAGAATTACCCAGTCCAACTGCTCGGAGTGAATGCCAGAACCGAAAACATACTGTGCTTAAGACCCGTCAGTGTTTATCTTTATTACATCACGGTGAAGCCAGAATTGTAAGATGATTCGTAGGTCATCTCACTCTGAAGCCAGAATTGTTCCTAAGTCCCATACATATATAAAGCCCACTTGGTACAGAAGAACTTATACTCCTCTAAACCAAATAAAAAATTCTTACCTGTTTTATTTCAAATTAAAGTGACAAGATTTTCAAGCTGGCGATCGTTTTTCACTTTATTCTTAAAGTAGTAAAATGCTTACGAAATGTTTATTTCCCGTAAACAATATTTGCTCTCACTCAGTTGATATGGACAGTCAACATTAATATTTCTAATCGATTGCCCCAACAATTGTCACTTCTTGATATTGTACAATTTTTTTTCTCTGTTGTAACTTTGATTAATGCTGATTTTGTTGATCAACAATTTTCTTAATATTGCAAATATAATTGCAGTTAATAAACAAAATCAGAAAAAAAACGAATGAAAAACAATCTTAGAAAAATGAATAGGAAATGCTTTTCTCTTTAAAGTAAAACAGCACATTCTCATATAATTATAGTAATTATAGTGAAATGATAATGATGATAATGATTATTAATAAGAATTTCAAAATAAAAATATTATAAAAATTTCTAAAAAAAAAAAACAAACATTTCCCCCTGGCCAGACTGTCTCTGTAAGAAAAAGAATGAAATACTAGTTCTATATTTTAAAGCAAATAAGAATGTGGCAAGAATTTTCCTCATTTTCAGCTTTCTTCAACACTATGATGATAAAGATGATGTTTGGTGCTGAGTTTGTAGTCACATACATTTTTTCGTTTTATAATCATCGCCTTAAAATAGTGTCTTGTATCTGTTACATGTTTAATTTTATAATTGTGACAAGAGAATGTTGCTTGCAACCAACCGTAAGTGAATGCGTGAGATTGGTGTTGTCAACTTTAGGCAAATTTAAAATAAAAAAAAACGAATTATTTAAACTGACTTGATAATTTAGCTGTGTATTCCTTCATAAGGTTTCCTTTCCTACTTTAAACAAAACCATATGGTTTTTGTTGAAACATAAAAAATTTTCAGGCTTAATTATTGTCATAGTCATGATAATATTTTTGTTAACTTGAATACTAATTTTAATTGGCTTAAATATGAAGGGAGAAATTTTCGGCGTATAAGGAAACTTTTATATGGTTTTTCAGACAAATAAAGTAGATTAAAACTTTTTTTTTTTTTTTTGGTTTAGGTTAGAAGCACGTCTATGTAAAACATATTTTAAAGCTTAAAAAAAAATGAAAGAATTTTTTTCATATCTTATAAAACTCTAATAAGTACGAATATGAACTTCAATTTAAATAAAATGATTTAAATTTAGAAATTTGTCACAATCATGTCAAAAATTTAAATAAAAGCATAAATCTTTATGTATTTATAAGAAAAAAAAACACACAAATTCTATTCCTAAATACAACAGTGCAGTATTGTTTTTGAAATAGCTACAAGCATTTATACATGCCCTCATATTTAATTCATCATACAAAATAATAGTCATACAATTCATACAAACAGGCGCAAAGATCTGGGAATGCAAACTGCTGCAAATCCGGCCAACAAAGCGTATACGTTTTTTCTTTTTTTGCTCATAAATATTTTCATATGCATATTTTTGCTGCTAGAAAGGTAGCAAAACAGCAGCATTGTACAACGATTTAAAGGTCAATGACTACAGCAACTGTAGCACAAAGTACGTACATATACATATATGAATGTATATGTGATATGTATAGTTGTAAAAGCATAATGCTGTCATACTATTTGGCATCAAAACTGTGTTTGAAACAACAGCAACCAACATCATACTACGCTATTTACACAAGTCGTATGTAAATATGTATTCCATACTTTTTTTTTTGATGCCAACAAGAACAAAACAATAAATAAAATAATAATAATAAACAAAAAAGCTAGAAAAACAAAAACAAATATTAAATACTACTGTATAGTAAGTGTCTGGCATAGTGTATGCATAACTTTTATACATTTTCATAGAGAACTGCAGCACAAACTGAAAGAAAAAATCTAAAGGAATACAAAATACAACAGCAACAACAAAAAAGAACTAAAAAGGTTAAAAACCCATATCAGTACAAAGGTAACAACAACCATCTTAAAATATGGAAGCGAAATCATAGAAAGATTTTTTATGTTTTTCTATTTTTACCAACAGACATTTTCCATTAGTATGAAAACATAAGTGAGAAAACGAGGTCAGTGTTAAAAGTTAAAAAAAGTAAAAAATAGCTCTCTTTAATGTCAAAATTTAAAAACATCCATCAATGGATTTTCTAGGAATGGCAAATGGAAAATTGCGTTTTTGGAAATATTGGAACAATTTTAAATGTAAATCCTGGAATTTACAAAATTCCGCAGATTTAAAAATTTTTTTTTGGAATTTTTATATGTTTTAAACTTACTGCCTGTTTGTAGAACGCGAGCGCAAAAGTAACTCGCTTAACTTACATTTACAAAAAAAAAACAAATTTTCAAAATTTAACTCATAGAATAAATTCGAAAAATAAAAAAAATTTTAATATAACAAAGTTGCTTATAAAAAGAAATAATTCCCAATATCTATTTGTTGAAACAATAAAAAGTTAGAATGGAATTACATGTAATATGTTTATACATATGTAAATATGTATTGACATAGATATATTAAGTTTTTAAATTTGGTCATAATTTCAGCTTAATAAGTTCGATACATCGATATATCGATATTTTTAATTAATAAATATCGATACTCTTAAAAAATATCGATACGAAGAATATCGATTAATTTTTTCAAGTTAGTTAAGAATTGTTCGTGTATAAGCACTAAAAAACCACACATTTTTGATTTTTCTCATGAATAAAAAACCCATAACTTTTTTAATTTTTTATCATTCACAAATACACAGAAAATTTTACGACAAATCAATTGTAATATTGAGTACCATATTCGTCAATACAAATTACTTTTTAATTGAAAAGGGCACCAACAACCTGATCTGTAAATATAAAAATATTTTTTCTTAATTAAAATTGTTAAAACTCAACGAATATTTTGAACAATTAGTTTGTCATATTTAATAAAATATTTGTTAACAATTAAATATACATTTTTTTAGGAGTTTGTTATATTAACAAAATATTTCATTGCTTGTTAAATTGTACAAGAAGTTGAAGTTAAGAGTAGTATTTATAATTTTTTTTTTTTTTTTTTTTTGTAAAATATTTTAAAAATCACATTACAAAAACCATTATACCTATTTCAGCAACAGACATAATCTTGGAAGCACTCGGAGGTTCTGAAATCAGCACAAAACGATATATTTACGTAATTATCATTAACATTTGAAAAGCTAGAATATAAAAAACACCTGTTAAAATTTCATTACGAATCCTTAAATATTCAGCCTTTTTACGGTTGACCTTTTCGTAAACGACTAAGTCGTTGTTTTTAGAAGATTGTGTGTTACTTTAATCTATTACAAAAAACGACACAGTCGTTTACGATAACGACAACCGTAATAAGGCTTTTTTTAAACCAAAAATATAGAATTTTCTTATTTTGTATTTTTAACTTTTTGACACAAAATTATGTTTTACTATGATATACATAAGGTGTGTTCATTTACAGAAAATTATTCCTTATTTTCAATAATTGTTACTAGTAAGCAGCCACGACTAATGCAATTTTTACAACCAAAATTTTTGAAAAAGTTACCAAATGTGAAAAAATATAACCAAATGAGAAATGCCGTTTTTTAATTATGAAAACCATTGAAATTTATTTTATGTTGCAAACAAAGGTTATTTGCACTTAATAGAAAAATATTAATTACAAATTAAGAAAACAAAGCAAGAATTGTATGTCTTGTTCATATTAAACAAATAATAACGAGACACTTAAATTAAAAGTTTTTTTTTATTTGAGATTTTTTCATAAAAAATATTTTATTTTATAATAGTTAAACCCGTCAAATTTCCATACAAAATTCAGTATATTGAATGTTAATAAATTGAATTTTTTTGAATATGACCTTTACAATAAACGAAATTTGTTACTTATAACTAATAAAAAAGGAAAAATGAAATTGTTTTCCGCTTTCTAACAGTCAGAGGGCTGCAAAATGTGGGAATTTTTAATCCTCCTAGCGATCGAAATTTACGTTTGGCGAAATTGGAAATTGTTGGTGAAATGCATTTCTTTTGAAAATTCTCTAATTTACATATATGTATATAAAATATTATAAAAATGGGTATAAATTGTTTATCTTATTTGTAAATTGTATTTTAAATTTATAATTGTTATAATTACTGTTTCAAAATTGTTCTATTTGAAATATTTTGTGAATCTTTGTATAATATTAATTAAAAATATTGCCAAATCATTATCTAAAAAACATTAAACAACTATACATACCGACGGGTTATAAAAAGTTAAATTTAAACAGCCGTATTCATAACAAAAAGTTAGCCACAGTTTGTACATTATGTACAACGAGCTGCTTACTATAATGCCGTTTAAGCTTAGCAGCTTGTTAACACAGAGTTTATTCATAACAAATTGTATCCGTCTGCTAACTTTTAATAAATCAACTCTGAATATTAATGATGACACATTATATTGCTTAAAAATGGAACACCTTTTGCATTAATCATCGCTGGTTTTGTCATTGCGTTTAATTTTTTTTTTTTTATTCTTTTTATATTTTTAATAAAATCTATACAAACTAACCTCGTATTTATTTTGTTCATGAAAACAAACTCATATGCATACTTTTAGGCTTGTATTGTTAAAACAAAAAAAAAATGAAATATATATATATATGTATATATACATATTTATATATGTATATAAATACACATAAGTTTTGTTAAATGTCCTTATTTAATACATTAAATTATATCCCATAAGCTCTATTCAATCTCTTTGCTCTCAACCCCCTCTGATTCTGTCATTCCTTGTCATTATTTTGTTCTATTACTATAACATTATTTTGGTATAGAAAGAACTACTTCGACAATTACACACACTACTACTTATACTGCTACTACAATCCCTCTTTGTATACTATTTAAAATCATCCCCCAAATATATGCTAGATTTCTTAAATTAATTATGCGTAAATTAATTATAAAAGTCATCATGAAGGCCACTAAGCTTTTTTACGATATACAATTTTTTTTACTTTAAGACCATTGTGTTTAGAATATGTTTGCAGTTTGGGGGTTTCGTAGGCAGTATAATTTTAGCCTATTACAGCAAAAAAAAAAACAGAGAGATGAAATGTATTTGTTGTTAAATTATTGCTACAAGTTTATGAAATTAAAAGGTTTTTACTTTTAAACATGTTTGAAGTTATTTTTATATTAAACGCCCTTAATACTCTAAGAATTTCTTTTTAAGGACATATGAAACCTTTTTCCCCCAATCTTTTCGACAACAGCTGACAGTAATGGGGTTTCTATTTTGTTAAATTTTGATTTATAGTTTTAATTTTATAGTAATTTTAAAGAATATTTGAAATGGAACTTGATAAAATCATTAAATGAAATTCTTTAAAATCGTTAAACATAATTAAAGGTTGTTAATGAAATATGTTGCATATTTTTAGGGTTGGAGTAAGAATTTGAATAAAGGGTTTTTATTTTTAAAAAATTTCTAATATTGAATAAAATTTTAAGAGAATAAAAAGGTATTGTGGGCTTAAAACATGTTGACATAATACATTTATAATTAAAAAACTTAAATAAAATCTGTAAACTCTTAGTTAGGTCTTTTAGCGTTTTTCATATAATCTGTTGTACACTGATAGAAAAGGCGTTATAACGCTGGTGTATTTTGACATCAGTACTATGACAAGTGTCTTTCCATCATTGTGATGTCAGCCTTAACATCATTTGGCCAAAATGCCATCAGGGTCAAAAATTGAAAGTATGTCATCAATGGGATGACACATCGTCATCACAGAAATGACGAATCGGAGTCAGGTTAATAAAACATGTCATCAGTGCGATGACTCAGTAGCATCGAAGTTATTAAATTGAGTCATTTTAATGGACTTAAGTCAGAGTGAGAAAATATTATTATTTACTTACTTACCCGTTATACATGTTTGTTTCGCTTTTGTTGTATTCCGCCCTGTTAACAGAAGAACTCTCAATTATAAGACACCGATATGGTTTTCGTAATCATTCTACTTTAAAAATTTTATGTATTTAACTAAATAATTTAAAAAAATATAATATGGAATTTTTGCTTCTCTTTTTACGCATAAAACATGACAAAATTTTATGATGACAATCGTGGATGGATCTCACTTTGTCCCCTCATCAGGGGTGCCAGATAATTTTGATAACAAATCGGCATATTTTCAAAAAAGAATCGGCATTATCGGCACTCCAATTAAAAAAAATCGGCAAGAAATCGGCAAATTAATAATACCCATTTTAAGAACATATTTCAACCATAAAACATATTTTTATTAACACAAAAAATAGCAAAACAGAATAATTCAGCATTAACTTACATATAAACCATATAAAAACGTAAAAATTAATGAAAAAGAATATTTTTATAAATAAATTGAAGTTAATTAAAAAAAATTTGTACATTAGGTTACAATTGTTTTTATAGTTGAAAAATTGTTTTCAACTTTTTATTTTAACAAATATTTCATTGATACATATTTGAGTTAATTTAAATCCATTTTAATATCAACATCAGAACAGTTTGCATTATTAAATTTTAAGTTATCTTTAGAAAAAATAATTCCTTGCAAAGATTCATTTTCCAGGGAACATCGAAATTTGGTTTTATTAAGGCTCACTTAGCTACAAATTCTTTCCACATTTGCGGAAAAGTGTGGAATCCCCACGTGTTAGTTCTAACATTTTTGGCCAAAAAGTTTGCAAATTCACTTCAATTCCTTCTAAATCTTCTTAGAAATTTAAAAATGTTTACTCTCTAAATTTAGAGTCTAAAATTTGTTTTTCTTTTTCAGAAATAAAGCTGGGAACTCTTTCAAAACTTGCATAAAAGAAATATTTTCCTCTTTCATAATTTTGTTAGGGTTATCATATTTAAAGATTTATGTTCAAAATCAAAACGTTTTAATATTTGATTTGCAAGTTTTATATAAAAACAGTTATTAACAATTTTTATAGTAACTCATTAGCTCATTAGTTTGGATAAGCCCAAATACTAATCATAAAAGTTCAAAAAATCCTTTGTGTTCATAAATTCCGTTAAGTAAACTTAATTTTTTACTCGTTTTTTTATAAAATTAGTTAATAAGTTTAAGGAAGACTTTCACTTGGTTGTATAGGTTATGATAAGTGCCCCAAAGTTGCCCAAAATTGATAAATTACACCTTAACAAACAAAGTTACCGTGGTTTAAGTGTTTATCCAAAAATCGGCGTTTTTGGAGCAAAAATCGGCAAATCAGCACTTCGCTAATTTTAAGGCAAAAAATCGGCAAAATGCCGATAAATCGGCAAATATGGCAGGCCTGCCCCTCATTGATTTCATTTGTAATAATATTGATGTCACAGTCCTGATTCTGATGTCAGTGCATCATACCTATGAAGATGCATATTTCTAAGGGTGTATAAAGGGCCTTTTATTTTTTGTTAATATTTCTCTTTTTTTTTTATTCCTACGCTAATCCCGCGAAGCTCTTCGCTTGTCTGCAGGAGACCAGTCTCTGGCGGGAATCGAACTTGCAACCCCAGTACTGACAGACTAGCTCACTACCAGCTCGCCTACCAGGGCACCCATCGCTACGTTAATTCGAACGATTCCAAAATTATTTGTGGACATTTGAGTTGGTGCAGTGCCTAAAAATAAATGAAAAAAGATATTTTTAATTTTTGGTTATTTAGGGCCTTTTGCGTTTTAGGTAACTATATGTATTTTGAATTTATGAATTGAAAAATGTTTATCAGCGCTAGTATAAAAGAAATGGTATCGTAAATAATCTTTAATGCTTAAGGTCATGTTTGATTGAGATATTGAAGTATCAAGCTTATGCAGAGATAAAATAAATCTAGAATTCAATGCAGGATTTTCGGAAGTCTGTAAAAATGATGAGTTGTAGAATGTAAAAATCTAAGACATCTTTGACGATTTTTGTTTAACGAACATCTGAAATGGTGCATTCACAATTCAAATGCTTAACAAGCATTTTTATAGTATGAGTAAAAAATTTGTTAATATGAGTGACACCGACGATGCTGGATGGAAAATCGCACCAATTTGGATATTTCGTCTAGCACACGTACACGAGTTTGACATCTAGCATTTTGATAGTGTAGAGACTCCCTTAGCAATTTTGTATTTTTTTACGCTGACGCCCAAACGTAAATGTTTTTATTTGCTCTAATATTATCTTTGAATAGGCAGGGTGTCTATTTGGGAATGAATCCAGCTGCTATTCAAATTCCATTCCCGTAAGATGACAGATGCCTTTCACATTAAATAATGGCAACTATCAAAATATCTGCCAGCTTTAAAGTTTTAAATGAGGTTTGCTTATTTTTTAAAAAATCAGTTTAAAATTGATCATGGCACTTATTTTTAACCCACTACTATATAAAGACGAACCTAATAATTTTACTTATTGCCATACAATTTGGCATAAACTAGAAATACGCACCTTCGCCTATAATTTTATTTTAATTTAACATCAAAAATCTCATATAAACGGTTATACCATGATCCTTATTTCGCGCTAATGTCAGCGAGAATTTTCTTTAAATCTGAAGATTAACCCCTTATTGTGTAAAACGCAACGCTACGCCAAAAAATTATATAGAAAGCAAAAAAAACCAAAAAATTTTATAATTTTGTTGTTACTTTTTATTTTGTATTGCGTTTTAAAATTTACAACGCCACAAGATATTCTTCGTTTGAAATTTAATAATTAAATTTGAATATCTGTAGAAAGCAACAACAAAATTATAAAAATTTTTGACTTTGTTTTCGCTTTCAGTGTAATATTTGACGTTGCGTCTTACACAATTAGGGCCCAAAACTCCAGCTCAAATTTTTAGCCGTCCAAATTATTTTAATTAGCTAAAACCTAAGAATAAGAAATGCAATCAGTGAGGCAAAATGTGGCACAATTGTAAATGTGCAGGATATTTCCGGTGAAAATTTTGGTCCTTATCAAATGTATTTTGGCCCTTTTAAATTGTCAATTTGGCCCAAAAATTAAAAACTCAAAATGCATCACTGAATGGAATACCTAAAAATGAAATAAAGAAAATCTCTAAATAAAAATAAAAGTCCACTGCAGCCAGATTGAACTGCATAACATTTCTAGGAATTATTTATTTATTATTTATTTATTTATTTAATAGATAATATAAACATAACTACAAATGTTGGATATATAAAAACTTATTATATATAAATGGCTTAACATATTGGTTGTTAGCCAGATTGGCATAATATGAAGATAAAGAAAAAATAAAAATATAAGCAAGAAATAAAATTCATAAACAAGGGAATGTCTTGTATACATATATAAATAATGACATTTTACATGCACTAAGTAATTACATATTATTATTATTCAAATTCATTTATTATAAATCTGCTGTATCTTAAACAAGTCTCTAAATAGTTAGCAAGAATGTCAAAAGAAAATGTTAGGCCGTTGAGAATATCCAACACCTCCACTAGATTCAGTTGGCATTTATTAAAGTACCTAAGTCTATATCCATTGAACATAGGACAAATTCCAATAAAATGTAGGGTGTTTTCTGTTGCATCGTGGTTGCAAATGGTGCAAAGACCTACTGTATTGCTTCTAAATGGTCTCGAGTTAATATCCAATAGGCAGCCTCTAGCTCTTATAATAAGACTTATAGCACGAGCAGTAAGAGTTGAGTCTGTAATATCTATCAAATAGTAGTTCAACTGCGAGTATAGATCATGGAATTGAGAATTACTTGCAGCAGAGGCAAAATTTTCATTTTCATATGTGTTAACTAAAGGTAATATTAGCTTGACATGTTTGCTAATTGGATTCGAATTATTTGGTGGAACGAAATTAATTGTGGAACACAGAATTGACCATTCTTCAGCCCAAAAAGTGTGTTTTTCAATTACAGTTTCAACAAGCTTACGAGGCAGTCTATTGTTCGGCATGTTAAGTATTTTATTTATGTAATCAAAATGAAGTTTTAGTGTTTCCACAAATAACGAGTTAAGGCCCGTTTCCAGGAAAGGCATGTAGTTTGGAGTGTTACTAGGTAAGAACAGCATCTTTTTTATAAAAAAAACGAAGAAGTTTTTCGACGACATCATATTTTTTGTAACCCCATATTTGAGCACCATAGAACATAATAGAACGGGAAGCAGATCTGAAGATTCTAAGCATATTTATGTTGGAAATCTTGGGGTGGTTAATATATTTAGCCCAGTATGATGAGATTGCCAATTTAGATGTTAACAGTTTGTTTTCTAAATGCTCGCGGAAGGATAAATTGTAACAAAGGTTCATCCCCAGATACTTATATGAATTTACAATTTCAATTCTGTCTTCACCATATATTTCTAGGAATTATTATGTGTTTGATCTGCAGTTTTTACCCACATCTTCCAATAGAAACCTTTATACGCACGTCTAATTTAATATTTATCATGCCTTATTATTCACCTTTATGGCTAAATGTTCACCTCTTTATCCCCCGATCTATTTAGTTTACATCATGACAATTCAGTTGAAGGTGGGGTCAAGTCAATAGCTGGCTTTTTTCGGTGGTCCAGTTGTCAAAGTTTCTATACAAACTACAGCTTTTTATGTAAACAAATATTTTTTTACTAGCAATATTATTAACAATCGGACGCACAAAAGCACAGCTGTGTTAGAGTTGAACTCACCTTCTATGTAGTGATTTCACTTTGATCTTGATCTAAAAAAGCTTTTCCACTTATTAAGTAAAATTAAAGGACGATTCTTATTTATATGGATCGATAGGCCGTTTTTGCTTTGTAAAAATTTTATTTTAAAATAGTAAAAAACTAATAAGGCAGCAATAAAAAATGTATTGGATGAAGCAATAAATTTATTTATTTATTTGATTTCCAATACAACAAGATACAAATCTTATAATTATAGTATTGGATTTTTGTATTGTAATTACATTGTAGAGTAAAAAATTATATATTATTATGAAAAATAATTTAATAATTTCTAGAAATAAACAAATAAGTTTAAAATAGTTAAATACAAACATAATAAGAAGGAAACAGTATTAATTTGTGATAAAAAAATTTTATAATTCTTTCTCAAAAAGCAAGACGTTGCTAATGGATTTATTGGCCGGTGGTAGCGAGTTCCAAAGACGGATTGAATTGATGTAAAATGACGCTCAGAAACCTGACTTCTATATCTAGTATGAATTATATCATATGATCTTCTTGAACGCGTAAAAGATATTCTGTCAAAAAGATACACTGGTTCATGCTTGAAAATTATTTTGTGTAATAGCATTAAGGTTTTAATTTTTAACAGATTATTCAGAGAATAATAAGTTTATTTTTAACATGGGAAGTGTGATCATACTTTCTTAGGTAGGTTAAAAACATATCTCAATACAGCATTGTAAGTTTTCTCAAGTTTTCCCTGGCTTGTTGAGTCACAACTTGCATGGATGCGAATAGAGTAAAATTGGCATGATATACGTTTTTGCAAGTAACATTCGAATATTTAACGGTGTGATGTGTTGGGTGTTCCATAGCGTTCGCAGCATTGAGTATGCGAAAAACCAATTCGTCATTAGTATAAGCTCAAATTAAAAAGATTATTGTTGTTGGACTTGGCTTTTAAATTTAAAAAGTATTTTCTGTATCAGACTTTCGTAAAATAACCGGGTTTTTGATTTGGCAGAAAATTCGTTTCTTGTGATTTGGATATATCTTTATTGCTACTTAATCTACTGTAAAGCTAAATTATATGCCAATTCAATGCTACTTATATTGCTACTTTATTGCTCAATATTTTTTCTATCCGTGCTGCTGTTTCTGTTACTTCTATGCTCTTATTCTTAGACTATTACTATAACTACTGCTTTTAAATTCAATATATAGCATCAGGAAACGAGACTGAAAAAATATTGCTAAAAACGTTGGAGGTAACAGAAGTGTTAGTAAAAATATGGCTCCAAGTTCTTCACGTTATTTAACTAGACTATTTAGTACATTTCTGTTTTGACTGCTACTTTGCGTCTAGTTTTTTTAACGCTGAATTATACATGTTTTCTGCTTTTGTCTAATTTAAAAAATGTATTTAAAATTATAGTTAAGGCATTAGCCGTTGCGAAATAAGTTGGTGGTATGCAACCATACCTGGCAGTTTGCATGGCTAACAATTCAAAAAAAGAATAATGGACAATTTGCCAAAAATTATGCAAAAAAATCATAAATATTCCTACCAAAAAATATAACGAAAAATTTAAAGTTGTTGCTTTTTTTAAACCGTTCCCGAAGAATAAACAAAACTCTTCTTATTTTTTTATATTAAAACTTTTTGTTTTGGCTACTTAATAAGAAATACCTCTCCAGCATCCCAAGCCTATTTAATTTTTTATTCCTTACTCATAATAATATTGTAGAATTTCTTAATCATATTTTGTAAATTTATGGCTGATTCTTTATAAATTCAACAAACATTAACCCTATTTGTAGCTAAAGAGATCACAATTACTACTATTTTAAACATGAATTGTTGTTTTTATTAGTAGGATTTCTTTATACGGCCAAAAAAACTTCTAGAACTCGTACGCTATTCATGCTTGACCATAAAAATTCTGTTTTATTTCAATGATACACATTTTTTGCTTTAGTATCTTTTTTGTGTTTGTAAAAATTGTTATGGTATTGGTTTTATGTTTTCAATGTGTCAGTGCATCTGTAAAGTTGTATAGATTGTTTGTGACAACGTCATCAAGAACGACCATAAGGAATTTTTACTTTTTATGAAATTCACCAAATACACCATCCACAATGCCAACAAACATGCAAAGACAGTTTTGTATTGCAATTTTTGTTCTTCTTTATTTTTTTAAATTTTTATTATTCTTTATATTTTTTTTTTTTTTTTTGTCTTTTTGCTGTCAGTTTTTATATGTAATATGATACTGCTTGTATAGTCATTATGGAGAGTCTTCTTATGTACATCAAAGGCCATGTGGCTAAAGTCTGGCTTAAAGCTTTTATATGACGATTCTATTCTTTTAAAATACGAGGGTGATACAAGAAGTGAGTAGGAAGAGAAAATATGTATAATATTTAGCCTTATATTTTAAGCTTTTACACCAATGATGGGCACATTCTCATTTCCAAAATATTTCTAACAAAAATAACGGCCCCTCGACGAACTTACACCATAAAAATCTCTCCGCCTCTGATCTGCTTTGGCTTAATTATTTCTTAAGAGCAAAATTTTTGCTGCTTTACAAAAATACTCGTAAATATTGTATTTTAAAATGTTTTTGAAACACAATGTTGCCTGCATTTCTCTCTTCCGAATTTAAAAGTTCCTTAAAGTTTCCAATGTTGTACTAAAGATTCTAAATCCAAAATTTTTGTATAACAAGTAAATGTTCTATATTCGACTTTACCGAATCTTTGATATCCTTCACCATGAGTAGTTAATAACTGTCCATAGATGTCGCACTGCGTTGCCGAAAGTGGCCATTTCAAAAAAACATTTCTAACTTGGACCCAATATTTTTGGTTTTTTTTTTTAACCGAAAAAAGCCTACGGTGTATATTGTAAAAGTATTGAAATGGGGTATCCATATGCTTAACAGTTATGCAATTTTATGTACAAACGGAAGAATTTCATCTACCCCCTTAAAATTTTCAAGCGTTAATCTCAAAGCGTTTTTAAATTTAACTCAAATTACTTTCGTTATTTTCACTAAAATTATTTTGAGGTAACCGGAGAACAGAATCAAGTAGTAGGTGAATTTCGCGTTAAGCTTTTAGCAAAAACGCTATAACTCCAGAACTACTTAAGCGTTTGAAATCGGCTTAGCTTAATCTTGTAGATTTTGAAGCGGGTTTTTTTCAGCCTATCAATTTTTGTCCAAAGTTCTCGCTCACCGTATGTTGTTAAGCTTTTTATCTAAAAAACGCTTGAAAACCCATGGTTCACTAGAAAGCGTTTTACATTTTTTTTTTTACCCGCTACCTCCTACACGCTTTTTTCTCCTCAGCATAAAATTTTCAAGCGTTTATTTCAAAGCATTTTCAAATTTAACTCAAATTACTTTCGCTATTTTCACTAAAATTATTTTGAGGTAACCGGAGAACAGAATCAAGTAGTAGGTGAATTTCGCGTTAAGCTTTTAGCAAAAACGCTATAACTCCAGAACTACTTAAGCGTTTGAAATCGGCTTAGCTTAATCTTGTAGATTTTGAAGCGGGTTTTTTTCAGCCTATCAATTTTTGTCCAAAGTTCTCGCTCCCCGTATGTTGTTAAGCTTTTTATCTAAAAAACGCTTGAAAAACCATGGCTAACTGGTAAGCGTTTTAAATTTTTTTACCCGCTACCTCCTACACGCTTTTTTCTCCTCAGCATAAAATTTTCAAGCGTTAATTTCAAAGCGTTTTTAAATTTAACTCAAATTACTTTCCTTATTTTCACTAAAATTATTTTGAGGTAACAGGAGAACAGAATCAAGTAGTAGGTGAATTTCGCGTTAAGCTTTTAGCAAAAACGCTATAACTCCAGAACTACTTAAGCGTTTGAAATCGGCTTAGCTTAATCTTGTAGATTTTGAAGCGGGTTTTTTTCAGCCTATCAATTTTTGTCCAAAGTTCTCGCTCCCCGTATGTTGTTAAGCTTTTTATCTAAAAAACGCTTGAAAAACCATGGCTAACTGGTAAGCGTTTTAATTTTTTTTTACCCGCTACCTCCTACACGCTTTTTTCTCCTCAACATAAAATTTTCAAGCGTTTATCTCAAATTACTTTCGTTATTTTCACTAAAATTATTTTGAGGTA
Organism: Pollenia amentaria; assembly: GCA_943735925.1. NCBI lineage: Eukaryota > Metazoa > Arthropoda > Insecta > Diptera > Polleniidae > Pollenia > Pollenia amentaria. The sequence continues at coordinate 18,042,869 of OX031010.1, read as the reverse complement.
ACAGGAGAACAGAATCAAGTAGTAGGTGAATTTCGCGTTAAGCTTTTAGCAAAAACGCTATAACTCCAGAACTACTTAAGCGTTTGAAATAGGCTTAGCTTAATCTTGTAGATTTTGAAGCGTGTTTTTTCAGCCTTTCTTTTTTTGTCCAAAGTTCTCGCTCCCCGTATGTTGTTAAGCTTTTTATCTAAAAAACGCTTGAAAAACCATGGCTAACTAGTAAGCGTTTTACATTTTTTTTACCCGCTACCTCCTACACGATTTTTTCTCCTCAGCATAAAATTTTCAAGCGTTAATCTCAAATTACTTTCGTTATTTTCACTAAAATTATTTTGAGGTAACAGGAGAACAGAATCAAGTAGTAGGTGAATTTCGCGTTAAGCTTTTAGCAAAAACGCTATAACTCCAGAACTACTTAAGCGTTTGAAATCGGCTTAGCTTAATCTTGTAGATTTTGAAGCGGGGGTTTTCAGCCTATCAATTTTTGTCCAAAGTTCTCGCTCGCTCCCCGTATGTTGTTAAGCTTTTTATCTAAAAAACGCTTGAAAACCCATGGCTAACTAGTAAGCGTTTTACATTTTTTTTACCCGCTACCTCCTACACGATTTTTTCTCCTCAGCATAAAATTTTCAAGCGTTAATCTCAAATTACTTTCGTTATTTTCACTAAAATTATTTTGAGGTAACAGGAGAACAGAATCAAGTAGTAGGTGAATTTCGCGTTAAGCTTTTAGCAAAAACGCTATAACTCCAGAACTACTTAAGCGTTTGAAATCGGCTTAGCTTAATCTTGTAGATTTTGAAGCGGGGGTTTTCAGCCTATCAATTTTTGTCCAAAGTTCTCGCTCGCTCCCCGTATGTTGTTAAGCTTTTTATCTAAAAAACGCTTGAAAACCCATGGCTAACTAGTAAGCGTTTTACATTTTTTTTACCCGCTACCTCCTACACGATTTTTTCTCCTCAGCATAAAATTTTCAAGCGTTAATCTCAAATTACTTTCGTTATTTTCACTAAAATTATTTTGAGGTAACAGGAGAACAGAATCAAGTAGTAGGTGAATTTCGCGTTAAGCTTTTAGCAAAAACGCTATAACTCCAGAACTACTTAAGCGTTTGAAATCGGCTTAGCTTATTCTTGTAGATTTTGAAGCGGGGGTTTTCAGTCTATCAATTTTTGTCCAAGGTTCTCGCTCCCCGTCTGCTGTTAAGCTTTTTATCTAAAAAACGCTTGAAAAACCATGGCTAACTAGTAAGCGTTTTACATTTTTTTTACCCGCTACCTCCTACACGATTTTTTCTCCTCAGCATAAAATTTTCAAGCGTTAATCTCAAATTACTTTCGTTATTTTCACTAAAATTATTTTGAGGTAACAGGAGAACAGAATCAAGTAGTAGGTGAATTTCGCGTTAAGCTTTTAGCAAAAACGCTATAACTCCAGAACTACTTAAGCGTTTGAAATCGGCTTAGCTTAATCTTGTAGATTTTGAAGCGTGTTTTTTCAGCCTTTCTTTTTTTGTCCAAAGTTCTCGCTCCCCGTATGTTGTTAAGCTTTTTATCTAAAAAACGCTTGAAAACCCATGGCTAACTAGTAAGCGTTTTACATTTTTTTTACCCGCTACCTCCTACACGATTTTTTCTCCTCAGCATAAAATTTTCAAGCGTTAATCTCAAATTACTTTCGTTATTTTCACTAAAATTATTTTGAGGTAACAGGAGAACAGAATCAAGTAGTAGGTGAATTTCGCGTTAAGCTTTTAGCAAAAACGCTATAACTCCAGAACTACTTAAGCGTTTGAAATCGGCTTAGCTTATTCTTGTAGATTTTGAAGCGGGGGTTTTCAGTCTATCAATTTTTGTCCAAGGTTCTCGCTCCCCGTCTGCTGTTAAGCTTTTTATCTAAAAAACGCTTGAAAAACCATGGCTAACTAGTAAGCGTTTTACATTTTTTTTACCCGCTACCTCCTACACGATTTTTTCTCCTCAGCATAAAATTTTCAAGCGTTTATTTCAAAGCGTTTTTAAATTTAACTCAAATTACTTTCGCTATTTTCACTAAAATTATTTTGAGGTAACAGGAGAACAGAATCAAGAAGTAGGTGAATTTCGCGTTAAGCTTTTAGCAAAAACGCTATAACTCCAGAACTACTTAAGCGTTTGAAATCGGCTTAGCTTAATCTTGTAGATTTTGAAGCGTGTTTTTTCAGCCTTTCTTTTTTTGTCCAAAGTTCTCGCTCCCCGTATGTTGTTAAGCTATTTATCTAAAAAACGCTTGAAAACCCATGGCTAACTAGTAAGCGTTTTACATTTTTTTTACCCGCTACCTCCTACACGATTTTTTCTCCTCAGCATAAAATTTTCAAGCGTTAATCTCAAAGCGTTTTTAAATTTAACTCAAATTACTTTCGTTATTTTCACTAAAATTATTTTGAGGTAACAGGAGAACAGAATCAAGAAGTAGGTGAATTTCGCGTTAAGCTCTTAGCAAAAACGCTATAACTCCAGAACTACTTAAGCGTTTGAAATCGGCTTAGCTTAATCTTGTAGATTTTGAAGCGTGTTTTTTCAGCCTTTCTTTTTTTGTCCAAAGTTCTCGCTCCCCGTATGTTGTTAAGCTTTTTATCTAAAAAACGCTTGAAAAACCATGGCTAACTAGTAAGCGTTTTACATTTTTTTTACCCGCTACCTCCTACACGATTTTTTCTCCTCAGCATAAAATTTTCAAGCGTTAATCTCAAATTACTTTCGTTATTTTCACTAAAATTATTTTGAGGTAACAGGAGAACAGAATCAAGTAGTAGGTGAATTTCGCGTTAAGCTTTTAGCAAAAACGCTATAACTCCAGAACTACTTAAGCGTTTGAAATCGGCTTAGCTTATTCTTGTAGATTTTGAAGCGGGGGTTTTCAGTCTATCAATTTTTGTCCAAGGTTCTCGCTCCCCGTCTGCTGTTAAGCTTTTTATCTAAAAAACGCTTGAAAAACCATGGCTAACTAGTAAGCGTTTTACATTTTTTTTACCCGCTACCTCCTACACGATTTTTTTTTCTCAGCATAAAATTTTCAAGCGTTAATTTCAAAGCGTTTTTAAATTAAACTCAAATTACTTTCGTTATTTTCACTAAAATTATTTTGAGGTAACAGGAGAACAGAATCAAGTAGTAGGTGAATTTCGCGTTAAGCTTTTAGCAAAAACGCTATAACTCCAGAACTACTTAAGCGTTTGAAATCGGCTTAGCTTAATCTTGTAGATTTTGAAGCGTGTTTTTTCAGCCTTTCTTTTTTTGTCCAAAGTTCTCGCTCCCCGTATGTTGTTAAGCTATTTATCTAAAAAACGCTTGAAAACCCATGGCTAACTAGTAAGCGTTTTACATTTTTTTTACCCTTTACCTCCTACACGATTTTTTCTCCTCAGCATAAAATTTTCAAGCGTTAATCTCAAAGCGTTTTTAAATTTAACTCAAATTACTTTCGTTATTTTCACTAAAATTATTTTGAGGTAACAGGAGAACAGAATCAAGAAGTAGGTGAATTTCGCGTTAAGCTTTTAGCAAAAACGCTATAACTCCAGAACTACTTAAGCGTTTGAAATAGGCTTAGCTTAATCTTGTAGATTTTGAAGCGTGTTTTTTCAGCCTTTCTTTTTTTGTCCAAAGTTCTCGCTCCCCGTATGTTGTTAAGCTATTTATCTAAAAAACGCTTGAAAACCCATGGCTAACTAGTAAGCGTTTTACATTTTTTTTACCCGCTACCTCCTACACGATTTTTTCTCCTCAGCATAAAATTTTAAGCGTTAATCTCAAAGCGTTTTTAAATTTAACTCAAATTACTTTCGTTATTTTCACTAAAATTATTTTGAGGTAACAGGAGAACAGAATCAAGAAGTAGGTGAATTTCGCGTTAAGCTTTTAGCAAAAACGCTATAACTCCAGAACTACTTAAGCGTTTGAAATAGGCTTAGCTTAATCTTGTAGATTTTGAAGCGTGTTTTTTCAGCCTTTCTTTTTTTGTCCAAAGTTCTCGCTCCCCGTATGTTGTTAAGCTATTTATCTAAAAAACGCTTGAAAACCCATGGCTAACTAGTAAGCGTTTTACATTTTTTTTACCCGCTACCTCCTACACGATTTTTTCTCCTCAGCATAAAATTTTAAGCGTTAATCTCAAAGCGTTTTTAAATTTAACTCAAATTACTTTCGTTATTTTCACTAAAATTATTTTGAGGTAACAGGAGAACAGAATCAAGTAGTAGGTGAATTTCGCGTTAAGCTTTTAGCAAAAACGCTATAACTCCAGAACTACTTAAGCGTTTGAAATCGGCTTAGCTTAATCTTGTAGATTTTGAAGCGGGTTTTTCTCAGCCTATCAATTTTTGTCCCAAGTTCTAGCTCCCCGTATGTTGTTAAGCTTTTTATCTAAAAAACGCTTGAAACCCCATGGCTAACTAGTAAGCGTTTTACATTTTTTTTACCCGCTACCTCCTACACGCTTTTTTCTCCTCAGCATAAAATTTTAAGCGTTAATCTCAAAGCGTTTTTAAATTTAACTCAAATTACTTTCGTTATTTTCACTAAAATTATTTTGAGGTAACAGGAGAACAGAATCAAGTAGTAGGTGAATTTCGCGTTAAGCTTTTAGCAAAAACGCTATAACTCCAGAACTACTTAAGCGTTTGAAATCGGCTTAGCTTAATCTTGTAGATTTTGAAGCGTGTTTTTTCAGCCTTTCTTTTTTTGTCCAAAGTTCTCGCTCCCCGTATGTTGTTAAGCTTTTTATCTAAAAAACGCTTGAAACCCCATGGCTAACTAGTAAGCGTTTTACATTTTTTTTACCTGCTACCTCCTACACGCTTTTTTCTCCTCAGCATAAAATTTTCAAGCGTTTATTTCAAAGCGTTTTTAAATTTAACTCAAATTACTTTCGTTATTTTCACTAAAATTATTTTGAGGTAACAGGAGAACAGAATCAAGTAGTAGGTGAATTTCGCGTTAAGCTTTTAGCAAAAACGCTATAACTCCAGAACTACTTAAGCGTTTGAAATCGGCTTAGCTTAATCTTGTAGATTTTGAAGCGTGTTTTTTCAGCCTTTCTTTTTTTGTCCAAAGTTCTCGCTCCCCGTATGTTGTTAAGCTTTTTATCTAAAAAACGCTTGAAACCCCATGGCTAACTAGTAAGCGTTTTACATTTTTTTTACCTGCTACCTCCTACACGCTTTTTTCTCCTCAGCATAAAATTTTCAAGCGTTTATTTCAAAGCGTTTTTAAATTTAACTCAAATTACTTTCGTTATTTTCACTAAAATTATTTTGAGGTAACCGGAGAACAGAATCAAGTAGTAGGTGAATTTCGCGTTAAGCTTTTAGCAAAAACGCTATAACTCCAGAACTACTTAAGCGTTTGAAATCGGCTTAGCTTAATCTTGTAGATTTTGAAGCGGGTTTTTTTCAGCCTATCAATTTTTGTCCAAAGTTCTCGCTCCCCGTATGTTGTTAAACTTTTTATCTAAAAAACGCTTGAAAACCCATGGCTAACTAGTAAGCGTTTTACATTTTTTTTACCCGCTACCTCCTACACGCTTTTTTCTCCTTAGCATAAAATTTTCAAGCGTTTATTTCAAAGCGTTTTTAAATTTAACTCAAATTACTTTCGCTATTTTCAGTAAAATTATTTTGAGGTAACCGGAGAACAGAATCAAGTAGTAGGTGAATTTCGCGTTAAGCTTTTAGCAAAAACGCTATAACTCCAGAACTAATTAAGCGTTTGAAATCGGCTTAGCTTAATCTTTTAGATTTTGAAGCGGGTTTTTTTCAGCCTATCAATGTTTGTCCAAAGTTCTCGCTCCCCGTATGTTGTTAAGCTTTTTATCTAAAAAACGCTTGAAAAACCATGGCTAACTAGTAAGCGTTTTACATTTTTTTTTACCCGCTACCTCCTACACGCTTTTTTCTCCTCAGCATAAAATTTTCAAGCGTTAATTTCAAAGCGTTTTTAAATTTAACTCAAATTACTTTCGTTATTTTCACTAAAATTATTTTGAGGTAACCGGAGAACAGAATCAAGTAGTAGGTGAATTTCGCGTTAAGCTTTTAGCAAAAACGCTATAACTCCAGAACTACTTAAGCGTTTGAAATCCGCTTAGCTTAATCTTGTAGATTTTGAAGCGAGTTTTTTCAGCCTATCAATTTTTTTCCAAAGTTCTCGCTCCCCGTATGTTGTTAAGCTTTTTATCTAAAAAACGCTTGAAAACCCATGCCTAACTAGTAAGCGTTTTACATTTTTTTTACCCGCTACCTCCTACACGCTTTTTTCTCCTCAGCATAAAATTTTCAAGCGTTTATTTCAAAGCGTTTTTAAATTTAACTCAAATTACTTTCGCTATTTTCACTAAAATTATTTTGAGGTAACCGGAGAACAGAATCAAGTAGTAGGTGAATTTCGCGTTAAGCTTTTAGCAAAAACGCTATAACTCCAGAACTACTTAAGCGTTTGAAATCCGCTTAGCTTAATCTTGTAGATTTTGAAGCGAGTTTTTTCAGCCTATCAATTTTTTTCCAAAGTTCTCGCTCCCCGTATGTTGTTAAGCTTTTTATCTAAAAAACGCTTGAAAACCCATGCCTAACTAGTAAGCGTTTTACATTTTTTTTACCCGCTACCTCCTACACGCTTTTTTCTCCTCAGCATAAAATTTTCAAGCGTTTATTTCAAAGCGTTTTTAAATTTAACTCAAATTACTTTCGCTATTTTCACTAAAATTATTTTGAGGTAACCGGAGAACAGAATCAAGTAGTAGGTGAATTTCGCGTTAAGCTTTTAGCAAAAACGCTATAACTCCAGAACTACTTAAGCGTTTGAAATCCGCTTAGCTTAATCTTGTAGATTTTGAAGCGAGTTTTTTCAGCCTATCAATTTTTTTCCAAAGTTCTCGCTCCCCGTATGTTGTTAAGCTTTTTATCTAAAAAACGCTTGAAAACCCATGCCTAACTAGTAAGCGTTTTACATTTTTTTTTACCCGCTACCTCCTACACGCTTTTTTCTCCTCAGCATAAAATTTTCAAGCGTTAATTTCAAAGCGTTTTTAAATTTAACTCAAATTACTTTCGTTATTTTCACTAAAATTATTTTGAGGTAACCGGAGAACAGAATCAAGTAGTAGGTGAATTTCGCGTTAAGCTTTTAGCAAAAACGCTATAACTCCAGAACTACTTAAGCGTTTGAAATCGGCTTAGCTTAATCTTGTAGATTTTGAAGCGGGTTTTTTTCAGCCTATCAATTTTTGTGCAAAGTTCTCGCTCCCAGTATGTTGTTAAGCTTTTTATCTAAAAAACGCTTGAAAAACCATGGCTAACTAGTAAGCGTTTTACATTTTTTTTTACCCGCTACCTCCTACACGATTTTTTCTCCTCAGCATAAAATTTTCAAGCGTTAATCTCAAAGTGTTTTTAAATTTAACTAAAATTACTTTCGTTATTTTCACTAAAATTATTTTGAGGTAACAGGAGAACAGAATCAAGTAGTAGGTGAATTTCGCGTTAAGCTTTTAGCAAAAACGCTATAGCTCTAGAACTACTTAAGCGTTTGAAATCGGCTTAGCTTAATCTTGTAGATTTTGAAGCGGGTTTTTTTCAGCCTATCAATTTTTTTCCAAAGTTCTCGCTCCCCGTATGTTGTTAAGCTTTTTATCTAAAACACGCTTGAAAACCCATGGCTAACTAGTAAGCGTTTTACATTTTTTTTTTTTTTTTTTGCCCGCTACATCCTACACGCTTTTTTCTCCTCAGCATAAAATTTTCAAGCGTTAATCTCAAAGCGTTTTTAAATTTAACTCAAAATACTTTTGTTATTTTCACTAAAATTATTTTGAGGTAACCGGAGAACAGAATCAAGTAGTGGGTGGATTTCACATTAAGGAAAAATTAAGGGGGTCGGTGCTACATTTAACCCCTCTAGGAGTGATTCTGGGGCAGTTATATAGTTTTTTGTCATTTTTTTCCTTTTTCTTTAACTTTACTAAAAGTATTTTGAACCAATTCAAAATGTTTATTAAACAACCCTCGTTTAAACATCTATTGCAAATATCTGTTAAAGAAAATGAAATGAAACACGAACTCTATGGTTATTGTCCTAAAACCGTAAAGAACATTTACAATCGCATCGTCATCTCATCGAGAAGGTGATTGGAATGTGTGTTTGTGTATGCGAGTATACATTTGTATCGATGTGTGAGTGACTTTGAGTACTAAAATTTAAAGATATAAGAGTTGTATTTCAAATAAAACTGGTTTTGTAGATTTGTTTAAATCCATTTATAAGTTTTAAAATAAAATCATGGTCGGTATAAACTATTTGTAAGACGCGCTAAAGGATACAGGATGTTGATCTTGAATAATTCAAAAAAAAAAAGGACCAAAGGCAATAAATTGATTATAAACACACCTTCAACGTTCTTGTGTCCATGTTTATCCTGGTATTATCTTGAGAGATTCTGGCAATTTGGCCTTAAAATTTTCTTAAAATTTACTTGAAAAATGTATCACGAAAAAGAGATATTTTGCAAAACGTATTAAAAAAAACTTTCTCTTAAATTTTTCTGGAAATAGGGAAATTTTTATACCCACACCACTATAAGGAGAAAGAGTTTTATGCGTTAATGCTGATGTGTGTAACATATAAAATATTGGTTCTGAACTCAGCTTTTACTGTACCGAAATATATTGAAAATGGAGAATATTTTTAATACCTGCACTTTCGCTATAGTAAATCAATTGGATTTTGCTTCTACACTTTCACACACTTACGTAAATTGGCCTTCTACACTTCTCTTGAGGATTTGTTTGCAAAAGCGACACCACAGTATAGAGTTTTAAAAATATTCAATGATGGAATTGTGCAGACCTCAAATACCTTACTTGCGTTTTACACTTTGAGTTACATGAAACGCTTTTTACGCGGCATCACTACAAGTAAAAATAAAATTTAATTTGTCAAAAGCAGCTGATTTAACGCCGCTTTTTGCATTCTAACCGTCAAAGTATTCTTCGCTTATCTGCAAGTAACGTGCTTTGTAACTAGTCTGGCAGATGCGTGACGTGGGCTTCCCGCTTTATGTAGGGTATTTCAAATAATCAAGAAAACTTAAACAAATCAACTTCATATGAGTACTCGTAACCTAAACTAAACTTAGCTGATGTTTTTCTTTGTGGCATCATTTGCTGCAAATGTTCGTTTTAAGTTGAAAATGCATAAAACTAAATTGCACAATTACACATGAAAGAAAAAATGTACAAATGAATAAATGAACACTTATTAAACATAATAGAGAACATCATCTACATCATAAATACTTTTTCTTTTAAAAATCAATACGTTTTTGTTTAAAGTACGAGAACAACTAATTAATTTTTAAAACGTACTACTTCTCGACTTGAGCACGGCATAAGTTTTTTTCTCATCTTTTTATTTTTATTCTTTTACTACCTTTGTTGCCTTAATGAATGAATAAGTGAATAAAGTTGAAAGAAGAAATATTTTTTACATAGAAATTTTAAACAGTAGTCATAATAGTCGTAAAGAAATATGAAGTACTTGTTACCCATTCAAAGTCCTGCCGCTGTTAGATTAAAGAAAAAAGCACAAAGGCTGAGAATATATTAAAAGGTTTAATTACAGGTAAATTAAAAATGTTTTTTTTTTCATTTGTTGTTAAGGGTGTGTGTGAAACTGTAGCAAAGTACTCATGGAAGTAAAATTTTGACACTGTTGAGGTGAATACAATTTTACTAGCCCTGGGAGCTAGTATAAATTTAGACATTCCCGTAGAAATTTTTCACAATTTTAAATCCCTAAAGAACTTTTCTACCGTTTCACACACACCCTTGGAAAACAAATTATTTAAATTTTAATTCTTGTTAAGGCCGAGTCACATAGAATCCTTTGTGCTTTATACGTCGCTTTTTTCTACTGACAATAAGTTGATATACAGGTTTTTCTATGTCCCATATCTATCGTACGTCTACGTTAACGCAAAGTACTAAAGTTGGCCAAATTTTAACTGGCGTTGAGTTATTGAAAACTATCAGTTTTTACAAAATAAAATAAATAAATAAAAATTAACAGCCAGGACCCCGATGTCGATCGACAACTTAAGCGAGCGACAGCAAGTAACTCATTATCGTTCTCTAAAGCGGCCCACTAACTATCGTCTTGTTGGTAGATAGGTTTTATGTGTCTAACCCAGGGTCTACACGTAGAAATATTTATTGCGGCAAACGTCAAATTTGATTGCTCCATATAATTTGCAACGTGTGGACCGCATATTGCCATGAGTGGCAATCCATTGCGCAATGATTGCTCTTCTGAGTGCTTGAGCAATTATTACTTAGCCATCTGTTTCAAATCAGTTTTCATTTATCTAACACCCAGTCTACAACTGATATCAAATGCTTAACATTAACACTAATATGATGTTAGTGTTAAGTAAAGACTCATCATGTTAGAGGGTTTCTCATGTTATAACACGGTTGTTAATGCAAATGTTTTAACAACGCTTTTATAACATCATGTTATAACAGCAAATCATGTCTGTTGTAGACGTGAAGTTACATTTCATTTCCCTGTACGTTTGCTTATGGCAAAGCAATTTCACGTGTTCTCCAGCAATATAATCAGCAATTATCGAGCCATTGTGGTGCCGACGTTTTTGCTTGAGCTTAGTAAAAAAAATTGCTACGTGGAGACGCGGCGTAACGTAATTCATTTACTTATTGTCAAATGACTGTATTGCCAGATCATCAATTCCATTAATAAAACGCTAGTTTCGAATTAAAAATCGACCAGGGGGGCTACTCTCTATTGCGATGCGAAACTGATTTCGATGCGAAAGCTAAATGTCAACTTGGTACTCTCTATCACTTTCGCAAATTTTTTTAAAATGAAGCAATATTGGTAATAAAAATTAAAGATTGCGCAGATTGACATCAATGAAATGCCAAAATATGTAAAAATATTTTAAATTGGAAAATTTAAATAAAATAAATAGTGATGGTTTGCGAAAAGAAAAAACTAAAAAGATGCGAAAGACAAATGCGCAAACGCATTAAAGAGTACCAATCGCTAGATTTGCGACCATTTTCTTTCGCATCGCAATAGAGAGTAGCCCCCCAGACATATAAATAAAGCCAACAAATAGAACTCTGGCTACAACCTAATCAGAATAGAAAACAAAGCAGTAAACAAAAAATATAAAATAGAATTTAATAAAAAGTATTCTTAAAACCTATATAATTTTATAAGTGGTGGTACTTTAAAAAAATATAATAATAAAAGAAAATATTTAGTGTTTGTGTGAAAATAAAATTTTGTTAAATATTTGAACAAAATGGCTATGTCGACAACTACAACACAAGTGACTGATTATGACATTTGTGGTCGCATAATATTTCTTAGTGGGCCACAAATTTGTACGAAAACTCTTACTTTATCGGTCGGTTCCATTGTCGATCGACTTGTCGTGCTGAAAATTATTAGTGGGCCGCAAATCAGCTGTTTGTCATTGAAAATACAAGCGAACGATAGCGGTAGACATCGGGGGCCAGGCTGTAAATGAATGAAATTGTCTCGGTCTTGATTAAATATCCGTCATTAACATATTCATTGTGCAGAATTCCTCTGTTGGTACGCCAGTGTCAGTTGAAAAAAGCGACGTTTAAAATAAAAAGGATTATATGTGATAAAATAAACTTAATAAATAAAACAAACATATAAAAAAAATACAAATTAAATAAACAAACAAAATTAACAAATAGATAAATTAAAATCAATTAACAAAAATTAAATTAATAAAATTGCCTCGGTCTTAATTAAATATTCGCCATTTAAGTTCTCACTGTATCCTTTCTTCCGTTGTTACGTTAGTGTGAACTGAAAACAGCGTGTTATATAATACAGGGTGGCCCAGAAAGACCGAAGTGGTGTGAATTCCTTATAACTTTTTATTTAAGACATATTTTTTTAATTTTTTGTTTTTTAAATACAGTAAATTTATATGGAATATTTTTAGATTAGTTATTAAAACTGATATCCCGCAAGTGGTGGCCATTTTCTGCTTCGCACAAATGTGCTCTTTCCAACACATTTTCCATGACCTTTCGCAAAACTTCCGGTGTTATGTTGTTAATTTCGTATCGAATATTGGTTTTTAATTCCTCAATAGTCCTCGGCTTATTAACATATACTTTCCCTTTTAACTAACCCCAAAGGAAACAGTCTGGAGCGGTTAAATCCGCGGAACGCGGCGGCCAATTAAAATTGCTTCTATGCGAAATTATTCTTTCACCAAAGATGTCGCGTAAAAGAGCCATTGTGGCCCTCGCAGTGTGCGCTGTGGCTCCATCCTGTTGGAACCATATTTGCGGATGGTTTTCCACGGCTGGCCTTACAAAATTTTCCAACATGGCCCGATATCGATCACCATTGATGAAAATGGCGACAGCTCGTTCATTTTCAAAAAAATATGGGCCAATGATCATTTCTGAAGAAACACCGCAACAAACAGGAACCAGGAAGGTTCCTTACTGCTCCTTGTTGTCGAAAATTTACAACCAGGCGGTTTATTGTTGACTGAGAGGGTGCAACCCGCACATTAAATTGCAGACGGTATGCACGCTGAGTCAACACAATGGACCGTTGATTTGAAAAGTAAATTTCAACGATTTGGGCACGTTGTTCAGTTGTGTATTGCTCCATTATAAATTGTCCAAGTCTTCTTTACAAAATACTGAAAAGAAAAAAAAAAAAAATTATAATAAAAAAGTTATAAGGAATTCACAAAGGATTCTATGTGACTCGGCCTTAAGTTTGGAAAGACTTTTGAACAAACACAATTTCATAAACCATTTTTAAACTTTCATCGAAAAAGTAAATCATCAATAAAACTTCCCGAAAAAAAATTTTTATGCGTTTTTTATGCCATTATCTTTTTTAAGAAAGTCATTTCATTCAAAGATTTGTGCAGATATAAAATCTGGGGGCTAATTTTAGCAGTCGTGATCGAATACTTTTTCGATACAAAAGCAATTCTATTTCTAATTCTTTCAATCGTTACTCGAAATTAATCGAAATTATTTTTTCAGTGTTGTAAATAATTAGTAGTGTAATTTTAATCCTTTTTAGTGGTGTTTTATTTTCTACAAAAAAATGTGACATCTTGTTAAAAAAATATGACATTTTGTTAAAAAAATGCAATTTGGTGTTCGTTTCTTAAAAATGTGTTGCTCTCTAAAAGGGTAGCATGTTTTTTTCTAAAAAATTCACCCTTACTAATGGCATAAGGCCCACACAAATCGACAGTGTTGATAGAGTCCTGTAAAATATTTGACTTCAATTTATATATGGGGTTAAGTTTATAAAATTTCCTAAAACTATAAGTAATGCCAAAAAAAAATCGGTAAAAAAAAATTGCTTAATTAGCGGAAATTTGCTAACAGCGGCATTAAAGCAAAGTTTAATATTTACTAAAAATCGTTAAAGCTGTAGATCAGAAAACTTACAGAAAAAATCGCTTCTATCGCCAACAAGGCTGAAATTCCCGAAAAATTGCAATCGATTAAAAAAACCCAAATTTCTTTAAATAACATAAAAAGCGTTACAAAATGAGATATTATGATGAAGAACACCTTTTGTCAGGTATTAAAAACAGGGCACTTCACGTTTTCATAAATTGTGTTTTGTTCTCGTCAAATAACAAATAGAATTATTACAGGGTTGGGAAGACATTTTATAAATGCACCTTTTCAGAAGGTGATATTTTTTGTGTAGAAAACAAAACAACATAACTAGAATTTTACAATTTTCGTTCTTATGTTTTTTTGAAGTAGCTAAAGATGTTAATTTTTCAAGGCAGAAAGTAAAACGATACGACGATTTCGTATAAAAAATACTGGGATTTTATAGTTTTAAATGTTCTTCATACAAAATTTTAGTTTGTCGTTACGTGTTATAAAATCAAATACAAAGACAAAAATCAATAATAAAAAAATAAAATATTTTAAAAATTTTTATTGTAGAAAAATTTTGCATTAATATAATTAAAGAATTTTATATATGAATGTCTGTAAATAATCCATTTTGACAAAAATTTTCTTTGCAAATTTTAAATTAAATATAAAAATAAATAAATAAATGTTTCCTAAGGATTAGCTTATCACAAAGGGACCCAAATGAGCTGTCTATCGATGGTCGCCCAAGGGATTTTAGGATTTACTATGTCATTTCCATAAACAGTTTTTATTTTTACTTCAAAGCAGAGTAACATGAAGTTAAGCATACGCAGAAAAAATGTTCAGTATTTTTTATCAATGAAAAAAATTGTTTGAAAAGTTTTTCAATTTAATTACTGTGATATATATATGGGTTAATTCCAAAAGTAGTGTACATGAGCATTTTTTTTTTTTTTTTTTTAAGGTTGAGGAATTCATTCTCTGAAATTGTTTACTTGCATTAAGATTTGTGCAGATTGCGAAATTACTTTTAGTTTCTTTAAAAAAAATTTGTTTTGCTTTTTTATTGCATTTTGGTGAAATATTTTCCGGAATGTCACTTTTTACAAAAATTTACAAAACTAAGAAATTAATGCAAAAATGTTAGAACAAAGCCTACTATCGCATTCGTTCACTTATTATTTACCAGCTTTGGATGTTTTTCTTAAAAAAAAACGGGTTAGTAATAGCAAAAAGTTATTTTTCGAAGAGATTCCAATTATTTTTTTTTCCTTTTATAATTCAAGAATTAAAAAAAAAGTAATTTTTTTACAAAAATTTGTTTTTGTGCAGCTTACATTTAAAGTAACAAATTTGCTTCAAACAATTTGGAAGAAATTGTTGTATTTTGCTGGAAACTTGAAAAAATAAAAAGTGACAGTATTTTTTGTGACAGTAAAGAAAATCCAATTTAAATTTCAAGTGTAACGAAAACTTAAACATTTATTCATTATTTTGTTTTTGGTTACTGTTTGTTTTTTCTTTTTTATAAAAACGAAACAAAAAATAAAAGTAATCCAATTATATTAACAAAAAATTCATGAACAAATCTATTCATCGGAATCTGT
The DNA here is from genome assembly GCA_943735925.1 of Pollenia amentaria. Lineage (NCBI taxonomy): Eukaryota > Metazoa > Arthropoda > Insecta > Diptera > Polleniidae > Pollenia > Pollenia amentaria. Next base: position 18,027,779 of record OX031010.1, on the reverse strand, counting down.
GAATATTTCATAAAAAATTGATTCCCGATTGGTTTTTTTTCTATTTGTTTTTATCTTTACATCAAAAGAACTACAGTATTGAAATCAATCAGAATTTTCGAGAAATAAGCTTTTAAAATAAAAAAAACCTTTTTACTTAAAAGTGACAGTAAAGAAATTTGTGATATTTTTTTTGTTTTTTTCTTCTAAAAAGTTATTTCACGGAAAATAAAAACAAGAAAAAGTGATCAAAACTTCGTAATATATTAATATACATTTTTATTTATTTTATTTTTACGATTTTTTATTAAATAACTGTGTGACAGTACGGAAATTTTTAGCTGTACTTACCATCGTGCGATTATAAATTCACTTGAAAACACCAAATAATTGATTTTATTATTTTATTTTTTATCTTAATCAATTTATCACTTCTTGCACTTTTTAATAGCGATGCACATAAAGCAAACGAAACAGCTCAAGTAATGATTATGACTTAATTAAAAAAAATGTGACATTACGGAAAAAACGCAGAGACAAAGTAAAATTAGAACGTCAAAATGACATTGATAACATTTTTCAGGTAAAACCAGGAAAAAGCAATAAAAATAAATACAATCATTGAAAAACAGTTGAATTTTTTATTATTGTTCTATTGTTTTCAACTCTTTTTCCATGTTGCTTAATGAATAACATGTGTGGAGACAGGTATATTTGTATGTAATAGGCATGATATACAGTTAAAGCACCATTTGCACAATTTAGCAGAAAGTTTTACAATAATAACAACTACTTTTGTTTGTTGCTAATTATTTTAGAGCTTACTTGCCGTTTTTGTTTTTTTATTTTCTTTTACATGAAAGAAATAAAAAGCTTGAGACGAAAAAAAAGCATTGTGTTTGGAATTAACCCATATATATATATATCGCACTTGATCAACAAGAGGGTATTAACTCAAAATTTAAAAATTTTCAGTAGAAACAAAATAATTTTTAATTTAATATTAATGGCATATGAAAAATAATTTTTAAAACAAACGTTTCATTACCAAAGAGTAGACAAAATAACCCGATATTTTTAGAATATAACATGACGATTTTTTCTACAAAGTGAAAAAATAAAAATTTTGAGTTAATACCCTCTTGTTGATCAAGTGCGATATGTCCTTTATTTATCAAAAATATAAATAGAATTACATTTCCGAACACCATGAATATTTAGATAAAGTTCAGTGTGAACATAGGGCGTCAACAAATTCTCTCCATCTGATTCAATCTCTGGCAATTGTTTTTGTTTGATTCCAGGATACTCGAGCAAGTAAACATTCTTGTTTAAGGCAACGAACCCAGGTGTTACGGGGCCTTGGGGGTTCCAGTCGAGGGCTATTCTTCCAATTTCTGTTTTTATTACTGTGATAATTGAATCAAACATAATTTCGATTTAATTAATATTTTAGTTGTATTGAAATGCATTTTTAATACAAATAGTAATTAAATAACAAAAACTCTTAATTGATTTTTTCGCATAAAATAACATAATTTAAACTTGTGGAATTGTTGTTGGGAAATGTCAAAACCTGAGCTATATTTAATTAAATCAATTAATTAACACATTGTTTGAAATTGCAAAGTTTTTTGATAATTTTTTTAACTAAAATTTAAAATGTAATTAATTGAAAGAAACAATCACAATTTTAAATTTTTTAAATTTTTAGTAATCAATATAATCCTTTTGGTAATAGATGCAAAATCAACAAATTGTTTGCTTGATTCTATGAATTTGGTAATTAGAGACAATTATTAATTGCTTCTGTGTACTTTTAGGATCTATTTGAATACAAACCATAATAGTCTATTTTTAACCATCGCCTTACCAATACCCAACCGGGTGATAATTTGGGCTTAATATCTTTATTAACTTCCTTAAATTTGTTTCAGTAAGAAGGAAATTTTTACTTACTGAGCAATTTTTTAGTTCTTAAGAAAAAATAAAAAAAAATGGATTTTACACGAGAACTTGTTCATCGCCGGGTGGGTATTTATAAGGGAGGTACCCAAAATCCTTTCGTAATGCGAAGATTAAAGTAGCACAAGAAAAAAAATTTATTTTTTTAATTTACGTTAAACAAATCAGCATTTCCTTTATTACAGAAAACACATAAACAATAAAATTTTCTAACTTAATTTAATTAACGTCTCCAAAGTTTTTAACCCAATTTACAAAAAAGATAAAAAACAATCCAGGAAAATCAAGTTAGTCTAACATATTTAAGCCCTTCAGACCAACATATAAATTAGCAGTATTTCCGCACTGTCTGTCAACACTGTCTTTATAAATGTCATTAAAAGTTCTGAAACCCCATAGATGGTACAGTAAAATGTCAGAAACAAATATATTAAAACACTGCAGCTAAAACCTCATTGTCTTGTTATTTTTGTGTTGAATTGAAAGTTGCTGGGAAAAAAAATTAAAAAAAATAAATATCCTTGATTTTGGCATTTAAACTTTTATCAACAATTTTGTTTTATTTTTCACACCTGCTTTTTAGTACGAGTACAATTTAAAATTGCTAAAGTTTCTGGTAAACTATGCGGGGACAATAACAAAAATATACTAAATCAAAAACTAAACTAACTGTTTTTATATTTGCGTATTTTTCATAGTATATACTGTTGTGTGAAAATATGGGATTTCTAAAGCATACTTTTGGGGGTTTCTAAAGAATTAATTAAAATATAGGGGAGAAAAGAAGCCAACATCATTGTTATTTATGCTGAATAATCTAGTAAAGAGGGTTGAAATAAACTTTAGTGATTGTGGGTTAACAGACGTTCGTCTAAAGTCACACAGACAGTGTCAAGAATTTCTATAGACATTATAAAGTGTGTATAATATAAATCTTTAATTAGCATCAGAAAGGTTACTGATTAAGAACATTAACCGTCTTCGAAATTTTTTTCTCTTAATACGATTTTTTAAAAACTTAAAGTATTCTTCATGTAATAATGCATTGCAACAAATAAAAATTATATAAAAAACTTTAATTTTCCCTATAATTATCTGGTAAAATTCTTTAAAAATTTTAAAATTTTTAAACTTAAGATTTATTTAATTAATTGTTACAGTTTATTTTCGATCGACATAATGATTGGGCCAAAACTCAACTTAAGCCTGCAACTAAATACCAACTAAGATGATCCTTTTGACTCCGAAAATTAGTTTAAAAGCAATTTAAATAATTTTTTTATAAATAACTTAAGGGATAATTTGCAAACATGTTAACGTTTTAATCTCTGCAAAAAAGGCAACTAGAGATTCAAGCCCTAAATTTGTTGTCTTAATGAAGACCCCAAATGTTTTTAAGAAACTCTTTTAAATAACTAAAATGGTTTAGTCTTAAAGTTCACTAGTACTGCACCCGCAACTTAGTAGATTAGAAACTACTTGCAGAATAAACTGTCTGTAGGTAAATCTTTCTCATTAAGTCCAGGGCAAATTGTTACCACCGGTATTTGGAAAAAACATCAGCTATAATACAGCCAACAAACATTGCAGAATTTTAAGATTCTTTATGGCCACTGGCATCCGTGGTACCATATTTGTTCTGAACGAAAGTAATCCTTCTGTTATCTGGTAATTTTGAGCTTGTGTAAAAAAATTTAAAAATATTTCACAAGAATGCAAATATGATAGTGCTATCTTAAAACGTATTCACATATCAAAAATATTCTATATTTAAAATATGTGCACGGTTTTGAATCGGTTAAAAGTGTTTAATATAGTATAGTTTTATATTGATTATTCTTTTTTATTAATATGCTTTACTTGTTCAGGTTATAACATTGTCAATATGGAAAAGTCCAAAATATATGATTTTTTATATCTGTTTATTAAATGAATATAGATTTAAACAAAAATACACCATTTGAAAGGTATTATACTTGCAGAAGTGCACAATATATATATATACTTCATTAAAATCTGAGGGTGTAAAAAGCGTTAAATCGGGTAGGTATATTCGGCCACCTTATATCTGCAAAACTAAAAGAGATCAAAAAAAAATTAATACTTAATGTTGTTCGTAAGTAAAATAAGCAGACAAAAGTAGCACCCACAGAACGATATTTTACTGTCGATACGACGATACTTTTTTATAGTTTTTTTTTTTGATAAAAAATTTAATTTTCAATACTAATTTTTTGCATAACAACTAAAAGCAAAAAATCAAACAGAATAATAAATTATTTCTTTTTATTCTTAAGCTGGAGGTCGGTCCACAACACTCGTTTTTCCTTTTTTCAGGACGCATGCTAAAGTAGAAAATTATTCTACTTCATGCTTTCGAAACGTATATGCAATTTACGTGTTTGCTGTGTAACTTGTTAATACAATTTTACACTACGACTTTTTGCACTGATTTATAAACGCATTGAACGCTTGGTGTGGACCTGCAGCATCAGCCGTTTTGCTTTGCATCATAATGGTTAAACGTTCTCCTATTGATAAAACTTGTATGTAATTGTACGTTTCACGAATTTTCTGTTCATTTTAAATGATTTTTGTGGAAATAAAAATAATTTTGCTGAAAACTTTGGGTTACTTCGAAGACACCACAAAATCCATAAGCAAATCCACTGCTATTCCGCTAGTTAACAGTCTTCCAACATTATTAGAAAATACAATAAATGAATAAACTGAGGTGCAGAATAATTCAGAGTCCCAACAATTGACGGTTTACGTACAATTAGCTCTGAATGAAAGATTTGAGCGTTTAGAGAATAATGAAATTTATTATTTATCTTCAATTCTCTACCTTCGATACAAAGCAAGAAAATTCTAAAGACAATATATCGAAAAAAAAACGTCTTATTGAGCGACTCAACATGACTCTACATTCCGAAAGTGTTACAAGACATGGTCACCCCTACAGCTAGTAAAAGTTCTGATAAGTCTACTAGAACTGATCTTTGGAGCATTTGAGAAAATCTTAAGAAAAATTTGGAGATGTCCATCCTACGCTGTGGTTCAACTAAAGAAGAAGTCTTGATATCCCTTAGATCTTCTTATTTTTTTAGAGACGCAGATTCTTTTGTTTACTGGCGCTATTAAATAATATACTCCAAATGTAAGACCATGGCGCAGAAATACTTAAGTTGCCAAATCTGAGAGCTGTCACATCTGAGAGACGATTTGATTTTTACTGCAGCTCTGCTTCAAACGGAGTTGCGAAATTATCTCCGCAAAAGTTGAGAATACTTTTATTTTTAAGCAAATTCTTATTAATATTAGTTTTGAATAATAATAATCCATTACACTGGTTTAAAAAATAAATTAATTATACCATGAATTTAAATTCGTTTCGTTGTTTTTAAAATCTTATTAAAATCAATTTTAAATACCAATAATATCTTACACTGTAATTTTGTATAATAAAGAAAATACTCTACTCTAATTTTGTTAATTTTTCCTTGAATTAAAATTTAATATTCGTATCGGTATCGTATCGGCAAAAAGTCGTATTGTTACGACCCTAATTGTTATGTAGTTTGATTTTTTTTCGGTTAAATTATATTTTTTTTTTTTTTAAACAGCAAATGTTAAATTTTGCTGTTGTATAAAAAAATTAAAAATTTATGTAAAATTCATTTATTTTAAATAAAATGTAAATGATACGTTTTTTAAATAAATTTTTAGTTGTTTAAAATGAATTTTCTGTGGAATTTAGCTACATAATATTTTGATTGTATATTTATAAATTGCAATCACTGGGCAAACAGAAATATATATACGAGTACATTAAAATCTGAACTAACAATCGGCCTTATTACGAGAGTCGTTTTCGTGGGCAAAGTATTAGTTGTTTCAAATGTTTATCGCTATTAATTCATATTTACGACAATGACAATGTACTTAATACACATAGAAAGTTTGTTGTATTTATGTTGTTTACGACAATCATAATACCAATTTGAAAAAACGAATGGTTTTTGACGACGACATTCATATTAAGTCCGAAAAATTACTTAAATCTTAATCCAATTTAAAATGCATGTCCTGCCAAAACCAGATCAAAAATTTCTGCCGCAGGGGTTTTGTGTTTAGCGCTCTTTTATTCCGATAAGTTCTGTAGGACCTCTACTTCTTAGTGCAAATAATATTAGAAATCTGAACATAATATTATATAGATGTTATTGCTTATTCAAGGTCAATGTGATTTTGTAAATGGGTGTAGCGATTTTGTAAAATGATTTACTTGTAACTTAACGGCACACAGTGTCGTCTTTTCATATAACGAGCGGCCAAAAATAGAAAGAATTATTGTAAAAAGTTGAAATTTGGCTCACGTATTTTAATTGGCAAATGGTAACCAAATATAAAATTTCAAAAATTGATGTGCAAGGATTCGCATCCTTCCCATATATCCTGAAATGAAAAAATATCATAGAATATAGAAAAACAGTTCCAGCTTTATGAAACTTTGTATATTTATTGAATTTTAAACACTAAAAGTTATGGCCAAGTTTTATCAAAATCGAAAAAAAATGTCCTTGTTCCAAAAATTACAAAAACTGAAAAAATCATAATTATTTTTTTTGATTCGGAGCAAGGACGTAAATATTATCCTCCACAGTGATGTTGAATGGCAAAACTTACTATAGAACTTTCGATTTCACAAAAAAAAAAAATTCGGTTTCAAGCCAATCGTGATTTTTATTATCAAATTTTTGTTTGGATCGATGGTTTTTGCTCCAAGGGCTGGCTATTTTTGATTATAACCGTCTTATTTATTGTACACCTTTATCTTTTAACTTTACTCCCAATCGAATTTCTACATATTTTTTTAATATTTGTGTAACATCTTTCTCGGAACAATGTTTTACTTCAATCCAACAATTAAAAAAATCACGTATTTTTATATGAGCTGACACTAAAAAAAAATGCATTAAGTTTAAAAGTTGCAATTAGGCGCACCTAAAGTTATGTTTTTTTTTTTATTATACGTACTTGTAGTAATTGAATTATATAAAAAGTTCTGCGGGATATATCGAGACGTTTTTTAATCTTCTGTCAAAAATTGTTATTTTGCAGAAATATTATTTCTGTGTTGTTATTGTCTTTATTATTACGGTATTCCTATTGTCATTAATATTTCAAATTAAAAATAGCGTTGCCATATTAAAATCATATTAGACTTAATAATTTAGTAAAAAAAAATTTTATGTAAATCGATGCAATTTACTTTTTTAGACCTTTAAAGCACATGCCTATTTTACTTATTTAAAAAAAATATATTGAACTTGTTTACAAAGTGCAACTTTGACGCTCTATAACTTCGGCTTAAAATAACATTTTTATTTAATTCTTTTCTAATTTTCTTAGTCAGAGAGTATACTATTAAATAGCATCAAAATATTTTTGGGTTTCAAGCACTCCACTTTACTATTTTTGGCCGCCTCACAACACTGTGCGGCACCGTAAAACTTTGATTTTTGAGCCATAAGTAGGGAAATAACTAGAGATTTTAAAGACAGTATTTTTATTATATGTATTTGTAAGAAGTATAAAGCCTTCTTTAGAGAACATATATAAACTCATGTTTTTGTATAACAGTTTATTAACGTTTACCCGCCGACATTTTTTTCTGCTTAAAACTCGCATGGCCTTAATGTTTGATAAGTGAGAGGTAGTGGGCTCCTTTTGATATCTAACAATCAAAAATAATATTTCCTTGAAATGCTCATAATCTATCACTTTCTCAAAATACTCAAACTCTGTTATAAAAATCTTTGTATTTTTCCTTGTTTTTTAATTTCTCACTTATCTCTAATTATTATGATATAAATCTTAAAACATCCCCCAGGTGATTAAATTTTTATATCTACCATAAAAATTCACCACAACTTTCAGAAAACAATTTAAGCATACAAAAAAACTAAAATGTTAGAATCTGTTAGCAGCACTAGAGCCAGCACCAACGACCACATCATAAAACCTGGTGCAATAATTTATGTGAAGTAACTCATTTATGCACTTGAGACTTTAACACTGAACAAAACGCCGAATGTAAATGAGAGTGAGAGCTAGAGCAAGATAGAAAGGATGAGCAGGACATCAGTTTGTTTTATGAAGGGTACATTAGTAGATAAAGTATTTGAATACCAAACAGTAGGGAACATCAAAAATTCAACCGTGTGGCATAATAAAAGTATAAACTTTGTTGTTGTTTGCTAAAAAAAAATATATAAAAACGAATAAAAAAATAAAACACAGACAAAGTAAAAGCCAGCAAGTGCGCAATAATGTCAACCAACCAGTTTTCCTGTGCTTTGAATAATTTATTAAATAAAAGCAAAAAAATAAAATATATATATATATATAATTTTAATGCATACCTTAGGGAGCAAATCACATAAAAAAAAGGTGTTAAGAGTGAAAAAAAACCAAAAACATGAAAATAAAAATTATTTATTTAACAAATAAAGTGGAAGCAAATGTATAAGGAAGACTATAATTAAAACAGTATAATTAAAAATTAATCAAAGGAAATGTGTGTTAAAATTATTCTCTTGTTGTTTGTTAAAAGGTATTTTTTAAGGCAGCCTTTTAAGCGGAACATAGAAAATGAATTTTACGTGGTTGAGTAAAAAAAATACTAGCGGAAAGGGGCAAACGCTTCGTAGAGTTGTGCGATATCCTTTTACAATATACATACATACATAAAAACAATCCAAGGCCCCTCTTATAAGTTGTTTCGATCGTAAAATTTTTTTATGACAGTACTATGGATAATTTCGTTGTGCGTCAAATTTTTTAACGAAAACAAATTTATTTCGACGCTGCAAATAAATTAAAAAAACTTGTTGAAAATGTTTGTGGACCAAATATGTAACAATTTCTTAATCATATTTGTTAATTTTATGCAGTGTTAAGGCCTTAAGTAGTAACCAACTATTGCAGGAGCTCGTTTTCTTACGGAACAAATTTCTTATCGCCAAAAGAAATTTGCATAAAAGTTCAGACTGTAAAACAGTGCGATGAAATCGTGCAGGAGCTAAATTACTTGAGACAACCTGTTGCAAAAAAAATAAGTATTTATGTACAAATACAATTTTCTAAACTCTACAAAACCGACCATATTTTCATTTTCAAGGCTAAAAGACGTACCTAAACAAGAGCGGAAGGCGGCACGTTTTCTTCCGCTTAGCATTTACGCTGATATGCCATACCTAAACAAGAGCGTCAACGTTGTGTCACGAACAGTAGTGTAAACTTTCTTTTTAATAAAACCCTCATAATAGAAATAAAACATGGAGATAAAACCGCTAGATTGACCAACAACTGCTTAATTGTCATTATTTATTAACAATAGCGTACAACTTCACTATTAAACGTACTGCTTTGACTGCATTGAAGCCGCGCTATTTAGGGATGCTTTATACAAATTGTAAGGGCATTAGATTTTTTGAGAGCTAGAAAACGCTTTCGCTCTTGTTTAGGTATAGCTGTTATAGATCATGTTGGATTTGATAGAGGACAAATACTGGATCAAGGTTACCGTTTTCCCGACTAAAGTCGCAATTTGACCCTTTTTTTAGCGGTGTGCGACTTTTTGTGAGACTTTTTATCACCGACTTTTGCGACTTATTAAATTTTGTTGCGACTTTTCACCACTTTTTTGTAAAATTTCTCAAAAGAAACATTTAATTTGCAGTAAAATGTTAAAGCAATTCACGGATTTTTGCTCATTTGGCAACACTTTCACCATTTACTTTTTGCTACTTTGTAATGTAAACAATGTATTTTAAAATTGTTTCGCAAGTTTGCAGTAAAAGTTTGAAAGAAACATTTTAGCAAAAATTCTTTCTAAAATAAAAAATTCCAGTGCTTATTTTACAAAATATTTTTAACCGCCGCACAGTGGCGCCCGTAGAGCAAACGAGGTTGCAAAAATCAAAATTTTCATGAGCGCCGACGAAGTTTTGAATAAACCCCTGTTATAGGAAACTTTTCAACGATTTCAAATATGCCATTCTTAATAATATCACATTTTTAGTTTAGAAGATATAACCGTGCAAAGTTGACCGGCTTTCGGTTTTCAAAAAAACACACAATTTTTAGTCAATTTGTTGCGATTTCAGGTGTAATATCACGAAAAATAGGTAACGAATCGCCTTATTTTTTGTTTGTATTGATTAATGTATTTATTAAATGTATAATGATAAAAAAAAATTAACTGTTTGCTTTGTGTTTCTCCTGGTAAATCACTATTTAAAAACTATCCGTTTTTTCACTATTTTTCAACTTTGACGGAAAATAAAAAAAAACTATATTTTTCTATATTTGCCATATTTGCAAAACCTGTTCTTTGATTATTTCTTTACATAATTCAAAAGGTTTTATCTGACCGTACGTGCCCGTTTGGCTTCTAGAGGTAAAAAAGGTTAAAAAGACATGGTTGCAGAAATTGTATGGCGTCCATCCCTTATATGTTTTGACTGACAGTAGTTTGATCTAATAGTTTAAAAAAAACTACTCATTGAAATTAGCAGGTACGTACCTCACTTAAACAATACTTTGGCGTACAAATGGTCAAGAACAATATTGACTTATGGTCCCTCAGGTAGGCACAAATCTTATTTGGACAGGTGCATAATATCAAAATTGCATTATTCAGCCTAAATCCATATGTATGCAGGGAACAGGTAAATTTTTAGGCATGGTAGCATAAGCCTATATATTGCAAAATAAGCAAAATGCCTGGATTAGTCTACGCCTGAAAGTTGGCGCAACAATTACTGAAACCATTAAACAATTTAAGTACTGAAAACATGGCGTTGAACAATTTAAAATTATTTGAACTGTTTAGAAAGTCAACCACACCAAAGTTTTTCACGGAAGCTGCTTTAGAAGAACTTGATAGCTTATACGGAAATATTAAGAGAAGCGAAATTATAAAAAATAATTTTTATCTGATATATGCAAATATTAAGCAAAATGGGTGAAATCTAATCGAACCATTCAGAACTTCAACTCCAAATACGAGGACTGGCTTAATGAAGGCACCATCCTGGATATATTGGCAGTAGATAAACCCACCACATCAACCAGAGGAGCAAAAGGAGGGCCAAAAAAAGTATTGAGGAGTGTTCAAATTTCACAAGAAAGAGGAAACTTGCCGATGCCACCAATGACTTGACCACGAAGCATTTATCGCACGCGCTGTCTATTAAATATACAAAATATAGTGAAAGAGTTAGGTCTCAGATAACAAAATCTGTCGCTGATGCAATCCCACTGCGACTTAAAAGGATTAAGGCAAGCATTCCCACGCCCACAAACGCACACATTAAAAAGTATGGTTCCGAAGAAGCCTTGGGCTTGTTTATGGACTTAGAACTTTCCAAAGAGAAATATGAGAAACTGCGGGCATCTTTAACGCGACACGGCGCTGACGTTTTACCCGGATACAAGCATATTACGCAAGCCAAAATAAATTCACGACCACTGCATACGGACTTTACGGAAGTCTCTGCGAAATCCAATCTGCAGGATCTCATGGGCCATACAGCAAAACGGTTGTTGGAGAGTCTTCCTGAAAATGAGGTGAAAATTCTTCCTGAGAAGTTGACATTGATCAGCAAATGCGGCATGTGAAGTCACGCATAGAGTAACAAAATAATTATAGTTTAGAAATGGTTAGTCTTTTAGATATACCTTCTCTTACGAATTGTGATGAATATTTTATAGGAAATTGAAAAAATAAATTTAAAAAAAAAAATTATTTTTTTTTAATTTGTTGGGTAATAATTTAAAACATAAAACCCTAAAGAAAAAAAATAAAAACAATCTAAAAATTTAAAAATATTTTTTTTTAGTTACCATAAAATTTATTTTTCTACTAATTTTAACTTTGATAACCCATAAGTAGGCCCCTACAAATATTAGTACCCTTTCCAAACGCTCATATCATAGGCTGAACAGTTATCTATCATATGCTGTTTAAACTGTTCAATTATCTTATTCGGTTCAAAAGATATGATTTTTGCAACGAAAAAACTCAAATGGCGCCACTGTGCGCCGAGTCAATGAAACATTGACAGGTATGTACCAACATTAAAATATTTCACTTAAACTTAAAAAATAAAATTTATACCAGTTGTGGTTTTTAATCGAAAAATGAAATGGAGCTAGAAATACGTGTTCAGAGGCAGAGGAAACCACGGAGTCTGAGACAGATAACGTTAACATCGCTGCAGGTATTACAAGGACTGGGAACTGAAGTATAAATGGCTTAAGCAAGACATGGAGTTTAAGCGGCCTTTTTGCAGTGTTTGTAAACAGCTTTTAGTGAACCAAAACAATCATCTTCAGCGACATGAAAAAACAGAAAAACACAGTAATAATAAGGGTTTTTATAAAATCGCTTAAAATTGCTATTTGTGCAAATGGGCAAACTTGCGAGACTCCTTTCATGAAGCGCCTTTTTGAACTTTTGTGTTATTTTTAACAATATATGTCAATATTTAAGCAACGTAAATACAAAAATAAATTTTAAAAAAAAATTTAAATATATAAAAAAGTTTAAATTTGTGTCTAACAACCAAACGACTAATTTGCTCAGATCATTTGAAAAAATTTTTGTTTAAGTTGTTGAATTTTTCGTTGAAAACGAGGGCAACATAAAAAAAAATCTGTTTGTATAAATCCACAATTAAATAGCGCAATTGGTAGGCAAATTTACGAAGTTTTTGTTAATGAATTCTCATACAAATTTTGACAGTTTATTTGCGAGGGTGTAAAAATCCACAGTTTGCACAGATTGGAAGACTTTTAAGCGAAGAGAATTCTGAAAAATGCAACTGGCTGTTTTGTTTAGTTTTTTTTTTTTTTTTTTTTGTTTTGTTATGCTTTTTATTAATAAAAAAAAAACGTTAAAAATAGATGTGCGGCTTTTATTTTCTCAAACGAATTTTTTGTGCAACTTTATTTTTATGAAACGACCTTTTGTGCGACTTTTCAAAAATTCCTAGCGGTAACCCTGCCGGTAATTTGTGTATTACACACATAGACAAACTCGTCGAGCAGTTTAAGTTGCCCGCTATGCTTTCGAAAAGCTATTAAAAAATAAAAATGTTGATATTTTCATTAATCCCTTATTTTTTTCCAAATAATCTTCTTATCCGCTGTTAAAAAGTTCGTGATTCAAACTAGATCAACTATGAAAAAGAAACTAAACTAAACTTTTTAGAATTTAACATTTTTGTTAAATTTGATCTTGAATATTTTAAATCCAAACATACAAATAAGAACACGTTAGTTGCAGTCTCTTCTATGCAACCCTTGTAAACACTTTCCAATCGCCCCTTAACTAAATGTTTTTCTACTTCCTCTTCCTTCAACCATTTCCGAGGTCTGTACAAAATTATCTACTATTCACGTGCTTAAGTCGTTATTTCGTTATGTTTTCCATTCACAAAAACAAAACAAAAACAAGTAGAACAGAAACCAAACGATTTACATTGTTTTACAATACAACCATAAAGAACCATAAATTCAACATGAGAACACCCTAGACTTCCTGGTTTGTGTAGAATTCTTGTATGTATACATAAGTACATACATACTCGTATATTTCAATTTCCTTCATTTTTTCTTAATTCATATTGTCGTTATCATAAAACATAGATATCAAATACATATATTTATGATACGTCACATGTTTCAAAGTAGACTTTTCCATCAAAACGATTTAAGAAAACGGGATGATTAAAAAACATGCTGAAGGTGGATGATGGGTGGCATATGATTCTCTGAATTATAATTATACATGACCACTTTAGAAAGCATAAAGTGTTTAAAGTGGTGTTAAAGGTGAATGTTGCAAAAAAATGTGCCTTTCATCGAGGTTTCAACAAAACTTATTCAGCCTAAATGTATGCTAATCAATGTTCAGGCATCACCCAATCCATTTTTACAAAACAAGCTCTCGTCTTGCTAATTTCTTGTTAATATTAAAAATTTATTATTTCAAAGCAAATTAGTAGGGACTTAAATGCAAAAACATAAAATGTAATCCGTTAAGTTGAGAACACTTTGTAAATTAATAGTTTTCAGTTAAAAGCCTAAATGTATGCTTATAGTTAAGTTATTGTTAAGCCTCTATTAAGTTTACGTTAGTTAATGAAAGTAAAGTTTAAGTAAATTTATTATGAAATTTTAGTTTATATTATAAAATGTATATAAATTTGTGATTTAAACATAATCTTTATTTTGATGTGTTTTTAACAAATTTTTATAAAGAAAATGTACTTCCTGCCTTCCTTAAGTAATTTATAATACTATTAACTATAGTTCATTTTTGTTCTATTTTTGACTACAAAAATTGTCTAAAGCCACAAACTGGAAAAATCGTTAAAATAATTGATTTAACGTAAAACCATAAAGGAAATAATTAATAAATGTTTATTGCACATATTTAGTTTGTTTAAATTTATGCAATAAATTTATAACTTAAAATCAGAGGCCTTTCCGATAAAAGAATTAAGCCTTAATATACATTTGTCTAGTAAAGAATTGTATTTGCATTTTTGAACTCCCATAAGCACCTTCAATGCATGATCAAATATTCTAAAAATGTTTAAACTATTGAAAAATGGTGTGTGTTTTATTGACCTAAATTGCGGCTTGAACATACATGATGGTACAGGGCCACAATCAAATGATAAACTGCATTTTAATATCTTTTACAAACTGTAGAAGCCACCTCCCTTTTGGCCGGGTAAGAAAAATTTAGTTCCAACAGTATTTAAAGATATACCCACATGTTGTGTGGCAATATGGGGTTGTTAAACGAACTCACTGCCCGATTTCCTTTGCTAACGAACAGTCAGTCAGTCGTTATTTCCAAAAACAATTGCGTTGCATTAAGTTTGCTTGTTTTTGTATATGCGAATGCCCTGTAGTACGTAGAGTAGTTAATAAATTCGGGTTAAAAATAGCCCTTATTCAAATGTATTTATTTATCTATTTAATTAATTATGAAACGCATATTTCTTACTGACTGATATGCTTAAAATAATTAAATGTAAAGTATCTACATAGTATACAGCGTTGCCAAATGTGGAGGATTATCTGTTTTTGCAGTTTTTAGAAGAGCTAGACTGGCTTGGAGATTTTAAATTAAAAAACAGCTTTTTTAACTCACTGCATTTTTTTTTTTTTTTTTTAATTTTATTGGAAAAATACAAAGAAGCATTTATTTACAATATATTAAGAAAACATTTATTATAACTTGTACATTTATACCTAAGAAAAAAAAAAACAAAAGTGTGTGTTAGATATCACAATAACCCTATCGTGAAAAACAAGTGGAATTTTGGTTCCCATGAAACTTTTATTCCCCTCGAAGGGAAAAATGCTATCGTGAAATTCCCGTGAACAATTTTTCGCGCTATCAGTTCAGTGAATGTAAAAAAGAAGAAATATTAAAAAAGTTAGAAGAAAAACAAAATAAAATATATTGTATCGGAGTGATATATTAATTGCAACATTAGCTTACTGCTCTTTTATGTAGTAAAAACATTTGCAAAATTCTGCCACCACGTCTTTGAAAAGCTTCATAACTCCTTCGGCAAACGACCTGTTTTTTTGCATTTTGTTGAACAATATACATATAAGTTTGTGCCTCTTTTAACGGAAATTTACCTTAAAATTAATTTTGTAAACTTCAGTATTCGAATTATGAGAAAAATTACTTACATAAATATTTTGTTCGCCAGCAAAAATAAAGTGAGAAATTCAAAGGGAAAAGTGAACAAATTACGAACATTTTTTCACGTTATTATTCTCCTGTGAATTAATTTTGTCATGGACGTTTTTCACGATCGCAAATAAGTGAAAAGGGAACAAATTACGAGGGAAAAATTATTCACGATCGCAAATACATGAAAAGGGAACAAATTACGAGGGAAAAATTATTCACGATAGGGGTGACTATTTATGAGAAGGAAAAAATTTATGGGAAAAAAATTTATTTTTTTAATTGAAATGACAGATGACTCATCAGTCGGTGGACTCGTTTCTATTAAAAACACATTTTCGAAAAAGTGCAGATAGTACTATTTGAATATAAGCCCCCGATATAGGTATATTCTCAATATTCAATAACCAGGAAAACAGTTTTAAAGACTGACACCTTAAATTCACCACTCATTGCATTAACAATTTTTCTTTTTGTGGCTTAAGGATTCAACAGTAAAAAAAAAAAATTATAAAAAGTAAAATTTTCTTTCCTTTAAAAAAGAAATAACTTTTCTTACAAAATTGTTTATTTGTTTTTTTGTCTTAAGAACTGTTGACATATTTTAGCAAGACAGATGTGGCTGCTGGCAATTATATTTTCAATGGTTTCGCTGTCTTGTAATATAAATCTTTAAAAAAAATAACAGTAAACTCTTGTCTGTCAGTGATTAAACAAATATTCAAAAGTTTTCCAATAATTACTTTAAGAATATTAAAAAAAAAATACTTTTCCAAAAAAAAAAAAGAAAATTAATTAAAAGTTTACAAAAAAGCTAAACAATTTACATAATTGAAAATAAATGAGTTTTTTCAGTAAAAGTTTTAGCGCATTGAATAATTTGTTTTTTTTCTTTTTATTTTAAATAAAATTCTAAATACTTTAACTTTAAATATCATTTACTAAATTATGTTATTACTTTTTACTTAATTTCAGGAGCTAAAAGAGAGCTTTAATTATGGCCTCTTTTGTCCACCCTCCAATGGTAAGGCTGGCAAATTTTTGGATGAAGAGCGACGTTTAGGTGATTATCCATTTAACGGCCCGGTGGGCTATTTGGAGGTGAGTTTTAAACAAAATATCAAAAAAAATTTCAAAAAATAATTTTATCATAAATTTTCAGCTTAAATACAAACGTCGTGTTTATAAAATGTTAAATTTAGATGAACGCCAATTGAAGGCATTACATACCCGTGCGAATTTACGTCGGTTTTTAGAGTGCATCAATGGTGGTCACGTGGAGAAAATTGCAAAAATGTGTGCCAAAGGGCTGGACCCAAATTTTCATTGTCCCGAAAGTGGTGAAACTCCACTGACTGTGGCCACCGGTGCTAAAAAACCAAATAAATTGCTAATTGCTTTGGTCAATGGTGGTGCTTTATTGGATTATCGTACTAAAGATGGTACAACAGCGTTGCATCGAGCTGTCGAGAAGGATTCATTAGAAGCTGTAACGTAAGTTTCTTTTTTTTTTTTCTTTTTTAAGGAGCTTAAATGAAGGATATTTTTTAAGGGAAAAGTATATTTTTGAAAAAGTATAGAAAGAAAAGTATATTTCTGGAAAGTGTAATTACTTAAGCCATAAAAAGTACTTTTCTTAAAGATAAAGTTTTTTTAAATGGTACTTTTTAACTCAAAACACAATTTTTCTTTTACTTAACAAAATTTATACCATTTTATAAAAATATCATAATTATGTCATAAAAATGTGTTTTTTTTAATTACCTTTTTAAGTAAGTACTTTCTTAAGAAAAAGAGTATTTTTTTCAAAATACTTGTAACGTACTGTACCGTACTGTTAACACATTTGTTCACTTATAAAACATTAAAAAATTTATTAAAAGATTTTGTTTGTTGTGCTTAATTCCCTTTTTTAATAATTGATAAAAATACTGAAATTTATTGTTGGAGGATAAGCTGTTCCTATGCGCATTTCACTGGTTGCTTAGGCCAGATCGTCAGGAAACGTTCTCCTAAATAGTTTTAGAAAAGCCAAAGCTATCAGCAAACAAAACTACAGAAGGAATGAGAATTACCTACAATACCCTCAAAAAGTTTTATTTGCAACGATATCAAAGCTTAAGCAAAATACCAAACAATAAAACAGTGATGATTTTTTTATCTTTTCTTACATTTCCCACTACAATTAGTTAGAATTCTCCCAACATTAATTGTTACCCACTTTCGATAAATTATATTATTAATGCGACGAGGCGCATTTTTATTTAAGTGCTTACGTCGATAAACAAAATCTACATTTCTAGGGCACTGAAAATCCATGCGTTATGCACGAAAAGTCGGTAGATCCACTCAAAGCCACTGTGTAGTGGGCGTTCTCGCGAAGGAGTATTGGGCGATTTATTGTATGGCCAGAAAGATCGCCCAATTTAACCATACCAGACTTCTTTCTTTTGGGCTAATTGAATGTTCGGGCTTATGCCAACAAGCCCCAGAAAATCGCACCCTTTCAGGAGAATATTCGGCGGGAATGAAAACAATTTTCACCGAAAAATCCAAAGCAAATTTATGAAAAAACGCAAAAAAAATGTGTATCAATCAACACTGGCGATTGCCATATGACGAATATAATCTTTTAAAAGTCCAAATAAAAATTTCCATCACTCAAAATCATATTTTTTTTTTTTATTTAGTAAAAAAGTTATTTAGAAACTAAATTGGATAATTTATTTTGTGCCTCCTTGTATATCAACACAATTAATTATCCATGAAAATTAAGCCGGATTTGTTTCCCTTCTCCCATTTTTTCTTTTCTTTTTAATTCAATTCTAAAAGTGGAAAGAGGAAAAAGATCCTGTGGAATTTTTATTCATAATTGGGTTGTTTATTTTTTTAAGCAAATTCAAAAAAGTACTTTTTTAAGAAAATTATCTGTTTTTAGAAAGTAACTTGTTAAAGAATACAATTATTGTAAAAATTACATTTTTCATCAAAAAGTACTTATCTTAAGAAAGAAACAAATTTTTAAAGAAAAATAAAGATGATAATTTTTAAGAAAAAAATTAATTTTGTACCATTTAAAAAAAAAAAAATTTCGGTTACGCACTTATTTTTGTATAAAATTTATTTTTGAAAATGCGTGAAAAGGTGAAAAATAGTATTTTGTAAAAATCCTTTTGTTGCTTTATTCGCACTAAATTCTCCTTATCCTTCCTTTAGCACCCTCTTGGAACTGGGAGCTTCACCAAATTACAAAGATGGTCGCGGTATTACACCCCTCTACATTTCCATAACGCGAAAATGTGAATCAAAAATAACTGAAAGTCTTTTACACGATCATGCCTCTTTGGGCATACAAGATAATCAAGGTTGGAATGAAGTACATCAGGTAAGTAAATGGAAAATTTCATTAACGTGATAAAAATCTGAAGAAGAACAGAGTGTATAATCAAGAAATTTTAAAGAAAAAGGAATGTAATGCTAACTAAAAATCATTTTTAAAGCTAAAATTATATTGATTTCTTAAAAAAATAAACTAAGTAGTTTGGAAAATTAAATATTAAACTAAATTAAGTTGAATTAAAAAAATCTATAAGAATTGGTGATGGTGTGCAATTTTTTTTTTGTTTTTTTTTTTAATTAATATTTAAAATAAATAATCCAATTAGCAACATTTGGCAAAAAAAAATGCAACTGCCAAAATGGCAAATATGTAGCAACATGTTGATGTACATAACTTAAATTTGAGTTTTCTACTGAAACGGCAGTACTACAAACGGAGAAAAAACATTTTTCAATGTAGTCCCTTCCAACAAAACTATTTTTAATGAACATTTTACAACATATTATGGCAACCATATTATGGATAAATTAGTAATGTATCAATAAGGCGCAATAATAATAACATCAATATGTTAAACACTTATAATAGCATGGTTGTTTTTTAAACATTGCACTATGGTCCCAAATCGATTTTTTGCATAAATGAAAACAATCATGTCAGAGCTTTTAATTTATTTTAATGGCCATGGCATAGACATAAATTAAAAAAAAATAGTAATCATATAGAACCTCATAGAATGTGCTTGATGAAACCGTTATAATTTGTAATTGTACTTCGGTAAAAAAGTTTTCATATGTGAAAGAAAATTATACCTAAACATTTTTTCATTTTTATTTTTATTTTTTTTTTTTTTCTGTTAGTAATCAGATTTTTATTGATTTTTTGAAGAACCCACTATTTTAGTACATCATCTTTGAACCCATTGGTTGGAAATCATTTTGGTACGTTCAGTCAAAAACTGTGCTAAAATAAAATGACAATTGTGGGAGTACGTTCAATCAAAAACTGTGCTAAAATAAAATGACAATTGTGGGAGTTTACCGAAAAATGCTGGCGATTTATGAATATACTAAAACTTTAAACTTCCATGCAAGTTTGTGCCAAAACTAAACTTTTGGTCCACGGAACTTATAAGTTATGTTGAGATTACAAAGCTACACAATCATAATATCAAGAATTACGACAAGAACTTCACAAAAATAAAATTCTAAAATATACCATTAAACTACATTTTCCATTTTTGAAATAGTTTATAATTTTATTTTTTTAAGGTGTGCTCGTTATACAATTGTAACACTGTTTTAACACTAAGAACACGTGTTTAGATTTTCAACTTTGAAAGCATAGCAGACCAGCAGTGTTGGCAACTTTTTTTTAATATTGCTTTCGCTATTAGGAAAATAAATTCGCTTTTAGCAATTTTTAAAACTTTTTTTTTGTAATTTTTGCCAAAAAAAAAATCGATTTGGGTGCATGGTACTCTTGGAAAAAAGGATGGTACAGTTGTTAATTAAAAACCAGGGTTATGGTTTTTAAGTGCGACTCCGAGTCCGACTCCAACTTTTTTGACTTTAAACTCTTTTTATTCCCTCATTTCGTGTGAAACTTTTTTATTATGCATCTAAGACCCCCGTAAAGTATATATATTCTGGTTTCTTAAGTAATTCTAAGTCGATTTAGCCATGTCCGTCTGTCTGTCCGTCTGTTGAAAACACTCACTTTCGAAAGCCCAAAAAATAAGTATAATGTTGGTGTCAAATTGCTTCTAGTTATCCTTATCAGTTTGGGATTGAAATCCAGCAAAATCCGATCAGTAGGGTCAGAATTATGAATCAAAACCTAAAAAACTAGCCATTTTGTTACAAAAACTAGCATAAAAGGTGGCATAATGCACGGCATGATATGAGATTTTGCACAAACTCGTTCTATATGACTTGGAATCATACTGTTCGTCTAAAACCGTAGTAAATATTGCTATCATATTAAAATATAGTTTTATAGGAATAGAAATCACACTGTCAAATTTCGTGAAGATCGGTCCATAATTTACCATAGGCCCCATATAAATAGGGATGCAACATCGTTCCGAAAAACATCGATATTTAAAAACATCGATGTTTCCACGATAAGTATCGATGTTAAAAAACATCGGTACAAACACGATACATCGATGTTTTAATTTTTTTTCTTATTATTATTAAAAGATTTAATATGTACCCAACAAAGAAGTCAGTTAAGTAAACTTTTGAGGAATTTTCTTGACAAAATGACATGAAATGCAAAGTATTTTAAAATAAATACATATTATATAATTTCAGTAAAAAAAAACATTTTAATTAAAAACTTCATGGAACTTAGCGGGTGTACTTTTTTAATATTTTTCCATGACCTACACGATTTTCCCTTGGGAGACATATATTTGCAAAAAATTAAAAAACTTATAACCCTATTACACAGTCTCCAAAATTGTTTTAACATTTCTTTAGTTAACAATATGGGAACTACATATGTATATGTAGTTATGCAATGCATATTATGCAGGTATGTACATACATATATACGTACTTTGTACACGCCGAGAAAAAACATGTTTAAATATGGTCACCTCCAAAAAAACTATTTTTAAAGAAAATTTTGAACATATAATTTAATTTTACCATATTATTGTTACCGACAACCATGTTATTGTTAAATTAGTCCTCCATCAAGAAGCCACAACCATATTATGGTTGTGCTTCGTTGTGTATTGGTTGTCGATGACAATAATTTGGTTAAATAAACCATAATATGTTTACAATTTTATTTAAAAATAGTTTTGTTGAAGGTGACCATATTTAAACATTTTATTTCTTTAGGTGTACGGCTATACTTTGAAATACACTTTTTTATATTTTTAAATGAAGGCTTTAATTGAAAAAATAAAAATTTAAAATGGTAAAAATATTATGAAACAAATTAATAAATGAAAATATTAAATAGACGATGTCGATGTTTTTTAGTTTTGAAGGCGATGTATCGCCGATGTATCGTCCATCAAAACATCGATGTTAACATCGGTGCTTATGACCAATATATCGATGTTTTCTAAACATCGATGTATCGTTTGCATCCCTACATATAAAGCCTACTCCCGGAAAATAGTTTAGTACGCCTAAAACCGTAATAAACAGCGCTATCATGATTAAATTTGGTACGTGACAGTTTTATAAGGCTACTTTAAAATTTCGTGAAGATCGGCCATAATTTACCCTAGACCGAATATAAAACCTACACTCGGAAAACCGTTTAGTATCTTAAAAAACGTAATAAATAATGATAATACAATTTGATACGTCAAAGATTTATAGGACGAAAAATCACGCTATAAAATTTTCTGAAGCTCGCTCCAAAATTTACCATATAATATTCAATATAATGCTCTGCCTCGGGAATTATTTAAATACGCCTAAAACCGTAGCAGATATAGATATCGTGGTAAAAATTGGTCCAATTTTGGTACAAATGGCCAGAAATAATATCATGCAATTTTCTGCTTATCGGTAAATATTTACCTTGGATTCTATATTAGGCAGCCTTCTGAAGAGCTTAATTAATAAACTATAAATTATAGTGCTATATTCGGCACAGCCGAATATTAATGTTATTAATGCAGTACCTTTTAAATGATTAAATATAGCAAGGAAATGATTCTGAAAAAATATCAAATAGATATTTAAAATGTTGCATCGCCAATTTCGAAGAATGTTTATTTGAAAAATATGGGAAATTTTTTTTCTATTTTTTATGCAGAAAAATTTTGGAGTCGGATTCGCGAGTTTTTGTGGGTACTACGACTCCGACTCCGGTACTAAAATCTTAACTCCTACTCTTCAACTCCGACTCCACAGCCCAGTTAAAAACCAAACAATTATTATTAGTAAACAAATAATTTTCAAATTTAATCATAACAAGTTAAGAAGCAACCATAAGATGGTGGTGGCTTCTTAATGGAGGACTAATTTAGCCATAATATGATTGCCGGTGACAATAATATGGTTATAATAAACCATAATATGTTTAAACACTTTCGGTAAAAATTGTTTTGTTGGAGGTGACCATACTGAAAAATGTTTTTTTATTTGTTATTGAAAAATTCTACATATCGTCGTTTGCGAATCAAAGTGTTCTTTCCTGCAAATTATAAAAACAAGTAAGAAAATTTTGTCGGTCAAGCCCAAGCATATTACACCCTACACCGCAGTATTTACTCTCATATATTTATTTGAGAGTGTTCCCCATTTATGACACATGGGCAGTCAAGGGCCCTCCAGAACAAAATTTTGTTATAAATCTAAGGCCCGTTTTCACAACTTACTAATAGCTAAAGCTGGGATTTTATCGGCCGCTACACAAATAGCACTCCCAAAAATTGTTTTTAATGCTGGTATTCATATAAGATTTGGCGACAATAACAATGTTTTTCCAAAATTTCGTGCTGTTAGGTCCAGAATTGGCCATAGGTTCTTAATAAATTCCCTTCCCTAAATCACTTTAAGGCTAAAAAAATCATATATAGACAAAGAATCTAAATAATATTCGGCACAAAGCACTCTTGTATACCCATGGTCTTAACTAATGTACCCACTAGAAAATAATTCGAAAGGGTATTATATTGTCGGGCTTTACTGACTATAATTTCTTACTCGTGTACATCTCATTTATATATATATATATACTTGCCCATTTAATGGGAAAATACATGTTGCTGTTGCTTTGTTTGTTGCAAATTAAGAAAATGCACAATATTGCTTTTTTTAGTAAATTATTCCTTAGTTAAAGTTATAAAATAAATTTCCTCTTGTACTGTGGTTTTACAATTTTTTATTAATTTTTTTAAAATTTAAACTAAAACACTACAAAAAAAATATAACACAAAAACACTCCTAAAATTATGTATTTTTGCTAACCAAACGATTTTTTATTTTTTTATATTTTCCACTATTTTCGGTTTCCAAATAAATCTTCTCCTAATATTGGGGCTTTAAATAAAAAAAAACACTTTTACTACCACTACTACCACCAAAAACAAAATCTACCAATAAAATAAACTATTTATATATAATATCAATAAAAAAAACTGTATTAGGCCTGTCGTCACGGTCTTGTCCAGCATTTGGAACATTTATTGTTTTATGGTGCGGACATGGATGGCCGTAATGCTTCCGGTAATACACCATTGCATGTATGCGCTGTTAACAATCAGGAGGCTTGTGCTAGAATGCTTCTATTTCGTGGTGCCCAACGTGGTGCACAAAATTATGCCAATCAAACTCCTTATCAGGTATTTACTTCTCTATTCTCAACAGGATTAAATGTTTAAAAAATGTGTCTTTGTTTAATTTTACAAATTTTATTTATTCTTAACTAAAAAAAAATCTATTAAAATATTAAAAAATGGGGATTCTTTTTTTAATTCAATAAATTTCGGGCTTATCTTAGTTCTATTAAATTTCTTTGTAATATATTTGTTTTTTTTTTTTTTTTTTTGTAGATGTCTTTTTGTAATTTAAAACATTTAATTAATTAAAAAAAATTTCAATGTTTTTATTTATTAAATAAAAAAATAATTTTATAAATTTTTTCCTCCTAAAAAAAAATTAAAAATAGGTTGCCGTTATTGCTGGTAATTTGGAATTGGCTGAAATTATACAAAATTATAAAACTGAAGATGTGGGTAAGTGAATTTTTTCTTTTCCATACTTAAAAAAAAGTGCAACCTTAAAAATAAATCCTAAACATTTCATTTGAAATCACTTTTTTATTATTCATTAAAAAAAACCCAAGAGACTTCATTGCAATTTTTAAATTTTTTATTTTAAAATCATCTTAAATCAATTAATACTTTTTAAGAATCTAAGAGATTTTGATAGTTTTAAAGCATTAAACTTTTTTATTTTTTAAAAAATGTTCCATTTAAATAAAATAATTGTCCGATTTGTTTTAATATTAACCCTTTCAGGGTCAAAAATAATTTTTGGCGAGATAAAAATTTGAAAATTTGTACTAAAGGTAACGTGATGGCGCTGAAGCCGGGATAAATAAGAGTTTTTGCCTCATGCAGCTCCCATCGTTTTTAGGGAATGCCGAATATATTTAAAATTGACCTTCAAATGTCCACAACAGAACCTACAATTTATTTTGCAATATTTTTTTCAAGAAAATACTTATTTATGCATATATCAATAATTAAAATTTTTTTTAATATCGCCTGATTCCCGAAATTATTATTTTTTTATTTCTTCCTAAATCTAAGTAAGCTTTTTACAAATTTCCTGATTTGTGTACGACAATGCACTCAATAATAAGAAAAGAAAGCCAATGTCTACTATAATAACAATTTAAAATATCAAAACAAAAAAAATATAATTAACTGTACATTTTTATGCAGTAAAAGTGCGCAGAAAGAGAGTACAATGCAATGTCGAATATATTCGACAAAAACACTGAAAGGGTTAATTTCAATCAAACGTAGGAAATATATTGTACTTCTAGGAAGCGGTCTACGTAAAGAGGAAACCCTAATTTTATTTATTATACTTACACCACAATAGTGGAAAGGGTATTTTGCATTTGTGCTGATGTTTGTAATACCTTAAAATATTGGTCCTAGACCGATTGACTCAGAATCACTTTCTGAGTCGATCTAACGATGTCCGTCCGGCTGTCTGGCTGCTGGCTGTTCATAAAGACCTTGTACGCAAAGAACAGGTTGCAATTATGGAGATAATTTGATTAAATTTGGTACATAGGTCCTAAT
This sequence comes from Pollenia amentaria, assembly GCA_943735925.1. NCBI lineage: Eukaryota > Metazoa > Arthropoda > Insecta > Diptera > Polleniidae > Pollenia > Pollenia amentaria. The sequence continues at coordinate 18,001,904 of OX031010.1, read as the reverse complement.
TGGCCCAAGCCTATTGAAAATATGGCGAATGGATCCATAATTTCATATAGCCCCTATACAAGCTTTTTCCCGGAATAGGGTCTTTTTGTCCATAAACCTTCATAAAGCGTTGGTAATTAGATTAAATTTGGTCCAAACTTATTTTATTTCAATCGAAATCATCTTACCAAATTTTATTGGAATCGGTCCGTATTCGACTATAGCTCCCGATTAATAGTTTTTAATGACATAACTTCCTTATAAATGTTATTGTTTGCATGAAATTTGGTGACAGTGAACTTTACGATGTCTACTAATTCACGACAAAATGTTTTGCTGGTGGGTCCAAAATTAACCAAAGGTCCCATAAAAAATCCTTTCCTAAAATCACACAAAGGCAAAAAGTCTCATATAGATGAGGATATCTAAATAATATTCGGCACAAAGAACTTTCATATAAATCTTAAACTCAACTACATATTTTGTGCTGGCAGGTCCATGATTTCCCATGAGTCCCAAATAGGGTACACTTGCAAAAATTTGTTCTTATATACTGTGGTGTAGGGTATCATATGGTCGAGCGTGACCGACTATACTTTACTTTTGAGGAGTGTACTAACTCTATTTAGGGCAATCATGGAACCTGCAGAACAAAATTATAAAATGAGGTTAACACTTATTTGTGCCGAATACTATCTAGATATAAACATCAATATGAGAATTTTCCATCTTAAAGTGGTTTAAGGAGAGGGTTTATATGAGACCTTTTGTCAGTTCTGAACCTACTAGCACAAAACTTCGTAACGAATATATTAAGGCGATTTTTAAAGAAGACTTTGTATGCTAAAGAAATATTTAAGTCAAATTTTAACGACATGCCAAAACCCCTATTCCACGTGCATTTTTGGGTAAGTGCTTCATTAAATAATAGGCCGATTTGACTGAGTTTTTTAACCAAACAAATTTCATTTGTATGACGAGAATAATCGAGCAGAATTTCATCCACCTGTCTTATTTTGTTTGGACTTTTATATGGATTCAAAACATTTTCAAATAGTTTAAAAAGTAAATTTTGTGTGAAAGTAGATACAAAATTAAAAGAGAAATTTCCATCTCTAATTCAAACTAACCGATCACCGTAACCAAGACGATTTCGCTCTTAGTGTGGTATAAATATACTTTGGCACATATTATCGAACTTGAATGACAGCTAACGTTCGTTTTACTTCATTCTTTAAAGGGACTACAAAATCCAACCCTGTGCATTATACATATCTCATAAGAAACTGTATAAAAAAAAATACATTTTGTATGGGAGCGATGAAAAATAAAGCGAATTCAGTCATACATTTGACCCGTCTACAGGCAACCCGGGAGATGTGGAGGCCATTTATTTTTACAACTTCATAAAATGTTAAACTTAAGAAATGAAGACAGGGATAAGAATTTTCAGGAAACAAAAATTGGGAGGGGGTCGGCCCTACTTTTTACCCTCACTTTATGTTTGAAGGCTCATGCATTTTGTTCCGAACCTCATAAAACAACGAGGTCTAGCACATCCAAATCCTGGTACTAATAGAGACCATTATCTAATGTATCTACATAAATTAGCATAATTTTCAAAATTTAGGCTATCCCATTTCAAAACTTTTACAATATAATTAGATAATACCGTTGGATAATATCGGTAAAAACAAAGATATTGGGTGTAAGTTAAACAATTTTATTGAAATTGTCACTTCTGGTTTCGCGGTGCGACATCCATGGACACTTATTTACGTATCTTTTAAACTAATTCATATCCTATTTCAAAACGTTAACAGAATTAAGAGTATACTCTAGGTTAATTTCGGATTTAGAGAAAATGAAAAAAAATTGAGTCTAACGGGTATGTTCTGAAAATCACGTGATTTCAAATCACACGTGTGATTTTGTATTGTTCTGAAAACTATTGCGCTTTTATGTTTCTCGGTGTGCTTTCGGCTATTGAAAATCACACCAAAACACATCAAAAAGACACATGTGATTTGAAATCACGTGATTTGAATAAAAGTGATTTTCAGAACAGGCCTGTAAGTTAGAAAAATTGGAATTCAAAACGATCTCTTCCGGTTTGGAAGCACGTTACGCGTTTAAAGAAATTTGCATAACTCCTAAACTAATGGAGATGCTATTGTCAAACGTTCACAGTATAAAAAAAGGTACCATAAACTAATGTTAAAAACCATGGACCGCAATCTACTACAGGTATAATTATGCCAAATATAAAGGAATTTGGTTAATATATTTTTTTTTTGAGTTGTCCGCTTGCCTCGCGAATAATGCTGCAGCTTCAAAAATATATCAAAATCTCTTAGATCACTTTATGAACTAAATTCTTACATAAAAAGTTTTTTTTAACAAATCTTGCAATTTTATTTTCTACAATAAATTAAAAAAAAATATTTAAAAATTTGGTGAAAATATTATAAACAAAACTATATTTAGGGCCATATTTACAACTTGGAGTTAGATAAAAGTAGGATTTTTGTGGGACTTTTAAAATGTTTTCCATTATTACAACAGTACTTTAACATTGAGTTAACGATAAGTAAAATGCAAGTTCATCCGACCTGGTAAGTTAAAGTAAAGTATGTACAACTTTACATGGAAAACTTTTCATATGTCTGATAAAGTCCTACCCTTAACTAACGCCAAACTGTAATAAAGGCTCCTTTTCTCTTTATGTTTTTACTCAATCTATTGAAACGAATTTTCTAATTTTTTAATTTTGAATCATACATCATTTTTGCTAAACTAAAACATAATTTTATATTTTTTATGCGTCCAACAATGTTTTTTTTAGTTAGTCATTTTTTGTTTTATGTCACTCTTTTGCCCCTTGATTTTCCCTTCAATCGTCTTTGTCAACATTATTGTCATCATCCTATATCATGAGTAGAATCATAATACATTCTTAAATAATCCGCAGTATTTAAAAAAAAATAGCTCAAAATACAAAATTACCATTTTTCGAAAACTTTTCATTAGCCCTATTCACAGTCTTCTACATCTGAGATTGCAAATTGATGGTATTGTAATTATTTTCTATCAATTGTGAATGACCTCTTTGGTTTAGTTTACAATGATTGTTGCAAACCACGAAATTCACACCTAATTGATAATTGGTTCCCTGAGTACCAGCTGCTAGTTTGCAATTAACTGTTGCGCACGTCGAGTAAATACAAACTATTGGTTTTAAGTGTTTCAAGTGTAGCAAGGGCATTGCTGTATATTTTGGTAGTTTAGAGTAGAAATTTGCTATACCAATTTGCAAATGCTACGATGAGAGACCATTTGCACAAGATTGTGAATAGGGCTATTAATTCAATCACCCAGACAATTTATAAAATATTGAACATGCATTCGTAAACGTAAACGTAATGTATATGTTTAATTTTTGTTACATTGCTTGATATTTTTTGCTCGTTTTTTTCTTTTTGTTTTTTTAAGGAACTATTAAATGTCCCATTTTTGTAATTATGTATGTATATATAATACAAAAAATAGAAAAATATATAATGTATTAGATACATATGTATGTGTATATTCAACTGCATATAGTATGTATGTTTATCCCTCCATTGCCATATATATTATATAAATTGTTTTGATTATACTTTTATTTAAAGCTCATTATTTCATTAGAATTTATCAAAGTGTCTGTACCATTTTGTCAAATTTTTAAAACGAAACAAGTTTTGTTGTCTGTTTAATTTGCTTTATTTTTAATATTGTCTTTTTTGAATACAGTGCAAGGCACATTCATAAGGTACATGCATCCGACATAGTTGTTATGGCTGTCAATTTTTTTTTTTTTTTTTACATGAAACTTTGACATTTAAAGTAGCTAAGATTATATAAAAAAACAAATGATCAGCTGGGCGGATGCGTTTACTTGTTTAGTGTACCCTAATGTAGTGTGTGTTGAGTTTTTTATTATAAAATTTTTTAATTACATTTCACATATTTAGAATGTATTTTTAATCTATTAATAGTTGCATACTTAAAAGTTTGTATTAATTAAATATTTGTTGCAAATTATATTTAAAATCATCACAAAACGAGTTGTCATAAACGTAAGTAAATAGTCTGTTAAGTGAATAAAATACAAATATATGAATTCATGAATATTTATTAAAAGGTTTAAAATAAAAAAGTTAAATATTTGATAAAATATTTTGGTAGAAATGATTAAAGTCTGTCTATAGCCTGGTACTCTGTTCAGTATTTCGTGCGAAATGTTGTCAAACTCAATCACCCCTATCGTGAAAAACAAGTGGAATTTTTGTTCCCATGAAATTTGTATTCCCCTCGAAGGGAAAAATGCTATCGTGAAACTCCCGTGAACAATTTTTCGCGCTATCAGTCCTCAGTGAATGTAAAAAAGAACAAATATTAAAAAACATTAAAAAAAATTTTTTGTTCAAAAATATACACGTATATTTTAAAGAAAAGTTAAAAAAAAACAAAATAAAATATATTGTATTGGAGTGATAGTTTGATCGCCAAATTAGTATATTGCGCTTTTATGTAGTAAAAAAAATTCTAAATTCTGCCAACAAGTCTTTGAAAAGCTTCATAACTCCTTAGGCAAACGACCTGTATTTTGCATTTTGTTGAACAATATACATATAAGTTTGCGCCTCTTTTAACGGAAATTGAGCTTAAAATTAATTTTGTAAACTTCAGTATTCGAATTATGAGAAGAATTACTTACATAAATGTTTTGTTCCCCAGCAAAAATTAAGTGAGAAATTCAAAGGGAAAAGTGAACGAATTCGCGGGAAAAAATTCCCCTTATCGTGAACAATTTTTTCCTGCGAACATTTTTTCACGTTATTATTCTCCTATGAATTAATTTTTTTCATGGAAGTTTTTCATGATCGCAAATACGTGGGGAACAAATTACGAGGGAAAAATTATTCACGATAGGGGTGAATTTCTGTGAAATACTAACGAAAAAATGTTGATAGAGTTGTACTCTATATTACGAAAAACATTCGAAATGTTTCTAGCAACATTTTTATTTTCCGTGCGAAACAAGTGCAGCTCATATTATTTCGCACGGAATTATAAGCAACAGCTTATAATTTTTTGTAAATTTTTTATATTGTATTTGTAAAGTGGTTTTTATAACAAGCATTTCACAAAGAAAAATGTAGAAAAGTGCTAAAATTAATAATAAAATCATTTGTTTTTGTTTTTTGTGGAAAATTATACTTTTCTTATGACAAATTTTACTTTTTTAATGACAGTTAAAAAAAACATGATTTTTGTTTACGTTCGCAAAACAATGATGTAAACTTGCAATTAATAAAAACGTTAAGTTTTGAAAAATCGCCGACGCTGTATGTGTGACACACTTGACTTTTGTCCTATCTCGCCTACAAACTTCGTCTGTCTGCCTTTCACTTGCCACATTGTAAAAGGAGACTAAGCGCTCTATACACCATAATACTAGTCGCATATTTAAGCGCCCATTACATTAACGATTTGTTGTACAACATAAATTCAATGAAAAATACTCAATAATTTGTTTGCTGGTACCCACAGACGAGACAACATTAGTGAAAACCTGAAATTTATTGCGGAACAGAAGTGGCTTTATATATTTCTACAAATAATATCAATATTGATATTGTTAAAGAAATTAAAGAAAATGCAAAACAATTTTATATACAATTTTGCGAAGTTTTGAGAACAAAAGTCAACTTTAATAACGAAGTTTTAATGTGGTTCCATAAATTTACTCCTGAAAATGTTATTTCAGGTAAAACAAGTTGTATTGTACCTCTTTTAGCAAAAATGTTTCCGAGTGAAATTGCAAATTTTGATTTAATCAATAAACTGAAAATATTTGTAGGTTTTATCGACCAAAAAGTAGTTAATTTACAAAAAGAGCTGAATGTCCATATGTTTTCTGACATTTCTAGAGTCGTTGCTAGAATTTGTTCTATTCCACATTCGTCTGCAAATGTGGAAAGAGTTTTTTTCTTTTCAAAATATAATAAAAACTAGGGAAAGAAACAGACTACATGTGCCAACATTATCAAGTCTCATACAAACAAAGGATTGGATAAGATCGAATTCATACTGCTATGATATAAAAATTCCAAATAGTTTATTAACTAAACAAATAAGTGCCTGATTTTGATCTCATATATTTATAAGGCGTTTACGTACCTTATTTTATTCATACATATAATGTATGTTAATGTTAAGTTTTTTTACTTTTTTGTGTTTAATTGAATTTTATGTACTTTTTTTGTTGTTTTAATAAATTAAAAAAAAATGGTACCGTAAAGCTCCAAAAAGTAAATTTTTTTTGGAAGTTGGTACAAAATTTAAAACCCATTTAACATCCCTGATCTAGAGAAAAAACGCATAATACCTTCTCCACTATGATGGTGTGGGTGTAAAAAGCTGCCCAGCGGGAAAACTCCGAAGACCTTCTTACTTCAGGCCTTTTTGAAGGCCCACTAAGACATTTTTTTTAGTCAATTACCATTTTGATCTAACTGCCAAAGAATGCCTCATGGAAGGCATCGGCTATTCCGTATAAATTATAAGATAGATATTCCACATTCCCTTCTATGAGAAGAGAGAAGAGGAGTACGATTTTTTTTAGTTTTTGCCAAAGCAAAAGCCAAAGAATTCAGATCCCGTTATAAAATCACCATTTTCTGGAAAGCGTTCTGGGAACCATTCATTTGAATGCCTTTCAGAATCTCTGGCGAAAGAAGCGAGAGCGGTATAGGCAATGACAACGTGTGTAAAAAAGATATTAGTATTGAATAGGACGAGCAGGCCTGTTCATCGAGAAGAAGGATTACTGAGGCCTTCTAGAAGATATCCGTACTCCTTTTATTTCCCATCTGGGTATACATAATATGGAACTGGCTTTTAATATTTATTATTCTACTAAAAGAAAATTTAGGAAATTGTCTTAAATTATGCATTTTGACATTAGAAATTATAAAGAAAAAACAATTTGTTTGTTTTTTTAATATTTAAACTAGTAAGTATTACATTTATTTTTCTAAAATTATATGCTTAATGTGAATAAATTAATATTTAGCAAAAGTTATTTAAAATATGTATGTTTCATAGATTGAGTAAAAGTTAGAAATATTTTCAATAACACACAAGAAAATATTATTCAAAAAGAAATTCTAAGAATTTACCATTAAAAACGTGTGTAATTTTACAAAATTGGACACATTAAATTATTTGTAGTCAATTATTTTAAAGAATAATTGTGTGTTAAAGTTCAAACAAAATTTAAATGTAATAAAATTCACTTACACTTCTCGTTTTAAACAACACCTGCAATGTTATGTCTCGCTCTCTCTCTCTCTTAAAATAATAGAAAAAATCATTAACAAATATGAAAGGCATGTGCCATATTGTGCCTTAACTAATCAAAACAATAAAAAACCCCCTTAAAATAAAAATCATTAACTTACAAATTCCCCTCCCAATTTTCAAAACTTTCAAAAAAACAAAAATTTTAAAAATGATACATTAGTACCCTTCCGCGGACCACCACGTTACAATCCAAAACGACGTTCGGGCATTGGTTGGCTCAGTGCCAATGGTAGCATTGGCGGTGGTAGTCTAATGGGTACATTGACCCGCAATAGCAGCAGTATGTGTGGTCATCATGGACCACCCTCACCCTGTCCATCTGAGCACATGCCATACAGTTCAGCAAGTTCGAGTTTATCCGAAGGATCATCTGGTCATCGTTCGCATGAAGATGATATCAGCATTGTAACAGGTATTCATAAAATTTTATTAATTTTTTTTTTTTTTAATTTATTTAAATATTTTTGTTTTTTGCTTTTAAAATTTTTTATTGGCATATTTCGATTTTGTAATTAGGATTTTGTGATAAAAATCAAAAACTTTAAATAGTTAAATTCGAAATTATTTAACAATTTTGTTTAAAATTTAACCAAAACAAATCGCCACACTTTTAACGTTTTATAAATTTATACTTCACAACCATACGAAATCGTAAAGTTTTGCAAAATAAAATGTAAAAATTACTAAAAAAAATTCCTTAAAAACAGCAAGAGTTCGCGAAATAATAAAATTTCGGAAGATTACCTATTTTTAAATTTTTTTTTTAAATATTAGAAAACTAAAAAACAGAAATTTAGCAAAAATTTGCTATAAAATAAAAAAAAAGTAACAATTTCAAAAAAAATATATTAAAAAAGTAACTAAAGCCTCTAGTACACGGAATGTAAAAAGCCACATGCGCATGCGGTTCTGACGTAATTTTGACGTCAATGCAAAGCCACAATAAGCATTGCGTGTTGTGTGATGACGTCAAAATTACGTCAGAACCACATGCCCATGTGGCTTTTTACATGCCGTGTACTAGAGGCTTAAGCTATAACTTAAACCAATCCCTATTAGTTCAAAGAAATGGGGCCAAGTCAATTAATGGACAGATTTGACCAACATTCAATACCACACATTTCTTGAATATAAAAAGTATTCAGACCAAAAAAAGGTGCTCATTTTGTGTGACAGCTTTAGCGCCAAACTTGTAAAGGGGCTAGGTTAAATAACGGACCGATTTGGTTAAATAACGGACCATTTTCGAACTCAAACACTATATAAAATGTCATTCATTTAGCGTATCCGATCTTTAAATAAAACAAAGTTTGTGTGGGTGGCTAGCATCCGAAATGTCTACATTTTTATTACACTACAGACTGGGTAATTTGAGCTACTTTTAGGCCAAAATAAATTTCAGCCAAAGTTTTGGACCGATATGGCTGAATTTCGAATTTAAGAGTTTTTCATGGGCAGACACACTGAGGTTTTTGATTTTTGGAATAATTGAATTTTTTAGGGTTGCCACCGTACGAAAAAAGGTAAAAAACTTAATATCTCGAAAATTAACGGATACATTTTTTTGAAATTCCCACGATGTAAATACGCAAGGGAGCTAACAAAATGGCGAAAAGCCATGCAGACAAAATTAGTTTTGGTTTTTCTTGAAAAAGTCGTTTATTTTCCGTGAGCCTTTTGCCTCCTTAACGATGAATTTTTACAAAAAGTTTGTACCTTTTTCCTTAACGAAGCCAAATCTTGTTTTGAAACATTATTTAAATCAATTTCACTGATAATGATATTGTAAGCAGGATCAGTTTTTTTATTTTTATTTTTTTTCACAAATCCAAATAATAGAAAGTTTGCTATATTTTAAGCTCAGGCTGTCTAAAGAAAAATGTTATAAATCAAAAAACGCAAAAAATCGCAACGTCATAATAAATTCAGAACTCTTTTCTTAATACATTTCATCAAGGAAAAATACGGCAGTCAACTGCCAGCATTATCAAAAGCTAATGCGAAATTTAAATTTATGGGAAAAGTCATTTATTTGAAGTTAAGTTAGAACTGCACGTTTTGTTAACGAAAGCAATCACGTCCAGCAAAATATTTTGGTTTTTTTTAATTACTCACTATCCCTTCTCTTATTATTATCCCTATCCATATTAACCTTCTTTTTGTTTAATAACTGATAAACAACATGTTAATTTATATCAAAATTACACTTTTTATGCTGCACTGTGAACGTTGCTTGCAAATCTCAACTTCGACTTTTTTTTTTTTTTTTTTTTTTTTTTTTTTATTATTATTATTATTCCTGCCCATAAATGAGCTGATATTTGTTTTTTTTGCAAAAACCTAATATGCAATTAATTGCTTAGATATGTTCTTATTCAAACGTCATTAGCAGAAACATTATAATTGTTAGTGAAAAAAATGTTTGGCCAAGACTTCAGGTCAAATTACCTCCTGTGCACTGGTGCATACATAATTTAGGCCAGATTTGACCGATGGTGGCTTATGTTGGCTTTGAGGGCCGCTGTGGGGTGTGGCTTACTTGCATCGACCATAGAAGATAACATGTTTAAACGCAACCATAATATGGTAGTGGAATTTTGATGGAGGACTAATTTAACCATAATATGGTTTCAGTGACAATAATCTGTTTAAATCAACCATAATATGCTTAAAATTTTTCGTTAAAAATAGTTTTGTTGGATCTGACCATATAAAAAATGTTTTTTCTCTGCGTGTAAACGCTATATCCGTCCATGGTGAATTGGCAAAACAGACTTAATAAATTACAGCCAATTTACCAAGATGACCGCTATCAACTGTCATATAGTTGTTATCTTTCTAAAAGTCTTATTTGTTTAAGATTAAGTGAAAACATGAACCGATTGAGCCTATTTTGTAGGACCAAACGTTTCTTTATATTAAAAGTATTTAGGCCAAATTATGTTGTTTTTGTTAATTACGCGTGGCCATATCTTTTTGGTTGTGGATATAAAAAATGTATTAAAAAATAGTGACAAAATAGTAAAATTTGGCTAAAATTTGCTTTTAAATAGTGTTATTTTGCTACAATTTACTAAAGAGTGAAATTTTGTAAAAACTTGTTAAAACAAGTCAAATTTTGCAAAAACTTACGACAAAATATGAGCCCTTTTTTAGTAAAATATTGTTATATTGTGTAACAATTTACTGTAAAATATTGAAATTTTAAAAAAATTTAATGTAAACAAGTAAAAGTGTTGTAGTTGGCTGTGCCGAATCTTTGTGTCCCATTAACAATATAAAAAAAATTAAAGCGATTTGTTAACACATCTGGCCGACAAACGTTATATAATGAAAATGGGTACTTAACCCTAGAAAGATAATCTGGGTAATATTTAGGCACGCACTTTCGAAATATGGCTATTTCTTGTTAGTTAGGATGAATCCGCGGTTGTGCACTTTAGACATCTCAGTCGTTGCGTAGATCTTTTCTAAGGCGCACACATCACTGCGGTAGGTATTGCCAATTTCGAAATATAACAAGTCTGTGGGTCAAAATGACGCAGATTAGTGATAATTTTCAAAGGAATTCGATTATTACGTTGATTACTGAAGATTTTGATTACTGAAGAAGTTTTATTGTTTTTTTTATAGTTTTCTTACATTAAATATTTATAAACATATTTTTAATTTCGGTATTTTTATTTCATTTGGTATATGTAAACATATAATCTACTGTAGTTTTTTCTTAAATTATCAAAAAGGACAACAATATAGCAGGTTAAAATAATGCGCTCATTTTACGCATGATTATCTTTTACGTATGTTAGAATTAAATACCCAAACAGTCCATAGTGAATTCCAAATATGACTTTTTTTCATATTGCAAAAAATATATTTTGGCGTTAATAAAAGCATATTTATATTTCTAAAATTTATTTGAAAATTTATTAGTTTTTGTTATTTTAAATTCATGTGGGCCAACACCATTGTGTTAATACTGGATGCAAAATCGCCTGGCACATCGAGCATTCGTATCAGGTATTGCCACCACACTGTAAACAACGATGACGATTGAAAAGTTTTCCGATTAAATATTTATATACTCTGCGACCTTTTGTGCAGCCAGAACACTCACTGACAGATCTAGGATACGTACGAAGCCAATAATTCTGATAGATAAATTTCAGTTGGATCTCGCAAAATCTGCTATAATGACAGTGTCCAGTGAATAGGCCAGTAAGTGCCCTTTGTTAACTTTTTGCAAGCAGAAGTAACTAACTAGATTACCACGGAATAAAGTGACAAATCATTTAGCTTCTCGAAATTTGGAAATATTAGTCTATAGCCGAGTAAATTCAGATACGGACCATGATTTTATCGTCTTCCTTATGTAATCTCAAGTTCTTAGTCCTGTTTTTTCAACACTATCCTCAGAATAATAACTCAGTTATGGCCAATTTTCAGGATTGACATTAAAACACATTTATGTTTAAAATCGTATTAAATACAAAATTCTCTTCTTAACTAAACACTTAAATGAAAGTCACCGATGTGGTACATTTAAATTCAACTTAAGTTTCCATTGGATTAACTTAGCAAGGTGGCCTCAATATCACAACAATACAAAAACAACAGACAAAGTAATAACAACCAGCTGTTTTTTGAGACCACCTTGTAAATAACTACGCTTTTTTATGATAATTTTTTGTATTTAGTAGTGCTACCATACTTTTATCTTAATTAAATAAGACTTTTCATATAAAACTCAAAAAAACAATCTGTAATTAAATACGATTTAAGTTTTTATGAAAATTAAAATAATATAGATTTAAATACTATCCTGAAAATTGGGCATTAGAAACAATATTTGTGTTGTTTTCAACGGCGCAATGAAAATCAATGAAATTTGTCGGGTTGAAATAATATATTAATTCAATTATTAATAATTCAAATATTATTTTCAATAAAAAAATACCAATAAAAATATTAATATATCAAGAAATTAAGTATATACAACTTGATATGGAACCTATGGTAAATTATATACCCATCATAACAAAACTCGTTTAAATGATTTCAAGTAAAGCGTGATCCATTTCGAGGTTCCCTACTTTTTTAAAGAAAAAAAACACAGAAAATTCAAATTTAATTGGGAATATTTATTATCATTTAAAAGAATATATTTTGGCATTATTTTTTGAAGATTATGTCTATCAAATGTTGGCCGTTGCTACGTTGCAGATGGTCCATCCATTAAGTCCATTTTTCGATGACTCGTTCGAGCATTTCGAATGGTAACTGGCGAAAGACGCGCGTGATGTTTTTCTCCGAGGCCTGAATCGAAGCGGGTTTGTCCGCATAAACTTTAGACGTTACATATCCCCACAGGAAAAAGTCTAACGGTGTGATATCACACGATCTTGGTGGCCAATCGACCGGCCCAAAACATGAAACTCTGTGCTCATCGAAGTGTTCCTTCAATAAATCCATTGATTTATGCGATGTGTGGGAAGGGGCGCCGTCTTGCTGAAACCAAATATCGCCGAGATCACGAGCTTCAATTTCAGGCATCAAATAGTCGGTTATCATGGCACGATAACGGTCGCCATTGACGGTTATGTTCGCACCGGCATAATTTTTAAAGAAATATTGACCGATTCCACCGGCCCACAAACCACACCATACCGTTGTTTTTTCTGGATGAAGTGGCAGTTCTTGAATCTCTTCAGGTTGTTCTTCGTCCCAAATGCGGAAATTTTGTTTGCTTACATACCCATTGAGCCAGAAATGGGCCTCATCGCTAAAAAAAATTTGCCTCGAAAACGTCGGATCTTCTTGGAACTTTGCAAGAGCCCATAGAGCGAAGCGATGTCGCTTGGGAAGGTCGAGCGGCTTCAGTTGTTGCACAAGCTGTATTTTGTACGTTTTCAATTTAAAATCTCGACGTAAAATACGCCTAGTCGTTCCATACGTCAGTCCGAGTTGATGGGAACGGCGCCGAATCGACTCTCCACGGTCTTCGAGTACACTCTCAGCTACGGCCGCTATATTTTCTTCACAGCGTGCTGGACGTGGTCTATTCGGTCGAATATTATCCAATAATGATAGCTCAAAATGGGTGATGGTGTTGCGAATAGTACGCTCCGTAGGCTGATTATGTTGACCATAAGTTGAGCAATGTGCACGAAACACATTTCTCACAGAACGTGAATTTTCGAAATAAAGTTGAACGATTTGTAAACGTTGTTCAGGCGTAAGTCTTTCCATTATGAAATGCCAAACAATACTAAACCAAAATAACATGACAGCATGACACGACTCTCACGTGATCTGTCAAAAAAAAAGGCTATTGAAAAAAGTATCTCTACTTGAATCACACATTACTTAAAAACTTAATTGGACCAAATTTCAATACAGTGGTACAATTTTTCAACGTATTAAAGTGCTTTTAGCTTTATATGGGTTCTATTATGAATTTGGGACCGATTATCACAAAATTGCATAGTTTTATTTCCAGCCATACAAAGCTAATTTGGACAAATTTTAATACAATAAAAATATTCGTTTCAGTTTTAGTCGTATTAAACTGTTGTTTGAGAATTGACTTTCGTCGTGAGGCATGTGGAAAATTATTTTTTTTTTCTCCCTATGCTATCCCGCGAAGCTTTACGCTTGTCTGCAGGAGACCAGCACCTGGAATCGAACCCGCAACCCCGGCACTGATAGACTAGCTCACTGCCAGCTAGCCTGCCGGGAACCCTATTCACCAATCTTCACCAAATTTGGTGGTGTGTCAGTCTTCTGAAACTATGACAGACAAAATTCCACTACAATAGTATTACTTGTTACGGTTTTAGGCTTAAGTGTTTTCCAAGAGTGGTTTTTATTTGAATCATATGTCAAATTATGGATCGATCTTTGTAACGGTTTTAGGCTTAATAAGTGTTTTCCGAGAGTGTTCTTTATTAGAATTATATGTTAAATTATGGAGCGATCTTCACAAAATTTTGAATGATTTCTAGTCAATTAAAACGAAGTGGTGAAAATCGGTGCATTCCGCCACTAATTCATGATGAGTGTTTGTAGGGTTGGAGTCTTATGCCCGAAAGCTAAAATCCCGCATCCAAAATCCCAAATTCCAAGATACCGAATTCCAAAATCCCGCATTCCAAAATCCCAAGTTTCAAAATCCTAAATTTTAATATTTCAAATAATTTAACAGTTCTGGTTTTAAAAATTTAGCGATATATAGATACATATATAGCATAGTACCGACTGCGCTTAATAAAGCTTCTAAATTCGGGATTTTATATTGGAATTTCTAAATTTAGGATTTCAAAATTCGGAATAATAAAGATCGGAATTTTGAGATTAATAATTCTGAAATTATGAAATTCGAGATTTTTATACTATACCGTATCTGTTACAGAAAAATCCAGTTTTAACGTTTTTCCACATTTGTGTCTACAATTTTTTTCTACCGAATCGATTGTGCTGGATTTCAATACCAAACTGCTTAGGAAAACTAGAAATAATTTGATACATTTTGTGTAAAGTCGTTCGAAAGTGAGCGTGATTTAAACAGAAGAACGGCAGACGGACATTTCTAAATCGACTTAGAATAACTCAAGGACCCAAAATTTACATACATATATACTTTATGAAGTCTAAGATGAATATTAAAAAAGTTTTATACAGAATGGCAAACTTAATATACCCTTTGTTCATCACCACTTGTGGTGGAGGGTATAAAAATGAATTTTTGCAAACATTTTTAATATAATAAATAATGTCAATTAAAGAAAAAAAAGTGTTTAGACAAAATGTAACAAATTTACTATAAAATAGTAAAATGTTGTACAAATTTATTGCAAAATAGGGAAATTTGGTTTAATTTTTCATTAAATTTCAAAATTGTGCAAAAATTTAAATTTTGGAAAATTTAATATTGATTTGGGAAATTTTGCAAATTTTTTTTAATGAAATAATTAAATTTTGCAAAATAATCGATAAAAAAAAAGAAAGAAAAATGTTTGCAAAAATTTAATTAAAACAGTTAAAAATATGTTGAAGCCTCAAAAATATTTGAAAAATGGTGTGGTGAATTTTTGGCCAATTCAAAATTTTTTTGTTAAGCTATAAGGTTAATTATTTAAAAGTTTTTGATAAGTCGTAATTAAATTTTATATATAATTTAAAACTTTGAAACAATAAAAGAAAGCCAAGACTTTCTGACCAAAGTTTATCTAACGTATTGCATTTAAAACTGAAATAACAATTTAGAAAAAAAAAAAGATAAGTATCCTTATTTTATCTCTGTAAATTCATATGTAGAGTATATTTAAGAAATAAAAGAAAAAACTCTCTGTAGCAGTAAAAACTTTTTAATAGCAAGCAACTTTAAGTTTTGTGAGCGGCAAGTTAAGAAGGACGAAAACTTGCAGCACGATTGCAACAAATAGATACTTACATATATTTAGAAGAAGCATGTTGTAGCACTTTGCAAATATTTAATTTTTCTACTTCAAATATTCGAAAAGATTTTAGTCAAGTGCAAGGATGAGTGAGTTAAGTGTATATGTTTGGAAGTGTATGTGTGTGTGCGTTTGAGTGTCTATCTTGTTTGTATTGTTTCAAGAAATTGCATGTTTACTTTTCCTAATTGTTGCAACAAAATATCTTTAAATACAAACATCAGCAAAAACAAATAATGAAACTTAAAATATTTTAGATTTTTATGTTTTTTCTTCTTTTTGTTTTATTTTATTTCCTCTGCAAATGTAACAAATTGTCCAAATTCATATATTGCATGCCACATTTAAAACAACATACAATCTTTTTTTTTTTGTTGGTAAAACTATAACGTACTTAAAGATCTTACACTCGTTATATTAACAAATTTTTGGACTTGAGCCAAAATGTTTGTCCAATCCAAAAGAGAAAAAAACAGAAATAAAAGTAATAAATAGGTCACTTTTAAAAACCAACAAAATTAAAAAAGGATGCAGCACACGTAACATAATGAGCTGGTTTAAAATAAAATAGCTTTTTTTCTTGTAGATTAAAAATCATATTATAATATTTTTCTCTATTTTTTCTATGTTATTCAGATAAATCTCTTGGCGACACCAGCGATATTATAAGCGACTCATCGGGAGTTGGTACTAATTCCGATTCTGCTGCCTGCTCAATAGGTCATCCTAGCACAACGGTGGTTTGCATGGAACCCTATGCTGGTAACTCGGTTGGTCATATACGTCTACAGGTAGGCGATGTTATTGAAGTAGTGGGTTCCACTGATTGTGGCCTATTAGAGGGTTACGTTCGGGGCACCAATCAGTCTGGGTTTTTTCCGGCCGAATGTGTGCAAGAGGTGAATTTACGCCAGAAGAATATTACAAATGTTGCTACAGCGAATCCAAATCAATCGCCCTATCAACATTCACCTGCAGCATCGTCTGTTCACCAGGGTTCACCACAGTTGAGTTTAGGCGGCAGTTCTGGCATTGGTGGTATGGGCAGCAGTATGGGTGGTACTTTGCCACGACCCAGTCTCATACATCATCAGTCACCCTCGCTGTCAGTGAATAGTAACGGCTCAATACAAGCTCTAAATAATGGTCATAGCATGAATGAGAATCATATGTCTATGAAAATGTTAGGAGGTGGTAATCATCACCAGGTTGGTCAATATAGCAGTGCTACAGCGCCCAGGGTAAAGAAAAGGTAAGATTTAAATAAAACAAACTTTATTTTCTTTAACGCTGCTTTAAGTATTTATAGGAAGTTTTGTTAAAACTTACCATTTTTATGGAAACTTTTCTAAAATTAACTTTTGTAGGAAAATTTGTTAAAATTTACTTTTAATACGAAACTTTGTGAAAAGATATTTTTATTCTTATTAAATCATCATCACTTCTCTTCGGTTCTACTTTTTTTAAATAAGCAAAAAGTAGTTTGGTATTATATCCTAAAATCGTCCATGGGTCCTTTTAAACATGGAGATTACAAAGGTGCCATAAACTCAAATTTTGCTTAAGTTAACTTAAGTTCTTTCTGCCACAGACTTAAATCAGCGGGCTAATTCAGGCAGTAGTGATCGAATACTTTTTCGATTCGAAAGCATTCTTATATCTAATTCTTTCAGTCGATACTAAATAAAATGCAGGAGGACATAATTATAAGATTTTTCCGAAAATCGGCTAAAATTTTCTAATTACTCCTTTTTACTCATCATCCATTTCTTTATAAATTTCGTTTATAAACATTTAATTTAAATTCCAGCGCATTTAATGAACCTCGTACCGTCGTTTTACATCGAGCCAAACGCGGTTTTGGATTCATATTGCGCGGCGCGAAAGCTTCTTCACAACTAATGCAATTAAAGCCGTCCGATCGTTTTCCGGCTTTACAATACCTAGACGATGTCGATCCGGGCGGCGTTGCCGATATGGCCGGTCTAAAGCCCGGCGATTTTCTATTGGCCATCAATGGTGAAGATGTGCGTGCTGCTTCACATGAAAAAGTTGTTGAAATGATACGTTCCGCCGGGGCTTTGGTATCCATGACAGTTAATTCGCCACAGTTTCCCAACCAAATGCAGGCTACACCACAATATATGCCAACGCATCATATGTCCTCGGGTCCCAGTACACCCCAAACCTCGCATAGACAGTGTGCCACTTTGCCACGCAAAATGTCCTTAGGACCTAATGCAGCAGGTGCTGAGAGGCAAGGACGTCCAGCACCGTTGCCACCACGCAGAGATCCTAAAACTACCTTGTCGGTAGGTAGAGCTCGAGCCAAATCTATGGTGGCTGGTTTGGAGAATGGAGGTGAAAAGGAAGATGAGGAAATTCCTCATACAAAATCTTCTTCGGTCGAGTCAATAGTAACACCTACTCCTACCCATCCAGGTACACCAGTTCAGTTGCGTACCGCTAGTATTAAGGCCAGACCTACTTCAAGTCGCATTACTGCCGCCGAATTGGAAGAATTGTTCCAACGCCAACAGGGCGAAACAGTTGATGGCTCTAATCGTTACTCTACCATGATGACTACTTCGCGTTTCCAATCAGGTACTGATAGTGGAGCAGCCACACCACCAGCCAATAATAATTCTCCGCTCAAGGGTCCCCTGGTATATGGCAGTGTGGCCGAAATGAAGCGTAAGGCCAAAGTAAAGAATGGCACCTTAAGAGGCAAACCTTGTGCTATTCCTACTGTAGGAACTGGTGCCCGTGATTTGAAACGATTTCACTCAACACCAGATCTTAATGCCACCGCTGGTGGATCCTCCTCGTCCATTTGGACCGCAGCTGTGGGTAAAGGTCATCACTCACAAGATGATGTAGCCACTTTACATGCTTCAATGTCACGATTAAATACCTTGCCACCACCAACACATCCTCCGCCACCACCACCCGTTGTGGGTCAAGTGGTCAAGGTAGAAACGCGTCAAAGTTCAGAGTATGAAAGCACATTGTCGTTACAGCAAAAACTAAAGAAACGTGTAGAAAATGATGCCGTTACTGCGGCGGCCATAGACGGTGTACAGTCGAGTTTTAAACCCTCAGCAAATGCTAAAATTTATGCTTCGCCACAGGAGCTGATAGCTTGGAAACTAAGACAGACACAAGAGGTAAAAATAAACACGAAAATCTTGAAACTTTAATCTTTAATAATTTGTCTATAAAATTTACAGAATCGCCAACAAACATCTAATCAACAACAGCAACAAAATAGTCAACAACATTATAACTCGAATCAAGCATTAGGCTTTTCACCACCTATTGCTGCCCAAGTTCAACAACAACAACAACAACATCAACAACTTCCACCGCCACCACCACCACAACAGCAACAAACCCAAATTAGTCAATATGCTCAACCCTCATCTCTAGCACGTACCAATTCCAGTTCAAACAACACTTCCTCTTCCGCCAACCAATATGCAGTTAGTCAAACTGGTCAAAATAGTGGTGGCATCAATCAACATGCAACACAAGTCAATAGTAGTACCAACAATAACAACAACAATAACAATAATGGCATGGCAACAGCAAATGTTGCCGCTGGTCCAGCACCACCCATACCCGAACCAGACTACAGTCTTAGCGAATCAGATGGTGAAGATGAGAACTCAATATTGGTGGCACGTAATACCAAGTTAAACGAGAAGATTGCTTTAATTGATGTGCCGGAAACAAGTGGAAATAGTCAAGCAAGGTAAGTGGGGAAATCAAAGAGAAAAATTGTGAAAAACGTTCTTTTTTGTTTGGAATAAAAGCCAAAATACTACATGGATGTGTTCTTATAGTATCTTGTTTTTTCGAAATTAATTTTGATTATTGTACTAAAAGAATATGAAAAAGAACTTTGAAACCAATCGTTCGTTTCATTACCAAAAAGAAGACAAAATAGCACGATATTTTTGCAGCGGGTAAATATAAATATTATGTGTTGATAGTTTCCAAAAAGTGAACAAATAAAAATTTTTAGTTAATACCCTCTTGTTGATCAAGTGCGACATATAAAATCAATGATTCAAAACTTTCGAAATTCGAAAATATTTTGTAATTATTGCGTTTTTTTAGATAATATTTTAATTTAAAAAAAATTGATAAAGTATTTTTGAACAAATTTAGAAATTCCGTTTTCGATAATTCTTAAATTCAAGCAAATTTAATAGAATTATATCTTAGCTTCTTTTATAAAGATGATTTTTTTATTCGTTGTTTCTAATTATAGCGGTAGCAGCTCCGGCTCTGGATCTGCCTCAATTTCACATTCCCTTTCGGTGGATGAAATTCAACGTATACGCAGCAATTTGAAAACATCCAAGTCATCGCCCAATGGTTTTGATAAAAACGAAGACAAGTCACTTTCGAATGATAATGAAACCGCCAAAAATGATAATGATGTTGAGAATAATAACAACAATGAAGAGGAAGGCGATAATAGTTCTTCGGGCGTAAGTAGTGATCAAGAAGTTTTAGCGGCCAGTGCTGCCACTGGCACGGCAACAACAGCCAAATCTACAGATACCATAAAGAAAAAACCAAGCGTTACTATAAATGAAGAGCCAAAAACAATACCCGATCAAGGTAAAGATGAAACTGATACAACAACAACAACAACAGCAACAAAACTGCCAAAAACAACAAACACATCTACTACAACTATTCCACCTATGCAACAAACAACAACACAGGGAAGTGGACAACAGCAACATAAATTAGAAACTACGGCGAAATCTACACCACCGTCTCAACATCGCAGTTTACAAGCCACAACTACTGCAACAACTGCTGCCAAAATGGACAAAACCATTACAAACAACAGCAACACCACCACAACCACAAACAACTGCAACAACTCCTTAACAACGAGCAACAACATACAAACCACCAAAACAAATGTTGCCAATGCTAAAGCAGCATTTGAAGCCAAAGCCAATGCACCCATTACTGTGACATCGGCCATACCAAACATTCCTACAACAGTTACGGTTAAACAAATGGTGCAACAGCAACATGCTCCAGTCATACAACAACAGCAGCAACAAATGTCTTCATCGAAAGGGCCCAAAACTCTGCAGGCTCAAAGTCAACAGGTCGTGGCTAAGGCCCAAACTTCGGTGGCTGGACGTTTAGCTCAGCAACAAACGCCACAACCTCAGCCTCATATGAATCCCAACCAAAAGTTAATTGCCACTCAGCAGCAGATTTTAATACAGCAACAGCAGCAACAACAACAAATCGCCCATCAACAACATCTGCAACAAATTCTTAAGGCCAAGGCAGCCGCAGCAGCCGGTGCTGCCACAACCGCCGCCATAGTAGCCAAACAGCAACAGCAAATGGCTGCCAACAAGACCGGTCTACTGTCTACACAAGATTCGCAGGAGGAACAGCGATCCGATGATGATGGTGATCTTAGTCCTTCACCACCAGCCAAAGGATTCCAGCGACACAACTCGTTGACCCGTAAACAAGCTGCCGCTATTGCCATGCAAAGAGCAACACGATCAGCTGCCGTTTCGCTGGTGCAACTACCGCCACCCATTGAGGCCGACAGTGATTCCGAAATGTCACTGATAACGAATTCAAAGTCGTCTGTTGCTAGTGGTGTTGCCGCAACTTCAGTGCAGCATGCGGATGACGGGCTGGTAACAGAAAATATTGTTCTGGCACCACCACCACAATTTTGCGATTGCAATGACATAAAGCATGCACCTCAGATGCAGCAACAACAACAGCAACAGCCTATGCCTCAGCAACAGCAAGTCCATATGCAGTTGCAACAACACCAGCAGCAACGTTTGCACCAGCCACAACAGCAGCTATCGTTGCATCAGCAGCAAACGTTACAACAGCAGCAGCAACAACAACAACAACAGCAACACCAGCAACAGCAGCAGCAACATCATCATTTGCAACAACAGCAACAACAACAATTGCAATACCAACAATATCAACAGCATTTGCATCAGCAACAACAATTACAAGCTGCTATGCAACTACAAATGCATCCGCAGCACATGATGCAACAACATTATGTTGCTGGCTCTGGTAATGTTGCTACTGCTGCTGCTGGTGCCAACAGCACTGGCAATATGGGTACATTGGGACGTGTTCGCATTGTGGGCACTCTACCCAAAACTAATCAGCGTCTACATTAAATCTGAGTTTTTCCTTTATAAATATAAAACATGTTGTGTCTAAACAATGTCTGCAACACTGTTGTTACCTTGGACAGAGTTTTTCTAGTTCGATTAGTTAAGCGAAAGTTGCACGGACAATAAAGAGAGAGTTTACAATATCGTTAAGTTAAGAAAAAAGTTAATTTTGCTAATTTCTTGTCGTTGAAGAATAATAAATAAAAATATTCAGATATATTTTTTTTAGATTTTCAAATAAATCTGAGAAGAACATACATATTTATAAAGTTTGAGGAATTTTATTGTACTATCCTGATCAACTTCACCCATTTCAGTTGTATTTAAAAAAAATTCCAAAGAAAATCTTCCAATTATAATTAAAAAAGTATCCATTTCAAAATGTGTAATTAAATTTTTGAAATTTCCCATTACAACTGTAAAAAGATTTGAAACTAATTTTTTTAATCTTTAGATTTAATTGGGTTCGATTTTTTAACAAAATTACAAAATTTTGTTAATTCTTACCTTAATGTGTGATACGTTTTGAATATTCGTTAAGAATATTTCGATTAATGGGGCGATTACGGATGGCAACTGAGCTTAAGTTGAGTTGCCAGCAGCGAAATCAGGCAACGCCGCCCGCACTTGTTAAAATATAAAATAAAAAATTTTGTATATTTTAACATGAGCGGCGTTGCCTAATTTCGCTGCTGGCAACTCAACTTTAGTTGTGTTGCCATCCGTAATCGACCCATAAAATTTCAAAAGTTTCTTTGGGGGTTATTTTCTAAAACACGTCACCTCACTTGAAAACTATTTTCGTAAAAATTTTGAAAATGGAAAACAAAACTTTATGAAAAATTTCTCAACGCAGAAATTTCAAATCGCTACGATTTCTAATACAATCTTTCTAGAAAATAACAGAATTCAAATGTATTCTATAAAGTTATTTCGAAATTAATGGTTCAGAAATTAAGCTGGTTCCTAAAGATCATCATGCAATTATAAGTAGTCTCAAAGTTTAGCATCGAAAACAGGTCTTCTCCTGAAATCCATATATAAATATTCGAAATAAAGAAAATTTTAGAATTTTTTTTAAGATATAATTGAATACATAATTTAAATGATACATTTTTATTCTAGATTTAAATCTGGGAACTTTTCGGGTATTTCTTTTCGAAAATGAATTCTATCAAATTTTTTATTCAGTAGTACTTCGAAACAGTTTTCTTTCGAATCTATTTTAGTTTCAATATTTTTTTTTAACTACTCTTCGCTCTAGCCTCCAACTTTTGTTGCAACTACTTGAACTTAAAACTCTTTTAGGGTTTCATAATCAAAATAAATTATAACCTAGAAAACTAAACAAATTCTTAATGTTTTATACAAAAAAAAAATCGCACATTTTTTCATAAAAATTTTTATTTGTTCTCGGGAAGAAAAATTTAGCACCTTAGATAAAATATTTAATACAAATCTTTTAACAAAAAAGAAATTTGAAAATTATAAAAAAAAATCTGTTATTATTTGTTTGGAAAATAAAGATTTTTAAAGAATTAAATAAAATTACTTATTGAATTATACATAAATAAAAAGTTAAAAAATCTAAAGAAATTATGATGTAAGGTTATAAAATATAATAAAATTAAATAAAGCAAAAACTAATTTTAGTACAATTTTAAAATAAAAATTAAGAAACAAAACAAAATTGGCAATATTTAAAATAAACCAACCAATAAAGAAGAAATCTAATAATTTTGAAAACCATTAAAAAGTTTTAAGTTTATTATTATTATATTTTTTTTCTTATAGTTTCTTTAAATATAATGAAATATATAACATTTTTAATTTAAATATTTTGCTAATTATTGTGTGATATATATTTAAATTTTTATATAATTTTTAATTATAAATATTATTAAACAAAAAACAAACACTTTCAAAACCAACAAACAAATTCTAATAAATTATTCTAACAAATAGAAATTTATAAAAAAAAAATCAATAACTAGTGTAAATAAAACTGAGAGTAAAAAATAGTTTAAAGCCAGCTTTTTTTTAATTTTAACTTAAAAGCCTATTAAGATAAAGTATTAAAACCATATTAATTAAAATTAATATGGTTTTTTTTATAGAAAATTGTCTAATTTTTTAAATTATATTGAGTAATAAAAACAAACGAATTCAAATTATGTTATAAAAGAATAAAACACAAAAAGAAGAAAAATCATAGTCAGTCATAAATATCCATCCATTTGTTTAGCAATGAAATCACATTAAATAAATATACTATATATGAATGTATAATCATCCATAATTTTAACATAAAGCTACACTTTATAACCCCTCATAGATCGATCTTTATACAGAGATACACTAATACACACACATACATATATATTTAGTAAAACTTACACATACACAAATATTCCAATTATTATGAAAGAATTTCAAATATTAATGTTTCAAAAACGCACTTGAATACAATAAAAATAAAATTATAACCTTAAAACCAAAACAAAACTAATCTAAAATTTATTAAACAGAATTTTTTATAAATAATTTTTGAATCTAAAATCAACACAACAACATTTTTGCTAGTAAACAAAAACAATTTACAACAAATAGTAAAATAAGATTTTTGTATAGATTTTACAAAAAAAAAATAAAAAAAAAAAGAATTCAAAACTTTTTTTTGTCTACTGCTTTTTTCCACCAACACAAAAATAAAAAACAAACAGAATTTTTAGAAAAATGTTTAAATGAAATAATATTTATAAATGATTATTAAAGAAATATATACAGTATATAAACTAAAAACATTAAAATATATTCAAATTAAAATATAATTGCACTGATAGTCATATTATGCAAAAGATAAAACAAAAAAAAAGAAAAAAATACTGATTTGGTTTATTTCATATTTGTTTTTTAACAATTCTGAACCCTTTTTTTAAAGGAAAAATTAAAATGTTTCAAAAATGATAAAAACAACACATATGTATGTATTTAAAAAAAAATTAAATATTTATAAATTAAATTAAAAAGAAAAACCGCACTTTTTATAGATCCATACAAGATCCATATATTCCTAAACATATTTTTGCCATTTTATTTTTAAAATTGTTGTTATTTTTTTAATTTCCTTAGTTTTGTGTTTTTTTCTTCAATTTGGAAAATTATAAAGAATAAAAATAAGAATGTTTTGAGTTTCATGCCGAATCATGAACCTTAAATGGGTATAGTCAAGAGGCAAATTACTGAAAACGATATGGATGGAAATTACAATACAATTTGAATGGAAATTTCGATTGATATCGAATGTAGTTTTTTGCTCCCAGGGCAGTCTTTTTCATAGCAGATACCATAAGAGTTCCTATACAATCGATGGCGCTTCGATACTATCGATGGTTTTTGAATACAGTATCACCATCGATAGTTTTTAAAACTATCGATTTTAATCGAGGAATTGATTTCAATAAACAAATTATTGCAATTAAATTAACTGCATTCATTAATTTCTAAAAAGAATGATTTTAAAATAATTGCAATCACAAAATATTTCAATTTTAACAAGATTTCATTTTGAAATCTGAAATGATTTTGAAATCAAAGAATGGAATCAGTTTGGGTGATATCATATAGATTTCAATGCCAATTGATTGTAATTTTTTACAGCTCTATTGATTGGTCTTACCAAAAGTCATATAACATTAAATAAACATTTTCTTATAGTAGTGCTGGCGTTTATTGTGGCAAATATTTTTCTAAACATATTTTTTTTGATAACGAAACTATGTTTTGGAGTCCACAAAAACAGTAGCATTTTTGAAGATTGTCACGGGAAGAGTGTAAATTCTTAAGGGGTATAAAAAACAGCGGGAAGCCCTGTCCCACCCCAAAAGTAAAATTTGATGGATCTATGGTTAATGATGGGACTTTTTACGAACTAAAAATATATTGAAATTTAAGATGCTTATTCACAATGGAAGCAACAATTTCGATTTTCTTCTATCTTATACTCTCCCAAGTTATTTCATTAAAATTTTTTCATTTTTTGAACGGAAGTGTTACCACAGTTTTGTTAGAACTTCTACTACATCAATAATTTTTATAAAATTGTAAATGGCGCAAACTTTCTTCTAAGAGGATTTTCTTTACTGCGGAACTCAATTGTGTTATAAAATTACAACCATTTTTTTAAAGACAGTTTTTTGCCTCTCCAGAACATTTGTTAATTTTGAGTTTTGACTGTTTGTGATCTAATGTGCGATATGTACATATATATCGTCATTATACCCACATCACAATAGTGGAGACGGTTTTATGCACTTGTGCTGGTGTGCGTAACACCTTTAAATGTTGGTCCTTAAAGTATACCGTATAACGATGTCTGTCCGGCCTTGTGCGAAAAGTACAGGTTGAAATTTTGAGATAATTTGATAAAATTTGGTGCACAGGCGAATTTCATATAGGGACGTTGTGCATACTATAAGGCCAACTTTTATGATTATAACAACGATTTATTCTAGTTAGTATCATTTATAATGTTTTAACTAATGGAATTATCCTTAAAACTGTTTTTGTAATCACAAAATTTTGCGTTTTGTTAAGTTTTTTATCGCTTCTGCAAAATTTTTAAAAATGATGAATGAAATGATAAGCTCTTTTGCATTTTATATGTACCTAATCAAGCCATTTATAAATAAAAATTCCCCGGTAGTTTTTTCCCCTTTTCTAATTTTTACAATTAAATACAAATAGGAATAATGCGGGAATTTCCGGTGAATTTGTATTCATAATTGGGTTAAATACTAATGAACTATAATTCAATGCCTTTTAAAATTTTAAAAATCATAACCAAAATAAATATTCGTGCTAAAGTTCAAGGAATTAGTAATTAACTCAAGGTCGCTTATTACAGATTTTGAAATTTTTTAGAAAATATCCTTAAGCAAATGTATAACATTTCTATATTATACAGCCTTAAAACTAGAGCCTACACTTTACAGATTCTCTACTTAAAATTGGTTTACAATTTATTTAACTTTAGGTCTAAAGTTTAATATTATGGCGAATTTGCTATTCAAACCCCAAGTGTCACCAATTGTTTATCTTTTCATGTTGGCCTTCAATAAAATTCTTAAAATTTAAATATTGTGCAATTGAAAAGGGAAAATAACCAAATAAAATTAAGCAAACAATAAGAAATTCTTTCCAAACGCCCATTGTTACACTTTATTTCAAATTTCCTGTGGGTCTTTAGTTACATAGATGCTTTTGACAGATTGGTAAAGTTGTACCAGGCGAATTCGGTGTTTTTCTATGAATTTGCCGACGTGGCCACCTTGTATTAATTCGCCTTGGTTTCATGATTTTAATACATGTCATACATATGTATACATACATAATTCTGCATCCGTTAATATTTATTTTTTTAGTAAAAACTTGTTGTTTCTGCCTTTTTGGAAGTTGAACTGAAATAATTTTTCTAAAACATTTTTTTAATCACCGTAAATTTATGAGTTGTATTTAAAACATAGAAAATACTTAAATTACCCGCCTCCTCTTCAATATTTTTTATAAGCAATGCTTTAATTACGTTCTAAATCTTTTGTTAATTATTATTTTAATTATAATTTAAAAATGCTTAGCATTGCTAAAAACTAATGAAATCAAAAATTTAATAGGTATATTATTTTAAAAAATTTTAATTAATTTAACTTTTAATGTTTTATATTTTAAGTTTCTTATTTTTTGTTTTTTTATTTTTTTTTTTTTTGAATTTTTAAACTTTTATTTAATATTACAATTTAGACAAATAATCAGCAATTCATTTAAGCAATTATGAGTTTAGATTTTATTATTACATTATTAAAACAAAAAGCAAACATATTAAAAAATTTAAATTATTTAGTTTTTAAATGTTTTTGTGTGTATTATTATTAACTTTAGATTTAATTAATGTCGTCGTCATTAATATTTAATAAAAAAAAAAACATTAACAAAATACAAAAATTAATTAACATTATTATTAATAAAAACAAAATAACAACTAATTTAAGCAGTTTTTAGTATGCAACAATGAATATATTTAATTTATTGATTTGCAATACATTTATGGCACGAATAAAATAATTAAATAATTCAATGAAAACGAAAAAATAATAATAATATAAAAAGGATTTATGACATCCATTTAATTAAAAAATATTAAGTCAGTTATAATGCATTATTGTAGCCGTATATGCATATTACAAAATTAAAAAAATTAAAAAAAAAACAAATAAATATTAATAAAAATTATAAGAAAATACATAAAAAACGAAGTTTAATTTATTACAACAAAGTCTTATTACACAGAAACCCCATTTAAAGTACTACAGCATGATCAGCCATTATTCCATTAAAAGTTTTGAATTTAAAATGTTTGCCTTATTTTAATTTAAAGTTGAATGAAAAGTAGTTTTACAATATGAATTGTGGTTTTAAAAAATGTTTATAAAGGGTCATTAATTAAGCGTTTCATATCATTACATTTAAATAAAACCAGTAAAAGTACTTTATTCGGATGTACCAAATCTTTGATACCCTCCACCCAGAGTAAGAATATTTCAGGTTTGGCTTTATATTTAAAAATTATTAAAGAATAGAAATAACAACTGACATCACAGTATTATAATTCTTTTTTAAAGGTACGCTTTATATGGAGTCTATGGTAAATTATGGATAAAATTGGACAAAAAAAATATCTGAATAAACTATGGAAAAATGTATCAGCTTCATATTTTCTTATAAAACTATGACAGGCAAATTTTAGTATTCGTTACGGTTTTAGGTGTACTAAAGTATTTTCCGCGAGTGAGCTTTATATGTGGCCTATAGTATATTTATTGACCAATTTGTACGAAGTTTAGTACATAGCATAATTTCTAGTACTATGGAACTAGGGCGGAGAAAATTTAATGAGAATCGGGCCATTCCGTCACCAATTTATGTTAGTTTATGTAACAAAAATATCAATTTTTTGGGGGACGTTATTCCACATTTGGGTTCATACTAATTTCATTCTGGACCGAATGTGCTAGATTTCAGTCGCAAACTACTAACGAGAACTAGAAAAAATTTGAGACGGACATGGCAAAATCGACTTAGAATTACTCAAGTACAAAGAATGTATAAACAGTTGAAACACGGTTATACGGGGCTCTATTAACCGGCATGATGCTATCTTTGTATTACAATATCTATTATTATTATATTATAAAAGAATTAGAATAAAATTGGTTTTGAATTGAAAAAATATTAGATCGCGACTGCCAGAATTAGCGCCCTATTTAATTTTTATTTATATTGTGATAATCGCACGACTTGAAATCGTAAAACTTCCGAATTATTTTATGGTGTTTTGAAACTCGTGCATTTTCCTTGCGATCTGCCATAGTTTTTTAAAATTATTCTAGTTCCTTTTGAGCAAACTTTTGTAATTGGAATTTTCCAAACGTCTTGCGATTGCGATTTACAGAGCACCTATTATGCGACTTCTAGTCAGAATGGAAAATGTTAAGCATTTTGCGATTGTCGGACATGCCCGTATAATTGAGCTGAATATGATTCTGAATCGTAGGTAGAATGTGCAAACTTAAAATACCTTTGTAAAGGTATCTAGAAAAAGGCCGTGTGTGGGTTTATAAACGAAATATTTTATTAGCATCGTGAAAATGTACCCCGGGGCTTCGCTGGGTTACGTTCATCCGAAATGTCCAATTTTCCATGACTCAGTAGCATAAATAAAGCTTAATTCGACCAATGTCAAGGGGTTTGTTTTCTCTGAGGTCCGCTGTGGTGGCCTACTTGCAAAAAACCTACGACTTAAAAACCTCACAAGAAAAAGTCTAACGGGGTCAAATCACACGATCTCCGCAAAGTCTCAAATTCGCCAATGTAGTTTGTTGACGTACCCATTTATCTAGAAATGAGCCACATCACTGAAGATGATTTTTCATTGAAAACAATTGATTTTGTTATTCGGGAACTCAGACTGAATAACAGTCAATTCGACAGATGTAGCTTCAACATGATGACCGCAATTAACCGTCTAAGTTCAAAAGATCCTATTAGAGGGACCATAATTTGTTTGCCAAATATCATTGAAATATGTTGTTCATAATTTTACCTTAAATCTAAGGCAATCCAGCGACAAAAAATTAGCTACACCCACATAAAAACATTAACAGCCGTATTCATAACGTTAAATTTGTAAGTAAGCAAAAAGTTCATTCATAATACACTTACCAAACTCTGGCTTACGGTTTGCTAACTCTTGTAAACGAGCGGCTTAACGTTTGCCAACTTGTGAAAAACTGTCATTTAATTTTGAATAATTTTATTTGTGTTTTTAATTCACTGTCACTTTCACTTTTTTTATTTAGAGTTCTTTTTTAATTTATTTTAATTTAAAAACATTTAAAATTTGTATATAGGGAGGGAAAAACAAAAAAAAAAATAAATGAAATGACAAAACCAGCGATGATTAATGCAAAAAGTGTTGTATTTTTGAGTAATACAATGTGGCGCAGGGATGTTAAATGGGTTTGTAAATTTTGTACCAACTTTATAAAAATGTACTTTGTGGACCTTCACGGTACCATTTTTTTATTTATTAAAACAACAAAAAAAACACATAAAAATGCAATTGTACACAAGCACTTACGGAGCTGCCTAAAAAAGGGCGGCAAGCGTTTTTTTAAACAGGAAAATTCTATTTTAAATACATTTACAATAAGACAAATCTACATAGCAATTTAAGTAGGATTTTCCAGCCGGGTGGTGTCGAATTCGCGTTCTAAAGGTTTTTTTTCGTATAAACTTTATGCAAATGAAAAGTTTTGACATACAAAAAACGCTTGCCGCTCTTATTTAGGTAGCTCAGTTATTTGTTTAGTTAATAAACTATTTGGAATTTTTACATCATAGCAGCATGAATTTTTCGATTTTAACCAATCCTTTGTTTGTATGAGACTTGATAATGTTGGCACATGTAGTATGTTTCTTTCCCCAGTTTTTATTATATTTTGAAAAGAAAACTCTTTCCATATTTGCAGACCAATGTGGAATGAATAAAATTCCAGCAACGACTCTGGAAATGTCAGGAAATATATGGACATTCAGCTCATTTTTGCTACTGCCGACCAAAAACTACAAATGTTGGTACCACATTAAAAATTCGTTTTTAAAAGTGATTTTGGTTCTCAAAACTTCGCAAAATTTAATATAAAATTGTTTTGCAGTTTGTTTCATTTCTTTAACAATATCAATATTGATATTATTTGTAGAAATATATACATATACCCACTTCTGTTCCGAAATAAATTACTTACAAGAATATTTAAAACAGTTATAAAGTTTTACAATAAGTTACTTTATTATATTCAACATTTTTTATTTTTCGAATTTATTCTATGAGCTAAATTTCAGTTATGTATTTTATAAAGCTTTTTGTAATAGTTCTATTCAAGGCGAATTCATTACAGCTAATCTCGATACTACAACAAGTACAACTCGTGGAAAAACCACAAGCAATTTGCCTTGGTTCTATTCCTTAAATTTTTTAGGAATGACTTTATACACTAACAAAAAAAAATGTTGAATATAATAAAGTAACTTATGAAAAAGAAATAATTTGTTTTACAATAAGTTTTTATTTATATTTTAAATTATGCAAACAGCATAAATATACACTAACATAATTTTCGAGGAAATACAAGCTAAAGATACAACTATTAAAATATAAAAACAAAATTAAAAATACGAAATCAGTTCAATGTGAAAAAATATTTTCAAATGAAAATACGGGCCGAAAAATTTTATTTTTAAGCACGATAAATCTAAACTTACTTTCTTTAAATTTAATCACTTTTTGAAGTGGGAGTAGTACGATTAATGGGATTTAAAGTAATAATTTTTGGTGATGTCTGTATGGTCGAGGAGGCAGACGATGAGGACGATGATGCAGGCGATGATGATAATGCATTGTCAACAGAAGCAGAAACATCAGATGCAGCCACAACACTTGAAGATCCAGCTTGTACAGTTGATGAAGTAATGGTTACACTTCCAGGAGGTAATTTTCTAACAGTTAAATTACGATTTAACAATTGAGTGGTTAAATGAGAGGGTAACTGTTTAAGTCCTCCCGACTTTACAACAATATTACGTATTTGTGGTTTATCTGTGGAGATAAAAGTGGCATTGGGGTTGTTTATTATTTGAATTTGAGGTAAATTTTTCGTTTGCACATTTAAAATGCCTGATGGGCGTGTTGGGGTTAAGCCAGATGTAGTGCTGTGATTTAAAGCTTGTAAATTGATTTTCTTCACCGTCGAAGCAATTGGAGATGTACTAGTGGTTGTAAAATGCGTACCCGGTCTGGGGACTATCGTAGTCGAAGCTGCTTTTGGATTTGTTACAACCACTTTAGTGTATTTCGATAGTGGCTGGGAGAGACTAGAACGTGATATGATATTGGGACAGGGTTTCATTGTATTACGATTGATAAATACAAATTTGTTAGGTTTGTTGACAGACATCTGTTGAGATTGTAGAAATGTGCCCGGCTTATTGATGACGTAGGTGCCACTTGAAGTTGAAGGCGAAGCAGCAGTTGTAGTAGAACTGGGGGGATTTGCTTCCTTAATGATTTTTTGACTAATTATTAACTGTCCGACACCAGATGAATCTAAAAATAAAATAATCATAAAAGATATTTGTTAAATTATAATTTTTCTTTTTTTTAAAAAAAAAAAAAAAAGATGTGTCTGAAAATCTGCAATTTTTTCTATAAGGAAATCTGGTAAAGCCCCCACCAAATCCCTACTATGAAGTGATACGGGAAAGATTCCGTGATGACGTTAACCGATCCTGGAGGGACAGATCGGATTGCAGGGTGTTTAGGGCACCTATGGTCTATATGAACATATAGCCCATATGAACATATGCTATGGTCTATATGAAATCTGTAAATATATCTCCCATATGTGCATATGTGAGTTTTCTCTTAAATCTTAAATTCTATGCAACCAGCATTGTCGATTTCTGTCTAATTATCCAAAAGTAGGATAAAAATATTTTTCTTGGACTATGTTTGGATCAAAAAATGTTTGTGCATCTTCGCCTCAACATTATTTCATGTAGAAACAATTTATTTTTCAAGCAAACTTTTATTTCATCTTGTGCCCAGAATAAGCTACAGTCTATAGGGTTTGAATTCTTTATAATCTTTTTATTTTTTCTATGCCCATTGCTTTCACAATTTGATAATGAGCGATGAAGCCCATTTCCTATTGCAAGAAAAACTGCAGGATTTGGGCTACGGAGAACACACGAGTACTTCATCAGCGAAAATAACATATCGTCAGCTCATTACTGGTTTGACCTACCGACCATTTTTAAAAAAAATGAGTTAGGTATGAGGAATATATTTTTTGAATACCCTCTTTCTAAATCAAAAACCTGTTTCGCGAAAATTTTTATGGTTTCTGAGATATAAAGCATTAATTTTGCTGCATATCAACTGTTTCAAAATCTTTTAAGTACTGTTTTGCTCTACAAGCCATTGTTTGGCGATTGCAGCAAATTCTTCATACAAAAACGTACAAGATATATTTTACTGTTGCTTTGCTGCATAGACCTACAAGCACAAAATATAATAATAAGAACATAAGCAAAAGCAAAATAAAATGACAACAAGAAAATAAATTTGGGAAAAATAATTTTATAAAATAATAACACCTCGTGTTAATAAATAGTAAAAATTTATAAAAAAAAAATATAAAAATGGAATCTTCTTCACCAGCTCCTACACTTCCAGATGAAATTAAGTAAGTATTATTTAAATTTTTACCATATTAAGATATTTGTTTAAATTTTTAATGCTTTTAGAATGATTTATGAATACTTTGAGGATGATGAAAATTGGACCGATTCTTACCTATATGACACATCTTTAACTCAAAAGCTACCATTTAAATGTGCGTCAAACCCTCCACAAATGGAAAACAATAACAGGTACATACTTGAATATTATTTTGTTTTATTTGAAAATAAAAGTTCATTACTTATATACATTCATATGTTATTCAGAATCCTTCCTTCGTCATCAAAGAAAAGGCAAACAAACCCTGAACTGTGGGAACGTAACGTAAGAAAACGGCTTCGAGAATCTGGACAAGCTTACGTTTCTATAAATAAGAAAGAATCTCCAGCAAAAACTCCTCAAAATAAAAATCGAATTAACTCAACCGCAATCAAAATGTTTATTAAACAAAATAATATTGATACCGTAATACAAAAGTTTTCAGAACCAGGACATTCTTTAATTCAAGAAGTGGACTGTGTTCATGGTGTTATTGACCGGTACTTAAAGAATATTGAAATTCATAGTCCTCTTCATTTACTAAATATGCTTAAAACAATGCCAAATAATAAAACAAAATTAAAAGTTATGGAAATACTTCCGGAAGATTTTCGCACATACTCGTTGGTAGCAAATAAAATGGACTTTCGACAAGTCCCTTTTGCTAAAATTAAAGTACTTCTATACAGTAAAAATAATGATTTATGTATACATTATAAAACTTCGACGAGAGGAAAAATATAAAAATGCAATTTTGGTTAAGTCTGCATCAAAAAATTGTTTGAAAACTCCTGAGAATTTGTTGACGCACGTTTTGAAAATATCGAAACCATCAATTATTTCTAGCGATAAAAAGAGAGACATAAAAGACTTGCTTATATTTCTTCCACATGTTGATAAAAGTTATTATAAAAATTTACTCAATATTTAGTTTTAAATTTTAAGTGTTTTTTCTTGATTCTATTTTACTTTTGTATTATTTAAATTGTTTACTTTGTGGCTTTTTATGTACCTTTTCATAACAGTAGAACTGTTTTTTCTGTTTTTGTAAAATAAAACCAAATAAAAAAAAAATTTCATTAATGTTGACTTTTTATTAGATTGTAAATATAGAAACATTCATCTCAACAATAAGTTACTCAATACACAGCAATAAGTATACGTATGCAGCACAAAAAGCCATTTTTTTAATTTTTTTTTAGAAAAGTGGCGTATGCGGCACAAAACAATATTTTTCATTTTCAAAAAAATACTTTTAAATTCTAACTTTATTCATGAAAGTGAGCAAAAATTTATATTTTTCTTCATAACATATACCGGAAGCAGTGGTAAAAATATAAAAAAATTCTATCGGGTACATTTTGAGAAATCTTCATGCAAATCTTCTTTGTCGTTTTTCTCCACTCCGACTTTTTGGCATATGCGCCAAACCAATTCTGAGCTGACGATATATTGTGTGAACTGTTTGAATCGGTGTGTCGTCGAAAAAGATAATTACCCATATTAAAACAACTGCTAGTGATGAGTTGTAATTTTTTGATGTTTTTGTTAAAGTTGTAATACATAATACAAAAATGCAAAATTTCAACTGAACTAGAGTTGAGTTGTAAACCATAATAGGGGCAAATAATTAGCCCATATTTTTTGGAATTTGACATTCAGCCCTATTATGAAAGTCGACGTCGACATGAGTCGGCGGCATCGGGACAGTAATTTTATTTTCTCAGTCGTTATTGACAATAATCGATTACTATTGACAGTCACTTGATATTTTCTAGGGCGCTTTTAAGTCGACGTCGAGTAAAATTGTCTCTGTTTTAGTCGACGGAAAATTTTGCGATTACTCAAATCAGAGTTAAAGAAATATTAAGTAGAATGTAAACATATTTAATAAGTCCGTTAAAATAAAAAAATGCAAATTTAAAAGAAGTTATGGACACAAATTTTAATAGTAAATTAAACACGAAAATTCGGAAAAGTTTGCTAAAATAGCGAAAATTCGCGACAATTTTTAATATTTCAAACAAGCCATAAAATTAATTAAAAGTCCCTAAAACTATATGGAATGTCAAAAATTCGGTAAAAATTGCAAAATTAGCGGAAATTCGCATAAATTTGCTAACAGCGGCATGATAGCAAAGTCTTATATTTATTAATAATCGTTAAAGCTATAAATAATCAAAAATATTACAGTAAAAAATAGCGCTCATCATGAACCTGGCAAAAATTCGCGAAAAATTCATAATCGGAAACAAACTCTAAAATTAATTTGAAATCGCTTAATCGGTTAAAAAAACAAAATGTCGGAAAATAGCATAAAAAGCTTTAAAAAATTAACTTTAATAATGGAGAACAAAAAAAAGTAGAAAAAAAATTGGAGATGGGATTTATTTTTGTCAGATTTTCGATAACTTGTCGACGTCGACACAACTTTCTTATAAAATACCAAGTTAACGTCGAAGTGATGTAGTCGTCGAATTGATTTGACAACAAATAAAAATTAATGTTGACGTCGACAACGACTTACATAATAGGGGTGATTGTTGTTTAATGGTTTGATTACGGATGGCAAATAAACTGAAGTTGAGTTAGTTAAAATTAAAATGAAAAAAATTTTATCTTTTAGCATGAACGGCGCTGCCAAATTTCTCTGCTGGCAATATGGGTCGATCCGTAATCGACCCATAAATTTCTGTCAACGGAGTTGTAAAATATTTTTATTGCAGATACTTCGATGGCTTTGGTAAGGAGCAGAAGCGATTTCAACTGGCCTCTACGTTCACTGGATATAAATGAAATAGTGTTTGTTAACAAACTAAGAAGTATCCTCCAACTAAAAGCCAACAATAAAAATGAAATCATGACTACTTCACTCGAAGTTTTGCAAAATATTAGTAGAAAATTTACATCACTTGCAAGTTATTCAAAAAGAATGCCCGGTTTAAAAAAATTTGACTAAAATTACTACATGCATTAAGCCGAATATAAGTTTTCACACATCACGTCACTGTTATCAGATGACGGTACATTTGTGTTTTTCGCTGTAAACTTCTCTTTCAGCCGCATCCCACAGTCAAAGTCTGGTGAAATTAAAACGAATTATATATTATTTGAAATGCTACTCTATTACGCGTTTAATAGTTGCTTTGATCGGAAAAAAGTACTTGATTTATAGTGGATCAAAACAAAGATTTAATTCGGAAGATGTATGAAGAGGGATGAACAAAATTAATAGTCATATATGTTGAAATAAATAATAATGGCTCAAGTGGACATAAGTTCTTTTTCATTTTATTACATATTCTTATTCTCTTTTTCAAGATCTACCAATCAGATAAATTTCAAGTATAAAATGTCATTATTAATAAAACTATACGCATCTATATTTTAACTTGTCTTTTTGGAAAATAATACATAAGCCATATAACATCTTAACTCAACTTAATTTTTTTAAGGTAGCTACATTCAAATTATTCCTTGTAAAAAAAACTTATATTTAACTAAGCTTAACTTTATATTTAACTTTATTTAACCTAAAGCACTTATCTCGACTTACTATCAAAAAAAATTATTTTCCCTTTCAATATAGTAGCTTTAGTTCACTTTAGTTTTTAATTTTCTGCCGATGAGTTTTTCATGACATCTTAAATAAAAAACAACGAATATTAACTAATAAAATTTTTTTTTTTACCAAATTTACAGTTTTGTTCTAAATAAATGTGCATCTTTTTCTGTGGCTAAAAATGTTATATAAAAACTAAACACAATTTATTTCGACTTAAGCCATTATTATTTATTGTCACAGATATATTTTTATTGTATAGTTCGTTTGATTACAAAAATTTGAACCCACACAGGACCGTGACCGGACAAAAACTAAGTCTTAAAATATAAACACGAAAATATTACATTTTAAAATTCTTTATAGTTAATCAGTTTCGCACTTTAATAGAAATTTCTTAAATTAAATTACTTTAGAATGCAGGGCATACATGCTAGTAAATTTAAATGCAAGTGTAGTCGCTTTTTATTATAGGAGTTTTATTTTTTATACGTTTACGGTCCATTATAGCTTTAATTTATTGCAATCAAATGGACTATACAATCTATATATATATAATATATATAATCGTATATATATAATCGTTAGTAACGCATGATCTCTGGAACTATAAGAGCTGTTGTTCAACACAGATTCGGGTCAATTCTTGTTAGGTTTTTGTTTTGGCCCATAAGTGACCACTGGGTCGAGTAATTTTGAAAAATCCTATTAGTTGTCAAACGGCAATTATAATAATGAATTCTCAAATAAAGCTGGCTGGCATGGTATTTCAAATAATTTATAGACTATATTTTTCGCGGAATTTTAGATCTGGACGGGACAAAAAAGTCAAAAGGCACAAAAATTGAAAAGCTTTTTTTGAAGTAACCATTTAAAGTCCATAATGTTTCGTACGTTTTTCTTAAGCTTCGTCGGCATGTCACAAAGAAGTACATTTTTAAATGGGCCCTTTAAATAGAAATTTGAGGTACTTTTTAATTAACCCCATATAGGCCGCAAAATGTAAAAAAAGTTAACTTATTTTAATGCTAATGCTTAACCTATCAATATGGACATCGATTTAAAAAGCTCAACTTTTACTTTAAGGGACAAAACAGGGTAAAATTCTTACTTTTGGTACTTTTTGCAAACGAGTTTTTTCCTATTAATTTTGCACTAACTCGAAATCTACATTCATTAACAGAAACAAATAAAGTACTTTGGAGAGACAAAACAGGTTTTAAATTTGTGTGCACGTTTTTTTAAAAAAATAATTTTGTGCAAACTGGAAACATAAATGCAGCAAACAAATAAAAGCAATTTAAAAGGCAAAACAGGGTAAAAATTTGTACTTTTGGTAATTTTGTATTTTGGATTTTTTAAAGTAACTTGAAACCTTTGTTCTTTAGCATAAAGGCAGTACACAAATTAAGAACATTTGAGTTGTGAATAACATACTTAAGATTAAACATTTTTTAATAGAATTGTTTGAGCATAAAATACAACTGAAAATATATATATTGTTAATTAAAAGGGACAACAAAAAGGAAAAACGTTTACTATTGGTACTTTTTTTGAAGTATAATCCGAATTAAAGGTAATACATAGTTTAATTATATTGGTATGTATATAGGAAGTGGATTTTACAAGAAAATGGGATAACAGTAGTACAATAAAAGGATTTTTTTTAAATAAATAATTCAAAGATTTTAAATTGAAAATGTTGGTTAATTTTTACTAGAATAAATCCTTAAAAGTAGAATGTAACGAAGCGGCTTCTTTCCGATACGATACCGATAATCAAACAAAAATATCGCTGATATCGATACTGATGCGCATATTGAATTTGAATTCAAGTTAAATTTAACCAAACTCAAATACAGTTTAAAAAAGAAAGAATTAAATTTTAATTCATGATAAAATTATCAAACCATTTTTTTTACAAAATAATCATAATATTTTTGTTTAATAAACAAAGTATTGTCAACTTTTGCGGGGATAAACGATTTCGCTAGTCCGTTTAAACCAGACCTACATCGGAAAATAGTTTCCTAAATGCGGCAGAACGCATTTGAAAACTAATGAATTCCTACGACATGTTTTTCAAGTTTGGGTATAACTTTTTCATAAACGATATAAAGGCAAGTTCTTGCATTCTTATCGGAACTTGTACCACCTGTAGGTGTGACCGGGTTTTTGAAACTTTCGGAATGCAGAGACATGTTACATAGCTTAATACGGCGTTTTTTCGGTACGATGGAAATCAAATGTCTTTAAAATTTTCGAGCATTGTTTTGAGGGTCAAACATTGTAGATAAACAATAGGTTTTATTATTTTCTAAAGTAAGAGCTAATGCTAAGTCAGCCGCTAACTTTTGAGACTCCGAACGATTTTCCATCTTCGTTGATTCATATATTATATGAAACAATTTCATTATTCTGTTTCAATTTGATGCTCTGCTTTTTATTTATTATTTCTCTTAGTTGCTATGCAAAAAATAAGCATAGAAAATTGAATTATTTATTAAAAAGTTTCGTCGTATCGACAGCAAAATAACGCCGATACCGAATATCGGAAAATCTGAAGTGTCGCCGACATATCGGTATTCGTTACATCCTTAAGGGTATACAGTTTTAAAATTTTGACTGGGAGAAACAAAACAATATTGTTTTGAAACAATTTTGCAGAAATTTAAATATGTGGTTTCAAGTTCAAAACATAAATAATGCACTTTATAAAGGAGTTATGTTACAGAAAAGTGTAAAATAGAAAATATTATTATGGTTAGTAAAAAACAATCAAGGGACTTCCAATATAAAAATGGATAATACATAATTAAGCTTTTAAGATATAAAATTTTTACATAACCACAACTGTTTGACCCTGGCCAGCGCCGGGTTAAAACAGCTAGTAAAATTATAAAACTTTGTATTTTATTTTAAATTGTAAAAACAAAAAACCATTTCTAAATGACAATAATTGTTGAAAAACTTCAAAAAGGACACAAAATCTCATGCCCCTATTACGGTTTACAACTCAACTCAGTTGAGTTGAAATTAAAACAACCGCTAGTAACGACTTGTAATTTTTTGATGTTTTTGTTAACCGCACTATAACAGAGTTGTAAAATTGTAAGTGTAAAATTTAAACTGAACTAGAGTTGAGTTATAAATCGTAATAGGGGTATTAGCTTCGATTTACTATAACTTTGACATTTCTTATCCGATCAAGTCAATTAGTCACTATATGAAAGAGAAGTATACAACGAAAAACACAAACGTACCGTTATCTTATAAATCTGACGTGATAAGAGAAAACTGAGCCCATATTCGGCATTAGCATGTCAAACACACACAAAAAAAAAACACATCAGAATTAGGAATGGATAGCAAACTTTTGAAAGGTTTTATAATGTCTATCTGTGTAGTTTTAAATTTAATAGTTATAAAAAATTTAAACCATATACATAGTTCATTCTGCGCCATCCTGTATAGATATTTATGTAAAAAAAGTGTTACTTGTTATCAAACACATTTCTATTGTGTAATTTATAAAATTTTGAAGTACTTACTTTTACTGGTAGTTGTTGGTTTAGTTTCCGTATTCGATGATGCATCTGAAATATTGCCCTCATTGTCGGCAAATAATATTGGCATGTCGATAATATTCGATAAATCTAAATTACTTGCGGACGTTGACGTTGTGGGTGTATTCAATACAGGATGTAAGGTTTTGGCCGTTGATAATTGTAGAGTGGTATTGCCACTGGCATTCTTAATAACAGTGTACTTAGGTTGGCCTCCCACAGCAGTGGCAAATTGTGTAGTTTGCCCATTAGGTGTCTTCAAAGTAAATATATGTTGACCACTGCTTGTAGTACTGGGGCTTGTTGTAACAATACTACCTATTTTGGGTCCCATAGTAGCATCAGCTTGAGTTACGCCTACTACTGGACCAGTTTTGATTGTATAAATTTTGGATTGTGATTGTAGTGGTGACGGTTTTAGTTGAACAAATTGATTAGAAGGTATCATTTTGATTTTAGTACCCACTGGTGGAGTAGAACCAATTATCAATTGTTTTTGTTGGGTGTTTAATACAGTAGACTTTATAGCTGTTGTTTTCGTTTGAGCCACCAGTTCAAAGTTGGTTATTATCTTTTGAGGATTTGAGTCTGTACTGGCACTACTGGTATTTAAGCTATTGTCTGGATCATTACTATCACTTATTAATGATTTTATAGCCATATTTAGGTCATCATTTGTTATGCTACTTGGCGATAAGTGCTTTTTGACAGGCGGGGTTTTTCCAACCATCACCGGTGATGAATTTTGCATTTGTGTTATTTTTTCTGTTCCAGTTGAAGTAGTTGAAGTGTTTGGAAGTGGTCGCGTACGGGGGCGACCAACTAAAGATATAAAAATAAATGGCATTAGATTTTTCAGTTGATAAATAATTTAAAAAAAATATTAAGTTTTGTAAATTAAAAAGAATGTTACCCTTTCTTTTGACTTGAAAAGGATCTTGAATTTTTGGTTTCTTGGAAAGTTTTGGTTCTTGATTTTATTTTTTGTTTGTTTTTTAATGGAATCATGAAATATATTACAATAAAGAGTAAATAAATTGCTTCTACAGATGATTTTAATTTTGTTATAAAACTTACTAATATGTTTTGATTTTGCTGGAGTTGCCTCTTGATCTCCACTTTCATTTTTACGTTTACGTTGATAACCTCCGGTAGTTTTTTCCCCCGTATTGATTTTATTCATTTTAGCAATGAAAGCACTATTTATAACCGTAGGAGTTCGTGGACCTGGTGGATTTGTTAAAATTCTCTTTATAAAATCATAGACTTCATCAACGACCATGGTATCCACCATAGATTGAGTGACATTTTCAATTTTTCTTCTTGATTTCGGTACTCTTAAGACATCATCGGCACTGCCAACAACAACCAGGGAGGATTCGGATTGCATTTTCTCACGCAAAGATTCAATTTCTTCAGGGCTGAAAATAAAAATATATTGGATAGGTGATGCTTTTTTATAAGAATTTTTGAAATAATACGAGTAGTTTTGAGTTTTTTGAAAAAAACGTTCAAGGAATTATTTATTGTTGTCTGTTTAGATATTTTGCAAATTTGTCATTAGTAGAATCAGTTAATGTTTTTATAAGAAAACTCTCCCGAAGAATCAGTATATGCTTCTAAAGAAACATCGCTGAGAATCTATGATTATTTTAATTCAAAAAATCCTTCAAAGAAACTGGAAAACATATGTATGTAAATGATGATTTTTGTTTTAATTTTACCTTGATCTTGCTGAATTTTGTCCTATGACAAATAATATTGGTACTTTAATA
The DNA here is from genome assembly GCA_943735925.1 of Pollenia amentaria. Lineage (NCBI taxonomy): Eukaryota > Metazoa > Arthropoda > Insecta > Diptera > Polleniidae > Pollenia > Pollenia amentaria. Next base: position 17,959,054 of record OX031010.1, on the reverse strand, counting down.
TCCAATAGACGATCATCTGGAGTACCGCGAACACCATTGTAAGTATTATAAGCAAAACCCATGCAAACCACACAGGCCACATTCTCCGACATGGCCACCTGTAAAGCTAAAGATGCACCAGCATTAAAACCAATTAAAATAATGCTGCGTTGAGAGTTCTCATTGCGTAATTCTTGAATTTTGACTCTAGTCAAAGAGACAATTTGCTCGGCCACTTGTTCCAAAGGTTGTCGAGAGATATGACCACCTAAAAGAAATAAACTGTAGAGAATCCTTTTAATATGTAATTAAAGATTATCTTACTTGTCATGGGCAAAGTTACTTGTACAATTTGTGTAATTGTTGCCAAATGTTGATACCATTTTTGTAAACGGTTCGGCACTGGACCACTGGTAGGCATTGATGGCAATGCTACTATAACAGCATTATGTGCCAATTTACGAACTTTAGTAGCTACTTGAGGTTCCCATTTTTTCTTCATAACAGGAGCCAATAATTCCTGACTAATATTCAGTGGTCTTCCAAATAACATTTTATCCATTAGGGTAGGTAGTTTAGATTTTAATGTTTGCAAAATATCTAAATAAGTGGCCATATAAGTCGAAGGCAATGTATCCATTAACATAGAATGTAACCACTGTGTTAAACGTGAATCCCAGGCTACAGAAGCTAAAGCTTTACGCATACGCGAAGCCGATTTATCCACTACCACTCTACGTTGCATGGCTTCATTGGGACGCCCAGCAATTGAAAGGCGACCCAATTGATCATTATCCAGTATGCGGGCGACTTTCGAAAATAAATTCTTTTGCATATTTGACCAACCCATTCTAAAATAAATAATTTTTTTAAATTATTAAATTAAAAAAAATTTAATTTTACTTACTGATTTACTTTTTCTTCCCAATCATCATCATCAGGATTTGTATTTTTCACATATTTCGCTATTCGAGCACATTCATTCATGGCCTCTTTGGCTGCAATTTCATTGTATGAAGGTATCGGTGCTTGATGAGCTTCGGATAAATCTTCTTCTATGGGATTTGTATGACATGATGGACATTGTGGCGGTCGTCTTACTAATATTGTACGTGCCGGTTGTAGTCCATTACTTATATCGATATTATTTTGTGGTTTTATTGTGGCATCACGTATATAACTGTGTTCCATTTTATTACTTTCTGTTGATGTATCAGCGGTAGCTGTAGTACTCTAGAAAAATAAAATTTGTAAATTAAAATCAGCGATATTTTTTTGTTTAAGGGGAAATACTGGCGAATTCGTTTTCAAATAAAAGAATTACGAACCTGAGCGTATTTCGTTTAAGAAAAAGTAATTTAGGCATATTTAACTTTTCATTTCGATTAAAATAACGTTGTAATACAAATAAAATATCAATCGCTTTACATTTCTCTATAACATGGTCAAAAATAATTCAGCAACCCCTCCTTAATCAAATTCTTTAAATAAATTTACTTTTCATTAGTTCTTTTACATTATAAAAAAAGAATTTATGTGATTTCAAAAACAAAAAAAAAGGGGGATTATATCAACAGTGTTTAAAAAACTGCAGTCAATATAGAAAAAATTGCTAGTTTTTCGACTTTTTAGTGTTTCATTGGCCAAATTACATACTGTTGCTTTTACTTTTGATTTTTAATTACAAAAAGTCCGCAGTCAATTCAAAAACAAAAAAAGGAAAGTTATACAAAACAAAGTACTTCGGCAGGCGACATGTTCGAAAGTATTTCGTTTGACTGAAACTTTTAATAAATTCCGAAGTTTAAGCAGTAGAGATATTGTGTTTTTTCTATTGATTTTGCAATCTATACTGTAAAAATGCAGGTGGCATACGGACTTGTATTCGAGCTTATGTTTTGGATAAGGGGTCTAAAGACCTATCGGGAGGTTCCCAAAGTAGGGCACCTAATGTATTGCAAAAATTAAAAACGATCCAGAATTCTTCATTTTAGCCCGAGTTCTTAAATTTTTTTATATATGAAATGTACTAGTCGAGTTCTGTAAAAAAGTTGGTTATCTCTTGTTGTTTGGAAAATATCAAACTTTGAAAATTAAAATTTGCTGTTTTTGAATTACCTTCGTCTAGTATATTGCAAATATGAGACTCAAATTAATATTTTTTTTAAATTTTTGTAAATTATAAGCAAACCGATTAATCAATATATATAAAAATGGTGAAAAAAATGTATAGTTATAGAGGGTTTTGAATATAGGCCCGCGAGATATGTATTTCAGAAATTTAAAAAATATTCGATTCAAAATATATAAATTTTCATCACAAACCTGTATTTCTGTTTCATAGTACGTCGATTATCAGCGCATTTGCAAATAAGAAATTTTTTTATTTTTAAATTAAAGAAATCCAAAATTGTTGTTTTTTTAATATTATAGTATTTTAAAAGCTTTTATTTAACTTGGAATGTATGTTTGTTCTGGTGAAATCTTGCAACTAAATTTTGAAAAATACATCTTTAACCGATTGAGCTGAAATTTTAGATACACGTGATGTCGTTCTAAATTCAACATGGCTGCATACCCGGCGAACTAGCTGTTTTTAATGCACTCATACTAGGTATCACAAGAAAGGGCTTGCTAAGAAGTGACATCGCTCTAAATCCAATATGACGTACTTCTAAAGCTTGAAACTCAATTTTGAAGCAATTTCTTCAACCGTTTGAGCTGAAATTTTGTATACACATTCCGTTTAGGTGACAATACATGTTAAGCTGTGTGACGTTATTCTAAATCCAACAAGGTGGAATACCCAAAATGGCGGACTAAATATTTTTAATGCATTACAATATGGGTATCAAAAAAAGGGATTGCTGAGAATACTTCGTAAATAAAGTGACGTCACTCTAAATAAAATATGGCGGACTAAATTTTAAATGTTTGCCTACAATATGGGTATCAAATAAAAGGACTTACTGAGAATACGAATGCGAGTTTTAAAAAAATTAAATGAAGACTTTTTTAAAAAAAACGTTAATTTAAATGTGCTAAGAAGAAAAAAATTAATTTTAAGAATAAACACTTTTTAAAAAAACTAGCTTTTATATATATGCGCCTAAAAGAAAATAAACTTTAACTTTAAAACTTTTACTATAAACTTATAACGTCATTACACAATTTATATGATATAAAAGTTTGTCGCGAGATTTACTTGTGTTGATAAACAAGTAAATTAAATAAATTGATATGATTAATTTTAACTATTACAATTTTCAAACTAAGTAAATACAAGTACTTAAATCTAGCGACAAACTTTTATTTTTTATAAATTGTGTAATGGCGTTATTAATTGTTAGGTTGGCAAGAAGATGGAACTGTTTGCCTGTTGATCTTCGTATTTTTTCACAATGCATTCGTTTGAAACTGCTAATTAACTTATCTTCTGTTATTTAATAGCTTTTGGATTATTTTTTTTTATAGTTTAGTTTACGTTATGGCGAAGTTTTCTTTTATATATACATACATACGTTATATACATATGGATATTTTCTTGGTTTCTCATAACATTTAAATTTTCTGGGTATTTTCTGATATGTTCTTAAATATTTGACCTTTGTGATGCTATTATAACATTTGACTATTTTTTTTTTTTTTCATTTCTTGGGCTGGGGAGCCAATTATTAAAGTTATATTTTTTAAATATAGCAGTGTTTTATATAATTTTTTTTTTATATTATTCAGGTTTTTTTTTTGTATTGTAATGTAAATTTATTGGCCTAATGAGGTTTGTTATATTACTGGTTGAAATACATAAATAAATAAATAAATAAATAAGTTGATAGTTAAAGTTTTAAAGTAAAAGTTTATTTTCTTCTTTAAAGCGCATTTAAATAATAACTTGTTTTTTAAAGTGTTTTTACTTTAAATGGTTTCTATAATTTTTTTTTCATTTTAATACCTGAAAGTCCATGTTTGATATTACAGAAGTTTGATCAGACCGAACACATATTTGACGAAAAAATCAAAAAAAAAAGCAAATTGATCAAATTTTTACTTTATTTTAATTGACTTCCTTATCTTTAGTTGTAAGTAGATAATTATATATGTAATTCAATTAGGAAACTGTAAATGATGTTTGATTGCAAAAGCAAACAATTTTTAATAAAATTAGTGGTTACGAGTAGGACGTAGAGTTTTTTAATCCCGTACTTTTTGGATTCCCGGGAAAGCTGGAAATAAATATCAAATTTCCGGTATCCCGGGATTCCGCCCAAAATTTTTTATTTATTTATTTACTTATTTCTCCAATGAAACTTATATTTCTAACTGGCTCTTACGCTTAAAATAAGGTGGCATGTCATAACGTCCAGTGTCATAGTGTCCATGGACGTTATGACACTTTTGAAAGTGTCGTAGTGTCCATCAAAGAAATGTCGTAGCGTCCGCGGACGTTATGACACTTTGCAAGATGTCATAATGTCCACAACAAGCAAGAATGTAAACAAATTTGGGATCATAGCCGGCCTTCGGCCGGGCGCAAGGAATTTCTTCTCTATGGTATAACAAATACCGGCTTCGCTAACTAAAGCTTCTCTGCACAGCCGGCCTTCGGCCGGGCGCAAGGATTTTCTCCTCTATTGTATAACAAACACCGGCTTCGCTAAGTAAAGCTTCTAATATCTGCAGAGAAGCTTTAGTTAGCGAAGCCGGTGTTTGTTATACCATGGAGGAGAAAATCCTTGCGCCCGGCCGAAGGCCGGCTGTGCAGAGAAGCTTTAGTTAGCGAAGCCGGCATTTGTTATACCATAGAGGAGAAAATCCTTGCGCCCAAAAGTGTTTTCGTTATATATTTAATATAAACACCCAGAGAAAAAGCAGCAAAACCATTTAAAAATTTTTTTTTTACCATATTATGATTCATTTAACCAAATCATTGTCACCGACAACCATATTATGGTTAAATTAGTTTCTTTAAAAATAGTTTTGTTGGTTGGGACCATAATGAAACATGTTTTTCTCTGCGTGTATGCAGATATTTTTTTGTATTTAACTTCTTTAGTAATTATGGACCTAATGACACTTTTGAAAGTGTCATAATGTCCATTTCCAAAGTGTCATAGTGTCCATGGACGTTATGACACTTTCAAAAGTGTCGCAGTGTCCATGGACACTATGACACTTTTTGGAGTGTCATAACGTCCATGGACACTATGACACTGGACGTTATGACATGCCACCTAAAATAATTAAATTTCGTATCTATTATATAACAAAAACGTAAAAAATTTACGATTAAAGTAATTTTAAGACACTTTCGAGGTTATTTTGATGCCAGTAGGATCATAGAAATCAATATATTTATATGCATTGTCAAATTCAGTGCTTATTTGCAGAAATAGAATAAAAGTACTAGTCTTTGTGGAATAAAATTTCTGGAAGGGCGATTAGGAACTGAAAGCACAACATTACGAAGTAGGAATTCTGAAACTATTTTACCGTTTAATAAATTCAGCTGGAAGGAGGAATTTTATTTACTACGTATATTTAATAACATAGTTTTTGACAATGTTATAACCCATAATCAGCAGTGGTGTATGAAGGTATACTAAGTTTGTCATTCCATGTGAATATTTTTTTCAGTCCTTAATTATTTCTAAGCCGAATTAGCCATACGGGTGTCAAATTGTTTCTAGATCTTCTAGGCTGTGTGGGATTAAATTCCATTAGAATCGCTTCAGTAGGAAAAGAGTTATGCACCCAAATGGGTGGACCTTTTGTCATTAAATTTCCACTAATTTGTTTTATAATGCACAAAATTTCGTGAATGTCGGTCCATAATTTACCTACGGCTCTATGTTTAGACTAATCTTGTAAATGATGTAAGTATGGCTAAAAGCCTAACGTATACTGCTTTTGTTGTGCAATTTAGCATATTCTAAGTTCATAAGACTCAATATTACTTGAAATGCCGCATATAAAGCGCAATATCTAGGAAAACACTTTACTAATATTATTGTAAAATTTACACTTCAATGTGCTAAGACAAGAAATAAAATTTCGTGAAGATAGGCCTAAAATTATCATAGGCCCTATATAAAGTCCATTCTTAAAAATAGCTTAATAAGCATTAAACAGTGGTAAATTTAAATATTGTGGTGAAATTAAGTTGGATTTAAATACTAAAGACACTAGTCCGACATAGATTTACTAAAGTTTAAAAAAAAGATTTTCTTCAAAATTTCCAGGGAATCTCGCAACTAATTCCCGGGAAAGCGTGAATTGAAAACAATTACAACCCCCCATCTAATTTTAACGCTATACTAACGTGAGGTTACTCAAATTAAAGGTAACTGTACAATAAGGTGAGCGGGACTTTTGGGGCCCGCGGTTTATTGGACCCAGGGGCCTCCACGGAACTTAGCTCCCTTATATTTAAATTTTTTTTAAATTCTGAACCGGGGGCATATAGTTTTAAAGTGAGTGACAAACAAATGTCTGTCAAAAATATCTAGGTACTTTAAAGTTATACCTATAAGTATAACAAAAAAATAAACGTTAAAAACTAATAAAACCCTAAAAATAAGACATGTTTTAAAAACATCCAACAATTCAGCATATATTAACATAAAAATTACATTTGTTAGTGAGGTTGTTGGTGCTGAGGCAGTTGTTACAGGTGATGTTGTTGTCACTGCTATCGTACCTAATGATTTATTGTCAACTAAAGCTGCTGTTTTTGTGGCAACAATTGTTAATTGTGGCCTTTTAGCTGCAACAATGGCCACATTTAATTTGTCACCATGTTCACCTCCAGAGTTGGGCTTAAAAGACGCTGTTGTTTTTATTGGCGTTATTAAGGGTGTAGCGGTAGTTGGTAATGTTGTGGTTTTTGTTGCTGCTATTGTTGTTGGTAGTGTTTTAGGTTCGATTGTTTTAATGATCCCCTTAAAATCTGTTACAACAACTTTGCCTAAATTTGTACTTTTTACATTGCCGGTTGGTATTGGTTGTTTGGCTGTTAACGTTGTATACAATTGTTTTTGCTTATGTTGTTGTAAATGGTGTGGTTGAAATTTTTGTATGGGTGTCAAAAATGTTGTTTTTGTCAGGGCTATTCTAGCTGGCGTTGTAGATGGTGTAGTCACTTTAAAAGGAGCTGATTTCTGCAAGGCATTCGCCTTTATATCTTTTTCAAAGTCGGAGGACTGCATGTTGTCATCGTAATCGATTTAAAAAATTTATTTTACAAAATACTTTTCTTTATTTATTACACCACTAACTTTAATTAACAGAGCGAGGTGGTTTATATTATTGATGGTAGTCTTTTCTTTTTACACATGAAACATTTCCAACTGGACTTTGTAGCGTATTTGTCTAGTAATTTATAGTTAAACTTCGGAAAACAACTTTAAAAGCTACAAATTTTGATTTCGTAATTACTAACAAAAGAATTAAAACATTTTTTTAATCAAACTTCGGTAAAATAAATATTTTACAAGAGCCGCACTCAATTATATGTTTTTACAACTACAAATATGGCGTCACACTACTAACCAATATTGCCATATTAATAATACACTGTATTATCGACTAAAGTTATCAATAAAAGGTGAATATATCGAGATTAACTGCTTTATCAATTAATTTAAGACACTATTATTTCTTAGCGTCTAGCGTTGTCACCAATAAAAATATTGTGGTGTACGCCTTATGATATTTTCTATTTATTTCTTTAATATACAAAATACTTACTCCATCTTCAATATCCTGAGGTGCCTGAGGTTCTGGTTCGGTTTCTGTGGGTAATTGTTCATCTTCGCTTAGAAAGGTCGATAATTTGGACTTAGTGTCAATATCTTTTTTTTGCACAAACTCTTCAAAAAGTTTAATGAAGGACATGTTCTAAGAATAACAGCGGCACTATTTCAATATATTTTAATTTAAAAAATTACCACCTTTTTATGTTGTGTAAACTTATTAAAATTGTCCACACGTTCTACTCCTTTAACAAGATATTTTTTAAACATTACAAGCACCCACTAAAAACACAATGCCAAAAATATAGGCTTAGTCAACTTTATGACGTCGTTCCTTCGTAGATTATGTTTTCCTTTAAAATATTAATAATTCACGTGCGTTTTATTATTGAACTTTATAAATTTTATAGTAATTTATAAATGTGCTTTGTTCTTAGAATTTAAAGAAAGTATTATAAATTTGTGTAGGAAAACACGATTTTTGCGGATATTTTTCTTTATTAATTGTTGCTGTCTGTTGTGAAATTTCTGACATTCTCTTATTTACCATTGTCCGGTGTTTGATGGTGTGGTGAATTAAGTATATCTTACATAGCGTTGTATTTTCTTTTGACAGCAACGCCAAATTAAAACGTTTAGAATCGTTAATAAGTCTGGGTTCACACTAAGAAAGGACTTAAATTATACAATTTGTTACAAGCATAGCTGCCAGATTTGACGATTTATCGTCATTTTGACGATTTTTAGGAACAAAAATGGTCTATTGACGATAGGACGATTTATACCCCAAATTTGACGATTTTTTATATGACAAATTTTGTTCAAATTTACAAATATTTTTAATATAATTTCACATTTTATTTAGGCTTCTAATATAATTTTATTTGAATTATTTGATTGGCAGTAATTTTCATGTTTTAGCTGTTCATCATATAAAATAAGATTGTTTTTTAGCACGATGAATATTTGTAAGAGTTCTATTTGATCAAAGCCTGTACAACTACTCTCTTTATGCTGGGTTCACATTATGAACCCTTCAGGAGATTAGGCGTTAACTGTCAAAAAAGCCACCAGTACAATTACTAGAACAAGAGGCACTAGTGGTAACGGTGTTAAAGATTTTATATAAAAATACTAGTGCTTATTAGTACTAGTACTTGATGTAGTACAAGAGCATCACTTGTAAACTGATTGGGCAAAAACTTTTTTAAAAACAAAAATTCGTATTTTGATACTTATTTTTAAATATGATTTTAAATAATTAATTTATAATTTATTTATGCATTATTTACGGCCATGTTCTGGAAATTGAAATCACGAGAAATTGAAATCGAACAAAATTTTAAATTTATCCTGTGTTTAAAGTTTATAAAAATAATTTTTTTATATGCCTCATATGTTGAGGTCCACTAACCTTCACCACTACCTCTTTTCAAATCAGGAAAAGATGCGTTCAATTAAAACAAAAATTAATTGAAAATGTCCAATTGGGTCCAAGTAAACTGGTACACGACTAGAACCAATAGTACTAGTGATTTTCTAAGCACATACAATGCTAATTTGAGCATTAAGATAGTATAGAAAAGTATACAGTCGAGAACTAGTACTGGTGATCTTTGTACTAGTTTAGTACTAGCTAGGTACTAGTTCGATCTCCGGCAGGGAAACTTTTCTTTCAGAGAGTCTGATTTTATTTGTGTTTACCTGACTTAAGTTCTTAAACAGGATTTTCGACGTGAAATATAGGTGTTTGATATACCTTGGTTTTATTTTATTTTCTTAGTTTTCTTATGAACGCCAATACTTTTGAAAAATGTTTGGTTGTGTTACTTCAATAATAAGTTTCTTAACGAATATATTAAAATTTTATTAGCAACGAAAACTAAAAATAACAATTTATTTTCAAAACTTATAAAAAATTAGTGGTTTTTTACAATGACGATTTTTGTGACGATTTAGCTTAGTCAATTTGACGATATTGACAATTTTTTTCTCAACATTTGACGATTTTCGACCAATTTTATCTGGCAGCTATGGTTACAAGATGTATGTATATAAGTACATACTACTATATAAATAACTAAAGAAAACTTTCATAGTGCGAACCTAGGCTAACAAAACGTGTTGTATAAATGTAAGTTAAGAAAAGTGCATACCAAATATGTTATTTTTATCTTAGTACTAATTTATTTAACATAAATAAATAAATTTTCTTGGTGGAAATATGCGACTGACTATGTTATTAATAGTTATGCATATTTTATTTTGTAAAGTATCCATTTTTTAATTAAGGTGTCAATGTTTCTAAGCAAGAAATATTATATCTTGATTTTTAAGCGAATTTATCGGTTCCATAACTGAGCTACCTAAATAAGAGCGGTAAGCCTTGTTTTTATGACAAATCTTCTTGTTTTCATACAGTTTATACCAAACAGACCTTTACACATCGCTTACATTTGACAGTATTGCAAGGCAATAAGAAAATAAATATTTGTTGGCAAAACAGCGTCCAGACAGTTGTCAAGACAGTTCAGTTTTCAAAAATGTGAACGAGAACCAGTGTGGCCAGGTAATTTTTTCTCTTCCCCCCAAAAAAATTTCAAAATCCCCCAAATTGAACATATTTTGAAAAAGAACCCCTCAAATGTAAAAGTTTAGATAATAATTTAATTTCAATTTACCTAAATAAAGCAAAAATTGACAAATTTTTAAAATTTTATTGAAATTCCCCCAAAAATTTTTTTTTAAAGTTTCTAGAATATTTTTTAATAATATATCTAAAAACCAAATTATAGACAGTTTAAAAAAAGACTGTAACATATGGATGTGTCCGGAGCTTATAGACATGCATTAGTATATACATTTATAAATTATATATCTAATCAAAATAGAGTTATAAATAGAGTTATATCGACACCAAGGTCTATGCATTAGGTCTGCGCAAGGAGCCAAATGTTTATTTGGTTTATTCCTAAGCGATGTCAAAAGTTGTTTACATTTTGCTTATACATGTATATTTTTGTTTACGTTTTTTGTTTTTTTGCCATACATACATGCATACAAAACACGTTTTTCCTTTTGTTATCCCTATGTAGTAGTAAGATTTTGACAACCTTAAGGAATTTTACACAAACAAAATGCCTGTTATTTTTTGTATTGCTGTATTGTTGTAGCGATAGGCAGACCTATTGGAAAGGCCTTGTTCGACACCACCGTATACATAAATTCGCCTTGGTGTCTTATATGAACTAAACAAATTAAAAAACAAACAGAAAAACAAGTACAATAGTATAAAACAACTATATTGTGTGAACATAGATAGCCCTTAACTAAATCATAAAAAATCAAAAGCATAATATATTTATTTTTTTCACTTTTTGATTTTTTTTTTTCTTTTGCGAACAAAACTTCAAATTATTGTCAGCAAATGTCAAATCACATTATTACTGTTTTCGAAAGTTGCAAGGCAGTTGAAAAAGGGTTCTAGTATTATTGAAAAAGTTTGCATGTATTGGCCAGTACTGCCATATATATACGCCGTGTTAGAACGCGAATTCAACATCATACGGTTTGAAAATCTTATTTGACGGATGTTGGTTTGTTTTTATTAAAAATGTTTTGGCAATAGAATTTGTATGTTTAAAAAACGCTTGATGCTCTTGTTAAGGTAGCTTAGTAAGTTTTTTATGTTTAAAATTTTTACGTATTATACAACTTTTCTCTCGGTTATTAATACACATCATCCCACAAAACGTAGGCGCGATTGGAGAAGTGGGCGTGGCCCAAAATAGATTTATTTATATCTAAAGAACGGTAAGAGAAAAATTGTCCAAATTTGGTACACATAGCTGGGTTATCAATACATCTTTTTTATCAACCACCAACATCCATGGTGAAGGGTATATAAGATTCGTCTCCACTTCTTGTTGTTGATGAAAATAAAAAAAATTGTTTACCTAATAACTTAATAGTATTTTTGATTGTTTTACTTGAAATATATATTATAAGTATATCCTCAAAAACGGTAAAATATTCAAAAATGTACCAAATATTGTTATTTTCTTTACTAGTATTTGTCAGAAAGTTGTCAAATAAATTTCATTAATTATAACAAGACTTTATAAAGTAAAATGAGCGATCTATTGGTAAAAATTAGAAGCAATTTTTGCTGATATACGAGGGCGGATCAATAAGTCCGTGACGTTATATGAAATACAACACTGCTCCCATCAAGTACCACCTGTTAATAGACTACTGTCAAGTTTTGAGCAAGTTCCGTAATTTACTTTGCGTTCAACAGCTGTTCAAAACATACAACCTCGATTTTTTTAAAAACGGAAAAAAGTGAATTTCGAGTGCTCATTAAACATTATTTTCTTCAGCAGTCTAACCAATGGGTTTCTCCGAGTGAACCGGCTCCAAGGAAGGCCAAGGTAAGTTCGTCGGCCAATAAGGTGATGGCAACATTTTTTTGGGATGCACGTAAGTGTATTGCGCTAAAAGGAGATTATGTTGAAAAATAAATTTTTTTTTGTAAAAAAAACTGTTTCATTCAAAAAGTCACGGACTTATTGATCCGCCTCGTATCAGCTGAATTTCAATTGCGATATACATATATATATATAACATCCTGTTCCCCATCATGTCTTGGGACTTTCGAACACCAATTGTAACGTACACACGGATAGACAAACCGACGTACAACCTTAAATAAACTTTGCTACTTATAAGTATTCTAAAATCAACATTGTGAAAATTACAAATATAAAAAATATAACTATTTTACGAATAAATTTAATTTGTAACATTTATGTTTGTTATTCAAAAAACAAACAAAATGTAACAACTGTTAAATTTTACGGAATATGGTGTTTAATAAATAACAATTAAAAAATTAATGTAAAATTAATTTATTTCAAATTTATTTTGAGTTAAGCTACATAAGACTTTGAGCGTATAAAACAGTTTTTTTGTTGCAAAAATTTAACCCAAGTTCTAATAAAAAAAAGCAATGAGCATCATTTTATTCAAAAACAGGCGATACTACATTAACGTTTAATCACACATAGTCAAAAGTATATATTAGTTGTTTAGAATATCTTTAGCAAAATAAAGTAACCGGAAATAAATTTGACGACCACAACAAAAACCAGCAACAAAATGTAAACAAAACAAATCATATAACATCACTATCGGTGTGAACAAAACATACTTTTTTAACATACTTTTTTTCAGAGTTGTAAAAAAAGGCATTTGGGATTTAGTGTCAAATTTAGTAAAAAAAAAAGTACGTAATTTCATTTCCACGGCGTTTCTTCGTAACAAAAGTTCAATACATGAACACATGGCTGCCAGATCTGACGATTTATCGCCATTTTGACGATTTTTTCAGAAATTAGCCAAGTGCCGATTTGCTGATTTTTTTTTGTAAAAAGTGACGATTTGTTTCAATATAAGACAATTTTAAATCTCTTTAAATGTTTGCAGAAAAAAGCCATTTTGTAAACATGATAGCCAAAATGTTAAATTTTTATAAAATATGTTTCGAAATTTGTTCTCTTTTCCCTAAAAATGAACGGGCAAAAGAAAATTGGACCGAAAATACTTTTCACTTTTTATTCACTATATTGCAAAAAACATTAAACCATTGCCTCATTTTTCTGCCAATCTAGAGAGATTTTAAGTCACGTCAATTTAAAGTGTTATATTTGGATGTGCCGAATTCTATATATCTTCACAATTGTAGTAAAAATCGTACGGAAACATTGATACTTGTATGAGGACCAGGCAAAGTTATGGACCGGTTTGGGTAATTTTTGACGTTTAATACTCCATATATATAAAAAATTAATTAATTAAAATGACTAAAAACGGTTAAGGTTAATTAGAAAAAATTAGAAGTTGATAGGTGAAAATAGTGAATCTTAACTATTTGTGGGCCCATCTGGCTAAATATTAATAGAAAACTATTCCAAACTAAATGTAATACATAAAAATATAAAAATTTAAATTCAAAACGTGCCGCTGAATGTAATGAAATATGTAAATAAATTTATAGCCAATTTTTAATTAATTATGGTTATTTTTGATTAAAATGATCAAACAAAATACACTAATCACAACACGAAACTTAAACAGAACTTTGACATAAACAGAACTTTGACATAAGATTGAACAAAAAATATGCAAGAGCAATGCCACCCGATCCAGAATTAAAAAAAATACCAAAATTAATATTTAAGGGGACTGAGGCCCGTAGGGACCCCTGGGTCCAAAAAACCGCCCGCCCACTGATTGGTATGTGTGGGTACTCAAATTAAAGGTAATTGTGCAACAAAAACGAAAATAATAAAATTTTGGGTGGGCGGCACTTCTAGGGCACTCTGGGGCAAAAAAAGTGTCCCCCCCATAACACTGATGTATATCTGAGTGGGTAATCAAATTAAAGGTAATTTGCTCACGATTGCAAATATGTATTTTGTTTTTGTATTCGTTTAATATTTTCCTCTCTAGGTTAATTTATGTATCTTTTATATGTAAGCAGAGAAGTTTTAGTTAGCGAAGCCGGTCTTTGTTATACCATAGAGGAGAAAATCCTTGTGCCCGGCCAAAGGCCGGCTATACAGAGAAGCTTTAGTTAGCGAAGCCGGTCTTTGTTATACCATAGAGGAGAAAATCCTTGCGATAGGCCGAAGGCCGGCTATACAGAAAAGCTTTAGTTAGCGAAGCCGGTCTTTGTTATACCATAGAGGAGAAAATCCTTGCGCCCGGCCGAAGGCCGGCTATACAGAAAAGCTTTAGTTAGCGAAGCCGGTCTTTTTTATACCATAGATCAGAAAATCCTTGCACCGGGCCGAAGGCCGGCTATACAAATAAGCTTTAGTTACAAAAAAATTAAAAAAATCCCGCGATTTTTGTAACAAATTGTTTGTCTACGGCGCATAGGTATAACATTAAAAAAGCAAAATAAAAACAAAATATTTACAATCGTAAGCAAAATACCTTTCATTCGAGTACCCACACATAGTTATAAGGGTGGGAGGGGCAATTTTTTACCCCCAGAGGGACCCAGAAGTCCCGCTCGACCTTAATTTTATTAATTTCGTATTTTTTACACAATTACCTTTAATTTGAGTACCCACACATACCACTAAGTGGGCGGTCCGCTTTTTTTGATCCATGGGGTCCCAGGGGCCTCCTTTTGCCATAAACTAATATAAACTTTACCCAATATATCGGTCAGCACTACCGGCTATCTAGCTATGTAAATGGCAAAATAAACCACACAAATGGCTTGGCAAACACACACTTGGTTTCGGTTTTATTTTCGCCAATAAGCAACACAATCATATCTAGTACAAACATTTATATCTCATTTTTGTTTTGTTGCGACGCATGCAGGCGACGATAGTGTTACGGCAGTTTTGCTCACTATTTATTTTAAACGGAGGAGAAAAATAAATTAAAGGAAAATAATTTAGAGTAAAGGGTGGTTTAAGCAAAGAGCTATTTTGTGGTAAATAATGGTGCTTAAAAAATTAGAATTGACGCCTGAAAGTTATATTAATCTTTCTTCTGCAACGGCTTCACTCTGCAAATGTTTCGGTAAAATGATTTAATTTTGCAATAGACATCACAAAAAGTTTGGCAATTATCCAACGTGTCTGCCAAATATTAAACTTTTTTAATATTTCTACAAACATGCTTCAAATGTTTGTCCAAACAACAAACACCCTAATTAACAACACAAAATATTTGTACAAACGTAAAATTTTGGCATGTTTGGCAAGCAATTTGTGTGGTTTACTTTGCCCTTAACTTAACAAAAAATACCCTTTTTACAGTGTACAATATGTTGTTTCATTCCATTCGTTTTTAGCATTATATGCATCTGGCAGCACACACAAATTGAAAAAGACGAACAAGACAACACGTGCAAAAAAATCAAAAAACTATAATTTTTATAATTTAAAAAATATAATTTTAAAAAATGTACGTATAAACTGTATATATAACATATATTTATATAACATATATTTAATTTAATAGAAAAAATGCTTCAATCTTGAACAAACCATTCAACAGTTGCCTCTTTATTGGGTGATGAAAAGCAGCTGCAACAGCAAACTGATTACGTACAGCATACGTATATTTTTTTAAAATTTAAGGGCATATTTTCAAGTTATTAATGCATATTTAATGTGCAAAAACACATTTTTTAGAGCATATTTCCTGTTTCCCTTGTTAATTACCAA
The DNA here is from genome assembly GCA_943735925.1 of Pollenia amentaria. NCBI lineage: Eukaryota > Metazoa > Arthropoda > Insecta > Diptera > Polleniidae > Pollenia > Pollenia amentaria. The sequence goes on along the minus strand of OX031010.1, from coordinate 17,943,069 downwards.
ATAAGAATTAAGCAATTATAAATCTAAATAAGATTAGAATAGTTTGCTAGAATATACTAAGGCCCTTATCATGTACAACGCAGCGCAACGCCAAACAATAACATTGAAAGCACAAACAATGTCATAAATATTTTGTAATTTTGTTGTTGCTTTCAACAGAAATTCATGTACCGTTCTAAAATTTTCAACGGCACAAGCAATGGAGCGTTTGAAATTTTAAGACGCAATGTAAATTTCTGTAGAAAGCAACAACAAAATTACAAAATATTTATGACATTGTTTGTGCTTTCAATGTTATTCTATGGCGTTGCGTTAGTTCTGTAGCGTTGCGCTGTGTTGTACATGATTAGGGCCTTAATATTTTTGTAAGTATCAGAGCTGTAAAAACCTGCAATCAATTGGGATTGCAATTAAAATGGTTTCAACCAAATTGATTTCATTCTTTGATTTCAAAATTATTTTAGATTTGAAATGGTTGCAATCATTTTAATATCCTTCTTTTTAGAAATCATTGAATGCAATCAATTTAATTGCGTTGAATTCGATTGCGATCAAATTTTAAGTAAAATCATGGAATTGTGAAAGTCTAACGAATTAATAAAAAGTTGGAATCGAGCGATATGGGATTATAAGATGAGTATATAAGATTCGGCATAGCCGAATAACGCATTCTTATTTGTTTTAATTATCATCAGACGAAATATCATAAATATCTAACATTCTGATCACAATTTCGTTTTTTAGTAATTCTTTACTTTTTACTACCCAACAAACACGGAGGTTTGATATCAAATTGAAAATGTTATGTTTTGAAATCAAACCTTTTCTCAAACGACAAACGTTTGATAATGATTTGAAAATCATAGCATTCTCAACAAAAAGGAGAAATTATTTTTTAATTGAGAAATGCCTTTATTTTCAACTGGATTTCAAATATTACTTTCAAATGTTTTTCAAATGTGGATTTTAATACAATGTGGAACATAAATTTTTTAAATACGTTTAAAATAAAAAATGCAAATTTAAAAGAAGTTATGGGCACAAATTTTATTCGTAAATTAAACGAGAAAATTTATAAAATTCGAAAAAGTTTGCTAAAAATAGGAACATTCGCGAAAATTTTTAATGTTTTAAACAAGCCGTAAAATTTATTAAAAGTTCACAAAACTATAAAAGGAATAGCAAAAATTCGGTAAAAATTGCTAAGTTAGCAGAAATTCGCAAAAACTTGCTAACAGCGGCAAAATAGCAAAGTCTTATATTTATTTATAATCGTTAAAGCTTAAAGAATCAGAAAACGTATAGGAAAAATCGCTTCTTTCGCGAACATGGCTAAAATTTACAAAAAAAAAATTCAAAATTAGAGTCAAACTCTAAAATTAACTTGAAATAACTAAATCGATTAAAAACAAAATGTCGAAAAATAGCATTAATAGCGTTAAAAAATTAGCTTAATTCTTCAAAAATAATAGAAAAATAATTAGAGATGGGATTTTTTTTTAGATGTCGCCACAACATTCTTATAAAATACCAAATCGACGTCGAAGTGATATAGTCGTCGACTTGATGTGACAACAATTTAAAATTAATATCGACAACGACTAACATAAGGGATGAATATATCTTCTTGAATTGCTTCTAATAATAAATAAGCAATAAAACCTTTAAAGACATTTTTTTTTTGCAAATTATGTAACTTTTTCAAAATTTAAGTAAATATATTTTGTAATCAAAACCACAAAATTTTTATTTTTTTATACCCTCCACCACCACTGAGGTGAATGAGGGTATAGTAAGTTCGTCATTCCGTGTGAAACTTTTTTATTATTCATCTAAGACCCCATAAAGTATATATATTCTGGCTCCTTGAGTAATTCTAAGTCGATTTAGTCATGTCCGTCTGTTGAAAACACGCTCACTTTTGAAAAACGCAAAAGAAAAGAATAAACTTGGTCTCAAATTGCTTGTAGTTATCCTAAGCATTTTGGGATTGAAATCCAGCAACATCGGTTCAGTAGGATCAGAACTATGAATCAAAATGTGGAACCACCACCCTGAAAAATTGATAATTTTGATACAAAAACTAACATAAATGGTTTATTAATGCACGGAATGACATAAAATGCTCGAATTTGGTTCGTACGAGTGCAAATCATACTGGTTAATTTCGTGACGATAGGTCCATAATTTACCATAGGTCCCATATAAACCCATCTCGAGGAAAACAGTTTAGTACGCCTAAAACCGCAATAAAAAACGCTAGCATACTTAAATTGGTACGTCACAGTTTTATATGACCAGAAATCACACTAAAATTTTTTGAAGATCGGTCCATAATTTACACTAGGCCCCATATAAACCCTACTTCCGGAAAACAGTTTAGTACGCCTAAAACCGTAACAAATAACGCTATCATACTAAAATTTTGTACGTCACAGTTTTATAGGACCAGAAATCACACTAAAATTTCGTGAAGATTTGTCCATAATTTACCATAGGCCCCATATAAACCCTACTCTCGGAAAACAGTTTATTGCGCCTAAAACCAAATAAAGCTCACTTTGGGAAAATAATAAAATTCTCCTTAAACCATCACAGATATATTTATTGCGGTAAAATGTCTTACTTAAATTCATATGGCCAGAAAAAATATCATGCCAAATTTGTGAAATTTTCTGTTAACGCTAAAACTAATTACACTGCTGTATTGAAATTTATTCTAATTTATTTTTTGTAATATGTACTAGAAATCAGTCTTCAGAATTTTGGGATGATTGGGCCATAATTTACCATAGGTCCAATACAAATTACCCTCCTAAAAATTATTTTAGTTCGGCGAAAACTTTTACGAATCATGATATTTTACTCAAGCCTGTTCAAAGTTCTAACAAGAAACGCATAAAATTTTCTTATTCTCGGTCAATAATTCAATTCATGTCTAAACCGCAACTAATTTTAATGCTAACGCTCGTTTTTGTGAAGCTCAGTTAATAATATATATGTATTTATCATATAAAGCTCACTCCTGTCGGTGGAGGGTATCAAAGATTCGGCACAGCCGAATATAGCACTCTAACTTGTTTTTATTTAATTTTTTCTTCTTATTTTTCCATTTTCTATCACCCTAGGTACTTTTTGTTGATTTGGAGCTGCGTCGGTAAACTAGATTTGTTCCAAATTATGTTTTTCAAAATAAAATAAATATTTTCGATTGGGAAAATATATTGAAACAACAATAAAAAAAACTGAAATTGGTTTTAATATAAATTTCTAAACGAAATTTTGTGTTTTAGTTTGAAAAACAGACTGTATATTTTGTTTTCTTGATTGTATAAAAAATTATTCCTAATTAATAAAATTTTACATAAAAATGCCAGTTGCATTTCGTTTTTTATTCAAGTGATGTTGTACCTATGTATGTAGAAGGCCATAAGCACCACGACCCAGAGGATCTCTTGTGCAGCCTATGTATCTCACCATGTCAGGTTCAGGATACACTTATAAAGCCTATTACCTATGTTTAATAAAAACCACTTAATTTTTGGATAAGATAACAATTTATTTTGTATTAATATCCATTAAGAAGAGATTTTTGAAAATTCGAATGTTTAGGGGGTAAAACGGTTAAATTCGGTAACCTTATACCTCCAAAACTAAAAGATACAAAAAATGTAATATTTATCGTTGTTCTTTATAAAAATAAGCGGATAGGTGTCTGGTACAGTTTGGAAATTCGGCCTTTTTAGAAAGTGAACGGGTAAAACCTGTATAAACATAAAAATAAAGATTATACCACATTCAAAACTTGTGTAAAAAAAAAAATCAAATTTGGTACTTTTTCGAAACTCGAACGTTTAACGGGTGAAAATCTTAACTATTTTTGGTACCTTTTTTCAAAACATTTTTCTCCATTCGTACTAAATTATTGGCTCCCACTACAATATTCTGTGGAAATACGAGAAATTTAATTTCTTTCTTTATCTTTTTGGTTCTACAACTGGTACTTTTTTAATTATCGTTAATATTGGACCTAGATATGTACATAAAATTCAACATGCAATGTCCTGAGTGGATAAAAGTATATTAAAGTGTACTTTCTTTTCTGTAACTGGTACATTTTGAATTTCCGTTAGTTTTGGACCTAGAAGCATAAAATTAAACATCCAAGGTCCTGAGTGAATGAGAATTTGAAAGAGGGATCTTTTTGGTATTTTTCGTTCTTTAAGTTGTAATTTTTTTAATATTTGTTGATATTGGACGTATGAATATGAAATTTAACATGCAAGGTCCTGAGTGAATGGGAATCTGTAAGAGTGGCTTTTTGGTCCTGTTTTGTTGCTAACATGGTACTCTTTGAATTTCCGTTAATATTGGACCTATAAACATAAAATTAAACATGCAAGTTCCTGAGTGGATGATAATTTATAAGAAAGATTTTTTGGTACATTTTTTGGTCCCTAACTGGTACTTTTTTAATTAAAGTGGTACTTTTTTAATTAACCTAGTACTTTTTTAATATAATACTTACTGTTGTTCATTAAATAAAAAAATCGAACACTTTTTTGAAATTTGGCCCTTTTAGGAAGTAAGTGGGTAAAACCTGTATTTTGGAACCTTTTTGTTCTCCATTCATCTTTTAAACCAATACACATGGCAATAAAATGTATATCACATTCGTAACTTATTTTATAATTTCAGAACAGAGCTAAACCATTCATAGCATTATTATGTACTTATATATTAATAAAAAAAAAAACGTTGTTGGGAAAATAAATAAAAATTTTGGATACTAAATTATATAATCAAATAAATATTTATTTACAAATAATAAAAAACATATGTATTACTTACTTATTTGTGCAGGTTTCCACACTACCTTTGAGGATCAACACATAGCGCGTTGCCAATTATTTTAAATGGCTGGCTTCCCCGATAGTCCTAAGCCATTTTTAAAAAAACATATGTTTATATGCCTGGTTTTTTATGATACAATTTGCCATCCTTTTATGAGTGCTTTTTTGAGAAGTGTGATTTTTTTGTCACTCATTTTTGTTATGCATTATAATAAATCCAAGTTTTCATAAGATAAAAAATTAGCATGCAAAAATACGAAAAAATAACTACATACATATATAAAATGAAGAACAAATATACATATTGCATTTGTTCAACAATACTGTATTAACTCAAAATTAAAAAAAAAAATCAGTTGTAGCAAAACAATTTTTAATTTTACATTAAATGAACATAAAAAATAATTTTTAAATAACCGTTTCATTACCAAAGTGTGAATATAATAATCACGATATTTTGACAACGTTGATACATACATACGTATATAAATATTACGTGTCGATTTTTTCCAAAAAATGAAAAAATAAAAATATTTAGTTAATACACTATTGGTAAACAAGTGTGATAAATAAAACATATTAAAAACATAAATAAAATAACTACTATTGATGTCATTGTTGGCATTTGTAACACACTTCTTTTATTAAAAATTTTGTATTATGTTTGTATGCCTGTTTTTTATGGTGCATTATGTGTTTGAATAAAATAAGGTACATAAAAGTCTTATAAATATATGAGATCAGAATCAGGCACTTATTTGTTTATTTAATAAACTATTTGGAATTTTTACATCATAGCAGCATGAATTTGTCGATCTTAACCACTCCTTTGTTTGTATGAGACTTGATAATGTTGGCACATGTAGTCTGTTTCTTTCATTAGTAGAAAAAACTTTTTCTACATTTGCAGACGAATATGGAATGGATAAAATTCCAGCAACCACTCTTGAAATGTCAGGAAACATTTGGACATTCAGCTCATTTTGTAAATTAGCTACTGACAAAAAACTACAAATGTTTTCAGTTTTAACGACTGCAGTTGCTAGACATCACCTTAAGCTCTAAATTGATTATTGATTGAATCAAAATATGCAATGTCATTCGGGAACATTTTTACTAGACTAGGTACTTGTTTTACCTGAAATAACATTTTCGGGACAAATTTTTAAATTGTACCAATTGAGTCACGGAGTACCACGGTACTTTAGAAGGTTAAAACAGTGATGCACTTTGAGTTTGTAATTTTTGGGCCAAATTGATTATTTAAAAGGGCCAAAATACCTTTGATAGGGCCAACATTTTTCACCAGAAATATCCTGCGTGTATAGTGGCCAAATAGAATCAATGATGCTGGCTTCTGGTTAAAAACAAATCAAAACCAGTGCAATTAAATAAAACGTCCAAAATGGCGATGGATTGTCCATATAAAAGAAGAACCATCAAAAATTTTGCCCAACAAGCGCTTACTTGGAACCCTGTAAGTAGACAACGCTCCGACGTACCCCTGAAAAAAGCTGGAAGAGAGCTATTGATAAGGCACTGCATCCCGCAAATCATAATAAAGCGAATAAAACATTGAAATACAGTTGCACTGTTGCGGTGCTATGGTCCAATACGAGAAAAGAATTACAGCGATTTTTGGTACTAACTAGATAAGCATACTACCAAAAAATAATTTTTATTTAATACATGATTGATTTGCCAATACAATTATGAAGTTTTTTTTTGAACAAACAAAGCAATGTTGTAAATAAAATTCGTTTTTAAAACAATCGGCCATGATCTAATCGAAATCACGTGAAATTGAAATCGAACAAATTTTGAAAACTCTCCCATGTTCAAAGCTCATAAAAATATTGCCTTTTATATACCTAATACTTTCAGGACCACTTTCCTCTACCTAAACTACTTTTGAAATCAGGAAAAGCTACGCTCATTATTTCAAAAATTCAATTGAAAATCTTCATCGATTTCAATTTCACGTCATTTCGTTTTCTAGAACATGGCCGCGTAAGAAAATTACATTGAAAAATGTACATTGTAAATGTAGTTAGTTGAATTATGATCTGAAAGGACCAAAATAGATTAGAAAGTACCACAGGGCCATCAAACATTCAAAAGTGCCATAAATGGCCCAATTATGCCACATTTTGCATCACTGGGTTAAAATGTACCAAAAAAAGTACAATTGTACCAACTTTAACATCCCTGCTCCATGTGGTTAATAATAAAAAAAGGCAGTGCTACCATACAATTCATAAGACAGAATGGAATGGAAACAGATTGTCATACACTGAAAGCAATGCAAGAAACTTTTATTAAAAATTTTCATAAACATTATTTTAATAAGAATTATAAGTTAAAAAATATTATTAGTAGTAATTAATTTTTGTTTATAATTAAAAAATTAATTTAAAAAATAATATAGCTAATGTTACTACACAGCAACTTAGTTTAATAATCTAAGATAATTTATAAAATAAATATATCAAAATATAAAAAATATAATTTAACCGACAAAAAAAAAACAAACATCATAGCAATATAAGTAAGGGAAAACATCATTTTTTGGTAGTTTGTTTTTTGAATAACAAACATAAAATTGCCTCAAAATTGCGTGCAGCCTACGTCACAGCTTCCAATTTTTGGAAATTTTGACAAACTGTATATGTAAAAGACTTTCAAGAACAACTTGATCGTGTGGATGCAGTGTAACGCACTCACACTTTTTAAATTGACCACGAGATTGCTCTCAATTTTACCTTTCATTTGCTTGCCAATTTTACATTCAATTAAAAAACTGACCACAAATTAACTTTGGCGCTTTCTTTATAAAAAATATATTTCTTAAAATATAAATGTGCTTTACTAAAAAAAATTGTGTTCTAAAAAATTCTTCTGCTTTTTTTTCAAAATACTTTGAGTCATGCTACTATTTTGAGTTGTTTCTTCGTCGGGGCATTTTTTAAATGAAATTGACTGTCAAATTGAGTGCAGCCCGTGACACAGCTGTCAATTCAAACAAGTTTTGACAAGCAGTTTTTGTGAACAACTTGAAAGTGATTTATTGAACGTGTGGCTCCAGGGTTAAAAATATTTTTTTGCATTTGTTTCAATAATAAGTAAAAATTAACGGATTAAAACATTATTTCAGTAATCAGTAAAAATTTACTGGTTACTGAAAATTTTTCACTAAAGGCTAGTTTACACGGTAAAACAATGTATTACGACTTTGTGGAATCAAAATATTATGAAATTCTCTCCGTGTTTAAAATAAAAAAAATAAAAATCTGTTGGTAAAGGTCGGTATTCACTATCCTATTTAGTTGCACGAAATGTCAAAAAAATCGTGTGTGCTCATAATGTATGACAGTGTGGCTTAAAAATAATTGAGTGACAGATTTTTTGACAAGTCTGTCCGACTTGCAAATGTTTATGAAAATTTTCATAAAATGATAGATTATATGCGATCAGAGTTGCATTTTCTTGTAAGTTATGAGAATACATAAGTTTCTAAAATGGTTTAGAAAATGAACATTTACCGAATTTAATAAAGGTTTACAAAACAAATTTACAAATCAAAAATTAAAAATGCATTTTTTTACTTTGGACCTTTTTGCCTGAGGATAAGTATTTATTAGATTGAAATTAATTTGTCTCGCAAAACATCTGCGTATTCATAAAAATATTTTTATTAATTATTTTCAATTTACGTAAAATTGAACGGGTTCCATTCGTTCCAGATATATAAAAACGAGTGGCAGCACTGCATAGAAGTCTTAAAAAATATATATGGCAACGCTGCTTAATAGACATATTTCAATTTTGCCCGTTCCTACATTTCTTAGAACTAAGAATCGATATAATCGAAAATAAATTATTTAAAATTAATTTTATTATAAAGAAATTATAAGTTTTTTGGATTCGTACGGTCTTTTTACATAGAAAAAAGTTTTTCAATTTTTCTCATACCGATATTTGTCGGTTTTATATAGTAAAAAAACAATATATATATGGATTTTCGTATTTTACACATTTTTGGGTATACCCTATAAACGGCTAATTTCCCGAAAGTGACAACCCCATTTTTGGATTCGTACGGTCTTTTTACATAGAAAAAAGTTTTTCAATTTTTCTCATACCGATATTTGTCGGTTTTATATAGTAAAAAAACAATATATATATGGATTTTCGTATTTTACACATTTTTGGGTATACCCTATAAACGGCTAATTTCCCGAAAGTGACAACCCCATTTTTGGATTCGTACGGTCTTTTTACATAGAAAAAAGTTTTTCAATTTTTCTCATACCGATATTTGTCGGTTTTATATAGTAAAAAAACAATATATATATGGATTTTCGTATTTTACACATTTTTGGGTATACCCTATAAACGGCTAATTTCCCGAAAGTGACAACCCCATTTTTGGATTCGTACGGTCTTTTTACATAGAAAAAAGTTTTTCAATTTTTCTCATACCGATATTTGTCGGTTTTATATAGTAAAAAAACAATATATATATGGATTTTCGTATTTTACACATTTTTGGGTATACCCTATAAACGGCTAATTTCCCGAAAGTGACAACCCCATTTTTGGATTCGTACGGTCTTTTTACATAGAAAAAAGTTTTTCAATTTTTCTCATACCGATATTTGTCGGTTTTATATAGTAAAAAAACAATATATATATGGATTTTCGTATTTTACACATTTTTGGGTATACCCTATAAACGGCTAATTTCCCGAAAGTGACAACCCCATTTTTGGATTCGTACGGTCTTTTTACATAGAAAAAAGTTTTTCAATTTTTCTCATACCGATATTTGTCGGTTTTATATAGTAAAAAAACAATATATATATGGATTTTCGTATTTTACACATTTTTGGGTATACCCTATAAACGGCTAATTTCCCGAAAGTGACAACCCCATTTTTGGATTCGTACGGTCTTTTTACATAGAAAAAAGTTTTTCAATTTTTCTCATACCGATATTTGTCGGTTTTATATAGTAAAAAAACAATATATATATGGATTTTCGTATTTTACACATTTTTGGGTATACCCTATAAACGGCTAATTTCCCGAAAGTGACAACCCCATTTTTGGATTCGTACGGTCTTTTTACATAGAAAAAAGTTTTTCAATTTTTCTCATACCGATATTTGTCGGTTTTATATAGTAAAAAAACAATATATATATGGATTTTCGTATTTTACACATTTTTGGGTATACCCTATAAACGGCTAATTTCCCGAAAGTGACAACCCCATTTTTGGATTCGTACGGTCTTTTTACATAGAAAAAAGTTTTTCAATTTTTCTCATACCGATATTTGTCGGTTTTATATAGTAAAAAAACAATATATATATGGATTTTCGTATTTTACACATTTTTGGGTATACCCTATAAACGGCTAATTTCCCGAAAGTGACAACCCCATTTTTGGATTCGTACGGTCTTTTTACATAGAAAAAAGTTTTTCAATTTTTCTCATACCGATATTTGTCGGTTTTATATAGTAAAAAAACAATATATATATGGATTTTCGTATTTTACACATTTTTGGGTATACCCTATAAACGGCTAATTTCCCGAAAGTGACAACCCCATTTTTGGATTCGTACGGTCTTTTTACATAGAAAAAAGTTTTTCAATTTTTCTCATACCGATATTTGTCGGTTTTATATAGTAAAAAAACAATATATATATGGATTTTCGTATTTTACACATTTTTGGGTATACCCTATAAACGGCTAATTTCCCGAAAGTGACAACCCCATTTTTGGATTCGTACGGTCTTTTTACATAGAAAAAAGTTTTTCAATTTTTCTCATACCGATATTTGTCGGTTTTATATAGTAAAAAAACAATATATATATGGATTTTCGTATTTTACACATTTTTGGGTATACCCTATAAACGGCTAATTTCCCGAAAGTGACAACCCCATTTTTGGATTCGTACGGTCTTTTTACATAGAAAAAAGTTTTTCAATTTTTCTCATACCGATATTTGTCGGTTTTATATAGTAAAAAAACAATATATATATGGATTTTCGTATTTTACACATTTTTGGGTATACCCTATAAACGGCTAATTTCCCGAAAGTGACAACCCCATTTTTGGATTCGTACGGTCTTTTTACATAGAAAAAAGTTTTTCAATTTTTCTCATACCGATATTTGTCGGTTTTATATAGTAAAAAAACAATATATATATGGATTTTCGTATTTTACACATTTTTGGGTATACCCTATAAACGGCTAATTTCCCGAAAGTGACAACCCCATTTTTGGATTCGTACGGTCTTTTTACATAGAAAAAAGTTTTTCAATTTTTCTCATACCGATATTTGTCGGTTTTATATAGTAAAAAAACAATATATATATGGATTTTCGTATTTTACACATTTTTGGGTATACCCTATAAACGGCTAATTTCCCGAAAGTGACAACCCCATTTTTGGATTCGTACGGTCTTTTTACATAGAAAAAAGTTTTTCAATTTTTCTCATACCGATATTTGTCGGTTTTATATAGTAAAAAAACAATATATATATGGATTTTCGTATTTTACACATTTTTGGGTATACCCTATAAACGGCTAATTTCCCGAAAGTGACAACCCCATTTTTGGATTCGTACGGTCTTTTTACATAGAAAAAAGTTTTTCAATTTTTCTCATACCGATATTTGTCGGTTTTATATAGTAAAAAAACAATATATATATGGATTTTCGTATTTTACACATTTTTGGGTATACCCTATAAACGGCTAATTTCCCGAAAGTGACAACCCCATTTTTGGATTCGTACGGTCTTTTTACATAGAAATAAGTTTTCAAATTTGCGGCACCGCGAAATTTATCGGTTTTAAACAGTAACAAACTATGTATATAGGGATTTTGTAATTTTACACTTTATTGTAGTCTATTTGTCATCATATTACATAGGTACATCATGGACATGAAATAACATACTTTTTTTGTTGTTGAAATTTGTTGCCAAAACACGTGAAATTGAAATATCATACTTTTTTTTTATTGAAATTGGTTGTAAATACACGTACTTTAGTACTTTTTTACTTTTATACTATTTTTATCAACTATTCAAAAAAGTATGTTTTCTTCGGTATGATTTGTTCACGCACGTAACATCACTTAAACTTTCATATAAACTATGGTGGAAATTCTCAAACAAGGTGGTGTAACTGACAGAAACACGAGTGAAAGAGTGTAAACATTCTGCATCCTAGGAAAACATAATGTATATTAACTTAGAGCAAATGGCTAAAACAGCACAGTTGAGCAATAACTAAGAACCTAAACGGTTGCATACAGCGCAATTTGAAATTAAATCTTGAATAAATAATTATCTACTGCAATTACACAAGAGTTTGAGAAAATTTTGAGAATTTTTTTTTAATATTTAAATAAATTCAAAAGGAAATCGAAGCAGCTGTATAAAAATTTAAAAATTTTATCAAATAAATTTTGTAAACAAGTGATATTTTAACACTTTTAAAGTGTTAAACCAATTAAAAGACTTTTCTTTAAAAAAAAACTAATTAATAAAAGTTTTTTTTCTGAAACAATTTTCTATGCATAAAACAAAAAGAAATTAATTAGAAAAAATAAAATAAAGAAATTAATTAAACAAATTGTTATTGAAGACACAAAAAATAAATATAAATTTTTTAGTGCAATATTCTGATTCGTCACTTGAGCAAAATTTTATTGATTTATAACATAAATCTAAACATAGAGTTTTTATGTAACTTACAAACACATAAACTTAAACGTACATATGTATACATGCACTTATATTTGTATGTAACATAAGGTGTCGTTTATTACCAGCTTTAGCAGGGAAAAATTTAAAAATACCGAATACACCAGCAAACAAACGACCAACGTACAAACTAATCGAGCAAACGAACACACCAAATCGTAGAAATTGCCATTTTACAAGTGCACCGGAAATAAGCGTAGTGTGAGATAAACAAAAAAACAAAATAAATAGAGAGCGAGAGTCATTAAAGCGGAAGTACATTTAAAACCCATAGCATATCTCTCTCTCTCATACACACACAGTCTCATATATAGAAAAAGTGACAATCTCTTGCTCTTACTATCATTTCAAACTAAATAACGGTTGTTGTATTTTATTATCACAATACACAACCTCTAACAAGGACAATAATTACATACAGCTCTAAAACAACTACAAGTAAACAAAAAGCTACAAGAACATCAATTGTAATTTAAACCGTAAAGACAAGTTAAACGCATTCTTTTCTAACCCAATAACCTAGAAACACTGTAAAATAATAGACTCATTTGACAAACATTTCTTAAATATGTTGCCATAAAATACTAAACAAGAGCATTTCTCTCAATTTCCTTTCGTTTTGTTAAAAATTAAATTTTTTTTAAGAAAACCAAGTGCCAAATATTTATAAAAAAAAATTATAATAACTACAAACTACGACCAATTGTTGTGTTTTGCAACAAGCCGCTGCCGCTGCCGCTACAGCGACAACATCAAAACGCACTTTGGTGCGCGTCAACTGGTGTTTGTCGTAATTTATATTCATACTATTTGTGGACTGAAGTTTTCTGTTTAAGATTCTTTTTATAAGTGGCAGAAAGGACCAAAGAAAACAAAATACAAATTAAATTTTCTTCATACGTGAATTTTTTAATAAAAACCCACAAAATTCCGCCGTTTATCGCATTTGCGTTTGCGAAAATATTTTCTGGCGGCCTTAAGCGTAGCAGATTTAAACCAATGCATTTAGGTTTGAAACGTCAAAAACCAACAAACAAAAAACATCATAAACGTTTTTCCGGCAGTAGTAAGCGAAAATGTCTTTATCCCGAGAATTTAATTTACAGGTGGGTGATATTTGTATTTATAAACACATTAACAATTTTTAATTTGTCAAATTAATACGTAAAATATTTTATACAAATGCACACAATACCTGGTACAAAAGTAAAAACGTATCTACATACGTCATACGTCGACTAAAGCTGTAGGTCCACATCATGCGTCAATGTGTTGTACATTAACACTTTCTGTACGTTTTCAAATACAAGTTACAATAAACGTATTTTATGCGAAAAAATTCTTTGTTTTGATCATCTATTGTGTTAATATTTTTATCAAATAAAATCAATTTTGGCAAAAAGAAAACCACCCCATACGACAAACATTAAAAAAAATTTAAATTGTCATCCATGGCTATCAAAAACAGCTGACATTTTTTCAGCACTCATGCGACGCATACAACATTACGCATGGACGCATCGTATGGATTCAGCTTTAGGTCTAATTCTATTTCATACGCCGGTTGTGACCGCATTGCTTTACTCAGCTATCTGAATAAGAGCGGCAAGCGTTTTTTTTTTCTTAAGTCACTTCGCATTTTCGTACAGTTTATATAAAACAAACCTTTAAAACGCGAACTCAATATTGACCGCCTGGAAAATCTTATTTGAAAGATCGCCAGTTCGGTTTGTTTTATTGAAAAAAAGAATTTTCATGTTAAAAAAACGCTTGCCGCTCTTGTTAAGTTAGCTAAGTTAGTAATATAAGGTTTTTTGTAATTTAAACATTTCGATAAGTATATATTTTAAAATTCCTTAGAAATACAAGTTAAGTCTTGAAATTTAATAACAATAGAAATTTGTAAAATATTATTAAACAATTTTACATAATTAATGGGAAATTAATGGACTATATTATGAAGTTTCGAAAATATAAATTGAAAAATCTAAACGGAAATCTTTAAATTTTTAGAGGAAACTTTTTAAATAAAATTACAATTTTTTTTAATACAATTGCAAATTTTGTAACGAACAGTTGTAAACGTTGTACTTCTTAATATATATATTCGTTATAGAACTAAAAAAAAAAAAAAAAATTATCTAAAAATTTCCTTAATATTAAATTATATATAACTTTAGCTTCAAATAATCTTACCTTAAATATTTGCCGTCATTCTTCTTTATTGTTGTAGGTGTTCTTCTATAAATACATACCAGTTAAATACTTAATAATTTCAACTAAGATGAGATCGTTTCATCATTAACCATAATTTCCCACAACAAAAACTTATGATGAAATTGTTATTTATTAGTTTAATACAAAGTCCTTCTATTGTTTGCTTGTATATGTATGAGTAGATAGTTTTGTTTAAAACAAAAACACTTGTGAAAGTCTCTTAAAGTCTTCTGACATCATATATGTAAACTTAAAGAAAATATTTAAAAAGTCCACCTTATTTTTTGTGTCATTTAAGAACATGTGAAGTCCATGGCGCAATTAGTAGGGCTTCGCAAAACAACAACAATGAAACAATAAAAAAAAAAACGCATTTTGTTTATGTAAATAATGTTAAATATGTCAAAACACAATGCATTGGTTTGTGTAAAGAATGGACAAGATGTCAAAAACAATTGCACGATAAAAACACAACTCTATAAAAAATTAGCAGGCGTTTCGAGCAGAGTTGGGTCATGATGAAGTCAATAAATACATATTTCTCATTAGTTCAAATAATTTTTTTTTTGACAGTTGATAGGGGTTTTCAACCATTTTTAAGGTTTTTTAGGAGGTAATAAAAAAAATCGGCTTTATTTAATTTTTTTTTTAATACATATTACCTGTCCAAGGTGAAATTATACGCTTAGGGATTTGTAGGGACATAAAAAAATCACCCAAGTGGCAAGGAAAATCTTTTTCTAGGGATCAAAATAAGAAACTTTGCCCCAGGAACCATACCTCTAAAATCAAATCTGATGTTCCTTAATTTGACCCAAGGGCAAATTTTGAAAAATCCAACTTTGACCCATTTAAAGTGCCCCAATTGAGTCTAAATATATGACCGGCCCCTCATAATTTTGGAGGGCCGACCCATCCTTGTCAATTGGGCGATTTTTAAATCGACCCTCCTTAATATATATATATTGTATATATATATATATATCGCACCATGGTGAAGGGTATATAAGATTCGGCATAGCCGAATATAGCACTCTTGCTGTTTTAACATTTGTGTAAGATATTAAGGTACTTACTATTGAGGTACTATGTTAAACTCAACACACACAATTATCTTTGACGTATTTTATGAATGAAAATTCAACTTAAACCACTTAATACAACTACGTTGTAGTAACAATACATTGTATTAATGTTAGAATTTGTTAAAAAATCTTACGTAAAAATAACTATATTTATCCTTATCCTTATGATTCATACGAATTTTCTAAGGAAATCGATAAACATTTTGTATTGGCGTTGGTGTAAGTTTTGCAACAGTTTTATTGCAACGTAACTAAAGAATTGTTCAAAAGATGAAACAAAATGAATGTCACGTATACGCAATGATGGCCTAAATATGATAAATTTGTTACAGTTGTTTGTATATATACATATGCACATGCATGCATACTTATATGGCCTAAAAGTATTTAAAAGTCTATTTCTAAGTGTGTGTGTGTATTGATATTTCTTATTGCGAGACTCACATGGTTATTATTTATACATAAATGAATGTGTGTATATATACAAGATGTTTAAGATGTTCATGAACTTTCTGCAACAACAATAACTAGGCAACTCAAAATAAAACGAATTTGTGTTGAAAAGTCGTTTAAAATAATATTTAAACAAAGTTTAAACCCTAGCGACTTTAATAGTGGAATAATGTTTATGCTGTTAATGTCTAATCGGCCAATTTTTTCGATCTTAGTACACAGAAGAAAGTTTTTTTTATCAATTAAAAAAATGGTTTAAAAAGTATTTAAATTTAATTAATGTGATAATTGAATCAATTATTTTTTTAGTTGAAAGAAAATTTAAAATAAAATTTTGATTTAATAAATATTTAAGTTGTTTTGAAATATTAATTGATTTTTTCGTTTAAAAATGAAATAATTTAAACTTGTAGAATTGTTGTTGGAAATTGTCAATTAAATAAATTAACACATTGTTTGAAATGGCAAAGTTTTTTGATAATTTGTTTTATTCAAATTAAAAAAATATCATTTAATGAAAAAAAATATTCACAATTTTACAATTTTTAGTAATAAATATAATCATTTTGGTAAAAGGTGCAAAATTAAAAATTTTTTTGCTTTATATTATGAATTTGGTATTAATTTGGTGATTAGAGACAATTTTTAATTTTTTCTGCGTATGTTTGAAAGATTGCGAAATTGCTAGATACAACAAATCTTCCGCAATACAAATTTAAATTTAAAAAAAAAACGCGAATCACCAACAAATTCTGCAAAATAAAAAGTTAACGCAAATAAAACTGCACAGATTTCCCATCTCTTTGTAACGAGGAACCAACGTGAAAGACCAATTCTCACCCTTTTCGTCCCTAAATCAATAAATCTAACAGCCATACCTAAATAAGAGCGGAAAGCTATTTCTAGCTTTTAAAAGTTCTTATGACCATACAATTTGTATGTAGCATACCGAAATAACGCGGCGGCAACGTTTTGCAATTGGAAAATACCATTTTGACAGCGCGTTTAATAGTGAAGTTGGCCGCTATTGTTGATACATTATGTTTTTAGGTGGATCTAGCGGTGTTATCTCCATTTCTATTATGTGGGTTTTATTAAACAGAAAAGTTAAAACTGCTGTTCTTGACTCAACGTTGACGCTTTTATCTAGGTATTGTATTTCAGCGTACGAGCTAAGCGGAAGAAAACGTTCCGCCTTCCGCTCTTATTTGGGTACGGCTGTTATGTACCAAATTTTTACTAAAATATGTTCAACATTTATTTTGTTCACAAGGTTTTAATTGACACATATTTCTGCAAGCACAATTTTTATACATTACAAAATTCACTATAGGGCATACACATGCACTACTGGCATAATAAAGGGCTTTTAGATGGTGCTCCAAACAAGCTTATTGGTGCAATATTCAATTTTTAAGTAGAGTTGCTGAAACGCACCGTATTTATTATGTGCATACATCAGTTCCCGTAGGTGTCTGTTATAAGGAGCCTAAATAAATGTATTTCATGCTTGTTTATCCGACGCGAGTTGACTGTCTTAGTTTATATTTGGCGGCGCCAGGTGTGTGATTCGAGTGATATTGAACCGCATATGCAAAAAATTAATAGAGTCGTAATGAAAAGTGAAACAGTTTGTTATTAAAAGCGTTTACTAAAATGTTGAAATAATTAGGTGTTGAAACAAATTGTGCTTTAACAAATAATTTTATTTTACTGCATAAATAGTACCCTGATGTTTACTCTTTTACAACTTTTTTACAACTCTGCTTGACATCGCTACTGCAAAGCGTACATAAAACCTTTGAGTGCGTGTAACCCTTTATACAACTTAGCTATTTAGTTTATGGCTTGATATTTGTAGTTCTTACTTAAGGCCGGTATCCACTATCCTATTTAGTCGCACGAAATGTCAAAAAACTCGTGTGTGCTCATAATGTATGACAGTGTGGCTTAAAAATGAATTGAGTGACAGATTTTTTGACAAGTCTGTCCGATTTGCAAATGTTTATAAACATTTTCATAAAATGATAGATTATATGCGATAAGAGTTGCATTTTCTTGTAAAGTAGAAGAGTCATTTGAGTTTGCATCTTTTTTGTGGGATAGTGTGGCGTTGACAGCAGATTTTGCAGACATTTTTTTATGTCGGATAGAATTCCGTCAGATTTTTGTGTGAATGAACCGTTCGATTATGTAGGATAGTGAATACCGGCCTTTAGTTCTGTTTCTTTTTTAAAAACATATTAACTAGGGAAGTAACGAATAGCGATACCGTTATATCGGCGATACTTAAGATTTTCCGATATATCGGTATCGGCGATATTTCGCTGTCGATACGTCTATACTTTTTGGAATATTTTTGAATATATAAATAATTTAATTTTGTATGCTTCATTTTTGCATAGCAGTTAAGAGAAATAAAACATTAAAAAGCAGAGCATAAAATTAAAACAGATTAATAAAATTGTTTTATATAATAAATAAATCAACGAAGATGGAAAATAGTTCGGAGTCTCAAAATTAAGCGGCTGACTTAGTGTTACAGCAAGAACTGACCTTTGAAGCATTTGTGAAAAAATTATAAGATCCGGTATGAGCCACTTTTCATCCTATGCTCGAGAGATAATAGTCGGGAGATACCTTTGATCTTCTAATATTTCTAGAGACACAGATCCGCTTGTTTACGGGAGTAATGACATGTTTTACCCCAACATGAAGAAAATGTCGCAGGAATTCTTAGGTTTTTAAATGAACTCTGCCGCATCTGATAGACTATTTACCACTGCAGGTCTGGTTCAAACGGTGTTGCGAAATTTTTATTTCTGCAAAAGTTGAGAATACATTTGGGTTGTTCATGGGTGGCTGGTTATCAGGTTATATCGTTATTTAGTTATATTCACACCAACAAAATATATTTATATAAATTTTATTTTAAATATATCGTTGCAAAAAAGACTCGTTGAGTGTTTGTAGGTAATTCTCATTCCCTCTGTAGTCTTGTTTGCTGATAGCTTTGGCTTTTCTAAAATTATTTAGGAGAACGTTTCCTGATGATCTGGCCTAAGCAACCAGTGAAATTCGCATAGGAACAGCTTATCCTCCAACAAAAAGTTTAGTGGTTTTTTTTTATCAAAAATTAAAAAAAAGAAATTAAGCACAACAAACAAAATCTTTTAATTTTTAAAAAATGTTTTATTTTATTGTTTAAGTATCGGTATCGTATCGGCAAAAAGTCGTATCGTTTCGTCCTTAATATCTGCATATATCGAAGCTGTATTAAAATATAAAAATATTTGACTTTTGGCAAAGTCTTGCTCGTCGTAACTTAATTCCTTAAAACTGAGAATTTAATGTATTTTAAAAGATTTCTCTGACTCTCTCCATATACATACATAGAAATTTGCAGCAGAAAAAGTAATGGGGAGCACAAGTTTGTAATACAAAAGAACAAAAAAAATAAATATCATTGGCTAATAACTGTTTGAGCTAAAAAGAAAAATAAGCGCAAACTCACCACTCAAATGCAAATATTCTTTCTCACTTATTTTCTCATATCAAATTTTGTATGAATCTCTCTTTAATTTCATCACACTCAGCATTTCTAAACGGCTCCTCTTTTTCCTGTCATTTGTTTCCTGCAGTAAATGCAGTTGTTTCAAGACATATGTTAATAGAAGATTGACTAGTATCGAAACTCTCTCAAAACAAAACAAAAATATTTTCTTTTAAGTTCCATTCGTGTAAAATGCATCAACAAAGTAAACAAATTTCTTGCTCACACAATCATAGAGTAAGTTTTTTTTGACAGCTGAGCTTGTTTTTTTTTCTTCTCACTTTCAATTCGAGTCAGTATTCTATGCATATGTTGCTTCCTTTATCCTTTGTAGTCCATTGACTTTGGCAGCTCAAATACGTTAATCAAGATGCTGTTGATGGTGCCGAAAATACTAGTAGTAAATTGTTTGTCATAACGTTGTCATTTTGTCTGAGTATCAACAAATCTAGTTCTTTCTTTATATTGACCTTTCATTTGAACATGACCCAATGATGCTAATATGTATACCCTATCCTTTGTTTATAAATAAGTAGAAGTATGTGTGTGTGAGTGTGTTTATTTCTAATACTAAGTTAGTCATCATATGTTTAGTCAGAGAGTATTTTTCCTTGCTGTTTTCGGTTTGTAATGGATTTTTTTGTTTACATTTACAGGTCAAAGTTTCGTTCTTGGGTCACGGGTCTTTTTTTTTAACAAGTTACATACTGCAGCACGGACTTTGGCAAATATATGAAAATTCTTTAAGGTTTATTTGTATATGAAAACATTTACATATATACAATATATTTTGATAATGACCCTAATCTCAATTTGTTTTAATATTTTTAAGAGCATTGTTCAAAGTTTACGTACTACTTGTTTGAGAATAATGAGCTTTGTCATGTTTCTCTATTTTGTATTAATTTACGACAAACTTGTATGGCCATGACCGTATTTATGCATATTAGACTATCATATTCTGTGAAAATTTATGCATATTGTTCGTTTTAAAAAAGAAATCATGTAAATATTCGACGTTGAAAATCTGGACAACAAAATTTTTTAGGCTATCTTGATAAGTTTCTAGCCAATCTTTTGAAGTGTTATTATTGCACTGCACGTGTTTTTCAAATATATAGCTAAATACTCTGTGTACATACTTAAACATTTTTAAAACCTGTTAAAAAAGTCTAATTAGGTACGCCCAACTATACGATAAACAAGACAAATTTTGAGTAATCATTTTTAAAAGCGAACCCTATTTGTGAACTATGGACAATTATGGACCAACAACCAGTGTTCTGTAAATCGAAATCACATGAAATTGAAATCGAACAAATTTTAAAAACTCTCCCGTGTCCAAAGTTCATAAAAATATTTCCTTTTATATACCTTATACTTTGAGGACCACTTTCCTCTACCTAAACTACTTTTGAAATCAGGAAAAGCTTCGTTATTTAAAAAAAAATCAATTAAAAATCTTAATCGATTTAAATTTCACGTGATTTCGATTTCCAGAAGATGGCCGATTATATACTGTTCTTTAGTGTTCGTCACAGAAGAAATATGGAAAATACAAAAGCTAATAGCGTTTGTGTATTAAACACCTTAAAAAACGTTTGTCTGTTTCTGATCTTATAGAATAAAAATACTCTAATAATCCAACTCAACATAAAGATGATAACATTTCATTGCGTTCGGGCTTTCATATAAAACCGCAAACTTCGTTGAATTCGGTTTATCACAATAATGTTCGTTCGTTTCAGTTGTGCTCAGTGCCCTTTTGGCTGATAAGCACAACAGTATTTTTTTACAAAAAAAAAAAAAAAAATGTATACCATACACACACGGGCTATTCGTGCTGTGGTCGTGCAAATTGCCAAGCAACACCAACAATACTAGCGTTGTTAAAATTTTTGTTGGCTCATTTCTTCACCAATGTAAAAACAACACTAAAGAACATTAAAATATAATTTATGTCTACAGAATCACTACAATTGTACTGTTTTATAACGAAAAACAGAACACTACATAATCTTTGTTACTTTCGTGAGAATAGTTATGAACGGCAGGGCTGTCAGATTTTTCGCCAAACGTGGCGATTTATAATCCTATATGACGATGAAATTTTGTGTTTGGCGACATAGCGATATTTAAAAAGTTGGCAATGATTTTGGCGATTTCTAAAACGCATTTAAGCTCTTTTTTTCCCGAATTTATTATATGAAAAAATTATGAATATGGGAAGAGTTTAATAATATTTTAAAAAAACAATACGCATGCGAATGTTTTAAATGATAAATTAAAAGTATTGCCAGATAATTACCCTGATAATTACCTTGAAAAGTTGTTGCTATAGAAATTTGGAATAAAGTTTAAGTTTTCTTAGATTTTCAGATATTTTATTTATCAGAAATATCCAATTTACACAAAGTATTTAATATTTCGAGTTAATATCATTTTCTTATCAGTCATCGACTCTTTACGGAAAAACTAGTAAATTTTTAATTTATTTTAGAAAAATTAATTTTTTTTGCACGTGCAAAGAAGCTCAGTATGTATATTGAATATCATTGTTAAGCCTTGGTCAAGCCAAAAACAATGATATGCGATACTATGTGATCGGACTAAAATTTGCGACGCTATATAAAAAATAAAAAGCGCTGTATTTTGATTTTTTTCCTGTTTTATAAACTTCATTGTTGCATCTTTCATTAAAGGGGTTGACTGGCACAAGTTTTTTAATGCAGGCCGACCCGCTTTAATATAAGTCCACACATGTATGTATTAATATAAAATAAATTTATAATCGCTGTATATTTTGTTATAGTTGTATCCAATAAAGGGTTTACCAAGAATGATAGAATAGAAGATTACGTCTTCCCGAAAAACAAATTGTAATCTGCTGCGCATATCGCACATATGACCTCACGCAAACTGCTTTCCTATTGGCTACTACTTTCAAGTTGTCTAAAGCTAAAATTTCTGTTAAACGAATTTTCTATGAAAATTTGTTTAATAAACCTGTTATTAATAAAAAATATATTTTATGAATATGGGGGAAAGTATTTTAAATTGCAGGGTAGCCTTCTCTTAAAAAATTCATGCATATTTTATAAGAAATACGAAAATTTTAGGGTCTTTTAGATATGGCACCGCTTGACAAAAACAAAATACGTCATCTTACAAGAAATCATGCGCATGGCGTAATCTTGTATTCTTACAAAATTAAATTTAAGGCAACATTTCTTTAACAATTTAGATAAGATCGATTCGTACTTTATCTTTGTAAAGTGAAAGTCAAAACCTTGTGCTTCCTTTAGTATATTTTACTTTTTAATATACTAAATTCCACGTATGTCTGTATTTATATCGGTCAAAAAACTGGTATTCAAATTTATCGTTTCACTAGTATTTAATCCGCTACTTCGTTAGTGTCTCCTTTTCTTTCGTGGATATTTTTTTAAGCCAAAGTTTATGTTGCATTTACTCAGGACCATGCATGTTTCATATTATGTTCATAGGTCCAATATTAACGAAAAGGTCCAATACTAACGGAAATTCAAAAAGTACCAGTTGAAGAACCAAAAAGCTATTTTGGTATTTCCCCTTTTTGGTACTTCTTTTTTCTTCCCATTGAAGCATAAACAATTTCAATATTGTAGTTGGAGCCCATAATTTAATACGTATATGTCAATGAAAAAAAAATGTTTTGTAAAAAAGTACCAAAAATAGTTACCGTTTTTACCCTTTAAACTTACGAATTTCGAAAAAGTACTAAATATGTATTTGTATTTTTTTACATAAGTTTCAAATGTGATATAACCCTTATTTCTATGTTTATGGGCTTAAAAGATAGATGGGGTCACAAAAAAAAAACCAAAATACAGGTTTTACCCGTTTATACCGTTAAAGGGTTGAATTTCCAAAAAGTGCCAGACACCGGTCCGCTTATTTTTCTAAAGAACAGCGATAAGTATTAAATTTTTTTGTATCTCTTTTAGTTTTGGAGATATAAGGTTACCGAATTTACCCGTTTTTACCCCCTAAACATTCGAATTTCCTAAAATCCCGTTTTAGTGGATCGATTTGGGGAGAGACCAGAATCTGGTCCAAATTTCAAGTTATTAGTTGCAGGCGTTTAGGCTGTGAGATGATGAATCAGTCAGTCGGTAACGTTCAACTTTTATATATATAGATTATTTTGCCTAAAAATTAATAATCATGCCATTCTTTAAATGAGCAATGTGTAACCATACGAGAGGTCACCGAAAAATTGCAAAAAAAAAGTACCAGCTGAATCATATTTTGAATGTTATTTAAAGAAACCAATTTAATAAATAATCACAACAAAAAAATTAACAAACTTAACAGCAAAACACGCAAAGCCCCCTAAAAGTTGGCAATAAAAAAGATTAACGAAACAAGTGCAACCAAAGTCATGTCGAAGATGTTGAAAGGAATAAGAATTTAACTACGTTTTATTGAAAGTAAATTGATGTCCTGGTACTCGTGTTTGTAATGGATATGTGCATTTGTACTGACTGAGTTACTGCATGGTTGAAAAGTATACAAAGATAATTAAAAGTAATTTACTTGTAAACAAACATTTTCTTTGAAAATACTTAAATAACAAAATTACGTCATTTTAAATTCAATACCATTAAGTTGTACTACCATATATTTTGCAACCGATCGATTGTAGGTGTGTTTTGTTAATATTTAGAATGAAGAACAGTGGCCAAGAAGTAAAAATATTTTGGAGTAAAATATCAAGTGAAGGTTTCGGCAATGGATTACCCAGTCGCCAAATCAATTCCTTGTTCTGTTATTTGTTAACACTAAATTTGAATCCATACTTAAGTTCGTTATTATAATATAATTTTATCGGTTTGAAAATGGGAGTTATAATTTTTTGTTAAAATTTCAAGACTTGTGGAAAGGTTTTTTTTCTTGTAAAACTAACATTAAAAATGAGAGTTTTGTGATAGAAAACGGTTTTTTGACGATTTTTGGAACATATTTTAAACAAAATTTTTTAATTACATTCACAAGAAATATTTTTCCGCATGTGCAAGTAAGAAGAGATTTTTGAGAGAGGGCCTTATGTATAAGCTGTGACCAGAGCTGCCACGACCAAACAATAATTCCAACCAAAATTTTTTGAAAAAGTAGCCAATTAAAAAAAATATAACCAAATTTAAAACGCCTCTTGCTAATTGCAAAACACATTAAAATTTATTTAAAAATGCTTTGTAATTCAACTTATAGTTAAATAATAATTACAAATCAAGAAAGCAAAACAAGAAATGTAATTCTTTTACATATTGGAAAAAAACGAGAAACCTTATTCTTAAAAAATATTTATGTTTTATAAGAGTAAAAGCCGTCAAATTTCCATACAAAATTCAGTTTATTAAAAGTTTATAATTTTTTTTTTTAATATGGCCTGTACAATAAACGGCATTTGTACTTCACAGTTAAAACGAAAAGGGAAAAATTAAATTGTTTTCCGCTTTTTAACTGGCAGTGAGATCCGATATTTTTTTTGTAAAATTGGAAATGGCTAACGATATGTAAAATAAATTTTTTGTAAATATTTTTTAATTTACATATATCAAAAATTTTATAAAAACGGGTATAAATGTGTTATTTTGTTTGTAAATTTTATTTTAATTTATAGTTGTTAGAATTTCTGTTTCAAAATTGTTCGTTTTGAAATATTGTGTGAACCATTGTAACATTATGGCGAACATAAATAAATTCAGATTTCGGAACGAAAATTCTTCATCGGGAAAGAAGTATATAAGTGACAGTTAAAGGTTTTTTTTTTTATTATAAATTAAAAATGTTGCCAAATAATTATCTAAAAAAATATATATACCTACAAGCTATGAAAAGTAGAATTTCAATTTTGTAAAAGTTACAGCCGTTTTCTTACAGAAATAAATTTTATTTATATAAATTTTTAAAAAATTTTTTAAATTCCTATGTGCATAAAATATACTACTAGTAATAATCTAAATTTAGAACATTTTACTTATATCAAGGGTATTAGAAACACTAAATTTAATTTTGTGTCCCATTTCAGCCAAGTTTTGAAATCAATTCCGAGTGATATTTAAATCGCACAAATCTTAAAGATTGAAATCCAGCACAATCGGTTTTAAAAGTTCATAAAAATGCGATTTTATACATTTCATACTACTCTCAAAATCAGGAAAAACTACGCCTATTAAAAATAATAAATTGAAAATCTCCATCGATTTCAATTCATTTCGTTTTCCTGAACATGGCCGTTACTAATATAAAAATCACATTTTTCTTAACAATAATATTAAGAAAGGAACAAGAAAATTAAGAAAAACATGATTTAAAAGTTTATTAAGAAAAATTAAAAATATTAATTTGTATTATTATTTTAGGGGGGAAAAAGTAACCAAAATAAAATATATTCATATCACCACTTTGAAAAAAAATTACCAATTTTGGTTAGAAATAACCAAAAACGGCAGCTCTGCCTTTGACACAAAACGGGACTCAGAATTTTCTACGCCTACCTCAAGTTTAGTTCTTTGTCCATACATTTTTTTTCGTCCCCGCTGTTAAACAACAGATGGACTTATTTATAATGCATAAATTGTAGGGTTTTAAATTTCTCCGAGTTTTTAACTCTCGAGAATACATACATATATACAAACACGTTTTGCATATCTGCGAAATCTCGCATTTATTATTCAAAGAAAAAATACTAATAGTTATAGAAGAGTTTAGTTTGAATACAGCGTTCTATAAGTGGAATCTGTTTGAATATATGTAAATGGTTTTGAATTTCAACCAACATATTTTGGTTTTATGGGTAAATGAATCAAAGAATTTAAGTAATCTTGCAATTTCTTATGACTAAAGTCATGCTCAGACCTAACAAACATTTAAAGAAAGATCCAAAAAAAAAAGCGTGACCAGTAACTTCACCTAGCTTTAGCTTTATTTTTAACAATATCTTTTTATTAAATAAACGTTATTTGTAAGAAGATAATTACATAATGTAATTTAGAAACTGATCAGTGATGTTTGATATAGCCAAACATTTTGATAAAGCAAATAATTTTTAATAAAACTAGTGGTTACGTGTAGGACGTCAAATATGTAATAGGTGGTACTAAGTTTGTCAATCCGTGTGAAACTTTTTTAATATTCATTAAAGCCTCCATATATAAACTGGGTCCTTGAGTAATTCTAAGTCGATTAAACCATGTCCATGTCTGTCTGTCTGCCTGTCCGTTTGCTGAAATCACCCCACTTTCGAACGACTCAAACGGAAAGAACAAAATTAATGTAAAGCTCTTTCAAGTTCTTCTTACCAGTTTGGGATTGAAATCCAGCACAATCGGTTCAGTAAGAAAAGAGTTATGAACCCAAATGTGGAACAACCTCCCGGAAAAATTGATATTTTTATCAAAAACTACCAAAAATTAATGACAGAATGTACCGATTCTCATTTAGTTTTGCACACATTCGTTTTATATGACTTTCAATTACACTAATGAATTCTCTAAAGATCAGTGTATAATTTACCATAGGCCCCATATAAAGACCACTCTCTTAAGTACACTTTAGTACGCCTTAAACTGTAAAGAAGCATGCTATTGCAGTAAAATTTAGTTTGTCCTAATTCAATACGATGCGAAATCATTCCGCCAAATTTTGTGAACATCGGTTCATAATTTACTATATGCCCCATATAAAGCCCACTCTTGGAAAACACTTTAGTACACCTTAGACCGTAACGAATAATGGTATTGGAGAAAAATTTTGACTGCCATTGTTTTCTAAGATTAGAAACCACTCCGCCAAACTTCGTAAAGATCGGTTCATAATTTACTATAGACCTCAAATTAAGCCCACTCTACAAAATCATTTAAATACGCATACAACGATAGCTTTGTATGGCTGGAAATGACACCATATAATTAGTGATAACCGGTTCATAATTAAGCATAGGTGCCACATAAAGCGGCCTTCTGAAAAACAATTTAAAAAGCATAACATTCTTAAAAAAAATGTATAACTGTATTAAAATATTGTCTAATTTAGGAGTTTTGGAAAACTAGGGATCACTTTTAGAAACTGTGTCATAAACGGTCTATAATTTTCGATAGCTCTAATAGAAAAACCCCACCTGAAAGTTACTTTAATATGCCTAATACTATTTAGGGAACAAATCATGATATTTTATTTAAATTAGACAACGAATAATAATACTGAGGTCAGCTTTTATAAAGACTGGTTTATATTTTGTAGATATAATTAGTCAATTCACAAGGTATCCTAACATGCCATATTGTCAAAATGTCCTAATATTTCACAATGGTTTAAAAATATTGTTGTACGGCTCAGCGCTGGACTTTTCTGATTAATTACGACAGCACAATAAACACAGCAAGCAACGTTTTATTTATTTAAGACACTTTTTGTTAACAAACCAACAACAATATTTTTAAACCATTGTGAAATATTAGGACATTTTGACAATATGACATGTTAGGATACCTTGTGAATTGACTAAATATAAAGCCCACTCTCAAATATTCGAACTCTTGGTGAGAGGTTTTAAAGATTCGACGCAGTCGAATATAGCACTCTTTTCTATTCCAGTTAAAAAAGACAGTTAAAGAAGTATATAACATTTAAAGGGCCACGACATTCCCTTGTTACGAAGCAAAATTGTAAGGCAGCATATTAAAGAATAACGGTAACAACAAAAAATTCCATGTGTTAAGGCTCGTTCACAATGCTAGCAACAATTTCGTTTTTCTTATATCTTATTTCTTCCTAAAGTATTTCATATATTTATCCTTTAATTTTTCGAACAAAAATGTAACTAATTTTTTTTTAAAGTTGAGTCTACTTCTACTTCAGCAACAATTTGTATGAAAATGTTTACGACGTTTATAATAATTTTATTTAATTTTGAATGAAAATTTCAACAAAATCTTTTAAAAAATAATAATAAATACGTAATACAGCAATGTGGGCAAAATTTGCAATCGGTTTCTTAATGGAAAATGTGTGTGGTTGTGAAAAAAAATTGTTGCTCTATTATGAACACCAGTGAAAATGTTGCTGCCTATTGTGTACGAGGCTTGAAGCTGATTATTACACCAGTTTTTATATGCGCTTAATAAAGTGCTTTCTGTGTCAAGAATTTATTGCTTCAAAGTGGGAACTAGCCATATAAAATTCATGTCTTCCAAAAGCGAGAAGGTAAGCGAAACTTTTACATTTCTCCCTTACAAGCCAGCTGCGTTTGAAGCTCCATTTTGTATTAGGCTGTTAAACCAACCCCTTTAAAACTGCAGATTAATTTTCAAAATATTTTTATATCGTCCCACTGTCGATTCAGTAATGAACGAACGAAAGTATTTTTTACGTAGGGCGCATACTGCACTTGTAAAACTTTCCATTAATAATTCTTGTACTAAAGGAAATTCCATTTGACAACTATTCTTGCTATTGTTGTTGTTGTTCAAGTTATACTCGTAATGCTTTCATTTTTTATGTTTGCACTTAATTTGCTTCAGCTTTAAAAAAGTTTTGTTATTTTTGTTAAATCGATTTGAGTTTATTTACAATATCCTTTTGGATACATCTACACCATTTACGTTTATATTCCAAAACTTCTTAATAATTAAAATTAAAAATTGTATAATTAAATTTTGAAACTTCTTAGAAGACATTATAAATTTTTGAATATAGTTCAAGAGTCTCTAATTATGTTTTAAAAGTTTTTCGCTTTCAATTTTGCATTTTTTTTTAAACTATTTGAAAACTATTCTATTCCAACTCAGAATTATTAGTTAATGTTTCCAAAGTTTCAACGTTCTTTTTCTATTAATTATTTTAAGAAATTTCGGGCTTAAAGGAAAACTTTGACTCGTTGAATTTCAGAAAATTCCTACAATGCTAAAGAAATCTTTTGCCTTATCTTTTAAAATTGTTTTTAATATTTTAGAACCATTTAAAATAGTTTTAGAAATGTACTATTGCATAGAGAAATTCACATAAAGTATATATATTTACACTTCTTAAGTAATTCTTAGTCGACTTAGCCTAAACCGTCTGCCTTTCCTTCTTTTAAAATTACGCTCAATTTCAAACGACTTAAATGAAAAGAACAATTTTGGTGTCAAATTGTTTTCAGTTATCCTAAGCCGTTTCGGATTGCAGCATAATCGGTTCAGCAGGAAAAGAGTTTGATATTTTTGATAAAAAAAAAAAAACTACCATAAATTTGTGGCGGAACACACCGATTGTTAATAAATCGATCCATAATTTAATATAGGTCCCATATAAAGTTCACTTTCAGAAAAGACTTTAGTACGCCAAAGCCGTTACAAATGGTATGTCATAGTTTCATAAGATAAAAAATAACACCACCCAATTTCATGAAAATTCGCCCATAACGTATCACAGGCCCCATATAAAATCCACTTAAAAAAACGGTAATACACCTAAAACAGTAACGAATAATGCTAATGCTAGTATAATTTGGTCTGTGATAATTTCATAAGACAAGCAAAAACTGTACCGACTTTTGCGATGATCGGTTCATAATTTACCATAAAATCCCCTTCTGAAAATCACTTAAATACGCCTAAAACTAAAACAAATTCCCATATTTTATTTAAATCAGGTCAAATTAAGTTTTATATGACTGGAAATAAAATCGTAAAACTTTGTGTCGATTGCCCGTTAAAAAAGAGGTCCCGTATAGAGCGCACTCCCGAAACTTTACTTAATACGACTTAAACAGTAACTAAATGTCATACCGGGGTTCATAATTTATCATAGATCCCATATAAAGACTAATAAAGTATTCCTACTCTCGGTGGAGTGTATTAAAGATTCGGCACAGCCCATTATAAATTGTTCAAATACAATTCATGAATATGAAATTGAAAATGGAAATGGTATATCAGGTGTTATGGTAGTAAACAGAGATGACTAGGTAGATTTTCTGACTAATGACGAAGGAAATCAAATTAATGTTTTCGTTTTATAACGCCACTTTTTTAACGCCAAAATCAAGGTCATGCTTGTGAGAAATATAAAGAAATAAAACCTTGAAATGTTTATTAAAAAGAATTAACAAATGACAAAAGAAAGTAAAAATAATGGAAAAGCTTTAAAGCCAACAAGTTGACAATTTGGTAGAAATTCAATGTGGGTGTTGTTGAATTTACAACAACAACAATCCAAAAAATATGAATTCGCTGTTACAGCTATCTTGAAGGACCAAATAGAGCCACTTTCTATATTAGCATTTCGTTATAAAGAAAAGGCGAGGAAGAGAGGAAGATAAGATATCTCAAGACGTTAATTTTGTTATAATTTGCGTTAAAAATGAAAAATTATTTAAATGTTTATGTTGAAGAAGTCATTATTGTCATACATTACAAAACCAATACTTACAATATATTTTTTTTTCCTTATAGGATTCACGGGGATCGATGTACTGCTCGAGTGAACCGGACCCAATTGGTCGAGTCCAGTACCAGTCGGGAGGGATCATTTACTCCAACAACAGCAGCAGCATTGGCCAAGCGACTTTCAACCGCCCTCATTCTGCACTTGAAGGTAATTCCACCGAAATCATTGAAGTCGTCTGTCAGCCACGCTATAATCGAGAGGAGGAATATTTGGAACACCAACGAGAACGACCTATTGTTGCCTGTTCGCAGCCGCCAATCCCTTCTTTACTCACCGAGTGTCAGCAATCTAGTGGCTCCTTATTCTCAATTGTCTCAGCACCGCCGGTACCGTTGGCCGAGTTGGATGTCAAGCAAATGGATACGTTGGGTGTCGGCCTACAGCCGGGAATTGGGTTGGGCTTACAAATGGGCGGAAGTGCACAAAATCCTTTTATTACTGCTCACTCGAATGTTTCAATCGCTGATGTTGCCGCCTCGGCCCCGGGCTCTGCCACGTCTACCATACCCCGGCGTCCGGCCACCCTACCCATCGATCAACCCTACTGTCCGGCACCAACGAGTCGCACGTTACACGCCAGCCTGTTGGAACATCAGATATCGGAAATTGAAGAAGATGACAATGAAAACTTATTAACGGTCTCAAGTATTACGGCACGGCCTTTAATTGCCAAATCCCGTGAATTACGCTCGAGTCGTACTTTATGCAGCAGTGCCGGTAAACGGAAACGTGGCAAAGGCGGTCATAAATTACCGGCTGGTATTTCGAATATACCCAGTAATACGGATTCGAGGGCCAGCTCTGGTCATCCGCCATCATCACGTTCTTCAATCAGCACTGATCCGCCAGATGGCGGTTATGGTTGGTTTATTGTTTTCGGAGCATTTTCGGTGCAATTTTGGGTGGCGGGTTTGGTGAAATCGTATGGAGTTTTATATGTTGAAATTATGGAAACTTTTCCCAGTTCCACAGCTACTGTAGCCTCTTGGATACCAGCTATACTATCGGCCTTGTGTTTAGCTTTAGCGCCTCTGTCTAGTGCACTATGTCAACGTTTCTCATGTCGCACAGTCGTTTTTATTGGTGGTCTTTTTTGTGCTCTCGGCATGTGTCTAAGTTACTTCGCCACCAGCCTAGTGCATCTACTCTTCACCTTTGGCATACTCACCGGTATTGGTGGTGGTCTCTCCACTACACCAGGCATTGTTATTGTCTCCCAGTATTTTGATAAACATCGCGCTTTAGCCAATGGCATTTGTGTTTCAGGTACGGCGGCGGGTAGTTTTATACTGCCTGTTCTTATAAAACATTTGGCCGAAAATTTTGGTTTTCATGGCACCATTTTAATACTGGGCTTCTGTATGTTGGATGTCTGTTTATCAGCTTTGCTGTACAGACCTTTGGAATCGTTTCAACCGGACGATGAAAAGACAATTGACGAGGAAGATGCGACAAAGCCTTTAAATGACATAAATCCTAGCAGTATTGATATGTTAACTAATTCAACCTATTTGGATACTTGTGACGACGGTTTGAATACTAAGTTCATAGAACATTTATTTATGGAAGAATCGAAAAACCGCTTAAATGATTACTACAATAAAAGATATAATGGTGAGTGAAAATTGATTTGGATTTTAGAATTTAACAAAAATGTTACTATTTTTCTTTTTTTAAGCTTCCGAAAAATCTGTTCCTAATTGTGCTCAAGAGAGCGATGATGAGGTTAAGGATATTATTGGCGAGACAACCTTCATTAAGCCTATTAAAAAAGTACGAAGTTCCGGAATTATGCATTCAGTCGAAGACTTAAGCACCACCTCTACTTGGGTGTATCGCAAAAACTCTGGCTCCGATTCAAATCGCGGATCTCGTCGTCGCCGTAACGTTTTTGCCAACGATGAAATTATATCCAAAATTCAAGCCCATCTTGAAAAACCTCTCTCACCACCCGCCGTTGTAACACGTGGCCTCAGCAAGAGCATGGAAATACCCACACCTGCCAGTAATATGAGTGAAATAAAGTCGGCGGAAAAAGACCAAGAGGGCAGTTTAGTGGGAGCCAATTCCATAGAGGAAGATATCGATGATGTACCTTTAACCTGTATCGAACGCATTAAAATTTATTTGGACATAAGTTTGTTAAAGGATCCTACATTTATATTGATGTGCTTATCAGTGACACTTATGTCAGTTGGCTGTCCTTATATGCTATATTATTTACCCGCTCATGTTATATCGATTGGTAAGTGTAATGGAAACGGTATAAACTATTTAAGAGGGCGATCAGGGATTTTACTTATAAGTTAAAGTTTTTGGCAAGTAAGAAAATATAGTCAGACAAGTCCACTACTTCCGAGTATATGAATATTTAAATATTTTGAGATATAAGAGTGATTTTAGGAAATATGTAGCCCTTATTCGGGAGCAACGGACGCTTACAAACCGAACGTCACAATATATATCGAAAATTTAAAGCAATATAGAAGTTAAATGTGAAGAAGTTTTTCTTGATTCCAATATACCCAAGATATTCAGAAAATCCTTAGATATATAATATCAGTATAATATTCCGGTGAATGTTGGCTCATATTTTAAAAAAGCGAATATGTAAACAGTTCTTCGAAAAGTTTTTTTATAGTCTGCGGGATATTGGTCTAGTCGATCCATATAAGAAATCTGTTGAAAATTGTTTTATTGAACAACGAGTTATTTTAAGTGGTCGTCTTAGGATAATGTAATTACAACTAGTATATATTTCTTGCATAAATATTGTATAAAGCCTCGGTCTATATTAAGTTAAAGCTTTTTTAAAAAAAAGTGCAGAAATAATAATAAATGGCTTCTAAGTTTCATTACACATTCAGAAAATCGATTTCGACGCCAAATCGTTTCGAAATCGACAGGAGAAGTGATGTGGTTACTTTTGTCGTTTTGTTTGGATGATTTCATTTTTTTATTTTGCTCCATTTCTTTTTGTCGTTTTTGCCATGTGATGCATATAGACAATTCAGTTTAAGTAATTTTATATTAAAAGAAAGAAGTATGTATGTATGTTCGTACACCCAGAGAAAAAAACCACTTAAGATCAATAAAAACCAAGGTTAATTATTTGTTTCAAAAGGCGCTTTACTTTTTAAATCAATCTATTTTCATTCATCACATTCTTGATTTATTATAATGCCATTAAAGAAATGACATTAGAAAATTTATATTGACTCCTTTAAGTAAATTTAGGACCCCATAATATCGAAACTGTATGAAATTGATTGATATTTTAACAGTGGATGGATATAACAATTTACACAGCCGAAAACTTCTTACTTTCTACTTCTTAAACCTTTTTTTAATTTTAGGTTACAATAAAAGCGAAGCTGGTTATTTGGTAACCGTAAGCGCTGTATTAGATCTTGTTGGTCGCTTAGGACTTGGATGGCTGTCGGATCTACAGTTATTTGATCGCAGAAAGACTTACATATTTTGGTAAGTGATTTTAATTCATTGCAAACAAAGTTGTTATTTAATTAAGTAATACCTTTTTTTAAATATTTAGCATTCTTGGAGCTGGTATTGCAGTACTCACTATACCCTCGGGATATACTATATATTTGGTGGGCTTATCAGCTGCTATTTATGGTTTCTGCTTAGGAAGCTGGTATGTCTTAATGCCCGTTTTATTGGCTGATATATTTGGTACGGATCGTATTAGTTCCAGTTATGGTTTAGTGCGCATGTTTCAAAGTATTGGCGCCATATCGGTGCCACCTTTAGCCGGATATCTTCGGGATTTATCTGGCAGTTATGCTATTGTATTTTATTGCATGGGCTCTTGTATGGTCCTAGGCTGTTTGCCGCTCTTGGTCTGGGCCATTTTAGATTGTCGAGAGCGTAAACTTTATGAGGACAACGAAAACAATGAGGATACATCATCGGTATCTTAAATTGAAAATAAAAATAATATTTGAAATTAAACTATAAATTAAAAAAAAAAAACTGAAAAAAAATTTGGCAAATTTTCGAAACTGAGTTATTTAATTTAGTAACTAGCAAGTTTTATGTATTTAAGTTATACATTTTTTAAAACAAAGCAGTAACAAATACTTTGTTTTTCCGATAAATCAAACAAAAAATAATAGTTAAAATTGTTAAAAAGTAGTTTGTGCAAACAAAAGTAATTTAGTTGCAATTTAAACAAACTTATGAACTTATAGATTTTATATAGCATTTATCTTTACTCATGCTGATACTCAAATATGATCAAACTCAAAAACTTTTTTATAATATTATAATTTGACAAAGATTTGTGTAAATTTTGAGTCGATAAAAATATTTTGATAATTAAACAGATTTTGTGGAAAAATATTAACCCCATTTCAAAATATACCAAATAACACTTTGTTCAGATTAAAAATTATTATTTTGTGTATGTAAAAAAATTTTTTTAATGTTTTTGTATTAAGAACAAATTTGTTTTGAAATAACTCATACTAAAATTTAGAACATTAAGTAGAAGTCAAAAAGATTGTACTGAAAAGGGTGAAATGTTACTAGAAAATGGTTTAGTTAATAACAAAATATTGATAATTTTAGCGCTTTACGAGTGTTATTCATTCCCCATTTTTCTAAAGTCTAATTCGTTTCGAATTTTTAGATACATCGCACTTTTTCAACAATAATGTATTAACTCACAATTTTCAGTTCAAACAAAACACTTTGAATTTAGTATTTAAAGCATATGAAAAATGATTTTTACACGATCCGTTTCATTACAAAAAGTAGATTAAATAGCACGATATTTTTACAGCGGGTAGATTTTTTTTTTTTAAATTTTAAGCTTCTACCTTTTTCCCTATGCTAATCCCGCGAAGCTGTACGCTTGTCTGCAGGAGACCAGTCTCTGACGGAAACCGTACCGGCAATGATAGACTAGCTCACTAGCAGCTAGCCTACTGGGGCATCTTATGAATATTACACTTCGATTTTTTCCAAAAAGTGAAAAAATAAAACTTTTGAGTTAATACACTATTGCTGAACAAGTAAGATATATTTATTTTCTTCCTTTTGAAGTTGCTTCCACTGATAATCCAACAAATGTTCTTTCTACATTATGGCAGCCGAGCAGAGAGTAAAAAAATTATATTTCATGTTGCTTATGATAAACGCAATTACATTGCAGGTCTGTGATTTCGAATATAAATTGATAATGGGTAAGCCCACAGTAACTTCATACTTTCTCTTTCCGAACAATGCTTAACTTGTGCTTTTTAATAGTTGGTAAATATTGAAGAATGCGGCTTGTTTGGCTGATCAATCCAAAACTTTTCTTATGTATTTCCATGGGAAAGAAGTGTAAATGGGGTAAGGTTTGAATTCGAAAAAAGGAACTCTATATTTTATTATATTACCATGGCAAGTTATTGCCAATCTACGTGCATTTTGATAAGTTTTTGAAGATGACTTGGTAAAAGTGCTATGTGTAACAGTAAAGCAGTTTATAGTGGACGAAAGAACCCAAAAACCCCGATGTATTAAATAGGAGTTTTTCTAGGTATCCTAAATGTAACAGATTATTCTTCAGTTCCTTCAAAAAGGGATTATTGGTCAAATGAAAGCGATCTTTAAGATTCAATGGTTTTGGATTCTATTCGTAGAAATTATTTTGATACAATATTTCGTCATAAACACAACAATCTGCAAACTTCTTTTTTGTGTAAAACGCAAAATTCAAGGCCCAATAATTTTATATACTTCCCACTGTTACGCTTTTATTAAAATAGGTTTTTTAACTTAGGTAAAATGCTGTTCAAAATTTCATTGATATATGAATGAATATCATTAAATATTTTGTTTCTGGGTTAAATAATGAAGTTTTTTAATAATTAGTATTGTGGTTATTTTAATAAGTATTGTGGTTATTTTTTTAATAATTTTAAAAATCTAGCCATTTCTAGCTATTTTTGTTTAAAATTATAGCCTTTTTTGAACTGCCGAGTTGGCAACCTTGTTTGCATCCCTGACACTCGAACAGCTGACACTTGTTAACAATAATTTATAATCGTCAAACAAATCTACTAAAGCTTCGATAATATTTTCTTTTGCACTTAAAATATTTGCTTTAAAACATTTTACAACAAAATCAAACACCTTTTTGTAAATTTTGACGACCAATAATAATTCTGTATATCAGCTATTACCTAATTTGCATCCAGCTTTCCAAAGTTGTTAAAATATCGCTCAATGTCAATGGCAAAATTATTGCAATTACAAACAGTTGCAACCTAAAATGCCCCAAACCCAGAATACCGGTACTAAGATTTCGCTAGATTTCATAAAAACGCTACTAATTTTGCATTTGTTCTTTCGCAAGACCATTTGCACTTTGCCTGGTACTCTGTTCAACATTTCTCGTGAAATGCTGTCAAAACTCATATGAAAAAAGCTTGTGCGGAATTTCTTTGAAATTATGTTGATAGAATTGTACTCTGTTCAAATTGTGAAAAACTTACGAATTGTTTCTGGCAACATTTTTTTACAACTGCGAAATAATATAAGCTGCACTTATTTCAGGTGGAATTTTAAGCAAATGGACTTAATATTAAAATGAGAAATGAAAAACATAAATTACACAACCGGTAAAAGTTTTTCATCAATTTTTACTTAATTTTTTATTTAAAAAATACTTTTTAGTAAAATACATGTGGGTTTTGTTTACATATGCAAAACAATGTAGCATACTTTGAAAGATTAAAAACGTCAAATTGTGCAAACTCTCGGGATAGGTAACATTGATACACGTCAAATTTTTCGCATGAAATAATAGATGTTGCTGAAAATTTTTCACAAATTGGAACAGAGTACTAGGCTTAACACTGAATCCCGTTACTGTAATGAATAACTTACAAAATAGAGAGGCGGAATTCAGTGCCTGGTGGAAATGGTCTTGTGAAAGAGCAAATGCAAAATACTGTAGCTCTCTTATGAAAACTCAATAAAACTTTGTGTATTTTGTTATTAGATTTGTATTTTGTACTTTGTTAATGAATTTAAGAAAAGAGCGTCGATATTTTGCATTTGTTCTTTCACAAGACGATTTGCTGCAAACACTGAACTCCGCTCATGTGTTTATTAATCAATCTAAAATTTTTGCATGTGTATGTGCTCCAAATTAATGACAAGTTTATATCAAACGATTGAAAATTTTTAAATTTCCTTTTTTTTTAAGGGAATAAATTCAAAATTTTTTCCGCTTTCTCGATAAAAGGCTAAGAAAAACTCCTATTCTGGAGGTATTTCAACAAGCTGCAAAATACGCTCTTCCTTGAAATAAATACTATTTTGTAATACTTTTAAATTTAAAGTGAGCCGTCCTCGTGTCGGCTGCCCATCAAACCTCACCTAAAGTATTTAGTTTTGCCAGTGGTAAAACTAAATACAGTGAAGAACACTGTCAAACAGACACCGATTATATCGCTATCTCTGTTTCCATTTTTGCTAGTTGTACTACATTTTACTGAAGTTGTCGGTTGGTTCCTTTTGAAGCGCTATATAGCCGGTCTTTCGATACATACATAGTTATAAAAACCTTATTTAAAAACAATTTTAAATTGAAAAAATATTTTACATTCAGCGTAAAGTTCAGTGTTTAAAATATAATTGAATTATATTTTTTTATAAATGATTTATTTTTTATAGAAATATTGAAAACTCTTATATATTACTACAATGTCAGCTTTAAAATCCTACGCTGATGTATAATTCAAAAAATTAAATACATATATTCTTACTTACAAAATTTATTTATTTTTTTCTTTTGTTTTCAAAAAAAGAAATTACATTTTGTATTGCCCTCGCTTAATGCCTAAGTTTTTGGCACTTCTTTATAATGATTTTATTATAAAAAAAATTTTTTTTTTTAATATTTATTTTTTTAAGAATAAGAAAAACAAAAATAAAAACAACTTAAGCACTAACAATGCGCAAAAGAACTGAGTTAAAAAAGACATTAAGAATTTTTCCAATTAGTCTAATACTGCCAAGCGAAAATCAACCCTGACTTCTTAAAACAGAGTTGTATTATTGAACCCATTGGCATTCGTTTAGACTGCTAGGGAAAATTTTAATAAAAAAAAAAAAATTTCTAATATAATATGTAAAACTTTATGCCTTATGCGAGAATAAATTTTTAAATTTTTTAAAATCTAATAAAATTTTTATTTTTTAATATTTAATCAATTTAAAAATTTATTATGAATAAGGCAATTAATATTATTAATGAATATAATAAAATATTACAATAAATTAAACAAATATATTAACTAACACCTGCATTATAAAAATTATACAAACCAAAATAGTTTTTAATCTAAACTCTAAATCGAAAGCATTAAATTAAAAATTAGTTATAAATTCTAACTACTCTGTTTAGTTCGTAAAACTAATTATAAAAGAAAGAAGAAAAAAAAAAGAATTAAAATGTTTAACACAAAATAAACTCAAAATGTAGAATTTAACGAAAAAACAAAACATATTAAATGTGAAGAAATAAAGTTAAAAAAATTATTAACATACTGGAAGTTTTCTTAATTTATTTAAAATATGGTGATTTTTGTAACACCTTAAAATATATTTTAATATATATATTGATCCAAGACCAACCTTTTAGTATACCGATCGACTTAGAATCACTTTCTGAGTTGATATAACGTCCGGCTGGCGGTTCATGTAAGCCTTGTGGGCAAAGTAGAGGTCGCAATTTTGATAGATAGTTTGATGAAATTTGGCACATAGGTTTCTAACCAGCGTTGACAAATTTAAAATTTAAAAACGCGCCAAAATTGAAAAAAAAAACGCACCAAGTTTAGAACTTCTTTTTTATTTAAAGTGTTTATTAAATCTGCATAAAAAGTATAATATTTTTGTATTAAAAATATAACAATACTTTTAGACCAAAAAAATAATTTACCTAGCAAAAAAAAAAAAAAACTAAACAAATTTGTTTGTATTCATTTGCACTAGATAATGAACTTTTTTTTATATTCTATATTATTTCTAATACATTCTTTTTAAAAAGACATTAATAGTATGGATTCGAAATTAATAATACAGCAAATTTCATATAATGAAATGCTTCTTTTTCTTCTCATAATACAAATTATCTACAACAACAAGAACGTTTTACTTTGTGCATATGATTTGGTACGTCTTAAACTACTTTATTTCTGGATCTTAAGCTGAAGGTCCTTGTCATGCATTCTATGCGTTGTTCCTTTTTATGCATATTTCAAAAAGTAGAATCAGTGTAATGGTATGTGACAAGTTACACAGCAAAACGCATCGAATGCATATCAACGCATGAAATTAGGTTCATTTTTACTATTTTTATTAAGATAGCTATAACTTTCAACCAGTGTGGCCATTTTGGCATTTTTGCAGCTAAATTTAGCATTAAAATTTTTTATTTAGCTGCAAAAATTTCATTTAGCACTTGGCAATTTACTTAGCATTTTTTGAAAATGTTTTTAGCTTTTTTAGCATTATTTATTTTAAGAATTTGGACGAATAGTTTTATTGGTTTTACTAAAATTTTTTATAAATTATAATAAATTTTGACTAAAAGTAGTTGTACCCTTAAATAAATTTCGTATGAAAATGGATAATTCTTATGTTAAGAATTTGTGCTATTATTAAAAAAAATAGAATATTCAGGTAATATTAGAAATGCACTTTTCATATTGATTGTAAATATTATTTGCCCTTTGATATTAAGATGTAAAAAAAGTACAAGGAAATTGCAATTTGTATTTATATAAACAATAGTGTAAATGTTTGAAAAAATAGTTTGCTCTAAACTGCTGACAAAATAATTATTTTACAGCATCCACTTTTCTTAAACTATAAAAAAAATAATCTAAAAAATTTTGTATATCATAAAAATAAATTTTGCATATATCTCCACTACCTGTTCTACATATTTATATGTACTAGTGTTTGGCCAGTGGTCGAAATTCGACCATAATTATTTATTCAAATATTAAGAAAACATACATAAAAGTATATATTACCATGTTAAAGTAAGAAACAGCCACAAAAATATCCCTGTTACAGATTCAAATTCACTCAGGACCTTGCATGTTTAATTCTATGTTTCTAGGTCCAATATTACCGGAAATTCAAAAAGTACCATTTGAAGAACAAAAAAAAACCAAAATGCTTCCTCTTATAGACTCCTATAATATTATGTTTCTAAGTTCAATATTAAAACAAGTTCAAAAATTAACAAGAAAAAAAAATGCATTTCCCGTATTGCCCCATTTTGATACGTTTTCCCCCAATTGAGGTTCGGTTGATAAATAAAGAAGGAAAGTGTTCTTAACTGGTTTGCCTTTGCCGACTTATATAGTCGAAATAATCAAAATCCGGTTTCTGAAAAATGTCGAATAATCAATCACCCTATTTTTTTCTTTTATTTGATAGAATAAACTTTGTGTAATTGGAAATAAGCCAATTTTTTATTTATGTGTTTTGCATATGAACCGCTTATAACTCTGAAAATACGCAACGGATTTTAATAAAATATATACTGTGCACTTCTGTAAGTAAATGCTTTTAAAATGTTATATCTTTTGTTCTAGTCGTTGAGCAACCAGAGGAGGAAAGTGTTCTTAACTGTTTTGCCTTTGTCGATTTATATATAAATATATATATATATAAGATGCTTTACCAAAATCTGCCCTCTTGCTTTTTTATTTCAATTTCTTAAAAAAATTAGTAACTAAAATGTTTTTAGTTCGCATAAAACAAAGATCTTAAAAAAACTTTAGCATTTTTAAAAATAATTTTTAGCATTTTTTGGCCATGTTTAATGCCAGATTTAGCTGCAGAAATTTTTTAGACCTGGCCACACTGCTTTCAACAATAAATACATTGAGTGAAATTTTTATAACAATTTTTTTCATGAACAAAAATTTCCATTCTAGTTTTCGATTACTTTTATGTTCTGAGTGCCATCTTCGTTGCGCTTATTATTATTATTATTATTTTTTTTTAACAAATGCCTTGAAAGAGAAACTTATTGATACTGTGAAAAACTACGAATTTTTTGATAATAAAAGCTTACTCCTCTATGAATTCTTAAAAATAAATTCTATTAAAATTTCTATAAAAATAAAATTCTATAAAAATAAATTCCAAAAAAGATTTACACCATCCATTTTTGCA
Source organism: Pollenia amentaria (assembly GCA_943735925.1). Lineage (NCBI taxonomy): Eukaryota > Metazoa > Arthropoda > Insecta > Diptera > Polleniidae > Pollenia > Pollenia amentaria. The sequence goes on along the minus strand of OX031010.1, from coordinate 17,900,421 downwards.
AAATTGTTTATATTTCATAAACATATTAGCACAACAGATGATAAGAAAACAATTTGGCGCATAAAACGTAATGCATGTAACTTGAATTTAGAAACTCATGAAATGCACAAAAAGTATCATACCCATAAACGCATGGTGTGGACCTTCAGCTTAATTGTGGTTTGTGATCTCTAAAATTGATTGCAAAAATGTTGTACTGTTGAATGAAATGGTCTTGAAACAGGAGTATTTTATTGTTGAATTTGATTTGATGCCACCAAATCTTAAAAAACGCACCTATATTTAAAAAAAAGCACCGCGCACCAACCAAGGCATTTGTCGCACAAAAAAATGTAAAAAAAGCAACAACGTGCAACGCACCGAGTTTCCAACCAGGGTGGTGAACTATTTCTGATCAATAAGCGCCTCACCCCTAATCAAAAAGCGCTAAAAATCGCTAAATAAAATTTAAATAAAAACTTAAGGAAATTTTTGGCAAAAAATCGTTTTAAATAAAAATATATGAAATATAAAGATTTTAAAGCGCTTAATTCAAATTCGTTTTTATTCTTTTCTATCAATCCAGTTTTTTTTTATGGGCTTGACTAATATTTCGACCGAAATAAGGCGGTTATGCTAATACATTTTATCATAACTTGAGAAGGATTTGTGCGATTGTGATCATTTACAAAATGTTAATAATACAATTTTCTTTGAGTCATCTAAATAATATTTTTCTTTTTTTTCAAAATTAACGCCACCTTTTCAGAAACTATATTTATTTATTTATTAGTAATAAAAATACAATTAATAATACTAATTTAAAGAGGTAAGGGCACTAGCAGCTGTGGCTTTCGGCCCGATGGTTAATAGGTAATTAGATTTTATTAGGCATGTTAATATTTAATATATATTTATATATAAGTTTAATGTTCGTATCGGATAAGTCCCGGAGAAGATGGGAAGATTCGTCTAGGATGTGGGTGACGGTAAGTTCCTTGTCGCACGTGTGACAGTGTGGGCGGGAAGATTTTTCAAGCAAGAATTTATGAGAAAATTTATAGTGTCCCATTCTAAGACGTGCACATATGTTGGATTCTTTTCTGGATACGTTTTTTGGATAATGAGGTTTAATTCCAAGAGGATTCACGTTTTTGTAAGAATGTTGATACAAGGACCATTGTTCGGCTGTTTGATTTTTGATGTGCACAGAAATGGCGTTGTTGATGTCGTGCACTTCCCACGTTGGAAATTTAAACAGCGGTCTTCTTTTGCTTCTTCTGCCGCTCTGTCGGCGCATTCGTTTCCGAGTATGCCAACATGGGATGGAACCCACATAATTTTAATTTTATCTGAGTGCGTTATACAAAGATTTCTTGTTTTAGTAATGATTTGGGATTCATAAAGTGAATTAAGTAGTGATTGTATAGATGATAAGCTATCTGTACAGATGATAGTTCTCCCAGCAGCTTTGGAGGCGACATATATACCAACGAACAATGCTGATGCTTCGGCGGTAAAGCTAGAGCAATGGGGGTCAATATAGCCGTTTTTAATAATTGAGCCGTCTTCCTTGACTACGGCAAATGTCGTGCCATGGTTGGACTTGGAAACATCAGTGAATAAGAAATTAAAATTAGCCCTGAGCTGGCTCGATATTCTGTAAAAATGTTGTTGATACACTGTAGGCGTGGTAGAGTGTTTTGGGAGCTTAGTTAAGGTTAATATAAACATTAATTTATCTAAGAGCCATTGTGATTCCAATGGTAGTTTTATTTGAATTGATTGGATATTAAGGTCAGGATTTTGGTAGATACTTAAGCACTTATTTATTGGGGAAGGAAGTTATTTAGAAATTAGTTTTCAAAAACTCATTTAAAAAATTACATTTTACATATAAAATAAGCCCTGAAATGATAAAGATCTGTAAACAAAATGATAACTAGACGAGATTGAATCAAACTGTGAACAGATTTGGATTTAGCACGGTAAAGTCAATTGGAATCAACATAATAAAGTTCTCTCTTCTTTGCCGAGCAGTGTTATTAAAACATTAACTGAGCTACCTAAACATGGGCGGCAAGCGTTTTTTTAAACATGAAAATTCTATTTCAAATACATTTTCAATAAGACAAATCGACATAGCGATTTGTCAAATATGATTTTCCAGCCGGGTGGTGTCGAATTCGCGTTCTAAAGTTTTTTTTCGTATAAACTTTATGCAAATGAAAAGTTTTGACATACAAAAAACGCTTGCCGCTCTTATTTAGGTAGCTCAGTAACATTTTTACAAATCTTTTTCTGATATTTCAGGCAAAGTAAAGAAATATTATTAATATAAAATATAAAGTAAAATAATATCAAAAAATTTTAAAATTTTAATTAATTTCATGTTGTAAAATTCCTGTCTTCATAAAAATAATTTAATGAATATTAAATTGAATGAACTTAAGCCTAATTAAAAATATTTAAATTTGGATTAAAACCCATTAACAGTTCAATAAAATAACCACAATACTTAATATCAAAAAATATTTATAATAAAAAGAAACACTTAACTAACAATTCTTGAGTTCTTTAAAATTTAGATATAAAATTTAGTCTTCTATATGAAAAAACAAAATAAAATATTTTGATCTAAATTCATTAAATAGAACGTCCAGCATAACAATTACAAATATTAATATATATTCTTACATTTACTTTGTTTATTTACTTCATAGCACAAAAAGTGACGAACTCTTATATTATGGATATGAGGCAATGATAGGTCTCGATATTACTTAATACATATGAATGTATATTCGAAAAATACGCAAAATGAATTAAGGAAAAGAGGACACACTTATTATATAGAATAGATTTATGCCAAGCGACATACTAATAACCACCAGACGATGTGTATTAAGTTATATAGTATACATATCAGTATACTATATATTAAAAGTATTTGAAAAACGTCATATGAGCTTTGACAGTAGAGATGAGCGATCTCGTGATTTTTAAAGATCATCGTGATTAGTGAATGTGATTTAAAAATCACTGCTCCTTTAAACTGTGATTGTGATCACGGTTTATCAGTTTTCTGTTCTTTTATAGCAATTGCGGCCAAGCTATATGTACAATGCGCGAGCTTTCGCATGAGCTTTTGTAGGCAGTTTACAAAGAAACAACAAGAAATTGTAAGAGCTTTCAAATCTATTTACTTTCATATACATACATACTTGAACAAATAAATTTTGGCATAAAAAAATTCTAATAAGATAGAAGAGAGAATGAAAGGAACAGCAATATCATTCGACATTTCATTCAAAAAACGCTATTACCCACACAAACAGTGAAATATCATAAATTTGTATACATATGTAACAAAATACAAAAAGAACGACTTAGAAAGTACCTGTTACTTGACAAATTTGGTCACAACTGTGATTCGTGATTTTTCAGTAACAGTGATTAAATCACAGGTACAGAAATATCGCTCATCTCTAATGAGCACACACGATTTTTTTGCCCAATCATACGACTGAATAGGATAGTCTATCGCCGGCTTTACCCGTTACACACGTTCATTTTACCTTTGATGTATTTCCCCCAATGGTTTTCGTAATCTTTCCAATTTGTAAATTTGATGTATTTAACTTAATAATTTTAACTAATTGTAGTGGAGAATGTAAAAAAAGATAAACTCACTGTTTTATTGTTGGTATTTTGTTAAAACTTTTATATCGTTGCAAACAAGACGTTTTGAGTGTAGGTAATTCTCATTCTCTCTGTAGTCTTGTTTGCTGATAGCTTTGGCTTTTCTAAAATTATTTAGAAGAACGTTTCCTGATGATCTGGCTGGTATTTTTATCAATTTAAAAAAGGGAATAACGCACAATAAATTAAATCTTTTAATGAAAAAAAAAAAATAAAAATAAAAAATTATGTATTCCCAAAAACAACTTTTCTGATAATAAATTTTAACAAATGTAATTTGGGAAATATCCTTCTTATGTTACTTTTTAAGCATGCAAATAATGCATTTTTTCTTCTTCTTCTAGTATTGTTGTTTCTAAACATAAAAAGTAAATCATTTTCGTAGTGTTGTTGTTGTTTCTACAACAAACTTCTACAAACACACGCGTATGCACCCATATTGGTTTTCGAAATTTATCCCATTTTTAATTGTTTTAAGAACTTTTTAGTATTAGTCGTAATTGAACTGGAAAAACTTAATTTTAGTACGAGGTTTTTCTTTCTGTGTAACAACATTAATTCACCACAAATTTACTAACTTCAGATGTACGTTAGTTCATGAGGTTGCAGTACATTGGAACATAATAGCGTATGCAAATAGGAGAAGGTAACGCTTTAATTCTACAAAAGTTTCCTTTTGTTTCGGAATTTCTGGTTACTTGGAACAAATGAAGCACTATTGATCCGATACTTTAAAAACTGTTTATAGTAGTTTCCATTGACGATAGGCTTTAAGTCCTTGTAATAGGTAATAGGTCAATATATTCAGAGTTTACAGAGCATTAAGCCTTTATTTCGAAGCCGCTGCAAAAAATTCACTTCCGTTGTTCGCGATACCGCTTCTTACAAACTTATCGAATAATGTGACAGGAGTTATCAATCGAACGACTTTATACAAGATGGTGGATACAAAAGCCTTTTATTTATTATTGTTGAATTTCAAAATTTTAATGAAAGTCCAAAATTTTACATTGGTAGGTATTTCACAAGCAAGTTCATGGCCAAAAATCGAACGTCATTGACTGGCTGGTTTAGCGAAAATGCTTAAATTGCTACGATGTAAACGGTTATTTTGAGAAATATGCGAGAAGTTCTTTATAGCTCAAATTCTTCACAGCAAAAATAAAAAAAATTTCTCTAATCACCAAATTTATAATATCAAGCAAACAATTTGTTGATTTTTCACCTATTACCAAAATGATTATATTAATTACTAAAATGGTGAATGTATTTTTTCAATAAATAATATTTTTAGTTTTAATTAAAAAAATGATCAAAAAACTTTGCCATTTCAAACAATGTGGTAATTTATTTAATTAAATATTGACAATTCCCAGCAACAATTCTAAAAGTTTAAATTATTTTAGTTTAAACGAAAAAATCAATTAATATTTTTTTGTTATTTAATTAATATTTTATTCAAAATTTTTTATTTTTTCGAATTTATTCTATGAGCTAAATTTCAGTTATGTATTTTATAAAGCTTTTTTGTTCCTTTTACATTTACACCTTTTTTTTTAATTGATAGAAAACTTTTATCTGTGTTCATTTATGTTTAAAAATTTTTTGTTTATATTTGAAGAAACTTAATTTATAATAATGAAATATTTCCAAAACTTTTCAAACATATTCTAAACGAACACAAATAAAAGTGGAAATAAAAAACATCTAAAATTAAAACAAAAAGCTAAAATTTGTACATAAAATAATTTATTTATTTTTTTTTTTTAATAAAATCGATTTAACGTAAATTAATTAAAAAACTTAACAACATTTTACTAAATAACAACTGATTAAATGGATGGAGGTTATAAAGAATTATGATTCGCAGAAAAAAGAATATTTACACATTTCCAGCAATTTGGAAATTATGAAATGATTGAATAGTGAGGATATGAGTTTATGAATATCTGAGTACTAATTATGTATTTAGAATTTTTCAGCTGGTGGTCCATATTCGGAGGCAGGGGCGGCAGGAGGACCATATTGTTCGGCAGGTTTTTGTTGTTGCTTGTATTTGATAAAGTACACCTCAGGTTTGCTAGGTTCAGTTGGTGTGGGTGTGGGAATGATCAAAGGTTGTTGTTCTTCAGGTTTCTTGACCAAAACATAAACCAACGTCTTGTGTTCATCTTGGACTGAAGGAGGAACAACTTGACGCACGGGAGTGGGAGGATTAGGAGCCTTGATGAAGATGATTTTGTAGTGCTTTTTGGGTACAGCAGTTTGGATGGGAGCTGCGATTGGATAAGATTCAGGCTCCTCTGGTGGCACGTGAACGTAGACATTTTTTGTTACTAAGGCTTCAGCCGGGGGGCCATAGAAGGGTGCTGGAGCTCCATAGACAGGTAGAGGTTGGACTTGTTGGTCAGCTGGAGGTCCATATTGTTCAGCGGGCTTAGGCGGCAAGTATTCCTTTTGTGGTGCTGGTGGTGGACCATAACGGCTCTTGGGAGGTTCGGGTCTGGCAGCTACTACCGCCAATGTGCACGCCAAAATAACAAATAATTTCATTTGGAATTTAATTTTTTTTACTTTGGTATTTAATCCTGAGGAGTAGTTGTTAATTGCTTAACGTATGAATGCAGTGTGATACTTTTTCTGGGAGCGTTGAATGATTTTATACCACAACGGAAGTTAACTTTTAAATTTTTGAATTTTTCTTTTTATTTGTTGTATTATTATATATTTTATTTATCGGTTTCGTTTTCATTTTTAATTTCAGTCAATTTTTTTATTGAATTTACTTTGTGTCCGTCTGTATGTCAGTCTGCCTGCAATTACACATATTTTTATACATATGGAATTTCGGCATTGTGGGGTTTTCAAATTTTGCACAATTTTTAAATTGTTTTCGTATCCAGCACGATTACAGTGTTGTATACTTAAATAAAACAATAACGATTAACCCGAGAACGCGTCTTGCATGCTAATTAAACGCCTGCGCGAGTACGCAGTTTTTGTGTTTGTTTCTTTCTTACAAATGAAACCATGTAAGCAAGAAATGACAATATCGCAATGTTCCCGGTATTGCAGTTATAACTATAGGTGATATGTATGCGATTATGGTGTTGTATTAGTTTTGCCAAAAACGGCGCAGTCACAGTGGCGGTTTGACCATTTTACAACAAAATTATGTAATTTTTTGTTGTGTGGTCAACAATTAAATTAAAAAATTGGCTTGTTAATGATTACAAACACCTTAAGATCATGAAGAATATTGGTTGGCAGTTTAAAACTTAAAAAAAAATACGTTACACATGTCAATCACATATGGCAACCTTAAAACGTTAATTGATTATGTTACTTACACTGAGCAAAATTTTAAGCCTTAAAATATTTGAAGAAGTAGCTTTAGAATAAGTTACTTTCTGAGTTTAATGAACTTGTTTCCAATTTTATTAGTTTAGCAAAAAACTGTATCATAAATCATGTGTCTAGTAAATACAGAAATAAATAAAAAACAAGAAAAACAAACATACTATGACTTTAAATTTGCTTGTGTAATTATTTGTTTTGAATATAAATGAGTATTGAACGTAAGGCACGTACAACTTTATGCACATCTGTAAACTTTTTTTGGGGGCGAGCGTGATTTAAAATACTTAATAAACAGCCCGCCCGCCACTCTCACAGAGAGCATAAGAGAAGAGCTAAAACAATATAAGCAGCGTTGCCGTTGAAAATTTTCTAAGTGAGGCACAAAAGGGGATTTTCTCAAAAATTAGTAAAAAAAAAGGTATTTCTAAAGAAACCCATACATTTGCAATAGTATTGAGCACTTTATTGCTGTTGTTATTGTTGTAATGCTCCATATCATTCAATAATTTTTGCAATATAAAAAACAAATATATGGCGCAATTGAATACATGAAAAAGTAAACAAAACCAACGCGAAATCGTGCGTATTGTACAATGTTGTCATCACATTAAAAATATTTGTATTTGCATAATATAGACTTTTGATTGATGGGTAATTGGTGGATAATGTGTGTAATATGGAATACTATAACATATTAACAGAAACAAAATAGAAATGAAAAAACCAATTAAATTTAACATATATATTTTTTTTAAAATTTAATGATGCTAAGATCACTTGTTATTTAAAAATAAAAAAAACAATTAAAAATGACTCTTCAGACCTAATGGTTATTGGTGGAATAGGGTTCCACATTAGCCGATTGTAAATTTTTTTAAAATAAATCTATATAAATATTACAAAACTTATTAAATTGCCAAATAGAAGTATTATTTAGTTAACAATTAGTAAGCCTTGTAAAAAAGCACAGATAAAATATCAATGTTTGAAACAAAATAACGGTTTTAATATGCGCACAAAAGAAGTCGACAACACCTATTTTTTCTTACAGACAGACTTAAAAATTAAAAAGCGATTATTTGCATAGCCAAAGCCGTAATGTTAATATTTTTCTGTAAGCTATGTTACCATACAGTGAACGTTTCTAAATAACATTTAGTTTGGGAATTAAAAAGGGGTTCCCCATTACACTCCTATTCCACAATACCCGAAGTTACTCTAGTGCTCAAAAAACTCCCTTATTTATTTATTAGTATTTTAAGTTATTGAATAAATAAAAAATTGATTCACAAGTTACAAAAATGTATATGAGTTATGTTTGTTATTAGGGAAGTTATACTTTTAATTTTAATTTGTACTTTACCATCGAAAAACTTAAAAACGTAAAAAAAATGTTTAAACAAAAACTTTTTACGCGTACTAACTAATTTTAAGGAATTTTAGTTCTATATTTCATTATTAAGTGTTCCATTGAAGTTCATTCTTCAAGATCCGTCCCAACCAAATTAAGAGACGGAACTGCAAGTTTCTACTTTGCATCTGTTAACTTGTTTAGTTGAAGCATTTCTGTTCAGCAATGTAAGTGCTATTTCGAAAAAAGGTCAAAAATTGGCACAAAATAGTTAAAATAATAGAAAAGGATAATTTAAAAAAGGCCATAAAAGGTATAAAGTGCGTCGAAAGGGTCAAATTGATATTTTAGTATCACAGCGGTAACGCTGAATATAAGGCTAGTGTCATAGAAAATTAACTAGAACGAAAAGAAATAGAAAAAAACTTTATTCAGCTAGAAAAAAAACTGACTCTATGATGGTGTTAGTTAGAAATAACTCAGCGGGTAAACTCAGAAGACCTTCTTTTTTCCAGGCCTTGTTAAAGGCCTGCTAAAGAATGCCTCATAAAAGGCCTCGGCTCTTTCGTATAAGATATAAGATACAAATTAAACATTCCCTTTATAAGAAGGGGGAATAGGAGCAACATTTTTTGTTTTGTTTTTTTGCCAAAGCAAAATAATATTTTGTTATCCAGCTACCATTCTTATGCACCTGCCAAAGCAGCAAGATCGGAAGGCCATCCCCGCAATGAGAACGTGTGTAAAAAAGATATGAGTATGGAATATAGCGAGCACACCTTGTACATCCAAAATAAGGAGTACAGAGGCCTTCTAGAAGGCATCCGTACTCCTTCTTTTTCCCGCTGGGATGTTTACTTTTTTGTTCAAACTTCACACACACCGAATTTTGAGAAATAATTTTTTTAATTTTGTTTTAACGAGAGTTTCCGTTCTAGTCAATATTCTATGGTTAGTGTCATCAAACTACCTTAATAAAAATATTTAAACAAAAAAAAAAAACACTTTTTATGTAATGTACTGTAAAATTAAACAAACAACAAAAATAATATAATACCAACCCGTAATTGGGTTAGGGTCAGGTGGCATTTAACATTTTCAATTTTTTTTTTGCTGCCCTATTTACTTTAATGTTTGAGGTAGGCCTTTAAAAATATTTTGAAAATGTTTAAAAACTCCAAGTCAATTCAAATGGAAGTGTGTTTGCCAGAAAGTGTTTAAATGATAATTGCTTAATTAAAATAGTTATTTGAAGGTACTGTTATACAAACTTTAATTTTCAAGAATACCTCCTCGTGCAGTACTTTTATTTGAACAAATTTGTAATCCTTATCACAATTGGTCAGTTTTCGAGATGTTTATCTGAATGTGTGTGCCCAAAACCAATGCATGCACATTTTCGAAAAAAAAAAACTTAGACTCTCGCAAATTTTTCTGTATATAGTGTGATGTAGGGTACTTTTTTACTTGTTTTAAACATATATATATACTATCGCTATCGATAGTTTATATGGCATCACTATTCCATCACTAACAGGTATAAAAGTTATTCCTAAAAGACTGTGTTCCAAACGTCAGCTTAGCCAATTGTTTTATCTTTATGTGAGTAAATGTTTTTACTTACAATTCTCTGTTCTCTGTAGTAAAATAAAAAGTCGTTCAAATGGGGCATCGCTTATACAAATAATGAGTAATTTTAGATGAAATTTCTTTTTACAATATACGTAACTTCATGGTATAAAGAATACAAGGTAGTGCCACTTGAAACTTTTTGACAAGGATTGTGTTTTTCTCTGTTGTATTTTTTTATTTTAAAAAAACATTGCCACATGAGGAAAATGGAAAAAATTCCTAGAAATTTCAATGTAAAATGTGATAGCGAAATATTTAAGAAACCGTTATGTAAAGAATGCAGTTAGAAAATTAAAAATATTGAAACGTGACGATATATAACCGCCATTGTGAATATAGAAACATATAGATACGTTAAAGATGAAAATGTGCGCAAACTGTTATAAAAGGAATGAACGAATATAATAACTTACTCAGTTTGCGTGCTAACAGTTATATTAAGTTTTCTAAAAAATGTTCGGGATATTCCGCCAGTCGTTTGTTCAAACATAAATTTTATAATAATAGAAGTCGCCTAGAACATTCCACATACATATACATATGTGCCTTCATATGCATGTATGTATGAATAAATATTAGAAGCCTAACCTATCCGTTTAAATATTCATTACGTTCTTGGATATATGTACATACATATCAGGGATGTTAACTGGGGTTGTAAATTTTGTACCAACTTCCAAAAAAAATTTGGACCTTCACGGTACCATTTTTTTTTAATTTAACAAAAAACGTACAAAAAAAACTGAACATTAACATACATTATATTTATGAATAAAATAAGGTACATTAAAGTCTTATAAATATAAGAGATCAAAATCAGGCACTTATTTGATTAGTTAATAAACTATTTGGAATTTGTACATCATAGCAGCATGAATTTGTCTATCTCAACCAATCCTTTGTTTGTTTGAGACTAGAAAATATTGGCACATGTAGTCTGCTTTTTCCCTTAGTTTTTATTGTATTTTGAAAAGAAAAAACTCTTTCCACATTTGCAAACGAATATGGAATGGATAAAATTCCAGCAACGACTCTAGAAATGTCAGGAATCATATGGACATTCAGCTCATTTTATAAATTATCTACTGCCGACCAAAAACTACAAATGTTTTCATTTTTTAACGACTGCAGTTGGTCGACATCAGCTAAAGCTCAAAATTGATTATTGATTGAATCAAAATTTGCAATTTCACAAGGGAACATTTTTTCTAGAAGAAGTACAATACTACTTGTTTTACCTGAAATAACATTTTCAGGAGTAAATTTATAGAACCACATTAAAACTTCGTTATTAAAATTGACTTTGGATCTCAAAACTTTTATATAAAACTGTTTTGCATTTTCTTTCATTTCATTAACAATATTAATATTGATATTATTTGTAGAGATATATAAATCCACTTCTGTTCTGCAATAAATTTCATCAAAGGGCATGTGATTTTTGTAAAGGTCTACGATATATATATCACAGTCATCCAAAACATTTTTATTCGTGAAATTACGTGAAATTTTTATTTATGAAATTACGTGCTATTTAGCGGAACAAAAAAAGTTAGGCTTTGTAAAAATACATGCTTTCAACCATCTTCTGATTGCATTTCTAAATTAACCATGTTAATAATTTTAAGTGCATATTGAATAAATAAGAATTGCAATTTAAAAGAAGGACTTTTAAATCCTGATGAAAGAAATTATAATTAAAAAAATAAATGCAATGAAAAGGACTTAATAATTTGTTTACTATTCTAAAAATTCAATAAGGGGGAAATATGAAAAAATTTTAAATTGTACCAAATGAGTCACGGTAGTACCACGGTACTTTAGAAGGTCAAAATGTACCAAAAATAGTACAACTGTACCAATTTTAACATCCCTGATACATATTATTCAAGGTATTCCTCAACATATGACTCAAAGCATTCATAAGACGTCTGAAACATAATTTTTAACGAGAATTAACGTAGGGTTCGCCATTTTTAATTTTTCGTTATATCGTAGGCGTTTACAGTCCGATCCTAAAGTATGATAAATTAATGTTTTTGTCTCGAGATGGTTGGTTTGCGACAGTTTTATAAGTCTAGAAATTACCCTATCAAATTTCATGAAGATCTTGAAGAATTTACTATATGTATAAACTATATGAATAATGGTATTGTTTGGTTTGTAAAATTTGCCTTCTCGAGACAAATAGTATGCCTTAAGATCCGATTATAAGTGCCAAAGATATAACGAAAAATTTAAAAAGGCGATACATACATTCGGCAAAAAATAATTTTTTCGAAACATCTTTGCCAAAATACTTTATACTAGAAGTTGTACGGGTAACATTTTTTTGAGGTATGTTTATTCAATAACAACATCTTTTTTACATAATTTGATGTATTTTGGATTAACTCATTCTAATTGTAACAAATAATTCCCTTAGTAAAGATTTTTAATTTTATAAAAGTTTTATTGCAACCATGGGGCTTTTTTTTTGTATTTCAATGCTTAACAATGGGCACATACTTGATCCATGCTATCAATATTGTTATGTGAATTGTAATCAACTGTTGGGTCGATAAATGTTTTTCGCGTAAATGTTTTTCGATTACTATTATGAATAGCTGTCCCTCCTGGCATGGTTCTTAGGCGTTGTTCTTCATTTCGTATCTCGCGTTGTTGGTTTGTGTAATTTTCTTTATAATTTTCTTTTATTTTTTAAGCATAAAAAAATTGATTTGAACATATTTAACTGCTTTTCAAAACAAATATATGCAAAAGCCAATAAAAAAATTAAAAAAATCGCGAAATTTATTGGACAAACGCGAAACTACACAGAAACACGACTCACGGTCCATAGAATATATGTATAAAAATACAAAGATGATGTACTTGGCAAAAGAAAAAATTTTATACCCATATTGCCCTATTTAAAACGAAGGGTTACCACCCCATTGCATTTTTATTAAAACGCGAACTAGCACGAATTTCAAAAAAAAACTGAGACCCGTATTTATTTATATCTACTAAAGATTAAAATATGTTAATTTGGCATTTTTACTACAAATAACCCCAAACAAAAAATTCAAAACCGTTCTTTTTTACAGAATATCCTTAAAAAACGATATGGATGATCGCCCTTGCACAAATTGGATATAAAGTTGGCGCCTTAAAAAAACCTTTCTTATGATACCCATATTGTATATGTTGGTAAGGAAGCAGATTCTCAAATTAACAAAACATGCAAAAATATACCCTTTTTCAAAATGGTCCAGCTCACGAGAGGTCAAAGCTGGAGCCGAAATATTTTAAAAGTCATCTTAAAAAGTCCAAGGTTTATTTTGAGCGGGGTACACCTTGCACGAATTTCTCTTCCATACAACTTGAGTCGCTCTAACATACATATATTATTTAATAGAAATTTGTAATTAAATAGAGTTTTTAATGCTTAATAGAAACCAACTCAACTTTTTTCAATTTTTAAAATGAATCTCACAATTCCCAAAAAAACTTTTGAAAATCTCCAAAAATTAGTTTTTATTTTTTGGTTTTTTTGGAAATATTTTCGCTAACAAGTTTACGGGTAGTAGGATTCCAATTAAAATAAACATATTGTGTCATACGAAAAGAGATTATGATTTTAGATTCTGTGACAAGGTGGAAATTTGTAAATTAATAGTCTTATTTCCGAAGAGCCTCAAGTCAGTAGTCAATAATATTTTAGAAAATTTCTCACATAGCAATATTATACATGAAGTAATATTTCAAATAATTATATAAATACTTTATATCGTTACCTAAAACGCAAAAGGCCCTATCTAACAGTTTGTAAATTTTACAGAAGAAGAAAACAACTATTTAAAATGATAAAATAATAAATTGCCTTAACCTCTTTATAATTTATTCTTCTTCTACTTTTCTTGTAGAACTTATCAGTTGTTTTAACAATTGACAACGATGCATATTATGAAAACTGTTAGTTCGGTATTTAAGCGTTTATCATCTTATCTTTTATAGATATGGCCGTTTAGTTTTTGTTAATAAATCGCAAAATTCGGTTAGAATATTTCAAAATTTTTTATGGGCATTTCCGTTGATGCAATACATCAGAATCAATGAAAAAATCGTTTTTTAAGTTTTTGTTAGTTAGGGCCTTTTTCGTTTCAGTCAACGATTTGTTACTTAACAATTTTTTTTTTTATAAATGAAAATATGAAAATACCTTTCCAGCTAAAAAAAATGACAAAACATTTTTAACTGCTTACAACTCTTTAATTTCAAAAGATATTTTCACAAAAATATATCAAAGAAATCGCAAAAAAATTGTCTCTTATATGCAAAATACTAGACCTAGGCAGGTCAAAATAGCAAATTTTAATTTTCAAAGTCGGATATTTTTTTGTAGAACTCGACTTAAATATTTTATTGATAAAAAAAAATTAAAATCGGGCTTAAATTAAGAGTTCTGGATAGTTTTTAATGTTTGTAATTCCTGAGGAGCCCTACATTGTTAACCTATATCGCCCCTCCTTTTATGTCTATAGACCCCAAATCTAAAACCTAAATACACGTCCTTAAATTCCACCTAAATTTTCCAATCGTACGAACCGTTTTTAAATTACATAAATTTTTTCCATTTTATTCCAAAATCTCCCACTGTACGTAGCTTAATTATTAAAAAAAAAATGCATCATAACAAAGTGAAAAACGAAACAAATTGTATAAAATAGTGCATATATAGCTTAGTCTGGGTTCACACTATGAAAGTTTTCTTTCAGGAAGTCGGAGTTTATCGCTGCGAGTGGAAGATTATATTCCTCTCTCCCCTCTCATCAATTAACTTAGACTTTCTGAAAGAAAACTTTCATAATGTGAACCCAGACTTAAGTAGATGCGTTAGGGCTGAATCATAAAGGATAATTTTAGTTGTACTATTCTTAAGTTTATAGAAGAATGTGGAGAGGGTTACACAAAGCGAAGCATAATTGTCGGCACTAGGTTATTTCATTTTTTTTTTTTTTTGTTCATCGCTTTTTTGCCGAAGATTCATATTTGACATACCTTTTTATTCGTTGTTTCGCTTTTTCGTATATTGCAGTGTAATATTATTATTAAAAACTTTTGATAAATAAAAAACAAAATATGATGTATTTAAAAAAAATTTAAAAAAAAACCCCACTGCGAAAAAGACAACGTTTAATTCACTAAAAGGTCCGAAATGAGGTAGATAATAAACAAGTAAGAGTGCTATATTCGGTTGTGCCGAATCTTTAATACCCTTCACCATACAACTCACATACTTACGCACTTTTTTAAACAGAATGAAAAGAAAAATATATGATATGTGAATTTTTTCCGTTTCAAACACATTTCTCTATTTAAGCGGCAAATCATGTACATGTGTTTGTAATATATAAAAAAATCAAAAGAAAAAACATTTATGAGTGCTATATTTGGATATGCCGAATCTTAAATACCCTTCACCATGGTGCAATAAGAACAGAAAATTATATTAATTACTCTATTTTGTGCCACACCCACCTATATAATCCTCTCCAAATTTTGTCAGATGTTGTCTACTGATAACCAAGATTCTTGTACCTAATTTGGTATCGGCAAGTTCTGCAGATATATAGACAGAAAGAAAAAAACAACAACAAGAGATTTAATGTGTAAAAACTTGAGGCAGTCGTGCTTGGTTGTTCATATCTCAGACATTTGTGCAATATCAAATTTTATAACAACATAGTCCCCACTATATCAGGGGTCTTTGGGGAACCCATATTAACAGACAGACGGACATTGTTAAATCATCTTCGCTACTCATAATGACCCAGAACTAATAACTTTATAGGCTCTAAGAAACTACAAACGGAATGACAAACTTATATATACCCTTTTCAATTGTAGTGAACGGTATAAAAACAAGTTTAAGCTGAACGACAATAAAAAACTTTTTATTTAATTTGTTTCTCCCATGAGCGTTTGTCAATTAAAAAAAAGACTCACGATTACAGTGGAACGAGAAACATAGTATAAGGATGTTTAGCAGTACTATAACCACTAAACAAAAATTTAAAAATCCGAAATAAAAATAGAAACGTTTACCATTTTATATATATTTGAGTTGTCATACTTTAAACTAGTTTAGAGTCACTCCTTGTATACATACATGTGCTTTAATCTCTAATAGTTTAAAACTTAGGGTTTTCTTTTATTTATTTATTCTTAAAAGAGTTTTAACGAAATAATAAGTTTTATAAAATCTAAATATTCAGAGGTGTTCTGGAAATCGGAAACGCAAAACGCAAGACATTTTAAGTTCTTTTTAATACACTCTTTAATGCATTTTTTATCATTTTGTCATAGAATTCTGTTTAATAGAAACTTATGTGTATTGTATTGTTTTTGTATTTCCTTTCGATTTCCAGAACACCACTGATTAAATATCACTGTCAATAATTTTTTAGAAATTTTAAAATATCTTAAAATTATCATAATTTTCTTATGAAGATAAATAATTTCCCAAAAGTTTTATTGTCTTTATTTTCTCACAATATTCCAATTAATCACATTTTTTCCAAAGAACAAGTGGAAAATATTTTACAGAATTTATTTTTATGCCAATTAAATAAATGTCTCATTTGTTCACAAATACACGCAGAAAAAAAATAGGGTTAAAGGTAATCGTATTCTATGACCAACATACTATGGTTGGACTTTAACAAGGCTAAGATTTGTTGACAATCATATTATGGTTATATAAGACCATAATATTTTTAAAATCAACCATATTTTGCTAAAAATTTACCATAATGTGGTCAAAAATTATCCACGATTTGGTAGTTATTAAGCATATTATGGTCAGAATTAATAATAATATGGTTACTATTAAACATACTATAGTTATACGTATATTCCAGTAATTTTTTAATGTGCTTATTGATTCAAAGTTTAATTTTATTTCGATGTTTTATAATATATCCTTTTATGGACAGTGAAGTACCTAATTCATTTTCCAGCCCGGCACGACCTTGGTCAGCATTCTTTCGGATCTACCAGTTTGACTATAGGGTGGCGCACAAGTTACAATATGATCGCCAAAAAAAGAGTCATAGTTGGACGAGCTGTGGCTTATTAGCACCAAAAACCCTGATTGTTCTCTACCTCAGGATCAGTACTGTGGAGTCATGAAAAAACTTTTCTAATTCCGACTCCGACTCCAACCGCTGACATTTTTTAAGTCCAACTCCAACTGCAACTCCGACTCCAATTCTACACTTTTTTAATGCATTACCTTTCAAATGGTTTAATATAATAAAAAAATGATTCTGTAACAATTTCAAATCTATATTTTAATCCTAACAAGTGTCGCATTGAGCTTTAATATAGTTATTTATGTAAAGTAGAACAATTCTGGAGTCGGAGTTGCGTGTTTTTGTGTTTACATCAATATATATATATGAAGAATTTTTAAAACAACTGCGCAGATTATAAAAAAGTTTATTGCTGAATCTTGGTTTCTTTAGTTAATTCAATAAACTAAACCGTTTTTAATAAAAAGTTATTTTTGGGAATACAAAATTTATTATTAATAAGATTTCTCTATGAAGTGCTCTTTAGTAACACAAATATATGTGTGCAACCTCCTTCATTTTCGAAATAACGCTATATGCCGAATACAAGAGCTAACCTAAAAAAACGGTTAGCACCGCTGGATTCAGCGTACTCGCTTGACAGTTTTTTTTCAACTAGCACATTGTTATTAGAAAAGAATGCGAATACTTTAAGAAAACCAAGCAAATGATTTAAAAAAGTTTACTACTACTTTAGAAACCAAAACAACCATAATATTTTTACTTCCCAACATATTTTTTTAAAATTAAACATACAATATTTAAAAGTATGATATTATTAATGTTATTAATTTTATTTAAATATGTCATTGTTAAATCCAACAAAATTTAATGTTTTCCGAAAGGTAAACCTTTTATGGTTAAATACAAACATACTTCAACCATGTTTTTTTCTGCGTGTAAGAAACATTCGTATACAAAGTAAAAATATTTATGCTGATTTTCGGTCCATTCAACTCTGTGTCATAGGAAGAGATTCGCAAAAAACTGCTTTTATCCTGCATACAGTTTAAAAAGTTATAAACCTAAATGGGCCAAAGAGATACAAAATGCCTAAATACACACAGATACTCATCTATCTACAATTTCATACTAACAAATACAGATATACTCGTACTTATTTAATAATAAGCTACTGGACACCTAATCACAACAAAGAAAACGACAATAAAGGCAAAGTCAAAATACAATATAAAAACATGAATAAATGAATAAAAAGAAGGAATGAATACTTGTTGTACTCATTTAAACGTTAATGACAGTGAGCAGGCAGACGATCAGACAAACTCACTAAGAGGCAATACAAATGAAATTAAAACAACGATGAATGTTGATCGCAAGACGACGATGACGTTTAAATTGAAATAAAAAGAATACAAAAAGGTAAATTATTTTCGCAATAAGACATAGACGAATTCATTTTAACACTACAATAAAAAGAAGTAAGAAAGTATCGTCGGTCAAGCCCGACCACATGATAACCTACACCACAATATTTACAAACAAATGTTCGAGAGTGTATCCTATTTGAGACCCATGGGCAATTATGGACCCGCGAGAACAAAATAATGTTATCAGGTAAGATTCATATAAAAGTTTTTTGTGCTGAATATTATTTAGATATCTTCATCTATAAGAGATGTGTTTACCTTTAAGTGATTTTAGTAAGGGGGTTTATATGGAACCTAGGGATAATTTGGACCTAAAATATTTTGTCTGACATACACAGAAAAAATTCTCCAAAATTGTTCACCAATTAAATAATTAATGAAAAATAAATTCAGTATTAAATAAAAATTTAATCAAGTGAATTAAACGTTTAATTGATACTATTAATTTGTTTACTGGTGCATATTTAATTAATTTTCTAATTATACTTAAATAGCCTACGTTGCTTATTGAAAGTATATTTAAGTGCATATGGTGTATTTACTTGACAAGGTTAACATAATATAATAACAATGGCAAAACCACAGGCAAAGAAAAGAACCAATCAGCTATTTCTTTGATGCCACCTTGTTAATAAATACACAAGTTTCTTTATTTTGATATTTAGGGTGCTAAATAAGAATAAAAGGAGTTTTTAAAAAATAAAAGGGTGTTTAAATATAACTATCATTTAAATAATAATTTATCTAAATTCGTTTTTAAATACGAAGTCAAACACTGAACATTATTCCTAAGTGCCAGGCCTGTCATATTTTTTCACGTTCATCGCCATATAGTATACCGAAATCTCCAAAAATCTCCAAAAAATTATGTTTTAGATGTTTCGTAAAAAAAAATTCGCCAAATAGGAGTACAAGTGTATTTATGTGGTTTTCATGGGTAACCGCGTATATCCACATTTATCGATAATGAGATGCTGATGCCATATTGCTTAATTTTAAACGCTATTTACATAGTTCTTAAAATTTCTGAAAAAAGATGGACCGATTCCGATTTTTTAACGTAATAACAAAATTCAATAAGTTCAATATCTAACCGATAGCTTGATCCAGAATGGTTTTTCGGATCTCCTGAAAAATTTGATTTTAAGACATATGCGGTTGCCCATGAAAACCGCAGTTTTACCTTTATTCAAATTTTCAATATTTAGCATTATTCTAGAAATATGTTTATATTTTAGTATTTTGAACGTTTGAAAATAAGTCGGGCATGTTTGACAATCGAAAAACGCTTAACATTTGCGATTCTGACTTGAAAGCGCATAATATGTGTTCTGTAAATCGTAATTGCAAAAGTTTGGCTACTTCACATTGCAAAAGTATTCTGAAGGAAATTAGAATATTTGTAGAAAACTATTGCAGACCGCAAACAAAGCGCATGAGTTTCAGAACAGCGTAAAATAAATCTGATGTTTTGCGAAATTAAATCGTATGATCGTCATAACAAGGCTGATTTTCTTAAAAACTACAGCTTGTGAGATCAGCTAATTAAATTTTGCAAAAATATTAATTTGATGAAGTATGCTAAATTAATAGAGTTTGATGCAAAGTAAAATCAGTTTATATAAGCGTAATTATCTATGTGAAAATAAGTCAGAAAATGTTAAAATTTTGTAGTCGATTTTTATTGAAACATAATGTTACTTCAACAAGAAATGAAGCAAAGGATAAATAAAGGAAAAGTTGTATTTAAATTGAATATTTGGAATTAGATTGGAATACTTAAATTCAACTCAGTCTGTCAACAGTCTGTTTTTCGGTGGAGATCCGATGATTGATAACTTTTGGCAAGGAAAGTGGCATTTAAATCTAATAAAGCTTAAACTTTATTCCAAATATATATAACAACAATTTTTAAATGTTTTCAATGTAATTATCAGGATAAATAAATTTATCATCTACAATCGTATTGAGATTAAAACATTTGTTAGAAATTCAAAGAAAACACTATACCCGTACTCATAAATTTTTTTGATATAAGTAAGAAAAAAAAGGTAAAATTCCTTTTATAAATCGCCAACTTTTTTAAATTTCGCCAAAAAAAATCGCATGTCGCTAAACACAAAATTTCGTCGCCAAATAGGTTTATAAATCGCCACATCTGACAGCACTTAGTAAGTGCTGGTTTTAGGAAAGTGGGTAAAAGAGAATGTCATTCTTTTCCTCACTCTCTCTCTCTCCCAAAAACTAAAGACTTGACTGTTAATACTTGAAGAGTGTGAACCGGCACTTAATACACAATTTATTTTATAATTTACATTATCAATAATAATTTTATATATGTGTTTCTAATTCGTGAGATTAGTACTGTTTCTTAATAAAATAGGGGTTTTTCAATTGGTGTAAACAAAACACAACAATTAAATTTTTTAAGGTTTTTGTCTTATTAACTGATTACTATTTATTCTAGATACATATAAAAATCAATGCAACATTTTCCCACTGTGTTGTATACGACTTGTCCAACAAAAATGCCACTTATTTTGGGTGTAGGGAAATTTCATGTATGAGAATTTAATGATTTCAAGATAAAGTCCCGTGAACTAAAAGCAAACTACAGAAGTATAAAAAAAGAAAATAACAACAATAAAGAGAGTGAGAGTAAAAATTAAGTATGACAAAGAGTTGATATACAAAAATGCTGAATGTTGAGTATCCATAAGATTGTTTATGGAATATCCATACTTTCAGTATTTCGCAAGTCGGCTACGTGAGTTGAACGATCGTTAATAATAAAATCGAAAAAAGAAAATTATAAAAAAATAACGATAGTAAAGAAACAAAAAAAAAAATTAAAAAGTATATATTAGTTAAGTGTTTAACAAACGTTTAACATTCGAGAACAAATTAGATTACAAAACAAGAATTTTAATTGTTTTACTTAACGTATCAAACATGAAATGGTTTAAGTCTAGCAAGAAAGAGGAGGAGGATGGGGATAATGCTCGAGCCTTAGTAAAGCCAGATCCCAGGACAAATGTCAAAACTACAACGGCTCAATCTGAAACAACAAATACTACCACACAAAATTCCACTATATTTAATGACAATAAGAAAACCGTTACATACCAATCGACCAAACAAACCGTAACATCACGGCAAACGGCACGAGTTACGGAAATAACAAGTAGACGCACCCCCACTCCAGAGGAATTTGAGGAAATGATGCGTCTACTACATTTAAATAAAAAACCCGAAAATAAAACATTTACCTCTACCACAACCTCTTCCAGTGTACCTTTACGTCGTAATCGACCCACCAATTTGCCAGCACTACCCTCCTCTCAACGTAACTCACAAAATGGTATTTCACCAAAAAGTGCTACTAAATTTAAAAGCACTGCTTCGCCAGTTTCCCGTCTTATCTTTAACTATGAGTCATCGTCACAAGGGGCCGGTAGTGCAGCAGGCGATGGTTTTAAAACACCTAAAACACCAACGATAGTTAAAACTTCAACAACAACAGTGACGGAAAAAAATGGTCGCACAATAACTCAGCGTGTAGAGGAGCATCGCATTAAATTTGATCCAAAGAATTTTAAACTCTCTTCACCAAACTCTCCATTAACAAAGCACTTTACGGGTGAAGACAGTTACAAATTTGATGCTCGACCTATATTGCCTGCCTTGCCAGCACCTTCTCGTTTGAGTACAAGTAGTATTGGTAGTAATAGCAGCACAAACTCAAACAAAACCTCGATCTCAAAACCTACCTCAACATATGCCTCCACTTATACATCACCCTACAAACAAAGGGAATTAAATCGTGTAGCCAATACAAGTACAACATTTTCAAACCCTACCACTACAAAACCCTCATACACCACTACCACTAAAACAACTTACACTAAGCCCACCACGAGTTCTTTACTCACCACTACTACAAAACCCAACTCAATATTTAGTTTTAGCACACCCAAAACAACAGCAACTACTACCTACACCTCTAACATAAGTAAGCCTACACCACTGTACACATCTTCCAGCACTACAAAAACCTTTACGCCAACGATTCTTACCAATCCCATTACCACCGCTAGCGGGCAAACAATAACACCCACTTTAGTGGCCAGTGGTAAAACTGTAACAACACCTCTTTGTAAACCCGGCTATGCTTATATATTCAACAATGTCATCTTCGACAATCCCAATAATGAAGAACGCATCGGTAGTACAGAAGATGTCAAGTCATTAGTCCAAATTTTTGAATATTATAAAATGAAAGCAACGGTCATAGAGAATGCTAAAGTGGATAAAATTCGCAAAACTGTAGAGAAAAGTAAGTTTTTATTAGTTTATATTTTCAAAGCGTTAAAAGAAAAAAGGTAGTGCCAAGGCAAGTTTTTATTTTTAACAACTAAGTAGTTTCGTTTTCTTTGGAGAATTTTAAAATAGTCATATAATGTGAATTGCGATTAATTATATGGTATATTAAAAACTCGACTAAAACAAAAACATGGGAAAATTCATTAAATTCGGACTAATCATTCAACTACAGCAGAGCTGTAAATGAATCATTCTTTTTTGATTTTTGGATAAATTTTGAATTAATTCTTTCCACAACAAAAAAGAATTGAATGCAATTTGAATCAATTGAAACGAATTAGGCAGAAATAATTTCAACTCGTTTCCAACTAAAATGAACTTGTAAAATGAGTTGCAATTCGTTTTTAATTCAAATAAATCTGTAAAATGAATTGCAATCCGTTTCCAATTCAAATGAATTTGTTAAAGTGAATTGTAATTTATTCTACAAATTCATTTGAATTGAATTGATTTTGAATTCATTTAAATGAATTAGAACAATGAATTGCATTCAAATGAATGAAATCCAAAATGAGTTGCAATCAATCAAATTCAAGAGCAGATCTAGGGGGAATGAAGAAATGGAAATTTCTCCTACCACAAAAACTTAAAAGCCTTATACTGGATCCGCTCCTGATCAAAGAAAACATGGTGCTTGGAGTTTGTATCTTCAAGAAGAACTGATTTTTTTTTTGAAGTACGCTGTCTTTTACACAAAATATTAGTTGAATTAATTACAAAATCAATTCAATGAATTCAATTCAAATGACTTGGAAATTAATTGCTAATTACTTTTTCTAATTCATTTGAATTAATTCAAAATCAATTCAATTCAAACGAATTGGAAATAAAATGCAATTCATTTTGAAAAATTCAAATGAATTTGCAGAATGAATTGTAATTACTTTGACAAATTCATTTGAATTAGAAACGAATTGCAATTCATTTGACAAATTCATTTGAATTGGAGAGGAATTGCAATTCATTTTTACCAAATTCATTTGAATTGACTCAAATTTCATTCAATTCATTTTTTTGTGTGAAAAGAATTAATTCAAAATTTGCTAATTCAGTGCATGAATAATTCGCGAATTAATTCAAAAATGAACGATTCATTTACAGCTCTGAACTACAGTCAAATTTTTAAATTTACTTTAAAAATTCCCCTCGTGGAACGTGAGGTGTGACAAAGCAGTCATTTATTTTTAAATAATAAATTCAATCGCTTTATTCTACAAACAACAAAATAATTGTGTTTAATTTTCGCTCTGCTTTTGCTCTTTATTTTATCGATCTATAATTTTGATTTATGATCTTAGAAAAAAAAAAAGAAAACAAAATGTGTATTTGTATGGAACCTTCAAATACAATAATGTCTGCGACAGCTATAACTTAATAAGCAGACTTGGCCAACCCAATATTTTTGAGCGGATTTTCACCGATTTTTATATAAATTGAATTAAACAAATTTGACAGTCTCCACAAAAAAATTATTCCTCTCCAAAAGTTTTTGGGTAAATCATGTAATCCAAAAGAATTACTGTGGTTCAAAATTTTACAAATTAATTATAAGACCATTTATCTGACCATATAAAACCATTTATCGTTCTTATATCCGCACCACAAAAGTGAAGAGGATTTTATGAGTTTGTGCTGATGTTTGTAACACCTTAAGATATTGGTCCTAGACCCAACTTCTTGTATACCGATCGACTTAGAATCATTTTTTAATTAATTTAACGATGTCCGTCCAGCTGCCTGTCCATTTAAACATTGTGCCTTTATTTTACATAACTACTGCAGAAAATAGCTTTTACTGCCATAACTTCTTTATAAATGTTGGTATTGACATGAAAATTGGCGGCAATAACACTTACGATAGCAACTATGTCATGACAAAATGTTATGCTGGTACCAAAATTAACTAACAAAAATAGCTAAATTTTTAGAATAAAATCGCTAAATAATGACTAAAAAATGGGTTAACAAGACTTAATTACCAGCAAAACCAATCAATATTAATAAAAAAACTTACAAAATTTATTAACTACACTGAAATTGCATATAAGAGATAATTTTAATACATTTTTAGTAACAATAAACTAAACATAAGAAAAATCTTTGAAAAACAAAAAGCTCAAATTATAGATAGTATTGATTTTTTCATTGTAAAAGTCATAAGCGTTAACAATTAAGAAAAATTCAAAGTAGCAACACAACTAATGTCATATTTTAACATGTTTTGGTCTAAAAATTTGGCTAATTGCTAAATAGATTTTTTTTTATGACTAAACGAGATGAAAAGTGGCCACTAAATGGCAATATTGGCAACACTGGCTGGTACGTACAAAATTACCCATAGGTCCCATATAAGTCCCCTTTCTAAAATCACTTTAAGGCAAATAAATCTCATATAGATAAAGATATCTAAATAATATTCGGAACAAAGAACTTTTACATGAATTTAAGCCTTTAACATAATTTTGTTCTGGCAAGTCCACGATTGCCCATTGATCCCATATATTATTATTAAGATCACAAGTTTGAAAATGTTGCGTTTTATCGACCTTAACCGAATAGTTCTCCAAATTTGGACCAAATAACAAATACTACAGTATACGTCAAAAAGTAAAAGTACACTCGGACAAGCGAAAATCAAAATCGAATATTTTCCTAACTACAATGTGTATCCTAACCCCCTTATGCGAAAAAAGTGAAAGTTCAAATTAGTTTACCAACACATTAAGCCCAGCAAAAATGAATGGGAATAATGTATTGGTAAACTTTGGTTTTTTGCATAAGGTGGTAAATCTATAACAAGGTTTTAAGTAGACATTGACGATTTTTAAACGATTTTGGTTACGTGTGATACCTTACTTTGAAGCCTTGTACATAGGTCCGTCCCTATTACACCTATTGGTTCCAAATTCAAAAACTAAACTCAACTACACCTCTGCTATTGGCCACTAGTTTCCATTCCCAAAAACATAAGAATGGTAACAAATTCCAACGAGTTTTTGTATTTAACAATCCAGATACACCATTTGAGGCCAATTTCACCAAGTTTAGTTATAATTTAGTTTCAGTTATTCGTGTCAAAAACATATTTGCACCTGGAAGTTAAAGTAAAAGTTAGTTTTAGCTGAACTTGGTGAAATTAGCCGTTAATTGGTTATGATGATACTAATTTATTATAATAGATCTAAGTGATATCTTAATTTATAGACATTATTAAAATGATATGCAGTGCTCAAGGCAACATATTTTGTACGTGCTGGTTCAAACTCTTCAATTTTTAGCCGTCAAGCCTTGAGCTTTAAGGAGTGAAGGGAAAAGAGAATGCAATTTATTTTCCTCTCTCTCCTAAAAACTCAACAACTAAGACTTGAAGAGTGTGAACCAGCACTAAAGGCTATGCCAGATAAAACTTTTGCTTCGCGTTGCGTTACCGATTCGCTTTGACATCTAAGATAAGATATACAAACTTATACGAAACATGTCACATTAAGTACTTTCAAAGCGGAGCGGAGCAAAAAGTTAGCCAACTCTCGTCTTTTTGCGCGCTTTGACAATTGGCTAGTATATTTTTTTTTTTTTTAATTTTTTGCCAAATTCAATTCCAATGCGAGCGTGTTGTCAAAGTTTTCATTGTGTCATACACCTTTTGCTTTGCGTTTTTCTGCCAAAGGTGGAAACGTCACGCAAAGCGTCAAAGTTGTATCTGACACGGCCTTAAATTTTGCGCATCAATTTTATAAATTGGTTTTTAAAATAAGCATTCATAAAAGCAAACACTTTATAAGAAGCTGTCTTATAATTCTGCTGAAAAACCTCAATTGAAGAGCAAATCAATAAGCAAACGCTTTTCAATTTCGCTCCATTTATTTACGAGTACTTTTCTAACAGCGTACGTTTAAATTAATGTAATGTTGTGCTTAAAAACAAAAACCATACACAACTATATTTTTATTTTATTTTACTTACTACAAAGTACAAAACAAAACGATTGTGCAAACGTTTCGTTTTGTGTATTTTTTTAATCTAGATTTATTAAATAGTCTTAAGAGAGTGATTGAAAATCTTACGGTATACTAAAATGTCTCATAATAATGATAGTTATTTCCGGGTTAAATGAATTTAAATCATATACAGGTAAATAATTAAATAATAAGTATTTTCTTTTATACCTTTACTTTCGTCATCAGAACTGTGTAATAAGTGACTGAATGAACATGGTACATTATAATTAAATATTTTTTGGAATTCAACACCACTTTGTATTCTTTTGTGTGTTTAAAATTTTTAAACATAAATTGTTTTTATTTCTAAGAAATCTTTTAGTTTTTTTTTATTATTTTTAAAGCCTTTTAAATGTAAAATATAATAAATGTATGTATTTTGACGTATTTTTTATATCCACTGATTACTTTTTCCATCGAATTTTAAACGAAAATTCCCAATTCAACGAATACTAATTTTAGCGAAATACAAAGCATGATCAATTTAATTAAAAGTAAAATTTATTACATGCAATAATAAAACAGTGAACTTAAGCATTACAAGCTAAATATTAAAAAGTTAGACAGTGATAATAAGTGTCTAGGTTAACCTTCGCCTTACCAATATCCACCCGGGTGACCATTTCGGTCTTTTTTTTAATAACTTCTGAAGTTTGCTTCAGTTGAAAGGAATTTTTTACTTTAAATTTAAATTGTTTCTTTTTAAAAAACTGAAAAAATATTTGTATGAAGAAAACTTGTTTTCATCGCTTATAATAAAAATTCAGTAACACCCGGGTGGGTATTGGTAAACGATGTACATAAAAATCTTTGGTAATGCGAAGGTTAAAGTTTTCAGTAACATTTTTTAATAGAGAGGATTCATACTAAAAAATGTTACTGATCAAAAAAAAAAAACTTTATGACTTTTTTTTTTGCAGTATACAATTGCAATTATCTCTTAAAACAAATGTTAATGATTAAATGTTGATAACAAAACAATAACAATAAGAAAAGCGCTATATTCTGCTGTACCGAATCTCTGATATACTTTGCAAATGTTAAGGAATATTTCAGGAGTGGGCTTTATAGACCCCACCTTCTAGTGAATTAGCCTTGGACCGATCATTACAAAGATTTATGTTTTTATTTCTAGCCATATAAAACTTATTTGGACCTAATATCAGAAAAATATAATGACTCATTTTGAGTTTAGGCGTATTAATGTAATTATCAGGAGAAGGTTTCATATTGGACATATGGAAAACTAGGACCGATCATCACAAAATTCGGTAGACTGATTTATAGTGTAATGAAACTATGAGAAACCAAATTTCACTACAATAGCATTATTCATTACGGTTTAGACGTAATAAAGTTTTTTCTGGGAGTGGGCTTTATATAGAGCCTACGGTAGCTTATGGACCGATCTTCACGAAATTTGGTATTATGATTTCTGATCATATATAAAGAATTTTTGCAAAATTATTAAACTATGGGTGGATTCTACCGCCAATTTATGTTTGTTTTTGTAACAGAATTATCAATTTTTTGGGGTTGTTGTTCTACATTTGGATTCATAAGTCCAATTTTGTTCTTTTCTTTTAAGTTGTTTGAAAGTGAGTGTGTGTTTCAACAGATGGACGGACAGACAGATATGGCTCGATTGAGACCCAGAATATAGTTATATAGTAAACTTTTTTAAGTCTTAAATGAATATTAAAAAAGTTTCAACACTAGTGGGGGAGGGCAAAAATGCAAGTAGTGGAGTATAAACGGGGTAAGGGAGTACATACACTTGGAGGTATAGATCAAATGATTTTCAACAGTGGGACCACCTTTGTCGCAACAAAATTTTTTAATTAAAAAGAAGAGTTGTGATGAACTTTGTGACGATATCAATATTTACAAGAAACTGACCCTATATGGAACAAATGGAATTTATCGACTTACCACCACAAATATTTATTGCAGAGTTAAGATTTATGTGGGAATTACGTTTGTGAAGTTTTATCCAGATACTTATTAGTATTTTTATAAAATTTATTTTCGGAAAGAGTCTTTATAAAACACTTCTAGAACAACATACAAAATTACCACTGGCGTATTTACGGGAGAGCTGAATTGAGCAAACCCCATCCAATCCTGGTTCTGCTCACCCTTTACTTTGCATCTAACAAAATTTCTTCACAGTGTCCCATCAAAAATTTTAAAGATTTGGGAGCAATAAGTTTTTATACTGCATCTCACCCGCTCTCACCCCGCTCTCACCCCATCCAATCCTGGTTCTGCTCACCCTTTACTTTGCATCTAACAAAATTTCTTCACAGTGTCCCATCAAAAATTTTAAAGATTTGGGAGCAATAAGTGGTTATACTGCATCTCACCCGCTTCCTTTTTTTTCTTTTAAAAATTACTGCTGTAAGATAAGGTATACCTTCCTACAATTTTTAAAAGCGATACGAAATACAAGAAGAGAATCGCGCATTATTTATTTTTTAATGCACATTTTGTACTGCTTCACTGAAACTGTGAAATCATTTATTCTGTCGATAAAAAAAATTTAACCAAATTTTACAACAGTTAAATAAAAATGTATATAAAAGTATAGAGGAATATCTTGAATTTATAAAATGTTTTTTTCCCTTGAAATAACTATTTTTGCAATGCTTAATTTTGTCATAACTCTATTCACGTAAATCACTATGCGAGAAATTTAAACAAAAATCATGTAATATTTCATAACAAGTGTAAGCGCTACACCGCGAATTCCTTGCATTACTCCTTTCGAGGAAGCATAATTTGTTGCTATGGTATACCACATAATAAGTCATCCTTCTAGTTCTGCTAGTTGGAAAAGAGGTTTGGCTGCGTAGTGCAATAATTTTCAAATTTAGCAGTTTTTAATATAGAAAATTTAATAGTCAAATACAAATTAATTTATGAAGAGGTATTTTATATATTTTGTAAAAAGAAATATAAAAATAATGTGGGAATAACTCTCTCGATAATAAATTGGTTTTAATATAATTATTATTTATATGTTTATGTTTAGCTTGAAAACAATAGTTACCTACAATTGAAGCACAGCCGCGAATAACGTTTTAAGTTACAAAATAACGTTTGTAACATGCAGGATTAATTTAATTTAATTTTTTTAAGATTATTTAAAATAATATTAATAAAAACTTTTATGCGAAATATCAAGAAATTTTAATTTTAAATTAAATGCAAATTTACAGTTATAATTTTTTTTGCGGAAAAACGTATAACGTTTCAACAAACGCGACATCATTTAAAACGTTTTTCCACTACGCAAGTGACTTTTTTTAGTAACTTACAACGTTTATCCACTGGCTAACTCTTTGTATGCTTTAAGGTGCATAATTTTGGGTGTTTTGATGTTTAAACAGTGTTAGAGAGTAATTTTAACGGTTATCTGCAAAACCCCCGTTTTTGCAAAAAGTGGTTTTTACAACGTTATTCGCGGCTGTGCTTTAAATATGCGTTTTTTGTTACAGCAAACTGAATTATCGCGATATATTTTACAGTTTTATTTTAATAAAAAAAAAAGAATTTTTCTTTTCCACCCCAGAATAACAGTCTAGCTACGATTATGATATTAACTGTAAAAAAATTATTCTAGTTTGTTTCTAGATAACAACAATAATATGAGATTTATGTCGGTAACAGTAATTTCTAGGAGTGCTGCTATAGTCAAATATGAACCGCAAATTTTAAAGTTTTTGTTTTTGAAAAAGAACAACTTCGTACACAGAAAAGACTATCAGTAGTCTTTTATCAGTTAAAAAAAATTGTTTAAAAAGTATTTAAATTTAATAAATGTAATAATTGAATCAATTATTTTGTTAGTTAAAGGAAAAGTTAGAAAATAATTTTGATTTAATTAACATTTTAGTTGTTTTGAAATAAATTTTTGATTAAAATATTAATTAAATAACAAAAAATTTTAATTGATTTTATTGTTAAAAATAAAATAATTTAAACTTGTAGAATTGTTGTTGGGAATTCTCAAAACCTTAGATATATTTAAATAAATCAGTTAACACATTGTTGTAAACGGCAAAGTTTTTTTATTATTTTTTTAGTTAAAATTAAAAAATATCATTTATTGAAAAAAAAATATTCAAAATTTAAAATTTATACAATTTTAAGTAATCTATATAATATTTTGGTAATACTTGCAAAATCAACAAATTGTTTCTTGATTCTATGAATTGGGTATGAATTTGGCATGAACTTGGTGATTATAGACATTTTTTCTGTGTATTATGGTTGCCTCCGTCAATATTATGTCTTATATTAACAATAATATATTATACCCATATGTTTAATAAAACAAATATGTATGTTTAATACAAATAACTGTTTATTATCAATAAAATTTTTCTCATTTTTAAAAGCAACATTAGCCATACAACTATCTGTCGTAAATAATGTTGTGACTTACCACAACATTATCAAAGGCAATCCTAACCCCATTACAACTACAATTCGAGTTGGAAAAAAACCAACCAGTTGAAGCTTTGATATTGTAACAAATAAAACTTGAGTGTTTATAATTCTTATTCGCTTTGTTCTGGCCTAAGCAACCAGTGAAATGCGCATAGCGACCAGCATTCCCTCAACAATAAATTTCAGTTTTTTTTTATCAAAAATAAAAATTGGGAATTTAGCACGTCAATGAGAAATCTTATTAATAAAAAATTTTGTATTTCCGAAAATAACTTTTGGACAATTTTTTCTTTGCATATTTTATAAAATATTCAAGTTCTAAAAATAATATTTGAAAAAAGTATCTTCAATTTAATGATTTTCCCTACGCTAATATTTCAGAGAAGGAAGAAACATCTTTCGTACTTTTGACAACACTGCCATTAGCGCATAATAAATTAAGTGGTTTAGAGTAGAAATAGAATCGTTTTTATTCAATTCTAAATTTTGTTATCAATTAAAGGCAAGTAGTCGTGCATATGTTTGAATTTTAGTTAATTTCTTTGTTATTTAAATAGTGTTAGTTTAATTTATTTTATCGTGTGAGATTAGAGGTTTTTATTGTCATTAGTCATTATTATCGATTTTGCTTTTGCTTTTGCAAAATTTTTAACAAGGAAAATCAAATGAAAACTTATCTAAACGAGTAAATAAATGTCCAAACATAAAGAATTCTTATCATCAATAAAAAGTTTAACAACACTATTTTTTCTTGTTTATGAATAAAAAAAATTAATAATACAAATTTTAAATTAAATGACAACAAAAATTAACAACAAATCTTAATATACCAGCACATGTGGTAAATACTTATGTACTAGATTAACCCAGTGGTCGTCGCTACGCCATTGAAATAAAATAAATTAACTTTTTTTTAATATAAAAACATATCGCACTGGTTCCTCTAAAGAAGTCAGTTCAAAATTTACAAACTTTCACTTCTAACAGCGAACCGATTTATAGTGGTCATATCTAGAAAATCTAACATAATTTTCTCTACTCATACAAGAGTACACATAAAAACCCCATTTTTATTTTGTATCTACCGAAAATTTATAAATTTGGAGTTAACTCCCTTTAGAGGAACCGGTGCGATATATAAATATCGTGTATTGACGTCGAAGCGTTGCACTTGTACTAATTTGGATACTTTTACTCTTACTGTTCTCCGGGTTTACAGAAATTTATATTGTCTTTGTATTGAAGGTGATACGTCCATTTCTACAATCCATATAGGCTTGTCAGACAGTGTTGATTTTTCTTGATTTACAAGAATTTTCATTGCTCGTCAGGAATCAAGAAAATATGTTTTGTCAAGATTTTTTAAGGCCCACCCAAAAAATAAGTTATTATTTCAAAAAATAAAATCAATATTACATCGTTTTGTTTTAGAATATTTGTTTAAAAATCTATCAAAACTACGTCATTCAACACTAACCCTGGGATGCTGATTTGAAACAGAAACAAGTATCAATACTTATAACACTGTTCTAGTATTTGCCACTTTTTTATGACAAGCGTGGCACCTGGAGTTTTAACCTCATTCGGGTACGTTGAATCCAGTGGGATAACCGTTCTTTTAAGTTAGCTCTTGTTTTCGGAATAACCCGTTATTTTTTTTTTTTTTTTTTTTTTTTTTTGTAAAATTTCGAAATTTTTGTTTATTAAAAATTCATAAAAAAAAATTGGAAAATGCAGCTATGCCCCAAATGCTAAGCTTTGTTGCAAAAAAAAAACAAAGTTGCAAATAAAATAAGCCATAACTGATTAAAATCTGTCTACAACTTTGGATTTTATTCACACAAGATGAAAAATTTTAATTAAACTTAAGAATTTCATGAGAATATGTTTAGGCCGAAAAGCTAATGGAGGTCGGTCATACATTTACCCCCCCTAGGGGCATCTTCTAGGCAATTATGGGAATTTTTCTTAAATATTTTTCTAGCCTGTATTGAAAATATTGTATTAGATACCCCTTATGAAATGGAGACAGCGGGTAGGTATTTTAGAAACAAATGATAGGGATGAAAAATAAAGTAGGGTAGTCATACATTTGACCCGTCTAGGGGCATCCTAGGCGCTGCATGAGCCATATTTGAGAATTTTAATAAACCACCATATTTATATGGAGGCCTCTCTAATGGATGGTGATAGGTAGGTACGAAGAAAAGCTGGTGTGAAGTTTCCTTTTAATTCCTATCATGGTCCTAACGCAGACCCTACTTCTGCGCAGCAGCGACTCCGAATCGGACATCTAAGCAACGGCCACAGCGTCCGTGATAACCGGCGCGCCCAGGATCCATTCCCTGATCATTCCCAAGTAGAAGCCTATTGGAGGCCTAACCGCCTCCATACAGCTAGGATCCTCCATCTCTGAGCCCTGTCTCGCCAACTCATCAGCAACCTCATTGCCGGTTATGTTGCAGTGACCCGGCACCCAGCACAATCTCAACACATACCATCTAAGGCTCCCTCCAGTGCCCTCCTACAACCATCAACTAGCTTGGAGTTCACATAACAGCCCCTTACGGCCATAAGGGCCGCCTGGATGGAAATAAGGGGCAAATATGTTTTGAGAAAATGTTAAGGACAAAAAACTAAAGGAGGTCGGTCATACATGTTAACCCCCTATGGGCAACTTCTATGCAGTTTTCAGACTTTTTCTTCAGTATATATGTATTATTTATATTCTTCATATGTAAAGTTGTCGCAGATTTTAATCATTTATGGCTAGTTTTGTTGGAACTTTGTGTTTTATACGTGTAGGAAAAATTAGAAGAAAACTTATTTAATTATTACTTTGATTTATTATTTTTATTTAATTTAAAAAATCTTTCCGATTTGCTGTAAGAAATAGGACATTTTAATTTTGCTTAGACATTTTTTGCCCAGTATGTATTAGATTTTAAATCAGCCATTTTTGTTTTAATGATATATTTTTTACAATTTTTATATCAGTTTTTTTTTTGCATATTTAAAACACGTTTTTAGAGCATACATATTTCCGATTACCCTGGTCATAAATAAAATATTTATCCAAATTGTAAACTCTTCTTTCAGTTCAAACAAAAGACTTTAAAGAATATGCTTGCCTTGTTATTGTCATTTTAAGTCATGGTGCCAGACATGAAGAAATTGCCGCAAAAGATGGTCACTATTCTATAGACGATCATATCTTATTTCCAATTTTACGTAATCCAACACTAAACGACAAACCGAAATTATTTTTCATACAAGCCTGCAAAGGATCCATGGAAACAAATGGTTATTATACCGATGCCGTGCCTTTTGGTTCGGCACCGCATGGAAGTGCAAATGAAATTTTAAAATGTTACAGTACATTTGAGGGTAAATTAATACTATATATACATTCTTTGAGATACTTATATATTTTTTGGTTTTATTTAAGGTTTTGTATCCTATCGCACGGAAAAAGGTTCCATGTTTATACAAGCCCTGTGTCAGAATCTTAAATTATTTGGGAGCACAAAAAATATTAAAGATATTATGGAATTAGTAACGCAAATTGTTAAGCAACAGTCACAGTAAGTAGTTTTAATTAAATACTTGTATTTAAAAAACCAGTTCAACTTAAAATAGTATAATGGTATAATTAATAATTCAAACTTTGCAAATTGTTTTTTTTTTTTTTTTTTTTTTTTTTTTTTTTTTTTTTTTTTTTTTTTTTTAATTAAAAGCATTAAAGTTTATTCTTCTAAGTATAATTAAATATAGCGGACGCTTATACATTTTTATCTCGTTGTTGATAATTATTAAAAAAATGTATTACAATTTTTAGGAAATCCCCTATAAGATTTTTTTTTAAGGGGTTTTATTTTGACTCTTATGGCCAATTTCACCAATTCATGTCAAATTAAAATAAAAGTATATGAAAAAAATATATTTAAATATGAATTGACATTTAAATAGAATTAGTGAAATTGGGCATTAGGTATCCACACATTTGGAATATTATTGTTCAATAATTCTTTGAAGTTTTCCAAAAAGGTCTAAAATCAAAAACTAAAGTTATTCATAAAGTTAAATTGAAAATTACCTAACTGACTTATTGCCTCAAGAACAAATACTTAAGATTGGAAGCAGTTGTATGTACTAATTACAATTATTTGCTCCCTGGGCAATATGGTAGTTAAATAATTTTCAATTTAATATTACAAATAACTTTAGTTTCTAAATTAAGAACATTTTTGCCAAGCTTCAAAAAATTTATTGTGTACAATAAAATTGCCTGTGTGCGTATAATATTATTAGGTGGCACAATATATTGGATACAATCAAAAGTCTTTTGACTTAAGGGCATAATAAACCACACAAATTGCTTGGAAAACATCCACTTTGTTTTTGCTTCTGTTTGGCAATAAACGACACAATCTTATTTCGTACAAACATTAATTTTGAAATGTCGTTTTGTTTTCAATGAATGCAAACGACGATTGTGCTGCGGCAATTTTGCTCGCGATTTGTTAAAAACGGAGAAAAAATAAAATAAGAAAAATAATTTGAAGTAAAGAGTGATCTAAGCAACAAGCTGTTTTGGGGAAACAATGCTGCTAAAAAATTAGATTTTACGGCTGAAATTGATTTTACTGCTTTTTCATCTACGTCTTTACTCTGCAAAGTTTTCGCTGAAATTATTACTTTTCGCACTAGACACCACAAAAAGTTTGACAAATATACAACATGTCTGCCAAATATTATAAAATTTTAATATTTCTGCAAACATTGCTTCAAATGTTTGTCCAAAGAGCAAACACCCCAATTAACAACACAAAATATTTGTAAAGACGTAAAATTTTAACATGTTTGCCAAGCTATTTGTGTAGGTTATATGCACCTTTATACTACGCAAAATTAAATATGTTGTAGTTTGTTGACATCATTGTACAATACGTATGTACATGTATGCTTTAGCTTTGCTTACTTCTACATATATTGAATGAAAAATTGCACCAAAAATATTGATTACATATTGCAACTTATTGAATACTGTGCAGCAAAACGGTTATAATAATAGCAATATATTTTTAATAATATTGTGTAGTCGATGGGTACTTTAAGAATTTAATGACACCGTTATTGCCGTTATTTATGTTTACTAAAATAAAAATACAACCACGATCTTAAAATTTTTAGCTTTTGAACATAATGTCTAGAAAATAATTAGAAATTATTTAGTTTTATTTTCTTCGACCTTTTAATATAATTTTGATGTAATAAATATTCAAGCGCAAGGTCAATTATATAAAAAAAATTATTTATTTTTTGAAGAAGCTATCCATTGAAATATCGAAATATTGGATACAAAATAAATCATTTTTTTATTACATCAAAAATAATTAGAAATAATAAATACGTGCAAGACGATGATTTATAGGTAATGACACTATATTAATTCGGATCAAAATTATATATAAAGCTTATATGCGACTCCATGTTTAAAATGTTTCTATTAAAAGCAAGGTTGACAACCGATTACCCTTATTAATACCGACACCATTTAACACAGGGTCTCCACCTGAGATAAGATGTAAGATTTTTATATCAGCAAACGTCAAATTCAATCGCAGAGAGCATTCTCTGACGTGTGGACTCTCAAATAGTGTTAGTATTAATATTATAATAAATGTTATGAGACAGTTGTTATAAAAAATCTTATAACAACTATCTTATAAGATGAGCTTTCAAAAATGCGCATACATACACACATATAAAACAATAATAAGCCATCATTATTAAAATGTGTAATTAATTAATGCAAATAGTGCCAATCTTGTGAAAAGTGTTTAAGAAAACAATATTTTATATTAAAAAAATCAAAAAATTAAAATAAAAGAATAAAAAATAATAAAAACGATACAAGTTTACTGTACGAGATCGATTAGGAAATCTTATATGATATTATATGCAGAGCAGTTGCATAAAAGAATTTTTGGAAAAGATTCTGAAAATGCAGTTAATACTATTTCCTTAAGAGATGACCACAAAAGTGAAAAATTAATATTTCAGAAAAATTTTGAATGCAGCATGTATAAAGAAGACGCTATTTCGATTCTAAGAAAATAATTTTATTTAAAAAAGGAATTACAAGTTTTCGAAGGAAATGCTAAGAAAACTGAAATTGTTCCGATATTATATAATGGTCTTTCGACACTATAGGTAAACATACGTAGAAAGGGGACGTGTTTTTTTAATCATTTGGTTAATAGTAGAGAGATCGAACAAACCGGTTATTTTGGTATAATAAACCGGTTATTTCATAATGCGTAATTAATATACGTTTTCCTTACTCTTGTTGTTTATGTACCCGTAATTTAAGTATTTTGCTAATTCAATATTGGGCAAACTTAAACTTTTTATGAAGAATGTCAAAACAAAATGTAACAAAAGTCAGAAAACATTATGCACAATGTAAATGCTAATCGCTTATAAAAACCAAGAACAATTCAAAATACTACAACGAGTGTTCAGTTAAAAAGTAAGTAGTAATTTGTGCGAAAAAATTCTAAATATTAAATATATTTTTATATAAATATTATCTCTGGAGATATTTCGAACGGGATAAAAAAGACAAAGTGAAGTGCCCTAAAATGATAAGTTGCAAAGGTTCTTCCACGTCACGAATTATTAATCATCTTTAATTAGTCCACATGCTTGACATTAATGTACTCCAAATAAAACCTAACTCCGTACGAAGTAGTTCTAAATAGACGTTTAGTCAAAAATGATCAAAAAAAATTTTAAAAATCATTTCATGTTGTAAATTCCTTCCTTCAATAAAAAATAATTTAATGAAAATTGAATTTGATGAACTTAAGCCTAATTAAAATATCAAAAACTTCAATTCCTATAATTGTTTGTTTGCTCTTGCAAAGCGTTTGTCTAGATCAAACATAATTTAACAATTTATAAATTACAATCAATATGCAATTATCTTCTTACAAATAAAGCTTAGTTAATAAATATAAATTATAATAGTAAAGCAAAAGTTTGATCAATTTACTGGTTACACTTTTCTTACAAACTTATTTGATTTTTGTGTTTATATGTATTCGAATTAAAACAGGTTAACCGGTTGTTTTAAAAATGCTTAACCGATAACCGGTTTTTTTGAAATATAATACTTTTTTTTGAAATATAATATTTCGGAATATTCGAAAACCGGTTTTTGAAAAAAGTCGAATAATCGATCTCCCTAGTTAATAGTAATATATGAGCGGTCGGCGTGGTCGATGTTGATGAAACTTGGCAAGCATATTTTATTATTTTAGAAAGTTGTACCAAATTTGAAGAATTGTGAATATATCGATAAGGATTTTATGGGCGTAACCGATTTTTAAGAAATTAATTTTTTTTTTCCTAATTTAGTCAAAGTAATGCTTGTGCCAATCTAGGACTACACCTTTTAATTTTTGTTAAAAATTGATGATTCTATCCCCTTGTGCGACGCAGTGAGTCATTTTTATAAAGTAAATAAATGTGTGCTTATTTATAATTTGCAATAAAAAGAACTCACGGTTTATTTACAGGAAATAAAACAACTCTTTTTTAAAAATGATAAACTTTAATAAACCGGAGTTCAAAGCAGCCCCACGGTTACTTTATGAAGGTTGAATTGCTTTTGTAATGTTTTTCGTATATAAAAACAATATTTGGAGATTAGAGAATTATTATTAAACAATAGTTTTCGGTATACAATTTAAAGTTAAAAAAATCTGAAAACGCTAAATGGACTATATTTTTTATAAAATGCACACTTACCAAAATCGTTGTTACTCACATTAATCTTACCAAAATTCTT
Organism: Pollenia amentaria; assembly: GCA_943735925.1. NCBI lineage: Eukaryota > Metazoa > Arthropoda > Insecta > Diptera > Polleniidae > Pollenia > Pollenia amentaria. Next base: position 17,861,194 of record OX031010.1, on the reverse strand, counting down.
CTCACAGAGTTTTACAGTGACATGAATAACCATCTGAAGGTCTATATATACATATATTTTTCGAAAAAATCAAAAAAAAAATTACCAGTAAATTGATCAAACTTTAGCTTTATTTTTAACAATTTCTGTTGACTTCCTAACCTTAATTTTTAAGAAGATACTTGTTTAATGTAATTAAGAAACTGTAAAAAGATATTTGATCTAGTCAAACGTTTTGCAAAAGTAAATAATTTTTTAATAAGGCTATTGGCTCCGCGTAGTTCGTCAAATATTTAATAGGTGTGAATATAGCTTTACTTATTTAAATTTAAATAAACAAAAAATTGCACCTTATAACTACATTTATGACATCTTTTATTAATTGTGTAATTTTTTTATCTCTACTTTTAGGAACAAACAAATTCCAGCCTACACCAGTACTTTGACCAAACCATTTATATTTGGAGATTATGTAAAGTGGCCTAAATAAAAATATATAAAAAATGAACTGATAATTATTTATAAGATCTAGTCTTAAAATTAAATTAATAAAACGGCCGGTGATCCCCACGCAAATTAAAGAAGATCATTTTTAAATTCCATCATATTTGTAGAATGGAATAGTGGCAGAACATTTTGGGATATAAAAATAGAAAAAATATTAATATAAAATTAAATATTTTTAGTAGAACATTTGTAAAATATTATAAAAAGTATTATGAGCTAATAAATATATTTCTTTAGAAAATTTAAATTAGTAAGAGTCTGTGTATTTTTACGCCCTCGCAAATGAACTGTCAAAAATTGTATGAAATTTCATTTACACAAAATTTGGTCGGGATTGGATAAGAAGCCGGGACACAAAATTGCTTTATTTATATCTTAAGAAAGAGAAATTTTGTCCAATTTTGGTACACCTAACTCGGTTATCAATACAAAACATCTCTGTCAAAATGGGCGGGATTGGAATGGTAGGCGTGGTATCTCCCATACAAAGACATTATAGATTTATGTATATCGGGAGAACGACAGAAGCCATAGTTTTTAAATTAGGTGCAAGCATTTTGGTTATCAATACACAACAGCCGACCAAATACGGACGTGACTGGCGAAGTGAGCGTGGCACAAAATAGATTTATTTATATCTAAGGAACGGTAAGAGAATTGCCCAAATTTGGTACATATATCTGGGTTATCAATACACAGACTCTCTAAAAAAATGGACAGTATTAGAGAAGTGGGCGTGGTACCTCCCATTGAAAGATATTATAGATTACTGTATATCTAGAAAACGGTTAGCGAAGGTTTCCAAATTACGTAAAAACATCTTAGTTATCAATACACAACATCCGGCAAAGTGTGCGCCGGATTAGAAAAGTGGGAGTGGCACCTCCCAAACAAAGAGATTATAGATTTCGTATGTCTGGAGAACGGAAAAGCCAATGTTTCCAAATTAGGTACAAGCATCTTGGTTAGTAATAGACAAAATCTGACAAAATCTTTGCGGGATTGGAGAAGTGGGCATGGCATAAAATAGATTCATAAAAAAAAGTTGTTCAAATTTGGTATACATAGCTGGGTTATCGACACGCAACATCTATCGAAAATGGTTGAAAAAAGGCATTTAAACCAGTTAAAGCAGAACATTAATGAATATGTTAATGTAGTTAACCCTTAAAAAAGCACTTTAGGAGTGCTTTATTTGCCTGTTTTATTATATTAAAAGAAGCGCTTATTGTCAGCAGAAAATAGTCCTCCAAACACCCCATACAAAAATCAGGCATCCCATCAACATGTTTGACGCGATTTGAGGTGTGAATTCATATATAAAACCTGCTCCTTTTGGAGCAAATTTTTTACTGGGTAACATAACTAGAACATATACATAAAGTCATCCATTTAACAGCTGAAATATCACTTGACTCTATTATGTTAATGAGAAATATATAAAAGGCTTTAAATGGTTACAAAATATTTTTTTGTCTATGCACATTTACAAAATAATATATGTAAATGTGTATGTATATGCTAAAATACATATTTGTTTATTGTAAATCTATAATATAAATATCAGATATTAAATTATTAATGTTATTTTACTTACACTAAATACTGTTTAAATACCATTTTAATCACTTGGTACTTTTTCTGCACAACGGTCAACATTTAAACCTTTTGATTTCCCATCACTGTGTGTGTTGTTTTATGTATACTATTGCTTTTTTGTTTATGTATGTGAAAAACATATGACACGTTTTTAGATGTTCTATAAGTGCACCAACGTGCAAGCAGTCCGTTACAGTAAGTTACGGGAACAGCAACGTTCGCCTAACTCAGCCTTTAGTGCGCGAAGTAAAAGCAACTTGATAAGACATCAAGTTAAGTGCAGTAGCAAAAAAAAACTGTAAAAAAAATATAATTTATACTCTTTGCAAAAAAAAAGTACACAGTTCAATTAAACTTTTATTAATAATAAATCAATTTTCTTAAAATACATTCAACACAAAAAAGTTTTGTTTTAAGTTAAAATTTTATAATGAAATGCAAAGAAGAATAATAAATGCAACTGCTGTTAATGTAGGTATGTGTTAGTGTGTTAGTGATAATAACATTAACAGAATGAAACAACAAAAAGTAAACAAACAATAACAATAACTTTTAAAGGTTTATGCTTAAGCAAATAACAACAACACTTAAAAACCCATTGAAATTTTATGAGAGGAATTTATGAACTTAAGGTGGTGGTCTACCCCACAAAATCAAAGGATAACTTGAGGCATTGAATACGAAAAGTTTGTAAGCATCACAAGCACAGTTCGAACAAATCAGCTGATTTTGGCACATAATGTTTTATTTTTACTTATGGTGATACCGCATTTTAAGAGTTGCATGTTATTTGAAACGTAGAACGCAAGTACGGTATGAAAAACATGCAATGCATGGAGGCGAAAACGCCTGGTGTGAGCCATCAGCTTAATGCTTAAACTAAAAACAAAATCAATAAAAAAAAATTTAAAAAAAGTGTTCATTTTGTTACGAGATTTTAGTTTTGTAAAGGCTATTTGAATCACAAAGTACGAGAACTAAAGTTTTACCCCCATATTCATAAAAAAATGTTTGGTTTTCATAGGAAATTTGTTCAATAAACCTTTTATAAATAACAAATATTTTTTTGTGAATATGGGGGTTAGAATAAAATAAATTGTTTCACAAATAAATGTGCAATTGGAGAAAGTTATATTTAACTTTTTTTAAAAGAAAATTATTATTTTTTATATATATAAATTTTTTTTATATCCATAAAACTTTCTTTTAATAATTTTTTTTAAAAAATTTTGAATATAATAAAGTTGCTTATGAAAAGAAATAATTTCCAATATCTAATTTTTTTAATTTTTTTAATTAAAAAGATAAAAAAGGCTTAATTATTAAAATATTAACAAAAAATTTTTTAAAAATGTTATAAATAATATATCGTAAATTTTATAACATAAATACAAAAATAAAATACGTATTAATTAAATAATTGTTATTTGTTTTTGCATGCAACTGTTTTATCAAAAATTTATAATTTATTATATAAAAATGTTTGATTAACACAAATGAATTAATTAATAACACTCCAAGCAAAGATTAAAATAAGCGAATTTGATTTCCAGAACATGGCTGATTACAGCTAAAATTGTTTTATATCAAAAAATACATATATGGAACATAAAGATTTTAAAGCGCTATATTCAAATCCTTTTTCAGTTTTTTATACCCTTCGCCGAAGGCAAAAGGGTATACAGTATTTTTCGTTTATAGTCACTACAGTTTTTAGTCACATTAGGGATATATTTCATTTTATCTTTATTTTCTGCCGCTACAGTAAATTAAATAAAAAGTATTTACGTTATAGTCCATTTAGCGATATAAGCACATTTGGCATATATTCCATCTATCAGCGGCTTGCAAAGGCTTAAGTAAAGCAAATTATAAGCGTTATAGTCACATTAGCAGCATGTACCAAGTTCCTTTTAGTTTTAGAAGTCACAAACAATAGAAAAGAACTTCAAATTTAATCGCTTAATTTTTATCATCAGAGAGTTGAAAAAAATTTGTTTTCGTCTTGGTATCAGAGATAAAATATTTTCTATATTCACATAAATTTATGATATTCGGATTCGGTTATTAGGCTTATAGTCACATTAGCGATATAGTCCACTATTTGGCTACAACTAAAAGATGTGACTTAAAGCGAAGTTGATTTAACGATGTCCGTCTGATCGTCTGTCCGTACGTCCGTTGAAATGGGTTTTCCGAAGACCCCTGATATGATGGGGACTTGCTAGCTATATATATATATGTCACATATAGTCCGAAATTGTTTGCTATCAGCCTGATCGAATCAATTTTACCAAAAAATCCCTTGCCGTTGTTGTATATCCGGAGAACGGCTGGAGCCAAAGTTTCCAAATTAGGTACAATTAGAAGATTTTGTTTGTTGTGCTTAATTCCCTTTTTTAATAATTGATAAAAATACTGAAATTTATTGTTGGAGGATAAGCTGTTCCTATGCGCATTTCACTGGTTGCTTAGGCCAGATCGTCAGGAAACGTTCTCCTAAATAATTTTAGAAAAGCCAAAGCTATCAGCAAACAAAACTACAGAAGGAATGAGAATTACCTACAATACCCTCAAAAAGTTTGGTTATCAAAATACATCAAACAAGTGGGCGTGCCGCTTCCCCTACAAAGACATAATAGATTTCTGTATATCTTGAGAACGGAAAGAGCCAAAGTTTTCAATTTAGGTTCAAGCAGCTTGGTTATCAATACACAACATCCGACAAAATTTGGGCGAGATTCGACAAGTGGCACTTCCCATACAAAAACATTAAATATTTCTGTATATCTGGAGAACGGCAAGAACCAAAGTTTCCGAATTAGGTACAAGCATTTTGGTTATCATTTATTTCTTGATGTAAGCCAAGCATTTGACAGGGTGTGGCATCAGGGACTACTGTATAAATTACATAGAGATTTACCAAAAGAGTTTTACGAAATTATGAAATCTTACGTTTCAGATAGACATTTTCGTGTTAAATTAGATGATGAATACTCAAAGTTAAAAAATATTGAGGCGGGTGTACCCCAAGGTAGTGTCCTTGGACCAATAATATATTTACTTTACACAAGAGATCTTCCTGTATCAAATACAGCCACAATAGCAACTTTTGCAGATGACACAGCCATACTTTCGACATGGAGAATGAAATGGAGAATGCAACTCAACGAAAGTAAATCAACGCATATACATTTTACCAATAAGAAAGTAGATAACCAACTCGCAAATACCCTATGCTAACACAGCAAAATACCTAGGCATGACTCTTGACACAAAAATAAAGTGGAAAGAACATGTTAAGAAAAAATCACAAGAAATGAAACTAAAGTTTAAACACTTATATTGGTTACTTAGCCGTAACTCTCCAGTATCTCTCAACAATAAACTGCTTTTATATAATCAAACGATAAAGCCAATATGGACGTATGGTATCCAGCTTTGGGGCTGCGCCAAGAAATGTGATATTCAAACAATACAAAAAAACCAAAATAAAATACTACGCACAATAGTAGATGCTCCTTGGTACATCCGTAATGATGACTTACATAGAGACCTAAAGATCAAAACAGTATTTGAAGAAACAAAATTTTTCGCACAAAAACATGCTATACAGCTTCAACTTCATGCTAACGTAGACCTGAATAACATATTTTACTCTCAAAATCTTCAAAGAAGACTTCAACGAAGGCTTCCAATGGACTTGGCCATCTTATAGAATAAAAAAAAAAAAAAAAAAAAAAAAAAAAAAAAAAAATATCTGAGGGTAATTAATGGATTACTTCTCATCACTTAATCTTCTCTTATTGTAATATTACTAAATGAGTATAACTCAGTTGTAATTGTATTTAATTAATAAAAAAAAAAAAAAAAAAAAAAAAAATGTGGACAAAATTTGGGCGAGATTGGACAAGTGGGCGTGGCACAAATTTGATTTATTTATACATATCTAAAGAACAATATTTATATAACTTTCTCTAATTATCGCATCATGAGGGGTATATACGATTCGGCATAGCCAAATAGGACACTCTTACTTATTTATATCTCATTAAGTTTTTTTATGGACTACACTTATACATTTCATCATGATTTGAGAAGGATTTGTCCGATTTTGATAAAATTACCAAAAGTCTCGTAAACAATAGTCATCTTTTATGTTTATGTTTTTAACAGTTTAGGAGATATTCAGAAAATAGTGGCGTTAAAAGTTTTTTTAAAGCAAAATTAATACTTAAAGAATGCATATCTAAATATTTGATTAAAGTAAAGTTTTTATATACTTTCTTTTTATTTATGCTGAATATTATCTTAATAGTAAGATCTTACAATAATTTTTTTAATTTGGGAATCTCTAATCCCTTAAATTTTGTGAAAATCACTTCACTTTTACTATCCCTATCAAAATTTTATTAACGTTGGTGATGGCAAAAATACGATAAAAGGTTTTTTTATAGCGAAGAATAATTACCCAATAAGCACTCATATTTTAAAAATTCAAGTGCGTTAAATATTGCTGAAATTCAGCTTTCATTTATGCCCTATTTTCAAATAAAATCCAGTTCATAGAAAAATGTTTGAAACTATTTCTTAATTTTTACTTAAGCTATCAAAAAAAAATATTTGTGAATAAATATTTGTAAATGCGCTGGAAGGAAGAAGGATTTAAAACTTTCGGAAAAAAATGGAACCATCCTTAGTGTAAATGCATCTTTAACTGTGGTGATGCCCCAAAATCAATCGAAACGATCCCAAATTCTAATATACATACATACAAACATATGTATGTACATATTAGGGTATTCAAACGATTAACCGTTGTTCGATTAATTTTGGTCGATTGACTGTTCGAATAATTCAAAATTGCTTATTAATCGAAAACGTGTTTTTTCACAGTACATAGTATTAGTTTTTTTCTTTTATGTAAAAAAAACAAGCCGGCACGTTTAAAATGCCCTTTTATTGTTTCTTAACTTAGGAACATTTTCTTCGAGTAATGATTCAGATGAAGACGATTATTTTTTGAGACGAATGAAAACAACCTTCTACCAGACCTGAACAAGACTATTAAAAGTAGTAAAGTTGTTAAGAAATCACAAAGAGAGATTCACGTGCTATAATGGAATAATATAATTTTTAGAAAAGTCAAGAAAAAGAACGCAGAAATTGGATATGCTTTATAACGCTTTACTGTTATTTTCTCCAACGTTAACAATAAGTGATAGGATCTTTTCTTAATCAAACTGTAGCAAAACAAAAGAAAGAACTTGTTTGAAACATAAACATTTAAGCTGAATACTCTTTTTTTAAATTTTATTTTTTTCTTAAAAGTTTTCCTCTTTTATTACATGAAGAAACTTTTGTTATATTTTGTTGTTACTTTTTTAATAAAATGTTCATGTTAAAAATATAATTTTTGGTCTTATTCTCAATTGGACAAAATTGTTTGATTATTATTCGATTACATTTTTACCTTGAATAATTATTCGCGCGATTAATCGATTAATACAAAACATCGATTAATTGAATACCCTAGTACATATACATATGTATGTTGGTATCACGGAAAAAATCTCAAGGTTAATGTAATGGTACCATTTTCGTTATTGTCTTTTATACCGTACAACATCACTCATACAGAAAAATTTTTCCATCGTCTAGTCCTTCAAGCTTCGTTTCCAATGATATCACATTTTTATATAAGTACTCGTAGATTATTTAAAGTAAAATTTTTATAAACCACAACTAAACTCCTTAAAATGATGATTAATCATATTAAAAATTTTTTTTTTAAATGAATTCCATTTGAATTATAATCTTGATTTATATTGTAATTATAGGTTTGATTTATACTTGCCTTCAATACTTGAATTCAAGTATAATTATTAAGTGCTTGAGACTGGAATTAAGCTTTAATTCAACGCATGAATTTCACTGTTTTTACATTGTTATGTTCGACTGTATTTCTAGCATCCGTTTTGCTGGAGTTTGCTATTGAATGCCAGTATAATGCAGGGCTTGAAAATGGAAAACAGGACTGGAATTACGCTTGATTTATAATTGAATTCCAGCAAAATTGCTTATTGGGTATGGAAAATTGTTATTAACAGAAAATGTTGCTTAACTTTAGCAATTTAATTTAACTTGACTTTTGACCTTATAACTATTCTATTTATAAATAAAATTGTATGTATGTATTCATTAGTATAAATTTAATTAAATTGACAGGTGCAAACAAATTAGGGTTTTCCCACTATGCATGTACAATGTACATTTGTTCGAAAACTTAAACTTCATATTTATCTTGATAATATTCAAAATTATTTTTTAACGGGTGGTTAAATTTTAAGGGCCGATGTTGAATGTGAACCACACCTAAACGTCAAGTTTTTTTCTGCATTTCATTTGACATTTCTCAAATTCAGACTAACTCAATTTGAACCATGGAAAGATACACAATCGAGCAACGCGTTAAAGTTATTCAGGCTTATTATGAAAATGGGCGTTCAAATCAAAATGCATATCGTTAATTTTCAAAGAAAATCATCTTCAGCAATGAGACACATGTTCACCTCAGTGGATTCGTCAATAAGCAAAATTGCCGCATTTGGGCGAATGATATCCAAAAGTGATTGTCGAAAAACCAATGCAACCACAAAGATGGACTGTTTGGTGCGGTTTATGGGCTGGCGGCATCATCGGGCCGTATTTTTTCCAAAATGAGGCCGGTCAGACAGTTACTGTGAATGGTGTTCGCTATCGTGAGATGATAACGAACTTTTCATGGGCCAAATTGGAAGATATGGATGTGGACGATATGTGGTTTCAACAGGATGGTGCCACTTGCCACACAGCTTTTCGCGACAAATTCAATGGCCGTGTTATCTCACGTGTTGGCGTTGTCAATTGGCTGCCAAGATCATGTGATTTGACACCGTTGGACTTCTTTCTTTGGGATTATTTGAAAAAAGGGGTACGTCGATAAGCCAGCAACAATTTAAGAGCTAAATATTATCATAGTAAAAAGATATGACAATAATTTCCTAAATAATTTGTGTTTTATTCAAAATCAACATCGGCCCGTAAAATTTAACTACCCTCTAATTTTATTCGATAAATTTATCACAATATTATATTTTAAGAAAATTGATATAAAAATGCTATAAATACTAGTGTCTGTATTCATAAAAATATTTTAAATTTAATAAAGGTTTACAAAACAAATTTTGTATGAAAATTTTCCTTAAAAAATGTTTTTTGAATTTAAGAATCGTTTATGAATACAGGGGTAGGGATTTTGTTAACTACTGATAGGCTTATAAATTTTATTTTATTTTTCTTTTTCTTAACAATTAATTAAAGTTTTAATGATGATTAATAATGATGACGATGCATGTCTTGTCAACATTTATGCATAAATAATTAACAAATCAATTTATGGCATGCAATTCTATCTCAATTGATCGCAATTTACAAATAGTAAAGTGACAATAGCAAACGATTACATTGTTTTATTATTATTTCTCCAAAACAAATTTGTAATTTTATAAACAATTAGATTAATAAACAGGATAGAGTGTTATGCCGAATCTTATATACCCTTCACCATGGAGCGATAAAAACAGAAAGTTATATAAATAAATATATGTACATATTTAGTTAGTTCCGGGATTTTTGAAGCAAAACTTTTTTAAAACTTTAGAAAATCTATGTGGGACTCATGACTTTAGTTGATTTATCCAACTAAATTCCACCACAATTTTACAATTTGCTGCAGCTTAAGACTTAGATGCTTGCTTATTTTTGCGAATGGGCTTTATTAAGTTACCGACATAGAACAATGCTTGGTATTGCGTTTTTAATGGGTCTAATACGTGGCGATATACTTGTTGAGCGAAATAAACTTTAATGTTCCAACGAAGCCTACACGGAATTTTCAACCGTTATATTAAAGGTATTACGCTTCTTGTTACGCTAACAACGACTCCTTTCGTCCAATTTGCATAAATTTTAATAATCTGTATCATCTAATTGCCTTTTCTGACAAAATCGACTACCTACAATCTAGAAATAACTTATTTGTACCTTTATTTCTAATTTTAACCATTCAAACGTCCGGGTTAAAACTTCATTAAATATATACATATGTAGATATGTATTTATTTAATGTTAAAAAGCATATCGCACTTGATCTCAAAATTTAAAAATTCTCATTTGAGCAGAACAATTTTTAATTACTCGTATGTACATGTATGTATATTAAAGGCATGTGCAATTTAGTGACGATTTTTCTAAAAAAAGTGACAAATACTTTTTTGTAGTTAACAACTTTTTTATAATTAAGTACGATATATATTAAAAAGGTTAACATAAATTTAAATTAAATATTTATTTTTACATATGTATACATATATTATAAAATAGTTGATTAGGAGTTCTAAATGAAAAAATACATATGTATACATAACATAAGTTCCCTCCCTAATCTCAATGTTTATAACAATGCCTTTTATATATTTTACATTTATAGATATTGGGAATTATTTCTTTTTCATAAGCAACTTTATTATATTCAACATTTTTCATTTTTCGAATTTATTCTATGAGTTAAATTTCAGTTATGTATTTTATAAAGCTTTTTTGTAATAGCTCTATTCCTTAAACATTTTTTTTTTTTTTTTTTTTTTTTTTTTTTTTTTTTTTAGAAATGACTTTATACACTACCAGAAAATACAATATAATAGTCTGGTAGTGTATAAAGTCATTTCTAAAAAAAAAAAAAAAAAAAAAAAAAAAATGTTTAAGGAATAGAGCTATTACAAAAAAGCTTTATAAAATACATAACTGAAATTTAACTCATAGAATAAATTCGAAAAATGAAAAATGTTTTACATTTATATTTATTTTGTTGATGAATTATGTTGTTATTACCTCTCTATAGACTTTATTTTTTGTAAATACATGATTATCATATAATTAATCGCAGTAAATCAAAAGATCGCACTTTATTTAAAAAAATGCAATAAACACATTCTTTACAATGTTACCATATTAATAATGTAGCAATAACATCAAAATTATTCGTAAGCAAAAAATTTAAGAAATCAACGGTAACATTTAAAAACAACAACTCTTGCAAAAAGACCACCAAAACAGGGATGTTAAAGTTGTACTTTTTTTGTACATTTTGACCTTCTAAAGCACCGTGGTACTACTGTGACTCATTTGGTACAATTTAAAAATTTGTCATAGTTCCCCCTTTTTGAATTTTTAGTATAGCAAACAAATTATTGAGTATTTTTCATTGCATTTATGTTGTACAACAAATCGTTAATGTAATGGGCGCTTAAATATGCGACTAGAATGGTGTATAAGTTAACACAAATTACATTCAAAACTCCAAAATAAAATAAATTAATTCACACGGTTCGCAAAGCTTACGTTGCAGGTGCTGTTATTCGACACCCTTCTTGCAACTATGCTTTGCTCACATCATTTAATGTTCACATGCTGATACAGAGGTTCAACATTCAAATTCTTTAACGTTCACATGCTGACACAGCGTCTACAAAATACACGAGCGAGCCAACTAAGGTGACGTGTGCAAAACCTGTGCATTTCAGTTAGGGTAGCTTAAGCTAGTTTTAATAAATAAAAATCAATTGTATTTTTACTTTTGAATAATAAAGAAGTTGTGCGGTTAAAACCGGCAACATAAAAATAATTTTTTTAAAAAACTTTTTAATGTAAAGTTTAATTTATAGAGCGCTTAGTCCCCTTTTACAATGTGGCAAGTGAAAGGTAGACAGACGAAGTTTGTCGGTGAGGGGGCGACGCTGTATGCGTGACACAATTTACCTTTTTCCTCTCTCGCCTACAAACTTCACCTGTCTGCCTTTTACTTGCCACATTGTAAAAGGGGACTTATGGTACCCACAGACGAGGCAACATTAGTCAAAACCTGTGTTAGTTACCACAGACGATGACACTAAAGGCAAAACATCAGTATTGTGTTTTTTTAATATAGAAGAACTACTACTTAACTTAACAAATATATACATATATGAAAGAAATTTTTCATAGCCTGCTTTTTTTTTTTATTTTTATAACTTTCACATTTAACGTCCAATAATTCTGTAAAAATTTAAAATCCATTTAAAAAATTTCTCCACATTTCCTCGTTTTCAATGTTCGCATTTTCCCTTTTATGTTTTTTTGTGTACAATTGAATTTTTCTGTACTTTTTTTTGTTGTTTTAATAAATTAAAAAAAAATGGTAGCGTGAAGGTCCCAAAAAGTAAATTTTTTTTTGGAAGTTGGTACAAAATTTAAAACCCCATTTAATGTCCCTGAACCAAAATATTTAAAATTGTCTTTCTCTTTTTTATTTCTTATTTTATACTATTCTCCAATATAAGGCATAGCAGAGAACTCTTCATGTTGTTGTTCTTTTTACTATGTAAACACAAAAACAAAGCATACTGCTTCTGTTGTGTTGACATTTTTTTTTTTTGTTCACACGTACACGAGTTTTTTCTTTATATTAGTAACACTTTCTAACGCCTATACTTCCTAAAATACTGAACCGATATCAATAAAATGTACTTCTGCCAAAAAATATCTTTGGAATGATGTATCATTTGTTAAAATCCAACGTATAGTGTTGGCGTAAAAGGGAGCAAAAATCGACTTGCCTATTAATATATACATTAGACCGTCTCAGTTTTTATACTTTTTTCGATTTTCTTAATCTTCTTTAAAAACCAACAATTTTGGTGCATAACACTTAAATATTGATGAACGGGAAGTGGTCTCTCAAACCGTGTTTTCATATTTTTAGACAAAATGCCTTTTTTCCAAAAAATTAAAAAATCTAGCTTTAATAATTTGCCTCAAACTCAAGCAGTTCTGAACGGATTTGAACCTAATTACAGCCATTAGAAAGCTTATTAAATTTCCTAAATGTTCCTTAAAGCAACATTGCCATTTTGTTCGATGGTTTTTTATTCATAGCATTACATGAATTACATAGCAATACACCAAAATTCTTGGTTTTTATAGTAGATTAAGAAAATCGATGAAGGAATTTCGAAAAAAAAATGAAAAGTGAGACGGTCTAATATACATAGACGGACTGAAATAAAATAATAAAATATAGGACCTATGGTAACCTATAGACCTATTCTCACGAAATTTGATTTATTGTCTTAGCAAACAGTAGTGAGCTTAATTACAGCGAAATTATTAAGTTTTGCGGTTTAAGCTTTAATAAAGGGTTTTGCGAGAGTGTGTTTAATATGGGGCGTATGATAAATAAAGATTCGATCTTTACAAAATCTAGTGGTGTGATTTCGACTCTTATAAGTCTTATTTGTTACGCTTTTATCCATACTCACATGATTTCCGAGAGTGGTCTTAACATGGGGCCGTAGGTAAATAATGGTGACCTATAAAAAACAAATGTGTTTAAATTTAATGACAATCAGGTTGTTCCAGATTTGCGTGCATAGCTCTTACCCTACTGAACCGATTCTGCTGCAGTTCAATCCCAAACTGCCTGGAATAACTAGACCAGTGTTTAAAAAACTAGACTCCAAGTAGCTGTAGTAATAAATAAATACAAAATAGTCTAGTTAAAAATGTTAAAAACTTGTAGTCGTTCATTTACTATTACTACCGCTACCGTCACATTTTGATAGCAATAGTATTAGTAGTAGCGCAAAAAGAAAATACTTGGAGCAGCGTAGTAAATTTGTTTTACTGCTATCGCTACCTTTAAATTTTGGTAGCAGTAAAAGAAGTGTTATTTTTAAAATTTGTACTACTATCTGCTTTAGTAGTTATACAAAAAATAACATTTAGGTAGTTGTTTTATAACATTAAGCAGTTTTATAACAACATTGAAGTAGTATGTTAATAACATTGAAGCAGTCGTAAAATAACATTATGGTAGCAGCAGAATTAATAAAAACGTAAAATCTTCAGCAAAATAAAAACAAACGAATAGCACGTGTGTGTTAAAAACAGTGTTGCCAGAAATCTTTTGGCTCATGCCCCTTTAAAATCCCTTTAATTAAATTTATTAATTTTAATTGTTTTAAATGCTTTTTACCAAGAATTTTTTCTGTTTTTTATGTTTTTGTCTTTCTTTTTCTCGTTGACCTTTTTATGAGCACAACTTGAAGGGAAAATGTAAACATAGCGATTGTTCCTTAGTTGTTTAACATTTAGTATTGTGAAAAATGTACTTTGGACTTCAATAAGAATTCTTGACAAAAAGAATGAAAAACAGAAGTAAGGAGGAACATGTAAATCAATTAAAATAGATAATCATTCAAAATACAAATTTCGATCTACCAATTTGGTTTGAAGATTGGTGTTTGGCTTTTGACTGCATGCTGCCTTCGATGGCGAGGAGTGTTAAAACGGCAAACCCCTTTGTGGAGATTGCGTCCGTGAAAACCTGGGTTCAATTCCCAGCTCAGTCAAGAATGAAAAATTATCAATAAATTTTAATTCATTTCATGTTGTAAAATTCCTTTCTTCATAAAAATAATTTAATGAAAATTTAATTTAATGAATTTTAACCTGAAAAAAATATTAAAAAAATTTGGATTAAAAACCATAAACAGTTCAATAAACTAACCACAATACTAATAACTAAAAAATTTTAAAATGTTTTTATTTAATATGTTTTTTAGTATTGTAAAATGATATATAGAACTGGTTTTAAGATATTTTTCACTAGATATAGCAGCGTTTTTAACTTATTGAGTGCCAAGCGGTTTTGACGAAAACCTTCCCAGGAGGCCAAACATTTTTTTTTGTTAAATAAGTATATTAGTGATAAAAAACGATTTCTGAGATATCCCTTGTCCATTCTGCTCCTTACTTTTTATTTTACATAGGCTTTTTGTGTCGTACATTTCTGTACGACGCGGCACTGTAAAAGTCGCTGTCGTACAAAAACGTACGACGCTTTTTTTCTTGTTTGTTTTCTCTTTTAGTTTGCAATTATCTCTCCTTTGTGCAACTTAAAAATAAAAAGCACAATCACTGTCGTACGGAAACGTACGACATGGCACCCCACGTCGAGATAGGTATCGTACTGAAACGTACGACGCACAGTGGCGCCCGTAGAGCAAGCGAGGTTGCAAAAATCAAAATTTTCATGAGTGCCGACGAAGTTTTGAATAAACCCATGTTATAGGAAACTTTTCAACGATTTCAAATATGCCACTCTTAATAATATCACATTTTTAGTTTAGAAGATATAACCGTTCAAAGTTGACCGACTTTCGGTTTTCAAAAAAACACACAATTTTTAGTCAATTTGTTGCGATTTCAGGTGTAATATCACGAAAAATAGGTAACGAATCGCCTTATTTTTTATTTGTATTGATGGATGTATTTATTAAATGTATAATGATAAAAAAAAAATTAACTGTTTGCTTTGTGTTTCTCCTGGTAAATCACTATTTAAAAACTATCCGTTTTTTCACTATTTTTCAACTTTGACGGAAAATAAAAAAAAACTATATTTTTCTATATTTGCCATACGTGCAAAACCTGTTCTTTGATTATTTCTTTACATAATTCAAAAGGTTTTATCTGCCCGTACGTGCCCGTTTGGCTTCTAGAGGTAAAAAAGTTCAAAAAGACATGGTTGCAGAAATTGTATGGCGTCCATCCCTTATATGTTTTGACTGACAGTAGTTTGATCTAATAGTTTGAAAAAAACTACTCATTGAAATTAGCAGGTACGTACCTCACATAAACAATACTTTGGCGTACAAATGGTCAGGAACAATATTGACTTATGGTCCCTACAGGTAGGCACAAATCTTATTTGGACACGTGCATAATATCAAAATTGCATTATTTAGCCTGAATCCATATGTATGCAGGGAACAGGTAAATTTTTAGGCATGGTAGCATAAGCCTATATATTGCAAAATAAGCATAATGCCTGGATTAGTCTACGCCTGAAAGTTGGCGCAACAATTACTGAAACCATTAAACAATTTAAGTACTGAAAACATGGCGTTGAACAATTTAAAATTATTTGAACTGTTTAGAAAGTCAACCACACCAAAGTTTTTCACGGAAGTGAAAATTCTTCCTGAGAAGTTGACATTGATCAGCAAATGGGGCTGCGATGGATCATCCGGACAAAGCGTTTATAAGCAAAGGATATCTTTCGATGACGCTACAATATCGGACGGAAATATGTTTATGGCATCTGTTGTTCCTTTGCGGCTAAAATCGGATGATTCCCTACACTGGAAAAATCCACGTCCGTCATCAGTGCATTATTGCCGACCAATAATGTTTCAGTTTGCAAGGGAATCGGCAGAACTCATAAGGACTACGGTGAAGGACATTGAAGAACAAATAAGCAAGATTAAGCCTACAAAGCTGCAAATTGGAGAAGGAAAATATATTGAATGCAATTACGAGTTCCACCTGACCATGGTTGACGGAAAAGTCGTAAACGAACTGACAGGAACAACCTCAACAATGTCATGCCCGATTTGCAAAAAGAGTCAGAAGAACTTTTTTCAATTCAATTCAATTTATTTCATATATAATATGTTACATCTCAATTTTATATAATTAGTTGTAAAGAGTTTAAGATTAGTATCTTTTTCTGCTTAATTATAATATATTTCAATTAGTTTTCATAGACAGAATTATATTGGAGGTAAAAATTTAGCAAAAACCTATCTAAACCCCTTTTTTCGTATTATTTTTATATTTTTTTTATCGATTTTATATTATTATTTGTCAGAAGAACTTTGGTAATTTAAACGATTCTACAAATGAGGTGAATTACGAATATGGAATGTCACCATTGCACGCAAGGATAAGGTGTATGGAATTCTTGCTAAAACTGGCATATACCCTACCACAAGAGGAGGAAAACTTCGATGAAAATACATCAATAAAGGATAAGGAAAAGATCAGAAAGAAGCAAATACAGGATGGTTTTTTTGAAACAAGTTGGACTAAAAGTAGACTGTCCCAAGCACGGATACGGTAACTCTAACGATGGAAACACTTCTAGGAGATTTTTTGAAAATGATGAGGCAGTAACTAGAATCATTGGAATTGACAATCAAATCGTGAAAAGATTGGGAACGATCTTGGATGTTTTAAACTGCAAAGAAAATGTCAATTCTACAAAATATGGAGAATATGCGTCGAAAACTGCATCTCTTTTAGCAGAAATGTATCCACAGGAGAAGTTGACCCCGACCGTCCATAAAATATTGGCGCATGGCAAAGATATAATTGAGTACCAGCCTTTGCCAATTGGAGAGCTTTCTGAAGAAGCACAGGAGTCTCTTAACAAATTTTATAAAAAATATAGATTGCAGAACACATTCAAAGCATCAAGGGTAAGGCAAAATAAGGACCTCTTCAACATGTTGGCAGCATCTTCCGATCCACTTATTTCTTCCCTGCGGCATGTGAAGTCACGAATAGAGTTACAAAATAATTATAGTTTAGAAATTGTTAGTCTTTTAGATATACCTTCTCTTACGAATTGTGATGAATATTTTACAGAAAATTGAAAAAATAAATTTAAAAAAATAAATAATTTTTTTTTTTAATTTGTTGGGTAATAATTTAAAACATAAAACCCTTAAGAAAAAAAATAAAAACAATCTAAAAATGTAAAAATAATTTTTTTTAGTTACCATAAAATTGATTTTTCTACTAATTTTAACTTTGATAACCCATAAGTAGGCCCCTACAAAGCGTAGCACCCTTTCCAAACGCTCATTTCATAGGCTGAACAGTTATCTATCATATGCTGTTTAAACTGTTCAATTATCTTATTCGGTTCAAAAGATATGATTTTTGCAACGAAAAAACTCAAATGGCGCCACTGTGCGACGTGGCACTCAATGTGTTAACATGTTAAAGACATATAAAATATTCCATTCAAAATATTTCCCTACATTGTGCAATGAATGCTCATAAAATAAATATTAATAAGTATGAGTACATATAACTTCTAACAACCGAAAATTTTCTGCACCGAAAATTTCAAAAAGTACTAACAACAATGGTAAAAGCGACGACCTGACAACACGGTTTATGAATAATTCAAACAACATCACATACGTACTTATTGTTGGTTTCTAGTTTTACTGATTATTTTCGTTTCTGACTACTTCAATGTTATTATATTACTACTTTAATGTTATTAACATACTACTTCTATGTAATTCTACTACTACCTCAATGTTAATAATCTACTACCTCCAAATTTTGTAGTCAAAAAAACCATACTCCAAATGTAGTAGTAGTTTTAAAATGAAAACCTCAATCAAACCAATAGAAAACAATTTCGTTTTTTTAACTGCTACTTAATTTTTGTTTTACTGCTGCTATTTTATTTTCTGGTTTTTTTTTTTTGCATGTAGCAGTAGTTTTTAAAAAGGTAATACTACAAAACAAGACAACTGCTCTTTCTGACGCTACATATAATTGTTAAGAGTAATAGTTTTAGTAATAGTAAAAAATGTTTAGGTAATGTAGTTTTTTAAACACTGAACTAGACACAATTTGTTACCCAAATGGCTAAATCAACTTAGAATTACTGAAGGACCCACAATACATACTTTATTTGATGAATATTTAAAAATATTACATGGAATGACAAGCTTTAATATACCTTCATACATCACTGCTGATTAAGGGTATAAGACTGTAAAAAAAAATGTGATTAAATACGATGAAATTGTTTCAAAATTCCTACTTCATAATGTTGAGTTTTCAGTTCCTAACATTCTCCCAGAAGTTAAATTCTCCTAAGGCTTCAACACTTTGATCCCTGAATTTTGGTTTTTTATATTGCCATATATTTTAATTTTCACCCATAGTTGTACTGAGCTATTATATGTACATATAATAAAATCCCAGAGTATACTTGTGAAAAAAGTTTTTTTATGTATTTTTTTTTGCACAAGTTTTATTCAAAACAAATTGAAATTAAAAAATATTTTAAATGGAGTTAGACGAATCAATTGCACTTAAACTTACGCCTCGTTTTCATACTTATTTCATACGGTAATTCGAAATGGGTGAATCGTATTGGGAAAACACTCAGTAAAAAATGTATCCGGGCAAAAACAATGTTCGTAAACAATATCGTTCAGCTTTAATGGCGTAAAATTATTTATTTATTCAATTTTAATATAGTTTACATTAGATATTAGACAAGCCATAGATGGGCTGTTAAGTTGGAAAACTACATATGTATGTACATATAAAACAACAGGCAACTAATTATTAAAATAAGCAAATAAAAATTAAATCATTTTTACTGAGAAACTGCGAAATAATTGAGAAAACCCCAACTAACTAAAAATCAAACACTAAGAGATTTTTTGTTTAATAATTTACAGATGAAAAGATAAACAATAATAAACTTGGAATACCCGAATAAAAAACAATAAAAAATGAGTAAGCATGTTTAAAAATGCCAATGATGCCAATTTTGGGTAATTAGCCGAATTGGGTGTCATTTTTACTGTCGTAGGAGTAGAGCGCGGGTAATTTCCATTAGGGTTAGATCAATCAGATCCAATTTGAAAACTTAAAATAATGTTTTATTGTAGTTTCCCAAACAAAATCAGGATTTAATTTCAGTGGTGGAATTTACACCATTTAATTATTAGCTGCGTTCGAGAACACAAAAGTTTTTACTATTTTTTACTGAACTTTACTGCATTTTACTAAATTGCGTTCGCGTACACAAAATACAGTAAATGAGAACACAAATTGAGAGCGTAAAGTGACAGTTCTTGACTGAGTACTTACAAATTTTTACTGCAGAAATTTTTGCAGTAAAATTTAGTAAAACAAAAAAACATATGTTTCAAAAGGTAAACAAACAAAAGTAGCAAACAAAAGGCATACAAAATGTGAAAAAATTGTTTAAAAAAAGAAAAGTTGAAATAAAACTAAAATAAAAACAAAAAATGTATAAATATTAATTAATTAAACTTGTTTGTGAAGATTTTATATGGCTAAATACCAACATTTAAAACTTTGTTTAGTTATGTTAATTTTTTGGAGTTGTAAAAGTGTCAAGTACTCGGGTACTTAGAACAGCCCTTGTTTTTAAAGTTATCAATAGTAAAAAAGTATTCGTGTACTATTGACCAAATTTAGCCGGACTCAAATTAGCAAATTCGAATAAAATAAGAAACAAACAAATATGAAAGATTACATAAAATAATTTGTTTGTATTTTCCAAAAATATTCGTGTTATAAAAAGTATTTAATCGAGTACCGATAAGAAAACGAGTTAAGTAGTCAAAAGTGTAAACATTTTTCAACACTTCAATTATTTGCCATCAGCTGTTGCCTTTATTTTACGAATTTTTACAAATTTTGCGTTCGCGTACTTTTTTGACAACAGCTTTTTCTGAGAGCAAATTTTTAAGTTTACTCATTTACTGCATTTTACTGTAAAAGTACTCAAACGCACCTATTGTTGATCCAATAATGCAGAGCCTTACCAACAAAAATTACAGTTTCTTTTTAAGAAAAGATTTCCATCGTGTAATATAGACTTGTAATAGCTTAAAAATTAATGACACCAGCATGTTTCCAATATTACAAAAAGTTAAAAAAAAAATTATTTTTATTTTGCCAGTTTTTTAAATGCTTTAGTCGAGAGAATATTAAGCCCTAGGGCTAAATTTTATTGAATTGTTCAATATTTCGATAGATCAATGTGTATCATCATCAGGGAAAAAATTAACAAAAGTTTTTAGTATAATGAAAAACAAAACAATTAAAGTTGTCGAATAAAACAAATTTTATATAAAATCTATTACATTATTAAAAATTATTTAATTTTCTCTTTTGTGTTTATAAACTAAATTTCTATAATGGTATTTCACCTTGGTAGATCGAAATCGATTAAAGTAGATGATCATTCATTCAAAAGCAAATATCGATCTACCAAGGTAAAATACCATTTGGTTTAAAGGTTGATGTTTGACTATTGACGTCAAACAAACTAGTGAGTAAAGACGGCAAACCCCACTGAAGAGATTGTGTGGTTACAATCGGAACTAGTCTGGGCAACCTGTCTGTGAAAGCCTGGGTTCAAATCTCAGCGCAGTCAAGAATGAAAAATTATCAATAAAAAAATTTAAATTAATTTCATGTTGTAAAATTCCTGTCTTCATAAAAATAATTTTTATTTTTTCATTCATTATTTATTTATTGAATCTTCATATATTAAATATGAACTAACAATAACACTATGCTAGTTGAAAAAACAGACAAGCCGGGCACATGACGTTTTAACATAATTCGGGTATGCTGAATCCAGTGGTGCCCGCGGTTTTTTAAGATTGGCTCTGGTTTTCGAGATATACCGTTATTTCCAAAATGGAGGAGGTTGCACAACATATATTCGCGTAACTCAAAAACGCCCAGCTTGTCACGAAAAAAAAGTGTAAATTTCTTGCACAGTGCAATTAATCAAATCTTATACTAATACTTTATTTTTGTCCTGCCAATGCAAGACGAAAATTTTTCTCCTCACGGTTTCTGTTCACATATGTAGATGTTTAGCGGTCTTCCCTTCGGATGAGTCCTGCAGTATCTCTTCTCCTTAATCTAGAGTGTCCACTGTCTTTTAAAATATTTCGAGCAAGTGGATTTGGGTGCGACTCAAGCCTTTATAAATATTTTGCTGCGTACTTCGTTATAATAGTTTTTACTAGTGGAACATTGAGATCCTTGTGAATATTAGAGTTTATAACATACCAGGGAGCGACTGTGATTATTCGAAGAAGTTTATTTTGGCGCCTTTGAATTTTTTCGATATTTGAGGCTGAGGCAGTGCCCCATATCTGAATACCGTAGCACCAGATTGGCTTTAATATAGAGTTGTAGAGTAGGAGTTTGCAATCGAGGCTAAGAACAGAATTTCTTCCAATAAGCTAATTAATTTGAATTGCTTTTAGTTTCATTTGTGTTAGTTTTGCTTCTATATGGCATTTCCATGTTAAGCGCCGATCTAGATGAATACCAAGATATTTTACATGCGATTGTTGGGGCACTAATTGATTATTGATTTTAATAGGGGGACATGACTCCCGACGCAAGGTGAATGTTATATGTACGCATTTCTGCTCATTGACCTTTATCCTCCATTGTTTTAACCACTTTTACAATTCAAATATATGATTCTGCAAGTAGCGAGATGCTTCATGACGGTTTTCGTTTACGCTTAAAAAAGCTGTATCATCAGCAAATGTTGAAGTTAGGGTGTGGATATTTGTTGGCATGTCTGAGGTATATATTAAGTATAACATTGGGCCCATGATGCTTCCCTGAGGGACTCCAGCGTCAATTGGCTGAGGAGAACTTATAAAATCACCTTCTTTAACAATAAACCTTCGACCGACTAAGTAGTTTTCTAACAGCTTGTGTGTGTTTACTGGTAAGTTTAACTTCAATTTATGTAATAACCCTTCATGCCAGACTTTATCAAAAGCTTGAGAAACATCGATGAAGTGGGCGGAACAATACTTGTTTTCTTCAAAGGCTTTTCTTATGGCGTTTACTATACGATGGGTTTGTTCAATTGTGCTATATTCTCTTCTAAAGCCGAATTGATGGTTATGAATACATCTATTTACATTTAAAATTGGGGCTAATTTTGACACTAACAGCTTTTCAAACAGCTTTGATATATTAGACAATAAGCTTATAGGTCTATATGACTCAACTTCTGTAGGATCCTTCCCTGGCTTAGGTATCATTGTAACTAAGGATACTTTCCATTCTTGTGGGTAGTATTCAAGGCGTAAAACAAAATTTACCGTTAAAAATTATTTGCTCTAAAAAGTGTGGTTGTACACATACAACAAGTGCATGAAAGCGTAAAATCGGATAATTTTTCTTTATCCAAAGTGTTCAAAGATGAACATAATCTTCAATAGTATAAATAAGAGCATATGGGTGTTTCTCTGGTTATGCACGCGACATTTGTACGCGTTTTATTGTGTTTGAATATTAAAAAAATAGAAGTGGATTGGAATTTTAGAATGAATTCTAGAATCGTTACATTGTTTGTGATGAGTTCTTTCTAAAAAGTATATATAATGGTAAATTGAGCACTGGGTACCCAAATGCCATGCAATCAAAGTTGACTTACTCACGTGACAAAAATAGAAGTGCCTTTTAGGACCGTAAGAAAAAGTGCGAAAGTAAGTGAATTGTAGGAGGTTTTTATTTCGGAAAAAATGTTTTTATAAAGGTTAGTAATGGGCCTTTATAATCATGTTTTGTTCAAAAGCAACTATGCATGGGTTGGCGAAGAAAAAAATAAATTATAAATTACGCACGTGGCATTACGCACGTGACACTTTTTACCTTCATACATATTTTAGTAATTTTCCATATATTTTCAGAAGTTTTTAACAAAAAAATTAAACTTTTATTCAAAAATTAAAAATAAAAAATAAAAATATACTACAAAATTAATCCAACTTAATTTTTTCCTTGAAAAAAATTATGCGAGCGCTTTGATTTTTTAAGTCACGGTGGACCATTTCAGAGAAATACCCATATGTATTTTAAATAACAATTTGTTTTAGGTTTATGTTTATTTAGGATTAAAGATTTTTTGTACTTATCTTAGTTTATGGTAATAAAAATAGTTTTAAATATGAATATGATCTTCAATAGTAAAAATAATGAGCATATGTATGTTACATGACACTTTGTATTTAGGTACTTATCTTAGTTTATGAAATAACGTTATATCTATGGCAAACATATTATCAGTGTTTGTACCTAAAAACACCCTTATCTGCATTTTAAATATTTAATGGAATTCTTATCTTTTAGTTCTATTATTAATTTTAGTTTATGCTTTTCCTTTAGTTTCACTTAGTTTTAAGATTTCAAAAATAGTATATAAGGCTATGAAGGCTATTGAAATAAATCAGTAGTACTAAAAGAGTATTCATGTGTATTTATTTACAAAAGTGCTATTTTAGATTTTGCTAAGGGTAATACTGAAAAATACGCAATAACTTTTTATTAAAAATTCTCTCAAATTGAAAAAGATTTCTGCAAGCAGCATGGCTCAGAGATGGAAAACTCTGATTTATTATACCATATTTATAAATTTTAAAAATGATTAAGATAACACTGTGAAACTTTTTTTAAGTTATCGAGTGTAAACTTCTTCTCGTGAGGAATTTCTCGAAGAACTTATCGAAACTAACAAACCCCTATTTTAGCTGTTGTTCCTATATTTTGTCTATGGCTTGATTTTTTCGAAGAACATCCAAGTTTTCTTGTGGCTACATCTCGGCTATTAACTAGAAGAAAAAAGTGTAAAAAGCTAACCCGAAAAAACTGCATCTAGTCGAAACATTTTAATTTTTCACCATTTTTGGCTCATTATTTCTTATAATAAAATTTACATATATGTAATTCTTCAAATGCCTTTTTCACATTTTCCATCTGTATTTTACATCGAAAATTCGAGAAATATTTTAAAAATGTGACAAAAGGCAAAAAATCAATACAACAACAGCATGATGCTTGTGTGAATACAAAAAAATTTTGATTTCGTACTAACTAATACATCTTTATACGTTTTTCAGTTCTTCGATCAAACCGCTAATATTGTATATGTATTTGGCCCTTGACCAACAGAACGATGTTATAAAAGTTAAAAAATTACATTAAAAATGTACAGAGCGGGTTCAAGTAGTTAGTTGAACTATGACCTGAAGGGGTCAAAATAGATCAGAAAGTATCACATTTAAAAGACCATAAATGGGCCAATTGTGTCCCATCTTGCATCAGGATCCTGGAGTGTAATTCTTGGCTGTGGGAAAAATCGCCCAAAGAAAAATGGCCCAAAAAAAGAAATGAAAAATCGCCAAAATGAAGAATCGCCCAACAGAACATGAAAAATGACCCAAAAAGTTATATATGAAATTTTGCCCAAAAGAAACGAAAAAGGGCCCAAAAAAAAAATGAAAAATGACCCAAAAAGCAAAAACGAATTTTTTCCCGGTGGCATGTTATAACGTCCAGTGTCATAGTGTCCATGGACGTTATGACACTCCAAAAAGTGTCATAGTGTCCATGGACACTGCGCTAACTAAAGCTTCTCTGCACAGCCGGCCTTCGGCCGGGCGCAAGGATTTTCTCTTCTATGGTATAACAAACACCGGCTTCGCTAACTAAAGCTTCTCCGCATAGTCGGCTTTCATTTGGAAACAAGGCAGATTTTAGAAGCTTTACTTAGCGAAGCCGGTGTTTGTTATACCATAGAGGAGAAAATCCTTGCGCCCGGCCGAAGGCCGGCTGTGCAGACAAGCTTTAGTAAGCGAAGCCGGTGTTTGTTATACCATAGAGGAGAAAATCAAAAAAATGGGCCATTTTTCATACAACATTATGAAAAATCACCCAAATTTAAAAAACGAAAAATCACCCAACGATAACGAAAAATAGCCCAAAAATTTTAGGTCACTTTTCATATGAATTTAGGCCCAATTTTACATGGAATTTTTTTGGGCGACTTTTCATTTCTTTTTTTGGGCCATTTTTCTTTGGGCGATTTTTCCCACAGCCGTAATTCTTATATGAAACCCTTATAATTGGCTGTGGGAAAAATCGCCCCAAGAAAAATGGCCCAAAAAAAGAAATGAAAAATCGCCCAAAAAAATTCCATGTAAAATTGGGCCTAAATTCATATGAAAAGTGACCTAAAATTTTTGGGCTATTTTTCGTTATTGTTGGGTGATTTTTCGTTTTTTAAATTTGGGTGATATTTCATTATGAAAAATCACCCAAAAATGTTGTATGAAAAATGGCCCATTTTTTTGATTTTCTCCTCTATGGTATAACAAACACCGGCTTCGCTTACTAAAGCTTCTCAGCACAGACGGCCTTCGGCCGGGCGCAAGGATTTTCTCCTCTATGGTATAACAAATACCGGCTTCGCTAACTAACGCTTCTCTGCACAGCCGGCCTTTGGCCGGGCGCAAGGATTTTCTCCTCTATGGTATAACAAACACCGGCTTCGCTAAGTAAAGCTTCTAAAATCTGCCTTGTTTCCAAACGAAAGCCGACTATGCAGAGAAGCTTTAGTTAGCGAAGCCGGTGTTTGTTATACCATAGAGGAGAAAATCCTTGCGCCCGGCCGAAGGCCGGCTGTGCAGAGAAGCTTTAGTTAGCGCAGTGTCCATGGACACTATGACACTTTTTGGAGTGTCATAACGTCCATGGACACTATGATACTGGACGTTATAACATGCCACCGGGAAAAAATTCGTTTTTGCTTTTTGGGTCATTTTTCATTTTTTTTTTTGGGCCCTTTTTCGTTTCTTTTGGGCAAAATTTCATATATAACTTTTTGGGTCATTTTTCATGTTCTGTTGGGCGATTCTTCATTTGGGCGATTTTTCATTTCTTTTTTTGGGCCATTTTTCTTGGGGCGATTTTTCCCACAGCCTTATAATTACTCAATATTCGTTATAAAGATATGTTTATGGATGTACCTAAAAGTCGTTTATGTTCTGAATGTGGAGAGTTGAATAAATTCGATAATAATCTCACTTTTTTTATACAATTTATAAATTTGTCTTTAAATTTATGCCATTTATAAGCTTTAATTTTCCATTCCTGTTAAAAATGTGTAATTAAAAAGAAATCTCACAGATATTATCTTGTATACCTATTAGTTTTTCAAATATTTGTTTTCGAAAATCTCTTAATTTAAACCATTTCGTGACGTTGTGAATGAATGAGAGCAGCAAATATCTTAACAATTTAAAATTATCTTTTTGTCTAACTATTTATCTGTCGATCTATCGCATGTATCTATAGCCTATTATTGTTGTTGCGGTAGCTATTGTTGTTGTTTATGTTTTCGAATCACCTCAAATACAAATATTTATAAATAAAAAACTTTTTGTTCAATTTAATTTCAGTAGTATCGTGCTCAACAAAACATTCAGTAGACAAATGTATTCTTCGGGCTGTAACGTACAAACTTAAATGAATAATGTAAATTTTCTTACAATATTTTGCCGCATTTAATTAAAAAAAAAATATTATTTACAAAGAAAATGTGTTAGTTTAAAATTTAACAAAGAATTTAGCAAAGATTAATAAAAAAATATTAAAATAAAAATAGTTTAAGAAAAAAACAAAAGAAACCCCAAATGGATTTTGATCAAGTATTGGAAGAGATTGGAGAATTTGGCCGTTACCAAAAGACAAATTATTTGTTAATATGCCTTCCGGTTATGTTTGCTGCCGCCAATAGTTTATCGTATGTTTTTACAGCCGGTACACCAGCTTATAGGTAAAAAAACAAAAAAAAAAAGTACATGGGAAATCTTTCAATTTAATACTGGATTTAAATTTAATTTTTTTTTAAAGATGCCTAATACCCCAATGTGATGATTTGCATAGTCAACAACTATATCCGCATTGGCTGGTAAATGCTACACCGGGTACTATAGATACAAATGGAATCTTTACACCAGAAACTTGTTATCGTTATCGTCTAAACGATTCTATAACGGTTAACGGCTTAACCCAAGAGTGTCCTCGTGAATTGTTTTTTCAGGCCGACTTAAAAGAGCGTTGCTTTGAATGGGTTTTTGATCCAAAGGAGAAGTCCATTGTACAGGAGGTAAGTATATATTTTAAGATATTATATCGGCTTATACCTACTACAAAAATCCAGTTTTGTACTTATTTCTCAATTGTGCGTCAAAAATTGAGAAAAGAAAATTTGTATACAAGTATATGGCTCAAATCGTAAAAGGTAAACTAAAAAATTAGAAGTTTATTTTCTGTGTAAATTAAAAATAATTTAACAGAATTTGCCGTTTAAAAATTTTAGTCTAAAACTTTCATTATATTTGTTGAAAAAGCTCTTACATTCACCCTTGTCGTGAATGGCATCGAGGTTAACATAAACGACAGCTAATACGACCTGGTAACAACCCTATTACAAAAAAGGTTATCGTGGTAGGCGTATTTGTTGCAAAAGCAGACGTTAAGTTTTTAAATTACGTCAGCCTTGACCGATAAGGGTGATTATTTTTAACAATACGACAAAATTGTGTGGCGGTAGGGCCCATAATGGGTAATGTCGGAAAAAAAGCTTTAAACTACATTTAAAACACATCTTAATTCCTTTCGCGAAGCCCAACACGGCGGTGACGCATCTTATTTATTTTTGCTAAAAAAGATTGTTCAGATTATACCCAACATAAATCTAAGCTCTTAAAAACTATCTACACTTTTACTCGAATCCCAACAGGGCAGTAAGTGGTACGTCATTGATACAGTCTTAACCCCTAGTTGAAACATTTTTCGAAATGCTCGGCAATGCCCTTTCATTTTGTCCATATAGCTTACAAAGCCCATTTGCTCGAAATATATGCCTACTAAAGGCTATTTTACACTATCACACATTTCTTACGTATTCCATAATACTTTGTGAGATAGAAATCTAATGAGTTTTGTTGTGACTGTCAACAAATCTAATGTAATATTACAGTTTGTAGTCACACTATCACAGATGAACATGCTTTGGTTAAAATGCAACCCTGATCCAATGAAAAGTATTACCCCCCATATTCATAAAAAAGATTTTTGATTAATAAAAGGTTTATTAAACAAATTTTCATAGAAAATTCATTTCATAAACCGGTTATAAACCTTAAATATTTTTTATGAATATGGGGGTTAGTGTTTAAAAAAATTTCAAAAAACAATGAAGTCGTATGGGATGTCAAATTTTTCTTCGTAATACTTGTCCTTTTCATAACATTGTATTCACACTATCACATTTTTACATATTACTTGAGTTTTTTACATGTATTAATACAAAGTATAATAGTGTAAACTAGCCTTAAATAGTATGCTAAGTTTCTCCCAGGATTGTAAGATAGTTTAAGTTTTATTACGAAAGAGAACATCTGTCAAATCTGTCTTGGTTATTATAAAACATTTTGATTTCATCTCAACTCAAAAAACAAAATATGACTGTGTTGTTGCAAAGAAAGCTCTCATGTTCTCGAACTTGAAGATAGTTAACAAAAGTTTGGAGGCTATACTATCCGCACAAATGTCTTCCGATATAAACTATTGGGTAACCAGAGTAAGACCGAAAGAATAAGATCGTCAACGAATACCTTCATTGCACTTCCCATATTTAGTTTAGCACAATCCGAAAATACAGAGATCTAAGACTGCGGAATCATTCCCTCATTTTCCGCTGGACTGTATTCTGACCACGAAGGTTTTATAGAAAAATATATCAGGTATAATATAGTCCATTTGCATGCGCAAGATCTAACCGCATTTTTCGCAGTTGCTCGAACAGGTGGTGAGTACTCTCATAAAAAGTTTAAGCTAGACCAGTTAACCGATAATAAGGTTCAGGTTAAAACTTCGTTGTGTAATTCGCTTCCTAATATCGGAGTTTTAAAAAAATTAGTAAAGCTAAACAATTTTAATCCACCCCACAAAAAAAGATTTTGTTGTCATATTTTTTATAATTAATTATACATAATAAGTTTATAATAAGTCTTAAGTATTATGACGAAAATGTTTTGCTAACCTAACTAAAGAGGTAGAAATTTTGAAAAAAAATTTAAGTCAAATGCACTATACAATATATATGGATTGTGCTATTAATTGTGGTGCAAAATACTTCTCAAATGACAATAATGGGTGAAAAATGTTAAAATTTTCATAAAATCTTTGCTTTTGATCCACCATAACTCAGGCATTTTTAATCCGTTAAAGCCAAGTTTAGTATAGAAATTATTGTAATTGAACCATATTCTGAAAGGCATCTGAAAAAGAAGTATATACAGCGAAAAACACAAATAGACCATTATTCGATAAATCTGACGTGATGACAAAACCGAGGCTATATTCAGATTAAGCATGCCAAAAAATTTAAAAATCAGATGGAATAGTTTCAATGTCGACCTGTGTTATCGTTTGAAAATTTTCAAAAATCAATAACAACTTCTCATGTCAAGGTTGTATTTTCCTCAAATACTTAAGACTTGTATTATAGTGTGAAGCCGCCTTAAGCGAGATCGTAGTATGTTATTTAATACAAAGCAAAACATATAAAAATCACTCTTAAGAGCATTATACGCTATTAAATTTCTTGATGTTAAGCAAAATATCTAAATTTGCTTGATTTTTCATCAAGCGTTGTTGGTGTCACACAAACAAATACATTTTCACTAATGTTAAAAAAAATTATAATTTTTGGGGATTCTTAATTTTTAAAATCATTAAATTTATCTTAATTATTTAATAATTTATGTATTAACTTTTTTCATTAAATACTTTTTAATCATTCCATTTTAGTGGGACTTAACTTGCCAAGAAAATGCCTGGAAATTGGCTTTTGTTGGCACGATGCATTTTGCTGGCTTGGTAGTGGGCACTGCTAGCTCCGGCTATTTATCTGATCGGTAACACACAGTTTAAATAATTAAAAAATACGAATCATTTACGTGTATATATGTACATATTTTTTAAATTCTATTAGATATGGTCGCAAAATAGTCTTCATCATTTGCATTATTTTCATGGCCATAACAGGTGTTTGTCAAGGATTATCTTGGGATTACAATAGCTTTTTAATTTTTGCTTTTCTTAATGCTGTGGGCACTTCTGGTGTTTATCCTTTGGCATTTATAATTGGTGTCGAAATGGTAGGACCTAAAAAACGAGAAATGTCCTCAATAGTATTAAATTATTTCTATGCGGTTGGTGAAGCTTTAGTAGGTTTGCTGGCCTGGCTTTTACACGATTGGCAATTGCTGCAGTATGCTCTATCCATACCACCTTTATTCTTTATTGTTTACTATTGGTTGGTACCTGAATCGGTAAGATGGTTGATAGCCAGAAATCGTAAAGAAAAAGCTGGTCAAATTATACGTAAAGCGGCCCAAGTTAATCGTAAAGAGCTGTCAATGGCTTTATTGGCAAATTTTCAAACGAAAAGAGAAACAAATATTGACAGAGACAATGCTAAAGAGAATAAAGAAAAATCAGAAGTCGAAAAATATGAAATATGGCAAGCGGTTAAGCAGGTGTTTCTGTCGAAATCATTATTATTCAGATACATAATAATGCTGTATATATGGTAGGTATGATTTATTGTAATAATTTTTAATAAGTCTTTTATAAGATTTGCTTTTACTTTAAAGGGCTATTAATGCTGTGGTTTACTATGGCCTTTCTTTAAACTCCACTAATTTAAGTGGGAATAAGTATTTGAACTTTGCTTTGGTTTGTCTTATCGAAATTCCAGGTTATACTTTGGCATGGGTGAGTTACACGTTTTTCAATTGATTGAAATTTTTGCAATTCGTAATTTTGCCTTTAAGATTTCTCTAAACAAATTCGGTCGACGCTTTTCGCTAACTGGTTCATTATTCCTTTGTGCCATAACATGTGTAGCAGGAGGCTACATAACTCAAGGTAATTTTATTTTCTATTCATAAATATTAAAACTGATTGATTATTCCCTTAATTCTTGAAGTTCGGTTTAAATATTAAGGTTTTTTTTTTATTTTATAAAAAGAATCTTTAAAATTTCATTGTGATAAAATCTTTCAAAGTCATTATAATTTATTAATGACAAAAAAAGAGAAAACTTGGTTTAATTACACCACAATAGTGGAGAGGGTATTATGAGTTTGTGCTGATGTTTAAAATATTGGTCCGAGACCGACCTTTAAGTATTCCGATCGACTAAGAATCACTTTCTGAGTCGATCTAACGATGTCCGTCCATCCGTCCGCCTGGCTGTTTGGCTGTCCATGTAAACCTTGTGCGCAAAGTACAAGTCGCGATTTTGAAGATAATTTGATGAATTTTGTTACGTAGGTTCTGATTAGCACAAGGACCAACCCTATTAAAAATAGTGAGAATCGGTCTTGCCGCCCTTGTTTAGGTAGCTCAGCTAGCTATTTAGGCCTAAACATTTAAACTGAATTTCAGGAAATGTAAAATTTAATTAATTTTTTTGTATGTATATGTTACTTATAAAATGAATTACTTTTCTATTTTTCTTATCAAAAAGTGCAAACCAACTTGGAAACACGTAATTGTATACAGAGTTTTTTTAAACAACTTTGTTTTTCAAAACGAAATTAAACTAGAAACTTAGATAAAATCATTTTCATTGGTATTTCATTAGAGAGAATAAGATTTGGAAATTGTAAATTAAAAATTATATCGAATAGATACAGACAGATGAAGCGATTCAGTCAACACAAATTTCACAAGCAAATTCTTAATAACGGTCTTAAAAGGACAATTATCGAAAACATCACGAATTTTACAAAATGTAACTTCTACCGATCCACGAATTTCATAGTAAATTTTTTTACCCTTCACCACGGATGGAAAATGCATATATAAGTTTGTCACGCCGTTTGTAATTTATACAATATTGGTCTTATACCCTTTAAAGTGCATACAATATATTCTGGATCCTTATGAGGAGCGAAGTTGATTAAACGATGTCCGTCTGTCTGTTAAAATAGGTTTTCCTAAGACCCCAGAAATTATAGAGACTATGTGGTGTATATTTATTTATCATATGGTCAGTTGAATTTTGCTTTTGAATTTCAGCCTGATCGGTCCACAAATGGCTGAGGTACGAGCTAAACACCACGACTGCATCTCATTTTAATTTTTTATAACTGGAGCACGGCAAGAGCCAAAATATCCAAATTAGAAAAAATTAGGGCGGGTGAAGTGGTGAAGTGGGCGTGGCACTTTACATACAAAGACATTATAGATTTCTGTATATCCAAAGTTTCCAAATTAAGTACAAGCATATTGGTTATCAGCCGACAAAATGTGGGCGGGATTAAAGAAGTGGGCGTGGCACAAAATAGATTTATTTATATCTTAAGAACGGTATTTATATAACTTTCTGTTCTTATTGCACCATGGTGAATGGTATATAAGAGCCGGCATAGCTTTCGTTATAACAATTGACGAATTTAACTGCCTGTTTGTAGGTCGCGAGCGCAAAAGTGACTCGCCTAACTTACATTTAAAACAAAAACAAAATTTCAAAATCGAAATGGTTGACTAAAACAGTATGTTAAACAAATTGTTTGTACATTTAATTACTCCCCAAAAAAGGCTTTTTGCTATATAGGGCTGATTTAAGTTAGGCTGGGGCAATTAAATTAAACAAAAATATTTTCTTTATATAATGTGTGATTTACGCAGTTACTTTAATGAAAGACATAAATAAGCCTCACCAAAAAATTAAACAGGGACTTTTCTATAATGGACCATAGATCATAAATAATCGTCCCATACAATAAGATAGATCTAATAAAATTATTAGTAACGAGATATTGAGGCAATTTCTTTCTTTTAAAATTGTATAAATCATTATAGTTCTAAAGAACTTTATTCTGCAAACATAAATAAAATTTAAGCTATAAACCTTATCTTAAATTCCAGGTCCCAATTGGATCATAATAGTACTATTTTTAATCGGAAAGCTAGGGATAACATCATCTTTTGCGGTTATTTATGCCTACACAGCGGAAATGATGCCCACAGTGAGTTTAAAAAAATGATTACAGTAGCAAATAAAAATAATCCTTTAATTTTTTTAAGGTCATACGTAGTGGAGGTGTTGGTGTCATGTCAACATTTGCCCGATTTGGTGCCATGTTGGCACCATTCGTACCTTTATTGGTAAGTTTTTTAATGAATATTTAACTATTGACTATTAATTTGTGTTTGCATTATAGGGTCTGTACTATGAAGCCTTACCGTTATTATTATTTGGTGCATCTTCTTTGTCTGCTGGCTTATTGGCTCTATTGTTGCCAGAAACATTTGGCAAAAAATTACCAGATACGGTTTGTTTATTTAATTTATTAGTATCTTATTTCATTTAAAAATTTTAAAGTATTATTCACTTATTTAACAAATGTTTTCTTTTTAACTGCATTAAAAGGTTGCTGAAGCAAAACAGTTGGGTAAAAAAACTGCCAAACTCCAAAGTGGAGAAGAGTCACAAAATGCCACATGCGGGGATGAAAACAACTGCTTGAAGAGCAATAGCAAAAACAACAATAATGTAACGATTCAGTGATAAAGTATAATTAATATACATACATATGTTTTTAATAGAAATTAAGTTAAGATTTTTTTAATTTTTTTTATAAGAAAAATATATTTTTTAATAAAGAACTTTGCATAAAATGCTTTAATTATAAAAATTACTCAAAATTAAAATCACCATTTTTTTTCATTAAAAGTAAAAAATTAATAAATGTACCGTACCTATCTAAAGGAACAAAATGATCTAAAAAATTTTAAACTCTGATGCCTAGTAGAAAAATTGTAAATTTTCTTTTCAACTACCCATTTTATACCCTCCGCCACAAGTGGTAAATGAGGGTATACTAAGTTTGTCATTCCGTGTAAAACTTTTTTGATATTTATCAGAGACCCCATAAAGTATAGATTCGGAGCCCTTGAGTATATTTAGTCATGCCCTTCTGTCTGTATTTTGCTATAACGCTCAGTTCCGCTTACATACAAAGATATTTCTTCTAGTTCTCCTAAGCAGTTTGGAATTGAAATCAGTGTTCGAAAATAAACCGAACATTATTTAGTATACAGTACACACCCAGAAACGATATTTATTTTTTTAGTGTTTGTGTATCCGTACAAAACTCATTATACGGTTCATAACTATTTTCACGAAATTAACAAACATTATGTAGTGTTCGGTTATTCCAAGGCGAATTCAACTACAGGTGGTGTCGAAACGCCATCTGATTTTGACAGTTCGAGCTACTTTGTTTTGATTTGTTAGTGTTTTGTTAAGTTGCATGTACACGGCATGTTTTTTACATCTGACATGTCAAATTTCCCACTGCAAAATACATACATGTCGTGTGTTACCTTTAAAACATTGCATCTGTACAAGTCAGACGCAAAGTCATCTGACAAAATTTCAATTAGAGCGTGCTCTATTTTTTTCTGACAAATCATCTGACATCAGCTGTGTCAGAAATCTATGCCGGGAAGAAAACCGCAGCGGCGGTGCATTGTTGACGGAATCATTAGCCGGCTTAAGTTAATATTTTACAATACCGATATATGTATAATCATTTCACCATTGAATAGAAATTATGTACATATATAAATGAAAACTTGACAAGTCAGATGTAAAAAACATGTCGTCTACGGGCACCTTTATAGGAATGGTTGACATTTTGGACAGTAAACACTAACAATGCAATGCAAAAAACCCTGTGTTGTTTCTGTTGTTTTTGGATTGTTGTAGTATCGGCACCCCCTGTAGTTGAATTCGCCTTGGGTTATTCGTTAAGGTGCCCGTAGACGACATGTTTTTTACATCTGACTTGTCAAGTTTTCAAGTTACATGTAATTGTGAATGTCTGTCAAAATTGCTGTTTTACATAAGCTTTATAATATTTGGTCACACACGTACATGTAATTTGCTTCTGACATTGCCTATGTTTTTTCTCTGTAGTTATGGAGTAAACCAAAGTAGTTCTTGGTTTCAAAATAGCGTGCTACCGCCACAAAAATTTTTATTTGCGCCGTAAAAAAGTTCAGCCATCTAAACATTTTTTTTCTTTAAATTCCAATATACCAATTTAGGATATTATAATGATACGTTTTTATTTATATATGTACATAATTTCTATTCAATGGCGAAATGATCATACATATATCGGTATTGTAAAATATTAACTTAAGCCGGCTAATGATTCCGTCAACAGTGCACCGCCGCTGGGGTTTTCTTCCCGGCATAGATTTCTGACACAGCTGATGTCAGATGGTTTGTCAGAAGAAAATAGAGCACGCTCTAATTGAAATTTTGTCAGATGACTTTGCGTCTGACTTGTACAGATGCAATGTTTTAAAGGTAACACACGACATGTATGTATTTTGCAGTGGGAAATTTGACAAGTCAGATGTAAAAAACATGTCGTGTACATGCAACTTTATAAAACAGAACAATTGCAGTGATTCTGCAGACGTACTAATTTTTAAAGTTCTTTAGTGATTTTTTACGTTGATGAGGGAATGGGCGAACAAAAAATTTTAAAAGCGCTTCTTTCTCACTATTGCTGGTGTTGTTGGTCGGCAATTTGCACGAATAGCCTGTGTGTGTATTGTATACATGTATTGTTTTTGTTAAAAGTTTTTGTTGGCTTGATTGTTAGTTTGTTTTTTTTCTGTCGTCAAAAACACATACCTATGTACAACAAGTAACAACACCAAAAACACATCAATGTATTTTTTTGTTGCTTTCGTTGATCGAAATGTCAAAAACACAAGCAACTTTTGACATTTCTCTCTCTAAGTAAGAAAAAAAAGTAGCACCACCTGATAAATGAATTCGCCTTGCCTATATGTATTTTGTTTTTGTAACAAAAAAATTGTTGTTGTTTTTGCCAGCCAAAAGGGCGCTGAACTCAACTGAAGCGAACGAACATTATTGTGCTGAGTCGAACACAAGGAAGTTTTGGGTTTTTTAAGAAAAACCAAACGCAACGAAATTATATTGCTCAAAAATATAACACTTTTTGCATTAATCATCCATCGCTGGTTATATCATTTTTCCCCCCCACATATCAAAATGTTAAATGTTTTTAAAATTAAAATAAATTTTAAAAAACAAACAAAATTGTTTAATATTAAACGTCTGTTTTTCACAAGTTGGCACACGTTTGGCAGCTCGTTTACCAGAATTTAGCAAATCGTAAGCCATAGTTTAGTAAGTGTATTATACCTAAATGAACTTTGTGCTAACTTCATGCCAAATTTCATTATGAATACGGCTGTATGTTTATTAAGGTGGCATGTCATAACGTCCAGTGTCATAGTGACATAGCAGTGTCCATGGACACTATGACACTTTTTGGAGTGTCATAACGTCCATGGACACTATGACACTTTGCAAGTGGACATTATGACACTTTCAAAAGTGTCATTAGGTCCATAATTACTAAAGAAGTTAAATACAAAAAAATGATCTGCATACACGCAGAGAAAAACATGTTTCATTAATGTCCCAACCAACAAAACTATTTTTAAATAAACTAATTTAACCATAATATTGTTGTCGGTGACAATGATTTGGTTAAATGAAACATAATATGGTAAAAAAAAAATTTTTTAATGGTTTTGCTGCGTTTTCTCTGGGTGTTTATATTAAATATATAACGAAAACACTTTTGGGCGCAAGGATTTTCTCCTCTATTATATAAAAAACACCGGCTTCTCTAACTAAAGCTTCTCTGCATAGTCGGCTTTTGTTCGGAAACAAGCCAGATATTAGAAGCTTTACTTAGCGAAGCCGGTGTTTGTTATACCATAGAGGAGAAAATCTTTGCGCCCGGCCGAAGGCCGGCTGTGCAGAGAAGCTTTAGTTAGGGAAGCCGGTATTTGTTATACCATAGAGAAGAAAATCCTTACGCCCGGCCGATGGCCGGCTATGATCACAAATTTGTTTACATTCTTGCTTGTTGTGGACATTATGACACCTTGCAAAGTGTCATAACGTCCGCGGACGCTACGACATTTCTTTGATGGACGTTATGACACTTTTGAAAGTGTCATAATGTCCATGGACTCTACGACACTTTCAAAAGTGTCATAACGTCCATGGACACTATGACACTGGACGTTATGACATGCCTCCTTTATTAAATAGAAATTCCAAAACACGTAACAAAACATAATTAAATATGTATTATATTTTATCTTAAAAAACAAAACATTTTTTAAAACACACTTTCATTAAATGATATGAAAAGGTAATTAAAAATTATCAGGTACTTCAGTAATATTTTTTTTTTTTTTTTTCTCATTATTTATTTATTGAATCTTCATATATTAAATATGAACTAACAATAATTAATCAAATCTTATACTAATACTTTATTTTTGTCCTGCCAATGCTAGACGAAAATTTTTCTCCTCACGGTTTCTGTTCACATATGTAGATGTTCAGCGGTCTTCCCTTCGGATGAGTCCTGCGGTATCTCTTCTCCTTAATCTAGAGTGTCCACTGTCATTTAAAATATTTCGAGCAAGTGGATTTGGGTGCGACTCAAGCCTTTTTAAATATTTTGCTGCGTACTTCGTAATAATAGTTTTTACTAATGGCACATTTAGATCCTTGTGAATATTAGAGTTTTTAACATACCAGGGAGCGGCTGTGATTATTCGAAGAAGTTTATTTTGGCGCCTTTGAATTTTTTCGATATTTGAGGCCGAGGCAGTGCCCCATAGCTGAATACCGTAGCACCAGATTGGCTTCAATATAGAGTTATAAAGTAGAAGTTTGCAGTCGAGGCTAAGAACAGAATTTCTTCCAATAAGCCAATATATTTGAATTGCTTTTAGTTTCATTTGTGTTAGTTTTGCTTCTATATGGCATTTCCATGTCAAACGCCGATCTAGATGCATACCGAGATATTTTACATGCGATTGCTGGGGCACTAATTGATTATTGATTTTAATAGGGGGACATGACTCCCGACGCAAGGTGAATGTTATATGTACGCATTTTTGCTCATTGACCTTTATCCTCCATTGTTTTAACCACTTTTCCAGTTCAAATATATGATCCTGCAAGTAACGGGATGCTTCATGACAGTTTTCGTGTACGCTTAGAAAAGCTGTATCATCAGCAAATGTTGAAGTAAGGGTGTGGTTGTTTGTTGGCATGTCTGAGGTATATATAAGGTATAAGAGTGGGCCCATGATGCTTCCCTGAGGGACTCCAGCGTCAATTGGCTGAGGAGAACTTATAAAATCACATTCTTTAATAATAAACTTTCGGCCGACTAAGTAGCTTTCTAACAGCTTGTGTGTGTTTACTGGTAAGTTTAGCTTCAATTTATGTAATAACCCTTCATGCCAGACTTTATCAAAAGCTTGGGAAACATCAATGAAGAGGGCGGAACAATATTTTTTTTCTTCAAAGGCTTTTCTTATAGCGTTTACTATACGATGGGTTTGTTCGATTGTGCTATGTTCTCTTCTAAAGCCGAATTGATGGTTATGAATACATCTATTTACATTTATAATTGGGGCTAATTTTGACACTAACAGCTTCTCAAACAGCTTTGATATATTAGACAATAAGCTTATAGGTCTATATGACTCAACTTTTGTAGGATCCTTTCCTGGCTTAGGTATCATTGTAACTAAGGATACTTTCCATTCTTGTGGGTAGTATTCAAGGCGTATAATAGCATTAAAAATTAAAAGAATAATTTTCTTTGCTATGCTGGGTAGCTCTAAAAGCATTTTGTTGCTGATCTTATCAAAACCAGGGGCTTTCTTGGGGTTTAAATTATGAATAGCCTTTTCGATTTCTTTTATCTCAAATCTAAGGGGAACAGCAGCTCTAACAGCAACTGGTGGCAACTCGACTACAATATCGGGAGATGTATGCGGGGTAAATACGTTTTTCAAATGATTAACAAAAAGGTTTCCTTTTTCTTCATCATTTCGTGCCCAACTTCCATTTAAGTTTCTTAATGGTGGTTTAGTGATAACTGGTCTATTAAGATTTCTAGCTGCACGCCATAATGAGTAGTCTGATTGAGAAGTTGCATCAAGTTCCTTAAGATATTTTTCCAGGGAAGCCGTTTTCTGAGACTGCAGTAACTTTCTTAGCCTTTTTGTGCACTCTTTTAGTAAATTCTTAAGTTGAGGGGATCTATGCAATTGCCATTCTCTTCGAGCTCTCCTTTTTCAGTCAAGAGACGCTCAACATCTGCAGAATATATATTACTATTTTTGGTTTTTTTGAGGGTTATACTAGAATGTTGAACAGCTAGTTTCAGATAACTGTCAAAATTTACAATAGAAATATCCACATTCTCCGGTGTACTAAGCGGAATATTTTCAGTGCAGTGGGTACTGAGATATTTTTTATATTTTAACCAATTTATTTGAGTGGCTGACGTCACTAAGTTATCAGACGGAGATACAATTCTATTAGGATTTGTTATTGTAAGAATTGTAGGTGTGTGATCAGAAGATAGTTCTAAGGAAGCTTCAACATAAATCGTTTCTACGGGGATGTTTTTAACCACTCCAAAATCGATAACATCTGGAACTTTTTGCTGATCAGAAGGCCAATATGTTGGTTGTCCGCTCGCGACCACATTTAGATCCATTTTACAAATTGTGTTAAACAAAACACGACCCTTAGGTGTAATAAGTCGTGAACCCCAGAAAGTGTGTTTAGCGTTATAATCGCCAGCAGCCAGGAAGCAAGGTCCTAATGATTTGAAATATTTATTATATTGGCTTTCTGATATAGAAAATCTAGGTGGGGAGTATAAAGATGAAATTACTATGTTTCGATTTAATTCCTCAACGCAAATGTTCGTTGCTTGGAGATAGTCTTCACGATGATCACTCATTAAGTAGTGTTTTACTCGGTTCTTTATCAAAATGGC
Source organism: Pollenia amentaria (assembly GCA_943735925.1). Taxonomy (NCBI): domain Eukaryota; kingdom Metazoa; phylum Arthropoda; class Insecta; order Diptera; family Polleniidae; genus Pollenia; species Pollenia amentaria. The sequence goes on along the minus strand of OX031010.1, from coordinate 17,820,539 downwards.
AGAACCGCCACAAGCTCTGTCTCGAGGGTCCTTGGTATCATATAATATATAACCATTGATTTTAAACGTATTTCTTGAGGTCAGATGAGTTTCAGAAACCATCATAACATCAATTTGTTTATTTTTAAGGAAGTATTCTAGTTCATTTTTATGTTGGCGGATGCCGTTTGCGTTCCAAAAGCAAATTTTTAAACAGTTCATGGCTTGTTTAGTACAGCTTGCAATAACATCGATTGCATTCTTAACATTTCTTGCATCATGTTACCCATTGTGTTAGTAAAATTGTTAACTGTTTGCACTAATGTTTCCATAGTTTTTTCTAGCCGAGTTAAATTATAAATGGGAATTTCGTCGTTATTTGGTACATCACCTTGAAGTTGCATAGGATTAGATTTTAATACATTAGCGTACGAGGTTCTGTTATTATTTGGCTGAGGCATCTGGACGCCGTACGTGTTTCCTTGATTAGTTGCCTGCGTTTGAGGGGGATTAAGTTTCTGTCCAACAGAACGCTTGACAATCGAATATACCGGGCATCCGCTATAGTTGGCAGTGTGGTTACCACCACAGTTGCTACATTTTTTTACGTTAGGGTCATTTTTGGACTTATCGCACCGGACGGTACCATGTAATTCTCCACATACGACGCAAACAGGGGGTAAATGGCAGTATGCCCTAGTATGACCAAATTCTTGGCAGTTTAAACACTGAACGGGCCCATTTCTTTTGTGCGGCTCCTCTATCGTGATTTTTCTGTACAGAATGTATTTTAAACTGTAAATGGGATGCGTTTCATTTTTTTTTAGCTTAACATCGCCGGGCTCTAACTCCACTCGAAATAGTGGTTGGGGATTTTTTTCCCTATTTTTAATATTTGTAACATTTTTTATTTTGAAGCCCTTTTCTTCTAAAAATGTTTTTATTTCGTCTGGGTCCACGCATGAGTCAATGCCCTTTATCACAACCTGAAGACCTTTGCTGCTTTTCAGTTGGTATGTATAGAAGCTTTTTTTAAGTGCTTCAAACTTATTAATTATTTTGCGAAAATCATTCTCGTGATTAACCTGTATTTTTGTTTCGTTTATATTACCACGCTTGATTGCAGCTACGTAAAACGAATTTTCACCTATCACCGAGATTAAACTTTTTATAAGCTCACTTGAGTTTTGCTCTCTAAGATATATCGGGGGTGGCTTTGACGTTTTTATGACGTTAGGTGCTTCAGAAGATTCATCCTCCAGAATTGCAAAACGATTTTGCGAGTTTATTCTATCAAAAGATGGAACTTTCGAGGCAGAGGCTACAGCTGAAGAGGCAGGGCTGCGACCACGTTTAAGCACTGTTACATACCTGTCCATACCAACTTGCACTTGTGGTTTTTGACAAATTTTTTCTTGTTTGTTTTCCATTACGTCTTTGTTCGAGTTTATGTTGTCAATGGTAACGCTTGTATTGTTTTCTGTTGTTGTATTTATTTCCACATTGCTTACACTAGCATGAGTATCATTTATTTTTGTTGTTGTTTCATTGTTATTACTCATATAGAGTTGTTTTTGTTTTTTTCACCGTTTTTTTTATTTTTAATTTTTGTTGACTGTGCTCTTTTTATTATGTATAATGTTGTTACACCGAGATAATAAAAGAAAACAGAATAAGTATTTTTTTTGCACAGATTATTTGCAAGTATGTATGTGCGTACATACATACATATGTAGATATATTTTTTTACTTGTAATTTTTTTCTTAATTTTTTTTTTTTTTTTTATTTTTTTTATTCTTCACTTTTATATTGAGCGTCCAAATTCGCTTGTTAAACTGATATTATTAACTAATTTATGTTAAAAAAAAGAACCGTATGCGGAGTTATAAGAAACACGTCTTTTCTCATCGAGCACGACCGACGTGTGATTACAAATGACTTCAGTAATATAAAAAATAAAAATGGTTATTAAACATGGACTGAAATCTGTAATTTTCTTATGGGAAGTAGAATTATCACTTCTATTTCAAAAAAGTTTTCCCAATTCAAAAAAATTATTATAAACACTTCTTAGACTTGTTTTGTACTACCAAATTGTGATACATAATGCTACCAAAAACTAGCCCCTTTTTCGTTATAAGCGTTAAAAATTTCGTATAGTTTTATTTTTAGGACCTAAAAACAGTTCGTTATAACCGAAAATTCGCTATATCGGAGTTTGCTATAAGCGTAGTAATGAAATATTAATGCACAACTTCTGGGACCGGAAAAATTATTCGTTATACGCGATAATTCGTTATAGCTGGTGTTCGTTATAACTGAAATCCACTGTATGTATGTATGTAAAATATGTGTATACGTATTTTATATATCCTTTAAATAAACATCAATATATACAGTTAATATGTATTTGTATTACAATTAAACATAAATACAAATTTATTTGCAACAATTTTATTTGATTATTTGCATTCGCATTTGCTTAACACACCTATTTTTTTATTAGTATAGCAAATATGAGAAGTGTTTATTTAAATTAATCAGGATTTACTATTAAATTTAACTGTTCGAAAATTCATTAAAATTAACTTCGGATATTTTTTCAAAACTTTTAATAAATTTGAGGTATGTGTGTATGTACATTAGGGTTATAACTTTTTACAATTTTTGCAAATATCAAAAATACCACCGCATAGCCGTGTGGGGCATAAAAAAATATTAAAAAATATGCTGTCACTTTTCCTCTATCGTGAAAAAAGTTTCCGCACCGAACGGGTTAAAGTTTTGTTCTTATTTACATATTTATTTTTTCCATTAAAACAGTTACTCTTGGCTTAAATATCTGATATTGAGACATGTAATGGACGAGGTTTTGGATGGTAAAACATCATCTCCCAATATTGGATATCACTTTGTTGCGGATCTAACGGAGAATTATGAAAATCTAAAATCTTGCTATAAGCAAAATCAAGTAGTTCTTAAATTCTCAAAAATAAAATGGAGAGATGATATGGAGTTTTTATATTCACTTTGCCAATCCTATAAATATTTCCAGAAAAATAACATATTTCCATATATAAATTTTAAATGTCTTCCATCAATTAGCAATGCCAGATGGAATTCCAGAGCTATATTAGCTATTTTGGCTTTTATCCTGCTTCCAAAGTATCAAGATGATTTAAAACCTATTTGTGAATTTGTTTGTGCTTCCTGGTTTGAAATTTGGTTTGGTGGTCATTGCTTCAACGAGAATGATTTTGAAGCATTAAGTAAATCTTTAAAAAACTTCACGAAAGCTAAGGAATGCTTCTTAAGGCATTGGGTAATAGAACCGTCTAAAATTAAAGATCATCAGCGAAGCAACATATGCGCCGAGCGTGCGATTAAAGTGATGCAGGATATATATCCACAGTGTAAAACCATACGCACATTAAACTTAAAGTTTATATCTTATAATTCCTAGTATTTTTGTACAATAATGAAAAATCTTAATTTTTAAAAAATAAAAATTTAAAGCACTTTAGAAATCGCTTTCGGTGCGGAAACTTTTTCCACCGAATCAACCTAAAAACAGTTTTTTATTATCAGAACAACATTCACTACATGGTAATGGAGTGGTATTTTGCACTCAAAAAAAAGTTATAACCCTAATGTACATATGTATTTTATTAAACTTTTTACTAAGGGTGTTAAATATTTTTAAAGAAAAAAGACGAGTTCAATTATTCAACATTTTTAATTAATTCGTAATAAATTTAAAAATTTGTTTATTAAACTTTTAAAATATTATATTTCTAAATAAATATTTTTTACCAAAAGTTATATTCGGGAATACAAAATTTATTATTAATAAGATTTCTCAATGACGTGCTAAATTCCCAAATTATATTTTTGTTAAAAAAAAAACTGAAATTTATTGTTGAGGGAAAACTAGTTTCTATGCACTGGTTGCTTAGGCCAGCTCGTCAGGAAATTTTTTCCAACGACTTTAGAAAAACTAAAAATATTACCTATACAAATAAGACTATAAAGTGAATAAGAATTTTTAACACTCAGGTCTTACTTGTAACAATATCAGAGCTTCAACAAAGCAACAACAATAAACAGTGAGTTATATTTTCATACATTTCCCTACAATTGGCAATCTTTTTCCAACTCGAATTGTAGTTGTAATAAGGTAAAAAGGAAATTTTTTAGATATTCAGTAATATCGATTATTTAAATTTTTTATACAATACTCATACGAAACTTCCCAGCTAGCAATTTCGGGAGTCTCATGAAGATCGTTTTTGATGGTCGCTAGCGCATTTTTTAGACATAGAAGATTCCTCGCAATTGAGAAACTGATACATGAGCTGATTCATCTGTGAGATTCTTTCATAACACAGCGAGACTTTAATCGAAGCTGGAATCGTTTAAGATGTGTGTATAGATCTAACTAGTCTATTAAATAGCATGTCAAGAATCGTATAAGACTCATGTAGAGACTATCTTACAACTCGTGAAATGCTCAGCCGTTTAATTGTTGCATATATGTATGTATGTATGAATGATTTATACAGACGGTCGCAAAGGGTTCATTTGATGATGATTTGACGAAAAATAAACAAAGTGTAACATTTTTGTTTTTGTACTCTTGAAATACTCGTAATCATTAAAGATTTTTTTAGAACGTGCATGTTAAACATTCCAAGATTAAAAAAACAACGTGTCAGAAAATGTAAAAAAAAGTTGTTTTTGCTATCGTTACTCGTCCGATCCTCAACAGAAGATTATTTTAGGAGTTGTATATTAAACAGAAAACTGTCTAACAAGCAGCATATGCTAGCTAGGTTTTAGTTTGAGTTCGAAAACTAATAAACATCTTTTTTGAATTTAAAAAAAAATTTACTTGAATTTCGATTTGTTTTAGTTTTGATATTGTAAATTTTTTTTAATATGCCAATATTGTAAAATAAAAATCGTTTTTCATTCGGGTCTGTTCTGAAAATCACTTAATATCAAATCACGTGCTTTTAAAACCCACATGTGTGATTTTGTGGTGTTCTGAAAGTCATAACGATTTTGTCTTTCGCGGTGTGCTTTCCGCAATTTAAATCAACCCCGAAACACACAAAAACGGAACACTAAAATATCACACGTGTGATTTTAAAAGGCACATGTGATTTGAAGTCGCGTGATTTTAGTTAAAGTGATTTTCAGAACAGGCATGTGTTTTACTTTAAAACAATTAAGAAAGTATAGTCGGACAAGCCCGACCATATGATCCATACACCGCGCTATATAAAAATAATTTTTGCGAGTGTACACTATTTGGGACCCATGGGCAATCATGGACCCGCCTGAACAAAATTATGTTATGAGGTAAAGATTCATGTAAAAGTTCTTTGTGCCGAATATTATTTAGATATCTTCATCTATGGGGGTTAACATTGGACCTATGTTAATTTTGGACCTACCAGAACAAAATTTTGTCATGGCATAGTAACTATCGTAAAAGTTAAGGCCGTGTCAGATACGCATTGCTTGTTTACTTATAAAAGCGTTTGGTAATTTGTACATTTAATTATTTATTATTTATTATTGGAATTGAATTTGGCAAAAAAATTAAAAAAAAAAGAAAATTATACTAGACAATTCGTCGGTTGATAATTTAAATATCGTATGTGGATTTTTTGCGGTTTTGAGTTAAGATCGATTCCTTAGGTTTTCCGACCTGATCTTTCATTTGGCGTAATCAGTTTTTCGTTACCTCATACGGTTTTCGAGATATGGAGTGTTGAGTTTGTCGTATGTGGTATTTGCTGAAGCAATTTTCAAATTAAATGTGTTAAAACTCAATTTACTCGAAACTATTGGAATCCACATACGACAATTAAATTATCAGCCGACGAATTGTCAAAGCGCGCAAAAAGATGAGAGTTGGCTAAAGCTGGAGGTCCACACCACGCGTTTAAGTCTCCAAGCATTGCATGAGTTGTATACCTTACTTGCGTACTACGGTTCAAGTTACAAGTAACGCTTCTGATGTGGCATCACAAGTAAAAATAAAATTTAATTTGTCAAAATCAGCTAATTTATTTGAACGCTGCTTGTGACGCTTACAAAAGTAGAAAGTAAAGCTATAGTTCCACACCACGCGTCAGCTGATTTGTTCGAACACTGCTTGTGACGCTTACAAAAGTAGAAAGTAAACCTACTTTTCGCATTCAACGCCTCAATGCATCCTAGGCCATTGTGCATGAAACTTGTTACATATAACTACACAGATTCTACTTTTTTGACAGCTGCGTAGACAGCAAAAAGGCGTGTAACGCGCTTGACTTTTTGCTTCGCTTCGCTTTGAAAGTACTTTATGTGACATGTTTCGTATAAGTATGTATATTTTATCTTAGATGTCAAAGCGAATCGGTAACGCAACGCGAAGCAAGAGTTTTATCTGACATGGCCTTTATTATTTTATTATCGCCAATTTGTATGTTAATAAGAATATTTATTAGGAAGTTATGGAATTAAAAGCTATTTTCGGGAGTAGTATTTGTATGGCAGCTGTGGTCAAATATGTACCGATTCCAATAAAATTTGGTAACATGATGTTGATTGCAATAACATTAATTTGGACCAAATTTAATCTTAATATCAACATAATAAGATGGTTTATGGGCACAAAGACAATATTCCGGAAAGAAGCTTGTATGGGGCTATGTGAAATAATGGACCGACTCGCAACATTTCCAATAAGCTTGGTCCTTGTGCCAATTAAAACCTATGTGCCAAATTCTAATAACTTCAAAATTGCGTCCCATACTTTGCGCACAATATTTACATGGACAGTCAACCTGCAAGCCAGCCGTACGGAAACCGTTAAGTCGACTCAGAAAGTGATTTTGAGTCGATCGGTATGCACAAAGGTGGGTCTAGGACCCATATTTTAAGGTATTACAAACATCGGCATTAATGCATAATACCCTCTCCACTATTGGGGTGTGGGTATAAAAACTCTTATAAACCCCAAGCGTACGTACAAGTATCCAAGAAAAAAAAAACTAAGAAGATACATTTAAACAAAACCCAATTGATTGTAAAAAACCATAAAATTGTTTTCGAGGAAATATTTGAAGGAAAACATTTTGGAAATCGCTTTACCGAATTTTGTGATGATTGGTCCATAATTTACTATCGGCCATGACCTGGACATCGAAGTCGAGTGAAATTGAAATCGATGGAGATTTCCAATTAATTAATTTTTTTTATTAAAAAACACAGTAGGTACCTACTATAGTTTCTAAATTGATTGTTCAACGTTACAAACTAATACCAAGTTTTTTTGTTGTCTTACCGTGAATTTTTTTTAATACTTATTTTAAAAATTAACTTTTATTTATAAAAAAAAATAACAAGAAAAAACAATTTACTCCCCAAATATTGAAGCAAAAGTTTGAGGATCCTCAATCAAACCAAATCTATGCAATAATTTATACTTAACTTTATCGTCACTGTACAAACAAAGCGATTGATAAAAGTCAACTTTAACTGACTTTGGCTTCTCACTTTCTGGTATCACATCGTCCAATTGTACACACACATCATGTCTCTTGCCCCAATAGTCGACGTAGGCCAATTTCAACTTATCGTTATTATCGTTTATATAAATTATACCAATTAAATTACGTACAAATAAACTTAAAATTCCCAAAGTACACCAACTAGTTACACCAACTGCACTTATAAGCAGCGCCGTAGTTGGTGGTAACCGAGAAGACTGTTCCAAAGCAAATGCCGCTGGTATAGTTATGCCATTTAATATGCCATATGGCACTTTAACTCTATTAACAGCAGAAGCCAAACGTATTAAGGGCAGATGATATATAATACGCCATTCATCATTATTAATACTTGGGGAACTCGGTTTAACTTTTGTGACCAAACATTGTGTTGCCGGCATTAGATTTGAAGTGCATTTTAAAAGATTTCCTTGGTTTTTTGTTATTACTGGACATTTTATTGACTTTCCCAAGTGCCTTAAAGCTAAAAGTGTAGACATCTTAAAAGATTGTAAATAATTAAATTGATTTTATTAAATCATTTTAAAAATTTACCTTTTTTATTTAATAAAAATATGCTTGCACAACAGCGCTTCCAGAAAATAATGTTGTAAGCATTAAACAGCTGTTGATTTTACATAGGGCCATTGTTGCCATAACTCTGTTTTTGTAATACTTATTGATTTTCGAACATGGCATATGATTTTATTTCCGTTATAAAATACCATTATTTTAAAACAAATAATAAGTTGTCACCTACAAAGTGTTGATTAACTATTGGAATCTAGTTCTCAATCTCAAAAAAAATAAAAGAAATCGTAATTTAGGAATGTCAACTTGTGTATTAATATATCGTAATATTCTTAACAGTAAAGGAGTAATTTATGCTTTAATTAACAACTTACTGAAAAATTATTTTATTAGCGTAGGAATAATAATAAAAAAAAAATATTCATCAGTAAAAATATCGTGCTATTTAATCAAATTTTTGGTAATGAAACGGTTGGTTTAAAATTTATTTTTTTTATATTCCTTTAATGTTAAATAAAAAATCGTTTTGCAATCCAAATTTTGAGTTAATACAGTATTATTGAACAAGTGCGATATGTAAAGCCTATAGTACACGGCATGTAAAAAGACACATGCGCATGTGGTTCTGACGTAATTTTGACGTCAATGCAAAGCCACAATAAACATTGCGTGTTGTGTGATGACGTCAAAATTACGTCAGAACCACATGCGCATGTGTCTTTTTACATGCCGTGTACTATAAGCTTAAGTTATATACCGATTCTCAACATTTGTATTAGGCTTCGTTCTTTTAATAGAAGCGTTCTTATAAAATTCTAAAATTGGGGGATCAATCATGACTGAGTTTTGTATGCCAAAAGTGTATAAAGATGTATTGATCTCACATACCTTTCCACATTCACATACCCTTATAAATAATAAATTCATTTTACGTCATTTTAACATATGTGTCGTGGGTCTCATGTATAAAGGCCCTAACTCACATAATTACAACTTTACAGGAGGAGGTAAAAACATAATAGAAATAAGTAACAAAATATAAAACCCAAATTTATTGTGCTTTTAAGCCCTTTATCTTTTATACTATTGCAACAAATTTTTGTGAGGAGGTGTATTTGTCTAATAGCCTATTTCCGATGTGCGAAAGAATTCTTTCTTTCGTATAACTACATTGAAAACAAAAACAAATTTTTAGACTTTGTTTTTGTTTTCAATGTAGTTATGCGAACGAAAGAATTCTTTCGCACATTGGAAATAGGCTATAAAATGTTTTGAAATCACTAAAAAAAAAACTCAGTTTCGAAAAAAATGGAGTTAGGGCCTTTCTACATTAGATCAACGATATGTATTATGTAAATAATAAAACATAGTTCTTGTTTAAATATAAAAGTTTAACTTTGCTTCGTAATCATTTCAATAAGCAAGAGTTTAATAAAATCAAAGTATGAAAAACTGTACATATTAATATTAATAGGATACATTTTCTGTTAATACCAATATAAAAGACGTTTTATCAGCACAGAAAAAAGTGTTTTATCAATTAAAAAAATGGTTTACAAAGTATTTAAATTTTATTAATGTGATAATTGAATTAATTATTTTTTTAGTTGAAAGAAAATTACAAATTTAATTTTGATTTAATTAACATGTTAGTTGTTTTGAAATAAATTTTCAATTAAAATTTTAATTATGCAAAAAAAAATATTAATTGACTTTTTTCGTTTGAAATAAAATAATTTAAACATGTAGAGTTGTTGTTGGGAATTGTCAATATTAATTTAAATAAATTAACACATTGCTTGAAATGGCAAAGTTTTTTGATCACTTTTTTAATTAAAATTAAAAATATCCTTTATTGAAAATATTTTTTCAAAATTTTAAAATTTTTAGTAATCAATATAATCATTTTAGTAATAAGTGCAAAATCAACAACTTGTTTGCTTGATTTTATGAATTTGGAATAAATTTGGTGATTAGAGAAATTTAATAATTTTTTTCTGTGAGTAAACAAAAGTTGTTGGTAGTTGGTATTTAATGGTTGCAAAGGTGGACCTACAGGCACAAAGACAAGCTTTGTCATAAATAAAATTAATTCATGTCAAATACATGCATGGTATGTATATGTATGTGTATTAATAAACAGCTACTCACACTATAAGTGGGACACATTAAAAAAAGTCTTGTTGCTATGCTTGGAACTCAAAATAAAATCCTTAGTTTAATTTAAAAATGTTCATTAAATAAAAAAAATAATTAATTCAGACCTACAACAAATAATGAACAAAAAGTATGTATAAGGTGTCCCACTTATAGTGTATAGTGTAGCTGCATGGATGGATGTGAGTAAACGTGATTTTTGGGAGTGGTTCTTCTATGAGAGTTATAATTAAACATGGCCCGATCAAGATAAAATATGGCATTTACATACATAAATACTAATTAATACTAATTTTACATTAATATAAACAAATATTCTGTAGGGAAGAAATTAGTAGCAGGGATAGGTGAAATATTGGTCATATTTTCTCTATTTTTAAAACGCTTTGTTGTCCATATAATAAAGTTTGCATGCACATGTTATTTTATACTCGTATAAATATTAAAAAAATACAACAAATATTGTCATTTTATTGTCATTCGCCTATGAAGTACAGAATCCATATTAAAAACTAAATAAATAAATATTAGAATTAAGAGTATTTCAATTGTAATAATTTAATAAATAATACATAACAATTAACAAAACCACTTTTAATGCTGCCTTAATATCAATCAAGAAACATTATTTTATTCCTCCTTTTTCTTTTCCGATAATTCAGGACCAAGTAAGATCTTGCGAACAGCTGGTACTTTAAACAATGGTACCGATATTACAGCACCAATACAAGCTCCAATCCAATAGACAATTATATGTTCTAAATTGGTGTGACCACGGCAACCCCATTTAAGAGCGGTGGCCAAGACTGGATTGAAATATCCACCGGAGAAATTAAAAGCTGAAAACATAATATAATTAAAAGCGTAAACTGTATTTGAGAACTATACAAGTGTTCCAGGTAGGCGTAAAGAATATACAAGGGGTTAGTGTTGAAAATAAATACAACAAACTTACCAGCTACCACAAGACTAGTACCGATAAACGAATCAATAAAACTACAAAACTTAGGATCCTTTTCGCTTAGTGTTTTTGAAGCTAAGCGACACAAAAGTGTGGCGAAACCTTCAATTGCCGCTCCCATATAGGGATTAACCTAAAATGTTTTCTTTATTATAATCAATCGTAACGAAGGAACTGTTTAATTATTAAACTTACCTGTAAATCTGCACTACATTCTTCAAAAGCACGCCCAGCATGTGTTTCAGCAAATTCAAACCACCAAAAAACTTGAACAATGCGATACACACAACAACCACCCATTAATTCAGCCCAAGTGCGTAAAGCCACCTCTTTGAGAGACATTTTTCCTTCCAATAAATCCTCCATGTGAGTGTAGGGACATGCAGAGGCATCCCCCCATACTTTGCCCCACCACACGGTAAGTAGGAAAAGAAATACAGCATAAGCAGCTACACCAAAATTGTCAGCCACTAGATCAAAAAAGTTTTTTTAAATGTTAAAACTAAAACCGCTTCTTATTAATTGATTTTTATTACCGATTATTAGTTCAAAACAACAGGCGCATAATTCAGCAGCAGCTATAGCTTCATTTACCAATATCGGTACAATACCCTCATCTTTCAGGACATTTTTGGCTACACGTCGAGCAATTTGTGCGGCCACACAACAGCCTACCATAAAGGCAGTACTTATACCCAATGCTTTCATCGACATTATGGAGCGATTTCGGTATTTCTAGTTTTCTTAAATATAGTCTTGACTAAAATTTAACAACTAGCGAAATAATGAGTTTAAAAATGAGCTTAAAAACCTTTTCAATATGGTAGCCATAGCCATAATATGTTTGTTGCTAAACATACTAAATCATCTCCAAATGAGATTAGGAAAATTCTGAACTTAATTTTAAGTCTCAAATGTATTTTATGTAAAAGTTCAATTTCATGTAAAATATAAGGCTATATGATTTTTTAAAATGATTTATATTTTAAAGCTTTAGTCAATTGCGGACATATCCTAACGAAATTTGGTAAAGTTTTTTATGTTTGCTTATAAAGCTACTGGTGCTCAATTTTTCTAAAATGTTAGAGAAAGTTATAAAGGTTAAGACCTATTTTGTTTGACTTTGCAAAAGGCTGATCCGGTCTTCTATTAAGGTGGGATAACATTGTAGAAGTTTAGTCAGGCCAGACTTCAAACAAAATTTATGATTTTAGAATATCCGGAATACCCTTGCATCCACGCCTGACTTTGTTCTTAGTCCAATGGTATTCAATGAAATGAATTGCGACCTGTGCTTCGTACACAAGTTTTACATTAAAAAACATCAAATAAGATCTTGTTTTGAGACCATTATTTTTGAGGTATTAAACGCATAAGCACAAATATATCGACCCCTTTCGCAAAATGTTCATTAGCGACATTTTGAAAACAAAATGTTATGATTGAAACTAAAATTTTTTGAACCTACCCATGTTTTCCAGTCACAAAATATCACAATTATTATTAACATCAAATATATAAATACATTTATAAAAGGTGTTCGGTTTGATCGTAACTTATGTTGACAATTTTTTATTATACCAAGGCGGCATTTATACGATGTCTTTTCAGATATGTCTGTTTAATTCATTCTCTTTTAAACATGCTACCAAAAACCTTTTGCATTTTCAAACACGTCTGTTTTCATGTCTAATTGTTTAATATACATATCGTCAGCTAACTATTGGGGGAAAATTATGAGAGTCGTGATCGAAGACTTTTGCTTTTTTCATTGTTGTGAAAATTAAAGGTAAAAATTATGCCAAAAATCGTAGTATAGAAAAACGACAATGAAGGTTTACTGAAAATATACCAGATAGAATTTAATTGTATTTTCACCACTGCTTCTGGTATATAAGAAAAATTTTAATTTTTGTGAGCGTTCATGAACGAACTTAGAAGTTAATACATAGTACATATTTAATATAAAGGAACAATTATTGTTCTGTGCCCCATACGCCACTTTTCTAAATTTATTTTTAAAAAGTAGCTTTTTGTGCTGCAAATGCATACTTACTGCTGTTTATTGAGTTGTTGACATTTTATTTTGCTTTAAAAACTTTTTCTTACGTCAATGAAGCGAAAAAAGATTAAAATTTATTTGCTTGTTTTCATTTTATTTTGCTTTCACTTTAACTACTTGTTTTTCTTACGGCAATGTGACGAATTTGTAGCATTCGCCAAACAATGGCGTGTAGAGCACAACAATACTGAATAAATTTTAAAATAGTTGATATGAAGCAAAATTAATGCTTAATATCTCAGAAACCATACAAAATTCGTGAAACAGTTTTTGGATTCAACAATGGGTTATTCAAAATATATATATATACCCCAAACCTAACAAAATTTTTTTAAAAGCAAAACAAACGTTTTTGTTATACATGTCTGAAAAGACATCATAGAAATGTCGCCCGACTGATCGCAAGCGACGACAGTAGGAGATTTTGGAAAAAATAAGGAAATAATTCTGGATTTTGTAACAGATTCAATTAAAATACATATAAAATACAATAAATACATTAAAATACAGTCGAATTTTACACGTGTTGAAAAAAGAACTAAAATCGTGCACAAAACAATTTTTGTTTTTCTTAATTATTTTAAAATATGTAATTAGAAAAATATTATCCTGTTTTTGTTTCTGTACTTACGATAATTTCGTAAAAAGGGGTCGATAAACATTAATCACTCTCTATCCAGGGTGGTATAAAAATATAAATAAAACAATAGCTGAATAAGTTAATTCCATTGAACTGAAAATTAAACGTTCGTGGTTTTAATTTAAGAATTGGAAAAAATTTGTATAACCAAATTTTTTATGTATTTATTTTTATTTAATTAATTATTATAGGTACCCAATTAAATATTATTAAATAACGAAAATGTTGCCGGTGAAATTATATCATAATTTTATTAAATATGTATTATTTTTATTCTTATTGTTTTTATTACATTTATTTTAAGATAAAGAAAAACATTTTCAAAAATTCTCTCATTCTCTTAAAAAAAATCAAACGTAAATATTGAAAAAGTTTAGTTCGAATATTTACACGTACTAAAAAAAATTTTTATTTTCTCTAAACAAATTTTCTATTTTCTCTTGTACCTGAAAACAAAGTACTCGTCAAGTAAGACAATTCATAATAAAACAAATTTTCACAGAACCAAATGCAGCTAAAAATAGTTTAGTTTTTCACTTTATGGTCAAAAAATAAGTATTTTCATTCTTTTATCTTGATGACTAAATTAATAATTTATTTCAAATCTTTTTACGCAATAGATTTTGAAAATTTTTATTTTTCCAAAATGTTGTATACCTTTAATTGACACTACTTAATAAATAAGATATGAATAGTAACACTTTTTAAGGTGCAAAACGAAAAATGAACAAATTTGTTAAATTTAAAAACAAAAAAACTATTTAAGCTTTTATTACTGTGGCGTTTTAACGCCCAGCAGGAAAGCACATTAAATCCGTTGAACAAACGCGTAACAACTGAAATACTCTTCACAGAAAATCAAAATATTATATATTCTATTTGTGGTTTAAAGCACTAAACTACAGTAAGGTCTCGCTAAACGTCACGTTCTGAATTTCTGTTTGCCCGGTAGTACTTGCGAAAGGGTTAGGTGTCATTCTGCGCTAACTTTTAAGATTTTTATGATCAGAATAATCTGGAAAATCATTACGAATTATTCACGCTTAAACAACACAGAAAAAAAATTTCACCAATTAAAGCATTAATCAAAAATAAAATCTGTTTTTATTTTTGATAAAAAAATCTGAAATTTATTGTTTTGGGAAAGCTAGTTTCTATGCGCATTTCACTGGTTGCTTGTTAGAAATAGCATTTTAAACACTCAGGTTTTACTTGTTACAATATCAAAGCGTAAACAAAACAACAACAATAAACAGTGAGTTCACAGAAAAAAAGTGTTTTATCAATCAAAAAAATGGTTTAAAAAGTATTTAAATTTAATTAATGTAATAATTGAATCAATTATTCTTTTAGTTGAAAGAAAATTAAAAATTTAATTTTGATTTAATTAACATTTTAGTTGTTTTAAAATAAATTTTCAATTAAAATTTTAATTAAATAACAAAAAATCTTAATTGACTTTTTTCGTTTAAAATAAAATAATTTAAACATGTAGAATTGTTGTTAGGAATTGTCAATATTTATTTAAATAAATTAACACATTATTTGAAATTGCAAAGTTTTTTGATAATTTTTTTAATTAATTTTCATTTATTGAAAATAAAAATATTCACAATTTTACAATTTTTAGTAATCAATATAATCATTTTGGTAATAGGTGCAAAATCAACAACTTGTTTGCTTGATATTATGAATTTGGTATAAATTTGGTGATTGGAGAAATTTAATAATTTTTTCTGTTTGTCTTTTCTTACTTTCCCCTGATTACAACTGAGTTTATATTTGATTAATGCTTTAATTGGTAAAAAATAACTTTTTTCTGTGAACGCTACTAAACAAACCAAATTTACTTTAAAAATTAGTCATCGATGTTTTATCGCAAAATTCTGTTCAGCAATGAGAATGATTGGACCTTATTTCCTTAAATAAGGGGGGCTACTCTCCATTGCGATGGGAAAGAAAATTATAGCAAATCTAGTGATTGGTACTCTTTAATGCGTTTGCGTATTTGTCTTTTGTAATTTTTTGCTTTCGCAAATCATCACTACACCATTTTTCATTGAAATTGAGAAAATTCCAATTGAAATTGAGAATATCAATTTGAAATTGAGAAAATTCCAATTGAAATTGAGAATATCAATTTGAAATTGAGAAAATTCCAATTGAAATTGAGAATATCAATTTGAAATTCAGAAAATTCCAATTGAAATTGAGAATATCAATTTGAAAATGAGAAAATTCCAATTGAAATTGAGAATATCAACTTTAAATTGAGAAATTTTAATTTGAAATTGAGAAAAACCCAAATGAAGTTGAGAAATTTTAATTTTAAATTGATAAAACTGAATTATATGATTTTTATTATATTATCAAAGTTGTTTGTGGGAATACTATTATTTATTAAAAGATTTTGTTTGTTGTGCTTAATTCCCTTTTTAAATAATTGATAAAAAATACTGAAATTTATTGTTGGAGGATAAGCTGTTCCTATGCGCATTTCACTGGTTGCTTAGGCCAGATCATCAGGAAACGTTCTCCTAAATAATTTTAGAAAAGCCAAAGCTATCAGCAAACAAAACTACAGAGGGAATGAGAATTACCTACAAACACTCAAAAAGTCTTGTTTGCAACGATATCAAAGCTTAAACAAAATACCAAACAATAAATCAGTGTTGAGTTTTTATCTTTTTTACATTTCCCGCTACAATTAGTTAGAATTCTCCCAACATTAATTGTAGTTGTAAATGGGTAAAGAAAAAACATATTAAAAACAAAAACAAAGTGCTTTTATTGTTTTCGCAAGAAATCAAAATAAAAACAATTTGCCAGTTCAGTTTTTTATGCACGTGCACTTGCTAAAATTTATTATCAAAGTTGTTTGTGGGAATACTATTATTTATTAAAAGATTTTGTTTGTTGTGCTTAATTCCCTTTTTAAATAATTGATAAAAAATACTGAAATTTATTGTTGGAGGATAAGCTGTTCCTATGCGCATTTCACTGGTTGCTTAGGCCAGATCATCAGGAAACGTTCTCCTAAATAATTTTAGAAAAGCCAAAGCTATCAGCAAACAAAACTACAGAGGGAATGAGAATTACCTACAAACACTCAAAAAGTCTTGTTTGCAACGATATCAAAGCTTAAACAAAATACCAAACAATAAATCAGTGTTGAGTTTTTATCTTTTTTACATTTCCCGCTACAATTAGTTAGAATTCTCCCAACATTAATTGTAGTTGTAAATGGGTAAAGAAAAAACATATTAAAAACAAAAACAAAGTGCTTTTATTGTTTTCGCAAGAAATCAAAATAAAAACAATTTGCCAGTTCAGTTTTTTATGCACGTGCACTTGCTAAAATTTATTATCAAAGTTGTTTGTGGGAATACTATTATTTATTAAAAGATTTTGTTTGTTGTGCTTAATTCCCTTTTTAAATAATTGATAAAAAATACTGAAATTTATTGTTGGAGGATAAGCTGTTCCTATGCGCATTTCACTGGTTGCTTAGGCCAGATCATCAGGAAACGTTCTCCTAAATAATTTTAGAAAAGCCAAAGCTATCAGCAAACAAAACTACAGAGGGAATGAGAATTACCTACAAACACTCAAAAAGTCTTGTTTGCAACGATATCAAAGCTTAAACAAAATACCAAACAATAAATCAGTGTTGAGTTTTTATCTTTTTTACATTTCCCGCTACAATTAGTTAGAATTCTCCCAACATTAATTGTAGTTGTAAATGGGTAAAGAAAAAACATATTAAAAACAAAAACAAAGTGCTTTTATTGTTTTCGCAAGAAATCAAAATAAAAACAATTTGCCAGTTCAGTTTTTTATGCACGTGCACTTGCTAAAATTTATTATCAAAGTTGTTTGTGGGAATACTATTATTTATTAAAAGATTTTGTTTGTTGTGCTTAATTCCCTTTTTAAATAATTGATAAAAAATACTGAAATTTATTGTTGGAGGATAAGCTGTTCCTATGCGCATTTCACTGGTTGCTTAGGCCAGATCATCAGGAAACGTTCTCCTAAATAATTTTAGAAAAGCCAAAGCTATCAGCAAACAAAACTACAGAGGGAATGAGAATTACCTACAAACACTCAAAAAGTCTTGTTTGCAACGATATCAAAGCTTAAACAAAATACCAAACAATAAATCAGTGTTGAGTTTTTATCTTTTTTACATTTCCCGCTACAATTAGTTAGAATTCTCCCAACATTAATTGTAGTTGTAAATGGGTAAAGAAAAAACATATTAAAAACAAAAACAAAGTGCTTTTATTGTTTTCGCAAGAAATCAAAATAAAAACAATTTGCCAGTTCAGTTTTTTATGCACGTGCACTTGCTAAAATTTATTATCAAAGTTGTTTGTGGGAATACTATTATTTATTAAAAGATTTTGTTTGTTGTGCTTAATTCCCTTTTTAAATAATTGATAAAAAATACTGAAATTTATTGTTGGAGGATAAGCTGTTCCTATGCGCATTTCACTGGTTGCTTAGGCCAGATCATCAGGAAACGTTCTCCTAAATAATTTTAGAAAAGCCAAAGCTATCAGCTTTGCAACAAACATCAGGATGAAGAAATGAAAATAAATACAAATCGCAGTATTATTGACCAAATCTTCCAGATCCAAAGCTGATTGATAAAACGTTGTAGTATGTTGTATGGCTCTACTGCAATCTCCAGTAGACAGTAAGACATGTATACTTAGAAGCCTTAATCACCTCTTCTAAAAAGGCAAGCCTTTGCTCTCCTACATTGGGGGGAATTACGTTCGGTACATTCATATTTGTTTTCGCCATACTTTTTATTTTTGACCAAATTATTTCAATGGGGTTAAGCATCGGTCAATAGGGGCTCAAACGCAGGAGTGTAGCTGGAGAGTATTGTGAAAACAAAGATGAATATACCAAACGTTATTCCCCCAATTTAGTAGAAGAGCAGAGACTTGACTTTTTAGAAGAGGTGATGCTTCTAAGACATGTACAACTACTGGATATTGCAGTAGAGCCATACAAAATACTACAACGTTTTACCAATCTGCTCTGGATCTGAAAGATGTGCCTGTTGGTCAATAATACTGCGATTTGTATTAATTTTAATTTTTTCCATCATTATGTTTGTTGTGTACGTTCGTTGTATGAATATTAAAAAAAATATATAATTTAATTTTATAAATTAAAATTTCTCAATTTCATTTGGAATTTTCTCAATTTCAAATAAAGTTTTCCCAATTTCATTTGGAATTTTCTCAATTTCAAATTGATATTCTCAATTTCAATTGGAATTTTCTCAATTTCAAATTGATATTCTCAATTTCAATTGGAATTTTCTCAATTTCAAATTGATATTCTCAATTTCAATTGGAATTTTCTCAATTTCAAATTGATATTCTCAATTTCAATTGGAATTTTCTCAATTTCAAATTGAAATTCTCATTTTCATTTGGAATTTTCTCAATTTCATCTGGAATTTTCTCATTTTCAATGAAAAATGGTGTATTTATTTTATTTAAATTTTCCAGCTTAAAATTTTTTTATACATTTTTACCTTTCATTACTGTTAATCTCCGCCATCTTTAATTTGTATTGCCAGTATTGCTTCATTTTCAAAAAATTTTGCGAAAGTGATAGAGAGTTCCAAAGTGGGCAATTTAACTTTCGCATTGCAATAGAGCTTAGCCCCCAAAGGGCAATGAAAATCGTAACAGCCATTATCAATTTTGATTTTAATACCCGCATGGAAATAATTGACCCGTGCGAAATGTGATTTCATTAGGATGGCCCTATGTGACACACAGCCGACTCCGACTTACGACTCCAATTCCGGCTCCAACTCATACCTTGATGCTAAATGTATATGAGTCATTCCGTGTGAAACTTTTTTATTATGCATCTAAGACCCCGTAAAGTATATATATTCTGGATTATTGAGTAATTCTAGGTCGATTTAGCAATGTCCGTCTGTATATCCATCTGTTGAAAACACGCTCACCTTCGAAAGACTCAAAAGAAAATAACAAATTGGTTGTAGTTAACCATAGCAGTTCGGGATTGAAATCCAGCAAAATCGGATCAGTAGGATTAGAGTTATGAAACAAAATGTAGAACCACCACTCAACAAAATTGACAATTTTGTTACAAAAACTAACATAAAAGGTGGCTATTGCACGGCTTGATATAAGATTTTGCACAAGTTTGTTCTATATGACTTGAAATCATAGTGTACGTCTAAAACCGTTATAAATGTTGCTATCATATTAAAATGTGCTAATTTTATAGGACTAGAAATCACACTGTCAAATTTCACAAAGATCGGTCCATAATTTACCCTAGGCCCCATATAAACCCACCACTTCGAAAATAGTTTAGTATGTATAAAACAAATAATGCTATCATAACAAACTTTGGTACTTGATAGTTTTATAAGGCTAGAAATCCTACTGTCAAATTAAGTGAAGATCGATCCATAATTTACCCTAGGCTGAATATAAAACCTACTCTCGGAAAACAGTTAAGTATGTTAAAAAACGTAATAAATAATGCTATTGTAATAAAATTTGGTACGTCAAAGATTTATAGGACTAAAAATTACACTATAAAATTTCCTGAAGCTCGGTCCGAAATTTACCATATAATATTCAATATTATGTTCACTTTGGGAAATTATTTAAATACGCCTAAGACCGTAGCAGATATTTATATTGTGGTAAAATTTGGTCCAACTTTGGTTCATATGGCCAGAAATAATATCATGCAATTTCCTGATTATCGGTCCATACTTACCTTAGATTCCATATTAAGCAGCCTTCTGAAAAGCACTTTAAACACTAAAACAAATTTCACTTTTGTATTGAAATGTGTTCCATTTAGATTTTTAAGAACAGAAATCACTCTACAGGATTACGTGATGATTATTCCATAATATACCATGGGTCTTATATAAATTCCCTTCCTAAAAATCATTTTAGTTCGGCATAAACTGTTTATTCTAACTATAGGTAGAGGGTATAAGATTCGGCACAACCGAATATAACACTCTTAAGCCTCTAGTACACGGAATGTAAAAAGCCACATGCGCATGTGGTTCTGACGTAATTTTGACGTCACCACACAACACGCAATGCTTATTGTGGCTTTGCATTGACGTCAAAATTACGTCAGAACCACATGCGCATGTGGCTTTTTACATTCCGTGTACTAGAGGCTTTACTTGTTTTTAATGCAGCACCTTTTAAATGGTTAAATAAAGCATGTAAATGATTCCGAAAAAACATCACATGGATATTTAAAATATTGCATCGCCAATTTTTTTTAAAATTTTTTATGCCTACAAATTTTTGAGTCGGAGACGCGAGTTTTTGTGGGTACTACGACTCTGGTACAAAAACCGCAACTCTGACCCCACAGCCCTGCCTTTTTTTATTAGATTTCTGTTAGACATCTGTCAGAAATGCCAGTAAAAAACAGAATTTCCGACGACATGTCTAACAGAATTCGTGTTAATCACTTCATACATTTTTTGTCAGAAATATGACAGAATTCGTATACAATTCCGACTTTATTGTCGACATTACTCTCTGATATCTGGAAGACATCGGACAATTTTGATGTCTGGGATTTTACATGCATACATAATATGTAAATATGTGCATACATATTATGTTTGTACATATTTACATATTTTTTTTAAGTTTACATACAGGGTGGTGCATAACTAACGATTTGATCAAATAAGTGAATAATTTGTATTACCTTTATTCAGAATTAACTTTAAAACTCAGCACAGAGCAAAGAATCAAAGTTGTTCAATTTTATTTTGAAAGTCAGCATTCGATTATTCAAACACTAAGATCATATCGAATAATGAGCGATGAGGCCCATTTTCACCTCAGTGGTCACGTGAATAAACAAAATTGCAGAATAATGGGCACCCAAAATCTAAGAATAACTGTTGAACATCAATTGCTCCCACTTAGATGCACAGTGTGGTATGGAATAACGTTAGGAAAGATTATTGCACCATATGTTTTTAAAACGACAAACAAGTTGCCGTTAATGTTAATGGCATTCAATACCAGCCAATGATTCAAGAAAAATTGTGGTTCCAACACACAGCTCATCCACCTATGGCTCTTCTGCGCAATATTTTGACGGTCGAATAATATCGCGATTTTCTGATTTTAACTGGCAACTTTTAATATAATCTAAATTTTATTAAATGTCAACTATATAGCGGAGTTCACTATTACACGGGGTCTCCACCTGAGATAAGATATAAGATTTTTATATCAGCAAACGTCAAATTCAATCGCAGAGAGTATTATCTTACGTGTGGACTCTCAAATAGTGTTAGTATTAATATTATAATAAATGTTTTAAGACAGTTGTTATGAGAAATCTTATAACAACTATCTTATAAGATGGGCTGTCAAAAATACACATACATACATACATATAAACTATTATTAAGACGCTATCATTAAAATGTTTAATTTTTTTAGTGCAAATAGTGTAAATCTTGTAAAAAGTGCTTAAAAACAATATTAAATACTAAAAACAAAGAAAAAAACTAAAAAATAATAAAAAACGATGCAAGTTTACTGTACGAAAATCAGTAAATTATAAAATCTTATAAGATACATGTTCCCCTTGTTTAAGATTAGGATTAACAATAAGAAATGTGCTCTACTTTGTTGTTGACTTTAACAAAAGAGCTACGATATTTTGCATTTACTCATTTGCAAGCCTAATACTGAACTCCGCTATAGTAAATTTGTAATAGGATAGTTCCGTGTTGGACCGCTTTAAGCCACATAAAATCATTTTAAATGTTAGCATCTAAACATCAACGTAATCAGCTTTTTACACCCAACTTTTTTGTGCAGATTCAATTGAAACAAGTAAGAAAGTACAGTCGGTCAAGACCAACCATATGGTATCCTCCACCATAGAATTTAGAGGCAAATCTTCGAGAGTGTACTTAATTTAAGACCAATGAGCAATAATGGAGCCGCCAGAACAAAATTATCTTATTAGATGTAGATTTTTGTAAAAGTTCCTTGTGCCGAATATTATTTAGATATCTTCATCTACATGAGATTTTTTGTAATTACATGATTTTGGGGAATTGGGTTTATATATGACCTATGTTCATTTCTGTACCTATCAAAACAATAACTTGACACCACATAAAAGCTAACGTCGAAGTTACTGTCGCCAAATTGTATGTCAATAACTACACTTATAAGATAGTTATGGCATTAAAAGCTATTTTTGGGAGTACCATTTGAATGGGAGCTATGGTCAAATATGGATCGATTCCAATAAAATTTTGGAAGATGATTTAAATTGCAATAACATAATATTGGACCAAATTTAATCTAAAAGCCAAAATAATAAGATGATTTATGATCGCAAAGACTCTATTCCGAAAAGAAGCTTGATTAGGGCTATGTGAAATTATGGACATATTATTACCATTTGTAATAGGCTTGGTCAGTTGTGCTCTCGTCATTGTGAAAGCACAAAGCTCTTCTGCAAAAGCTGGCACATTGTGCATATGACTTGGACGGCACCATCAGCACAAAACATAATTCACATAAATGTAACAGTTCTATAATTGACTACAACTTGTATGAAAATAGTAGCGGAATTCACCCTTGATTTTAAAATCCCTTGTAGACCTTGTTAATCTTAAGCCTATAGTACACGGCATGTAAAAAGACACATGCGCATGTGGTTCTGACGTAATTTTGACGTCATCACACAACACGCAATGTTTATTGTGGCTTTGCATTGACGTCAAAATTACGTCAGAACCACATGCACATGTGTCTTTTTACATGCCGTGTACTATAGGCTTTATAATTTTAGTAAAAATACTAATATTTACAACACTGCAACAACAAAATGTATTAGACTAAAATATACTACGCTGTGGTTGAAAAATCCCACAAAAAGCAGTAGTAAACAAAGTGTGTGAATTTACCAGAATAAAACAGTTGAAGAAACTTTATCTGTCTCTTTCTCTCACTCAGCAAATTCATTAATTTACAATGCATACGAAAAAGACACTCACGCTTTGATGTATAAAATCGTATTAAATATAACATAGTTGTACACTTAATATAAGAGGTGAAAACCGCTAGTATAAAAATTAATTTTAGAATACACAGAAAAAATTAAAAGCTTTCTCTTATCACCAAATTTATACCAAATTCATAATATCAAGCAAACAAGTTGTTGATTTTGCTCCTATTACTAAAATGATTATATTGATTACTAAAAATTTTAAAATTTGAAAAATTTTTTTTTCCATAAATGATATTTTTAATTTTAATTAAAAAAATGATCAAAAAGTTTGCCATTTCAAACATTGTGTTAATTTATTTAATTAAATATTCACAATTCCCAACAACAATTCTACAAATTTAAATTATTTTATTTTAAACGAAAAAGTCAATTAATATTTTCTGATATTTAATTAATATTTTAACAAAAAAATTTATTTCAAAACAACTAAAATGTTAATTAAATCAAAATTATATTTTTAATTTGCTTTTATCTAAAAAAAAATTGATTTAGCTATCACATTAATTAAATTTAAATACTTTTCAAACCATTTTTTTAATTGATAAAAAAATTTTTTCTGTGTAATAATAATAATTCGTCTAAACATACAATACAACAGCTTTTTTTATTAAAATCGGTTCGAAAACCGGATCCATGCAAAAATTCGTTATATTGCTTATATAAATGATGCTATTTTTATCAGCAAATCTTTAATGTTGTATTTATTTTTCTATTTTCGAAACTTTTCCACTCTATTGTAGTAGTTTGTAATAATTTAACTTCCAATCAACATATTTTTACAGGTTTTACTGTTTTTCAGTCAAAATTACGTTTGTTTTTCTTTAAGTTTTTAAAATTGATTTATTGCTACATTTTCATTATGTCGATCACAGTCGGTGTAGAACTTTTACTCTTTTTCATGAGTGTGTTTCATACATGCTAAGCAAGGGCAAGGTTTTTGCTTAAAAAGTTTTGATATATTTACGAAATTTTTGAAAAACAAATTAATTTCTGAATTTACTTACTTATTTAATTCGCCAATGAATCTAATATTTCTTACTGGCTAGTATGCTGATAATAATCCAATCTAAAGTAGGTGTAAAACGAAAAATATAAACTTTAAACCTCGTACACAATAGGCAGCAACATTTTCACTGGTGTTCATAATAGAGCAACAATTTTTTAACAACCACATACATTTTCCATTAATAAACCGATTGCAAATTTTGCCCACAACAAAATTAGGTATTTATTATTACTAGAGTTTGCCAAGTAGTCGAAATTCGACCATAATTTTTTATGCAAATATAAAGAAAACATACATATAAGAATATATGAATTAAAATGTTTAGAGAATTCGGTTTTTTCGGCTTAGTGGATCGATTTGGCTAGGTACCAACCTCCGAACCAAATGTTCTCTTCTACTCAAGTCCGTGAATGTTTAATTTAGTTTTTTAAGTTGAATTATATGAAAAAAGTCAGAAAGTGCCAATTGAAAAAGAAAAAGTACAAAAATTTCGCCTCTTAAATATAGTTTCTCAATCTCTCAGGACTCTGCATGCTGAATTTTATGTTTCTATGTTCAGTATTATTAAAAATTCAAAAAGTACCAGTTAAAGAACGAAAAGTACCAAAAAGCTGTTCCTTACAGATTCTTATTCACTCAGAGCCATGCATGTTTAATTTTATGTTTCTAGGTCCAATACTAACGGAAAGTCAAAAGGACCATTTGAAGACCAAAAAAGTTCCCTCTTATAGATTCTCACCCATTCGGGACATTGCAATTTAGTTTTATCCATTATTAAAGGAAATTAAAAAAAAGTACCAGTTGTAGAACCTTTCCCTTACAGATTCTTATTCCCTCAGAACAATGCATGCTTAATTTTTTGTTTCTAGGTCCAAAAAGTACGAGTTGAAGAACAAAAAAGTGCCAACATTTTTCATCTTATAGGTTCTCATTCACTCAAGACCTTGCACAAATAATTTTTTATTTCTAAGTTCAATATAACAAAAAATTTAAAAATTACAAGTTAAAGAAAGTAATAAAATTTCCCGTATTTCCCCTTTCTAAAAATTATTTCGCTCCGTTGAAGTATCAAAAATTTCAGTGTGGAATTGGGAGTCCATAATTTATTGCGTTATATGTCAATATACAGAGAAAAATTTTTTAAAAAATCCTAACAATCCCTTTAAACGTTCGAATTTCGAAAAAGTACCAAGTTTATATTTGTATTTTTTAGATAAGATACGAATTTGGTATAGCCTTTATTCCTATACTTATTGGTTTAAAAGCTAAATGGGGAACCCAAAAGTTCCAAAATAGAGGTTAAACCAGTTTACTCTCTGAAAGGGCCGAATTGCAAAGAGAACCAGACACCTATCCGCTTATTTTTTTAATGAACAACGATAAGTATACATTTTTTTTGGGTTTCTCTTAGTTTAATGCCCGTAATTTCTACTAACAGATATCTGGTCGTGTTCGTACTTAACAGTTATCTTTACTTATCCAGTAACACTTTTTTGTCAATTTCAACGTTAAATTGGCCCACGTGAATTAACTATCGAAAATCGATGGTTTAAAATACACTACACTTTACCCCGTAGGTAAGAAATAGGTTTTAAAATACGTCACACAATAGATATCTATACACAGCTAGATATCTATTTGTAGAAATTACGGGCATAAATCGGTTGAAAAACAGAGACGGAAAGTGTTCTTAACCGTTTTGCCTTTGCCGATTTATATATAGATTTTTTAAAACATTTTGCTGAAATTTTCATTCAAAACTAAATAAAATTATTATAAACGTCGTATACATTTTCATACAAATTGTTGCTGAAGTAGAAGTTGACTCAACTTTTTAAAAAAAAATTAGTTAAATTTTTGTTCAAAAAATTAAAGGATATATTTTTATTACACAATGCTAGCAACAATTTTGTTTTTTCTTCTATCTTATTTCTTCCCAAAGTTTTCATACAATTAACTGTTTTTTTTTCGACTTGAATTGTACAACTACAATTCGAGTCGGTAAAAAGAAAAAATACAACCAAATTGCAGTGTTTATAAAAATAAAAATTGGGAATTTAGCACGTCATAGAAATATCTTATTAATAAAGATATTACTTCTGCGATATAAATGTTGTGCAGGTGTTTGTCAACCGCTGCTTGCGAAGAATTCTTCGAATATTCTGGCCTGCAACAATATCAAACGTACAGCTATGAAGTAGAACTAATAAACAGCCAATCCAGATTGAAATACTTAATCGCAAATGGCGTTAGATTGGCCATACGTTGCGCATGCCAACAGGAGAGATAGCAAAAGCCGCGGACACGGCAACATGGAGGCGCCAACTGAAATGCGAGATTACTCAAAGTGGTCTTAGTTGGAGAGAAATTAAGCATTATGCATCTCACAGAACTGAATGGAATCAGATTATGGTGGCCCTTTGTTCCTTATAGGAACCACAGGACATAATAATAATATAATAATAAAAACAAAGCTGATAGCTTTCAATAACTCAAAGTACATACGTTAAAAGATGCCCAACTTTAGAGCTTTGCGTTAATGGAAACGTACGATGTGGGACAAAGCTCTTAAGAAACCTTGTATATCAACTTAGTTGTTAGTTAAAAAAAGGATAACCAGAAGCAATAGATAACTTAGGATAACTAGAAGCAATTTCTTTTCTTTTGAGTTGTTCGAAAGTGTGCATGTTTTCAACAGACGGTAACATACACGGACATGAATAAATCGACTTAAAATTACTAGAGGATCCAGAAAAGATATATGTATATGTTTTATGGGGTCTGAGATGAATAATAAAAAAGTTTCACGGAATGATAAACTTAGTATACCCTCATTCACCATTAGTGGTGAAGGATTTCACGCTATATTACAAGACAGTATTAAGCATTTGGAGGAAGCAATAACCCCGACATGATAAGTTCTTATTGCTTTTTGAAAATTTTCAAACAATAATTATATCAGGAAAGCAGTTTTGGCAAAATACTAACTTGTAATCAGTTGTGACCATAGCTTAAAAGTTTTTTTTCTGAGTTTTATCATGCATTTTTTGTGCATATTTCCTTGTTTTTTCCGAATTTTTTTTCCTGCATATTAAATTTTTTTTTTCACATAAAAACTTTTCCTGATATTAAAATATTTATACTCTTCTCCTAGTATTTTTATGTTAATTGTATGTATAGTATGTTTTTGTCAATACATATATAAATAAATTTTTGTAAATAGATGTATTAACAGTGACGTAGTAATTTGTTTAATTCTAATACGACTTAACATTTGTCTGTTTGTGGTAGTCAAAATATAATAAATAGTTCTAGCAGGAAAAATTTACGCAAGGCCTTTACTTTAAAGACTTTTTAAAAGGCATAAGATTTAAATATATGTATTATGCTTTCTTAACGAAAATCGCCAAAATGCTCTTAGTTTTTCTTTTTAATAAATCGACTACAGTTTTCTTAGCTAATATTTCCTTTTTAAGGGGGTTTCTATTTAATAACAAAAGAACAATGTTTCGATTTTTTTTTGGATTAATGAAAACGTGCGAAAGCTTGCGAAATAAAGGGTTACTAAAGAAAGGCCTTTTTGATATCTCTTATTATACCCTTCAACACCAGTCGATCTAGCCATGTCCGTGTGTCTGTCTGTCTGTCCGTCCGTCTCTACGTCCGTCCTTCTGTTGAAAACACGCTCACTTTAGAAAAATTCAAAAGAAAAGAATAATGTTCGTGTCAAATTGCTTCTAGTTATACTAATCAGTTAAGGATTGCAATCCAGCAATCCCGGTTCAGTAGGATAAGAGTTATGAATCCAAATGTGGAACCACCACCCTAAAACATTGATAGTTTTGTTACAAAAACTAACATAAATGGTGGTTTAATGCACGAATTGATATTAAATTTAAGATCGGTCCTTAATTTACCAAGGTCTCATATAAAGCTTCCTCTCGGAAAACAGTTTAGTACGCCTAAGCCCGCAACAAATAATGCTATTGTAAAATATTTGGTATGTCACATTTTTAAAGGACTAAAAAACAAACTATTTTATTTCGTGAACATCGATCCATAATTTACCATAGGCCCCATATAAAGCCTACTCTCGGAAAGCAGTTTAAAACCGCAGCGAATGATGTTTTTGTAGCAGAATTTGGTCTTTCGTAGTTTCATAAGGCTTCAAATGCCAATAGAAAATGTCGTGAAAATCGGTCCATAATTTACCATATTCCCCATATAATGCCTACTCTGGAAAATTATTTAAATAAAGCAGATATAGTAATTGTGGTACAACTTTTGTGATGATTGGTCCATAATTTACCATGGCTTCAATAAAAATTCCCCTCTCGAAAATAGTTCTCAAATTTGTTCAAAATAAGTTTAATATGACTAGCAATTAAAGCATAAAGCTTTCTGATTGTCAGTAATTGAACATATGAAGGTCTAAACCGCGACGAATTTTAATACTGACGACCGGTTTTATAAAGATTAGTTAATAATGTATAGATCCCATATAGGCCCACGCCTGAAATATTCTAAGATTCGACACAGCCGAATAGAGCGCTCTCACTTGTTCCTGCTGGGATCGTTTCAATGATAAACTGTTTATAATTTATTTTTCTTTTAAAACGAAATTATTTGACAGTAAAACCCACCAGTTGTTGCATATTATGCAAATGTTTTGTCTTTAAAGGGCCATTTGTTTTTGTTTAATAAAATCGCTTATTTTGGTCGGAGGATTAAACAAAGTCGATTAGAAATCACAAATAAATTTTTATTTGCATTTGCCCAACAATATTTACATGGCATGAAAAATTAACTTGATATTAAGTTTAAACTACACACCTGACACATTTTATAATTAAGATAACACTTTTACACGCGATTTTTTTCCTGCCAATTAAAGAAGAGGCTTGGTTTTTTGTGTATTAACAAAATTAAACACACTAAATATCGAATTTTTTTCTTAATGTAGTCATTTATTCATACAAACTATAGTGGTGTAAGAATGTTTACCAGAAACGTTTTTTAAAAATACCTACGCAGTCTATAAAATTTTTCCTACAAACTAATATAGTTTTTCCCTATACATTCTTTATCGCTGATGTGCACACCGGTTATAAAAAATTCAATGGGTTTATGCATTTCAACAGGTGCAATTATAGTTTGTATATTTAAAAATAATGAAATTGTTTTGTTTTATGCATCACAATATTATAATACAATTTGAGGAAATTGCCATAAAAATTACTCGTTTCAAACTTGAGTCAACTACAAAAAATTTTGTACAAAAATGATTCCATCAAAACTAAATTGTTTATCAGCCCAATTATAAATAAAAATTCCCTGGGAGTTTTTTCCCTTTTCCCATTTTTACAATTTTTTTTTTTTTTTTTTTTTTTTTTTTTTTTTTTTTTTTTTTTTTTTTTTTTTTTTTTTCGTTATTTATTTATTGAATCTTCATATATTTAATATGAACTAACAATAATTTATCAAATCTTAACCTAATACTTTATTTATGTCCTGCCAGTGCCAGACAAAAATTTTCTTCATCACGGGTTCTGTTCACTTATATAGGTGTTTATCTCTCATCTAGTTGAGTAAGTGCTGCAGTGTCTCTTCTCCTTAAGCGAGTGTGGCCGCCATGATTTAAAATATTTCGAGCTAAAGGATTTGGGTGTTGTTCAAGTCTTTTTAAATATTTTACTGCATATTTTGTAATCATAGTTTTTACTAATGGCACGTTGAGATCCTTATGAATGTTTGAGTTTTTAACATACCAGGGGGCGGCTGTGATTATACGAAGAAGTTTATTTTGGCGCCTTTGAATTTTTTCGATATTAGAGGCCGAGGCAGTGCCCCATAGTTGAATACCGTAGCACCAGATAGGCTTTAAGATAGAGTTGTAAAGTAGAAGCTTGCAATCGAGTCTAAGAACAGAATTTCTTCCAATAAGCCAATGAATTTGGATGGCTTTTAGTTTCATTTGAGTTAATTTTGCCTCTATATGGCATTTCCACGTTAATCGCCGATCCAGATGTATACCGAGATATTTTACATGCGAATGTTGAGGAATAGTTTGATTATTGATTGTAATAGGGGGGCAAGATTCCCGGCGCAGGGTGAATGTTATATGTACGCATTTTTGCTCATTGACCATTATCCTCCATTGTCTTAGCCATATTTCTAGTTGAAATATATGATGCTGTAGGTAACGAGATGCTTCATAACGGTTTTCGTGGACGCTTAGAAAAGCTGTGTCGTCTGCAAATGTTGAAGTTTGGGTGTAGTTGTTTGTTGGCATGTCCGAAGTATAAATTAAGTATAATAGAGGGCCCAGGATGCTGCCCTGTGGGACTCCAGCGCCAATCGGCTGAGGTGAACTTAAGAAATTTCCTTCTTTAATAATAAATTGACGACCGACTAAGTAGCTTTCTAACAGTTTGTGTGTGTTTGCTGGTAAATTTTGCTTCAATTTGTGTAATAAGCCTTCATGCCAGACTTTGTCAAAAGCTTGCGAAACATCGATGAAGAGTGCTGAGCAATATTTTTTTTCTTCAAATGTTTTTCTTATGACATTTACTATTCGATGAGTTTGTTCAATTGTGCTGTGTTTTCTTCTAAATCCGAATTGATGGTTTGGAATACATCTATTTTCACTTAAAATCGGTGTTAATTTTGAAACTAATAATTTCTCAAATAGCTTTGACATATTTGACAATAAGCTAATAGGCCTATAAGACTCAACTTTCGTATGATCTTTACCTGGCTTTGGTATCATGGTTACTAAGGAAACCTTCCATTTTTGAGGAAAGTATTCAAGGCGTAAAATAGCATTAAAAATAAAAAGAATAATTTTCTTTGCTACGCGAGGTAGCTCTAATAGCATTTTATTGCTGATCTTATCAATGCCAGGTGCCTTCTTAGTGTTTAAGTCACATATAACCTTTTCGATTTCTCTCATCTCAAATCTTAGGGGAATAGCTGCTCTAGCAGCAACAGGTGGTAAATCGACCGCAATATTGTGAGATATATTAGGTGTAAATACGTTTTTCAAGTGACTTACAAACAGATTTCCTTTTTCAACATCATTTCTTGCCCAACTTCCATTCAAGTTTCTTAATGGTGGTTTAGAGACAACTGGCCTTTTGAGGTTTCTAGCTGCACGCCATAATGAGTAGTCCGATTGTGGAGTTGCATCAAGTTCCTTAAGATATTTTTCCAGAGAAGCCGTTTTCTGAGTCTGCAATAACTTTCTTAATCTTTTTGTACACTCTTTTAGCAAGTTCTTAAGTTGAGGAGATCTGTGCAATTGCCACTCTCTTCGTGCCCTCCTTTTTTCAGACAAGAGACGCTCGACATCTGTGGAATATATTTTAATAGTTTTTGTTTTTTTGGGGGCAATATTGGAATGTTGAACAGCTAGTTTCAGAAAACTGTCAAAATTATCAATAGAGCGATCTACGTACTCCGGTGTACTGAGCGGAATATTTTCTGTGCAATGGGCACTGAGATATTTTTTATATTTTAACCAATTTATTTGTGTGGCTGACGTCGCTAGGTAACCAGTCGGAGATACAATTCTATTGGGGTTCATTATAGTAACAATTGTAGGTGTGTGGTCGGAAGATAATTCTAGGGAAGCTTCAACGTGAATCGTTTCTGTGGGGATGTTTTTAACCACGCCAAAATCGATGACATCTGGAATTTTTTGCGGGTCAGCAGGCCAATATGTTGGTTGGCCGCTCGCGACAACATTTAAATTCATTTTAGAGATTGTATTAAACAAAACACGACCCTTTGGTGTTATTAGTCGTGACCCCCAGAAGGTATGTTTAGCGTTATAATCGCCAGCGGCCAGGAAACAGGGTCCTAGTGATTTATAATATTCACAATATTGGCTTTCTGATATTGAAAATCTAGGTGGAGAGTATAAAGATGAGATTACAATGCTACGATTCAGCTCTTCAACACAAATGTTCGTTGCTTGGAGATAATCCTCACGATGATCACACATTAGGTAGTGTTTGACTCGATTTTTTATCAAAATGGCAGAACCACCACAAGCTCTATCTCGAGGGTCCTTGGTATCATATAGTATATAACCATTG
Source organism: Pollenia amentaria (assembly GCA_943735925.1). Lineage (NCBI taxonomy): Eukaryota > Metazoa > Arthropoda > Insecta > Diptera > Polleniidae > Pollenia > Pollenia amentaria. Next base: position 17,787,455 of record OX031010.1, on the reverse strand, counting down.
ATGTTAAACGTATTTCTTGAGGTCAAATGAGTTTCAGAAACCATCATGACATCAATTTGTTTATTTTTAAGAAAGTATTCTAATTCATTTTTATGTTGGCGGATGCCGTTCGCGTTCCAAAAACAGATTTTTAAACAGTTCATGGCCTGTTAAGTACAGATTGCAATAACATCGATTGCATTCTAAGAATTTCCTGCATCATATTACCCATTGTGTTCGTAAAATTAGTTACTGTTTGCACTAATGTTTCCATGGTTTTTTCCAGACGACTTAAATTTGAAACTGGAGTTTCATCATTACTTGGCGCAGCACCTTGCGTTGGCGCATGGTTTGATTTTACGACGTTAGCATAAGAGGTTCTGTTATAACTAGGCTGCGGGGCCTGAATGTCACCAGTGCTTACTTGATTTGTTACCTGCATTTGAGGGGGATTAGTTTTCGGTCCAACTGACTGCTTGACGATGGTATATACAGGGCATCCTCTATAATTGGCAGTGTGATTACCGCCACAGTTGCTACATTTTTTTACGTTGGGGTCGGTTTTAGACTTATCGCAAAGATCTGTACCATGTAATTCACCACATACTACGCAAACAGGGGGTAAATAGCAATATGCCTTAGTATGACCATATTCTTGACAGTTTAAACACTGAACGGGACCATTTCTTTTGTGTGGCTCTTCTATAGTTACTCTTCTATAGAGAATATATTTCAAATTGTAAATAGGGTGCGTTTCATTTTTTTTAAGCTTTACGTCGCCGGGTTCAAACTCCACTCGAAAAAGTGGTTGGGGGTTTTTTTCTCTATTTTTTATATTTACTACATGTTTTATTTTGAAGCCTTTTTCTTCGAGGAATGTTTTTACCTCTTCTGGGTCCACACATGAGTCAATTCCCTTAATCACTACCTGGAGACCTTTACTGCTTTTCAGTTGGTATGTATAAAAGTTTTTTTTAAGTACTTCAAATTTGTTTATAATTTTGCGAAAATCATTCTCATTATTGACTTGTATTTTTGTCTCGTTTATACTACCACGCTTGATAGCAGCTACGTAAAACGAATTTTCACCTATCACCGATATCAAACTCTTTATGAGCTCATTTGAGTTTTGCTCCCTAAGATATATCGGGGGAGGCTTGGACGATTTTATGACGTTTGGTGCTTCAGAGGATTCATCCTCCAGAATTGCAAATCGATTTTGAGAATTTATTTTATCAAAAGATGGTACTTTTGAGGCCGAAGCAACTGCTGCAGAGGTAGGGCTGCGACCCCGTTTAAGCACTGTTATGTACCTGTCCATACCAACTTGTACTTGAGGCTTTTGACCACTTTTTACTTGTGGAGCTGAGTTTTCCATCATGCCTGATTTGAGGGTAATATTTTCATCACTTATTAAAATCGTTTTTGCCGCTGAGGCACCGCTTGCAGGTTTTATATTTTTTATTGTATTAATATCAACCGTATTATTAGACACCGAAGGTGATACTGAGTTTTCTATTATGCCTGATTGGGGGTTAATATTTACATCACTTATTAAAATTGTTTTTGCTGTTGAGGCAACGCTAGCAGGTTTTGTATTTGTTATTGTATCAACCGTGTTATTAAATACAGACGGCGAGAGGGATCGCGTACGAGTAATAGGTTTAGCCGTTAGGTATTTGCTATCATCGATTCTTTTTTTTATTTCTGTATTTTTTTCGCTAACACTCACTGTGATATATGCATTTCTACTGTTTGCACTCATAAGAGTTTTTTTTTTCTTTTACTGTTTACAGTTGTGCTCTTCTTATTTGTTATTGTTTATCAACACCGATAATGAAAAAAATGTGTGTTTATGTATGTATGTACATACATGTAATTTTTTTTTTTTTTTCTTTTTCTTGTATTTACTTTTTTTATACTTTATTTGTTCAAAAAAAAATAAACCGTATGCCGAGTTTAGAAAACACGTCTATCTTCAACGACCGCGACAGACAGAATCCTTGAATTAACATAGGAAAAATGGGAGAAGGGAGAAAACTCCCGGGGAGTTTTTCTTTCATAATTGGGCTGTATATGTGACCTTCTCCGAGAAACGGGTTCTAGTGTCTGAAAATGAAGTTTTGAGAAAAACGCATTTAAAATTTCATAACGCATTATCACTGTGAACACACCTTCAATTGGGAGATGCGATTTGGTATGGTTAGTTATTTTTATCAGAAATCTAACTCATTTAATTTTATTATACACCCTTTTAGGTACCATAAAACACTCTTAAGTCCAAACCAGTTTTTTGACACACTAGGTCCCTTTTCTCGGAGAAGATCACATACATATGTATATTTAACTAAACTTTCAATGTTTGCATGCAATTTTTATGTATATATTTGAATATTATTGAATATTACCCAGCCAGCAAAATACTCTCCCAGATATCTGGAAGACGTCGTACTATTTCGCTGGATGGGTATTTAAATAAAACCAATTGTAAAACGTAGTAATATAAATAGTATATCGTTGGTCTCAAGTAGAAAGACCCTAACTCAAATAATTGTAACTGTATAGGAGAAGGTAAAAACATAACAGAAACTGTATGTATCATAATGTAAACTTGCTCATACAACTGCTTGTAAAGCCGTTATTCTTTACAACAATGTAATGAATTTTTGTGACGAGGTGTATTTGTGTAAAATTTATTGGAATAACTGGAAAACTCACTTTCGTAAAAAATGCGAGTTAGGGCCTTTCTACTTGAGACCATCGATATGTGTTTTATTTTATATATTAGGAACAAAACTAAAAATTCACATTGTTTGAAGCCTTTTTGTCTATTTTTGTTTCATTTTAACCCAGCCAGAAAAACAGTATACAAACATGATTTATATGTTTTTTTTATATCATTGATCAAACCGCTGGTGTGGTTTATTTGGCCCTGAACAATCAAAACCATTTCGTAAATTAAAGAATGGTTCGAAACAGTGAAAAAATAACATTGTCAAATGTATTGAACGATTTATTTTAATAAATTTTTTAATAAATAAGTTTTAAATTAAAAAAAAAAACAAAAAAATTTTTTTTCGAAAGCTTGAAAAAATAGCTATCTAATTTGTTTTGGGCAAATTTTGCTAACACCAATAGATTATAAGTTACATGGATGAGAAAGAACACCGGTTTGACCCCCTCTAACTCAGAAGCTTTTTGACCGATCTTGTTGAAAATGTGTGTCTAAACTACTATCCAATAAGACTAACCTTGGTGCAAATTTCATTCAAATCGGAAGACATCGATTTCAAAAGTTGGGTCCCTTGACATGAAATCCCCTCTATATATATATTTGTGCCTTATAGGAGGCCAAACCATTTGACCGATCATCTTGATTTCACAGAATATAACTGTGACCCTGGAAGAGACATTAGGCTATATAAAGTTGAGATTGGACAAAGGGGCGATGACACGGCCATACAACCAAAAATTTAAAATCTTTATATTTTTGGCATAGGATGATGATATTTAGTACATATGGTGTAAGTATGAATAGAAATAAGCTCCATGAAAAAAGAGGGCGGATCTACGCCCCTTTATAGAAAAAGTAAAAACCACCAAATCTAATAACCTACTGAACCGATCGTCATCAAATTTCCACAGTAGGCGACTGCCTTTGGTTACTGAACTTTAAGCTATATAAAGATGTGGTTGGAAAAAGGGGCGGTGCCACGCCCATACAACTCAAAACATAAGATCCTCATATCTTAGCCACTATTTGGCGTAGGATGATATTTGGTATATATGGTATTGTTATGAATAGAAATACGTTGCATGAAAAAAGTGGGAGGGGCCACGCCTCTTTATGTCGATTATATCTAATTAAGTACTGAACCGATCGTCATCAAATTCTCACAGTAGGCTGTTAATGTATTGTTGCCACGCATTCCGATGATAAAAACTGATTTACCCTTCGATTTAAAACGATTACAGTTCCCTGTTCGGTTAGCGTTTGCGATGACTATAAACAAAGGCAATCTCTACAAGTTTGTGGCTTAAATTTAGCAAATCCATGTTTCTCGCATGGACAGCTTTTTGTTGCATGCTCGCGTGTTGGAAAACCAACTGATTTATATGTTTATGCTCCAGATGGAAAAACTAAAAACATTGTGTATCCTAAAGCATTGCAATAATAATTAATAATTTAATAAAAAAAATTTTGTTTATATATGAATACTTTTTGTTTCATTTTATAACGATTGGTGTAGCGAAGCACACCGGGTTAAGCTAGTATATATATATATATATATATATATTTGTATGTATACGAAATGTATCGAAAAGAGAAACAGTACCAATTTTATACCGTTTTTCCCCCTTAAAAAGTAACCTATATAATTTAATCTGGCCCATATGGAATCTGTATACCAATATTATCAAAAAGAGAAAAAGTACCACTTTTTTCTCATTTTTACCTCTTAAAAGAACACTATCAGCCATGTCACAGAGCACAATTCCGTTCGGAAACGGAATTCTTTCTGTAATTTGGTCCTTCAGAATATTATGAAAAACTTTGCGGAATGAAACCACTTTTGTTTTCATGAACGGAATAAGAGTTTTCTGTATCTTAAAGGTCAAAAAACTATCAATATATACTTTCTATCAATAAACAAATATGTTTTCTTTGCTTCCGAACGGAATTGTACTCTATGACATGGCTGTATATTTGAATCTGGGCCATATGCTATCCGTCTACCAAATTTCATGAAAGTCCATTAAGCGGGTTTCGCGTCATTGAGCCACAAACTAATAAACATCCAAAAATACAAGCATTCAATTTTTTAGTATATGTATATAAGTACGATTTTATTTACATTTTTTTAACAATAAAATAAAAAAAATAACGTATTAAATAATTCAAAGTATTTATAAAATAAATATATTTTTAATAAAAAAATAGCTAAAACTAGATCAAAATCAATTCATTAAAATTTAAAGGCAAATTTTGTTATCAAAACTTAAAAAGAAATTCATATTTTTGACTGTGTCTTATTAACAAACTAGCTGAAAATATTTACGGTATTGAAAATCTTAAAATAAAACAAGTTTAATAAGAAAAAAAACTTAAAATATTCCTTTCAAATTAAATGAAATATAAATAGACATCTTAGTTGTTACGCTTTCGTTTTCGTTTCCGGGATATAAACAAATTGATCACGTTGTCGGAAACTTTTTCAAAGCGATATTCAGCGGAACCCAAAGATAAATGTTTAACTTCACTTTTGTTATGTATTGCTGTCGCCTCGTTTAGAGTTGCTAACGACTCATTTATCTCTGATATATTCAAACAACTTTGATCATTTTCTCCATTAAAATCATGTGTTTCATCTATTGTTATATTGGCATCATTTAAGGGTGGAGGTAAATTTATTGGGTTTGCCGAAGCCACAGCGGGGGAAATTTTATAATCGACTGAATATTGTGGTGATTGAAAGATTTCGTGTAACTTTGAATCAATTTCTTTGAATTTCTTATCATCTTGCTGATTGGGTGTCACGGGTAGGGAAGCTACAAATTCGGAACTTTGTGTGGATACTTCTGTATTAAAAATTGGATGATTAAGTGTGGGGGATGAGAATGAGGATGGCTGACAGTCAGATTGTTGTGGAGTATTTGTTACGTCGGCTGGTGATTCCATTGATGTACTTAAAACTTTAACAACACGTCTTTTACGTTGCTTTTGTTTCGCTACCGCTGTTAGGGCAGTTTTACCTTTACTTGGTGTCACAGTTGGTTTTTTAATAAGTGGTTCGTCATCACTGCTGGAATCTAAAATCCTACGTTGATTTGTTGACTTTCTGCGTATTTGAATAGACTTTTGTTGTTTTAATACAACGGAAGTATTGGAATCGCGATCTTTGTCATGGGTTTCTTGTATTTCTCTGAATGCTTTAAGTGACTCTGTAGTGTTTCCAGTTTTTTGATTTAGTAAAACTTTAGATTTCTCTTTCGATATTTTAAGCTGATCGACATGTTTTTTCGTTTCTTGATTTAACGAACTATCAGAATTGCAGGCTGGATTTGTAAGTGTTCTACGTGTATGAATGCCTTTTTGTTCAGTCAATGAAATTGAAACGTCAGAATCTGCGGCTTTATGGTTTTCAGAAGTTTCTCTTAAAACATTACTGGAATCCTCATGATAGTTTGTTGATTTCCTGCGAATTTTCTTGGCTTGGATCAATTCAGGCGAAGAATCAGAAGTGGAAACCTCTTTGTTTCGCAATATTTCTAAAGGCTGCTGTTCGGATTTATTTACTATATCTGAATGAACCTCATGGTCTTGCTTTATAATAATAGAATTCGTAATTTGTCGTTGCGTTGTTGATTTTCCACGAGTTTTAATAGTTTTCTCCTTTGAAGCTACAGCTGAGGAAGCGAAAACTGTACCTTTGTCAGTGTGAGTACTTATTTTGCCAGATTTGTTATTTAGTTCTTTTATAACTGAATCTTTTTTTACTTCTCCAGTATTCAACAGAATTTGTTCAGGAATTTCCGAATCATAAATTTTGCGTTGATATGAAAATTTTCTATTGGTTTTAATGGATTCATTTTGTTTCACTGCAACTGAAGAGTCAAACTCAGATTCCATTTTTTGGTTGTTGTCAATATTAAGTCCTAATTCTTTAGTATTTTGTTCGACTTTTGGGCTAAATTTGTTTAATTCGTCACAATCTTTGTTAACATCTTGGTTATTTAATGAATTGCAAGTGTCAAACTTTTGCTGTTGGTTGGTAGAATTTCTACGTATTTTAATAGAAATTTTTTGTGACAACTTAGCTAAGGAATCCGATCCTTTATCCGTATTTTTACTGTTACTAATGTCATTTTCAACTTGTTTGCTGTGTTTTTTAGCTTCTTTTGGAGCTTTTATAGAATCTTCAGCATTTTCCTCAACATGTTTAAAACCTGATTTGTGTTGTTGACTTGTTGACTTTCTATGCATTTTGGTTGTGTGTTGTTGGACTGAAATATTTGTGCCAGATGAGTCTGAAATAATTTGTTGAAAACTATCCTTGTTAGTACTTCTAGTTTTTCTCTCCAGTAAGTCTTTTGTATCCTTTCTATCTTCGTCAATGTACAACGACGTTTTTTCAAGATACATGGACTTTCTACGTATTTGTAATGACGCTTTAGGTTTTGCTTGATCACTGGTAGGATTTTCTAAGTTTGTATTTCTATTTTTATAAACATCCTGGTCTAAATCCAGGCTATTGACATCTTTGCAGTTCCCGTGTTCATTAGTTGCGTGTGTAATGGACTTTTTGGCCACTTTTTCTAACTCTTGTGATGACAATTTTAAGGCTTTTGATTCTACGTATATTGATTTTCTACGCAATTTATCGGATTTTATAGCTTTTGTTGGCAGTTGTTGCATATTGTTGTCCTTGTTACTGTTTTCGCTTAGTTTTGTATTATTTATTCGACTATTCAGATTTGCGTCAAGTTTAAGATCGCAAATATTTTTATTAACTCTGTCTGTTTTATTTTGTTCGGCCTCAACACCTACAACTGTAGAACTTTTAGTGAAAGACTGTTTAACTTGGTTCTCATTTAATTTAGAATTTTCAATGTAACTTTGTTGCTCTAAAGGTTTTATTAAATTGGCTGCACTACTTTCATCTATTTTATTATTTTCATCTTCTTTTAATGTCGACTTTTCAACGTACACCGATTTTCTGCGGACTCCTATAGATTTTTTGCTTTCTTTTCTATTTAAAGCACTAGATACCGGTTGTTCTTTTAAGGACTTATCTAAATTAGCTGAAGATTTTAAAGTTTGCGTATTTTTAGTCAATTCATTTAAGTTCGGCTTATCACTAATTGTATTTTTATCATTATCCTCATCAGAACTTGAATCAAAAATTCTTCTATGTACATTAATTGACTTCCTGTGAGGTTTTATAGATTCGTTAGAAAAACATCTTTCGGAGCTCTCCTTATTATCTACATGACTTGGCAAATGTAATGACTTTCCAAATTTAACCGAATTTGGTTCATCTGTTTTGCTTAAGTTTAAGTTTTGCTTATTTATATTATCTGTATGCTTGTTTTCTGCCGCAACTCCAACCTGATCCTCTGCATCAAGTTTATTGTACGTTTCTGGACTGAACAGCTTTCTTTTGCCAGTTTTTGTTTTATTATCAAACTTTATCATATAATAACTGGGTGAAATTTTCTCTTCGTTCTTACTTTGTTTTGGTTTGGTATTGTGGTGTTCTTCTTCTTTCTTAAGTTCTTTATTAGTTGCCTTCGTGTGACTATTGGCACCTTGTTCTTTAGAAAAATTGTCATTTAGCAGCTTTCCTTGACAACAGTCTTTTATATTTTGTTCAAGTTCATTAGGTGCTTTCAATTTCAAAGAGTTATCTACTATTTCTTCAGTGGGTTTTTTAGATTGTGCAGATTGTTCTTTTAATTCTTCCCTGACACCTTCATTTTCTAATTCTATATATGTCTCTAATTTCCAAGATTTGTCCATTTTATCTTCTGGATCCTTTTTAACTTTTGGTATACGAAATGATGACAAGTGTCCCTTAAGTGGTCGAACCTTAATACCGATATCTTCTAATGATATAAAATTTGTTACTCTATTTTTATGCGACTTTGATTTAAACTTTTTTCTGATAATGGGTTTTAAAATAGACTTAGTTTTCAATGTTTTATTTTGCTTTAAATCTTGACCAAGATCCTCGGTTAATCCATCATCGGTCTCAATATCGCTTTTGTTTGATAAGCGATTGTCCTGAGTTTCTTCACTTATCCAAGATTTTGTTTTGAACAATATCTTCTCAGATAAAACTTTGTCCGTCTCTCTATCGCTTTTATGTACAAATCGATTCTCTTGAGTTTCTCTGCTACTTGAAGGATCTTCATTCGGCTTATCACTTGGCACATAAGCTTTCTCACAATTGTTTATTTTAACGATATTACTGTCTTCAGTTTCTTTACTTGTATTTGAAACCTTAGGCAGTTTGATAAGAGAATCTGCTTCAGTTGAAATATTCCCTCTGTCAGTAAAATCAGAAAAATTATTTTCGTGTAAATTTTTGTTACAAACAGTTGATGATTTTTCTGTTATTGATTTATTGACATTATCTGCTAAAGGGTCTTCTTTATGATAAATCAACAGAGCATTATAGATATCTTTATTTGTGTTATCTTTGAATGGTTTTTCAAAAGATTTGTTTTGTTTAACAGAATCTAAAATAGGAGAGTGTTTGAAATATTAAAATTTGTAATTGCAAAAACACTCACATGCCCACAAAAATTTAGAATATTTAAGCAAATTTTGGAGACTTTTAGTAAAAAAATTTCATAATACATAAATTCCACTTACCTCTAGAAATAAACGGCTCATCACAGATTTCCAGCCTTTCAACAGATGTTGATAAAGATTTAACGGAATTTTCTAAATTATCTATAACATCATTTCCATCCAACGATTTGTTTTTTACTATTTGACTTTCTTTGCAGTTAACCAATTTGCAGCTTAATGCAGTATTTTTTGCAATTTCCTCTTGAGATTTATTTTCTTTAGGTTTAGGTTTGGGCTTACGGCCTCTCTTTTTATGGTGTACTGCAACTGCTCCTTTATTTTCTACCTTGCTGGGTCTTCCAACTGGTCTTTTAGGCAAAACAATAGAGACAAACTTCTCTTTTATCAGACCACCACTATCAACAAAGGTGTCAACATTACTCATTCCAATAGCTTGTAGTCTAGCTCTAACAGTTTTAGGCAGTTTGTTGTTTTTCCGTTGTTTGGTTTTATGCACTTTAGAGAGTTTTATTTTTTTGTGTTTTTCTTTTTGTTGTTTTAAATCATTTAATAGAGATTCATCTTCGGTTTGTGTGTCAGTTTCAGAGGGTGATGATTTCTGAAACATGCGGTTCACAAGTTTGGTTTGTAAACTGGTTTGTTTGGGCGAGGACGAAGCATTTTCCAAAGGTTCTTCTTTAATTTTTAATTGCTCTTCATCTGTTGTATCAATATCTACGTCATCTTCAATTTCTGTCATCTCATTTTTATTTTCCAACAATTCCCAATGTAACTTCTTGTTTATTTTGGTGGCATACTCCAAATTATCTACATTACATAAAACACTGGCCGCTGGCAAAATATATTCTTTAGGTTTGCCGCTAAAGTGAGGTGATTTCTTCTTCGATTTATTGAAATCGTCTTCTGTTATGACACTAGAAGAGGATTTTTTTGAAAATATGCCACTAAAATTTGAGGGTGTTGGAGAAGTTGTGGAAATTGATGGTAGTATGGGGTGAGTGCCATATGTTTCCGGTAGCATTGTAGAAACTGTTGGTAACTCTTCTTTTCTGGGCAAAGACATATCCTTTACTTGATGATCAACAGAACTTTGTACTTTTTTGGGTGTCTGGTATTGAACTTCCTCAATTTCTTTTCTAGAGTTCTTGCTTTCAATTTCCTCCAGTTTTGAGTACTCATTGGGAATTGTGGGTTTTACCACAGCAATTCCATGATAACTTGGTGGTCTATTATAATCACAGGTGCCAATATTTAAGTTATTGCTTTTAGTTACACTGTTTTCCGTTTGCTGTTCTATTTCATTTATAAAACATTCTGTTCTAGTTAAGTTATCAGTGGTTTGTTTAGACATATCAATAGTTTTGTTTATATTATGAGATTCATCTGCCATGATTTTAACAACTTCAATAATTTTTCCTTCAATATTGATTTCTTTGGTTCTTATTTGTTTACATTTTTGCGTTATATTTTTTGAACGATTAATTTGATCTTGATCAAAATCTGTCCCTTGAGTTTCCATACCTTTATGGTTAGTATTCCAATAGACCAAAGATGGTATAATTTTACAAACGTTGCCAGCGTCATTGCTGTTTTTTTCTGTTTTTTGAGTGTGAACTGTTTGGGGTTTTATTTGTTTCTCATTAAATATGCAATTATTGTTCAAAAGACTAGTATCTGAGTAATTTTCTCTGAAAGCATAGTCTGTGACTTTTACCTCATCTATTTTATTTGTAGGCTTTTCTAAACAGGGACTTTTGTTTATATTAGTAACCGTAAATATATCTTCATGGTCTAAGCGTAGAATTTTGTTGGAATTTATAGATTTAGTTTGATTTAATATATCTTCTGTTTTGGTACCTGGTCCACAGTTTAAGGTTAACGTTTCCATTTGTAATGGTCTCTCAATGGTATTTGCTTCAACTGGCAACGATGAATGTATGCTCCGTTCTTCTTGATTTTTATAAAGGTCGGGAGTTGTCTTATTCTTTGCGGATTCATAGGTCGTCATAATGTTTTTAATATCTTCTGTTTCTTGTGGTCGACTTGATGTTTTAACTGCTAAAATTGGCAGAGATGGGTTTGAAAGAAAGTTTCTAAGTTTATTTTTAGAATTATCAATCTTCAAATCATTATCATTATGAATTATCTCAGATGGTTTAATAAGATCATTATCAATGTCTTTTTGCAAAACTTTGGACGTTTCTTCATTCAAACTCTCTGAAACCTGTGCATCAGATCCTTCTTTAACATTGTTAGGTAGTTCTTCTGTCAGTTGCATTGATGTACCAGAAATTGCTTGCACTGTTTCATTTTGATTTTCCAAAAGCCGAGCAGTTAATTTAACATGTATTTCATTCTTTTTGGTAAAAGTTGTTGAATCACACTTGGATTCATTATCTTTTATTTCGTTTTCTATATTATGAGTTAACATTATCTTTTGGGGTTTTAAACTTTTTATTATTTTTAGAGTTTGTTCATCTTTCTCTTTAATAGATTCATCAAGCGTTTGTTGGATTAAAATGATAGAATTGTGAGAACTAATGGCATCTTTAGGTTTATTTGAATTATGAATATCTGTCGAAGTTTCTGAAATTGAAGTTAAATGATTTTCTGATCCTTGTCTTAATTTGTTTTCTTTTTTATCATCGTCTCTTACATCTTTCTTTACATGCTCTAAGTCTTCATTTATTTCTAAGGCACTGCCGCTTTGTGTTGGATCTTTAATTACAACAACATGAACTTTTTCCACTGCACTCTCTAAGACAAAGCTATGGATATCATTTTTAGCGTGTTTTGTTGAATCATTACCAACTTCAACTTCAGAGTTGTTAAGTTTATTTTCTATGTTAAACTCGGTTGGTATTAGATCATTAACATCATTTTCATCTGTAACAGTTTCTAAAGTGCAATCAGGTTTAGTTTCGACATTATTTTTAAGGTTTGTTTTAGTTTTAGTTTCAATCGAATTTCCCCTTTTAGGCGTAGACAATTTGATTGTCTCCTGGTTGACAGATTTTATTAAATTTTGTAATTTATGTGGAGAATGTTCCAAGTGTTTTGATTCAATAACATTACTACTTGCGCCTCCTTCGTTTACCATAAATATTATTTGGGAATCTGTTGTTTTATTTAAATGATCAAAGTCAGTATGTTTTACATTTTCCTGTTTTTCGGTATTTCCATGTGTTTTGTTATATAATTCCCGCTCTTTTATTTTACTTTCCTCTACATCTATAAATTCTAATTCTGCTTTATCTTCTTGGTTTGTTCCCAAAATTGTTAAGGAATTACTTAATTTTACTGGACTTTCGGCATTATTAAGTGAAAGTTGGATTGTTTTTATTCCCAAGGAAGTGTCAGTAGGAAGTGACAATTGTTTGTGATTACTATTATCCTGTAAACTCGCGATTTTAGAACCAATTGGCAGAGATGGGTTTGAAAGAAATTTTCCAAGTTCATCTTTAGATTTATCAATCTCTAAATCATCATCATTATAAATTATCTCTGACGATTTAATAGCATCATTATCAATGTCTTGTTGTAAAACTTTGGACGTGTCTTCATTCAAGCTCTTTGAAACATGTGCATCAGGTGCTTCTTTAACATTGTTCGGTAGTTTTTCTATCAGTTTCATTGATGTATCCGAAATTTCTTGGACTCTTTCATTTTGATTATTGGAAAGTTGTGCAGTTAATTTAGCATATATTTCATTCTTATCGGTAAAAGTAGTTGAATCACTCTTGGATTCATTATCTTTTATTTCGTTTTCTATATTATGAGTTGACATTACCTTTTGGGTTTTTAAACTTTCTATTATTTTTAAAGTTTGTTCATCTTTCTCTTTACTAGATTCATCAGGCATTTGTTCAATTAAAATAATAGAATGGCCAGAGATAATAGCATCTACAGGTTTATTTGAAATATGAATATCTGTCGAAGTTTCTGGAATAGAATTTAAATGATTTTCTGATCCTTGATTTAATTTGGTTTCTTTTTTATACTCGTCTCTTTCATCTTTCTTTACATGCTCTAAGTCTTCATTTATTTCTAAAGCAGTGTCGCTTTGTGTTTGATCTTCAATTACAGCAACATGAGCTGTTTCCACTGCACTTTCTAAGACAAAGCTATGGATATCATTTTTAGAGTGTTTCGGTGAATCATTACCATCTTCAACTTCGGAGTTGTTTAGTGTATTTTCTATGTTTAACTTGGTTGGTATTAGTTCATTAACATAATTTTCATCTGTAACGCTACATAATTTCGGTGTCTCCTGGTTGGCAGATTTTATTAAATTTTGTGATTTATTTGGATAATTTTCCAAGTCTTCTGATTCAATAACATTACTACTTGCGCCTCCTTCGTTTACTATAAATATTATTTGGGAATCTTTTGTTTTATTGAAACGATCAGAGTCAGTATGTTTTACATTTTCCTGTTTTTCGGTATTTCCGTGTGTTTTTCTGTTAATTGATTTCCGCTCTTTTATTTCACACTCCTTTAAATCTTTAAATTCTAGTTCTGCTTTATCTTCTTTGTTTGTTTCAAAAACTGTTATGGAATTACTCAATGTTACAGGACTTTCAGCATTACTAAGTGAAAGTTGGATTGTTTTTATTTCCAAGGAAGAGTCTGTAGAAAGTGATTCTTGTTTGTGATTACTATTATCCGCTGAACTAACAATTTGTTCGTCATTACTTGAAGAAGTTACCGAATTTTTAGAAATTTGATGGAGTTCTAATGCTGGCTGTTCATTCGCTACGTTTGAAGTTAGAGATTTTTGTTTCTCATTTGAGTTGATAGCATCCGGAATAGTCGTAGTTTCGACTGAAGTATTTGCAGTAGGAGCTACAGTTTTATTGATGCTTTCTTGTTTTTTTGTGTGTAATTCTTCAATATTTATAGTACTCCTCTCTATAATTGTATGAAGCGAAGTATCGTTTTTGATATTCTCTACTTTATTATTAAGAATGTTATCCATATCATTTATTTGAGTGTTAGTTTCCTGCAAATTTTTGCTGCTTCCAAAGAAATTAAAACCAGCAATACCATCTGTTCTTTTTTCCTCTGCTGAGGGTATGTGCGAATCCAATATAGCTGGTTTAGTTTTAGTTTCTTCCTTATCCTGACTGTTCGTTTCTTTTTCTAACGTAGAACTTATGGATTTTTGTAGCGACTCATATTTATTTGCTGGAGAATCAAATGAATCTAGAATTAGGTCTTTATTTTTGGAACTAACACTAGAAATCAATTTAGATTCATTATCACTATTATTTGCGTATTCTTTATCATTGGAACTTGAATTGTCTGTTACAACTTCTCTCTCATTACTTTTTTCATGTATTAAATCTTTAGTGGATGTTTCATTTTCAAACCCTCTGATAGGAGTTAGTAATTTTTCCGGTTTGAAAGATGTTGTGCGTTTATCGTTGAATGAGGACAAATCTTGTTCGTTCTTTTGAAAACTTTCATGGATGTTTTGAGTAGATATTTTATCTTCAACTGGTTTTTGAGAATCTTTCTCTTTAGTTCCATCTAAAGTGTTGTCAATATTGGATTCTCTTTCAACAGACGGGTTTTCAGTGCTTAATTTGGTGTAAGCATTATTTTCGGTATTGTTGAATAGTTTTTCTGATATATCAGGGTTAGTAATTTCGGCAACATTTTTATCGTTTCCATTTGCTTTATCAGTTTCGGTTGATATTTCTATTAGGGCAGTTGAAGTTTCTTGTTCTGTAGAAGAGAAAATGTTCTCATTTATTCTTTCAACAACTTCTTGCCTAGACAATTCATTAGTGGCACCGGAATTAAATTGTCGAACCTTTTCTACATCTGCATTAGCACCTAAGTTATCTTCACAATGTGATTGCGTTTTTGTTGAAACGATTTTTTTGTATATATCGTTATCACAGGCATTTTCTATATTAATTATGAATTCTTTTGGCAGGAGATTAACAGGTATTATCACATCCGTTTTTTCTTTTTCAATTGCTTTAAACTCATTATTCTTATGTGAGTTATTTGATAAATTTTCTGACATTTTTCGCTCTTTACTTTGACCAACTTCCGCTGTCGCTGATTTAGATAAATTACAGGAAACAGTAGTATCAGATTGTTGTTCGTTTTCTACTTCAATCTTCTGCAAATTTTCATTATTTGATTTTTCGGCGCAACATCTTTTAGTTACGAGAGTTGCGCAGTCTAAGAATTTAAAAGTAGAAACAGTGCTAGGTAAAGTTTCTGATAAGTGAGAGGGTGTCGAGGATTTATTTTCGTTTTTACTTTCTATAACTTCAACAATTTTGACGAGTTCACCTGAATCGGTTTCACTTTCTAAAATTTCTTTTTCCACAAATGTTTCTTCAGTATGTGAATTTAGGAGAAGAGTTTTATCTGTTAACTTAGATTTATCAATAATCTGAGTTTTATAATCTAACGTGTTCAAAATACAAGCTGAGTTAAGTATATTTTCAGAAAGATTTTTCTTTTCACTTTGTACAACTTTAATATTATTCTGTGTAGACGATGAGGGCTCAGTTTGTTCTTCTAAATTTGAATCATGCTCGAGACTTTTTCCAGAAATATCAAAATTATTGAACGCAACTGTATGGCAAATTGGCTTTTCTGATAATGGACTGGTAATGGAACTGACGACCATAGGAATATTTATTCCAGCTGTCTCATATTTCGACTTATCAAGAGATATTGTTTCATCAGTTAAAGATATAGTATGCATTGATTCATCAAATCTTACATTTTCATTATCTTCCGTCATTGCTCTATTATTATCTTCTTTTTTACTTTCCTCATTATGAACTAAAGAAGTTTCAGCAGGTTTTGTTGTGTTATCTTGTTCTTTATCTAAGCAATTTTTATCGTTTTGTATTAAATTTATATCTCCATCTACAATGATATAGGGATTTTTAAGGGTCACAATAGTAGATTTTAAAGTTTCTATAACTACCACTTCATTTGCAAGATTTTTTGTAATATTTATAAGCTTCTCAGCGTTTTTATGAGATGTTATCTTTTCAATAGAAGAGACTTTCGATATGTTGGTATTTTGTTTGAGAGGAGAAATAATTAATACATCTGTAGGTGGCACTTCTTTAGGAATGGCATTTGGAACCTTATTTAATAATTCTCTTTCTTTGCTAATAGATAGTTCCTTTTCGATTTCATGGTCAGAGATAGAATGAAATATGTCCAGAAATTTATAAGATTTTGTTTTGCATTCATTATTATTTTCCTTTGTCAATTCCTTCCCACAGGTAGCTATTTTATTCCTTTTAGAAGAATTACCAGTATTTTCTTTAGCTATTTGTCCTTCATTTAATATAAAATTTTCTTCGTTAATCATGGTAATAGTTTTATTTTTCATTGTTGAATCCCTATCTCTAAAACACAAATCCAGACCTGGTATTTGTACATATTCAAGTTCACTTGCAATATCATCATTAACAACTTCTGTTAAATCAACATATGCAACAGACTTTATATGTTGTTCCAAATTTTGTTGAGTAGGAATAAAGCAGTTATCTATTTCACTTGTATCTCCCAAACTTTTCTTATTCGTTGACTGATCTTTATTAACCTTCACAATATTATCAGGTGTAGTTTTAATCGAACTTATTATTTTTGTAGACTTTCTTATGGGAGTGGACGTACAACTACTTATGTCTGTATAATCTCCAGGTGAAGTAGTGGCAGAGCTTATGACTTCTATTTGCGAGGTTTTATCTAATATACTTTTAATACTATTTAAAAATATGTTTGAACTTGCAGTTGTACTGCTTTCGCTAGGCGATTTACCAAAAATCTCATCATACAAAGCCACTTTACGAGGAGTACTAATTTCACTGGGTTTTGAAATAGACGATTGGTTTAAATTTTGTTTAGTTTCAGTTTCTGTATTAAGTTCTTTTACGGATTGAATTTTCTCTTGATCTTTAATGTGGATAAGTGTACTGTTTTGTGATATTTTTTGATCACATCCTGTACTTGGTTCCAAATTATGTTTGCTGTTTGGCATATTGCATATATCTCTTTGGGAGTTTTCGGTGGTTAAAGGCTTCTTTCCGCCTTCAAAATCATTCGATTTCGGTTTGCTGTAATAATTTAATAGCGACATAAATAAATTGTTTTAAATATATGTTTTCTTTTATGCTACAGCAAAAAAAAAGAGTTTTGGTTGTTGTTCTTTGCAAAAGGGATTTGGGTTTTTTAAAACAGAAAATAAGTCTTCAGATAATAAGCGAATGTTTAGCTATTGTTTAAGGGCACGGTAAATTTAAAACTTTTATTCTTTTAATACGCTCTTGCCGAAATAACCCATCAGAAATAATTTAGGATATTGGGTATTTTATTTCAGCAATTTATATCTTTGAAGTTCGGGAAAAAGGTCTTAGTTCAGAAACTGTAGTTTTTTCGTAATGTTAAATTCAAAATTATATATTTGCTTTATATAATTTAATTCCTAAATGATAACTATTAGAACCCGTTTCCTCGAATTAAGTTATTGATACCAAACTAAAGAGTAAAAAATTGTCCTAATTTAAAACCCAAAATGCAAAAAGATATATAAAGTACTAAAGAAACACATAAATGTGCTGTTTCCACTATACAAAGACTGAACGTATTTTACTACTGATTCAATTTCTTGTATTCTGGATGTATTTATATTCTAACCTAAATAGGACTAATTTAAGAATGACTTTTGGTCGTAATGCCTAGTTATTACCACGATTAGGTTCTCACGAAGAACTACGATGTAAATGTGTATTGAACCTAATTATTGTTATTTTCTTTTAAATTTTCTGATCAAATACGATATTGGCTCGTTATGATCCAAACAAAATTAACTAAGTATTTTAGTGGAAAATTCAAAAATCAAAACCGGTTTAGCGTCTTTTTGGCTTAATACAAATAACAGTTTCCGATTAGCCAAAATTTTCAAAAATATATGCACTTATAAATTTTTGTTTTTTTTTTAATAAAAAGATGGTTAAAATTAAAAAAAATATTTTGGTATTATAATTGTAATATTGCACATGAAAATATACTGGAATCCTTATCGATGATTCAAATCGATTCAAACAAGATAACCAAAGTAGGTAAATACTTGTATGAAATTTTGCACAAATATTACATACCATTTAATTGGTAACGAAAATTATTCCATCCGTTCCCATATAAATAAAAATTATATTTGGGCCAAAAAATCTTAATTATTTTTGAAGTAAATTTGCAAAGTAGACTCTTTGCAAATTACCTCAGATCTTTGAAAACCCTGTGTTAACTAGCACACACACAGAGAATTTTAAATAAAATCTACTTTTATTAAGTAATTAAAAATTACATGTAATAAAAAAGTTTGTCAATAAAAAAAGTTTGGTCATACTTATATTTTTGAATAAAGTTAAATATAACACGTTTATTTTTTAGTACTTATTAAGCGATTTTAACAAATGCCTTCTATATTATATTTTTATTAACGAGATATTTTACAATTACTGCTATTACACAAAATTAAAACATATTATTACATAAATATTTAAATTGAAACTTACCCTAAATCATCAATTGTTTTGTGAGATTTATGATTTTCAATTTTTCTAGAACTTCTTTCATGGTAGTAATTATCACGGCTAGTGTCTTTATTGGATTTCATTTTAGGTGTTGGACTTTGGGAAGATGTTCTTGAAAATATGGCCGAACTTTTGCTTTCACGGCTGCGACTTCTGTCGCAAACTTTTTGTTTGTTATGGTATATTTTATGTTCTCTACTTCTACTCCTATCGGTGCGCTTTTTATAACGTTCGGGGCTTTCAGATTTGCCAAAATCTCTATAAGGGTTTCTACTATTACTATTATCAAAGTCCTTACGTCCACGACTATGATTTCTTTTTTGGTCTTTTTTATACATAGAATCTTTATCATTTTCTCTGTAACGATATTTTTCGCCCCTGTTATTATCTTCAATTTTTGAACTAGATTTATCAATTTTATGAGAACTGTATTGATATTTGTCATTCTGTTCATCTCTTGCAGTACGATGTCGTTTATAATCATTTGAATTACTTCGTTCCTCCTCATCATGATGACGACTACGTTTATTAAATTCTGGGTTTTCCTCTTTATCAGTAAGACTTGCGGTAGTTTTTGAATTAATTTTCGTTAATGGATTTTCCTCATCTGTTGTGGTGTTAAACCTAAATGGATTGTGTGCCAACTGTTGCTTTTCGCTTTCACAGGCGACATTTTGTGGAATTTTACGTCTGAAACAAATGTCATCCTTCCTGAAATAATAATTTTAATATATGATGTATTTAGGAACATAACAATATTTAAAATTTAAAAAATAAACTCACTCTTTGCGCAAACGCTCAATTTCTTTGTTTTTGCGATTAATTTCTGCGCGGGCAGTGTCCAGCAGACTTTGAAACCCCAATTCTATGCGTTGAATATTTTTCTTCAAATTGTTATTTTCTTCTCGCAACCCTTCTATTGTTTTTAGTGACTGTTGGTATTTTTCTTCCACTTCTTTGATTTCTTTGGATTTCTACAATAACAAAAATTAATTTAAAAAGGTTTTATAATAAATATTTTGTAATCTTTACTTTCTCCTGCTGTTCTTGAAACTCATCTAAATCATCATACAAATTTAATTCATCCATAATATTGTATAAGGTTAATTAAGCAGCCTATATTTTAAAATAGTTTTTAACACATTTTCTTATACATATTTCCTTTTTATTTAAATTATATTAAAAAAAATAAACAATTATAACTTTTCACGTAGCAGCAGACAAAAAACAAAATTTTCAATAAACTTCAGCTGTCAACTGTGACTGTATAATCCAAAAACTTTGCGCCTTTCAAAGTACCGTATAAATAAAATAATATCAGAAAAACGATTTACAGCACTTGAAATGGCATTCATTACTTATGTTCAGCAGCGTTGCCAGAAGCTTTAGCAAAGAAAATCATCACTTGTATCAAAAAAATAAATTTGTGAAGAGAAAAATCATAAAATTCGTTTAATTCAAACATTTTTTTAAAAAGTAACAAAATTAAAAACATTAAGTTTATATAAAAAACAGATTTCTTATGAGTAAACTATTTCAATTGATATACATATGTACATTCATACATATGTACATAGCTGCCGTATTTATACAAAATTAAATAGGTTTAGATTGTATTTTTATTTAATCTTCCATCCAAATGT
Source organism: Pollenia amentaria (assembly GCA_943735925.1). NCBI lineage: Eukaryota > Metazoa > Arthropoda > Insecta > Diptera > Polleniidae > Pollenia > Pollenia amentaria. The sequence goes on along the minus strand of OX031010.1, from coordinate 17,766,930 downwards.
TTCGTAAAATACGTTTCAAATTTATTTTATATTTTTAAAAAAAAGACCGTTAAAATTTAAAAAGAGGACTGCAATTTACTATTTATAATGCTTTGTATTCTAAAATAATTGATATATGTATGTATAAATGTTGGGCAAAAAGATTTTAGTTTGGGAGCTATAAAGCTGATTCACCGTATGAAAGCTTAGAGTTTTTATTTATCATTATATCGATAATATTAAGGGAAACTTATCGTGACAGGGTGGTGTTTTCCTCGTAATATATAAGACTTGTGTGATAGTGTAAAGTTTTTTACGAAATTGAGTTTTCCAGTGATTCCAATACATTTTACACAAACACACCTCGTCGCAAAAATTCATTGCAGTATTGTAAAGAATAGCGGCGTTACAAGCAGTTGTATGGACACGTTTACATTATGATACATACAGTTTCAATTATGTTTTTACCTTCTCCTATACAGTTACAATTATTTGAGTTAGGGCCTTTCTACTTGAGACCAACGATATGTAGCTTACAAACTAAAAGCTTCTTGGGTTCTCTTAGTTTTGCCTTTTGGTACTATCTTATTAAAAAAATACTTTTTTTCCTTTATTTGTATTTTTTTTATCAATATTCTCAAAATTAATAACCATATGCTCTTTTAAATATTTTGTATGCCCAGAAACAATTATTCATTTATGTGTATGCTGGACACAAGGTACAAAAGCAATAAACAACAAGCTGATACAAAACATTAATTTTTTAAAATTGACTGATTATTAAAATTGTAGAAACATTTTATATTTTTTCTAAACATACTTAAAGTAAAAGATCAAAATTTCTAAAAATAAAAAAATTATATCATATTTTTGTCAAAAATCGTCAAAATTCTGTGCCAGAGATAAATATCGCAGTAAATGTCAAAATTATGTTACCTTAATTGTAGACAGCAGTTTTTTGTGTATATTTATTGCCGGCAATTTATGTTGCAATAATTGTAGGTCAATTTTCGTTGACAATATTGACATAAAACGTCAAATTTGGTTGTCAATTGAAAAAAGAAGCCAAAAAAAAATAGAAGCAAATTGTTTGGGAAAGAAATTAACTTTGTGAAATGCAAGCAAATTATAATTAAAGTAAACGAATTAAATAATTAAAAATAAATAGTTAAAAATAAACAATAAAAAAATAAATACACAAATTTCTCACTCCCCTCTCACCAATTAACTTTGACTTTCTGAAAGAAAACATTCATAATTGAAGCCCAAACAAATAAACACTAAAATAAAATTGCAAAAATTATTTTTGTTAATATAAATTCTATTCTTATTCGATCTTTATTATTTAAATTTATATTAATTTTTTTAAGCTTAAGGTATTTTTTTATATAAAAATATTAAGCGAATTTTAACAAAAAAAAAAATATGTTTAATAAAATTAATATTTTTATAAAAAAAAGACCTCAAGCTACATATCTATATATATATTAAATTATAACGTTACTGACTGACTGACTAATTCATCATCGTACAGCCTAAGCGCCTGAAGCTTAAAACTTTAAATTTTGACCAGGGGTTGGTTTCTCCCCAAATCGATCCACTAAGACGGTATTTTTGGAAATTCGAATGTTTAGGGGGTAAAAACGGGAAAATTCGGTAACTTTATATCTCCAAAACTAAAATAGATACAAAAAATTTAATACTTATCGCTGTTCTTTAGAAAAATAAGCGGACAGGTGTCTGTTACTTTTTGTAAATTCAGGTAAAACCTGTATTTTTGTACTTTTTGTCACCCCATCTATCTTTTAAACCCATAAACATAGAAATATGGGTTGCTGGTACTTTTTTAATTTTCGTCAATATTATCCCTATTAACATAAAATTAAACATTTAAGGTCTTGAGTGAATAAGAATTCGTTAGAGGGATCTTTTTGGTACCTTTTCGTTCTTTAACTGGCACTTCTTTTAATTTTCGTTAATATTGGACGTATGAGCATAAAATTAAACATGCATGGTCCTGAGTGAATGAGAATCTGTAAAAGGGCTTTTTGGTACTTTTTCTTTCTCTAACTGATTCTTTTTTAATTAAAGTAGTACTTTTTTAATTTAATACTTATTGATGTTCATCACTTATTGAAATTCTTATTTGAAATTCGGGCCTTTTAGGGAGTAAAAGGGTAAGACCTTTATTTTGGTACTTTTTGTCGCCCATCACTCGTTTAAATCAATAGACATAGAAATAAAAATTATATAAAATTCGTAACTCATCTAAAAAATGCAGGTGCAAATTTGGTACTTTTTCGAAATTCGAACGTTTAAGGGGTGAAAATCGTAACTTTTTCCAAGATATTTTTCCTCCGTCTATTTATCTTTCATTGCACAGCCTAAACGCCTGAAGCTAAAAAGTTGACATTTGGACCGGAGGCAGGAGGGCTCTAGGAGAAATCTTAGGGAATTATGTTGTGAGGCTCTGCTGGGTACCGGGTCAGTGCAACATCGCCGGCAACGAGATGGCTGATGAGCTGGTGAGACTGGGCTCGGAAATGAAGCATACTGACAGTTTGCAGGTGGTCAGGACTCCAATGGACTTCTACTTTGGAAGAATTAGTGATTGGGTTCTGAGCAGGACAAATCGGGTTTGGCGGGGCCGAACGGACTGCGGAGTATCGCGCACGATGTGGCCGATCATTAGTAGGTCGAATTCGGACGCGCGGCTGGCTAAGAGTAGTGCCTACATCAGAACCATGGTAGGTATTATCATGGCCCACTGTATGATAGGCAGAATGGCGGTGAGAATGGGCTCTGGCTTATCGGACATATGAAGGTTGTGTGACGATCCAGAGGAGTTGGAAACAGTTGAGCACTTTTTGTTCCACTGTCCCAGGCTACAGAACAGCAGGCTGAGGTGGCTGGGTAGCAGATTCCTGCACGAATTGGGAGATGTCTCGGGCTGCGGGCTCGATTTGGGATTCGTAATGGGAATGACCTGGTTGCGTAGCAGAAGGCTGGGGACTGGGAACATGAAGGGCAGTTTTCCTGTTTGGTAGGGTTGTTTTTGCTGGTTCTGTCCGATTCTTTAAATTCCACTATCTTCTTTTCCTGTGCTTTCACTCTTTACTTCTCCTTCTCTTTCATGCTAGATTTCTTTCACTAATTACTATGTTGCAAACCAAATTGATATCTGGGTGAGGGCGTGAAGTTTGCTTCGCACCAGCTTTTCTAGCCTAACCTAACCTAATATATTGAAAAAAATATAGTTTTTTATAAAAATTACTTGCAATATCTAAAAAGGGCAAGATATGTTCAAATTTAATTATTTGCCATTAAGTAAGATTTCGTTGTTTGACATTCCATGGGTGGATATTGAAAACTCTCCCTTATGATAATACTTTGTTTATTATACCATGATGGCAGATAATATTTTGTAAGTCCATCAATTAGTTTTGTTATCATAAAAATAGTTATATATAAAAATTAATAATATTTTAAAAAATAACTTTAAAAACTTTACGTAAAATAAACTAACTTGACTTAAATATAAGAGCGTTTACCAACACTTTTTTTGGTCTAACTTCGAATATTGAAATGGCGCCAAATTAAAAATCGAACTTAGGAAATTGTCATTAACAGCCGGTACCTTCGTTTTGTTTATGCCATAAAAAGCCGTTGTTGTTTTTGTTATTATTAGTTATTAGCGGGTAATGTTGTTTTGTAAAGAGTTAAGCAAATTTTTTTGCAAGTTGGGAGTGAATAAACTTTAAATAGATTATTGCATATTTAAGCAAAAAACTATTACAAATAAAATATATTAAGTGTAACGTAGCTGAAAAGTGAAGTAATAAATAATGGATCCAACCATATCAGTATCAAAGGTAAACCGCATTTTGATTATGATATTTTTTATATTCAAACTTTTTTGTATTAATTTAAGGGTTGTTTTGTTTTCAAAAATGGAGCTACTAGAGCTGAGAAAACAAAAAAGACCACTAAACGAAAACGAAAAACATCAGTCTTAGATACTGGCATATTGGGTAAAGAAGTAACCGATCAACCTTTTTATAAAGTTTATCGTGAAATATGGCAAAAAATTCATAGACATATCGATGATTTACAAAAAGAGAGCAGTGGCCGAACTCTAGAGGATTTAGTGGACTATGTAGCCAAACAGAGTAAGGGCCAACAAGACACTCTGGAAATGGAGGAAATTTTACCAGCTGCTGCTTTGATGACTGGAATAAACCAACCCGATCATTTAGAACTATTTGATAATTTGGGACAACGTATAAACGAAAAGATATCTGCTAGTATTTGTATACTACAGTCAAGAGACTGTTCCAGTGTTAAGTCAGCCGTTGAGACTATGGTTTATAATTTTGTAGAAGCCCCTCATGAAGATGATGAAGATCGTGATCACAAACGGTTAAGAAAATCACAATGTACAATCAAACAATTAAAAAATTGGTATCGAAATAATTATCCCTCTAAAACTTCATCACAAACGCAGGAACATGAAACTGGAACGGAAACTAGAGGTATTAGCGAAAATACTAATTCCGAAGAACGCCACATGTTAGTTGTTATATTACCGGATTTTGAATGTTTTAGTTCACCCATTTTACAAGATCTTATATTGATTTTAAGTTCATATTGTTGTGATTTACCATTTTGTATGATCTTGGGCGTTGCTACTTCTATAACAGCGGTGCATAATGCTCTTCCCTATCACGTTACATCAAAAATTAAATTGCGTGTTTTTCAAACACAAGCCGCACCTGTCAGTTTAAATGAGGTGAGTATTAAATTGAAAAAAATATATATATTTTCCTCCTTGAGAATCAAAATATAATCCAAAGTACCTATCGTCATAAGATTCCGGAAAGCCCTAAGTTATATTAAACAAGTTTTGCAGGAAAAGCAAAAAACTCTACATTGAAAAATAATCTATATTTAAAAAAAAGCCTAGCTGTATGGCCCGGCGCTGCTCGGGATTTTTTAAATAAAAATTAAATACTGGGCGCTATCTACCGGGTAAAAATTTTTCAGGAAACTTATTTTTGCTTAATAAATATATTTTGTGAATTTCAGCCAATAAATAAAAAAAAAAAATTTATATCACGACAACAGCGCTAACTAACGGTACTTAACTTAAGAAAACCCTAGCTCCCGACTAAGATAATTTAGTGTTCAAGTTTGGTGTCAATCTTGAATTTTAGGAGCACATACACGGCACTAACGTATATACATATATATATAGATTAAAAAAAATTAAAAAAACAACAACACGGTAATTAATCTTTTATTAAAACATTTAAAAGGAAAACTTAATTTTGATTTTTGTGTTTGTTATTAATCGAAAAGCGTTTGCACTAAAGCCATTTTATTGATAAGACCGCTTTTTTTAATTGCAGGAGTGTAAAATTAACAAGAAACATGATGTATTTTGATAGGGATTATCATAATCGATCAAAAAGTCGATTTTAATTTTTTTTAACTTGGGGCTTTTTTGAAATCATATGACGATATATGTATAATCCTGTAAAATAAAATTTTTACTGCCCGTTTCACCAAGTTCAGTTATAATTAACTATCAGTTATAACCTTCAGAAACATATTGTTAACTGGAAGTTAAAGTAATAGTTAATTTTAACAGAACTTCGCGAAATTGGCAGTTAATGATATATTTTATAAAGGAATTTATTGGCATTAAAATTAAAAAAGGGCCATAAAAGTCCCAAGCACGGAAGTATAATTCTATTGCCATTATATTTCTAGTTCAGATTTAAATTTTAATTGAAATTAAGTTAGTTTTTGTTTAATTATATTTAATTTCTAGAGAGTAAGAAACCTCTTCGATTTATTTTCTAACCAACAATTTATTTTACAGATTCTTGAGAAAGTCATACTTTCTCCAAAATATGCTTTTCATTTGTCAGGTAAAGCATTTAAATTTCTTACGCACATCTTTCTCTACTATGATTTTTCAGTTAATGGTTTTATACAAGGATTTAAGGTAAGCAGATAATTATAAACTCTATAAAATAAAAATTAATTAAATATTTTTATCATATTTAGTATTGTCTAATGGAACATTATTTCCAAGGTAATGCCTATTCTCTATGTACAAATTATTCAGAATCTTTAACCAAAATCAAAGCAATGTCCCATGACGATATGGAAACAATACGAAAACAATTGTCATTTCGTCCTTATGTGGAGAGCATCAATGATTGCAAACGCATTATAGCTATACTGACTGATGACAGCTATTTGAAAAAGAAATTACCAAGTCTTTTAAAAGATTGCCATGTTCACTTCATGTTAATGCGTATTTTTCTGGAATTTTTTACGGTTTTGGTGGATGATTTGCCAAAATGTCCTTTAGGAAAATATAGACGGGAATTATATGCATGCTGTATGGCCAAAGAGATTTGGAATCAGCCAGAGTACAAAGAATCTTGGCAAATGTTAGCTTTTATGTCTAAAGAAGAATTTGTGGCTAAAATTTCGAAAGCTATAAAATCTACACAAGACTTTTTGGAGCATGAAATAAAAGATACTATAGAGTTGGCTGAAGATTGTGAGAAAATTGTCAATGAGAAATTGCAAATGGTTAAAGAACTTATTACAAAAGTCGTAATGGCTGGTATGGAAAATTCGGGTAATAATGGGGAGTCTCAAAACTCATCTGCATCTCCGGATGAACTAAAACAGTTGTCTTCACGTCAAGATTTAAAAGAAAAACTACTACAAATGTCAAAACAACAAAAAACGGTATCAGAGTTTACGCGCTCGGTTCAAAATACTTTGGATTATATAGAACAACAAATAGTTTTAATGCACTTGGGTCCCTTGCAAAAGGCCCCACCTTTACATGAATTATTTGTATTCTCTGATATTTCAACGGTAAGGCGTAATATTATAGGAGCTCCTAGGGCCGCTTTACATATGGCCCTCAATAATCCTCATTTCTATTTACAATGCAAATGTTGTGGTCTTAAGGAACATTCCCAATTGTTGGCTACATTACCAGATCTTTCAGTTGTATACAAATTACACTTGGAATGTGGTCGTATGATTAATCTTTACGATTGGTTACAAGCTTTTCGTTCTGTAGTTGATTTCAATGACGAAGAGCATGAACAAATTGACCCTCAAATACAGTAAGTTAAAAACATATTTTTTTAAGAGAAAAAAAACACCTAATTTTGATAAATTTAATTTTAGGGCCCGCTTTACACGCGCCGTTGCTGAGTTGCAATTTTTAGGTTATATTAAAATGTCTAAGCGCAAAACTGATCACGCCACTCGTTTAACTTGGTAGTTTGAATAGATTTATTTCATAAGATTTCTGAACTCATTATTTTGCCTTTTATGCGTGTTGTTATCAAAAACCAGTAGTTTATTGTCGTAATCGACGTTAATACGACCAACTTTCTACATTTGTATTTTAAATTGTAGTTGTTTAAATGATATCGAAAAAAAAATTCAAACGACTGCGACAATGACTCGTTATACGGCTGATTTTTTTTTCTGTGGTGAAACGTTATGGAATTTTTTTATTTTTTTCATTTGTTTTTATTATGATTTTTATACTTTTTCATTGTTAATATTCATAACTATTTTTATTTTTTGTACACTTTTTTTCTTAAGTAAATAATCGGCCTTATTATGAGTGTCGTTGTCGAAGTAAAAAACTAGTCGTTTTTTAAAATTTGTATTACGATTGTCGTAAACGATAAAATATAGCAAACTTTCGATGTGTTTTACATAGTATTAGTAGTAAATTTCTAATGATATCGACAAAAATTTCCAACAGCTACAACTTCGATCACTCTCGTAATAGGGCTAAATATATAATCAAAAATCCTAAATAAAATTACTTTTTGCATTCAATTTTATCTGACCTTCACAAGAAGTTTCAGCAATGATGCCGTTTGTTGATTTTAGTAAATTCATTAATTTAAATGTGTTGTTGTTGTTGTAACAGCTCGACCTGTAAAACAAGCATGTATAAAATTTATTCTATATTCTCTATTCTTCTTATTCTTTACTCCGTCCATCCAACTCAGCAAAATCAAGGCCCAGTAGCTGTACTACTTCACGTGGGGGGGTCCATAAGGTCCGACGTGGTAAGTCCCGTTCTTCGTTGGCAACCGGTGGGGGACGCCCTCCTAAGACAACAATTTCACGGTGGATATTCATTGCTTTCTCCACCGACTCCCTATCAATTTCATTCAGAGCTGCCAGAGGTGTAGTCTGCCATAGAATCCACGTGTTGTTGGACTTAACGCTCAGCGAAGATCTTTCCTGACAGGTCTCGGAGGGGGGTCTGTTAGATGGTGAATCGGATTATTAAAATGCAAAGAACAAACTATAAACAAATTCAGAATTTAAAATTTTAAATACATAATATTCTCAAAAAAAAAAAAAAAAAAAAAAAAAACTTAAATTTTATTATTCTCAAAAAATTTCAACAAATTATTTAATTTTCTATTTTGAAACCAAATTTATTCACCCTTATTCCATTTAGCGTCATCAATACTAAACGATGTCATTTTGTGTCGATTGTTGTAAATCGGTATGTCCATTGTTAATATCAAGTCTTATCGATAAGCGTCGATTTATTTTTGGTATGCCGTACCCAACGTTAACGTCTGCATTGATATAAATTGAATCTGATTTTGTCGTCAGTCTAATTGGTGCCAAAACAGTTTTATTCTTTTTTTAATTTTTCAATAATAATAATGTGGAATTTAAAAAATAGCAACAAAGCTACGCGAAAATTGCAAAAATTTACAAAAATAGCGAAAATTCGTGAAAAATTTTAACATTTCAAACAAGCCATAAAATAGATTAAAAGTCCTATCATAATAGCCAAATTAGAGGAAATTTGCGAATTTAATTGTTTCGCGATAGAAACAATTTTTCCTGTAAGTTTGCAGATTCTTTACAGCTTTAACGATTAATAAAAAAAATATTAAACTTTTCTATCATGCCGCTATTAGCAAATTTTTGCGGGTTTCCATTAATTATGCAATTTTATGGCTTGGTTGAAATATAAAAAATGATCGCGAATTTCCTCTAGCTTGGTTCTTCTTTTCGGCAATCGTCGCAGTTATAAAAATACAGGGGCGAAAAGTGCAATGGCCAATTGTCATTAATAAGGGTGAATTTTTCAGAATAAATTAAGCTACCCTTTTAGCGAAAAACATTTTTAAGAAACGAACATCAAACTGCATTTTTTTTTTTATTAAAAACTGAAAAAAAAACAAACCAACTGTCTAAATTATTAGAGATGTAACGATGAACAATCGACATCGTTACGTTGCTGTTACAGAATAAAGTTTTGTATCGAATTGATGACGACGTCGATAAAAATTCATGTTGATATTAAATTGATGACGACGTTAAATGGAATAGGGGTGATTAAAATTACAAAAATGTATAGCCTTGCAGAACAATACAGGAATTTGTTTTAAGAACTGTTTTCAAAATTAATAGTTGTTCAAAATTATCACCAGTTAAATAATTTCTTCTTGGGCTATTCAATAATCCTGCTATTGAAAAAGTCTCTCGACTGGTACTGAACATAAAATTGCTGTTATATTTTAAAAAAATTAAGTTTTTTTAAAGATACATCAATATCACTGATATATGATAATAATTTATTTTCAGATGGTGAAACAACCTTTTCATTTGCATCTCGACACAAAGAAAACATAATTTAAAAAAGAAAAATAAAGGAAACTCCCGGAAATTTTTCTTTCACACCTCGGTGAAATTTTTTGCTATCATAAATGATTCGTAAACGAAAGAGGGTTACATTTCAAGACATTAAACCTTACTTTCGTAATCCTTGAATGTTAGTTGTGAACTGTAAATTTCATTAAACATTGGTTTTTTCACGCGTTAACTTACATATATATGAGTAGGTGAGATGCAAAACACGTTCTTTACAAACTTAAAAGGCGAGATGACAATTGATTCTCACAGTTCCGTTGAGCGCTTTTTGAGAAGAAATATACTAATTTTATTAATACATAATATAACATGGAAGAGATAGTGTGGTTACCAACGAAACGCGTCAGAGCAACCTGTCCGTGAACGTGGGTTCGGGCCCCACGTCAGTCAAGAATGAAAAATTACACAAGGCAACAAAATCGAAAAAATTTTAAAGGCTTGAAAAACCACTATACAATTTTGATGTATTGTGGTTCCAGTAGTACAAATATGGTCCAAATTTTAAATTCTATGGAGAGGTTTTTTTTAAAAAAATTTTTTAGTAAAATTGTAAATTTTTTTTAGACGTTTCTTCACATAATTAATGATAACTCAAAAAGTGTTAGTCTGATGTTATTAAAATAAATTTAGAAAAATTTAAATTTACATAGCTTTTAAACCGTTTTTACATCGCGTTTCAATCGGCCCACTATTTTCGGAGTTATAAGAAAAAATTGAAGCCAAAAATATATTTTTTACGTAAAAATGGCAAATATTTTTGATTTAAAAAAATCATGAAAAATCGAAAACGGCAAAAATTGTGCAGATTTATTATTTTATCACAAAGCCATATGTAAAAGCAACAAAATAAGATATCGGTCATAAAAATTGATTGATAATTTTCGAATTTATTCACAATTAAGTGAATTCGCTCATTTTCACAAAATTTTAGTTTTTTTCTCGATATACATAAAATTGAGTAATTAATGTTCTTTCGATTTATTGAATTTTGAAAACATGCTATGTACAATTTTCACATCGAAAATGCATTACATAGTAACATTCATGTATTTTTTTTGGCAAAACCCTACCTACATTACTGTTTCTATTCTTCGGAAAAACATTTGAATTGGATAAGTTTAAATGTATTAAACAGTAGAAAATTTATATTTTATTATTTAAATCTATTATAAGAAATTAAATAAATAATTATTATAAACTACAAACTCTGGAATTTTCTTTTATACGATTTTCTACAATTGTTGAATTACGAAGTGTTACTCTGAATACTCCAGCAAAAATCAGCCATCATGTGTGCATCCCAGCGACCCTGGTATCGTTCCTCCATTGTCCGGATATCTTGGTGGAATCGTTCGCCCTGTTCCTCACTCAAGTCTCCTAGATTTTCAGGAAAACGATCTAAGTGACTGTACAGGTAATGTACTTTGATGCTCATGTTGCATCCAAGATTCTGGAAGTGAGTTAACATCTCTTCAACGTGCGTAACGTAATCATCACCCTTGTTATTTCCTAAGAAATTTTGAATAACCCATACAAACGAATCCCATGCATTTTTCTCAATTTCTGACATTGAACTGCCAAAATCAATATCTTTGACCAATTTGCGAATTTGTGGGCCATTAAATATGCCTGCTTTCAGCTTTTCAATACTCAAATTAGGAAACTTCCTTGAAATATACTGGAAACATTCACTATCTTTGTTAAGTGCTGCTGTTCCATAAACATAAAAAGCAAGGGTATTTGGTAAAGCCACTTTGTTGACCTAAGAGGAAATTTACCATCTTAAGATCAACACAAATTACCCAGTTATGTTCATTATACTTTATCTTCTTCATGACCAATGCAATTACAGAGTATTTTTCTTTTACTTTGGTTGAATGTGCGATCGGCAAGCAGTGAAATTTATTTCCATTATGCAAAAGGACACACTTCAAGCTGCGTTTTGATGAGTCGATAAATAAACGCCATTCGTTTGAATCGTATCTCTGGAAGCCCATGTCATCAAACCAGAAATATCTGTTCAGTACACAAAATCATCCTCTTCAACAAAATAATGAAGTAAGCCTTCTTCTCGAGTACGGTAATACGAAACTTTAGTTTCTTTTGTTATGAGATTTGTTTCTTTCATCCGGGACGCAAGTAATTCCGAAGACCTTTTTGACAATCCAAGGTCTCTAATTACATCATTAAGCTGGTGTTGATTCAATGGTCTCGGCGTGAAATTTTTGTGTGGGATTAACTCGTCATTTTCAGATGTAGATAGCAGTGCTGAATTTGAACTTTCTGATTTGGAACACATACTTGAGGTTAAGTGTCCTGGTGAAGATGAAAGCACTTGACTAGAGCTTGGACCCTTCTCTTCAGCATATTTCATTTCTGGTGAATGTAGAACTGCAAGTGTAAATCCATCATTGTACTTAAACAAAAATAACAATCGGATTCGTGGCTAGCTGTTTCTCTCCATAGCATAGGCTTCGAAATTTCCAAGCGTCGTCTGTAAAATGAAAAAAATTTCAAAATTTAATTAAGAAATACTTTAAGTATGAAATATTCCAAATGTATTAACCTATACTTACTTTACGTTAGAAAACCTCATAAATAAATTCAATCGACATGAAATACATATGGTACTGGGTGTCCAATGCTGGTTCAAATTGTGCGGATATATATTATAACAATCTTCATATGACTTTTGCAATGAAGTTAGGAAGCAGTTACGTTTTTTCTCGGTGATATATTGGCCGCACACATAACAAAATGAATCCGGATTGTTTTTACATAAAAATGTTCTGGCTTTCTTGCTCATTTTTATTAATACTTGTAAATAGTTTTAACTTGTAAGCTGAATGACTCTTTATGTAGGGATAAAATGATGTTTCCGTTATCGCAAACAATTCTTGAATAAAGTAAAATGGCTCAAGGAGCTCTTATAAATACTGATACTATAATTTGGGATAACCCTTCATGTGGGTACAGTTTGTGTGTGCTGCAAATTTGTTTCTTATTCCCAAGAATCATAAAAAACATTAAGGAATGTTATGCAAAAAAATCATCCGTTACAGGTAGCCAACGGAAAAAAGAGCATATCAGCGTGCACGGACATTTATGAGCGTTTATTAGTTTGCTACCGCAATCGTAAAAATTAAACAAGAATCATAAAAAACATTAAGGAATTTAATGCAAAAAAATCATACGTTACAGGTAGCCAACGGAAAAAAGAGCATTGCAGCGTGCACGCACATTTATGAGTTTGCTACCGCAATCGTAAAACAACCTTTCGTTTATTACTATTTTTTTTAATTCTGAAAATCATAAAAATGTCATAAAGGTTTTTTTTCCAAACAATTTTCTACATGTAAAGAGGGTTTGCCGAAATCCGGGTCGTATAATACACCTGTGTTCTGCATTTTCATTATACCATTTTCTACAGTGCTTGTAAATATGCGACAGCTTCAATTAATTGTAATTAAAAACCTTAACCATGCACCGATTTTCATGATCCATGTCTTTTTTTAATTCACATGATATGTAGCTTTACTACAAATAAATAAAAAATAATACCATTTGCCGTTTTCGATTTTTTCCAGATTTTTTTCTTCCGATTTTTTTACCAATTTTTTTATTTTTTGGCTAACAATTTGTTTCATAACTTCGAAACTATTGATCGCATTAAAAATATTTGTATACATTATTTAAAGATATTGTAAATCATGATTTTTGTAGATTTATTTTAACAAAATCGGACAAGTAGTTTTTGAGTTATGATAATATATGTGGAGAAATGTCTCAAAATATTGACAATTTTACTTAAAAATTATTTAAAAAAAAAGTTATCCATAGAATTGAAAAATGTTACCATTTTTGTACTTAGGTAGCCATGCTGCATCAAATCTATATAGTAGTTATTCAAGCCCTCTTTTGCTGTTGACCTGTGTTATCAATAAATGTTAATTAATTTCATGTTGAAAAATTTCTTCCTTCATAAAAATAATATAATGAAAATTAAATTTAATGAACTTTAGCCTAATTAAAAATTTGGAAAACAGTTCAACAAAATAACTAGAGTAATAATTAGTGTTAGCAGCTAAGGCACGAGCTCTATGCTCTATGTTTACATTTGTCCTTCAGGTTTTGTAAAAAAGGACAACGAGAAAAGAATAGAGACAAAACCATGAAAAACAGACAAATGTTCTTTGGACTGCAAGAAGAATTCTTGACAAAAAGTATGAAAAACAGAAGTAAGGAGGAACATGTAAATAAATTAAAATAGATAATCATTTAAAAAAAATTTCGATCTACCAATTTGGTTTAAAGATTGATGTTTGGCAATTGACGTGTCAATGGCGGTGAGGGTAAAACGGCAAAGACCTCTGAAGAATTAGTGTGTTTACTATCGAAAGGCGTCAGATCAACCTGTCATTGAACGTGGGTTCCAGCCCTTCGGCAGTCAAGAATAAAAAATTATCAATACATTTTAATTAATTTCATGTTGTAAAAAGCCTTCCTTCATAAAAATAATTTAATGAACTTTAGCTTAATTAAATAGCATTACAGTAATTTTTATTTTATATATTGAACAAATTTACAATTTTCTTTTTCTTTAAGACAAATCAAAGTATTAATAAATTTTTTTTCTAAATAAAATTATTTGGAAGGTTTTTTGTTGAATGAAAGGATTTATAGATTTTTTTTAAATTAAATTATTTGGAAAGTTTAATGCAAGGCGAATTCATTCCAGGTAATCTCGGTAGTACAACAAGTACAACTCGTACAAAAACCACAAGCAATTTGTTTTTGTAAAATCATTGTACAATGTCAAAAACCGACACAAATCAAAACAGGAACAAAAATAATAAACAAAATTTTGACATCCAACAATTATAAAGCTAAAGAAAAAAAGTTATCAGCAGGGCTTTTAGGATCACCTGTAATGAATTCGCCTTGGTTTAATGTTGGATTAAATTATTTGTAAATTTTTTAAAAAATATTGATAAAAAGAAATATTCTTTGAATCAAACCAAAGAAACATAATTTGAATTTTTTTAAGTTGATTTTTTTACAAAAAATTTTGTGAATTTGTATATTAAGTGGAAAAATTTCTTATATCTTAATCTCAGTCGAATAATATTAAAATAATTAAATTAACAATAACTTTATTCAAATTCATGGAAGTGAAAAATGATTAAACTTGTCCAACAAGGAAATAAAACAAATTTTAAAAAATTTAATTTGAAATTAACAAAATTGGATTTCAGTAATGCTATTAACGATATCAAATGATTTTTGTTAATTTGTATTCTTCATATTCTGATAAAATTATAGATTAATTTAGTTTTAACAAATATTTGTAGTAAAAATATTCATAATAAGCAGCTATGAATTAAATAAGAACAAATGTATGAGTTTGAAATCGTTACGCTCGATTTCCATTACAAACCTGAACATGAAGTTGTTTTGAATTTAAATTTGGTTTTAAACCGTAATCGCTGGATTTTTTTGTGCGATAACTATTGAATATTGCGATTACGGTCATCATCGACATGCTAAATTAATAGACTTTTATGGGGGAAAAAATCCTTACGTTTCCCTGATGCTAATTGTGTGTGTAAAGATTCAGATAATAATTGGATACTACAACTTTTATTATTCCGATGTTCTTAGAAACTAATTTTTTACCGTTTAAAAATAAATTCTTCTACAGGGTTAATTAAAACAAATAACAACAAATTAACTCGGTTTAAAAACTGAAATTCTTTATTATTTAAACATAACTACAACTAGTTGTTTTAATTATTTTTCTGTTTATAATTATATTACATTCTAAAAAAAATTTGTTATATTTTTTCGTTCACTTAATTTTTGTTTTTTTTTTTATTGTATATAATAATTGGTGTATATGATTTCTAAAAATTTTTTATTTGCAAAGGTATAAAAATATGATTTCTATTTTTTTTAGAATTGTGAGTGGATTTTTTTCGTTTAAGGAAAATATGAATTTTATTTTGTAAATGTAAATTTAAATAAAATTATTGCTTTTTAATAATATAGTTTTTTTTCTTTTCTGTGAATGAACTAAAATAATTTAAATATTTGTTAAATTTGATTAATTTTTAAATTAACAAAAATATGTTTTCATAATATTTATTAAAAAAAAATAAAAATTTAACTTTATAGGAGCTGTGTTTGAGATTTTTTGTTTTTGGTGGCAGGCATCTAAGTTTTTTATTTTTGTTATTTTTTAATTATTGTGTGATTTTTAAACTAATTTTTGTTTTTGAGCTGATATGATTAAAATATTTTTAATTTTTTGTGTTTATATTAATGAATTTTTTTTTATAAATGTTAAATGTTCTTTCATTTTAATAAATTTCAAAAATTTATAAAAAAAAGGATTGTGATTTTTATAAAGCTTTAATATATTTTTAAAAAGGGGTTTCTATCAAGGCCAGTTTGATTTGTTAAAGGGAGATACAATTTTGTATGTAAAATTTATTGTTAAAACTTTTTCGTGGGAAAATATTGTTAAGCAAACCTAAACAATAATTAATTATACCTAATTAATAATGGGAGAAGGATAACTGCCGGGATATTTTATTCATAATTGAGTTAATATTTTTTTGGATTTTTGGTATTATATTTGTTTTCTTTACGAAAAAAAGAATCCATGAAAATACAAGAGCGTTTTGATAACGCCGTGAATTTTTGAAAGAAATAATAGAACGAAAAAAAAAAAATACATGTAAATCAATTGAAAAATAGATAATCATTCACAACAACAAATTTCGATCCACCAAGTAAAATACAATTTGGTTTAAAGATTGATATTTGACGATTGACTGCCAGCCGTCGTCAATGGTGGTGAGTGTTAAACGGCAAAGATTTCTGAATAGATAGTGTGGTTACTATCGAAACATGTCAAATCAACCTGTCCGTGGGTTCAATCCCAGCTTCAGTCAAGAAAGAAAAATTATCAATAAATTTTAATTAACTTCTTGTTGTAAATTCCTTTCTGCATTAATCAATTTAAGCCTGATTTAAATATAATAATTAAGATTAAAAACCATAAACAATTCAATAAAATAACCACAATACTATTTATTGAAATAATAAATATTTTTATTTAAAAAAATATATTAGTTTCAAAATTGTTCTGATTTTTATGCCCTTTTCAATCAACTGAATTTTATAGTCCTAAAATTAGACATTTCGCTCATTTACTGCGATAGTGATATAACTCAACAAATAAAATTTTGGAGTTAGTGATGCAGAATTGTTCGCCATTTTTTTTTTTTTTTTGTATTTTGTATATAATTCATATTTATACTTCTATAATTTTCCCATTTGAAGAGGATGTGTCAAGTGGTTAGATCAAGTTAAAAACTTTCAACGCGTTTATCTCGAAATGAATTATTTTGAGTTATGCCACTAGTTAAGTAAATGAGCGATTTTAAGTCTTAATAATGGATATGTGCCATAGCGACTACACATGTATGTGCATTACCTGAATGAAATTATTTTCTTGGTGCTAATTTTCAAAACTGATGCTGAATAGATTTAAATAACTCAACTATTTATTATTTTCGTTTACTCCCTTTCGAATATAATCATTTTGGATAATTTCGCTCTCCAGAAAACTTTCGCTACGGACTTGATAGGGGTTAAACCCAACTTAGCTGCTTTGCTTTGTGAACTGTTTTGGTTTAGATCGTTTTTATACATTAGAGTACAATCGTAGTTGCTTTTAAGGCAAATTGATGCTGAATAGATTTAAATAACTCAATTATTTATTAATTTCGTTTACTCCCTTTCGAATATAATCAATTTGGATAATTTCGCTCTCCAGAAAACTTTCGCTACGGACTTGTTAGGGGTTAAACCCAACTTAGCTGCTTTGCCTTTGATTAAAAACTTATCATTGTTGTGAACTGTTTTGGTTTAGATCGGTTTTATACATTAGAGTACAATCGTAGTTGCTTTTAAGGCGAATTGTTTAAACAATTTTGTTATTATCGACAAATCTTAATGTGTTTGCTCGTGCTAATAAGATTTTTTTAAAGAAAAAGAAAAAAATTATACTAAAACATTTACCCAAAAATATATAAAAAAAATACATAAATATGTTAATACGAATATGTATGTAATTGCTTACAATCGGATTTTTTTAGTTTTCCTAGAATCTTAAAATTATTTTTAAATTATGGCATAATTTTCACTAATTTTGAACATCACGATTAAGTTTTTTGATAAAATCGGTAATTATTTCCTTGAAATTGTAATTTATAACCTCAGATTGCGCTTAGATTAATTTTCATTTGCACCGCTTTCAAATATTTTCGCGTATCGTTTATTATTGATTTACTCAAGCTTAAGTTTATCAATGTGAAGAGATACGCAAAAAATGTACACAAAAAATAATAAATTAAAAACGTAAATGGTTCATTTTATTAATGCTTCTCGGCTAAGTATTCCCGAACCGCAATCCTATTTTCGGCACCGATAAGCTTTAAACTGCCAGCTTATCGCCTGTATTCTGAAAAACGACTTTCGCTTAACATTCGCATTTTCGATTGTAAAACGCCGAACAGATATTCTGACAAACGAAAACGCTTGAAATTTGGCGTTTGTCGGTTGTCTGCCTCAATTGTTTACCTATGAACTTCTTTCGAATGTACCTTTTTAAAGCTTATATGCAAGCAAAAGCGCTCTAGGCATTTAAATTTAAAATTTATTTGTTTATTTGCTATGATTAAACATACATATCACACTTGTTCAACAAACAACACTGTAACTCAAAGTTAAAAAATTTTCATTATAAAATTTCATAAAAAAATAAAAAAAAAAATAGACAAGATAGCACGATATTTTTACAGCGGATAGATAATGAATATTACGTGTAAAAAAGTAAACAAATTAAAATTTTTAGTTAATACGCTATTTTTGAACAAGTGTCATGTGTTTTCGTTGCTCAAACACTACTTCGAAAAATAGAAAAACGCAAGGAAATCGCGTGGTTTTCAGAACATGCTGAAATGCGTTTTCCAAGCCATAACCGATTTAAAAACGCCGCGTTTTCCAGAACATGGGCAAGTTAAAAGAATATCCTGTTCAATGTTGAAAGGTAACAAAAACATAGATTTAAGTTGGAAAACAAAGTTCCAAAAACATTGCGACTAACGTGAATAAAACGAGAACAGTTTTTCTCTCGAAATTTTGATTTTTGGAGGAAAGAAAACAAAGTTTGAGAAAAAATTTTTCACAATGAGGGTGCTTTTCTTCAATATTTTCCCAAATAAAAGTCTTACTTTAGGATCAAGATTTTCCGTGATTATCTTACTAATATATCCTCAATAATATGAAACTCAATAAAAGTGTAATTTAGTAGTTTTTTATACAAGCTTTAATAATTTTAAATTATATATGTAAAAACATCTAAATATCACGAACTTTTTGATTCTCCCTTGTAAAGTATTGTAAATAAATTAAGCGTTTAAATTCGAACTCAAACACTTTTTCGAATTCAAAAACACAGATTGACATTAAATGAAAAATGTGGTAAAATTTAAAACTTCAAAATATTTTGAAACACTTAAAATTTGTATTATTTTGAAATTTCTTCTTATATAAAGTCATACTCGGGAAAAAGTCAAACGTATTCCTTTTATCCCTTTTATTTCATGATTATTATTTTGTTTTGTGGGGAAAAAATTGTTATTTATTTTATTTCACCCTTGATCTAATTCAAAATTACTGGACCTAGATTAAGAGTAATTTTACTTTAGCAAAACACCTGACCTCTTATATTTTTTTTTTTAATTCTATATATATATTTCCTTTTTTTTTTTTTTTGTTTCTTATGAGCACATTTTTTCTTTAAGACTCTACTCGCTTAATTAAAAGTAAACTAATAAAAATGAAGAGGATATTAAATAAAGTTTGACAATTATTTTCGATCCCATGCCAACAACAAGCAAACAAACTAATCAACCAACATATTATATAAATTTTCATACAAAATTTCTTACAGAACAAATTCAAACAAATAAAATGAAAACAAGATATTCATTCTACATGCACATATAGTTTTAGAATAATGACCAACAAACAATTTTCCAATTATAAAAAATCTCACATTCTCCTCATGCATAGCGGCATAGAGCGGCGACTGACTTCTTGATTTATTTAAAGAGATTCTCTTACTCATCAGTACCTTGAGTATAAAATTTGTATGATGCGTTAAAAGAAATCATAAAAGAATTTAAAGAAAAAAAAAAACAAAAAGAATGTAAGTTTTTTGGATTTTTCTCAGCACTCATTACTTGCCGCTATTAGCACTTATTATTTCGAATCATTTTAATTATTACAATAGTAATTATCATAATAATGTAAACAACAAATGTTTATTTTTTAAATAACTATTTCTATTCTTTTAATTTTGTTTCTCGTTTGTTCGTGGTTTTCTTGTTGTCTATGTTTTACTGATTTTTTTTATCTATACCTTCTTTTGTTTACCGTTTTTTTTTTAATATTAAATTTTAATTAAATTATTATTAATATTCTGTTGACGTTTACGTTTGGCATTCATGGCATCAACAATGGGTTGGCGTTTGGCATTGTATTTTTTATTGAGTTCCTCAATTTCTTTTTCCATTTCAGAGTCAATATTATTGAGACGTTGATTTAAATCGTCGAATGTAAGAAATTTCAAAAATTCAAATTCCCCATCTACGTATGTATGGGATTGTGTGTGCAAATGATGGTGGGGATGATGTTGGGCTGGTTGAGGCTGTTGATGTTGTGGCTGTTGCTGTGGATAGGCAGGAGGTGGTTGCATTTGATGCTGTTGTTGTTGATTTAAAGCTAAAATATGTTGGTCATTTACCATTGGATTAACACCATAGTAAGCAGCGGCTGCTGCTGCAGCAGCAGCATTTGCCGCTGCCTGTTGTTGCAATTGTTGTTGCTGCAAATGTTGTTGATGTTGCTGTAAGCCATATTGATTAATGGCTGAGATTTGTTGAAAATGCATTTCCATGTTATTTTCCCAATTGGTGTCATTCGTGTTGGCATTGGAAAGGGGTGGATGCTGTTGTTGGTGATGATTTTTGAGATTATGATTATTTACATTTGTTGCCTGATTGTTTGCTTGAGCCGCTAAAGCAGCAACATGTGCTGCAGCTGGGGAATACTCAGTGGCTTTATCGGATACATCGGTAGCAGGATTTTTACGTTCGAAATGATCCAGGAACTGTGGACGATAGCGTGGCTTAACGAAATCATTACGTTTTGTCGTTGATGAATCATCTGAGTCGGAATTGATGACCATTGTACCTGTGAAACCATTTAAATTTATTTATTACTGTACAAAATGCATTATTATAAAATTATAATAAATGATAGTATGATTCAGCAAATGTAAAAATCATTACCAAAAGTATTATGTAAGAAGAAGTTATAAAAGATATTGTAGTTCTAAAACTTCTAAGTAAGTCTTTTATTTAATTAACACATTTTTTGTATTTTTGAAAATACAACATTAGAAATGAATTCCAAATTTAAATGCCACTATTTGAGTTAATTAAATAATTTTTTGAACATAACGAAAAGCAATCGAGACGAAATCTTAATGCGCAAAAAATAAAACTTTGATACGATACTTAAATTATTTAAAATCAGGATTATAAGAAAATTATAATCAGCCTAATTATAAACACAAATTCCCCGGGAGTTTTCTCCTTTTCCAATTTTTACAATTGAATTAAAACAGGAAAAATGGGAGAATTCCCGGGGAATTTTTATTCATAATTGGGCTGTATAATTTTGAGAGTTTTCTGAACGGCTTAACTCAATTAACTCATTAAGGAAGTATAAATCTTTCCAAAGTAGCCGACGTATGAGAAAGATAAGACAGTTTTTTTACCCAAAAAGAAAATATTCCATTTCCTAGATATTAAAAACTTTTTTTAAGCCGGGGTTTTCTTAAAGGACAAATTGTTATTTTGGTAAACATTAAGCATCGTTATAAAATTATCGATGATGGATCTATTTTTTTCATTAATATCTAATTTTTTATTAGATTTATTTATACCTTTCTGAAATAATGTTTTCAATTTAAAATTTTGTAAAAACTTCCTCTAACTCTCTTCTCTATCCTTTTCAATTCTCTTTAATCCTTTTCAAAATTGATTTTATGAAAAACATAATTTATCTAACAGAAAACCATTTGTAGAAAAAAAGAATTTCCTGCAAACTTTGTCCACAAAATAATTGAAGCAAATAATAATAATTTTAGAATCCATATCTGAGTTCAAAATACAGTTCAGATATTGTCCAAAATATAGGGGTCTAATCACCGCATTCGATATCGAGTAAACTATCCTATCAAGAAAACTATCCTTAATTTCTGCGTACGATAGATAGTGACGTATCTAGTCAAAACTCGAGAGATGTAATGTCTTTGGTTACTCGATATCGGATGTCATCATCCTAAATTACGATACATGTCATTCGATATCGAGTGTCATGATACCAAAATAAAAAATTTCGATCAATCTTGCACAATATCGTATGCGGTAATAAGACCTCAATTCGATTATATAATAAGTTAATTCACATCACAAATTGCGAAAAAGCAAAAGCAACATAGCAACAACCACATAGACAACATAGACAATTATTTGTGTATTATTTGTGAAGAAGCAAAAGTGCAAAAACATAACAACAACCATATTTGTGTACAACTAATTGTGTATGTGGTTGTTGTTATGTGTTGCTCTTTTGCTTTTTCGCAAGGGTGCAACTTGTGGCGTGAACTACCTTAATATAAAATTTAAAAGAATGTATGCAGAAAATAAGAGAAAAGTATACTACAAATCAATTTTTCAATTTACTGGAAACGATATTTACGGTTCTAAAGAGTTTCGTTTTCAAAATCTATTTCCATCATAGACCTGAATATGGTTAAAATATATGTATAAATATTGAAAATGAATTTAATAGAGATTTTTCAGTATATGTATGTATATGTAATGTTTTACGTATAAAAATCATGCTACGTATGCATTTCCCGTGTTGAAAATCACATATAATGCAATAAAACTTACGATGAAGTTTTATGGGTTTTTTAAAACTACCATTTTTATAAAGAACGATGAACAACCATTTTATGATACAACTTACCCAAATTAGATTCTAACTCTACCATAGTACCACTATCAACTGCCGCAATTTCACCGCCGTCTGCTATTTTATTTGCCCCAGCACCACCTACGCCACCTATTTTACTTGGGCACAAGGTACCCGTATCTTCAGGATGCGAAATCATTGTGGCATCTGAAGCATTCGATGTTTGTTGATATTCGCCGAATTTTTCTGGCACTAATGTGCCCGGATCATCGATAAATGTTTTAACTGTTTCAGCGGGAAATTCATTTTCTTCTTCGTGTAAGAGATCTTCTTGTTGTGTAGCCAAACTTTTAGCTTGGCTACCTTGCACCGAACCCCCTGCTGAGCGGGCTGTTCGTTGTTGTTCTCGTATGGCACATGTTTCTTCGATCATCGGTTTTAAAATACCACGATGTTTTGCATTACGTATAAACTCATGATCCAAAAGATCAGAGGCAGTTGCTCTTTCTTCTGGATTCTTAACTAAGCAACGGCTAACAAAATCTATGAATTCGGTGCTCCAGCGATCTGGTTCTCGGAAAGATGGTGGAGGTTTTTGTGGTATCATAAATATGGCGCGCATGGGATGTATATCACCGTATGGAGGTTTACCCTCAGCCATTTCTAAGGCAGTTATGCCTAAAGACCATATGTCAGCTACACAATCGTAGCCTATTTCCTCTATGACTTCAGGAGCCATCCAAAAAGGAGTACCAATAACTGTATTCCGTTTCGCCATGGTGTCCGTCAATTGCCCAGCCACACCAAAGTCTGCTAGTTTAGCAAAACCCTCAGTGTTCAATAAAATATTACCCGCTTTTATGTCACGATGTATTTTCCTGCGCAAATGTAAATAAACTAAGCCCTTTAAAGTATCCGACAATATAGTAGCAATTTCATCTTCGGTCAACGTTTTTTTGCGTAAACGCATAATATCCGATACACTACCAGCACCGCAATACTCCATGCAAATCCACAGATCGTATTGTTTAAAGTATGAACCATAATAGCGCACCACATATGGCGAGTCACATTGTTGCATTATCGAAATCTCTTTGATAATATCATGCAGGTCAGACTCCACCGGCACCAGTTTAATGGCCACTATGGAACTACTTTCTTTGTGTAGAGCCTTGTACACAGAGCCATAGCTGCCTTCGCCTAATTTGCATATAATGTCAAAGACCTTTTCCGGTGGCTGCAACAATGATTCCTCTGACAATTTCTTTAATTCACTTTTGGAAGACATTTTTAGTTCATTACACTCTATTCACGCACCAAAACAAATATTTATTGTTAGTATTCTATCTAAATTGTATCGAATTCAAATTTTCACGAATTAAATGCATTAATTTAACACATTTTTTATCTTTTTGAAGGCGTCGAAAATTCTATTTTTTCCCTTGAATTGGTTTTTTTTCGTCAAACAAAAGAAAGAAGAAATAAATGAAGAATCTGTAAGAGAAGAAAAAAGTTTTGCTGCCAGAAATGTCAAAATGTTTAGAGGAATTTTTTTGTCACCTGCAGTGAAAAGAAT
This sequence comes from Pollenia amentaria, assembly GCA_943735925.1. Classification (NCBI taxonomy): domain Eukaryota; kingdom Metazoa; phylum Arthropoda; class Insecta; order Diptera; family Polleniidae; genus Pollenia; species Pollenia amentaria. The sequence goes on along the minus strand of OX031010.1, from coordinate 17,742,512 downwards.
GCCATACTTTTTGTTAGCGAACAGTGGGTGCGAGATGTGAAAAGAATTTGACGATTTAGAAATTGTATGTTTTGCTGGTTATAGGCTCTGGTGTAGACAAGTGAGGTTTATTTGAACACTATTCTTTAATCAACTTTTGAACCGGACTCATTTTGCAACTACTAAAGCGATGCTAAACAAGCAAGCCAACGACATGAAAAAAAAAATAAACTAATTGAACTTCCATAACATGTATAATCACTAATAAAAATTCCGCCGGAAATTTTTTTCTTTTCCCATTCCTCCCATTACAAATAATTATTCCAAATGGAATTTCTTACTTGTTGCCGAAAAAAATTCCCTTGCAAAACAGAAGGAAGCTTATAAAAACCAGTAGTAAGGATTTTTTGAGGGAGTCTGAAAAGGAGCTTAACTACATGGGGCTACCAAATAATTATACTACTGAGTGGAAAAATGTTTGTTTTTAATATTCTTAAAAGTAATTCCTTCGGAATATTATGGAGAGGTCGGATTATTTGAATACCCTTCAACGTAAGTAAAAAATATATATGTATGTATAAGTGAATTTGACACTCCGTTTAGAATTTCTACAATATATTTTGTTTAATTAAATAATTACTTAATTAAACTATATTGTTACCGATTGTCACTATAGAAGATAACAAATAAACTTAAATTCTAATTTCCGATATGGATAATTTAATAATTAAGTACTGCAATGCTCAGGATTTAAAGAATGTAAAGTAGAATACAAATTTTAGGGCAAAATTCGAATTGTTAGATCTAAGGTGAATTATACTAAAGTTAAAAAAATTATTCAGTTCAACCAGAGAAACATCTAATTGCTTAAAATAAATCTGACTCATGTTACAGACATCAGTAACAGAACAGGCATTTGTTTGTGTATAATTCCTCACCGTTGTCAAACTTTTACTACTACATAGGGAAAACAAATGGAAAAACGTGTTTTGTATGAATGTATGTGTGGCAAAAACTTTAACAAAAACATACACGTTTAAGCAAAATGTAAACAACTTTTGACAGCCTAAGGGAATAAGCAAAAAACATCTGGCTCTTCGAGCAGACCCATTGGATAGGCTTTGACCAGTAGCCCAATAAAAAATGGAGCTTCCACCGAAGCAGGTTTGTAAGGGAGAAAGGTAAAAGTTTCGCTTACTATTCCGCTTACGGAAGATATGAATTTTATATGGCGAGTTCCCACTTTGCAGCAATACATTTTTGACACAGAAAGCGCTTTATTCAGCTCATATAAAAATTGGTGAATGCAACGATCAGCTGAATTTTTTGTTATCGTTATTCTTTAATATGCTCCCTTACAAACCTGCTTCATAGTAAGTCGTGGCTCTTCAAATTTAATTTTTTTAATTTATTAAGAATTCGTTCACTTGCCTTACTGCATCTCTGTATATCTTATTGCACAGCGCATAAATGTGTACTTACTTTTTAAAATGTGTTTATTGGGAGTAAACACATGTCAATTAAGCAGAATAAAACAGTTGACGAAACTCTTTCTCTCACTGAGCGGATTCATTAATTTACAATGCATACGAAAAAGACACTGACGATTTGTGGTATAAGACCGTGTTAAATAAAATAGAGTTGTACACTTATTATTACATTAATTAAATTAACAAAATTTTACCTTCCCGCTGCAAAAATATGTACAAATACTAATCGAATACACTGTATGTCATAAACTGAAATCATAACATTTATGAAACACCCTGTTTACTTTCTAAATATTTTGATTTTTTTATTTCACTTGTATTTGTCATTTCAGCAGCCACAACATTTCGTGGCATTTGCACACGTTTTCGACCACAAATTTTCGAGTATATTTCGTCATATAAATTGCAACTAATTGCAACATCGTTCTATTAATTAAATCATAAATATCTAATCATATTTTTAAAACAATTGCAATTTTAAAGAAGTTTAAAACAAAAATGCCAGAGGAACAACCTGCTGTAAATGGTCAAGCTCATGTTGCTGGCGAAGAGGCAGCTCTACCAAAAACAGCCAAACAATTGGAAAAAGAAGCTAAAAAAGCTGAAAAATTGGCGAAACTGCAAGCAAAATTAGATAAAAAAGCAACTGCAGCTCCAGTGGCTACAGAAAAGAAAGAAAAACCTGAGGTAATTATGTACTATGTACATACATACATACATGCGATTTTATGATGAGTTAATCGTAAGGTTAGAGATTGTACGTATTGGGTTCTGTAAATGTGTTTTCCAAAAGAAGTTGCAGAATTTATCCGTATTTTTTATACAAAAATTGTGTTGGGGGAAATAATAGTAAATTGTAACATGTTTTTTTTTATTATAAAAATTCAGCTACTCCCACTAAAAGTGGAACACCTTTTAAAAAATTTTAGTTTAGATACGATATGTTCATTATTTTATGTAGGTATGAATTCAATTGGGATAATTAAGTTCATATAAAATTAAGTAGGTATATGATGAAAATTCTTAAATTTAACTATGGCTTTTATTTTGATATTTAAACATAGCAACATGAAACTTTTTCAGTGTCCCACTTATACCTAGTGTGAGTAGCTGTATATATATTTACATATGTACCTATATTCATTTTAAATTTGGTGAAAGTTTTATTTTGTTTATGTCTTTTTTTTACAGAAAAAAACCAAAGAAGTAAAAGAGGCTGCCGTTTATACGGCCAAAACTTCTCCCGGTGAAATGAAAGACATCTCTGGTCCATTACCAGATGCTTATAGCCCAGTTTATGTTGAAGCTCAATGGTATAGTTGGTGGGAGAAGCAGGGTTTTTTCCAACCAGAATATGGTGTAAGTAAATTTAAAATTTTTTCAAAAATATATGTATGGATGTAGTTCTCTATTACTTTTAATGAACAATATTTTAATACATAAATGTTTGGGAATTTGCAACATTTCAATTTAAAAAAATTATAAACCAGAATTTAAAAAAAATTGTTTAGTAGATACAAAATTAAAATCAAAGAAATATATAGTAGTTTTGAGATTTATATTCGGCCATGTTTTAGAAAACGAAATCACGTGAAACTAAAATCTATGAAGATGTTCCATTAAATTTTCGTAATAATGAATGCAGCTTTTCCTAATTTCAAAAGTAGTTTAGGTAGAGTTTAGTGGTCATGAAAGTATGAGGTATATAAAAGGAAATATTTTTATGAACTTTGAACAGGGAAGAGTTTTCAAAATTTATTCGATTTCAATATCACGGGATTTCGATTTATAGAACATGGCCGATTATGTATTTGATATATCGCACTTGATCAAAAAGAGATTATTAACTAAAAATTTTCATATATTCACTATTTGAAAAAAATATCGTGCTATATTTTCTACTTTTGGTAATAAAACGGTGGTTTACATACACCTTTAATACTAATGGCTTAATATTACGTAAATAAATGAATAAATAAATAAATAAATAAATAAATTAAAAATTGTTTTGCTTTTACTGAACATTTTTAAATTTTGAGTACTTAAAATTTTTTTTCTAAATTGAATTCGCAAATTTGAATTTTAAATGAATGATATTTTTGCGATTTAAATCTTAAGTCCACGAAAACCGTGTCTTTTTAGTAGTACAACCCAACAAATTTAAATAAATTAACTCTATTTGTCAGGTAATTTTCATTAAATATTTCCAAATAATTTTTAATGTACATAATTAAAACCAAAATATGTATTTCTTCTTGACAGTTGGTTGATTTTTTTAATAAACAAATTAAAGTGGTATTTTGATATCCTCAAAAATGTAGTCGTGTGCAATAAAGTTAAGGAGAGTGAGTCTTGTAAAACAGTTTCCAAACTTTTTCAGTCAAACATTATATTTTTATATTGGAGCATTAGGTTTACAAAAATACCAAATTTAACTGTCAAAAGATGTGTAGATTGGTTAATAATCAATAGGTAATATCATATAACTTCCTATTTAGTCGCACGCTTATACCCAAAAAGCAGTGATCCATGACGATATGGATTTTGTATAAAATCTTTTGAATAATGTTTTAAAGTATGTACATATTTTATTTAAATTCAGTTTTATTTTAAAAGTTCATTTTAATAAGAAAACATTTTTTTGACAACACATGGGAACAAGGTTTTTGTTGATTAAGAACTGAATGTTATTTTTCAGGTTATTTGGAACGCTGAAACCAAATATGCACTTAGTTCTTTTCTATCAGCTCGACTTTTCGTGATACACCGTTATGTCCAAAATTAAAGAACTTCCGCTACATATATTGGAATAACTTGAAAACGGTTCACCATTTTCAGTTAAAAAAAATTCAAAATTTGCCAACAATATTATATTTAAGCCGTGCTTACATGTTTTAAATTTACGCATTAGTTTCTGTGATATCGTTAAAGTTTTATAAGAAGAACAATTTAAAAAAAAAAGAAAATTTTTGTTCCTTAAAAAATATATTGTTTATTAAAAAATATAATCATAGTTTTGGTCTAAAAACATTTATTTAAATTATATTTCGTATTAAATGAACTTTATTTCATTGTAATCGGTGCACAACTTTTGTTTTTATTCACAATTTACTGAGAAAACTGAATTGTTAAAAATAGCGATTTCCATACAAAACTAAAATTTTTTTAATGTGTGTGTGTTTTCTGCTGTTCTATATATGGACGTTTTTTCCTTTAATTAAAAATAAGGTACCTTCACTTATTTGTGAATAAAAGCGAAACGCGTTCATCGATTTTTATGATCTATGTCTCATTTTGTTCATAGGTTATGTAACTTTACGTAAATGTAATAAGACTTGAATTTTTCCCCGTTTTGGATTTTTAATGATTTTTAAAAAATACAAAATTTTTAATTTTTTTTTTATGTAAACAACCAATACTTATCCATTTTTTTCGTGATTTTAAAAAAATTTTATTGTTTTTCAAAGCTAACTATTACATCTTTTCTTTTTTTTTAATTTTTAAAAATCACTTAATTAAAGTAAAGTTATTATTTTTTTGACTTTTAATTTTTGGGAAAAAGTTAAAAATAAGTTTAGTACCTGTAACTTAAAAGTTCGAGCTGATGGTGAAACACGGAGATTAGATTTGAAATCAGCGACCTCATATTTGTAAAAAAAACTGCATCAAACTTCGAATCAATACAAAAAGTTCAATTTTGTTCCCTTGAGTAATCTTTTAATTTGGAGGAGGAAAATAGGAGCAATACTGAACAATCTAAAGTGAGTTAAATAATGATTATGTTGTGAAAAATTTTTTATAAAAATAACTTATCAAAAAAGATATTCCCTTAAGTAAACAGTTTAATATTACTTCGTATGCATACAAAATATTTAATAGAAAAAGCGATTAACTGACAATAAAAATTCACATAGATATTGATTGTTTGACTAAAGATAAGCATTGTTAATGGAATACAATTCTGCTTCATTAATTATTAATCTTTTATATAAAATCTATTATTTTAGGAAGTGTTAGGAATAAAACTTATAGCTATTTAAGAGAACTTTATATTCAGGTTAATTAAATAATGTCTTCTATCTGTAATTTTATCTAATTTTTTTATTTCTCTAAAGTTTTTAATGTATTATTTCTATTTTAGCGCTCTTGTATTTCTGAACCAAATCCAAATGGAAAATTCGTAATGGTTATTCCACCTCCCAATGTTACCGGTTCTTTGCATTTAGGTCATGCTCTTACCAACGCCATTGAAGATGCTATTACCCGTTACAATCGCATGAAGGGCAAAACAACTCTTTGGGTTCCAGGATGTGATCATGCCGGTATTGCCACACAAGTTGTGGTGGAAAAACTATTATGGCGTGATGAAAAATTAACACGTCACGACTTGGGACGTGAAAAATTCATTGAAAGAATTTGGGAGTGGCGTCGTGAGAAGGGTGATCGTATTTACGATCAACTAAAAGGTTTGGGTTCATCTTATGACTGGAGTCGTGTAGCTTTTACTATGGATCCCAAACTGTGCAAAGCTGTAACAGAAGCTTTTGTGCGTTTACATGAGGATGGCAGCATTTATCGTAGCTCGCGTTTAGTCAACTGGTCTTGCACTTTACGGTCTGCTATATCTGATATTGAAGTAGATAAAATTGATATTCCCGGTCGCACTTTCTTTTCCATACCCGGCTATGATGAAAAGGTGGAATTTGGTGTGCTCGTGAAATTTGCCTATAAAGTTGAGAATTCTGATGAAGAGATTGTTGTGGCCACTACACGCATTGAAACAATGTTAGGTGATACTGCTGTGGCTGTTCATCCTAATGATGAACGTTATAAACATTTGCATGGCAAATTTGTTAAACATCCCTTTTGTGCTAGACGTTTGCCTATTGTGTGTGATGAATTCGTTGATATGAATTTCGGTACTGGCGCTGTTAAGATTACTCCAGCCCATGATCCTAACGATTATGACGTAGGCAAACGTTGCAATTTACCTTTCATTAACATATTAAATGATGATGGTTATATTATTGGTGATTATGGTGAATTCAAAGGCATGAAGAGATTTACTTGTCGAAAGCAAATCTTAATACGTTTAAAAGAATTGGGTTTGTATAAAGAAACTGTTAATAATCCTATGGTGGTGCCTTTTTGCTCACGCTCTAAGGATGTTGTAGAACCTATGATTAAACCACAATGGTAAGTTTTTTTATTATTTTGTTTAAAAAAATCTATTTATTTGTTATTTGCCAAGGTATGTCAAATGCTCTGATATGGCTGAAAAGGCCACTGAAGCCGTACGTTCTGGAGAACTGAAAATTATACCTGAACATCATACCAAAACTTGGTACCATTGGATGGATGGCATTCGTGATTGGTGTGTGTCACGTCAATTATGGTGGGGTCATCGAATTCCTGCTTATCATGTTTCATTTAATGATCCATCTATCCAATCTGGTTCGGTAGGGTTTGCTAGTGTTTTAAAAAATTGATTATTTTTAATGTACTTTTATTACATGACTGTAATTAAAAAGGTTTTAGTGGTAAAAAATTTTTTAAACAAAGTTCATATTGGGTTTAAAAATAAGTTTCCGTAATTTTAATTTAAAAATGTTTCATATCGTTACCTAAAACGCCAATGTACAAAATGATAAATTGATAAATTGGCTTAAACTGGTTATAAATTACTTTTCTCTTATTTTTCTTGTAAGAACTACCAGTTGTATTGGCAATTGACAATGTTGCATATTATCCAAACTGTTAGTTAGATGTTTTAGCGTTTATCATATCATCTTTTGTAGATAGGGCCGTTTGTTTCTTGTTAATAAGATCGCTAATTTTGGTCGCAAGATTCCAAAATTTGCTACAGACATTTATGTTGATGCAATACATCAGAATCAATGAAAAAGTTGATTTTTAATTTTTGGTAACTTAGGGCCTTTTGCGTTTTAAGTAACGATATAAATCATTCGACATTTCAAGAATTTAAAATTGCATAAGTCACAAAAATCTAAAGTTATGAACTTAAGTTTTACAATTTTAAGCAATTAAATAAAAAAATTTCGAATATGGCGAACCCAATTAAATTTTTTTCAATCCCTGTCAAACTTATTACTGATGACGAAGACTTATTTTCATACCCAATAATGCAAGAAAATATAAAATAATTTAATATTTGCCTTTTTTGACAGCCCGATGACGAAGCCTATTGGATTGTGGCTCGTTCTCCTGAAGAAGCTTTAGCTAAGGCCGCTAAAAAGTTTAAAGTAGATCCTAGTGAAATTCAATTAAACCAAGATGAAGATGTCTTAGATACTTGGTTTAGTTCTGGCCTCTTCCCCTTCTCAGTATTTGGCTGGCCCGACAATACTGGTGACTTGGAGGCTTTCTATCCAACAACACTTTTGGAAACCGGTCATGATATTCTATTTTTCTGGGTGGCCCGTATGGTGTTCTTTGGCCAAAAATTGCTAGGAAAATTGCCTTTCAAGGAGATCTACCTCCATCCAATGGTACGTGATGCTCATGGCCGTAAAATGTCCAAATCATTGGGTAATGTTATTGACCCTATGGATGTTATACACGGTATAACATTGGAAGGACTACATAGCCAACTGATTAATTCCAATTTGGATCCCCGTGAAATTGAAAAAGCCAAGGCAGGACAGAAACAAGATTATCCTAATGGCATACCAGAATGTGGTTCGGATGCTTTACGTTTTGCTTTGTGTGCTTACATAACACAAGCTCGTGATATTAACTTAGATATTAATCGTGTACAAGGCTATCGTTTCTTCTGTAACAAATTGTGGAATGCTACTAAATTTGCTCTCCTGTACTTTGCGGGTGAAGAAAAATACTCATCTGACTTACAAATGTCAGGCATCGCAAACAACATGGATGTTTGGATTCTATCACGTTTGGCAGCAGCCATTGAAACCTGTAACAAAGGTTTTGAACAATACGATTTTGCTGCAGCTACCAGTGCCTGCTATAGTTTTTGGTTATACGATTTGTGTGATGTATACTTAGAGTGTTTGAAACCAATCTTCCAAAATGGTACCGATGATCAAAAGAGCTCAGCACGAAGGGCTTTGTTTGCTTGCTTAGATTTGGGTTTGAAATTACTGTCGCCATTTATGCCTTTTATTTCTGAAGAATTATATCAACGTTTGCCTAGAGCTGATACTACACCAAGTATATGTGTGGCGGCTTATCCTGGTAAGTAGTAAAAACTATATTTTTGTTTATTTCAAGAAATTTATTTATATTTATTTTATAATTAAGCTAATACCTCTTGGCGCAATGAACAAGTAGAAAAGGAAGTTGATTTTATGCAAAAGGCCGCTCGTGTCATACGTTCTGCTCGTTCTGACTACAATTTGCCGAATAAAGCCAAGACCGAAGCCTTCGTTATTTGCACGGATTCGCAGCCTAATGATATTCTCAAGAAGTATGCCGGCGATTTAACCACCATTTCCTACTGTTCCAAAATTGAATTTGACACAACACCTCCAGCTGGTTGTGCAATTCTTACCGTTTCGGGTCAATGTGAAGTTCATTTGTTACTTAAAGGCTTAATCGAAGTTGACAAAGAAATTGCCAAATTGCAAAAGAAACAAGTGCAATTGGAGCAAACTGTTAATAAATTGAAACAATCCATGGAAGCAAGTGATTATACCACCAAGGTGCCATCTGAAGTGCAAACAGCCAATACAGAAAAATTAGAACAGTCAGAAAGTGAAATTCAACGTATCATCAATGCTATGGAAACTTTAAAATTGATGTAAAACTTTTTCGCATGAGAAAAGAAAAATAAAGCATTCGTGTTTATGTAAGGCAGTTTATATTAAATTATTAGCTAAAGTGGCTTAAATGTTGGCATTTCTGTATTTCATTTCACATAAATTTTATTTTCCATTTTTTTTTTAGTATTTTTGTACTCTATTTTTTTAATTTATTGCAGCATTTTTAAAATAGAAAAAAAAGCTATATATTGTATATTAATCAAAATAAAGATTTGAAGTTAGTTTAGTAATTTAAATAAATGACTAAAATCAGCGTTTTTCTTGTACCCCTCTTGCTAATTAAGAACTATAATATATTGTTAATAAAATCAATATGCTAGAATACAAATAGAAAACTGAACCCGTAATGCGTTTTTAACTATTTGTTTAAAGTTCGACTTAATTTTTCGCAATTAACCGAAAAATACTTAAGTCGAAATTCACAAAATAAATAATACTAAGTTTTTATTTTTTTAAAACTTAATTTAGTAGAATTATTGTAATTTATTTATTGGCCAATAAGGCTTTCAAATTACAAGTGAGCAATAAATTGAATTGAATTGAATGAATTACATAAATTACGTAAAAGTTGACTTTGAAGACATTTGTTCTACAATAGTTTAATGATCAGAAATTAACTTGCAATACATTTTTTATTGTGATTTGAATTAACAATTAAACGAAATAACCGACACCTAATTATTTTGATGGTAAGATCACTAATTTGTGAATAATTTTCCATCGTAATGTGTTCCCTTTTCACGTACTTGCGATCATGAAAAACTCTCATGAAAAATTAATTCATAGGAGAATAATAACGTGGAAAAATGTTCGCGGGAAAAATTCCCCTTATCGTGAACAATTTTTTCCCTCGTAATTTGGTGTCCAGATTTTAAAAACTAATATAATTTTAAAATTCGTTGAAGACATTTTGTAAAATAAGTGCAAAAAATATCTTTATAGTTTTTGTCAATAACTCTTGACAATAAACAAGGCGAATTCAACTACAGGTGGTGTCGAAACGCCATCTGATTTTGACAGTTCGAGCCATTTTGTTTTGATTTGTTAGTGTTTTGTTAGGAATGGTTGACATTTTGGACCGTAAACACTAACAATGCAATGCAAAAAACCCTATGTTGTTTCTGTTGTTTTTGGATTGTTGTAGTTTCGACACCACCTGTAGTTGAATTCGCCTTGATAAAAATTTGCATGTGCCCGGCAAATAAAAAACTGAAATGGCAAGTTGCTTTATTAGTCCCAATTTACATTATACGATTTTTGTCGTTGCGATTCTTACCTTATCGGCAAGAGGGGAGAGAGGAATTAAAAGGGGTACACAAGCGATTGTACTCTACGATTCGTCTTGTTCATTCATTCGTAGTGTCAAATTATATGTATACACAAGAAGTTGTAACGACAAAGATCGTACAATGTAAACATAAGACCGACTTCAAAGAAGAAACGACAATAATCGCAACGACAAAAATCGTATAATGTAAATTGGGACTTAAGAGATTTGTTTTTTTTTTAATTTGTTTTTTTCTTTTATCCTTTTGCAACTACAATTCCTGTTGGAAAAAAACCAGCCAATTGTAAGGGAATGTAAGAAAGAAAAATTCACTATTTATTGTTGTGGCTTTGTTGCTTAAAATTTTTATTCACTTTATGATCTTGGGGGCTACTCTCTATTGCGATGCGAATACAATTTCGATGCAAAAGCTAAATGCCAACTTGGTACTCTATATCACTTTCGTAAAATTGCTTGAAAATTAAGCAATACTGATAATAAAAATCAAAGTTAGCGCAGATTTCCAGTAATGAAATAGCAAAATATGTAAAAAAATTGTAATTGGAAAGCTTAAATAAAATAAATAATCATGGTTTCCGAAAAGAAAAAAATAAAAAATAAATGCGCGAACGCGTTAAAGAGTACTAATCACTGGATTTGCTACAATTTTTTTTCGCATCGCAATAGAGAGTAGCCCCCCCTTATTTGTATAATATTTTTCTAGCTTTTCTAAGGTGTTTGGAAAAAATTTTCTGACGAGGTGGCCTAAGCAACCAGCGAAATGCGCATAGAAACTTGCTTTCCCTCAACAATAAATTTCAGTGTTTTAATCATAAATAAAAATTGGGAGTTTAGCACGTCATTAATAAATTAATTAATTAACAATATAAATTATTATTTATGCCCAAAAATTTTTTTAACCTAATATTATTTATAGCTGCTTAACATTATCACACAAGTCTTACGTATTTTGAAAAAACAAACCTGTCATGTTATTATTGTTTTTTGAAAATTTTCAAACAATATTAGATCAGGGTAGCATTTTCGAAAAATACTTAAGACTTTGTGGGATAGTGTATAACGGCCTTTAATGAAATTTTACAAGTAAATAGATTTAATGCTAATACAAACCAGCTAAAATTTGTTTTAAACTTACAACATAAATCCCACAATTCCCAAAAACAGCCAAAAAACCCAACAATTATTTTTTTTTTTTGTTTTTTTTTTGGAAATATGTATAATGGATTCAAGTATGGGTCTCAGGATTTCTATTGCACGTTATTATAAACACATTAGATCATACAAAATGTGCTTACAATTTTTGATTCTTGCTTTGCGATCGGAAAAATGTGTCATAAAATGAAATTTTGTACAAAATAGCTATATTTCGTAAGATCGTTGCACCCGCAGTGATTAAAATTTTTTGCATATCAATATTGGATGTACATGAAGAATCCTTTCAAAAAATATAAGTAATATATATGTCGCTAAACAATTTCTTTCTATAAATAAAAAAAAAGTATCTTCTTTTTTAGATAAAAATTGTACAAAATCGACTTTTTCAGAAATTTAACTTCAAGTGCATATACATTATTTTTCAAAATTTGCTGGTAATTCTCAAAAATTTTTTCAAAATATTTCGAGGTGCCCTACCTTGTTAACCTATGACGCCTCTTCTCATAAGTCTATAGACCTCAAATCCAAAACTTAAACTCGACTAAAATTTTTTGCTTGCCACCTCAAATTTCGTTCCAATCGAACCAACCGTTTACAAAATATAGTTCTATTAACATGATTACGCGTTTCTTAATATTTTACTTTACCAAAAAATGTAGGTTTTGTAATAATTTAGTTCACCTTAAATACACACATTAAAATTAATATTCAAAGTCAACTTAATTATTCCATTTCTAAAAACTCAAGACATTACGGCTTAAACTTGAAGAGTTTTGAGCAAATATCAGCAAATCGACCCTTTGATATTTTACAGGCAAAATCGGCAAAATGCCAATAAATCGGCAGATATGGCAGGCCTGTCAACGGGTTTTTTTAATTCCCATTTTCTTAATTTCCTTTTCCTCCTCTTTTTAGTTTCTTAAAATTTACAAAGTGCGTGAACGTCTTAATAAAATACTCCGTTAAATTAATTAAAACGAGAGTAAAAACTGTTAGAACATTTGTAATTTGATAAATAAATACAATTAAAACGCCATTATATTATATTATTAAAAAATTTAAGCAAAAAGTTGAACGCAACTTAGTTAAAACGGTGATAGATATTTTTTCATAAAAAGCAGAGCTAACGACAGCGCAGTCTCTGCTGGTTTTAAGTTGCTAAAATCGCCGCGCTTTTTGGCAGCATCGAGTAAGTTGTGCCGTGTTGTTTTTTATTTTGAATTGTGAGTTTGCTTGTGAAGTATTTTAGGAAATACTCGTGAGAGTTAATAAGAAGAAGAAAGTGTATTAGCTTAAAGAAAAGAAAATGTAAAAGAAAAAGGTTTGTCTAGGCTTTTTTTTTTTTGGTAAATTTAAAAAAGTAAATAATTAAAGATGGAAAATTTCCACAAAATATGGCCTGTTTTTTTTAAATATGCAAAAATGAAATAAATTAAAAAAAAGTTAAAATGATATAAAAGAAAATATAGAGAAATAAAATAAGATTTAATAAAAGTTTAAAGAATTTTTATGCAGTTTAAAGGAAAGTTATTAATATTTATAAGGTAAGTTTTTCAGTATCTACAAAAATTAGAAAAATTTAAAATGAAAAAATAAAATTTTTTGCAATATTCTTTTATTATTGAAAGAAAATATTGAACAAATTTTTTACGAAATTTATCTATGTACTGTACTTTTCAAATTGATTTTCGAGTAGAGAGTTGAAGACAAAAATTTATCGATTAAATTCTTAGTTCTTTCGAAATCATATGTTTTTGTTTAAACCACATGTTTTTGTTTATTTGCTTGTTGGTGTTTTAATATATCTGTTTCTGACATCTTAAGGTGCTATCAGACGGGATGTATTTTACATATGTACTGTCACTTTTCTTACCCATATGTAATTCCGTATGTATGTCAAAATATCCATTTTACATACGATTCATAATTTTTGCTATCACACCTGCTTATGTTTTTCCTTATGACATAACCTATAAATGTAAACAAAAGCGGACTTTTTAACGTATACAATTTCTTTTCAAAACAAACCAGCTTTTTTGTTTATGTTTGCCACAGGAAAATAGAGCGTGTTCTATTTCATATGTATTTCCACATGTATTTTACACATGCAAAGTTTCATATGTATCACACGATGTGCACGACTTTTACAGATGAAAATTTGACAGTACATATGTAATATACAACCCGTCTGATAGCACCTTTACTGTACCATCTATGGGGTTTCAGAAGTTTTAATGACATCTATAAAGACAGTGTTGACAGACAGTGCGGAAATACTGCTAATTTATATATTGGTCTAAAGGGTTTAAATATGTTAGACTAACTTGATTTTCATGGATTGTTTTTTATCTTTTTTGTAAATTGGGTCAATAACTTTGGAGACGTTAATTAAATTAAGTTAGAAAATTTTATTGTTTTTGTATTTTCTGTAATAAAGAAACTGCTAATTTGTTTAACGTAAAATAAAAAAATACAATTTTTTGAAACACTTGTGCTACTTTAATCTTCGCATTACCAAAGGATTTTGGGTACATCCTTTATAAATACCCACCCGGCGATGAACAAGGTCTCGTGCGAAATTCATTTTTGTTATTTTTTCTTAAGAACTAAGAAATTGTGGTATCTAACACACACTTTTGTTTTTTTTTTCTTAGGTCAAAAAGTGCTATGTACATAAAAAATAGTTGTGTATATAATAAAATGATAAACATTGTTATTACAAAGTAGACATATTATACATCAAACAATTGGGAATTGTGTCTAGATTTCAAAAACTAATATAATTTTAAAATTTGTTGAAGACATTTTGCAAAAAAAGTGCAAAAAATATCTTTATAGTTTTTGTCAATAATATTCCCGAAAATAACTCTTAATAATAAATTTGCATGTGCCCGGCAAATAAAAAACTGAAATAACAAGTTGCTTTATTAAGCGATTTGTTTTTTTTTAATTTTGCTTTTTTCTTTTATCCTCTTACAACTACAATTCGTGTTGGAAAAAAACCAGCCAATTTTAAGGGTATGTAAGAAAGAAAAATTCACTGTTTATTGTTGTGGCTTGATATTGTTACAGGTTAGACCTGACTGTTTTAAATTCTTATTCACTTTATCGTCTTATTTGTATATTATTTTTTGGAAAAAGTTTTCTGACGAGGTGGCCTAAGCAACCAGCGAAATGCGCATAGAAACTTGCTTTCCCTCAACAATAAATTACAGTGTTTTAATCATAAATAAAAATTGGGAGTTTAGCACGTCATTAATAAATAAATTAATTAATAATATGTATAAATTTTTATTTATGCCCAAAACTTTTTTTTACCTAATAATATTATTTATAGCTGCTTTACATTATCACACAAGTCTTACGTATATAAAAAAAAAAAACAAATCTGTCATGTTAAATTGTTATAGTTTTTTTTTGAAAATATTCAAACAATAATTAGATCAGGGTAGCGTTTTCGAAAAATACCTATGACTTTTACAAGGCGAATTTACTTCAGGTGGTGGCGAAGAGACAGATGGGATTTTTAAGTCATGCCAGAATTGTCAAAAGTTTTGTGCTTTTTAAAATTGTGTTTTTAAATTAAATTTTAGCTTGCAACTTATTAACGGTTTTCATATTCAAATGCATAAACTGAACACTGAATAGAAACGGTTTAAACTATTTTAATACAATGGTCATTTAAACCGGATTTGCAATTTAGTGCTCACAAAAATTGCACAAGTTTATGTTGTAAAAACTGATATTTTCTTAATTCTAAAAATTATTTACTTTAAAATAATTTTTATTTAATCAAAATTTCTTAAAATATCCCCTCTAAAACAAAGCCACCAAATGAATTATGTATTTTTAAATAAATTATTAAGTTTTAATATTATTAATCATTTGCATGTTATAAATTTGTATATTAAATTCATATGAGCATAGAACTATAGTGTATTTGAACCAAGTTTACAATTTAGTAATTATCTTTAAATTTCTGACCAAAAATATACGTTATTAAGGAAAAGGGAAATTTTGATCATTCAGTTAATCCAAAATATTCTAAATATGTATATGGTCTTTAAATTTCATGTATAACTACTGGCTTAAATATAATTCTTAAAGCGTCAATCATGCCGTTAGCATATATTGTTTCAGCATGAAAACCCATGTTTAACCATTTTATATAGTTAATGAACTTCTGAAGGTGTGAACATTTAAAATGTGGAGAATTAGGGTTATAATAAGGACCCCACAAGCACATTAATTTTACTCGTGAAATATCAATTGGCTTAGCCATTATTTTTGTGGACATACATTTATAAGTAATTTTACTTATTAAAATGTTAAACGGTCGACCTAAACAAAAGATGTAAACGTTTTTTACATGGTTTAATTAGTAGGTTTACGCGAAACGCCTGTTGAATTTTTTCAGAGTTGTGTTTTTTTCGTGCAATCGTTTTTGTAGCGATTGTTTTGGACATCTTTATCATGTTTAACACAAACGAAATGAGTGTTGTTTTCCCTATTGGTGCATTGTTGTAGTTTTGTGCAAACCTACTCATTAGACCATGGTTTTTTAGATACACAAAAATCTGCTGCCGATACACTTTGAATAAAAAACTGATATTGCGATCAGTAAAATCAGATTTTTCAGCAGTTCGATATTGAATTTGCGTAATAATTTGTTTAATATAAATTGTATAAAAATAATTTTTTCACTCAAAAAACTTCCAGATTTTATAAAGGTTAGCCTGTAAAAGAAATAAGACTTTAAATAATTTACCCAAAAAGAAAAAAGTTTTCTTTTACATCCTCAACATAAGCCCGAAGTTAATTTTTTTTAATCTAATTTGAGATTACAAGCCCAAATCTGGTATCCCTGCTTAAGTCAACTGTTTTATGCAAAGCGAATTTATTTATATATTAATTCACCTTGTTTTTGACATTACATGAAAACTAAAAACAAAATACCATGTTATTTTTTGTGTTGTTGACTTGTTGTAGTCTCGCCGCCACCTGAAGTAAATTCGCCTTCGACTTTGTGCGATAATGTATAACGGCTTTTAATGAAATTTAACAAGTAAATAGATTAAGGCCCTAATCATGTAAAATGCATCACAACACCAAAGAATAACATTGAAAGCACAAACAATGTCAAAAATATTTTGTAATTTTGTTGTTGCTTTCTTCAGAAATTTGTTTTTGGAAATATGTATGCCTTCAAGTACGGGTCTCAGGATTCCTATTGCACGATATTACAAGCACATTAAATTATACAAAATGTGCTTAAAATTTTTTATTCTTGCCTTGCGATTGGAGAAAATGTGTCATAAAATTAAAATTTGTACAAAATAGGTCTATTTCGGAAGATCCTTGCACCCGCAGTGATTAAAATTATTTACATAGCAATATTAGATATACATGAAGTAGCCTTTCAAAAAATATAAGTAATATATATGTCGCTTAACAATTTCTTTCTATAAATAAATAAGATACTTTTTTAGATAAAAAATTGTACAAAATCGACTTTTTCAGAAATTTTACTTTTTTTTGCTGGTAATTCCCCAAAAAATTTTCAAAATATTTCGAGGTGTCCTACTTTGTTAACCTATGACGCCTCTTCTGATAAGTCTATAGACCTCAAATCCAAAACTTAAACTCTACTAAAATTCTTTGCTTGCCACCTAAAATTGCGTTCCAATCGGACCAACCGTTTACAAAATATAGAATTATATCAATTTTTTTTTCCAAATTTCACACACTGTGCAGCGGTCGCATAAATAGAAGCAAATCCCCAAATGTAAAATTTGACTTAATTTCGAGTTCTGTTGATTAAGTACATGATTACGCGTTTCTTAATATTTGACTTTACCAATAAATGTAGGTTTTGTAATAATTTAGTTCACCTTAAATATTTATTTGATGTGTGTATTCCTAAGATGATCACACATTAAAATTAATATTAAAAGTCAACTTAATTCTTCCATTCCTAAAAACGACCCTTTGATAATTTACAGGCAAAATCGGCAAAATGCCAATAAATCGGCAGATATGGCAGGCCTGTCAACAGGTTTTTTTAATTCCCATTTTCTTAATTTCCTTTTCCTCCTCTTTTTAGTTTCTTAAAATTTACAAAGTGCGTGAACGTCTTTATAAAATACTCCTTTAAATTAATTAAAACGAGAGTGAAAACTGTTAGAACATTTGTAATTTGATAAATAAATACAATTAAAACGCCATTATATTATATTATTAAAAAATTTAAGCATAAAGTTGAACGCAACTTAGTTAAAACGGTGATAGATATTTTTTCATAAAAAGCAGAGCTAACGACAGCGCAGTCTCTGCTGGTTTTAAGTTGCTAAAATCGCCGCGCTTTTTGGCAGCATCGAGTAAGTTGTGCCGTGTTGTTTTTTATTTTGAATTGTGAGTTTGTTTGTGAAGTATTTTAGGAAATACTCGTGAGAGTTAATAAGAAGAATAAAGTGTATTAGCTAAAAGAAAAGAAAATGTAAAAGAAAAAGGTTTGTCTAGGCTTTTTTTTTTTTGGTAAATTTAAAAAAGTAAATAATTAAAGATGGAAAATTTCCACAAAATATGGCCTGTTGTTTTTTAAAATATGCAAAAATGAAATAAATTAAAAAAAGGTAAGGTGATATAAAAGAAAATATAGAGAAATAAAATAAGATTTAATAAAAGTTTAAAGAATTTTTATGCAGTTTAAAGGAAAGTTATTAATTTTTATAAGGTAAGTTTTTCAGTATCTACAAAAATTTAAAAGATTTAAAATAAGAAAATTAAATTTTTTGCAATATTTTTTTTATTATTGAAAGAAAATATTGAACAAAATTTTTGACGAAATTTATCTACATACATATGTACTGTACTTTTCGCTCAGTCACATCCCTTAGTTGCAGACAAATTGTGGACTATATCGCTAATGCACTATGAGGCATAACCGAATTCGAATATAATCAAGTTATGTGAATATAGAAAATAAAAAAATTGATATAAATTATACCGACAGCAGGATTATGATCTTGCAACATTATTGCGTACTATAAAAAATACCAAGCGCAGAAACTAATTGATTTTCGAGTAGAGAGTTGAAGACAAAAATTTATCGATTAAATTCTTAGTTCTTTCGAAATCATATGGTTTTGTTTAAACCAAATGTTTTTGTTTATTTGCTTGTTGGTGTTTTAATATACCTATTTGTTTCTGACATTTTACTGTACCATCTATGGGGTTTCAGAAGTTTTAATGACATTTATAAAGACAGTGTTGACAGTCAGTGCGGAAATACTGCTAATTTATATGTTGGTCTAAAGGGCTTAAATATGTTGATATATGATATTTGATTTTCCTGGATTGTTTTTTATCTTTTTTGTAAATTGGGTTCAAAACTTTGGAGACGTTAATTAAATTAAGTGAGAAAATTTTATTGTTTTTGTGTTTTCTGTAATAAAGAAAATGCTGATTTGTTTAACGTACAATAAAATAGTAAAATTTTTTGAAACACCTGTGCTACTTTAATCTTCGAAATACCAAAGGATTTTGGGTACATCCTCTAGATGAACAAGTTCTCGTGCGAAATCAATTTTTCTTAGTTTTTCTTAAGAACTAAAAAACTGCTCAGTAAGTAAAAATTTCCTTTTTACTGAACTAAATTTAAGGAAGTTATTAAAGATATTAAGAACAAATTATCACCCGGCTGGGTATTGGTGAAGCGATGGTTAAAAATAGACTATTATGGATTGTATTCAAATAGATCCTAAAAGTACACAGAAACAATTAATAATTGTCTCTAATCACTAAATTCATAGAACCAAGCAAACAATTTGTTGATTTTGCATCTATTACCAAAAGGATTATATTGAAACAAAAATTCCACTTGTTTCTCCCGATAGGGTTGAATATTTTATTTAATTTTCTCCCTTTATTTTATGCATCCGTCTTGTATCTTGATCTGTATATGCTTTAACAATAAAATTTCTCTTTAACCTTAAACAAAGTTCGTCCGCCATGTTTTTACCTTTCAGAATTAGTTTGAGCAAATTTGTTTTAGGTTCTTAAATAAGGTTTTGGGCTATATTTTATATTAACAGATGTCACAGAAATTAAGGTCCCCCTTTAAAATCACCGGCCGACCTAAACCTTCGTGTAGAAAGCCGAGAACTTCCAGTAATAAATCTTAGTTTTCAATGGTATTCCACCAGTTATTCATGAAAGTTATTAATGGTACTCTACCAGACAAACAGTTTAAAACAAAACTGTAACTCGGTTGAGTAATACGAAGCCAAACTTTTAGCACCAAACAGGGACATGATTGCTCTTAAGGGTTAATCCGGTTAGTAATGAAAATCGATCGGTTTTAAAAGGTGTTAAGAATTTCGAACGATTTGAAATATATTTTTAATCGTAGTGAAAACGATATTATCGATTTTAAATCGTTTCATTTTCTAAAAATAAAACATTACTAAGTACTTACATATATAGATAAAAGAATAACTACATGTTCAACAATTTCGAACGTTAACGTTCGCATAGAAAATTAGTATGAAAAACTCAGTTTTAGATATATTTTCCATAAATAATTTTTTAAAATAATTTTTTTTATCATTTTATAAACGGTTGGAACAAGGCGAATTCATTTTCAGATGGCGTTGAAAACACAGCTGTGCTACTTTTTTTTTGCATAATTGGGTAGAGAAATGTCAAAAGTTGTTTACATTTTCCTCCATAATTATGTAGAGAAATGTCGAAAGTTGGTTATGTTTACATAGTAAACGGAAGTTTTTGAAAACTCAATTTAAAAAAAACTGTCATAGTTTAAAATTTATTATTATAAATAAAAAAATAAAAGGAATATTTTATGTGTACATATTGTATAAATTATTTATTTATTTATAAAAAATAATAAAAAGTGTTAGCTAAAAAAGTGTTACATAGGTAAAAAAATTAAAATGAAAAGTTGTTGCATTTGCAAAAAGAAGCAAAAGCCTTGAAATGGTAGCTTCTTAAGTGTGCCCAATGATGACCGAAGGCTAAAGTGAACAAAAAATTTGCAGTCTGGACTTCTCCCGACACGCTGTAGTTTGCGCTGACCATTTTTCGCCAACAAACAATTCGGCTACAAAAAAGTGCAGAATTGTTTCTGGATGCTGTGCCAATGTAAGTAAGGCCCAGAACAGATAGTGAAACGAAACTTAAAGTTGTTATTTTTGAGTTTCATTTGAGTTTATGCCATTGACTCCCTTAAAATGACTCGACCATTTTGAAACCGGTCTGAGTCGCATTGGATATCAGTGTCATTAAAACCAGCGTGCAGGAAGCTCGTGTTTACTTTTCATCAGTTCTCAAAGAAACACGAAATGATTGTGATAATATGATCACATTGTGGTACAATTTAGGTTGCTAGGTATGTGGAAAGCAATAGAAACCGGTTTCAAACCAAAAATTACCAAAGGATTTTGTTGTAATTACGTTTCACCATCTGTTCTGTGCGTAAATGTTTTTATAAATTATAGTTTAAATAGCTTATTATAAATATATATAATAAGCTATTAAAACATTGCAAAAAAACATTGCATTGTTGCCGGTTGCTGTACCAGTGAAGTTAATGTTTTTAAAAATTAGAGTTTGTCACAAATAGGTTTTGTGAATTATTATAATGAATGTAGCATACAAGAAATAGAAAACGTTTCATTATTCAATCCTGTGACATGCATAGCCCCATGCCAGAGAACAAAAATCCAGTTGTATTCTCTGAAGGGCATGCAATGGATCAGTCCTTGCCTCAGTGCCAAATAATGATTGATAGTAAAAAAATTAAAAGAAAAACGTTCTCTAATAAAGAAACTAGGTACATACATAAATATCTTATAGAATTTGTGATGTGCTGGGAGTGATTGAGTGATTTTCGTTTGAGGAACGCTTTGACGCAAATCAAAACCTCAACTTCGCTTCGCGATGGACAGTGGCACGCTGGTGTTTGGGCTGAAGCTCGCCGGAAATGGGGGGTTCGCGTCCATCTACTCACACATACACAATTTAATTCGTGCCAAAAACGAAAGATGTAGATGAAAAACCGAAGCGATAGAAAACGTAAAACATTGAACAAATACGACCGTCGAAGGATTAATAGAAAATTTGAAGATTTTGACAAGATCGAACTCGAGTCTTCAGGACCAGTTGTCTTTGTCCTGGACAGGCAGCCCACCCCATATGACATTTTGCCGTCATCCGTGGCACTACTCATTGCCTGAAAAAGAATTGTTTGGGAGTAATGCCCCAAAACGTAACTTACCATTTCGTCATACGCTAGTTACCTTTCAACCAAATTCTGAATAAATTACAACATTGTCATTTGTTTTCTAGAATTCCAAAAAAAATGTGTACAAAAATATTTTATTTACGTATGTATCTATTCTATTTAACTTTTAATAATCATTATAATAAACATATTATCAAGGGCTATAATAATAATAATTAATAAAGAAAATACATTATTTAACAACAATACTGTTTCTATCTTTAATTTACAATTTTTAAATTAAAATTACTAGTAGGTAAAAAAAAGAATTTAGCAATACACGATTATTTGTCTTTCAATACTAAATGGCAATTCTAACAATAAAATATTGTATCGAAAGATTTTTAATAATGTAGAGCAACCCTGTATAGTCAATTCAACGATTGAAAAGAAAAAATATAATAAAAAAAAGGATTTAAAAATATTTCAATGGCAACTTTGTTTTAAGTCTGTTTAGGATTCGGAAAATATATTTAAATTTTACGAAGTTCAAAAAAAAAATTAAATTTTTAATTCCAGAATAAACCCGTACGATCAGCTTAAGTTTTTTTTTTTTTATTTTTTTAGATTACGTTAAGAATTTCCATTTCAAGTCTAAATATTTAAATTTTGTCAGGTTCACAAATTAAAATTTTAAAACTAGAATGAGCCGGAAAAGTGAGTTTAAGTTTTTAAATTGCCTTCAAAACCTTGAATTCAAATTTAATTTGTTTAATCAAATTTAACTTTTAATAAAAAAACAGTCTAAGCAACAAAAATTCGAATTGGTTATTCGGTTATTAATGACTACTTATTCGGTTATTAATTACTACTTATTTGGTTAGTGATTACTACTTATTCGGTTATGTGATTACTACTTATTCGGTTATTACTGACTACTATTTCGGTTAGTAATTACTACTTATTCAACTAGTATTAACTACTAATTTGGTATTTATTTGTTAAATTATTTATTTATTTATGTAATTTGCCCGTTTAATCTTTTGTCGATTAAATTATTTATCGGTATTGGCTTATTAGTTACCCTATTTATTTATCCTTTTCTTATATTTATTAAACTCTTTATCCGGGTATTCAAGTTCAGATTTGGTTTGACCACGTAAATTCATACTAAAAATCTAGTTTAATTATTCTTATCGTGATTAAATGACAGTATCTAACTTAAGTTTGTATACTTAAACTTATTTTAGTTTATGAATTTAAATTTCGAAATGAGTTATGTATTCAAAATTCGTATTTAGCTGAAAGATTTAAATTCATATCAAAATTCAAGTTTAAGTATTCTAAATGTAACTAAGTTACAGTATCCAACTTTAGTTTGTATACTTAAACTCGTTTTTAGTCGATGCATTTAAATAACGATATTGATCAGGATATCTAAAATGGCATTTAATTGAAAGGTTTAAATTCGTACTAAATGTTTAAACTCAAATATGGATTTAAAATTACGTTGAGCCTAGATACTTAAACTTGGGAATAAGTTTACTTATTTAAAAAAATAAGACGAGTTAAAAAAAATCAAAAATCAATCAATTTATAATTCCCCTTTACGAAACTTTATTCTTTTTCTTTTCTTTTCTTCTTTTCTTTTTTTTTTTTTTTTTTTTTTTTTTGATTTAATTGGATTTTTTTTTTCTTTCGGTTAAATCTTTAGATGTACTCTTGGTTAAACCCTTTAAATAAATTTGGAATGTAAATTTATTTAGTTAGTTTCGGGTTGTATTCAATTTTCCGACTAATTATGACTTCACTAAGAAACTTGACAATCAATTGATCGAAAACAAACTCGATAATCAACTTTGCAACCTTGATAATCGGTTCAAAAAACCTAATAATCAATTTGCAAAATGGATAATCAATTAGTGAACTTGATCATCAATCCAAAAAAAACTCAATAATCAATTTGCAAAATGGATAATCAATTTGCAAACTTGATCATCAAGCCGAGAACAAAACTCGATAATCAATCTGCAAAATGGATAATCAATCTGCAAAATTGACTATCAAATTGCAGAATCGGTGCTCAATTCTCCCAACTGAGTCTGAAAAAAAGAAATCCAATTAAAGAGTGATTACCACTACTACTTGTCAACTGTAAGACAAGACAACTCAAGTATGGGATTAAATAGGGGATGATTATTAAACATTCGAACATTAAATTTGAAATATAGAAGACTAAACTACAACTGCTGGGGTGTGTACTTGCCGAACCGTTAATTAATTGTTGGTAATTTAATAATACCATTTACTAAATTACTGTCAATAATTTAATTGAACTATCCATTAAATTATTGCTAATAATTCAATTAAACCATTTATTAAATTATTGTAGACAATTTAATAAAATTATTTATTAAATTGTTTATTAAACTATTAACTCATCTCTATAAGTTAATTTAGATATTGCCGGTAGGGTGTATTTTTCCTCAAGTTCAAGCTTCTTTTACGTTAAGTCTCGATATTTAAATTTTGGGTATTAAATTTAGCCACTAAAAGGGAAATATTGAATTCTAGCTTACAATTCAGGTGACAATATTTACAAGGCGGTACAATAAAAATTTTGAATTTAATTTTTTTTCATTTATATATCTAATTTTATTGGCCTATGGGTTAAGAAGCCAGAGGCCCTATAGATCACTAAAGGCCTAAGATTTCAAATTTGAACCCGAACTTCAAATTGAATTTGTGTCCTTACAGTTATTAAATATATTTTTTTTCCTTTTACATTACTAAAATAAGAATAAAATTGGTATTTGCTCTACTTGTAGCAACGATAGGTATAAATGGATTTTATTTCCCTTCTTTTGAGGACATTTAGTAAGTTTTTTCTTTTCTCTTCCATTAAAGAAAAAAAGGGCATGGTTCATAGAACGATAGGGTAAAACAAAAAACGACGACTTGATGTCTTCATCCGGTTTCAGAACTGTTTGATTCACTACTAGTTTACCTGTTTTTCCTGGGGTACTATTACTGGGTCACCTTGTTGCCATGATGTTTCCGGGTATTCCCTTTTTCCAGCCAGGTTGTTGTGGTAGGACAGATGAAATTTCCGAAGCTAGTTGGTGGTAGTTTCAGGTGCTGTTATTAATTGTTAATGGGTCGCAGGTAGGTATGTTGAGGTTAAGTAGTAGTTAAGTGGCTGGTAGGTATATTGCTGACGATGTGGTTATATAGCAGGTATGTATGATGAGGTTATGTGGCAGTTAAGTGGCTGGTGGGTATATTGCTGACGATGTGGTTATATAGCAGGTATGTATGATGAGGTTATGTGGCAGTTGGGTATCTGGTAAGTATATTGTTGACGGTGTTGCTGTAGCAGAGCATGGTTATTGTTGGAAATTTTCAGTACAGGTGGGGTACCGTGACATTGGGCTTCACAAAAGTCATACGAAACACGTGTTGTATTTCCGGTCACGTTATGGTTATGACGTAACCGAAACTTTTCCCCAAAACTGTTGAGTGCACGTGTTTTCCTTCTTCTTCGTCATCAGCTTGCGGTGCGGGGGAGCTCGTCTTGTGGTCGTGGTCGTACCGCCACTCGTAAGGTATTTATGTCCGACAAATTTGAGGTTAAGAGTGGGCTTATCGTACCTTGGTTATGCTCCACGTGATCTTTGTTTGCCGGCAAATTCGTTATGGTATTACTGGTTTGTCTTGCCGATTTTTTTTAGAGATAATGCGGCAGTTTATTTACATATAGCAGGCCATTTTGAATTGCCAGTTATGTTCGTGAAACGTATTTTTTTCTTTTTTGTATCACACTTCACTTATTCCTTTAATTTTCCGTGTCCTAATGTTCAGATTTTATTATAACCGAATATTGTTACCTACTTAATCAATTATAAAACGGACACTTGTAATTTTTCTTTAAAGAAAGATGTAATAAAAAACCTTACCCGAAGGACAGAAAAAAAACCTTTTACAAACGGACATTCACTCTGCTACTTGTTGAATGAATCTTTTCCTATAAGAATTATCTCTATACCCACGCTGAATTTGCTAAACTTGAATTCGCCGTGGTAGGGTGGTATTTTTCCGTGGGTTGCAGGGTTGAGTTTTTTTTCATTTAAATAGTGATGACACTCAGGGCTGGGGATATTCCCTTATTATTTTTGAATAAAAAAAACGCTTAAATTGAAAACATCAAGATGGTCGTCACAAAGCCAGCTCTTTTCTCATAACCTGTGGCGGGAAAAGAGTTGGGAAACCGGATGATCTGGCAACTTCCTTACCATTTCTCGGCCCTAGTGTATTCACGCCCTATAATTCTTCCAATCTCGGCTTCCTTAATATCGCTCCATCCGCCATGCTTTCCTTTCTATTTCTACCTTCAGCGAGTGAACATCCTGAGCGCCATCGATTTACAAAAAAGTCAATTTGTTTCGCGTGGAATTTTTAGTCTACTCCAGTGTAGATGATTTTCCTCCCTTTTCCCTCAACGAAAAAAAAATTACCATCCTTCCCAAGGCAAAAGTGAAGTTGTGCCCCGGTGTTAAAAAAAGTAAGTAGTCGTGTGACCCTAATTTGAATAGCCATGTATAAGCTAATGTTATTCAAACTTCCCCCCGTCCAAATAGGATTCTTAAATAACCCCCTGGGCAAAAAAAACGTTGATTCTGCTACCGGCCGTTACAGGATTGCACCCGACCGGTCAGCATAAAACCGTTGTGAAAATTCTGGGATTTGGAAGGCAGACGAAAGTGGTATTATATCCACATGACAACAAAGCAAGGTTAGTAGTTTTTTTTTTTTTTTTCAAACTTTAAGTGAAATTGCGTATACGGTCAGACACCGAAAGTGGGACTCACGACTCCCTTTCCCAATGGATAGGGTGTTCAGTCGATCAAATCTCGTTTTTTAAAAAAGAACCTACCTTCGCGTTTGACTATCGTTATGGGCCACAGTGTGTAAAAATTTACCCGTCACGTAATTACGCTACTTTGAGCCAAAAAAAACCTAGTTCTCTCTTAATTTTACAGGTGTCATTTACAATCCTTCGACAATAACACGATCCTTTCCCAACGAATTGTCAGCCTCTAAAATTCAACCTACAACGATATTACCCCTCGAATTACAAATATCCTATTGTTTCAAGTGCTGCGCGTGTATGACACCTATCAACTGTCCTTTTAAATTCTCAATCTCGTATTGACTACTGCCTATTGCTCTCCTAATTCTACACCTCAGCCAAGGTCGACAAAGCTTAGCATTTATTCCCTTCGCGAATTTGCTCTGTACAAAGTTCCTCCTATAAACCTCCTGTCCAGGGGTGTATTTTATACTTCTGCTCTTGAGGTTATATGACTTAACGTTTCTTAGGTAAGCATCATGAAGTTTCTCATTGACTTTTTGGTGAATTAATTGCATCTGTGAGGACTTAGGCAGTATTAGCATATCCCCCTCTCCAGATGATTTTAATTTCCGCAATATTTCGTACGCATCAGCATGAGTAATCATGTTGTATCCCGTTAATGCGAAGTAGGGTGAAATACCAGTAGACGAATGAACAGATGCGCGAAGTGAACATTCAATTTTTGACAAGTTTTCGTCCCATTTAGCCTGATCATTGTCCAGGAAACCTCTGATCGAACTAAGTATAGTCTGATTTACTCTCTCACTTGCGTTAGCCTGAGGTGAATAAATAGGACTGCGCATGTGCCTGACTCCAAACATTTTCAAGAATTCCCCAAAGGCTTCGGAAACGAATTGTTTGCCGTTATCGGAATGTAATACCTCCGGCACTCCAAATTTGTAAAACACTTCGTCTCGTAGGAATTTAATCACTACTTTGGTGGTTGCTTTAGATAAGGCTTTTAGCAGAACAAATTTAGTTTTGTGGTCCAAGACTATAAAAATGAAAGTGTTGCCCGTTTTAGTTCTAGGATATGGCCCAAGGAAATCGACATAGATTTTCTGGAATGGTCTTTGGGTCTTTACTTCACCTCCCATGGGGGGACGTAAGATTTGTTTTGGGTGTTTAACTTCCTTGCAGGTATTACAATTTCCAACGAAGTTTCTTATTTGACCTGTCATTGAAGGCCAATAAAAATATTCGCGGATGTTAAAAAGCGTTTTCGCTACGCCTCCATGTGAAGTATTGTCCACATGTGATCTTCGAATTAAACTCTCCGTCAACTCGGACGGCACCCATACCCTCCAACAGTCATCTTCTCCATCGATTCCATCTCTATTAAATTTTACCCTTTTGTATACAATACCATCCTCAACTTTTAAGTCGGGTAATCGGTCCTTATTTTGCTCTACAGTGTCTATTAACGATAGATAGTCTTTATTTTTGAAGGCTTCAGAGTTAAAATCCATTAATGGGCCACTGTTCAAAACCAGTTCCTCCATGTCTTGACGCGAAAGCATATCGGGGACAACGTTTTTTGTTCCTTTTCTATGCTCGATATTGAATTTAAAGCCTTGAAGCTTTAAACTCCACCGAGCAAGTCTCCCGTTTAAATCCTGCTGACGCATCAGCCACTTCAGGCTAGAATGGTCTGTGATGACCGTAAAGTCCATCAACTCTATATATTGGCGAAATTTTTCTATGGCCAGAACTACTGCGAGACACTCTTTCTCCGTTGTAGAATAGTTCTTCTGGGCCTGGTTCAGTTTCTTAGAAAAATATTCAATAGGATGTTCGCCCTCATCATCGTCCTTTTGAAATAGAACTGCCCCTATTCCTACGTTAGACGCGTCACATTGGACAAAGAATGGCCTTTCGAAATCTGGACTGGACAAAATTGGGCTTGTTACTAGCCGACGCTTGAGCTCTTCAAAAGATTTTGTTGCTTCAGGGGTAAAAGTAAATATCGGAGTTTTTTTAAGGGTATCCGTTAGAGGTGCCGTAAGGGTAGAAAAATCGTTAATGAAACGGCGATACCACCCTACTGTGCCTAAAAATCTTCGCACGTCTTTTTGGTTTTTCGGTGGATTAATATCCAAAATTGCCTTAACTTTTTCTTCATCCGGTTTTAGTTTTCCCCCGCCAACTATATAGCCCAAGTATTTCAACTCGCGGTAACAAAATTTTGACTTCTGCATGTTAATCGTTAGCCCAGCGTTCGTTAATTTCTGCCCTACTACCCGAAGCATGTCCATATGATCTTCAAAGTTTGAGGACACTACCAGTAAATCGTCCAAGTATATAAAGACTCTATCCTTTAGCTCAGATGGCACCACTTTATCCATCAACCGACAAAGCCTCTGGGCAGCGTTGCACAGTCCAAAAGGCATCATTTTGAATTGATACTGAGGCCTGCCAGGAACTGTGAACGCTGTCTTTGATCTGCTTGCCTCATCCAGAGGGATTTGCCAGAAGGCGTCCTTGAGGTCGATTGATGAGATAAAGTGGGTATCTCCTAACCTCGCCAGTAAACCGTCTATATTGGGCAGAGGGTACGCATCCTTCCTCGTAACCTTGTTGAGCTCCCGGGCGTCGAGGCACAGCCTGTTTTTGTTAGGCTTAATGACCAAGGTCATACGGTTGTTCCACTCTGCTCCTGTGGCGACTTCGATTACGTCCAGTTCGATCATCCTGTCAAGTTCAGCATATATCAGTTTTTGCACTGCTGGACTCACGGGGTAGTGTCTCATCTTTTTGGCCGGTGCATCTCCAGTGTCTATCGTATGTTTCTCAATTTCCGTTCTTCCCAAGCCAAACTGTGTGTAACACCGAAACGATTGTTTTACATTTTCCAAAATTTTTCGTTGACGTGACGTTAACGGGTGTATCTTGGCCTCCTCCGAATCTGTGAGAGAAATTTCATCGACTATACTATTTTCAAATGAAACCTTTAGACCTACTTTTTTCCAAAAATCATACCCTAAAATCAATTCTTGACTTAAGTTCGGTACTAGGTATAACATCATTTCCACAAATTTATTTCCATATTTAATTTTTACGAAAATTTTGCCAATTATTAAATGTTGTTTCCCATCCGCCGTACGCACAGAAGATTTAAAATCGAGTATTTTCGAATCCATTAGCTTAACATTTTCAATACAGTTTCGGCCAAGGCAGCTTACAGAAGCCCCACTATCTAACAGTCCTTGATATTGAGAATTATTAATTATGACTGTCATATATGGCCTAATATCGGCCTCGCTACCTATCACCGTCGATGCTATAACTTTCCTCTCTTGTTTTCTTAAGGCGTATCTTTCCCTGGTTTTTCGGATTTTATGGCTAACTATGGGTACATAATCTGTAAAAATTTCGGAACGAGTTCGGTTGTAGTTTTCTAGACGCTGTTCATACGATAGGCCTGGATTGAGACCGTGTGGCTTTGAGTTATAGTTTGTTTGCAAGCATCCATTTGTACATTTAGTTTCTAAATCTTCATCATCCTTAGCGTAGATCTTGGCAGTTTCTTCATCGGTGTGTTGGACTTTGTCTGGGTTCACATGGATCCTTTCGTTGGGTTGGTCTTGTTCAGTTAACATAAATCTTAAAAAATTATCTTTTACTGGGAGGGAGTTTGATTTGAACACGTCGGCCCAGTTTTCCGCATGTTCGATTTGCTGTTTCCCGCACATCTGGGGCAATTCGGGCTAGTTACGTCCTCGAACCCACATTTGTAACAGAAGACATTGCGTTGTACTACGGGACATTCAATAAAAGAGTGGCCAGGGGCTTTACAGTTCCAACACGTGAGCTGTTTTGCTGGCAAACTATCCCTTTGAAGTGCCTCAACCTGCTGTGCCTGTTCATCTATCTGCTCGTGGTCCAACAAGTCCATCTCATACACACGTCGAGAATGACCTAAAGGCATACGGGTCGAAGATCGCTTGGCAATATTCCTTTCTGCCCTTTTGCACTCCTCCAGTAGCTGATCCAGACTGTCAATCCTAATGGGGAAAACCAATTGAGCCAATCCATCTTTCAGGTTATCTTTAACAATTTTTACCAGCTCGCTCTCTAGCACGCTTACCCTCATTTGGTTTTTAAGTTTGACAATCTCGGTTATAAACGCATCCGCAGACTCATTGGGCGCTTGCCTTCGCTCCATTATTCTTCTTTGAATTTCAAAGTCGCTTTCGAAATTCCTGAATTTTTTTATAATATGGTGTTTAAAAGTCTGCCAGTCGCATATCGGATGCTTCATTCGAAAGGACCAGAACCAGTTGCTTGCTTCCCCTGTGACTAAATGATGAAAACCTTTCATTAAAACTTCCCATGAACAGTTATAATCGTGTTTCAATGCCTCTACCCGAAATACAAAATCCTCAACCGTTAAAGACTTATTCGTACCATCGTACCTTATTCCCCATTTTTCCAATTGGTTAGGAGTTATTGGTTTAAAGCCATGGAACGAAGGTGAATTTCCAAAACCTGGGTATTGTTCGTCGAAATTTTGTGGAGCATTATTGAATATCGGTTGAGCTAGGTTGGGCTGACGCGGGCGTTGTTGTCGGAACATTTGAGGATCATTATGTGCAAAATGTTGGGCTGGCGGTGGTCTGCTATTATTGTTATTAAAAGGGGTTTGATATGCACGCTGTTGGTCATAGGGTACATTGTTACGGAAAGTCTGGTTCTCCGAAGAAATGCCACGTTCGGAACGCAAAGACTCCCGGATCAATTGAGGTAGCATAAGTTGCATGTTGTGAACTTCCCCCATAATCGCAGCCTGTGCAGCTCCTACCGAAGCACTGACATAGTCCCTCAACGTCAATCCATCCTCATTAATGGCCATTTCAGGGTCTACTTCCTCGCCAACAGGTGCTAAATTATTCCTATTCATATTGCCTAAATCAAGATCGCGAGCACCTTGGTTACCTGTCTGTCCACTTATTTCCCTGGCAGTTATGCTGCTGTAAGTCGGTGTACGAATAGTACTAAAACTATCAGGTGAAGAATGGGTTTGTGGTCCAAATCCGGGTGGGAATCTAATTGACATTAAAGGAGTTACCGCGTTTGTAGAAACAATGGGTGCTGTATTTGGATTGATAACAGTGGCAGTAGTAGTCGTTGGAACGTCGTCGTTATTACCCGCTTGGTTTCTACTAGACGATCGGAGTCGTCTATTATTCATCCTTAGCCAAAACCGTTCGCAGATCAAAAAAAAACTTTCAACTACCACGATATAGCAATGAAATCAAAAAACTACTAAACGATCTACCCGTGGATAACTCTACCCTTAAGTCCAGAAAACCAATGGACTTCAATTATAAAAATTCAATAAAAAAAAATATTAAAATGTAGATGTATTTAGAAATTAAAATTTAAGAAAATATTATTCCCTTAAATTATACTTTATTAATAAAAACTCCCAAGAAAAATTTAATTCCAAGAAGACAACAGTTATAGTCAAACTGTAAATGCCAAAAGATCCTCACAAATTTATTTGCATCCGAAGCATCAATTGTCATAAGAGAAAAATCCGAGTGTAAATGAAATTGTAGTTATGATACACTTACGATCTCAATATCGCAAAACCGAAAAAGTTTCAAAAAAAATATTACCGCCTGAATTCATAAAAAGAAATGTTTTAAATTTAACAACAGTTTACGAAACAAAATTTTTGCACGTAAATTTTCTTCAATAAACGATTGTTAAACTCAACATTCCCTATGAATACGGAGTTAATCTTTAAATCTTAATGTATTAGGTAAACGTCAAAAAAAGAATATCTATATAAACAAAATTTTTATAATCCTAATCGTTGATTATTATTATATATCAAAATGGTAAAATCCCAGATATCCCTATAAATGTATTCAGCAAAAGAAATACCAATGTAATTAAAAAAAATCAAATGTCTGTAAATTATGATTATCCTATAACTTTACAAAACAAATATTGAGTAAGGAATAAGCTTTAAGAAAATCTTATATCTTCAATTTCGAAATAATCAAAAATGTAAATGCAAAAATGTCATTGAAATAATTATTGATTATCATATGTCAAAAAAAATTAAATTTAAAAAAAAATTTTTATGGTAATAATTATTAATATAAATGTGTTCATAAATAAATTTATTCAAACTGTAATAATATTAAAGAAAAGAGTAGGTTTTTATGTATATAATACTGTATAAGATTAATTGACAAACTATTTTCTAGATGCACATAAGTTTAAGTAATGTTAGTAGAATATAAGTCTAGTATAAGAATTCAAATATGATCAAAATATTGTTAATCTACTATAGTATCAATTACAACTAATTATGGTTAATTCGTTTTCAAATATTTACTTTAATATATACAAATTATACTTTGGTTGAAATTTGGTAACAGACGTGTAGTGGCGAAATGTGTGTGATGTTTTTACTCGAGTTTAAAGTTATTGAATATTTTGTTCTCAGAAATGAAAACTTAAAAACTCATACGATGTTTAAGTATGATAAAAATATATGAAAATCAATCATGTCGAAAAAAAAATTTTTTAATTTTACGTATAGAACGTTAAGTGTTGTAACCAACAAGTTTTCTATCATCAATCAACTATAAACGAAAACACAAGACAAAACGACATAGAGTGAATCTCCTGGATTTTCCTCTCCTCTCCTCCGATAATGAAAACTTATGATCCCCTAGCTATATAGCCGCCGTATCAGGTTCTTCATTATGGATTCGATTCGATTCAATCCATTCGACTATCTCAGTCTCGTCTCTTATGTCGAAGCCATTGCAACTCAGGCTTGGTGTTTGCTTGACACCTTCCAGGACATAGGTCGTCAGTCATAAGGTCAGAAAACCGAGATCCCAATACCTAACTTCTCCATACGAAGCCGTCGCAACGCAGGAATGGTGTGTATTTAACACCTTCCGGGACAATCGTCAAAAATATGAAAGAAAAAAAAAATAATTGGGTTGAACATTTTACCCTGAAATGTACAAAGGTGTGGAAACCAGCAAAGATAACTTAAAACACCTTCAAGCTAAATTGCTTTAACCCAAAGGGTTAACTTACTTTCGGGCCCCACGTTGGGCGCCATTTTGTGTGATGTGCTGGGAGTGATTGAGTGATTTTCGTTTGAGGAACGCTTTGACGCAAATCAAAACCTCAACTTCGCTTCGCGATGGACAGTGGCACGCTGGTGTTTGGGCTGAAGCTCGCCGGAAATGGGGGGTTCGCGTCCATCTACTCACACATACACAATTTAATTCGTGCCAAAAACGAAAGATGTAGATGAAAAACCGAAGCGATAGAAAACGTAAAACATTGAACAAATACGACCGTCGAAGGATTAATAGAAAATTTGAAGATTTTGACAAGATCGAACTCGAGTCTTCAGGACCAGTTGTCTTTGTCCTGGACAGGCAGCCCACCCCATATGACATTTTGCCGTCATCCGTGGCACTACTCATTGCCTGAAAAAGAATTGTTTGGGAGTAATGCCCCAAAACGTAACTTACCATTTCGTCATACGCTAGTTACCTTTCAACCAAATTCTGAATAAATTACAACATTGTCATTTGTTTTCTAGAATTCCAAAAAAAATGTGTACAAAAATATTTTATTTACGTATGTATCTATTCTATTTAACTTTTAATAATCATTATAATAAACATATTATCAAGGGCTATAATAATAATAATTAATAAAGAAAATACATTATTTAACAACAATACTGTTTCTATCTTTAATTTACAATTTTTAAATTAAAATTACTAGTAGGTAAAAAAAAGAATTTAGCAATACACGATTATTTGTCTTTCAATACTAAATGGCAATTCTAACAATAAAATATTGTATCGAAAGATTTTTAATAATGTAGAGCAACCCTGTATAGTCAATTCAACGATTGAAAAGAAAAAATATAATAAAAAAAAGGATTTAAAAATATTTCAATGGCAACTTTGTTTTAAGTCTGTTTAGGATTCGGAAAATATATTTAAATTTTACGAAGTTCAAAAAAAAAATTAAATTTTTAATTCCAGAATAAACCCGTACGATCAGCTTAAGTTTTTTTTTTTTTATTTTTTTAGATTACGTTAAGAATTTCCATTTCAAGTCTAAATATTTAAATTTTGTCAGGTTCACAAATTAAAATTTTAAAACTAGAATGAGCCGGAAAAGTGAGTTTAAGTTTTTAAATTGCCTTCAAAACCTTGAATTCAAATTTAATTTGTTTAATCAAATTTAACTTTTAATAAAAAAACAGTCTAAGCAACAAAAATTCGAATTGGTTATTCGGTTATTAATGACTACTTATTCGGTTATTAATTACTACTTATTTGGTTAGTGATTACTACTTATTCGGTTATGTGATTACTACTTATTCGGTTATTACTGACTACTATTTCGGTTAGTAATTACTACTTATTCAACTAGTATTAACTACTAATTTGGTATTTATTTGTTAAATTATTTATTTATTTATGTAATTTGCCCGTTTAATCTTTTGTCGATTAAATTATTTATCGGTATTGGCTTATTAGTTACCCTATTTATTTATCCTTTTCTTATATTTATTAAACTCTTTATCCGGGTATTCAAGTTCAGATTTGGTTTGACCACGTAAATTCATACTAAAAATCTAGTTTAATTATTCTTATCGTGATTAAATGACAGTATCTAACTTAAGTTTGTATACTTAAACTTATTTTAGTTTATGAATTTAAATTTCGAAATGAGTTATGTATTCAAAATTCGTATTTAGCTGAAAGATTTAAATTCATATCAAAATTCAAGTTTAAGTATTCTAAATGTAACTAAGTTACAGTATCCAACTTTAGTTTGTATACTTAAACTCGTTTTTAGTCGATGCATTTAAATAACGATATTGATCAGGATATCTAAAATGGCATTTAATTGAAAGGTTTAAATTCGTACTAAATGTTTAAACTCAAATATGGATTTAAAATTACGTTGAGCCTAGATACTTAAACTTGGGAATAAGTTTACTTATTTAAAAAAATAAGACGAGTTAAAAAAAATCAAAAATCAATCAATTTATAATTCCCCTTTACGAAACTTTATTCTTTTTCTTTTCTTTTCTTCTTTTCTTTTTTTTTTTTTTTTTTTTTTTTTTGATTTAATTGGATTTTTTTTTTCTTTCGGTTAAATCTTTAGATGTACTCTTGGTTAAACCCTTTAAATAAATTTGGAATGTAAATTTATTTAGTTAGTTTCGGGTTGTATTCAATTTTCCGACTAATTATGACTTCACTAAGAAACTTGACAATCAATTGATCGAAAACAAACTCGATAATCAACTTTGCAACCTTGATAATCGGTTCAAAAAACCTAATAATCAATTTGCAAAATGGATAATCAATTAGTGAACTTGATCATCAATCCAAAAAAAACTCAATAATCAATTTGCAAAATGGATAATCAATTTGCAAACTTGATCATCAAGCCGAGAACAAAACTCGATAATCAATCTGCAAAATGGATAATCAATCTGCAAAATTGACTATCAAATTGCAGAATCGGTGCTCAATTCTCCCAACTGAGTCTGAAAAAAAGAAATCCAATTAAAGAGTGATTACCACTACTACTTGTCAACTGTAAGACAAGACAACTCAAGTATGGGATTAAATAGGGGATGATTATTAAACATTCGAACATTAAATTTGAAATATAGAAGACTAAACTACAACTGCTGGGGTGTGTACTTGCCGAACCGTTAATTAATTGTTGGTAATTTAATAATACCATTTACTAAATTACTGTCAATAATTTAATTGAACTATCCATTAAATTATTGCTAATAATTCAATTAAACCATTTATTAAATTATTGTAGACAATTTAATAAAATTATTTATTAAATTGTTTATTAAACTATTAACTCATCTCTATAAGTTAATTTAGATATTGCCGGTAGGGTGTATTTTTCCTCAAGTTCAAGCTTCTTTTACGTTAAGTCTCGATATTTAAATTTTGGGTATTAAATTTAGCCACTAAAAGGGAAATATTGAATTCTAGCTTACAATTCAGGTGACAATATTTACAAGGCGGTACAATAAAAATTTTGAATTTAATTTTTTTTCATTTATATATCTAATTTTATTGGCCTATGGGTTAAGAAGCCAGAGGCCCTATAGATCACTAAAGGCCTAAGATTTCAAATTTGAACCCGAACTTCAAATTGAATTTGTGTCCTTACAGTTATTAAATATATTTTTTTTCCTTTTACATTACTAAAATAAGAATAAAATTGGTATTTGCTCTACTTGTAGCAACGATAGGTATAAATGGATTTTATTTCCCTTCTTTTGAGGACATTTAGTAAGTTTTTTCTTTTCTCTTCCATTAAAGAAAAAAAGGGCATGGTTCATAGAACGATAGGGTAAAACAAAAAACGACGACTTGATGTCTTCATCCGGTTTCAGAACTGTTTGATTCACTACTAGTTTACCTGTTTTTCCTGGGGTACTATTACTGGGTCACCTTGTTGCCATGATGTTTCC
Organism: Pollenia amentaria; assembly: GCA_943735925.1. Taxonomy (NCBI): domain Eukaryota; kingdom Metazoa; phylum Arthropoda; class Insecta; order Diptera; family Polleniidae; genus Pollenia; species Pollenia amentaria. The sequence continues at coordinate 17,705,121 of OX031010.1, read as the reverse complement.
GGGTATTCCCTTTTTCCAGCCAGGTTGTTGTGGTAGGACAGATGAAATTTCCGAAGCTAGTTGGTGGTAGTTTCAGGTGCTGTTATTAATTGTTAATGGGTCGCAGGTAGGTATGTTGAGGTTAAGTAGTAGTTAAGTGGCTGGTAGGTATATTGCTGACGATGTGGTTATATAGCAGGTATGTATGATGAGGTTATGTGGCAGTTAAGTGGCTGGTGGGTATATTGCTGACGATGTGGTTATATAGCAGGTATGTATGATGAGGTTATGTGGCAGTTGGGTATCTGGTAAGTATATTGTTGACGGTGTTGCTGTAGCAGAGCATGGTTATTGTTGGAAATTTTCAGTACAGGTGGGGTACCGTGACATTGGGCTTCACAAAAGTCATACGAAACACGTGTTGTATTTCCGGTCACGTTATGGTTATGACGTAACCGAAACTTTTCCCCAAAACTGTTGAGTGCACGTGTTTTCCTTCTTCTTCGTCATCAGCTTGCGGTGCGGGGGAGCTCGTCTTGTGGTCGTGGTCGTACCGCCACTCGTAAGGTATTTATGTCCGACAAATTTGAGGTTAAGAGTGGGCTTATCGTACCTTGGTTATGCTCCACGTGATCTTTGTTTGCCGGCAAATTCGTTATGGTATTACTGGTTTGTCTTGCCGATTTTTTTTAGAGATAATGCGGCAGTTTATTTACATATAGCAGGCCATTTTGAATTGCCAGTTATGTTCGTGAAACGTATTTTTTTCTTTTTTGTATCACACTTCACTTATTCCTTTAATTTTCCGTGTCCTAATGTTCAGATTTTATTATAACCGAATATTGTTACCTACTTAATCAATTATAAAACGGACACTTGTAATTTTTCTTTAAAGAAAGATGTAATAAAAAACCTTACCCGAAGGACAGAAAAAAAACCTTTTACAAACGGACATTCACTCTGCTACTTGTTGAATGAATCTTTTCCTATAAGAATTATCTCTATACCCACGCTGAATTTGCTAAACTTGAATTCGCCGTGGTAGGGTGGTATTTTTCCGTGGGTTGCAGGGTTGAGTTTTTTTTCATTTAAATAGTGATGACACTCAGGGCTGGGGATATTCCCTTATTATTTTTGAATAAAAAAAACGCTTAAATTGAAAACATCAAGATGGTCGTCACAAATTCTAAAATAAGATTTATTAACAATTTTAAAAATCCGTAAAATTAGACACAGTCTCATCAGACAACAGTTTTCCGTCGGAAAACCAAGGAAATAGGTATAGTGAAGTCTTGCAAATAAGAAAGCATTAAAAACCGCTAGAAATCATATATATGTTATAATAACAAATAATATTCAGAATAAGTTTCCGAAAAACTGGAAAAGTTCAATAAAAACTGTCGCTAAAATATTAATATCAATAACACGTAACTTTAAGAATTATAAATTTGAAAATATTGACAAATTCGAAAAATAATTTCAAACCGGGAACAGAGATTAAAAAAAATGTTTCGTTAAAACGAAAACATCGACATAATCAGTCATACTTAAGACCAAGGTACATTTATATGTAGCTATAAATATACCTTGCTTAAGACTAAATTTTTAAGAAATCAGAGAGCAGGAAATTATTGAACGAAAAACCGTATACTTTCGAAAGGTTATCATTACTTTTTGTTTGTTTTTTTTTTTTTTTTTAGAAAAATCTCATATTACAGTGCTTTGTTTATTTTTTATTTAAATTATTATGATTATTAAATTAAAACTATGCTGTGCTTATAGTATTTTAAGCAAAACAAATATTGGTACTTAAAAAAGCGAAATATTACAATAATTATACTGGTTATGCATTCTTCTATTCCGAAATCATCTCTTCACTAACTTCATTTGTGGCTGGCCCCATTTCAGAACCCTCTTCAATTTCCATTTGTTCGTTAAATGCTTCTAACTCACGAAATTGTGCAAGCAAATCATCGGGTAAATGTTGTTCACTTAAAGCCTTAGGATCTTCACCTTCAATAACAATTTCCTCTGGATCGGGAGCTCTAGGTAGAAAATCAGCATCTTCATATAATTTAGAGAAAATAAAACGAGCATTTTCAATAGATGAATCGTAGTCTAATTCATAGCATGGTGGCGCTGTGTTATATATTACCGATGATAAATTATTTTCCAATTCAAAACTAGAAATTGAAAAGTAGGAAGAATATAAAAGTATGGGAGATGTTGGTGAAGTGTTATTAAAAACTTGTTGAACAAAGGGTTTCAAATCTATTTCAGGCTCATCTGAGAGTGCAGAAGTTGTTAAGTGGAAAATATCTGCAATAAATAAGGAAAAAGATTTTTCAATATATAGAAAGCCATTCAATACTTTATTTATAACAAAAAATATGGTGAAAAACATTTAGAAATTTCAAACAGTTTTCAAATTATTTAAAAAAAATTTTAATTGTGAAAATTTAGAAAGCATACAATTATATAAAAAACTTACACAATCCTTTGGGACATGTTCCAGAATAATGAGATAATTGTATAAGTATAGCTTCACGTTTGCCATCACTATCAATTAGCCTTAGCAGATTTACGCCACCTCCACCATTATTAAGTTTTTCACTTCCCAATGGCGTAGAAGCCAAAAATATAGCTCTTGATAAGTGGTTCTTTGGATTGGAGCTTCTTAATTGGAAAGGCATATTGTTTGATGAACAAACTATATATTTTGCCTGAATATTTTGTTGGCCATTTATATTAATGGAACCTATTTTCAATGACTCATCTACAGTCACTGCAGTAATTTGCCGTTTTAAACAGTAAATGCCTCCGAAAACAGCACATAATCTGCAAAAACACTGTGGTATTTCACCACAACCATACATGGGAAATATAAAAGGAGTATTGCCGTAACGCCCCAGACTTTGCAAAAATTTTTTGGTACGTTCCATACCAACTTCAAAAGAAGTTTCTTCATTCGTCATAGCAATGGCTTGCATTACGCATTTATTAATTTTTTCTGTAATCTTTTGAGCACGTAAATATTCGGCAAAAGTTTTGCCCCTAAATTCGGCCGTATCTTCTTCGCATTTGCCATCGCCATAAGTTAGACACAATGTGAGGAATTTCATTAGTAAACGTTTTTCTACAATATTCAAGTCTTTTGTATTAAATACATCACTACGTGAACAGGGCACGCTGAGAAGTTGTTCTTGGAACAGGGTACATATGCAGTCAACTGCCCTAAATTCAGCATAGCGGCAAATATTGGAGGATATAAGCAATTGCACTAATGATCCTGAGGAATAAAGTATCTTAGGACACAAGTCCAAATTGAATTTCCTAGACAATTTCATAAGTTTTTCCGTTGACCACATTTCTTGTGTTTGTGATTTCATGTCGTCCGTTAGGTTGACTTCATTTTCTTCCTGGCTATCTGCTACTACTTCGACTTCAGCTGGTATGTGCCATTCATATTTGGCATTACGTATTTCATTGTTATTACCACAGTCTTTTGACTGTTGCAGGAATGTATTGTAAGCATCTAAATTAAATGAAGCCCACGAGCCGCCATAATATTCGTTAGGATCTATATGTAGCACAGTTTTACCTATTCTACTTGCAGCAGCTGCCACACAAGATTCTGGAAAACCTGTGTAAAATATTAGGACGAGTGATTCATCGCTATTAAATTTATTCAGATTATTGTCATTTATTACCCACCTGTACCAATTACAATCAAGTCAAATTCTTTAGGTAATTCATCATCCATTGTGGCAAATTACAAAAATGTTATAATTTTAAAAACAGTTTCAGTTTTTATTAAAAATTGAGAACAAATTTCTTTTTTCTTCCAGCAGAAAAAAAATAAATAAAATATGACGTTTATTTGCACCTTGACAGCTGTTTGTTTATTGCAATCACTTGTGAACAGGATGATTCATAATAATTAAAAACATTTAAGTAACTGTATGTCTCATATTCAACTACCCTATAAAACGACTACCAGTCATTTTACCAGTAAGATGACTGGTAGTGCTAAAACGGGTAAAGTTTTTATTACATGCAATTTTCACGATGATTTAAAAGGCACGTCTTTTTTGTATTTATTTTTTAAAGAAACTTCCAAAAACTTGTTAAATTTTCACCATGTTTTTTAATTTCTTGCAGACAGAGTAAATTTTTTCTGATATCCTTAGTTTCTTATTCGTAACAAAATTTAAAATTTCGTTATTCCACATAATTTTGATATTTTTTGAATTTTTTTAATTAAATTTTTTATTTTTCTTTATTTTAATAAGAACACTTTGAAATAAAGTTACCCACAGACGAGGCAACATTTGTCGAAACATGGGCATGTTTTGCTAAATGTTGCTAAGTGTGTGGGGATGTTTCTGGTTGAAATTCTTGCTACCTTTTTGGTTTCTCAAATATCAAAAATTTTTGATATTTTATGTTTCCAAACACAATGTTTCATCGTGTATTGCGAGGTTGACTGTTTTTTCTTTCTAATTTTTCTTTCTAATTTTGTTAAGAGCAGTTGTTGAGTGAGGTTCTTTTGTAACTCTCGGAGAAAAAAATATGAAGAAAAAAATTCGGAAAATAGCAACAATTGAGAATTGGAAAACAATTATAGTTGAATATAAATTTTTCCCAATTTATGGGACATAAAATATGATTGGTATAAAAACAAAATAAATAAAAACTTTTTTTGTTGTTTTGTAGTAGTACATTTACAAAACACGCAATACTAGTGTTTCGTTTTTAGTGTCATCGTCTGTGGTAAAAACTGAAACATAAGTAGTAACTCGTGTTTCGACAAATGTTGCATCGTCTGTGGGTACCTTATTACTGCGTCAAGTAGCTACAAGGAGTTTTTTTTTAAACCTTGTGGAAAATAATAAAAACATATTTTGAATTTAAATGCCTACTATATAGAATATTAAAGTATTTACGCTTATATTTCTACAAAGAGGATGGTTGGTTGCTCTGTTTTTAAATGTTTTACCACAAAACTCGTATGTATTTTGAGGAAAATACAACCGTATTATGATAAGTTGTTCTTATGACTTTTGACAATTTTGAAACAATAACTAGATCAAAATGCGTTTTCGTCAAAATATGTAAGAATTGTGTGATAGTGTAAGGCACCCTTGTTATATTAAATTAAGCATTGAACATTAAAAAAAATTCTAAAAAAAAATTTAAGAAGCTGTAAATATCGCCGATATCGATATTTCGGAAAACTTTAAGTATCATCGTTACATCCCTAGTTAAAACCTTGATGACAATTTTAAACTATCTAAAACTATGTATATTTATCTGTACATCTCCTTAGTATATGTTAATATTATGAGGAAAATATTACGAGGACGGATAAATAAGTCCGTAACTTTTCGAACTTCCCTCGTAGTTATATGAAATCCAACACTGCTCGCATCAAGTACCACCTGTTACCCTGCGGCCACACGATCAACTTTTTGTTGATAGTCTTTAACATATACTGTTTGTCAAAATTTACATAAATTGAAAGCTGTGACGTAGGCTGCACGCAATTTTTAAACAATTTACTCTCAAGATGTCATCAAGAAAACAATTTATACTGACAAACGAACATTAAATTGCACGTAAAATTGCCAAAAAAAATGGATAGTAATTGAGAGCAATCTCGTGATCAATTTATAAAGTTTGATTGTGTTAGTAAAACAAATGAAAGTAAGAGCAAATTGAAAGGAATTGAAATAAATAAATTGATCGTGTGGCCTCCAAGTTAATAGAATACTGTCAAGTTTGGAGCAAGTTCCGTCATTTATATATATATATGTTCCCATCGATCCTATAAAGGCTAGTTTACACGGTAATACAATGTAGAATAAAAATATTATGAAATTATCTCCGTGTTTAAAATACAAATCTGTTGTAAGTATTTTTCATGTTTACACGGATGGTATAAGTAAAATCAAAGTAAAGATATAAAACATCTGAATTAATAACAAAAAAAGCAGATGGTCACAGTTTTACATTATTTACAAAAACAACATGAAAATTTCCTGAGTTGATTTTCGTTGCTTTTGTAATTGTATTAAAATGTTACCACCTTCAATATATACTTTTAAAATGCACCTCTGGTGTGATGAGAATACATAAGTTTCTAAAATGGTTTAGAAAATAAACATTTACCGACCGTTTGTCAAATTTTGTATCCGTATTCTCTCTTACTCAATACATTTTGCTTTTACATGGTAAGATTTTTCTCATTCTACATAATTTTTTGGCATGTCGTAATACATTGTATTGCCGTGTAAACTAGCCTTAAGGAGCATAGGGCCTCATCGTCATTTACTTTGCGTTTAACAGCTGTTCAAAACGTACAACCTCGTGTATTTTTTAAAAATGGAGAAAAGTGAATTTCGATTGCTCATTAGACATTATTTCATAGGGTCATAGAACTTTTCCCAACAACTGCAACATAAAATTTCTACAAAAAAGAAGAGACAAAATTTTTTCTATTATAACACACTTATAAAACAGTCACCCTCGTATATTTATCCTAAAGTAAATTTGTTTGCACACTGTACATATCGCACCGGTTTCTCTAAAGGGGGTTAACTCAAAATTTATATATTTTCAGTAAAGTCAAAAAACTGTTTTTTAATGCACTCTTATATCACAAAGGGGGATAGAACTTTTTGTTTTTGGCAAATACTAGAGAAATTGATCTAGGATTTTTACAGTGGGTAGATACCCACTTATTGTTTAATGCTTTATTGTAAAAAGTAAAAATGTTTATATTTTGAGTTGACTCGATTGCGATATATGCATGACAGTGATGTTAAAGTTGGTACGATTGTACTTTTTTTTGGTACATTTTGACCTTCTAAAGTACCGTGGTACTACCGTGAATCATTTGGTACAATTCAAAAATTTGTCATAGTTCCCCCTTTTTGAATTTTTAGTATAGCAAACAAATTATTGAGTCCTTTTCATTACATTTATTTTTATAATTATTATTTCTTTCATCAGGATTTTAAAAAATCCTTCTTTTAAATTGCATTTTTTTTTATGCAATATGCATTTAAAATTATTAACATGGTTAATTTAGAAATGCAATCAGAAGATGCTCGAATGCATGTATTTTTACAAAGGTAATTTCATGAATAAAAATGTTTTGGATGAATGTGATTTATCTATCGTAGACCTTTACAAAATTCACATTCCCTTTGCAGAAATTTATTGCGGAACAGAAGTGGATTTATATATTTCTACAAATAATATCAATATTGATATTGTTAAAGAAATGAAAGAAAATGCAAAACAATTTTATATAAAATTTTGCGAAGTTTTGAGAACCAAAGTCAACTTTGATAACGAAGTTTTAATGTGGTTCCATAAATTTACTCCTGAAAATGTTATTTCAGGTAAAGCAAGTAGTATTGTACCTCTTCTAGCAAAAATGTTCCCGAATGAAATTGCAAATTTTGATTCAATCAATAATCAATTTAGAGCTTTAGCTGATGTCAAGTCGTTAAAAAATGAAAATATTTGTAGTTTTTGGTCGGCAGTAGCTAATTTACAAAATGAGCTTAATATCCATATGCATCCTGGTATTTCTAGAGTCGTTGCTGGAATTTTATCCATTCCACATTCGTCTGCAAATGTGGAAAGAATTTTTTCTTTTCGAAATATGATAAAAACTTAGAAAAGAAACAAAGGATTGGTTATGATCGACAAATGCAACTTTGGTTAAGATCGACAATAAACTATTTGGAATCGATGTAATAATTCCAAATAGTTTATTAACTAAACAAACAAGAGCCTGATTTTGATCTCATTTATTTATAAGACTTTTATGTACTTTATTTTGTTCATACATATAATGTATGTTAATGTTAAATTTAGTTTTTTTGTGTACAATTGAATTTTATGTACTTTTTTGTTGTTTTAATAAATTTAAAAAAAATGGTACCGTGAAGGTCCAAAAAGTACATTTTTTTTTGGAAGTTGGTACCAAATTTAAAACCCCATTTAACATCCCTGGTACATGATTTGCCGCTTGAAAAGAAAAAATGCACTTTTAACGAAAAAATTTACTCAAAATTTGTTTAATTCAGTTAGATAATGTATGTTAGTAGACGAATGGCTTAAGACGCTGCATTACGTTAGCAGAAGGGTATTCAAAATTCGGAACATCCGAATATAGCCCTCTTACTTGTTTTTAAATGGCATAAAAACGATTAGAAACATATACCTATATTCCTTTTACATGCTTAATTAGTATTAAAATATATATTCAGTAAAAATAAATTATCGGTTAAATATTTCAATATTTTGATTCCCCAAGTGCGCTAAGGTCATAGAACTTTTCCAAGCAACTGCAACAGAAAATTTCTACAAAAAAGAAGAGACAAAATTTTTTTTATTATACCTTACACTTATAAAACAGAAGTCATCATCAGCCAATTTAGATTTAAAGGTAAAAATAAAAACAAACAAAAATTATGCTGAACTATCAAAATATTAAACAAAAATATAAAAAGCAGAACGTGTGATTCAACTTCAGCAAAAATAAAAAAGGTAAGTTTTACTAGAAATGTTGTAAAGTCAGTGAACTTTTTGTTTTAACAAAAAAGTTCTTTTTTTATTTTTAAATTTCTTCTTAAAATGGTACAAGTATTCTAACACTTTGATGGTTTTTAAATAAAATTACATAGAAATTTTAAAATAAACGGAAAAAAAATTGTTTTTAACTATTAAAGATCAATTACATTCAAAGGAAGTATTGATACAATAGACTGTTTTTCTTTTTGAAAAATTGAGTAAACAGCTACTCACACTGTAAGTCGGACACCTCATAAAAATACTCTTATCTTACATACTTTATGTTAATTATTTTATGCATGTAGATCTAAATCAAATTCGAATAATTTAATTTATATAATACACTAGCCGGGCGTTGCCCGCCCAGAGTTTATTATTTTTACTAACTATAAAAGTAAAATTAAAATGGGTTAGATAGAGTCGGAGAAGCAGAAATTGCTTTTCGGTTTTCTTTTGGCCCAATGTTTGAAAAAATATAAAGCCTGTGTATTTTATTGTACGTAGATCGATCTACTTATGTTTTAAATTTCTCTAAAATATAAAATACAGTATATTAAATATCTTATATTAAACTAAGGCTTTTTTCTTAAGTTGCAAACATAGAAACATAAGACTATTTCAATGTATCCCACCAATAGTGTGAGAAGCTGTATATAATATAAAAAATAAATCATTTCAATAAAACAGAACTAACAGAACAAAATTCTTTGGTACATACCCTGAAAATAATGTTGGACTACTTGATCCATTTCAGATAAAATGGACTACTTACAACATGGTCCGATGTAAGGCAATCATGGACCATGTCATTGATAAAAATAGTTTGTAGTTAAACGACATGTCTTCGTTTTTCAACGATATGTTGTTGTTTTAAACGATTTTAAAATTAATCCTCTGGAGTATATAATGGAGTAGTTTCAAAACTAGTCCACTGGGAGTATCTATGAACATGGTGTAGTTTAAAGACTACTCCGTTGTAATGCAAGGCTCCTGGTCCAGCTCTAGGACATCGTTATTCACTATCCTACATAATCGTACGATACATTCACACGAAAATCTGACAGAATTCTATCCGACATAAAAAAATGTCTGCAAAATCTTTTGTCAATGCCACACTATCCCACAAAAAAGATGCAAACTCAAATGACTCAGCTACTTTACAAGAAAATGCAGCTGTGATCACATATAATCTATCATTTTATGGAAGTTTTCATAAACATTTGCAAGTCGTACAGACTTGTCAAAAAAATCTGTCACTCAAATCATTTTTAAGTCACACTGTCATACATTATGAGCACACACGATTTTTTTGACATATCGTGCGACTAAATAGGATAGTGATTACCGGCCTCTATGGGCTATATTTTACATGCGTGTATGGGCTAGTCGTATTATTTGCAGGGTATGATGCAAAACAAAGCGGCTAAAGCTGCAGTTCCACACCAAGCGTTCAATCACTACAAAACCCAAATATTTTGTATTTGTTTTAATACTTATAAATATAAAATTTTTTTTAAATTCTACCAAAGTAAAAATTTAAACGTTGTTATTTAATCGTAATTAATATTTGCCCAATAAAAGATGTAGATAAAGCAAATCTTAAACAATAATTTATATCATTATTGATATTGTACATTAAATAAAAAAAAAATTATTCAGAAAAGTGCAAAGGCGTGAATAAATAATAAATAAATTATAAAAGAGAAAATTCTTTTGTAAGCACTACGCCAAAATTTTAAAATTACTCAGTATGAAAAATGAGTCGAATAAGTATCCAAAATAAGTCACTTTTTCGTAAAATTTAATCGATATCGGGTTCTAATAAACGCGTTTTACTACGTGGTATGCATAGCGGAAATGAGTTTGTAAATTTTTGGTTCCGATTTTTTTTTTTTACAAAATATTCACAAAGGAATGTTAGTCAAATATTTCATATAATGTTTTCCATAGTTTTTCTAATAATCTATATATATAAAAATAAGTCCGTATATGTACGTCGCCGAACTAATCATAAACGCGTCGTGCGATTTCAACCAAACTACTACACTACGTAGGCAGTGGCCCATATATGGTTTATATGAAGTTTGGTTGAAATCCGATAACGCATGTGTGTGCGGTGCGTATGTGAAGTGAGTGTGTTTTTGCCGCAGGCATTTTGAATACATTTTGGTCGTTTGTGTATTGGAGAGCATTGCACGGAGTGATGCAAATAGCAATTTGTTATTATTTCTCTTTTCTCTTTGGACGTCATTGGTGATTGATCTTATCATAATCGATTTTTGAAAATATTAATTTCTTCGCATTTTTTGGTGAGTATTTTGATAAAAATAAATTAATTTTCGTTCTAATCATCGTTTTAATTTGAATATTTTGTTAAAAAAAATTAAAAAAAAAACAATGATTAATGAGATAAAAATCGATTGTTTTGCTAAACAAGTGCTTGCTTTTCACACGGCCAGTTATATGTTTCGTGCTCACGTGTTGGCAAGCCTTCAGTTCTCTTTATCTACACAACAACTCATGGCAAAACCAAAAATGTTGTCTACGAAAGAGCTCTAAGATAGTTTAAGTGATACATAGTCTAAGATTGTAAGAAACTAGAATTAAAAGTTGAATAATAGGGAACAGAACCAACTTTATTAAAAACAAGTGTGTTTCTTTTCTTATTTTGTTTTGCCGTGCGAAGCAGGCAACGGGCCCGCTAGTATCAGTATAAACATTTAATAAGTTAATAAAAACACAAATTTCCACAAATATTTTTATATCCTCTACCAGGGCTGTGGAGTCGGAGTTGAAGTTTTTGTACCGGAGTCGGAGTCGCAGTACCCAAAAAAACGCGCGACTCCGACTCCAAAATTTTTCGGCATAAAAAATTAAAAAAAAAATTCTAATATTTTCCAATATAAAAATTCTTCGAAATTGGCGATGCAATATTTTGCAGATCAATATGAATAAGTAGATTTTAATTTATTTTATGAGAAATAGTTGATTCAAGTACTTTACTATTTAAGTATATTTAGGTATATTTTTTATACGTGCGGGAAAAAGTCTAAATTACATTAGCAAAACTTATACTCAGTTATTGATCTAGTTGAAAAAAGATGTGTGATTTTTTAAATAATTTACTCATGCTAAAAAATGTTAATGACAGGAATTGCCAATAATTTTAATATCAGAATTTTTTAACCATTAACGCTGAAATATTTTTAACATTGTATAGAATAAGTGTTGCTATAGCGCATAAATACTAGTATGTATTAGAAAAATTGTGACGTACAATTATTATAAAATTGTGACGTAAAATTATTTCTCTTTTGTGTAGAAACATCTTTATCGGCCTGCCTTTAATTCCTACCATAACACTCATGTTTTTCTTATGCACATTACGCGGGGATTCCCATAATTCGTTTAATAAAGATGTTTCTACACAAAAGAGAAATAATTTTACGTCTCATTCATTTCGCATCACGGTTAGAGTAGGAGTAGGAGTCGTGAGTCGGAGTCGGAGTCGCACTAAAAAAATTTCAGCGTTTGGAGTCGGAGTCGGAGTTAGTACTTTTTTCGGACGACTCCACAGCCCTGTCCTCTACCACTAGCAGTTAATATACTCTGTTTGTCATTCCGTGGAAACAATTTTGAATATTCATCTAAGACCCAATAAAGTATATATATTTTGGATCCTTAATAAATTCTATCACACTAATCACACTCATTGCTGAACGACTTAATATAAAAGACCAAATTTGGTGTCAAGCTCTCTCTCGTTCTTCTAAACAGATTAAATATTCAAATCTAGCAAAATCGGCTAGGTAGTTAAGGTACTTAAAGTACTGCTTTATGTCTGTGAGACATGGCTGGCAACAAATGCCCTCATCTCTAGGATTCAAAGCTTCACAAACCGTTGCCTACGGTATATATTGAGAATATGGTGGCTCAATGTGATAAACAATGAAAATTTATATAGGAAATGTATAATTCAACCAACTTATATAGGAAATGTATAATTCACAACTATGAAGGAAAAAGAAAATGGAAGTGGATCGGACATACCCTAAGAAAGGATACAGGGGAAATATGCCGACAAGCGCTAGAATGGAATCCGCGAGGCAAAATAAAATAGGTCGATCAAAAACCACCTGGAGGAACTGTCTGCAAAAAGATATACAGAAGAGCGGAATATCGTGGAATGAGATTAAAGAGAAGTCATCCGACAGAAGAAACTTTGTAAAGGCCCTATGCGGTGTTAAGCGGATGGAAGAGAGAGAGTTAAGAAGTTATAATTTCAAATGTGGAATAACCACTAAAATATAGATTTTTTTTTACAAAAACTAACAAAACTGGGTGGCGGAATATCGAAATGGCAAAAGTTTGCACAAACTCGTCTTATATGACTAGAAATCATACTATTAAATTTCGGGAAGATTTGTCCATACCATCGGTTCAATATAAAGCCCACTTCCAGAAAATATTTCAGTTCGCCTAAAAACGTAACAAATTATTTTATTGTTAACAAATTTGGTCCATTATAGCATAATATATACTTTTAATATTGTTTCGTTTTGTTCCTATAAGGACTAAGGGCTTCTTGAGGTTTCGGTATTCACTTGGTTTAAGATGAGTAAGTGATCAGTATCCGAACCTAGAACTGGGGCTGCCAGCATGGCCTCCAGGCAGGCTGGTTTAAAAGCCTTGTCATGTTTATATAGCGAGCCGCTTGTTGTAAGAATCGACGCCCGCTTCCAGCCGCCCCTAATATAGGGAATAGACGCTTGCAGTTGAAGGCTATTGATTATTTGAAGGCGCCAGTTGCCCGCCTAGACGTTCCAAGCACCTTAGGTACTCATAACACATTAAGAGTCCGGTGCCACCCGGAAATCCTCTGAGATCCTCCACTTAGAACCTCTAAATGTCCGCGAATGCATTAGCAGCTGCTTGGCATATCTACCGAGCTTTTTACTATTCGCAACCTTTGGACGTGCCCGACAGCACTCAGATGCGCTTCCTTTAATTTGTGGAATAAACAACTGTTGCTTACTTCACTCCCGTTAGCGGAAGTAATACTCTCAAAAAATACTTAAGTACGCCTAAAATTGCAACGAATTATGGTATTGTAATAAAATTTGGTCTGTCATTAATTAAATACGCCTGAAACTGTAATAAATATAGATATTGTGGTAAAATGTATATGGCTAGAAACAATACCATTCTATTTTCTGATCAGCCTGCCGAAAAGCACTTTAGAATGCATAAAACACTAAAATTGTAGTATTCTATTGAAATGTAGTCCAATTTGGGATTTTTAATACCAGCAATTGCCATACCGAATCTTGTTATGATCGATTTATAATTTAGCAAAGTTCCGTTAAAAAATCCCCTCCTGAAAATTATTTTCATACGTCTTAAACCGATTTGAATCAAGATATTTTGTTCCAAGGTCAAATAAAGTTTCATATGACTAAAAAAAAAAACATAAAACTTTCTGATGGTCGATCTATAATTTACAATAGGACTAAAGCCGCAAGGAATTATAATACAGTGAGGCCAGATTTTATAATGATTGGTTCATATTTATTCAAAGATCTCATATAAAGCTCACTTTTGACATATTCTAATTCTCGGCGGAGGGTATGAACGATTTGGCACTGCCAATTAGAGCAGTTTTACTTATTTGGATTATAATGAAATAATATAAGCAAAATCTTTCTTATTCGGGTATTATCAGCCATGTCACAGAGTACAATTCCGTTCGGAAACGGAATTCATTCCGTATTTTGGTGCTTCAGAAAAATTATGAAAAAAACTGCGGAATAAAACCATTTTTGTTTTCATGAACGGAATGGGAGTTTTTGTATCTTAAAAAAATATCAAAATATACTTTTTATCAATTAACAAATATGTTTTCTTCGGTGACATAGCTTTATATTGAATATTTAAAAAAATAAACCTCAAATACATGTATACATATTAATGTAACATACATATGTACTTCACTCACAGGTAGGGTGATTTACAAATAAATTCATATATGTAATTATATTATTTGCAGAGCTATCAGATAAATATTACGATTAAGTAGCTGCAATAAAAAAGCGAAGACAAAAAATTTATATACACATACTCGTACTTACACCATAAAAACAAAATTAAATATATTTTGTAAAGTTCCAAAAAAAAAGAGTAGACATTTAAAAACAATATGACAAATGACTGATAAGAGTTTAAGTGCCATAATGTCTCTATGAAAATTTTTAAAGCACTAGTAGGTTTGACTTAATATGTATAAGAGTAGCTATCCAAAGAGTACAGATCAACAACCTTCTAAGAAATGCCTTGAAAAGTAATAAACACTACCTGGTATATCCACACCGCCGAGGGCTGAGAGGGCCCCAGTGCGAAAAATTTGCGAGCGCTGCCACCTTTCAGCCCCTTAAGAAGGTCGTTTCTACTTATTTCACTCTGCCTTCTTTGAAAAGGTCTTTTAGAATGTCTTTTATTAAATATTAAAAAAATAAAATTTTCCATTCTTAAATATGGACTATCAAAATCACCCTTAAGTCACTAGTACACGGAATGTAAAAAGCTACATGCGCATGTGGTTCTGACGTAATTTTGACGTCAATGCAAAGCCACAATAAGCATTGCGTGTTGTGTGATGACGTCAAAATTACGTCAGAACCACATGCGCATCTGGCTTTTTACATGCCGTGTACTAGAGGCTTTATAATAGTTATGTGGGAATGTCTAAGAATTACTTATCAAATTACTAAAAAAATGCTCAAGACTAAAGACCCAACCATAATATGCATAAGTTAGCTTAAAGTACTGTCAAAAATTAACGAAAAGTCTGTCAAATGCATGAGAAAATGTGGCCATAATGTACTTACATAAACTTAAGATCCATGTTGCATATTTGGTTTTCTTGCGAGTACTTCAAATAAAGAAGTACCAAAAATTACAGCCCTGTATTTGTTTATTTTATGTTTTATTTAAAATTGGTGATTGTTGCACATACTTCTTAATAAAAATGGATACAAAATTAAAATATGTAAAATTCCTCTTTTTCTATATTAATGTTTTTCTTTATCCATTTCAATTTATTTTATTTTTTGTAACAACACACAAACAGCTGATTCCGTACGGAATGTGCGTTCAGTTTTGAACTTTGCTTAAGCAAATGACATTTGACGAAACTTAACGAAAAGTTTCATTAAGTACATTATAGTTGGCCACATTTGTTTTATATGTTTTCGCACAGTTGCTTAAGTTGACTTAAGCGGCCTCTTGGATATTATGGTTGGGCCTTAACAAATCAAAAGGTATATTTACGCAAGGTATATGCTACGGTATTCATTCGGTTAACCATTAATCGGTTAACCGATTAATTACTACCCGATTAACTGATCGGTTAATATAAAATTGGCTATTTTCGATTAACGATTAAACCGGGTAATTTCTGTCGATTAACCGATTAACCGACGTCACAAAATTTTTTAATTTTTCGTAGTATTATAACATATTTGTTTTATTTTTAATTATTTGTTTCGTCTCATATACAAAAGGTATGTGTTTTGAAAATATTTTTTTATACATACAAAGAAGGTGTTCGGTGATCTTCATTATAAATAAATGCATGTTCTTCGCTTTCGGAACGTTCCCACAGAAAATTACATTTAAAAATTTTGTTTTTGTCTTAAATGTTAGTTTCTATGCGAACGTTAACGTTCGAAATCGATGAACCGGCAGTTAGTGCTTGCTGTCAACAATTTTTTGTTTCACATACTTTTTATATGTAGAATTAACCGAAACAATTAGAAGAGTTAAAAACTTAAAAAAAAATAAACAGGACTCTAATGACATAATGGAAAATTTTATACGTTTAGAGAAATCCAGGATAAGGACTGAGAAATGAGATATTTTGTATTAAGAGTTGCTTTTGATTTCTGTAATATATGCGATAAGTGAATGAATTTTTTCCAAGTCAAGTTTTAAAAAAATAAGGAAAAGAATCGTTTTAATCCTAAATATTTAAACCAAATTATTTTTCTAAAAGATTATCTTTCAAGGTCTCCTTAAACTATTGCAATAACTAATAAAATTATTTCGCAGTTTATTTTTTAATTAATAAATAATATTTTTGTATTAATTATTAGTATTGTGGTTATTTTATTGAACTGTTAAAAGTTTTTAATCCAAATTTCGATATTTTTAATTAGGCTTAAGTTCATTGAATTTAATTTTCATTAAATTAATTTTATGAAGACAGGAATTTTACAACAGGAAATTAATTAAAATTTATTGATAATTTTTCATCCTTGACTGCGCTGAGAATTGAACCCTAATTAAAAATATCGAAATTTTGTATTAATTAAAAAATATGTATTACATAATTATGAATTATTTTTTTGTTTGCTTGTTTTAGTTCAAGAATTGTTACGCTTCTTAAGGTATGTTCAGACCTAACAAATATTTGACGAAAAACCCAAACAAAGCATCACCAGCAAATTGTTCAAACTTTAGCTTTATTTCTTACAATTTTTATTGACTTCCTTATCTTTATTTGTATAAGATAATTTTATAATTCAAAAAAAGAAACTTTTATATGATGTTTGATTCAGCAAACGTTTTGCAAAAGCAAACACTTTTTTTTATAAAACTAGTGGTTACGTGTAGGACGTCAAATTATTAATAGGTGTGAACATAGTTTTATGTGATTGTTTTTTTTTTACTACTAAACTCTAAATAATAAATAATTTATGCATTCTTATTTATTGAAATGACTTAATTTATAAAAAAAAAACTTTATTAATCGGTTAACCGATCAATTACAAAATTAACCGATTAAACCAAAACCTCGGTTAATTAATCGAGCGATTAACCGATTAAAGAAAAAGCACGATTAAATTAATATCCTAGTATATGCACTACGTATATTCCTACGCTAATCCCGCGAAGCTTTTATCTTGTCTGCAGGAGACCAGAGTCTTTGGCGGGAATCGAACCCGCAACCCCGGTAATGATAGACTAGCTCACTACCAGCTAGCCCACCGTGGCACCAAAACCTCGGTTAATGATTCGAGCGATTAACCGATTAAAAAAAAGCCCGATTAAATTAACACCCTCGTATATGCACTAGAGCAGCCAATGCTGGCTGTCCCTTTTTTGTTTTTAGTTTTATTATCTTCAAAATGTATTCTAAAAAGCTCGAAAAGTCACGCACTTATTGATCCGCCCTCGTAACTTTCTAAATCAACCGTCTGGCGGTCGAGTTACAGGTCGTAACTTTAGAGATACTTTTATAAATGTGGTTGGATATATTCTAATTTCCATAATGACAATAACATCGTGAGAATCTGTTCTTAATTTCGCATAGCGCCCATACAAACATCCTTCTGGCCTATAATCTTTGTGTCCATAATATATTGATACAATTTTGCCCAATATTTTATTGGATACAGATACCACTCCCAAAAATAAATTTTTATTAATATAAAATTTGGCAAAGATACTTTCTAAATTAGCTACAAGACATGTCATTTTTGTACTAGAGGGTTAAGAATTGACCCACATAAATCACTTTCAGTTGAAAAATCTCATATATATAAATAGATGTAGATATATAGATAATATTCGGCATAGAGAATTCTTATGTGAATCTTAGCTCCATAACATAATTTTGTTTTGGCGGCTCCATAACCATGGATCTCATGGATTGCAAATATACTTTTGAGAATTTCAAATTTGACTGGAAATACTGTAGTGTAGGGTATCATAAGGTCAGACTTGACCGATTATATTTTCTTATTTGCTAAATCTATATTTGTAACTTCCGTTTTTTTTTTACCAACAACTGATTCATTTTCGATTCCATATGAGGGGCCTAAAGCACAAGGGGTTTAAGTGCCTTTTTAAATAAATTGAGTTAAAGTGCTCATATACCATGTGTGCTACAAGCGAAATAGGTATTTTAATGACAACTGCTAGAATTGGTCGCAGTTTCTCGCTACCGGATGAGAATTCCACATTCACCTTTTGTGTTTTGAACTTCTCTGAACTTCAACTACTAATTCCATATGTGATCTTAATTTAAAAAAAGCACTTAAGCCCCTTGTGCTTTAGATGTGAATTCGGACATGTTAAATCTTTTAATTCTATTTAAAAGAAAAAAAAAATACTCTAACACGTGTAATAATTTCCGAATATATTATTATATTTCGATGGAAAATCAAGTTGAAAAATATATGTTAATATTTCGATTTGTTTCCACTTTGCATGCCACATGGGAAACAGACTTAATCAGCCATGTTCTGCAAATCAAATTCGAGTGAAACTAAAATCGAATAGATTTAATATTATCCAGTGTTAAAAGTTCTTAAAAATATTCCGTTTTATATACTTTACTAAATGAACCGTGCGAATATTTCGCACCGTTAGTTGTCATTTTTGAAACATAAAATGAAAATAATTAATAGATATTTTAGTAACTTCAATACATTTTGTTAAAAGTATAAAAATATTAGAAATCATAATATATATCATACATATTTACATATATACATACACATGTTTAAATGCTTTTATAATACTTCTTTGAATACAATGTTAGAGGTAATGACATGATCATCGTTAACTTTTTGCCCGTACGAATCCTTAATACAAACAAAAATATCTTTAAACGTACGCAATTATATATAACTGACTTAGTAATAAACGGCATTATAGTAAATAGCGGTATTGCCAGAATGGATTTTAATACATACTATATTATGTAGAACTGCATTACTATTAAGCGACCCTGTATTACCACACTTGAACAAAAACATATAATCATAATGACAACAGTATTATCATGAAGTTCTATTAGAACTGCATTACTTTTAAACGACCCTGTATAAAAACACTTGAACAAAAACATATAATCATAATGACAACAGTATTATCATGCAGTTCTATATAAAATATAATTTTTATCAATAAAAATATTAGTTTTTCAATTTCTAATTATTTTTCGTCATTAGTGTTAGAAATAAGCTTTAAAATGAGATATCATTCATTAAATTTGATGCGGTGGTATGGGAGATATTTGCAACCGACAAAAAAAAGTGCTTTAGAAATAATATATATGATACTATGACTACAACTTATTTTCATCATAACTACTCTTAAAATCAGGAAAACATACGTTAATTTTCCAAAAAATTTAACTCAAAATCTACATCGACTTAAATTTCATTCGATTTCCAGAGTATGGCTGTATATTAAAAAAACTAGAAATCGACGAAATTTTAACGTAAAATTATTTAAACTCGACTTATTTTGCGTACGGGGGTTGTATTCTGGGACAATTTTTTTAAACTTTTAGTACTCCCTTGCTATTTTATTTTTTGGAAAAATACAATTTAATTATCTTAATTACAATTGATAAATATCTTCAACAATGCATTGTTATTATTTGAAGACCATTGAACCAGGAATACATAAACTTTTCTTTATTTTTTTTTTGTTTTATTTTATTAAATATCTAAGATAATTATTGATATTCGAGTAAATTAAAAAAAAAGACACAAGCATTTGTCAGCAAATGTAAAATAATGTGTTTTTGTTCAAATCTTATCGGTTAAAATAATTATATTGAACCCATGATTCACAATAATTGGCATTTTTGGCATGGGTCATTTAAACTGTGTAGAGCACATACACTTATTAACGCAATTGTTCTTAATTACAGTTCCACACCCATTTTTTGAATTGTTTTTTTTTTTTTAAATTGTTACATTATATAGTGCAATATGTAGCTTTATCTTTTCATATTGATCCGATTTTTAGTTTCTTTGTTATATTTTTTTCTTTATCGACAAAATTTTCGCAACCAGGACATTTTGTAACCGATATAAAGAAGAGTTTTGTAATACATATAGAATACAAATTACATCAGCTGTAATCGATAAGGTTTGACTTTGTATTGTTATAGAACAATTTCAAAAGATGTACAAATGATGAAATGTAGTTTAGAGTCTTTCATATATATACATTAGGGAACGACTTTTTGAAATTTTTTGCAATTATAAAATTTTACATGTCCTTGCCAAAATGACCATAAAACAAGTAAGAGTGCTATATTCGGCTATGCCGAATCTAATATACCCTTCATCATGGTGCGGTAAGAACAGAATAATACCATTCTTTAGATATAAAAAAATTTACGTATTTGGTGCGACGTCCACTTCTCCAATCCCGCCCACATTTTGCGGCTGCTGTGTATTGGTAAATAAGATGCTTATTCCCAATTTAGAACCTTTATCTTATGCCGTTCTCCAGATATACAGAAATCTATAATGTCTTTGTATGGGGTGTGCCAAGACCATTTCACCAATCCAGCCCACATTTTGCCAGATGGTGTGTATTGGTAACCGAGATGCTTGTACCTAATTTGGAAGCCCTGGCTGGATTTTACCGTTCTCCAGATATAAAGAAGAAAAAAAACTTCATCAACAAGGGGTTTATAGGTTAAATTAGAGAATGTCGTGGTTTTTTGCTCATAAAGGGGTATATGTGACATAAATGTATAGCAACCAAGTCCCCATCATATCTGGGGTCTTCGGAAAAACCATTTCAACAGATAGACGGACAAACGGTCAGATGGACACCGTTAAATAAATTTCGCTTGGGCCTTATAAGGCCCAGGGCTAGCAAAAACCCGTGTTTTTTAAGAAAAACCCAACCCACCGAGTTTTTTTATTGGGTTTTTTTTTATGTTTTATTGAGTTTTACGGTTTTTTTTTGTCTAGTGATCTTAGAATTGGTTTAAGCAATGTTGTCAACTCAGTATTTTTCGGTATTGATTTAGCCAGAAAATCTTCAATATTTTTTTATGGCACCATCATAAAACGCATGGATGATTAAAAGAAAAGCTAGGTCATATATAAGTATTTATATATATGCCTCAGCTGCCAAGTGATGTACAATGGCACTTTGAACTTTTATGCAAAAATAAGTTCAGAAAATTTAAATGAATTTGACAATGACATTCAATGCAAATTTTAAAGCGTTTTTCCATTTAGGATTTATTAAACAAATATCATCTATTTTCATTAAAGGCGTAGTAATTAGATTAAATCAATTTATTTTGTCTTGAAAGAGATACACTAGTCGGCATAAGTATTTTGACGAAATAAAAATCGAAATAAAAATGCATTGTAAGTTATAAATAAAAAGGAAAAAATAAACAAGAAGTTTTAACAAAGCCGTTTAAAAATCAAACGTAAAAATGCACGATTTTTATTTCGTCAAAATACTTATGCCGACTAGTGTAAATATTTTACATTTGAATGAAAGTTTGTTTTACTTTTTTTTTCACACATCAAATCAACTTTACGCTTTCCATTTCTCCTTTCCATTTTTTCCCTTTTAGCAATAAAAGAAAAATAATTAAATAAAAAAAATATTTAAAAATTTTCTGCAGCACACTTTTACAATTTGTTCTCATTAGTCATCTTGTGGTTTAATATGGAATGACCTTAGAAATCGTCTTGGAAAAAGCATTTAAAATCTGAGCCACCAGAGTAGAGTGGTAACTGATTTAAAATAACTTTTTATGTACGTGCTTGTGCTACTATTTTTATAAATTTATTTTTAATAATTTTCTTGTAATTTTCTATGTATAGAATTTTAACTTCGAATTCGGCCTTTTCAAAATCAAATTCAGGTTTTAAAAAAGAAATTAAGAATTTTCGAAATCAAATTGAGTATTTTACAAATCATATTCCGCATTTTTCAAATCAAATTCGGCACTTTAAATACCAAATCAGCCTTTTGTGAATTAAATTCAATTAGAATAAAATATAAATTCAACATTTTCAACATTTTTTATTTTTTCAAATTTATTCTATGAGCTAAATTTCAGTTATGTATTTTATAAAGCTTTTTTGTAATAGTTCTATTCCTTAAATTTTTAGGAATGACTTTATACACTACCAGACTATTATCTTGTATCTTCCTGTTACATTTTACCTTAGACCCCTTTCAGACAAGCAAAGTTTACTTTGCAAAGTGTTGAGTTTATAGAAGAGAAGGGAAAAGAGCATAGCGGGGGAGTACATACTTTGCTGTACCACAAATTCGTTTTGTTTTTCGTTCGTAGATTATACCTGAAGTTGGCTGCAACTTTATATTTATATACAGCGTTACCAGAATCTTTGGAATGAAAATTGTCATATGGCAAAAGAAATCATATTTTGAAGAGGAAAATCTTAAATTTTTTTTTCTTAATTTAAATTTTTTAAAACAAGGGCAAAATAGTAAGAATTATTAATTTTTTATAAAAACATACTTCTTATTATTTAAATTGAAATACATAAAAACATAATTCGTCAGTATATGAAACTTTATAAAAATACATTTTTTCTTTTCACAAATATTTTTTTTATCAATATTCTAACTGCTGCCTATTTCCGATGTGCGAAAGAATTATTTACTTCGTACAAATACATTTAAAACAAAAACAAGGTTTTTAGAATTTGTTTTTGTTTTAAATGTAGTTCTTCGAAAGAAGGAATTCTTTCGCACATTGGAAATAGGTTATAATATGCCTTTTTTAATATTTTTTATGTCCAGAAATAATGATGCAATTTTGTGTATTCTAGATACTGGGTACAAAAGTGTGCTGCAAAGTGACTGTTTAAATAATAGTGTATTTTGTATAAGCAAAATTAAAGTAAAAATCTGAATTTCTAAAAATAAAAAATCATCATTTGAGAAAAAAATCTTTAATCATATTTTTGTTTAAAAAAATAATCCAAAATATGATAAAATCATCATTCTGGCAACGCTGTTTATATATTATATTCAATCAAGAGAAAACAAAAATTTGTCAAATTAAACTTTGTGTGTCTGAGCACCAAACAAAGTTTAAAAGAGAATTCAACAGACTTTTTCAAAGTAAACTTTGCCTGTCTAAAAGGGGACTTAGCTATCCTTTGAATAGCAATGAAGTATATTGTATGTACAGAAAAATTTACAATTATTAGACACCAGCAGAATATAATGCATTTTCTAGCCCGCTACGGCCTTCGTCAGCATTCTTTGCGTCACACGGGATAGTGATACTTTATAAATTTAATGTATTTAACTCAACTATTTTAACAAATAGAATCTGGTAATTATTTATTTTCATAAGGAACTTTATTAAATTCAACTTTTTTTTATTTTTTCGAATTTATTCTATGAGCTGAATTTCAGTTATGTATTTTATAAAGCTTTTTTGCTATCCAACGGATAGCTAAGATCGACCTATAGCTAACGCTATAGGTCGATGATTACCAGCTTCATTTGGTCTGAATTGGATAATATGTACACCAACGACCTGTGGTTTTAGCAGGAAGGTTGTACGTGCCACACAGCTCGTGCCACATTGGACATTATACACGAGTGATTTGACAGCATAGTCTTCTCACCAGTGTGACCAGATCTAAACAAAATTTTACAGCCAAATCTGGCATTAGATATGGCCAAAAAATGGTAAAAATTATTTAAAAAAATGCTAAAAATAATGCAAAATTTTTTATAGATTTTTGTTAAAAATTTATTACCAGTATGAAATTTTATTCGATATTAAAGTCATTTTAGTGACTTACTATATTCAAAAAAGTGGGTAGATTTTGGTAAAACATCATATACATTAAAATTTGTAGCACAGGTAGTTGAGATTAAATTTTAAGCTTAGGGGGCCTGCAAACCCCTAATACATGCAAAATTTAAACGATTTTATTTCTATGCTACATTTATTTCTTATAGTTAAAGAAAAATTTAAGTTTTAAAATCATTAATTTTAATTATTCATATTTATGTGAAAAATTTTTTTCAAACATTCGCACTTTTTATCTAAATACAAATTGAAATTTCTTTGCACTTTTACATCGTAATATCAAAGGGATTATAATATTAACAATCATCAAGATGAGGGCATTTCTAATTTTCCCTGAATATTCTATTTTTTTAAGACCGGTATAATGTTTCTTTACATAAAAATTATCCATTATCATACGAAATTTAATTTTGGGTACAATTAACTTTAGTCAAAATTTATTAAAGTTTATAAAAAAATTCAAGTAAAATCAATAAAATTATTTTTAAAATAATGCGTAAAAACATTTCTGAAAATGCTTAATAAAATGCCAAGTGCTAAATGAAAATTTTGCAGCTAAATTTTTTAATGCTAAATTTAGCTGCAAAAATGCCAAAATTGCCACACTGCTTCTCACGTGGAGAAGATGTGAACAATCCACCGAGATCGTGCGATTTGATTCCATTTGATTTTTCCTGTGAGGTTTTCTTAAGTCTCAGGTCTTCTTTAACACATCATATAAGGGTTTTGCTTGTTTCCGCAGTACCAGATAAAACTCTGGTCAATTTAAGATCTGCTAATTATAAGCCACCTACGATTTATGTAAATTTTGCCGATATTGCGTAGCCTCCTGGAATAAAGATCAACACAGAAAGTTTTTTGTTCAAATAATCCTTAAAATCGGATTTGTGTTAAAATGGTCTTTTCAGTTCAAATAAGATAATAAAATAAATATCAATCTAAAATATTTACATTTTTAAAATCTCTTTGACTTATCATTTGCCTTTTGATCTTTTTTGGCTTATCCACGTTTAGATCACTTGAAAAATTTCTACATTTATGCATTTTACTTAAAAACACATTTAACACCTGTTAACAAAATTTAAATGACAACAAACACTCAACAATTAAAAAAAAAAAAATCACATAAAAAAAATGTTTTATGCCGCATTTATTTTCTATTTCATAACATTATTTAAATAAAAAAAAAAACTATTTAAATAATCAAAACCCTAAAAGTAAAAGAGACTGAGTGACTAAAACTTAAAAGTTACGTGAAAGCTTAACGTTTAAATTCATAAGTATAAGAATGAGTATGTATGTGGGTACGGTGGGTTAGGAAGAATAATATTTATAAATAAATAAGTTTTTTTCAGTAATTTAATAAAATGGCATACACTATAAGATGTTAATTATAGCCTTAGTTTCGATGCTGTAGGGAAGAGAGAGAAAAGTCAATTATCGATTATGTATATAATTGTCAAGAAGAGCGAGTTATTACGATGTAGAATTGCAAGGACAAGATCCCGAAATAGGGAGGAATTACTATCTAGTGGTTATGGACAGGACGATGTCAAAAATAAGTAAAAAAAAAAAACATTTCAAAAGATATGATGTTCAGTAGAAATATACAAGTTTACCCCCATATTCATAAAAAATATTTTAGGCTTATAGCAGGTTTATGAAACGAATTTTATATAAAAATTTGTTTAGTAAACCTTTTATTAATCACAAATATTTTTTATGAATATGGGGGTAAACCTTTAAAAAACTAAGGCACGTGGAAGAATCCGAATGTACTGAATGGGAAAATGTAGGGGAATTTTTAGTAAAGTTATTATAGATTCAGCAAAAGAAGCATGTGGAATAGCTTTCAGCGGGGGTAAGCGTGTAAAAGAAAATAAATGGTTGAAGTAGTAAAACCAGCAGTCAAAGAAAATAAAAAACGTTGGAAGACATATCTGCTGGAAAAAAAAGACGACAAAGAACAGAGAATTGTTGTAAAAAAATTTAATAAGATCGCAAAAATAAAAAAACTTGGGAACAATTTAAAGAAACTATAGAAACCAAATTTAAAGCCAATCAAGTTGTTCTATAGAATCCTCAAACAATTGAGAAAGGCAAAGAACAGTAAAATGAAGTTTTTCAAAGATAAAATAGGCAAGCAACTGAGAGAGAAAGACGGTAGGAATGGGCAATAAATATCGATATATCAAAATATCGATTTTTAAAAAATTATAATCGATATATATCACCGATATTAAAAATACCCATATATCGATACATCGATATTTATCTACGACTATCGAATTCAATATTTTTAAGATCTCTTTATAATAAAATTCAAAATTTTAACCGTTGCTCGACTGCTTACAATACTGTTGTTTTTTAAGAATTGCATCATATGTTTTTAGTTAATATTAAGAAAATAACGGCGCTTTTTCATCGTACATTTTCATAGATTACACAGTTCAGTTTTGTCTCGATTTTGACAACAAAAAATAAGCGCGGAAAAAATATTCTGGAAAGGGTTCCTAGAATTATGCAAAGAATCGCCTTAATTATGGCGTATTAGCCATATAGTATATAATCCGGCATTATATAATCCCAATTAATTTTTTTTTTAGATTTCATATGACGAATAAATAAAAAAATTTTTGTATTCTTTACTTATTTTTTTTTAAATTTTTTTTATTGCAGAATTAACTGCCGGTCCCTCGATTTCAAACGTAAACTTTGTTCGCATAACTTACTTTAAAAACTAAATTTTAAAATTGGCTTTTGTTTTAAATAAAAGTTAAGCTAATGAAAGTTTCGTTTGAAATAGAGGGACAGGCAGTAACTTTGAAATTAAAAGTAACAATAAAAAGTTAGACTGGAATTACATGCAATATGTTTGTACATATGTATGTAAGTATGTATTGACATAGGTATATTACGTTTTTAAATTTGGTAATAATTTCAGCGAAATACGTTCGATATATCGATATTTTTAATTCATAAATATCGATACTCTTAAAAAATATCGATACGATATATATCGATATATTTTTTCAATTTGTCCATCCCTAGAAGACGGTATAATGAAACGGTGGCGCGAATACTCTAAAGAACTGCTGAATGATAACGGCAGCAGTTACATTCAAAATATATGTGAGCCCGCTTTCGAAGTAATATCCAATTCAAATAATAACTAAATCACAGAAGAAGAGGTTGACGATGCGCTCAGGAGAAACCACTATTGAGTACAATAAAGAGTTTCACCTATGCCTTATTGATCTGGAAAAAGCCTATGACTTCTGGCAAGAAATATGGGCAGGTCTAAGAAAAAGCACTGTACTCGAATAACTCATAATGAAAATAAGTAGATTTTATAAACGAGTAAGTGTGTCATGCCAAATCAAGTGAATTTATTACTTGCACTGGAGTTAAGCGGATGACAGTTTTGCTCAAATTTTCGCTTGCTCGATAGTGTAGCCGTTGATTTTCCTCAGTCCACTGTCAACCGCAAATGAATTTGTGGTTGAATGGAATACTTCAATTTTATTGTCATGCTAAATTAGACGTCAATCAGTCAAGCCGTTTGAAGACTTATAATTTTTTTTTCTAAAAAAAAATACATACATATTTTGATTTTATCACACAGTGCAGGTCTTTCAATCATAAATTAAATGGTGAATTCAAACACGCATACTCTCTAAAAAAAATAAAACTTAACTAAGCGAAAAAGACAAAAAACTATTTAAAACCTTAATTTGAATTACTTATAAAATATAATTTTAAGCGCAATAGAGAGAGACCAACAAAAATAATAATAATCAAGGTCCGGATTTTTATGCAAATGCATATTTGTTGTCGTCGGTCTGAGATCAACATGAACTAAATATCTTGGCGAGTCATGAAATTTGAAGTAAAATGGCATCGATTTGTTAGTGCATATTTTTGCATATTTTGTTTTAAATGCATATTTTTGCATATATATTGCTGACATTGCATATTTTTATTGCATATTTTGATAACAAAACTTGTTTTATTTTGCGATGCACAGTGTTGCAGAATAGATAAGGGGCGATTTCGCTGATACTGATTTATTGATGTCTTATGGGAAACAATATTTAGCAAAGCTTTTCGTGATTTACCGCATATTAATTGAAGTATACCGATTTATTTCTTCCTCCACTGCTGATAACAACCAGGTTTGGAATGTGGTTGAAAGCAGCTATGTTATATGCTGCAAATTTTGACCAATTAAAGGATGTGGTGGAAGGATTCAACGATGGTGATGCATTTTCATTACAAAAAGCAAATTTATCAAATACAAAAGCTCAGATAATGTTTGTGTCTTCAAATTGTGGATTTATCTGTGAGTCTATTGTGAAATTAGAGAAATCTGATCCATTGAGAAAGCAAATTAAATAAATTGATAATGCCAAAAATAAAATGTGTTTAGTGGAGGGTAACTTTAGTAAATAATTCATATTAAGCTTTTAGAAAAATGATAAAGTTTTTAGAAAAATGAAGGATTCAAAACAGTAAAACAAACTGCTGGCATATTGAATTTAAATTTTTACGAAAACAGCGTAGTAGAAAAGTAATAAACCACAAAGGAGCTACCAGCATTTGATCACGTACCGATTCATTCCGTCGCGTTGAACGGTCATTTTCCATGTTTAAAAGCGTTTAAAGGCCAAGTTGCCTTAACTTTTCATTAAAAAAATCAAATTGTACTTCACTTGAATGTAATCTACTTTTCTCTTTTTTGTATCTTATTTTCGTTTATCAGACTGAATTTTTAGGTTTTTATGTTGTTTTTATTTTTGTTCTTATTATATTAATGTTTTTTTTTGTTTTTTATCATTAATAAATGTGTTAAATACAATTTGAAATGCATATTTTTCCAATTTTCAGCGCATATTTTTCTTATTTTAGCACATGCAATATGCGCATAAAACGCGATTTTAACTGCATAAAAATCCGGGCCTTGATAATAATAATTACGCACTTGCGCCTTAAAAAAAAAAAAAAAAAAAAAAAAAAAAAAAAAATAGACAACTTCAAAATCTCAAATGAAAGCGAAAATAAAGAAAAAAAATTTTACAACAAAATTAAAAATTCACTCAACAACAAAAAAAACTAAGCATTATACAAAAGCAACAAGAGTATTCAAATATTTTTATTTTAGTTTTTTGAAAAGTTCACACAAATTATAAGACATACAGAAAAGCACACATTCATTTGTATACACGTACACTTATAAACAAACATTTAAGAAAAAAAAGCAAAACTTTAAAACTCATCACGCGCACTCTGTAAATTTACGACGATACGCATAAATGTTGCCTACACGAAAATTTTGAATGTGGAGGCCCGCATACAAACACACGGGTACTCAACTCAAAAACTGCAGCTACAAAAAAGCCACCAGTAGTCAAAAAATCATTTGTAAACAGAGAGCCCAAAAAGCACATTTTCATAAATCAAACCTACAAACACATGTTTCCAAATATATTCATAAGATTTTCCGTTAAAAAGTTGCAATACAGAGATGCCGTACTAAATTGTAGAGCCTATTAATCTCTGAGATTTCAATAAAGAATTTCCGCACAATACCTAAAAAGTCTTTTCTCTTCAAACAAAGCAATAAACTTTATGAAGGGATTTAGCTGTTAATTCTAATTCGTGGACCCTAAAACCAACTGAAGCTCTTACTTACTACGGTAAGCCATGGTTTTTTTAAGCTTTGAAATCTTAATTATAAAAAGGCTCAAATATTCATTTAGGCCGCTGGTCGAAATGGCTATAGATGATCGGACTACAGCGAAATGCAGCCTTCCCGATATTGATATAAGACATTAACAATTTGAAGGTTATCCTAGATTCGAACCATTTGTTTTATATTGCAACGTTTTTGCCTTTAAAAACGCGTTTGTGTTTCTTTGACTGCAAATAAAAAATAAACGCATTTATTCACTTCAACAACATTAATTGTAGCACTTTGATAAAGAAGTTTACAAAACAGCCTCACGAAGCTTCAAATAAAACTAACTCGTAGCTTAGTCTTGCGCTGTACTTATGAACTTCTAGCGATTTCTCGAACCTGTACCGTTCTGCGTGACCAATCTTATGAGCTTAAAATGTACAGTTGAACATCGATTATTCGTGAATAAATAATACCTTGTCTATTCACTTTTCATTATTGGTGTATGAAAGTAAAGACCTTTTGCCAGGCTGGTATCAAACGAAAAAAAAATCTATAAAATAGACGTTATTGTCCTTTTCTTTTAAAAATTCTTAACTTTGTATATATTGTTCAACCTTTCTTTAAAACCCAATAATTCGAAAATTCGAAAATAAAGAAAATAAAGCTGAATTTTTGCACAATATCTCTTTTTGTTGTTAAAATATCTCACAAATCCCCGTCGATGCATGTGCCGTTAAAAGGGTTACGCGGGGCCAAAGGTCAAGAAAATGGGGTTTCGTAAAAAATATAAAAAATAACAATTTTTTAAGTCGGATATTTCCTAAACTATAAAAGGCAAACTGCGCATATTGGTAGTTGCTTTGAAGAACTCGACTAGTTCGACTAGTATGTACATTTTACTGTATGTACATTTTACTGATAACAATTTTTTTTCAAATCATGCTAAAATTAAAAATTCCGGATCGTTTTTAATTTTTGTAATGCCCTACTTAGACCTCAAATCGAAAATTTTAACTCGAATATAAGTCCTTAATTGCCATCTTTATTCCAATCGGTCTAACCGTTTAGAAAATCCAGGTTTATTTCAATTTTGTTTTCAAAATTCTCCCACTGTGTGATGTTGGTTCGCATACTGTACGTTACAATTTTTTAAACGAATTTTCTCAAAAACCGTTAGTCTTACGAAAAGAAATAAAGATATGTTTTTGTAGCGAGATTTTTTATGAATACCCGATTTTCTTGGCCTTTGACCCCGTAAAACTCTTAAAGCGCCTCATGGATCGATGGGGATTATTATGAAGTTGTTTAGAATGACAAAAGGAAACTTCGTGCAAAAATTCATCTTTCCCTCAATTTTCCCGAAGCTTAGCATTTCTTTTAGACTTTATTCCCCTTTATTATATTTTTTTCGGTTTGTACATTGTACAATTTTAAGCAAAAAAAAAAAAAAAAAAAAAAAAAAAGTCTAGATAAAGCAGCGTACAACAGTGGGGAAAAATCCCTATTCGTAGGAATTTTCTTCTAAAAAAATGGCAGTAGGGAAAATAAGGACATTTATTTTGAAATCATTAAAATGTAGGGACTATTCAAAAATTTTGCAAAACTGTATACTCGTATATTTGGCAATCTTTGTGGATTTGTGACAAAATACTAATACAATTGTTCAAACGGTGGTGCCGTTACAAATTGTTACATTTCTTTGAGCAATCGCTTGTCCCCGTTTCAACTTTTTTAGAGCAATAAATAGACAACTTGTTTAAG
This sequence comes from Pollenia amentaria, assembly GCA_943735925.1. NCBI lineage: Eukaryota > Metazoa > Arthropoda > Insecta > Diptera > Polleniidae > Pollenia > Pollenia amentaria. Next base: position 17,673,472 of record OX031010.1, on the reverse strand, counting down.
GTGGTCATCAAAAACTTTTGCAGTAAAGTCACCAAAATGAAAAATCAAAAAATATTTTTTCTTGATTCTTACCGAGCAGTTAAAATTGTAAATAAAAAAAAGCCGGACCTTCTGGAAAGCCTACTGCCAGTGCACCGAAACTCATTTAAAAAAAGGGAATCCTTACATCTGTACGATTGTTGGGAAATTACAAGTCGAAACTAATACGGACAAGCAATGAATTTTGCTAGTATCACAAAATACTTGCATATTTTTCTTTGTTTCGATTTCTTTAACCAATAAACTAAATGTGATTTTGTTTATTTATTTTTTAGCCTATAAAAAGAACTGATTTAATGGTATGTAAATGCATTGATATATTATCATTTAAAGGTTGGAAGGATTTTTGTAGGGACAATTTTTTTCAGAGCGTAGGGAAAATTAGGGATTTTTTCAGGCTGCATAGGGCTTTTAAAAAAATGTCTATAACATCACTGAGATAAAGTATTACAAAAGTCTTCAAATGATCCAGGTAAATACTGGTAAAGTAATAAGTTTTGCCTTCCACAATCTGGCAACTTCTTCAAGCTGCATGCCATCGAATCGTATCGGAAATGAAAGCGAGAGTGTTTTGGTTAAAAAAGCAGCGATGTTAACTTTATTTAATTTTGTATTTGGTTTAAACTAGTTTTGTTTGTTTGATTTTCTTGTTTATTCTCTTTTAAAGATCTTTAAGAGGCCTCTTTAAAAACGAAAATAAATAAATAAAAAAAAAAAAAATGTTAAAAAACATTTTATGACGTCAGATTTTGTTTTAGAGAGTTAAAGTTTTTTCTTGGCAAAAGTTTACTGGGGAGAATATTAAAGTTGTAGCAAATCCAGTAATAGGTAATGGCCATAGAGGATGTATTTTTTTAACTTTTATTGTAGAAACTGTTTTTATATTTATGAGATTTTCTCCCACATGCTGCTATACGTTTTTGAAAATAATTCCGTTCGTATGCGTTAAAATTACATTTTTTTGGACTGATTTCTTTAAGAAAAATAAAATATTTTTAATGTATTTTTCTAACATATTAAATACATGCAACATGCACTGCAAATCTTAAGGACACATTTGCTGAGAAAATCCCTTGAAAACTCCTTATTTTAACAACTTAACTTATGCAAAAAAAGTTAAAGTTCAGTTAATGTGTTAGTTAACTAATGGGAACTTTAAAACTTTTTTTGCATAAGGTGGCTAGTCACCAATGAAGCCTACATTATTGTATCTCACCGTAGTAAAAGAAGTTCCATAACTATTTCTGAAAGTGAGCAAGTGATCCATACTAAGCTTCGCTAACGTGGACTTAATTCAATTTCATGTTGGTTATACAGCCACCTGCTTCTTGGGAGCATTTCTCCTTTAATGCAATTTTTTCCTAAGTCGGAAATAATTTGCACTTGTACCTTCGTTCAGTGGCATCTTCGGATATATTTTCATAAAACAAAAGAGTCTTAGAGTAACAGGGCATAAGTTATTTTTTGCAAAAAACATCAGCGAGAGAAAAACAGCTAGCTCAGCTGCACAGTGGGTTCGATGGTACCCAAAGTGGCGAAGAATTCATAGAAGCCGTAGTTTTAAAATATATATTTTTTTTATTGAAGAGTTACTATAAGCACATAAAAACACAGCATTTTAGAAAAAAATGAAAAAAAAATTTTTTTAGCCCATTAAGCGTTATATTTTTTTTTTTTGGAAAAAACCTTAGTTCGCAATTGATGCTGTAACTTTGGAATGAAAAGCGGTAACACATCTTTAAAAAAATAGAAAAAAAAATTTTTTTTGGTTTTCGGAAAAAATATTATCCATAATTTTCGCTGTAACTTTGAAATCAAAATAGATTTAAAATTTTTTTTTTCCAAAAAAGCCACAAAAGAGAATATTATCATTTTTTTAGTAATGAATAATCGGAAATACATAAAAAGACAACTTTAAAAAAATGGAAAAATTATTTTTTATCTTTTAGCCGTTTTTTGTTTTTCGAAAAAAAAATATTATCCACAGTTTTCGCTGTAACTTTGAAATCAAGATTAATTTAAAGAATAAGTTAATAATATGTATTCCTATTAGTATAAATTTGTATCCAGCTTTTGCTTTCACTAAATTCAGTAAATGTAAAACTTAATCTGAAAAAATAAAAAATTTAAAACTTTTTGGGAAATCTTTGTTTTCGAGAGTTTTTACACAAGGGCCGGGCATTGTCTGTACTTTTTTTTTAAATAAGCTAATATCCTATACTTCTCTAAATCCATAAAACTTACTAAATTAATACTTGTGTCCCATTAAATGCGGAAATTATCCCAATTTTGGACCTTTTTTAAAAAAATTATTAAAAATATTTACAACATTTTTTATTTTTCGAATTGATTCTATGAGCTAAATTTCAGTTATCTACAGGCCTGTTCTGAAAATCACGTGATTTCAAATCACATGTGCTTTTTAAAATCATGCGTGTGATATTTTGGTGTTCCGTTTTTGTGTGTTTTGGTGTAATATTAAATTGCCAAAAGCATACCGAGAAACACAAAAGGCGAATGATTTTCAAAACCCTACATAATCACACGCTTGATTTTAAAAGCACATGATTTGAAATTACGTGATTTTCAGAACAGGCCCGGTATTTTATAAAGCTTTTTGTAATAGTTCTATTCCTTAAATTTTTAGGAATGACTATACACTACCAGACTATTATCTTGTATCTTTCTGTTACATTTTACCTAAGCTATCCGCTGGATAGCAATGAAGTATATTGTATGTACAGAAAAATTTCCAATTATTAGACACCAGCAGAATGTAATGCATTTTCTGGCCCGCTACGGCCATCGTCAGCATTCTTTGTGTCACACTGGCCATGCTTTACACTTAGAAAGTGCAGAATTTCTTTTGATGTAAGTACCGACCTAGCATTATACATTATTTTCTCTTGGAATTCCATCGCACCAGCATTAGTTTAAAAATACACAGAAGTAAATAAAAAAATAATTAATAAGTTTATTTAATTATCACCAGTAAACAAATTAATAGTATTCATTAAACGTTTGATTTACTTAATTAAACTTTTAATTGAAACTGATTTTATTTTTGATTAAAAGTTAAAAAATACACAGAAGAAAATAAAAAAATAATTAATAAGTTTATTTAATTATCACCAGGAAACAAATTAATAGTATTCATTAAACGTTTGATTTACTTAATTAAACTTTTAATTGAAACTGATTTTATTTTTGATTAAAAGTTAAAAAATACACAGAAGAAAATAAAAAAATAATTAATAAGTTTATTTAATATGCACCAGGAAACAAATTAATAGTATTCATTAAACGTTTGATTTTCTTAATTAAACTTTTAATTAAAACTGATTTTATTTTTGATAATGATTTAACTGAAAAAAAATTTATGGATTAAAGTTCTAAAATCATGACAAAAATCTAATAAAGTTGCAGTCATTTGAAAATGTTCTATAAAATAAAGTTAATAAAAAATTCTATAGATCGCTAAATAAAATGATTTGCGAACATTAAATATTCAACTTAACATTTGGGTATTTCCATGAGAATGTCAACTACGACGCAAAAAATAAAAATTCTTAAACTTTTTTCCAAATATGGTAGAAAGTAAAAAAAAAACACTCAAACTTTTAAAAAGCAATAAATAAAACTTAAAACTGACTATCTCTTTGATTAATTTTTATTAACTGCAATCAACAATTTTCACTTCTCTGCCGATTAAATACATATACTGGTAACATTGGAATTATACTTTAAAATTAATGTTACAACAACAATGAATAAGATCCACGAGGAAAGACCAAATATGTGCCTATGTGCTAGAAATCGCAAATCGCAAGAAAGTTGTGATTACGATTTGAAATCGCAAAGAAGTTGTGCTGGAGTTCGTAATTGCCTTAAATTTGGCGATTTTAAATCACAAGCCTACAGTAATGTGATCCACATGTGAACTTGTAAATTTCCTTTAAAATTTATTTTCAACATCAGCATATAAAAAGGAAATTTAATGTTTTTCTTTTCCATTTATTTTAAAAACTCTTTTGAGAAAATTTTCATAGAAAATATAAAATTAAAAAACAACATTGTTTTAATACTGATTGTTGTTTAACAATTTCTTTTAAATTTGCGTTTTGATTGTGAGCAGCTGTTTCTATTTAACTTCGAAAAAATATGTAAGAAATTATAACCATTTATCAACAACATGTACTTATGGTACTTACCATTGTTCAGGAATATCTCTTGGGTTGTAATAATCCCTTAGAAGACGTTTTCTGATATGTTCTTTTTTAAAATAGTTTTTTTAATGAAATAACACGTAATATAAAAGCTGCCGGCATTTTTCATGCAAATAATTATTTTTTTTTTGTTCAAATTTGACAGCTAAAACATATGTTTTATTTTTCGACCACTACTTCGAAAAAAAAAAAACAAAACGCGTGAACTCTAGCACATGCTTAAATAAAATTGGCGATTTTCAGATCGCATGTGATTTTCAAATCATGCGATTTTCAGCACATGGCCGATAGTTCTATTAGCGGTATATTTTTTGGTTTATTTTGGATGCTATTCTAATGTCACGTACGTGGTGCAAAAACATCATTTGTTTTCGTCATTTGTATTTGATAAGCCGTAGGTGTTTCATAATAAAAGTTCAAAGCAAGATATTTGTTGTAAAAAAATATTGATCGGAATTTTTTTCTTAATTGGTATAATACAAATTTTATAAGCTTTTAAAGGTCGTCACGTACGATGTTGTAAGTACTGTAAATGAAACTAAATATATTATCTTATTATGTTGGTATTAAGTTAAAATTGGGTTCAAGCTTATTTTATTTCAATCTAAAACATCTAAACCAATATTATTGGAATCGGTCCATATTTGACCATAGCACCCATACAAATACTACTCCCGGAAATAGCTTTTAATGTCATAACTTCCTTATAAATGTGGGTATTGACAAAAAAATTGGCGACAATAACTTTTACAACAGGTATTATGACATGACAATATTGCGCTGGTAGGTCCAAAATGAACTATAGTTCCCATATAAACCCCTTCGTAAAATCAGTGAAAGGCAAGCAAATCTCATATAGATGAAGATATCTGAATAATATTCGGCACAAATAACTTATATAATTCTAAACCTCATAGCTTAATTCTGTTCTGGCGCCCATGATTGGCCGCCGGTACACTCTCAAAAATTTGTTTTTAAAATATTTTGATATAGGGTATCATATGGTCGGGCTTAACCGACTATACTTTCTTACTTGTTTTTTTTAAGTTTTTGTATACATATATTTACCAAAAATATATTTCATACCTTGTAAATACTATAAGAGAAAAATCTGTCACGTACGGTATGTCACGAACGATATTATATTTTCTTCATTATAAAACCATCCAGAAAATGTTTTTTCTTCCTAATTACGGATTACAAAGAAAAAATATGTGGTTTAATATAAAAAACTAAAAAAAGGAAAAATACCTCCCACAATTCGCAGATTTTCGCATTTTTTACGTGCAACCCAAAATCACTTCCGTTGTATGTCACGTACGATATGCACCTATTTTGATAGATATTTTGAACGACAATGTTCCGAAAGTTATAATTATTTTTTCATATATTGTACCCTCTAAATGAAAAATGATGAAAAAAATGTTTTTTAGTTACTACTATTTGTGCAAAATCTCTACCGCTCTGAAGGCGTGAAAATGTCACGTAAGATGACATGGAAATGCCCATATGTATGTATGTACATTTGTTCATACAAAAAACTCTTAAAAATTTCTAATCAAAACTGACCTATAAAAAAACCATTGTAAATAGGTACTAGGCACAATGTTAATGTACAAACATAAAAAACGAACGCATTTAAACACACACATACACAAAGATCATCTCTAAAGTCAAGAAATAAAACCAACCTTAACAATCTGAATAAATTAACTGCTTTTTTTACACCTCGTACAAAAACAAAAAACTCTACTGTTTTCGTACAAGCAAATACACATTTGCTTATCTGTACGAATGTGCGTGTCTCTGCACATTTACCTGAAAATCGAGAGTAAAAGTGATCGAACACATTGTAAAAATAATTAAAAGCTAAAACTTTTGCTTTCATTCGGATCTGACACAAATACTCACTAAAACAACAAAAAGAAAACGAAAAACACAAAGAAGAAGAAACCAGAGTTGAACTGATGAATAGGCTTTACTTTATGCGAGCATTTACTTAAACAACAAACACAATTAAGAAGTGAGAGTTATCTTACAACAACAGTAATATGTAACATAAAGTAAAATATGCTGGAAACTATATGATTATGCTATAATAACTGTAGCGAAGCTAGAAAATAGTAAAGTTAAACCAATCAACTAATCCAAATGCATATTACAGCATAAAATAAATAATAGCTTTCGTTGAAAAAAAAAACTTTTTCAAAGTAACTTGAGAACTGAGGAAGTTATGAAGAAAAAGAGTAAAATATAAGTGATATATACATATGTACATCCATATGTAAGTAAAAAGAGATACAGAGAGTAATGTAATAACAATTATAAAAGTGAACTTATCCACAGGTTGTTGCTTCCCGTGTTGTCAACTCATGAATATGTAAGGTATGAAATTGGTAGTATGTACAACTTTTCAAAGCTTTTGACCTACAAATTTTAGAAGACCATATTAAGGCTGGGTGGGCCTTTGAGATCTCAGTTAAACTAAGTTTAGTTAATCTGAAAGCAGATTTCTGCTCCCATTACTAAGTTTGTATACAAAATTTGTACGGAGTTTTGCTTAACACGGTGTTTACATTTGCCAGCACTGACAAGACAGTAGCAATACGTGCAAACTTTTTCACTAATACATGCACACTTTTCCAACTGCCTTGTCTACTGACTTGCAATTTTCGCAGACAGTAAAATTCAACAGTAATATGACATTTGCTGACAGTAATTTGAAGCTTTGTTCACAAAAGAGAGAACACATCAAGAAGTAAAAAACTATTTCTGAGTTGATTTTTTATGTTTTGGAGAACTTTGGTTTTTTCTCTCGTAATCAATTTTAAACGAATATATGTTTTTGTCGTTCCCCGATAGAACTGATAAATTTCAGATGCAGCACAAGCATTATCTAAAGCGCTACAAAAAAGCGTTAAGAAGACGATAAAGCCAGAGCTTGCAAACTTTTCTTTAATAAAGTTTTCGGAATTGAGTAAAATATTTATTTTAATTCCGTAAGTAAAATGTTCGATAAATTAAAATCTTAAGTCCTCGACCATATTCATGAAACATTTGCTGCAGAAAATGTCTTCAATTATTTTTTTGGAACTGCATTTGTCTCTATACAATGAAACTTTAGTTTTGCATCAAACTGATAAAAACTACTTATACACGAAACAAAGCAGACTTTTTCATTCGTCTTTCCCTTTAACCATCAAACTCAACTGTTTCGCAGCAAATGTTTCAGAATATAAACAAGGACTTAGTAAATCGCTATGATCACTTTAAGTTCAACAAGTGAGAAGTCAATATTCGACCGTGCCGAATCTTTGATACCCACCAAGAATTATAGAAATTAAGATTACGCCATTCCGAAAACAAAGTTAAAATCTTCTGAGCAAGTCGGACAAACAACGTCAAGCGAACTGCAATCATATTGGCTAATAATTTTAAGCTGACAGTTCTTAAAAGAAATTCGCCAAACTTAATGACTTCTAGACTTGGCAACTCTTGCCAGAAACAAACTAATTAATGACCCCTTTAAGACTCGGCAAGTTATTTGCACAAGTTACTTTCCGAGTACAACAAAGTCTGTACTAAATATTTTTTCCTTAACCCGACCTTACCGTTGACATCCACAAACCAAGAGCTGCGCAAGAGACTTGCGCAAGTAACTTGCCGAGTCTGAAAGGGCTCAATCTAATGGGGAATCATGCGCATGACGTAATCTGTATTTCTATCATTTTAGTTACCGACCACCTAAAAAGAAACAAACCGAGAGAGGGAAACAAGTAAGGAAGTATAGTCGGTCAAGCCCGACCATGTGATACACTACACCACAGTATTTAAAAATAAATTTTCGAGATTGTGCTCTATTTGGGACCCATGGGCAACAATGGACCCGCCAAAATAAAATTATTTTATGGCGTTAAGAATCATGTAAAATATCTTTGTGTCGTACATTATTAAGAAACCTTCTCTATATGAGATTGGTTTGCCTTTATGTGAATTTATTATGGGGTGGTATATTGGACCTATGGTTAAGGCTGGACCTATCAGCACATGACATAGTAGCTATCGTAAAAGTTAATTTTAAAGTAATTTTGTCAATACCAACATTTATAAGGAACTTATGGCATTAAAAGCTATTTTCGGAAGTAGAATTTGTATTTGAGGTATGGTCACATATGGCCCGATTCCAATCAAATTTGATAAGACGATTTAAACTGCAATTAAATAAGTTTGGACCAAGACTTTATTCCGGAAAGAAGGTTGCATGGGGACTATGGAAAATTATGGACTGATACTCACCATTTTCAATAGGATCGATCTACAAGCATCAGCACAAACGCGTGTTGATATAAAAAACAAACTCAGCTGTAAAAAAAACCTAACTCTATGATTGTGTTAGTAGAAAATGTGTTTCCTTCAAACGTACGGAATTTTGAGAGATATTTCTTTTATTTTGTTCCGTTTCCGTTCTAGTCAATCTCTTATGGCCACCACCATTATTAGTCCAAATAAAATGGCGAAACATTATAAAACAAAATAGGAAACAGTCAGTTGAAAATATTTACATTAACTGTGCGTATGAGCAATAATTGATAATAAGAACAAGAAGGACATTTAAGATAATTTGATCGATTTCACTCATTTTGTTTATCAAACCTTCTTTATATAAATGTTAAAAAGTAGTTATTCCCAATTTTTTTCTTATTGCTTGTTCCATAAGCCTACTGTCTCGTTAACTATTTTATTCCGGTGGGAATTTGTGTAATTAGGATAAGTACTGCGATATTTTCTATTTTAAAATGTACGGAAAAGAGTGCAACAGTACTAAGTTTACCATATCCGTAATGTTAAAAAACGCAGAACCAATATATTAATATCAGCTACTATTGCATCACTGTTTATTTAATTGTGTTTACATGTTTTTGTTACTTGCCGCTTGTAATCTACTGGGAGGTTCGGGTATATACATACTTAAGTAGCACAAGATTCACAAGAAAAATGAGCGCCAAAAAAAAAAATGCTGTAGAAAATAAAATAAAATAAAATTTAAAAAACAAACTGGTTAAAAAACATAAAAAAACTATACCCAGAATAATAAAATAAAATTACCTCAACATTATTTAATTTCTTGTGTTTTTGTTATTGCTTTGGACACATTTCTCTAGCATAACGGTAAATAAGTGGCAGTAAACAGCTGATTTACACAAGCCATAAGTAAATGTAGTTGTGTTAGTGTTACATTATTTTTTCGGCACAAAAGCTCTCTTATGAGAGAGAGTGGGAGAGTAAGCTTAACTAAAAAAAGTGCAAACAAGAAAATGAAAAGTAACAGTACTAAGAAAAAAAAAACAACAACAAGAAAACGATCTTCGCGTCATTACATTAACGTTGGCTACGTCATTTTTATTTCTTTTTTTTACATTTTTTTTCTTGTATTTTGTTGGTGTGCTTGATATTTCGGTTGTTTTTTGTATGTGTTTTTTCTTTTTGGGGACGCCTTCAAAGTTTTATTTTACACTTTAGCCAGAGCAGCCAACAAAAAATAATGCATAATTCATTCATACATTGATAGTCCAACATTGCGGTACAACATTACGGTTAAAGAATTAAAAATTACAATACAAATAATATAAATACTAAGAAGTTGAAAACGTTTGCTGTAATTTAAACTACTACGTCAAAAAAAAGTACCTTACTGCACTTCTCTTAATTTTTTTTTAAAATAGTTCCAAAACAAGATTTTGGTCTTTCATATACTCTTTTATGTAACCCCGAGTAGTCTTAGAGAAGTTATTAGTTATGGGCCAAAGCTAAACGGATGCGGACGCGCACTTCTTATAAAAAAACAATTTGAACGTTTGAAAGAAGAAGAAATACGAAAAGAAACTGTAAAAGCAAATTATACCAAAATATACGAAAATAATATAAAATCTGTTGCATCACTTGTCAAACACTTCAGTCGTATTAAGACGTTTAAACAAAAAACAAAAATTAAATTAAAATAAAAAAAAAAAAAAATTAATTAATTAAACATAAATTATTTGGTTATGGTTAATAATAAAAACAAAGTGTGTTAAAAAACATTTAAAAAAAATTCGGTTTTGTTAAATTATAACAGTTTTTTTTATTTTCTAAACGAAATAACGGGAAACGGAAGTTTGTTTTTTTTGGCGGATATTAAAATATTATTTAAAATGTGTGTAGGTATAAAATTTAAAAGAAAATAAGATTTTTTTTTTTAAACAGTATTAGAAAAAAATTGTGCTAAAAAACTCGATTAAAAAGATTAAAAAAAATTGTGAACCAAAAAAGAAATTTTTATTCAAAATAAAAGAAATTTTTAGAATATGTATCTTATATTAAACAACTGTTTGTGACTTAAAAAAAAAAGAAAATATTGAACTTTTTATTAAAAATAAAAACAGTTTTAATATTTTTAAATTAAAATTTTAATTTATAAAACTTTTTTTTAAAAAGAAACATTTTGGATAAAAATATATACATAATTAATAAAAATTAAAATAAATTGCAAAAAAAAATAATTTAAAAAAAAAACTTAAAATTAACTTAAAAAAAGGACTGTTTGATAATTTTGGAAAAAAAACTTTAATTGAACAAAAATAAAAAATTTTTTAATTTATTTGAAAATTAAAATAAAAACCATCAAAATAAAATCGATTTAAAATTTTGTAAAACTTTTAAAACATTTGGATTATTATATTTTCTAACAGACTTGAATTATTTAAAAAAAAGTAAAATTTCAAATCTAAAAGTGTTTTAATGAAGATGTTATTTTTAAATAAAATACTTTCTAATGAAATACTATAAAATTTGTATTCAAATAAAATAAAGAGCAAACATTTTCACTTAATATTGAAATAATTAAAAATAATAATATTATGTAAAATTCTTAAAACTATAATTGCTTGTATTCATAAAAATATTAAAAATTTAATAAAGGTTTACAGAACAAATTTTGTATGAAAATTTGACTTAAAAAACGCTTGTTAAATTTAATAATCGTTTGTGAATACGAGGGTAAATAATTAAAAGTTAATAGTGAAAAAATTTTAAAATATTATGGAATTTCAAAAGAATTAAAAAAATTAGTAAATTTTAAAAAGCTGTTTTTAATAAAAAGTGAAATTAATTCAAATGCAAAGGAAAATATAAAATTTTAATTGGTTTAAATAACCTGAATCTTAAAGAAACTAATTAAAAACAATTAAATATTATATCAAATTCAAATACCTATGTGAACTCTTTTATACTCACCACCATTATTAATGGACTAAGTACGAATCGATACTTCTAAGTAACGAATCTGAAACTGAGAGTTATGCCTAATTAAGTTAATTTTGGAACACCGATTTTCAATTTAAAATATTTTTTTTGCACTGATCTTTACTTAATTCTTCTTTCTGATACGATCACTTAAATTAGATGTATGTAAATCAACAGGTTTTCAGATTACGTTTGTATAAAAATCCATTTAATGCGTATGGATACACGTTGCTAAATATGGATTCATCTGAAGCTTTTCTAAGATTTTAATTTGTTTATGATTTAAACATTAAAGGAATACGTTTGGAACAGAGTTTCCAAAATATGTTTTATATAGGACATATAAAAATGAGGATAAATGTTCTTATTCCTGGATTAGTTTCTATTTATATGTATAAAACATTTATTTAAAATAATTTTCAAAAGAAAAAATAAAGTTCAAGATGTTAAATTCATTATTATTATTATTCAACTAAAACTTATTTGTGCTCTTGATAATCTAGTTTAAACACTATTGTATTTTCAACAAATAGGCAGACAGATGGACAGATTTCTTTATAATTTCTCAAGGTTCAAAATGCTAAAATCAAAGCTACACGATTATTTGGAGGTGGATATAAAATTTGTAAATAAACAAAATGTGAAAAGTTTTATAGGTATATAAAAAAACTAAATTGAGTTCAAAATAAAAACGTTATTAAAAATCCTAAATAAAAAAATTTTCTAAAAAATCCAAATGGGTTATTATATTTTCTAACAAAAACTATTTAAATAAAAAAAAATGTTTCAAACAATAGGTATAAAAAATTTAAATACATATTCTAAAAAAAAAAAAATTTTCTTAAAAAAATTTAGAATCTCTCACAAAATCTAAAATAATTTAAAAAAGGAAACGGAAGAAATCCAAATACATATAAAAAAAACTATTTAAAAGATGTTAAAAAAGGAACTAAAAAAAAACTGAAAACAAAACTGAAAAAAAGAGAAACTGTGACAAGGACTTGTTTAAAATAAAAAACAACAGTTATAACAAGAGAAAAGAAACAGCAGAAAACCACCTCTAAATAAACAACAAAAATATTTATTTAAAACATCAGCAACAATAAGAAATATACCACTATACAAACAACTTAAAAGTAAATAAAACAGTTAAACAACAACAACATTAAAATTAAGCAAAGAAGGAGAATATTTTTAAGAAGAGAGTATTTTTAACTCCTTCCAAAGACTCCAATGATCTCTTTATGATACATTTTAATAAAATTTACATTTTATTTCACAAATATTTTCCCAATTCTTAAAATGGTTTAAAAAGAAATAATTTTTCCCGAAAAGTATTAAAAATATACTAAATGAAAAGTAACATAAAATTGTCTTGAATAGTGATTTTTCAAACAACTTTTAACATTCAAAACTCCGTCAAAATTTTGCCTTCATTTTCGCAATTAAAAATGCTCAACATGGAATCACCACAAATGTACGATACCGTACAAACACTAACACAATTGGATCTTAAAAAACAACCGCCTCCTCAACAGGCCATAATAGGACAAATTACCTTAACGGCTATGTCCTCGCAGCAACAACAACAGCACCAACAGCAACAACAGCAACAGAATAATCAACAACAGTCCCAAACTGATAACAATAACAATAATACACAGCAGCCAAATGGTGTCGGTGGTGGTGTAACTGGTGGTTCTGGTTTGGTGGTGAAACAACACGCCATGCATCAAATGCATCAGGCGGCTGCTATGAATAATAACAATAACAATAATTCTGTGTTGAATGCAAATGTTAATAATGTCAACTTGTTGCAGAAACAAATCATGCAACAATATACCCAATCCGATTTGGATGAATTGACCGCTCAAGAGATCTCACTAGACTTGCAACATTTAATCGACGATAGTTTTCGTGATCAGGAAACTTTAGGCATATTCAGCGATATGGTTACCAGTCCAGGTGTATTGTCAGCCACTTTGCCGCCTAATGGTATGGTAACGGCAGCAGCCAAAGTTTTGCAACAACATCAACTTCAACAGCAATCCCTGCGTACCCAGCAACATCAATACGGGCGCAATCCCTTGGCCTATATGCCTCAGGCTGTACACTCTAATGCCTCTTATAGCAACAATTCCAGTGACGAAAATTCTTCGATAGGTTCTGATACCTCAACCATTAAAGAAGAACCCATAGATCCTGAATACCGACGCCATTTGCAGGAGACCAATGCCGCCAATAATGCCGCAGCGGCCGCTTTTATAACCAATGGTTCAGCAAATGGTCTCTACAATCCCTATCAGAACGCCAACGGCAATGGCAATTCCAATAATTCAGCATCACAAAACTCCAACAATTTTAATACTCTTACCTCGGCCAATGTTTTGGCCCATCATTCTGCCGTTAATTTGCCTCATCTCGCAGCTGGTGCCCATCTGCTTAAGCATCACAACAAACAGGTGCATCATCAACGCAAACAATCTCTTAAGCATGTGGACAAGGGTACAGAAGAGTATCGCCGTAGGCGTGAGCGCAACAATATAGCCGTACGCAAATCCCGGGAGAAGGCCAAAGTACGTTCACGCGAGGTGGAGGAACGTGTCAAAAGTTTGCTTAAAGAAAAAGAAGCCCTACTAAGGCAACTTCAAGAGATGACCAACGAGTTACAGCTACACAAACAGATCTACATGCAGCTAATCAATCACAACAATCCCGAAGTGAGTCGTGTTTGTCGAAGTTTTCTAAATACCAACGACCATGGCTTGTAAGTTTGCTAACATCAAGAGAGATGTAGTAGATGATGTTGTTAAATCAGGATGAGACTGTATATTTTATTATATTTTTGCTTAATTTTCTGAAAATCGTTTCAATGTAATATTATTATTCTATTTTTTGTTTCTTTGTTTTAAAGTTGTATAGTTAAAAAAAAAAAAAATTGGGAGTTGTCCTTAATCTCGTTGCAATAATTATTACTAATTTTTTAAACAAATATTTTATAAATAAATTAGCTAAAATTACATAAAGGGCGGGTTTATTATTATTTTTTTAATTTAAGTTCATTCATTTAACAATATTTAATCACTTTCTAATGTATTTCTAACAGTTGGCTAGTATTTCATTTAAACGTTAAGAAAAAGTAAAGGCATTCCTCCCCAGATTCAAAATATTTTCCTTAATTACTTTTTGAGGGGCATTCATAAGGTAAACTCGCCCGATCAGCTGATCAGCAGCTGTTTCCAAGTGGCTTATTCCAAAATGTAAAAAGTTCTTTTTTCTTTGCGTTAAAACATGAGTGAAGAAACTGTGCATAAGCGCGTAGCTTTAACTCGCATATACTCAGGTTTCTTTAGTTTATGGGCAGATTGGATAATTAAGAACGAACTACTTAAGGCGAATTCATATACATATGTATCAGGTGCTTTCAAACTTAGAGAAACAAATATCAAAAGTTATTTATTTTTTGGAATTTTCAACCAAGCAACTAAAGCAAAGATAAAACACAATGTTGTTTATTATTGTTGTACTTGTTGTAGCAATGGCGCCAACTAATCAACGCAAATTCAAAAAAGGTAGACTCGCCTTTAAAAATGCCTTCTTTGGATATTATTTAATGTATTTAAAAATATGGCTTAATTTAGAACATCGTGGTTGACGAATTTTAAATACACCTGCGACTGTTTGGTAATAGATTAAAGAAAACTTGAACTTATTTCCTTTTATCTATTACCAAACTGTCGCAGGCGTATTTTAAATTCGCCAACCACGATAAGGGTGACTATTATTTTCCACTTTCAAAGCGAAAGGATGCGCCAACTTATTTTAAATCAAGAAGAAGAATAAAAGCGAATATAAACTAATTTTGACAAACAAACTAGATAATATACAAGGAGAAAAAGTAGTCATATGAGCTATCCAGAATTGTTATGAACTTGCCTTGCCCCCTGATGTATGGGGTCTGCTTGTGCAAGGCGTTGGCGTAAGCACCTTAGCCGTTTTTAATAGTAGATTAAAGCACACAGGTTGTGTGTTACTTTAATAAATTATTAAAAATTATACAAGCGTTAACGCTAAAGCTTTACACAATCAGGCCCGTGAATTCGCCTTGAATCTCGGAGAACAAAAACTTATGAGTTTACCTTGTGTTCAAATGCCTTTATTAAAAAAAACATGTTGATCATAAACTAGAGGAGCTTTTCTTTCAAACTAAAAAGAGATTTATAAACAGCCTTATTGCGGTTGTTTTTGCCGTAAACGACTGTGTCGTTTTTATAGTATATTATTAAAGAACACAGGTTGAGTGCTTGTTACATTAGGCTGGGTTCATGAGTTCTCAGTTAAACTAGGCTTAGCTAATCTGAGAACCGATTTGTGCCGCCACTACCAAGTTTGTATACAAAGTTTTGACGGAACAGCTTAGTTGGTCTTTCATGAAATAATAAAAAAAATCACATTTCGCCGCAAAAATCCGAGTTTCAGAGTTCGTGAAACTAAATTTAAACTTAATCCACATCTCAAAAACCTGGCATTAATCTATTACAAAAAACGACGCAGTCGTTTACGACAATGACAACCGCAATATATCTGAAAGATATAAAAAGAGAGTAAAAGAGAGAGAAAAAGTTTTCAAAATGGTTGCCTCTAATTAACACCTTTGTGAATTGCAATAGTTTAAAAAAATATTTTGTTATAAATTTTTCATATTTTTTAAATTTGTGGAAAACATGTAAAATTTTATTGAAAAATTTTAGAGTTTTCACAAAAGACTTTTCTTGAAGATAAATACCTCAATTTCTTTGAAGACGTCGTATAAAAAGCTTGTTTTTAGTTTAACTGCAGCTTCGGTTAAACTGTTTGCAAAATTTAAATTCATGTTTAAGTTAATGGGTAGATTACGGATGGCAACTAAACTGAAGTTATATGGCCAGCAGCGAAATTAAGCAACGCCGCTGGTGTTAAAGTATAAAATAAATTTTTTATTTTATATTTTGACATGATTTCATTATTGGCAACAAAACTTCCGTTCAGTTGCCATCCGTAATCGAACTTTAAGTTTGGCTTTATTAAGTATTTGTGCAAAGACAGGAAATATCGACGACTGAAATATAAGAATTTTAGTTAGAATGGTAATTTTCCTATTCGTTATTGACAACAATCAATCACAATTGACAGTCACTTGGGATTTTCTAAGGCGCTTTTAAGCCGACGGCGAGTAAAATTGACTCTGTTTAAGTCGACAGGAAATATCGACGACTGAAATAAAAGTTAAAGAATTTTAGTTAGAATGGTAATTTATTAATTAAATACGTTTAAAATAATAAATGCAAATTTAAAAGAAGTGATTAAATTATTCCACTAAAAGTTTTCCAAACACCCGTGTTTCGTACCAAATGATAGAAGAAAAAATAATTACAGATCGATTTTTTGCCAGATTTTTGAAAACAGGTCGGCGTCGACACAACACAATTATAGTACCAAATTAACGTCGAAGTGATGTAGTCGTCGACTTGCTGTGACAACAACTTGAAATTGACGTCGACATCGACACTGACTTACATAATAGGGTTGAATACTTGGGAATAAAATAAAATTTAGTTTAAGTTATTAAACATAAACTCAAATTTAAGAACTTTTTTCCCCTCACTTTCTTTTTTATTTGAAACATTTTAAAACCTTAATCTTTTTTTCTAACCTTTCTACTTTCTCGGTTTTGTACTGTACTTAAAATCAAAATCATTGTACATTTTTTTACGATTACAAAAATAATACAAAAATAATTAGTTAATAAGTATAAATAAATTTAAATATAGCGTATGTATTTAATATTTATAAAAAACAATTTTATTATATTATAAATTATATAGAAAATTATTAATTAATATAAGATAAGCCAAAGAAAGAAAAAGAAAACTACAATTTATTTACAAAAAAAAAAAAAAAAAAAAAAAAACTCTTAAAAATATAAATTTTTATAAAGATATAAAAATATTTACAATTTTAAAATACGAATTTTATCAAAAATTAAATAACAACTTAAAAATACATTCAAAATTTTTTTTTAAAAACATTGAACATTTTTAAAGTAATTCGTAAAATATAGTAGAACATGTTTGAAATATTTAAATAATTTAAATAAAAATATACAAAGTTTAAAACAAATTTTTTATTAAGAGTGTAAATTTTTTTTGTTTAAAATACAATTTTATAGAAAATGTTATAATTTTTACAATACTTAACCTAAAAAAATATTTTAAACTACTACAAATTTTGTAATTAAATACACAATAAAGCTTAAAATGGAGGGAAAATATTAAAAAAGCCATGATTTTTTTTTAATTTCAACAAGAGAAAAGGATTTTTTGTTCGGAAAAGCCGAATTTTCAAAATCAAAATAAATTTGTGTCTACAAAAAAGCGTTTACGGCGAATTGCGTGCTTTTAGCTTGTCCCGTGTGACATTTGGCTTATGCAAATCAACATGCATATTTGAACTCTTATATAGGAAGTACTTGTACTAACTTTCATTAGTACAAGTATATTTCAAAAAAAAAAAAAAAACTTTTTATCTCATAAAAAAAAACAAAAGTGCCAAATTTTTAAAAGAAAATTCCAAAATGCTAAAAAGGTAATGACTTTCTTTGCGCACTTCAATTTCTTTTACATTCTCTATATCGTCACCTAAAATGCAAAAAGGCGTAACAACACTTTCAATTTTTTTTACAGGAGAAGCAAATAAATTTACACAATCAATAACAACAATGTGTACTTGGCGCTTGAGTTTCTTTAATAAAGTCGCCATTTTTGATCGAACATTTGGAAGAACATTCTTTGGCATTTATTTTTTGAAGATTATGTCTATCAAATGTTGGCCGTTGCTACGTCGCAGATGGTCCATCCGTTGAGTCCAATTTTCGATGACTCGTTCGAGCATTTCGACTGGTAACCTGTGAACGACACGCGTGATGTTTTCCTCCAAGGCCTGAATTGAAGCGGGTTTGTCCGCATAAACTTTAGACTTTACATATCCCCACAAGGAAAAAGTCTAACGGTGTGATATCACACGATCTTGGTCTACCTGCCCAAAACGTAAAATTATGTGCTCACCGAAGTGTTCTCTCAATAAATCCATTGATTGATGCGATGTGTGGGAAGTGGCGCCGTCTTGCTGTTTCAGGCATCAAATAGTCGGTTATCATGGCACGATAACGGTCGCCATGGACGGTTACGTTCGCACCGGCATAATTTTTAAAGAAATATGGACCGATGATTCCACCGGCCCACAAACCACACTAAACCGTTGTTTTTTCTCGATGAAGTGGCAGTTCTTGAATCTCTTCAGGTTGCTCTTTGTGCCAATTGCGGCAATTTTGTTTGTTTACATACCCATTGAGCCAGAAATGGGCCTCATCGCTGAACAATTTGCCTGGAAAACGTCGAATCTTCTTGGAACTTTTCAAGAGCCCATAGAGCGAAGCGATGTCGCTTGGGAAGGTCGAGCGGCTTCAATTGTTGCACAAGCTGTATTTTGTACGCTTTCAATTTAAGATCTCGACGTAAAATGCGCCAAGTCGTCAGTCCTAGTTGCTGCGAACGGCGCCGAATTGAACGGCGCTGGACGTGGTCTATTCGGTCGAAAATTATCCAATAATGAATGCTGGGTCTCAAAATGGGTGATGTTGTTGCGAATAGTACGCTCAGTAGGCCGATTATGTTGACCATAAGTTGAGCGAAGTGCACGAAACACATTTTTCGCAGAACGTGAATTTTCGTAATAAAGTTGAACGATTTGTAAACGTTGTTCAGGCGATAGTCTTTCCATTATGAAATGCCAAACAATACCAAACAAAAATAACATGACAGCATGACACGACTCACACGTGATCTGTCAAAAAAAAGTATCTCTACTTGAATCACCCATTATAAAAACGCCATAGTTTCTCACAGGGAGTATACACAATTGAACACGGTTGCAGTTATAGGAGCAAGAAAATATAAAATAAAAAATTGCATAATATATTTTTATGCAATATTCTGCAAATTTTAAGAAATGCATTTATAAAAAATTTGAAAATCTTTAAATAAATTAAAAACTCTTTGGCATCTCAAAAAACTTGCAAAAACAGTTTTGGCAAAATTTAATGAAATATTCATCAGGTATTAGATAATTTTTCCTTAAAATGGCAATAATAAGATAAATATCTTAACTTTTTTTAATTGTCTATTCGCAAGATATTTTATTAAACAATTTTGAAAACACCGATCTTATATAGAATTGGAACGATTTCATTTATAGAGTTAATTTTACAAAATGTTCAGTATGCAAAATGAATAGAGTTCTGTCGACATCAAATCAAATACAAATATTAGGTGGCGGCAACACTACAACAATTACAAACATAAAAATCCATTGTGATCTTATTGTTACTTAAGTTGGTAGATGAGTCAAAAACAGGAGCAACTTTTTACATTTCTTTGGCCCTTATTACGAGTTGCATGCAACAAACGATATTCGCTGGCTATCGAATATCGGCTAATGAATGTTAAACTTTTATTACGGCCCTAATTGTGTAAAACGCAACGCAACGCCAAAAATTACATAAATAGCAAAAACAATGCCAAAAATATTTTATAATTTTGTTGTTCCTACAGAAATTCATATTGAAGTTTTAAATTTCAAACGCTGCATATCTTGTGAAGTTGAAAAATTTAAAACGCAATAAGAATTTTTGTGGAAAGCAACAACAAAATTATAAAATATTTTTGACTTTATTTTTGCTTTCAATGTAACCCAGGAAAAACTTTTTGAATTTTGGTAATAGGTCGTAGTTATTTCATACGTTACCTGGTAAGTAGTTGTCATTACAATTGTCATTATTCTGAAAACCTCAATAAGTACTTGCTAGTAATGACCTCAGTAAGTACTTTTCACTACTATTATTTTCAGTTATGAATATTTGCTTACTAATCAACAGCTAAATAACTACTTACGAGTGTCTTGTTTTCAGTACTGAATATTTACTTACTGGTAACTAGCTCCATAACTACTTATTAGGTCTATTAACTAGCGCCAATTAAATAAAACAGGGTTATTTTTTGGCTTCTAGTAAGTACATAGTAAGTACTTACAATTCAACTTACTGGTAGTTAAATAATAACTAGATGTTTTGTGACTTCTAGTAAGTGTATTGTAACTACTGAATTCGGTGGACAACTCGAACAAAAATAAGTAGTTATTCAGCCGAAAAATAAGTAGTGTTTATATTTCTCCAACATTACTTGTTAACTTACCAGGTAAGTAAAGTTTTTGCTGGGAAGTTTTGGCGTTGCGTTTTACACAATTAGGGCCTATGAGTTTACAGCACTATCGAAAATTTCCAATTTCGTTGTGCGTTTAATTCTTTAACCATATGGAAAAAATCTTTTATTGGCAAACATTGCATAACAGTTCAGGCTGTAAAAAAGTGGGAGCTTAATTGCTTGAAACCAATTACTTTGGCAAATAATATTTTCGAAAACTTTTAAAATTTCTGACAGCATTACGTATACTGTGGTCTGTGCAAGGCCACAGTATATTTTCATTTCTAACGCTGAGTTGGCACAAATCCTTTCTTGAGCACAAAACTGTTGCCAATTTTAATATGGTTGGGATTAACGTAAGTAGTGATGCCGTTTTCTAATACGATGGAAGAATCTCTCAACCATTTTCTGCTTCTGACCAGTTCCAGTAAGCGTTCGTCTTCATCAGACGAATCATCGAACCATAATTTCGTCGTTATGGCTGACTGTATGTAGTCATATTGCTAAGGTATAACACAGTTTTTGTAGCCTCATCCACAAGTCCTAGGCCGACCTAAACCTTCACATAGAAGGGCGAAGAGCTTCCTCAATCCGCTCCTGGTTATAATGGCTTGAGCCAGTAAAACGTCTGAGTTTGTCTTTAGAACTCCACCTGTGACTGATTCTTTTTCGATGGTTCTTTTTCAGATAGAACACGTTAAAATGTTAATGTTGAGTTTGCTACGCGAAACCATTAGCCAATGCTGACTGAAACGTAAAATGCACGAAAAGCAAACACGGCCTACTTGTCAACAAAGACGTAGAGTTGTTCGGACCCCCTTCAAAAAAAAAAAGTTGAGCCAGTCACCCACACTTTTATGCCACGCCCCAAAAGTACGCCCCATTTTTTTTATACATAAATATTACATTACACCAGGTAGATTAACATACAAAACCAAAAAATTGCATCAGTCAGAATGGAATTTTAATCAATGAAGTATCTAGAATTGTAAAAAAGTGTTTTTGCCACCCCCAAAATGTAGTACTTTTTGTTTTTTAAAGTCGGTATCGCATATCGTTGTTTAAGGCTTAACTTTTTACAACAACTTTAAAAAAAATGTTGTAAAGGTATTTTGCAGTGGAAAATGTGACAAGTCAGTTGCAAAAAAATGTCGTGTGTGGTTTATTTGATTAAAAATCTGCTACGTTGCTTTTTATTATTTTTTTATTTATTAAACTAACATTAATTCAAAAATAAATACTTTTATTTATATTTTTATAAAAACCATTTTTTCAAACAAAAACAAAACTGTCGTCTTCTTATTTTTGAAAAGTTGTTTTGATAAAATTTCTTTTAAAATTCAAATAAAAATATTAAAATACTTATATTATTCTAAAACATGCTTTTGCTTAATTTTCACCATTCTATTAATGAAATTAAATTTATTTTCATGTTTTAAGCATTTGTTTTATTTATTTTTGTAAAGAAATATTTGTACGTAATTGAATTTGTTTCTTTAGTTCTTGTTGTTTAATTATTTTATTTTGTTAAATATTAGATAAATCATGTTTTTTTGTTACAAAATTTATTTAAAAAAAATTTTATAATTTGCATTTGCTTTTTTTTCAAAACTATTCAGACAGCTCACAGATTACTTATTTTTTAAGAAAGGATAATTTAAATAAATTTATAAAATATTTAAAGATTTGCTTAAAATAAAAATAAATACGTTTTTCAAGATTTTAATTGATTTTCGTCTATAACATGTTTAAAATCTGTGACATGCCTGAATGTTTTCCTTATTATAAAAACACATTTTTCTTAGTAATCAAGCCTGTGGACCGTAATCGGTGTAAGGTATGCTATTAAATAAAGTGTTCTGTTTTTAAAGCATTAATTGATAACTAAAATGTCGTCTATAATTAGCAAAATCTTTTATTTATAAAATGTACGTGTATGAGGCAAATTTTTGTCGTTATTTATGTGATATTAAGTACACTGCAAATTTTTTTTTATTATAAAAAGACAATAAATAGAAATAATTTTTAAATAAAATACAGAAAGAATAACACCCAGTTTACATGATGAATTTTATGACGTCCAATTTTGGACGTCATTTTTTGTTTGGTAGCAAGCGGTGTAGAGAAGAAAGAGGGGTAGAAAAATAGACATGGTTTCTGTTTTCATGTTTTTTTTGACACTTCGCTTTACACTTTTTTCTGTTCTTTCTGTTACGTTTTATTTTTATATTCTCATCAACTGGATTGAATGAAAATGAAAAAATTAGACGTCCAAAAAAAAAAACCATCGTATGAATTTGAGCAGTTTTTGGTAGCAACTTCAAAAGGGAATTAAGAAAATTGGACGTCATAAAATTCATCATGTAAATTGGGTGTTACAAGTTTTTTAAATAAAATTGAAAAAAAAACGTAGTACATAAATATATCGTCGCCTTTTTTAATAAAGTTGCCAATTTTCAGATTTTTGTTAAGTTACGCCCGTTTGAATTTAAGGTGGCGATATGTTTGTATATGTTTTGTAGCCTAAAACATTATGGTTTGTATGTAGAGTAATGCTAGGAATACAACTGGGACGAACGACGAATTTTAGGTCGCGAATATTCGTCGCCAAAAATAAAACATATCGGTGTTTATGAAAATACACACAATAATAGCGTCCGCCGAAATTCGTCATACGGGGCGACTTTGAAATAGATTTATTTCTATTTTATACGCCTGCGAACGACGAACAAATCAGTACCAGGTGAGACCATGTTTGGTTTTAGTTTAGAAGTATTTTAGTAAATAAAGTTTATTTTTACTTTAATAATTGTTTTTTTTTATTATTATATAACATTTCGAATTAATAGAATCTGGGAATTATTTCCTTTTCATAAGTCACTTTATTATATTCAAAATTTTTTTTTTCGAATTTATTCTGTGAGCTAAATTTCAGTTATGTATTTTATAAAGCTTTTTGTAATAGACTTTATACACTACCAGACTATTATCTTGTATCTTCTTGTTACATTTTTCCTTAGCTATCCTTTGAATAGCAATTAAGTATATTGTATGCACAGAAAAACTTTCAATTATTAGACACTAGCACAATGTAATGCCCGCTACGGCCAAAGAATTCCGACGAAGGCCGTAGCGGGCCAGAAAATGCATTACAATCTGCTGGTGTTTGCCCTGCGTGCTCACGCCTTCTCACGGAATTTTTTTTATTTAATCACTAATTCTTGCACATTCTTTCAAAAAAAAATTTTGGTTACACGCGCTCACGTGCGAAAGCTTTAAAACACTTCTATTACAACAATATTTTTTTTGTTCCCACATAAAATTTGGTTTCCTAGTTCTAAATAATTAATTAAATTTAAAAATATCATAAATTTAAAAAATCATGATTCTCAATTTCTTCATATTCGCTCTCACAATATTGTTCGTCTTCCTGTTGGCAGTTATTCGCAGTTATTGTGCTTCATACGACGAATTTACTCAGCAAATTTTTACTGAAAAATTCGTCGTTCGTCCCAGTTGTGTTCCTAGCATAACATGTTTAGGTTTTCAACCGATTTAAAAATATGGTTTTTATGTATTTTAATGAACATTTTGACAAAATTCACTACAGGTTCATAAATTATATAAACATATAGATGTTTGGCATTCCGTTTGTTAGTTTTATAATATTAATCGTAGACCCTTTGTAGTAAATATATGGGGGATTTTATGTAAAGTGACCCAACTTTTGAAACCACTGTCTTCGAAATTTTCACCAATGTTAGTCCTATTGGATAGTAGTTCAAATACAATTTTTCAACAATATCGGTCAAGAATTCCCTGAGTTCTAGGGAGTCGAAACTTGACATTTTGGCCAAACAGGTGTTTGTCTAACGAATAATTCCTATAATTCTCACACTCACGTAAGATTTTATTAAAAAATACACACATTATTTCCATTTAATTTTTAACTCACTATATTAAAATTTAGAAAATTATCATTTAATTTTTAAATTTTTATGAATCTAATAGTTTCTTAAAAAAGTCTTTGTGAGTGCTAAAGAAATCATGCGTGATCTTAAAATAAAAATCATGTACTATCACACATGCAAAACAAATGTTATTTTGTAAAAAGTTCACTCTGTCACTCTTTAAAGTCATCACAATCACGAGTGACACAAATAATCCACGTTGCGTGAACACCCCTTATTTATTATTGCTGTTTGCCTTAGCTAGGAACACAACTGGGGCGAAAGACGAATTTTTGGCCGCGAATATTCGTCGCCAAAAATAAAAGACGTTTGTGTATATGAAAATGCACACAATCAGGGCGCCGGCGAAAATTCGCCAGACGCGGCGAACTTTAAATAGATTTAATTCTATTTCATACGGCGGCGAACAAATAAGTGCTAGGTGACCATGTTTGGTTTTAGTTAAGAAGTAGTTTAGTAAATAAAGTTTCTTTTTACTTTAATAATTGCTTTTTTTTTATTGTATAACACATGAAATAAGTATACAAAGTATTTTGCTATAAAAATAGTTTTTAGTTGTGTTTTTGATTATGTTTTTATTTTTAAGCATTATTTTTTGAATGTGGTCAGTCACACTATTTCTCTCTCTTTGCACAATTAGTAATCAACTTTCTCAATTATAAAAGCTGCCAGCTATTCGTCGTTATTGTGCTTCATACGACGAATTTACTTAGCGAATTTTTACGGAAAAATTCGTCGTGTTTGGCGAAATTTGTCGTTCGTCGCAGTTGTGTTCCTAGCATTAATTTGTAAACTATATTCTTCTTAAGTTTATACTTAGGACCTTCAAGATTAACTCTTTCCTTCTTAACTACTTGCTCTGTTTGTACTACTCATACATATTTTGATCACAAGGCATAACGCAGATATACGTATGTGTGTACGTTTATGTCCGTAAGTACAATTTTAATGAATTATAAACAATAATAGTTTATGCATGGCATTGGGTGGGGACTAAGTTCTAAAATATTTATTTCACATATATTGGAAAATATTTGCTATTGAAATTCAGCTAGGTTGCTCAAAAAATTGCTGAGATATAAGCAAAAAAAAAAAAAAAAAAACATGACTTCGCCTCAATTTTAACCATTAACATTTGACTTCTTAAAATTTGTCTCCCTTAAGTGTATGAACTTTAGTTATTTCACAGTCACCTTAAATAAATCTTGTGGAATACTGGTAGTAAAAAATAAGCAGGAACGTTTTATCAATGAATCTTTTTTCTTCTTAAAAAAATGTTCTTGCCACACTAGCGCTGATACCATATGAGCTAGGAGGACCAAATTTCGCTTAGAATATTAGGTCTGTTCATTTACTTTACTAGCAGAAACTTGCAACGATAGAGTAATTTTAAAATTTACAAAAAAATAAAAAATTTCAGTCAAGAATGAAAAATTAACAATAAATTTAAATTAATTTCATGTTGTAAAATTACTTTCTTCATAAAAAATAATTTAATAAAAATGAAATTCAATGAACTTAAGCCTAATAAAAATATGAAAATTATTTTTGTTTTGTAAACAAAAACATTAAACAGGTGTTTGAATAAATCTTGCTAGTGAAACTTTTACTATCAAAAATTTTCAACAAAATTTTTTGTCTCCCAAATTTTAATGCTCTTTTTCACTCTCTCGTTGCAAGCTTTTTAAGTACGTGAACACTTTCTAATAACAATTATTGAAAATAAGCAATAATTTTCTGTAAATGAACACACCTATTATTATTCATTAAGAGTATTTAATATTTTAAATTAAGTCAGAGTGGTATATTATTTTAACCTGGCGCCCATATAAGCATCCTCCTTAACTTACAAGCTAGTTTTATTGAAATTTAGCTCGAATATTCTCAACAAATATACGAGTAGCTTGCTCTGTAATGCAAATCAGTCAAATCGACCTATTGTTTCATCTTTAGCCCATACAAATGTGCTCTTTGAATAAGAGTTTTGGCATTATACACAGAAAAAATTATTAAATTTCTCCAATTACCAAATTTATACCAAATTCATAATATCAAGCAAACAATTTGTTGACTTTGCACCTATTACCAAAATGATTATATTGATTACTAAAAAATGTAAAATTTTGAATATTTTTTTTCAATAAAAGATATTTTTAATTTTAATTAAAAAAGTGACAACAAACTTTGCCATTTCAAACAACGTGTTAACTTATTTAAATAAATATTGACAATTCCCAGCACAATTCTACTTGTTTAAATAATTTTTTTTTAACGAAAAAAGTCAATTAAGATTTTTTGTTATTTAATTACAATTTTAATTGAAAATTTATTTAAAAACAACTAAAATGTTAATTAAATAAAAATTAAATTTTTAATTTTCTTTCAACTAAAAAAATAATTGATTCAATTATCACATTCATTAAATTTAAACACTTTTTAAACCATTTTTTTACTTGATAAAACACTTTTTTCTGTGTAGCGTCCACAAGAGAAAAATTAGTTCGTTAAGATTTGACTGAAATATTTTATTATTTCATAGTTACAATTGGCCAATATGTCCATTATTTTATTTCGCCTTTAAACAAATGTCTTACAAAATACCGATTTTTTTAATAAATTTACTCAATTTCCCACGGTTTGGCAGCTATGGGCCAAAAATTGTGAAAGAAGATAAAAAAAACATTTTAGCAATTTTGAGGCACTATATGCATTTTTTCGGATGACTTTGCTCTGCTTTTTTTCGCTTAGCTACAATAATGGCGAGGAGAGTAAAACAAAATTCCAATTGGTTTTCGAAATATACACGTGAGCAAAAAAAAAATCCACTTTCAGTCAAAATGTTCATGAGGCAATAAAATCCTAACGGCAGCTAATCTATAAGTTCTTCGAGAAATTCCACATGGGAAACAGTTTGCACTCGATGACTTTTAAAATGTTGCACACTGTTATTTGATCGTCTCGAGTTGTGCTTGACAATAACCAATTCATTTGCTTTATGTTTGCCGCAGTGTTACCGTTAGTGAATAAAATAGTTACACGGCTGTTCGGTTTAAGTTGTTCAAAATCATATGAAATTTGACAAACAATTTTTTTTCGCGAAATTTTGTGTTCAGGAAAAAATTTGGTGAAATGACATGTATTACAACTACAATTCGTGTTGGAAAAAAACGCAGCTATACAATATATACATAATATACAATACATTTGTGTGTAGTTGTAGTTCTATTATATATTTAAAATGCTATATACTTCACCGAGAAGACTCCCTTTTTGTCTTCTTTTTTGTGATACATTGTGAAGGTACAAAAGAAATGCAACATGTAATGTTTACATTCGTATAACTGTGAACTCGTAAAAAAGTGTCGAAAACTTCATATTGCATTCTACTTCGAAGGCGAGTTTTAGTGGAGTTCATTATTTCAACACAGGCATTAATAGTTGTAATAACCAGCATATAAAGAACAGCCAACGCAAGTTCCTTAAAATGGTACGTACCTGCCGTATCCTTGTAGCTATAAATTGTTGGCCTAAACTGATTTAAATTAGAATAAATATCATCCTTAAAATTCTTTTTTAACAAACGGTATTTTTTCCATTGTGTTTCATTAACATCCAAATGTACGTTAAGATTCATTAAAATCTTTAACATATCTTTAACAACAACGAATTTTATCTGTGATAATTTGTCACATTTTATAATGGAAAAATGTTCATAAGCTTTTATTATATAAATTTTTTAAAAAATTCTACTTATAAATTCTTTCAAGAGCACATTTTAATGTGAAAAAACAATTACTCGAAGATTTTTCAATATCTCCATCAGCCATTTCAACATAATTTAGTTTTAAATACTGGCCATACATTTGAATGCATCAAATTTCATACACTGAAATACTAGAATAAAAAAACATTATTTCTTCGTATTGAATTTAAGAAATTTCAAAACAAATTCATGGCTCATCAAAAATAGCCAACAAAATCGCCAGCTATTTTATAAATCGCCATGTCGCCAAATCGAAAATTAGGTCGCGAAACAAGTTTGAAAATCGCCACATCTGACTGCCCTGTAAGTACTAGGTATAGTCATTAGAAATTTTGCTCTCAATTTTAAAACCCACATAACGTCAAACAAAAGAAAATAGGGGAACAAATTAAAACATGCGTCAAAAATCAAATAAATTAATTTGACATTACAGGGGTAAATAATGACAACTCTCCCTAATGAAGATACCTGGTACTTATTATACTATGGTTTTAAAATTAAGGATATTAATGGAGTAAATTTTGCACACATACTTAATAAATATTTGTTAAGTTGTAATCTTTTTTTACATACTAAACACTTTTTATAAACTCATTAATAATTTTTGCGCAATAATTTGATTTTTATAAATTGGTAAAACAAAAGCTGTGAACAAACTTCATGTTGACAGCAAGGGATAGAAGAATTGCGTCTAATGTTTTAAAAGAGATCATCGATCTTCATCATTTCTATCAACGAAATCTCAGTGTGTGTGTCATACATCCATCCATTCAAAAAGCTAAAAACAATCAAACATCCAGTCAGACCAGACTAGACCAGACCAAACTATTTAGTCACCAGTCAGCACACAATGAAGAAAAAGTTTAGAATATTCAGCCAAAAAGCACACACACAGACACAGTTACTCTCACACTATTATACAAGCTCAACACATGCTCACAAACACACACCTAAATGTCAATCAAATATGTCACTTATAATTTTTTATTTATCCAAAGAGATTTTGTTTTAGTATAACAATTTTTTTTCCATTGATGCCCTGTAACTCGCACTAGGACAGATAATCGCAACAATAACAAATATCGATGTAATGTGCGTTATTTTCTTTGTTGTTTTTGTGTATTTTTTTTTTCTAAATGCTAAATCTTTTAAAGTGTTAATAAGTCTTTATACATATTAAATAAAACAAATACATACAGAAAAACAGATAAAAGTGCTGTATTTAGCTTTGCCGAATTTTTGATACCCTTCACTGAGAGTTATCATATTCTAGGAGTGGGCTCTGTAATATGATCTAAAAATTATGAATTAATCTTTATAAAAGTTGACCTCACAAAATAATATTTTTTTTTTGGAGTTTGAGGCGTATTAAAGTCTTGCCCAAAAGTACGCTTTATATGGAACCTTTTGTAAATTCTGGACCGATCTTCACGGAATTCGGTGGTGCAATTTCTAGTTCTATGTAACTATGACACATCAAATTTACCACAATACATCATTCCTAACGATTAAAGGTGTAATTAATTGTTTTCCGGGAGCGGGCTTTATATGGGTATATTAAGAACCGATCTTTACCAAATTTAGTAGTATGATTTTACGGCTTATGCAACTATTACAAAATTGAACTATTAAAGCATTATTTGTTAAGGTTTTAGGCGTACCAAAGTGTTTAGTTCTTTAGATAGACCAAAAATAGGCTCGTAAGTAACTTAAACGAAACAATTTTATAAGCTAGAGTTTGCCAAGTGGTCGAAATTCGACCATAATTATTTATGCAAATATGAAGAAAACATACATATAAGTATATATGAATTTAAATGTTTAGAGAATTCGTTTTTGTTCGTCTTAGTGGATCGATTTGGCTAGGTACCAACCTCGGAACCAAATGTTCTCTTCTACTCAAGTCCGCACCCAGAGAAAAAATATGTTTAAATTTGGTCTCCTCCAACAAAAGTATTTTTAAAGAGAATTGCAAACATATTATGTTTAAATTTAACCATATTATTGTCACCGACAAACATATTATTGTTAAATTAGTCCTACATCAAGAAGGCACAACCATATTATGGTTGCCTCCGAACATCTTTTGGTTAGTAATAACTAAAATATGTTTAACATTTATAATAGCATGGTTGATTTTCAACCAAAGCATGTTGCTCTTAGAAAATAGGAAAATACTATAGTTAATTTAAAAACAAATTATTGTCATATTTAACCATAACATGTTTAGAGGCAACCATAATATGGTTGTTGCTTCTTGATGGAGGACTAATTTAACAATTATTTGTTTGTCGGTGACAAAAATATGGTTAAATTTAAACATAATATGTTTAAAATTTTGTCTAAAACTAGTTTTGTTGGAGGTGACCATATCTAAACATATTTTTTCTCTGCGTGCGTGAATGTTTAATTTAGTTTTTTAAGTTGAATTATATGAAAACAGTCAGAAAGTACCAATTGAAAAACAAAAAGTACAAAAATTTCGCCTCTTAAATATAGTTTTTCAATCACTCAGGATTCTGCATGCTGAATTTTTTCTATGCTCAGTATTATTAAAAATTCCAAAAGTACGAGTTAAAGAACGAAAAGTACCAAGAAGCTCTTCCTTACAGATTCTTATTCACTCAGAGCCATGCATGTTTAATTTTATATTTTTAGGTCCAATACTAACGGAAATGCAAAAAGTACCATTTGAAGACCAAAAAAGTTCCCTCTTATAGATTCTCACCCATTCGGGACATTGCAGGTTTAGTGTTATGTTTCTAGGTCAAATATTAAAGGAAATTAAAAAAAGGACCAGTTGTAGAACCTCTCCCTTATATATTCTTATTCACTCAGAACAATGCATGCTTAATTTTATTTTTCTAGGTCCAATATTAACTAAAATTCAAAAAGTACCAGTTGAAGAACAAAAAAGTGTCAACATTTTACATCTTATAGGTTCTCATTCACTCAAGACCTTGCACAAATAGTTTTTTATTTCTAAGTTCATTATTACATAAAATTTAAAAATTACCACACGCAGCACGGAAAAGTAAAAGAAATAAATTAAATTTTTTTAATTTCCCGTATTTCCCCTTTCTAAAAATTATTTCGCTCCGTCAAAGTACCAAAAATTTCAGTGTTGTAGTGGGAGACCATAATTTATTTCGTTATATGTCAATATACAGAGAAAAATGCTTTAAAAAAAACGTAAAAATGGGTACGATTTTATCCCTTAAAACGTTAGAAGTTCGAAAAAGTACCAAATTTATATTTGTATTTTTTAGATAAGATACGAATTTGGTATAGTCTTTATTCCTATACTTATTGGTTTAAAAGCTAAATGGGGAAGCCAAAAGTTCCAAAATAGAGGTTAAACCAGTTTACCCTCTAAAAGGGCCGAATTGCAATGAGAACCAGACACCTGTCCGCTTATTTTTTTATTGAACAACGATAAGTATAAATTTTTTTTTGGGTTTCTATTGGTTTTGGAGATATGAAGTCACCGAATTTTTACCCTTTTTAAACTCTTAATAAAATATACATTGTGCACTTCTGTAGGTAAATGCCTTTTAAATGGTGTTTTTTGTTTAAATCGGGTTTTGTTTAAATCGGTTGACAAACAGAGACGGAAAGTGTTCTTAACCGTTTTGCCTTTGACGATTTATATACGGATAAATAAAACTGTGTAACATTTTTGGAGTTATCGACTGCAAGCTCTTTCTCCTGTGGATTTTCACGAAGAATTGAGACTAACACAATCCTCATTGGGGTTTGCTAGTTTAGCTGATGTTCGGCTTTTATGGCCTCATATATATTTTGGCTAAAACTTGATTTTTCCGAAGAACAATAAATTTTCCTTACGGCTATATCTCAGAAACCAATTGGAATTTTGTTTTCCCATCTTCGGCACAATTGGAGCTACATATTAGGAGAGAGAAAAACAAACTGGCCCAAAAAAATTAATCAAGTGCCTTAAAATTGCTAAAATCTCGAAACATTTTAATATGTAATATATTTTTTTCACAACTTTTGCCCCTATTGCTGCCAAAACGTATGAAATTCAGTAAAGCATTCTTTTGAAAAAGTTTTCCTTATAATATATAATTCATACACTCACAGAAAAATGCATCTTCATATTGATGATGCCCTAATATCAGAATTGTTACATCAATGTAATTACAAATGGCATCAATGAGCCAAACAGTGACATTAATCCAATCAAGAACGTCATCATAGAATTTGTCATATTTTATGCGTCATCTTTGCTATGACTACAGTGACATCAATTCGATGCCACATTTTGTGTATTATTAACATTATTTTTCATGTTTAAAAAGTAAAATGAGAAGCAACAATTCCCATATTCTATATTTGTTTAATTTTATAGTTGGCCTTTATTTAATTATGGACCGAGCTTCAAGAACTTGTAAGGTGTGAGTTCTTGTTATATAAAAAGAATTTGTACAAAATTAAGTGACAATAAAAAAAAAAATAATTCGCAAATTGCAAATAAAAAAAAGTTTACTTAAAAAACTAAATATTGGTGAGAACGTGTAATTAAAAACAAAAAAATTATCGTACAGCAAATGGAGTTTAAGCTTGTTAAGTGTTTGTTTGTTTGGTTTTGCGGTACGAAATAAGCCCCAGTTAGCTGAGAGTAACAGTATCGTTGCAAATTAGCTGCTTCATTTTGTTGTGTGTTAAGCAATTAATTAGAATGATTAAAGTTAGCAGAAAGATGTTACTTAACCGTAACGTCTAACCCCCATATTCATACCAAATATTTTAGGTTTATTGCAAAGAAAATTTGTTAATCAAAAATATTTTTTATGAATATGGGGGTAAATCTGTAGAAAATATATATTTTTTTTATTTTTTACATTACGGTTAAATTACTGTTACTGTCAGCTAACTTGGGCTTTTAATAGCGGATGGTCACAATTCTACAATATTTACATTAACAACATGATCGCTTCCTGAGTTGATTTATGTTGTTTTTGTAATTTTTGTATAAAAATCCTACAAGCAAACTACCGGTCATTTTACTAGTAAGATGACCAGTAGTGCTCACCGATATATTGAGTATAGTCATAGCTGCCAGATTTGACGATTTATCGTCATTTGGACGATTTTTAGGTACAAAAATGATCTAGTGACGATTGAATGATTTATACCCTATATTTGACGATTTTTCCAGTTAAAAATTTTGTTCAAATTTACAAACGTTTTTAAAAAATTTCACATTTTAGTTTTTTTTGGTTGGTAGTAATTTTTATGTTTCAGCTGTTCATCATATAAAATACGATTTTTTTTTGCAGGATGTATATTTTTAAGAGTTCTATTTGATCAGTTAGTACTGTCTTATTACATCCCTTTTACAACCACTCTAGTCTGGGTTCACACAATGAAACTTTTCTTTCAGAAAGTCTGAGTTTATTGGTGTTTACCAGACTTAAGTTATTTAGTAGAATTTTTGACTATTAAAATAGGTGTTTGATATTTCTTGGTTTTAGTTTATTTTTTTAGTTTCCTTATGAAGGCAAATAGTTTTGAAAAATGGTTGGTTGTGTTACTTCAATGATAAGTTTATAAACGAAAATTTCTATTTTGATTTCAAAAACAGGCAGAATATATTAAAATTTTATTAGCAACGGAAACAAAAAAAAAAAAACAATTAATTTTCAAAACTTATTAAGAGTGAGTGTTTTTTTTATATGACAATTTCAGTTACGATTGAGCCGATTTTGACGATATTTTCCTCAAAACTTTAATATTTTCGACCAATTTTATCTGACAGCTATGAGTATAGTTTCTATTAGTTTATTAAGAGCAAAATGTAAAAACTGACCGAAACCTTGTGTACATGTGATTTTGCCTCTCTCTTTCTAACTCATTCTGTCTCTCTCTCTTACTTATTAATTCAATGTAAAATTGTTGCAAGTGTGTTAGTAATTTTTTTTTTTTTTTACTTTTAGTTATTAATTTCTTGTAGGGAATGTTAATAAATTTGATATAGGTATACTATTATTGATGTCAATGTTTACTTTAAAATACACCTCAGTAGTGCGATTCACTAACTTTTTTTTACGATAGTCGTATCGTTAAAATAAATATAACGAAAATTGATCGAATTTGCTATTCATTAACATTTTAAACGATATTCGCTGTCGATTAAACTCAGCTGTTACTTTAAGCAGTTTTTTTTTTCGTAATTTTAACGACAATAACTTACGTTGTGTATATTTAATCGATAAAGTGTATTTTATGTTTAAAGTGGCTGAGGCCGGACTTCTTACATACATACATATATGTATGAACAAAAACAAAATTCTAAATTAAAAATGTACAAAAAAAGCAAATTATGAGCAAAAACAAAATTCTAAATGTAAAATTCACAAAATAAAATATAAAAACCGTAAATTAAGCAGAATTTTATTTGGTTTTTCTTTAATCTCTTTTGTGCTTTTCGTTTATTTTAACATTTTGTAAACAGAGATGTTACAAAAACTACAGCTGTTTACAATCGTTAAAAATAAATTACAGAATCACACTTTCGTAACTGCAAGTGAATATTATTATTAGTGAATCGCACCACTGGTTTGATGAGAATACATACATTAATTTCTAAAATGGTTTAGAAAATAAACACTAACCTAAAGCTTGTCATTTTGCTTTCATATGATAAGATTTTATTCATTCTACATTATGTTTTGACATATCGTAATACATGTAAATATACCTTAAAGGACACCAACATATAATACTGAATTTTAGGCAGTGCCAAGCGCAACATGTAAACTGACTCAAAACTTAAGACTTTTACATGATTTTGTATCAATAACTATGAAAATTGCAACACTGAAAGATAAGATTTGTATTATTTTGAAATTGCTGCACTATTAATTTTAACACCTTATTATGCAAATTTGTTGTTTTATTTTTTATCGTCACCTGCAGCTGTAGTTTACAGATTTCTATGAATAAGATTAAAACGAAAAACTTAATGGAGAGTGTCTCGATATGTTGAAATTGAAATTTTAGTTTTTGTGTTACAAATTCCCTTTCACTTTCATTTAAAAATATTCGATTTTTTATTTTGAATATCAAATATTAAGTAACTCTAATGCATTTTTGTGATTAGTAAAATTGTGTGTTTATAAATTGATTTTAATAATCGTTAAATGTGGGTTAAGTTATAAGCAAAATGTCTTTTGAAATTAGAATTATAAAACAAGTAAAAGTGTTATAATCGACTGTGCCGAATTTTTGATACCCTCCACCTAGAGTAAGTCTATTTCAGGATGGGCTTTATATCTAAAAACTATAAGCCAATATTAATAAAAAACTGATCTCAAGGTTTTTCTAATTCGTTGCTGTTTTAGCCGTATTA
Source organism: Pollenia amentaria (assembly GCA_943735925.1). Taxonomy (NCBI): domain Eukaryota; kingdom Metazoa; phylum Arthropoda; class Insecta; order Diptera; family Polleniidae; genus Pollenia; species Pollenia amentaria. The sequence continues at coordinate 17,637,521 of OX031010.1, read as the reverse complement.
AAGTCTTTTTCAAAAGTACGCTTTACATGGGGAACTATGGCCCAATTATTAGAAAATTGATTATATAGTGATTTATAATCTAATAAAACTATCTATACATATTTTGATTGTTTGGCCAATGTAGTTGTTCGTTAAGCTTGTTTTTTATACGGCCTTAAGTTCTACATTTAATTAAAAATGCATTTAATCCATATATTCCCAACGTTTCGTGAATGTTTTGTTCTCTCTATCTCTAATTAAATTAAAGAAAACTATGTTAGACCAAATTTTACTGCAATAGCATTATTCTTTAAGGCTTAAGGCTTACTAAAGTGTTTTCCGAAAATGGGCTTTATATGGGTGGGGGTATGTTTAATTATAAACGAATTTCACAAATTTCATAGTATGAGATCTTTTGGTATAAAACGAGTTAATGCAAAATTTGGTGAGAATAGTGCATTTTGTCACCAATTTTTGTTAGTTTTTGTAACAAAGGTAAACATTTTTTGGGGAGGTTTTTTTCCAATTGGTTTCATAACTCTGTTCCTACTGCACCGATTGTGCTGCGTTCAATTCCAAACAGCTTAGGAGAACTGGAAAGAATTTGACATTAACATTTTTCTTTTCTGTTGGGTGTTTCAGAAGTGAGCGTGTTTTCATCCGACGGTCAGACATACAGGTGGTCGTGTCTAAATCGACTTAGAATTTCTTTAGGACCCATAGTATATCTGTGGCAATAAGGAAAAAGTGCTTAAGTTTATATTTTTAATTTTAAAGGAAGGCAATTTCAAACTTTTAGTCTTCGTTTACAATGGCAGCGACATTTTCGCTGGTGTTCACAATAAAGCAATAGTTTTTTTTTCACAACAACACACATTTTCAATAAAGAAACCATTTGCAAATTTTGCCCAGAACAAAAGCTTAAAGTAACAATAATTTCTTGCATCTTATTTCTTTCCAAAGTATTTCATATATTTTCCTTTAACACGTCGAGCAAAAATGTAACTAAAGTATTTTTTTTTAAAAGTTGGGTCTACTTCTACTTCAGCAATAATTTGTTCGGAATTATAAATGACGTTTATAATAATAGGTGTGTTCATTTAGCTTACTAGCAGAAACTTGCAACGAGAGAGTAAATTTGAAATTTACAAAATTTTTCTCCCAATTACTCAAAAAAATACAAAAGTAAATGAACGCTTTATCAGCAAAAACTAGCAAGTTAGGAATATCGACACTATTCAGCTGTAAGATACAATAAATTCATTTGTTTTGAACTATAAAAGAAATATTTTATTTTATTGAAAAATTTTGAATTGAAAAATTATGAAAATTATATTTGTTTTGTGAACCAATGCGAATTCATACAGGTGACCGCATCATGAGATACAGTTATTCTACCTATCCCTTTTTTTTAAAAAAGTACTTTATATTTTGTTTTTGTAAAAAGTTAGAGTGAATGTCAAAATTATTTGTTGAAAACATAAATAGGGATTTTTTTTTGTTTATAATATATACACAATTGGCTTAGAAGGTAAATCTTTTTCCTGTATTGCAAATTTATTGTGGCTCCACTTATTCCTTACGTACTTTTTATTGCTTGATTTAAAATTTTATTTTCATTTTTTTTTGTTTTATAAGATTTAAATAAGTTTTTTTTTCAAGTATTTAGAATTTTATTGAATTTTAAATTTGAACTAATTTTTGTCACAAAATGTAAACAAATCTTGACATTCAGTATACACACAAATAAATAAACAGATGACTCGAAAATGTCACCTGTATATATTCGCCTTGTTGTGAACAAAATCATGAAATAGGTGGTTGAAAAATTCTTGCTAGTAATAATTTTACTATCAGAAATTTTCAACAAATTTTTTGTCTCTCAAATTTTTAAGCTCTTCTTTCACTCTCTCGTTGTAAGTTTTTCGAGTACGTGAACACTTACTAGTAACAATTATTGAAAATAAGCAATAATTTTCTGTTAATGAACACACATAATTTTATTTAGTTTTGAATAAAATTTAAACAAAATGTTTTAAAAATAATAATAAACTCGTAATATTAGGTGTGTTCCACAAGATCTCGGGCAACAGGTTTACCGTTGGAAATTTTCAAAAAGGGTCACAAAAAAGGAGAAAAGGGGGTTTCAATTAAAAAGGGTCAAGTTTTCTATAAGCAAGACCAAGTTTTTTATAAACAAACAAAAAATATTTATTTCAGGTAGGAAGTGCACATCAAAATTTTTTTATGGAATTCCCTTTCCTGGTTTCAGCACCTGAAAAAGAAGTTGTTCTTTATCATTATAGCTTATTTTTTAAAGCTTTTCAATTTATTTTCCGACATTTTCTTCTTTATTACTGATTAGGCGATTTGAAAAAAATTTTAGGGTTTGTTTCCAAATTTGCAATTGTTCGCGAATTTTAGCCATGTTTGCGATATAAGCGATTTTTACCTGTAAGTTTTCTGATTCTTTATAGCTTTTATGATTCTTAATAAATATTAGGCTTTGTTATCATACCGATGTTACCAATTTTATGAGATTTTCGCTAATTTAAAAATTTGGCTGAATTTTTGCCATTGCTTTTAGTTTTAGGGACTTTAATCAATTTTATGGCTTATTTGACATATAAAAAATTTTCCCTAGTTTTTCGAAACTTTTCCGAACTTTTAAATTTTATCGTAGCTTCGTTGCTCTTTGAGTCTATCGTCGCCGTTTTAAGAATAAACCCTATATAAACCGAAGCCACCTATTTTACAGGGCCATATCAATACTGTCGATTTACGCGGGAGAAAAAGGTCAATGCCTTATGCCATTTAATTTTTTAAAATAAAACATGCTACCCTTTTGGAGAGTAAAACATTTTTAAGAAACGAACACATAATTGCATTTTGTAAATAATATGTCACATTTTTTTTGTAGGAAAGAGAACACTATAAGTTATTTAATAAATAAAAAATATGGGGGATTTCATGTCAAGTGACCCAAATTTTGAAATCGATGTCTTCCGATTTGGATGAAATTTGCACCAAGGTTAGTCTTATTGGATAGTAGTAGTAGACACAAATTTTCTACAAGATCGGTCAAAAAGTTTCTGAGTTAGAGGGGGTCAAAATTTGACATTTTGGCCAAACCGGTGTTCTTTCTCATCCATGTAAATTATTATCTATTGGTGTTAGCAAAATTTGTCCCAAGCAAATTAGATAGCTATTTCTTCAAGCTTTCGAAAAAAAATTTTTTGTATATTTTAAAATTTTTTAAATTTTTTTTTTTAAAATTTAAAACTTATTTTGTATTTTTTTTGAAAATAAATTTTTTTTGTTTTTTTAAAATTTTTATTTTTTTTTAATTTAAAACTATTTTTGTATTTTTTTTGAAAAGGGTATTTTTTTTTATTTTATTTTTATAAATCGGAAGACATCGATTTCAAAAGTTGGGTCACTTGACATGAAATCCCCCATATATATAAAAAATAAAAAATATGTATGTATGTATATAAGTTATGTTTGCTATAAGGGAAATATAATTTTAATTTGTACTTTACAATCGAAAATTGTATTTAGAAGTCGTAAAAAATGTTTTTAACACAATTTTTTACAAAAACTTACCACTGTTAAGGAATGTGCGTTCTATATTTTGTTTTTAAATCTTCACTTGGAGTCCATTCCTTCATCTCCACTTCAAACAAATTAAGAGAGGAAAGCATGGAATTGTAAGTTTCTATTTACAGTCGGTTCCAAAGTTTATTTTTAAAGAATGCTAATATCAAAAACACTTGTTTAACTGAAGCACTACTGTTTAGCAGTGTTGACAAAATACAATATGTGAGTGTTATTTCTAAAAAGGGTCAAAAAGTGGCGCAAAATGTTAAAAAATTATACAAAAGGGTAATTAAAAAAAAGGGTCATAAAGAGTATAAAGACCGTTGAAAAAGGGTCAAATTAATACTTTAGTATCACAGTGGTAACGCTGTCGGGCAAGTTTGGACTAATGAGAGTAAAATGAAAATTACTCTCTAACTTTGCCAAAGTTACCAAAAATTGTTAGAAGGCAAAAACCATTTTTGAAATACTAATGATTTTAGACGCTTAAAAGTGATAAAATTATAAAAAGAAAACACTTTCATCATTGTAATTTTTTACATTTTATTTTTTTATATTAAAGAACAAGAGAAATACGTAGCCACTAATGTATTTACCACCTTAACTTTTTCATTAAAACCTTCCATATTGCTTTTTAATATTTTTTTAATAACAACACTCACAATATTATTACAGTAACGGACTGTAGGTTATTCAAGAAGTATTCCGTTCAGTCATTTTTAAATAAATAAACATTTAAAATTCCAAGCAAATTTATTATTTCGATTGCATTTAATATTGTCAGTTGATTAAGTAAATGTATTCTGTATGTAGAATTAAATAAAAATTAAATTTAAAACAACTGTAAATTTACTTAAAACCCGATCTACTTATTTTTCATTTATTTTTAACGAAAAGTTCATTTAATTTTTACTGTCAAAAATTCTACTGCGAATTCCGTAAAAACAAATGAATTTTCAGTTATTTTATATAATTTACTACCAAAAACTTAATTTATAGTTATCTATTTATAGATCTGTGGCAAAAAGTAAAAAACGATTTGATTGTTTTGTATATAAAATTCCCATATTCTATTTGTTCAAATTATTTAGTTGAATTCATTAAATTGTTAAAGTAAAATAATTGCGAATACCATATCGGGCATGCTGCTGGTGTCTTATAATTGAGAGCTCTTCTGTAAACAAAGTGCTAAGTACAACAAAAGTAAAACCAACATGTATAATGTGGTAAGTGAATAAAAATAAATATGTTCTCTCTCTCATTAGGAAAACAAGCAGACAGGTGTCTGGTATTTTTTAGAAATTCGAGCAAAACCTGTATTATATAAAATTACATAAAATAACTAAATACATTTGTTTTTACGGAATTCGTGGGTCATTTTTTTGATAGTTGAATTGTATAAAATAACTGAAAATTCATTTGTTTTTACTGAGTTCGCAGTTGAATTTTTGACAGTAAAAATTAAATGAACTTTTCGTTAAAAATAAATGAAAAATAAGTAGACCGGTTTTTAACTGAATATTTATTTATTTTATATTACAATTTCAGTTAATTTTACGTACAGAATATTGTGAGTGAAATGACCTGTTTTTACTTGCAAATTTTCTGATTCATTTATCAGTTTCATATGTAAACAAAAAAACATCTGATTGTTTAAATCTTGTCCGAACTTACCCAAGGAAGAAGTTCGTGCAAATTTGTACAGGAAATTAAAAAAAATAGTCTCTCAATTTTTTTTAATTGAAAATGTGGGTGGTTGCGAAAAAATTGTTGCCTTATTGTGAACACTTAGTAAAAATGATGCCGACATTGTGAACGAAGCTTAAAAGTTAGGGAACGTTCATCAGAAAAGCTACAATCAGAAAAGAAACAATTTTTAATGCCTATAAAAAAGTAATTATAATTTTTTTTTATTGTGTGACTGCTATTTTTGTGGAGTATTTGACAGATGTGGACCAAAACATCTACTTCATTGATATATAATATTGGGTACACACTATGCAATGCGTTTACGCAATCTGGCAAATTTCATTAATTTTTATTTATTTTAGGTTTCATCAACATCAAAACGTTTTGATATTTTGAGATTGCATTGATGTAGATTGCACCGTCTGTACCCAGCATAAGCATTTGAAATCACTGATGAATCGCAGTGATGCATTTACGAACATACCCTTATTTTTGACAATCATAAATTCATCAATTGTCTTCAGTTATAGTATTTTTAATTTTTTATTCCTAAGTACTTCTAATGTCACAGATTTTTTTTTCAAAATTTTATTGAACATTGCAAAAAGCATAAGCAAAAAGTAATTTTGCTTTAACATCCTAAAAAATCGTACAAAATAATTGAACCTTTTTCCATGAAATTTTTTAAAATGAAGATTACAAAAGTGCAATAAACTCAAATTTTGCTTAAGTCGAAGGTGAAATACCATTTGGTTTAAAGATTGATGTTTGACTATTGACGTCATCCTGCTTCAATAGCCGAGTGAGTAAAGACGGCAAACCCCACTGAAGAGAGTGGTTACAATAGAAACTAGTCTGGGCAACCTGTCCGTGAAAGCCTGGGTTCAAATCTCAGCGCAGTCAAGAATGAAAAATTATCAATAAAATTTTAATTAATTTCATGTTGTTAAATTCCTGTCTTCATAAAAATAATTTTATGAAAATTAAATTCAATGAACTTAAGCCTAATTAAAAATATCTAAATTTGAATTAAAAACGACTTAAGCATTTTTTCCTTTTTGCCACAGAAATATACTTTACGGGGTCTTAGAGGAATATTAAAAAGTGTGACACTATTGGTGGTGGGCATAAAATAAAAACAAAGTAAGTAAGAACACTATATTCCGCACAACCGATTTCAAATTTCGGAAGTTAATTTTATATGGGAACTGTGATTAATTATTAAACAATATTTATAAAATCTGACATCACAATTTCTAGTCAAGGACTCACGTCTTTATGCGTTCTAGAATTGACTATATTTAAGTCATATGGTAATCCGATGATAAGCCGATTATCACAATATTTTATGGTTTTATGTTTAGTCATACGAATCTAAATTGGACAAAGTTTTTCCATAATATTATTATTTGTTATGAAAATATTTTTCAAATGAGTGCTTAACTATATTATAAATCAGTTATCAAAAAAATATTTAGAGTAAATTCTTATCATATAAAAAAGCCAATCACCTAAAAATTTATGAACATACGAACATCATATTCTTTGCTACAACACAAGTTAAGGAATACATCGACTTTGAAATTCTAAACGCTTTTGAATATATACTGCCATATAAGACTTTAGTTCTGCTTGTAAATTAGGTCGAGGTCAAGTTTTCTATTTCTTTAAATTAATTTTAGATAAATTTACAGAAACAAAAAAAAACTTAAAATTGATTCGAATTCCACCACAAAAAACATCCTGTACTAATTCTAAAATAAAAATAAAAAAAAAAAAAATTAAAAATTACAAAAATATTTAAAATAACTTAAATAAGTTTAACAAAATAATTAAAGAATACAATTTTAAAACAACAATTCAATTAAAAATTTTTTTGAGCGAGAATTTTATCACCACCAAAGCTGACGTCAACGGAGACGTAAACTTTATCAACAAAGTCAGCCCTTTAACTATCAGAAGGGCAACACCAATTTGGAATGAATCAAAAATGAAGAAGAGAGACCCCAACCAAAACTTGCCGTTTTTTCTCGGTTGGCTGTTTTTAAGAAAACACACTTGTTACCCGAAAGTTACCCAGCGAACATAAAGTAATTTTATTGAAATAAAGGTAATTTAATTTAGCGCTTTCTATCTATAACCTAAGACAAAATATGTGCGAGAAATCATCAAGAGCTTGTACTCCTTTTATAGGCCTATCGATGCCATAACACATGGAATACAATATCATGCAAATGTCCACCGCCAACTTTGCTGGCTGTCGCGCATCCTTAGTGTCCAATTTTTTATGACCTTGGCGAATAAATTAGTCTGAATTTGGCCATCGGCACGGTCTATGTTGGCTTTGAGGGCAGCTGTGGTTTGTGGCTTATTCAATAGACATGCGTCCTAAAAAACACCTGTTAAGGAAAAGTCTAACGGGTTAGGAAGACAGTTCACATAAGCTTCACGTACGATGACCGTGCCCTCAAATTGCTCATGCAGAATGTCCAATGTGGCTTCAGCTGTGTAGCGTCATCTTGTTGAAACTACATATCGTTGTTGTCCATATCATCGTATTCAGGGAAAAAGATGTTGGTTATCAACGCCCTGGTGCGCACGATAGCCTTAAATAAATATGGATCGGTGACGCCGCCAGCCCGAAATTCACACCAAACAGTGATTTTTTCGGGATGCATTGGATGCTATTGGATGTAATAATAATTAATATTGTTCTAAATTCGACAATCTGGTTTGTTGACGTAGTAATTCACTCCAAAAATAGCTAAAGATGACTTTTCGATAAAAATTATATATATATATATATATATATATATATATATATATATCCATGGTGATTTGGCAAGGCAGACTAATTACAAAAAAAAGACTTAAAAAAAATTATAAAAAATTAAGTTTATAACTTTTCTAGATTCTAAATAAAAAATTATGCATTTGAGGGTTAACGGAGATAAAGAAAATAGATTTAAATCGGTTTCTGATTTTATCGGTATTTTAATATTTAAAAAATCATCTTTTGAAGATTTGTATCATAATCTTAAATCCCTATACATTTTAATGGGCGTTTTCTCAATGTATCGACAAACTGTTACTAAATCTCGACATTAATTTTTACATTTATTAATTTCCTTATATATTTAGGTGGTATAATATATTGAACAAAATCAATTTATATTGCGCAAAAAGAAATGTTTTTTAATGTGTTGACAACATGGTACAATACGCGCATGTGTGCGTTGCTTTTGTTTAAATTTACATGTACATATTCAATAAAAAAATTCGCCATACATTGGTTTTTATAATTCCGAACTTATTTAATAATGTGGAGCAAATCGACAACAACAGCAATAAAGTCCTTAATAATAATACTAATGTATTGGCATAATAAACGACACAAATAGCTTGGCAAACATGTAAAAATGTTACGTTTGAACAAATATTTTGTATTGTTATTTGGGGTGTTTGCTGTTTGGAAAAACATTTGAAGCAATGTTTGTAGAAATATTAAAAATTTGTCAAACATTTTGTTGCGTCTAGTGCTAAAAGAAATAATTTCAGCGCAAACTTTGCAGAGTAAAGACGTAGAAGAAGATACAATAAAATCATTTTCAGCCGTAAATTCTAATTTTTTAGCAGCATTGTTTGCCTGCCCCAAAACAGTTTTTTGTTTAGAGCACTTTTTACTACAAATTCCTTTTATACTTCTTCTCCGTTTTGAACAAATAGCGAGCATAATCGTCGTCAGCATTCATTGAAAGCAAATCATAAATGAAAAATTAATGTTTGTACAATATATGATTGCACTGTTTATTGGCAAAAAGAAGCAAAAAAAAATGCATATTTTCCAAGCAATTTGTGTGGTTTATTATGCCCTTTAGACTGATAAACTATCCGTTGACGATTTTGGGTTTCTCAATAAACCGACAAATTATTATTTTCAATTATCAATACCTCTCAAAATAGACGTGAAAGTTAAGAGCCCTGTGCTCGAGTGACAACTTGTTGACATAAATGATTGAATTTATTTGTACGGCAAATAATTAATTGGCTGATTAGGGCGGGTTAGATTTGCATCAGCATAGAAGATCGTTGGGAAAAAACTTCGCCTAATGAGAAAACGGCCATAACACTTAGGCCGCGTTTTTGAGATGTGGGTTAAGTTTAAACTTAGTTTAATGTAGTCTGATACTCGGAGTTTTCCGGCGAAGTGTGATTTTTAGCAAAACTAATCTGTTCCGTCAAAATTTTGTATACAAACTTGGTAATGTCGGCACAAATCTGTTTTTAGATTAGCTAAGTCTAGTTTAACTGAGATCTCAAAAACCCAGCCTTAAAGTTTACTTTAATTTCATTCCGTGTAAAATTTAATATTCGTAAAACTCATTTTCAATTTGAAAATTTTCTAACAATTTTTTTTTAAATTCTTGTTTATGATGAGCTGGAGTAGGGACTTAAGTTCAAGGAATAAAAAATGTAAACCTAAAATAATATCCTAGAAAATTTGCCTTTATTAAAGTTTCAGGTTTATAAAATAATTTATTTTAGAAATTTCCTTCCTAAATTGAAACTACATCCATCTCAAAATCAACTTAAATCTGAATAATTCATCCCGAACTTTTTTTATTTACCAAAAATATCCATTAGAATACTTAAGGCCAGGATTCAATATTCATCACAATCGTACGATTCATTCACTCGAAAATCTGACATAATTCTCTGCGACCTTAAACATATTCCTGCAAAATCTGTTGTCATTGCCACACTGCCACAAAAAAAGATTCAAATTCATATGACTATACCCAGTAAAAAAATTTGTGTTTTTTGAAGCACATAAGTGAAAAAGCGCATAATCGAGCGCTTCAATAAGAGAGCTCTTATACAGCAGTAAATGATAACGAATAAAACATACAAAAACGGTGTTATTTTAGTGCTGACAACGAAGAAGGTTTTAAAGCGAAAAAAGCATTTAAAAAAGAAAAAGCAAAAGATTAATATTGTTAGCCCCTAAAAAAGCACTTGAGGGGTGCATTGTTTGGGTGTTTTATTAGAATAAAAGATGCGCTTATTGTCAGCAGAAAATTGTCCTCATAACCGGGAACACCCCATACAAAAATCAGGCATCCCATCAGCAGGTTTGAAGCGATTTGAGGCATGAATTCATATATAAAACCTGCTCCTTTTGGAGCAAATTTTTTATAGGGTATATACTTTACAAGAAAAGGCAACTCTAATCACATAGAATCCCGCATTTTAAGAATATGTTCATAAACATTTGCAACTCAATTTAATTTTTAGGTCACACTATCATACTTTATGAGCCCACGGATATTTTTTGACACATCGTACGGCTGAATAGGATGGTGAATTCCCGGCTGTTCGCTTGAACAGTAAAACTCTCTCAAATTTTGCTTAAGACCCAAAAATTAATTACAAACCATAGAGTTCTTAACAATTTTGTTTAAAGCCCACTCCAGAAAATTAATTAAACTCTTTTAAAATTTTTAGTGTCGTAGAAATATTTAGTATAAATAAAGTTCGAAACAAAATTTTTAACTCTGCTACAGTACTCTCTCTATAATTTAATTCGCAGGAGTGTAGGGTAACAGGCTACTTTATAATTGTTAATTCTTATATATTTTTTCCAAATCATCGTTGATCAGTTGTCATACTCTTTTCAATGAAAAATCTAACGTATTTGCTTGCTGGGTAATAGAACAATAACAAAATATCGTACGTACTCTATTTAAAAAAACTCACAAACACAGAAACGCATGCACATGTGCACAAACACCAACATTACAAACATGTAAAGACATACACAAACTAAATTCAAATACAATCATCAAAATTTATATAATTTGACCTAATTTTCATTTTCGTTAGATGTTAAAGAAGAAATTTAAAAGAAATTATTATTGAACATGAAGTGCGCGTATCTGTCAATTTTAATGTTGGGTGGTTGATTTTCACAAAACTATTTTCATTTTTTTCTGCAGTATTTTTTTTTTTTTTTTGTTCGATTTTCAAACATAATTTGCTCCCTACTGTTTCATCGCTCAAAAAATGGAGCGTCCGCAAGAGTGTGCGTCTGTGTCTATGGAAATGCGCGGAGGAATCCCTTGCATATTTTTATAGTTTCTGTTGATTTGTTTTGTTGGCTGAAGTTTTCTTTAAACAATTTTTGTTCCACTTAGATATATTTTTGCTGCTATTGTTGTTATTTTAGAATTAGATTCGAAAAGTAGGTCACCATCATGATGATAATCAAAATTTACAATCATCATTATGATCATCGTTACCACAATGAACATTAGCATTTCGTCTGTTTTAATTTACGGGTGTTCTTTTTCCAAAATTTAGAAAAGATAAATAGTATGAACACATTTGCTTCATTCGGGCATATAAATGCTTTGCTTTTAATTTTTTTTTTTTTTAATAATGGGGCAGATGTTTTAGTTTTGGAGTTTTGTTTGCAAATATATTTTCTATAATATGACCCACTGGATTTACATGTAGAGGGTTCAGAGCTGGAGCGAACCAAGTCGTAAAATATAATACCCCAGTAAAAAATGTGCTCCAAAAGGAGCAGGTTTTATGTATGAATTTATACCTCAAATCGCCTCAAACCTGCTGATGGGATGCCTGATTTTTGTATGGGGTGTTCCCGGTTGGGAGGACTATTTTCTGCTGACAATAGGCGCTTCTTTTAACATAATAAAACATGCAAATAATGCACTGCTAAAGTGCTTTTTTAAGGGCTAACTTTATTAACATATTCATTAATGTCTTGATTTTCCTGGTTTAAATGCCTTTTTTCAAGCATTTTGGAAAACCATAATATATTTCTATTTTTTTTCGCTTTAAAACCTTCTTCGTTCTCAGCACTAAAATAGCAGCTTTTTTTTTTGTATATTTTATTCGTTATCATTGACTGCTGTATAAGAGCTCTCTTAAGTGCTTCAAAAAACTCAAAAATTTTTTTTTAAGGCACATAATACAATATGTTTTTCAAAACTGGTGCGATGAGATTAAATTTGGTCCAAACTTTTTTTATATCAATCGAAATTCTCTTAACAAATTTTTTTTGAATCGGTCCATATTTGACCATAGATCCCAAAAAAATACTACTCCCAAAAATAGCTTTTGGTGCAAAAATGTCTTTTATGCATACAATTTGGCCACAATAAATTCTTGGATAGCTTCTTTGCCATGGCGAAATGTTGTACTGGTAAGTCTAAAATTAGCTATAGAAGCCATGTGAAGTCGCTTCCTAAGATCACTTTAAGGGAAATGAATATCATATAGATAAATATATCTAAATAATATGCGGCGCAAAGAACTTTTACATGAATCTAAACCTCATAACATAATTCTGTTCTGCCGGTTCCATTATTATCCCAAATGGATCTCGAACATTTTTCTCTAAATTCTGTGGTGTAGGGCTTCATCGTCTATACTTTCTTTCTTGTTTTATAACTGTTTAATCAAACATTTTCCGTAAGTTAGCAAAACTCGGGAATATTTATATAATTTAGACGAAAGTCTAGTTTGCAAACTTCTTTAATTCACCGAAAATTTCCCATATCTCTCCTATAAAGTCCACTCTCAAAGATACTTTAAGCCCTGTAACAGAATAAAGTAGTTGTAGTAGTAGCTGAAGCTGAGTAATGCTCTGTACAGCTACAAAGTTAAAAATGTCGAACTTTGCGCTTCAACTTCTACAGCAACGATTAGTACAACAACGTATTCTGTTAATTATCTAGACTGAATCTTCAAAAATGGATATAATTTAAAAAAAAAAAAAATTTTTTTTTAAAAAATCAATACATGAAAATTTAATTATCAAAAACAATTTTTATATTTTTAAAATTTTTTAATTTAAATGAAAATTACTTTCAACCTGCCATTTTTAACTTTTCACAGTTTACAGCGGCTATTCGTAACGTTGTACTACAACGACTATTCTCTTCCCCAATTAAAGCTTCTAAAATCGTTATAACGAGTACGATTGTTGAGATTAACTTTAGCAAAAATTAGTTTTAAATCATGCAAAGTTTTATAAGAATCCGGCAATTTCCGGAAATCACTTTAGTACTGCAATTATGTATAACAGTTTTTTTGGGGTATCGGTTCATTATTGACTACAGCTCTCATCAAAAGTCTGCTTCATATGAACTTTGGAGCAAATATAAAATAATAATACATCTTGTATCGAATTTCAATAATATCGGTTTATAATTGGTAATTTCTCCCACATAGAACCCACTTCCAAAAATTACTGAAACATGTAGAAAATCGTAGTAAATACTCTTATTTGCTTAATTATTGCAATTAAAAAGTTAAAGTTAAAGGTTTGGCACACTTATGAATCGACTTAGCAATCATAGTCATATACTAGCGATTACTCTTTTAGATGAAACAGATGATGTTCAAAGACTGAAAAGAATTCACGTTTTAAACTTACCTTATAGAAATAACACAAATTAAAAAAAAAAAAAAAAAACACATGGAGTAATTAAAAGTTAAATAAAACCATAAAAGAAACAACAAATAAAAATAAAAGAATTTTAATAATTTGTATTAGTTATTAAGCATACTGAAGTTTAATAACAACTGTGAAGAGTATCTATACACACAAAAAATGTTTTATCAATTAAAAAAATGGTTAAAATTTAATTAATGTGATAATTGAATCAATTATTTTTTTCAGTTGACAGAAAATTAAAAATTTAATTTTGATTTAATAAACATTTTAGTTGTTTTGAAATTAATTTTCAATTAAAATTTTAATTAAATAGCAAAATATCTTAATTGACTTTTTTCGTTTAAAATAAAATAATTTAAACATGTAGAATTGTTGTTGAGAATTGTCTATATTTAATTAAATAAATTAACACATTGTTTGAAATGGCAAAGTTTTTTGATCATTTTTTTAATTAAAATTTAAAATATCAATTATTGAAAAAAAATATTCACACTTTTACAATTTTCAGTAATCAATATAATCATTTTGGTAATAGGTGCAAAATCAACAAATTGTTTGCTTGATATTATGAATTTGGTATAAATTTGGTGATTGGAGAAATTTAATAATTTTTTCTGTGCATGTTAACTAATTTACTTATTATTCACAGAAAAAATGTTTTATCAATTAAAAAAATGGTTTGAAAAGTATTTAAATGCAATTAATGTGATAATTGAATCAATTATTTTTTTAGTTGAAAGAAAATTAAAAATTTAATTTTGATTTAATAAACATTTTAGTTGTTTTGAAATTAATTTTCAATTAAAATTTTAATTAAATAGCAAAATATCTTAATTGACTTTTTTCGTTTAAAATAAAATAATTTAAACATGTAGAATTGTTGTTGGGAATTTTCAATATTTAATTAAATAAATTAACACATTGCTTGAAACGGCATTTAAATTTAAAATATCAATTATTGAAAAAAAATATTCACAATTTTACAATTTTCAGTAATCAATATAATCATTTTGATAATAGGTGCAAAATCAACAAATTGTTTGCTTGATATTATGAATTTGGTATAAATTTGGTGATTGGAGAAATTTAATAATTTTTTCTGTGTTGTTGAAATAGATTGTAAATAAATAAATAAATAAAAAAAAATGTAATTGCAATAAGGTCTTAATAGTTTTCACGAAGACCCGAGAGCTTAGCTTTAATTTTAAGGGGAATTTAAGTAACCTTAAGCCGGTCATTTGACTCCAGTAATAAGATTATAAATTTTAAATACTCAAATTTAAACCTCATTGTTAATAACTTATAGCAAAGGCATTTTATGTAAATAATTCTTGACACTTTTGTTATCAATTAAAACACATAAAAAAATTAAATGTGCTCTTTGCAGCACCCAAACATTTAAAGCTCTTCAAATACCCACGAATCCACGAGATGAACATTATTTAATACCAATTTTAACAAGTCTGTCCAATACAATTTAAGCAAATGTTCTAAAAAACAATTATAAGCACTTGGTTTTTCTCTTTCTCTCCAATAGTATGGCATAAATGTTCTCTTTCTCTAACAACAAGACCTTTAGTTTTTATTTCTTTTTATTTACAATTTACAATTCTTTAAGGGCCTTTAATAAATTTTGTTGTTGTTATTGTTGAGATAAAGAAATAATAATAACAAGTGAGGATGTATAGTGGGTCAAGCCCGACTATAGTATACCCCACACCACTATATTTACAGAACATTTTTCGAGAGTGTACCCTATTTCGGACGTAACAAAACAAAATTATGTCATGAGGTTATAAGCTTCATATAAGAGTTCCTTGTGTTGAATTTTATCTTGATGTCTTCCTCTATATAATTTTAGGCAGGGTGATAATATGGGACCTATGGTAAATTCTGAACCTACCAGCACCATATGCCATTGCATAGTAGTTTTTATAATAGTTATCTTCGCCAAATTGTATATCAATACCAACATTTATAAGGATTTTATGATATTTAAAACTATTTTCGGGAAAAGTATTCGTATCAGAGGAGTTATGCTAAAATATGAGCCGATTCCAGTAAAATTTGGCTAGGTGATAACGGTATCAATACAATATTTTTGGATCAAATTTAATCTAAATACCAGCAAATAACTGGATTTATTGGCACTATTCCGGAAAGAAGGTTAGCATAGGGTCCATGTGAAATTAAGGATCGTTTCTTTGGATTTTTAATAGGATTTGTTTTTATCTATTAAAATGTACTTATATACCAAATTTCATCAAATTATCGGCAAATTGACAACCTGCACTTTGAGCAAAAGGTTTACATGGCTAGACAGACAGCCGAACAGATGCCTGGACATTGATAAGAAAGGGATTCAGAGACGCTGGTTCTAGAGCCAATATTTCCATGTGGAAACAGATTTACATAAGTCTAATATCAAGTTGGATCTTAACCAAGGGGTGACAAACAATGCGTTTACCAACTGCCTCGTGTGGGATCGGCTAAAGCACACACACACACAGGTAGCAATTTGAGTGTATAGTCCGGCAATCAAAACTCTGCTGCTTGATGAATAGCCAGCAGATTCTGTCGAATAGCAACAGCACCTAGGTATGATTCGCCGTCGCAGGTAGTGTCCTCCCTCCTGATGATTCATGACTCCTTCCCGCAGTTTTGGGTATAATTTACAATTTAAGAGATAATTTCGTGGACCACGGGGTCCCCGAAGGTATCTCTTTATCAAAAAGCCGCCTTTCGTTGAACCCCTTTGTAACTTCATGCCTTGAAAAAGGCACTCCCTCATCGGACGGAGAACACCTTGATGAAAGGAACCTTCTATCAGTAATGTCCAGCTTCCGCAAAGACAATTATCCTGAAAGACTGGAAGCATTTCCCGCAAGAAGCAAAACTAACAGAGGCCTTAACCGATAGTCAATCCCGAGAATGTACTTTGGTAAAACCGCGGACTCAATAAATCAAAGGACTTCAAGAGCCTTGTCATTTTGGATCTTTGTCACAGGTATGCGGGCACCTGAGTTGCCCGGGAGGTTGTAACACCCAAATGTAAAATATCCTTAAGATTATCCCTACACCCCCGCGGTAGAATATTTCCATGTGTTACACGCATCAGCAGAAACACATAATACCCATCCCACCTATAGTTTGGGTAGGGTATAAAAAGTGTGTATTTGTTTTGCTTGTCGCTGTTGTAGTATTGGCGTTGTAAATGGGGAGATTATTTAGATTTTCATTTCTTTTGTAGTTGTTGTTTTTGTTCTTTTCATGCAGTTCCAAAATTTTACAAAAAAGTAGGCCAATGGGTCTTTAGGTGAAGTGTTTTTTTATTGTTGTTTTATTTGTTTTTTTTTTAAGTCTAATCATAAAAAATAGAATTTGTTTGATAGCGAATGATTGTGCGTGTGTGTGTGTATAAAAGTGCTTGTGTATTTGTTTGGGAGTGTTAGTCTCGTATGTATGAGTGTGTTGATATTTAACTTCCCTTCGTGTTTGTTCTATTTTTGAATGTTAAATATTATTTTTTCTTCAATTTTGTTTCTTTAATATCGTGTGTGTGTATTTTGCAGTTGCATTTTTTCTATTTCCATGTTTGCTCCAATTTGTTTTTGTTGTTCTGGGCCTAGGGGCAACATTTTTTGAGTGTTTATTTTTCTAACAAGTGTCTATTAATAGACAAATTTATTTTATGTATGTATAGACACATGTTCATACATACATACATAGTTTTTGATCAATTCTTTTCAATTATTCTTTTCGATTTTTAGAACTTGAGTGTTGGTTGGTTGTTGGGCATTTGGAATTTATTTGTGCATTTGAACTGTTTTTATTTTTGAGTGTACAGAATTTTTTTTCGAATAGTTTGTCACCCAGTCGTTAAGATTCACCATGGAGAAGGCCATATGGCAGGTGCTCATCTTTATAACTTCCACATATGTGGGTATTGATTTTAATCGACAGCTACTGCGGTATCTGAGATTAACAAGTTTACCCTGTTAAACAAAATTAACTCCCTCTAAAGAAATTTAAATTTTTTCATTTGCATAAAATACTGAAGAAATTTGTTTTCTTTATAGACATTTCTATAAAAATGTTCTCTTTAATAGCAATGGTAATAGAAATTATCTTTCTAATAAAAATGTTTAAAGTAAATACCGCTTCAACAAATTTTTTTATAAAATTTTCTTTTAAAAAGCAATTTTTGAAAGATGGGAATTTTCTAAAAAATCAAAAAAAATTTTTGTTTCAATTGAAATTTCTGTAAACATTTGAATTTCAATAGATTTTTCTATAGAAATTTTCGTTTCAATTGATTTTTCTATAGAAATTTTCGTTTGGGTAGAAATTTCTATTAAAATTTTTGTTGCAATAGTTATTATTTTTAATTTCTATTTATTTAAGCTTATGGTCTAGTTTTTATTTTATAAAAAAAAAAATGAATATATATTTTTCTTTCGAATTTTCGTAACTCCGTTGTGTTACGTCTTCAGGATTGAAAACTTTTTAAAAATCAATTACATTAAAAACAAATTAACAAAATCTCTTAAAATAAAAAATTGACAACATTTGAAAAAGTTCTTATTCTAACAAAATATTTAAACATAATCTATTACAGTTTAAAAAATTTATTTAGTTTCCGTTTCTATTTTTATTAACTAAATGTCTATAACTATGGGCTACACTATCTGTATCTGTCTTATAATTTATTCTTAATTAATTTGGAACCTTTATTATTTGAAGCATTTCTAACATATAACGTCTCTTGTAATTCTCTCTGTGCTTAAATGTCAGAACGGTTGGAAAACTCTAACATCTATAATACTAATATTTATAAAGTGGCACATAGGTCATATAATACATTAGGCAGATTATTTACAAGAACTAAGGGTAACAGATAAAATAAACTAAAAACGAGAATTGCTGGACATAAATCAGATCAGAAATATAAACACAATATTACATTGTAAAAAACAGCATTAGCAACCCACTGTGCTAGTTTAAATCATTATCCAGATTTTGAGAATGTAACAATTTTAAACACAGAGAGTAATTACAAGAGACGTTATATGTTAGAAATGCTTCAAATAATAAAGGTTCCAAATTAATTAAGAATAAATTATAAGACAGATACAGATAGTATAGCCCATAGTTATAGACATTTAGTTAATAAAAATATAACCGGAAACGAAATAAATTTTTTAAACTGTAATAGATTATGTTTAAATATTTTGTAAGAATTTTTTCAAATGTTGTCAATTTTTTATTTTAAAAAATTTTGTTAATTTGTTTTTTATGTAATTGTTTTTTAAAAAATATTCAATCCTGAAGACGTAACACAACGGAGTTACGAAAATTCGAAAGAATAATAAAGATTAAGTTTTTTATAAAATAAAAACTAGACCATAAACCTAAATAAATAGATTAAAAAATAATCTAATGGATGGTCGAATAATTTACAATAATTCAATAGTTATTTTTAAGAAACCAAATTTTTCAATAGAAGTTCTTTTTAAATTTTCTTGCAATAGATTTTTCGATTGAAATAATCCTTCTAATAGAAATTTCTAAAAAAAATATTCTTGTCAACAGAAATTTCTAAACAAAATTTTTAAAAGTTTAAGGTGCATGTACACGATATATTTTTTACATCTGAATTGTCATGTTTTCAAGGCACATGCAATTGTGCATGTCTGTCAAAATTGCTGTTTTACATAAGGATAATAATACTTGGTTATAAAAGTACATGTAATTTGCTTCTGACGTTGTCTCTGTTCTTTTTCGCATAGTGACTGTAGAAACGAAAGTAGTTCTCGGCTTCAAAAAAGCGTGCTGCCGCCACAAAAATTTTTATTTGCGCCGTTAAAGAGTTCAGCCATCTTAACATTTTTATCTTTAAATTAGAGGAAAACGATTTAGGATATTATAATGAAACATTTATATATATACATATATATATATGAATATATATATACATATATATGTATATATAAACATATATATATATATATTCTATTTAATGGTGATATGATCATGCATATATCGGTATTGTAAAATATTAACTTCAACCGGCTAACGATTCCGTCAATAGTGCACCGCCGCTGCCGGTTTCTTCTCGGCATAGATTTCTGGCACAGCTGATGTTAGATGGTTTTTCAGAAAAAATAGAGCAAGCTCTAATTTAAATGTTGTGAGATGAGTTTCCATCTGACTTTTAAATGTGCAATGTTTTAAAGGTAACACACGACATGTATGTATTTTGGCAGTGGGACATTTTACAAGTCAGATGTAAAAAACATGTCGTGTACGGGCAGCTATAATGAAAAATTCTAAAGAAATTATCGTGGCAATAGAGTTAAATTTTTAAATTATCACGTTAATAGAAATTTCCAAAAAAATACATCTACAGATATTTTGGTTTTAATAGAAATTTTTGTATCAATAAAAATCTCAATAAACGTTTAAAATTTATTTGAAATTTTTATTCAGAATTTCTATTGAAACTGTTCTTTTCAACAAAATTTTTTATGGAAATGTATCTTTTTTTTACAGAAATTTTTACAATAACTTTTCTGTCTAACAGAAAATTCTATAAAAATTTTTTCCTCTTGCAGAAATTTTTTTTAACTAATTTACTCTCTTACAGAAATTTCTTTGGGAACTTTTCTGTTAAAAAGCAGTTTCTCTGTTTAATTTTCTATCTAACAGAAACTTCTATAGAAATTATTCGCTGTAACAAATATTTCTATTGAAAATATAAAAAATAAATTTATTCTGCATAAAACTCATCTGTTTAAAGTAAATTATTGAAAATTTAATTGATGTAATTTGTTTTTTTTTTTATCAGATTCTAGTTGAGGAAAAACTCCCATAAAATTCAAAAAAATATTGTTCTGGTACTTCTTTAAACGTTTGTAAATTTGTTTTTGGTAAATTACGTAATAAACTTCAGTACTATGGATTCCCTAGGGCAAATGCTTGCTGGTATGAACAACTACTACTTCTATCTTTCATCTACATTTTGAATAAAAATTCAAGAAACTCTTTGAAAAGCGAATCAGTTTTGCAATGATGCTGCCGTCTTCTTTCTTCGAGTATTTTTGTTATTGCATTGCAATAAAATTCAACAAACATTTAGCAACAATTAAAAATCAATTACAAATTTTATTTTGTCTAAAGACGATAAATATTAATTTTCATAAATTTTTGTTTAGAT
The DNA here is from genome assembly GCA_943735925.1 of Pollenia amentaria. NCBI lineage: Eukaryota > Metazoa > Arthropoda > Insecta > Diptera > Polleniidae > Pollenia > Pollenia amentaria. Next base: position 17,616,552 of record OX031010.1, on the reverse strand, counting down.
TTGCTTTTAAATGTTGCATTAAGAACTTTTATAGTCCCAAAAATAATTTATCTTGCAATTATTGTTAATCATATTTAAAAGATGAATTAAATGTATTTTAAAAAGAGCACATGTATGAGGGGATGTTTTCTTAACTAAATATTTAATCTTTTTCACCTCAACACAGGTGAAATGTATATAAAAGTACGTTTAGTTGTCAGACACTGTAAATTATACAGGGGGAGCCAACCTCGACTGACTCATTGGCACACAATTAAAAAAATGGCTTAAAAAGTATTTAAATTTAATTAATGTGCTAATTGAATAAAATATTTTTTTAGTTGAAAGAAAATTAAAAATTTAATTTTGATTTAATAAACATTTTAGTTGTTTTGAAATAAATTTTCAATTAAAATTTTAATTAAATAACAAAAAATCTTAATTGACTTTTTTCGTTTAAAATAAAATAATTTAAAACATGTAGAATTGTTGTTGTGAATTGTCAATATTTATTTAAATAAACTAACACATTGTTTGAAATGGCAAAGTTTTTTGATCACTTTTTTAATTAAAATTAAAAATATCATTTATTGAAAATATTTTTTTAAATTTTAAAATTATTAGTAATCAATATAATCATTTTGGTAATAGGTGCAAAATCAACAACACTTGTTGGCTTGATATTATGAATTTGGAATAAAGTTGGTGATTGGAGAAATTTAATAATTTTTTTCTGTGCACATTGTAGCCGGTGTGGTGCACCCTAGGCAATAATTCTTGACCCAATTTTATATTAGATGGAAGAATCCCTAGTAGGATGTTCATTCGTTTAATCACTACCCAATTAACTGATCAGTTAATTGAAAATTGGCGATTTTCGACTGACGATTAAACCGGTTAATATCAGTCGATTAATCGATGTAAAAAAATTTTTAATTTTTTTAGGTATTATAACATATTTTTTGTGTGTTTTAATTTTGTGTTGAGACGAAACACGTATATATGTATACACAGAAAAAATTTTCATTGGTTTTTTATCAATTAAATAAAATTGTTAAAATATATAAAAATTCAATAAATATGGCAATTAAATGAATTAATTTTTTTGTTGAATAAAAATTAAAAATTTGATTTTCATTCAATTAATATTTTGATTGTTTTTAAATTAATATATAATTAAAACAATAATTAGATTAATCAAAAACTTTATTGTTTATTTCGTTTAAACTAAAATAATGCCAACGTGTAAAACTGAAAAAAACGCTTAGTAAAGAGGAAAATGATTGTGTTTAATTTTGCGTATTGTCTTGGATAATTGGATAAACATGAGTTATGTATATTTACAAAAATATTTCAATTTATTTTGTATTTTGTTGGTTTTAATTTTGAAAATTGGTAAAAAAAAAGTTCCGAATTTTGTTTTTATCTTTTCAATTTAAAAAAATGAATTTTTTTGTTTATAGTATACGATTAAATTTTAAACGTTATAGAATTTATGTGTCAATTTAGATTTGCTTTGTGTATTTATAAATTCATTCTTGGTTTTTTCTATTGCAATTTTTCATGTTTATTCTTAAATGTAATTGAACTTCAATAATATATTAAGCCAACAAAATAGAAACAAAATTTGCTTGTATTTTAGGGCTGCAAGCAAAATTGCCCAAAAAAAAATTGACCAACGAAAAAATGATTCAACGTAAACGAAATATGGTCCAAAAAAATATAAATGGAAATTATATCCAAAAATGGTGAAAAGAGGCCCAATAATTAATGAAAAATAACCCAATTTTTATTTAATAATTTTTACAAAGTGGTCTTAAACTTTCATACTTATTTGGGCCTGGGTCATATGTCCGAAACTTAAAAACCCAAAATCCCGCATACCTAACTTAAGCTTTTCTTCATAGACGGCATTAGACCGGGCACAAGGATTTTCTCCTCTATGGTATAAAAAACACCGCTTTCGCTAACTTAAGCTTCTCTACATAGCCTACTTTCGGCCGGGTGCAAGGCTGAATTCACAAGCTTTAGTTACGAGGCCGATGATTGTCATTCCATAGCGATTCCGGATTTTGAATTTGGTCAAAATAAGAAAGACAAAAATAGCGCAAAAATGTTTCTCAGTTATGTTAAAAATGAATTATTATCCAATATTAACGAAAAATCGGAAAACACAAATCGTATGGAAAATTGTTGGGTGATTTTTCATATATAACATTGGGCTATTTAGCTGACAGCCGTATTTTAAGGGTGGAAAACTTTACATTCATTATAAAAACATATTTCTTGTTTTAGTGATTTTGAAAGTAAGCAAGTGACAACACTTTTTTCATGTACATATTCTTTGTGGTGTCAAAAAAAAATTTCTAATAAATAAATAAATGAACAAAATTTAAACAAATAATTGTACAAAAACAATATATGCAAACAAAATAATCGTGAGACAAACACTAATTTCATTGCTCCTAAAACGGAATTCAAGCGTCTTATGTATGAAAAGGTGAGTATGAGATCGTATTACATAAAAGAAGTAAATTAGTTATGTATGTATGTATATATCAGAGCTGTTAACAATTGCAATCGATTTCATTGCAATTACATACATAATTGTTCGGTAATTGCTAAGTGTTTGATTGCATTCCAAATCGGAAAATTGATTGTAAGGTTTCAATTTTAAATGATACAATAAATTTTCTGATCCTGAATGAAATCCATATTTTAAAATCAATAGTTGCAATCAAATCCAGTGATTTCAAGTAAATTAAATAAGAATCATTCTCTGCAAATAAAGTTCCTTCTTCTAGAAAAAATCTGACTATCATAACTGTGATTTGCTAACAACGTTATATTTATATTTTTATTATTTAATACTTTCTTCATATAATTTCGTTGGCCTTAAACTATAGTTGCAATTGTAAAGGGAATTGATTGAAAATACACGATTTTAATTAAAGTTTGATTGCAATCGAAATGATTGCAAATTGTAAATCTGAAATCATTTTAAAATCAAAGAAAGAAATCAGTTTCATTGAATTTATTTTAATTGCAATCACAGTTGATTGCAGTTTTTACAGCTCTGGTACATATGGGCATTTCCAGCGAAAAATCTACTACTTGTAACGTAACGCCAGCAAGAAAATAAGCTTGTATTTTAGGCCCATGTTGCGCTTAACACCAAAATATAAAAAAGTATATTATACATATTACTTTTTGAGAAACAATTTTAATTACTTGCTGGCGTTATGTTAAAAAAGTAGACTTTTCGCTGGGAATGCCCATATGTCCATAAATACTGACATATCGCTGTGGCTCTTCAAAAGGAGGCTAACTCAAAAGTTTTAAATTTTCAGAAAAGACAAAAAAACTGTGTTTTTTATATACCTATATCAAACAAAGTGACCAATCATTTTTCTGCCGTGTTTGGATCAAAACTGAAAGTTGTAAGTTTTCCAATACAACCATAAAACATTTCTAACAGAAAATAAAGTTACATACAAGCTTCTAATATTTTATTTGTTTTCAAGGTAAAAATTGCTGCGCGTCTTCGGTAAACAACATATTAAGGAATCATAGGGGACTCTCAATATCTTTCACTTTTGGCCTGATTTCAAATCACCCTCTTCATGGCAGCTAGTAAGTTTTTTTATTATTTAAAAAAAATATATCGCATCTAATCAACAAGAGGGTATTAACTTTAATTGAAAAATATTCAGTAGAAACAAAACAATTTTAATTTAACATTGAAGGCATATTAAAAACACCCGTTTCATTAACCAAAAGTAGACAAAATAGCGCAATATATTTACAGCGGGAAGATATGAATATAACGTGTCGCTTTTTTCGTAAAAGTAAAAAAATTAATATTTTGAGTAAGCTCTTGATTAACTGCGATATGTATGTATTTTTTAGTCATCGACTTATCAAAATTATGGTTACTGATTAAATCATAAATTTCATTTAAATTCTTATATATTCGATTAATTTTATTTAATTATTAAACCGATAAATCGAGATGCTAATTAAATAACAATCCGAATAATCAAAATTTAATTAAACTTATTAATCGCACATCCGCAACATAATTAAATAACAATCTATTGGCTATGTAATGTATTTTTAAATTTCAATATCTTACAGATTGATATTGTCTGCAAGTTGAAGTTTTTAACCACAACAAACTTATTTGAGTGATAGGGTCAACCAAGAGATAAACTGCTGTTATTACTTGAACAAACAGTCCAAAGCTTATAAGAACTCGAAAAACATAATAAAAGTAAGTAAATATAAAAAACCTAAGAACTATACTTTTAACTATTTGTTTACCTTTTATTGTTGTTTGTATTTATAGAATCTAAAACCCCTACGGTCTTGTGGTATTTGCATCACTTATTTCCTCCAAGCCTTAAAACCAATATAAATGCAAGTGACAGCTAAATCTGCTGTTTTGTTCTATATCAGTTTATTTTGTAATCTCATTAGCATAATTTTTCATTCAATAAAAATTTTGATTGAATCCAACAAGAAATTTAATTAATTAATTGCTTAATTCAATTACTATATTATTTAATTATTTATTTATTATGAATTAACTGAAATAATTGAATAAAATACTGATTTTTTGAAAATTATTTTTTTAATTAAAACAATCAACACATTGTTTGAAATCGTAAAGTTTTTTGATTATATTTTTTATTAAAATCAAAAATATCATTTATTGAAAGAAAAATCTGAATTTTCAATTTTTACAGTTTTTGGTAATCAATATAATTATTTTAGTAATAGGTGCAAAATCAACAAATTGTTTACTTGATTCTACGAATTTGGTGATTAAAATCAATTTTTAATTATTTTCTGTGTAAAAGGTATGTGTTTAGAAAATGTTTTTTCATACAAACAAATAAAGTGTTCAGTACTTTCAGTGTTCAGTGTTCAGTATTTATTTAATTTTCCAGTCTATAGATTAAAAATCCTTAAGTGCTTAAATTATAGTACATATAATAAATATAGAATAATGACATTTACAAATTTAATTTAAATAAACAATAATTTTTCTTTTTAAGGCATCATTACTATCAGAAAAGTCCATTAGATTATATAGATTACTAGCGGGCCCGTTACCTAAGAAAAGAAACACTCTTGTTTTTAATAAAGTTGGTTTTGTTCCCTATTATTCAACTTTTAATTCTAGTTTCTTACAATCTTAGACTATGTATCACTTAAACTATCTTAGAGCTCTTTCGTAGACAACATTATTGTTAAAAATATGCTGAAAATGTGTCAAAATTCAATTAAAAATTGGCCAAAAAATCGAAATAATTTTTGTCTTACCGTTCGGAAGCGAAAATGAAACGTTCGAGATCGTCTGCACTCGAAAAGCACCAAAAAGTGACGAAAAGACACGAAAATCTGCTGAAAATGTGAGAAAATTCAATTAAAAATTGGCCAAAAAATCCAAGTAATTTTTAGCTCACTGATCGGACATTAAACAAAAAAAATTCACTCAATTTTTTAATTTTATTCACAAAATATCAAATTTGAGATTATGTTACAAAATCATATGATGCACTTGTAACAATCAGAACACTTGTTTAGCAAAACAATCGATTTTTATCTCATTAATCATTGTTTTTTTTTTAATTTTTTTTAACAAAATATTCAAATTAAAACGATGATTAGAACGAAAATTAATTTATTTTTATCAAAATACTCAACAAAAAATGCGAAGAAATTATTATTTTCAAAAATCGATTATGATAAGATCAATCACCAATGACGTCCAAAGAGAAATGATAACAAATTGCTATTTGCATCACTCCGTGCAATGCTCTCCAATACACAAACGACCAAAATGTATTCATTACTAATGAATGCTGTATGCGGTACAAAAAATGCCTGCGGCAAAAACACACTCACTTCACATACGCACCGCACACACATGCGTTATCGGATTTCAACCAAACTTCATATAAACCATATATGGGCCACTGCCTACGTAGTGTATAAGTTTGGTTGAAATTCGGCGACGTACATATACGGACTTATTTTTATATATATAGATTAAATTTCAAGCAAATTTGACGAAAGGAGTCGTAAACAGAACGCCAATACGTTAAATTTAACGGCTGAAAATTTCGTGTAGGTCTCACTGGAACATTAAAGTTAATTTTGCTTAACAAGTAACCGGAATCGACATCACCGCGTATTAGACACATTAAAAACGAAATACTAAGCATTGTTCTTCGGCTTTTTAACGTCGGTACCTTAATAAGACCAAGTCTGCTTTCATATGAAGGTAGTGCAAGCAAATTCCATCCAAGACCTCTTAAACAAAATAAAAGGAACTGTTTCTGTACAGATTCAATGCTGTTGATATATAATTATATATATATTAAAGTATGGATCCCATACAATTGCTCCATATTCCAGGATAGGGCGAACCAGAGACGTATATAGGTGTTTAGTGACATATGGATCAGAAAATTCTTTTGACCAACGTTTCAAAAAACCAAGAACTCCATTAGCTTTATTGACCATTAATAAAATGTGATCACAGTATTTTAGTTTGTGATCCAATAAAATACCGAGATCACCAATAGTGTGAAGTTTATCCAGTAATGTTCATTTAGAACATAGCTAGTGTCAAGTTTAAATGAGCGGAAAATGACATGTGTTTACATTTTTTATATTTAAATCCAATAATTTGTTATTACACCATTGAGAGAAAAGTTCAATGTCAGAGCGCAAAATGGATTGATCAATAATATCGTTAAAAGAATTAAAAATTTTGACATCATCAGCATACATGAGTATGTAAGAGTGCTGAGCAACCGATAGCAGATCGTTAATAAATAATGTAAATAAAACATATCGATGCCTTACTTTCTCAACCTTGTATCTTAAAAAAATACGGTTTGGACTTTTTCATATAAAACGATTGTTTTTTTTTTGTGTTCTATTACTGCAACAACTTCTTAGTTCAATACTTTGTCTCAATTCTGTAAATATTAATAAATTATTGAAATAATAAGTTTTTGCAGTAATAGTTATTTGTTTCTTTTTTAGTTATTTGTTTCTTCTCATGTCTTCTCATATCAATCTTTTAACAGAATTAACCGAAACAGTAGGAAGTGTTAAAAATTTAAAAAAAATTAAAAAAGGACTCTAATTACATAATGGAAGATTTTATATGTTTAAAGAAATTCTGAAAAACGACTGAGAAATTCTATATTCGGTATTACATCTACGATAAGTGAAAGAATTTTGTTCCAAGTTTTCTCCTTAAACTATTGAAATAAGTAATAAAATGGTTTCACAGTTTATTTTTTGATTAATATATAATATGTATTAATTAAAAAATAAGTATTCCATATTTATGGGTTATTGTTTTGTTTGCTCATTTCAGTTCAAGAATTGTTATGTTTGTTTTTTGTTTTGTTTTTTTTTTTACTAATAAGCTTCGAATAATAAATAATTTATGCATTTTTATTTACTGAAAGTACTTAATTAATAAAAAAATCTCTATTAATCGGTTAACCGATCAATGACAAAATTAACCGATTACTAACCGATTAAGCCAAAGCCTCGGTTAATTAATTGAGCCATTAACCGATGAAAGCAAAAGCCCGATTAAATGAATACCTAATCCTTAGACAACTTTTAGTCCTGGACATTCCCAATGGAGTAGCACGTATATGAGTAGACTCAGATGATTCCGAGTGGACATATACATATACAGCTTCTCCAGGGCGCAGAGGTTAAGCCTCAGTTCTTTGTGATTCATTAAATTTCTTATAATTTATCTCTTGCGGTATTAAAATGTTGGCGGTATTTTCTTTGTGTTGTAACAATTGATCGACCCTATAAAGTATATGTAGATATATATTCTGGGTCCTTATAAGAAGCGTAGTTGATATAATGATGTCCGTCTATCCGTTTGTCTGTTGAAATGTGGTTTCCGAAGACCCCAGATATGATGGGGACTCGGTTGTTATATATTTCCCTCACATATGCTTTGCTTCATTTTGCTATTGAAATTCAGCCAGATCGATCCATAAATGACTGAGATGTGAGCAAAACAATCACGATTGCCTCTAATTTTTATCAAAAAATTCCCTTGTTGCAGGTTTTTTTATTTTTTGTTTTAATATAGATACTTTTTTTTGTTTTTTCTTACACATTGCCCACTTGCTGCAACGTCGTCATAACTCAAAAAATTCAATTTTGGAGTTAGTGATGCAGAATTCTTCGCTATGTTTTTCTTCATATTGTGCATAAAATTATATAACTTTTATACTTCCCCGATTGAAGAGAATGTGTCGTTATTTTTTCTTAGTGGTGCAAGCAAATCAAAAACTTTAAATACGTTAATTTCGAAATGTAATTTTTTGAGTTATGACGACGATGCAGCAAATGAGCGACATAAGAAATACATACATGATTTGCCGGTCAAATAGAAAAATGTTTTTAAACGAAAAAATGCACTCAATATGTTTACTGCCTGTTTTTTTAAAATAAAATAAAAAATTTCGCTTGGGAATTTATATTGAAATAACAATAAAAAAACTAAAATGTGATTTTGTTTTCAATATAAATTTCTAAGCAAACATTTTTTTGGATTAAAATTTATTGATCATTTTTCATTCTTGACTGAGCTGGGAATTAAACCCAGGTTTTCAGGGACATGTTGCCCTGACTAGTTTCGATTGTAACCACACAATCTCTTCAGAGAGGTTTGCCGTTTAACACTCACCGCCATTGACGACGGATGACGTCATTAGTCAAACATCAATCTTTAAACCAAATGGTATTTTACCTTGATAGATCGAAATTTTTATTTTTATTTTAAGCCTGGTTCTCTGTTCAGTATTTCGTGCGAAATGTTGTCAAACTCAATATTTTTTATATTCCGTTAAATTCCGTATAATACAATCGCAAAAATGTTGACAGAGTTGCACTCTATTTATATTACAAAAAACATTCGAAATGTTTCTAGCAACATTTTTATATTCCGTGCGAAACAAGTCCAGCTCATATCATTTCGCACGGAGTTTTATGCAACAGCTTATCATTTTTTGTAATTTTTTATTTTAAAGTGGTTGTAAAGTGGTTTTTATAACAGGCGTTTCACGAAGAAAAATATAGAAAAGTGCTAAAATTAATAATGAAATGAAATTTTTTTGTTTTTTGATTTAGGAAATTATAAAAATAATGTGGTTTTCCTTTTTTTAATGACAATTAAAAAAAAAAAACATGATTTTTGTTTACCTTCGCAAAACTATGTTGTATACTTGCAGCTAATAAAAACGTTAAATTTTGAAAAATCGCGAGATAGATAATATTGATACATGTCCAAAACTTCGTGTGAAATAATTAATGTTGTTCAACATTTTTCGCAAGTTCGAACAGCCCTTTCCCCTAGGGCTAAATTTGTCACGTTACAAGTCACTTTAACATAGCGATGTTCTACGACTGGTTAATTGGCACCTTTTTGACACTTTGTAACAGGTCACTGAAATAACCTTAATGGACACATCCAATTTCGGTTGAAATAATGTCAAAATGATAGATCCCCTTCATATAAAGTAATAGAACTAGAGAAAATCAGCCACTACCCGCACAAAATCCAGCCACATGAATAGTTTTGTGCCAATTACCTTTCCTCTGGACTAACTACACTCTAAACACATTATCACCAGGTAAGTGATAGGTCTTATTTTCACCTATCACAATTCATTCCTTTTAATCATAAAATTTTGTTCACTGGTCACGGGATAAGTGCTTTAAGAGCAATTGACACAAATTTCCCGCAGAAAGATTACTAGGGTTTAGTTAGAAAAACAGACAGTTAATTTTTTTTAATTCTGTTGGATAATGTGTGTTAGTGGGTGAGTGGTCTAAGATACTGCATTACGTTATGTGAAGGGTACTAAAGATTCGGCACAGCCGAATTTAGGACTTTTAGTTGTTTTATTTTAATGTATGTTAAATACAGTAAAATAAAACTTTTAGAAAGAAATATTTTAGCTGTCCAAATATGACAGTCTTGGAAGAATCCTTTAAGAACTTCAGCGAGTCAAATGCGGCCTTAAATATAAATCAAACTTTATATTAGAACTAGCATTTAACCCGCTACTTCGTTAGCGTCTCCTTTTCTTTTGTTGACATATTTTTACGCCAAAGTTTATGTTTCTAGGTTTCAACCCGCTACTTTGTAATAGGTACGATTTTCACCCCTAAACGTTCGAATTTCGAAAATGTACCAAATTTTTTTTGCATTTTGTAGATACGTTACGAATGTGATATTTTTTTATTCCAAAGTTTATTGGTTTAATAGATAGATTGAGTGGCAAAAAAGTTTTAAAATACAGTTTTTACCCGTTTACTCCCCAAAAGGGTCGAATTTCAAAAAAGTACCAGGCACCTGTCCGCTTATTTTTTTATTGAACAACAATAAAAACTAAATTTTTGAATAAAAAAAATGTTTTGTAAAAAAGTACCAAAAATAGTTACGGTTTTTACCCCTTAAATGTTCGAATTTTAAAAAAGTACCAAATCCGTATTTGGATTTTTTAGATAACTTTCAAATGTGATATAACAATTATTTCTATGTTAATGGGTTTAAAAGATAGATGGGGTGACAAAAAAGTACTAAAATACAGATTTTACCCGTTTACTCCCTATTTTCCCTTTTTGGTACTTTTTTCTCCCCATTGAAGTATAAAAAATTTCAATATTGTAGTGGGAGCCCATAATTTAATACGAATATGTCAATAAATAAAAAAAAAATGTTTTATAAAAAAAGTACCAAAAAAAAGTTACGCTTTTTACCCCTTAAACGTCCGAATTTCGAAAAAGTACCAAATTCGTATTTGTCTTTTTTAGATAAGTTTCAAATGTGATATAACCCTTATTTCTATGTTTATGGGTTTAATAGATAGATGGGGTGACAATAAAGTACCAAAATGCAGGTTTTACCCGTTTACTCCGTTAAAGGTCTGAATTTCCAAAAAGTACCAGACACCTGTCCGCTTATTTTTCTAAAGAACAACCATTAGTATTACATTTATTTTGCATCTCTATTAGTTTTGGAGATATAAGGTTACCGAATTTTCCCGTTTTTACCTTTTTTTACCCCCTAAACATTCGAATTTCAAAAAATCCCGTCTTAGTGGATCGATTTGGAGAATGACCAATCGCTAGTCCAAAGTTTTTAGCGTCAGCGGTTTGGGCTGGGTGATGATGAATGAGTCAGTCACTCACGCAACTCTTTTATATATATAGATAGATTGTATTTGAAATGTGACCGATTATAACTAAAGTTTCTATTTATTTCTAAAATTTGTTTTTATTTCAAAATTTTCTGAGTGTATGCACTAAATCTTCCCTAACACTTCATTTATTTGCGCCAGAAGTCTATTTAACAAATGGCAACGTTCTTAGCAAATAATGTTGGAAAGTTGTTCATTGGCTGCGTTGGATGGATGGATGGATGAATGGCTCCCTTCTACTTTTCTACGTTTCACTGTCTAATTTCCTTTTGTTCTTCAACAATTTCTTTTTAGATTTATTTGAACATTTTTCTTAACATTCGTGAACAGATACACACATGCATAAAAGTACGTTTCAGTATTATTTATGTATTTTGTGTAGTTTAATGTGTATTTGGGATTTGATCGTGTTCATTTTGGCAGTTTTTTTTCTGCCAACATTTGAAAATTAATGCCACATTTTTGCATTAATTTTGGCGCTTAGTTTGGCAGTAATTGAGCTAAAAATTTATGATACATGAAGGAAAAATTAACAGCAGCAAACAAAAAGAAAAAAAAAAACTTTTTTCTTGGGTTTTCAGTGTTGTATGAAGCAAAGAAAATTATGAATTTATATTTTAAAATTTAATTTACATATCGCACACTTAATCATTAGCAGTCACAACTCAAAATTCAAAAATGTTCAAAAACATGGTTGCAGTTTTTTAATTGAGTTCCACAAGTGTTAAAGAAGACGCAAACGAAATTTTCGTGTCGTTATAGATTTGATTTGTGAACTGTGCCCATGTTCTGTAACTCTCGCTTCGAGAAACTTTTCGATTGAAATGCGAGAAATGAAACAAAAATGCCATAAATTGAAACAAACAACTGTTTTTCTGTCTGTAATATTTTAGCGAGTAATAGCTCTCACGTAAGAAAATTACTCGCCAATTTACAGAACAAATGTGTCTGTAAAATTTTTATGAGTAAGTTCCCGCTTTGAACTGTCAAATAAACTCACGCATAAAAACGGGGTGAGAAAAAATATAACCACTAAAAATATATTAAATATGCAAAATGCAATGAATAATAACATGGAAGAGGATAAGTATTTTGTTTTTACTGATTTTTTTCATTGTTTAATTATTTTGCTTTTAACACTTTTGAAAAATATACGAATGTTTTCAAAGCTATTTTTTAAACAACAAAAATTAAAGTCGCACTCTACATTATTTGCTATAGCCGACGGTTGTATTTTCGCCGCCGTCATGGAAATTTTTTTCAATTTTAATAATTTTGGCCGCCGTCAACGATATGTGTTACTGGCGTTCGCAACGTCTGCAAGTTCACATCGGCTTCAAGTGGAATATTACGATATAACGACGTAATCTCTTTTGATAGTTTTCGACATGAGTTACACCCACACTTTTTTCTCACTTTTCGAAAAACGATAGAATATTTTGTTTCACATCTTTTCGATGCGAGAAGTTCTCACCAAAGTTGCAGAACATGGGTACTGGTTTATGAAAAAATAAATGCTGTTGATAAATTTTGAGTTTTGACTATTTATGATTTGGTGTGCGATATGTTTGGCCGAAGTGGACAATATAAAATATTTTTTTAACCAGCAAACATTTTTCATCAAAAATGCAGATATCAAAAGTGAGTGTTAATAGTGAAAAATTATATTTATTTAAATCTGAGTTTATTTAATTTAATTTAATTGTACATACCTAAAGAATTTAATTTTTTTTGAGTGACCACAATAAAAAAAAAAACTTTCGCAAAGGTTACTGCCTTTTAGGCAAATTTTTATCATTTACACACGATCATTCCACTGTACTCTTATTTGAGATTACAGTGTTAACAAGGTATTATATTTGTATTTCATATTTCAGACGTTAATTTTACAGAAATTTGGCTATACAATAGTCCTAAAATCTAGTCGAACATAGTTCCAAAAGATATTAAACCAGATGACATGATGACAAGCTCTATCGATTTGATATGACGTTCATTTAGATAAATTAGGGACATATTGTGATATTAGAAAAACTGTCTGAAAAGACTGTTTTATGGATACCAAAACCTACATAAAAAAATTTTTTATACGCTCCACCACTACTAGTAGATGATTCGGGTATACTAAGTTTGTCATTCCATATAAACTTTTTTTATTTCCGGATTCTTTGATTAAGCCATGTCCGTCAGTTTGTCTGTTCGTCTTTTAAAAACAGTCCTACTTTCGAAAGACACAACAGAGAGGAACAATTTTGGTGTGAAATACTTTCTACCGCTCTTGCGCTGTTTGGCTTGAACATTTTGTTACAAAAACTGACATAAATTGGTGACAGAATGCACCGAATCTCATTTAATTTTGGAAAAATTCGTTCCATATGACTATTACCGTCATTTAGTATAGTTGGCTTCATTTTAAGCCTTTTTAGATATTTTATCGATATATATATATATAAATATATTGGAATATTCTTACTGATGGCACATTGAGGTTTTTGTGAATTTTCGAGTTATTTACATATCAGAGAGCTGATGTGATGATTCGAAGAATTTTGTTTTGGCACCTTTAAATTTTCTCTATGTTGGATTTCGAGACAGGGCGTAGCTTGAGGATAGATATTTTTCATTCGAATATTGTGGAATTATTTGTTTATTGAATTTTAATAGAGATGGGGGAAGGCATGATTCTTTATGCAAGTAAATGTGGTTTATACACATTTTTGTTCGTTGACCTTTATTTTCCATTGTTTTAACCATTTTTCCAATTAAAATATATGGCCCGGTAAGTGTCTAGATGCTTTCTAGCGGTTTTTCATGAAATGCTTAGAAAAACTGTACCATCAGCAAAAGTCACTGTGTGGGTGTTGTTGTTGGTTCGCATGTTTGAAGTGTATATAAAATATAATAGAGGCCCTAAATTACTTCCCTGTGGGGACTCCAACATTAATCGATTGGGGCGAATTTAAAAAATCTCCTTCTTTTATAATATTCGACCGGCAAAGTAGCTTTCGAATAGCTTGTTTGTGTTAACGGGTCGAATTAGCTTCAATTTATATATGAAGTCTTTATGCCGGACTTTACCAAAAGCTTGAAATATTTTCTTTTTTAAAGGCTTTTCTTATAACGTTTACTAGTCTATACTTTGTTTTATTGTGCTGTGTTTTTTCCTAAATCTAAATTAATGATTTGGAATGATTTTCATCCAGTATCTGGACTAATTTTTAAACCAAAATTTCTCTTAAATAGCTTTGATATGTTATATAATAAGCTAATAGGCCTATATGACTCAATTCTTGTGTGATCTTTCCTGCCTTAGGTATGATGTTAACTAAAGAGATCTTTCATTCTTTCATAAAATTGCATTAAAAATCAAAAAAATTATTTTTATATATATGCGTGGGGGGGGGGGGTTAGTTCCATAAGAATTTGTTCCCTTATTTTATAAAAATCGCACTCATAGAAAAATGCATCTTCATATTGATAATACCCTAACATCAGAATTGTGACATCAATGTTATGTATTACAAATGGCAGCAATGAGGCAAAAAGTGACATCAACTCAATGACGAACGTCATCTTAAAATTTTGTCATATTTTATGCGTCATCTTTGCTATGACAACAGTGATATCAATTCCATGCCACCTTTTGTGTGTTATTAACATTATTTTCATGTTTAAAAGTAAAATGAGAAGCAAAAATTCCCATATTCTATTTTTTTTAATTATGTAGTTAAGTACATAGAATTTTCAAAGTAGAATGATTACGAAAACCATATCGGGCATGTTGCTAGAGTCTTAAAATTTAGAGTTCGTCTGTTAACAAAGGGTGGAATACAACAAAAAAGCAAAACAAACATGTGTAACGGGTAAGTAAATAATAATATTCTCTCGCTTTGACTTAAGTCAATCCCAATGACAAACGGTCATTAAATTGAGCCTAATGAGTCGTTTCTACGATGTAACTGAGTCATCGCACTGATGACATGTTTTATTAAACTAACTCCGATTCGTCATTTCTGTGATGCAGATGTGTCAACCCTGACATCACAATGATGTAAAGTGTCATGGGATCAAAAACAAAGACACTTTTCACGGTACTGATGTCAAAAAACATCAACCTTATAATGCTTTTTCTATCTGTGCAGGTGCCTTGTTGGGGCTTAAATTAACAATAGCCTTCTCAATGTTTAATTTTTAGTATGAAATAAATACTAAAAGTTTGGTGGATTATAAAATCCTCTCTCACTCTGTATTAATATTCACCGTTAATGTAAAATAAGCATTATAGCACTTAAGTTCATGTATTTGAAAAATGATTTCGCCGGTACTAAAGCAGGAACGTTCAGGGAAAAATATGAATTTGATTTATGTATCGTTTATGAAGCAATATTAATCCTTAATTAACCATAATTCACAATAATTTTTGTATATGAATGAGCATACAACTAAAAGAGACATTATGTGAAATGTATTAATGATTAATAAATTAATAACATGCTGCCATAATTTGGGACGGGTACATTAAGTACGCCTTAATGCTCTATATTTTAGTATTATCTATTATGTATGTATGTATATACGAGTATGTTAGATATTCAGAATGTTAAAATAAATTTGATCAATTTAAAAATTTATTTTAAATAGAAAAATAAATGATTTTAAAGGCTCGGTGACATTGAGTTTTTGCAGACCATAAAATTAAAAAAGTGCAGACAGGCTCTTTAAAATTTGTTTAGTTTATTTTTCATTTACAGTTTCAATTTATTTGTATTTAGAAATTATGAAAAGTATACTCGTATTTTGGGAATAGAATTTATAAATTTTAATTAATTCTTTTTTTTATTTTTGGTAAAAAAAAAAAACATAACTGCATCACTTCCGTACATAATTAAACTACGCCCATAACTTAAAAATGATAAACAAACACTTAGTTTGTTAGTCGAGACGCCATCCAGTGATTTCAGCTACAAACGCATTTGTTTGAATTCAGTTTCACTTTTAAAAACCATTAAACCAACATAAAATGCGTGACCTACGAATCTGAGAAAGGGCTCTAATGTTTCTGCTTCAATTCACTTTCATTTGTAGTTTTTGGTTGTGTTTCTATTGTTGTTGCTGCTGCTGCTATTGTTGTTGTTGTATATGCTTTTATTGCAGTTGTTGTTTTTGGATTTTTTTGACAGTCTTACGATTAGCTTTCATCAATCACCTTTGTAACCGAAAACTTACAATAAAACTGTTAAAGGCCCCTTTTATATTTGTGCACTTTGTTTTTTTTTTTGAAGTCACGCTTTATACAGAGCTTTAAAGAGTGTAATAGTAAGAAGTGGGTTTATCTGGGAGATTGATTTATGATTTAATATATATAATTCCCAGTTAATGTTATTTAGAATAGTCTCACTAAAGGAATTAAAGGTAATTTTTTGCAACGGCGACCGCAGCTCTCGTGGCAACTTTGCTGTTAAAAAATTCATTTGCTGTATTTAGTGCGGGCGGTGGATGAGTCTATCTGGTTCTTTTATTTTATAAGAAGGAGATCTATCATAATAACATGATTCACTCGGGACAATATCTGCGACAGGCATTATTTTAACCGAAATTTAATGTGTCCGTTGAGGTTATTTCTGTGACCTGTTAAAAAGTGTCATAAAGACGACAATTAACCCCCCAGGAAAAACATTTTGAATTTTGGTAATAGGTCGTAGCTATTTCATACGTTACCTGGTAAGTAGTTGTCATTACAATTGTCATTATTCTATAAACCTCAATAAGTACTTGCTAGTAATGACCTCAGTAAGTACTTTTCACTACTATTATTTTCAGTTATGAATATTTGCTTTCTAATAATCCGCTAAATAACTATTTATTAGTTGTCTTGTTTTCAGTACTGAATATTTACGTACTGGTAACTAGCCCCATAACTACTTATTAGGTCTATTTAACTAGAGCGAATTAAATAAAAACGAGTTATTTTTTGGCTTCTAGTCGGTAAATTGTAAGTACTAACAATTCAACTTACTGGTAGTAAAATAATAACTAGATATTTTGTGACTTCTAGTAAGTGTATTATATGTACTGAATTCTGTGGACAACTCGAACAAAAATAAGTAGTTATTCAGCCGAAAAATAAGTAGTGGTTATATTTTTCCAACAATACTTGCTAACAAATATTAAAATTGATTCAACCCCGTTCACAAATGGCAGACATTTGAGTAAAAAAACACGACTGCCTCTAATTTTTACACATATGTATATCTATAGTTTTTACCCTTAAGCCTTTACTTTTTGAAGTTTTCTTCTAACTTGTAATCTTTATCACTTTCACCTGAAATAAACTTAGTAGTATATTGATATTGACATACTAAATCACAACTTTTTGTTCCGAAAATACTGGTTTTGGGGACATAGTGCTAATTTTGGTCTTTTTTTTTAGCAAACTATATAGGGAAAATCTTTTTCAGACATAAGGTTATCTGAATAAAAAATTAGTGAAATTATGACTAATTAAACAGGTGGCATACCCAGTAAAAAAATTGTATTTTTTCAAGCGCTTACGAGAAACAGCGCATAATCGAGCGCTTCAGTAAGAGATCTCTTACACAGCAGTAAATGATTACGAATAAAATATACAAAAAAGCTGCTATTTTAGTGCTGACAACAGGTTTCAATGCGAAAAAAATAAAATAAAAACATATTATGGTTTACGGAAATGATTGAAAAACGGCATGTAAACCAGTACAAAACATAAATGAATATGTTAATATAGTTAGCCCTTAAAAAAGCACTTTAGGACTGCTTTGCTTGCATGTCTTATTTTGTTAAAAAAAGCGCTTACTGTCAGCAGAAAATAGTCCTCTCAACCAGGAACACCCCATACAAAAATCAGGCATCCCATCAGCAGGTTTGAAGCGATTTTAGGTATGAATTCATACATAAAACCTGCTCCTTTTGGAGCAACATGACTCTTTTTTGCTCTAGTATTTTTTTCTAGTCTTCTGTCAAGGTCTTGTTTTAGTTTACAAAATGTTTTGTATATTGATTTGTGTATTTTATTAAGGTTTTTTTATTATTGCAATTTGAGTTAATTAAGTTATTGACCATAATAAAATAATAATTGGCTTAAAATTTATTTTTTTCATTTCGTTCAGCATCATCGACCGATTCCAATAAAATTTGGTAAGATGATTAAGATTGCAATAAAATATATTTGGATCAAATTTAATTTAAATACCAACATAATAAGATGGTTTATGGCTTCAAACACTCTATTTCGGATAGAAGCTTGTAGTAGGGCTATGTGAAATTATGGACAGATTCTCACTATTTTCTGTGATTACTATAATTATTAATTTTCAAAAATCGACAATGCCATTACAGAAAAAAAGTGTTTTATGATTAAAAAAAATGGTTTAAAAAGTATTTCAATTTAATTAATTTGATAATTGAATCAATTATTTTTTTAGTTGAAATAAAATTAAAAATTTAATATTGATTTAATTAACATTTTAGTTGTTTTGAAATAATTTTTCCATTAACATTTTAATTAAATAACTAAAAATCTTAATTGACTTTTTTCGTTTAAAATAAAATAATTTAAACATGTAGAATTGTTGTTGGGAATTGTCAATATTTATGTAAATAAATTAACACATTGTTTGAAATGGCAAAGTTTGTTGATCACTTTTTTAATTAAAATTAAAAATATTTTTTCAAAATTTTAAAATTTTTAGTAATCAAAATCAATAACTTGTTTGCTCGATATTATAAATTTGGAATAAATTTGGTGATTGGAGAAATTTAATAATTTTTTCTGTGATTATTTAAAATAAAATGATGAAGTTCCTAATAATTTTAGTTTAAAGTTTAAAATACAAACTTTAGATTTTCCAATAGTTAAATTACAGATGCAAAAATGGGTAACTTGGCTCGCTAGCAATACAGTGCTAGAGTTCCGGGCTCGACTCCCGCGACTTCATGGGGCTGAAGGTTTATGTTTTCTGTAAATTCAGCTTAAATAAAATTTGTAATTGTTTTTGTAACTCATTCAGCCTAGCCCCCGATATCGATCGACAACTAAAGCGAGGTCGACAGGTTTTACGTTTTTAACGCAATTTATTATTTGTCAATTTATTTATTGTCAAATGACTGTATTTCCACATCATTAATTCCCCAAATAAAACTCTAGCTTGAAAATAAAAATCGGCAAAATATATATTAATTAA
Source organism: Pollenia amentaria (assembly GCA_943735925.1). Lineage (NCBI taxonomy): Eukaryota > Metazoa > Arthropoda > Insecta > Diptera > Polleniidae > Pollenia > Pollenia amentaria. Next base: position 17,597,087 of record OX031010.1, on the reverse strand, counting down.
GCGATATAAATACAACTCTGTGCTACAAGCAAAGCCGAATAGAAAACAAAGGAGTATAAAAAAGAACAAAGAAGAATAAAAAATAAGGAGTAAACCAAAAATATAGAATATAATTTTGTGAAAAATATTTAAAAACAAGTTAGAGTGCTATATTCGGCTGTGCCGAATCTTTGATACCCTCCACCGACATTTCGAATATTTCAGGTGTGTTAATCGACAATTGGAAAGTTTTATGCTTTTCCTTTTATAAATTTGATCTAGCTTGAAAAATGATTCATGATTCGTAACAGTTTAAACCGAACTAAAATGATTTTAACGCAAATTTCAGAACGCTACCTAATATGGGATCTAAGGTAAATTATGGAGCGTATATCATTTTCTTATGAAATTTCTTATGACCATATGAAGCTAAGTTGGAACAAATTTTACCACAATATCTATATTTGTTACGGTTTTAGGGATATTTAGTTAATTTCCCAGAGTGGGCTTTATATGGGGCCTATGGTAAATTATGGACCGATCATCACGAAGATTATTAGTAGGATTTCTAGTCCTCTAAAACTGTTAAGTATTAATATTAATTATGAAAGCATTATTTATTACGGTCTTAGGAGTAATAAACAGTTTTCCGAGAGTAGGGTTTGTATGGGGCATATAGTGAATTCTGGTCCGATCTTCATGAAATGTGATTTCTATGAAACTGCGACGTAACAACTTTAATTATGATAGCATTATTTATTATGGTTTTAGGCGTACAAAGGGGGTATATGATGCCTAGGGTAGATAATGGATCCATCTTCATAATATTTAACCCTATTATTTCCAGGCATATAAATCGAATTTGTGCAAAATTTTACATCATCCCGTGCATTATTTCACCATTTATGTTAGTTTTTGTAACAAAATTATCAATTTTTTAAAGGTGGTGGTTTTATATTTTGATTCATAGCTCTGATTCTACTGAACCGATTTTGCTATATTTCAATCCCAAACTGCTTAGGACAACTACAAGCAATTTGACACCAAGTTTGTTCTTTTCTTTTAAGTCTGTCAAAAGTGAGCGTGTTTTAAACTGACGGACAGACAGACGGACATGGCTAAATCGACTTAGAATTAATAAAGGTGCCATAATAACTTTATGGGTTCTTAGGATGTATAATAAAAACGTTTCACACGGACTGACAAACTTAGTATACCGTCATTCACCACTAGTGGTGGTGGAGGGTATAAAAAACCATATAATTTTATAAGTGGTGATGTTAAAAAAAAAAAAAAAAAAATTATAAAAAAAATATAAGAATTTTGTCGTTTAAGACCGTTATACACTATCCAACAAAGCCTTAAGTATTTTTCGAAAATGCTACCCTGATCTAATTATTGTTTGCAAATGTTCAAAAAACAATAACAACTTATCATGACAGGTTTGTATTTTTTCAAAATACGTAAGACTTGTGTGATAGTGTAAAGCAGTTATTAAAGGTGCCCGTAGACGACATGCTTTTTACATCTGACTTGTCAAATTTCCCTCTGTAAAATACATACATTTCGTGTGTTACCTTTAAAACATTGCATCTGCAAAAGTCAGACGCAAAATCATCTGACAAAATTTTAATTAGAGCGTGCTTTATTTTCTTCTGACAAACCTTCTGACATCAGAAATCTAAGCCGGGAAAAACCGGTAGCGGCGGTGTACTATTGACGGAATCGTTAGCCGGCTGAAGATAATATTTTACAATACAGTGCCCATGTTCAGTAACTCCCGCGTCGATAAAGTTTTTGATTGAAATGTGAGATATGAAACAAAAATGCTATAAATTGAAACAAACAGCTGTTTTTCTCACTTAACAGCGTCTGTAACATTTTTGGCGAGTAATAACTGTCACCTAAGGAAATTACTCGCCAATATACTAAAAAATTGTATATTTTTTTGTGAGCAAACTCACGCATAAAAACGGGATGAGAAAAATTTTAGCACTAAAAAATAAATTAAAACTGCAATGAATATTAACACGAAAGAGATAAGTATATTGTTTGTGGGCGATTTTTTCATTGTTTAATTATTTTGCTTTTCACATTTTCGAAAAATATACGAATGTTTCCGATGCGAGAAGATCTCACCAAAGTTACAGAACATGGGTACAGATGTATGTATGATAATTTCAGCATTGAATATAAATTATGTTCATATCTCAGCGCAGTCAAGAATGAAAAATTATCTATAAAATTTTAATTAATTTCGTGTTGTAAAATTTCCTGTCTTCATAAAAATAATTTAATGAAAATTAAATTCAATGAACTTAAGCCTAATTAAAAATATCTAAATTTGGATTAAAAACCATTAACAGTTCAATAAAATAACCACAATACTAATATTGTTCATATACATATATAAAAAAAAAAGTTTTATTATAATATCCTGAATTGACTTCTTCGAATTTAAAGAAAAAAATGTTAAGATGGCTGAACTCTTTTACGGCGCAAATAAAAATTGTTGTGGCGCCAGCACGATATTTTGAAACCGAGAACTACTTTGATTTCTTCAATAACTATGCGGAAAAAAAAACAGAGACAATGTCGGAAAGCAAATTACATGTACGTGTGTAACCACATATTATAAACCTTATGTAAAACCGCAATTTTGACAGACATGCACAATTACATGTGACTTGACAAGTCAGATGTAAAAAACATGTCGTGTACATGCACCTTAATAGTTTAACAAAATGTCTCTGTCGACAACCACAAGACAAGTGACTGATTTTGACATTCGTGCCTCGCATCATATGCTTGATCGACTTGTCACGTTTCAGTTAGTGGGCCGCAAATCAGCTTTTTGTCGTTGAAAATTCAAGCGAAAGATGGCGGATGACATCGTTGGCCAGGTTGTTAATGGATAAATAATTAAAAAAATATTAAAAAAAAGTATTTTGGAAACACTGTCGCACTTGATGTTTATAAATTTTTCCCAAAATAAGTAGTTTTACTTTCTTCACCTTTTATTTGCTTATCAGTTGCTTAAACTATTAAGATTTTTAAAAGGATGTTAAAGACTAGGACCTGTCTCAAACAAACGAATAGATAGTTCAGATGCTCACACTGCGTTAAGGTGCGCTACCATTTCTTTTGGTATACAATTTGTTTATGTTATTTATTTTTATGTTGACTTACTTCTTGCAAGTAGTATAATTTAATTTTACATAAACTTAAAAAAGGTTAAAAACTTTGAAAAGAACTTCACAAAATTTTCAGTCTTCAAAAATATTTTCTTTCTAAATATGATCTTGTCCCAATGACTTGCATTAGTTGCAATTATAAATGATTTAAATACTTCAAGTTACTGAGAGTTATACGCTTTAGGGAGTAGAAAGATAAATTTTTTGAAATGCAGCCCTTTAAGGCCTACGAGAAAGAAAGTTTTTTTTTTTTGGGTTGATGTTTGTGTTAAGTGTTGTTTTTGTTATTTTAGTTGTAGGGTTTTCTTTGTAAAAAATAAACAACAAACCCAAAACTCAAACACAACCTACCCAACTTTTTTGTTATTTGAGTATTAATTTTTTTTTGGTAAATTATGTGTTGTTATTTATTTGTTTATTATTTTCCTATTATGATTGAATGTTAGTGTTTTTTTTTTCTTTCTTATTAAGTTTTATTATAAAAAGCCCTGTTTGTATATTTCGAGGGGCTGTTAGGGGGTCTGACATTTTTCAACAAGTACTTCTGCTTCTAAAAATAGATTTTTGTTTGGCTGCGTATTTTTCTTGACAGTTGCATAAAAGAGAAATTTATTGTTTTACTGGATAAGAAAAAAATTAGTAAAAAAGTTGCTTTTAAATGATTAAGAAAGCTAATAGATTTTTTTATTTGTCAGATGTAATTTAAGATGGCTTATTCTTTGGATTTTTTTTTTAAAGAATTGAATTTTTAATTTTAAATATATTATGAAGTATTTATGTACTTCATAATTAAGGAGTTATATTAAATTACAAAAATATTCTTAACTATTAAAATTATTAAAAAAAATCAGGACCAATATTTTTTTAAAAAAAAGTTTTATCTATTTCTCTTCAGCATGAAACACATACACGACAGCAGGCTACATGACTACATGGCTATAAATGCTGCTGGTTGCTGTTGTAACAAATGCAAGAAAAAATCGATAGACTTGCGTTAATAGCAGTAAGTAACGGACTTAAGAATAACATAGAAAAGACGAAAGTTTGCAATATCATACTCAACCAAACTCAATATTTTACTATTGAAAACACAAGAATAGCAAACGTGATAAAAATATGCTACCTTGGTAGCACAATTACCTCAGGTGTAGGCGCTAAAAGCGACATAGAAAGCGGAATCCACAAGGCCATGGTTACATAAATAAGACTTCTTTAAACTTGAAGCATCCGTGAACTTTCCCCTATGACACAGAAATCGGCGTAAAATCAGCCCTTTTATACGGATCTGAAACATGGCTTGTGAATACGACAATAAAAGGAAAACTGCAGAGCTTCACGAGTAGGTGCTTACAAAATATATTTAAGAATTGGTGGCCAAGAAAAATATCCAAAAACGAACTTCTTGGACTAGCTAACCAAGGGGATATCAACAATCACGAAAACTAAACTAGTTAAAACACACCCTACGAACGCTACATATACGATGACAAATGTCACGTGCAATTGGAATGGAGTCCGAAGGGTAGTTAAGGCGTGGTAGACCCATGTAAACTTGTCGAAGAAAATTACTCGACGAAACTGGCAAATCTTTTATCGAATAAAGATATTTAGGATTAAATAGACAGCCATGGCGATTCTTAGTAAATAATCTACATTGCTGATGGAATACGGTTATAACTAATAATGCAGTTGTAGGCAGCTACTTAATTATTTTGAAAACGACAGCAACATTAAAAAAATACAAACAGCTGTTTCTGTTATTTATGTTTTTATAGTTCGGTGAGTCCACTAACCATTTTTTACTTTTATTTGTTTTTTTACTTTTGATTGTTTGGGTATTCATTCGGTTAATCTATTAATTACTACCCGATTAACTGATCGGTTAATTTAAAATTGGCTATTTTCGATTAACGATTAAACCGGTTAATTGCAGTCGATTAAGCGATTAACCGATGTAGCGAAATTTTGAATTTTTTGTAGTATAATAACATATGTTTTTGAGTTTTTAATTATTTTTTTAGTCTCATATACATAAGGTATATGTTTAGAGAATATTTTTTCACACAAACAAAGAAGGTGCTCAGTGATCTTCATTTATTCAATAAGTGTTTGTTGTCATCAGCTTTTCGTTTCACGTACTTTTTATATGTTTAGTTATTTGTTTCTTATCATATTTTCGCATATCAATCTTTTAACAGAATTAACCGAAACAATTAGAAGTGTTTAACATTTTAAAAATAAAAAAAGACAGGACTCAATGACAAAATGGAAGATTTTATATGTTAAGAGATATCAAGGAAAATGAAGGAGAAATAAGGTATCCTGTATTATGGACTGCTTTCGATTTCTTCAGCATCTACGATAAATTAAAGAATTTTTTCCAAGTCAAGTTTAATTAAAACTAAAGAAAATAATCGCTTAAATCCTAAACATTTTTCTAAAAGATTATTTTTTAAGGTGTCCTTAAACTATTGAAATAACTTATAAAATTATCTAACAGTATTATATTTATTAAAAAATATGATAATTAGTATTGTGGTTATTTTATTAGACTGTTAATGGTTTTTAATTCAAATTTAGATATTTTAATCAGGCTTAAGTTCATTGAATTTAAGTTTTATTAAATAATTTTTATGAAGAAAGGAATTTTACAACATAAAATGAATTAAAATTTATTGATAATTTTTCATTCTTGACTGAGCTGGGAATTGAACCCAGGTTTTCACGGACATGTTGCTTTGACTAGTTTCGATTGTAACCACACAATCTCTTAAGAGGGCTTTGCCGTTTAACACTCACCGCCATTGACGAACTATGACGTCAATAGTCAAACATCAATCTTTAAACCAAATGGTATTTTACCTTGTTAGATCGAAATTTGCTTTAAATGAATGATTATCTATTTTAATCGATTTACATGTTCTTCCTTACTTTCTGTTTTTGTTGCTTCTTAAAATCCAATGTAATTTTTTTTTGATTTTTCATGTTTTTGTCTTTCTTTTTCTTGTTGGCCTTTTTCAGCAAAACTCGAAGGACAAATGTAAACATATAGCTCGTGCTAAGGCAACAAGAAAAATAAAGCCAAAAACATGAAAAACCAAAAAAATGTACTTTGGATTTCAAGAAGAATTCTTGACAAAAAGTACGAACAACTGAAGTTAGGAAGAATATGTAAATCAATTAAAATAGGTAATCATTCATTCAAAGCAAATTTCGATCTAACTAGGTAAAATACTATTTGGACTTTTTCTTTGGGGCTACGTCAAATCATTGGTCTCTGCCAACAAGCCGACGACGTTGGAAGAACTCAGAGCCAACATTGAACGCGAAATAGCGGCCGTTTCGGCCGAAATGTGTGACCGAGTTATCGAAAACTGGGTTCAACGAATCGACAGCTGCCGACGTGCCCGCGATGGCCATATGAACGAAGTCCAGTTCCATTCATAAATGTTTTGATTGTACGAGTATTTCAAGTCGATCATAAAGTTTGGGAAATATCTCAAATGGTTTGCGTTTTATTTTAAAAAAAGTTGTCAAGTCCTTATTGGAAAATCCTTTACCTAAAAAGATAATAATAAAAAGAGATTTACGACCTATAACTTCTAAACTAGGAGCGTTGGCGCGAAAAACATCTTCCAAAAGAAGTTCTTTCCAGGATACTTAAAAGTAATGTAAGCAACAATTTGGTGTTCAGCCAAGCAAATATTCTTCATTTAAGTTAAAGAATTTCTTGCCTGTTTTGCAAAATAAAATGTGTACTGAGCACTAATTTGTGTTGGAAAACTTTCGCAAGAATTAAACACTGCTCGTGATCATTTAATTTTTTTTTTGATATTGGCAACACAATTTCTTATTTGTAGCTGCGAAAAATAAAAATATTTTTTTTTTTAAGAAAAGAGAGAGGAATACGAGAAAGAGTATTCTGCTAATGCGATCGACAAATCTCCGAAGAGCACAGCCAAAAAGAGAGCGGCTTGAAGGATATTGACAAAGAAGATGATGAAAGCATTGATAGTCTCTTCCATTACCATGGGTTCCCCGGTAGGCTAGCTGGTAGTGAGCTGAGTAGACTCTAGTCTCGTGCAGATAAGCGAAGAGCTTCGCGGGATTAGCGTAGGAATAAAAAAATAAATAAAAAAATTACCTGATGGTATTTTTGGCACTCCCAAGAGCTGCTCGTTACCATCATAAGTGACTATTACAAGAAGTCGATCAACTTTCCTCCCGCCGCCATTTAGGTCCTCCAACATTTTTCAATCCCAGTGATTTATGCATTTTTAATAAAAAATGGACAAGTATGGACGAGTATGCTTGAGAACATGTTAAGGATGAAAAAATATTGAAGGTCGGTCATCAATTCTACCTCTAGGGGAGACCCCTAGGTAGTTATGGGATTTTGTCTTTAATATATTTCTAGTCTTTATTACACAATTTGTATGGGAGCACCTTTAAGGAATGGTGATAGAGGGAGGTATGTTAGAGGTAAATGTTGGAGATGAAAAATAAAGTGGGATCGGTCATATATTATGCCCATCGAGGGATATTCTAGGAGCTATGGGGGCACATTTTGTACAATTTTAAGCTTTGTGTGGTTGGGATCCGCCTTAAGGAATGGTGATAAGGGGTAAGCTTGTTAGGCAAACATTTCGGAAAGAAAAAATTTAGAGGGGTTGGTCCTACATTATACCCCTGTCGGAGTGACTCTGCAGCAGCTTTATAGTTTTTTTTGGAAATGTTTTCCTTTTTGCTCCCACTTTGAGCTTGATGAGCTTCACCTCTTTAAATCCCCTTTCTTTTTGATTCATGCATTTTTTTCAAACCTCATAAAATTGGGGGATCTGGCGTATCCAAATCGTGTAACTGAGAAACTCCATACATCACTAGCCCGTAGCTAATGCACACCCTATTCATAATTGATCGCAGCTCCTTACTCTTAATAAGTAAGGCTATGATTTATTGTACTTTATTTTCTCGCGTATGTAAATCAGAACCACCTTATCTGTATTTTTTTCTTAGTTATGGAGGTTACGGTCTTAAACGTTATAACAATTAGTAACTGTTTACTTCTGGCATGTTTTATACTCCTACTGTTATTTACCATAGATCCTGTATTAGACAGAGAGTTCTAAAAATATAGACCAATTTTGTTAACTTGTTTATTGTTTCTCTTTAAATTTTCTTGCCCGCTCTTTTACTTTTCGCTTGTTTTTTACACAATGAGGTAATTAATGTTTTTTTTACTTTTATTTTTCTTTTAGTTATTTCTGTTGCTGTTTTTGTTGTTTTTATTAGTTCCACATTTTAACTATTTAATGCTGAAAACCTAAACTAATCAAATCTAGGTTACTTCACTTTTTAGCATATATTGAGTAATACTTGTATTCGTACCCAAACAGCCACTCAACCAGCCAGCCAGTCATCCATCCATCCATTCATCCAAACTGAAAAGAAACTAACGAAAAAAAGCCAGCTAGCCCGACAGTCAGCCATCCAAGAAAAAAAAGCGAATTCACTAGTCAGTTTTTCTATTTGGCATACATTCAAAGTTGGTAAGAAGTCAGTCAGTGTGGCAGTAAGTTTGGCTTTAGTTTAAGCTCTTTTGCGGACTTCAATGCAGTCTTAAGTCTTTCTTTTTTTGGGGGGATTTTCTTGTTTTGTTTGTATTTTTATATTTTCTTTTGATACTCAGTTTTGCTTTAAATTAAATGATTTATTTTTTTTAAATTTTGTTTTTATTGTGTGAAAGAGGTTCCTTTCAAGTTGTACCTGAAAATAAACTTTTGTCTATGGGAATTATGCTCTACTCCTTTTAAATTTTTAAGCCTTAAGTAAACCAAGATAAAGAGTGATTTCTTATGAGGTATTTTTTGTAGATATATCTGAAATCTTCTTTTAAAATCTTTTAGCCGATTTATATTGCCGGAGCTATTTTTTAATATATTCATGTTTCGTTTAGTATATTTTATTTGTATTTTATTTCTGTATATATTTAAACAGAAAAATAATTTATTTCAATTAAAAAGTTTATAATATTAATTAAAAAATTAATTTCATTTGCACCAGTAAGCAAATTAATAGTATTAACTAAATATTTTTTGATATTACCAACATTTAGCGCAGTAATGTGGAATTGCCCATATGTTTAATTTATTAAAATGATGATCGATCCGGACTGTTTAAGTCAACTTTTTAAACCTTTACAGGGTATATAAAGGTCTAAATTGCTTGACTCCATTCGTTATTTATTATATTTATTGTATACCGCTTTAAAAAACCCATCAACTCATAAAATCTAATTGAAGCCTTTAGACATGGCAAGAAATATTTTGTTTATTTTTTTTTCTTTTCTTTTAAAAATGTTTTTCTTTTCATTCCATAATGGCTTTTATTTAAAGACTAAAACGCAAAAAAATATGAAAAAGCATTTGTTTCCAATTATGTTTTATTGCACCTTTTGTTGGTTTTGTAAATTCAAAACAATAGTTTTTATTAAAGATTTTGGAGAATCTAACATTCCTCGAACAATTATTTTTTTTAACATATAAGCAAAACGTTTTGGCAATCGGTTTAAATTCAGTTAAAACATTAAACGCTGAAATGGGACAAACGCCTATTAGGGAATGTTGGGTTATATATTGGAAGCCAGTACTTCAGCATCTTCCAAGTTCGAGGCTTTTATTAAAAAAAAATATACACGATTAAATTAACAGGCTGGGGGCCATAGTTTAAACATTTTATCATTCGAATGCTCCTCCATTTCAGGCAAAATGTTTTCTTTCAAGGTTCAGTTGTAAATTTAAGAAAACTCTATATTTAAGACGGCCTTACAGAAACTTATTTTTTAGATCTAACGATTTTTGCGGGCAAATTATTTTATAAAAACGTTAAATTATAATTATTTCGGGATTATATTATATTGACTGTATGGCATGTTGCCTCCCTGGGGGTGTAGGGATCATCTTGAGGTGTTTCATCCGTGGCATAATCAGATATTTAAGACGGCCTTACATAAACTTATTTAAAACTTTATATCTGGCAATTTTTGCCGCCAAATTATTTTATAAATACGTTAAATTTTAATTATTTCGGGACTATATTATATTGACTGTATGGCATGGCATGCGCACCCCTGGGGGTGTAGGGATCATCTTAAGATGTTTTAGTGTTTCATCCTCCTGAGAAATAATCACATACTGGCATACCTGGGATTCGACGAAGATCGAAAATGTCAGGCCTCTTGAGGTTTTCGTGATTTCTTGATACCGAAGGCCAACCATGCTCGCCCCCGCTGAGCAACGCACCGGGGTAATTATTTGTTTAGGCCCCATTAGTATGCATCTTGCGAGAAATTTTTCTTGTCTTTCAGGTTGATTATCTTTGCGGAAGCTTTACTTGTCTGATAGAAGGTGGCTTTTTATCAAGTTCTTCTTTAGAGCATAAACTCAAAAAATGGTTCAACGAAATGAACCTTTTTCAAGTGGTGGCTGTGGTTGAAACCCAACCCTCGGGCAGGAGTATCGTGAATCGTCAGCAGCGATATTTACTTCTGGAGGGCACTAGCTGCGAGAACAAATAATGTTGCTATTCGACAGATGCGGCTGGCTATTCCTAAGGCAGAGGATGTTAGATAGCTCCGGTTCCTGAACCTGGTGCTGTGTAACATTTTTGTCAGATTATACACAAAATTGCTACCTGTGTGTGTGTTAGCCGATCACACAGGCGGCTGGTTGGTAATATCATTTTTTGCCACCTAGTAGTTATGATCTCCCATTAAATTAAGCCATGTGGCACGACCTCATGTAAATCATATCCACATATGTATAGCATGTTGCTCCTTGAAATTTCATGTTGTCATTAGCAACAGAAGGTCAGCAAAAGCTGCCATCATATCACCATATCGTTTTGAACAAATTTGGACTACTATGGAACGAAAAGGTTAACGAATTCTGATTCAAAACAATAATTACCTATAAGATGAATGAGCTCATTAAAAAATAGACAATAAGTTCCAAATTGTGTATTTGACCAATCGCCTTTTGACATTATCTATATATGTAAAAATGAAATGCGTTTGTCTGTTTGTTGGCTTATAGACTCCTAAACGACTGAACCAATTTTCCTAAAATTTGTACAGTAACATTACATGAGCCCCGAAAATAAAATAGGCAGGGGAAGTGGTACCCCCATAGGATACCAATATTAAGTATCGGATATCTTAAGAGCCGCTGAACCCATTTTCTTGAATTTTTTGTAGTAGGATCTTCCGAGCACCGAAATTGAAGTAAGATAGCTCCAGGGGAAGTGCTTTCCCCCATAGGACGCCAATGTTTAATATCGCATATCTTAAGAACGGTTATAGTGAGAATGTTCAAACTGGGTAGGAGTCATTCATATGGAAAACTACACCTTTAAAAATATAAATAAAGGGGGTATACACAGGGGGAGTAATACCCCCATAGGAAGCATATATTTAATATTGCGTAACTGAAGAACTATTGTAGCGATAGGCTTCAAATGTGGTTAAAGCCACTATTATGGCAAACAATACATTCCAAAATAAATATGAGCGGGGTAGACGAAGAAGGAGCAGTACCCTCCATAGCATGAAAATATTAAAAACTTCATATCTGAAGGCAAAAGTCTTCAAGCTTTGCAGGAGCCACTCTTATGGTTAACTACACCTTTCAAAATAAAAATATAATATTTAAATGAAAAAGCGTATGTTTGTTTGTTCCCTACAGACTGAGACGATTTTCCTGATAGTTTCACAATAATTTCTTGATTATCCGGCGCTTAACATAGGCTATTAATATATTTTAATTTTCAAGTAGGCGTGGCACTATCCATACAATAAAAATATGAATAACCTTATATCTAGAGGAGGTTACAGTAAGAGTATTCCAATATGAAACAAATAACTTTGTTATCAATACACGACATCTGCCAAAAATTCGGCTGGATTAGACAAGCGGGCGTTGCACCTCCCATACAATGGCAATAAAGATTTCTACGTATTTGGAGTACTGTAATAGTGAAAGTATTCCAATCTTCTACAAAAAGCTTAGATAATAACCCACAACATATTTCAGGTAGGTTCAATGGGAAAAATAGGCATCGCACCTCCCATACAAAGACACTTGAATTTTCTGTATATCTATTGAACGGTTACTGTAAAATCATTCAAATTTAGTCCAAGATGCTTTGCGTTTTAAAAACCAAAAACGGTTGCCAAGCGCACCGGGTTAAACTAGTTATTTGTAAAAATTTTTCGAAACTTTCCAGGAATGAAATAAAATTGATAAAAAGTCATAAAAATTTAAATTTCTAACCACTTGTCTTAAGAAAGAATAATAAAATTTTCGTAAGTTATTAAATGTTAGCGAAAAAGAAACTCCAACATTAAAGGCCCTGTATAAAACTGACACATTTACGTTCGTTCAAATTGGTCCTTTAGCAAAAATTTAAAGGATAATTTGCTAGTTATCTATCCTTAGAATAATTGCCAAGCCAAGACACGAATGTGAAAGTGTATCTTGCTATTGCAACAGAACTTTTATAAAAAGGCTACCTGGTAAAGCAGCCGCAAGCTTCGTAAGAGGAATCCGTGTAATATTTCTCAGACTCGCTCTTCTCGTGTTTATGTCAACTTCTACAGTTGCCGAAACATATTCGAATATTTGCAGGAAATTACACAAGTAATTCGAAGAGTTTAATGAGCTTCTTAAAAATAATTTCTGAATATGAGTAACATTGTTGCCAACCCCCTACGACCAAAAACGGTTAAATTTATACAAAGAATAGCTAAAAATTGTTAAACATGTAAATAACAAATAAAAAGTCAAGCTCGAGGTCCTTTTTTATATAAAATATTCTTAATTTTATTTTCCAATATTTCGTTATTCTTTGAATAACATCATCAGGGACAGTACAATAAATGTTTTTCCCTTATAAGCTAGTGTGTTGCTGTTACCGTCGGCATTATCTTACAGTAAGATAATGACGACGGGAAAAACATTTATTGTACTGTCCCTGATGATGTTATTCAAATAATAACGAAATATTGGAAAATAAAATTTAGAATATTTTATATAAAAAAGGACCTCGAGCTTGACAATTAATTGTTATTTATATTAATAAAAAGGTCGAAAAACAACTTCAGTTATATTGTTAAACATGGTTTTACTACAAATTGAAGTTAACAGAATATGTTCTATAATTTCATAGTTCAAAAAAAAAAATTTAAACTGCAATTTTTTCAGAGCAACAGTTTGCTTCAGAAGACAAGATGAAAACTGGCTAAATCTAGCCACTAAATGGCTAAATTGGCAACACTGCTTTGAAACTTGTAACGAATACCACCTTACGGCCTTGTTTTCTTTGAAATATTAGCCATCCTATGTGCCTACCGTGCTCAGTCTAGGGTCTGGTTCTTTTTCCAAGACAACCAAGTAAATGCTCGTAAGATAAAAGTAGAATTTAAAGAGGATAGCCATTGTCAAAATAATAATATAATCGGTGTAATAAAAAAATTTAATTTGGTTTAGAAAGAAAAAAGTTACTTATCGCCAAATTATAACATTTATGCCTCAGAGCCAGTGTTCAAAAGCAGCGAACAAATTATGGGTACCGCCTTCCGAAATAATTAAGTCTTTGGAACTTGGGAATCACAACCACGCAAACATCAAAAGATTTCCCTCGTATGCAAAACTTCCCTTGATGCCAAATGACGGATTTCCAAATATTCAATTGACAAGCAAATTTATTAGTTTTCTGGATTTATTAAAATTTCCGTTGCTTTTTATTTTGTCAAAAGAATTTTTCCTTATTTTTTTTCTTTATTTAATTTACATATTTATTTTTATGTTATTTGATTGAAAATCCAAAAATTTCTGTTTTTTTCAGTATGAAAATTTTTTAAAATCTAACAACAAAAATTTTTATATTTAAGTTCCATATTACCATGGTACAACTACACAAGGTAGACTCGTTGGCACAGATGTTTGTCAGCTGTTTACCCCAGTTTTTCCCCAAATGTCAAAAAATTTTCAGTTTTGTTTACATTTATTTATTCACGTTTTTAAAATAAAAACATTTTTGATTGTGAAAAAAACTTTGATTTTTTTTATTAATTCAACTAGCTGACCCGGTCCGCGTTGCTGGCCCTAAGCAAACATTAGTGTTGTATTACCAGACGACTTAAATTGATCTTTAAACGAAATTTATGGCCTTTAAATAAAAATCCATGAAATACCTATCATAAAGTTTTTCTTACGAAAAAAGTGGGCGTAAAAGTAGGCGGGGCAAAATTTTCTTTCCGTAAAAACCTAAGTTGGACCATGGCGATCATTTTAAAGAAAAAATCGTCCAAATCGGTCAAGCCGTTCTCCAGTTATGCGCTTAATAGAAAAAGTGGGCGTAAATGTAGGCGTGGTAAATTTTTCTTTCGATGAAAACTTAAAGTTGATTAATACGAATTTTGAAAGAAAAATAAGTCAACTCGATGGAGCCGTTTTCTGATTTTAGGTAAATCGAAAAAAGTGGGCGTAAAAGTGGGCGGGGCAAAATTTTCTTTCCGTAAAAACCTAAGTTGGACCATGGCGATAATTTCAAAGAAAAAATCGTTCAAATCGGTCAAGCCGTTCTCAAGTTATGGATTTTGCCACGCCCCTCCGCCCCCAGGCCATTAATTTAAATAATAACTATCCTATCATCTAAGTTGGACCAAATTACATATATATGCCAATTTTCATGAATATCAGTTGACTCGTTTTTGAGTTTATTCGAAACATACACAGTGACACGGATTTTTTATATATTAAGATTAGTTGTAACAAAATATTTGGCAAAGAATACCACTTTCAAAAACAACGAATCACAGCTATGGATGAAGTTCAAAGATACAGTGTTCATACTTTAATTTTTCGTTCCTTAAAAAGGACTCACGACATGTTCGTTTCCAATCAAGTCGCTCTTCCAGAAATTAATGAAAAATTTTAAGTTTAAATACCTACATATTTGTCTAGAACACACATTAGAAGTCTTATTTCAATAATTTATTTCCTAGAGAGAAAGTCAGGAAAGCTATTAAGGCACGCGATAGTTACGGTTTGGTATTCAATCGTGTTATCCAAGCTGCAGAGGCAAAAACATATGAAAATAGTCGTGCTTCTATGACGGCTTTGGAAGGGCCGGAAAAACCTTTAGCTATTACAGATGGCTCCATTGGTGTGAGCCACTCAAAAGACAGTAATATGGTTTTATTAGCAGCAAACAATAAAAATGGCGATATTCCTGTTAGTAGTTCATTAGTCTCAGCACCCGGCATGCGTTCGGCCAGTGGAGGTAGCAATGTACAATTAATACCTAAAAAAGCTCCTACTATACCTAAACCCACCTGGCATGCTCCTTGGAAGTTGTCTCGCGTTATTTCAGGGCATTTAGGTTGGGTACGATGTATTGCGGAAATGAATGAGGTTTGGCCGTGAGCGCAAAACATCCATATCTTTTCAGTTGTGGTGAAGATCGCCAGGTCAAATGTTGGGACTTGGAGCACAATAAAGTTATAAGACATTACCATGGACATTTGTCGGCTGTCTATTCCTTGGCACTGCATCCAACTATTGCTGTTCTAGGTATTTCCGGTCGAGATTCCACATCTCGAATTTGGGACCTACGTACAAAGGCTAATATACACACTTTGACAAGCCACACCAATACTGTGGCTAGTGTGGTGGCCCAAGCTTCAAATCCTCAAATAATTAATAATTATCGGATTTGGCGGCTGGCAAAAGTGTATGTACTTTAACAAATCATAAAAAATCTGTACGTAGCATAGTTTTACACCCCACCCTGTACATGTTTGGCTCTGCCTCGCCCGACAATATAAAACAATGTCGTTGTCCTGAATGTAACTTTGTACAAAATATATCTCGTTCAGCCATGTTCTATGGACAGCGAGGCTGGCATATTTGCCGGGGGGTGCTTTAAAACCATGTGAGCTAAGGCCATTATGACTTTATTGCTCAATTGAATGGGAGATAAAGCCATAATGGCCTTATTGCCCAATCATTGAGAGGTAAGGTCATATTTAAAATTTTGCGAAGTTAGAGATATAGTTATACTTTTTTTTCGCAAATGAGAGATAAAGCCATATTTTAAACTTTAGTATGCGAAGCCAAATTCCAATACTTTACTTTAGTGTTTCCGGGAAAAGAAACACTAAAGTTGTGACGCACGCAGGAAAACTTTATTCAGCGAAGCCACCTGCCGCGTCCTACTGGAGGAGAAAACCCGTATGCGCGGCCGCAGGCCGCCACGCAGATAAAATTTAGTATGCGAAGCCAGATTTCGTAAAAGGGAAAATCTATTATTAATCAATGTAAAATGCAAAAGTTCTTCAAAACTGAAATGAGAGATAAGCCTTTTTCTAATATTGCTAATGTGAACTAAGGCCATGATGGCTTTATCTCCCATTCAAATGAAAAAAGGCCTTATCTCCCTATTGAATGAGAGATAAAGCCATCATGGCCTTATCTCACATGGTTTTAAAGCACCCCCCCCCCCCCCCTATTTGCCATGTGTTTCGATCAATCAGGTTCACGTTTAATAGCAGCTGAAGCCGATAAAACAATTAAAATTTATAAGGAAGACAATGAGGCCACAGAAGAATCACATCCTGTTAACTGGAGACCGGAAATATTGAAAAGACGGAAATTCTAATATAAGTCGGTTAAGAATTTTCTTTGTTTGTATTTAGTTTTAATTAATAAATTGCATTGAACCATGGTACAACTACACAAAAAATTATAAATTATAAAAAATTATAGTTTTTTTATTTTTCTGCACGTGTTGTCTTGTTCGTTTTTTTCAATTTGTGTTTTGTTTTACTGAATGCAGTGTTGCTATTTTTTGACGTCTGGGGTAGAAAATACAAAAACAAATTGCCTGTTGTTTTTGTCTTGTTGTACTTGTTGTAGCATCGAGTTTACCTTGTGTAGTTGTACCATGTTCAAAATCTAACAACAAAAAATTTTATATTTAGTGTCTGGCCCACAATGTCGACAAGAACATTTTTTTCGTATATTTATATTGAAAACAAAAACAAATTTTAGTTTTTTATTATTGTTTTCAATATAAAAATGCGAAAGAAATGTTCTTGTCGACATTCTGGGCCTGGCAGTTAAGTTCCATATTACTATGTTTTTTTTTTTTTTAATCATATTTTAATCATCCTCGATTTACGGATAAACATATAGAATAAATCTGCCTCATAAACTGCACCTTGTTTTTTAGGCGCTCTTCTTTTATAAGGGAATTTATTGCGTATGCCATGATAATTTTTTCAGAGCAACAGTTTGCTGAAGAAAACAAGATCAAAACTGTATAAATCTAGCCACTAAAGGATTAAGCTGGCAACGCTGTTTCTTATGCGCCTTGCCTTGCAAAGGAATTTATTCCATATACCACGATAATTTTTTCAGAGCAACAGTTTGCTGAAAAAGATTTATTTATTCAGAAAACTTTCAAGTAGTGTCAAATTCAAATCCACCTAAGCCCATATTTTTTCAATACTTTATTAGTATTTTATTTGGATACAAAATTGTAAAATTTCATTGTTGTATTATTTTATTTAGTTTTTTTTTTTCATTTCTTTGCTTTTACTATTGTTGTTGTGGTCGATTTGCTTGCATTATGTAACTTAAAGATACAAAGATATACAAATATTTTGTTTTTCAAACACACATTTTTTTGGTAAAACTGTTTAACTGACCAACTACTACTAACTTGAAGTGTTAGTTTATGAATTGCAACTAAGGGCAAAGGAAATGGAAAGTTATAAAGATTTGTTTTCCATTTTTTTTTTTAATATTTACTCTTTGTAAGCAAAATTTGTTTTTTAATCGACCAGACAATGTTGCTGATGTTATTTAAAAAATTTTGTTATTTTTTCAAAGATTTTTACGTATGTCATTCTAGCTGTCTTAACTGTCAACTTTGACAGTTAATATATAAACAGGCATAAACTAAAGAAACAAATGTTGCTGGCAATGTGTGAATGTGAATGCTAGTTTTATCTTTGTGCCCATCACTGTACACTTACAGAAAAAGTAAGCTCGCAGAATGTCATAGATGTTAAAAAAACAACAACAAAAAATGTAAGAAAAAATAAATATTTCTCACACATTTCATGTTTAAACGCCTGATTGTTGGTTGGGCTGGTAAAAGAATGCAAATATATAGATACACATTTATTATTGTGTAGATATTTCTTAAAAATTTAACACTCTTGGGGATATAGAAGAGGGCATTTGGGATTTGAAGTATAAATTAAGGTATTCAAAGCTGTACGAAAAGTTTTCAATATAAAACTCTTCCATCAAAAAACTTACAACTACAATCGGAGTCGGAAAAAAGCCAACTAATTGTAGGGGAATGTAAGAAGAGATACACTGACTGTTTATTGTTAGTCTTTTGAAATTGTTACAAGTAAAACTTGAGTGTTTATAATTCTTATTCGCTTTACAGTTTTATTTGTATAATATTTTTAGCTTTTCCAAAATCTTTTGAAAAAGGTTTACTAATGATCTGGCCTAAGCAATCAATGAAATTCGCATAGAAACTAGATATACCTAAACAATAGATTTCAGTGTATTTATCAAAAATAAATATTGGGAATTTAGCACGTCATAGAGAAATCTTAATAATGAAAACTCATCTATCGAACTGTTTTCTAAAATAAAACTCTTCTATTAAACTGTTTTCTAAAGAAACTTCTTCTTTTGAACTGTTTTCTATAGAAAACTCTTCTATCAAAATGTTTTCTAAAGAAAACTTTTCCGTCGAATTACATATGTTCATTTGAAAAGTCTAACGTAGTTTTTTAAATAGAAAAGGAAAACTAAAAGGAAAACTCTTCTGCCGAACTGTTTTCTATGGAAAACTCTTTTACCGAACTGTTTTCTTTAGAAAATTCTTTTATCAATCTGTTTTCTATATTAACCCCTTCTGTTAGAAAGTGTACGTTAGAAAATTCAGAATAACTTTCTAAGTCGATCAACGATGTCCATATAGCCTTGTGCGTAAAGTACAGGTTGCAATTTAAAAGATAATCTTATTATACATAAGTCAATATGAGAACAATTTTATTGGAGTATTTTAAATTTGCCCACGTTCATAATACTAATGTATAAAGATTTATTTTTACAGTAAATGTCAAGTGGTCGAAATTCTAACACCGGGCGTACCTATTTTGATTAAATTTCCTATATACCTTTCAATTGTCATGAGGACGAAGCTTATTCAAAATAGTAAGAATCGGTTTTACATGGCATCCATGCAAATTTCTTTGTGTAATATTTGTTTTGGAACAATAGTGCTCTGCCATATGAGGGGCTTAAAGCACAAGAGGTTTAAGTGCCTTCTTTTTGAAATTGAGATTAAGTGCTCATATACCCCTTGTCATCCAAGCGAAATAGGTATTATAATGACAACTGCTAGAATGGGTCGCCATATTTCGCTACCGGATAAGAATTCCACATTCACCTCTTGTGTTCTGAACTTCACCTACTAATCCCATATGTAATCTCAATTTAAGAAAAAACCACTTAAACCCCTTGTGGCTTAAATCCCACATATAAGTTAGAAACACCAAATCTTGCTCAAATATTTTTATTTATAATAGGTATTTAATGTTCAAAATAAGCTTATTCAATCCATAATCCACCTGGACCCATACAAGGGTCTTCACGTATTTAAGATTTTAATATGATAGGGTCCATACATGACACGTTAGGTTTATGAAATTTATTCTCTATATATGAGAAATGAGGGCTTAGAAATATTTATGGTAGCAAAAGAAGAGATATATAATATATATTATATGGAAGATTTACACTGCCGCGTAGACCTAAACTTATATTGGGCTTAGCCACTGGGTGAAAAACAAAGCGTTTACCAATCGCCACTGTGTGAGTGCAACCAGCAATTTATTTCAATTCATTTACCCAATATACGGCTTATTTGGTACATCTCCATACTAATCCCCTCCAAAATGCAAATTAATTGACTTTCAGGAGTTCTAAAACAACTTACTGATTTATTCTGCACGCGATTGGACGAAAAGTGTTTTTTGTTTCTTAGTTTCTAGCAGGGATGTTAAATGGGGTTTTAAATTTGGTACCAACTTCCAAAAAAAAAATGTACTTTTTTGACCTTCACGGTACCATTTTTTTAAATTTAATAAAACAACAAAAAAAGTATATAAAAATTCAATTGTATACAAAAAAACAAAACTTAACATTAACATACGTTATATGTATGATTAAAATAAGGTACATAAAAGTCTTATATATACATGAGATCGAAATCAGGCATTTATTTGTTTAATTAATAAACTATTTGGAATTGTTACATCATAGCAGCATGCATTTGCCGATCTTAACCAATCCTTTGTTTATATGAGACTTGATAATGTTGGCACATGTAGTCTATTTCTTTCCTTAGTTTTATCATATTTCGTTATTAAAGTTGACTTTGGATCTCAAAACTTCGCAAAATTTTATATAAAATTTTTTTGCATTTTCTTTCATTTCTTTAACAGTATTAATATTGATATTATTTGTAGAAATATATAAATCCACTTCTGTTCCCCAATAAATTTCTGCAAAGGGAATGTGAATTTTGTAAAGGTCTACGATAGATAAATCACATTCATCCAAAACATTTTTATTCATGAAATTACCTTTGTAAAAATACATGCATTCGAGCATCTTCTGATTGCATTTCTAAATTAACCATGTTAATAATTTTAAGTGCATATTGCATAAAAAAATGCAATTTAAAAGAAGGATTTTTTAAAATCATGATGAAAGAAATAATAATTATAAAAATAAATGTAATGAAAAGGACTCAATAATTTGTTTGCTAAACTAAAAATTCAAGAAGGGGGAACTATGAACAATTTTTTAATTGTACCAAATGATTCACGGTAGTACCGCGATACTTTAGAAGATCAAAATGTACCAAAAAAGTACAATTGTACCAACTTCAACATCCCTGGTATCTAGAAAAACTAAAAAAAACCGGTTTGAAAATTATTGAGTTATAAAGAGGAAGACTAAACCAATTTAAATTTTGCGCAAAATAACGTAAAGATCTTTTTGCTTAAACTATTATGGCTCGACTATATTTTACATATCATTTTTAAAAAAACACATGTCGCACTGTTTCCTCTAAAGGGGGTTAACTCCAAATTTATACATTTTCAGTAAAGACAAAAAATTATTTTCTTTTTCTATGGACTCTTATTTCACAAAGGGGGATACAATTGCATTTTTTTTTTTTGACAAAATACTACAGTAAATTATGTAAGATTTTTATTTATTACAGTGGGTAGATATGACCACTGTACATCGATTACTTGCATAAAGTGAAAATTGGAAAATTTTGAGTTGACTCTCTTTAGAGGAACCAGTGCGATATCTTTTCAAGCCCAAAAATAAAAATTAAATAAACTTTTCAATACTTTGGAATAGAATATAAAAGATTTGGCAAATACGAATATGGCACTCTTGCCTGTTTCTATAAAAGTTAATTTTATATTTAGCAAGAAGTTTATGGCTATCAATAAAAATTAAATATCTAAGTTTTAAATTTTATGTGCGTCTATTTAAATATCCCCTTGTGTAGCATATAAATTTCTATGTTTGTAAATTAATCTTCTAATAACATTAAAATGTTGCCAAAATTAAAAGACTACAAGATGCCATCAAAATAAGAAGCAACAGAAACAATAACAATAAAACATTATAAAACGTCAAACAACTACATAAATGAACGACAACAATATTCAAAATGAGCAAAATAAACAAAAACACAAGAGATGCACAAACTTAAAGATACGGATGCACAAATAGTAGACGGACAGAAAGAGACAGACGGACATAAATAGGTATCATCATCAACAAATCACATCTTGCCCTAGGGATAATTAAAACGTGCGCCACAAAATACAAACAAATAGAAAGAAACATTTACAAAAAAATAAATAAATGCACAATTAACAATTGTTCATACTCGTTTCTGTAAATGATTAAATAAATTGAAAATTATCATGATGATTTTTTTTGTTTCTTCTTGACTTGAAATAAAATTTATTTAGAAAGAAATTGTTGAAAAATTATTTTGTAGTTTGGTTTTAGAAAACCAAGAACTAACGACTACGCAGTTTAGGCGACAGACCAAAATATATAAATTTATATTTTTTTTTTTCAATCTGTACAATAAACAAGACAAATTTCCTAAACCTTTTCATTCGTTGCATTAAGTAATTATAAGGGATATCGATTATTCGACTTTTTTTAATAACCGGTTTTCGAATATAACGAATAGTTGCTATTTTAAGAAACCCGGTTTTCGGTTAAGCATTTTTTAAATAACCGGTTAACCGGTTTTAATTCGAATACATAAAAACACAAAATTCGAATAAGTTTTTGTAATACAACGTTAATCTATATATAAATCGGCAAGGGCAAAACAGTTAAGAACACTTTTCTTTTCTGTATGTCAACCGATTTGAACAAAAAATACACCATTTGAAAGGTATTTACTTACGTAAGTGCACAATATATATCGCTATAATATTGAACTTATAACATAAAATTATAGATGCAGGGTTTTTGAATTTTCGTTAATATTGGGACTGAAACATAAAATTAAACATGCATGGTTCTGAGTTAATAAGAATCTGAAAGAGGGAGATTTTGGTACGTTTTCCTTCTACAACTCGTACTTTTATTTGATTTTCGTTAATAGTGGGTCTAGGAACATAAAGTTAAATATGCAATGTCCTGAGTGGGTGAGAATTTATAAAAGGAAAGCGTATGGAGCATTTTGTTCTTCAACTGGTATATTTTGAATTTTCTTTAGTATTAGACAGACCTTTAAACATAAAATTAAGCATTCAAGGTCCTAAGTAAAAGAAAATCTGTTAGAGGGATATTTTTGGTACTTTTTCGGTCTTTAACTGTTGCTTTTGGAATTTGTATTAACACTGAACCTAGAAACATCAAATTCAACATGCAGAGTCTAGAGAGATTGAGAAACTTTATAAGGAGACTTTTTAGTACTTTCTTGATTTTCAATTGGTACTTTTTGATTTTTTTTATATTATTGAACTTACAAAACCAAACTAAACATTTGCGAACCTGAGACCGGCGGTTGGTCCCTCGACAAATCGATCAACTAAGGCGAAAATAAGCAAATGCGTTTGTATTCTTCATATTTGCATAAATAATAATGGTCGAATTTCGACCACTTGGCAAACACTAGTTTGAATAAAAACAAAACAATTTGCAAAGGTAAGGAACCAACAAAATACATATGTAGATACGCTCATTTCGTGCAAGACCGTCACAACTCAAAATTTGGCATTTTCGAGTTAGTAATGCAGAAATGTTCTTCTCTAAAATCTCTATAAATTGATCTAAGAACGGAGAGAATTATCGAAAAAATAACGGTAATACAGATGCTTGTGACGCTATGAGTTTGTTACGAGAGACAAACTTGAGCAATTAACATCAACATGGTCAAATTTCAGTTTGTGTTTGGCATTCCTCTTGTACATGTGGTTTTCTTTGTAGCAAAAAAGAAACATTTTATTTTATAACTGTATTTTAGTGAAAGAGAAGGTGAGAAATAATAGGTTGGAATCTTAAAAAGGCTCTCCTGTAAAGTTTAAAAGTTGTGACGGTCTTGCACGAAATGAGCGATATGACTTAAACCAGACCTAACAAATATTTGACGATAAAATCCAAGAAAAGTGGGACCAGTAAATTGATCAAACTTTAACTTAGTTTTCAACAATTTTTTATTGATTTACTAAACTTTATTTGTAAAAAGATATTTGTTTAATGTAATTTAGTAACTGATGAATGATATTTGATCTAGACAAACGTTTTGCAAAAGAAAATAAATTATAGGAATTTAATAAAATTATTATTTGAAATATTCCCAAATTTATTTTGAATCAGTTTTAATTTGTTGGTGGTTAAGCATGTCTATATAAATCAACCATATTTTAAAAAAGTTCCAAACAAAACCTCTTAGCCAGGATTATCTATTTCAAAATATTTTGTTTCAGTATTATAGAAACGAATAGTAAAATGAATATGCTTTTTGTGTGAAATATTTGTCAAATTTTCCCATATCGTTGATTCCGCCGGAATGTTGTAGTTTTCAGCATGAAGAGATGCTAGAACTACTTAAGAGTTTTTAGTGACTTAAAGTGCATTTCGTCCTCGGCAACACAATGGGCTAACCAATGATTCATTTTTAGCCGCGTATTTTAGTAAAGTATTCTTTGTCGTCTCTTTAGAACTACTTCGAACGGAGTTAAGTTTTATGTGGATCACATTAATGTCAAGCATGTAGATTAATTAAAGGTGATAAATAATTCGTGACATGGAAGAACCTTTGTATCTTATCATTTTAGGGCACTTCAAGCACCTAACTTTGTCGTTTAAATCGCGTTCAAAAAATCTCTAGAGATAACCTCTATATAAAAATATATTTAATATTAAGAATACTATCGCACAAATTCTAAGTTTTTAACTGCACACGTTTTTGTAGTGTTTTGAATAGTTTTTGTTTTTTTTTACAAGACCACACGCTTTTATAAGAGATTTGTATTTACAGTGTTCATAATGTTTTTTGACCTTTGTTTCATTTTGTTTTGACGTTCTTCATTAAAAGTTTAAGTATTCAATTAGAAAATACTTAAATTACGGGTACATCTATAACCAGAGTGAGGAAAATGTATATTAATTACACAATTACACATTATTAAAATAACTGGTTTATTATACCAAAATAACCGGCTTATTCGCTATTCGAAAAATGGGCATTTTAAAATAATCGACTTGGGCAAACAAAAAATAACCGGTTAAAACCGGTCGTATAATAACCGTTCGATCTCCCTAGTATTTATGCATTAATAAAACAAATAAATAGATCGACGGACAGACAGACAGACAGGCAGACGGACAGCTAAAGATTTGTTAGAGGTCTAAGAAAACAAGCAGAGTTTTTTTTCAATAACCGCCTGAGTATTTTTAAGAAAAAATTATTTTTCTTTATTCAAGAGTCGTTTGTTTTAGTAAGAAGAGATAATTCGAAATAAATGAGTGAGTGATATTTCACTACTTCTGCATGATCAAAAACTTTTCACTCTGCCTTCACTGTGACAGAGTAAATTTAGTGTTGTCGCTAGTGTGTCATGTTTGTTTTCCGGCGGTACTTTATAATGTTGACATTAAGGAGCTTGATTTAGTTGCTTAGACCAAAAGAGATTAAGTAAACTTCGCAAAAGTTTTGTGTTTTTAAGATTTTCTGAGATAAAACAAATTTGTAAAGTAAAGAAAATTTACAGATTTAATTTAATTATTTCTAGAGAAACAATTTCATAGAATTCTGATTATTTTCTAAAACAAAAACTGACTCTTTTGTTTAAAAAATATATTCATTCTCCTATTCTGAAACCTGTTTAAAAAAACCTGCTTCGTTTCCATAGAAAACTACACAGAAAAAATTCAAAATTGTCTCTAATCACCAAATTCATAATATCAAGCAAACAATTTGTTGATTTTGCACCTATTACCAATATGATTATATTGATTACTAAAAATTGTGAATATTTTTTTTTTTTCAATAAATGATATTTTTAATTTTAATTTAAAAAATTATCAAAAAACTTTGCTATCTCAAACAATGTGTTAATTTATTTAATTAAATATTGACAATTCCCAACAACAATTCTACAAGTTTAAATAATTTTTTGTTAAACGAAAAAATCAATTAATATTTCTTGATTATTAATTAATAATTTAATTAAAAATTTATTTCCAAACTACTTAAATATTAGTTAAATCAAAATTAAATTTTTACATTTCTTTCAACTTTAAAAATTATTGATTCAATTATCACTTTAATTAAATTTAAATACTTTTAAAACCATTTTTTTAATTGATAAAAACCTTTTTTTTTTGTGTACATTTTATTTATAAAGCTGTCCTTTTTTATAAGAAGTTTTCTGTTTTAAAGAAAGCTTTACCTTTCTATAGAAACTTGCTCATTATTAAAGAAAGCTTCACATTTTTAATAGAGTGCTGCCATTTTGTATATAAAAATAAATTTTGCCTATTTTAAAGCAAACTGCCTTTTTTATTGTAACAACTATATAAACTCCAATAATTATTTTCGGGAATGAAATATTTATTATTAATTAATTCATTTATTAATGATGTGCTCCACTTTTCTAGAAAACCTGCACTTTTCTAATGAAAACGGCATCTATCTTAGAATCCTGCTCTATTTTCTTTTTATAGAAAGTTGTCGTTTTCTATAGAAAACTTCTCTTTTATATGAACAGCTACATTTTTTTATATATAAATTCCCGTTTTCTACAGAAAACTAACTTTTTAATATGAATTAAATAAAAACTTACTTTTTCTTCAGAAAACTTGCTTTTTCTACAGAAAACTGCTCTTTCTTTTATATAAATTGACTCTTCTATAGAGCACTGTCTCTTTTATATAAAAAAAACTGCTGTTTAAATAATTCCAACTCCGAAAAATGTTTTCTTAAGAAGAGTTGAAGTACTTGACAAATTATCGACTTGTTTCTTATAGAAAAATTTTTCGAATTTAGACTGGTTTCCTATAGAAATCTTTGTCGAAATTTCGAATTGTTTTGCTATAAAAAATGTTGTAAAATTTTGAAGTTGTTTTGTTATGGAAAATTTTTTAAAATTTTAATGGTTTTGCAATAAAAATTTTTTAATTGCTTTGCTACAAAAAATTTTGTCGAATTTTTGACTTGTCTTCTATTAAAAAACTTTGCCGAATTTTTGAATTGTTTATCTATAGAAAACTTTGTCGCGTTTTCGACTTGTTTTCTTTAAAAAACTTTGACTAATTTTCGACTTGATTTCTTTAGATTTTCATTCCATATAATACATTATCGAATTTTTGATTTGTTTTCCATAGAAAACTTTATCAAATTTTTGAATTGTTTTGCTATTTTGTCGAATATTTAACTTGTTTTGCTTTAAAAACTTTATCAAATTTTCGACTTGTTTTGCTAGAGAAAACTTTGTCGAGTTTTCGACTTGTTTTGTTATAGAAAACTTTATCGAGTTTTCGATTTGATTTGCAATAGAAAACTTTATCTAATTTTCGACTGGTTTTGTATTGAAAACTTTATCGAATTTTTGGATTGTTTTTCTATAGAAAACTGTGTCGAATTTTCGACTTGTTTTGCAATAGAAAACTTTGTCGAATTTTTTCGAATTTCTAGTTTTCTATAAAAAACTTTCTCGAATTTTCGATTTGTTTTGTCGAATTTTTGACCTGTTTTGCTATAGAAAACTGTGTCGCATTTTTGAGTTGTTGTCCTTAGGAAACATTGCTATATTTTCGACTTGCCTTGCTATAGAAAGCTTAATTCGGGAGCCACTAGAATTAGGAGGCCGTGACATTCGGCTAACGACGGTTTTAATACTGCGGAGACTATGAGAATTCGGAGGCCGTGGCGTTACGCTAACTACGTTTTCAATACTTCGGACACTACGAGAATACGGAGGCCGTGACGTTAGGCTTACTACAGCTGAAATAATTCGGACACCACGAGAATTCGGAGGCCGTGGCTAACTACGGTTTTAAATACTTCGAACACCAAGAGATTTCAGGAGCCTTGGCGTTCGGCGAACTACGGTTTTAAATACTGGATACTGGTTAAAAACTACTGTGTTCGGTTGAATACTGGATACGGTTTAATTAGTACGGTGTTCGCTTAAAAACGGTCTAACTACTAGCAGTGTGGCCATTTTGGCATTTTTGCAGCTAAATTTAGCATTAAGATTTTTTATTTATCCGCAAAATTTTCATTTAGCCCTTGGCATTTTATTAAGCATTTTCAGAAAATGTTTTTAGCATTTTTGGCATTATTTATTTTAAAAATTGTATTGATTTTACTTAATTTTTTTTAAATATTTAAATAAATTTTGACTTAAAATAATTGTACCTAAAATAATTTCGTATGAAAATGGATAATTCTTATGTTAAGAAACATCTTACTTGTCTTGTGAAAAAATTTAAATATTCAGGAAATATTAGAAATTTCCTATTATGTTGATTATAAATATTATTTGTCCTTGGATATTACGATATAAAAGTATGTACAAGGAAATTTCACTTTGTATTATGATAAAAATTCAAAAGTGTAAATTTGTGAAAAAATTGTTTGTTCTAAACTGCTGAAAAATAATAATTCTAAAGCTTCAACTTTTTTTAAACTATAAAAAATACTATGATCAAAAAAATTGGTATATCATAGAAATACATAATTTAAATTTAGCAGGTATCAGGGGTTTGCGGGCCCCAAAATTTAAACTTTAATCTCAACCACCTGTGCTTCATGTTTATGTGTATTAGATGCTTTACCAAAATCTATCCACTTGTTAAATATAACCATTTAGTTAAAAAAATAAGTCACTAAAATGTATTTTGCTTCGAATAAAATTTCATACTGGTAATAAATTTTTAACAAAAATCTTGAATAAATTTTAGCATTATTTAAAGCATTTTTAAATCATTTTTAGCATTTTTTGGCCATGTCTAATGCCAGATTAAGCTGCAAAATTTTAAGATCTGGTCACACTGACTACTGGATACGGTCTAATTACTACGGTAACTTATAGCTACGGTGGGCGAATACTGGTGTTATTAGCAATATCCACCTTCCCCCTCCTATGCAACAAACTCTTACTATGGCATATATTCACAAATAAATATATGGCAAGTAGAGAAAATTACCGCATAAACAGTGAATTACATTTTTATAACTAACTCACGACAACAATTCCTGATTAACGACACTATTTGCAGATAAGATTTTAAACATTGCCACACTTTTAACCTTTTTATGTTTTTATTTCGATGTGGCACATCCATATGACAACAAAATAAAATTAATTCAAAACTGTGCAAATAAAATATACAAACACACGTTGTTACAAACTTCATCGAATTTTCGACTTGTTTTACTATAGAAAACTTTGTCGAATTTTCGACCTGTTTTTCTATAGAAAACTTTATCGATTTTTTGAAATGATTTGCTATAGAAAACTTTGTCGAATTTTTGAATTGTTTTGTATAGAAAAGTTTATTGAATTTTCAACTTGTTTTGTATAGAAAACTTTATCGAATTTATGAATTGTTTTGCCATAGAAAATTTTGTCGAATTTTCGACATGTTTTGCAAGATTTTGTAAGATTTTTTCGAATTTCTGGTTTCTATAGAAAACTTTATCGAATTTTCGACTTGTTTTGCTTCTTCGTATTTTCTACTTGTTTTCTATAAAGGACTTTGTCGAATTTTGTACTTGTTGTCTATAAAAAACTTTTTCGCAGATTTGTTTTCCATAGAAAACAATTTCGAATTTTTGATTTGTTTTGCTATAGAAAACTTTGTCGAATTTTTAAATTGTTTTGCTACAAATTTGTGGTCCTTGATTTATGATCCTTATAAAGGGTGGTTAAATTTTAAGGGCTGATGTTGATTTTGAATAAAACACAAATTATTTAGAAAATTATTGTCATATGTTTTTACTATGATAATATTGGTATGGTTCAATTATGCATGGAACAAAATATCGGTCAAATGGCCGCCGAGACATCGGCGGCACACCTCAATCCAATGGTCCAAATATTCGATGACTCTGAGGCATAATTGAGGTTCTATGCCGTTAATGTGCCGAATTATCTCATCCTTTAGCTCTCGAATTGTTGCTGGCTTATTGACGTAGACCTTTTCTTTCAAATAACTCCAAAGAAAGAAGTCCAACGGTGCCAAATCACATGATCTTGGCGGCCAATTGACATCGTTACCACGTGAGATAACACGGTCATTGAATTTGTCACGCAAAGGAGCCATTGTTTGGTTAGCTGTGTGGCAAGTGGCAACGTCCTGTTGAAACCACATATCGTCCACATTCATATCTTCCAATTCGGGCCATAAAAACTTCGTTATCATCTCACAATAGCGAACACCATTCATAGAGTAACTGCCTGACCTCATATTGAAAAAAATAAGGTCCAATTATGCTGCCAGCCCATAAACCGCATCAAACAGTCACTCGTTGTGGATGCATTGGTTTTTCGACAATCACTCTTGGATTATCATTTGCCCAAATGCGACAATTCTGCTTATTGACGAATGCACTGAGGTGAAAATGTGCCTCATCACTGAAGATGATTTTCACGATATGCATTTCGATTTGAACCCCCATTTTCATTATAAGCCTGAGTAACTTTAACGTATTGCTCGATTGTGTATCTTTCCATGGTTCAAATTGAATTAGTCTGAAATTGAGAAATGTCAAATGAAATGCAGCAAAAAACTTGACGTTTAGGTGTGGTTCACATTCAACATCGGCCCTTAAATTTTAACCACCCTTTAGGATGAAAGGCACTTCTCACCAAATTTCATTCAAATGGAAATGGGTCGGATCCCACTCTTGGTCGATTTAATATGATCCATAATGCAAAACTGTGTTGAATTTTTGACTTTAAAATTTTTTATTCTTAGACAATAAGTTTTTTGTAGACTGAAGTGCCAGAAAATTTATAAACAATTTCTGCTAAAAACCCGTTTATTTTCCTATACTTGTTTAGAAACAATTTTAAATAGTAAACATTTTAAGATAATTTCCAACCAACTGAAATATTTTCATTGTTTGTTTAATTTAAAAATAAGGACTGAAATAAAATTTTTATTTGAAACTTGTTCGCTCATCTTAAGTAGTGGTGTGAATAGTGACAAAGTAACCTAAATTCAGAACGAGCAGCATCTAATTGGGTCAAGAAGAACACATCATAAAAAATAATTTACAAAAAATAAGAGATTGTTTTTTTTTTATTTATTTATTTACAGTTAATGTAAATATATAAAAAAAAGAATAATTGTAATAAAAAAAAAACTTGTAAATTTATTTTGGGGAACTGATAACAAAAATATTTTGGAGCACCGTTTTTTGGTTTGAGCACCAGATAAGATTTGTAAACTGAAATAAAATAAAATAATAAAGTTTGTTGAATGGTTTTCAAAAAATGAATAAAATTAAAAAAATAAAATTTTCTATATTTTTTTTAACACTGACTGACTTTCTGTGTTTGAAAAAAAATTTCGAGAAAAAAAAAGAAATTATTTCAAGTTTATGGGAATTTAAAATGCAAATTACTTTATTTTTTCGAATGCCCACTTCTAGTTTTTATGTGTGTTAGTCTTCGTTTGGTTTAAATAAAATTGTCTATAAATATTACATCATTTTATGGATTATTTATTACATAATAGTTTTTGTATTTAACTGTATTTTTTGTTTGTTTTTGTCTTGAATTTTTTTTCTTTTTTTTTTTATTGAAATAGAAATGTTTTATGCATAAATAGAAAATTAGTTTGAATCTGTTACAATATTTGGATTTAACGAAGAAAATTATGTTTGAGTGGTATAATGGAGTTTGAAGTTGAAGAGTTTTTTATATTGCAACATTTTTAAATAAAATCAACTAAATATTTAAAAGCTAAAAAATAAAGGTATCAAGTTTAATACCGGGGTTTTCAATAAGTACGACGCATGTATTTGGGTTTTGACATTTCCCGAATCAGAGTGAAATTAATTTTGATATTGTGTCCCAGTTTAAAACAGTAGTTTGTGCCATTTATTTATAGAGAGAAAGACGAGAACGTTTGCAAATTATGGCAATTTTTCATCCTTCGTTTACGTTCGACTGCGACCACGATATCGCATTTGAACATGTAAGCAGCCTGTAGTGATTTTCTGAGAGAGCGAGAAGATTTCTCCTAAAAGAAACCCAGCCTGCAGTGATATTTGAGAAACAATGTTATCCGAACAAATTAATTGTTTGGTGCGGTTTTCATGACGACGGCGTTACCGGCCTTTTCTTTTTTTATTTACAAAAACAGCGTTTACAAATCGCCCACAAGACTGACATTATTAAGTTCACGTAGGTGGCAAATTGTTTATTTAGCTCGGCGGAATAATACACTTGTCCCTTATTTTGAAACAGGAGCGATGTAACCTCCGCTGCGGTTTTGCTGCATCTGTGGAAATAGCAACATTACCACGGGACATTGCCAAAGATGTGGAAAAATTAACATGAGCACCAGTCATATGGCCCTTCTTATGGTGGATCTTAAACACTGGTTAAAAATAAATTCGTTTGCCAAAAGTTCCTGAAAGCAATGAGAGCAATCAATACGCACATGAAGCAATTTGAGTGCATAATCCGGCATGAATATACACTCGATCCTTGTTCAGAAGCTGGAACTGTCTAGCATCCGCTGCTTTTGGAAATATCCTAGTATAATCTGTTGAGTATTAACAGCACCTAGGGATGATCCTCCACGAGGCTGAACTCTCCAAAAAAAGCTAAAAATTTAGCCTTGGCTTGATGTGATGCCCGAAAGTATATTTTCAACGGAAATGCAAAACTACCGCAAAGAAAATCTTCTTGAAAGACAAACGCATTTCACGGAAGAAGCATACTTTTGGAGGCCCTAGCCAATAGCCTGCACCTGATTTCCCCGGAGGGTATAACTCCCAAAGGCGAAATACCCTTAAAGGCCCAAACCCACTTATCCAAATACTCATCAAGCACTGTGGTTGGATTAGTGAAAATGTATTCGTATGTGTGACACCGACGATGCTGGATGGAAAATAAAAAAATGTATATACCACGGCGAATATTATGTCCAGCACACGTACACGAGCGAAGTCGCCTGCTAACAATCTTTTGACAAGTGTATTTGGCAATTAAGATGATCCCTACAAACCACCGGGGGAGATTACCAGGCATAATACGAGGGCGGATCAATAAAAATTTAAATTAGGTCCACCGTGAATTTATGGACTTCTTGTTTTGCTACCTAATGGCCTAACTATAATATTCATAAGCTTGCTTAAGCTTTTGTCTGAAATTAACAAAAATTCTCTCAAATGCATTTAAAAAAGCAAAAACAAAATTTAAAAATATTTGATTCCATACGGAAAGTGCGATTAGCTTAAGCCAACTTAAGCATATTATAGTTGGGCCTTAAAATTATGTTTAAATTGCTGGTGTACCTTATCGACCCAAAAATATTATTCCAGCCGGAATTTGTTTAATATTTCACATTTTTAATATTAAACAGTTTATTTAAATAATTTTTCAGCCAAAACAATTTTGCTTGTATAAATCTCCGTTGACAATTAACAAAATATAAAATTCCGAAAAAATCTTTTGCACGCAAATTCTTTTAGATAAACAATTTCTTAAAAAAGACTTCCATTTTTAATTGACATTTTTTTTAATTTAAACGTCGTTATTAAGCATGGACCATCATCATTTAAAAAAAAATTGATTACCTCGACAGTTTTATTTGATTTTCAAATATGAGTAGTAAAAACTAAAAATATTTTTTTTAATTTTTTTTAGTCGATTCGGAGGCGTTTTGCCCACTACTGCACCCAAACTGAATGCACTAGCACTTTACAAACTGCAAATAAAGTTTTAATTTGAAGTTAAGAGTACCTTTATTACAATTCAATACTTAAGGGGGTGTATTAAAAAGAGGTGATATTAATGATACTAATACGAAACTGCGAAAATCTACAAAATGGGTTTAGGGAATCCTGTCACAACTTGACAGTGTATGAACACAAATGAACATTTCGGAATTACAAAATGCTTAAACATTTGATTTTCGCTTTCTTTGTTTAAAAAAGGTACGTGTTGTGCTCAAAAGCAAAAAACAACACAAAGCTATTGTGATTTTCCATTGAACTGTTGGAAAATAATTGAAGTTTTTGAAATTTTAATTAGGCTAAAGTTCATCAAATATAATTTTCATTAAATTATTTTTAGTGAGGGAAGGAATTTACAACATGAAACGAATAAAATTTTTTTTTTGACAATTTTATTGTTGACTAAGCCAGGATACAACCTGGGGTAAATTTACATGTTTCGAGAATGACCACATTCCCATCATCAGAATTCTTTGCGGAATCTAGGAATGCTTTGAAAGAGCTCATGTTGGCATTCACAACAAGACTGTGTTGGGTACCAGGATACTGCAAGGTGGATGGCAACGAGTTGGCAGACGAACTCGCGAGACGGGGTTCGAATCTAGACTTAGAGGTAAGGGACAGAGGGGTAAAATCCCCCTTATGTCACTACTATGGGGTGATACGGGAGAGATTCCGTGATGCCGTTAACCGGTCCTGGAGGGATAGAACGGATTACAGGGTGTCGAGGGCCTTATGACCCGGATTGGACGCAGGGGCAACCAGAGTTCTATTAGGACTGGATAGGAGTAGCCTCAGGATACTTATAGGGTTCCTGAAGGGGCATTGTTCTGTTAGGGCTTTTATGGGTAAATGGGACATCGTGATATCTGACTTCTGCAGGCTGTGCGGGGATTCCGATGAGCTAGAGACGGTTGAGCATGTACTGCGCCACTGTCCTAGGATGCACGGCCCCAGGCAGAAATGGCTAGGGGCTAGATTTTACGACGAACTGGGGTGTATCGCTGGATGTAATCCAACCGATCTACTAGGGTTTGTCAGGGAAATAGGACGGCTGTTTCTGTTGGGGGGATTATAGGGGGATTTGTCATACGTGGTATTTACTTATCTGTACCAAACATTAGGTCTATTTTCTACTTTTCTGCTTTACTTCTCTTCTTCTCTTTTTCCTCTTTTCTCCTATACTGAAGGGATTCACAACGAACCTTATTGGTCTCTGAGTGGATATGCGCCCTTGGGCTCAGCACATGCTATTTTAAGGTTTTTATTAATAACTCAATTAAATTTTTCCTTGGTTATGTTCATAGCTGGCCATAGATCCTGTTAGTGACCCATTTCCGAAAACCAAAAAAATGAACCAAAAAATGTTAGTACCGAAATCAAATATCAAAAAATTGTAAAAGTATTAAATGAAATGAAAGAAACATTCAATACCGAACAAAACGCAAGAAAATATATTGCCAAATATTTTTATCCCAATACTTCAATTAGAATCTGCCCGACTAGCATTTTATATCGACACAGTATATAATTTACAGGGTCTTATTCGTATAGTACTAATCTTAGCAAATCCTTTTCTTTAACACATCTTTTCTTAAAAACCTTTTAGCACATCAACTTAAGTACATGTGTTTTGACTGTTAATGTGTTCACAGTTTTTTTTTTTCTTACTTCCAAATCTCTGGTGTCTCATTCATTAAACGGTGCGGGTGTTTACATGCCCATTATGTATGTTCAAAAATAAAACTACAACGATAACAACAACATTAATATTAATAGCTATAAATAAATAATAAAGAAAAAAAAGTTAAAAATTTTGTCGATATTTATTCTAAGATAAAAAAATTGATTTAAGGTGAGGCAGTCAACTGAAGTCATGTCATTTCGGTAGGCCTTTTTCTGTCTTCTTATTTTGCGATTTTTTTTATACAAACATACCGATAAAACTGAGCAAAAATTAAAAGAAAAAAATTTAACATAATTTTTATTGATTAATTATTTCTTTAAATTTTAATTCATTACAATGTAATCAAAAAAAAAAAAATTTTGCCGTTTAATTCATTTCAAGCATCACGCATTGGCACTGATCATAGCACAAGTTTGAAATAATTTTTAAAGCGTGCTAAAAAGTATAAGTAAGTAAAGGGGAGGGAATAAATAAAATTTTTAAAAACTACTTACCAGGCCTGTTACAACAATTAATTCCGACCGAAAGTGGAGGAAATTCTGTAGTTTTCTTCTCCAGAAAACGAACATTTAATTAAAGAAGCGGAAACCAATTCGATCGGAATTGCAAATTTTGCAAGATTTTTAACAATGTGGGATCATATTTCCGACAAAATATTGAGTTTTCATATGAAAATTCTTACACTCTGATAACTCCGTATGTATAAGTCTTAATAGAAAAAAATCTTAATCTGTTATCACTCATATTTTAACAAAAAAAAAAAAAAAAAAAAATTTTAATATTTCATATGAAAAACTTAAAAAATCTTAATTCCTGAATAACTTCGTAAGCATAGGTCTAACTGAAAAAATGAGCTTAATCTGTGATCACTTATATTTTTGGCTTACAATTGGGGTTTCATATGAAAAATTTTACAAACTTTTAACCCTCACAGATAAAAATTTTGCCCCAATTAAAGCATTAATTAAAAATAATATCAGTTTTAATTAAAAATTTAATCAAGTGAATTAAACGTTTCGTCAAGTAAATTAAAATTTTTAATTGATACTATTATTTGCACCAGTAAAGAAATTAATAGTAACAATGAAACATTTAATTCACTTGATTAAACGTTTAATTACCTTGATAAAATTTTTAACTAAAACTGATTTTCTTTTTTACTGATGCTTTAATTGGGGCAAATTTTTTTTCTGTGCTTGATAGCACCGTAAATATTGGAAGAAAAGTCCACTTAATCTGTGAACACTCATATTTTTGACAAAGCATTAACAGCAGTATTCATAACAAAAAGTTAGCCACAGTTTGTACACTACTTAGCAGCTTGTTAGCACAGAGTTTATTAATAACAAATTTTATCCGTCTTCTAACTTTTATCAAATCAACTCTGAATATTAATGATGACACATTATAATACTCAAAAATGCAACACGTTTTGCATTAATCATCGCTGGTTTTGTCATTTCATTTAATTTTTTTTTTTATTTTTCCACTTCATATAAAAATTTGAAATGTTTTTAAATTAAAATATATTAAAAAAAGGACTCTAAACTAAAAAAAAACAGTGTATTAAAAAAAAAACAAAAAAATTATTCAACATAAAACGGCTGTTTATCACAAGTTGGCAATCGTTTGGCAGCTTGTTAACAAGAGTTTAGCAAATCGTTAGCCAGAGTTTGGTAAGTGTATTATGAATAAACTTTGTGCTAATTTCATGCCAAATTTTCGTTATGAATACGGCTGTAAGTTTTCATATGAAAAATTAAAAATAAGTCCTGGATAACTTCATAAATGTAAGTCTAAATGGCAAAATAATCTTAATCTGTGATCACTCAAATTTTTAATTAAAAATCGGGTTTTCATATAAAACACTTAAAAGGTTTTAAATCCTTGATAACTCCGTGAATATGTTTTGGAAAAAAAATTAACTAAAACTGTGATCACTCATATTTTTTACTAAAAACTGAGGTTTCATATTAAAAACTTAAAAAATCCTTAACCCTGGATAGCTCCTTAAATATAAATCTAAATGGAAAAATACTCCGTAAATCTTGGAGCAGTCATATTTGTGACAAAAAAAAAAACGAAGTTTGATATGAAAAATTAAAATAAATCGTAAATCCTTAATTACTTTGTAAATAGAGGTCCAATGGAAAAAAGCTTAATCTCTGATGACTCATATTTTTGACATTAAATCGGGGTCTCATATGAAAAACTTAAAAAATTTTAATCCCTGATAACTCCGCAAATACTGGTGGAAAAATCGACTTTACCTGTAATCACTCATATTTTCGACAACAATTTCGCTTACCTTGGCCTTCTTCGGAGCCGGTTCACCCGGAGAAACCAATTGTTTAGACTGCTGCTTGGTATCCAGAGTGTTGTAATGGATCCATGTTTCATCCACAGTTACAAAACGCCGCAAAAACTTATTCGAATTGCGGTTAAACAACTCCAAACAATCCGTTGAAGTTGTCACACGTCCAGAACGTTCAGCGTCATTTATACTTGTGCGACCACAACGAAAGTCAGTAAACCACTTTTTAACCATTGAAATCGATGGTGCAGAGTCCCCGTAGTATTTATAAAGCTTTTCCTTGGTTTGATTGACGGTTTTTTTTCACAAAAAATAATGTTTAATGAGCACTCGAAATTCACTTTTTTCCATTTTTAAAAACATCCACGAGGTTGTATGTTTTGAACAGCTGTTAAACGCAAAGTAAATGACGGAACTTGCTCAAAACTTGACAGTAGTCTATTAACAGGTGGTACTTGATGGGAGCAGTGTTGCATTTCGTAAACCTACGAGGGAAGTTCGGTAAGTCACGGACTTATTGATCCGGCCTCGTAATCTTAAATCCTTAATAACTTCGTAAGCATAGGTCTAAATGGAAAAGTAAGCTTAATCTGAGATCACTTATATTTTTGACTTACAATCGGGTTTTCATTTAAAAACTTAAACATTTGTAAGTCCTGGATAACTACGTAAATATAGGTCTAACTAGGAAAATTGGCTTAATCTCTGATCTCTCATATTTTTGATTTCAAATCGGGGTTTCACATGAAAAACTTAAAAAAATTGGTATTTTTTATAACTCCGTAAATATTGGTGGATAGACCAACTGTGATCACTCATATATTCGACAAAAATTTCGTTTTCATATGAAAAACTAAAAAAATCTTAAATCCTTAATAACTTCGTTAACATAGGTCTCGTGTTTTTGAATAAAAAAAATTGATTTTTCCAAAAAAGACCGACTTTTAAAAAATTTTTGTATAACTTTAAAGTCGATTTTCTCTTCGACTTACCGGTTGGATTATTAAAAAGTCTTTGTCATTATTATTAATTTGGTTTTCTTATGATCCAAATTTAATTACTTCTTTTACTATCAACAAAATTCCATTAAAAACAAAAACTCTATTTAAATGGCCACAGTAACCACAATTAACACCTGCTGGCTGGGAAAAGACCAAATTTAAGTATTTAGAAAAAAGTAAATAAAGTAAAACACAGGAAGAAAAGTCATGACTTAATTTAATTACTTTCGTTTTCGCATGGGAATTAAAAAGAAATATCGTAAAAGATTTCCTGTGGTTTAAAATATTTAAGAGGTTTTTATATGTTTTTTAAAATAAATCTATAAAAATTAAAATTTCTATTGTGTTGTTTTTGTTACAAAAAGTTGTAAAAAATAACAATTAACAAAAAAAAAAAAAAAAATATAAAAAAACAAAAAAAATAAGTGCTTTAGGCTAAATTATTTAAAGACATAAAAATTTTCTACGATGCACCTTAAATAATTTTTTTTTTAATTTCAATTGCAATAGTTGTTGTTTAATTTTTATCTTTTCATTACTTTTTTTTTGGAATACGCTTCATTATGATGATGTTGAGGTAGAAAAAGATAAAATATGATTTAAAATAACTAACTTCCGACGCCTAAACATTTAAAATTACCGTTTAACTAAAACTTAACAAACGATAAAAAATATTTAAGAATTAAAAACAAAAAAAGCTTAAAACGACATTTAAAGATACTTGCAGGCAGTGATGCCAGTAGATATTTTGAAAAATTCCTACGTATATAAAAAAAATTCATTTTTATACCCTCCACCACCACTAGTGGTGAATAAGGGTAT
Organism: Pollenia amentaria; assembly: GCA_943735925.1. NCBI lineage: Eukaryota > Metazoa > Arthropoda > Insecta > Diptera > Polleniidae > Pollenia > Pollenia amentaria. Next base: position 17,557,454 of record OX031010.1, on the reverse strand, counting down.
ACTCAGTTTGTAATTCCGTGTGAAACTTTTTTATATGTACATCTAAGGCTCCTTGAGTATTTCTAAGTTGGCTTAACCATGTCCGTCTGTCCTTTAGTTGAAAACACGCTCACTTCCGAAAAAAGCAAAAGAAAAGCACAAACTTGGTCTCAAATTGCTTGTAGTTGTCCTAAGTAGTTTGGGATTGAAATCCAGCAACATCGGTTCAGTAGGACTAGAACTATGAATCAAAATGTGGAACCACCACCCTAAAAAAATTGATAACTTTAATACAAACACTAACATAAATGGTGGAATAATGCACGGAATGATATAAAATTTTCCACAAATTCGCCTTATACGACTGCAAATCATACTGTTTCGTAAAGATCGGTCTATAATTGACCATAGGCCCCATAAAAACCCCTTCTCCCAGAAAACAGTTTAGTACGCCTAAAACCGGAATCAATAACGCTATCATACTTAAATTTGGTACGTCACAGTTTTATAGGACCAGAAATCACGCTGTAAAATTTTTTGAAGATCGATCGATAATTTACACTAGGTCCCATATAAACGCTACTCCCGGAAAACAGTTTAGTACGCCTTAAACCGTAATAAATAATGCTATCATAATAAAATTTGGTACGTCGAAGTTTATGTGACTACAAATCACACTGTAAAATTTCGTAAAGATCGGTCCAAATTTTACTCTAGGCCCCATATCAACCCTACTCGCAGACTGACGTCCGTTTTTGTGAAGTTAGCTAATAATATATATGTATTTATCATGTAGAGCCCACTCCTGTCGGTGGAGGGTATCACAGATTCGGCACAGCCGAATATAGCACTCTAACTTGTTTTTTCCTACAACCAACCCAGTGATTTTTGAAAATTCCCTACGCAGTCCGAAAAAAATTCCTATTTTTCCATACGCGCTCAATAAATGGTCTCTACAAAAATTGCTACAACTTTTAAATAATAATATATCAATGAAAATAAAACGGTTTCATTTAAAAGTGTTATACATGTATACCAGAGATCAGCAATGAACCGCTTTTTCGCTACTCATACTGACTCATGAAATTTTAAGTATAAGTGAGTAGAAATCATTTAAACTCAACTACTCTGATTCACTCACACTCACAAATATGAGTGTGACGTCGACTCATACTCACACATTTAAAAATGACCTCAATTTGATTTGTAATTTCAGGAAAATACTTATAATACTCACATTGATTCAGCTCATTTAACTCATCCAAGTATATTTACAAGTTTAGTCATTTAACAGTTTCTAACTAGTATAAAATGTATAAAAATATAAAAAAGCATAAAATTGTAAGTTTATACAGAAACATTTTGGGGAAATTACATTGTTTTTATTATTATTGATATTTATGAGCAGGTTGTAAAAAATGGATAGAAATAGTGAGATAAAGGAAAAAATAAATAGCGGAGTTTTCCAATTAGTGAAAAAACGTAATGGTGAGTCCACAATGGGCTTGTGGACTCACATTTTGCTTCGCTTATACACATTGAGTTCTGTTGAATCTAAATCAACCACTACATAAATGTTCTAAGTATGAGTACGATGAGTAAAATCAAACTTCTGAGTGAATATGAGTTTCGATCGAATTACAATAAGTATGAGTGCGTATAAGTACAAGAAATTATGAGTCATGATTCGGCTCTACTCACTTTTTCACTACTCATTGCTGATCTCTGATGTATACATACCATTAAATCGGGTTTTTTTTAAACTGGTACACGCAAAGAAAAAAACATGGTTGTGGTAAACATATTCTAAGAGCAACATATTATAAAAAGATTCATGATTGTAGTCAACATATTACGTTTATTATTGAATAATATTATGGCCAAATATATTCGTAATATTACATCATAATATTTTTCCCTTAATCCTAATTTGTTTTTATTACATGATATTATAATTTAATGTAATCATATTATTATCATGTTAATTATAATAAGTTAAGAAGTAATCATATTATTATCATGTTAATCATAATAATATGTATAGTAAATCTAAGACCGAAAATTATTTTTTATATATATATTTATGCTTATTTACTTACTGTCAACCTTAACGTAAAACTGTAACAGATATTTCATATCATAATACAACTTTAAACATTTGTGACACTTTACAATTTTTTTTTAATGTACCTAAAATTTCTTTATGTTTTAATTTCTTTAAACTTGGCTTGTTTTAATGGATATTTTTTTTAAAACTGTTTAGCCACTGAATAACAAATAATTCGATAGGCATATGTAAAACAAACGACACTGCTGATACAAAATTATTTTACAAATGGCGATAACGAAATATTAGAGTAAAGATATTTTGTTTGCATCTTAAACATATTATGATTACACGTATGGAAAGTTATCATGTTATGGCTAATAGATATCATTAAATGATTGTGAGAAATATAATATGTTTTCCAAGTTATCATTATTTAGTTGTTATAAAAATGATTATCTTTCAGTGAATCATACTTAAATTTATAATTGCGATAAACATTGAGATATTTACAGTTACTATAATATTATTGATATTAAATAAAAAAAAAACAATATTTTGTTTACGACAACAATATATTGTTACAATAAACATTGTGTAGTTGCCGTAACCATGCCCAACCAAATTTTTTCTCTGCGTGAATACGCGCGAAAAGGGTCGAACTTAATGCTTGAAAAACTCAATGTTGCGTGCTGACTCATAAACGCGCGACGGATCAAGGTGCCTCAGCTGTAAATATGGGTGGTGTTATTATTGAGGAATCAGAATCTCTTGATGTTCTGGGCATGAGGATACAATGTGATGTCCGATCGACAGAACATATATTTAAGGTGTCGAAAGAATCATTCAAATGCCTCAGTTTTTTGATCTCCTTACTATTTATACCACCTCTACCCCACCGCGAATGGAATACAACTCTCATTTGTGGGCTGTTGCTTCAAAGTCAATTTTGGAGCTTCTCGACCGCGTACAGGAGAGGACGGGGGTTCTCATTGATGGCAGTAGGGTATCCGAAAATATCCGATATATAAGACGTATCCATAGGTCAGGTAACAGCTCTAAAAATTTAGTTTTTATAAAAATTTTGCTGCTTTTTAGCCCATTTTTGGAGTATTTTGTTAATAACTTAACCATTTCTTAACCGATTTGGCAGATTTATATACCCACGTCTTTAGGAAGAAAAAACCATTTACTTAGATTATAAAACTTGTACTCGGGAAGATCTATTGTTCCCGAAAATGGGTATGTTTTTATTTTGGGCATTACTCTTCCATTTTTTGGGAGAAAAGTTTCAGGGTTTTCGGGAAATATATGCTGCTAAAAATTTCTGATATTTTGGTATATAAAACGTGTTCATATGTCATACTAGAACCCAAAAATTTTAAATTTTGAGTATTTTCAATAATGTCTTTGTACGGGAGGTACCACGCTCACTTTTCCAATCGCGCCCATATTTTGTGGGATACTGTGTATTGATAACCGATATGTTTGTACCTAATTTGGAAACTTTAGCTCGTTTCGTTCTCCAGATATACAGAAATCTATAACGTCTTTTTATGGGAAGTGCCACACCCACTTCTCCAATCCCGCCCATTTTTTTAGAGAGTTTGTGTATTGGCAAGCAACATGTTTGTACTAAATTTGAAAGCCGTATTTCTTGCCGCTCTCGAGATATGCAAAAAAAAAAGGAATTTAAAAAACAACAACAACATGGGATTTATGGAAAAAACTAGAGGTAGTCGTGGTTTTTTGCTCATATATCAGCCATTTATGCACCGATCTTCCTGAATTTCAATAGCAAACAATTCCGGACTTTATGTGACATAAATGTATAACAACCTAGCCTTCACCATATCTGGGGCTTCGGAAAACCAATTTGAACGGATGGACAGACGGACAACCGGATTTGAACTTCCCTTCTCATAAGAAGCCAGAATATATATACTTTATATTGTCTTAGATCAATATTGTAGAAATTATAAGCGGAATGACAAAGTTATATATACCCTTTTACCTTCGGTGAAGGGTATAAAAATTTCGATCCATTCGATCGATATCGTATGCGCCGATTAGACCCCTGGTGTTATTTTAAACAGGGCTGTGGAGTCGGAGTTGAGGTTAATGTACCGGATTCGGAGTCGCAACTCCGACTCCAAAAATTTTAGGCATAGCAAATATCAAAAAAAAATTCTAAAATTTTCCCAAAAAAAAATTTCTTGGAAATTGGCGTGTAATATTTAAAATATCGATTCGAAATTTTTATAGAATAATTTCCTTACTATATTTAACCATTTAAAAGGTTCTGCATTAAAAAAAAGAGTTTAAAGTCAAATAAGGACAAATCTGATATACATTTAGCATCAATGTAAGAGTTGGAGTCGGACTTAAAAAAAATTCAGCGGTTGGAGTCGGAGTCAGAGTTAGAAATATTTTTTGACGACTTCACAGCCCTCATTTTAAGCATAAAAATAAATGAACTTTCAAATTTTTGTACTCTTATTTCTAATAAATCAGTGAGTGTTTAAACGCTTGATAAGTTGAACTAAACTTAAATTTATATACTCAACATTTGTAAATCAGTGGCCCATGTAATATATGTAGTCTAAAAAGTAACATGTGGCAGCGCTGCAATATATGTTGTCAAATTCATATGATCTGTATTGGTATTTGAAACGCCCAATTTTGTGCTTTTAAAGATGGTTTATATGTTAACTGAATTATAGGTTTAGGCACATTTTAAACCAAAAAGAGATTTTAACTAGATCTGATTTATTAGCCCTTAATGGAGTTAAATAAAATGTACTCATGACTCCCCATTTAACCCATTTGATCTCCCTAAAAGAACGGGCTTGGAAATGTCCTTTTTTGTGACATGCGGCAGTAGCAATAGAATTTTATTAGAAAAAAATTTTTGATGTAGAGTGAAAGGTTTAATCCAAAAAAATCGGTTTTAGTTTTCCTGTTTTTCTAGTTTTTTTTTAGTACACAAAAAAATGTGTTTTATCAATTAAAAAAATGGTTTAAAAAGTATTTAAAATAATTTAATGTGATAATTGAATCAATTATTTTTTTCGTTGAAAGAAAATTTAAAATTAATTTTGATTTAATTAATATTTAAGTTGTTTTGAAATACATTTTTAATTAAATTATTAATTAATAATCAAGAAATTTTAATTGAATTTTTCGTTAAAAAAAAAAATTATTTTAACTTGAAGAATTGTTGTTGGGAATTGTCAATAATTAATTAAATAAATTAACACATTGTTTGAGATAGCAAAGTTTTTTGATAATTTTTTAAATTAAAATTAGAAATATCATTTATTGAAAAAAAAAATATTCTCAATTTTACTGTCAAGGATAAAAAAAAAATTTTAATTAATTTCATGTTGTAAAATTCCTGTCTTCATAAAATTAATTTAATGAAAATTAAATTCAATGAACTTAAGCCTAATTAAAATATCTAAATTTGGATTAAAAAAATTTTTTTAATTAAAATTAAAAACATCATTTATTGAAAAAAATATTCACAATTTTACCATTTTTAGTAATCAATATAATCATTTTGGTAATAGGTGCAAAATCAACAAATTGTTTGCTTGATATTATGAATTTGGTATAAATTTGGTAATTGGAGAAATTTAATCATTTTTTCTGTGTACCAAATTTAATATGGACAACCCATTTTGTCAATTTAGAATAACTTAAGGACCAAGAATATATAAACTTTAGAGGATCTTAGATGAATATTAAAAATGTTTCACACGGAATGTTTCAGAATCTACTAACAATTTCGTAAAACTGCTTTTGTGGACAATTTTAAAAATAGTTTGATTTGAAAACCGTAGTGTCACTTAATGGAAAATCACTACGATTAAGGTAAGACCACCTCATAATTGTTTTTTACAAATGTTCGAATTTCCCCATAAAATTAATTCTATCGAAGAGCTAAGATAATAAACTTAATAATTTTGCAATAATATTATTGGCGGATGCACAAGGTTTGCTATCAAGTCATATTGTCACAAAATCTTAATATTTTACAATAGTTTTAAAACTATTGTTGTCGTGTTACAAACAAAAAAGTCCTATTATAATAAGTCTTTTTATGCTGTGTTTCTTGTTTTTTCATAACTACGCAGTGGAAATCTAAATTATGAGGGGTTGCTTCCAGCAGTCATATTTCTTCTTGTTATTATTTTAAGACATATGAATTTATGACTACCTTGTGAATCCCTCATATATATTTTGTCAATAGCAAAACTCGAAAAGATCGACCAAATTCACAACTCGTTACGAAAACTATTTATAACCAAAGAAAACCAAAGATATTTTATGGCATATTTTAAATATAGTTCCCATTACAATTACGGAGCTACATAACTTATTGGAAAGGTAATTTCATATAGGTTCCGGTTTTAGAATTATCTGTCTAGTTATTTGTAAAAATATTCGAAATTTATGCATCTGAATGATGTAATTAGGGATGTAAAGTTACGCCTTTTTGCCGATACGAAACCGATACTCAAGAAGAAATATCGCCGATACCGATACCGATACGAATATTAAATTTGAATTCAAGATAAAATTAACAAAACTCAGGTAGAGTAATTTCTTTATTATACAAAATTACAGTGTAAAATATTTTTAATATTCAAATTTCATTTTAATAAGATTTTAAAAACAACGAAATTAATTTATATTCATGCTAAATTAATTTATTTTTTAAACAAAACAACACTAATGGTTTTCATGATATCGCTTAAATATGTGCAAACTGTGCATTTTTTACGCCCTCGCAAATGAACTGTCAAAATTTGTATGAGAATTCATTAACACAAACTTCGTTAATTTGCCAAACAATTGCGCTGTTCAATTGTGCATTTATACAAATAGATTTTTTTTTATAATTAACGTCATTTTTAACGAAAAATTCAACAATTAAAACAAAAAATTTTGATCGGAGCAAATTAGTCTTTTGGCTTTCGTTAAGCACTTGTTAGATACAAACTTTTTTATATATTTTAAATTTTTTTAAATTTATTTTTATATTGGGGTCGCGCAAGTTTGCCCATTTGCACAAATAGCAACTTTAAGCGATTTCAAAAAAACCCTTATTATTACTGTGTTTTTTGTTGTTCCATGTCACTCGAGATGATTGTTTTGGTTTACTAAAAGCTGTTTACAAACACTGCAAAAAGTCCGCTTTTACTCCATGTCTTGCTTAAGCCCTTTATACTTCAGTTCCCAGTCTCTCCAATACCTGCAGCCATGTTAACGTTGTCCGTCTCAGACTCCGTCGTTTCCTCTGCCTCTGAACACGGTAGGTTTTGAAATATCATAATATTTAAGGGAATGTGTGATATTTTTTTAAAACTATTTTAATGAGGTATTTTAAGTCCGGTATTTTTAATTTGTTTTAAATTATTTAAGTTATTTTGTTTAAACATATAAGAAATTAAAGTCTCCGATAATTTTCTGTATATGTAGATTTCATCTCAAATTATGTCTATTATTTCTGATCAACATTTCGTTAGTAACTATTAACACATTTACCTCTTATCAACGTTATGTGTAATTTTTAAAATCAATATTAATTATAAAAAAAGAGAAAAGGCCCTACCAAAAGTGGGAAGATCAAAAAAAGGGAAATCTATTTCTATTTGTTCACACCTACTCGTACACTAAATTTACAATCGCATTCACACATAAATTTCTAGATACTAAAAAATACCTGTGGATAGTTTTTTTTTTTTATCAATTCAAAGCATTTTGTTAGTTTTTTTTTAAAAGATATTCTTCTAAAATTTTCAAATAGTACAAATAATGTCGTCTTTGATCTTAAATAAAAGCCAAAAATTCATGTCGTACGAAAAAATCGTTGCACGTCGATTTTTTAGTTTTAGTTGGGACGATTAAATATAATTTATTTTTAGTTTTGACACATATTAAAAAAAAAGACTTATTGCCATCAATTGTTTACAGCCGATACGAAATGGTTTCTTTTAACGTCATTAATTGACAAAAATTAAAATTTATTTGATCAAATATTTACAATAGAAAGAAAACTGTGTCGAATTTGCATTTTATTTTTCCACTGCTAACGTTTGTTCTCGTCTTGCTCAGTTTGAACTAAGTTAGATGAGCTTGTGCTCATCAAGCTTTTGCTTTCTTTTGTGAGCTCTTGCTCAAATTTTGTTGAGTTGACTCGCGCACATAAAAGTTGACTCGCGCACACTAAAAAGGAATCATGGCTGAATATTTTGTACCACAAAGAAATACAAAATGTTATCAACAGCGTAAAACAAATTTAGCAAGTGAGGATAAAAAATTATACAGGTTTGTATTCTCAATTAATAATTTTATTTATATAATTAATAATAAAATGACAAATACATAGGTTTGATGACAGTAGCATCTGCTGGTTAGCTAATTATTTTTTTGTGAAATCAGAAGAAAGACGTGGTGGTGCCCTCAGCAACATTAATAAAATTCGACTATATTTAAGATTTTGAGCAGATCCTGGATTCCAAAATGGTATAGCCACAGATATTGGAGTCCATCAATCAACTGTGTCGCGAACTATTGTGGAAGTTGCGAAACTTATATCTGCCAAAGCAAGCGAGTGGATAAAATTCCCGAAAAATGCAGATGAAATAAAAGATGCTCACATTAAATGGCAAGCGAATTATTGCTTTCCATTTGCAATTGGATTGATTGATTGTACTCATTCAAAAATTAAAAAAAACCCACAAATCAAAGCGATGAGTTACAAATATATGTATGAGTATATTTGCTTGGTAATTGACCCTTTTCTAGTAAATATTTATTTTGTTTTATTTTTTCTACTAAAAATAAGGAAATGTCGTCAGTTTCTATTTTATTATTATTATTTGATTATACTTCTACTTCACTTTCCCTTTGCTCAAGTAATTGCAATTGGTTTGAACTCATTTTTATACATACGAAATTGAGCAAAAGCTGTTGCTGTTTGGTCAAACTCGACTTACAAGCAATTACTCACCTGCCTCAACTCAGCGCGTTTACTCGTTTTTATGCATGAGACCCATTGTTTCATGCCAATGAGAGCTCACCGAGACCATGCGCTTGAATTTCAGGAAGCACGTTGTCCATTAACATGGTGCGATAAACGGTTACGATTTACGGTAATTTTTTGATTTTCCTTATTGCTGAAGAAATATGCACCAATGATTCCACCAGCCTATAATCTACACCATACCGTTGTTCTTAATGGATTCTTAATGTAATGTATGTAATGGTAGCTCTTAGTACTCTTCGTGATGCTCATCAGCCCAAATATGGCAATTTTGTTTATTTGCGTATCCATTGAGACAGAAATGTGCTTCATCTTTGAACAGAATAAACCACCGGATTTTCATTGAGTTCCGAATGGACCACCTCAGACGTAGTCAGGGCCAATATTTACATGTAAATGCTTTAAATTGTTTTCTTCACCGATAATAAACATTTTCACTTTAAAATTTATGTGTTTTATTTTACATTATGAACCACACTTCAAGATGAATCACCCTTTACTTAAAAATATTGGACCTTGTAGTAGTAGTAGGACCTTTTAGTATACCGACCGATTCAGAATTAATTTCTGTGTCGATCCAACCATGTCCGTCCGTCCGGCTGGTTTTCTGTCCACGTAGACTTTGTGCGCAAAGTAGAGGTCGCAAATTTGAAGATAATTTGATAGAATTTGGTACCTTTATTTTGATGGTTTCAGCAAGGGCGAATCCCATTGAAAATGGTCCGAACAAGACCATAATTTCTCATAGCCCCCATACAAACTTCTTTCCGGCATGGTCTTTGTGCTCATCAACTATCTTATTAATTTGGCTAAAAAATATATTATTTCAACATAAATCGTCTAACCAAATACAAATACCACTCCCGAAAATAGCTTGAAGTGCCATAACTTCTTTATAAATTTTGGTATCGATATAAAATTACATATATAGGTTTTATTTGACCTTATATAATTTAATAAATGGTTATTTTTATTTAAGCAAAAATAAACATTGATATAATATTACGATAAAGTAATGATAAAATTTCTATATCGTGGCAAAATTATATAAGTCCCCTTCCCAAAATCGCATTAGGACAAAAATAATCTCATTTGGATGTGTTTATCTAGATAATATTCATCACAATTAACTCTAGTATGAATCTAAAGGTCATAACATAATTTTGTTCTTACGGGTCCATGATGTCCCATGGGCTCCAAATAGGGTCCCCTCTCGAAAATGTTATTCTAAATACTGTAGGGTAGGGTATCATATGGTCGGGCTTGACCAACTATTCTTTCATAATTGTTTGCTAATACCCGCTTCCAACAAATCAAGTGTATTGTGTACAGGCCCCCAGTAATTGTCTGGCCCGATTTCAGCACCTAATAATAGATGGAACTCTTCTCGTTCCACCTAAATACCGAGCATTACCTTGGCGCCATTGAAATTGGGCGTTGAATTAACTGGTTGGTTTTTTCCTCGCCATAATTAATCGATTTTACAATCTTAACAATCTTCTTGGAGTAATGGCTTTAATTCATTATCTTTTTTCTGTGACGAAGTCACCAATTCTGAACCGCACTAACTATCGCACATTGCAATCAATGGGACATATTTAGGATAAGCTGTGGTGGACATTGATTTTCCTTAACAGCTTGTTTTATTTTAAATTAACGAAGTCACAGGCAAAAAAAAGCTACTCCCCAAAATGTCATATAAAATTTTAAAGACGCAAACTATGTGTAAAAGAAACGACCTCTCTTGTTAATCCCGCATTTTTTATTTATACACCCAATAACGAAATTTGGTATTTTATTCTATAAGTTTATGATCTTTATTATATCACTTGATTTGAACTCTTAGGAAGTTTTCTAGATTGGTAGCATTATCGTCTTGATCCCTGCTTGTGTATCGGCCCAATTTAAATACATTAAATATAAACAGTTCTTTCAATGAATTTATTCAAAAATTTTTGAGTTAGTGCCAATTCGCATTACAAATGGCAAAACAATTTTAATGTAAATGTTTTCTTATCTCATTACTTGAGTATGTCATTATTTATTTTGACATCATTAATCGAGTTGACATCATTAATTGATTCGACGTCATTAATCGATTTGACGTCATTAACATCTTTAGGTAAATAGTTTTGCGATTTTAAATAGATTTAATTTAAATTTAGTGCTTAGACAATAAAATTGCTTAGGCAAATGCTTAAATTTTTTATCAATTTCAAATGAAGTCAAAATTAGTTTTTTTTATTTGATTGCTTTTTTTTGCCAAACATCTTAAAACTTGTAATAACGATTTCTTTGTAAGAAAAAAACGTTATTTTTTTAGGAAAAACGTTATTTGTTTTAGGATTTTTAAACAAATAATAATTGCTGAGAATAAAGTTCAGCAAACCCTTTAGAATGTTAACTGTCTTAAGCTATTACTTGCACTGGAAGGCGCGTAATGAACGTTTTGATTTAATAAGGCAATACAATTTTTTGTTTACGATTTATTTTTTTTTTTTAGAATTAACTTGAAAAATTTTAGATGGAGAGATTCAGCACAGACCAAAGATCCAAAGTTTTTCAATTTTATTTTTAAAGTAAGAATTAGAAAAACAGACGTTATAAATAAATAATTAAAAATATATACACAAAACGTGGCCGTAGGTCCATGTTGCTTCTAATGATTCCTTGTGATTAAAGAATTAATCAAAAATAAAATCAGTTTTAATTTAAAATTTAATCAAACAACTTAGACTGCCTCTACTTGTTTTACCACTAATTTGGTTTTACCAATAAAGCTTTACTGTTTAAAGGCATCTTATAATCTCTTAGGTTTTTTCGATTACCGCCTTAAAGAAACTAAGTAAAATACAGGCAGTTAAAATAACATAATCGGTTTATAAGTGACTGAGTTTTAGACAAATAACTTCTTTTTTCTTCCCAAAATAATGAGTTTGGCACAATGGTTCCCATATCAGCTGGCAGAAGATGTTTGTTAAATGATTGGGTTTAGTTAATAACCCTTTAAAGAATCTGCTTCGTCTTTTAATTTTGAAATGATTAACATGCAAACCCTTAAAAAAATGTTAAGGATTATTTCAAGAATACAAAAACAGCAACCAGATAATCTAAATGGATAAGCAAAAAATAAATATTGATTTCAATTTAAAAACTTGTGATGTTAATTAAAAAATTATTAAATTTGTACCAGTAAACAAAAAATAAATATCAATTAAATATTTGTTGATATTAAAAACATTTTCTGCGGTAATTTTGCTAATATAAGTAAATTTTTAATTCATTTTTAACTAAAACTGATTTTATTTTTGATTAATGGTTTAATGAAAAAAAACAAAAAAAAATGGCTAGAATTTTTGCTGTGTACTGAGTCTCATATAGAGTTTTTTTTCGGGATTTCCCGTCCCGGGAATTCCCGGGATTTTCAATTGTTTTCAATTCCCGCTTTCCCGGTAATTAATTGCGGGATTCCCGGGAAATTTTGAAGAAAATCTTTTTTCAAACTTTAGTAAATCTATGTCGGACTAGTGTCTAGACTGTGTTAGTAGTTTAATCCAACTTAATTTTACCACAATATTAAAATTTGCTACAGTTTAAGATTTATTAAGCTAATTTTTGAGAATGGGTCTTTTATATGATGCTTTTTATGCGGCATTTCAAGTAATTTTGAGTCTTATGAATGTATGTTATGCTTAATTGCACCACAAAAGCATTATTCGTTACACCTTTAGCCATACTTACATGATTTACGAGAATAATCTAAACATCGAGCCGTAGGTAAATTATGGACCGATATTCACGAAATTTGGTGCCTTATAAAACGAATTTGTTGAAATTTAATGACAATGGGTGCATTTTGCCACAAATATTTGTAAGTTTTTGTTGAGTTTTTATTGAGGTAGTTCCACATTTGGGTGCATAACTCTTTTTCATACTGAAGCGATTCTGCTGGAATTAAGCCACAAACAGCCTAGAAGATCTAGAAACAATTTGACACCCATATGGCGAAATCAGCTTAGAATAAACGAAGGACCCACAATACAAATACGTTATGGGATCCTAGATGAATATTAAAAAAAGATTCACATGGAATGGCAAACTTAGTATAACTTCATACACCACTGCTGATTAAGGGTTATAAAATTGTAAAAAAATTGTTTTTAAATATATGTAGCAAATACAATTTCTCCTTCCTGCTGAATTTGTTAAACGGTAAAATTGTTTCAGAATTCCTACTTCGTAATGTTATGTTTTCAGTTCCTAATCGCCCTTCCAGAAATTTTATTCCACTAACGGCCAATTTCACCAAGTTTACTTATAATTAACTACCAGTTATAACTGTCGAAAACATATTGTTAGCTGGAAGTTAAGGTTACAGTTAAGTTTTAACTGAACTTGATGAAATTGGATGTAAGACTTTAATACTGTTACGTTTTTACTTATAAAACGCGTTACGGTTTTTTCCCTTTATAATAAACCTTTGAGTTCTTTTAATTGCAATTCAAAATACACACACGAATTCCACTTAACAAACTTTATTGAAATTAATTATAATGTTTACAAATTTTAACCACAATTGTAAGTAGCGATCTGAACCGTTTAATGTCTCCAATCAAACTAAACTAAACTTTTATGAATTAGCCTGTATTTATAGTTCAAAACTATTCCTTGTTGATTCAAGAACCGTCTAGTATTTTCTAGAATGTTGTGTTCGAATTATTTTAAAATAACTGTTATACATCTAAATCTAAAGTCTACAATTACAATTGCTAGAAAATTTATTACAGTGGCGTTCATAAAAATAGTAACTAATATGACATAAAACTATAATTTACAAGATAACTTATAACTAAAACCATAAATAATTCTCAGATAAATCTAATTTCGTAACAATATTTTCATTCTAATTATGCAAATGATCTCTGAATTTGACAATGCATATACCTATATTGATTTCTATGATCCTATTGACATAAAAATAACCTCTAAGTATCTTAAAATAATTTTAATATTAAATTTTTTTACATTTTTGTTACATAATGGATACTAGACTTAATTATTTTAAGCGTAATTGTCAGTAAGAAATATTAGTTTCATTGGAGAAATAAGTAAAGAAATAAATAATAAATTTTGGGCGGGAATCCCGGGGTCCCGGGAATTTGATTTTTATTTCCCGCTTTCCCGGGAATCCAAAAAGTGCGGGAATAAAAAAACTCTACTCTCATACCATTCTTGAAATGTTTTTTGGAAGACTCGTTTGATACCACAAGGGAACGAAGTTTAACTTTTTTTGTGTTGATTGGAAGTTTGGTGCAATTTTTTTTTTATTAATTTGAGGTAGCTGATTTCAAATCTAATCTCCGTTTTTCTCCATCAGCTCGCATTTTTAAGTTACAGGTACTAAAAGTTCAAAAAAGCATAACCTTACTCTTTATTTAGCGATTGTTGTTTGATGGTAAGAAAAAAAAAAAATTTTAAATTTTGAATTTTGAATTTTTAAATATCACGAAAAATCCAAAAAGGGGTAAAAAGTACAAGTGTTATTTATTACTTTCACTTAAAGTCACATAACCTATGAACAAAATGAACTATTGATCATAAAAATCGATGAATGCGTTTCGCTTTGATTCACAATTATGAGGAAAAAAACGTCCATAAATAGAACAGCAGAAATCAATTCAGTTTTCTCATTAAATTGTGAATAAAATCCAAAGTTGCGCACCGATTACAATGAAAATATATTTAAATAAATGTTTTAAGTCCAAAACTGTGATTTTCGTCGCATTTTTATTTTCTTATGAATTTTTAAAGAACAAAAAGTTAAACAAATAGAATCTGGGAATTATTTCTTTTTCATAAGTTACTTTATTATATTGAACATTTTTTTTTGTTTTTTGAATGTATAAGCCCATTATTAAATATTTAAGGAATAGAACTATTAAAAAAAGCTTTATAAGATACATAACTGAAATTTGGCTCATAGAACAAATTCGAAAAATAAAAAAATGTTGCATATAACAAAGTAACTTATGAAAAATAAATAATTACCAGATTCTATTTGTTAAAATAGTTGAGTTAAATATATTAAATTTATAAAGTATCACTATCCAGTGTGACACAAAGAATGCTGACGAAGGCCGTAGCGGGCCAGAAAATGCATTACATTCTGCTGGTGTCTAATAATTCTAAATTTTTCTGTACATAAATATACTTCATTGCTATCCAACGGAAAGCTAAGGTAAAATGTAACCAGAACATACAATATAATAGTCTGGTAGTGTATAAAGTCATTCCTAAATATTTAAGGAATAGAACTATTACAAAGAGCTTTATAAAATACATAAATGAAATTTAGCTTATATAATAAATTCGAAAAATAAAAAATGTTGAACAAAAAGTTTATTTTTTTTAAACGATATTTTAGATTCTGCAGGGAAAATTTAAAACCACTGTAAGCACATCTTAAAGAAATATTGTTGACGAAGTTAGAATTTTGTTTTCAACTGGATATGGTGAACCGTTTTCAAGTTATTCCACTATAAAAAATATTATCTCAGGTATTTCTCAAATGCAAATTCCATATTGAAGACGAGTCAAAATGGAGCATTATTTCATATAAAACAAGCTAGGTCAATGAAATTGAGCTGAAACTCTCTTTATATATATAATTTTCTGGATTTTAAATGTTTTATGCTCCCGGAATAAGGATTTTGGAATGAGAGCCGCCATTCCGTATCAACGGCCATCCAATTGGCTTTCTATTACTACGGTTAAGGATTCGGCACATTTGCGTGTGGCACTTTCACTTGTCAATAGCCGTTAATGCCGTATATGTAATAGACGTCTTGGAAAATTTTATTTTTAGCGATATTTTATTTAATTAAGCTAACAGCCGCTAAATTATTAATCCTTTTAAATTCCAGATGGATGTTTTTTGGGAAAGAATTAAAGTTTTTTGTAAATAAAAACTCTGCCACAAATATTATAATGATATTTTACAAAATATTCTCAAACTCATTTAATTACTTTATTGAAAACTTAATAATTTAATGATTCTAAAGAAAGCAAAAAAATAATTATTCATTAATCTCTATAAAAATCAACTCATAATGAATGTTGATTTTTGGGTAAACAAAGTTTTTACTTGGCACCTTAAAGACACGCGTCTACTCAAGTAATTTAATTTCAAAATTACATTCACAACCAACCATTTATATAGACAGTACATAAAGTATATTGTACCATTAGCCACTGACATACAACATGAAACCAAACACTAATACTTTTGATTCTAAGTAGTTGGCAGGCACGATTCTTTATGATAAATGCAGGAGTTCTCAATTTTTTGTTTTGAGCCCTTGCGATGTTGTTGCCTGTACTACTAAATTTACCAATATGATCGTTTCTTAATGGTGGTTCCTTTTCTACACAAAAAAATATCACCTTCTGATGTGTAAAATGTCTTGCCAACTCTGCTATAATGCTTTTTGTTTTTTGACGAGAAAAAAAACACAGTTAGGAAAAAGTGGAATGCCCTGTTTTAAACAACTGACAAAAAGTTTTTTCTCCATTATTATAGCTCATTTTTTAACGCTTTTTATGTTTTTGACCGATTTAAAATAAATTTTGGTGTTTGTTTCCAACTTTTCTCGTATTTTAACCATGTTCGCGATAGAAGCGATTTTTTCCTGTAAGTTTTCTGATACAGGCTGGCCCAAAATTACCGAAGGGGTTTGAATTGCTTATAACTTTTTGATTGTAATTTTTTTTTTTTTTTCAGTATTTTTTAACGAAGATTTGGGGAATTTAGAATGGAGCAGCACTCAAATGACCAACGTGCCGAAATTGTTGAGCTTTATTATTCAAATCAACGACCCATACGGGACATCTTTGGTGAACGAATTATTTCGCGTACAAGTGATTTTAATTGGCCTCCGCGTTCACCGGATTTAACCGCCCCAGACTGTTTTCTTTGGGGTTATTTGAAAGGAAAAGTCTACATTAATAAGCCTACAACCATCCAGCAATTATAAAGCAATATGCGCGACGAAATAAACAACATAACACCTGAAGTTTTGCGAAAGGTAATGGAAATTGTCTTGGAAAGAACACGAATTTGCGAAGCAAAAAATGGCCACCACTTGCGAGATATTATTTTTCATAACTAAACTAAAAATAAATAACATTGCATTAAAAAAAAATTAATAATTATTTCTTAAATAAAAAGTTATAAAGAATTCAAGCCCCTTAGTTAATTTTGGGCCACCCTGTATAAGACCTTGCTATTTGCCGCTGTAATACCCTTTTCAGATTTGGCAAGTTAGTAACGCAAGTCTCTCCACAATTTTTGGTTTGTCGGAGTTAAGTTCGGGTTAGGAGAAGAAATTTGAGTACAGACTGGGTTGTACCCGGCAAGTTGGTTGTTCTTTCATTCTTATTTTTTTTTTACCTGACGACGAATATATTTTAAGCAGTTGTCAATTCTTCAGCGTCATACTGACAGATTTCACAGAACCCAAGCATTGCAACATTGTAGTTCACAAATGCCCGATCGAATTGGGCGAGGCGAGATGGTTCTACATTTCATACTCTAATTCTTGTCCTGGATTTCATTTCAAAAGTCCTCACAGTTATACTCTTTACAAAAAACGTTTGATTAAAATAAAAAAAAATACAGTTATAATTTAAAATTTCCGTGCGTTTAAAAATAATTACAGTTTGAGCATCACTGGCCCTTGTTATTTGTTATAAGTCTACATTCTGCTGGTTAAGAACATAAAATAACTTAAATGTTCAAAATTAAAAAAATCAAAATACTGTATTATTAGCATTCTCGTACCCATAATTTTATCATGAATTTAAGACCAAAAACAAATAAAGAAAAAAAAAATCAGACATAACACTTGTCTACACACGACTCTTGTGTTCGAATCCCCTCAAAGATCATCGTTTATTTACGTATGATGTATGAATAAACAATTTGATATTTTGACGAATTGAAATTTAAGAATTTTAAATTAAATACAACAAACAACAACAACAAAAATTTTAAATTCAATTGTTTTCGGTTTATTTGCTGTTTTGCAGCATCACTCACCATCTTCGACATCATCATGTTTTTGAATTTGTTGCCAAAAAGTCTGGTAGCGTAAATTAAAACGTTTTTACGCTTTTTCGATTAATCTTGATCTCATATAAAATTTATTTTTATTTGATTTTGGCATGTTATCGACCGTTTGAGATTTTTAATCGCCAAAAAATTATAACATGGTATTTTTGAAAAAAAAAAAAAAAAAAAAAAATCGAAAAAATCGACAAGCAAATAATGAGTGTAAATGCTTAAAAATACAAAGCTGTTCAATTAGTTTTATGCACATTTGGGGGGATTAATGATGCTGGGCCGGAAGGTTTTGACATACTTATATACATATGTATATGTATATTCACAGTGTAGGGAAAAAAGAGTTTAAAATGGAAACATTTATCAACATAAAAATACGATAACACAGAAAAAAGTTTTTTATCAATTCAAAAATTGGTTTAAAAAGTATTTTAATTTAATTAATGTGATAATTGAATTTTTTAGTTTAAAGAAAATTAAAAATGTAAATTTGATTTAATTAACAATTTAGTTGTTTTAAAATAAATATTAATTAAATAGCAAAAAGTCTTAATTGACTTTTTTCGTTTAAAATAAGATAATTTTACAGAAAAAAGCGTTTTATCAATTAAAAAAATGGTTTAAAAAGTATTTCAATTTAATTAATGTGATAATTGAATCAATTATTTTTTTTTTTGTTGAAAGAAAATTAAAAATTTAATTTTGATTTAATTAACATTTATGTTGTTTTGAAATAAATTTTCAATTAAAATTTTAATTTAATAGCAAAAAATTTTAAAATACAATAATTTAAATATGTAGAATTGTTGTTGGGAATTTTCAATATTTATGTAAATAAATTAACACATTGTTTGAAATGGCAAAGATTTTTGATCACTTTTTGAATTAAAATTGAAAATATCATTTATTGAAAATATTTTTTTAAAATTTTAAAATTTTTAACAAATAGATATTGGGAATTATTTCTTTTCATAAGCAACTTTATTATATTCAACATTTTTATTTTTCGAATTTATTCTATGAGTTAAATTTCAGTTATGTATTTTATAAATCTTTTTGTAATAGTTCTCTTCCTTAAAATTTTCAGGAATGACTTTATACACTACCAGACTATTATGTTGTATCTTCTTGTTACATTTTACCTTAGCTTTTCGTTGGATAGCAAAAAAAAAAATTAAGGAATAGAACTATTACAAAAAGCTTTATAAAATACATAACTGAAATTTAACTCATAGAATAAATTCGAAAAATAAAAATGTTGAATATATTAAAATTATTAGTAATCAATATAATCATTTTGGTAATAGATGCAAAATCAACAAATTGTTTGCTTGATATTATAAATTTGGTATAAATTTAGTGATTAGAAAAACATTTTAAATTTTTCTGTGAAAAGAGTTTTTTAAAAATAATCTTAAAAATTGTTCGGCAGCACAAAGTTTATTAATGCGATCCACTAATTTAACTTTCCCCTCGTACAAGGGACCTCCAGCAATAAGACTTTTTTCACAAAATGGGCAATACTTTTTATATACTCACACTAAGTATACCGATCGGCCCAAAATCACTTTCGAATTTGTCATTGAGACGAAGCTTATAGAAAATTGTTAGAATCGGTCCATAATTTCACATAGCTCCAATACAACTTCTTTCCAGAATAATGTCCTTATGCTCATAAGCTATCATAATTGCTCATGAACAATCATAATCTATCTATCAATTTTAATAAATTGTTTAAAAAAAAACTTCTATAAGTATCAGTGTTGTCAAGTAATTTTTTTTCTGCGCCCAAAAAAAATTTAAAAACTCCCAAAATTAACGTTTTTAAAAAAAATTTTTCCTAAATGTAAAAGCTTGGATAATAATTAACTTTCAATTAATTAAACTTGACTAAGTTTAACTAAATAAAGCAAAAATCGACAAATTTTTCAAATTTTACTAAAATTCCCCCAAAAAATATTTTGAATATTTTTTAAAAATATATCTAAATAACAAATTATTAACAGTTAAAAAAAAAGAATGTAGCATATGGATGTGTCGAAAGGTAAAAGCCCTAACTCCTCAAAATAAAATGTAAATGAAAAATTTATTTCCAAGATTTCAGATGCTTCAAAAAGGAAGTTGCCAAACACGCGAAGTCTAGTAATTCATTATGTATGGTGCAATCCCTATATCGATCATTCACATTAATTATAGAACATTTTTTATATAATAGAAGAACAAAATAATTTTCAAAGAATTCACACCTAATTAGATAGTAATATAACAGAATTGAAAAATTTTCGAAAAGTGAAGTTAAGACCTTTAGCTTCTGACACGTCCATTAGTACATTATCCTAATACTTTATTTTTTGTCCTGCCAGTGCCAGACAACAAATTTCGTCATCACAGTTTCTGTTCACATATGTACTACAAAAATTGCCAGCAATTTAAATTTTTCATTAATCCTTCAAACTTATATTTTTTTTTTTTTTTTGTAAAATCAATACACACTGTTTTATTCCTCACTGTATACATTTCTCTAATGAGCATCTAAAATCTTTTTGAAAGTTATAAATCTTCAAAACTAAAAAAAATATTATTTATTTGTTTATTAATTGAATACTTATTGAAAGATCGTTTATGATTTATGAATACAAATTAGGGATGCCAATCGGCACTGGTTTTCGCAAATCCCGGGATTCGGGATTTTTCAGGATATCGGGGTTTTTTTAAAGTCAAAAGATAAATGCTTGTTGTAGTTATTTATAAAAAAAAAACGTCTTTAGAAGAGGTTTACAAACAAAAGTTTTATAATTCATTTAATATTACAAAGTTAAATATAATGATTTATTTTGTGGCAGAAATATTCGTAGTATATGTATGATTATATTTTGCCACACTCCATAATTGTGGCAAAATATACTTTGATATAAATATCATCATATATATACTAACCCCCATATTCATAAAAAATATTTTAGGTTTTTAGCAGGTTTATTTAACAAATTTTCATAGAACATTCGTTTCATAAACCTTATATTAATCAAAAATATTTTTTATGAATATGATGGAAAAACAAACAAACAATTTCAAAAATAATGATTTATATTTAAATATTTTAAAAACTTAACATTGTTATTATTTCTTAACTAATGTTTAACTCAATTAAAAATATAATAAAAAAAACAACTTACGATTTCTAACAACGTGGTAATTGATTCAATTTAAGAATAATTAACATTAAATCTATATTTTATGCCTCATTTGATTCAAACTAAAAAAACACTAATTTATATAGGAGTTGTTTAGAGAAAACTAGGAATTGATTTATTTGTAAAATTCCATTGAAATTTTTATTAAGGGGGTTATTTTGTAAATTACTGCACATTGCGTTGACAAATTTTTCATATAAAATTTTTTGAATTTAACTCATTTCATGTTGTAAAATTCTTTTCTTCATAAAAATAATTTAATGAAAATTAAATTCAATGAACTTAAGTCTGATTAATTTTTTTTTTTTTATTTTTTTTATTCCTACACTAAATCCCGCGAAGCTTTTTGCTTGCCTGCAGGAGACCAGAGTCTCTGAATTTTTAAAAATTTAAAGATTAAGATAAAAATTTAAAAATTAAGGATAAATAATTGAAATTTGAATTCGAAATTATTTAACAAAATCAATTTTTTTTAAATAACCATAAAAATCTTATTTGAACAAAAAATCATTTTTATACCCATCACCACTAGTGGTAGGAATTATGAAGTGTATAAATTTTACTACTTAATTTCATGAAATCGCTCCATAAATTACCGTAGGTCCAATGCACACTCTCGGAAAACACTTTAATAAGCCTAAATAGTAAAGCTTAAATTTGGCATTTGGTGCACCAGTGGAATCAATTATAAAATAAAACCACACGGAGCTTTTGGTGTTTCTTTCTGTTTTAAACATTTCTTTCTTTAAATAATTTTCTTCTTTAATTATTTTCAGCACTTTCTACGAGTACATTAAAATATCTTTATAATTGTTGGACACGCTTAAAAAGAATAACAAAATTTAACTTTTTCCTTTTCAATGACAGTATTAACGGCTTTAACCAAATAAATATAAAATATCAAGATTGTGTTCCCTTTCCTCTTAAGGGAGAATTTAATGATGAATTTCTTTTAGAAGAAAAAAAAAATTAATTTAAAGATTTCGGGATTGCCTAAATTATGGTTTCGCTGAATCCTAAAAATCCCGGGATTATTCGGGATCGGGATTTTGGAATTGGCAACCCTAATGAAAATTGAATTATTTGATTTAATACAGTTTTGTTTTGGCTAATTAGCTGTTCATTTTAGAGGTATAATGATATTAATAAAGCATGTTATATTTTTTGCCTGAAAGCGTCTTCGCATCTTAGTTGATACTAGCTGTGCGCACTTGTAACTGAGCTGACCTTCCCCTATATAACCAATTATCTCTTGTAAATTAACATTAAAAATTTTAATAGTAATGCATTTAAAAAAATCCACATTTTAATAGAGTGTTTTTTTGTTTAGAGCCATAGAACTTTTTCCAAAAAAAAAAAAAAGAAACAAAAAAAAAATACAACAAGTTTAATGGAATGACCAAAATGTTAGCTTATTAGCTCCGAAGACCACTGCAGTGGCTTGACGTACCACTACAAAAAAAAAATGGCTTCAAGAATATAAAAAAATAAAAAATAATTTAAAAAAATTTAAATTAGTCCAAAGATATCAAATCACACGCATTAGGTAGCCAAATTAAAGGTCCATTTCTTGAGCTAACTTGGTGGTTAAACGTTTGGCTTAACAAAGTGTTGTTAACGTCTTGTTGGAACCGATTCTCTTCCAAATGATTTGCAGTTACATGAGGAATAAAAAATCAAGAAGAATTTGCCTGTATCGTTCACCCTTGACGATAATGTAGGCACCGGTTACGGAATAAAAGACGAATGGGTTGATGAAAAAAATCAGGATTTAATGCAGTTCCAAGAGTCTCGTGAGGATAGCGCTCTTTTCAAAAATGACAATTCGGCTTGTTTACATACCCGTTGAGCCAGAAATGTGACTCATCGCTGAAGATTATTTGGCGATTTAAATCTAATTCAACTTCCAGTTGATTCTCAGACCATTCACCGAACGCACGACGCAACTGATGGTCCGCTGCCTGTAATTCTTGCAAAAGTTGAATCTAATATAGACGTAGGCTAAGATCTTTTCTCGAAATTTTCCAGGTAATGGACGGGCAGAGACCGAGCAGCGATGGCCTTTTCTGTACGCACAGTACGATCTGATGAATCTTCTCCAAAAGTGTAAAACTGGTCATGAATCGATCTATAGTATTGCGTATTAGTTGCTCAGATGGACGATTATGCCCACCGAAAATTTGACGAACTGCTCTATAAATTTAACGAACAGAGCGCGAATTTTGGAAATTAAGTTTCAGAACTATACAAATTGATAAGTGATAAGTTGAAATTGATAAGTGTAAGTTGCAAAGCCTTTGCAATTTGTATACTCTCTTTGGAATTTCTTTTCCATGTTGCACAAGAGAGCAAAGTGTAAAGATAATATTAAAAAGTGTAATTTGCAAAAACTTTGCACTTTGTACACTCGCTTTGCATGAAAGCGCACAGACTTTGCAATGAGAGCAAAGGTTTTGCAAAGAGGGCAAAGTCTTTCCAAAGAGAGCAAAGTCTTTGCAAAATGTTGCTTACTGCAAAGTGAGATTTGCAAAGAATAGTGTGGAACAGAAACACTTATCACTTTGCCAAGCAATTAAATTTGATAAGTGCAAAGTGAAAAGTTGATAAGTTGTTTCGTGGAACAGGGCCCTGGTCTTAGTCTTTCCATGGTGATTTGCCAAAGTAGACTGAAAAAATACAAACAGACTTCATTATTTGAACAGCAGTTATCCCTATCGGAAGTTCTATACGGCTAAAAAAAACACCCTTTACTTCACTATTTGCCAGTGGCAGTTAACAAATTGTCAGTTTTGGTTAACTAAAGTATGGCGTTAGAGGTGATAGGACGATGATATATTCGAATAATAAAATTCTATTTACCATCTATTGGCTTCACTCCATGTTCACACGGACAGCAATATTCGTGTTTCGCTCTCCCATTCTTGTTTCGCGCCCCAAACATAATTGAAACAACCTGTTTTGCCATACAAAATCTTGAGAGCGAAACAGGTCGTTTCATTTTGAAACATGTTGCGAAATAGGTAAAATGTACTATCATCTCCAATTTTGATAACAATTATCGTTTGTTTATCTGAACTAGCTCTCAAAAACAATCAAAACAAAGAAAAAAAAACAAAATAAAAATTAATGTTAAAAAAAAATAAGGTGATAATTATTAAAAAATAATATTAATAAAAGTATTAAATAATAGTTTTTAAGTTTTACATACTTTTCGATCTATTTTAAATAAAATCACACTAACAACACAAAAAAAAATGTCAAAATGAAACAAGAATGAATCGTATGAACATCATGTTTGGAAATCTAGTTTCAGAGAGCGAAACAAGTGGCTTATATTATCTTATGAAATTAGCACTATGGTTTTTTGGAATATATTTCAAAGACAAATAATAACTTAATTGGACTAGAGTTTGACTTTGCATCGAAATGTTATCTGAAATTTTTCATTAGTTATTTTAATTAAACTTTAAGTAAAGTTTCTTCAAATTTACCGATAAAACCGATATTATGAATGCTCGAAATCACAATTAATGTGTATACGATTTTATTACAAAATTGAATCAATTTTCCTGATAAAACTTCACCATACAAATCGTAATCATTTCCGCTAGCCAGTATTAAAAACTTATGTCACTTATGCCGGCTTTCATGGGAAATTTTTAAGTGCGCAAAAATTTTATATATTTTTTTTTCATATTTATTTGAAAAGATAATAAAGCGGCAAAAGAAAATAGACACAGCAAAAAATGCTAAACAGCCACAGTCGGTTAGAGTGACTGACATAATTGGCAAAACGTAAAACAACGTAATTTGCAATGAAAGTAAAAGTGGGTTGGATTTTTTTAAAGTTTTCATATATTTTATGCTTTGCAGCGAGTGAGTCAGATGTTCAAAAGAGTTAAATGTGTTAAGATATTTGTTAACTTAAAAACAATGTTTATTTTGTTTATTTGAGATATATCTCAAAGGCTTAAGGCTTAAGCCTTAAAACATCAAATCAATGATCAAAATTGGCATTGAAATTTTGTTCGGCAAAAAAAAAAATTAAAAAAAATAAAAGTCGGAAAAAATGGAAATCGAAAACGCAAACCGCAAGAATTTTGAAGTTCTTCCTTATACACTCTTAATACAATTTTTTATAGTTTTCTTATAGATTTCTGTTTAATAGAGAAATATTTGTATTGTATTGTATTTGTATTTTTTAACTACAAAAATCTTATTAAAAAAACGGCTTTTAAATTCTTGCGTTTTGCGTTTTCGATTTTCAGAACACCTCTGACATTTATATTGGTACAAGGTTTTTGATTCCATGTGTTAAACATGGATTTTATGAAGAATATAAAAATGATAAAAATTATTATAGGAAAATCGGTTAAGTTGTTTGGCATTCTATAGGAAACTAACAAACACATTTTTATTTTTAAAAAGGGTGATTCATCGTGAGGGTAAATTTTCAATATCTATTTTTTACAGATCTCACGTACCTCATACCAAACTGCTTTGTCATTTTTGTTCAGTATCATTTGGCAAGTCTCACGAAAAGACTCACACACACCACAACAGCATCAGTGAATATATTGCTTCCTGTGATTCCAGGCTGGAACAAAGGGCCACAAAAAAAATTCTTCCATTCAGGTCTGTTCAGTGCCAGCGCTTAAATTTCGGACCAAGATTTTCCCATCAAACGAATTTCTTTTTCTACCGACCGTCTCCAGGTGAAAGATGGCCTACCAGCTCTCCTGTTGCCTTAAGGGTTCCATGCAAATGCAGTTCTTGATAATTCTCCGTTTGGTCTTCTTAAAACATGACCAATCCAGTTCCATTTACGGAGGGAAATTTCTAGCCGGATTGAAGTTTCACCAGTTCGTAGCCACAGATCTTCATTGAAAATAACGGTTGTCCAGAAAATTCTTAGTTTTCCCCGTAAAGAACGGTTTATGAACGGTCAGTGAATGGGCTCTAGAAAAACTCGATGAAAATCCGGTGTTTTATCGTGAAAATTAGTTCAGTGATGTGGCTGATTTCTGGCTCAATGGATACGTTAATAAACAAAATTGCCGTAATTGGGATGATGAGCCACCCGAAGAGTACCAAGAGTTACCATTACATCCATTAAAAAGAACGGCATGATGTCGTTTATGGGCGGGTGGGACTATTGGGGTATATATCACCAAAAAGGAGGAATATCTAAATGTAACCGTCAATGGTAGCCGCTATCGTTTGAATTTCAAGGGGATGGTCTCGGTAAACTCTGGTTTCAACAAGACAGCGCTTTCAGCCCTACAGCAATGACTTAGTTGTGAAATCATTTTACTGTGCACTTAATTCCACGTTTTGCTATGGAAAATTGGCCACCTAGATCGTGCTATATCACATCTTTTAACTATTTTTCTCTGGGGATATGGAAAGTCTGAGGTCTTTAGGAATAAGCCTGCTACGATTGCCGCTTTGGAAGCCAACATTACTCGTGTTATTCGCGAGATATCAGCCGCTATGCTCGAGCGAGTCGCATTTGGACCTTCCGAATGCACCACCTCAGACGTAGTACATAATATAAAAAAAGTATACATATATATGTTCCCATCGATCCTATAAGGAGCATAGGGCCTCAAAAAAAAGTTAATACCATAAATTGTTCTTTTAACCGATAATAAAAACTTTAAGTTCACTTCCAAAATTATGTGTTTCACTA
Organism: Pollenia amentaria; assembly: GCA_943735925.1. Taxonomy (NCBI): domain Eukaryota; kingdom Metazoa; phylum Arthropoda; class Insecta; order Diptera; family Polleniidae; genus Pollenia; species Pollenia amentaria. Next base: position 17,530,367 of record OX031010.1, on the reverse strand, counting down.
TACATTATAAATGAATCATCTCAATGAATCACCCAACATATGTACTAGTTTAATCCGTTAGGCTTTGCTACCTCTATCGAAATTAAATAAATAAAATTATTTATTAAAACAGATCTGGTGTATTAACAATGAAGCAATTTGTTCTTCATTTAAGCGCTTTTACAAAATTAAATATAGAAATCTATATTGTCTTTGTATGGGAGGCACTCAGAAAAAATTATTAATTTTCTCCAATCACCAAATTTATACCAAATTCATAATATCAAGCAAACAAATTGTGGATTTTGCACCTATAACCAAAATGATTATATTGATTACTAAAAATTGTAAAATTGTGAATATTTTATTTCAATAAATGATATTATTAATTTCAATTAAAAATATGATCAAAAAACTTTGCCATTTCAAACAAAGTGTTAATTTATTTAAATAAATATTGACAATTTCCAACAACAATTTTACGTGTTTAAATTATTTTATTGTAAACGAAAAAAGTCAAATAACATTTTTTGTTATTTAATTAAAATTTTAATTGAAAATTTATTTAAAAACAACTAAAATAATAATTAAATGAAAATTCAATTTTAAATTTTATTTCAACTAAAAAAATTATTGATTCAATTATGACATTAATTAAATTAAAATACTTTTTAAACCATTTTTTTAATTGATAAAACACTTTTTTCTGTGTAAATTTTCTTTCAACTAAAAAAATAATTGATTTAATTATGACATTAATTAAATTAAAATACTTTTTAAACCATTTTTTTAATTGATAAAACACTTTTTTCTGTGTACTACACACACACTTACCCAATCCAGTCCATTTTTTGACCGATGTTGTGTATTGATAACCAAGAATGGCTCTAAAAATGTTATGGTTAAATGTAACGATTGGTTTTCAATAAGCAATAGTATTTTCCTCTTTTCCATGAGCAACAGCTATGTTTGAAAAACAACCCTGCTACTAAATATGCGCGGTTAAAGTTTTAATTAAAAATTTAGTCAAGGGAATTAACGCTTAATCAAGTGAATTAAACGTTTAATTGATACAAATTAAATTAAGTTTTTAATTTTGATTTCTATAAAAAAAATTGTGATATCATTTTTTTATAGAAATCAAATTTTTGTTTCTGTGTTCATCAGATGCGTGCGGAATCGGTGACAAGAATTCCTAGTTATTAATTAGCATTTTATGCTGTATTTTTGATATCTCGTACTGCCAACGAATGTCAGTACGCAAAATTGTAGCAATCTGTCTTTATTGACCTGTCTCAAATCTTTTGATTCAAATAACCCACATAAAACTATGCCGCTCCTGGAGAAACTGACTGGAACTAAATTTTATATATATACGTTGATCGAAAATTAAAAAAAAATCTTTTTGGGATATAGGGAACTTATTTAAAAATCCTAAGGGGCCATTAGGTTAGGTTAAGAAGTTTTATGTTCCCAAGGGCAAACCACCACACACCCGGAGACCAAAAAGGCCCATTGTATTTCCCTACATACTATAGTAAGAAGAAAGAGAGAAGAAGAGAAAAGAAAAAAAAAAAGAAAAGAAAGGATGGAAGCCTTTAACAATATGAATACTCAAGTGTAAAAAAATAACTTACAATTTCATACTTTATAATCACTGACATTTCAGCTGTCTGCAAAAGCTGACTGGCTGCTTAAGTGAGTGAATGCTTTCTCTTGAAGCCCCTCCACAGTTTTGGGTGAACAAAGCAAGTCTTTCTTTTCATGTAAAGTTGGTTTGTAAGTCCAAGGTCAAGACAAAGACTTTGAAATTATTTCTTCAATTTTATTTTGATTATTTACTTTTTTTTATGTCTTTCATTTCGTGGTTTAAAAACAAAAGCAGTGATCGGAGATAGTTTTTTTTTTTTTGTAATAAAAATTATAAACTTGAAATTGAAATACTAAATTAAAGATGATGACTTCATAAGACGAGGTTGGTAAAAGGAAAACTACTTCAAAAAAAAAAAGAGAAATTTTTCTTTTTATTTTCAAATTAGATGTGGTTGGTGGCTGGTTAGAGAAGTTAAATCATCATAGAGACGTAATTTTTATCTTAATCCATTTGTTTAATGGTGAATGAGTAAGGAAAAAACATCAACAACAACTACATAAATAAATCATAACAAAGATGGCTACTGTTATGCAGTCTTCTTCTTTTTGTCTTTGCTCTTTGTTTGGTTGGATTTTGTTACCTTAAGTTCCGGTTTCAATATTCATAAATAAAAAGCACAACAAAACTCATGATACCGTTATAATGTCGTGATGTTTGGCAACTCATTACAACTACAACAATATGTAGACCATATGGTATGTGGAACAACACCAGAAAAGCAAACAACACACTTCCAGCGGGAGAAAAATAGTACGGATACCTTCTAGAAGGCCTCTATACTGCTTTTTTTGGATGAACAAGGCCTGTTCGCACCATTCCATACTCATATCTTTTTTAAACACGTTGTCATTGTGCGGTAGGCCTTCCGCTCTCGCTTATTTCGCCAGACCTTCTGAAAGGCATTCAAATTAATGGCTCTTAGAAGGCTTTCCAGAGAATGGTGATTTTATAACGGGATCTAAATTCTTTGGCTTTTGCTTTGAAAAAAAAAAACAAAAAAGTCGTACTCCTTCCGTGCTCCCTTCTCATAAAAGGGAATGGGGAATGTGTATCTTATATTTTATACGGCAGAGCTGATGCCCTCTATGAGGCATTCTTTAGCAGTTACATCAGAATGGTAATTTTATCAAAAAAATTTCTAGGCATGCCTTCAATAAGTCCTGAAATAAGAAGGTCTTGTGAATTTTCCCGCTGGGCTCATACCAACTCTAATAGCCCAGCGGCGAAAAGAAGTTGTAAGCAGGCCTTCTGGCAGTCCTTATTTGTCAGACACCAGGCCTTATAACCCCATTTCATACTCATACAGTTTTTACATACGATATCCAAGCCAGCCAAGGACTTCTGAGTTCCCTTCTTCAACAGGTCTGATTAGAACCCTCCTTAAGAGAATTTTAGCAAAACTATTTTAAGTTTACTTCTTTTTTCTTTTCACTTTTTGCATTTTTATTTAAGGGTTTTGTAGTTGTTGTTTTGTCTTTGGAATGTGATTTTTTTTTTCGAACGGGTTTTCAGATTTGTTGTTATAAGCTAATGCTTTCCATATAGCAGAAGCGATCAGCTGTTAACATTTATTTTACATTTTTACATTAACGGTCGTCTAAAGCGGCCTTTAGCACATGCACAAAATGTATGGAAACAATCTGTGGGGAAGGGAATAGTTAGACCTTCCATAAGGCATTCCGGAGAAGGCAAGCGAGCATTAGTACATGATATAAAAAAAGGTCGAGAAGATCTTACTGAAGGCCTTATAAATAAAGACCGCCAAAAGTTCGCCGCTGGCAAGTGATTGAGAGGGGATTGAGAGGGTGCAATGGGAGGCTTTATTGTTGTTTATCAACTTATCAACAACCGTCTTAAAAATTTGAGACGAGTCTTGTTAACCAGCGTTTATGTGTTTTTTTCGTATTTTCAATCAGATTTCGTTGTTGTTGTTTTTGTTTGTTCCATATTTATATTTTTTTTAGTGTGTGTGCAAAAACTCACATATTGATGACGTTTTTAACTCGTTATCTTATGTTAAGTGTTGACTTTTGCTTAAATAATGTTTGTCTTTTGTGTGTAGACGATTTATTCTTTTTTTTTGACCAATATCTTGTTTTAGTTAGTTAGTTGTTGTTGTTGTTAATATTATTATTTTTTTAATTTGATGTTAAGTATGTAATTGAAAATTTGTTATTTGCATTATTTTTGTTGTTCTTTTTCGAATATGAAGTTTAATATGGGAAATAAAATTATTTGAAAGTTTATATGTACACTCACAATATTATTACAGTAACGGACTGTAGGTTATTCAAGAAGTATTCCGTTCAGTCATTTTTAAATAAATAAACATTTAAAATTCCAAGCAAATTTATTTTTAACTGATTCTAACATTTATTCAAAAAACTAAGTGCACATTAATACGGATGATTTTCGGTTGCATTTAATATTGTCAGTTGATTAAGTAAAAGTATTCTGTATGTTAAATTAAATGAAAATGAAATTTAAAACAATTGAAAATTTACTGAAAACCCGATCTACTTATTTTGCATTTAATGTTAACGAAAACTTAATTTAATTTTTACTGTCAAAAATTTAACCGCGAATTCCATAAAAAATTAACCACAAATTCCGTAAAAACAAATGAATTTTCAGGTGTTTTATATAATTTAACAACCAAAAAATAAATTTTCAATTATCTATTTATAGATCTGTGGCAAACAGTAAAAGTAAAAAACGGTTTGCTTGTTTTGTGTAGAAAATTCCCACATTCTATTTGCTTAAATTATTTAGTTAAATACATAACATTTTTAAAGTAAAATAATTGCTAATACCATATCGGGCATATGCTGCTGGTGTCTTATAATTGAAAATTCTTCTGTAAACAAAGTGGTCAGTGCAACAAAAGTAAAGCTGAGATCACACGATTGCCGCAATGCACCAATTTTCACACTTTTGAATACCCCAATCGTGTGACTGCACAATCAAATGGCTCATGTACCAATCGAGGACAATATTGTGCTTACTTTTACCAATAAAATGCAACCCTAGTGCGGCAATCGTGTGACTACTTGATATGCAACCGCGCGTCAATAAAAATGGCAAAAATGTACCAATATTTATTGGCTTCTTGTGCGGCAATTAAACAACACAATACGCGCCAATATTTTAATTTTTTTAATAAATTTACTTTTTTGTGTTTCTTTTATTAGGAATAAATTAAAAATAAAAATTAAATTTATCAGAAATTAAAATTGGGAATCTAGCAAGTCATTAATAAATAAATTAATAATAAATTTTGTATTCCCAAAATTTTTTTTATTAGTTCAATAGCTGTTCAGGACAATATAAAGCAATTTATACAGGAAAACGGAGCAAAATGTATTGCAATCTTTAAAGCGAATTTATTTTTGAATATAAATATTCTCTTTTTCAATAATTATTTTCTCTCTCTCTTTTTCTTTATATATTTAAAATAGAATTTTACTTTGTTTAATTTTTGGAATTTCATATTGGTATTTTACTTAAAAAATTTTAAATAAAACTATTCAAAAAAACTTTGTTTAAATATATGATACAATTTTCTTTTTTTTTTTAATGAACAAGCCAACTAGAACTTTCAAACAAATAAAAAGGCTACCACAACAGCTGTTTTCGCAGTTGACATGAGTAAAGGCCGTGTCAGATACAACTTTGTCGCTTTGCGTGACGTTTCTACCTTCGGCAGAAAAACGCAAAGCAAAAGGTGTATGCCACAATGAAAACTTTGACAACACTCACGCATTGTTTGTTTACTTATAAAAGCGGTTGGTAATTTGTACATTTAATTATTTGTTACAAAAATAAAAGTTAAAAATTTAATTGGACGGTTTTTTGGAATTGAATTTGGCAAAAAAAATTAAAAAAAAAAGAAAATTATACTAGCCAATGGTCAAAGCGCGCAAAAAGATGAGAGTTGGCTAACTTTTTGCTTCGCTTCGCTTTGAAAGTACTTTATGTGACATGTTTCGTATAAGTACGTATATTTTATCTTAGATGTCAAAGCGAATTGGTAACGCAACGCGAAGCAAAAGTTTTATCTGACATGGCCTTAAGAACAATCGTGTGACTGTGCTGCGGCAATTATTGTACTCATTTCGCTTTGTACCAACTAGCGGCAATTAAATTTGTAAAACAGGGCAATCATGTAATTTCAGAATATTTTATTGAGGTGATTTCATTAGCTACGTTCGAGAACACAAAAGTTTTTACTATTTTTTACTGCATTTTACTAAATTGCGTTCGCGTACACAAAATACAGTAAATGAGAACACAAATTGAGAGCGTAAAGTGACAGTTCTTGACTGAGTACTTACAAATTTTTGCTACAGAAATTTTTGCAGTAAAATTTAGTAAAACAAAAAAACATATGTTTCAAAAGGTAAACAAACAAAAGTAGCAAACAAAAGGCATACAAATTATGAAAAAATTGTTTAAAAAAAGTTAAAATAAAACTAAAATAAAAACAAAAAATTAATTAATATTAATTAATTAAACTTATTTGTGAAGAATTTATATGGCTAAATACCAACTTGAAACTTTGTTTTGTTATATTAATTTTTTGGAGTTGTAAAAGTGTCAAGTACTCGGGTACTTAGAACAGACCTTGTTTTTAAAGTTATTATTAGTAAAAAAAAGTATTCGTGTACTATTGATCAAATTTAGCCGGACACAAATTAGCAAATTCAAATAAAATAAAAAACAAACAAATATGAAAGATTACATAAAATAATTTGTTTGTATTTTCCAAAAATATTCGTGTTATAAAAAGTATTTAATCGAGTACCGATAAGAAAACGAGTCAAAAGTGTAAACATATTTCAACACTTTAATTATTTGCGATCAGCTGTTGCCTTTATTTTACGAATTTTTACAAATTTTGCGTTCGCGTAGTTTTTTGGACAACAGCTTTTTGTGAGAGAAAATTTTTAAGTTTACTCATTTACTGCATTTTACTGTAAAAGTACTCAAACGCACCTATTATTGTGCGTCAATAAAGCACAATCAAAATTGTGTCACATTGGTGCATTTGCGGCAATCGTGTGATCCCAGCTTAAAACACACATGTATAACGGGGTAAGTAAATAAAAATAAATATTCTCTCTCTCTCATTAGAAGAACAAGCGGACAGGAGCCTGGTGTTTTTTTTTTAGCAATTCGAGTAAAACCTGTATTATAGAAAATTACTGAATTACATAAAATAACTGAAAATTCATTGGTTTTTACGGAATTTGTCAGTTATTTTTTGATAGTTAATTTTAATAAAACAACTGAAAATTCATTTGTTTTTACAGAATTCGTCGGTTATTTCTTTAAATAGTTGAATTGTATAAAATAACTGAAAATTCATTTGTTTTTACGGAATTCGCAGTTGAGTTTTTGACAGTAAAAATTAAATGAACTTTTCGTTAAAAATAAATGAAAAATAAGTAGACCGGTTTGTAACGGAATATTCATTTATTTTATATTACAATTTCAGTTAATTTTACGTACAGAATATTGCGAGTGTACTGTTAATTTATAACGGATTTTAAATTATCTTGTTGATTGATGGTATAAAATCGTTGAATCGTACGTAATTTAACCTGAGTTTTGTTACCAATATTGTTGAAATGTTGCTAATATAAATCACGAGTAGTCACTGTAATTAATTATAAGAGAATATTTAATTACAACATTTTTAAAAGACATAAGATCCATATATTTAAACATATTTTAATTAAATTTTTTTAATAAAAAGAAAAAAATAAGTAGAGTGTTAATTGAAAATTAAGCTCTATGTCGATATAAGGTATGTTTTCTCATATGTCCGATATGCGAAGTTTTAAGTCAACACAATTTTCGAGGTATCTATCATCGAAAAAGTAAGAATATTTCGTTACATCATGATGACTTGTTATCATCATTTGATATATTTTTCGAAAAAAAAAAAAAAAAACTCTAAGAAGTGTAACGTATTCGATTCTACTTATGTTTATTAAATTAAATATTAACTGAAATTTTTTGTAGACATTTGAAAGAAATTTTAAAATATTTACATATGAGCACTTCGGCAGAATTGTCACGTTACGCCACCAAGCAATTCAGGCGATTTGACTCTATGTATCGAATAAAAAGGCTTTGATAGTATGTAGGGAAACATTTTAAGAATATTTAACCTGTTGGTGTTACATCCTCCGAGGAAATCAGGTGCAGTCAATACCTCGAATTGGCAGAGTCCCAGATTTGCAGATCTCTTGAGATTGCGCTCACCACTCTCCACACTATTAAGCTGAAAGACGACAACTTTTTGTGTACAATTTTAATACACCCATTGTAATCCCTGTCCTTTACTATATCTCTAGGCATTTTGGGCAAATCCTCATATCGGTTAAACAAGTTAAGTCCCATGTCAAATGATTACAAAAGATTTTTAGAGAATTTTTGGGAAATGACGTTTTACGGCAACAATGAAAAACAGTGTTGCCAGAAATAAAAAAAAATCGCTACAAGTAGGTTTTTTTCTTCACTAAAAACCCATTGTAGAGAATAAAATATTAAAAAAAAAAAAAAACAAAAAACCATAATGTCAAAAATGCATCCATCAAACATGACATGGTGTTTGAAGTGTAATCGTGTCAAAACAGCTGCAGAACCTTTTTTTTCATCTTTATTCAGTATTTTGAACAATTTTTTTCGCTGTCTTTTAGGTGGGCGTTTGTAGTTAAAAACAACAAATGTTTAGAAAAAAACAACTAAAAAAAAACTCATATCAAGATAAACAAAAATAAAACTACGTGATTGTAAAGTTAATAATAAATTCGAAAAAAGAAATAAAAATACTGGTACCTCGTTTTAAATTAAAATCATATAACAAACAGCCAAAACTACCAGTTAGTAGTTGCTGATGTTGTGATGTTAAATTTAAACTTAGTTTACAATTGTCAACTGTCATGGTGACAGTACTTAACCTAAATTCTCTCACACACACATACACACTGATAGACAGTGCAGCTCAAAATCACTGAATTAAATTAACACTTGATTTAACGGCAGCCAACAATTGCAAACAACTTTAACCACAAACAAGGAATAAATTTAACAAATTCATTGTATTTTCAAAAACAGTTGAAAAAAACAACATTTTCAGTTAACTGATGTTGACAATTAAAAGAAAACAGTGTCAAAATTGACAGCATTTAATCAAATGTCAAAATCTTATGTCACCCACCATCACTGTTAGGCACAATACCACCAACAACAATGAAAAACCAGACACCCAACATAAACTTCATTTAGAACCAGAGTTGTTAATGTTTATTGATGTTTGTTGTAGGTCTGGGTTTTCGTAGATGCTGTTTCTTATTCATCTCTTTGAAAGTTTAATGTTTAATTGCTAAATAATTCATTTGCTGTGATTGTTATTTTGTTTTGTTTTTTTAATGATAAGCCACTTCTAATACCCACTAGAAAAAATTTACAAGAATATTCAGGTATGCGATGAAAATCGACCGATTTAAAAACGACCGTTTTTAAAAGGTGTGATGAATTTCGAGCGATTTTAAAATCCATTTCTAAATTAAAGTCATAAATTTTTGTTCAGAATAGAGTTCAGTTTACATATAAAATATAAAATTTAAAATAATGAAGACAAAAAATAAAATGAATATGTATTAAAAATCTATTTTTAAGGATACTTAAAACGATATTCTCGGTTTCAAATCGTTTCGCTCTTAAAATCGATTTCCATCATATACCTGTTTGACCCGCTTTTTAAAAAGTAAACTAACTGAAGACATAATTTCAATTTTTGACCTTGATGACAATTTATCTTAGTGATGTTTAGGCTGACATCACATCACTATGATGAAAAGTGTCATGGGGTCAAAAATGAATACGCATGTCATAGTACTGATGTCAAAATACATCAGCGTTATGGCGTCTTTTCCATCAGTGTACAGAACGAATTTGTGAAAAATTTCATATCAAGACGTGCATTCCGCCACCATTTATGTTAGCTTTTGTTGTAAAATTTTAATTGTTTAGGGTGGTAGTTCCACATTTGGATTCAGAACTCTTATCCAACTAAACAGATTTTGCTGGATTTTATTCTTAAATTGTTTAGGATATTTAGACCAATATCAAACGGACAGATGGACATGGCTAAATCGAAGCTGTGGGGTCTTAGATGAATATTAAAAAAAGTTTCGAACGGTATGTCAAACTTAGTAGACCCTCATTCACCACTAGTAGTGGAGGGTACACAGAAAAAATCAAAAATATTACTTTAATCACCAAATTTATACCAAATTCATAATATCAAGCAAACAATTTGTTGATTTTGCTCCTATTACCAAAATGATTATATTGATTACTAAAAGTTTTGGAATTTTGAAAATTTTTTTTCAATAAATGATATTTTTAATTTTAATTAAAAAAATGATCAAAAAAACTTTGTATTTTCAAACATTGTGTTAATTTATTTAAAAGAATATTGACAATTCCCAACAACAATTCTACACAGAAAAAAGTGTTTATCAATTTAAAAAATGGTTAAAAAATCATTTAAATTTAAATAATGTGTTAATTGAAATCAGTTATTTTTTTTGGTTGAAAGAAAATTTAAAATTAAATTTTGATTTAATTAACATTTTAGTTGTTTTGAAATTAATTTTCAATTAAAATTTTAATTAAAAAGCAAAAAATCTTAATTGACTTTTTTCGTTTAAAATAAAATAATTTAAAAATGTGGAATTGTTGTTGGGAATTGTCAATATTTAATTAAATAAATTAACACATTGTTTGAAATGGCAAAGTTTTTTGATAATTTTTTTAATTAAAATTTAAAATATCAATTATTGAATAAAAATATTCAAAATTTTACAATTTTCAGTAATCAATATAATCATTTTGGTAATAGGTGCAAAATCAACAAATTGTTTGCTTGATATTATGAATTTGGTATAAATTTGGTGATTGGAGAAAATTAATAGTTTTTTCTGTGTACAAGTTACAATTATTTTTTTTTTAACGAAAAAAATCAATTAACATTTTTTGATATATAATGAATATTTTAATTGAAAATTTATTTCAAAACAACTAAAATATTAATTAAATCAAAATTTTATTTTTAATTTTTTGTCAACAAAAAAAGTAATTGATACAATTATCTGATTAATTAAATTTAAATACTTTTTTTTTCGGTGTATAAAAATTAGTTTTGAAATTCCGGAAATTAAAAAAAAAAATCTCAAATTTTCTTTTGGGTCCTTTGTTTTGGTTTTCCAACATCTTGTTTTTTTTTCTTCTTAAAGTTTAATTTTCTTGTAGTCATATTTGTAATATTGTGACGAAAAACGCTTGATTTTCAGTATTTTCCTATTATTTTAACAGTCAAGATCAAAATCGTATTATGTTTAAATTAACAAAAAAAATTTTTTTTAAAAAATTCAAACTCTTTACTCTTGCTGTTGTTGTTTTAATGAGGTTGGATTTGTAAAAAATCTAGCAACAACACTTCGTAACTCAGGCTTCAAGCTAAAATTGTTAACTCGATTTTTTATGCTGGATTAAAGCATTCTTTGTTTATTTTTTTTGTTTATATATTCCATTATACAATAAATTTTTTTATTTAATTTTATAAAAGTTTTGCTGGTCGTAACGAAAGTGAAAGGCATTTGCTTAGAAGAATAAATGAACAAACTACCACCAGTGTTTTAAAAAGATACTAAAACTAGCATCACTATTACAACTACCAGTATTAAGTTTAAGTTTATTTATTAAGTTGGCCAAGATATAGAAAAAACTCTGTTTTCTTTCTGATTTTTTTTTTTATTTATTTATTTATTTTTTGTTGTTTTTTCGATACTTAGTTGTGGTCTGGTGTCGTTGATCGATTGCCATCCTAATCTAAATGAACTTTAACTAAAATCTTTTTTTTGGAAGCAGTTATATTTTTATGGATTTCTTGGAGGAGTTGCAAAAATTACCAAAACCTTCACTCTTGAACTATGTTTTTTTTTTGGATTTTTTCTACTGCTTAATTTGACATTTTCAAATAAAAATTACATATTCTTCCAACTTTAGTACAAGTAAATAGAAAAACAGAAATTTGTTGACTGTAAAGTAAAAAAAACCCAGATTGAAACAATAAATAAAAAAAAAAAAATTTTTTTTAAGTGAAAATATTGAAAATTGAAATCTTCTAAAACTTTATATTTTGCAGAAAATACACGGTTTGCAATTTATCAGGTTAACACCATTTCCTAAAAAATTTGTAAACACTCATTGCAAAGTCAAATCAACCTCTTGACATTATTATGTCTATTTTTGTCATTTGAATATTTCAGTTAATTTTTTGTTTATGAATTCTATGAATTCTATTCGACCGAGAATAAGAATATTTCGGAAGAGGACTTTATCTGTGTAAATTGTGAACAATTTTCGTCAAATCTAAAATCGTAATTTTTTTGACAATAACTTATATAGCAGTATTAATATTCCATGCAGTTTCATCGGATCGATCATTACAAAATGTTTTGGTATTATTTTTAGTCACATAAATTGGACCGAATTGCATCAAAATAACTTTTTGAATCTGCGAACATGCCAAAAATATATTGGTCTTTGCGAAAATAGAATCATATAGATTTCTATATATACTTTCTATTTTGTTGCATCTTTAACCAGAATGAGATCTTGGTTAGTGATTACATGCTGCCTAGACTGGTATTGGATACACTCAAAAGAAAAATCAATCCATCCGTACTCAAATCAATCCGAGGCGGTATCAATAGTATCAATGAGTACGGATTTTCTTGAATCAAGTACAGAAATATTGATTCAAGTACGGATTATTCAATCGCGAAATACTCATTTTATCCATATTCAATTCCGAAAAAAACTGAGATTGAATCAATCACAAAATGTTCTTGATTGAAGTGTTATAAAGTTGATTTAATCCCGAATTCGTACTTGAAATAAACCAAAAGTGAAATTAGAAGAAGAATATTATTACGATTGACTTACTTACCAGTTTCACACCTTACAGAGTTCCAAATATAAAACACCAGCATTATGCCCGATATGATTTTTACTTTAATAACTTATTGTACATATTTAACTAAAAACATAAACTAAATGAGAACTCTGGATTTCAATTTTACTTTTTAATGTTTAAAAATTAAAATTAATTAAAATTTAAACATTAAAATAATGTCTTTTCTTCCTGTTCTGTTGTTTTTATTGTTGCTACACACAACAAGCAAATCATTTTTTAGCTACTTGTGTGGTGTTGTTGTAGTGGCTACAACAAATTTTGATAAGTTATATGAGATTAAAACGCTCATTTTGTAATTTTACTCTAAGAGTGGCACTACCAATGAAAAGTTCAATTTTTTGTAGTTTGTTTAAGAATTTTATACTTAATTTAGGAAATTCCGGGATTGATTTTCGAAAGTTATCCCATTTATGATTTTTTTGAGTACGTTTTAGTATTATCCGTACATGAATTTTTGAGTACGACTCGTACTTAAAGTAAGTATAAAAAGCTTAATTTATCCCGAGTATTTTTCTTTCTGTGTAGGAACTTTAATGTCCTTATACCTGATGGGGACCAATGGGCGGGCAAATCCTGGTGGCGCGGGATCGTTATGGGCCATGGTTTCCAAAGGGGCATACGAATGGGCAAACAGCCTTCGATCTTTCAGGCAGAAGTCTACGCTACCCTCATATGCGCTGGGGAATGTCTGAGGAGGAGGACAAAGGTCTTAAGAATATTTGTAATGTCGGATAGCCAGGTCGCTCTTAGAGTTCTATCTTCTTTAGAGGAGAAGTCCAGGTTGGTCATGGACTGTTTTGCATCACTGAACGATCTGGGGAAACACAATGAATTGGATTTGTGTTGGGAACCCGGCCATGAAGGCCATATGCGCAACGACTCGCTGACTGTTCGGCAAACAGGGGCGCTCGTCGCCCATTTTTAGGCCTTGAGCCTTTTGTCAGCGTCCCTGCCAGTCAAATTAAAGGGACGTTGCAAGCATGGTCCGAACGTGATGACTTTCACACATGGACGTCCATTTCTGGATAAAGACAGTCCAAGAGATTTGTGACTCTGTTCCGTTGCAGGGCAGTTAGGCTACTTCTTCTTGAGAAGGGGGAACTTAGGCTACTAATTGGCCTATTTACGGGGCACTGCGGTCTCAGATACCATCAATATATAATGGGTAATGTTGGTACCAAGATATGCAGATTTTGTGAGATTGATGACGAAACGTCAGAACAGGCGGAAATTTTTCGGGGGGCAAATGATGCGCTCAACTGAAATCTAAGATCTTTCAACGGGCTGGGTGATAGGCTTTATACGCAGCCTGAAGCTGACATGGTGATTTACACAGGCTGTACAAAAGATCCTCTGGGTCGCGGTGCGTATGGCACTCTTGATATCTATCCAACGAGAACGAGAATAAATGTGTTGATTAATTTGCCTTTCGTCGCTATATGGAATTCACATACAGAGAAAAAAAAAACATTTTTTAGTATGGTTTAATATGTTTAATAAAGCAATTTAAGAAATTTCTTTAGTCTTTAGACAAGTATTTCGAAACTTTAGTTAACTAGATATGTACTGACAAAATATGGAAACTTTTCTTTGTCTTGATTTTCCTCAATTGTTGTCGATTAGCCGGATAACAGCCCACAGGGAAATTGTTTTTTGTGGTCGTGCCGTCCGTATGGAACAAACTCTCTGCAAAGAAATTTCCTTTCACTTTTAAATCTAATATTTGCAAGCATTTCTTCCTTTAACCGCTTTTCCATTAACTATTTTCCTAATTCGGGAACAGGTGTTGTATAAGAACAAGATATGTGTATAAGCGGTTTTTGTTCGCGTAAGCAATTTTAAAGAGTGGTCCGCCCTTAAGGAGTATTGTATTTTTCTATTCATTGTGTATATTTTTTTAATCTTTCTCTTTACGAATAATATTAAAACTACAAAATATAACGTTAAAAAACATTAAAATTTTTAGTTACTTTTACTTTCATTTGTAAAAAAATATATATAAGAAAAATAAACAGCTTGGCCCCAATTTTAATTACAGGGTCTATTTTCCATTAAGTTGTAATTTAAAGCAACCACGTGTTAAACTTTTGAAGACGTAATTGAAAATAGGAAAAAAAAAATCTAAAAATACAAGTCATTTTCCACTTTTTGTTTTTAATGTTTTTTGCATTTTTTCTTTTAGGTTTTACTTTTTTTTTTAAATATTTCATAATTGTTATGCACTAAAAATAATATAAAAATATTAACTGTAATATTTATTTATCTAGAGCTTAAAACTAAAAAAAAAACAAAAAACAAAAGTTACGCTAATATCTATTACTAGCTGTCTTACTAACTTATATTCCATCCAGATCGAAAGATACACACGGTTAGTTAGACCCGCAGTCATATTGTCTGTTTTTCTACCCGACGTACAACTAGTCATAGTAAATTTTATATTTTTAGTTGATATGTCTGACTAACTGTCTGTCAGTTAGACACTTGTGCATCTATCGTATATGATGTGTATGCTTCTTGGTCTATTTTAAACCAAATAGGATTTTTTTTTAAAAATCATTTAACCATTACAGTAGCTACTAGCTAGCATATAAGTGTATCGTGTTCGTATGTCTGTATGTATTGGGAGAAAACTTGGGATACATTACAGATATTTGGAATTTTTCGAACTTACAAATTTACCTATAGAGTTAGTTAAAGGATTGTCTATGGACTTCTTTATAGAATTGACTACATACTTGAGTATAGACGAAACTTTAAACTCGACTATATATATTGCCTTGCTCGTCGTCATATGTCTACGAGCTGACCCTAAATTGGGCATAGGCCGTCTAAAAGTTGTCTTTATTCAAAAAGTATCTCATCAGTTAGTAAAAAGTACCAAAAAAAGGCAAGAATTACAAAAAGTATAACATTTGGGTGCATTTTGTAAAAGAAGCAAAATAGTATGCAAGCAATCGAAAAAGTGGCAAATTGCTACTTTAATAGCACCAACGGTAACGCTGACCAACACTACTATTTATGACACAACACTGAGTCTCTTCCAAGGCGAATTAATTTTTCAGGTGGCGTTGAAAGCACAGCTGTGCTACTTTTTTTCTTACTTAGAGAGAGAAATGTAATAAGTTGCTTGTGTTTTTGACATATCGATCAACGAAAGCAACAAAAAAAATAAATTGCTGTGTTTTTGGTGTTATTACTTGTTGTAGTATCGACCCCACCGTATACATGAATTCGCCTTGGGCTCTTCTTTATGTATGACATATCGGCGTAAAAGCTACGGTGAAGAAAACGTTCCGCCCATAGTATACAACTAGTATGCCGACTCTTTGACAGGTACATAGCTCAATTGTCAGCGGTACCTAACTTATTTTTGTATAAGTAAAATTTTTTTTTCAAATGTATTGGTGTATAAAACTATTTCCACCACTAAACAAAGTTGCATAAAATCGTATAGAATGTGGCAAAAATTTTGAATGCTGGCTGCATTTATAAACTTTTAAAAACAATGTTTGTAAAATTTTTATTCTGCAATATCGGAAAATATTGAAATAATTTATGATTTCAAATATTATTTTCATACCACAAAATGTTACTCTGCTGGCTTTAATAATATTAACAACAATAAAAATTTAGTGTCAAAAAAATTTATTTAAAAATTTTTTGCTTGTGAAAAATAAAAACATTTTGCAAAAGCAAATGAGCAAAATGTATTGGAAAAAATTATTAATTATGTGTTTGTGTCATAGAATTAAACAAAAATTTATATATTGTGAAAAATTTTATATAGAAAAATTTAAAATTTTGTTTTGTTTTTATGTGTGTTGAATTCACACAAAACGTATATGTGTTAGGGGTGAACGTAAAAATGGAGAACGCTCTCTGCAGTTGGTATACTAGTTGTATACTATGGTTCCGCCTTCCGCTTTTGTTTAGGTACGGCTGTAAAACTTTGACACTGTTGTGGTGAATAAAATTTCACTAGCTCTGAGGGCAAGTAAATTTTTACCTTAGCGTAGAAATTTTTGACAATTTTAATTCATCATAGAACAGAATTCTAGGCTTTGGAAAGAAAATATTTGGCAAAAGTGATGTCATAACGAAATCGTTTTAAATAAAAAATCGTTAAAAAAAAATAAAAATCGTCGTAAATTATAATATCATTTTCGCTATCACATCGATCTATGGTTTTTTGGATATACTCGTCTTTGTATAAACTTAGCTATTGACTCTATTACTTTATGCATTCCATGTGGATCATTTCTCTCAAAATTCCCCCTTTTCATGTATAGATAAATGTATGAAGATATTGTAAACATTTTGTACTAAAACTAATAACCTGACTTTTTTTTTATTAAATTTAAGGTTTGTTAGTGTATTTTCAAAGTACGTTTGTGTGTTTGTTGTGCTTTAACCCAGTAAAAGTCTTGTAATTACAAACCATAATTTTGTAGATCCGTTAATTACTCTCTTTTTTTATTTTAACTTTAATTGAATGTCTCCATTGCTGTAACTTTATTTATGTTTTGGCCACTTACATAATCTTTTACTAAAAGTATGAAAAAGTTTAAAGATTAATTTTCATTTTCTAAAAGTTTTTTTTTTAATTGGGCAAAAAAACGCTTATCTAAAAGGTTTTTTCGCCATTAATGAGTGAGAAGTGAGTGTATTTTTTTTATTAATATTTAACGTTTTGGCTGCAATTAAGTTATTATTTAATTGTTATTTAGGGTAAAGTAATTAAACTGTTTAACAAAAATAGACATTAACAAATAAATTATGCAAATTTTGTTTTAATAAATGTACATATTTATGTTTTTAAATGTTTTTTTTTTCTTTAAATTCTACACTTTTTTTGGGTTTATGGTTGTTAAAATTTAATGTTTTTATATTTGTGTTAAAAAAAAGTCAAATTTATTTTAAAATAAGTTTTTCTTGTTACATCTTTTTAGGTCTAACAATATTTTTCATATAAAGAAATATTTTTGATCATTATATGGTTAATAGTATTCTTACAACGGAACAGGAAAATAATAATGATCTTAGAAACTTCAATATGTTATAAACATTCTGTATAAGCGTTTGCGCAGTCCTGACTTTATATGCAAAAAATTTAATGTTTGGAATTTCAGATTTATTTTTTTTTTTTGGAAACTGGGACGTTTTTATCTTTGCACTTTCCTAATTACCACTTAAAATTTCACCAACCTAACAAACAAAATGGAATCTATTAGTTAAAGACGTTTTTGTGTATTCTCCACCAGTAGTGGAGGGTATAAAAAAGTTTATCATTCAGTGTGAAACTTTTTTAATATCCATCTAAGACCCCAGGAAGTAAATATCGTCAACTTAAATCCAATTGCAAGTAACTACACTTTTTTTTATAGGAGAAGCAAACAATTTTTAAAAATCAATTCATAATAACAAAGTATTCTTGGTGTTCGAATTTCTTTAATAAAGTCGCCATTTTGATCGCAGGGATCTAAACATTTTTAGCACATAAACCATAAAACCTCAATGTAGAATTTTTGTGTAGTTACTGCCGTTCGCAGTTCAGGTGACGATATTTTTTGGGTCCTTAGTCGAGTAAACAATGGCCGCCTTGTCTCTCCCTCTTTCGAACGACTCAACAGAAATTTTTAGTATTTATCGCTAGAAGCTCCTTCTCTGGAGTAGCACTCCCAGATCTGTGCTAACTGAAAAAATATTATTTTTAGTTCTCCTAAGACCCCTTTTGGTTTTTCCCCTTAACCCGACCTTACCGCTGACGTTTATAATCCAGGAGTTGCGCAAGAGACTTTCGCAAGTAACTTGCCGAGTCTGACAGGGGTATAACCAGTTTGGAATTGATATACAGTACAATCGGTTTAGTAGAAAAAGAGATGTATATTAGACCGACCCCAAAAAAAAGTGATTTTATTACCCCTCTGAAAATAAAGCTTGATATGTTTTATGATGATTTCCAAAATATTTTGGTTCTAGCGTTGACCATCCGTGAGCTGGACCATTTTTAAAAAAGGTATTTTTTTCAGTTTTTCGAATTTTTTTGTAATTTGCTTTTAGACGAGATAAATAATATTTGGTATCATCGAAAAGAGTTTTTGAAGCAGCATAGAATGGTATATAATACTGGACCACTTGCGACCTACTAATTGAGATATTTTGCTAAATACATATTTTCGTATCGGGTTTTCATACAAAATCTACTTATGTGGAAATAATGTTCTGCTTTTAAAATTAAATCTGTATTAAAATAATGTTTATATATTTTTTTTTTTTTGTAATTATTCACATAAAATGCAAAAATCGCGATATATTTTATCTTTTTTCATATATAGGCAATATGGGTATCAAATTTTTTCATTTTTCAATTATAATAACCTGGTGATAAGCAAAAGATCCGTTTTCAAACCCTGGAGGCTGTGAGATAAATTTAAGTTTTTAAATATTAATTTTTTAATTAAAAACATATATCCAAATGTGGACCTAAGGGTGCTCTTTAAAATACAGAAAACAATAAACACAGAAAAAATTAAAAATTGTCTCAAATCACCAAATTCATACCAAATTCATAGAATCAAGGAAACATTTTGTTGATTTTGCACTTATTACCAATATCAACAAATTGATTACTAAAAATTGTAAATATTTAATATTGTGAATATTTTATTTCAATAAATTATATTTTTAATTTTAAATAAAAAAATAATAAAAAAAACATCGTTTCATAGAATGCGTTAATTGATTTAATTAAATATATCTGGTTTTGACAATTCCCAACAACAAGCTTAAATTGTTTTATTTTAAACGAAAAAGTCTACCTATTAGTACCTATTCAACATTTTTTTTTTTTATTTTTTCGAATTTATTCTATGAGCTTAATTTCAGTTATGTATTTTATAAAGCTTTTTGTAATAGTTCTATTCCTTTAATTTTTAGGAATGAGTTTATACACTACCAGACTATTATATTGTATCTTCCTGTTACATTTTACCTTAGCTATCCTTTGAATAGCAATGAAGTATATTGTATGTACAGAAAAATTTACAATTATTAGACACCAGCAGAATGTAATGCATTTTCTGGCCCGCTTCGGCCTTCGTCAGCATTCTTTGGGTCACACTGGATAGTGTTGCTTAAATAATTGAATGTATTTAACTCAACTATTTTAACAAATAGAATCTGGAAATTATTTCTTTTCATAAGCTACTTTATTATATTCAGCATTTTTTTTATTTTTTTTTATTTGTACAGATTCCTTTAAATAAATCATAACGTTACTTATGCCCTGTGCATACGAATTTAAATATTAATAGAGAAAAACATTATCGGTGTTGAAGCGTTTGTTTCTTGCCAGAATAGCAGCATTTAGTCTTTTGTCTATAGCAGCATTTAGTCTTTTATTTACTTGTAAAACCGATATACACCGACATAAACGTCTCTGTACGGGGATACCGTTAAAATCATAATACCGTTATCGATACCGAAATGACAAAGAGTTTAATACCGATATTGACATCGTTTCCGTTAGCGAAATTCGTTTTACTTGTTAATCATAACCGGCTTAGGTTGTTACATAATTGGCTTGTAAGTCCCTAATAACAGGAATTTGTATGCAATAACGATTAAAATGTTCGATCAATCATGATTACAAACAGCGATTATAACCGACTGGCACACTTAATTTTTAAGTATTTTTCATATTTTCAATACCTCAAACTGTAAACTAATAAATAAATCAAATAAATTGTTAATAATAATTTTAAATTACGCATATATTTTATATAAATTTGTTTATTAATAAAAATTCCATTTGAATTCCCTTCTTTTTTTACTTTTCCAAAAGTAAAATGATTTTTTTTTTAATTAATAATTTGTTTAAATTTATGTATAACGGTGAACATGAATGCATTAACTATGATGTAATAATAGTCAGATTAACATAAAATTATTAACTTAAATTTCATTTAATATTCGAATTCAAAAAAGTAATTTTAATTCGTTTTTAAATGTAGAGAAAAACCATTAAAAAAGATTTATTTATTCGCTTTTGGGTTTTGTGTTTAAGAAAAATGGAGAAGATATAATAGTTTGAAAGGTATTCATGAATAATTGATTTAAACAAATTTTAGCCTAAATTCACTTGACTGTTTGTAAAAATATGTTACAAATTTGGCGCTGACAATGAAGATGCATCGATTGAACGAACGAACGCTATCTTTTTCTTTTCTTTTGTGGCCACCAGTTAATTTCTATTTTAAAATTCGATTTTGTTTTTTTTTGCTTCTTCTTTGTGTTTTCAAAAATCGTTTTCTTTTAATTTATAAGTTTTTATTTTTGGTGTGAGTGAGCGAGTGTGTGTGTGGTGTTTGATTATGCGGCCTTGAAAGTGAAAAGATGTCACACTTTCGCTTTTTTTTTTGCTTTTAAAAGAAACCCAAAAAAAAAAAAAAACACGAACAATCAAACTCTTTTTAAATAGATCGATATGTTTGTATAAATTTTTAGTTGGTTTTCTTTATTGTTGTTATCGTTTTATTGGAATTTTATTAACAAAAATTTAATTTAAAGAAACAAACTAAAAACGTAACCAAAATAAAAACCATTCTGTTATTGTTGTTGTTGTTTGTATTTGGACGTGCTACGCATGCGCAATACAAGAATTTAAAAATTGTTTAAACATTTTACTTGTTAAATTTAGTACAAGAAGAAGAAAAAAACGAGAAAAAAATTAATTGATAACAGGAAATCATTTAATGCCCTACAATAGTTGGGAAATTGGCTACCTCTAAAAAATCAGTAGAACAAGGTTCAACCAAACTGGAAGATACCAACAAAAGTTCAGGGTTGCCGTCAAAAAATATTTGTCCCACCAAAATTGTCTGCAAAACCTTCCATAATCCTTTGAAACCGACCATTTTTTTCAAATATTTCAAAACAAATATACCGTCGCATAAAATGCAAAAGGGCTTATCATAATTTTTCAGGAGTGATAAGAAAATTAATAAAAATTAAACTGTTGTGATTACAAAAACAGTTTTTTCAGAAAATTATCATTAATTCATAATTTGTTAACATTATTAACCAGAGGTGCCCCGGTAGGCTAGTTGGTAGTGAGCTAGTCTATCAGCACTGGGGTTGCGGGTTCGATTCCCACCAGACTCTGGTTTCTTGTCTGCAGACAAGCGTAGAACTTCGCGTAATATGCAATTAATAATAAAAACAAAAGGTATAAAAAAATTAATTTTATAACTCTTAAAAACTAGATATATATATTGAATATATGCAATCTATATATATAAAAGAGTTGCGTGAGTGACTGACTGACTGACTCATTCATCAAACCGCTGACCCTAGAAACTTGAAATTTGGACTAGCGGTTGGTCACTCTCCAAATCGATCCACTAAGACGGGATTTTTCGATATTCGAATGTTTAGAGGGTAAAAAAAGTAAAAACAGGAAAATTCGGTAACCATATATCTCCAAAACTAATAGATATGCAAAATAAATGTAATACTAATCGTTGTTCTTTAGAAAAATAAGCGGACAGGTGTCTGGTACTTTTTGGAAATTTAGACCTTTAACGGAGTAAACGGGTAAAACCTGCATTTTGGTACTTTTTTTGTCACCCCATCTATCTTTTAAACCCATAAACATAGAAATAAGGGTTATATCACATTTGAAACTTATCTAAAAATCCAAATACGAATTTGGTACTTTTTAGAAATTCGGACGTTTAAGGGGTAAAAAGCGTAACAATTGTTGGTACTTTTTTCATAAAACATTTTTTTTTATTTATTGACATATTCGTATTAAATTATGGGCTCCCACTACAATATTGAAATTTTTTATGCTTCAATGGGGAGAAAAAAGTACCAAAAAGGGAAAATAGGGAGTAAACGGGTAAAATCTGTATTTTGGTACTTTTTTGTCACCCCATCTATCTTTTAAACCCATTAACATAGAAATAATTGTTATGTCACATTTGAAAGTTTTCTAAAAAAGCCAAATACGAATTTGGTACTTTTTCAAAATTCGGACATTTAAGTGGTAAAAACCGTAACTATTTTTGGTACTTTTTTTACAAAACATTTTTTTTTTTATTCAAAAATTTAGTTTTTATTGTTGTTCAATAAAAAAATAAGCGGACAGGTGCCTGGTACTTTTTTGAAATTCGACCCTTTTGGGGAGTAAACGGGTAAGACCTGTATTTTAAAACTTTTTTGCCACTCAATCTATCTATTAAACCAATAAACTTTGGAATAAAAAAATATCACATTCGTAACGTATCTAAAAAATACAAATAAAAATTTGGTACATTTTCGAAATTCGAACGTTTAGGGGTGAAAATCGTACCTATTACAAAGTAGCGGGTTGAAACCTAGAAACATAAACTTTGGCGTAAAAATATGTCCACAAAAGAAAAGGAGACGCTAACGAAGTAGCGGGTTAAATGCTAGTAATACATAAAAAAAACCCCCATAATAATAAATTTAACCATAATATGATTGTCGATGACAATAATATGGTCAAATTAAACATAATATGTTTACAATTTTATTTAAAAATAGTTTTGTTGGAGGTGACCATATTTAAACATGTTTTTTCTCTGAGTGAATATAGGAGTCTTCTCCAAAGCTCTCGGTCGACGCAAAACTTCGTCTACAAAGCCGTCATACCCTTAAACCAAGTTTAAGAGATAAAAGGAAACAATTTCATATGATTGAAAACTGCAAAACTGTAAATCGGTAACTGCAAAATTAAATGCAGGATGCACGAAAGACAGTCGAACAAAGACGGTATCGTTACCCTTGAAAAAATAATGACAATAGTGCGCGAGCTGCTTCTCTGCTCAGAGCAGTTTTACGAATAAAAGGAAAAACTTGACAGTATCTTACGTAAATTTAAGATTGTAATACCAAATTATAATTTCAAATCAGAGATCCCTCTCTTAAAAATATAACGATTTTATTCCTTTATACAAATTTTAACTTTACATACGAATGTATGAATATATTTGGCTTAACCCTGGAAGGTTACTCTTCATTTTAGTACATTAAGGTCACCCTTCGTCGGATCGACGAACTATTTAAAAAATAAAAATTCTAGCAGAACGTTAGCTGCATTCACATATCTTAAGCATTAAGGATTTTATGAAATAATAAAATAAAGCATAAAAACTTTAAATAGAAACAAGCTTTCCCTCAACAATAAATGTCAGTGTTTTTATCAAAAATAAAAATTTGAAGTAAAATTGAAGTGAAATTTGTATTACCGAAAATAACTTTTGATAATAAATTTACATGTGCCCGTTGAAAAAAAACTGAACTGGCAATTTGTTTTTTTTTTAATTTGGTTTTTTCTGTTTACCCTATTAAACTCTGTTTTGTGTTGACAAATTAATTGTTTTTAAAGCTTTCGTCATCCGCTAATGTTGTTTAAAAAGAGTGTAATATGTATGCAGATAAAAAAGTTATATGATAAGGTGTAAATAAGCTTCTTCGATTCGACGAACAGTAACCATCCAGGGTTAACAAGATTTGATATATGTGGCTTAGGTAAGGATCAAAAGGCAGCCGACACGAGGACGGCTCACTTGGGTTTTAAATAGCGGTCCCTTATTCCCCATCGCTGCAGCCTCGAACCATTTCAATTTACTCCAAAAAAAAGGATGGACCTTATTCCTATATTAGAAACAGCATGCAACCACATTAAGTCTGGTCTCCCATGACCAAGGAGTTGGCAGAAAAAGGGGAAACATGTTTCCTTCTCCTCAAACCTCCACCTAACTTACTAACCCTCTTAGAACCATCAGTGTACCGCCTAAGGTTCGGTTTCAGATATCGTGTATCATTGAACAGCCCATCATCATTGCCATGAATAAAGCGCCGGAAAACACGTTTCGGAGTACAATTGTCCAATCCCGCCAGGTCTCCCGATGTGTGCAATGTGATCCTGACATGACCAGGCATGGTTAAATGAGATAACGAACACCCAGAAGACTAAAATGCTCTTCAATAATACATTCTATATTTTTGTGAATCTGAGGTATTCTTTTTTAATTAGTTTTGACAGAAAAGCAAATAACAGCATGACCAAGGATATTTTAATGGAACTAATATAAACGCATAAATCTTTTTTTTTTTAGTTTTGCATCAGTTGTGATATACCGGTTACCCTCTGGTCGCTACTCATGCTAACAAATACAATACAATTCAATTTAACGTAAAAACTTCGAATATACGTATCGAATTTAAAGAAGACAGAAATGAAAAATAATTTAAATATTCGTACAAGCAGCATTTTGATGAGCCTTTAATATTGTCACGCAATCATTAATAATGACGGTGTACAACTGCTACTGTTTGTTGTATCATAAAATTGTGTTTCTGTGAATGTGACCAATTTAAAAGGTACACACATTCGTACTACACAAATTAAAAAAAACAAAATCTAACTGAATCAAAAATACAAGAGCCCATTGGATTTTATTTCGGTTAATTGGTATTGTTCACAACAACGATTTAAAACAGTCAACCAGGTGACATGATTTCTTTGCTGCTTCTTTGTAGTTTTTGCAAATTAAATTCGTCATGATTTGCGAGATTTAGTCAGTTCGTTTTGTTAAATTCATTTGTAAATTATTGTAGGAGTCTTTAATGCATTAATTCTAAGCTAAACTTATTTCTTTAAATTTTAAAGTTTGCAATCTTCTTTTAGTCAAGTAAAAACATTTTTTGTTTGCATTTTAATGATTAATTTTTATATGTACAAATACTAGCCGAACCCGGTGCGCTTTGCGGCCCTGTTAAAACAATTGCTATATGGATACCGATTTAAACCGTTTTTCCGATTTTAAATTTCATTACGTTTTTCCAAAATATATTTTTTTTTTAAAAGTACGTAAAGGAGATCTTATTTTTTTGTTATTAGCACAAATCCGTTTCATTTCTAATTCTATTGAAATAACTGTAAAAGTTTTGTGGTGACATAATATGTACCAATATACATGTGTTAAATGTGATATACGATCACCGATTATACCCATTTTTACTTTCTAAATATTTAAATTTCCAAAAATCTCTTTCGGTGAAATATTTGTTGTTAGATTATCCAATGTCCAAATTTCATGTCTCTTACTTTGTTTGGGCTGTATGATGATGGATAAGTTAGTTGACTAAGTTTTAAATTTGATTCAACATTTTCATCCCATGATGGTACTGCTCCCCTGCCCCTATAGACAAAATAATTAGTCTATTTTATTTCTGGGCTACTTTTGAAATCGAAGTCTTCCGATTAGGATGAAATCACTAAGGTTTGTCCTATTGGATAGTAGTTTAGACATAAATTTTCAACAAGAACGGTCAAAAATTTTCTGAGTTAGAGGGGGTCAAAATTTGACATTTTGGCCAAACAGGTGTTCTTTCTCATCCATGTAACTTATTATCTATTGGTGTTAGAAAAATTTGTCCCAAATAAATTAAATAGCTATTTCTTAAATTTTTCCAAAAAAATTTTTTTTTGGTTTTTTTTTTAATTTTAAAATTTACATTTTTTTTAAGGGGGTACTTTTTTTTGCTCACAAGAAAGCTAATGTCTTTTCCTTTAAGATAGTTCTGGTCGCTTTTTGGGCCGCGAGTGGGTTATGTATAAAAAAAAATAATTTCTAAGTCAAGACGAGGATTTTTAAATTTTTAGCTTATGCACTATTTTGAATTTTTTCCAATTTGTGTGTAAGTGTTTTTAAAATCTTAAAAATAAAACTTATGCTGTGAAACTAGACAAATTAACCTTTCCGGCGGTATATAACATACCTAACTGGCATTTCATACCCTCGATACTGTTATACCCACAATATGTTAATCCCAGAAATAAAATCCCGTTTTTCCATAGAGATGTTGACAAATTAAATTTTTTTATTTATTTGTAATAATAATTAAATTAATATAAAATAATAATAATAAAAACAAAATGATAAATAATCTAAACAAATTTAATCTTAAATTAGTTTTAAAGTCATTTATTTTAATTTTTCATATTTATTTGAAAAAACATTTTCAAACATTTGCACTATAGAATTTTAATCTAAATACAAAGTGAAATTGCTTTGTATTTTTATATCGTTATATCAAATGGCAAATAATATTTACAATCAACATGATGAGGGCATTTCTAATATTCCCTGAATAGTTTATTTTTTTAACAAGACAGGTCAGATGTTTCTTAACATAAGAATTATCCATTTTCATACGAAATTTCATTTTTGGTACAACTATTTTTAGTCAAAATTTATAATAATTTATAAATTTTTTTTAGTAAAATCAATAAAACTATTCGTCCAAATTTTTAAAATAATAATGCTAAAAAAAGCTAGAAACATTTTCCAAAAATGCTAAATAAAATGCCAAATACTAGATGATAATTTTGCAGCTAAACAAAAGATTTTAATGCTAAATTTAGCTGCAAAAATGCTCAAATGGCCACACTGCCTAAATGTGCATGAGAATGGTCCATACTTGACTTTAAACCAGGGACCGAAATTGACAGCTATTTTGAAATTTTGAAACAAAAAAAGCATATGGAAGCAAATGCTGTCAAACTGATTCAAGTATACCATATTGATCCATATGAGCTCTTCTATGATAAAATATTATGATTTTTATTTTTTCGATCAAAAATTTCAGTTATTTTTTGATTTATATTTTTTTGGACAAAAGTAACAGTTATTTTTTGATTTTTATTTTTTTGAACAAAAATAACAGTTATTTTTTTATTTTTAAATAACAGTTTTGTTTTGATTTATATTTTTTTGGACAAAAGTAACAGCTATTTTTTGATTTTTATTTTGTTGAACAAAAATAACAGTTATTTTTTAATTTTTATTTTTTCGATCAAAAATAACAGTTATTTTATGATTTTTATTTATTCGAACAGAAATAAAAGTTATACTCTAACGAAATGTACGTGTTATCATTGGGATTTCGTATGCGTATAAAATAAATTTTTAAAGTCAACTTAATAATTAAAACACGTACATTTCTTTAAAGAATAACTTTTATTTTTGCTCGAAAAAATAAATACCAAAAAATAATTGTTATTTTTGTTCAAAAAAATAAAAATCATAAAATAACTGTTATTTTTGATCGAAAAAATATAAATCAAAACAAAACTGTTATTTAAAAATAAAAAAATAACTGTTATTTTTGTTCAAAAAATTAAAAATCTATAAATAACTGTTATCATCTGATTTTTATGAAAAAAGGATTAACTGTTACGGTCCCTGCTTTAAACTTTTTTTTTAATGCAGTACCTTTTAAATGATTAATGGCCAATTTTCAGGATTGACATTAAAACACATTTATGTTTAAAATCGTCTTAAATACAAAATTCTCTTCTTCACTAAACACTTAAATGAAACTTAAGTCACCGATGTGGTACATTTAAATTCAACTTAAGTTTCCATTGGATTAACTTAGCAAGGTGGCCTCACAACAGACAAAGTAATAACAACCAGCTGTTTTTTGAGACCACCTTGTAGTTAATTACACTTTTTATGATATTTTTTTGTATTTAGTAGTGCTACCATACTTTTACCTTAAAAAAAAAACTCATAAAACTCAAAAAATTAATCTGTAATTAAATACGATTTAAGTTTTTATGAAAATTAACATAAGATAGATTTAAATACTATCCTGAAAATTGGGCATAAGTATGAAATAACTCTCATAAAATAAATTAAAATTTACTTTTTCATAGTGATCTGTAAAATATTGCATCGACAATTTCGAAAAAAAATTTTTTTTTGGCAAATAAAAAAAATTTATGCCATACAAATTTGGAGTCGGAGTGGCGAGTTTTTGTGGGAACTTCGACGCCGACTCAACACCCCTGGTGTTTTCAGCATTGACAAATTTGTTTGTTGTAAAATAACGATTAATTTTTATTCAGCAAAAAGGTAACTGATAGTTTATTGGGCTGTTTTCACAACCCAAGAGATTGAACGTGTAGTGAAATTTATATGAAAAATACTCAAGAAACCGAGTGCTTTTCATATAAATTTCACTACACGTTCAATAATTTTTGTTGTGAAAACAACACAGATTTCTACAACATTTCTGATTCTATCCGTAAATTTTTATATTTTACAGAAATAATTGGAAATTTGTAGGAAAAGATAACGTTAATTAATATTAATTTTATTTAAAATTTCCCTTTTAATACTTGCAAGATCTTAACATTGTTTGAAAATCGAAGTAACGATCAATTTGTTATCAAAAACAATACATACACGTTTAAGTCGAACATCAACCAGAAATCTAATAAACAAACTTCACTATTTTGTGAGTGAAACGTGGTACTCAATTCCTCCGTAAAGAATTTAACGATGACGTAGCAACTACGTGAGATTAAATTTGGTTTTTTTTTGTTGCAGCTATCAAAATAAATTCGTGCATCGTGAAGAATGCAAAATAAACAATACAAAATAGAAAAAATAATAAATGAATAGGTAGGTATTTTTTTCTTTTTTTTATACCCTTCATTACCTATATAAGTTTGTCATTTCATTTGTATTTTTTACAATATTCTCCTACATGGATAGATAATTATGTAGAAGAATTTTTTTTATTGATATTTGTCCTTCCGTCTATCCGTGTGATTGTTAAAATGGGGTTTCTGTAGAACCCAGATAAGCTGGAGCCTAGAATGGTATTCAAATATTTTTATAAGAAATTTAGCAATATCGGTTTATACTATGGTAAAGGGTATCTTATATACGGCAGAGACGAATAGTTTAGCACTCTTACTTACAAAAAACTACAATCAGCTACAAACAAAAGTTGGCGATAGATAATACCTACAAAGAAGCAAAAAAAAAAATGTATGATCGCCGCACAGTGGCTCTGAAATTAACTTTATTGGGCGAAAATCTAAT
Organism: Pollenia amentaria; assembly: GCA_943735925.1. Lineage (NCBI taxonomy): Eukaryota > Metazoa > Arthropoda > Insecta > Diptera > Polleniidae > Pollenia > Pollenia amentaria. The sequence goes on along the minus strand of OX031010.1, from coordinate 17,500,747 downwards.
TGTTTGTTATCACTAATATCCAAAATTTTAATGCCATTCAATAGCTTAAATATTAAAACTAAGGTAGGCAAAAAACACAAACATTATCCTTAAAATAACCATTTAACGATTGAAACGCTAATACGCATTATATTGTTATATGCATTTTGGCTTTAGTGTAATTTTCGGCAAAAACAGGAATTTTGTAAGAAACTCATCCTGAAAAGCAGGAGATGCAAAATATGAAAGACCTCAGGCGGACGGGACGGTCTTAGAGGTTTAAAGAAGAAAAGAAACATTTTTATATTTAATTAAAAAATTTATTTATTCCAATTGCAATAACTTCTACATAGAGTACAAACTAAAATTAAGAAATAATTAATAATCATTCTTGCTTATGATGTTTTTGAAAACAATTTTTTGACTCTGCACAATACAAGTGAATGATAGACTCTGCACAAAAATCGTGTATATCGGATTTTTACACAATTTTTTTGATCCCAATTCCGGAAAATACTGTATTTGGTAGAACCTTACACTGTCCATTGGATGAACAGACTTTATTACCTACATAGACACTAGGCGCTGCTACTTCGCCATGTAAAAGACAACCTAGTGATCGCTTTTCTGCAAAAGCACAGAGATTTTTTGCGCTACTTAACCGAAATTCACTCATGGTATTTTCTTTTAGCTTTTCGGTTTTATCTGTTTTTTTTGGCGTTTACTCTGCGATGTAAAACAAATGCATTTTTTATGGGTATATCGAGAAGATGGTAAAAAATCAGGGTTGCAATATTTTGCGTTTTTATTTAAAGTACTTTTCGCCCCATGTATGAGTATGAGAAACACTCGCGTATTAGCTGTGGACAATCAATACTACCGTGCCACTTTTGCTTCCGATTACATCAAGCCACTTTGGATGGCTGGCTCCGTGACTCGCTTTTTTGAAAAGCGTTGCGTCATCTACAGATTAGGGCCTAAAACTGGAGGAAAATACAAGAAAACAATTCTCCATAAAAGCAGTTACTGAGTTATGGCCGATTAAAAACGATTTTGAGCCACTGTGCGCTGTTTATGGCAAACACTTATTCTTCCACACACACAAACTTTTATTCAAACTCATGCAAACAATCTTTTCAAACCAGTCGATGGCTTGTTCGTTTATTTTGTTTGTTATTTACTGTTCCTACGATCGGAGCTCTGCCAACTAAAGTCATAAAACATTTCCAGTATGTGAGAAACTGGGTCAGCATGTCGCTCGATTCGTTACGATTTTAGTTTTGTGTCTTGAAGTTGTTGTTGCTGCTGCTTGTTTTATTTTTTTTAATTTCAGACCTAACAAATGTTTGTTGTTGTATCGTAGAAAGTGAAAACGATTATGGTGGTAGCAGAGACAGCCAAATTAATGACTGCATTCGTCTATTGACTGCATAAGCAAAATGAGCAACGACTACAACAATGACGTGTTTCAAGTTTTATTTTGATCATTAGACAAGACGTTGACGATAACTTAGAAAAAAAGAGGCAGAAGAAGACAACAACAACAAAAGAAATGAAACTGAAAACAAAAAGAATTGTTAGTCCATTGTTGTTGTTATAAAATAATTTCAACGACGACTTTGGTAGACGCTTAACGAATCACATAATACTCATACGACAACCATAACAATGAAGCTTTTATAGCGGTAAATAAACAACAAAAAAAGGTAAGAAATGAAATTAAAAAAAAGAAGCAAGATTATTATTAAATAAAAAAAACTTTATTTGCATGTGTATGTTATGTCATCACAAGCGTAGGTGATAAGTGGGAAAGAAAGAAAGGGAAAACGGGCCTAAATACAAGAGAAGCTTTTGAAAGTTTAAAGGAAAGTTTTACAGAAGTTTTTTATATCTACCTATAAACAAGCGTTTAAAAAACTGCAGACAAAGTGGATAAACTGCCATTTCTTCCACTTCTTTATTTTTCATTGGCCAAAAAAACTGTTGCTTTTACTTCTGATTCATTGAATACCTATAAACATTTGAAAAGTGAAGAAATAGATACCTATAGGAAAGGTCCTACCGTTCCTATAGTTCTAAAGCTATAGGTACATAAGCTTTTTATAGTCTTTTTTTTATGTTTTATGTCTCAAAATTAAACAACTTGTATATGTTAGATACGCATATACATACTTACATTATGCTCTAAGTCTCGTAAGTACTAAATTTCGGTGTAATGTAATCGGGCTATTAATTTTAATGATTTTGGTCAACAATTTAAAGTCAGTCTTTTAATGGAGAACCAGACTCTTATATTCTTCTATTCTTTTAGATGCAGTATTACGCTGCATTTACACATGAAAGTACTTTCATGAAAATTCTGTATAGGTACGTATTATCACCACAAATTTCACAAAAAAAATAATAAAATATTATGAAAATTTTCATGAAAGTGAAATTTCATTTTCAAAATGTCGTCAAAGGGTAAACTTCTATCACAAATGTCTCTTCTTCTTCTTCTTTTATTCTTTTGCTTAATTCAAGCTTAAGAGTTGCCGAGCCAATTATTCACGCCAAACTTCAGGCATTCGTTCAAAATAATATTTATTTTTATTAGTTTTAATGATGTTTATAAATTTTAATTAGAATCATTGTGTTCTTAATATTTAGTTGAAAAAATATATTAAAATTCTTTATATGTAGGTATATACGAAAAATAAAATTTGAATTGGTAACACTGCTTAGTTAATGTCATTTACTTTCATGAAATTGCTTTCTTGAAATTTTCATTGAAAGCTAGCTGAAAGTTGACCTGAAAGTAGAAAAATGTCAACGTGTTAGTGAAAAAGTGTGAGTGTATTGCGACTTTCAAGAAACTACTTTCATGTGTAAATGCCCAGTTAGTGATTATTCCCACACCACAATAGTGGAGAGGGTATTATGCATTACTGCTGATGTTTGTTCAACCTTAAAATATTGGTCCTAGACTCATCTTTAAGTAAACCGATCGACTCAGAATCACTTTCTAAGTCGATTTAACGATGTCCGTCCGTACTGCTGGCTGGTTTTCTGCCCATGTAATCTTGTGCGTAAAGTGCAAGTAGCAATTTTGTAGAAATTTGGTGTATATTCAATTGACAACGCCTGTTTAAAGTGGTGAGAATCGGCCCATAATTTCACATGCTCCCCATAAAAACTTTGTGCCCATAAACTATCATATTATGTTGATATTTTTATTAAATTTGGTCCAAAAATATATTTTAGTGCAACATAAATCGTCTTTCCGATTTTTGTTTTAAATCGGCCCATATATGACAACAGCTTCCATACAAATATCGCTGCCGTAAATGACTTTAAGTGGCCATAACTTCTTTATAAATGAAGGTATTTATATCATATTTGGCAACGATATCTTTTATCTACTATGTCAAGACTGGTAGATCCAAAATTGAAAATAAGTTTTATATGCACCCCTTTAAGTCAAAGAAATATTATATGTTTCCTTCGATCATATAAGGAGCATAGGGTCTCAAAAAATCTGATAGATATATTGATATTTAAATGAGGGAAGTAACGAATACTGATACCGATACCGATATATCGGCGATACTTCACGTTTGCCGATATATCGGTATCAGCGATATTTTACTGTCGATACTCCGATACTTTTTTTTATAGTGTTTTGATCAAACAATTATATTTTCAATGCTTATTTTTTGCATAACAACTAATAGCAAAAAATCAAACAGAATAATAAATTGTTTCTTTTAATTCTTACTATGACTTAATTATACTATGACTTTTTGGGCTGATGCATTAACGCATTGAACGCTTGGTTTGGACATACAGTAAAATTTTCGCCTAACTTCGATGCGACCCCAAAATCCATAAGCAAAAACACTACACAATTTTCTGACGCTATTTCGCTAGTTAATAGTATTCGAACATTATAAGAAAATACTATAAATTAATAAACTGAGATTCACTAGAATTTAGAGTCCTAAAAATTGCGATTTCCGAGCATTAGCTCTGAATGAAAGATTTGAGTGTTTAAAGAATACGATTCTTTACATTCGATACAAAGATAGAAAATTTCAAAGTCAGTAGATCGAAAAACGTCTTATTTAGCTACTCAACATTACTCTACATTCCGAAAGTGTTGAAGACACGGTCACCTCTACACCTAGTAAAAGTCCTGATAAGTGAAAAAGAACTGACCTTTGGAGTGTTGGTGCAATTCTTAGAAGAAAATTGTGGCTCAGCTGAAGACGTCTAGACATAGCTTAGATTTTCTAATTTTTCCTAGAGACGCAGATCCTCTTGGTTACTGGCGCAATTAAATGCTGTACTTAAAATTTAAGACCATGGCGCAGAAATGCTTAAGGCCGGGAACAGAATAAATTAGTTGTAGTAATAGTTGAACTTGACGAATACTCTGTAGCACCCCCGAGTTGCCGTTTTGAACTTTTCACATCTTGCAGCGCTATTCGTAACGTTGTTCTACAGCGTCTATTCTGTTCCCCACTTAAGTTGTCAAATGAGTTCAGCCACATCTCAGAGACGATTTTTTACCGCAGGTCTGCTTCAAATGGAGTTGCGAAATTATCTCCGCAAAAGTTGAGAATACTTTGTTTTTTAAACATCAATCTTATTAATATCAATATTGAATACTTATAATCTTTCACACTGTTTTTTTTTTGTTTAAAAATTAATTAATTTTACCATGAATTAAAAATCATTTCGTTGTTTTTAAAATCTGAAATATTAATAATCTCTTACACTGTTATTTTGTATAATTAAGAAATTACTCCACATGAGTTTTGTTAATTTTACATTTTACCTTTAATTTAAATTTCATATTCGTATCGGTACCGGCGATATTTCTTCTTAAGTATCGGTATCGTATCGGCAAAAAGGCGTATCGCTACTTCCCAAATTTAAATAATATGTGGCACAAAGAACTCTTATGCCGAACAAAGAACTCTTATCCCCGATGGGCCATGGGTCCAAAATAAAATAGGGTGCAATGTCGAAAATGTGTCTTAATATGTTGTGGTGTAGGGCATCAAATGGTCGGGCTTCTCCGACTCTACTCTCTTATTTGAGCGTATCAGAGAAAACAACGCTGCAATATTCTTAAGGTTACATGTTTCTTGTTGTTTTTGTTATGACTGTTGGGTTCTCTTGTTTATGTTATTGCACCTCCAATAAAATAATATTTAAATGATATTCAAATTTTATGCATTTTTCGATTTCGATTGTATAATATTTCAAATATATTTTGAAGATCCCATTTTTGTTGTTGTAAGAATGTTCATATGTATGGTTTGTTATTGTTGTTATTTGTAAGTTCTTTTGTTTATTTTTTTTATTCTTATAATTAAAGAAATTTATTTATAAGCTGTCAAAATAAATATTTAAATTAGTCAGTTTTTTCACTGCTTTATGTTTTTATATTACCTCAAATAGTTTGGCGGAGTTAGAAAAATTTCCATATTTTTAAACTGAAGATGTGATAAAAAATTTAGTGAAAAATTAAATTTTTTTTCTATTTATTAATAATTTATTTTCAAAAATAATCAAATTCCCAAGTATTAAACTATTGTAAAATCGAGGGGGTGCTTTAATACCATGTGAGATAAGGCCATGATGGCTTTATATCTCATTCAATAGGGAGATAAAGCCTTTTTTCATTTGAATGGGAGATAAAGCCATCATGGCCTTAGCTTACATTAGCAATATTAGAAAATGGCTTTATCTCTCATTTCAGTTTTGTCTTCCCGGAGACACTAAAGTTAAGCACTGAAATCTGGCTTCGCATACTAAAGTTTTTCTGCGTGGCGGCCTGCGGCCGTGCTTACGGGTTTTCTCCTCCAGTAGGACACGGCAGGTGGCTTCGCTGAATAAAGTTTTTTTGCGTGCGTCACAAGAATAAAAAAATGTCTTTTCCCGGAAACTCTAAAGTATTGGAATCTGGCTTCTGAAAAAATATGGCTTAATCTTCCATTTGCGAAACAAAAATATGGCTAGATCCCTCATTTCGCAAAATTTTAAATAGGACATTACCTCTCAATGATTGGGCAATAAGGCCATTATGGCTTTATCTCCCATTCGATTGAGCAATAAAGCCTTCATGGCCTTTTCTCACATGGTTTTAAAGCACCCCCCGTAAAATCTTGGCCCATTATGGTAATTTACTTTTGTTATAAATTTTTGCGTTTTTTTATTAGAAATTGAATTTTGTATAAATGATAAAATGACGCTTCAAAGCACAATATTCTGCACAATGGGGTATTTTTCAAATAAGATAAAATTTTATCTATGGGTGCAAATTATTGGAGATTGTGTAATATAAACTTCAGATTTCGCACAAATCTTTTGAAAAAAAGATATTTTTTTATATTCCTGCTTTTATTTCCTTCAGCGAAAGTCTGGCAAAAAAAATTTTTAAGCCCATCATCTGAAGGGTGCTGGAACAAATCATATGTTCGTATTTAGTTAGCGATAGTTTTTAAAACCAACAGATTGATGAGCTTGTAAATCGCACTTTATCAAAAAGGGGGTATTAACTTTAAATTTTTATTTTTCCACTTTTTGAAAAAAATCGACACGTAATATTCGTATCTTCCCGCTGTCTAAATATCGTTATATTTTGTCTTATTTTGTTAATGAAACTATTGGCTTGAAAAATCTTTTTTATATGTCTTAAATATTTAATAAAATTTTTTTTTTTTGCTTTTACTGAACATTTTTAGATTTTGAGTTAATACCCTCTAGTTGAGCAAGTGGGATGTGATTATTTAAATAATATTTCTATTTGACGACCAAAGATGCGAGAAGAAAAACAAAAATTATAAAAACAAATAACAAGAGAATAAAATTGTAGGTAGAGTTTAACTGGCGTCCAAAGACGTTTCCATACTTGCAGACAAAATGAGTGTGATATAATCACAGTACTCAATTTAGTTAGTAGCAGGGCTGGATAAGTTATTAAATTGGTTGAGGTTATAAGACTCCACTTGACAGGAGACATAAAAATCAACAGAATCATGGACCTATCGGAATTATATTTTCTTGTGAGATGTTAGTTATGGTAAACGTCGTTTGTTAGGAATTTTGTTATATAAACTTTATAGACCTGCAATAAAGCAAAGGTAAATGCTGCGGTAAAGGTTTATGAAACAAGATCTTTTCGCGTTGGATGCCAGCCCTACACTACACAAGTTCAGCGCTCAAGTCTAACACTTTATATTGCGTTTATGTAGTAATGGGTGATTCAAGTAGAGATACTTTTTTCAAAAGCCTTTTTTTGACAGATCACGTGTGAGTCGTGTCATGCTGACATGTTATTTTTGTTTAGTATTGTTTGGCATTTCATAATGGAAACAAACAAAATAGACATTATCTTCAAAAAATAAATGCCAAAGAATGTTCTTTCAAATTATAAAAAACATTCTCCATTAAATTTGAACTTTCTGTTTTTTTCTTCTTTAAAATAGTAGGGAACCTCGAAGTGGATCACGCTTTATATGCACAGAAAAAAATGTTGCCCCAATTAATGCATTAATCAAAAATAGAACCAGTTTTAATCAAAAATTTAATAAAGAGAATTAAACGTTTAATAAAGTGAATTAAACGTTTAATTGTATCTATTAATTTGTTTACTGGTGGAAATTAATAGTAACCATTAAACTTTAAATTTACTTGATTAAACGTTTAATTGACTTGATTAAATGTTTAATTAAAACTAATTTTATTTTTCAAAAAATGCTTTAATTAGTGCAAAATTTTTGGAGAATTTTTTCTGTGTGGCGATGTTTTTGCTTTTTTCGCAGTGAACTGAGTAAAAATCGAAACGATTTTGATATTTGCTCAAGTTTGTAAAACTGTACAGTGAATTTGTGTAGTGTGTAGTTTTGTCGGGGCTTTGTAAGAGTTGACAACAACAAATGGGCACGAAAAAAATACTTTAGGCAAAGTTCAAAGTCAAACAAAGTTATGCAAAGAATCACCTGAAATATAGTTCATTAAAAGCAGCATTAGACGCATGAAACTCGAATCCCATGAAAAACGGTTAATGGAGAAATAAACCAGGAAAAACAGTTTTTTCTTAATTGCACAACTTCCTCGCTTATTAGCTAAAAATAAAATATCGCACAGTTTACAGTTTACTCAGACAGTTTGTCAGACTTGAGCACTGAACTTGTGTAGCGTATGGCCGGTATAAGTAGTTTTTCGAAAGTGGTCTTGTATGGGTTCTACCTGCATAAACTTTTGTCAAAACATTAGGAATATTACAAACATTTGAAGTCTATACGATATGTAAGTTAAAGCTATCAACAAATACAATATTTTAATTTTGGACTTTCCATCCCTGATGGGCACTATAGAAAACTCATCATGTACTACAAATTATAAACTCTCTATGCAAATAAAAAGTAAAAAAACAATCAAAGAAACTTAAAAAAGTAGACACAGTTAGACATTTTTTCAAAATAAATATATGAGACGAGCATGTGAACTTTGAGTCTGATAGTACGTGGTGACAATTTCAACGACTTTGCATTTTTTAAGTTAAGCAGAGTTGTCAGATCAACGATTGGCATAAAAATGCGAGAAAATGAATTGCCGAATTTTTTTTAAGAAAATTATCTAGAAATTTTATTTTTAAAATAGAACATATTTTGAGTAGATTTAGCGATGCACAGAGGATTAAAATTGACTAAAAGTGAAGATCAATTAATATAATTGATTTCTTTGCAAACGAAAGGATACCTAAAGTGAAACATCTAACAAGAAGATACAAGATAATTTGGTGGTGTATAGAATCGGTCCTTAGTATATTGCTTCAATGTTAACCATAAGTTGACTTAAGCAAAAAAGTATGTGAAATATTGAGGGAATTTTTTGATTCATTGGACACTTTAGAAAAATAAAAATGTTCAACATTTTTTTTTTATTTTTCGAATTTTACTATGAGCTAAATTTCAGTTATGTATTTTATAAAGCTTTTTTGTAATATGTAGTTCTATTCCTTCAATTTTTAGGAATAAAAAATAAAGAATTCCCAGATTCTATTTGTTAAAAATAAAAATGGTAATTATAATAAAAATAAATTATAAAAAGAAATAATTCTAACATTCTACTTGTAAATAAAAATATAGTTATATAAAAAAATTTGAACTTTCTAAGAAATAAATTTTAATCGCTTAATTAACAGAATTCGTTCGAGCTATTTGTTATTCGAAATTGACTATTTTGATTTTTCGATCAAATAGTTATGAAAAATGCCTCGATTAATCCAACAGCTATTAAACGAGTGGATACTCTACACCTTTTTAAGTTGAAATTGAGAAAATACAAATTCATATCGAGAAAAATTAATTGATGTTGAGAAAATACAAATTGATAATAAGAAATCCTAATTGATATTGAGAAAATACAATTTGAAAATTAGAAATCCAAATTGGTGTTGAGAAAATACCAATTAATAATAAGAAATACAAATTGATGTTGAGAAAAAACAAATTGAGATTAAGAAATCCAAATTGATATTGAGAAAAAGCAAATTGATAATAAGAAATCAATATTGATATTGAGATAAAACAAATTGAAATTGAGAAAACACAAGTTAATATTAAAAAAAACCAAACTAATAATGAGATATAGATAATTTAAATAATAATAAATTTTATTGATATAAGGCAAGAAAATTATGAGTTTAAAAACAGATACCGGAAAATATTTAAATATCAAGTATATGAACTTATCTATTAGGGAGATCGAACGATTATTATTCGACCGGTTTTAACCGGTTATTTTAGCTTTGCCCAAGTCGGTTATTTTAAAATGCCCATTTTTCGAATATCGAATAAGACGGTTATTTAGGTATAATAAACCGGTTATTTTAATAATGTGTAATTTATATACATTTTCCTTACTCTTGTTGTAGATGTACCCGTAATTTAATTATTTTCTAATTGAATATTTGCCAAATTTAAATTTTTTATGAAGGATGTCAAAAAAAATGTAACGAAGGTCAAAAAATATTATGAACACTGTAAATACAAATCGCTTATAAAAGCGTGTGTTCTTGTAAAAAAAAACAAAAAACTATTCAAAATACTACAAAAACGTGTGCAGTTAAAAAGTAAATAGTAATTTGTGCAAGAGTATTCTAAAATTAAATATATTTTTATATAAAGGTTATCTCCAGATATTTTTCGAACGCGATTGAAAAGACAAAGTTAGGTGCTTGAGGTGCCCTAAAATGATAAGTTACAAAGGTTCTTCCATGTCACGACTTATTAATCACCTTTAATTAGTAAATTTGCTTAACATTAATGTGATCCAAATGAAAGTTAACTCCGTTCGAAGGTGTTCTAAGAAGACGACAAATAATACTTTACTAAAATACGCTGCAAAAAATTAATCATTGGGTAAAATATTAGCCCGTTGTGTTGCCGAGGACGAAATGCCCGTTAGGGCACCTCTTCATACTGAAAACTACAACATTACGGCGGAATCAGTTTTATTTATTAAAACACCAAGAACTAAAAAACAAAATTGAAGAAATCAAACAATGTCACGGAATGTTTTAAATTGTAGTCGACGAATTGACAAATATTTTACACAAAAAGAATGTTCAGTTCACCATTCGTTTCTTTAATGCTGAAACAAAATAATTTAAAATAGATAATCCTGGCTAAGATGCTTTGTTTGCAACTATTGAAAAAATATGGTTGATTTATATAGATAGCTTAACCACCAACAAATTCAAACTCATTCAAAATATATTTGGGAGAATATTTCAAATAATAACTTTATTAAATTCCTATAATTTATTTGCATTTGCAAAACGTTTGTCTAGATCAAATATCATTCAACAGTTTCTAAATTACATCATACAAATATCTTCTTACAAATAAAGTTTAGTAAATCAATAAAAAATTGTTGAAAATTAAGCTAAAGTTTGATCAATTCACTGGTCCCACTTTTCTTGGATTTTATAGTCAAATATTTGTTAGGTCTGATCAAAGTCATATCTACATATGTATTTTGTTGGTTCCTTACCTTTGCAAATTGTTTTGTTTTTATTCAAATTAACGTTTTATTATAAAAACTTATTTGATTTTGGTGTTTTTATGTATTCGAATTAAAACCGGTTAACCCGTTATTTAAAAATTGCTTAACCGAAAACCGGGTTTTTAAAATAGCAACTATTCGTAATATTCGAAAACCGGTTATTGAAAAAAGTCTATTATCTATATAAAGTTATTCACCAATTCTATAGCCCTTTGGTAAAATGTTGTCGAATGTTGTACTGCTCTTGCACAGTCAACTGTGGTTACAGTTGACTTAGCTTCGTCGACAATACCTTCTAAATAAACAAGACGTTGTTCGCAAACACCAGGAGGACATACATTTGGTATACTAAGGCTGGTTTTTGTGTATGTTTTTATTTTGGACCATATAACCTCAATTGGATTCAACATTGGGCTATAAGGAGCCAATCGAAGAACAGTCGCTGATGAATTTTTAAAAATTGCTTCCATTTGGCTATGACATGGTGCATTATCATACACAACAACTAAATCTTTTAAGAGGTTTCCTAATTGCTCCCATCGATTCATCAAGCTGTTTACCCACTCTCTTGCGTCTTGTATTTTGAATGATCCTCGTTTTCTCATCATAAGAATTACTCCAGAGGATGATATTCCCCCGATTAGGTGAATATTTGGACCTCGGGAAGATGGTATATGTATTGTAGCTCAGGAGCCTTTCCTGGACCAGCCACGAGTTCTACTGAAGAACAAATTGAAATTTGTTCCGTCCATCCAAATTATCTGTTTTCCATTTTGAATGAAATTATTTAAATCCTCAACATAATTGGCGCGTTTTTGTTTGTTTTCCATGCTGTTCATGGTTATTGGTTCATAGTGCAACGATTTCATAGTAAATATCTTATTGTAAAGGTTATTTGAAATTGTTGTCGTTGTGACACATTTGTAAAACTCTCTTTGAACGTTTTCTTTTAGCTCTTGTAGTGTAATGGTGGGGTTTTCGTCTACCCATTATAAAATATGCTCTTTCTCTTCCTAGGTTAAGAGTTTTTTACCACCGCATTTAAGAGGTTCAAGCCTACCATCCAAAACCCAACGGTGGGCAGTTTTATAGTTTATTTCTAATGCCTCTGATAATGTCTTCCAATCATCTCCGCGTAGAGCTGCTTCAACAATTCTTTTCCTATCCTGGATGTTGTGCTTCTTATTTTTTTTCCTTGCTAATACAATAGTATCTTCAAAAATAAAAATAACCACACTGTTCATAATGAATACATAAGAGAAATATCTTACCTTGAATTTCACCACTACATAGTGGACACTGATTGTGTTCTCGAATTGGACAAAACACTTATTATGTAGAAGATGATTACATGGAATTAGCTTTATAATATCTTCATTTATCATTGATACCCGGCAAACGCAGCAATTGTCTTTAAATTCCATTTTAGGAATAAAAACTTATCTTAACACTTTTTTTGACAGATATGGCAATGACAATATTGATGCATCGCAATATGTATTGCAATTTGTAATATTTATTATAACTAAAGGACAAGGCATTTTAACTTTTCTATGTATACAATACAAATTATTACAATGAAAAAATTTCAAAATTAACTTGTTTTATCTCAATTTCAGTTTGTATTTACTGAACATTAATTTGTATTTTCACAATTCCGATTTGTATTTTCTCAATATCAATTTAAATTTCTTATTATCAAATTGTATTTTCTTAATATCAATTTGGATTTCGTAATATCAATTTTTAATTTCTCAATATCAAATGCGAATTCTTAATATCAATTTGTATTTTCTCAACATTAATTTGGACTTCTTAATATCAATTTGTATTTTCTCAACATCAAATGGTTTTTCTGAATGTTAATTCGTATTTTCTCAATATTAATTGGGATTTTCTCATTTTCAACTTAAAATGGTGTAGTATGGAGATATAATTTTTCTTTTCTCTTCTTTGATAAATAAAAAAATATTTGATACCAATTTTTTTTTTCAAACCCCATCAGTTTTTCTAAATAACGTGTAGTTATTCTAAAAAAATATAAATACCGATAATAATGGGCATTCTAATTTAATACTAGGTATACTTATGTTTCAAACCACTGTGCGACGCCCGGAGCTCGCTGCCTGTCTTAAATGTAATATACATATTATGATAGTTTTATCAAAAGTCCACATACGTTCTTTTTATTTTCCACGAATAAACCTATTTAAAATGGTTGGCTTTTAATTTTCTAAAATTATTGGATTCTGTATTAAAATTTGTAAAGTAAATTTGAATTAAAAAAAATTGTATGAACACGTGTTTATTATATTTAGCTCCCATACAAGAGCACGAACCTAGAATTTCTCTTACCAACTAAAAAAGTTTGTTAAACTACTTAGATAATTTCCATAAAACAAATTGTGGTTTGAAGTTAAGACCCTAAAATTAAGGTAATTTTTATTTGATACACCCTGTCATAACACAATATTATTTTACAAGAGTTTTTTTTTAGTCCCAACTGGGGGTCTCAAAATGTTTTCTAAATTCTGTAAACGTTAACTTATTTTAAAAAAATTTTTTTTTTAAGTAAAATCTGTGGACAAAAACCTATAAAGTTTTTTAAAATAAATTATCAATTTTGGCTTATAATTTATTAATTGTATAACATTCTGAATTGTTATTTAATATTTATCAATTAACAATCTACGCCTACGCATATGCTACGTTATTATATACTAACCCCCATATTCATAAAAAATATTTTTGCTTAATAATAGGCTTATTAAACAAATGTTCATAGAAAATTCGTTTCACAAGCCTGCTATAAACGTAAAATATTTTTTTATGAATATGGGGGTAAGAATTTTCACACCACTATAAAATAGTATATTAAAATTTAAAACGACAGGGGGGTTACCGCGTATTTCGATTCGAAAGAGATAATTTACGAGTTCGAACAATTTGTACTGTGTATTACGATTTTCGTACAATTTGTTTCGAATGAACGGACATTTTTTGTACACTATCGAAAACAAAAAATCCCTTTCGAAACGGCAACTCTCTATTTCGAACAATAAAAATCCCTTTCGAAAGTGCAACTCTGTATTACGAAAATAAGAGTCTGGGGGGTTACCGCCTATTTCGATTCGAAACGAAACATTTTTCGAAAGCAATTTCCGATTCGAAAGTTGAACCGAACTGCGTAACTCGTTCGAAACGATGACAGAGTTGTATTTATAAACAAATGGGAAATTTGATAAAAGGTTGGTAGCACTGTCACTAAAATACAAAAATGGACGAAAATATCCCAAAACAAAAGAAATATTAAATACTATTCAATGTGTAAAAATGTTATAATTGTGATTTTTTTTAATAAAAACTGATTGCATTTCCCTGTGGTTTGAAGATTCCAAAGAAAAAGTCAATCACTTCTTTATACTGCTTTTTGTACATGTACATGTACATACATATTTTTTTTAATATATTTTTTTTTTTTTTTTTGCAAATTTCAAGACCACAAATATTAAAACATTTACAATAATAACATTAGTAATTATTTAGTTTATATCAAATATAACATTATTTGGTTTAATTTGTTTATTTTACGCTTTTATTTATCTTGAAAGATTTAAATATTTACATTTTTTGTTTTTCGTTCACTTTGTCACCAACAAAATAGCTTTCGAACAATTTCCTAACACTTTTTGCTTAACAGACTCGTGTTTTCGTAATACAGAGTTGCACTTTCGAAAGGGATTTTTATTGTTCGTAATAGAGAGTTGCCGTTTCGAAAGGGATTTTTGGTTTTCGATAGTGTATAAAAAATTTCCGTTCATTCGAAACAAATTGTACGAAAATCGTAATACACAGTACAAATTGTTCGAACTCGTAAATTATTTCTTTCGAATCGAAATACGCGGTAACCCCCCTGTTATGCAAAAAGCGTTAGGAAATTGTTCGAAAGCTATTTGGTTAGTGACAAAGTGAAGGAAAAATACAAAATGTAAGTATTTAAATGGTTCATGATAAATAAAAGTGTAAAACAATCAAATTTAACCTTATAATGTTAGATTTTATATAAAAAATGTTTACTAATGTTATTATTGAAATTTTTTTAATATTTGTGGTCTTTAAATTTTCAAGGAATACTTCAAAAAAAAAAAAAAATGACATATACAAATAAAAAGCATTATAAAGAAATGGTTCCCATTTTCTTTAGAATCTTCAAACCACAGGGAAATACAATCAGTTTTTATTAACAAAAAACCATTACATATAATATTTTTCACACATTGAATAGTATTTAAAATTTCTTTTGTTTTGGGATATTTTCGTCCATTTTGGTATTTTAATAGCAGTGCTACCAACTTTTAATCAATATTCTCATTTGTTTATAAATACGACTCTGACATCGTTTTGAACAAGTTACGCAGTACGGTTTAATTTTCGAGTCGGAAATTGCTTTCGAAAAATTTCGCTTTTCGAATCGAAATACGCGGTAGCCCCTCAGGTCTATAAATTTCTTGTTTTAACTAATTCTAATGGTATAAGCACAAGTGGGACGATCGACGAACTTCGCATAGCACGACGAATTCGTTGCGTAAATTCGTCAAATAAGATACAATAAGTGCGTGAAGAACAGGTATTAATATCATTATAAATTTCTTTGGAACTTATAAAAATAAATACCTTGGACGCCAAATTATAAAAGCATTCGTTTTTTCCTTACTCCTTCTTTAATTATTTTACTACTATTTTCTTCTTTTTTAAATAGTACCAAATGTTATTAAAGTTTTTTGTAATTTAATTTTTATTATTTGTTGGTTTAAATTTATCAAACTATATTAAAAAGAAAAAAAAAATATATGTATTAATAAAAAAAAAAAATAAAAAATATTGACAATAAATAGTTTAAAACAATAAATGCCGTATTCATAAAAAATAAAATAGATTTCAAATGTATTTTAAAACAAAATTTCCATACAAATTTTCCTTAAAATATATTTCCAATCCATTTTAGTTTTTTATGAATACGGCAGTAATTATGTAAAAAAATAAATAAAATAGTTGTAATTAGTACTAGATAAAAAAAGCTGTCACACTGTCCCAATTTATTCGTCGTTCGTAAATAGAAATAAACCTATCGCAGAGTTCGTTGCGCAGGACGAATTTGGGTTTTCGCAATGATTGTGTGTAATTTCATATACACCAATGTTTTCTTTTTCTGACAACGAATATTCGTTGCGAATAATTCGTTGAAAGTCTCAGTTTTGCTCCTAGCAAAGCAGCTAAATTTCATATTTTCTTTATTACTGTGAAATGTTGTTAAACTAACTGTTTGGACTTGAAACTGAAGTACACAATATATTATGTACTTCATTAGGTCCATATTCGACCATAATAACTTTAAAAGAAACACATCAGAAATAACTTTATTTATAAAAAGCATTTTGTAATTAAAATCAAGGGGCTTATTCTGGCAGTCGTGGTCGAATACATTTTCCATTCTATAGCATTTTTATTTCTAATTCTTTCAGTCGATACCAAGGCGAATTCATTACAGGTCATCCAAAAAGCCCTGCTGATATCTTTTTATACCCTCCACCCCCACTGTGGTGAATGAGGGTATACTAAGTTTGTCATTCCATGTGAAATTTTTTTATAATACATTTAAGACCCCATAAAGTATATATATTCTGGCTCCTTGAGTAATTCTAAGTCGATTTAGCCATGTCCGTCTGTCTGTCCGTCCGTTGAAAACACGCTCACTTTCGAAAAACGCAAAAGAAAAGAACAAACTTGGTCTCAAATTGCTTGTAGTTATCCTAAGCAGTTTGCGATTGAAATCCAGCAACATCGGTTTAATAGGATCAGAACTATGAATTAAAATGTGGGACCACTACCCAAAAAAAATTGATAATTTTGATACAAAAACTAACCTAAATGGTGGAATAATGCACGGAATGACACGAATTCGCTTTATACGACTGAAAATCATACTGTTTAGTTTCGTGAAGATCGGTCCATAATTGACCATAGGCCTCATATAAACCCTTCTCGCGGAAAACAGTTTAGGACGCCTAAAACCGCAATAAATAACGCTAGCATACTTAAATTTGGTACGTCACAGTTTTATAATACGTCAAATCACACTGTACAATTTTTTGAAGATCGGTCAATAATTTACATTAGGCCCCATATAAACCCTACTCCCGGAAAACAGCTTAGTACGCCTAGAACCACAACAAATAACGCTAGCACACTAAAATTTGGTACGTCACATTTTTATAGAACCAGAAATCACACTGTAGAATATTTTAAAGATCGGTCCATAATATACTCGAGGTCCCATATAAACCCTACTCCCGGAAAACAGCTTAGTACGCCTAAACCCGTAATAAATAACGCTATCAAATTGAAATTCGGTACGTCACAGTTTTATAGGACGAGCAATCACACTGCCAAATTTCGTGAAGAGTGGTCCATAATTTACCCTAGGCCCCATATAAACCTTACTCTCGGAAAACAGTTTATTGCGCCTAAAACCAAATAAATCCCACTTTGGGAAAATAATTAAATTCACCTTAAACCATCACAGATATAGATATTGCGGTGAAATTTTTTACTTAAATTCATATGGCCAGAAAAAATATCATGCAAATTTGTGAAATTTACTGTTAACGCTAAAACTAATTACACTGCTGTATTGAAATTTATTCTAATTTATTTTTTGTAATATTCGTTGCGAATAATTCGTTGAAAGTCTAAGTTTTGCTCCTAGCAAAGCAGCTAAATTTCATATTTTCTTTATTACTGTGAAATGTTGTTAAACTAACTGTTTGGACTTGAAACTGAAGTACACAATATATTATGTACTTCATTAGGTCCATATTCGACCATAATAACTTTAAAAGAAACATATCAGAAATAACTTTATTTATAAAAAGCATTTTGTAATTAAAATCAAGGGGCTTATTCTGGCAGTCGTGGTCGAATACATTTTCCATTCTATAGCATTTTTATTTCTAATTCTTTCAGTCGATACCAAGGCGAATTCATTACAGGTCATCCAAAAAGCCCTGCTGATATCTTTTTATACCCTCCACCCCCACTGTGGTGAATGAGGGTATACTAAGTTTGTCATTCCATGTGAAATTTTTTTATAATACATTTAAGACCCCATAAAGTATATATATTCTGGCTCCTTGAGTAATTCTAAGTCGATTTAGCCATGTCCGTCTGTCTGTCCGTCCGTTGAAAACACGCTCACTTTCGAAAAGCGCAAAAGAAAAGAACAAACTTGGTCTCAAATTGCTTGTAGTTATCCTAAGCAGTTTGCGATTGAAATCCAGCAACATCGGTTTAATAGGATCAGAACTATGAATTAAAATGTGGGACCACTACCCAAAAAAAATTGATAATTTTGATACAAAAACTAACCTAAATGGTGGAATAATGCACGGAATGACATAAAATGACACGAATTCGCTTTATACGACTGAAAATCATACTGTTTAGTTTCGTGAAGATCGGTCCATAATTGACCATAGGCCTCATATAAACCCTTCTCGCGGAAAACAGTTTAGGACGCCTAAAACCGCAATAAATAACGCTAGCATACTTAAATTTGGTACGTCACAGTTTTATAATACGTCAAATCACACTGTACAATTTTTTGAAGATCGGTCAATAATTTACATTAGGCCCCATATAAACCCTACTCCCGGAAAACAGCTTAGTACGCCTAGAACCACAACAAATAACGCTAGCACACTAAAATTTGGTACGTCACATTTTTATAGAACCAGAAATCACACTGTAGAATTTTTTAAAGATCGGTCCATAATATACTCTAGGTCCCATATAAACCCTACTCCCGGAAAACAGCTTAGTACGCCTAAACCCGTAATAAATAACGCTATCAAATTGAAATTCGGTACGTCACAGTTTTATAGGACGAGCAATCACACTGCCAAATTTCGTGAAGAGTGGTCCATAATTTACCCTAGGCCCCATATAAACCTTACTCTCGGAAAACAGTTTATTGCGCCTAAAACCAAATAAATCCCACTTTGGGAAAATAATTAAATTCACCTTAAACCATCACAGATATAGATATTGCGGTGAAATTTTTTACTTAAATTCATATGGCCAGAAAAAATATCATGCAAATTTGTGAAATTTACTGTTAACGCTAAAACTAATTACACTGCTGTATTGAAATTTATTCTAATTTATTTTTTGTAATACCAGAAATCAGTCTTCAGAATTTGGTCCATAATTTACCATAGGTCCAATACAAATAACCCTCCTAAAAATCATTTTAGTTCGGCTAAAACTGTAAGAATCATGAAATTTTACTGAAGCCAGTTCAAAGTTCTAACAAGACACGCATAAAATTTTCTTATTGTTGGTCAATAATTTAATTCAGGTCTAAACCGCAACCAATTTTAATGCTGACGCTCGTTTTTGTAAAGCTTAGTTAATAATATATATGTATTTATCATATAGAGCCCACTCCTGTCGGTGGAGGGTATCAAAGATTCGGCACAGCCGAATATAGCACTCTAACTTGTTTTAATTAAAATTTAAAATATCATTTATTAAAAAAAAATATTCACATTTTTAAAATTTTTAGTAATCAATATAATCATTTTGGTAATAAGCCTAGTACTCTGTTTTACATTTCACGTGAAATGCTGTCAAAACTCATATGAAAAAAACTTGTGCGGAATTTCTATGAAAAAATGTTGATAGAGTTGTACTCTGTTTAATTTGTGAAAAAGTACGAAATGTTTCTAGCAACATTTTTTTACAACTGCGAAATAATATAAGCTGCACTTATGTCACGTGGAATTTTAAGCAAATGAAAAAAGTTTAAACTTAATATTAAAATGAGAACTGCAAAACATTAATAACACAACCGGTAACAGTTTTTCATCAATATTTACTTTCATTTTTACTTAATTTTTTTATCTAAAAAAATACTTTTTAGTAAAATACATGTGGGTTTTGTTAACATATGCAAAACAATGTCGCATACTTTGAAAGATTAAAAACGTCAAATTGTACAAACTCTCGAGATAGGTAGCATTGATACATGTCAAATTTTTCGCATGAAATAATAGATGTTGCTGAACATTTTTCACAAATTGGAACAGAGTACTAGGCTATAGATGCAAAATCAACAAATTGCTTGCTTGATATTATGAATTTGGTATAAATTTGGTGATTGGAGGAATTTAATATTTTTTTTCTGTGTATAGATAAAAAAAAAATATATTTTTTAGAAAAGTATTTAAGTAGGTACCTACAATTTAAGGAATTTGAAAAGATCTGTCGTCCATTATTATGGCAACACTACTTGCTGCATGTTGTTGTTTCTATTCGATGATGATGTCTTAGAAAATATTTATGGAAAATACTATCAAACCAAAAAAAAAAAAACATAAAAAAAAACTAAACCAACAAAACATTTGGAAAAATCTTATGTAACATATAACTCGTATCTAAATGACTGACTGACTTATTTGCAGCGCTTCAGCGCGTTCCTTAGTAAATTTTTCTCTTGTTGAATTTCATTTCGAATTTTCATTTTTGGCACATTATTTGTATTATTGTTATTGTTTTTGTTGTTGTTGTTATTGTAGTAGTATTATTGTGTTGTGAGTTGTGTTCCACTATATTAGTGATGACCATCTAATAGAGTTTCTTGTTTGGGAGGAGTAGATGTTTTTGTTATAACAAAACAACAACAGCAACACACAAACGAAACAACAAAAACCAATTCAGAATGATGGTGGTCTATTATAGAAACTTGTTTTATTTTTCATTCAGTTGGCTGAAGTCTTTGGAGGATACTTCAGCTTACAGTTTAATATAGCTGGCACACCAGCCATCTAGTCCATCGTTTGCCTGCTTACTTACTAGCTGGCTTGGACCGGCTCGGCTCTTAAGCTGGCTACATGACCTAAATAACCATACCATATTATTCCATATATCCATACATTCGTTCATTCATTTATACACCAGACGACTGACTGTTGCCTTAACAACTGACCAAGCGATAAAGCGTGTATTAATAAAATGTATGAGCAAAACTACATCGCTAGTATTCAATCGTAATGAATAAACTTAACTTTTTTCTATGTACAATATGTACATTTATTTAATTTTTAGCTTTTTCGATTTTTTTTTCAATTCGATGTTGTCAGATTCTTTTTGCCGGCTTGTGGCTTGAAAAAAGGCTAAATAGAAACACATTAAATTTTCTTTTTGTACATACTTTCGATACCTCAAACACTTTATTTACCTGTTATGTTTTTCATAGTTTTTATTTGGATATTTTTAGAGAGAAAAAAAAATATACAAATAAAAAATGTTTAAGTCAGACTCCATCAAATATGCGAGATTCAATGTAATTTATAAGCCAATACAAATTGTTTTTGTAGATACAAAACGAATATAAAGGCGGTATTTGATTGATTGTTTGACTTGGCAATACCTTTGAAATACGTTTTACTAGCAAAACCGATATTTAAAAAATATTTGGCACATTAAAATATTTGACACCGTCATAGCCCCCGTATAATGCTAGGAACACAATAAGGAGGAACGACGAATTTCTCCCTAAAAGAGTGAATTGCTGTACAATAACAACAAATTACTTACAGCTTTTATTATTGAAAGAGTTGTTTGCTGTTTGTGCAAAGAGAGAAAAATAGGGCTACCATATTACAAAAATAGTTAATACTAAAAAAAAAAGTAATTTCGAAAGCTTTATGAATTTTAAGTTTAATAATTGTGTACTGAATGTTGTGTTCTTTCGAAAGTGTTCAATAATAACGTACGTACTAGGGAGATCGAACGGTTATTATGCGAAGGGTTTTAACCGGTTATTTTAGTTTTGCCCATGCCGATTATATTAAACTGTCCATTTCTCAAATATCAAATAAACCGGTGATTTTGGTTCAAAAACCCGGTTATTTTAATAACGTGAATATTGGGCAAACTTAAACTTTTTATGAAGAATGCCAAAACAAAATGTAACAAAAGTCAAAAAACATTCCCAGCTCAGTCAAGAATGAAAAATTTTCAATAAAAAATTTTAATTAATTTCATGTTGTAAAATTTCTTTGTTTATAAAAATAATTTAATGAAAATTAAATTCAATGAACTTAAGCCTGATTAAAATATCAAAATTTGGATTAAAAACCATTAACAGTTCAATAAAATAACCACAATACCAATAATTATGAACAATGCAAATACAAATCGCTTAAAAAACGTGTGTTGTTGTAAAAAAAAAAACTAAAAAAATTCAAAATACTACAAAACAGCATTCAGTCAAAAAGTAAATAGGAATTCATGCGAGAGTATTCTAAATATTAAATATATTTTTATATCGATTTTATCTCTGGAGATATTTCGAATGGGATTAGAAAGATAAAGTTAGGTCCCTGAAGTGCCCTAAAATTATAAGTTGCAAAGGCTGTTCCACGTCACGACTTATTAATCACCTTTAATTAGTCCACATGCTTGATATAAATGTACTCCAACTAAAACTGAACTCCGTTCGACGTAGTTCTAAAGAGAAGACAAATAGTACTTTACTAAAATACGCATCCAAAAATGAATCATTGGGTGAAATATTAGCCCGTTGTGTTGCCGAGGACAGAGTGCCCGTTAAGGCGCTAAGACTCTTAAGTATTTCTAGCATATCTTCATGCTATAAATTACAATATTCCGGCGGAATCAACGATATGAAAAACTATCATCATTTTTATTTATTAAAACACAAAGAACTAAAAAACGAAAGTGAAGAAATCAAACAATGTCATGGAAGGTTTTAAATTGTGTTCGACGAATTGACAAATATTTCATACAAAAAGCATGTTCATATAACTATTTGTTTCTATAATACTGAAACAAAATAATTTGAAATATATAATCCTGGCTAAGAGGTTTTGTTTCCAACTTTTCAAAAATATGGTTGAAGTCTACTGATATAGAAGTGCTTAACCACCAACAAATTAAAATGCATTTAAAATCAATTGGGGAGAATATCTCAAATATGAGGGCGGATCAATAAGTGCGTGACTTTTTGAATGAAACAAAGTTTTTCTTACAAAAACAAAATTTATTTTTCAACATAATCTCCTTTTAGCTCAATACACTTTGTCCAACGTTTCTCCAATTTGTGTATCCCTTCCAAAAAATAGGATTTTTCGAGGTCCATAAAATAGTCATTTGTTTGACCAATAATTTCATCTTTGGAGCAAAATCTCTTTCCACCGAGCCATTTCTTTAGGTTCGGAAATAGGAAATAGTCACTAGGGGCTAAATCCGGAGAATATGGCGGATGAGGTACCAATTCGTAGCACAATTCATGTAATTTTGCCATTGAAAGTGCCCACGTGTGCACCAGTGCAATATCTTGATGAAAAAGAACTTTTTTCTTGGCCATATGGGGTCGTTTTTTTTTAAATCCTCGTGAAATCGGTCCAATAAGTTGGCATAATATTCGCCCATTATTGTTTTTCCCTTTTGAAGGTAAGCGATGTGGATTATCCCGCGTGCATCCCAACACTGTTGCCATCACCTTATTTGCCTTGGCCTTTTTCGGAGCCGGTTTACCCGGAGAAACCCATTGTTTAGACTGCTGCTTAGTCTCCGGAGTGTTGTAATGAATCCATGTTTCATCCACAGTTACAAAACGCCGCAAAAAATCATTCCAAACAATCCTTTGAAGTTGTCACACGATTACTGTTATGGTCAATTGAGAGCAAACGCGGCACCCATCTCGCAGACAGCTTTCTTAAACCCAGCTGATCATTTAAAATCGAAACCACACTGCCATATGAAATGCCAATGGCATCAACAATCTCACCCACTTTTACTCTTCGGTTGGCCAACACCATATCGTGACTCGAAATTCACTTTTTTCCATTTTAAAAAAAAATCCACGAGGTTGTATGTTTTGAAAAGCTGTTAAACGTAACGTAAATGACGGAACTTGCTCAAGACTTGACTGTAGTCTATTAACAGGTGGTACTTGATGGGAGCAGTGTTGCATTTCATATAACTACGAGGGAAGTTCAAAAAGTCACAAACTTATTGATCCGCCCTCGTAATACATTTATTAAATTCCTATAATTTTTTTGCTTATGCAAAATAGGTAAATAAATAGAAATTGCTTAGAATTAAGCTTTAGTTTGTTTAATTTAATGGTCAAACTTTTCTTGGATTTTTATCGACAAATACTTGTTCGGTCTGAACACACCTTAAGTCATATCTATGTATTTTGTTGGTACCTTACCTTTTTGAATTGGTTTGTTTTTATTGAAATTAACGTTTTATTACAAAAACTTATTTCATTTTTGTGTTTTTATGTATTCGCATTAAAACCGGTTAATCGGTTATTTTAAAAATGCTTAACCGAAAACCGGTTTTTTTCAAAAAGTCGAATAATCGATAACCCTAGTACGTACAATACGAGGGCCGATCCCGCCTCCTAACTGAAAGGACAACATGCATCCGTCAATTGACTCCTGTCAACAATGTAATAAGCTGCGTCATTTAGTTTGTGTTTGACAGCCATTGATTGCAGACTATCGCGGAGATTATTTGAGGAGAAAATATAAAAAACTAAACTGAACGTTGGGCTTAACTTTCTGACGCCCAGTTGTGGTCTCTACAAGCGAAACATAACAAATGAAGAAGATTCAACGTAAGCCAGAATGTAAAAGCCATGGACATCTCATATAAATATGTAAGCGGCTTTAATATTGAATGATCACTTGGGTATGAAAAGGCTTTCCGCAAGATGGCTGCTGGGTTTGCTCACGTCGACCACAAACGCAATCGCGTGACAACATCGCGGGAGTGCTTGGCGTTGGTTTGACGAGTTTTTGCGAAGCTTTGTAACCATCCACCACAATACACCAAAGACTAAACAGCAGTCGAAACAGTGACTTTCTCGAAGGTGAATCAACGCCAAAGAATAGTTAGCCAATAAAGTCATGACGGCCGCTATTAAGATACAAACGTCATAATGTCTACCTTCAAAAAGTTAAAACCATAAATTTTTAGGTCTTTTAGGCTGGGTTTTTAAGATGTCAGTTAAACTGGGCTGAGTTAATCTGATAACAGATTTGTGCCGCCATTACAAAGTTTGTATAAAAAATGAAGACGGAAGAGCTTAAAATGTTGGTCTTCAATGAAATAATACAAAAAAAATCACATTTCGCCGGAAAAATCCGAGTTTCAGACTACGTTAAAATAAGTTTAAACTTAATCCACATCTCAAAAACTCGGCCTTAGTGGGGACTTAAAAAAACGACCGCATTTGGTAGTCCATGAATTTTGCTACGAATTGGTCCTGCACTATTCCCTGGAATTAGCCCAAAGTGACTATTTCTCGTTTTCAAAATTATAGAAATGGCACGGCGAAATTAAATTTGACTTTAACGATGAAATCATCTCATAAACATATTCCTATTTTGATGACATCGACAAAAATTGTTTTTTTCGGAAGGGCTAAATAATATTGGAAAAACGTTGGAAAAGTGTATAGAGCTCAAAAGAGACTACGTTGAAAAATAAAACGATTTTTTATCCAAAAAACCTGTGCTGCATTTAAAAGGTTGCATATTTATTGACCAGCCGTAGTAACTTCAATTGCCCTTTGAAAAATCTTTATAAAATTACAAAAAAAAAAACTTGTCTCGGTTTTATCACAAATAAAGTGACAAACTAAATATATCAGACATCCTGTGATACAGAGTGCCAGCTAAAAAATGCATTTATTTAACTATTTAATCGTTGTTCATTTATCTTGTATCTGTTAGTACAAGTAGTAACTATGAATTGTATCTAAAGCCAGCCGTTCATTTTTATTTTATGACTATTTAGATGTTTCTATTTTGCTAATGTTGTTGTTGTCGTTGTCGTTGTTGCTAGCAACTTCAAATATTCCTCTAAAAGTTTGGGTGTGGTAATTGCCAGTTTGTATGCGGTACGTTGTACTGTTCGTATGTTGCATGCTGCAAAATTTTGTCGATTTTTAACAATCGTAAGATTTTTCTGCCAGCTTTTGGCCAATTCATTTGTTTATGAGTGGTTTGTTGTAACTTACCTCCTCTACTCTCTGGAGATTTGGCTCCAACTGCGGTTTTTTTTTTGTTGTGCGGATATCAATTGATGAAAAGTGTCAAAGTTTACACACTTATGTTAAGGGGCATAATGCGTGTGATTACAGAAGTGGCATCCTTTTTGCTGAAAAATTTCAAATAAAAGTATTTAATATTTTTTTTTATAGTTTTTGTTTTTATGAGAAAAATTTGTTGCCGGCATATTGAAAATTGAAAAAAAAAATTAATTTTATTTCACAGTATTGAATAAATAAAAATAAAATTATAAGTTGTCTTGGAGTTTAGTTGAAAATTAAATAAATGATTTTTAGCGATTTTTCATGTTTTCGAGAATAAACATTTGGTTTTTCTAAATAAGAAATGATTCCAAATTTAATAAAATAAATAAGCGTTATTTGAAAAAATGCAAGGCCCAAGAATTGTATGCACGTATATGTAGCAGCCCCCAAAACCGATTCTAGCAGGGCTGTGGAGTCGTCTAACTTCGACTTCGTCTCAAACCGCTGAAACTTTTTAAGTCCGACTCCAACTCCGACTTTTACATTGATGCTAAATGTATGTATATGAGACTGGTCCTTATTTGACTTTAATCTCTTTTTTTAATGCAGTACCATTTTAAATGGTTAAATATCGCAAGAAAATTATTCTATAAAAATTTCGAATCGATATTTAAAATATTGCATCGCCAATTTCAAAGAATTTTCATTTTGGAAAATTTTTTTAAATTTGATATGCCGAAAAATTTTGGAATCGGAGTCGCGAGTTTTTGTGGCTGATTCGACTCCGACTCCGGTACAAAAAAATTAACTCTGACTCCACAGTCCTGCATTATAGGCCAGATAAAATTTTTTTTATTATTTAGTTTTATTTTCCTCGACCTTTTAATATAAGTTTGATGTAATAAATATTCAAGCGCAAGGTCATTTATATAAAAAATGATTTATTTTTTATCCAATATTTCGCTATCTCAATGGATAGCTTCTTCAGGTATTCAGATATTTGGTTTTTTCCTTCTTTTCTTTTATAAAATTTTAAACAAATTCTTAATACAAAATTTCAGTAAAACAACAAAATTGTCAATTATGAAAAATAATAAAAATTATACACAGGAAACAAAAATTATTCTATTACATTTTTATAAAGTTATTTAATTTCCTATCTTATTCTTATAAATTAAATGTCTATAATTTTGAGCTACATTGTCTGTATCTGTTTTAAAATTGATTCTTTGTTCTATTGGTGTATTGATAATTTGTAACATTTCTAACATCCCAGTAAAAAATGTGCTCCAAAAGGAGCAGGTTTTATGTATGAATTCATACCTCAAATCGCTTCAAACCTGCTGATGGGATGCCTGATTTTTGTATGGAGTGTTCCCGGTTTGGAGGACTATTTTCTGCTGACAATAAGCGCTCCTTTTAACATAATAAAACACGCAAACAAAGCACTCCTAGAGCGCTTTTTTAAGGGCTAACTATATTAAAATATTCATTTTTGTTTTCCTTTTACTTGTTTAAATGCCTTTTTTAAGCATTTTCGTAAACCATAACATATTTTTATTTTGTTATCGCTTTAAAACCTTCTTCGTTGCAGTACTAAAATAGCAGCTATTTTTGTATATTTAATTCATTATCATTTACTGCTGTATAAGAGCTCTCTTATTGAAGCGCTTAATTATGCGCTTTTTCTCTTAAGTGCTTCAAAAAACACAAATTTTTTTTACTGGGATGAAGCGTCGTTTGTAGTTTGTTTCTGTTAAAACTGTTGTATTTTCAAAATTTTGTATTAATAATTTGTTTAAAATTTAATAAAAGAAAAAAAGGTAAAAACCAAATATCCGAATCCCTGAAGAAGCTATCCATTGAGATAGTGAAATATTGGATAAAAAATAAATCATTTTTTATATAATTGACCTTGCGCTAGAATATTTATTACGTAAAAATTTCTTTTTATTAAAATAGATTCTTTGACTAAGGAAATGGGTGTTTAAAATTTAATCAATATATGTATATAGTCCAGGTCGCTCTGGACTTTAATGGGTTTAATTGAAAAAAAAAATTATTTAATATTTGAGCCTGGGTTAAATAATGCAGTTTTTCATAATTTTAAAAATCTAGCAATTTTTTTTTCAGCAATTTTTGGTTTCAATTCCAGCCTTTTTTTGAACTATCGAATTGGCAACATTGCTGCTCAGTGCCAGACTTGAGCATTGAGCTTGTGTTGTGTATGGGCGGCATAATCAAGTGATCTGATTAAAATGATATTAAAAGAAAAAGACAAATTATAATATTAATATAATAATAATATTCTTTTATTGTTTGACTCAGCTTATATCAAAATATGAACTTTATTTTTAAGCTTTACAGCATAAACTTAAAAAATTTTCTTTATTTTTGGGACTTTTGGTTCACTTTTTCGGAGTTGTGTAATTTTCTTTCTCTAACTCGTTCATTATTTTGCACTTTCGTAAAATATTCTACTAAAATATAATACGAGAGTTAATGTCTACACAAAATTTTAACTTATTAAATTGAAAATAGAGTTTTCATAGAAAAAAAAAACAGCAAAACAACAACTTACAAAATTAGCTACATTTTATATATTCAAGTTAATTTAACCGAAGAAGTTATTTCCTTTTTAGTTTGTAATTAAATTTTGTGTCACACTTACGCCCGCCAGTAAATTTAAAATTTATTAGTGGATTTAGGTTTTTACTTGTTCGAACCGAGTAAAATATAATAAATGCATTAACATCGTGTTTAGTTGAATGTTGTACTTGTTGGTATTTGAATTAAAGTCGAGATGATGTAAAATTGTTGAAAAAAAAATAAATAAAATTAACAAAAAACTTTTAACAAACTGACAAATAGGAGGAGTTTTATTACATTGGTTCCAGTCTTTTAGTTTTTGCATTTCGATATGACATGATTACCGGAAAAAAACTAACATTAAAGTAAAGTAAGATTTTTCTAAATGTTGAAATGCTTACTAACAATAATTAATCAAATCTTATTCTAATGGCCAATTTTTAGGTTGGATTTTAAATCACATTTATATTTAAAATCGTTTTAAGTACACAATTATATTTTTCACTAAACACTTTAATGAACATTATTGTGTTTTCTTTGGCGGCATGAAATAACCCCCCAAAATATAACGCCCCAAAAAAAATATGAAATAACCCCCCAAAAATTTGTACAGAGAACAACAAAAACGATTTTTGGGGGGTTTTTTCTTTTTTTTGGGGTGTTATTTCATTATTTATTTTAGGGAGTTATAAGTCCCTAAAACTATTTTGGGGACTTATTTAATTTTTAAATTACATATTTTAAAAGTCATAATGATGACAAATTGTGTTTTGTTATATTCACTGCATACGTTTACCAAACATAAAAAAGGGACTAAGTATCAAAAACCATAATTTCAGAATCCTAAAAAAATTGGGATTATTTTTAAGTTCTGAATTTCAGAACTCGGAATCTCTAAGTCCCGAACTTTATAATTTCGAATTCGAAAATCCCGAATCGCTAATTTAAGCTTTTCTGCATAGCCGGCCTTCGGCCGGGCGCAATGATTTTATCCTTTATGGTATTTCAAACATCGGCTTCGCTTACTAAAGCTTTTCTGTTTAGTCGGCCTTTGGCCGGGCGCAAGAACTTTTTCCTCTATAGTATAACAAACACCGGCTTCGCTAACTAATGCCTTGTGCCCGACCGAAGACCGGGTTAGCAGAAAAGCTTTAGTTAGCAAAGCCGGTGTTTGGAATACAATATAGGGGAAAAATCCTTGCGCCCGGCCGAAGGCCGGCTATGCAGAAAAGCTTTAGTTAGCGAAGCCGGTGTTTGGAATACTATAGAGGAGAAAATCCTTGCGACCGGCCGAAGGCCGGCTATGCAGAAAAGCTTTAGTAAGCGAAGCCGGTGTTTGGAATACTATAGAGGAGAAAATCCTTGCGCCCGGCCGAAGGCCGGCTATGCATAAAAGCTTTAGTTAGCGAAGCCGGTGTTTGGAATACTATAGAGGAGAAAATCCTTGAGCCCGGCCGAAGGCCGGCTATGCAGAAAAGCTTAAGTTAGCGAAGCCGGTGTTTGTTATACCATAGAGGAAAAAGTCTTTGCGCCCAACCAAAACTGAACAATATGTATTATATTGGCGTCTTATTTCATTTCTGGAATTGGGGAACTATTTCATATGAAATAAGTCCCTAAATATTGGGGACTTATTTCATTTTGATTTTGGGAGTTATTTGATTTCATTAGGGATTTATTTCATTTTTAAAATTGGGGTTTTATTGCATATGAAATAACGCCCCACACTTTGGGGGGTTATTTCATATTTTTTTTGGGGCGTTATATTTTGGGGGGTTATTTCATGCCGCCGTTTTCTTTTCTACAAAAAAATAATAAATTGTTAAAAGGTGCATGTGTAAAGGGTCTAGCCAATATCAATATCATTTATTGAAAATAATTTTTCAAAATTTTAAAATTTTTAGTAATCAATATAATCATTTTGGTAATAGGTGCAAAATCAAAAACTTGTTTGCTTGATATTATGAATTTTGAATAAATTTGGTGATTGGAGAAATTTAATAATTTTTTCTGTGAGGATAAATCCAATAATTGATTTATTGTCATTTCTGCACATATAATGGATAAAATACTTAAAGTGAAAATACCGTTGCCAAATTGCCGATTTATCTACCCCAAATTTTAAAGATTTTTTGATTTGAAGATTTCTTGAGAACAATTTTATAACACCGCAACCAATTAGATTTTATCTTACCGACAACCTACAATTAACAATCTAATGTTTTCTTATGTTTTTTTTTAAATGATAGAAAAAATACCTTGAAAAGCTTAACTTGTTTACTGTCCTGATTCGAAGCGATTTTTTTCCAACTTCGTCTGGTAGCCCTATATATAAACAGAAATGACCTGTTTTACAGGCTTTATGCCATTATTAATGGAGATTTTCTTTAGAATAAAACATTGCCACCCTTTAAGAAAGCATAACATTTTTAAGAAACAAATACCAAAATAAATTCCCACGTTTTAAGTCTGAAATTTTTTTGCCAAAGAGTTTGCAAATTTACTTCAATTCCTTTTAAATTTTCATAAAAACTTAGAAATTTTAATTCTCTAAATTCAGAGTCTAAAATTTGTTTTTCTTTTTCAGCAATAAGGCTGGGGAACTCTTTCAGAATTTCCATAAAAGAAATATTTTTCTTTTTCATAATTTTGTTAGTGTCAATTATATTTAAAGATTTATAAGATTTTTGTCCAAAATCAAAACGTTTTAATATTTCATTTGCAAGTTCTATATAAAAATTAACACAGTTATTAACAATTTTGTTAATTTCGCTTTTGTTGAGTTTTGATTTTGATAGTAACTCATTAGCCAATAAGCCCAAATACTAATCGTAAAAGTTCAAAAAATTCCCTTAAGTAAATTTAATGTTTTAATCTTTTTTTGTAAAATTAGTTATTACAGTTCAAAAAAGACTTTCCATTTGGTTGTATAGGTTATGACAAGTGCTCTAAAGTTGCCCAAAATTAATAAATTACACGTTAACAAGCAAAGTTAACGTGGTTTAAGTCAGGCAGTTACTGTTAAGGGTGTTCGCTATCGTGAGATAATAACGAACTTGTTATAGCCCGAATTGGAAGATATGGATGTGGACGATATTTGGTGTGCCACATGCCACACAGTTAACGAATCAATGGCTCTTTTGCGCGACAAATTCAAAGGCCGTGTTATCTCATGTGGTGGCGATGTCAATTGGCCGCCAAGATCATGTGAATTGACACCGTTGGACTTCTTCCTTTGGGGTTATTTGAAAGAAAAAGTGTACGTCGATAAGCCAGCAACAATTCAAGAGCTAAACGATGAGATAATTCGGCGCATTAACGGCATAGAACATCAATTATACCTCGAAAAATTAGAACTTTGGATGGAGGTGTGCCGCCGAGGTCGCGGAGGCCATTTGGGCGATATTTTGTTCCATACATAATTGAACCATACCAATATTATCATAATAAAAAGAAATGACAATAATTTCCTAATTAATTTGTGTTTTATTCAAAATCAACATCGGCCACCCTTTACAATGTATTCCAAAAGAGAAGACAATAAGGAATTTCTTGTCGATAACGTTTATAGCGTTTTAGGTTTATGTATATGCAATATTTGTTTAACATGTTTACCACAAAAAATCCTTTTTTTTTGCTTCTTTATGTAGACTATTATAAACTATTTTATAGTGAAAATTGTACTTTTTGTGTTCACTACTCCCCTTTCTTCGCTTTAAATAATATTAAAAATACGCAATTTTTTTTTTCATGAAAAATACCATTTTTGGACCTTTTTGGACGAAGTTTAGCTCACGGGATTTAACCGCTAGAGCTAAAATATTTTGGAAATCTTCGTAAGACATGGCAAGGTTAATTTTCAGGGGGGTACAATTTAAACTTTTTTTGCCCATGTAAGGTGAGTTGGCCAAATGTACATACATATGTGCATATTTATTTTGGGTCTTTTCTTGTTAATAAATGCTTTAATTAAAATATTTAGGTACAAAATGTTAAAAAAAATATGTACCTGTTGCTAAAAACAATAAATTTTAAACGTATTGAAAACTGTAGGGAAACTTCTTTTTGATTGTAGGGGAAAAAGGAATTTTTTTATACACGTAGTGATTTTATAAAATATACCTATACTGGCATAACTGGTACTATGTACCCATGTGTTCATATATTTTCGTTATTTGTCATTGAATAAATTTTGATTTTTTATTCAAAATATGGATTTTTGATGATTATTATTTAACATTCTCTTTCTTATTGTAATAAAAAAAAAAAATTTTTCTTCAATGTCTGTCACCAATAAACACAATTAAAATCAATACAAAATCATTTTGAATTTAACTCCTTAAACTATTTCAATTATTTAAATAATTCTATTCTTATTGTATATCGATCAGTATTACTCATCCCTGTTAAAAATAAAATCAATTTCATTTACTTACAACAACTAAACACTACATATTCCCATTATTCACTTACTAATATTATTGTTGTAGTTGATATTGCAAAATTATTTAATTCCCCTTCCCACCTTTTCTTGCATTAATACAATTGTATCATCTTTTATGCTTCGTTAGATATTCGTGATGCGATAACCACTACATTATTGTTACGTACAATAACAACATGCAAATAAAAAGCTAATGTTGTTATTGTTCTTTCCTCTCCCCACTCCCCCTTGATAATAATAACAAAAACAAATTTTTTTCACTCCCTTTTTATTTGGTTTCCTTTTCCTTTCCTTTTTAGTTTCTAGAAAATTTTTAAGTGCGTGAACGTTTTACTCGATGCTCTCTAAAATATTACATTTATTTATAAGAAAAAGTGTTGGAAAATAAATTATTTTTGTAAATAAATTAAATTAAATTGTAATTCTATCAGTAAATGAAAAAATTTATGAAAAAAATTAGTGCGTTTATGACGAAAAGTGTGTTAGAAAATTTGTTCCTATAAAGTTTATTATATTATAAACGCAGAGTAACTAAGAAGCGCAGTCTCTGTTGGTTCGCTGCTTCTTTTGTTAAGAGAGTCGCATCGTTTAAGAAGTGTGCAGAGGGCTGAAGCAGAGAGTTAAAAACGTTTAAATTTAGTTTATTTTATCATGAATTCAAATTTAATTCTTTGTTTTGAAAATCTTATTAAATTTTATATACCTACCTATTAATTAATTGCTCTGTAAAATACTCTACTGGAGTTTTGTTAAGTTTAACTTGAATTCAAATTCAATATAGGTACATATCGGTATCGATATCGGCAAAATTTTATTTTGAGTATCGGTTTCGTATCGGAAAAAGGCGTATCGTTACATCCCTTAACTTTTATAAAGAGAAATTTCT
This sequence comes from Pollenia amentaria, assembly GCA_943735925.1. Classification (NCBI taxonomy): domain Eukaryota; kingdom Metazoa; phylum Arthropoda; class Insecta; order Diptera; family Polleniidae; genus Pollenia; species Pollenia amentaria. The sequence goes on along the minus strand of OX031010.1, from coordinate 17,466,649 downwards.
TATAAAAAATAATTGTTTATAAGTAAAAGAAATTATCGTATTATTTTGTTAACTTCTTATATCCGTTATCCACTGTATAAATGTTGCTTATTTAAGTCTGTCTTATTTCTTCTTATTGTAATAAAAAAGGTTTGTTTTTTAATTTTCGTTAACTTTCATTTTCTTGTCTGCTACCAATTAGCACAATTAAATTCCATATTAAATCTTTTTGAATAAAACTCTTTACGCTATTTCAATTACTGTAATAATTGTACTTTTACTTGAATATCAATTAGTATTAACCATCCCGGGTAAAAAACGGCAATTTCATTACACTTTATTTTAACTCCCAAAAAATCAGTTGATTTACAGCAACAAAGCATTGCAAATTTCTTAACATGATTCACTTACTAATGTTGTTGTTGTTTAAGTTGAAATTGCAAAACTATTTAATTCCCCTTCCCAGCACTTCTTGCATTTCAACAATTTTATCTTCTTTTATGTTTTGTAAAATATTAGTGATGCGCTAACGACTACATAATTGTTGAATACAATAACAACATGAAAAAAAACTAATGTTGTTGCTTAAATGACATGTTATTACTCTCCCCACTCTTCCCCTTATTCTAACTGCACGAAAAGGTTTTTTTTACCACATTTTTATTTGGTTTACTTTTCCTTTTCTTATTAGTTTCTAGAATGTTTTGTAGTGCGTGAACGTTTTAGTAGATGCTCTCTAAAAAATTACATATATTTATGGGAAAAGTGTTTGAAAATTTATTATTTTTTTAATTAAATGTTTTATAATTGTAATTCTATCAGTTAATGAAACAATTTAAGTAAAAAATTAGTTATTTTATGACGAAAAATGTATTGAAAATTTTCTTCGTATAAATGCAAAGTAACTAAGCAGCGTAGTCTCTGTTGGCTCGCTGCTGCTTTTGTTAAGAGAGTCGCGTCGTAAAGGAAGTGTGAAAAGGGCTGAAGCAGAGAGTTAAAAATTTTATTTTTTTGTGTGTACAACTTATATCAATCAATTGCTTTTTGTTTTAGTTCAAAGTAAAGCTAATTTATAAAAGAGTTATTAAGAAGATGTGGTTTCATTTTGTAGTAAAAAAAGTCAATTTGTAAAGATGGCAAATTGCCACAAAACATGGCCTGTTTTTTAATAAAAATTTGCAAAAGAAAGAAACTTAAATTGTTGAAATGTGTAAAGGCTTTTAAGTTATAGCTACAGGGGAATTGGGTAGGACACAATTATAAAATTTTAGTTTAAAAGGTAAGTTAGCATATGCATACCTGATTAAATATGAATAATTTAAAAAAGTGACATTTTCATTTTTTATTAAATAATTTTTGGTTCTGAACCGATTTTGGTGCATTATGGTTTAAAACTTTTGTAAAGAAATGTTCGATACAATAAAGTTATAAAAGTATGGCTTTTGCTATAATTTAAGCACATCTTCCGAAGGGACAATAACTGGTGAAACATGATTAAAACAATTTAAAACAATTTAATTTTGATCCACTACAACTCAGGAATTTTTTATCCGATTAAAACCAATTATCAAACATTATATAAGTATAAGATTTTGATTAATAAAACAATTAACCTAGAACAAAAAAAAATTATTATTTGAGGACTTTTTTTGGAACACAAGAACAAATATTTTTTCAACTATTGTAAAATATTAGGATATTATGTCAATAGGCAATTAACAGTATACCGGTTTAAGCCCCTAAATGTGTATTACTTTAACAGAGTTTTTCTTAAATTTTATGTTTTTGTAGACTGAACAAAAATACCACAAAAACAGTACAAAGGTTAAAAAACACTACATAAAACAGTACAATTGGAAAATTTCAGCAATTGTGCTGCTAAAGTGCGTCTTGCACTCCTACTCGTGGATAAAATGATTTTCCTTATTTGCACACTCCAAACCAACATGTGATTTCTAGTCATATAAAATTGTTACAGACCAAAATTTATTACAATTTCATTATTCCTTACGGTTTTACGCGTACTAAAGTGTTTTCAAAGATTGGACTTTAAATTATAATTAAATTATATTATTAAATTATAGATCGATCTTCGCAACATATTGTGGAAGGATCTCTAGTCATTTAGAACGAATTTGTGCAAAATCTCATATCTGCATTCCGCCACTATTTGTTACAAAATTATGAGGTGGCAATGAATATTAGGGTTATAATTTGTGAACTATTCGCATTTTTTTATTTGCATTCGCACTACCATTCGCTAAAATGAATGGCAATATAAAAAGCGAATATCTATTGAATGAAATTTCTACATAGAAATTAATATTGTTCCGAGAAAAGAAAAACAATCACACCCTCTAAGCTAAACCCCTGCACGAATGCATTTGTTTCTTGTACGCAGTTGTCAACACCAAATTATTGTTGTGTCAACTACTGTAATTTAGTTTTTTAAATCAGCTCGAATGATCCATTATGAAAAACCAAATCAATGTTAAAACAGTAGTTCGTTTCAAACAAATCAGTGTAAAGCAGTAGTTGGATTTAAATAATCCAACTCAATCCATAATTTGATTTGACGAAAAAAACAACACACAACAATTGTGTGTCTATAATAGTTATGTACGGTAAACTTTTTAATTCACAATGTGTGATCTTGATGTTTATTGCCGATTGTTTCTCAGATATGTATTATTTTTATATTAATTTTGCAAATAATAGAATTACCTTTTATTTTTAATTTTTTACTTTTAATTGAATATTTGATAATATGTTTTTGTAATAATAGAATAATTTAAAATAAAAACTTAAATATTCTATAAAAATATTTTTCATCTTTTATTGTTTTTTGCTTCATACAAATCTAGCTAGTCATACCTAATAATTGAAAAAAAAACAAGATAATCCATACTTATCACCTATTTTGCTACATTTCTTTCGTGTGATTCGTGTGATTTGGCTTAGTTAGTGTGATTTGTTTTGCTTTGTTGTTGTTTGGAGTGAATTCTGTACTCTTTACACTTCGTATTTGGTCGTTTATCACACACTAATTACAATTAATTTGCAATTGTGTGTTTTTATTTATTTTTTGTTATATGTGTTTTGCACAACATAGCATTTGATTCGTTAGCGAAGAGTGAGCGACAATCAGTATTTAAAAAACAAACGAATGTCTTGAAACGGCTTTTAAATGCATTTGTGCAGAGGTTTAGTGCAAAATCAACAAATTTAAATTGTTTGCTTGATTTTATGTATTTGGTGATTATAGAACATTTTTCATTTTTTCTGCGTATACACAATGAACACACAAAAGCAATTCGGACTGTGCTCGTTGCTAAAATTTGTTGTTGTTCATTTTTTTTACCAATGTAAAAAAGGAACACTTAAGAACATTAAAATATTATGGTTGTATACAGTACCACTACAATTTTTCTGTTTTATAACGAACAACAGATCACTATATAATGTTCGGCCCTTTCTTGCAAATAGTTACGAACGATATTAAGGGTTGTGTTCGTCTACACAAACACTAAAAAAACAGATATCGTTTCTGGGTGTGTGAGCCGAACGCTAAATAATGTTCTGTCTATTTTCGAACACTGCTTTTTTATTTAGTAGTGCTGCCACACTTTTACCTTAATTAAGTAAGACTATTTAAATAACACTAAAATATTAGACAGAATTTAAATACATACACTCTTTTATGTAAAAATTTACTAAATGCATATTTAATTTCAAAGTCATAAATTGGACATGATTACTAAAGGTACGGTCAGATATGGCAAACATTTGCCGAAAAACGTCAAATATTTGTTTGCCGTAATGTGACCACAAAATATTTATTTGCGACAAACAGGAAAACAGCTGATTTTGGGCTAATAAATTTGTTTGGTGTCAAACAAAAATGCTTTTAATGTGACCACTCAAAAACAAATATTTGCCTGTATTTTAAGCAAACAAATATTTGTTCTTACAATTATTTTGTAAGAGCAAACAGTAGCAAATAACTGCTGTTGGGAACAACTTAAAAAAAAAAAATACCACTAAAATCAAATAAAAAAACACAAAGTATTGTAATAATATTTTTGTAAAATTTAACATTTATCTAATTTATTTATTAAAAAAAACACATGATTTTGGAATTACATTAAATTCGTTTTTGATTTTCAGTATTTTTTGTTGTTGTAGCCAAATCGTCGTGCGGTTACTGCCTTGGATCAAAGATAAAAAAGTTATCTAATCTATATATATAAAATTGTAACGTTACTGATTCACTCACTGATTCATCATCGCACAGCCTAAACGACTGAAGGTAAAAACTTGAAATTTGGACCAGGGCTAGCTCTCCCCAAATCGATCACAAAGACGGGATTTTTGGAATTCGAATGTTTAGGGGGTAAAAACGGGTAAATTCGGTAACCTTATATCCCTAAAACTAAAATTTCATACTTATCGTTGTTCTTTAGAAAAATAAGCGGACAGGTGTCTGGTACTTTTTGGAAAATAAGCCCTTTAACGGAGTAAACGGGTAAAACCTGTATTTTGGTACTTTTTTGTCACCCCACCTATCTTTTAAACCCATAATAAGAGAAATAAGGGTTATATCACATTTGAAACTTATCTAAAAAATCCAAATACAAATTTCGTACTTTTTCGAAATTCGGACGTTTAAGGGGTAAAAAGCGTAACTATTTTTGGTACTTTTTTACAAAACATTGTTTTTATTTATTGACATAGACGTATTAAATTATGGGCTCCCACTACAATATTTAAATTTTGTTATGCTTCAAAGTGGGGAAAATGTACAAAAAAGGGGAAATAGGGAGTAAACGGGTAAAATCTGTATTTTGGACTTTTTTGTCACCCCATCTATCTTTTAAACCTATAAACATAGAAATAAGGGTTATATCACATTTGAAACTTATCTAAAAAATCCAAATACGAATTTGGTACTTATTCGAAATTCGGACATTTAAGGGGTAAAAACCGTAACTATTTTTGGTACTTTTTTACAAAACATTGTTTTTATTTATTGACATAGACGTATTAAATTATGGGCTCCCACTACAATATTTAAATTTTTTTATGCTTCAATGGGGAGAAAAAAGTACAAAAAAGGGGAAATAGGGAGTAAACGGGTAAAATCTGTATTTTGGACTTTTTTGTCACCCCATCTATCTTTTAAACCTATAAACATAGAAATAATGGTTATATCACATTTGAAACTTATCTAAAAAATCCAAATACGAATTTGGTACTTATTCGAAATTCGGACATTTAAGGGGTAAAAACCGTAACTATTTTTGGTACTTTTTTACAAAACATTTTTTTTAGTCAAAAATTTAGTACTTATTGTTGTTCAATAAAAAAAAATAAGCGGACAGGTGCTTGGTACTTTTTTGAAATTCGGCCTTTTTGGGGAGTAAACGGGTAAAACTTGTATTTTTAAACTTTTTTGCTATGCCATCTATCTTTTAAACCAATAAACATTAAAATAAAAACTATATCACATTCATAACGTATCTAAAATATACAAATAAAAATTTGGTACATTTTCGAAATTCGAACGTTTAAGAGGTGAAAATCGTACCTATTACAAAGTAGCTGGTTAAAACCTAGAAACATAAACTTTGGCGTAATATGTCCACGAAAGAAAAGGAGATGCTAACGAAGTAGCGGGTTAAATGCTAGTTATTGAATAAAACCATTTTTTGAGTAATTACCATTTTAAGATTTCAAAAATGGATTACGAAATATAAAAAGAACACTGAAATCATATATGTATAATCGATTTTAAACTCAACCTTTCAAAAATGTTTAAGCAATTTTACACGATATTTATTTTGCGGTGGGTTTGTCAGATGTAAAGTCCATATGTAATTTCACATGTCTGTCAAAATTGACAATTACAGAAGGTTAATCATTTTTGCTTTAACACGTTCCTTTTTGGTTTCACCTGACATAACATAAAAACATTCATATTAGCAAACTATTTACTGATTTATATTTATATTCACTTTTTATTGTATTTTAGTTAACTAAAAATTTTGTTTTTTTTAAGAAAATGTGTAAGTAAATAGATTTTAATATATATTTGCCTCCACAAACAGACGACTTGCAAAACAGCTGATGTCAGATGGTTTGCCAGATCAAAATAGAACACGCTCTAATTGAAAGAAATTCCTCTATATTTTCCATCACAATTTGTATAATAGTGTTTTGGCAAATAAATTTATATATTTTGACAGTTTGGTCAAATATTTTGCTTCGGCAAATATTTTTTTAAGTGTGACCATATGGAAAACATGTTTGCTAATATATGTGTTTGCCGCTATTTGACATCTGTTCGAGCAAACAAATATGAGCAAATAAATGTGCGCAGTGTGACCACAAAATGAAACCTACATTGTTTTGAAAAAAAATTTGCCAAATAAAGGCAAACATATTTGGGGCTAATATTTGCCATATGTGACCGTACCTTAAGACCCTAATTGTGTAAAATGCAACGCAACACCAAACATTACTTTAAAAGCAAAAAGAAAATCAAAAATATTTTATAATTTTGTTGTTGCTTACTACAGAAATTCGTTTTGAATTTTTTAGTTTCAAACGTTGCATATCTTGTGGCGTTGAACATTTTAAAAAACAATATGAATTTCTGCAGAAAGCAACAAAAAAAATATAAAATATTTTTGACTTTGTTTTTGCTTTCAATATAATTTTTGGCGGTTTATGTTGCCAGGGTTGTCTAAACATGGCGATATTGTAACGTGTTTGGCGACTAGACTTTTCATTTGTCGAGATTCTTTAAACTCAATACGAAAAAATAAATTAGTTTTATTCTGGTATTTTTATATATGAAATTATTGTTTATGAACTTTTTTCATTATAAAATGTGGCAATTTATTATCACAAACAAAAGATTTTTAAAGATTTTTAGATTTTTGCCGAATTTTTATTTGTTTTTTCTCAGTTTTTTGTTTTTAACTTAAATATTATATCAGCTTTTTTTGTTTAAATAAACGATAAAAAAAAAAAATTTTTGCAAATTTCACTTTTGCGATTTTTGACTTTCAAAAACATGGCGATATTGTAACGTGTTTGTCGGCGAGACTTTCCATTTGTCGAGATTCGTTAAACTCAACACACAAAAAATAAATTATTTTTATTCTGGTATTTTTATGTATGAAAATTATTTTTCTGAACTTTTTCATTATAAAATGTGGCAATTTATTATCACAAACAAAAGAGTTTTATAGATTTTTAGATTTTGGCGGATTTTTTTTTTGTTTTTACTAAGTTTTTGGTTTTCAACTTAAATATTATATCAGCTTTTTTTGTTTAAATAAACGATAAAAAAAACAAAAATTTAGCAAAATTCACTTTTGCGATTTTCGACTTTCGGTTTGACGATGGAGTTCAAAAAAATCTGATAACATTATGTCCAATGCCTAGCGAAATCCAATCCCGGTTGCCGTTCACATAGGTGTTTAGCACTCTTCTGGTCGGATAAGCTCTGGAGTCTAATCACCGCATTCGATATCGAGTAAACTTTTGTATCGAGTAAACTATCTTATTGTTCTGCATACGATAGACTCTGGGTATCGAGTGCAAACTCGACTGATGTAATGTCTTTGGTTACTCGATATCGAACGCTATCATCTTAAATTACGATACATTTCATTCGATATCCAGTGTTATGATACCAAAATAAAATATTTTCGATCAATCTTGCTTGATATCGTATGCGGAGATTAGACCCCTGCGGTATCCTCTCCTTTCGATTAAAAAGATTTCGCATCAACGGCCGACTTGTTTCAATATTAATTCTTTTCGTAGGATAAATTCACTTTTTAATTATCTTAAAAATTTTATTAAAACCGACAGATACCAATTGCAATTGGGTTACATTTTAAATCAATTGCTATTAGTTTAATATTTTAATGGTCACACGATATTTAAAATCCTCTAATTGAAAAAAATACTTTATTAATAAATTTTCCAAATATCCGATCGATAAATACTTAAAAATACGAATCATTAAAATACTTAAAAACAAATACCAACAAAATTTTTTATAGCACACGATGTGTGTTAGACAACAAAGATGAAAAAAATGCAACAAAAAAAAAACAAAAAAAAATCACGTAATATGGACCAAATAATAAAAGATTTTTTCCATAAGGAACAACTAAAATGAACTTTATTAACAAATAAACAAAAAAAAAATTGTTTTGCAAAAGACTTGATATGGTCGGTCGGTGGCTGCAGATGATGTCAAGAGTTTAATAAAAAAGGCTCTTAAAAAAAACGTGCAATACTTCCAGGCAAAAAATCATGCCAAATAAAAACATCTACTAGTAAAAATTATAACAAAAAAAAAATTGTTTTTTTTTTAAATTAATAAGACAAAAATTATTTTAAAGTATGATTTTTGAAAGGAGAGACACTTTCAATGAGATTTTTAAAAAGGATACATGTATTCGAAAAACTATAAGAGAAAAATTTCATTTGTATACAGTGTTGCCACTTTGTGGGTAATTGCCCGAATTTGGTGCAATTTTTTCACTCGTGGGTAGACCTTGGGTAATTTCTTTGAGGTGTAGATCAGGTGTAATTTGAAATTCCTTCATTTTAAAACAAATAATATAAGGATTTAATTTTGGTGATAAAACTTAAACCATTTCAGAAATTGTTGATCTAAAAAAATTACAGTGCATATATCCAATGTTGAATTTTATTATAAAGAGATCTAAAAAATATCGAATTCGATAGTCGTAGATAAATATCGATGTATCGATATATGGCGATCGATATACCAAAAGGTGGGTCTCGGATCCATATTTTAAGTTGTTACAAACATCAGCAGAAACGCATAATACCTTCTCAACTATGATGGGGTGACCATAAAGAGTACTTCACAATCATATGACAGATATAATGCGGCCTATTTAATCTTGAGTAGGGTACACCAAATGACAATATTCAAGAATTATTATCATATAAAAGAAAATGAAACTGATTTGAAACATTTAACGTCATGAAAGAAAAACCTATTTTAATATAAGCTTAAAGATTTTTTCTCTAAATTTAACAAACTTGCATTAGAAAAGAAACAATGGGTTCCTAAGAGTACAATGGCATCGTCTTTAATGCAAGAAGCAAGAAAAAGTTACCAAAATCAAACTTTACTTTGTGTTCACGGTTCGTTTTTTTTTTTAGCTGATTTACTTACCAACGAGTGCTTTTTTATTTTTTTTTTCAACCGGCTCAGAGCGGTAAAACGTGACTCAGCAATTACCACTTATAAAAACAGCAGCAACAACAAACAACAACTGAAAATGAAATTGAAAACTATCTGGGATGTTGTTGCTATTATAAGAATCTAACGTAAACGGATGCCACTCAAATTTCATTTTCTAATGGAAGTCATTTAGCTTTTTATCTGCTTCTTCGCTGTTTTTTTTATGTAGAGGTTTTTGATTTCATACAATGTACTCGTACTACTTCTCTTCTCATTCCTGTTTAAAACGAGGTTCATTGTTTGTTGTTGCATATGTAAACTGTAGGACCAGTGATGCAAAATGTGGCACAATCGTGCCTTTTTTGGTTGTTTGATGGCCCTGTGGAAATCTATTTTGGCCCTTTCAGGTCAAAATTTAACTAGCTACTTTTAATTGTTCAATACATTTTTAATGTTATTTTTTCACTGTTTCGAACTCTACTATTATTTACGAAGTTCTTTGGATTGTCCAGGAACAAATAATTCACAGAAGCGGTTTGATCTAGGGATGGGCAATAAATATCGATATGTAAAAAAAATTATAATCAATATATACAGCCGATATTAAAAATACCCATATATCGATACATCGATATTTATTTACGACTATCTAATTCGATATTTTTAAGAACTCTTTATAACAAAATTCAACATTTTAACCGTTGCTCGACTGCTTACAATACTGTTGTTTTTTAAGAATTGCATCATATGTTTTCTAACTAATATTAAGAAAAAAACGGCACTTTTCCTTTGAACATTTTCATAGATTACACAGTTCAGTTTTGTCTTGGGTTTTTAAGAGATGGCAAAAAAAGGGCTTCTAGAATTATGCAAAGAATCGCCTTAATTATGGCGTATTAGCACTAATGAAAAATGGAATGTTAATAATAAAAAAAAATTTATTTTTTTTTTAATTTATTTAAGCATGTTCTTATATATTAAAAATAAAATTTGCACAGTTTACTTGTACAGTATGTGTCACAAGTTTCGTTTACCGGCAGTATATAATCCCAATCAATTTTTTTTTTAAATGTTATACGGCGAATAAATAAAAATTTTTTTGATGCTATATTTTTTATTTTTTGAATTTTTGTTATTGTAGAATTAACTGGTCCCTATATTTCAAACGAAAACTTCGTTTGCATAACTTTCTTTAAAAACTAAATTTTAAAATTGGTTTTTGTTTTAAAAAAAAGTTAAGCGAATGAAAGTTTCGTTCGAAATCGAGGGACAGGCAGTAAATTTGAAATTAAAAGAAACAATAAAAAGATAGAATGGAATTACATGTAATACGATTGTACCTATGTAAATATGTATTGAAATTTGGTAATAATTTCAGCTTAATAGGTTCGATATATCGATATTATTAATTAAAAATATTATTAATGAAAAATATCGATACTCTTAAAAAATATCGATACGATATATATCGATATATTTTTTCAATTCGCCCATCCCTAGCTTGCTATAAAAAAACTTCTAAAGCATGTTTGTATAAATTTTACGTTTCTTGCAGATATCTTGAAGACGTCGGACTGTTTTGCTGGCTGGGTTAAAATGAAACACACAATAAACAAACAGTAAACAAAAATACTTTGAATCAAATAAGAAGGTTATATTCGGCTCTGCCGAATCTTTGATATCGTCCAACGCCAGTTAGCATACTTTAGGAGTGCGCTTTGTATGGGGCCTTTGGTAAATTACGGATCGATCTTCAAAAATTTTACAGTCTGTTTTCTTGTCATGTATACCTGTGACAGGCCAAAATTTATTACAATAGCATTGTTCGTTCCAGTTTAAGTGATTATGGACCGGTCTTCACGAAATTTTGTGGTATGAATGAATTTGTGCAAAATCTTATATATATAGATATAATTGGTATTCCACTATTTTTGCTAGTTTTTGTAAAAAAAATATATGGTTTTTGGGGTGGTTGGTCCACATCTTGAAGATATAACTATTATCCTACTGAAGCGATTTTGCTCGATTTCAAACAGCTTAGGAGAACTAGAACCAATTCGGTATCAATATTGTTATTTTCCTTTAAGTCGTTCGAAAGTGAGCGTGATTTTTACAGACGGACAGACAGATGAACATGGCTAAATAGACTTAGAATTTCTCAAGTACCCAGAATATATACTGTATGGTCCCATAGATGAATATTAAACAAATATTAATACGGAATGACCAACTGAGTATACCCTCTTCACAATTAGTTGTATACACGCAACCATATTTAAACTATGTCACCTCCAACAAAACTATTTTTAAAGAAAATGGTAAACATATTATTGTTAAATTTAACCATATTATTATCACCGACAACCATATTATGGTTAAATGTATCCTCCATCAAGAAGGCACAACCATATTGTAGTTGCCTCCGAACATGTTTTGGTCAATAATAACTAAAATATGTTTAACAATTATAATAGCATGGTTGGTTTTCAACCATAGCATATTGCTCTTGGAGAAGAGGAAAATACTATTCTTAATTTAAAAACAAATTATTGTCATATTTAACCATAACATGTTTAGAGGCAACCATAATATGGTTGTGGCTTCTTGATGAAGGACTAGTTAAACAATTATATGGTTGTCGGTGATAATAATATGGTTCAATTTAAGCATAATATGTTTAAAATATTGTCTAAAAATAGTTTTGTTGGAGGAGACCATTTTTAAACAATGTTTTTCTCTGCGTGTACTCTCCACTATAACAACGTGCAATTTTGGTCTTGTTCTTTTGCCCGTAATTTCTACAAAGAGATATCTGGTCGTGTTTGTACACCTAACAGTTATCTTTACCTATCCGGTAAAACTATTTTGGTAAGATCAACGTTAATTTTGCCTACCTATTTTTCCTTTAAGCTCTTTTTAAAAATATGGCAACATATGAATTTTTATTAACTTTTTGAATTAACTGTCAAAAATCGATAATAGGGTGCCCCGGCAGGCTAGTTGTTTGCGGGTTCGATTCCCTCCAGTGACTCTGGTTTTCTGCAGACAGGCGTAGAGCTTCGCGGGATTAGCATAAGTGGGCAAAATAGGTTTTACTATTAGTTTTATTAACATACTTAGTCAGCAAAATAGTTCGACGTCTTTCAGATATTTTTTTTTTATTTGTCTATGGAATTATAATCCTTACAGACTTCTTAATTAAATAAAAATAAATTTTAAAAAGTAACAAAAATTATGGATTTAAATAGATTAATATACTAGTTTTAATATCAGTGGAGCTATAAGAATAGTCAATAAATTTATAAAACTTGTTGAACTCGTTACACATCCTTCTTAAGGGGTCACCATTAGCATAATTAGCTCTAAAAAATTGGATTGATAACGGAACCAAGTGACGTGATGGGCGTTGAGGAACATTAAATGTTATATTGTTGATTAAGTATCCAGAGCAAACGTCGCCAATAATTATGTTGAAAATAAACGAGATGTTAAGCACAGTTCTACGGCTCTTTAGAGTTGGCAGCTTGATGAGGGCTAGTCTAGCAGGATATGGCGGCAGATTCCATTGGTTAAAGTTCAACCCACGTAGACAAAAGGACAGAAACTGTTTTTGGACTGATTCAATTTGGTCGGAATGTTTTTTATAAATAGGGTCCCATATTACGGATCCATACTCCAATACAGGTCTTACCAGGGAAGTATACAGACTTTTCGTCACATATGGATCCTTGAACTCTTTAGCCCATCGTTTTACAAAGCCGATCATACCTCTGCCTTTATTAGCTGTCATTGTTATATGTGCAATGAAATTTAGTTTCGAGTCAAGCAGAATTCCAAGATCTACGAAGCTATCCACTGACTCCAACTGATGACTTTCAAAAAAGTAGAATGCAGGTATTGGACTCTTTCTAACAAAACGCATGTATTTACATTTTTTTAGATTAAGTTGCATAAGATTTACATTGCACCACGTGTAAAAAGAATTTAAGTCGTTTTGAAGAAGTTGTTGCTCAGATATTTGACGATAGCTCAGAAAAACTTTGACGTCGTCCGCATACATCAGAATATTGGATGAATAAATCACCTCAGGTAGGTCATTAATAAATAATGTAAAAAGAAGTGGCCCAAGGTGGCTTCCCTGAGGCACACCAGACAGAACATCTATGCTTCTAGAAATCGCGTTATTAAAGTTAATGGATTGTGTTCTGTTGCTTAGGTATGAGTATATCCATTTTATACTAATATCAGTAAAACCCAGTAAATGAAGTTTAACCTTCAAAAGGCTATGGTTAACTTTATCAAAAGCCTTGGTAAAATCAGTGTATATCACGTCAGTTTGTTGTTGTTGTATAAATCCTCGATGTATGGCAGTTGTAAGATGAAGGAGATTTGTTGTAGTAGAGCATCTTTTTTGAAACCCATGCTGGTAAGGTGTTATCAAATTTGATACTTGGTAACAAAGGAATTCGGTAATGATTTTTTCGAATAGTTTAGGTATTATACTCAATTTTGCAATACCACGGTAGTTTTCAACATCCGATTTATTTCCCGATTTAAACAAAGGAATAATAAACGAGTTCTTCCATAGATACGGAAAGTGACCATGCTCGATTGATACATTAAATAAAATTTCTAGAGGGATAGCAATACTGTCAGCACAGTTAATTAAAATGTTACTTGGAATGCTATCAGGACCACAATTGAATGAAAATTTTAGACTTTTTAATTCCTTAACGATTGTTGCGATGTCAATAAATATCTGAGAAAGTATTTTGCTGGTTCGATAAAAACATAATAATCAAATATATTAAACATTTTGTTGGCCCTATTAAAGTTATTTTGGCCCTTTGAAATCGTTAAATTGGCCCAAAACAAAAAAAAAAAAAAAAAAACTCAAAATGCATCACTGTGTAGGACAATGATGGCAATTAAGCCCAAACAAACCTTTTTTTGGCGAGACAGAAAATTTTAGTAGAGCATACCATATACCACAAGTAATATAACGGGTGGCGCATAATTATCGTTATGATTTAGTTAATAAATAACATTTTTACCTTCTGATTTTATTCAACGTTGGCATTTATTAAAACTAGTGTTTGCCCAGCGGTCGAAATTCGACCATGAAGAAATAAATATATGAATTAACATGTTTCGAGCATTTGTTTTTTTTTTTGTTTTAGCAGATTGATTTGGCGAGGGACCAACCTCCGGTCCATATATTATCATTACTTGAGTCCGTAAATGTTTAATTATTTGCGGATGGCAACACAAATAACGGGAGTTGATGGCAACGTCGCTCATGTTAAAATATACAAAATTTTTTTTTTATATAATATTTTAACATGATCGGCGCAGCCTGATTTCGGTGCTGGAAACTCAACTTCAGTTCAGCTTTAATCCGTAATCGACCTATTAGTTTTGTAAGTTCAATAATATAAAAAAATCAGAAAGTACTCATATAGTTTCTCAATCACTCTGGACTCTGCATGTTGAATCTTAGGTGTTTAGGTTCAATATTAATTAAAATTCAAAAAGTACCAGTTAAGGAACGAACAACGAACAGTACTATTTGAAGAACAAAAATATTCCCTCTTATATATTCGCACCCGCTCAGGAAATTGCATGTTTAGTGTTCCTAGGTCCTAGGTAGATTAACGAAACTTAAAAAAATTACCAGTTGTAGAACGAAAAAGAACCAAAAATCTCTCCCTTACAGATTCTTATTCACACTCTTAAGGTACGGTCACATATGGCAAATATTGGCCCCAAATATGTTTGCATTTATTTGGCAAAATTTGGTCACACTACGCACATTTATTTGCTCATTTTTGTTTGCTCGAACAGATGTCAAATAGCGGCAAACACACATATTAGCAAACATGTTTTCCATATGGTCACACTTAAAAAAATATTTGCCGAAGCAAAATATTTGAATTTCTTTCAATAAGAGCGTGTTCTATTTTGATCTGACAAACTATCTGACATCAGCTGTTTTGCAAGTCGTCTATTTGTGGAGGCAAATATATATAAAAACCTATTTATTTACACATATTCTTAAAAAAAAACATTTGTAATTAACTCAAATACAATAAAAAGTTAATATAAATATAAATCAGTAAATAGTTTGCTAATGTGAATGTTTTTAGGTTATGTCAGGTGAAACCAAAAAGGAACGTATCATAGCAAAAATTATTGACCTTCTGTAATTGTCAATTTTGACAGACATGTGAAATATCATATGGACTTTACATCTGACAAACCCACCGCAAAATACATATCGTGTAAAATTGCTTAAAGATTTTTGAATTTTAAATCGATTATACATATATGATTTCAGTGTTCTTTTTATTTATTTAATTACTCAAAAAATGGTTTATAAAATAATTAGTTAACTGTTATATTTTTGATCCAAGGCAGTAACCGCACGAATACTGAAAAAATACTGAAAATCAAAAGCGAATTTAATGGAATTCCAAGATCATGTGTTTTTTTTAATAAATAAATTAGATAAATGTTAAATTTTACAAAAATATTTTTACAATACTTTGTGTTTTTTTTATTTGATTTTAGTGGTTTTTTTTTAAGTTGTTCCCAACAGCAGTTATTTGCTACTGTTTGGTCTTACAAAATAATTGCAAGAACAAATATTTGTTTGCTCAAAATACAGGCAAATATTTGTTATTGAGTGGTCACATTAAAAGCATTTTTGTTTGACACCAAACAAATTTATTAGCCCAAAATCAGCTGTTTTCCTGTTTGTCGCAAATAAATATTTTGTGGTCACATTACGGCAAACAAATATTTGACGTTTTTCGGCAAATGTTTGCCATATCTGACCGTACCTTTACTCATGCATGTTTAATTTTATGTTCATAAGTAATAACGGAAATTCAAAAAGTATTAACAATTTTTTTTCTTATAGGGTCTTATGTACTCAGGACCCTGTTGCTACAATTTTATGTTTCTAAGTTCAACACTTTAGAAAACACAAAAATTACCACATGCAGCACGGAAAAGTAAAAGAAAGAAATATAACTTCCCGAATTTCCCCTTTTTAAACTTTTGTCTCACATTGAAGTATCAAAAATTTTAATATTGTAAGGGGAGCCCATAATTTAATACGTTTTGTATGTATATGTCAAAACATGGAGATAAATGTTTTGTTAACGTTCGAATTTCGAAAGAGTACCAAATTAATATTTGTATTTTTTTAAGATAATTTACGAATATGGTATAATCTTTATTTCTATGTTCATTGGTTTAAAAGATAGGTGGGGTGAAAAAGAAGTTCTAAAATTAAGCTTCCTCCCCAAAATGGTCAAATTTCAAAAAAGTACCAGACACCTGTCCGCTTTTTTTTTTAATGAACAATGATAATTGTTAAATAATTTTTTGTATCTTTTTTGTTTAGAATATATGACGTTGGCAAATTTTTTTTACCCTTTTAACCACCTGATATTTTAATAAAATACCTTTCAAAAGGAGTATTTTTTCTCCGAATCGGTTGACAAACAGAGGAGGAAAGTGTTCTTAACTGTTTACCTTTGCCAATTTATATGTAAGATTTAGATTATAGCTCGACGTGCTCTTTACAGAGCATTATAATTATAACTTTTCTTAGAACTTAAGGTTCTAGCGCCGTCACTTCTTCTCGGATATTTGCCTTAAGCTGTTGGATGGTTTTTGGCTTATTGGCATATGCCCCAACCTTTAGGTAACCCTAAAGCAAAAAATCAGGAGCTGTTAAATCTGGCGAACGCGGTGGTCAATAAAAGTGAGAAAACACTATCACCCCTATCGTGAAAAACAAGTGGAATTTTTGTTCCAATGAAATTTTTATTCCCCTCGAAGGGAAAAATGCTATCGTGAAACTCCTGTGAATAATTTTTCGTGCTATCAGTTCTCAGTAGGGTTGCCAGTCGGGCTTGTTTTGGCTGGATTGTCCAGCTTTTTAATGGCCTTTCCAGTTCCAAGCTAAAAAGAAATTTGTCCAGATAAAAAAAATTTTCCACAAAATGCTCTTAATATTTATTGCTTTAAAATAATTTTTATAAATTTCCTTATTGGAACATAAAGCATCTGCAATAGCGCCATCATTTCTATTTTTGATTTAATTCGTATGTACAGTACTATTTCCATCACAGTACTATTTCCATACTCAAGAGCTGAATATGCAAGATTTTTACATCAATTTTTTACTTAAGATAGACATAGGAGCGATAATTAATTCTACATTAAAATAAGAAACTGATTTTTTGAGTTATGACGTTGTTCCAGCAAATGAGAGGTATGTAGATATATAGAACATATGAATGAATTTAAAAAATTTAAGTTTAGTTATATTTTGTTATGTTAGTATTGTAGTAAAGTATTATAAAACAAACAATGTAATAATATTAATGTCATACTCGTACATATGGGTATTTTTTAATAAAATTTTTTGTACAATAAACAAGTAACTTTTCGTGAAAATTTAATTTCAAAATGTCCAGTTTTTTTTTAATATCCAGCTTTTTTAATTCACATGTCCAGCTTTTTGATAATCTGGATCTGGCAAGCCTAGTTCTCAGTGAATGTAAAAAAGAAGAAATATTAAAAAACATTAAAAAAATTTTTTTTTTCAAAAATATACCCGTTTATTTTAAAGAAAAGTTAAAAAATAAACAAAATAAAATATATTGTATTGGAGTAGTAGTTTGATTGCAACATTAGCTTATCGCGCTTTTATGCAGTAAAAAAATTTCTAAAATTCTGCTACCACGTCTTTGAAAAGGTTCATAACTCCGCCGGTAATCGATCTGTTTTTTGCATTTTGTTGAACAATATACATATAAGTTTGTGCCTCTTTTAACGGAAATTTACCTTAAAATTTATTTTGTAAACTTCAGTATTCGAATTATGAGAAGAATTACTTACATAGATTTTTTGTTCCCCAGCAAAAATAAAGTGAGAAATTCAAATTGAAAAGTGAACAAATTATGAGGGAAAAAATTGTTCACGGTAAGGGGAATTTTTCCCGCGAACATTTTTTATGCGCTATTATTCTCCTATGAATTAATTTTTTTATTGGGAGTTTTTCATGATCGCAAATACGTGAAAAGGGAACAAATTACGATAGAAACATTATTCACGATAGGGGTGTATATTATTCGATTGCCAAAAAGAGCCATATTTGACGAGCTGTGTGAGCTGTGGCACCATCTTACTAGAACCAAAATTCTAGATTGTTCTACACCTCCACCTTGTCACCCACCTTAACAAATTTTCTCCTATTGCCCGGATTTGAATGGCATTAACATTAACCGCAAATTGTTCGTCGTTTTCGAAAAAATATGGTCCACTGATCTCCTCTTAAGTTACATATTCCATACGTATATATTTCATGTTCAACAATTATTCTAAATGTTAAGTGTCCAAATATTCTACAATTTTGTTTATTTCAAAATAAAATTGAACAACTTTTTGTTTTAAGTTTTGTGCTTGGGTCTGTTCTGCCATTAAACCCAGGCCCTCGCCCTCCTTAGGGGTGTTTTTACGATATGTTAGAATAGAGCCTAAACTAACAGTTATAAAAAAAATTTAGAGGGTTAATATGTTCGAAAATATTTTCCGTAACATCAAAGTTACTGAACATACCCAGTGATGCCAGTAGTAGGGAATTTTCCCTTTTTGCAGGGATTTTTTCGGTATATTTCCAGCGAAGGGAAAAAGGACAGATTTTTTTATTTTAAGGCAGATGTAGGGAATTTTCAAAATATTATCTCATTTTCAATATATTGTATAAAAATGCTTAAATATTTGTATTATTTTCATTAAAAAACTAAAATTGTAAATTTACATTAGAGTACAAATGTTGTATTTTTTAACCAAAGCCCTATACAATGAGTCTTAACAGCCTGTTAATCTCCAACAAATGCCAAAAAAAAATAAATGTATGTACGCATTAGGGACTTTTCGACTTTTTTCAGAAACCGGTTTTCGAATATTTCGAATAGTTGGTATTTTTAAAATAACCGGTTAATCGATTTTAATTCGAATACATAAAAACATAAAAATCAAATAAGTTTTTGGTATAAAACGTTAATTTGAAAAAAAATAAAACAATTCAAAAAGGTAAGGAACCAACAAAATATATAGATATGACTTAAGGTGTGTTCAGACCTAACAAATATTTTACGAAAAAATCCAATAAATCGAGACCAGTAAATTCATCAAACTTTAGCTTTATTTTTAAAAAATTCAATTTATTTACTAAACTATATTTGGCGCCATTCAGTACCGGCAAGTTAATTGCGCAAGTCTTGCGCATCCCTTTGTTTGTAGATGTCAGCGGTTAGGTCGGGTTAAGGAAAAAATAACAACTCAAGTCTAAAAGGGGTCTTTGTAAGAAGTAAATTGTATAATGTTATTTAGAAACTTAAATGATGTTTGATCTAGCTAAACGGCTTGCAAAAGTGAATAAAAAATTATAGGAATTTAATAAATTTATTATTGGAGATATTTTCCCAAATTTATTTAAAATGAGTTTTAATTTGTTGGTGGTTAAGTATGTCTATGAATCCATAAACGTCAACCATATTTTGGTCTTAGCCAGGATTATATAATTCAAATTATTTTGTTTCAGTATTATAGAAACGAATAGTTATATGAACATGCTTTTTTTATGAAATGTTTGTCAATTCGTCGACCACAGTTTAAAACCTTCCATGACATCGATTGAGTACTTCAATTTTGTTTTTTAGTTCTTGGTATTTTAATAAATAAAACTGGTTTATTTTTCCATATCGTTGATTCCGCCGGAATATTGTAATGTAAAGCATGAAGATATGCTAAAACTACTTAAGAGTTTTATTGCCTTAACGGGCATTCCATCATCGGCAACACAACGGGCTAATATTTCACTAAATGATTCATTTTTGGATGCGTATTTTATGCGTCTCTTTAGAACTACTTCGAACGGAGTTCAGTTTTAGTTGGAGTACATTTATATCAAGCATGTGGACTAATTAAAGGTGATTAATAAGTCGTGACGTGGAAAAGCCTTTGCAACTTATAATTTTAGGGCACTTCAGGGACCTAACTTTATCTTTCTAATCCCATTCGAAATATCTTCAGAGATAAAATCGATATAAAAATATATTTAATATTTAGAATATTCTCGCACAAATTACGATTTACTTTTTACCTGAACACATTTTTGTAGTTAATTGAGTTGCTTTGGTCTTTTTTTTACAAGAACACACGCTTTTATAAGCGATTTGTATTTATATTGTTCATAACGTTTTTTTGACTTTTCTTACATTTTGTTTTGACATTCTTCATAAAAAGTTTAAGTTTGCCCAATATTCAATTAGCAAAATACTTAAATTACGGGTACATTTACAACAAGAGTATGGAAAACGATTTTAATTTACACATTAATTAAATAACCGGTTTATAATACAAATATGACCGGCTTATTCGTTATTCGAAAAAAGTACATTTAAAAATGACCGTCTTGGGCAAAACTAAGATAACCGATTAAAACCGGTCGAAATAATAATCGTTCGATCTCCCTAGTACGTATATATTTTTTTTAATTAAGTGTATTGTTTATTTAAAATTTTTTTCGAAGTTTTTGGAGTCGAACATTCCGAACACTAAAAAAATATTAGATTATAAAATGTTCATCTACAATATGGTCAGTAATTCATATAATTAAGAACTTACTTTTTCCAGTTTCATTCATTTTCAATAGCTTTGGTTTAAGTCCCTACTAAAAGTCTACAAATGGTCATAAAATTGATTACCTCCGCTTAAGCTTATCATCTGGCATCTCTATATTTTCTTGGATGTCACGTGACTTTCTCTGCTTTTCCTTTTTACTCAGTTGCCGTCGCGACGCGTCGTTTGCTAAAAGTGAAGTTGTAATAAATCAGTGATAATTTTGTAATTTTATTAAAAAGTAAGATTTTTAAGTGGAATATTAAAAAGCTTATAAGTTATGATATTAAATAATGTATTGGTGTTATAATTATGTAAAAATCTCTGCGGAAATAAATTAAATTCAAGCTTTATTGCCAATTAAAAAATTCTGCCAAGTAATTGTACCTATGACATTTTTAATGGAGTCTTAAATGTTTGTCTGTTTGCTTTTTTTACCTTTACGAAGGCTCCGCCACGAGTTGTTTGTTAAATCAGCCACGCGACTGTATGACACTGTGTCTGTTTGTCTGTATTTCCATAAGTACGACTGTGTGTCATTGAGTGAGGTGGTCACTGCAAGATGTTGGGCTGTTGCTTTTTAATACAAGCAAACATGCGTATTAACATATTTGTTCTATGTAGAATATTGTTGTTGTTATTGCTTTAATTGGCAAAAGCAATAGGGGGACATTTTCTGTTCTGTTTTGTTTTCTGTCTGTTAGACCCCTTTCAGACAAGCAAAGTTTACTTTGCAAAGTCTTGAGTTTATAGAAGAGAAGGGAAAAGAGTAGGGTAAAGTCCCCTAAGTTCGGCATGCACCAGTAGTCGGCCAATTTTTTATAAAAGTTAAATAAATAAGAATAGCGGCAAATATATAAATAAGTAACACGTTTTTTTAATAGAAAATATACTTAATTCTCTTTATGTAAAGTTTGTATTGGCTGGGATGAGTATTTCGATCGATTTGGCTTGTCGTTCAGTGACAACCTCTCAACACCCGCGGTAGTGCCAGATATTTAAGTAATTTTTTAGTGTCAAGGACAGTTGGAATAAGTAAGGAATCATATTAAATTAAGTTATTTTTTTACCATAATGCTTTTAGTAGGAAGATAGACGTTCATATAGTCTCCAATGAAAATAAATTTATAAAAAAAATTTATTTTTCGCTTATTTTAAAGGCTGCCGACATTAGGGACAAAATTTTGACAGATTTCCAGTAGTCGGCATAGGGATGCCGACTTTAGAATAATTTATATTTTCTCTTATTAAGCTCAAATTCTACTCTTTTATATATTACTCGTCTCTCTTGATAATGAATGCAAAGAAAATGAGTTTTTTTTTACTTTACCCAATAGTCGGCATACATTTTATTCAGTATTTTATATGATGCCGAGTATAGGAGAAAATGTATTCTGATGTCGGCAGTGGTTATAAATGGTGGGATCTAGCCAAACAAAATAATATTTTGGTAGGCATTAAATTAGGATTCATTTCTTTGGCATTTCAGACCATTATAAGATTAAAATGGAACGACCCTTCCACCAATATTCTGAAGATTCCTTAAAAATGCGCTTTCCGAAATAAGAGAAGGTAGAATTTCTATACGTGTTGCAAGTAAAAAATATGTCGTTATGCGTTCCACCATACAGGACAAATTATATGGCCGAGCTCCTGAAGGTCCTAGGAGAATGGGTCCACAAACGGTACTGTCTAACGTCGAAGAAATGCGTTTGGTAAGGTGGTGCCAAGAAATGGCGAAATGCGGGTTTCCATTAAAAGCCGAGGATTTGTTGAACACTGTTCAGGCAATAGTTAAAGACCAGCGCACCACACCGTTTTTAAATGGTAGACCGCGAAAGAGCTGATTATTAAAGCAGCATCCTTGCCTAGCAATTCCTGAAGCGGAAGGAATAAGCAAGGGGAGGGCTGTAATAACCGAAGAGGGCATCAGAAAATGGTTCGAAGGTTTAAAAAAGTTTCTGACTGAACAAAACTTTCTGATCCATCGCGAATATTTAATGGGGATGAAACTAGTTTTAGTTTGTGTCCTAAGGTTAGGTTAGGTTCCATGGGCAGCAATTGAGAGACAGCTCACTTGGGTCCTTCAGCGATCCCTTTGTGATACCCAGCGCCAATGCCCATCCCAAAGAGCAGTTACTCAGATGGCGTTACTGCATTTGAGCCAATCCGTTTTCCTAATGAAGAGAAGAAGCAATCTTAGTTCTATTTTAGATAGATCCTCCAAGCAGGAAAACATCGGCTCTCCCAGGTATTTTTCCCTGATGCCCCGTAGCCCAGGGCATTGATAGAGAAAGTGAAGCACAGTCTCCTCTTCCTCCTCATCATGACAACTTCTGCAGTAGTCATTGAATTCCACCTCCATTCTCCTAGCATCAGTCCCAACAGGCCATTATCCAGTCATAGCCGACACCACAGTCCTGATTTGGTTCCTTTTGAACCTAAGTAGAGATTTGGTTTTCCGTTCATCATAGCCAGGCCATAGTGCCCTGGATATGGAGCAGGTGGACTCACAGGTCCATCCCTCTTGCGCAATTCTATAATACTCGCGCCGACTGAGTGACTTACAGTGAGCCATTCCAACGAATTGATCAATGAATGTGTCATCCATGCGACCACCTTCCTTGGCCAGCTCATCTGCTATCTGGTTTCCCGGGCAGTCTGAGTGCCCAGGTATCCATATAAGCGTTAACCCTGAATGCTCAGCAATCTCATTTAAAGACATCCGGCATTCCATAGTTAACCAGTTTGTGTCCTTAAACAGGTAAAGTTATAGCACCCAAGGGCTATCGGAATGTGTATTCTTTCCAGAAAGGGAACGAAAAAGAAACCATTACGGTGCTGTTGGTCTTTTCAGCTAATAGCAAGATGTTTTAATAAAAAACTTCTTGAATTATTTAACGATATTATTCTTTTCTTACTTAAAAATCCTATGCCGACTATTGGGGCAAAAAGTGCCGAACTTAGATTCGAGTGTGCCGACTATTGGGGAAAATGGTACATGTTGAAAAAAACGTAAATTACTCTATTTTTATAGCTAAGCTTCTGAAAACCGTTAATTGAGTCTAAAACTACACAAATTGTTCAAAAATAATAAATCGTTGACAACAAAATACTACTCTCACAATCTTGATAGCGTCTGTTGAGAATGGGAAAAAAGTTAAATGGCCGACTACTCGTGCTTTTACCCTATAGCGGGGGAGTACATACTTTGCTGTACTCGCAAAGTCGTTTTGTTTTTCGTTCGTAGATTATACCTGAAGTTGGCTGCAACTTTATATTTTTATACAGCGTTACCAGAATCTTTGGAATAAAAATTGTCATATTGCGAAAGAAATCATATTTTGAAGAGGAAAATCTTAATTTTTTTTTTTCTTAATTTAAACTTTTTAAAACAAGGGCCAAATAGTAAGAATTATTAATTTTTTATAAAAACATACTTCTTATTATTTAAATTGAAATACATAAAAACATAATTCGTCAGTATATGAAACTTTATAAAAATACATTTTTTCTTTTCACAAATATTTTTTTTATCAATATTCTAAAGGTACGTTCAGACTGATGAAATATTTGAAAGCAAACATCAAATATTTCATTAACGTAGTCTGAACACAAAATTTTTTTGAGTATCAAATAAAATAACAGCTGATTTTGAACAAATAAAAGTATTTGCCGGCAAACAAATATTTGTCCAATGTGAACATAGTGTGAACACAAAAAATCAAATATTTTTGTAATTTTTGAGCAAACATTTATTTGATATTACAAAAAAATTGTAAGAGCAAACAACGACAAATAATTTTAGCCATGTTCCGGATATAAGCAATTTTTCCTGTAAGTTTTCGGATTCTTTAAAATTTTTTATAATTATTAGACTTTGCTATTGTGCCGCTATTAGCAAATTTTTGCGAATTACCGCTAATTTAGCAATTTTTATAGAATTTTTGCTATTCCTTATAGTTTTAGGCACTTTAAATAAATTTTATGGCTTGTTTGAAATATCTAAATTTTTCGCGAATTTTCGCTATT
Source organism: Pollenia amentaria (assembly GCA_943735925.1). Classification (NCBI taxonomy): domain Eukaryota; kingdom Metazoa; phylum Arthropoda; class Insecta; order Diptera; family Polleniidae; genus Pollenia; species Pollenia amentaria. The sequence goes on along the minus strand of OX031010.1, from coordinate 17,441,694 downwards.
TTTGCAAAAATTTTTTTTCTCGACATTTTGTTTTTTAACTGATTTAGTGACTTCAAATATATTTAAGGGTTTGTTTCCAAGTTTGCAATTATTCGCAAATTTTAGCCATGTTTCAGTTACCCATTGTCTTCCAGTTTTTTTTATCTTTAACATTCTCCTTTTCTAACACTATAAAAGATGCTGCGCCACAGAATAAAAAAAATAAATTAGCTTTTGCGCTCATTTTTACTATTTGTGAAATATATTATTATTTTTGAACACTTTCATTAAATAATTATTTGATGCAAATATTTATTTTAGTCTGAACGCATGGCAAACATGATTTAATTTATTTTATTTGAAACTATTTGCCAACTGTTTCAACAAACTAAAATTGTCAAATATTTGAGCTTAGTTTGAAGATTAAACAAAATATTTTTTTGTTTCACACAGTTTGAAGCAAATATCAAAACAAATATTTTCGTCAAATATTTCATTAGTCTGAACGTACCTTAACTGCCTACTTCCGATGTACGAAAGAATTATTTACTTCTTAAGGTACGTTCAGACTAATGAAATATTTAACGAAAATATTTGTTTTGATATTTGCTTCAAACTGTGTGAAACAAAAAAAATATTTTGTTTAATCTTCAAACTAAGCTCAAATATTTGACAATTTTAGTTTGTTGAAACAGTTGGCAAATAGTTTCAAATAAAATAAATTAAATCATGTTTGCCATGCGTTCAGACTAAAATAAATATTTGCATCAAATAATTATTTAATGAAAGTGTTCAAAAATAATAATATATTTCACAAATAGTAAAAATGAGCGCAAAAGCTAATTTATTTTTTTTATTCTGTGGCGCAGCATCTTTTATAGTGTTAGAAAAGGAGAATGTTAAAGATAAAAAAAACTGGAAGACAATGGGTAACTGAAACATGGCTAAAATTTGCGAATAATTGCAAACTTGGAAACAAACCCTTAAATATATTTGAAGTCACTAAATCAGTTAAAAAACAAAATGTCGAGAAAAAAAATTTTTGCAAAAATAGCGAAAATTCGCGAAAAATTTAGATATTTCAAACAAGCCATAAAATTTATTTAAAGTGCCTAAAACTATAAGGAATAGCAAAAATTCTATAAAAATTGCTAAATTAGCGGTAATTCGCAAAAATTTGCTAATAGCGGCACAATAGCAAAGTCTAATAATTATAAAAAATTTTAAAGAATCCGAAAACTTACAGGAAAAATTGCTTCTATCCGGAACATGGCTAAAATTATTTGTCGTTGTTTGCTCTTACAATTTTTTTGTAATATCAAATAAATGTTTGCTCAAAAATTACTAAAATATTTGATTTTTTGTGTTCACACTATGTTCACATTGGACAAATAATTGTTTGCCGGCAAATACTTTTAATTGGTCAAAATCTGCTGTTATTTTATTTGATACTCAAAAATATTTTGTATTCAGACTACGATAATGAAATATTTGATGTTTGCTCTCAAATATTTCATCAGTCTGATTTAAAACAAAAACAAAGTTTTTAGAATTTGTTTTTGTTTTAAATGTACATAGTTGTTCGAAAGAAGGAATTCTTTCGCACATTGGAAATAGGTTATAATATGCCTTTTTTAATATTTTTATGTCCAGAAATAATGATTCAATTTTGTGTATTCTAGATACTGGGTACAAAAGTGTGCAGCACCAACACACATCAAGCTGATGCAAAACTTCATTGTTTTAAAAATTGACTGTTTAAATAATCGTGTATTTTCTATAAGCAAAATTAAAGTAAAAATCAGAATTTCTAAAAATAAATAATCATCATTTGAGATAAAAATCTTTAATCATATTTTTGTTAAAAAAAATAATCAAAAATATGATAAAATCCTCATTCTGGCAACGCTGTTTATATATTATATTCAAACAAGAGAAAACAAAAATTTGTCAAATTAAACTTTGTGTGTCTGAGCACCAAACAAAGTTTAAAAGAGAATTCAGCAGACTTTGTCAAAGTAAACTTTGCCTGTCTGAAAGGGGACTTATTATTAAACATAAATATGTATGTAGGTATATGATAATGGCAAATTTTTAATAAAGACTGACTTGTTACTTGCACGGTTGGTAAATGAAGGGTGTGTGTATTAGAGATGAGCGATCCCGTGATTTTTAAAGATCATCGTGATTAGTGAATGTGATTTAAAAATCGCTGCTCCTTTAAACTGTGATTGTGATCACGGTTTATCAGTTTTCTGTTCTTTTAAAGCAATTGCGGCCAAGCTATATGTACAATGCGCGAGCTTTTGCAAGAGCTTTTGTAAGCACTTTACAAAGAAACAACAACAAATTGTAAGAGCTTTCAAATCTGTTTACTTTCATATACATACATACTTGAACAAATAAATTTTGGCATAAAAAAATTCTAATAAGATAGAAGAGAGAATGAAAGGAACAGCAATATCATTCGACATTTCATTCAAAAAAAGCTATTATCCACACAAACAGTGAAATATCATAAATTTGTATATGTAACAAAATACAAAAAGAACGACATAGAAAGTACCTGTTACTTGACAAATTTGGTCACAACTGTGATTCGTGATTTTGCAGTAACAGTGATTAAATCACAGGTACAGAAATATCGCTCATCTCTAGTGTGTATGAATTACAAAAACAAGTGTACTATGTATTTTGTATGCTTAATTGACATTGTTTGGTCACGCAGTTTTTTTGGCAGTCTATTTTGTTATAATTTTGGTGTAATTTTAGTTTGTGTAAAAAATTAAAATCAAGCTAAAAGCTAATATGTAGGTATGTACATACATATGTATGTATGTAGGTATGTGTTAATCAAAACCGCGATGGTAGCGCGTGTGCATAAACATTTTAATTTTAAGAAAAAGAAATGAATTAGCAAATAAAGTTTTAAAATAGTTTAATTTTTTTGTTCGTTTTTAAAGTTAGAAAAAAGGAAAGATGTGTTAATTCATGGTAAAAGAATTATTGGTTTTTTTATTTTTGGTTTTTATTGTATTTTAAAATCAAGTTCTCTTGTTGTTTTTTTTTTGCTTTTGTAAGTGACTTTTATTAATAGTGAAGTGTTTAAGGAAAGTAAAATTTATTAAGAACATAAAATCAAGAAGAAGCGCAATATTCGTTGGTGCTGGAAATCAAGGTGAGTCTTATTTTTATTATTGTTTTTTTAAACAAAATTAAGTAAATTAAGTTGGTTGCGTCATATAAATTTTTCTTAAAATAAAAATTGAATTTTTTTTTTACATATTGATAGGTACCTACCTATTGGGAATTATTTTTTTCCATAAGCAACTTTGTTATAGGTATTCAACATTTTTTATTTTTAGAATTTATTCTATGAATTAAATTTCAGTTATGTATTCTAGGTATAAAGCTTTTTGTAAAAGTTCCATTCCGTAAATTTTTCGGGAATGACTTTATACAAGATAATAGTCTGGAGGTGTATAAAGTCATTCCTGAAAAATTTAAGGAATGGAACTATTACAAGAAGCTTTATAGAATACATAACTGAAATTTAACTCATAGAATAAATTCGAAAAATAAAAAATGTTTTTTACATATTTTTAAGGTACTCTCATTTAAAATAAATTAATATTTGAGAACCAAGGCGAATTCATTACAGGTGATCCTAAAAGCCCTGATAACTTTTGTCTTTAACTTTTTAATTGTTGGATTTCAAAATTTTGTTTATTATCTTTGTTTCCGTTTGGATTTGTTTCGGTTTTTGACATTGTACAATGATTTTACAAAAACAAATTGCTTGTGGTTTTTGTACGAGTTGTACTTGTTGTACTACCGAGATTACCTGGAATGAATTCGCCTTGTTGAGAACTAAATTAAAATGTTTGTAAGTTGGAAAGATATTTTATATAAAACACATTTTTTTGTACAAACCTAGATTTAAACAAGGTTCATTTTTATTTGATAAACTAATAAGTACCTACCTTACCTTTTTATAACTTTTAAGCCTATTTTTTTAATGCACAATTACATTCTGAACTCAAATTTAAATTATGTAAGAAAAAATAAAGAACAAAGCCAGAAGCTCAAAAGTTGAAATTTAAACCCCGGAGATTGGTCTCTCGCCAAATCGATTCACTAATAGCGTTTTCTTATCTGAGTAATATTCTGCATTTATGCTGCCTTTTTTTCTTTTCTGAAAAATATGTTTTGTTTTAAAAGTGTAACGCGTTTTTCTCATGATGTTCGCCTAAATAAAAAAAAATAATGCTTTATGTGCAACACTCATTTTATTAAAAGGTACATGAATGCAGCACTAGATTAACAGCTTTTTTTTAAATTAATTTTTCTAAATAAATACTTATTTGTTAGTCTCTCGTATTTTCTTTTACTTTAAAATTATCGGTACCCATAAAAGAGTTTCAAATTTTCAACACTTATTGAAGTTTATTGTTTTATGGCCAAACTTGTGTTCATTTGCAAACGTAAAATGAGAATCACTTCTTAAAAATCAGGTAAGCATTAAAAAATGTTCCCAAATAACATGTAACACTTATGATACACTTTGCTTAAAAAAGAAATTCGATTATTTAGGGGTTAAAAAAGGGCATAAACGTTTAAATTCGCTAACCTCATATAAACTTAACTAAAAGAGATAAAAAATTCAATACTTATCATTTCAAACTTATGTAAATTAAAATTTGTCACACAGTTTTATTTTTGAAATCTAATTTTTATATGTGGGTACATATTTATTTAAGGTTTTTTTCTGGTATTTAATAAATGCTTTTAATATAATATTTAAAAAATTGTAACAAAATATGTATTTGTTTGCCTGTTGCTAAAAACCATACATTTTTAACGTAGGGAAAAGTGTTTTTTGGTTATGGGAAAAAAAAGGATTTTTTTAGACACGCAGGAATTCATTAAAATTGCTACTGGCATCACTGAACATACCTTATACCTCAGATGAAAGGCACACATATTTTTATATACCGATATGCTGCACGAACAGGACAAAAGGGTAAAACTCTAAACCCTCTAGAATTAAATTCTGATGTATTCTTTCAAAATGCCAACACGCGTATATTTTGATTTTTCGATGCCCTCTACCAGAATCCTTTGTCTGAACCCGTAATTATTTTTCCTACTTGTACAGTGTTATTAATGTCATATTTGGATGAATTTCGTGACTTTAGAGTTTTCGGGACTTAAAGAAATGTCCCGAGGTTTTCAAACTCTACAATGAAAAACAGGTGTGCGCAAAGTTATTATTATTATTATTATTCTGTGATAACACGGCCACAAGTTGCAATGTTAGTATGTACTTTCACTGGTTCTTGTGGCACCAGTTTTGCCCAGTTACGAAAAAAGCCGTCATTCCATTTTATAAATCACAAAAAACTTTCGGTAAAACTACGACGCACAGTGGCTGAAAATCATTTATCGTCTGCCAAAAGTCTGTAACTGCAATTTTTATTTGGCTGGAGAGAAGATTTCCTGAGCTTTTCTACAGTTTTAATTTTATTAAAATTGTCTTAACAATTGTTGAGAAATTTAAGGTCAAAGTTGAACTTTTGATGTTTTTTTTAGCATTTAGTATGAAATTCTGCAGAGACCCCCATGTGTCGCAGTTATTAAATGGAGTTTAAATTGTTGATTGAGATTGGGAACTATGGTATTTTTTTATTTCAAATGGGCGATGCTTTTCAGTTCATTGTTTTAAGAACTTTTTAATCTAGATAAATGCCAAATTACGTTACGATATCTTTATTCATGTCAGATTTATGTCAAACCTTAAAATTATTATTTTGTTAGCCCTTTCATTCTTTCTTACAACTACAATTAATGTTGGGTGAATTCCAAATAATTGCAGTGGGTAATGTAAGAAAAGATAAACTCATCACTGATTTATTGTTTGGTATTTTGTTTAAGCTTTGATATCGTTGCAAAAAAGACTTTTTGAGGGTTTGTAGGTAATTCTCATTCCCTCTGTAGTCTGTTATTTAGGAGAACGTTTTCTGATCTGGCCTAAGCAACCAGTGAAATGCCCATAGGAACAGCTTATCCTCCATCAATAAATTTCAGTATTTTTTTTATCAATTATTAAAAAAAGGGAATTAAGTATAACATACAAAATCCTTTAACAAAGTCATAAATATTATTTAATTTTGTTGTTGCTTTCTACAGAAATTCATGTACCGTTTTTATATTTTCAACGCCACAAGATATGCAAATTTTAACACGCAATGTGAATTTCTGTAGAAGCAACAACAAAATTACATAGTATTTATGACTTTGTTTTTGCTTTCAATATAATTCTTTGGCGAGGCGTTGCGTTTTACATGATTAGGGCCTTAATAACACATCCGGTATAAATGGTACAGTGATACAACGAACCATTTCTTAAAGACTGCTATCCCACTTATATAATAAAAACATTGATATTAAAAAAATTATTGATAATAGTTTGCTAAAAATCATAACTTAATTATGACCAAACTTACAAAAATTTAATTTTTTCTAAAATAACATAAAATATTTGCTTGCAGCAGCATTCCACACCCCACAGTTACCAGTATTTGGATCCTGTTTTTTGGATATCTTAGTTCTAATATGCTTGCTATCGAATGGCATTAACATTTTTGAAATCGGCGATTAAAAAAAATGGACTTTATGCCAACGGGTACATCGACGTATTGGTTGTATAAGTTGTAACACTTTCGTTCGAATTGTAGCAATTTTGATTTATTTAATATTAATTAAAACTTGAGCTACCCTTGCAAAGAATTTAAAAGTTCTCACTGCCAAACCATTTTCTAAATTATGGAACTTTTTATTGTTTTGAACTAACTTTATAAATAGTTTTGTCAATAAATATTAAAACTTATTCATATTTTTTAACTTACTTAAAAAATTAAAACGTGAAAACAATCCAATATTTTGATAAAAAAAAAAAAACTAATATATAAGACCCACTTGTTTAGCGTGGGATCGCTCTCATGGGAAAGATTGTTTTTCTGCATTTATAGGCAAAACATGCAGCAGAATATATCGTATAAGTCTGCGTAGATGCAATATGTTTCATGTATTCTGTTTTTATTTGCCGGTAAATCTGTGTATGTTCCTCAACTGTTCTTTTAAAAAAACAACATGAATCAATACTACAGACAATAAAAAAGTTTTCATTCATGCAAAATCAGCTGCACTCGCATTTTTACAAAGTGCCCAAAACCCACAAAAAAGAATAGAGACTGTTTATTACAATGTATGGTATAATAAACATTATCGCACATACATACATACGAGTGCAAATATGTAATACAAATAACAACAATAATAGTGATCACTTGCGTTTTTATATTTTGCCAAAATCCATAAAACAGCACAAAAAATTAAAACAATAAAAAAAACAATGATTACATTAAACAAAACATTAACAAAACACTCCATCTACCGAAACTGACCCATGGGTGTGGGCATTTGTGTGAATTTGTTATGAAAAAAAAAATCAGTAAAAAAAGTTAAGTATACGGCTAATGTTGTCAAAAGAACCACGCTGGAGTTGAAATTCAAATTTGTATACCCTACACCATTAATGGATGGTGTAACTGTATTGTATTGACAGTCACCACACAAGTAGGTTTTGAATATTGATGGGAGTACTTTTTGTTGATATTTTATGTTGTTACACGTGATGTGAATGAAACCACCTAAACAACCCAGCAAACTTTTCTAAATTAATCTCAAATGTTAAGTCCAAATAATATATTTCTTTTTTGTTTTATTTACTAATTTAATAATTATAAATGATATTCTAAATTACACAGTAGCACATTTTTCAACTTCAAAATCTTGAACCAATTGAGACCCCCAAAATCTAAAAGCTTATGATTGTAGAAGAAAAACCCTAGCTGGGTTTTGAATTATTAGCTAAGATTTTTTTAAATTAATTTTTGAAGTTTTCGACTGAGGGCTCGATTTTAGTACAATTTTCAAAAAACATGTACTTATTCTTAAGTCTATATCTCTTGAACTATTCGAAATATTGCTTGTCTCTCTTCGGCAAATTGTTAGCTTTTAATCAGATCTAAAAATTTTACCTTGAGATAAAAAAAAACAACATTTGAGTAAAACAGCAAAACTCTCAAAAAACGTAAAATTTCGTCATAGATTTATATTGTTGATGATGGAAAATATAAGGACACTTCAAATATTTTAAAATAGATACTTAGAAAAATTGATGATTTAGAATATAAGGAATGAAAAATAAGGACAGTTCAAATATTTTTAAATACAACGTGATCCATTTCGTGGTTCCCTACTTGTTTAAAGAAAAAAATACAGAAAATTCAAATTTAATGGGGAATCTTTATTATCATTTGAAAAAACATTATTTGGCAGTTATTTTTTGAAGATTATGTTTATCAAATGTTGGCCGTTGGCACGTCACAGATGGTCCATCCGTTGAGTCCAATTTTCGATGAATCGTTCGAGCATTTCGACTGGTAACTGGCGAATGGCACGCGTGACGTTTTCTTCCAAGGCCTAAATCGAAGCGGGTTTGTCCTCATAAACTTTAGACTTTACATATCCCCACAGGAAAAAGTCTAAGGGTGTGATATCACATGATCTTGGTGGCCAATCGACCGGCCCAAAACGTGAAATTATGTGCTCACCGAAGTGTTCTCTCAATTAATCCATTGATTGATGCAATGTGTGGGAAGTGGCGCCGTCTTGCTGAAACCAAAAGTCGCCGAGTTCTCGAGCTTCAATTTCAGGCATCAAATAGTCGGTTATCATGGCACGATAATGGTCGCCATTGACTGTTACGTTTGCACCGGCATTATTTTTAAAACCACACCAAACCGTTGTTTTTTCTGGATGAAGTGGCAGTTCTTGAATCTCTTCAGGTTGCTCTTCGTCCCAAATGCGGCAATTTTGTTTGTTTACATACCCATTGAGCCAGAAATGGGCCTCATCGCTGAACAAAATTTGCCTCGAAAACGTCGGATCTTCTTGGAACGTTTCAAGACCCCATAGTGCGAAGCGATGTCGCTTGGGAAGGTGTAAGTCTTTCCATTATGAAATGCCAAACAATACTAAACAAAAACAACATGACAGCATGACATGACTCACACGTGATCTGTCAAAAAAGGCTATTGAAAAAAGTATCTCTACTTGAATCACCCTTTTCATATTGAACTTTAGTCGTCGCTTTCGGAGCATACAGTTGCTCTATTTGGACTCGATGGTCTTGGTGGTCGGTTGGCTTCAGAATGTTCTGGCGGGAAAGAAGCATGAGGAACAGGAATGTGCACTACATTTGACATTTTTTTTCGATTCGTTACACTTTTAAAATTTATGCATCCGTAGCATGTGTTTTCATCGTGTTCCATTGGATCCGTCCATATACTGGTGTTCCATAAGACAGTGGGCTTAGTTTTCTGTTTATCCAGTTGAATATGTAACAAAAACAACGTCTGAATAATATTAGAGGTACCCATTTCTAAATTCAGCAGTAAAATTTGTTTTTTGTGTTTTCATTGAACGTTTTGGCACATAAATACCATAAACGTAGCAAAACAAGTTTTGATTCCAACGATTTTCAATGTCAACTTTTTCTTTTGCAATGTATGCCGTAATATTTAAATTCCCAAAATTCAAAAATGCTAATTTTTTGACATTCAAACTGACGGTGTTTACATGGTACAGATTTCTCTGCGACATGTGAGTATGATGTGAAGAGTGGCAAGCAATATTTCCAATAGTTCACGAGATATATACATAAGAATCAGTACATGTATTTTGAAAATTTTACTACAATCGACCCCCTAGTCGAAAAATGAATTAAAAAACTTTAGCTAATAATTCAAAACCCAGCTAGGGGGTTTCTTCTACCATCATAAGCTTTCAGGTTTTGGGGGTCTCAATTGGTTCAAGATTTTAGTGCTGCACAGTGTTATCACGGCAATAGTAACTCAATAAAAAAAGAGCTTCCAACGAAGCAGGGTTGTAAGGGAGAAACGTAAAAGTTTTGCTTACCATATCGCTTACGGAAGATATGAATTTTATATGGCGAGTTCCCACTTTGAAGCAATACATTTTTGACACAGAAAGCACTTTATTCAGCGCATATTATAATTGGTGAATGTTAAGATCAGCTTTGCATACTGAAATTTTTGTTACCGTTGCTCTTTTATATGCTCCCTTACAAACCTGCTTCGATGTAAGAGAATGTTGTGGCTCTTGCATTTTTTTTTAATTTATTAAGAAATTCACTTCACACGCAATAAGACATATACGTTGCGGTAAGGTAACATTTGTGTATGTCTTATTACGTAGCGCATAAATGTGGGCTTACTTTTTAAAATGTACCATTAGTGCTTCTCAAAATAGGAAAAAATTTTATTAGGAACTTAAGGCCAAGAGGAAAAGGATTTGGAGTAAAGAGTGGCTTAATTACCGGTCTGTTTTGGGGCAAGCAATGCTGCTTGAAAAATTAGAATTTACAACTAAAAATAATTTTAATGCTTCTTCATTCTGTAAAATTTTCAGTAAAATGATTAACAAATATTTATTTAATATTTCTGCAAACCTGCTTCAAATGATGTTACTAACAGCAAACACCCAAATTAACAACACAAAGCATTATCCTGGCAGCTATACAAGAATGCTACGCGATGAAAAAAACAAATTGCACAAATTAAAGTATTTAGGAGAGCACAATTATTTATTCAATAAGTGTAACAATGAAGGGAATATTTTCTTCGTTTTAACTTAATAAATAAGTACGAATATTTTTTTTTTTAATTTTGATTATTCTTTATTTTTCATTTTGATCAGCCCTCTAACCTGCTGTTTTTTTTTAGTGGTGGGTCAACATAGAAACCCCGTTTAACATCTCACACGTAAAATTCCAAACAGTGGAAAACAATCATGATCATGTGCATTAGGGTGTCCCTATTAAGTAATATTGAAATTTTTTTTTCAAGTTTTTTTTACATTACACGATTTTGGACGCTGCAACTTTTGTCGGTTCTTCTTTAAAATTGATTTTGTTTTTACATTGTGAAGTTTTTATCGCAGTAACTTTCTCTGTGCCACCAAACTTATCAACGAATCAAAGAGTACACTCGCTTCTGTACTACTGATGAAATCTGACAATTCTTAAATTGTGCCGCCTTAATGACAAAATTGTACCAAATTGTCATAAATTGTACCAAACTCTCGGGCTCAAATAAAGAAGCAAAAATAGTAAGAATTCATAACACTTTTTTTATTCAAAAAACAAAAACAAGTAAGAAAGTATAGTCGGTCAATTTCAATCGTTTGATACCAACACCACAGTATATAAAATCAAATTTTCGAGAGTGTACCCTATTTGGTGCCCATGGACAATCATATACCCGTCAGAGCAAAATTATGTTATGTGGTTAAGATTAATTAATGTAAAAGTTCTTTGTGCCGCATACTGTTTAGATATCTTCCACTGTGAGATTTGTTTGCCCTTAAGTAATTTTAGGAAGGTGGTTGGTTATATGGGACTTATGGTTAATTTTTGACCTTCTAGCACAATATTTTGTCACCAATTTTTATGTCAATACCAACATTTATAAGGAATTCATGGCATTAAAAGCTATTTTCGGGAGTAGTATTTGCTGGGGAGTTATCTTCAAATATGTACCGATTCCAATAAAATTTGGTAATATGATTGAGATTGCAATAAAATAAGTCTGGCCCATTTTTAATCTACATACCAACATACAAATATGGTTTATTCCGGAAAGAAGATTGTATCGATACCATGTGAAATTATGCGCCGACTCTTACCATTTTCAGTGGGCTTCGTCGTTAAGAATTGAAATCTTTATACAAAATTTCATCAAATTACCTTCAAAATTGCGACCTGTACTTTGCTCACAAGTTTAAAAGGATAAACGACCTGCCTGCCGGAAAGAAGGACATCGTTAAATCGACTCAGAAAGTGTATAAAGTTTATACTTACAACATGCCGAACATAAATTATCATAAATGCAATTTTTGTTAGTCAGGGCTGGAGTTATCGTAACCTTAGAGCTACAAGGCTCTATCTTACATGTAGTTTAGGTGCAAATAGAACCTTGTTATCCTAAGGTCGCGATATGTTATTAGAAATTTTATTATTGAAAAGAAAAGTGAGATAACTCACCTCAAATAAATCAGGGGTTTTTTTTTAAAATTGTATCAAAAAAAGGATGAATTGTCCCTTCTCTCGCCAATCAAGTAAAAATCACAGCGACAAAAATCGCATACTGTAAACTTATCTAATAATCTATATCTATATATATAAAAATAAGTCCGTATATGTACGTCGCCGAACTAATCATAAACGCGTCGTGCGCTACGTAGGCAGTGGCCCATATATGGTTTATATGAAGTTTGGTTGAAATCCGATAACGCATGTGTGTGCGGTGCGTATGTGAAGTGAGTGTGTTTTTGCCGCAGGCATTTTTTGTACCGCATACAGCATTCATTAGACCCCTTTCAGACAAGCAAAGTTTACTTTGCAAAGTCTTGAGTTTATTGAAGAGAAGGGAAAAGAGCATAGCGGGGGAGTACATACTTTGCTGTACTCGCAAAGTCGTTTTGTTTTTCGTTCGTAGATTATACCTGAAGTTGGCTGCAACTTTATATTTATATACAGCGTTACCAGAATCTTTGGAATAAAAATTGTCATATGGCGAAAGAAATCATATTTTGAAGAGGAAAATCTTAAATTTTTTTTTCTTAATTTAAATTTTTTTAAAACAAGGGCAAAATAGTAAGAATTATTAATTTTTTATAAAACCATACTTCTTATTATTTAAATTGAAATACATAAAAACATAATTCGTCAGTATATGAAACTTTATAAAAATACATTTTTTCTTTTCACAAATATTTTTTTTATCAATATTCTAACTGCCTATTTCCGACGTACGAAAGAATTATTTACTTCTTAAGGTACGTTCAGACTAATGAAATATTTAACGAAAATATTTGTTCTGATATTTGCTTCAAACTGTGTGAAACAAGAAAATATTTTGTTAATGTTCAAACTAAGCTCAAATATTTGATAATTTTTGTTTGATGAAACAGTTGGCAAACAGTGTTAATAAAATAAATTAATTCATGTTTGCCATGCGTTCAGACTAAAAGAAATATTTGCATCAAATAATTATTTAATGAAAGTGTTCAAAAAATAAAAATATATTTCTCAAATGGTAAAAATGAGCGCAAAAGCTAATTTTTTTATTTTATTCTGTGGATCAGCATCTCTTTTAGTGTTAGAACAGGAGAATGTAGAAGAAGAAAAAAATGGAAGCCACTGGGTAACGGGAACATGGCTAAAATTTGCGAAAAATTGCAAACTTGAAACAAACGCTAAAATATATTTGAAGTCGTTAAATCGGTTAAAAAACAAAATGTCAAGAAAAAAACAAAAAAAAATGTTGCAAAAATAGCGAAAATTCGCGAAAAATTTAGATATTTTAAACAAGCCATAAAATTTATTAAAGGTGCCTAAAACTATAAGGAATAGCAAAAATTCGGTAAAAATTGCTAAATAAGCGGAAATTCCCAAAAATTTGCTAATAGCGGCATGATACCAAAGTTTAGTACTCATAATTATTAAAAATAGTTAAAGCTGCAAAGAATCACAGAAAGAAATCGCTTCTTTTGCGAACATGGCTAAAATTCGCGAAAAAATGTAAACTTGGAAGCAAACCCTAAAATATATTTGAAATTGCTAAATCGGTTAAAAAACAAAAAAAAAAATGTTGCAAAAATTGCGAAAATTCGCGAACCATTTTAATATTTCAAACAAGCCATAAAATTTAGTAAAAGTGCCTTAAACTTTAAGGAATGGCAAAAATTCTATAAAAAATTTCTAAATTAGCGGTAATTTGCAAAAATTTGCTAATAGCAATAGCAAAGTCTAATAATTATAAAAAATCCTTAAAATTGTAAAGAATCCGAAAACTTACAGTAAAAATTGCTTCTATCTGGAACATGGCCAAAATTATTTGTCGTTGTTTGCTCTTTCAATTTTTTTGTAATATCAAATAAATGTTTGCTCAAAAATTACTAAAATATTTGATTTTTTGTGTTCACACTATGTTCACATTGGACAAATATTTGTTTGCCGGCAAATACTTTTATTTGCTCAAAATCAGCTGTTATTTTATTTGATACTCAAAAATATTTTGTGTTCAGACTACGTTTATGAAATATTTGATGTTTGCTTTCAAATATTTCATCAGTCTGAACGTACCTTTACAAATACATTTAAAACAAAAACAAAGTTTTTAGAATTTGTTTTTGTTTTAAATGTAGTTGTTCGAAAGAAGGAATTCTTTCGCACATTGGAAATAGGTTATAATATGCCTTTTTTAATATTTTTATGTCCAGAAATAATGATGCAATATTGTGTATTCTAGATACTGGGTACAAAAGTGTGCAGCACCAACACACATCAAGCTGATGCAAAACTTCACTGTTTTAAAAATTGACTGTTTAAGTAATCGTGTATTTTCTATAAGCAAAATTAAAGTAAACATCAGAATTTCTAAAAATAAAAAATCATCATTTGAGAAAAAAATCTTTAATCATATTTTTGTTTGAAAAAATAAAAAAAAAATATGATAAAATCATCATTCTGGCAACGCTGTTTATATATTATATTCAAACAAGAGAAAACAAAAATTTGTCAAATTAAACTTTGTGTGTCTGAGCACCAAACAAAGTTTAAAAGAGAATTCAACAGACTTTGTCAAAGTAAACTTTGCCTGTCTGAAAGGGGTCTTAGTATTGAATACATTTTGGTCGTTTGTGTATTGGAGAGCATTGCACGGAGTGATGCAAATAGCAATTTGTTATCATTTCTCTTTTCTCTTTGGACATCATTGGTGATTGATCTTATCATAATCGATTTTTGAAAATATTAATTTCTTCGCATTTTTTGGTGAGTATTTTGATAAAAATAAATTAATTTTCGTTCTAATCATCGTTTTAATTTGAATATTTTGTTAAAAAAAATTAAAAAAAAACAATGATTAATGAGATAAAAATCAATTGTTTCCAACTTTATTAAAAACAAGTATGTTTCTTTTCTTATTTTGTTTTGCCGTGCGAAGCAGGCAACGGGCCCGCTAGTATTTTTATAAAGAATAAATTGACATCACTGATCATCTCTATAGTTTTAAATATAGCAAACTGAAAAAATTTATATGTATGTACGAAACTTTTTTTTTAGTTTTTTAAAATAAGAAACTAGTCAAAATAGTTTTCAGTATAGAAAACTAGTAGAAAATGTTTTTCCTAGATAAAACTAACCGAAAACTTGTTTTCACAGAAAGAATTTAGTAAAAACTGGGTATCTGTGTGAAGAAATTAGTCAAAAATATTTTAATTTATAGACAGCTCAATTCCACAACATACTGAGTCGACTAAGCATGTTTTTAACTTTTTTACGTTTTTGAATCAAGTATTGATCAACTTAAATTCTATTAAATTTTGGTGTTGATCGGCTTAACCAATTCGCAGTTATGCACAAGAAGTAACTTAGCATACAACTGAATGTTGTATCGCCCGTTAACTTTAAGAGCTTCTCCCGCAAAACTTACTTTTTCGACTAAGTCGATACTAAACGAATCGAAATTATTTTTTCAGTGGTGTGAAAACTCAAATAAATGCTTTAAAACACTAAAAACATACTATTTTCTATAAATAGAAAACTAGCCGAAAGTGTTTTCTATAAAACGAAACTGCTGAATATTTTTCAACACTAGTTTTTATATAAAATTCTAGTCGAAAATTTTATTTATATAAAGGAAATCGGTCAAGTCAGTTTTCTATATATAAAAGCAGCTTTCTTTGTATTAAACGGTCTTATATGTTAAAAAGTTTTTGAATTACTATCAAATTCAATGAAAACTTGTATCTTTCTCCATTAGGTTTTATAGAAAAATATACAAACATAAAGTTACATAAATTTAGCCTACACTATACAGAAGTGAACCAAATATGAGTGGTTTGTCGAAATTTTTACTTTTTAGTTTGTTTTTGTACTTAACTGTTTTAAAATATGGAATCCAAACTATGGATGTGGCAACTCTCTTGAATTTTTTGTTAAAGGGTTTCTTATAAAATGAAAGTTTTTTTAAACATAAAAAACTAAATTATTCAGCTTAAAACCATTTAAAAAACAAGATTTAGAATAAAATATTAATACGCGTATTTATTACATTACATATATATAATGGTATACCCTAATGATCGCTAGTTAGAAATATGCATACTGGCGCAAAAAACATTATTAAATTAAAAAATATATAAAAAATAACAACAACAAAGTATATGAAAATTTTGATTATGTTGTCGCTTAAAGCGATAAAATTTTGACAGGCATTTAAAACAATAAAAACAACAATAAAAAACTTAACATAAAGAAATATATAAGAAACATAAAGACATTCATCTTATTTTTTTTTTTTGTTTTTCTCTCTTTAAAAACCGTTAAAATGGGCCAAAAATTTAAGTTGTATAAAAAAAAAATATCAAATGTGTTAAAAAAGAAATAAATTGTTAAAACATGTTTTTTTTTTGTTATATTAATATATGTATTTATAAATTATAAACGAAATAAGCCAAACTAAAAAAATATTATAATATTAAAGTTAAAGACACGATAAAATCATTGTTTTATATAAAAAACCAAATAATTTTTTTTGCATATTTTTTAAAACGGTTAAAGTTTGTCAAAATGGTAAATTAGCGGTTAAAAACTTTTCTAAAAAAAAACAAATATGAACGTAAATACAAGTTAAAAAAGTAATTAAAAAAATATATGCATGTACGTATATAAAACAGCTGATTAACGGTTTTAACTCGTACTACAAGTAGCCAGACTAAAAAGGCAATTAATGACATGTTGCTGTTGAAAATTAAAACAACCTCATACCTACTAAATACGAAAAAAAAGAAATCGTAATGCAAAAAGGTAAAAAGCAAATAAAATTTTTATATTTAACAAACTGCACGGTGCGGTTCACTTAAAGAAAAAAATGAATTTGATTTTTAAGATAAAATTGAATTTGTTGGCATGGGGAACATGAAAGCAAAGTTTTATCCTAAATTTCATATTAACTGAAATATAAATATCGTGATTTAACTGTTGGAGGAATTGGATAAATATTCTGTTATTTGATAATAATAGATTTTTCCATTATTCTTTTTGGCGCCAGGTTGAGATGCATATCAGGCTTGGATTTTGGGCTAAAGAAAAGGTTTAAAAAATAAATAACAGATTGATTATAATCCAGAGCTTAAGTAATAATTTCTAGTTCGTCGGCTTTTTTATTTTAATTAGTCCGTTTAAAAAAAAAAAAATAGTTTTAACAAATTAGTCCGATTTTCTTCTACGCTGGCTATTCTCGAAATAATATAAGTCTTACATGCGGCTTAAAGATTGATTTTCCAGCAAAAATCAGCTAAGAACTTGCCGTTATATTTATTTTCCCCGTGTGCAATTTCTTTGTGGAATCTCTGTCTCACCTTTCTTATCAGAAACTGGGGAAAAAAATTATATGCGGCTTAAAGATTGATTTTCCAGCAAAAATCAACTAAGAACTTGCCGTTATATTTATTTTCCCCGTGTGCAATTTCTTTGTGCAATCTCTGTCTCACCTTTCTTATCAGA
Organism: Pollenia amentaria; assembly: GCA_943735925.1. Classification (NCBI taxonomy): domain Eukaryota; kingdom Metazoa; phylum Arthropoda; class Insecta; order Diptera; family Polleniidae; genus Pollenia; species Pollenia amentaria. Next base: position 17,423,996 of record OX031010.1, on the reverse strand, counting down.
CACTAGGAAAAAAAATTTAAATGTGAATGCAATATGTTTATTTTTAATGGCATATTGCATCCGAGTTGTTGATATGAAAAAAGAAGTTTTTGCACTCGTTTTTGTAGATTGCAGCCTTTGTATTTCCAAGAAGTTTCTGAAATGCGGCTACTCCCACTATAAATGGGACAAATCTATATGTCAATTAGTTTGTGTAGGTATGAAATACATTTGGATAATTTGTGAATGAAATTTGGATAATTTAATTCATATCATTTAAGTTTATTTAATGAAAATTCTTAAAATCAACTAAAGGTTTTATTTTGAATTCAAAATAGTTCAACATAAGACTATTTGTGTGTGTCCCAATTGAAGTTTGAATAGCGGTATATTTTTTAAAGCTGCTCATGCTCTTCTTTCTTAGACTTGAAGAATTGGTCGTTACAGCTTTATCTAATTTGGGAACCAAAAAAAATGTGCCCTGCTTAAATTTGGCCGCACTAACGCGTGGAAATATACCTCTCAGGTGTTTAAATGACTCTCCAACTCAGTTCATAACTTTTAACAAATTTTCTATTGAGCCTAATTTGATATGTAGTGGCTGCACAAATATATTTTGCATGTCAGCTGAAAGCTTCTCTGCGATGTTTTTGCTTCGCGGAATTGGATGTGATATTGAGGGCAAATATTGTCGTATGAAATTACACGCTTTAGCAACAATATTTTGTGTATCCTCCTTGCCATACGGCATTACGTTTAAATCGGCACATGCATTTCACACAGTGTTGCCAATGAAGAATTCGGAAATTAGTCATGACTGTGAACCAAATTACAAAATTGTAGAAAAATTACATATACAAATCGAAATAGTAGCTTTGCTAGAATGAATACATCTTGCAAAAAATAATTGATATTCCTAATTTGCAATTAAGTCGTTAGATTTACAAAAAAAAAAAAAAAAAAAGGAAAGCTTGCCTGCCAATTGCTGTAGTAAGAAATAGCTGAATGAACATGTATGACGGCACGTATCCACGCGCAGTATTTATTTTCGAACATCGGCGGAAGAAGAGCCCAGGAATGTTTTGTACAAACCTAAGCAACATATATTTTAAAAATTCGTTGTGAGTCTGTTTGATTCAAACGAACTAATTGACTTAGGATACTTACGACTACACAATAGAGTAAGAGCGGGTAATGTGGTACAGGCGGGTAATGTGGTTCAGTGCCTTTTTTCTTAAACTAACAAATCAAGCGTAATGAAACCAATCTAAAAGGTTTGTCGCTCTCAAAAAATTAAGAAAACTTTGATCTGTTTTATTTTTGAATGTCATTCTTAGTGTGAGTGTCGAAAAATTCAATTGGCTGCGAAGTCGACTTTTTTTTTGGTTGCTGTTAACAAATAAAGTTTTCTTGTAAAGGTACATTTAAAAGTTTGTAAGTGTATAACTAAAGTCATTGGGAAGTACCAAATTAGTGAATAAAATATGCAATTACTCAATAGCTGTAGTAAATAATTTTAAATTAATAAATATCTGCATTAACCTCAAGTGCGCCTAATGTGGTATACCTTAAATCAGCTAAATTGTTATAGTCAAATAAAATATTAACGAAATTGTTGTTTGTTTACATGAATTGTTGTTGTTTTCTGGTTTTTTTTTGCAATAAAGTAAAAATTTATATATTACATGACTAATTTTAAAGAAAATACGATGATTTGGTAATGTAGTTCACTATACCACATTACCATCACTTGGTGTACCACATTACCCGCACATTTTTTGAAGTCGTATCTAATGAGATTTGCAATATTTTCTTATATTCCTTTGTAAGTGTGGGTTTAATATTTTTCACAAATGTCTTCGTGTGAGCCTAACATATGAAGCATGTTAATAGGTTAATCATATTTTAATCAGACAAAAATTAAAACTTTGTCAATCTAAAACAAATAGGTATACCACATTACCCGCACTTCCTCTATTATTGAGTAATTTATAGCTATAATTATTGTCGATTTATTCCACTCTATGAAATAAGTTGTGAATTGCTCGTGGAAATGGAAAATGAAATAAGTCAGGGTTTAAAAACCAATTTTTACCAGGAAAGCGGAAGACTGGAAGTAGCCTAGGGCTAGTAGATTCTAGGACTAAAAGTTCTACGTCCAGATTCAGCCCGATATCGGAGGTACCCCTATTCATGTCTTCTCGAAATACCTATTTTTTGGACTTGAAAATTACCATATTTTTCATACTAAGTCAATGAAAAACACAACTTTTCAAAATTATATATCTCCGATATCGGGCTGAATCTGGACGTAGAACTTATAGTTCTGGAATCTACTAGCCCTAGGCTACTTCCAGTCTTCCGCTTTCCTGGTTCATGTCTTCTCGAAATACCGATCAACCTATATTTGGCCCTTTTATAATGTGAATTTCTATGAAAATACTTTTTTAATGAAAAAAAATATTCATTTTTGATAAAAATTTCAGTTTATTTTTTAATGAAAAAATGTTCTTGTTTTTAATTTTAACAATTATACTGGTTTTTGTTTACCAAAAGAAAAGTTGTTTGCTTTACCAATTCGTTTAACAGCGTGTGGAACGTATTTAAAATAAATGTGGGACGTATTTAATTTCACACCCTTCAAAGGTTATACATAGATTGTTGAATTAAATATTTTGTTTTGCCTCATAAATACTTTTATCGTTAACAAAGGTTTTTTATCTTTTATTATTAATGAAAACCCGAATTCTTCTTTCACCTCCTAAATAAAATAAAAAAAATCCAATTCATGATTCATTTTATTCAATATAAACAAATATAAGTTAATAAAATCACATTATTTTTACCGTAATGTATAAAATTATCCCAAGTCTTAGAATAACACTATGCTAGTTGAAAAAACAGACAAGCCGGGCACATGGCGTTTTAACATAATTCGGGTACGCTGAATTTCGGGTGAAATTTTTTAATTGCGGAATTTCGGTTTTTTTAGTAATTTCAATAAACTAAACGCAACTCCTCCATTTTCGAAATAACGGTATATCTCGAAAACCAGAGCCAATCTTAAAAAACCGCGGGCACCACTGGATTCAGCGTACCCGAATTATGTTAAAACGCTAGGTGCCCAGCTTGTCACGAAAAAAAGTGTCAATTTCTTGCACAGTGTAATTAATTGGTACTCAAATATTCATGTTGGTTATAATTTATTTTTTTATAAAATTTCATAATAAAAGGGTAGGTACTAAGCACTTTTTCTTTAACATTATAGGACACAAATAAAAAAGTATTTTTTTTCTGCAAAGACTGTATTTTTTTTGTACTCCATAGATCATCATAGCATAGATCATAGAGCATCAAAAACTGAATTTTCAAAAAATGTGGAGTTAGTTCCTGGCCGAGTTTATGTAACGCTTTGATATATGTATGACTCAAAGAAGAACATTTGAAATTTTTTTTAATAAAATAAAATATTTTTTATAAAATAAAAATATGTATGTAATTCCCGTATTCTATTTTCTCAAATAATAAGTTAAATATCTTTTGATATATAAAAGTTCTGCTCTTAAAAAAACGATTAGTTCTAGACAAGTAAGAACTATAGACTTCCTGTTCTAATTTTTTAAATTAAATCTCATGAGATTTTGTTTGATTACTTATCCACTTAGATGACAATCTACAGTTTCTTAAAACCAACATTTAAAGCAACTTTACAAAAAGGTATACATACGTATTATACATTTTTCTTAAGTACGCTATAAATAGTTGATATACTTTTTATTTTCCTAATTTGTTCGTATTTAGAATTCAACAACGTCGCAACAATATTTACACTTAAACTAATAAAAAAAACTGGACAACAAGTGTTTGATTTGATTGAATAATGAGTGATTTGTGTCACAGCAGCTCAACCGACTCACCAGCCGACTAAATAAACGAACAAACAAGCGTTAAACTAGTGTAACAATTATTTGTTGTCTTGACCAGATTGTGGCAAATCTTAAGAAAACAAACTTAAAAGAAAGGCCATAACGAATATTTGAGCAGCTATATTAGAATCCATAAGATTCGTGTTATTTATTGTAACAAATGACGACTTAAAAACCCAATAGAGATCGATTCCCTTTCCTTTTTACTCTGAGAATCTTGACATTGGCGTCAAATATTGATGTTTGTGCACCAATGCGTATTCTCTTTCTAGATTAAGAAAGTGCTGAAAATATTTTTTATTATATAATAGAAATCGAGGTATTTTAGCTTCCCCAAAATGTTTTCAAATTATTTCAAACATGAAGTCAAATATAACGTCTTCTTTCAAATATTGTTTTCTAGTTTTCAGATTTTTGGGAGTTTTTGTTCTTATGCTCCGCTCCAAAATCGTTCGTTAATTTTTTTTCCAGCAATGTAAAATTTATGAGGCACAAGAACCTAGGGATGATCCTCTCTCAGGTCGACCTCTTCCACAAGTAATGAAAAATCAAGACTTTAGTGGGATTTCGAGGAAATAATTTCCCAAGTTTTCGGTTTGAAACCACAAACACAACGTCAAAAAAAAACATCATCCGTTGTACCCCATTTGTTAAAGCATACTCTCATTGGCAACCTTGAAAGTACTAATGATCAGAAAAGTAAAACTTTCGCAAAGACAATCTTCCTTAAAAAAGAAAGCCCTTCCTGCCAAGAGTGCACTAACGTGGACCCAAGCTAATAGTCAGTATGGTGCCGTGTCAACGTTAGAGCGGGCAACTAACTCCCATTGTACCATCTTTGTTCAGCCCTAATCACAAGAAATCGTAAAGATCTTTCGAGATCTGTAAATTTAAGAGTTTTTCAATCTCAGGTATTGATTGGCAGTAATTTTCATGTCTTAAGGTATTTAACAATTATTTGTTGAAAAAAATCCAAAAAATGCGTGACCACTAAATTGATCTACCTATAACTTTCATTTTAAAAATTTTTGTTGATTTACTAAACTTTATTACTGAAAAAAGTGCAAGAATAATATAATTAATAAAATGGTAAATGTTATTTGATCTAGCAAATCAAACAAATGTTTAATAAAAATAGTGGTTACATGTGGGGCGTCAAACGTTTGTCAAATGTGGCCATCGCAGTTCATTTGCTCGCTGGTACCGTTTTATTGAGAACCATTTTTTTTAAAGCACTTTTACAGGATTTCTAGATGTAAAATAGGCGTTCGATATCTCTCGATTTGTCTGGTACCTCCCTTTTTTTTAGGTTATTTTTGACTTCCAGATCTTGAAAATTTTTGATCGTATTACTGAAATAATTCCGGATCCTTATCAAGTATTCCCAGTTCTTAATTTGTGGCCTTCCCGTATGAGGCAAAGTTACCCTTTGACAGCATGCATGAAATTATACTACAAACATTTCAAATATTTTTCTATTTTGGATTAATTGTGTAGAAAACGTTATTAAGTTCTTAATTTTTAAACTAAAATAAGTTTAAACTATACGTAGTTAACAAAAGCGAGATATTTATTTTCTGATTTTTATACCCACAACACAATAGTGGCGAAGGTATTATGCATTTGTGCTGATGTTTGTAACACCTTAAAATATTGGTCCTACCCCCACATTTAAGTATAACGATTGACTCGGAATCACTTTCTGAGTCGATCTAACCATCCGTGTGCGCAAAGTACAGGTCGCAATTTTGAAGCTAATTTGATGATGCTTCGCCTCATTTTCAATAAATCGGTCCATAGTTTCACATAGCCCCCATTCAAGCTTCTTTTCGGAATAGGTTTTTTGAGCCCATAAGCCATTATATTATCTTGGTATTAAGATTACATTTGGTCCAACCTAATTTTATATCAATTAAAATCATCTTATCAAATTTTCTTGGAATTAGTCCATACTTGACCATAGGCTCCCATACAAAAACTACTCTTAGTATTTCCAAAAAAAAAAATGTTGACAATGACTTTCGATAGAAAATATGACGTGGCAAAATGTTGTGCTTCCTAAAATATTCGGCATAAATCTTAACCTACTAACATAATTTTGTTCTGGTGGGTCCATGATTGTCCATGGGTCCCAAACACTTGAAAAATTTTGTTTTTATATACTGTGGTGTAGGGCATCATATGGTCGGGCTTGCCAAACTAAAATTTCTTACTTGTTTAATAATATATTTGTATTGGTTAAAAGATCGATGTTTGACTGTAGACTGGCAAAACTGCATAGAACTCTGATGATGAGAAAATTATACATATTAAACTCGAGACATATAAATTCGACCCGTGTTCAATCCCTCTTTCCGTCAAGAATGAGAAATTATCAATATATTATAATCCATTATATGTTGAAAAATCATCAAAAGAAGTTAATGAAAATAAAATTTGGTGAACTTAAGCCTGATTTAAAAATCCAAAAAATATTAAATCGTCAACAGTTCAATAAAAAACCACAAATTAATTTGTCCATATATTTGAGCCAACGTAGCACATCAGTTTCGCTACGAAAATCGTTTAATTTAGTTCGAAATTGTCATAAATACAATGTTTATTTTTCATTAATTCTATGATATACATAAATTCTACAATGCAATTTTTATTTTCATTACTTAAATGTGATACATCATGAACGCAATGAACTTATTAAGTTCATATGATTTTACTTTTCATTAATAAAATAGAAAATTTCCATTTATTTAAAAACATTATCTATATATAAATCGGCAAAGGCAGAACAGTTAAGAACACTTTCCTTGTGTGTTTGTTAGCCGATTTGAACAAAAAATACAACATTTGAAAGGTATTTACTTACAGAAGTGCAAAATATATAGTTTATTAAAATCCGAAGGGGTAAAAACGGGTAAATTCGGAAACCCCATATCACTTAAACTAAAAGCGGTCCAAACCAAATTAATACTTATTGTTGTTCATTAGAAAAATAAGCGGACAGGGGTGGTACTTTTTCGAAATTCGCCGCTTTTGGGAAGTAAACGGGTAAAGCCTGTATGTTGGAACTTCTTTGTTACCCAATTTATCTTTTAAACCAATAAATATGGAAATAAATATTAAACCAAATTCGTAACTTATCTAAAAAATTATAATATTAGAACTTTTTCGAAAATCAAACATTTAAGGGGTGAAAATCATACCTATTTTTGGTACTTTTTTACTAAACATTGTTCTCTATGTATTGACACATACATTAGTATTAAATTATGAGCTCCCACTACAATATTGAAATTTTTGATATATTAATGAAAAGAAAAAATTTGGTACTTTTTCGTTCTACACTGGTCCTTTTTGAATTTTCTTTAATATTGGACCTAGAAAAACATAAAAATTTGGTTAAAATTGGACCTAGAAACATAAAATTAAACATGCTTGGTTCTAAGTGAAAGAGTCTGAAAAAATTAGCTTTTTGGTCCAAAATTATTAAGAAACTATTTCTTAGAGGAGACTTTTTTGTACTTTTTAAATTAAACATTAACGGACTTGAATGGAATACAACATCCCAGCAAAAACTTTGCTTACAAAATAAGCAGACAAATAATGAGAACTTAAGGCAAAGAGTACTTATTTTTCTACTAGAAAAAGTACTTATTTTTGTTCGCGATGTCCCAAAAGTAATCCTTTATAATTTGGACAATAACAACCTAAAAAATAATACCTTTATTTTATACTTAAAAGTTGTATAAAAATATGTAGTTACCAAAAGAGACAACAAATAAGTACTTTCAAATTAACTTTGAAAAAGGTTAAAACACACTAATTAAAATTGCTCTGAAATCTTACGGAATGGATGTTGAAAAAGTGTACACAATAAAGAGTGTTTTTGCTGCACAAAATCATTTATAGCTCTAACATTATAATAACAATGTGTGTATTAATATATGTAATTATACAGGTCCGTCACAGAAATAAATTTCGATCGAAAGTTTTTTGTAATTCCGAGCTTCTTCAGAAAACGAAAACCGATAAATTTTCTCGGAATGAAATCACTTTTAATTTTTCGATCGAAAAAAGTTTTTGGTTTGCACAATATTGCCACATTTAACTTAAAAATAACAAAATTAAAATTTATCCGAATTAAGAAAATCGATCGAAATGAAAATACGGATTCAAAACAATTCCGAACAATTTCTGTGACAGGCCTGATTATTTTCTTCAAAAAAACATCGTTAAAATTAGATTGATATCACTAAAAACGAAAATATATTGTGTTGGTAATTTTGGAGCATATTTATGTATATATTTACATACATTTGATGATAATTTCACATCGAAATTATTCTTAAAATTTTATAATATTACCGGATATCTAACAAATATTAATATTATATTTATATATATTAAATTGATTTAAAAAATTATTTAAATTCATATAATAATAACTTATTTAAGTCATTATACCAAAGTTTTTTTTTGTAATGTATTATTATGACTTATTTAAGATATTATAATCAGAGAAGACAAATTTGCTTTTTTGCTGTTTTGCTTCTTTTTTGCTGTTTTTGCCCATTTTTGCTTTTTTTGCTGTTTTTGTTATTATGGTGCTTATTTTGCCTTTTTCCTATGTTTTTGCTGTAAAATAGCTTTTTTAACATAATTTTTTTTACGTAAAAAATATTTTTTTGAGAAAACATGAGAAAAAAAGATAATTGACAACTTTTTTCTGGGTTAAAACAAAAATATGTTAGTTGTGGACTCAACGTTTTTGGGCCAAATTCAATACGCTTTATTACAACTAAAATTAATAAACTTACCATCCCAAAAAAAAAAAACAGCCATGTAACTTATTTGAGTTTAAAACAAAATAAGTAAACCGGCCGTTGTGAACGAAAAAATAATAAAAAAAATGCCGAAAGAAAAGTCAAATATGTTATTTTTGCTAAAAATGGAAAAATTGTATCCTGAAGTTTTTAAAGGTGAAAAAGATTGGCTTTTTTGTAATGTGTGTTCGAGTAAAATTAATAGCGAAAGAAAGTGCAATGTGGAGCAACATTTTAGTACAAAAAAACACAATTTAGCTGCTTGCCAAGAAAATCGTCCACAAACACTTATAACGGAATTTCCTGTTACTATTACTGCTAATACATTTCACGAAGATATATGTAAATTTTTGTTGGAGACCAATATACCAGTAAAAAAAGTAAGCCATCCCAGTTTCAAAAACATCTTTCAAAAGTACGCCAATTTGTCAGTTCCAAGCGAAAGTTCTATTCGAGGTAAATACATACCTCAAATGTATACGGAAGCTTTGGGAAAAATCACGTGAAAAGGCTAAGTATGAAGGTAAATATGTATGGATTTCTGTTGATGAAACAACAGACAGTGAACAAAGATATGTGGCCAACTTTATATTTGGTATTTTAAATGACGATGTTGGAAATAAACCTTTTTTTATTGAACATGGGTGTTCTCAAAAATGCAAATGGGGCTTCTATTGCAACTTTCTTCAACGATTCATTACAAATTTTATGGCCTGATGGTAAGTGAATATTTGATTAATAATTTTTTTTATATTTTTTTTTAATTTAATCTAGGCATTCAATACGACAAAATATTGCTAATGGTAACTAATGCAGCGGCATACATGTTAAGTGGAATTTTGTCCCTTAGGATAATGTATCCTAAAATGATACATTTGACATGTTTTGCTCATGGACTTCATCGTGTTGCTGACTTCATACGCTTAGAGCCACTTTTTGGGTTAGAGATTAGAGATTAAATTAACTTTAATCTCCGTATTAACTTTTTGAGTTGTATTTTTTAAACTTTTTTTGCTAGTTTAAGCGGCCAATGGTGGTGGTTTAAACCTAATATTTAACTGTCAATATACACATGTTTAACATATACAGCTTTTGCAAAAATATAATCAAAAAACTATTTTAAGAAAATTAAAATATGTTTATATTGTTATTTCTTTATTTTTTCTCTTAAACTTTTTCTTTAGTAATTCTTGTAGCTTGTAAACAATATTGAATTCGGGCATTTTCTTCTTCTTCTTTGAAAACATCCATGTTGTCTTGATAAAAAATTTGACATTTGCACAAAAATGTTGCCATTTATTTGTTTTCAGTATGGTAGCACTACATGGTTTAAGCCACCACCCAAAAATATCAAATTCAATTAATGCTAGTTAAACTTAATTCTCAGATTAGCTAATTATAGAATAAGATTAAGTTTAATCTCAAACCCAAAAAGTGGCTCTTAGAGTTTCAGCATGTAAATAAATTAATATCTTGTACCAAATCCGTTTTTGTTAAGTTAATTTTTCAATAACTCGTATTTACACACATACAAACTAAAATTTTAATTACCATAGGCTCCTCGTAGAAAGCAGTTATTTTTACAAATGAATCAGTTTTTCCGTTCCCATGCCCGACATGTTGGGGTCCTTGTATAGAAGCCACAATGCATTATGCAGAATACCTTGATGAAGTAAAGGCTGTTATTTCTTAACTGAAAAGTGAAGACTCAGATTCGATCGCGCATGCCAAGGAAATATATAACTTGCCCGGGTTAAGTTCCCAACTTGCGTTTATCAAAAACAATTTTTCAATTGTTGTGTCTTCTATAAAAAAAGCTACAAACAGTTGGGTTAGCTATTCACGAAAGTGTAAATATTGTGTCAAATGTACGAGAAGCTCTTGAGAATCTACATGAACAAATATATATGAAGAAATTTAATGCAGTATGTATTTCAAAGAAATCCGGGGTTCAAACAAATTTGACAAATAAACAACATTCTTCAAACTGGCGCCCTATGCTCCAGTGGGAGTTAAAGGAACATATATATATATATATATTCAAACTGGTGCTAAACCTGATGACGAAATGAAATTTTGAAATATAAATTTGCTCCAACAACATCCGTTGACGTGGAAAGAAGTTTTTACTTATACAATTCACTTTTAACAGAAAGACGAAGAAAAATGACGTTTACAAATATAAAAGCCCACATGATTGGTTATTGTAACTGTTTTCACGAGTCTGAAGAGATAGAATAACTGTAATTTTTTATATTTAAATGTATTTATTAAAAAAATAAAAATGCTTTATTTGCTGCTTTTTTTCTAAATTTTTGTGCTTTTTTTATATATTTTTTTTGCTGTAAACACTTTGTGTTTTGCTTTTTTTTGTCTTCTCTGATTATAATATATAACTTAAAATGCAAAAAGTGGCGAATAAAGCTACAAAGTAATGAATTCAAGAAGTCATTAAAAGTAGCATTGTAAGTTAAGTTTTTGCTGGGATATGGACCGAATGCTGGTCCCTCGCCAAATTATCTACTAAAAAACGAAACATGGCAAATCCGATATACTAATGTGTATGTATGTTTTCTTCATATTTGCATAAACAATTATGGTCGAATTTCGACAGTGAAGTAAATTGCATGATATTAATTATGGTTTGTAAATTAATAATAAACGGAAAAAGAATGTGAGGATGTTTGCACTTGTCTCTCTCGTTGTTGGGTTTTGAACCTCAAATGAAAAATTACGTTATATAGATGAAGAAATGATTGCATTAACGAAACAAATTGTTATATTTACTAAAAATTATATGAGTTTTAAAATTTATGTTTGCTCATATTAAACTAAGTTCAGTTAGATTATGTTAATGAAAATTGAGTTTAGTTCAAATTTGTTACATTAGTTACAACATCATTTAAGCTACTATTTTTTAATTCCCTTCTTAAGCTCTTACGCTCTTTTCTTCCTTGTTTGGTTGTTAAGGCGTTGCAAAGTGTATGAAACTAGTCTTAAAGGTAATAAAATACATGCATGAATTATGTGATTCTTTTCATGTCTTATATACATGTGCTCAGGTTTTTTTTTTATTTAAATATGTTTTATGGTGGTGTCTAAAAAATCGGAATAAAAGTTTTCATAAATAGTGCATACTTTTCATTCGAGAAACGTAACTTGCTAAAAAATGTAATGAAAAATGGCAAAAATGTGAGATATTTCATTACGTGGAAACATTACGTTTATCGGAAATAAGCCTTCAAGCAACAAAAAAGAATTTAAATAATACCTTTTAATATTATTTACTATTATAATCAATAACCAATACATATGTTAATATTGATTTAAAAAAATAGAAAAATAATATTTTCTTTGACAATGTAAAACTTTATTCAGGCTAAGTAAAAATAACATTAAAATTTATAGGGTGCTATAATTTCTACCATTGTTCAATGAATAATAAAAATTTTGTTTAAACTTATAAAAAAAAATAACTTTCTTAATGAAAAAGGAAATTGGTAATATTTTAATGTACAAATTTTTGCTTTAAATCATACATCAACGTTTTTCGTAGTTCGAATGTAACGCGTTTCGTATCATTAATGATACCTCGAAATGTAACAAAATCCCCGTCTTGGAAGTTTCTTAGTGGGTGGTATTATTGATTCCGTTTCGCGATTGCGGAAAGCAATTTTTGTGCGGAGGCAAAATTTGCAATTATACATTCCGCTTGTGCGGTATTCTTCCGATGTTGCGGTAATATCTCTACGATTGAGGCATTGCCTATTATTGTTACCATTTGGCTTACGTTAAAATTTTCGACTAGAATCTAACGGAAGGAATGCAAATGTATGAAACATAAAATAAAAAAAAAAAAAAATTCAAATTTAGTTTCGTTATTTAAACAAATATTATTATTGGAATAAAATAGAGAACTACCAAGCAAATTGCAATTAGAAGCAAATGGTTGATTTTATGAAATTTAATCAAGACATTTACTTGTGGCTTTAGCCAGCATAGCATTGCAGAAATAAACAATTTTTTGGAAGATTTGACATTAACTCTACATGGTTTCCGACCACCCTTAAAATATACCCCGGTCTTCAATGCCGTTTTAAGTAAAATTTTGCTAACGTGAGCATTAATTTTTCTTGAATTGTATTTTGTAACTCCTTTTTTTAAAAAAATCTCACACAAGAAGAAAGTTTATCTTTGGCAGAAAGAGCTTCTTGTCGACTACTTCCTGAACTTGCATTCTCTAGGTAAGACAAAGTATATTTAAATGCTGTCTTATTTAAGCAAAAATTCTTTTGAAAGCTCTGAAAAATTATTCAAAATATTTGATGCCTTAAAAATGTATTAAATTTCTAATTCAATATTACTCCCTATTATTCATATCACTACATCTTCAGGTTTACATTTATTGAAAAACTCTTCTTTCTACCCGAAGGTCTAAGCAATCGTCGTCACTGCTCTCTTTTAAAAAAAAATGCCTTTCTATCCATATTACAATTTTATATTTTCTACGCTTGTATATTTTACATAAATTTATCTTGTAAAAAAAATGACTACTCTCAAAAATGTTAACAACTTATTTCAAATGTTTTTTTACCAATAGTTGACACAATATCAACTTTAAAATTATTAAAACAGAGATGTAAAACTACACAAGGTAGACTCATTGGCGCAGATGTTTGTCAGCTGTTTACCCCAGTTAAACCCCAAATGTCAAAAAATGTTCATGTTTGTTTACATTTTTTCATGTTTGTTTACATATAGTTATTTGTGTTTTATTTATGGTGTTTTCTTTTCTACAAAAAATGTGACATTTTATTAAAAAAAATGCAATTTGGTGTTCGTTTCTTAAAAAGGCTTCGCTCTCTTAAAGGGTCGCGTGTTTTATTCTAAAAAATGCCCCCTTACTAATGGCATAAGGTATTGCACTTTACGTCCCGTATAAATCGACAGTGTTGATAATGCCCTGTAAAAAGATGTCTACTGTTTATATAAGGGGTTACCAGACGAAGTTGGGAAAAAATCGCCTCTAATCAGGAAAGTTAAAATTTAAAATTTTAATCGTTATTTTTTCTATTATTTAATAGTAAAAACATAAGAAAGCATTACATTGTTAATGATAAGTTGTCAGTCATTTAAAATTTAAGTGAATTTTGTGTAATAAAATTGTTTTTGAAAAAAAAAAACGTCAAATCAAGAATTCTGACAAACTTGGTGTTAATAAATCAGCAATATGGCCAGGGTATTTTCTTGCTTACATCTTTTATAAAAAACAAACTAAAGAAATTGGAATTTCGTCATTCATTTTGTTCAGTTATTTATTTATTTAATATCAAAATATTAACAAATTTTGGTTTATGTATATTTTTTTTTATATTTTGAAGAACAAACTACTTAATTTATGTACATATTTTTTATATTTTGAAGAACAAACATTTTGTCAGCTGTTAAAATCAGGGCGACCCAATCTTGTGTTTTGTTCTCGTCAAATAAAAAAATTAATTATTACAGGGTCGGTAAGACATTTTATACATGTACCTTTTATCAAGGTGGTAATTTTTTGTAGAAAAGAAAACACCATTAGTGTTGCTGAAGGCACAGTGTTGATCTATTTTTGACGTCTCGGTAGAAAAAACAAAAACAAATTGCCTGTTGTTTACCGAAGGAATGAATAAAAGCAATTTTCATATCGATCGATATTTATTTCCGTTGAACTTTCTTTTCCGTGCGGAATCAATAATACCACCCAGTATAATCTTGCAGTAATAGCAATGAACAGTTAAGTATCAGTAATGAAATTTTCATTGCATTAATGAATAGCGGCCGATGAAATGGTTTCATATAAGATTCAGCAAATTCAAATATATAGCAGCATTCTTATATGTTTTTATTTAAACTCACATTTTTAATATTTTCCAATGCACTTATACTCCCCAGTGTAGAGTACTCAATGAGAACGAATTCCACACTATCCCCACATCGAGGTGGCGCTGGCTGGTGTTGTTTGCTTAGGAAGTATATTTGCTGTGTTAGAAAATAAGGCAATTTGTACATTGTTTACTTCGGTTTGATTTAATACGTATGAATATCTGCAGCATAGAAATGTCGTTTGTGTTTTAAGAAAATAATTTAATAGCCAGCCTGGTGGGGAACATGTTTTGCAGTTTATGTTGTTTCTTTTTTTTTTTTTTTGTATCTTTTTTGAGTAAATGTCTGACTGAACGTTATTGTCACAGGTTATTTGGCCTGGCCAATGTTTTTAAGCAACAACACTTTTGAAAATAGAAAAAACGTTAATTCTGCTGTTTCGACTACGCTTCAGCACACACCAACACCCAGGGTTGGCAAATAGATTACTTCAAATACACAAACTCATATCTAAAGATGTACTTTTATTAATTTTCTTTTTTGCTAAAATATATTTTTATATTTCTTTTTAAAATTAAACTTTTTGTAAAAATGTATATTATTTTTTCTTTCTATTAATGTACAACATAAGATAATATGCCTAGCTTGCGTTGCGTTTATTAAACACTCTTTAAAATATTTTTAAATGAATAGTGTAACTTTTGGTTCCAATGACGTGAACTCTAATATGATTCGTAATTTATGTAAAAAACGATCTGGTATTAATATATGTCACTTAAATGCTCAGAGCTTAAGAAATAAAATTTATGAATTTCGTAATATCTTTGAGGGCGCTGATGTGGATATTGTTTGTGTAGCAATTTGTTTTTGTAAAATCATTGTACAATGTCAAAAACAAATGAAAACAGAAACAATGATAATAAACAAAATTTTGACATCCTACAATTATAAAGCTAGAGAAAAAAAATAATCACCTGTAATGAATTCGCCTTGGTAAAAAATATGTATGTATTTAGGTTTCTTGTCAAACTTAGAATTAAGAAAACTGGGGGATATGTAGAATTTTCTGTGTCAGCTTACCAACCCTGTCAACGCCACAAAGGAACTGTTCATTTAAACATACAGAAAAATAAAACCAATTTGTCTAATAAACCCGCTGATGTAGTGGCAACAGGTCTCTTTTCAAACAACTTTTGCACCACAAAAGTTTACATTGAAGCGTTTATTCTCTGGCATGTTATTGGGAGAAACAACATGGTACGGGTGGTGCAACATGACCACTGAGACGTTTTTAGCCATATCAAGGTGTTAATTTCAATTTAACGTTTTTGAAAAGTAATTGAAATGGATTTTTTTATAGCTATTTTTCTCAATTCCATCTTTTAAGAATTTCTGGTGGTTAAACAAAACTGAACGTGATGACGGTGGTACTGAGAAAGACTAGTAAGTGTTAAGAGATTTCTGAAGCATACAACACCAACAAAGTAGGATAGGTGACAAATTGCACCTTTGCATTATGTTGGACCGTTTTGTACCCTTCACCACTAGTGGCGAATGAGGGTACACGAAGTATTTTTATATCCTCTAGTAGTGGTGGAGGATATAAAAATGTGGCCCTAATAACGAAATACATTTAAAATCTAGCCAAAAAGATATATTCGCTCAAATTTGGTAAAATTAAATTACTAATTTTGGGGATTCTCAGAGTAATCATAATTATTGTTTTTACTTAAATGTTGGTAGAAAGTTTTAACAAATATGTGGCGGCATGAAATAACTCCCCAAGAAATAAGTCCCCAAAAAAATTATGAAATAAATCCCCAATTTTTAGGGACTTATTTCATATGAAATAAATCCCCAATTCTTAAAATGAAATAAATCCCTAATGAAATGAAATAACTCCCAAAATCAAAATGAAATAAGTCCCCAATATTTAGGGACTTATTTCATATGAAATAGTTCCCCAATTCCAGAAATGAAATAAGACCCCAATATAATACATATTGTTCAGTTTTGGTTGAGCGCAAAGACTTTTTCCTCTATGGTATAACAAACACCGGCTTCGCTAACTAAAGCTTTTCTGCATAGCCGGCCTTCGGCCGGTCGCAAGGATTTTCTCCTCTATAGTATTCCAAACACCGGCTTCGCTAACTAAAGCTTTTCTGCATAGCCGGCCTTCGGCCGGTCGCAAGGATTTTCTCCTCTATAGTATTCCAAACACCGGCTTCGCTAACTAAAGCTTTTCTGCTAACCCGGTCTTCGGTCGGGCACAAGGCATTAGTTAGCGAAGCCGGTGTTTGTTATACTATAGAGGAAAAAGTTCTTGCGCCCGGCCAAAGGCCGACTAAACAGAAAAGCTTTAGTAAGCGAAGCCGATGTTTGAAATACCATAAAGGATAAAATCATTGCGCCCGGCCGAAGGCCGGCTATGCAGAAAAGCTTAAATTAGCGATTCGGGATTTTCGAATTCGAAATTATAAAGTTCGGGACTTAGAGATTCCGAGTTCTGAAATTCAGAACTTAAAAATAATCCCAATTTTTTTAGGATTCTGAAATTATGGTTTTTGATACTTAGTCCCTTTTTTATGTTTGGTAAACGTATGCAGTGAATATAACAAAACACAATTTGTCATCATTATGACTTTTAAAATATGTAATTTAAAAATTAAATAAGTCCCCAAAATAGTTTTAGGGACTTATTTCATTTCAGATTTTTGGGGAGTTATTTCATATGAAAAAAAGAAAAAACCCCCCAAAAATCGTTTTTGTTGTTCTCTGTACAAATTTTTGGGGGGTTATTTCATATTTTTTTTGGGGCGTTATATTTTGGGGGGTTATTTCATGCCGCCCAAATATGTATGTATGCTCCGTTGTTGTTCTTAAAAAAAAGAACAAAAAACAGCTGTGTTTTGTATGTAAACAACAAGTCATCTTTTGTTAGTATCATTTGTGTGAAAATTAATTGGAAAAAAAATTGTTTTCGTTTTTATTCCGTATTAATTTTTTGGTTACATTTTTATACCTTTCACCACAGGTGGAAAGGGTAGACCACGTCTAATAACTTTTGGGTGATCAGCTTAGCTTAAAAGAAATGAAAGGAATAGTGGACCAGTACCTCTGAAACATCCACATTCATTTAACAAGAGGAAATAAATTGAAACTAAACTTCTTGAGCTGGTGAGTTCTGTGGAAAGAACTCTCTTGATGAGGGTATACATTATGGTGGACTTCCTGAATAATGAAGAAGTTTTTAACAATATTTCTCCATATGCGATTGGAGTCTAGATTGTACCCATTACGTGGATTAGAAATCTTCTCATACAAAGGAAAATTAACTCTACCCTAGGTTTCTCTACCATCACACGCTATGTCAAAAAAAGGACTGCACCAGAAGGAGGCCTCTCACCACTTATATGGAGCTGGCACTGCGTTAAGCCTTCTAGTCTCTGGAATCCTGCAGCTCAGGATATTTGAATATACTGACGGTGATGCTTTTGCCTTAAAGTAAAAATGAGGTGGCCTTGGACACCTTACTAAATCGACTGTGGATATTCACCCTCAAAAGACAGCACTAAACCTCTACACTCGAAAGTAAAGGTGCCTAAATCGACCTATTCCCTGTACAACACCGAGAAAAAACTGGAAAAAGTCCGATTTACCGCGAGATCGCTCTCGACAATAACCTAAGCTTTAGAATAAATGTCATGGAGGGTCTTGGAAAAGTGCCAGTTGTTTTATATTCAGGCAAAGAGGTCATTGGGAAAAACTTTTGAATTAACCACACGTATAGTCCGCCGGATCCATACAGCAATTGTTCTTCCAATTCTTCTATACAGTATAAATATATAGTTGCCAGTTCTAGAGATGACTACTAACCTTAGGAAACTAAGAAAGGTGCAAATTTTGTTTTCGTTGTGTCTTATGGGTGCCGCTCGCACAACACTTACAGATGCGCTGCATATTATTATTCTTAAAGTACCGCCCTTGAATTTGGTATGTAAAGCGATGGCGACAATCTCAAAAATTCGCCTTTAATGGTTCTTTCAGTGAAGTGGATGCAACAACGGATACCTCAAGGAAATGGAAATGACTCTTTCAAAATGAAAAATAAACCAACTTCTTAAGCTTGGCTACATGCCCATCAATACAAACTGCTAATGCATGAAATAATTTATGTACGGATAATTCTTACTCACGAGAAAGTGTGGGTTTAGTAGTAGCATATCGCGTGGACTTCCGGATCACTGCAATGTTGACTCAGTAGTTCATTATTAGGATCAGTTGGGTCCTAGTGCACTGGAAACTACAGGCGAACATTAGGGCAAAGGCCTGTTGATACCGCGAAAAAAATAATAAAAAAAAAAAAAATAATCCTGGCAAATGGACCAGGAATGCTAATTGAAGAGCTATCAAAAGGTTTTTACCTCTCAGAGATGACTAGCATAATATTTCTCTACTATCGATGACCAGAAGGATGTGTCGCTACTTGTGTCTATAAGCACTGGACATTGTCTTATAAGTAGGCATTCACAACATCTGGAAATCAGACACTATGATTTCTGCCCCATAAATGTCTAATATTTAAAGAATTGACCTGAATTTCATTTAATCCTTTGCTCGATGGTCGGGTTTGTAGCACAACTGATCAATAGGTGTATCAGTATGAAAGCAGTAGTATGGTCGGTTTTTTTGTACACGTAAATGTTTCTACTTACAAAAAAAAGGGCATTGGTGACTTCAATGCCCATCATACAAGTTGGCACTGTGGTCAAAATAACACAGCTAGCTAGCTATTTTATATACTATCCTAACTCCTTCACAAGGTTCGGCCAACAACTGTCTTCAATACAGCCCTCGGTTGTTGATTTACTGCTCTCAAACTCAACCTTACTCATTTCGCTGATTAGAACTCATGAGGACGCACTTGTATCTGATCATGTTGCGCTCACATGCTCTATTCTGGGTTCCACTATTGTAAAGCCATCCAAGGTTCCATTGTATAACAAAGCGAAGTGGAATTTTATACAAAATTGGGTAGAAGGTGAGCTTCAAAGCCATGAATTACACAATGTAATTGTTACACTTACTAACATTGAAGACATTATCAGCAAGTTGACAAATATTGTGCAGGAGGCGTCCAAATTAATCCCAGCCGGAGAAATCCAAACTTGGCAGAGAAAATTGTCGGATCTTACAATATATCTAATTGGCCACAGGAACAAATACCGTTGTATATTTTAAAGATGTAATAATCCAATTGAAAAAATCCCTATTGCAGCAATATTAAAACAGATGAGATTGTTAATTGATTACCATGTGCGCAAAGACCGAAATAAAAGCTGGTCGCGATTTCGCCACATGACAAGAAAAAATTCTGGTTATTAACAAAAGCAATTAAGGGTAAAAATTTAACCATTGGCCAATAGTTAATAGATGGCGCTGTTGTGTACAACAGTACGAAAAAGTAAATGAAATTGCTAAAGTTTTTGAAGAACATCACGAAACAACCCACAATATGGTGTCATCTTCAGAGCGAACTGTTTTAAAACATATTAAATGGCTTGATAACCAAGCTGTTCAGGAGGATACTGTAGCTGATGTTACTGAGGAGGAAGTAAAGTTCTTTATAACCAAATTAAGAAACTCGAAGGCACCGGGAATTGACGGTATCAAACCAATAATTTTAAAGAAAATGCCTGATTTGTTTTAC
Source organism: Pollenia amentaria (assembly GCA_943735925.1). Lineage (NCBI taxonomy): Eukaryota > Metazoa > Arthropoda > Insecta > Diptera > Polleniidae > Pollenia > Pollenia amentaria. Next base: position 17,403,696 of record OX031010.1, on the reverse strand, counting down.
TCGGTAGCAACAAACATTTGCAACTGGTGCCTTAAAAATGGATATTATCCTAAACTCTTAAAACATGCCAAGGTGATTTCTATTCTAAAACAGGGTAAAGACCCAAAATTGCCAAATAGTTACAGGCCAATCTCCATGCTAAACTGTCTGGGCAAAATTTTTGGAAAAATTATTCTACAAAGAATGATGGAGCTTCCGGAAAGTAACGCTATTTTGACAGAAGAACAATTTGGATTACGAAAACAACACTCAACTGTTCATCAAGTTAAGAGAATTGTAAACCTAGTCAGGAACAAAAAACAGCAACGAAAGAGCACAGGAATTGTTTTTATAGATATAGAAAAGGCATTTGATTCGATTTGGCATAAAGGTCTCTTATACAAACTTAAAAAATTTGTGTGTCCGCTTTATATCCAAAAAACTATCAATAGTTTTCTCTTTCCCTTGTACGGGCTGTTATCGATAGAGGTGTGGATAATGGTGCCATCTCCCATACCAAGTGGGACCTGGTTAAACAAAAATTAATGGGAGTGTTCTGGACGATCCTTAGGGAGAATCCAGGGCCACCTCCTCAATGCGATGATGCTGGCTGGTTCATTTGCTGTAAGGATTGAAATGTTATGTCTTCCACAAAACACATTACTGCTGGCGTACCGCAAGGCTCTGTCTTGTCACCGTTACTTTACTCAATATTCACATCTGATTTTAAAAAACTTAAAAGAAACGTTACAGCACTCTACGCCGAAGATACTGCTATTATAACACGTGGAAAAGTTTCAAATTCAAGCATCAAAAATATGAAAGCATCGCTTGCTCATGTTGAAAAATATTTAAAAAAAATGGAAAATAAAAGTTAACAATGAAAAAACACAAGCTATAATTTTCCCATTTAATAAATCACCAAAGAGAAATCCTACAATTACACTGACGATGCAAGATACAGCTATACCAATTCAGTCTTCAATAAAATATCTCGGCATAGTCCTTGATAAAAATTTAATATTTGAAGAACACATTTCGCAAGTATGCAACAAGGCCGTAAGATGTGGCAGGGCACTCTTTCCATTGCTCAATCGGAAATCCACCTTAAATACAAAAGGTAAACTTTGTTTATATAAAACTTGCATTCGACCTATTATAACGAATAGATGCCAGGTCTGGTCATAACTATGTGCTAAAACGCACGTTAAAAAATTGCAGATTATTCAAAACAAAAACTTAAAGATTATTTACAATCTAAATAGACAATTCTCTACTGCTATTCTTCACAGAAAATACAAACAAGATTTGTTTGAAACTTTAATCAGTAAGCTTACACTTAGATTCGAAGATCGAAACAGAACTTCAAACTACGAAATACTAAGAAATTTTCACAATTGACTGCTTTTACAATTTCTTAAATTGAAATTGATAAAAGCGGTTAATATTAAAATTTCCTAAAATATACTTCTTGTTTTTATATGGGGGTTTTGCCTATCTTTTTCCTCTACTTTTGTTTTAAAGTATTTTTTTTTTGTTTTTTAATTAGAATGTAAAAAAATCGGGAACTGAAAATAACAGTTATTTTGAAATTTTAAAACAAAAAAAGCATATAGAATTAAATACTGGCAAACTGATTCAAGTATACCATATTGATCCTTATGAACTAACTGTTATCATCTGACTTTTATGAAAATAAATATAATAACTGGAATAACTGTTACTGTCCCTGAAAAAAATGGCTGTTATTTGCTGCAATACTTATTTTTAGTTAAACCTCAAACATTGTAAATATATATATATATATATATATATATAATATTGTAACTATTGATAGAAGAACACTAATAAAAAAAAAATAGTGATATCCCTTGTCAAAGAACTGGGGCCAAATTACGGCATTCGATATCGACCGAAATTCCCATTTAAATTGTATTGTAATTTCTATCGATATCGAATGCCGTAATTTGGCCCCTGTTTCTTTCTGTTGAAAAGTAAGTAGTGTTTAAAGCAGACCATACACGATTCAATTCAATTGTCAACTGAGTCGGTTGTTGTCCAAATCAAAGCGTGTATGGCCTTGTCAGTTGATTAGTTTGACGGTTGTCGAGTTGGTTGAAGAAAAATCAAAAGATTTTGATTTTTTCAAGTTGACTACTAAGTCTTTCAATTCGATTGTACTGTGTGTGCTCAAGTCTCTTGATCAGCTGTCAAAATGTATGTAAAATAAAAATCTAAATTTGACAGTTGAATTAAAATCTATCAATTCAGTTGAAGAAGTGTGTGGCCAAGTATCAATTCAGTTGAAAGACTCAGTTGACAACTGAATTGAACCGTGTATGGGGCGCATAACGAAATTTCGCATTACAATATACTTTTGGGTAAGACAAATTCTAAAAATATTATTTTCTTAATAGTATATTTACTTCGGTATTCATTTAATCGGGGTTTTGCTTTAATCGGTTAATCGCTCGATTAATTAACCGAGGTTTTGGTTTAACCGGTTAATAATCTATTAAGTTTGTAATTGATCGGTTAACCGATTAATAAAAATTTTTTTTATAAATTAAGCAATTTTAATACATAAAATGCATAAATTATTTATTATTTGGAGTTTATTTTTTAAAAGAAAGCAATGACATTACAAACATAACAATTGTTGAAGCCACTTGTGTAAAATATACTTGTCTTACAAAAATGAAACAACTCATAATTGTAAAATTTAATATTTTTATGTCCTTTTGGTTTTTTGTCATATTGTTTTTTGAGTTAATAAAAAATTGTTTGAAAAACTGAAAACGGAAAGAATTTCCAACAATTCTTGAACTAACACGAGCAAACTAAAAAATAATTCATAAATATGTAATACGTATTTTTTAATTAATACATAAATATTATTTAGTAATTTAAAAATAAACTTTTTCATAATTTTATTAGTTATTTCAAAAGTTTAAGGAGACCTCAAAAATAATCTTTTAGAAAAATGTTTAGGATTTAAGCGATTCTTTTCTTTAGTTTTGATAAATCTTGACTTGGAAAAAATTCTTACCCTTATCGTTGATGTTGGAGAAATCGAACGCAATCCATAATACAGAATATTTAAGAAATTCTGTATTATGCCATACGAATCCTGTTTTAATTTTTTTAAATTTTCAACTCTTCTAATTGTTTCGGTTAATTCTGTTAAAGGTTTGATATGAGAAAATATGAGAAGAAACAAATAACTTAACACATACAAACATATGGAAAGTTCCACCGAAAATATAATCTTAAGGTACGTTCAGACTAATGAAATATTTGACGAAAATATTTGGTCTGATATTTACTTCAAACTGTGTGAAACAAAAAAATATTTTGTTTAATGTTCAAACTAAGCTCAAATATTTGAAAATTTTTGTTTGATGAAACAGTTGGCAAACAGTGTTAAATAAAATAAATTAATTCATGTTTGCCATGCGTTCAGACTAAAATAAATATTTGCATCAAATAATTATTTAATGAAAGTGTTCAAAAATAAAAATATATTTCTCAAATAGTAAAAATGAGCGCAAAAGCTAATTTATTTATTTTATTCTGTGGATCAGCATCTCTTATAGTGTTAGAACAGGAGAATTTAAAAGAAAAAAAATGGAAGCCACTGGGTAACGGGAACATGGCTAAAATTTGCGAAAAATTGCAAAGTTGGAAACAAACCCTAAAATATATTTGAAATTGCTAAATTGGTTAAAAAACAAAATGTCAAGAAAAAAACAAAAAAAAAATGTTGCAAAAATAGCGAAAATTTTTGATATTTCAAACAAGCCATAAAGTTTATTAAAAGTGCCTAAAAGTATAAGGAATGGCGAAAATTCGGTAAAAATTGCTAAATTAGCAAAAATTCGCAAAAATTTGCTAATAGCGGCATGATACCAAACTTTAGTACTCATAATTATTTAAAAAAGTTAAAGCTGCAAAGAATCACAGAAAGAAATCGCTTCTTTTGCGAACATGGATAAAATTTGCAAAAAATGGCAAACTTGGAAACAAACCCTAAAATATATTTGAAATTGCTAAATTGGTTAAAAAACAAAATTTAGGGGAAAAACAAAAAAAAATGTTGCAAAAATAGCGAAAATTCGTGAACCATTTTAATATTTCAAACAAGCCATAAAATTTAGTAAAAGTACCTAAAACTATAAGGAATAGCAAAAATTCTAGAAAAATTGCTAAATTAGCGGTAATTCGCAAAAATTTGCTAATAGCGGCACGATAGAAAAGTCTAATAATTATAAAAAATCTTTAAAATTGTAAAGAATCCGAAAACTTACAGGAAAAATTGCTTCTATCCGGAACATGGCTAAAATTATTTGTCGTTGTTTGCTCTTACAATTTTTTTGTAATATCAAATAAATGTTTGCTCAAAAATGACTAAAATATTTGATTTTTTGTGTTCACACTATGTTCACATTGGACAAATATTTGTTTGCCGGCAAATACTTTTATTTGCCCAAAATCAGCTGTTATTTTATTTGATACTCAAAAATATTTTGTGTTCAGACTACGTTAATGAAATATTTGATGTTTGCTTTCAAATATTTCATCAGTCTGAACGTACCTTAAGTAATTTAAATCTTTTATCAAAAATTGTATTTGTATAATTTACTTTTTTATATGTTGTGTAAAGCGCAACTAGCTCTACATTAAGTTACAAAAGGGATAACTTTTGAACAACATGGTCCTAAAATACAAGCTTATTTGCTGTCTGGCGTTAGCCAGCAAAAACTTAACTTACAATGCTACTTTTAATGACTTCCTGCATTCATTACTTTGTAGCTTTATTCGCCACTTTTTGCATTATTAGTTATATATAAAATAATAACTTTATTATAATATCTTAAATAAGTCATAATTGTACATTACAAAAAAAAAAAAAAAAATACTTTGGTATAATGACTTAAATAAGTTATTATTATATGAATTTAAATAATTTTTTAAATCAATTTAATATATATAAATATAATATTAATATTTGTTAGATATCCGGTAATATTATAAAATTTTAAGAATAATTTCGATGTGAAATTATCATCAAATGTATGTAAATATATACATAAATATGCTCCAAAATTACCAACACAATATATTTTCGTTTTTAGTGATATCAATCTAATTTTAACGATGTTTTTTTGAAGAAAATAATCAGGCCTGTCACAGAAATTGTTCGGAATTGTTTTAAATCCGTATTTTCATTTCGATCGATTTTCGTAATTCTGACAAATTTTAATTTGGTTATTTTTAAGTTAAATGTGGCAATATTGTGCAAACCAAAACAAAAATTTTTTCGATCGAAAAAATAAAAGTGATTTCATTCCGAGAAAATTTATCAGTTTTCGTTTTTGGTTTTCGTTATTTCTGTGACAGACCCGTATAATTACATTAGAGATGAGCGATATTTCTGTACCTGTGATTTAATCACTGTTACTGAAAAATCACGAATCACAGTTGTGACCAAATTTGTCAAGTAACAGGTACTTTCTAAGTCGTTCTTTTTGTATTTTGTTACATATACAAATTTATGATATTTCACTGTTTGTGTGGGTAGTAGCGTTTTTTTAATGAAATGACGAATGATATTGCTGTTCCTTTCATTCTCTCTTCTATCTTATTAGAATTTTTTTATGCCAAAATTTATTTGTTCAAGTATGTATGTATATGAAAGTAAACAGAATTGAAAGCTCTTACAATTTGTTGTTGTTTCTTTGTAAAGTGCTTAAAAAAGCTCTTACAAAAGCTCGCGCATTGTACATATCTACATACCTTGGCCGCAATTGCTTTAAAAGAACAGAAAACTGAGAAACCGTGATCACAATCACAGTTTAAAGGAGCAGTGATTTTTAAATCACATTCACTAATCACGATGATCTTTAAAAATCACGGGATCGCTCATCTCTAAATTACATATATTAATACACTCTTTATTGTGTACACTTTTTCAACATCATTTCCATAAGATTTCAGAGCAATTTTAATTAGTGTGGTTTAACCTTTTTCAAAATTAATTTGAAAGAACTTATTTATTGTCTCTTTTGGTAACTACATATTTTTATACAACTTTTACTGAGCTACCTAAATAAGAGCGGCAAGCGTTTTTTGTATGTCAAAACTTTTCATTTGCATAAAGTTTATACGAAAACAACCTTTAGAACGCGAACTCGACACCACCCGGCTGGAAAATCCTATTTGACAATGTCGATTTGTCTTATTGAAAATGTATTTGAAATAGAATTTTCATGTTTAAAAAAACGCTTGGCGCCCTTGTTTAGGTAGCTCAGTTAAGTATAAAATAATGGTATAATTTTTTAGATTGTAATTGTCCAAATTATAAAGTATTACTTTTGGGACATCGCGAACAAAAATAAGTACTTTTTCTAGTAGAAAAATAAGTACTCTTTGCCTTAAGTTCTCATTATTTTTCTGCTTATTTTGTAAGCAAAGTTTTTGCTGGGTACATTACAAAAATCGCTGGAAATTCCCACATGTACCTTAAATGAGCAAAGATTTTTAAATTGGATAACTTGGAAAATAAATCTTTATAAGTGCAAAGCTTATTAAAAAAGGTTTTATACAAAAAGTCTTCCTCAATTCGCAGACTTATGCAGTTTTGTAATGCAAGTCAAAATCCACTTTTTTTTTGTAACGTCACGCCGCACTGTGGCTGAAAATTGAATTTCATCGGCCAAAAGTCCAATTTTTTGTCATCGCCGATTTCAAAAATTGTAATGCCATTCGATAGGAAACATATTAGAACTAAGGTATCAAAAAAACTAGATTAAAATATTCGTAATTGTGGCTGTGGCATGCTGCTGGAAACAAATATTTTATTTTGTTTAAAAAAAAAATTAATTTTTGTAAATTTGATCAGAACTAAATTATGATTTCTCGCAAACCGTTATCAATAATTGGTCGAAATTTTTTTTGTTATATTGATGGGATAGTAGTCTTTAAGAAATGGATCATTACATCAATGTATCATTTATACCTGATGTGTTATTAAATGTTTCCCCAGGTTCTATATTTTAGTTAAATCCGAATTTTAGAGGAGTAGAACTTGTTAGGGTCAAAAGGGGTCAAAGAGATTTAAGTACCATCAGAAAGCTGAAGGTGTCCTCTTTAACCCCATGTATACTTGTGCAACTGTTTGGAACTGTCTGTTGAACACTTTTTTCATTTTAATGAAATTACTCGCAAAATTTTTTTTTGCTCTTTTTATTTAAGCTGCTCATATGACTGAAATATAACACAATGGTTTACGAGCGTTTTGTTTTGAAAAATAATTTTGCTTCTTATGAACGGCTGAACATATTTGAATAAAATTTTAAACTGTCATGGCCGGGTAGCTTTTGTGTTGAATTGGAAGAACACGGGTCCATGGAGGGTCGGGAGAGTGACTTGCGGACCTCTAAAATTGGTAACCTCGGAAATTCAAACATTTAAAAAATTCACCAAAAATATATTTATGGATTGCAAAAAAAAAAAATTTAACTTAAGCTGAGTTACAAAAAATATGCTTAAATGTTTAGGTTATCTCCTTTGCTTTTGGAGATATTCGGATAAAACGGATTTTTTGGCTTGATTTTTATTATGTTTTATGTCAAACTGTTATCAATAGTGGGTTCAACAATTTTTATATTGGTACCCAGTAAAAAATGTGCTCTAAAAGGAGCAGGTTTTATATATGAATGCATACCTCAAATCGCTTCAAAACTGCTGATGGGATGCCTGATTTTTGTATGGGGTGTTCCCGGTTTGGAGGACTATTTTCTGCTGACAATAAGCGCTTCTTTTAACATAATAAAACATGCAAATAAAGCACTCCTAAAGTGATTTTTTAAGGGCTAACTATATTAACATATTTATTAATGTTTTGCTTTTACGGGCTTAAATGCTTTTTCGTAAACTATAATATATTTTTATTTTTTTTCGCTTTCTTCGTTGTCTACACTAAAATAGCAGCTTTTTTGTATATTTTATTCGTCATCATTTACTGCTGTATACGAGCTCTCTTATTGAAGCGCTCGATTATGCGCTTTTTCTCTTAAGTGCTTCCAAAACCACAAATTTTTTTTACTGGGTAGTAAAGCAGTCTTTAAACAATGTTATGTTGTATTACTGTACCGATTATACCTGCTGTGTTATTAAATATTTTTTCAGGTTCTATATTTTAGTCAAATTGAAGTTCAGAAGAATAGAATTTATGAGGTCAAAAGGGGTTAAAGAAATTTTACAAGCTGTAGGTAGGTGAAAGTATCCACTTTAAGCCCAAATGCACTTTTGTACCTGTTTGGACCAGCCTATAGAACTGCAAAATAAAATAACCGATTTCGTCAAAAACTTAAAAAAGCGCTTCAAACAAGTTGGATGGAGTAAACCTAGATTTTACAACAGTTTTGCAAACTGGTTAGATGGCGAACTCAGTGTCCAGATATCTTCAGAAGGTACAAATGAAAAGAACCTTGGGAGACCAAATAAATCACTTGAGAACTGTAGCGATAGATCTAAAAGGCGGAAGCTTAAGGATATCAACGAAGAAATCGGGGATAAAAATATTCAAGAAGCTTTGCTATATCAACTGCGATCACAAAAACAACTCACAAAAGTCGATATTATTGAAGAAGTGTTTATCGCTAGTCCCAAGAGAACAAAACGGATTCTTAAGAGTGTTCCAACACCAAGCGATGAAAAACAGTTTTCAAATGAAGAGGCATTAGCATTATTTTAAGATTTGAAGTTAACAAAAGAGCAATATATTCAGCTCAGAGTACGTGCAATTAAAAAAGGTTCAAATCTGTATCCTGCTTATCATCACATAACTGCTGCTAAGAAGGAATGTTTGCCACCAAGGGACTTAGAACATCGGGACTTAGATGAAGAAGCAAAAGGGCTGCTACAGGACAGACGTAATACAAAACCAAATATGGAATATTTGGAGGCAATTTTCCAACCGAATGAATAGTAGATATAATTAACTTTTATTGTTATTTAAGCAAAAAATATGTTTTTTGTCCTTATTGTTATTTAAATAAAAAAGAAAATAAACATAATTTACACTTATTTATTTTTTTAATCTTAAAAGTATTCCAGTGGAACTGGTTCCAATTGAACCTGTTGTAGAGTTGATAATGTAGAAACCTATTCACAAAATGATCATAGGTATTATTACATGCCTATGCATTTTTTTTAAAGGTATAATGGTATATACGAGGCGAATGTATATGCATATAAAGGTAATACGAATACTCATTTGTTCTTTCGCTTATAAAAATATATTTTCTCCAGAAATAAATAAAAATGTTTATATTTTTCGAAAGAAAAGATTATGAGTATGCTTGTAGAAGCAATTTTTAGTCAGTTTAACATCTTTACTCCCATATGCCCTATTCCAAATCAAATTTTTCAAACAAAAAAATAATTTGAGTAAAAAATTCTAATAATTCAACACACCGATTTTTATACAATTAGAACAGTAATGTTTTCTAATATGTCCATTATTTTCTAGAAAATTCTGATCAATGTCGAGTGGTAAATTGTATTGCCTTTTTTGAACAAAAAAAAAAAATTTAAAGCCGTTTTCCGGGATTGGGAATTTGGGTATTTCTTAATCAAAAATGGGGATGTTTTTCAGTCCACTGTTTTAAGAACTTTTTAATCTACATAACTGCCAAAATTCATTATGATACCTTTATTCATGTTAGATTTATAGAATGTCAAACATTAAAATTATTATTTATATAGTGTAAATGAATAAAAGGGCTTTCAACATGAGTAAAAAATAATAATTTTAAGGTTTGACATTCTATAAATCTGACATGAACAAAGATATATTTATGAAATTTGGCAGTTATGTAGATTAAAAAGTTCTTAAAATAGTGGGCAGAAAAACATCCCACTTTTTGAATAAAAAATACCATAATTCTCAATCTCAATCATTAGCATTTTCATACTAAATGCTAAAAAACATCAAAAGTTTAACTTTGACCTTAAATTTCTCAACAACTACTGAACCGATTTTAACAAAATTAACACTGCAAAAAAGTTCAAGAAGTCTTCTCTCGTGCAAAAAAAATTGCAAAATTATCTCTATCGGTTCAAAAGTTACAGATTTTTGGCAGATCAAAAACGATTTTCAGCCACTGTGCGCCGGCGCATATTTTTGCTTATAACCTTCAAATATTTAGGGTTGATTGTTGTAAATTTTTTTCTGAATATTGTGCTGCTTTATTACTTTGTAATATAAAAACACTTTTTACAAATTTGACTTTTTCATTTAATTTTTTTTTAAATTTTGTCGTACAAATATCACGTCACGTCACAGTGGAAATGCCCATATAAAAAGTACGTGAAACAAAAAGCTGTTGACAGCAAAGACCTATTTAAAATGAACATCGCTTCTTTGTTTGAATACAAAAATATTTTCTAAACGCATACCTTTTGCATATAAGACGAAAAAAATAATTAAAAACACAAAAAATATGTTATACACTACAAAAAATTAAAAATTTTGTTATGGCGGTTAATCGAAAATGGCCAATTTTAAATTAACCGATCAGTTAATCGGGTAGTAATTAATCGGTTAATTGTTTAACGGTTAACCGAATGAATAACCTAATATTTACTTTAAATTGCGTGTTATATTATTATTTTACAGATGAAATGTATTTAGGCTGTTTTTGATCTTTTTAAAGCTAGAACAACAGACTTTAAATAAAAACCTTTGTTTTGTTATTTCTATATTTTCTTTTATATACGAATATATCTTTTAAACCAGATATTTGGGCATTAAAAAAATTTATCGTTATACAATCCTTCGTCTTTTTTGACGTATAAAATACCATGTTTGTTTGTGCAATAGTATGATTTAGCACCATAACTCCGTCTTCCCTGCTGTTTCTTAACAGCACAAATATTTCTTCCTTTTTTTAAAAAACCTTTAATCCCTCTGGTCCATTAATATGGAAGTTTTTTTCGTCAAAAATAGAACCTTAATCCACTTCCCCGACTATGTCAATGAATTTGTTGCAAATTGGATGCACTTTAAAATAAACTGTCATTAAATGGCGGCTGCTTTTGAATTTTCGACAAACAATCAATGGACAACGGTTCTTTGATTCTTAAAAACAATTTAATTTATAAAAGTATCTTTTAATAAGATTTTTAAAGTTTTGACGAATAATTAGTATTGTGGCTATTTTATTGAACTGTTAATTGTTTTTAATCCAAATTTTGATATTTGAATCAGGCTTAAGTTCATTGAATTTAATTTTTATTAAATTATTTTTATGAAGAAAGGAATTTTACAACATGAAATGAATTAAAATTTATTGATAACTTTGCATTCTTGAATGAGCTGGGAATTGACGAATATAACAATATTTAAAAATGTTCATGTATATAATAGTTTCCTTAAAATGTATTCGTGAGTGTGTGAGAAATCGTGAGTGATTTAAAAATATATTATCACGCACAACCACGAACGCAAATTAAGTAATGAAATCACGCTCACTATCTTATGCGGCTCAAATATTTAAGTAATCACTTACGCGTAACACGAACAAAATGACGTTGTATATCCTTGATACCCGGCTTACAACATATTTTTACATACATGCCAGCCGACAAACCCAACTTTCTACACAAATTATAGCACGGAAGTGCAAATATGTATGTATATAGAAATTATTCGATCATTTTTAACCGCCTTGTTTCATTTTTCTCAAGCCGGTTATTTTTAGATGTCCATTTATCGAAAAACCCATTTAAAACTATTTAATAAATTCCTCTAAATTTTTAAGATCGAAATTCTTTAAAAATTCTAACTTCCTATTCAGCACATAAACGATCGTAAAGAATTTTATATGGAAAATGTTTTAAGATCTGAGTGTTTTTCATAGGAAATTTCTATGTTTAGATGGGCGAGCATTTGGAAGGCAACCCTTTGGAATTCTCTTTTGTTTTTTCATTCGCGTTCACACCCGCAAACATATTGTCGGCAATATTCCATTATTATTGTTATTATTTGCTTTTTTTAAATGATTATGTTAACAAAGAATATGACAACAAAGTTTGGGGCAATTTTGACCCCAAGTACATTTAAGGATTAATATAAATTTTTGCACTGTTTTGTGTTCGTATGACTTTAGAGTTTATTTTTCTTTAGATTTATTTTAATCAGCACAAAATCATACAATATTTCGCTATCTTTCCTGTAGAAATTTCAAATATGTCAAAATTTGACTTTAGACCTTCAAGATTTTAGGGCTTATGTTTTCCGATTTAAGTCAAACCTTCAATGATTCGCTTACAAAAAACTATGGGAGGTATTGACCTAAATTGTTGATATTTTTATTCCCTATTATACCCTACATCCCAATGTGATGATCAGAAAGTTCTGAAATTTGTAAAGCAAAATTTTTACAAATTTGAAAAAGGAATTTTAAAACTATCGTTAAAATATTTTTTTGGTCATTCCTGCAAATAGGTTAACGGTATCCTACGAAGACGAAAACTCATATACAATTAAATACGGGTATATACTTTAAATAAAAGTCAGCTCCTATTCAAATATTTCTCAAAATATGTAAAATGAATTTTTTTTTTTTTTTTTTTTAGATATTTTAATTAGGCTTAAGTTCATTGAATTTAATTTGCATTAAATTATTTTTATGAAGAAAGGAATTTTTTACAACATGGAAGATTAATTAAAATTGTTATTGATAATTTTCATTCTTGACTGACCTGGGATTTGAAGGCGTGTGATTCGAACCCAGGCGGCTGGTTACCCTGACATGTTTCGACCTCAACCACTAGGTCTCCTCAGAGGGATTTGCCGTCTTACACTCGCAGCCATCGATGACTGCTGACGTCAGTAGTCAAACATCAATCCTTAAACCAAATTGTATTTTAACCTTTGGTAGATCGAAATTTGCTTTTTGAATGATTATCCATTTTTAATTGATCTCACATGTTTTCCTTACTTCTGTTTTTTCGTACTTTTGTCAAGAATTCTTCTTGAAGTCCAAAGTACATTTTTTGTTTTTTCTGTTTTTGTCTTTCTTTTTTCTAGTTGACCTTTTTCAGCACAACTTGAAGGACAAATGTAAACATAGCTCGTGCCTTAGCTGTTAACAATAATTAGTATTGTGGTTATTTTATTGAACTGTTAATGGTTTTTAATCCAAATTTAGAATAATTTAATGCAAATTAAATTCAATGAACTTAAGCCTAATTAAAATATCTAAATTTGGATTAAAAACCATTAACAGTTCAATAAAATAACCACAATACTAATTAATATGTAAAATGTTTTCCTACATTTCTTGTTCAAGTGGCCGCAGACAAGTTAACGGCCTGGGGCTATTTTATTAACTTTAACCTGTTTTTAACAAATTTTGTCTTATATCTCATTACAACGCGAATAACGTACATATTTCGATTCTCTTGCATTTAATTGCAAAAGTTATTATTTACTGGGAATTTTTTACAAAAACTGAACAAAAATTTATTTTTTCACAGTTGTAAGTGCACCTTCAAACTTCAGCGTCCTTGGGGCGGCAGTAGAGATTATCCTATTATCCTAAAAATTAATACAGCATATACCTACAAAATAAACAACAATTCTTTGAGCACTCTAATGTACATAATTATATGCTCTGTTGTTGTTTTTGAAAAGAACAAAACAGCTGTGTTTTGCTTGTAAACAAAAACTTATTTGTTTTAAATATCATTCGTCTAAAAAATAAACAATAAAAACACACAACGTACTATTTAAATAAGAATATTTGTTGTATTCTTTTTTATTCCGCATTCAATTTTGTCACCTTGGAAAATTATCATGTAGCAATATGGCGGCTTGGTGGTTTATGTGATGATTTCAGTTATGAAAACTTGCATAACTCGAAAACTTTTTTTCAACTAAGCTTTAGATCAAATGTTATGGATAGTCTTGGAGAAGCGACGGTTGTTCTTTATTCTTGTAAAGAGGTCATTTCGTTTAGTCCACTTGATCTATATGGCCATTGTTCGACCAATTCTTATATACGACATACTTGTATGGCGGCCAGCACTTGGGAATAGCACTTACCAGAGGAAGCTGAGAAAGTTGCGTCTTATGGCTTCGTTGTGCCTTCTGGGGGCTCTTCGCACAAATAACAAGGATAGAATGCATATTATTTTTAAGGTAGCAACTTTGCATTTGGTATGTAAGGTGATGGCGACGATCTTCGAAATTCGACTTTAATTTACCCTTCAGTGTATCGGATGCAGCTGTGTACACCTAAGAGATATAGGTATGACCATCGCAAACTGAAAGATAGACCATACTTCTTTAGCTTTGGTACATGATCATCGGTGCAAACCGCTGATACACAAACAAAATTCTCCTCTATTTTTTTTTTTGTTAAACTATTAATCAAAATTAAAATTAGTTTTAATTAAAAATTTGATCAAGTGAATTAAAAGTTTACTTATATCAACAATATCAATACAGAGTATGTTGTTAACATAAAAAATATTCAATTGATACTATTAATTTGTTTACTCGTGAAAATTTATTAATAGAAATCAATTTTTTTTATTAGAAATCAATTTTTATTCTTTTCTGTTTGCCGAGCTACGTGAAAACAGTAATCATTTCCCGGATAGTTCTAAATCACGAAAAGGAAGGTGTGGACTTCGAGTGAAAATGTTATGAGCTTAACCTCAGTATCAGTTTTGACAGGGCACATGACTATATTTAATTTTATGGTACGGGTTCTATGGTTCTTGCAAGTTCAAACTTCGGTAAAGGACTATTGCTACCGCTGATTGCGGTGTGTACATTTTTCTTATATTTAGGTATGTGCAATGTCTGGGAATCAGAATCAACGAGATCTGCCCCAGTTGTCGAGACGAACATGATGAAAGTGTGGATCACCTTTAATGTCACTGTCCTGCGCTAGCGAGAGGACGAATATTTAAAATGGAATCTGCAACTTTAAATGGTGGCATCCCTTGTGAAAGTTATAATTTTTTGTACTTATAGTGTTTGACGAAATTTCTCATTACAATATACATACGTTTGGGTAAGACAAATTCTTGCTACGCGTAACAAACGATTTTCGGGCACTATGTCTGGGATCTTCTGAAGACCCACATCAAACTCCACCTGTGGCGAAGGGTAACAAAAATATTTAATGCGAAAATAAAAAAGAAAATTAAAAATATCATTGTCTAAATAGTATATTTACTTTAAATTGCGTGTTATTTTATTATTTTTCAGATGAAGTGTATTAAGGCTGTGTTTGTTTTTTTTTTAAAGCTACAACAACAGAGTTAAAATAAATAACTTTGTTTCGTTATTTCTTATTTGCTTTTATATACGAATATATTTTTTAATCCAGATATTGGGGGATGACAAGAGTGTATCGTTATAAAGTCTTATTTGTTTTAACTACACAGAAAAAATCCTCGCAAACTTTTCACCAATTAAAGCATTAATCAAAAATAAAATCAGATTTAATTAAAAATTTAATCAAGTGTATTAAACGTTTAATCAAGTGAATTATGCGTTTTATTGATAGTATTAATTCGTTTTCTGGTGCAAATTTATTTAATTTTTTTATTAATATAACAAATTTCTTAATTGAAATAAATTTTTATTTTTTTCTGTGTATTTTAAATTAATATGTGAATGTGAGCATTGTCGTGTATGGGTCAAAATAAGTTTTTATCGTTTTTTTGCCGTTTCAAATACCAAGTTTGGTAGGGCCATAGTATGACTTGGCACCGCCTTCCCTGTTTCCTAATTGCACAAATATTTCCCTCGGGTCTATTAGTAATGAATTTTTTATCACAAAAAATAGAACCTTAAACAACTTGTCGGACCATGTCAATAAATTCTTTGCAAATTGGATGCGCTTTAGAATTAACTGTTATTAAATGGCGGTTGCTTTTGAATTTTTCGCGAAACAATAAATGGACAAAATAGAACTTTTGTTACTAAACTCAATTCGATTTTTAAATAATAACTTTTAAAATTTAGACGATTATTTAAAAATATTTTTAAATATTTATGTATATTATAATGTCTTAAAAATGTTTCGGAGAGTGCGTGGAAAATCATGAGTGAATTAAAAACAAATATTATCACGCACGATCACGCACGCAAATTATATACCTATTGCAATCTGTCTCACTACGCGCTTAGGTTTACCATTTAAAATAACCACATTTAAGGGTGATTCACGCGTAACATAAAATAATGTATATGTATGTATACTCCCCATTTTACCCCTTTAAACATATTTTCTTCTATAATGGAATTTTGCTCTAAAATTATTCCATTTTTTATTATATGCTTGAATTCGGAATGTATTGCATTACCAGTTGAAGTTTACGCCAAATAATTTTAAAGAAAAAAGTACTAAGGGTTTCTTGTACTCTCTCTATATATTTTAAAAAGTTTTATATTCTTGACAATTATTTTTATTAGAGATAAATTCATTGTCATATTTTAAGTTCTTTGATGACTTTTAACCAAAAAAATTATACTCGTAATTTTCTATTGTACCCTTTTTGGCTTTTTCTCTAACGCAACTCTTCTTACATAAAGTACATAAATTGTTTCCGTATATTTATTTTGAAAAAATTTGTAACTTTTGTAAAAAGTACCTCGTGTACAAAATCCATTTTGTTCGTCCCATTAAAAATGTTTACTCCTTATGACATTTTATAGTAAAAATTAAGCAACTTTTCGAATTGCATGTCTCTAGTTTGTTTACATTAAAAAGGCTTAGATTTCCTTCTTTGTACAACTTTGATCTCGTTTCCTAATACAACGATCTTTCTGTACACGAATGCAGTTGCCCTTAATTCTTTCTACTTTTATGTTAAAGAATATACGTTTCTTGCTTAGAAAAACCAACTGCATAAAAAGTACCCAAAAGTACAAATTCTTACCCATATTTGTCGGTTTTTCATTTTATCCTTACCCTCAACGTAGTAGTTGCAAACAAACTCGGAAAAGGAAGTATCCAATTTATTCAGGTCGTTTTTAAGTTTTAAGCAGTCGCACAAGCCACGATCCATTTTTATAAACTTATTTAAAAAGTAGACATATACATAAACTAAATTTCTTATTTCAGTAAATCGGAGTGTATAATACAAACAATTATACAAAACAGCAAACATTTGTTTAATTTTATAGAAATCAGCATTTCTTAAACAAATAAGAAAAAACTGTATTCGGTTATGAAATAATCACAAAATTTTTCCTATAAATACTGAACCTTTTAGCAAAGAGTTTAAGTAGAATTCAATAGTTCACTGAGTTTGTTGTATCGTTTTAAAACTGTCTAAAAAATAAATAGAAAAACTATAATAAAAAAATGAAACTTATTTCCATTTTTATTTTTTTGCTTATCTCATCTGCGGTTTTGGGTAGAGTATGTCCACGCAATGCCAAGCAATTAAAAGCTCAAATTGCTAAAGCATACAAAGCTGTTATGAATGCTAGAGCTGGTAAACCTGTAGAACTTGATGATGATTATGATGATGATGATGATGATCGCCCATTAGGTGTAGTATCTGCAAAAGCCGATGATGATGATGATCGCCCATTAAGAGCATTAGGTGTAGTATCTGCAAAAGCCGATGATGATCGCCCATTAGGTGATGAGGCAAAAGCCGATGATGATGATTTTCTCCCATTAAGAACATTAGGTGTAGTATCTGCAAAAGCCGATGATGATCGCCCATTAGGTGAAGTATCTGCAGAAGCCGATTTTGATGATGATCGCCCATTATTAGAAGTACCTCCAGAATGACTAAAAGTATATTTATGTTGATGTAAATTTTGAATAAAAATAAAAACTTGTCAATCCGCAACAAAATGTACATTGATTTGTAAAGCTTTTTTTCCACTTAAATTGTATTAAAATTTTTTATATAAGATGGCGATGTAGCTAAAAAAATGCATACAAACAAAAATGTTTTATTCAGGATTGAAAATCAGCCTTTCAAGGGGTTAAAAGGGAAAATTGGGTACTTTTAAATCAACCCCATTTAGATTGCAAAATATAAAAAGTTCATTTATTTTTGTGCTTTAACTGTCACCACGGACATCTATTTTAAAAATTTAACTTAAAGGTACAAAACAGGGTAAACACTTTGTAAACCCGTTTTTTAAACGATAGTTTTTTCTTAGATCAACAAAAACGAAACGAAACTTTTTCCTCAAAAAAAAAAAAAAAAAAATAAATTACTTTTGCAAAAACTATGTACAATAAGTATGGTTGATTTAGCTTTCAGGCTTAAAATAAAAATCAGGACATGCAGCAACCGACCTGCGCACAGTGTGGCAAATTTAAAAATAGCGGTCAAAAGCCTATAACTTTTGACAGAAGCGGAATTTTATGCGGGTTTTTTGTTTGAAAGATGACTTATTTACCTTTATTTTGGTATATAAGTTTATATATTAGGGTGCGCCAGAATGTAGTTATGATGTCTAGAAATTTATAGTTATTTTCTTAAGAATAATCAGTAAGAAATTTTTTTTGGAATTTGTATACAAATTTATAGACAAAAATTTTGTATTTTTTGTTTTGTATATAGAGTTTGTTCCCGGGATTTCCCGTCTAATTGTTTTCAATTTCCGCTTTCCCAGGAATTAATTGCGGGATTACAGGGAAATTTGAAGCAAATATTTTTTTAAAACTTTAGTAGTTTAATCCAACTTAATTTTACCACAATATTAAAATTTGCTACAGTTTAAGGTTTATTAAGCTTATTTTCGAGAATAGGCTTTATACCCATCTTCAAGAAATTTAAGATCTTGTCTTAGCAAACTGAAGTGTAAATTTTACAATAATATTATAAGGTTAAGGGCGTAGTAAAGTATTTTCCTTGGTTGTGCTTTATATGCGGCATTTCAAGTAATTTTGAGTCTTATGATGGTAGATTATGTTAAATTGCACCACAAAAGCATTATTTGTTACGCTTTTACCCATACTGACATGATTTACGAGATTGGTCTGATGGAGCCGTAGGTAAATTATGGACCGACATTCACAAAATTTGGTGCCTTATAAAACGAATTTGTTGAAATGTTATGACAATAGGAGCATTTCGCCACAAATTTATGTTAGTTTTTGTTGAGTTTTTAGGGAGGTAGTTCATTTTGATGCATAACTATTTTCCTACTGAAGCAATTCTGCTGGAATAGAAGCAATTTGACTCCCATATGGCTTAATCGGCTTAGAATTAATAAAGGACTCTCAATGCAAATACTTTATGGGACCTTAGATGAATAATAAAAAAAGATTCGTATGGACTGACAAATTTAGTATACCTTCATACACCACTGCTGATTATGGGCTATAAAATTATAAAAAGTTTGTGCTTAAATATATCGAGCCATAGCCGCAAAAAAAGCTTAAGCGACAACATTTTCAATTTTCGTTTTCTTTAATAAATCAATTTATTGGCAACGCTTACATCGTCTCCTAAAATCTCATGGTCACAGAAGGTACCGTTACGATTTTTTATAGCAAAAACAATTTTAGCTTAAGCGCTACTTTTCATACAAAATTTGTATGAAATATTATAAAAAAACCTTCTCCTGTAAAATTTTGTTTTTGTCGCTTGAGCTTTTTTTTGCGGTTATAGCACGATATGTGGTAAATAAAATTTCCCCTTCCTGCTGAATTTGTTAAACGGTAAAATTGTTTCAGAATTCCTACTTCGCAATGTTGTGCTTTCAGTTCCTAATCGCCTCTTCAGAATGCTCTACGACTTTAATACTTTCATTCTAATTATGCAAATGAGCTCTGAATTTGACAACGTATATACGTATATTGATTTCTATGATCCTATTGGCATCTTTTCGCTTACCATATCGCTTATGGAAGCCATGAATTTTATATGGCGAGTTCCTACCTTGAAGCAATACATTTTTGACACAGAAAGCGCTTATTCGGCGCATATAAAAATAAGTGAACGTAACGATCAGCTTTGCACACTGAATTGTTTATTACGGTTTTTCCTTAATATACTCCCTTACAAACCTGCTTCGTGTTAAGGGAATGTCGTTGCTCTTCAAATTTTATATATATATTTTTTAATTTATTAAGAATTCGTTCACTTACCATACTGCATCTCCGTATGTCTTATTGCGTAGCGCATACTTTTTAGATGGCACCCCTATAGTTAATTAATAAAAGTACCAAACAATATTATTTCAACAAAACAATTTTTTTAATTATTTTCGACTTTACTTTTCAATTTTTAAGTAATAAGTGGACCTTAAATCTACATTGGTTTACATATTTATACTCTTTTAAATAACGGTTTAAATTATTATGGATAATGTAAGACTAATAAAAATATTAAGATTAAGAATAAGGAAAATATGATAATGATATGTAAAACAAAATATTTGATAATTATTAAATTAAAGGAAAGTTCAATAGAGATTAAAATAAAGTTAAATTATAAAACAAGAAATAAATAAGAAGGTAATATTTAGGGTATTCAAGTATGATTACATGTGACTCTATGCGTGCTGTATCAGGGACCGTAACTGGTATTCCTTTTTTTTCTGATTTTTATTTTTTTGAACAAAAATAACAGTTATTTATTTCTTTTTTATTTTTTCGATCAAAAACAACAGTTATTTTATGATTTTTATTTTTTGAACAATAATAACAGTAATTTTTTGAAAAAATTTAAATCAAAATATAACTGTTATTTTTGTTCAAAAAAATCAAAACAAAATAATAACTGTTACTTTTGTCCCAAAAAAATATAAATAAAAAAATAACTGGAATTTTTGATCGAAAAAATAAAAACCAAAACTTTAAAAATCATAATATTTTATCCTCGAAAAGTTCATATGGTGTACTTGAATCAGTTTGCCAGCATTTACTTCTGTATGCTTTTTTGTTTTAACATTTTAAATACATAACTGTTATTTTCTGTCCCTGATCTGTATGGCATTAAAGTGCCTTTCAGGAGTGGGAGTTATATGAGGGGTATGGTCCAATGTGGACCGATTGTAATAAAATTTAGTGTAATATTTGATCTTCATACAAGAGTTTTTCTGACTTGATTGGCGTTATAACTGTTTTTGCTGGGCATTTATTAGCGTTTAATTGGTTTCCGGAAAGTCATTTGTATGGGAGGTACCCGAAAAAGTGGACCGATTTAGGTCCAAGTTAACAAGGTTCGTTCATGCTGAAAAAAAACTACAGTAAACAACATTTCATAGAATTCCGTTGAAAATTGCGACCTGTACTTTTGTTTACGACAAGGCATTTATACTATGGGTATTTACTCCGAATGCTCAACCAGGATAAAAAATAAAATGTCCTCTTTCAATTTAGAAGAGAAAAGTGTAAGGAGAACAAAAAAATTCGATTAACGGTTAATTAACGGTTTTAATATATATGCAAATATCGTACATTAGCGACCCATACGTTCGCGACCGGCACTTAAGCCAATTAAACAAAAACCAATCGAGATACTGTATTGTGTAAATACTGGATAGAGAACTACATTAATACACTTTTAAAATCAATTGATCACTTTTGAATATTCCATTCCGTTTCGTAGATTTTTATATTCCACTACTGTCAGCCAAAGTTGACTTCTATTTTGCGTACTTTCGTGACCACATGTTTATAACTATCATTATGAAAACTTAAACTCGATGAAAAACATCTTTTGCACTAAACATAGAGCTACCAAAATTCTATCGAATCTCAAAAAAAATGCTAGGAAAAGTTTCGTTTTCTATATTATTTGCAAATCCCAGGAAATGCCCATATACAACAGTTATGGTGGTATAGAGTATAAAGACCAGACTTGAGTCAGAAAAATTTATCAAGCTCCCAACGAGCAAAAAAAAAAAGCAAAACGAAATGGGTATGTAAATAAAGAAGACAGTACGTACTTTAAAATTGTGTTTGACGAAATATTAGGAATTCCATAAGGGGCTATTCCATCAAACCTTAAATTTATGTAAAATTAAACACATTTTTTAAATTTAATATGAAAGCGATTTCAAAAGTGGTGGAAACATGTGTCTCCCTCCACTGACATTAAAGCGAAGAATTTCATAAAAATCCCTTTTGAAAATAAAAAGTTATAAGCGATTAAAATTTCAAAATTTATTACAAAATCATTATTTTCAGTCAGATAATAAAAAGGTGCATATTGAATCACCCCGTTTATAGGGGAAATGTTTACGTAGAGATCTGAATTTTTGGCTTCTGAGATTCTCAGGTGTTTACTATAATATGAATATTTAAAATTGGCGGTTAAATAAAAAAATAGTTTTGGCCGCTATTTCAAATATAGCAACACTGTGCTGCGTCGGTCTCACAGACCGAATGCTACCGAATACACCAACACGTAAGCCTCGTACAAAAAACGTGGTATGCACTTAAATAAAACGTTTAACAAATTTGGCAGCTAACAGAAAACTCAGCTATCTAGCGTTTCTGAAAAAATAAATATGTATAAAAAATTTTTTCGTCGGTATCACAGACCAACGCGCGGGTATAGGAAGGCCAATTATACGGTTGCCTAGAGTAAAGTTAACTTCTCTCGTCGAATTAATTTTAATTGTCTTAGTTTTATCGATATTAATTTTAAGTCCTACATTATCTGCCTTTTGAGATAGATCATTCAGCTTAGAGTGCATATGTCGTTCTCCTCCTGACATGAGCACAATATCATCTGCATAATCCAGATCTTAACACCTTGTCTATAACAACTAACGTGTGATTTTTTAGCTATTATCTTTTTGGCAACACTGGTTTAAACTGCTGACGCACGTTTCGTGTTTTGTTTCACTGTCAAACATCTTCAGTTTGGTCTATAATTTAACCATGAATCGTCTTACAAACGAACAACGCTCGCAAATTATTGAATTTTATTATCAAAATGCGTGCTCTGTTAAGAAAGTTCATCGCGCGCTTCTTCCATTTTATGGTCAGCTTAATCTACCCACTGAAGCGGCTATTCGGGCTATTGTGACAAAATTTCACACCAAATTTACATTGTTGGACATTAAACCACCAACACGCTTACGTAGAGTGCGAAGTGAAAAAAATATCGCAGCTGTATCGGCCAGTGTTAATAATGACCATCAATTATCGATTCGTCGCCGTTCGCAGCAATTGGGCCTCTGTTACTCAACAACGTGGAAAATTTTGCGGAAGGATTTAGGAATGAAGCCTTTCAAAATACAGCTGGTGCAAGAATTGAAGCCGAACGACCAACCGCAACGTAGAATTTTTGGTGAATGGGCTCTTGGAAAGTTGGCCGAAGATCCTCTTTTTTATCGAAAAATTGTGTTCAGCGACGAAGCTCATTTTTGGCTCAATGGGTACGTTAATAAGCAGAATTGTCGATTTTGGAGTGAAGATCAGTCAGAAGTGTTGCAAGAGCTACCAATGCATCCAGAAAAAGTCACAGTTTGGTGCGGTTTATGGGTTATTGGACCGCACTTCTTCAAAGATGATGCGAATCGTAACGTAACTGTGAATGGTGAGCGCTACCGTGAGATGATATCCAACTTGTTTTTGCCCAAAATGCAAGAGCTTGACTTGTATGACATGTGATTTCAACAAGATGGTGTCACATGTCACACAGCACGCTTAACAATGGACTTATTGAGAGGCGAGTTCGGTGAACATTTTATTTCACGTTCGGGACCGGTCAATTGGCCGCCTAGATCGTGCGATTTAACGCCTTAAGACTATTTTTTGTGGGGCAATGTTAAAGCTCATGTCTAAACACACATGCCCGCTTCAATTGACGCATTGGAAGACAACATTGAAGCATTTATTCATGAGATACCGGCCGAAATTTTGGAAAGAGTATGCCAAAATTGGACTAAGCGGATGGACCATTTGAGGCGCAGTCACGGTCAAAATTTGCACGAAATAATCTTCAAACATTAAACTATATGGACCGTACGTACTATCGATTCAAATAAAGATTTCATGCATTTTTCTGAATTTTATGTGTTTTTTTTAAACTTTCCTATAGCTCTTAAAAAATCACCCATTAGAAACAATAGTGGAAGCAGTATACATCCCCGCGTGTATATCGATTGATTGGGATGGGGAACCATTATGTAGTACTCTACATTGGAAAGCATTGTATTGCATTTTTATTAAGCTACAAGCCTTTCGCGGAACACCTTTGCGCAACAATGGCTGTAATATGCTTTCATGTCTAATTGGGTCAAACGCCTTTTCAAAGTCGATAAACACCAGATCTAGAGAATCCTGCATTTCCTTGACCTGCTCGGCAATAATGCGAATAGTTGCAATGTGAAAAAGTTTAGCATGGGAAAAATTTATATTTCAGCGTTTGAAAAACTTTGTATAAATCTAAAATATTTTTTCTTTTTTTTTTTTGGAATAAGAGGTTTGTTTATTGGTTTATATACAATTATTTTTAATTGTTGTAAAACTTAAGTTAACTTTTTTATTTTTATTGTTATCTTAAAAAACAAAATAACAGTGATTCTTTTCTAGAGTTTAAAAAAATATAATTTTTAGAAGCAAAACAGAAAGCGGTTGAGATGTAGTATACGTATTTATTGCTTCCAAATCTTAAAATATTTTCGCCGGGGTGCTTTGTTAACATTTTAAGCCCTCGATAAAAAAATACATTGTAGCACTGCTGTGTCGAAAATCAAGGAATTGTTGAAAATTTAATGGCGGAAAAGTGACTATGAGTCTTACATTACAAACTGATACATCGGAACAGAAAGAGTGATAAATCCAAAGACAAATTGTCTAATGAAATCTAATTTTTTTTTGAATACTTCTGTTGAAAGAATGAACAAAAATTTGTTGGAATGTTGGAAGGAATATAAAATTCAGTTTCAAAAACTATAAAAAATTGCCTTTAAACATCGGTTCCCTCAGAAAGACTATTTTCGAAAGCGGCACAGTGGCAAAAGACTAGGCAAACTTATCTTTTACAAAGTATAATAAGAAGTATTGGGATACATAATATTTTTTTTATAATTTAAAAACCAAAAATATGTATGTAATTAGAATCGAAATATGGAAGTTTAAAAAATATAAATAACTAAACATTTTAATTAAAATGAAAATCGTTTTTAAGTTTTAAAACTTTTTTTTTCCTCAAGCCAGATTAGAATTCAACGTATAAAACCAAGAAAAGCTCAACAAAATCCATTAATTTTTCTAACTGAAAGCTTTTTGTTATTAAACTTTATAAACCACATTCATATCTATTATGCTACAAAAAACAATCGATGTATTGAGAACATCGATGTATTTTGCTAAATATCGATATAATATCGATGCCTGTATGCGATGCATTCCATCGAAAAAACATCGATGTTTTTTTCAATGTCCATCGCTACTCTAGGCTTATTGCAGACTTAAAAAAAAGAAATTAAAAAAATTGGATTTTAAAATGATCACTTCGGGGTTTCAAGTGCTTTACGTGTATAAAAAAAATTTCATCACTCCTATGCTTATGGAGATCACATTCTGAAATATTCACACCATTTGGTAAAAAATAAAAAATAAAATGGATCGCAGTTAGAAATTTTTTTATTTAAATTGGTCATTTCCGGTCATGCAGATAAAAATTATTTTTGAAATGATCAAAATATTTCCGATAAGAATCAATTTTTTTTAAAACGGTAACAACTAAGCACCCCATAACTCGACAAATTAACATCATACATAAGAAATATTTGGCACACATAATCCGAATACAAAGTAATTTCGCCAAAATATTTTTGTTGGTATGTCCGTTCCACGAATAATGCCTTGTATATTAATATCATAATAATGAATGGATTTATTATTTTAAAGAGCTTATGGAAATTTGATAAAAATTAATTTGTAATCGTATGAATCTTTTTCATTCTGTTCTAATATCAAAAGGATAATTATTCATAAAAACTGTAAGAATTTTATATTTCAATGAAGAAATTTATGTCATTTTAGATATTGTTTATTAAAAAAATGCACAGTTTTTTTTCGCTTTGTATATTTTAAGAAAATATTGCCCTCGTTAAATATAGATTTGTAAAAGCTTGATAATGAATTAGGCGGGCATGGACTCTTGCGATTTATATTGCAATAAAATATTTTTGAGCCAAATTTAATCTTAATACCTACACAAAAAGAATCGGTATAAAGTCCATTCCGAAAAGATGTTTGATGTTTGGGCAATTATAGATCGGTTTTCTCCATTTTCAATAGGCTACGTCGTTAGGACAATTGAAACGTAAGTACTCAATTTCATCAAATTATCTTCAAAGCGGAGTTAGATCGACTCAAAAATTGATTTTAAATCGATCGGTATACTAACAGGTGGTTAAAGGACCAATATCTTTTAGTGATACATACATCAACACAAACGTTTAATACTCTCTCCACTATTGTGGTATAGTTATAAAAAAAACATTTATTCACGTATTGAATCATAACGTTCATTATGCGCCACCCTGTGGTTGTGGAGGGTATAAAAGGGAACGTTTATGGACATTTTAAACCTTTTCTAGATGTATGCATCCAAATCTGGACATAGTAGTTTTCATTATTGTAAGATTTTTGATTTATTTCTTATTAATTAAATTGAAGCTTCAAATTTTTTTCTTAATTTCTTTTAAGTTACTCTATGACTCTTAATAGTATTATGACTGATATTGATCTCCTTTAAATGAATTATTTGTGTTTTTCCTATTTTGAAAAAGTTTTTTATAATCAAACTGTATTTTAATATCAGGCGTAGTATCATTTAAATTGCTTAATTTTACTCTACTTCAATTATATTTTAAAAATTTGCAGTGGTTAAGTTAGGTAGAAATGCTGGTGCAAAGCCAATCTTCACATCCTTACCCAGAGTCCAATATATTCCATTGTGAAGCCTTACTGGGACGAACACAACTGGGACGAACGACGAATTTTTGGCCGCGAATATTCGTCGTCAAAAATAAAACATATTGGTGTATATGAAAATACACACAATAATAGCGTCCGGCGAGATTCGTCATACGCGGCGCGGCGTCTTTGCAATAGATTTATTTCTGTTTCATACGCCGGCGAACGACGAACAAATCAGTAACAGGTGACCATATTTGGTTTTAGTTTAGAAGTATTTTAGTAAATGAAGTTACTTTTTACTTTAATAATTGTTTTTTTTTTATTGTATAACATTTAAAATATATATACAAACTGCCGTATTCATAAAAAACTAAATTGGTTATGAAATCTATTTTAAGGAAAATTTGTATGAAAATTTTGTTTTAAAAAACGTTTGAAATCTATTTTATTTTTTATGAATACGGCAGAAAGTATTTTGCTATAAAAATAGTTTTTAGTTGTGTTTTTGATTATGTTTTAATTTTTAAGCATTATTTTTTTTAATAAGGTCACACTATTTCTCTCTCTTTATGCTAGGAACACAACTGGGACGAACGACGAATTTCGCCCTACACGACGAATTTTTCCGTAAAAATTCGCTGAGTAATTTCGTCGTATGAAGCACAATAACGACGAATAGCTGGCAGCTTTTATAATTAAGAAAGCTGATTCATATCATCAAGGATATTGTGTTCTTTTGCCAAAACATGGCCAACAAAATGAGTTTTTCCCATAAAATCCAAATCGTATACATAGACAAATTCAAGGGGGGGACGGCCAAAAATCGAAAGTAGCAGGACATAAAATAAAGTGTTAGACAAAGATTCGATGGATTATTTTTAGCTCATATTCAACATATATATATGTATGTATGTAGGTTCAATAAATAAATACTAAGAAAAAAATATTTGCTAAGAAATTCTACCAACAATTTAATTTGCCAGACTTTAAGATTAATAATTATGCTCTTTATGCGAATCGCATAAGTCAGGGATTTTATTTTACCAATTTTGAACGGATATTCATGTTTTTTATACCAGATTAAAAGTTTCTTAGTTGCAAGGACTATATTTTTTGTAGCTATTATAAATTAACGGTTTTATCCGAAAGTTATAAGCTTGTCATTCCATTTGTAATTTTTTTTTAAATATCGACCTTGTCCCTGTATGAGACTTCCACTTTTTTTCTGTTGAACTAATCCTTTTTTTAATTTTAATTAATCGAGACATAGCGATTTTATACATTTTACATTAAGATGGAGCGTCGCAATTTTTTTTTGATACTTTCAATTTCGAATAGCACGAAAACGTTGCATTTTATTCTCAGATATTTACAACGGAAAAATATTAAAATAAAAAATACTTTTAACCATCTACCGTATCATAAATATCTTGAAGCTGATATCAAATTTGAAAATGTGGTTGTTGTTGTAACTCATTACACTCAATGGCCTATATTCATAGTCAAAAATAAAGTATAGTGTAATAGAACTAAAGTCGATTTAACTTAAAAGTCGACTTTAGGTATTTCTTATGTATAATTTTGCCGTTAAAGTCGACTTTAAATACGAAACTAGCTGATGCTGTTTTAACTCATTTAACAACAGCATCAGCTGTTCTTCGCCAACTAAAAAAGTTGGCGCAAAAAGTTTATGTTAGAAGATATTGGCCGATATTTTATAATTATTAATGATTTTGAGGAAAACTTTAATGGAAAGGAACACAAAATACATATAGGCCCTAATTGTGTAAAACGCAACGGCGAAAAATACATTGAAAGCAAAAACAAAGTCGAAAATATATTGTAATTTTGTTGTTGCTTTCTACAGAAATTCATATTGCGTATTAAAAATTTTCAACGCCACAAGATATGCAGTGTTTTATTTTTTTTTAATTTTCATTGCCAGGGGCTTAGAGCACAAGGGGCTTAAGTAACAAATTTACATTTGGAATTAGTAGATGAAGTTAAGAAAAGTTCAGAACACAAGGGGCGAATGCGAAGTTCTCATCCGGTAGCGAGATATGGCGACCAATTCTAGCAGTTGTCATTAAAATACCTGTTTCGCTTGGATCACACTGGGCATATCAGCACTTAATCTCAATTTTTTGAAAAACGCACTTAAACCCCTTGTGTTCGAAGACCCTCATTTGAGGCTGCACCCAGGTAAAGTCCGTTCAATTTAAAACATACTTCAATTTCGACGATACCCAATAAAAAATGGAGCCTCGAACGAAGCAGGTTTATTAGGGAGAAGAGTAAAAGTTTCGCTTACCATATCGCTTAGGGAAGGCATGAATTTTATATGGCGAGTTCCCACTTTGATGCAACACAGAAATCGCTTTATTCAGAGCATATACACTGAATTTTTTGTTTTTACCTTATTCTTTAATATACTCCCTTACAAACCTGCTTCGTAGTAAGGGAATGTCTAGGCTCTTCAAATGTTATATATTTTTATTTTTTTAATTTGTAAAAATTCCGTTCACTTACTTTACTGCATCTGTGTATGTCTTACTGCGTAGCGCATAAATCTGTGCTTACTATTTAGAATTTGCTGTTAGTGCTTCGCAAAACAAGAACAATTTTTAGTGGGTAGTAGCTAAATAATTAAAAGTATGTTTTTATTTTAAAGTTGTTTTTAAAAGAACCGACTTTAGCGTTTGACTGTGACTATGGGCCAATATATCAACTATTCTTTTACATTAAAGGTCAGATTTGAGATGAATTTATAAAGCCAATTTTTTAAATTTCTAAGTTGATGTCATATCTTTAATAAAAAAAACATTTCCTTAGCTAATGTGAGATGGCTGAGCACGAATATAAAATTCATTGACGATATTCGAGTAAAATAAACTTTATTATGGTTTTAGTTGTTTTTGTTTATTGGCAAAAATTTCGAGAACGGGTCATCTGAATAAAATAGATACCTCTTTATTCTTACAGTTAATAAAACAATTGAATCGCTAGTTGCAGAAAGGGAACTATGTACTTAATAAACGCTCGTTTTGAGATAATCAATTAAAATAGTGTAGTACTTCATAATAAATGCAAGTTTTATACTCTTAGCTCGAAGAGGGGAGAACCCACTTTCATTTGAAGTTGTCTTAGATGACACTTTTTACACTGGTTTCTAAGCAATAGTCAAATAAGGTACATGCAGTTAATGTCAGTAGTTCCCTTTCTGCGCATGGGCTTGGTTCTTAAAATCTCAGTTAAACAGGGTTTAGTTATTTTGATAAGAAATTTGTGCCGCCATTACCAAGTTTGTTTACAAAATTTGACGGAACTGCTTAGCTTTGCTTAAAATATTGGTATTTAGTGAAATAATAAAAAAAAATCGTATTTCGCCGTAAAAATCCGAGTTTAAGAGTACGTTAAACTAAGTTTAAGCTTACTGCTCATCTCAAAAATCCGGCCTTAGAAAAATTTATTCAGTTACAGACCTTAAAAGTTTAGAAAAGTTTATTTTTAGAAGTTTTGTAAAAAAAACTATTATTTTTAATTGCAATTTAAAAATTAAAAAATAAACTGAATACAATTTTGTTCGGAGTATTTCAAAGTTAATTTTGTAAACATCACATGATGAATAAAATTTGTGAACTTAGATAACAATTAAGAAAGGACAATGGGTAATATTGCCACAATATTAAGTTCCGATACTTTTCATTTCGTTTATAACATATTTTTATTAAAAAAATTCCTTTCTTAATTAAAATTAATTTTATGGAAATTAAATTTGATGAAGTTAAGCCTGAATAAACTATGAAAACTTGGATTAAAAACATAAACAAACTACATATACATATATAGATCGGGAAAGGCAAAACAGTTAAGAACACTGTCCTCCTCTGTTTGTCAACCGATTGGAACCAAAAATACAGCATTTGAAAAGTATTTACTCACAGAAGTACACAATATATCTATTTTATTAAGATCTGAGGGGATAAAAAAATTTAAAAACGGGTAAACTCGGTAGCCTCATATCTCTAAAACTAAAAGACATCAAAAATAAATTAATTAATACTTATCGTTGTTCATTAGACGAATAAGCGGCCAGGTGTCCGGTAACTTTTTGAAAATCGGCCTTTTACCGAGCAAACGGAAATAACCTGTATTTTGGAACTTCTTCGTCACCGCATTAATCTTTTAAACCAATAAACATAGAAATAAAGGTTATACCAAATTCGTAACTTTATTAAAAACATATATAAATTTAAATATAGTATTTTTTCCAAATTCGAACGTTTAAGGGGTAAAAATCGTTCCTATGTTTGGTACTTTTTTACAAAACATTGTTCTCTATGTATTGATATATACGTATTAAATTATGGGCTCCAATTACAATATTGAAATTTTTGATACTTCAATGGGGAACAAATTTAGTTAGGTACTTTTTCGTTCAACAACTTTTTAATTTTTTTTTTAAAAACCTAGAAACATAAAATTAAGCATGAAATGTCCTGAGTGGATTATAATCTATAAGAGAGAACTTTTTGGTACTTTTTTGTCCTTCAACAGGTACTTTTTTAATTTTTATTAAAACTGAACCTAAAAACATAAAATTCAACTCTGGAAGTGATTGAGAAACTATATCTGAGAGACTTTTTGGTACTTTTTTGTCTTTCAATTGGTACTTTCTGATACTTTTATATTATTGCACTTACAAATCTAAATTTACGGACTTGATGGAAGAGAACATAGACGAGAAAAAACAAATGCTCGAAACTTGTTTATTTATATATACTTTCCTTTATATTTGCTTAACCAATTATGGTCGCATTTCGACCACTCGGCTAACATTAGTTATTGTTAAACAACTAGGGCACAAGCTCTAAGCTTACATTTGTCCTTGAAGTTGGGCTGAAAAGGTCAACAACAAATAGAGCAACAAAAAAAGAGAAACATAAAATACGAAAAAAGTACTTTGGACTTCGAGAATTCTTGACTAAAAAGTATGAAAAAACAGAAGTAAACGAAAAAACATGTAAAAAATTGGTAACAACAAATGTCGATCCAACAAGTAAAATACTATTTGGTTTTAATATTGATGTTTGACTTTTGGACTGGCAGTCAATGGCGGTGAAGAGTGTGACTTTAAAATAAAATACATACTTTTATAATAACGTGCTTAAATTTATTGAAATTGGAGGTTCGATTTATATCTCTGAAGATATTTTTTTAAACCAGGATTAATTTTAATACAGTCGTTATAGCAAATCACAATGAAATTGATCATATATAACAATATTTGAACTAAATTGGGCATATTTTTGTACGGTGTCTACGAACAGAAAGCTAGTATTTTTTATACTTTGTGCTACTTCTATAGCCATGTGGTTCTGCTCTCAGAAGCAGTATCTAGAAATAGGTTTATGGAAATAAATTTTGTTTTTGAATTTTCTATGTCAATCAGTTTGCTTTGAGATCCCTCAATTGGATGTTGAAATTACAATCTCTTGCTGATTTGCTAATCAAGAAGTTCCAGTAGTGGAGCTCATTTTACGAAGATCTTTCAGTAGCGAGTCAACGATAAAATATTTCGGACATCATACAACCAAGCAATGATTGCAAGTACGGATGGTTATTGCTATGCCTTTGACGTATACTGAGGGAAATCGGCAGGAGAATTGAGAAATGAGAAATAAGGATCGAAAGTGGTCAAGAACTTTTTAAATAAAGCAAATGTTGAGCCACATGAGCATACCCTATAATTCGATAACTGTTTTACTAGTCACGCATTACCGAGATTTACGCATGGTGTTAATGGTACATAGAAATGTCCACTGAATCCTATCAAGAATGTAATAAAGAAAGACCGTGCTGAATTTTACTACTGATTCGGAACAGCCAAGCCAATTTTGTTCGTGCGATGTCTTGACAATAGTGTATGTACCATGTGTACAAACTACGATTTTATTTATCCAAAAAGTAGATATGAATATTCCTCATGTCTTCGAGAACTACAACGAATGCATAAGAGGCGTCGATCAATCTGACGAATTTGTTGCAGCATCAGCTGTGCGAGGCAGAAAAAGTTGTGGACCACGATAGGTATTATCACGGGCCACTGTATTATAGGCAGAATGGCGGTGAGAATGAGGTCTGGCTTATCGGATATATGTAGGCTGTGTGAGGACCCAGAGGAGTTGGAGACAGTTGAGCACTTTCTGTGCCACTGTCCCAGGCTACAGAACAGCAGGCTGAGGTGGCTAGGTAGCAGATTCTTGCACGAATCGGGAGATGTTTCGGACTGCGGGCTCGAGAATCTCACGGGATTCGTAATGGGAATGACCTAGCTGTTTTCCTGTTTGGTAGGGTTGTTTTTGCTTGTTCTGTCCGATTTCTTATCTTCCACCATCTTCCTTTCCTGCGCTTTCACCATTTACTTCTCCTACTCTTTCACACTAGAATTCTTCCTTCCTTCTTTCTTTCACTAATTTAGGCGTCACAATGGACCATATGGGTCTCTGGGTGAGGGTGTGAAGTTTGCTTTACACCAGCCTTTCTAACCTAACCTAAGGTGTTTTGAAAAAATTGTGTCTTTTATATCTCATTACCACGCTATTAACGTAATATTGCGATTCTTTTGTATTTAATTGCAAAAGTTATTATTTACTGCCAAAATTTTTACAAAAACTGAACAAAAATTAATTTTTTTAGAGTTGTAAGTGCACCTTCAAACTTCAGCGTCCTTGGGGCGGCAGTAGAGATTATCCTATTATCCTAAAATTTATTACAGCATATACATATAAAATAAGCAACAATTCTTTGAGCACTCTAATGTACATAATTACATGCTCTGTTGTTGTTTTTGAAAAGAACAAAACAGCTGTGTTTTGCTTGTAAACAAAAACTTATTTGTTTTAAATATCATTCGTCTAAAAAATAAACAATAAAAACACACAACGTACTATTTAAATAAGAATATTTGTTGTATTCTTTTTTATTCCGCATTCAATTTTGTCACCTTGGAAAATTATAATGTAGCAATATGGCGGCTTGGTGGTTTATGTGATGATTTCAGTTATGAAAACTTGCATAACTCGAAAACTTTTTTTCAACTAAACTTTAGATCAAATGTTATGGATAGTCTTGGAGAAGCGACGGTTGTTCTTTATTCTTGTAAAGAGGTCATTTCGTTTAGTCCACTTGATCTATATGGCCATTGTTCGACCAATTCTTATATACGACATACTTGTATGGCGGCCAGTTCTTGGGAATAGCACTTACCAGAGGAAACTGAGAAAGTTGCGTCTTATGGCTTCGTTGTGCCTTCTGGGGGCTCTTCGCACAAATAACACGGATAGAATGCATATTATTTTTAAGGTAGCAACTTTGCATTTGGTATGTAAGGTGATGGCGACGATCTTCGAAATTCGACTTTAATTTACCCTTCAGTGTATCGGATGCAGCTGTGTACACCTAAGAGATATAGGTATGACCATCGCAAACTGAAAGATAGACCATACTTCTTTAGCTTTGGTACATGATCATCGGTACAAACCGCGGATACACAAACAAAATTCTCCTCTATTTTTTTTTTGTTAAACTATTAATCAACATTAAAATTAGTTTTAATTAAAAATTTGATCAAGTGAATTAAAAGTTTACTTATATCAACAATATCAATACAGAGTATGTTGTTAACATAAAAAATATTCAATTGATACTATTAATTTGTTTACTCGTGAAAATTTATTAATAGAAATCAATTTTTTTTATTAGAAATCAATTTTTATTCTTTTCTGTTTGCCGAGCTACGTGAAAACAGTAATTATTTCCTGGATAGTTCTAAATCACGAAAAGGAAGGTGTGGACTTCGAGTGAAAATGTAATGAGCTTAACCTCAGTATCAGTTTTGACAGGGCACATGACTATATTTAATTTTATGGTACGGGTTCTATGGTTCTTGCAAGTTCAAACTTCGGTAAAGGACTATTGCTACCGCTGATTGCGGTGTGTACATTTTTCTTATATTTAGGTATGTGCAATGTCTGGGAATCAGAATCAACGAGATCTGCCCCAGTTGTCGAGACGAACATGATGAAAGTGTGGATCACCTTTAATGTCACTTTCCTGCGCTAGCGAGAGGACGAATATTTAAAATGGAATCTGCAACTTTAAATGGTGGTATCCCTTGTGAAAGTTATAATTTTTTGTACTTATAGTGTTTGACGAAATTTCTCATTACAATATACATACGTTTGGGTAAGACAAATTCTTGCTACGCGTAACAAACGATTTTCGGGCACTATATCTGGGATCTTCTGAAGACCCACATCAAACTCCACCTGTGGCGAAGGGTAACAAAAATATTTAATGCGAAAATAAAAAAGAAAATTAAAAATATCATTGTCTAAATAGTATATTTACTTTAAATTGCGTGTTATTTTATTATTTTTCAGATGAAGTGTATTTAGGCTGTGTTTGTTTTTTTTTTTAAAGCTACAACAACAGAGTTAAAATAAATAACTTTGTTTCGTTATTTCTTATTTGCTTTTATATACGAATATATTTTTTAATCCAGATATTGGGGGATGACAAGATTGTATCGTTATAAAGTCTTATTTGTTTTAGCTACACAGAAAAAATCCTCGCAAATTTTTCACCAATTAAAGCATTAATCAAAAATAAAATCAGATTTAATTAAAAATTTAATCAAGTGTATTAAACGTTTAATCAAGTGAATTAAACGCTTAATCAAGTGAATTATACGTTTTATTGATAGTATTAATTCGTTTTCTGGTGTAAATTTATTTAATTTTTTTATTAATATAACAAATTTCTTAATTGAAATAAATTTTTATTTTTTTCTGTGTATTTTAAATTAATATGTGAATGTGAGCATTGTCGTGTATGGGTCAAAATAAGTTTTTATCGTTTTTTTGCCGTTTCAAATACCAAGTTTGGTAGGGCCATAGTATGACTTGGCACCGCCTTCCCTGTTTCCTAATTGCACAAATATTTCCCTCGGGTCTATTAGTAATGAATTTTTTATCACAAAAAATAGAACCTTAAACAACTTGTCGGACCATGTCAATAAATTCTTTGCAAATTGGATGCGCTTTAGAATTAACTGTTATTAAATGGCGGTTGCTTTTGAATTTTTCGCGAAACAATAAATGGACAAAATAGAACTTTTGTTACTAAACTCAATTCGATTTTTAAATAATAACTTTTAAAATTTAGACGATTATTTAAAAATATTTTTAAATATTTATGTATATTATAATGTCTTAAAAATGTTTCGGGGAGTGCGTGGAAAATCATGAGTGAATTAAAAACAAATATTATCACGCACGATCACGCACGCAAATTATATACCTATTGCAATCTGTCTCACTACGCGCTTAGGTTTACCATTTAAAATAACCACATTTAAGGGTGATTCACGCGTAACATAAAATAATGTATATGTATGTATACTCCCCATTGTACCCCTTTAAACATATTTTCTTCTATAATGGAATTTTGCTCTAAAATTATTCTATTTTTTATTATATGCTTGAATTCGGAATGTATTGCATTACCAGTTGAAGTTTACGCCAAATAATTTTAAAAAAAAAAGTACTAAGGGTTTCTTGTACTCTCTCAATATATTTTAAAAAATTTTATATTCTTGACAATTATTTTTATTAGAGATAAATTCATTGTCATATTTTAAGTTCTTTGATGACTTTTAACCAAAAAAATTATACTCGTAATTTTCTATTGTACCCTTTTTGGCTTTTTCTCTAACGCAACTCTTCTTACATAAAGTACATAAATTGTTTCCGTATATTTATTTTGAAAAAATTTGTAACTTTTGTAAAAAGTACCTCGTGTACAAAATCCATTTTGTTCGTCCCATTAAAAATGTTTACTCCTTATGACATTTTATAGTAAAAATTAAGCAACTTTTCGAATTGCATGTCTCTAGTTTGTTTACATTAAAAAGGCTTAGATTTCCTTCTTTGTACAACTTTGATCTCGTTTCCTAATACAACGATCTTTCTGTACACGAATGCAGTTGCCCTTAATTTTTTCTACTTTTATGTTAAAGAATATACGTTTCTTGCTTAGAAAAACCAACTGCATAAAAAGTACCCAAAAGTACAAATTATTACCCATATTTGTCGGTTTTTCATTTTATCCTTACCCTCAACGTAGTAGTTGCAAACAAACTCGGAAAAGGAAGTATCCAATTTATTCAGGTCGTTTTTAAGTTTTAAGCAGTCGCACAAGCCACGATCCATTTTTATAAACTTATTTAAAAAGTAGACATATACATAAACTAAATTTCTTATTTCAGCAAATCGGAGTGTATAATACAAACAATTGTACAAAACAGCAAACATTTGTTTAATTTTATAGAAATCAGCATTTCTTAAACAAATAAGAAAAAACTGTATTCGGTTATGAAATAATCACAAAATTTTTCCTATAAATACTGAACCTTTTAGCAAAGAGTTTAAGTAGAATTCAATAGTTCACTGAGTTTGTTGTATCGTTTTAAAACTGTCTAAAAAATAAATAGAAAAACTATAATAAAAAAATGAAACTTATTTCCATTTTTATTTTTTTGCTTATCTCATCTGCGGTTTTGGGTAGAGTATGTCCACGCAATGCCAAGCAATTAAAAGTTCAAATTGCTAAAGCATACAAAGCTGTTATGAATGCTAGAGCTGGTAAACCTGTTGAACTTGATGATGATTATGATGATGATGATGATGATGATGATGATCGCCCATTAGGTGTAGTATCTGCAAAAGCCGATGATGATCGCCCATTAGGTGTAGTATCTGCAAAAGCCGATGATGATGATGATCGCCCAATAAGAGCATCAGTACCTATAAAAAGCACAAATGACTAAAAGTATATTTATGTTAATGTAAATTTTGAATAAAAATAAAAACTTGTCAATCCGCAACAAAATGTACATTGATTTGTAAAGCTTTTTTTCCACTTAAATTGTATTAAAATTTTTTATATAAGATGGCGATGTAGCTAAAAAAATGCATACAAACAAAAATGTTTTATTCAGGATTGAAAATCAGCCTTTCAAGGGGTTAAAAGGGAAAATTGGGTACTTTTAAATCAACCCCATTTAGATTGCAAAATATAAAAAGTTCATTTATTTTTGTGCTTTAACTGTCACCACGGACATCTATTTTAAAAATTTAACTTAAAGGTACAAAACAGGGTAAACACTTTGTAAACCCGTTTTTTAAACGATAGTTTTTTCTTAGATCAACAAAAACGAAACGAAACTTTTTCCTCAAAAAAAAAAAAAAAAAAAAAATAAATTACTTTTGCAAAAACTATGTACAATAAGTATGGTTGATTTAGCTTTCAGGCTTAAAATAAAAATCAGGACATGCAGCAACCGACCTGCGCACAGTGTGGCAAATTTAAAAATAGCGGTCAAAAGCCTATAACTTTTGACAGAAGCGGAATTTTATGCGGGTTTTTTGTTTGAAAGATGACTTGTTTACCTTTATTATATAAGTTTATATATTAGGGTGCGCCAGAATGTAGTTATGATGTCTAGAAATTTATAGTTATTTTCTTAAGAATAATCAGTAAGAAATTTTTTTTGGAATTTGTATACAAAATTTATAGACAAAAATTTTGTATTTTTTGTTTTGTATATAGAGTTTGTTCCCGGGATTTCCCGTCTAATTGTTTTCAATTTCCGCTTTCCCAGGAATTAATTGCGGGATTACAGGGAAATTTGAAGCAAATATTTTTTTAAAACTTTAGTAGTTTAATCCAACTTAATTTTACCACAATATTAAAATTTGCTACAGTTTAAGGTTTATTAAGCTTATTTTCGAGAATAGGCTTTATACCCATCTTCAAGAAATTTAAGATCTTGTCTTAGCAAACTGAAGTGTAAATTTTACAATAATATTATAAGGTTAAGGGCGTAGTAAAGTATTTTCCTTGGTTGTGCTTTATATGCGGCATTTCAAGTAATTTTGAGTCTTATGATGGTAGATTATGTTAAATTGCACCACCAAAGCATTATTTGTTACGCTTTTACCCATACTGACATGATTTACGAGATTGGTCTGATGGAGCCGTAGGTAAATTATGGACCGACATTCACAAAATTTGGTGCCTTATAAAACGAATTTGTTGAAATGTTATGACAATAGGAGCATTTCGCCACAAATTTATGTTAGTTTTTGTTGAGTTTTTAGGGAGGTAGTTCATTTTGATGCATAACTATTTTCCTACTGAAGCAATTCTGCTGGAATAGAAGCAATTTGACTCCCATATGGCTTAATCGGCTTAGAATTAATAAAGGACTCTCAATGCAAATACTTTATGGGACCTTAGATGAATAATAAAAAAAGATTCGTATGGACTGACAAATTTAGTATACCTTCATACACCACTGCTGATTATGGGCTATAAAATTATAAAAAGTTTGTGCTTAAATATATCGAGCCATAGCCGCAAAAAAAGCTTAAGCGACAACATTTTCAATTTTCGTTTTCTTTAATAAATCAATTTATTGGCAACGCTTACATCGTCTCCTAAAATCTCATGGTCACAGAAGGTACCGTTACGATTTTTTATAGCAAAAACAATTTTAGCTTAAGCGCTACTTTTCATACAAAATTTGTATGAAATATTATAAAAAAACCTTCTCCTGTAAAATTTTGTTTTTGTCGCTTGAGCTTTTTTTTGCGGTTATAGCACGATATGTGGTAAATAAAATTTCCCCTTCCTGCTGAATTTGTTAAACGGTAAAATTGTTTCAGAATTCCTACTTCGCAATGTTGTGCTTTCAGTTCCTAATCGCCTCTTCAGAATGCTCTACGACTTTAATACTTTCATTCTAATTATGCAAATGAGCTCTGAATTTGACAACGTATATACGTATATTGATTTCTATGATCCTATTGGCATCTTTTCGCTTACCATATCGCTTATGGAAGCCATGAATTTTATATGGCGAGTTCCTACCTTGAAGCAATACATTTTTGACACAGAAAGCGCTTATTCGGCGCATATAAAAATAAGTGAACGTAACGATCAGCTTTGCACACTGAATTGTTTATTACGGTTTTTCCTTAATATACTCCCTTACAAACCTGCTTCGTGTTAAGGGAATGTCGTTGCTCTTCAAATTTTATATATATATTTTTTAATTTATTAAGAATTCGTTCACTTACCATACTGCATCTCCGTATGTCTTATTGCGTAGCGCATACTTTTTAGATGGCACCCCTATAGTTAATTAATAAAAGTACCAAACAATATTATTTCAACAAAACAATTTTTTTAATTATTTTCGACTTTACTTTTCAATTTTTAAGTAATAAGTGGACCTTAAATCTACATTGGTTTACATATTTATACTCTTTTAAATAACGGTTTAAATTATTATGGATAATGTAAG
Organism: Pollenia amentaria; assembly: GCA_943735925.1. Classification (NCBI taxonomy): domain Eukaryota; kingdom Metazoa; phylum Arthropoda; class Insecta; order Diptera; family Polleniidae; genus Pollenia; species Pollenia amentaria. The sequence goes on along the minus strand of OX031010.1, from coordinate 17,363,385 downwards.
ACTAATAAAAATATTAAGATTAAGAATAAGGAAAATATGATAATGATATGTAAAACAAAATATTTGATAATTATTAAATTAAAGGAAAGTTCAATAGAGATTAAAATAAAGTTAAATTATAAAACAAGAAATAAATAAGAAGGTAATATTTAGGGTATTCAAGTATGATTACATGTGACTCTATGCGTGCTGTATCAGGGACCGTAACTGGTATTCCTTTTTTTTCTGATTTTTATTTTTTTGAACAAAAATAACAGTTATTTATTTCTTTTTTATTTTTTCGATCAAAAACAACAGTTATTTTATGATTTTTATTTTTTGAACAATAATAACAGTCATTTTTTGATTTTTCGAAAAAATTTAAATCAAAATATAACTGTTATTTTTGTTCAAAAAAATCAAAACAAAATAATAACTGTTACTTTTGTCCCAAAAAAATATAAATAAAAAAATAACTGGAATTTTTGATCGAAAAAATAAAAACCAAAACTTTAAAAATCATAATATTTTATCCTCGAAAAGTTCATATGGTGTACTTGAATCAGTTTGCCAGCATTTACTTCTGTATGCTTTTTTGTTTTAAAATTTTAAATACATAACTGTTATTTTCTGTCCCTGATCTGTATGGCATTAAAGTGCCTTTCAGGAGTGGGAGTTATATGAGGGGTATGGTCCAATGTGGACCGATTGTAATAAAATTTAGTGTAATATTTGATCTTCATACAAGAGTTTTTCTGTCTTGATTGGCGTTATAACTGTTTTTGCTGGGCATTTATTAGCGTTTAATTGGTTTCCGGAAAGTCATTTGTATGGGAGGTACCCGAAAAAGTGGACCGATTTACGTCCAAGTTAACAAGGTTCGTTCATGCTGAAAAAAAACTACAGTAAACAACATTTCATAGAATTCCGTTGAAAATTGCGACCTGTACTTTTGTTAACGACAAGGCATTTATACTATGGGTATTTACTCCGAATGCTCAACCAGGATAAAAAATAAAATGTCCTCTTTCAATTTAGAAGAGAAAAGTGTAAGGAGAACAAAAAAATTCGATTAACGGTTAATTAACGGTTTAAATATATGCAAATATCGTACATTAGCGACCCATACGTTCGCGACCGGCACTTAAGCCAATTAAACAAAAACCAATCGAGATACTGTATTGTGTAAATACTGGATAGAGAACTACATTAATACACTTTTAAAATCAATTGATCACTTTTGAATATTCCATTCCGTTTCGTAGATTTTTATATTCCACTACTGTCAGCCAAAGTTGACTTCTATTTTGCGTACTTTCGTGACCACATGTTTATAACTATCATTATGAAAACTTAAACTCGATGAAAAACATCTTTTGCACTAAACATAGAGCTACCAAAATTCTATCGAATCTCAAAAAAAATGCTAGGAAAAGTTTCGTTTTCTATATTATTTGCAAATCAATAGCGTACGAACGTACGCTCGTGACCCCAGGAAATGCCCATATACAACAGTTATGGTGGTATAGAGTATAAAGACCAGACTTGAGTCAGAAAAATTTATCAAGCTCCCAACGAGCAAAAAAAAAAAAGCAAAACGAAATGAGTATGTAAATAAAGAAGACAGTACGTACTTTAAAATTGTGTTTGACGAAATATTAGGAATTCCATAAGGGGCTATTCCATCAAACCTTAAATTTATGTAAAATTAAACACATTTTTTAAATTTAATATGAAAGCGATTACAAAAGTGGTGGAAACATGTGTCTCCCTCCACTGACATTAAAGCGAAGAATTTCATAAAAATCCCTTTTGAAAATAAAAAGTTATAAGCGATTAAAATTTCAAAATTTATTACAAAATCATTATTTTCAGTCAGATAATAAAAAGGTGCATATTGAATCACCCCGTTTATAGGGGAAATGTTTACGTAGAGATCTGAATTTTTGGCTTCTGAGATTCTCAGGTGTTTACTATAATATGAATATTTAAAATTGGCGGTTAAATAAAAAAATAGTTTTGGCCGCTATTTCAAATATAGCAACACTGTGCTGCGTCGGTCTCACAGACCGAATGCTACCGAATACACCAACACGTAAGCCTCGTACAAAAAACGTGGTATGCACTTAAATAAAACTTTTAACAAATTTGGCAGCTAACAGAAAACTCAGCTATCTAGCGTTTCTGAAAAAATAAATATGTATAAAAAATTTTTTCGTCGGTATCACAGACCAACGCGCGGGTATAGGAAGGCCAATTATACGGTTGCCTAGAGTAAAGTTAACTTCTCTCGTCGAATTAATTTTAATTGTCTTAGTTTTATCGATATTAATTTTAAGTCCTACATTATCTGCCTTTTGAGATAGATCATTCAGCTTAGAGTGCATATGTCGTTCTCCTCCTGACATGAGCACAATATCATCTGCATAATCCAGATCTTAACACCTTGTCTATAACAACTAACGTGTGATTTTTTAGCTATTATCTTTTTGGCAACACTGGTTTAAACTGCTGACGCACGTTTCGTGTTTTGTTTCACTGTCAAACATCTTCAGTTTGGTCTATAATTTAACCATGAATCGTCTTACAAACGAACAACGCTCGCAAATTATTGAATTTTATTATCAAAATGCGTGCTCTGTTAAGAAAGTTCATCGCGCGCTTCTTCCATTTTATGGTCAGCTTAATCTACCCACTGAAGCGGCTATTCGGGCTATTGTGACAAAATTTCACACCAAATTTACATTGTTGGACATTAAACCACCAACACGCTTACGTAGAGTGCGAAGTGAAGAAAATATCGCAGCTGTATCGGCCAGTGTTAATAATGACCATCAATTATCGATTCGTCGCCGTTCGCAGCAATTGGGCCTCTGTTACTCAACAACGTGGAAAATTTTGCGGAAGGATTTAGGTGTGAAGCCTTTCAAAATACAGCTGGTGCAAGAATTGAAGCCGAACGACCAACCACAACGTAGAATTTTTGGTGAATGGGCTCTTGGAAAGTTGGCCGAAGATCCACTTTTTTATCGAAAAATTGTGTTCAGCGACGAAGCTCATTTTTGGCTCAATGGGTACGTTAATAAGCAGAATTGTCGATTTTGGAGTGAAGATCAGTCAGAAGCGTTGCAAGAGCTACCAATGCATCCAGAAAAAGTCACAGTTTGGTGCGGTTTATGGGTTATTGGACCGCACTTCTTCAAAGATGATGCGAATCGTAACGTAACTGTGAATGGTGAGCGCTACCGTGAGATGATATCCAACTTGTTTTTGCCCAAAATGCAAGATCTTGACTTGTATGACATGTGATTTCAACAAGATGGTGTCACATGTCACACAGCACGCTTAACAATGGACTTATTGAGAGGCGAGTTCGGTGAACATTTTATTTCACGTTCGGGACCGGTCAATTGGCCGCCTAGATCGTGCGATTTAACGCCTTAAGACTATTTTTTGTGGGGCAATGTTAAAGCTCATGTCTAAACACACATGCCCGCTTCAATTGACGCATTGGAAGACAACATTGAAGCAATTATTCATGAGATACCGGCCGAAATTTTGGAAAGAGTATGCCAAAATTGGACTAAGCGGATGGACCATTTGAGGCGCAGTCACGGTCAAAATTTGCACGAAATAATCTTCAAACATTAAACTATATGGACCGTACGTACTATCGATTCAAATAAAGATTTCATGCATTTTTCTGAATTTTATGTGTTTTTTTTTTTTAAACTTTCCTATAGCTCTTAAAAAATCACCCATTAGAAACAATAGTGGAAGCAGTATACATCCCTGCCGTACCCCCGCGTGTATATCGATTGATTGGGATGGGGAACCATTATGTAGTACTCTACATTGGAAAGCATTGTATTGCATTTTTATTAAGCTACAAGCCTTTCGCGGAACACCTTTGCGCAACAATGGCTGTAATATGCTTTCATGTCTAATTGGGTCAAACGCCTTTTCAAAGTCGATAAACACCAGATCTAGAGAATCCTGCATTTCCTTGACCTGCTCGGCAATAATGCGAATAGTTGCAATGTGAAAAAGTTTAGCATGGGAAAAATTTATATTTCAGCGTTTGAAAAACTTTTTATAAATCTAAAATATTTTTTTTTTTTTTTTTTGGAATAAGAGGTTTATAGGTTTATATACAATTATTTTTAATTGTTGTAAAACTTAAGTTAACTTTTTTATTTTTATTGTTATCTTAAAAAACAAAATAACAGTGATTCTTTTCTAGAGTTTAAAAAAATATAATTTTTAGAAGCAAAACAGAAAGCGGTATGTTAACATTTTAAGCCCTCGATAAAAAAATACATTGTAGCACTGCTGTGTCGAAAATCAAGGAATTGTTGAAAATTTAATGGCGGAAAAGTGACTATGAGTCTTACATTACAAACTGATACATCGGAACAGAAAGAGTGATAAATCCAAAGACAAATTGTCTAATGAAATCTAATTTTTTTTTGAATACTTCTGTTGAAAGACTGAACAAAAATTTGTTGGAATGTTGGAAGGAATATAAAATTCAGTTTCAAAAACTATAAAAAATTGCCTTTAAACATCGGTTCCCTCAGAAAGACTATTTTCGAAAGCGGCACAGTGGCAAAAGACTAGGCAAACTTATCTTTTTACAAAGTATAATAAGAAGTATTGGGATACATAATATTTTTTTTATAATTTAAAAACCAAAAATATGTATGTAATTAGAATCGAAATATGGAAGTTTAAAAAATATAAATAACTAAACATTTTAATTAAAATGAAAATCGTTTTTAAGTTTTAAAACTTTTTTTTTCCTCAAGCCAGATTAGAATTCAACGTATAAAACCAAGAAAAGCTCAACAAAATCCATTAATTTTTCTAACTGAAAACGTAATAAAGCTTTTTGTTATTAAACTTTATAAACCACATTCATATCTATTATGCTACAAAAAACAATCGATGTATTGAGAACATCGATGTATTTTGCTAAATATCGATGCCTGTATGCGATGCATTCCATCGAAAAAACATCGATGTTTTTTTCAATGTCCATCGCTACTCTAGGCTTATTGCAGACTTAAAAAAAAGAAATTAAAAAAATTGGATTTTAAAATGATCACTTCGGGGTTTCAAGTGCTTTACGTGTATAAAAAAAATTTCATCACTCCTATGCTTATGGAGATCACATTCTGAAATATTCACACCATTTGGTAAAAAATAAAAAATAAAATGGATCGCAGTTAGAAATTTTTTTATTTAAATTGGTCATTTCCGGTCATGCAGATAAAAATTCTTTTTGAAAAGATCAAATTATTTCCTATAAGAATCAATTTTTTTTTAAAACGGTAACAACTAATCACCCCATAACTCGATAAATTAACATCATACATAAGAAATATTTGGCACACATAATCTGAATACAAAGTAATTTCGGCAAAATATTTTTGTTGGTATGTCCGTTCCACGAATAATGCCTTGTATATTAATATCATAATAATGAATGGATTTATTATTTTAAAGAGCTTATGGAAATTTGATAAAAATTTATTTGTAATCGTATGAATCTTTTTCATTCTGTTCTAATATCAAAAGGATAATTATTCATAAAAACTGTACAGAATTTTATATTTCAATGAAGAAATTTATGTCATTTTAGATATTGTTTATTTAAAAAATGCACAGTTTTTTTCTCGCTCTGTATATTTTAAGAAAATATTGCCCTCGTTAAATATAGATTTGTAAAAGCTTAATAATGAATTAGGCAGGCATGGACTCTTACGATTTATATTGCAATAAAATATTTTTGAGCCAAATTTAATCTTAATACCTACACAAAAAGAATCGGTATAAAGTCTATTCCGAAAAGATGTTTGATGTTTGGGGCATATGTGAAATTATAGATCGGGTTTCTCCATTTTCAATAGGCTACGTCGTTACGACAATTGAAACGTAAATACCCAATTTCGTCAAATTATCTTCAAAGCGGAGTTAGATCGACTCAAAAAGTGATTTTAAATCGATCGGTATACTAACAGGTGGGTAAAGGACCAATATCTTGTAGTGGTACATACATCAACACTCTCTCCACTATTGTGGTATAGTTATAAAAAAAACATTTATTCACGTATTGAATCATAACGTTCATTATGCGCCACCCTGTGGTTGTGGAGGGTATAAAAGGGAACGTTTATGGACATTTTAAACCTTTTCTAGATGTATGCATCCAAATCTGGACATAGTAGTTTTCATTATTGTAAGATTTTTGATTTATTTCTTATTAATTAAATTGAAGCTTCAAATTTTTTTCTTAATTTCTTTTAAGTTACTCTATGACTCTTAATAGTATTATGACTGATATTGATCTCCTTTAAATGAATTATTTGTGTTTTTCCTATTTTGAAAAAGTTTTTTATAATCAAACTGTATTTTAATATCAGGCGTAGTATCATTTAAATTGCTTAATTTTACTCTACTTCAATTATATTTTAAAAATTTGCAGTGGTTAAGTTAGGTAGAAATGCTGGTGCAAAGCCAATCTTCACATCCTTACCCAGAGTCCAATATATTCCATTGTGAAGCCTTACTGGGACGAACACAACTGGGACGAACGACGAATTTTTGGCCGCGAATATTCGTCGTCAAAAATAAAACATATTGGTGTATATGAAAATACACACAATAATAGCGTCCGGCGAGATTCGTCATACGCGGCGCGGCGTCTTTGCAATAGATTTATTTCTGTTTCATACGCCGGCGAACGACGAACAAATCAGTAACAGGTGACCATATTTGGTTTTAGTTTAGAAGTATTTTAGTAAATGAAGTTACTTTTTACTTTAATAATTGTTTTTTTTTTATTGTATAACATTTAAAATATATATACAAACTGCCGTATTCATAAAAAACTAAATTGGTTATGAAATCTATTTTAAGGAAAATTTGTATTAAATTTTGTTTTAAAAAACGTTTGAAATCTATTTTATTTTTTATGAATATGGCAGAAAGTATTTTGCTATAAAAATAGTTTTTAGTTGTGTTTTTGATTATGTTTTAATTTTTAAGCATTATTTTTTTTAATAAGGTCACACTATTTCTCTCTCTTTATGCTAGGAACACAACTGGGACGAACGACGAATTTCGCCCTACACGACGAATTTTTCCGTAAAAATTCGCTGAGTAATTTCGTCGTATGAAGCACAATAACGACGAATAGCTGGCAGCTTTTATAATTAAGAAAGCTGATTCATATCATCAAGGATATTGTGCTCTTTTGCCAAAACATGGCCAACAAAATGAGTTTTTCCCATAAAATCCAAATCGTATACATAGACAAATTCAAGGGGGGGACGGCCAAAAATCGAAAGTAGCAGGACATAAAATAAAGTATTAGACAAAGATTCGATGAATTATTTTTAGCTCATATTTAACATATATATATGTATGTATGTACGTTCAATAAATAAAAACTAAGAAAAAAATATTTGCTAAGAAATTCTACCAACAATTTAATTTGCCAGACTTTAAGATTAATAATTATGCTCTTTATGCGAATCGCATAAGTCAGGGATTTTATTTTACCAATTTTGAACGGATATTCATGTTTTTTATACCAGATTAAAAGTTTCTTAGTTGCAAGGACTATATTTTTTGTAGCTATTATAAATTAACGGTTTTATCCGAAAGTTATAAGCTTGTCATTCCATTTGTAATTTTTTTTTTAAATATCGACCTTGTCCCTGTATGAGACTTCCACTTTTTTTCTGTTGAACTAATCCTTTTTTTAATTTTAATTGATCGAGACACAGCGATTTTATACATTTTACATTAAGATGGAGCGTCGCAATTTGTTTTTGATAATTTCAATTTCGAATAGCACGAAAACGTTGCATTTTATTCTCAGATATTAACAACGGAAAAATATTAAAATAAAAAATACTTTTAACCATCTACCGTATCATAAATATCTTGAAGCTGATATCAAATTTGAAAATGTGGTTGTTGTTGTAACTCATTACACTCAATGGCCTATATTCATAGTCAAAAATAAAGTATAGTGTAATAGAACTAAAGTCGATTTAACTTAAAAGTCGACTTTAGGTATTTCTTATGTATAATTTTGCCGTTAAAGTCGACTTTAAATACGAAACTAGCTGATGCTGTTTTAACTCATTTAACAACAGCATCAGCTGTTCTTCGCCAACTAAAAAAGTTGGCGCAAAAAGTTTATGTTAGAAGATATTGGCCGATATTTTATAATTATTAATGATTTTGAGGAAAACTTTAATGGAAAGGAACACAAAATACATATAGGCCCTAATTGTGTAAAACGCAACGGCGAAAAATACATTGAAAGCAAAAACAAAGTCGAAAATATATTGTAATTTTGTTGTTGCTTTCTACAGAAATTCATATTGCGTATTAAAAATTTTCAACGCCACAAGATATGCAGTGTTTTATTTTTTTTTTAATTTTCATTGCCAGGGGCTTAGAGCACAAGGGGCTTAAGTAACAAATTTACATTTGGAATTAGTAGATGAAGTTAAGAAAAGTTCAGAACACAAGGGGCGAATGCGAAGTTCTCATCCGGTAGCGAGATATGGCGACCAATTCTAGCAGTTGTCATTAAAATACCTGTTTCGCTTGGATCACACTGGGCATATCAGCACTTAATCTCAATTTTTTGAAAAACGCACTTAAACCCCTTGTGTTCGAAGACCCTCATTTGAGGCTGCACCCAGGTAAAGTCCGTTCAATTTAAAACATACTTCAATTTCGACGATACCCAATAAAAAATGGAGCCTCGAACGAAGCAGGTTTATTAGGGAGAAGAGTAAAAGTTTCGCTTACCATATCGCTTAGGGAAGGCATGAATTTTATATGGCGAGTTCCCACTTTGATGCAACACAGAAATCGCTTTATTCAGAGCATATTCACTGAATTTTTTGTTGTTACCTTATTCTCTAATATACTCCCTTACAAACCTGCTTCGTAGTAAGGGAATGTCTAGGCTCTTCAAATGTTATATATTTTTATTTATTTAATTTGTAAAAATTCCGTTCACTTACTTTACTGCATCTGTGTATGTCTTACTGCGTAGCGCATAAATCTGCGCTTACTATTTAGAATTTGCTGTTAGTGCTTCGCAAAACAAGAACAATTTTTAGTGGCTAGTAGCTAAATAATTAAAAGTATGTTTTTATTTTAAAGTTGTTTTTAAAAGAACCGACTTTAGCGTTTGACTGTGACTATGGGCCAATATATCAACTATTCTTTTACATTAAAGGTCAGATTTGAGATGAATTTATAAAGCCAATTTTTTAAATTTCTAAGTTGATGTCATATCTTAAATAAAAAAAACATTTCCTTAGCTAATGTGAGATGGCTGAGCACGAATATAAAATTCATTGACGATATTCGAGTAAAATAAACTTTATTATGGTTTTAGTTGTTTTTGTTTATTGGCAAAAATTTCGAGAACGGGTCATCTGAATAAAATAGATACCTCTTTATTCTTACAGTTAATAAAACAATTGAATCGCTAGTTGCAGAAAGGGAACTATGTACTTAATAAACGCTCGTTTTGAGATAATCAATTAAAATAGTGTAGTACTTCATAATAAATGCAAGTTTTATACTCTTAGCTTGAAGAGGGGTGAACCGACTTTCATTTGAAGTTGTCTTAGATGACACTTTTTACACTGGTTTCTAAGCAATAGTCAAATAAGGTACATGCAGTTAATGTCAGTAGTTCCCTTTCTGCGCATGGGCTTGGTTCTTAAAATCTCAGTTAAACAGGGTTTAGTTATTTTGATAAGAAATTTGTGCCGCCATTACCAAGTTTGTTTACAAAATTTGACGGAACTGCTTAGCTTTGCTTAAAATATTGGTATTTAGTGAAATAATAAAAAAAAATCGTATTTCGCCGTAAAAATCCGAGTTTAAGAGTACGTTAAACTAAGTTTAAGCTTACTGCTCATCTCAAAAATCCGGCCTTAGAAAAATTTATTCAGTTACAGACCTTAAAAGTTTAGAAAAGTTTATTTTTAGAAGTTTTGTAAAAAAAACTATTATTTTTAATTGCAATTTAAAAATTAAAAAATAAACTGAATACAATTTTGTTCGGAGTATTTCAAAGTTAATTTTGTAAACATCACATGATGAATAAAATTTGTGAACTTAGATAACAATTAAGAAAGGACAATGGGTAATATTGCCACAATATTAAGTTCCGATACTTTTCATTTCGTTTATAACATATTTTTATTAAAAAAATTCCTTTCTTAATTAAAATTAATTTTATGGAAATTAAATTTGATGAAGTTAAGCCTGAATAAACTATGAAAACTTGGATTAAAAACATAAACAAACTACATATACATATATAGATCGGGAAAGGCAAAACAGTTAAGAACACTGTCCTCCTCTGTTTGTCAACCGATTGGAACCAAAAATACAGCATTTGAAAAGTATTTACTCACAGAAGTACACAATATATCTATTTTATTAAGATCTGAGGGGATAAAAAAATTTAAAAACGGGTAAACTCGGTAGCCTCATATCTCTAAAACTAAAAGACATCAAAAATAAATTAATTAATACTTATCGTTGTTCATTAGACGAATAAGCGGCCAGGTGTCCGGTAACTTTTTGAAAATCGGCCTTTTACCGAGCAAACGGAAATAACCTGTATTTTGGAACTTCTTCGTCACCGCATTAATCTTTTAAACCAATAAACATAGAAATAAAGGTTATACCAAATTCGTAACTTTATTAAAAACATATATAAATTTAAATATAGTATTTTTTCCAAATTCGAACGTTTAAGGGGTAAAAATCGTTCCTATGTTTGGTACTTTTTTACAAAACATTGTTCTCTATGTATTGATATATACGTATTAAATTATGGGCTCCAATTACAATATTGAAATTTTTGATACTTCAATGGGGAACAAATTTAGTTAGGTACTTTTTCGTTCAACAACTTTTTAATTTTTTTTTTAAAAACCTAGAAATATAAAATTAAGCATGAAATGTCCTGAGTGGATTATAATCTATAAGAGAGAACTTTTTGGTACTTTTTTGTCCTTCAACAGGTACTTTTTTAATTTTTATTAAAACTGAACATAAAAACATAAATAAACTCTGGAAGTGATTGAGAAACTATATCTAAGAGGAGACTTTTTGGCCCTTTTTTGTCTTTCAATTGGTACTTTCTGATACTTTTATATTATTGAACTTACAAATCTAAATTTACGGACTTGATGGAAGAGAACATAGACGAGAAAAAACAAATGCTCGAAACTTGTTTATTTATATATACTTTCCTTTATATTTGCTTAACCAATTATGGTCGCATTTCGACCACTCGGCTAACATTAGTTATTGTTAAACAACTAGGGCACAAGCTCTAAGCTTACATTTGTCCTTGAAGTTGGGCTGAAAAGGTCAACAACAAATAGAGAAACAAAAAAAGAGAAACATAAAATACGAAAAAAGTACTTTGGACTTCAAGAAGAATTCTTGACTAAAAAGTATGAAAAAACAGAAGTAAAGGAAAAAACATGTAAAAAATTGGTAACAACAAATGTCGATCCAACAAGTAAAATACTATTTGGTTTTAATATTGATGTTTGACTTTTGGACTGGCAGTCAATGGCGGTGAGTGTGAAACGGCCAATATTTCTGAAGAGAAAGTGTGCTTACTATTGAACCATGTGAAATCAACCTGTACTTGGGTTCAATTCCGCATCAGTCAAGAGTGAAACATTATCAATATATTTCAATTCATTTCATGTTGTACAATTCCTTTCTTCATTGAAATAATTTTATGAAAATTTAATTTAATGAACTTAAGCTTGGTTAAAGTATGAAAATTTAGGCTTAGAGTGAGACTTTAAAATAAAATACATACTTTTATAATTACGTGCTTAAATTTATTGAAATTGGCGGTTCGATTTATATCTCTGAAGATATTTTTTTAAACCAGGATTAATTTTAATACAGTCGTTATAGCAAATCACAATGAAATTGATCATATATAACAATATTTGAACTAAATTGGGCATATTTTTGTACGGTGTCTACGAACAGAAAGCTAGTATTTTTTATACTTTGTGCTACTTCTATAGCCATGTGGTTCTGCTCTCAGAAGCAGTATCTAGAAATAGGTTTATGGAAATAAATTTTGTTTTTGAATTTTCTATGTCAATCAGTTTGCTTTGAGATCCCTCAATTAGATGTTGAAATTACAATCTCTTGCTGATTTGCTAATCAAGAAGTTCCAGTAGTGGAGCTCATTTTACGAAGATCTTTCAGTAGCGAGTCAACGATAAAATATTTCGGACATCATACAACCAAGCAATGATTGCAAGTACGGATGGTTATTGCTATGCCTTTGACGTATACTGAGGGAAATCGGCAGGAGAATTGAGAAATGAGAAATAAGGATCGAAAGTGGTCAAGAACTTTTTAAATAAAGCAAATGTTGAGCCACATGAGCATACCCTATAATTCGATAACTGTTTTACTAGTCACGCATTACCGAGATTTACGCATGGTGTTAATGGTACATAGAAATGTCCACTGAATCCTATCAAGAATGTAATAAAGAAAGACCGTGCTGAATTTTACTACTGATTCGGAACAGCCAAGCCAATTTTGTTCGTGCGATGTCTTGACAATAGTGTATGTACCATGTGTACAAACTACGATTTTATTTATCCAAAAAGTAGATATGAATATTCCTCATGTCTTCGAGAACTACAACGAATGCATAAGAGGCGTCGATCAATCTGACGAATTTGTTGCAGCATCAGCTGTGCGAGGCAGAAAAAGTTGTGGACCACGATAGGTATTATCACGGGCCACTGTATGATAGGCAGAATGGCGGTGAGAATGAGGTCTGGCTTATCGGATATATGTAGGCTGTGTGAGGACCCAGAGGAGTTGGAGACAGTTGAGCACTTTCTGTGCCACTGTCCCAGGCTACAGAACAGCAGGCTGAGGTGGCTAGGTAGCAGATTCTTGCACGAATCGGGAGATGTTTCGGACTGCGGGCTCGAGAATCTGACGGGATTGTTAATGGGAATGACCTAGATGCGCGGCAGGAGGCTGGGGACTGGAAATATGTAGGGCAGTTTTCCTGTTTGGTAGGGTTGTTTTTGCTTGTTCTGTCCGATTTCTTATCTTCCACCATCTTCCTTTTCTGCGCTTTCACCATTTACTTCTCCTACTCTTTCACACTAGAATTCTTCCTTCCTTCTTTCTTTCACTAATTTAGGCGTCACAATGGACCATATGGGTCTCTGGGTGAGGGTGTGAAGTTTGCTTTACACCAGCCTTTCTAACCTAACCTAAGGTGTTTTGAAAAAATTGTGTCTTTTATATCTCATTACCACGCTATTAACGTAATATTGCGATTCTTTTGTATTTAATTGCAAAAGTTATTATTTACTGCCAAAATTTTTACAAAAACTGAACAAAAATTAATTTTTTTAGAGTTGTAAGTGCACCTTCAAACTTCAGCGTCCTTGGGGCGGCAGTAGAGATTATCCTATTATCCTAAAATTTATTACAGCATATACATATAAAATAAGCAACAATTCTTTGAGCACTCTAATGTACATAATTACATGCTCTGTTGTTGTTTTTGAAAAGAACAAAACAGCTGTGTTTTGCTTGTAAACAAAAACTTATTTGTTTTAAATATCATTCGTCTAAAAAATAAACAATAAAAACACACAACGTACTATTTAAATAAGAATATTTGTTGTATTCTTTTTTATTCCGCATTCAATTTTGTCACCTTGGAAAATTATAATGTAGCAATATGGCGGCTTGGTGGTTTATGTGATGATTTCAGTTATGAAAACTTGCATAACTCGAAAACTTTTTTTCAACTAAACTTTAGATCAAATGTTATGGATAGTCTTGGAGAAGCGACGGTTGTTCTTTATTCTTGTAAAGAGGTCATTTCGTTTAGTCCACTTGATCTATATGGCCATTGTTCGACCAATTCTTATATACGACATACTTGTATGGCGGCCAGCACTTGGGAATAGCACTTACCAGAGGAAGCTGAGAAAGTTGCGTCTTATGGCTTCGTTGTGCCTTCTGGGGGCTCTTCGCACAAATAACAAGGATAGAATGCATATTATTTTTAAGGTAGCAACTTTGCATTTGGTATGTAAGGTGATGGCGACGATCTTCGAAATTCGACTTTAATTTACCCTCCAGTGTATCGGATGCAGCTGTGTACACCTAAGGGATATAGGTATGACCATCGCAAACTGAAAGATAGACCATACTTCTTTAGCTTTGGTACATGATCATCGGTACAAACCGCGGATACACAAACAAAATTCTCCTCTATTTTTTTTTTGTTAAACTATTAATCAACATTAAAATTAGTTTTAATTAAAAATTTGATCAAGTGAATTAAAAGTTTACTTATATCAACAATATCAATACAGAGTATGTTGTTAACATAAAAAATATTCAATTGATACTATTAATTTGTTTACTCGTGAAAATTTATTAATAGAAATCAATTTTTTTTATTAGAAATCAATTTTTATTCTTTTCTGTTTGCCGAGCTACGTGAAAACAGTAATTATTTCCCGGATAGTTCTAAATCACGAAAAGGAAGGTGTGGACTTCGAGTGAAAATGTAATGAGCTTAACCTCAGTATCAGTTTTGACAGGGCACATGACTATATTTAATTTTATGGTACGGGTTCTATGGTTCTTGCAAGTTCAAACTTCGGTAAAGGACTATTGCTACCGCTGATTGCGGTGTGTACATTTTTCCTATATTTAGGTATGTGCAATGTCTGGGAATCAGAATCAACGAGATCTGCCCCAGTTGTCGAGACGAACATGATGAAAGTGTGGATCACCTTTAATGTCACTGTCCTGCGCTAGCGAGAGGACGAATATTTAAAATGGAATCTGCAACTTTAAATGGTGGTATCCCTTGTGAAAGTTATAATTTTTTGTACTTATAGTGTTTGACGAAATTTCTCATTACAATATACGTTTGGGTAACACAAATTTTTGCTACGCGTAACAAACGATTTTCGGGCACTATATCTGGGATCTTCTGAAGACCCACATCAAACTCCACCTGTGGCGAAGGGTAACAAAAATATTTAATGCGAAAATATAAAAGAAAATTAAAAATATCATTGTCTAAATAGTATATTTACTTTAAATTGCGTGTTATTTTATTATTTTTCAGATGAAGTGTATTTAGGCTGTGTTTGTTTTTTTTTTAAAGCTACAACAACAGAGTTAAAATAAATAACTTTGTTTCGTTATTTCTTATTTGCTTTTATATACGAATATATTTTTTAATCCAGATATTGGGGGATGACAAGATTGTATCGTTATAAAGTCTTATTTGTTTTAGCTACACAGAAAAAATCCTCGCAAATTTTTCACCAATTAAAGCATTAATCAAAAATAAAATCAGATTTAATTAAAAATTTAATCAAGTGTATTAAATGTTTAATCAAATGAATTAAACGCTTAATCAAGTGAATTATACGTTTTATTGATAGTATTAATTCGTTTTCTGGTGTAAATTTATTTAATTTTTTTATTAATATAACAAATTTCTTAATTGAAATAAATTTTTATTTTTTTCTGTGTATTTTAAATTAATATGTGAATGTGAGCATTGTCGTGTATGGGTCAAAATAAGTTTTTATCGTTTTTTGCCGTTTCAAATACCAAGTTTGGTAGGGCCATAGTGTGACTTGGCACCGCCTTCCCTGCTGTTTCCTAATTGCACAAATATTTCTTTCTGTTTTTAATAAAACTTTTATCCCTCGGGTCTATAAGTAATTAATTTTTTATCACAAAAAATAGAACCTTAAACAACTTGTCGGACCATGTCAATAAATTCTTTGCAAATTGGATGCGCTTTAGAATTAACTGTTATTAAATGGCGGTTGCTTTTGAATTTTTCGCGAAACAATAAATGGACAAAATAGAACTTTTGTTACTAAACTCAATTCGATTTTTAAATAATAACTTTTAAAATTTAGACGATTATTTAAAAATATTTTTAAATATTTATGTATATTATAATGTCTTAAAAATGTTTCGGGGAGTGCGTGGAAAATCATGAGTGAATTAAAAACAAATATTATCACGCACGATCACGCACGCAAATTATATACCTATTGCAATCTGTCTCACTACGCGCTTAGGTTTACCATTTAAAATAACCACATTTAAGGGTGATTCACGCGTAACATAAAATAATGTATATGTATGTATACTCCCCATTTTACCCCTTTAAACATATTTTCTTCTATAATGGAATTTTGCTCTAAAATTATTCCATTTTTTATTATATGCTTGAATTCGGAATGTATTGCATTACCAGTTGAAGTTTACGCCAAATAATTTTAAAGAAAAAAGTACTAAGGGTTTCTTGTACTCTCTCTATATATTTAAAAAAGTTTTATATTCTTGACAATTATTTTTATTAGAGATAAATTCATTGTCATATTTTAAGTTCTTTGATGACTTTTAACCAAAAAAATTATACTCGTAATTTTCTATTGTACCCTTTTTCGCTTTTTCTCTAACGCAACTCTTCTTACATAAAGTACATAAATTGTTTCCGTATATTTATTTTGAAAAAATTTGTAACTTTTGTAAAAAGTACCTCGTGTACAAAATCCATTTTGTTCGTCCCATTAAAAATTGTTACTCCTTATGACATTTTATAGTAAAAATTAAGCAACTTTTCGAATTGCATGTCTCTAGTTTGTTTACATTAAAAAGGCTTAGATTTCCTTCTTTGTACAACTTTTATCTCTTTTCCTAATACAACGATCTTTCTGTACACGAATGCAATTGCCCTTAAATCTTTCTACTTTTATGTTAAAGAATATATGTTTCTTGCTTAGAAAAACCAACTGCATAAAAAGTACCCAAAAGTACAAATTCTTACCCATATTTGTCGACTTTCCGTTTTATCCTTACCCTCAACGTAGTAGTTGCAAACAAACTCGGAAAAGGAAGTATCCAATTTATTCAGGTCGTTTTTAAATTTTAAGCAGTCGCACAAGCCACGATCCATTTTTATAAACTTATTTAAAAAGTAGACATATACATAAACTAAATTTCTTATTTCAGCAAATCGGAGTGTATAATACAAACAATTGTACAAAACAAAAAACATTTGTTTAATTTTATAGAAATCAGCATTTCTTAAACAAATAAGAAAAAACTGTATTCGGTTATGAAATAATCACAAAATTTTTCCTATAAATACTGAACCTTTTAGCAAAGAGTTTAAGTAGAATTCAATAGTTCACTGAGTTTGTTGTATCGTTTTAAAACTGTCTAAAAAATAAATAGAAAAACTATAATAAAAAAATGAAACCTATTTCCATTTTTATTCTTTTGCTTATCTCATCTGCGGTTTTGGGTGATCTATGTGAACGTCGTGCCAAGCGGATACAAAATTTTTTAGCAGCTGAAGTTGCTAAACTATATAAAGCTGATAAAGCTGATACAGCTGCTAAAACTGATAAAACTGATGATGCTGATAGTTCGGAAACCGAAGTACTAGCAGTACCTAAAAAAGACGATGATGATGATGATGGTGATAGAAAAGCAATATCTACAAATGACGATGATGCTGATAGCCCAGCATCTACAGGCTGAACAGATGACTAAAAGTTTATTTATGTTAATGTAAATTTTGAATAAAAATAAAAACTTGTCAATCCGCAACAAAATGTACAATAATTTGTAAAGCTTTTTTTCTACTTAAATTGTATTAAAATTTCGATCGATATCGAATGCCGTTATTTGCGCTCAGGTTTATAAAAGGCTTATAAATAGAATTCTATTATTAAATTGGTTTAATGAACCTTTTAAAAAACTAAAAAAAAATTGAAATTTAGCTAGATATTTATTTCATTCTAAACTTATAGGGATATTTGCCATTATTTTTAAACGTCAATCAGACCGTGCTTGTTTATCTGCTTTCTGGCATTTTTCGGTATTTCACATTAATCTTTCACTTCAATCTTGCTTTTTGCATTGTGCCAATTCAATATTTATAAGGGGCTGACTTTAGAAGTTTCGGCTTATTACATGATGGTGTAGGTCCTGTAATAGAAAAATTCTCATCTGGCTTAAGCCGTAATTTGTGATGACTTATGGCTACTGTCACCCATTCTGTTTAAATATCAATTCATATTTTTATATAAAAAGGTCATATACATAGTTTTTATTTGACATGAAAATTATTTTGAAACATAAATTGATATTTAAATATAATTGGTGAAATTGGCCAATCCTGAAAAATTTTCGAGGCCAACTAATTCCTTTTTAGTGGTCTTGTTTTAGAAAGCCGTTTCTTAAATCCAAACTAAGCTATCCTTATATATCCGTGACCTATTATCATAACATCTTAAGTTGAGATAAGATAGTTTAAAAATAAACTCGGTAAAAAAATAATTTTTATTAAATAATAAAATAAACCAAAATTAAAGAAACATTTCGTTTATAACACAAAATTTTAAAAACATATACAAAAAATTTTTCAATGAAAATTCGTATGATTAAGGAAAAATTTGTTCAACGTTTCAAATTTGACTTAAGATGTTATGATAAAACAACACAGATATTGTAGATATGAGATGTAGGTTTGAATGATTGTTCTGCAATTTCTTCAAAGATGTGGGCATGTCACAAAAAGACCCTTTGAAATTGGGGCTTTTAGGGGGTAAAAGTGGGTAAAAATGGGTAAAAATTGGAATTTTAGGGACATTTTAGTCAACCTAATTTAGACAGCAAAATTTTAAAGTTTATATATTTTTTGACTTAGACTATCACAAGGGATATACATTGGAAACATTTTACCAAACTAAGTCAAAAAAGGATAAACATTCGTACTCTTTGTAAGCACGTTTTTTTTCAAAATAAATTTGCGATCCTGAATAAAATTTGTTTGTATGCATTTTTTTAGCTACATCGGCATCTTATATAAAAATACATTTTGAAAATCAGCCTTTCAAGGGGTTAAAAGGGAAATTTTGGTACTTTTAAATCAACCCCATTTAGACTGCAAAATATAAAAAGTTCATTTATTTTTGTGCTTTAACTGTCACCACGGACATCGATTTTAAAAATTTAACTTAAAGGTACAAAACAGGGTAAACATTCGTTCTTTTCGTACACTTTGTAAACCCGTTTTTTAAACGATAGATTTTTCTTAGATACAACAAAAACGAAACGTAA
This sequence comes from Pollenia amentaria, assembly GCA_943735925.1. Lineage (NCBI taxonomy): Eukaryota > Metazoa > Arthropoda > Insecta > Diptera > Polleniidae > Pollenia > Pollenia amentaria. The sequence continues at coordinate 17,344,149 of OX031010.1, read as the reverse complement.
ACACTTTTTCCTCAAAAAAAAAAAATTACTTTTGCAAAAACTATGTACAATAAGTATGGTTGATTTAGCTTTCAGGCTTAAAATAAAAATCAGGACATGCAGCAACCGACCTGCGCACAGTGTGGCAAATTTAAAAATAGCGGTCAAAAGTCTATAACTTTTGACAGAAGCGGAATTTTATGCGTTTTTTTTGTTTGAAAGGTGACTTATTTACCTTTATTTTGGTATATTAGCTTATATATTAGGGTGCGGCAGAATGTAGTTATGATGTCTAGAAAATTTATAGTTATTTTCTTAAGAAATTTTTTTTTGGAATTTGTATACAAAATTTATAGACAAAAATTTTGTATTTTTTGTTTTGTATATAGAGTTTGTTCCCGGGATTTCCCGTCTAATTGTTTTCAATTTCCGCGTTCCCGGGAATTAATTGCGGGATTACAGGGAAATTTGAAGCAAATATTTTTTTAAAACTTTAGTAGTTTAATCCAACTTAATTTTACCACAATATTAAAATTTGCTACAGTTTAAGGTTTATTAAGCTTATTTTCGAGAATGGGCTTTATACCCATTTTCAAGAAATTTAAGATCTCGTCTTAGCAAACTGAAGTGTAAATTTTACAATAATATTATAAGGTTAAGGGCGTAGTAAAGTATTTTCCTTGGTTGTGCTTTATATGCGGCATTTCAAGTAATTTTGAGTCATGATGGTAGATTATGTTAAATTGCACCACAAAAGCATTATTTGTTACGCTTTTACCCATACTGACATGATTTACGAGATTGGTCTGATGGAGCCGTAGGTAAATTATGGACCGACATTCACAAAATTTGGTGCCTTATAAAACGAATTTGTTGAAATGTTATGACAATAGGAGCATTTCGCCACAAATTTATGTTAGTTTTTGTTGAGTTTTTAGGGAGGTAGTTCATTTTGATGCATAACTATTTTCCTACTGAAGCAATTCTGCTGGAATAGAAGCAATTTGACTCCCATATGGCTAAATCGGCTTAGAATTAATAAAGGACTCACAATGCAAATACTTTATGGGACCTTAGATGAATAATAAAAAAAGATTCGTATGGACTGACAAATTTAGTATACCTTCATACACCACTGCTGATTATGGGCTATAAAATTATATAAAAAATATGTGTTTAAATATATCGAGCCATAGCCGCAAAAAAGCTTAAGCGACAACATTTTCAATTTTCGTTTTCTTTAATAAATCAATTTATTGGCAACACTTGCATCATCTCCTAAAATCTCATGGTCACAGAAGGTACCGTTACGATTTTATAGCAAAAACAATTTTAGCTTAAGCGCCACTTTTCATACAAAATTTGTATGAAATATTTTAAAAAAACCTTCTCCTGTAAAATTTTGTTTTTGTCGCTTGAGCTTTTTTTTGCGGTTATAGCACGATATGTGGTAAATAAAATTTCCCCTTCCTGCTGAATTTGTTAAACGGTAAAATTGTTTCAGAATTCCTACTTCGTAATGTTGTGCTTTCAGTTCCTAATCGCCTTTTCAGAAATGTTAATCCACTAAGACTTTAATACTTTCATTCTAATTATGCAAATGAGCTCTGAATTTGACAACGTATATACGTATTGTATATTGATTTCTATGATCCTATTGGCATTAAAATAACCTCTGAAGTGTCCTAAATTACTTTAGTCTTAAATTTTTTACGTTTTTGTTTTATAATACCCAATAAAAAATGGAGCTTCCAACGAAGCAGGTTTGTAAGGGAAAAACGTAAAAGTTTCGCTTACCATATCGCTTACGAAAGCCATGAATTTTATATGGCGAGTTCCCACCTTGAAGCGATACATTATTGACACAGAAAGCGCTTTATTGAGCGCATATAAAAATAAGTGAACGTAACGATCAGCTTTGCACACTGAATTGTTTATTACCGTTATTCCTTAATATACTCCCTTACAAACCTGCTTCGTGGTAAGCGAATGTCGTGGGTCTTCAAATTTTATATATATATTTTTTAATTTATTAAGAATTCGTTCACTTACCATACTGTATCTCCGTATGTCTTATTGGGTAGCGCATAAATGTACCATTAGTTCTTCGCGAAATAAGAAAATTTGTTATTGGGTAGATACTAGATTTAATTATTTTAAGCGTAATAGCCAGTAAGAAATATTAGTATCATTGAAGAAATACGTAAATAAATAAATAAAATAATTTGGGCGGGAATCCCGGGATCCCGGGAATTTGATATTCCCGGGAATTCAAAAATTGCGGGAATAAAAAAACTCTAATTAATACACTTTTAAAATCAATTGATCACTTTTGAATATTCCATTCCGTTTCGTAGATTTTTATATTCCACTACTGTCAGCCAAAGTTGACTTCTATTTTGCGTACTTTCGTGAAAACATGTTTATAACTATCATTATGAAAACTTAAACTCGATTAAATACATCTTTTGTACTAAACATACAGCTACCAAAATTCTATCGAATCTCAAAAAAAATGCTAGGAAAAGTTTCGTTTTCTATATTATTTGCAAATCAATAGCGTACGAACGTACGCTCGTGACCCCAGGAAATGCCCAGTCAGATAATAAAAAGGTGCATATTGAATCACCCCGTTTATAGGGAATATGTTTACGTAGAGATCTGAATTTTTGGGTTCTGAGGCTCTCAGGTGTTTACTATAATATGAATATTTAAAATTAAAAATTGGCGGTTAAATAAAAAAATAGTTTTGGCCGCTATTTCAAATATAGCAACACTGTGCTGCGTCGGTCTCACAGACCGAATGCTACCGAATACACCAACACGTAAGCCTCGTACAAAAAACGTGGTATACACTTAAATAAAACTTTTAACAAATTTGGCACAGACCAACGCGCGGGTATAGGAAGGCCAATTATACGCTTGCCTAGAGTAAAGTCAACTTCTCTCGTCTAATTAATTTTTATTGCCTGAGTTCTATCGATATTAATTTTAAGTCCTACATTATCTGCCTGTTGAGATATATCATTCAGCTTAGAGTGCATATGTCGTTCTCCTCCTGCCATAAGCACAATATCATCTCCATAAACCAGATCGTTCAGATCTTTCATTCTTAGTGTATTTGACATTATTTCCCTTTTAGGGCTAAAGTCAATTGCAGAACTTAACACCTTGTCTATTACAACTAACGTGTGGTTTTTTTAGCTATTATCTTTTTGGCAACACTGGTTTAAACAGCTGACGCACGTTTCGTGTTTTGTTTCACTGTCAAACATCTTCAGTTTTGTCTATAATTTAACCATGAATCGTCTTACAAACGAACAACGCTCGCAACCTATTGAATTTTATTATCAAAATGCGTGCTCTGTTAAAAAAGTTCATCGCGCGCTTCTTCCATTTTATGGTCAGTTTAATCAACCCACTGAAGCGGCTATTCGGGCTATTGTGACTAAATTTCACACCAAACTTACATTGTTGGACATTAAACCACCATCACGCTTACGTAGTGTTAATGATGACCATCAATTATCGATTCGCCGCCGTTCGCAGCAATTGGGCCTCTGTTACTCAACAACGTGGAAAATTTTGCGGAAGGATTTAGGTGTGAAGCCTTTCAAAATACAGCTGGTGCAAGAATTGAAGCCGAACGACCAACCACAACGTAGAATTTTTGGTGAATGGGCTCTTGGAAAGTTGGCCGAAGATCCACTTTTTTATCGAAAAATTGTGTTCAGCGACGAAGCTCATTTTTGACTCAATGGGTACGTTCCCAGCAAAAACTTGGTAATGACTTGCAATTACTGAACAACTTACTTTTCAATGACTACTTCATACCATCTGCATTACATAGAAGTAGTTGAGTAATGGCTGACATATAATCTGTTACATAAGTACTTGTTTATAAGTTGATTATGGAAATTTATAATTCATTCATAATAAATTGCATCTACGGTTTAATTTTTTTCAAATCTAATACAAATTGGTTTTTAATATTTATTCTTACAATTTGTTTTTTTTTTTTTTTATTACACTGAAAGAAAAATGCTTCATATATTTAATGAATCATTTTCATAAAAAAATTTTCCTTGGGTAAATGAAAATTTTCATAGTCTAAATGGAATTTCATAGTTAGAATGAAGTATTTTCGTTAAAATCGCTTAATTGGATTTCGTAATTACGTTAAAAATTTTCATCGGATATATGAAAACTTAAGTTTGTCCAAGTTAAACAAAAAATTTTAATTGGGAACATAAAAAAACAATATACAAACATAACTATATTCATAAATTAATACAAAATTATAGTTTCTTTAAAAAAATGTTTAATTGTTAATTAAAAAAATGTAAGATTTAATTATTTCATACATCTAATGTTACATGTTAGCCATTAATTTTATGAAATCAAAAAATTTTTTTATAAAAGCAACATATTTCAATAATTGCCTTCATAAATTTAAATTTTCATTATGACAATAAAAATGTCATTTTAGTAATGAAACAAAAACTTTCAATCCACTTTCAATCAGCGTTTTTATTGTTATTATGGATAATTTAATCTCATATTTACGCTCTTAATAATTGAGTAAAAAACATAGTTTTTTTATGCAAAAACTACAATGCCCCAGTAGACAAGCTGGTAGTGAGCTAGTCTATCAGCACCGAGGTTGCGCGATCGAATCCCGCCAGAGGCAGAAAAAAAAACAAAGTAAAATAAAATAAGAAAAAATAGAAAAACAAATAAAATAAGGTAAAATAAATAAAATAAGAAAAATAAAAAAAAAAAATAATTAAAAAAAAATAATAAAAAAAATTTTTTTTTAAAGTCATTATTTAAGTCCCTATTTGTAAGCGAATGTGGTAATGACTTATTTAACTCCCTATTTGTAAGCGAATGTGGTAATGACTTATTTAACTCCCTATTTGTAAGCGAGGGTGGTAAGTACTTGCCTCCAATGACATCACCGTGTTAAAATAATGAGTTAAAATGCCAATGTATAAGTAGTGATGAGTCGTTATATTAGCTTTTTAACCCATTACTTTGCAATGTAAGTTTTTGCTGGGTTAATAAGCAGAATTGTCGATTTTGGAGTGAAGATCAGCCAGAAGCGTTGCAAGAGCTACCAATGCATCCAGAAAAAGTCACAGTTTGGTGCGGTTTATGGGTTATTGGACCGCACTTCTTCAAAGATGATGCGAATCGTAACGTAACTGTGAATGGTGAGCGCTACCGTGAGATGATATCCAACTTTTTTTGCCCAAAATGCAAGAGCTTGACTTGTATGACATGTGATTTCAACAAGATGGTGTCACATGTCACACAGCACGCTTAACAATGGACTTATTGAGAGGCGAGTTCGGTGAACATTTTATTTCACGTTCGGGACCGGTCAATTGGCCGCCTAGATCGTGCGATTTAACGCCTTAAGACAATTTTTTGTGGGGCAATGTTAAAGCTCATGTCTAAACACACATGCCCGCTTCAATTGACGCATTGGAAGACAACATTGAAGCATTTATTCATGAGATACCGGCCGAAATTTTGGAAAGAGTATGCCAAAATTGGACTAAGCGGATGGACCATTTGAGGCGCAGTCACGGTCAAAATTTGCACGAAATAATCTTCAAACATTAAACTATATGGACCGTACGTACTATCGATTCAAATAAAGATTTCATGCATTTTTCTGAATTTTATGTGTTTTTTTTAAACTTTCCTATAGCTCTTAAAAAATCACCCATTAGAAACAATAGTGGAAGCAGTATACATCCCCGCGTGTATATCGATTGATTGGGATGGGGAACCATTATGTAGTACTCTACATTGGAAAGCATTGTATTGCATTTTTATTAAGCTACAAGCCTTTCGCGGAACACCTTTGCGCAACAATGGCTGTAATATGCTTTCATGTCTAATTGGGTCAAACTGTAGCATGCGTAGCATTCATTGCTTGCGTTATTGCCGACAAGAATATTTTTGGTTGTTTAAATATAAAAGAAGATCATATTACACAACGATCAGTACTATATGCATTGTACAGCGACTATGCTGATTACAGTAAGCAAAGCTGAGAATGTTCAGTCAGACTGACATAACACCCACTGTAAGCATTATTAAACAGTCAACACACTTGTTGTTGTATACTGATCGTTGTGTCGCACATTGCAAATCTAACCAAAAGTACTCTGTCCCTTGCTATGTCTTCCACTGTATATAAATTTGCTTAATCAGCAATTAAGTACTATAAATAAGGTTCGATTTTAATTAATAAAACAATTTGTTTGCTTAACACCCTAGAGAGCTTTCAAGCAGCTCTTGCAAAAAAATAATAAATCAAATAAAAACAATTTGTTTTATTTACAAAACGCCTTTTCAAAGTCGATAAACACCAGATCTAGAGAATCCTGCATTTCCTTGACCTGCTCGGCAATAATGCGAATAGTTGCAATGTGAAAAAGTTTAGCATGGGAAAAATTTATATTTCAGCGTTTGAAAAACTTTGTATAAATCTAAAATATTTTTTCTTTTTTTTTTTTGGAATAAGAGGTTTGTTTATTGGTTTATATACAATTATTTTTAATTGTTGTAAAACTTAAGTTAACTTTTTTATTTTTATTGTTATCTTAAAAAACAAAATAACAGTGATTCTTTTCTAGAGTTTAAAAAAATATAATTTTTAGAAGCAAAACAGAAAGCGGTTGAGATGTAGTATACGTATTTATTGCTTCCAAATCTGAAAATATTTTCGCTGGGGTGCTATGTTAACATTTTAAGCCCTCGATAACAAAAATACATTGTAGCACTGCTGTGTCGGAAATCAAGGAATTGTTGAAAATTTAATGGCGGAAAAGTGACTATGAGTCTTACATTACAAACTGATACATCGGAACAGAAAGAGTGATAAATCCAAAGACAAATTGTCTAATGAAATCTAATTTTTTTTTGAATACTTCTGTTGAAAGACTGAACAAAAATTTGTTGGAATGTCGGAAGAAATATAAAACTCAGTTTCAAAAACTATATAAAATTGCCTTTACACATCGGTTCCATCAGAAAGACTATTTTCGGAAGCGGCACAGTGGCAAAAGACTAGGCAAACTTATCTTTTTACAAAGTATAATAAGAAGTATTGGGATACATAATATTTTTTTTATAATTTAAAAACCAAAAATATGTATGTAATTAGAATCAAAATATGGAAGTTTAAAAAATATAAATAACTAAACATTTTAATTAAAATGAAAATCGTTTTTAAGTTTTAAAACTTTTTTTTTCCTCAAGCCAGATTAGAATTCAACGTATAAAACCAAGAAAAGCTCAACAAAATCCATTAATTTTTCTAACTGAAAACGTAATAAAGCTTTTTGTTATTAAACTTTATAAACCACATTCATATCTATTATGCTACAAAAAACAATCGATGTATTGAGAACATCGATGTATTTTGCTAAATATCGATATAATATCGATGCCTGTATGCGATGCATTCCATCGAAAAAACATCGATGTTTTTTTCAATGTATTTGTATTTGTATTTGTATTTATTAATTAGATTTTCTAATACAACAAGACACAATATCTTATAAATTACAGTATTAGAATCAGACAAGTTAAATTAAACAAATTGAGTTGAATATTTAAAAATGATAATGCAAAAACAGTGAAAATAAATTTTAGCTACAGAATTAAAAGATAATAAATAATCAAATAAAATAATAACAAAAATTTTGCGTTAGAATTAAACAAACAAGTATTACGAAAAATATTCTAATAGTAATTTTCTAAACCTTATTGCGTTGCTAGTGGTTTGCAAATTATTTGGAAGTTGATTCCAAAGACGTATGGTTAATATAAAGAATTGACATTCAGATGCATGGTCACGGTGACGAAATTGAAGTATTCCTTTTCCTCTGCACGATCTTGTAAACTGTAAACGTTTGTGAAGGTAATCTGGCTCCTTTGTCATAATAATTTTGTAAAGAAAAATAAGGTTTTTAAATTGTAAATAGTTTGAAAAAGATATACTGAAAATACGACAGGAATATTGCGATACATTATCGAACTTTTTTAAAGAGAATATATAGCGGATGATGTTGTTGTACGTAACGGTAAGTTTTCTCATGTCCTTTGTGTTGCAACCAGTAAAAATTTCAGACGAATATAAAAGTGTAGGCAAGAGATAAGTTTTTGCTAGTAATATCCTTATTTTTAAAGGCGTACAGTGCTGAGTGGCATATAAATTACGCAACATACCGTATATTCTACCACACGCTTGAGTAATGTGATTTGACCAAGTTAGATGTTTATTAAATGTTACCCCCAAGTTTCTTACTGAATCCACAATTTCAATTTTTAAACCCCCAAGCAATATGTCTACATCAAAATCTATTCGAACTGCTTTTTTGCATACTAATAGACACTTTGATTTGCTTGGATTAAGACGTAAACCATTAGCTAAAGCCCATGTATATATTTTGTCAAGATCATGATTTAATTCTTGTATTCTTGTCGTAATTGAATCTCTGTTGCTACTAAGATACAGCTGAACGTCGTCAGCATACATTTGTATTTTAGAATATCTGATTTGTTTGGGAAGATCGTTAGCATATAATGAGTATAGAAGGGGTCCAAGAATAGAGCCTTGAGGGATACCTCTTGTTACCTGTAAAGCTCGTGATAAAGAACCATTGTTTGCAACTGATTGAGATCTATTTGAGAGATACGACGATATTAATTCCACTGCTAGTGTTGAAAAATTAAATAGTTTCAACAATTTCATGCATAACATTGAGTGGTGTACAGTATCAAAGGCCTTTGAATGGTCTAATAACACAAGGAACGTTAATTTATTATCATCTAAATTATTTCGAATTTCCTCTATTACATCAGTTAGTACTGTAATACAGCTACGTTGTGGTCTAAACCCAGATTGGCGATCAGTTAATAAATTGTTAGCATTGACATGCTCATAAATTTGTTTATGCAATAAATTTTCAAAAACTTTAGAAAGATATGGCAGAATTGCAATTGGACGATATTCAGATCCGGTTTTAGGTATTGGAATAATTTTGGCATGTTTCCACTCCATTGGGAATCTATTGGTGGTTATTATAGTGTTAAAAAGGTGGGTGATATATCGAATAATCCATGGCAGAATAATTTTAACAAACTTAGGATCAATATTATCTAATCCTATTGCATTGGATTTAATTGCATTGAAAGCGTTAGCAACATCATATGCATTTACGCATTGAAATTTTAGCTGGTTGCACGAAACTAAATGTGTATGTCTATCGTAAAAGTCGAACTGGACTGTTGGAAAAGGAATACTCATAAAGCTTTTATTAATCAAATTAACATCAACTTCTACTGAACGTTCAATTGACTTACTAACGTTAATATCTCGTATATGTTTCCATTTACTTTTAGTGTCAACTGCCGAATTAAATTTATTAAAATAGTACGAAGACTTATCATGTCTGATTTTTGAAACAACGGCTTTTCGCGCTACGCAAAATTCATTATGCAGTTCGGGTGTTCTGTATCTTTTCCACATGTGGTATAGGTCATCACGTTTTTTTATTAACAATTTAGTTTCATTTGTGAACCACGGCTTAGCTCTATTTTTAACCGTCTTAATTTTTATCGGTACGTGATTGTCATAAATCTGAAGTATTAATTTATTAAGAACGGTAACTTGCTCATCAGCCGTAGGTAAATAGAAAATTCGATCCCATTCAGAGTTAATGAGATCACGATATAAGTTTTCTAAATCAATACTTTTAAAATCTCGAAAACTAAACGTTCTAACTCCTGTCTCCACTGTAAATTTATAGCACATAAAAATTAAATCATGTTTGGAAAAAGAAGGTACAGCTAACTGCTCATATAGTAACACATTTTGTACGTTGCTCACAAAAACTAAATCGAGTAATGTACTGTTTGTGGTCGAGAAGTGCGTTGGCCTTAAAGTATTAACGGCGGATAAATTTAGTGTAGACATGATAGTAGTTAGATTTTCATTTTCAAGCAAATTGCAATTAAAGTCACCAGTTATAATAACTTCAGAGTACGTTACAGAAATATTTTCTAATTTGTTAACAAGTGTGTCCAATTGCATATACTTATCTGGCCTATAGACACAGCCAAGTAGCATATTGTTCGCACGATAGTTAACCTCAATAAATAAAAATTCAACATCACCGGGCTCATTATATGAACAAATAAGTTTACATGAGATGGTGTTCCTTATGTAAATTGCTACACCTCCGCCATTGTTACGCCTATCTGATCTAAAAATACGATAACCATCTATCTTGTACACACTGTCATAAATTTCAGGTACAAACCATGTTTCCGAAATACATATTGCATCAATGCATGAATTTTCAAAAAGAAAACGGAATTCATCGATTTTTGGTAAAAGACTTTGCGCATTTATATGAATGGTTTTAAAGCCCGGATGCCGATTAGCTAAAATTCGAATCATGTTATAATTACCGTCTCTGGAACCGAATTGATTAAATGAAAAGTTCGTCATATTTACATAAAAACGCAACGCAGTAAAGTTCATGAGTATATAATAAATTAAAATTGTTTAATGTTAAATAGGGGAAAAAATTAGGTCGAACTATACTCTGTAATTTTGACATCAAAAGTGAGATATTAAATATGAAATTAATTAGAAAAATAATTAGAAAAAATAAAACAATTAAGAATTTCATATAATGATATAACCTAAAAATAATAACATATATAAGAATTAAACAATAATATTTAAAATAAAAAAATATATTTAAATAAGACGTTAATGTCCAAACGTTATTCCAGAAAAAGCCGTTTTAAATCCTCAGGGTATTCAATTAACACGGGATCGTCCGCATCAATCTTTCTAACATAAACAAGTCCACGTAAAGTAAATGTTGACTTGATTCTTTTATTCTTCTTCATTAATAATGTTTCTTTAAATATTCTGTGGTTATGAGGTGTTAAGTTTTCATTGACATAAATAGTTTCATTACTTTCGAAACCAGCATGACGTAAACATAGATTTGTTTTATTTTCGCGTCGGAACTTGGATATTGATTTTAAAAGAAAATTTTTTTCAAATGGAGAATGTAATTTAACAACTATTACTTCATCAGTTGGGTTATAACTTTTATTGTTTCTATAAATTTTTTTTAATCTATAAACCTTTTCGATCTGCGGCGCATTTATATGTATACTATTGCATATGTTTTGTACAATAGAAACAAGATTTCCATAGAAACAATGTCCATCGCTACTCTAGGCTTATTGCAGACTTAAAAAAAAGAAATTAAAAAAATTGGATTTTAAAATGATCACTTCGGGGTTTCAAGTGCTTTACGTGTATAAAAAAAATTTCATCACTCCTATGCTTATGGAGATCACATTCTGAAATATTCACACCATTTGGTAAAAAATAAAAAATAAAATGGATCGCAGTTAGAAATTTTTTTATTTAAATTGGTCATTTCCGGTCATGCAGATAAAAATTATTTTTGAAATGATCAAAATATTTCCGATAAGAATCAATTTTTTTTAAAACGGTAACAACTAAGCACCCCATAACTCGACAAATTAACATCATACATAAGAAATATTTGGCACACATAATCCGAATACAAAGTAATTTCGCCAAAATATTTTTGTTGGTATGTCCGTTCCACGAATAATGCCTTGTATATTAATATCATAATAATGAATGGATTTATTATTTTAAAGAGCTTATGGAAATTTGATAAAAATTAATTTGTAATCGTATGAATCTTTTTCATTCTGTTCTAATATCAAAAGGATAATTATTCATAAAAACTGTAAGAATTTTATATTTCAATGAAGAAATTTATGTCATTTTAGATATTGTTTATTAAAAAAATGCACAGTTTTTTTTCGCTTTGTATATTTTAAGAAAATATTGCCCTCGTTAAATATAGATTTGTAAAAGCTTGATAATGAATTAGGCGGGCATGGACTCTTGCGATTTATATTGCAATAAAATATTTTTGAGCCAAATTTAATCTTAATACCTACACAAAAAGAATCGGTATAAAGTCCATTCCGAAAAGATGTTTGATGTTTGGGCAATTATAGATCGATTTTCTCCATTTTCAATAGGCTACGTCGTTAGGACAATTGAAACGTAAGTACTCAATTTCATCAAATTATCTTCAAAGCGGAGTTAGATCGACTCAAAAATTGATTTTAAATCGATCGGTATACTAACAGGTGGTTAAAGGACCAATATCTTTTAGTGATACATACATCAACACAAACGTTTAATACTCTCTCCACTATTGTGGTATAGTTATAAACAAAACATTTATTCACGTATTGAATCATAACGTTCATTATGCGCCACCCTGTAGTTGTGGCGGGTATAAAAGGGATCGTTTATGGACATTTTAAACCTTTTCTAGATGTATGCATCCAAATCTGGACATAGTAGTTTTCATTATTGTAAGATTTTTGATTTATTTCTTATTAATTAAATTGAAGCTTCAAATTTTTTTCTTAATTTCTTTTAAGTTACTCTATGACTCTTAATAGTATTATGACTGATATTGATCTCCTTTAAATGAATTTTATGTGTTTTTCCTTTTTTGAAAGAGTTTTTTATAATCAAACTGTAATTTAATATAAGACGTAGGTAGTATCATTGAAATTGCGTAATTTTACTCTACTTTAATTATATTTTAAAAATTTGCAGTGGTTAAGTTAGGTAGAAATGCTGGTGCAAAGCCAATCTTCACATCCTTACCCAGAGTCTAATATATTCCATTGTGAAGCCTTATGCTAGGAACACAACTGGGACAAAAGACGAATTTTTGGCCGCGAATATTCGTCGTCAAAAATAAAACATATTGGTGTATATGAAAATACACACAATAATAGCGTCCGGCGAGATTCGTCATACGCGGCGCGGCGTCTTTGCAATAGATTTATTTATATTTCATACGCCGTCGAACAACGATTAAATCAGTACTAGGTGACCATATTTGGTTTTAGTTTAGAAGTATTTTAGTAAATGAAGTTACTTTTTACTTTAATAATTGTTTTTTTTTATTGTATAACATTTAAAATATATATACAAACTGCCGTATTCATAAAAAACTAAATTGGTTATGAAATCTATTTTAAGGAAAATTTTGTATGAAAATTTTGTTTTAAAAAACGTTTGAAATCTATTTTATTTTTTATGAATACGGCAGAAAGTATTTTGCTATAAAAATAGTTTTTAGTTGTGTTTTTGATTATGTTTTAATTTTTAAGCATTATTTTTTTTAATAAGGTCACACTATTTCTCTCTCTTTATGCTAGGAACACAACTGGGACGAACGACGAATTTCGCCCTACACGACGAATTTTTCCGTAAAAATTCGCTGAGTAATTTCGTCGTATGAAGCACAATAACGACGAATAGCTGGCAGCTTTTATAATTAAGAAAGTTGATTACTGTTTGTGCAAAGAGAGAGAAATGATGTGACCATATTCAAAAAAATAATGCTTAAAAATAAAAACATAATCAAAAACACAACTAAAAACTATTTTTATAGCCAAATACTTTGTATACTTATTTTATGTGTTATACAATAAAAAAAAAAAAAAAACAATTATTAAAGTAAAAAGTATCTTTATTTACTAAACTACTTCTGAACTAAAACCAAACATGGTCACCTAGTACTGATTTGTTCGTCGTTCGCCGGCGTATGAAATAGAATTAAATCTATTTAAAGTTCGTCCTGATTGTGTGCATTTTCATATACATAAACGTCTTTTATTTTTGGCGACGAATATTCGCGGCCAAAAATTCGTCGTTCGCCCCAGTTGTGTTCCTAGCATTACACAAACAGCATTCAACTCTCTCAATTATAAAAGCTGCTTTTTATTCGTCGGTATTGTGCTTCATACGACGAATTTACTCAGCGAATTTTTACTGAAAATTTCGTCGTGTTGGGCAAAATTCGTCGTTCGTCCCAGTTGTGTTTCTTGCATTAGGTAGTAAAACACAGACAGAATCCTTCATTTCCAAGCCCAGTCTAGCCAACTCATTTTCCTTAAGAAGTATGGGGTCATTTTGACACTAAGTACTTTTAAGGGTTTATCTTAGTTTTTGCACTGTTTTGTCTTCGTATGAATTTAGGGTATATCTCTCACCAGTTTCGTAAAAATCGGCAAAAACATACAATATTTCGCTATATTTCCTTTAGAAATTCCAATTATGTCAAAATTTGACTTTTGACTAATGAGCTGAACCGAACACAAAGAAGCTTATGGTTAACAACGATACTTAGTGTTAATTTTCGAACACTACTTCAGAGTATATGTAAAATTATCTGGAATATTATATTCTGAATAAGTTTTATTTTAAATTCATATCATCAAGGATATTGTGCTCTTTTGCCAAAACATGGCCAACAAAATGAGTTTTTCCCATAAAATCCAAATCGTATACATAGACAAATTCAAGGGGGGGACGGCCAAAAATCGAAAGTAGCAGGACATAAAATAAAGTGTTAGACAAAGATTCGATGGATTATTTTTAGCTCATATTCAACATATATATATGTATGTATGTAGGTTCAATAAATAAATACTAAGAAAAAAATATTTGCTAAGAAATTCTACCAACAATTTAATTTGCCAGACTTTAAGATTAATAATTATGCTCTTTATGCGAATCGCATAAGTCAGGGATTTTATTTTACCAATTTTGAACGGATATTCATGTTTTTTATACCAGATTAAAAGTTTCTTAGTTGCAAGGACTATATTTTTTGTAGCTATTATAAATTAACGGTTTTATCCGAAAGTTATAAGCTTGTCATTCCATTTGTAATTTTTTTTTAAATATCGACCTTGTCCCTGTATGAGACTTCCACTTTTTTTCTGTTGAACTAATCCTTTTTTTAATTTTAATTAATCGAGACACAGCGATTTTATACATTTTACATTAAGGTGGAGCGTCGCAATTTTTTTTTGATACTTTCAATTTCGAATAGCACGAAAACGTTGCATTTTATTCTCAGATATTTACAACGGAAAAATATTAAAATAAAAAATACTTTTAACCATCTACCGTATCATAAATATCTTGAAGCTGATATCAAATTTGAAAATGTGGTTGTTGTTGTAACTCATTAAACTCTATGGCCTACATTCATAGTCAAAAATAAAGTATAGTGTAATAGAACTAAAGTCGATTTAACTTAAAAGTCGACATTAGGTATTTCTTATGTATACTTTTGCCGTTAAAGTTGACTTTAAATACGAAACTAGCTGATGCTGTTTTAACTCATTTAACAACAGCATCAGCTGTTCTTCGCCAACTAAAAAAGTTGGCGCAAAAAGTTTATGTTAGAAGATATTGGCCGATATTTTATAATTATTAATGATTTTGAGGAAAACTTTAATGGAAAGGAACACAAAATACATATAGGCCCTAATTGTGTAAAACGCAACGGCGAAAAATACATTGAAAGCAAAAACAAAGTCGAAAATATATTGTAATTTTGTTGTTGCTTTCTACAGAAATTCATATTGCGTATTAAAAATTTTCAACGCCACAAGATATGCAGTGTTTTATTTTTTTTTTTAATTTTCATTGCCAGGGGCTTAGAGCACAAGGGGCTTAAGTAACAAATTTACATTTGGAATTAGTAGATGAAGTTAAGAAAAGTTCAGAACACAAGGGGCGAATGCGAAGTTCTCATCCGGTAGCGAGATATGGCGACCAATTCTAGCAGTTGTCATTAAAATACCTGTTTCGCTTGGATCACACTGGGCATATCAGCACTTAATCTCAATTTTTTGAAAAACGCACTTAAACCCCTTGTGTTCGAAGCCCCTCATTTGAGGCTGCACCCAGGTAAAGTCCGTTCAATTTAAAACATACTTCAATTTCGACGATACCCAATAAAAAATGGAGCCTCGAACGAAGCAGGTTTATTAGGGAGAAGAGTAAAAGTTTCGCTTACCATATCGCTTAGGGAAGGCATGAATTTTATATGGCGAGTTCCCACTTTGATGCAACACAGAAATCGCTTTATTCAGAGCATATACACTGAATTTTTTGTTGTTACCTTATTCTTTAATATACTCCCTTACAAACCTGCTTCGTAGTAAGGGAATGTCTAGGCTCTTCAAATGTTATATATTTTTATTTTTTTAATTTGTAAAAATTCCGTTCACTTACTTTACTGCATCTGTGTATGTCTTACTGCGTAGCGCATAAATCTGCGCTTACTATTTAGAATTTGCTGTTAGTGCTTCGCAAACAAGAACAATTTTTAGTGGGTAGTAGCTAAATAATTAAAAGTATGTTTTTATTTTAAAGTTGTTTTTAAAAGAACCGACTTTAGCGTTTGACTGTGACTATGGGCCAATATATCAACTATTCTTTTACATTAAAGGTCAGATTTGAGATGAATTTATAAAGCCAATTTTTTAAATTTCTAAGTTGATGTCATATCTTAAATAAAAAAAACATTTCCTTAGCTAATGTGAGATGGCTGAGCACGAATATAAAATTCATTGACGATATTCGAGTAAAATAAACTTTATTATGGTTTTAGTTGTTTTTGTTTATTGGCAAAAATTTCGAGAACGGGTCATCTGAATAAAATAGATACCTCTTTATTCTTACAGTTAATAAAACAATTGAATCGCTAGTTGCAGAAAGGGAACTATGTACTTAATAAACGCTCGTTTTGAGATAATCAATTAAAATAGTGTAGTACTTCATAATAAATGCAAGTTTTATACTCTTAGCTCGAAGAGGGGTGAACCGACTTTCATTTGAAGTTGTCTTAGATGACACTTTTTACACTGGTTTCTAAGCAATAGTCAAATAAGGTACATGCAGTTAATGTCAGTAGTTCCCTTTCTGCGCATGGGCTTGGTTCTTAAAATCTCAGTTAAACAGGGTTTAGTTATTTTGATAAGAAATTTGTGCCGCCATTACCAAGTTTGTTTACAAAATTTGACGGAACTGCTTAGCTTTGCTTAAAATATTGGTATTTAGTGAAATAATAAAAAAAATCGTATTTCGCCGTAAAAATCCGAGTTTAAGAGTACGTTAAACTAAGTTTAAGCTTACTGCTCATCTAAAAAATCCGGCATTAGAAAAATTTATTCAGTTACAGACCTTAAAAGTTTAGAAAAGTTTATTTTTAGAAGTTTTGTAAAAAAACTATTATTTTTAATTGCAATTTAAAAATTAAAAAATAAACTGAATACAATTTTGTTCGGAGTATTTCAAAGTTAATTTTGTAAACATCACATGATGAATAAAATTTGTGAACTTAGATAACAATTAAGAAAGGACAATGGGTAATATTGCCACAATATTAAGTTCCGATACTTTTCATTTCGTTTATAACATATTTTTATTAAAAAAATTCCTTTCTTAATTAAAATTAATTTTATGGAAATTAAATTTGATGAAGTTAAGCCTGAATAAACTATGAAAACTTGGATTAAAAACATAAACAAACTACATATACATATATAGATCGGGAAAGGCAAAACAGTTAAGAACACTGTCCTCCTCTGTTTGTCAACCGATTGGAACCAAAAATACAGCATTTGAAAAGTATTTACTCACAGAAGTACACAATATATCTATTTTATTAAGATCTGAGGGGATAAAAAAATTTAAAAACGGGTAAACTCGGTAGCCTCATATCTCTAAAACTAAAAGACATCAAAAATAAATTAATTAATACTTATCGTTGTTCATTAGACGAATAAGCGGCCAGGTGTCCGGTAACTTTTTGAAAATCGGCCTTTTACCGAGCAAACGGAAATAACCTGTATTTTGGAACTTCTTCGTCACCGCATTAATCTTTTAAACCAATAAACATAGAAATAAAGGTTATACCAAATTCGTAACTTTATTAAAAACATATATAAATTTAAATATAGTATTTTTTCCAAATTCGAACGTTTAAGGGGTAAAAATCGTTCCTATGTTTGGTACTTTTTTACAAAACATTGTTCTCTATGTATTGATATATACGTATTAAATTATGGGCTCCAATTACAATATTGAAATTTTTGATACTTCAATGGGGAACAAATTTAGTTAGGTACTTTTTCGTTCAACAACTTTTTAATTTTTTTTTTAAAAACCTAGAAATATAAAATTAAGCATGAAATGTCCTGAGTGGATTATAATCTATAAGAGAGAACTTTTTGGTACTTTTTTGTCCTTCAACAGGTACTTTTTTAATTTTTATTAAAACTGAACATAAAAACATAAATAAACTCTGGAAGTGATTGAGAAACTATATCTAAGAGGAGACTTTTTGGCCCTTTTTTGTCTTTCAATTGGTACTTTCTGATACTTTTATATTATTGAACTTACAAATCTAAATTTACGGACTTGATGGAAGAGAACATAGACGAGAAAAAACAAATGCTCGAAACTTGTTTATTTATATATACTTTCCTTTATATTTGCTTAACCAATTATGGTCGCATTTCGACCACTCGGCTAACATTAGTTATTGTTAAACAACTAGGGCACAAGCTCTAAGCTTACATTTGTCCTTGAAGTTGGGCTGAAAAGGTCAACAACAAATAGAGCAACAAAAAAAGAGAAACATAAAATACGAAAAAAGTACTTTGGACTTCGAGAATTCTTGACTAAAAAGTATGAAAAAACAGAAGTAAACGAAAAAACATGTAAAAAATTGGTAACAACAAATGTCGATCCAACAAGTAAAATACTATTTGGTTTTAAAATTGATGTTTGACTTTTGGACTGGCAGTCAATGGCGGTGAGTGTGAAACGCCCAATATTTCTGAAGAGAAAGTATGCTTACTATTGAACCATGTGAAATCAACCTGTCCTTGGGTTCAATTCCGCATCAGTCAAGAGTGAAACATTATCAATATATTTCAATTCATTTCATGTTGTACAATTCCTTTCTTCATTGAAATAATTTGATGAACTTAAGCTTGATTAAAGTATGAAAATTTAGGCTAAGAGTGTGACTTTAAAATTAAATACATACTTCGATTTATATCTCTGAAGACAGTTTTTTAAACCAGGATTTATTTTAATACAGTCGTTATAGCAAATCACAATGAAATTGATCATATATAACAATATTTGAACTAAATTGGGCATATTTTTGTACGGTGTCTACGAACAGAAAGCTAGTATTTTTTATACTTTGTGCTACTTCTATAGCCATGTGGTTCTGCTCTCAGAAGCAGTATCTAGAAATAGGTTTATGGAAATAAATTTTGTTTTTGAATTTTCTATGTCAATCAGTTTGCTTTGAGATCCCTCAATTAGATGTTGAAATTACAATCTCTTGCTGATTTGCTAATCAAGAAGTTCCAGTAGTGGAGCGCATTTCACGAAGATCTTTCAGTAGACAAGTCAACAATAAAATATTTCGGACATCATCCAACCAAGCAATGATTGCAAGTACGGATGGTTATTGCTATGCCTTTGACGTATACTGAGGGAAATCGGCTGGAGAATGGAGAAATGAGAAATAAGGATCGAAAGTGGTCAAGAACTTGTTGAATAAAGCAAATTTTGGGCCACATGAGCATACCCTATAATTCGACAACTGTTTTACTAGTCACGCATTACCGAGATTTACGCATGGTGTTAATGGTACAAAGAAATGTCCACTGAATCCTATCAAGAATGTAATAAAGAAAGACCGTGCTGAATTTTACTACTGATTCGGTACAGCCAATTTTGTTCGTGCGATGTCTTGACAATAGTGTATGTACCATGTGTACAAACTACGATTTTATTTATCCAAAAAGTAGATATGAATATTCCTTGTCTTCGAGAACTACAACGAATGTGAAAAAGTTGTGGACCATGATGTGCCACTGTCCCAGGCTACAGAACAGTAGGCTGAGGTGGCTAGATAGCAGATTCTTGCACGAATCGGGAGATGTTTCGGACTGCGGGCTCGAGAATCTGACGGGATTGTTAATGGGAATGACCTAGATGCGCGGCAGGAGGCTGGGGACTGGAAATATGTAGGGCAGTTTTCCTGTTTGGTAGGGTTGTTTTTGTAGGGCAGTTTTCCTGTTTGGTAGGGTTGTTTTTGCTTGTTCTGTCCGATTTCTTATCTTCCACCTTCTTCCTTTCCTGCGCTTTCACCATTTACTTCTCCTACTCTTTCACACTAGAATTCTTCCTTCCTTCTTTCTTTCACTAATTTAGGCGTCACAATGGACCATATGGGTCTCTGGGTGAGGGTGTGAAGTTTGCTTTACACCAGCCTTTCTAACCTTACCTAAGGTGTTTTGAAAAAATTGTGTATTTTATATCTCATTACCACGCTATTAACGTAATATTGCGATTCTTTTGTATTTAATTGCAAAAGTTATTATTTACTGCCAAAATTTTTACAAAAACTGAACAAAAATTAATTTTTTTAGAGTTGTAAGTGCACCTTCAAACTTCAGCGTCCTTGGGGCGCCAGTAAACATTATCCTATTATCCTAAAATTTAATACAGCATATACCTACAAAATAAACAACAATTCTTTGAGCACTCTAATGTACATAATTATATGCTCTGTTGTTGTTTTTGAAAAGAACAAAACAGCTGTGTTTTGCTTGTAAACAAAAACTTATTTGTTTTAAATATCATTCGTCTAAAAAATAAACAATAAAAACACACAACGTACTATTTAAATAAGAATATTTGTTGTATTTATTTTTTATTCCGCATTCAATTTTGTCACCTTGGAAAATTATAATGTAGCAATATGGCGGCTTGGTGGTTTATGTGATGATTTCAGTTATGAAAACTTGCATAACTCGAAAACTTTTTTTCAACTAAGCTTTAGATCAAATGTTATGGATAGTCTTGGAGAAGCGACAGTTGTTCTTTATTCTTTTAAAGAGGTCATTTGGAAAAACTGGGGGTAAACCCCACGTTTAGTCCACTTGATCTATATGGCCATTGTTCGACCAATTCTTATATACGACATACTTGTATGGCGGCCAGTTCTTGGGAATAGCACTTACCAGAGGAAGCTGAGAAAGTTGCGTCTTATGGCTTCGTTGTGCCTTCTGGGGGCCCTACTCACAATTAATACGGATGGAATGCATATTATTTTTAAGCTACCAACTTTGCATTAAAGGCGATCTTCGAAATTCGCCCATTTATTCATGCGCGAGTTTTGCTTTAAAAAATAAACTTTATAGGACAACTGAAAAGTTCGACATTTTGCTTTAAAGGGTTGCTCCTGCTTTTTAGTAATTTTGGTATACAAATCTTCTGGTTTAATAAGCTTGAGATGAGTTCGTAACACTCCGCCCAAAAAACAGTTGAGATGGTGGATAACCTGTTGTGGAATGTGATGATATGCGATATTGATAAAGAAACATATTTAAGTTATGCTGGATGTTGTTATGGAACGTCTGCATTGTTTTTAAAGCATTCTTGTGCTGAATTTTAGACACATCTTTCAGCCTGTCCATTGGAAGAAGAATGATTTGGTGCTAAAATTATTGAAATTGGAGGTTCGATTAATATCTCTTAGGGAGATCGATTATTCGACATTTTTCAATAACCGGTTTTCGAATATTACGAATAGTTGCTATTTTAAAAAACCCGGTTTTCGGTTAAGCATTTTTTAAATAACCGGTTAACCGGTTTTAATTCGAATACATAAAAACACAAAAATGAAATAAGTTTTTGTAATAAAAAGTTAATTTGAATAAAAACAAAACAATTTGCAAAGGTAAGGAACTAACAAAATACGTAGATATCACTTAGATCAGACCTTACAAATATTTGACGATAAAATCCAAGAAAAGTGGGACCAGTAAATTGATCAAACTAAACTTTATTTGTACGAAGATATTTGTATTATGTAATTTAGAAACTATTGAATGACATTTGATCTAGACAAACGTTTTGCAAAAGCAAATAAATGATAGGAATTTTATGAAGTTATTTTTTGAAATATTCTCTCAAATTTATTTTGAATCAGTTTTAATTTGTTGGTGGTTAAGCAAGTCTATATAAATCAACCATATTTTTCAAAAGTTGCAAACAAAACCTCTTAGCCAGGATTATCTATTTCAAATTATTTTGTTTCAGCTTTATAGAAACGAATAGTGAACTGAACATTCTTTTTGTGTAAAATATTTGTCAATTGGTCGACTACAATTTAAAACATTGCATGCCATTGTTTGATTTCTACAATTTTGTTTTTTAGTTCTTGGTGTTTTAATAAATAAAACTGGTAGAAGTTTTTCCCAAATCGTTGATTCCGCCGAAATGTTGTAGTTTTCAGCATGAAGAGATGCTAGATCTACTTAAGAGTTTTTAGTGCATTAACGGGCATTTCGTCCTCGGCAACACAACGGGCTAATATTTCACCCAATGATTAATTTTTTGCAGCGTATTTTAGTAAGTTCTTATTTGTCTTTAGAACTTCTTCGAACGGAGCAAAGTTTTATTTAGAGCACATTAATGTCAAGCATGTAGACTAATTAAAGGTGATTAATAAGTCGTGACATGGAAGAACCTTTGTAACTTATCATTTTAGGGCACCTCAAGCACCTAACTTTGTCTTTTCAATCGCGTTCGAAAAATATCTGGAGATAACCTTTATATAAAAATATATTTAATTTTAGAATCCTCTTGCACAAATTACTATTTACTTTTTAACTGCACACGTTTTTGTAGTATTTTGAATAGTTTTTTGTTTTTTTTCTACAAGAATACACGTTTTTATAAGCGATTTGTATTTACAGTGCTCATAATGTTTTTTGACCTCTGTTACATTTTGTTTTGACATTCTTCATAAAAAGTTTAAGTTTGGCCAATATTCAATTAGAAAAATATTTAAATTACCAGTAAATCTACAACAAAAGCAAGAAAAATGTATATAAATTACACATTACTAAAATAACCGGTTTATTATACCAAAATAACCGGTTTATTTGATATTCGAAACATGGGCATTTTAAAATATCCGACTTGGGCAAAGCTAAAATAACCGGTTAAAACCGGTCGAATAATAACCGTCCGATCTCCCTAATATCTCTGAAGATATTTTTTTAAACCAGGATTTATTTTGGTAATAACTGGTAACATTTCAACGAAGGGGGGAATATTTTTATATGGTGTCTACGGACAGAAAGCTACTATTTTTTTATACTTTTTGCTACTGCTATAGCCATGTGGTTCTGCTTTCAAAAGCAATATCTAGAAAAAGGTTTATGGAAATAAATTTTGTTTTTGAATTTTCTATGTCAATCAGTTTGCTTTGAGATCCCTCAATTGGATGTTGAAATTACAATCTCTTCTGATTTGCTAATCATGAAGTTCCAGTAGTCGAGCGCATTTCACGAAGATATTTCAGTAGACGAGTCAACGATAAAATATTTCGGACATCATCCAACCAAGCAATGATTGCAAGTACCGATAGTTATTGCTATGCCTTTGACGTATACTGAGGGAAATCGGCAGGAGAATTGAGAAATGATAAATAAGGATCGAAAGTGGTCAAGAACTTTTTAAATTAAGCAAATGTTGGGCCACATGAGCATACCCTATAATTCGACAACTGTTTTACTAGTCACGCATTACCGAGATTTACGCATGGTGTTAATGGTACAAAGAAATGTCCACTGAATCGTATCAAGAATGTAATAAAGAAAGACCGTGCTGAATTTTACTACTGATTCGGAACAGCCAAGCCAATTTTGTTCGTGCGATGTCTTGACAATAGTGTATGTACCATGTGTACAAACTACGATTTTATTTATCCAAAAAGTAGATATGAATATTCCTCATGTCTTCGAGAACTACAACGAATGCATGAGAGGCGTCGATCAATCTGACGAATTTGTTGCAGCATCAGCTGTGCGAGGCAGAAAAAGTTGTGGTCTTATTTAAAAATTTCTCAAAATATGTTCATTTCGTTCCTACATTTCTTGTTCAAGTGGCCTGAGACACGGTAACGGCCTGGGGCAATTTTATTAACTTAAACGTTTTTTAATGGCCGAACGGACTGCCGAGTATCGCGCATGCTGTAGACGATGCTTAGTAGGTCAAATTCGGACTCGCTGCTGGGTAGGAGTAGGGCCTGCGTCAGGACCATGATAGGTATTATCACGGGCCACTGTATGATAGGCAGAATGGCGGTGAGAATGGGGTCTGGCTTATCGGATATATGTAGGCTGTGTGAGGACCCAGAGGAGTTGGAGACAATTGAGCACTTTCTGTGCCACTGTCCCAGGCTACAGAACAGTAGGCTGAGGTGGCTAGGTAGCAGATTCTTGCACGAATCAGGAGATGTTTCGGACTGCGGGCTCGAGAATCTGACGGGATTCGTAATCGGAATGACCTAGCTGCGCGGCAGGAGGCTCTGGACTGGAAATATGTATGGCAGTTTTCCTGTTTGGTAGGGTTGTTTTTGTAGGGCAGTTTTCCTGTTTGGTAGGGTTGTTTTTGTAGGGCAGTTTTCCTGTTTGGTAGGGTTGCAAAAGTTAATATTTACTGCCAAAATTTTTATAAAAACCGAACAAAAATTATTTTTTCCCTGTTGTAAATGGACCTTCAAACTTCAGCGTCCTTGGGGCGGCAGTAGAGATTACCCTATTCTCCTAAAATTTAATACAGCATATACCTACAAAACAAACAACAATTCTTTGAGCACTCTAATGTACATAATTATATGCTCTGTTGTTGTTTTTGAAAAGAACAAAACAGCTGTGTTTTGCTTGTAAACAAAAACTTATTTGTTTTAAATATCATTCGTCTAAATAATAAACAATAAAAAATACACAACGTACTATTTAAATAAGAATATTTGTTGTATTCTTTTTTTTATTCCGCATTAAATGTTGTCACCTTGGAAAATTATCATGTAGCAATACGGCGGCTTGGTGGTTTATGTGATGATTTCAGTTATGAAAACTTGCATAACTCGAAAACTTTTTTTCAACTAAGCTTTAGATCAAATGTTATGGATAGTCTTGGAGAAGCGACAGTTGTTCTTTATTCTTTTAAAGAGGTCATTTGGAAAAACTGGGGGTAAACCCCACGTTTAGTCCACTTGATCTATATGGCCATTGTTCGACCAATTCTTATATACGACATATTTGTATGGCGGCCAGTTCTTGGGAATAGCACTTACCAGAGGAAGCTGAGAAAGTTGCATCTTATGGCTTCGTTGTGCCTTCTGGGGACCCTTCGCACAATTAATACGGATGGAATGCATATTATTTTAAAGGTACCAACTTTGCATTAAAGGCGATCTTCGAAATTCGCCTTTAATGTACCCTTCAGTGAAGTAGATGCAGCTGTGTACACCTAAGGGATATGGGTATGACCATCTCAAACTGAAAGATAGACCATATTTCTCAAGCTTTGGTAAATGATCATCAATGCAAAGCACTGATATACAGCAAAATTTTCATCGATTTTTTTTTCAATTAATGGTTTAATCAAAATTAAAATCAGTTTTGATTAAAAATTTGATCAAGTGAATTAAACGTTTATTTGTATCAACAACATCAATGCAGAGTATGTTGTTAACATCGAGAAATATTTCATTGATACTGTTAATTTGTTTACTGGTACAAATTTACTAAATTTTTTTTATTTAATATCACTAATTTTTTAATAGAAATTAATTTTTATTCTTTTCTGTTTACCGAGTTGCGTGGAAAACGTTAATTCTTCGGATAGTTCTTAATCACGAGAAGGTGTGGACTTCGAGTTAAAATGTAATGAGCTTAACCTCAGTAGCAGTTTTGACTGAGCAGTTAATAAGTAAGATCATTTGGGTCCAAGGGCCTATGGCACAGGGACATCCAGGCGAATATTATGGCGATTAAGCTTGCTAGATTTGACGGGTTCTTGCAAGTTCGATCTCCGGTAAAGGACAATTGATACCGCTGATTGCGTGTCACTACGTGTGTCTAAAGGTAAATGTTTCTTATATATCAGAAACTACGATTTCTGCCCCAGTTGTCGAGAACGAACGTGTTGAAAGTGTGGATCACCTTTAATGTCACTGTCCTGCGCTAGCGAGAGGACGAATATTTAAAATAGAATCTTTATCTTTCTATGGTGGGATCCCTTGTGAAAGTTATGATTTTCTGTAGATGATAAGTAAGTTGTGTTATACGTTTGGGTAAGATAAGGCTTTGCTACTACTAATACCCGAGTTTCCTGCACCATATCTGGAAACTTCTGAAACCCCACTCCAACCTAAAATAATATAGAAATTACAAATGGAATGACCAATTTATATACTCTCTCCACCTGTAGTGAAGGGTATCAAAAATATTTAATGTGAAAAAACACAGAAAACCAAATATATCATTGTCTAAATAGTATGTTTACTTTAAATTGCGTGTTTTTTTATTATTTTTCAAATGAAGTGTATTTAGGCTGTGTTTGTTATTTTTTTAAAGCAAGAACAACAGACTTAAAATAAATAACTTTATTTTGTTATTTATATATTTGCTTTTATAAACGAATATATTTTTTATGCCAGATATTGGGGGACTAGAAAAGTTTATCGTCTAAAAGTCTTATATGTCTTATGCTTCTTGAATGGGGGTTGTTGTATTGAACTGAGACATTATTGATGTGTCTCCTAGTGTCCCTGGTCATGTACCGGTGGCGACCAGTGACAATTCGAATAAGTATTCGTAATTGCAGCATGTTGAGTTGGAGTCGTCTGGTCTGCGATATTGATAAAGAAACATATTTAAATTATGCTGGAGGTTGTTATGGAACGTCTGCATTGTTTCTAAAGCATTCTGTACAGTTTGGACACATCTTTCAGCCTGTCCATTGGAAGAAGGATGATATGGTGCTATAAACTTATGAAATTTTACGCCAACTTTCTGCAGAAATGTTTTAAATCCTTCTGACGCAAAATTTGTGCCATTATCACTGACCACAGTAATGTACACTCCATAAGCTGCAATTATTTCGTCTAAAATAGCTGTCATTGACTTTGTCAATTAAACTTCGAGCCATTTTCTATATGCATCCGAGATCACAAGCAACATCATTCCAAAAAAGGCCTTGCATAGTATATATGTAGTCTCTCCGATGGTCCTTTAGCGTACTCCCAATGGTGTTCTCTAAACCTAGGAAGTGCATGGGGATGTTTTGCACATTCGGGACACTCTCTAACCATAGTTTCTATGTCACTATCCACACCAGGCCAGTATATAAATGACCAAGCCAAACCCATAATTTTTACTATGCCCAAATGAGATGTATGCTAATCCTTTAAAACCAACTGCCGGAATTTCGTAGGAATAACAACTCGATGTTCAAAAATTAAGTAATTCGCGGCAAGTTTATAATAAGATTCTGGCGCTTTACATCCGTAACGATATAAACATTTCAGTTCTGCAAGTAAGTGGACAATTTTCCCCAAGCTCTCACCTTTTCTAGTTTCTGTGGCTATTTGTTCAGCTTTCATTGGTAATTAAATTACTTGTCCAACAAAAACCTCGTCAAATTCATCAAACCCTTTATTATCATTTACTAAAAATTAGTTCGATTGTCTTGGGAAAAGATTGTGGATCTCATCTTCATATTTCAAATGCAACCTGGAGCAATAATCTGCATTAGAGTTTTCTTTGGTTTGCTTAAAGGCCTATTGTCTGTTATTAAAGTAAAATGTCGTGCATAAAAATACAGGAAGAATTTTTTACAGCCCACACTATTGCTAAAGCTTCTTTGTCGATTTGAGGATAGCGTTGTTGCGTATCTATCATTTTTCGGCACGCAAAGGCGATCGGACGTTGTTGGCCATTCATAAGTCTATGTGAAAGAACTGCTTCAAGTCCCGTTTTTCTTGCATCAGTTACTAATAATAGTGACAATGAGGTATCACAAGGCATCAAAATTTGCGGTGATATTAACATGGCCTTTATATCATCGTAAGCTTTATTCGCATCTTCGATCCAATCAAAACATTCTTTTTTTTAATGTCTCTTAAGGGATTTGCTTTCGTAGATAAATCCGGGATAAACGCATTAAAGTAAGCTGCGTTTTCTAAAAATAGCTGCAGTTCCTTCGAAGTTGATAGCTTAGGAGAATTTTATACGGCTGCGATATGTTTTTCAGATTTTTTGCTTGGGAATCAATTTACTTGCCCAAAAACTCAATTTCCGTTGCCGCAAAGACACACTTTGAACGATTTAACTTAAGGCCATGTTTTCTCATTCTTTCCAATAACATATCCAGAGTATTCAATAGTGATTAAAAGTTCTTCCCATAAACCAAAACGTCATCAAAATAATTTCGCACGTTAGGAGTTCCTTGAAGAACAGATTCCATTCGTCTTTGTCGGCTCGCTGGAATATTTGCAGCATCATACACAGCTCGAGTTGGTCTAATTAACCAATGAGTAGGATTATTAAGTGTCAGCGCATGACTAAATTCTTCGTCCACCGGCAAATGTGGATATCAAAGTTATGTCTAAGTGACAGAATATTGTTGAACCTCCCATTTGGTTTGTTATCAATTCTGCTCTAGGTACTGGATGTTCGTCGACGACCTTTTGAGGATTGAGAGTAGTTTTATAGTTCTCGGTAATTCGAATCTGTCCATTTTTTTAGACACCACATAAGTGGTTGAAGCCCATTCCGAGTAATCTACCCATTTTAAATAGCCTAACGCAAATTTCTTGTCAATATCGTTAGCAAAAGCATCTCTCAGAGCAAGTGGTATCTCTTTTGCTTTTGCAAACACAGGTCTTGCCTCAGGTTGAAGATGCACTGTATCTCCAAAAACATCATCATATCTAGCGAGCAATTTATTAAGAAATTTTTGTTAAGCATTTGGTAAACTAGGATTCGTTGTCGTAACGGCATTAATATTTTTATACTCAAGCGATAAAAAAAGATTAGAAAAATGTATTTCATGCACGAGGTGTGCTATCCATTCTCGTCCAAACAAAGAATCAAAATCTTGTTCTACTACATATAGGTTAAATCGTCTTGATGTATTCCCAACTTTAACAGTCACAGGTAAACGACCCACACAAGAGATTTTATGACGACTGTAACTGGAAAATTGTCTAACAGTTTTTTTGCAATAAAAAATTATTTTTAATATATCCAAGAGTGTTAATACTGATAATACCACAGGGTGCTTCCGTGTCAAGTTCCATATTGACGGCACGACCATCTATTAGGACCTTCAATAATTTCATATCTGTTAGTTTATTAACGTTGAACTTATGAACGCTTTGTGTAAAGTTGTCATTAGCATCCGATTGTAAGCCTTCGTCCTCTTTTATTTGTGACGTTTTTGACTTACAGACCTTAGAAATATGTCCACGTTTCCCGCAAGAAAAATATTCTGTATTGTTAAATTTGCAATGTTTTCTTAATTGCTGACCACCGCATCCATTACACATAACGCCTATAACACTATCAACAGACTGTTGTTGTTTTAATATTTGACGTGCCTTGTTCTTAAGCCTCGGCGAAGCAAGTCCCAGTTTATTTTTCTTCATTCTGATTAACTTCAATAGACGTGTTGCGTGATACTTAAAGCGATTGCGCAATTTCGTATGCTACAGCGGAGGTATCAGCCTTCTAACTAATAATGGCATTGCATACCTCGCGCGATCATAGTGATTGATTAGTATTTTCTTCAAATTTTCATATGGTAAATTTTCTGGCTGTAATGCACTCACCAGAATACGCAAGTCTGAATTAAATTTGGCTCCCATATTGACCCTTGCATACTCAGCATGTAATTGCGTAGGCACAAAACTTAGTTGTACAGACCAATCAAATCGGGTAAAATACTCTCCAACTGTTTCTGATTGCGCCGAACTATATTCGAACAATATTAAAATTAAGCAACTTTTTGAATTTCATGTCTCTGGTTGGTTTACATTAAAAAAGATTTAGATTTTCTTCTTTATACAACTTTTATCTCTTTTCCTCATACAACGATCTTTTTGTACACGAATGCAATTGCCCTTAGCTTAGAAAAAAAAAAGTTCACAAAAAGTACCCAAAAGTACAAATTCTTACCCATATTTGTCGACTTTCCGTTTTATCCTTAACCTCAACGTAGTAGTTACAAACAAACTCGGAAAAGGAAGTATCAAATTTGGTCAGGTCGTTTTTAAGTTTTAAGCAGTCGCACAAGCCACGATCCATTTTTATAAACTTATTTTAAAAGTAGACATATACATAAACTAAATTTCTTATTTCAGTAAATCGGAGTGTATAATACAAACAATTGTACAAAACAGCAAACATTTGTTTAATTTTATAGAAATCAGCATTTCTTAAACAAATAAGAAAAAACTGTATTCGGTTATGAAATAATCACAAAATTTTTCCTATAAATACTGAACCTTTTAGCAAAGAGTTTAAGTAGAATTCAAGAGCTCATTGAGTTTGTTGTATCATTTTAAAACTGTCTAAAAAAAATATATAGAAAATCTATAATAATAAAATGAAACTTTTTTCCATTTTTATTCTTTTGCTTATCTCATCTGCGGGTCTGGTTGAAGCATGTAAAGGATTTACTCTCGTTAATCTACAAGAACTCGTAAAGGCTACTGTAGCTAAAATTGATAAGGATCAACTAAATGGAGTATCTACAGAAGACGATGATGATGATGATGATGATGATGATGATGACTGAAAAGTATATTTATGTTAATGTAAATTTTGAATAAAAATAAAAACTTGTTAATCAGCAACAAAATGTACATTAATTTGTAAAGTTTTTTTTCCATAACAATTTTTCCCATTAAAATTTTATTATAATTTCGATCGATATCGAATGCCGTTATTTGCCCTCAGGTTAATAAAATCCTTAAAAAAGGATTTTGCTTATTAAGTTTGTTTAATGAACCATTTGAAAAACTAAAAAAAAATTGATGAACAAGGGATTGAGTATTTAAAAATTAGTTAGATAATTATTTCATTCTAAATTTATAGGGATTAATATATAAATACATTCGTAAAACTGCTCTGGATTGGTATTTGCATTATTTTTAAACGTCATGCCATGCTTGTTTATCTGCTTTCTGGCATTTTTGTTTGACATTAATCTTTCACTTGAATCTAACTCTTTGCATTGAGCTAATTTAATATTTATAAGAGGCTGACTTTGGAAGTTTTAGCTTATTACATGAAGGTGCAGGTAGTGCGATAGATTGTGAAAGAGGCTTCAGTCGTAAACCATAATTTGTGATAACTGTATAAAAACTTTTTGAGGCAAAATTATTCTCTCTTAGTTGCTTTGCATTTGAAAGGTATTTCATAAATCCAAACTAAACTAGTATGTGAATATCATTATGAGGCACTATTCGTGAAGTGGATATACCAAAAAAAAAAGAAGATATGAATGTGTGTGCCAAATATTTTTTTAATGATGTTTATTTGTAGAGTTATGACTGACTAAAGTGTTGCCATTTTTGAAAAAAAAAAAATTTATTATACTGTGCTGGTAGTTTAAAAAACTAACAAGCGGGGAGCCTGGCGTTTTGACCTAATACTGAATCCAGAGCTGCTAACCGTTTTTAGATTAGCTCCAGTTTTCCAGATATACCATTATTTTGAAAGTGGAGAAGGTTGCAAAACATATGTTCACGTAACTCAAAAAAGGATCAAATTTATGACCCACCTGCATTAGTCTTTCGTCCTAAACATTTTCTTAAAACATACTTGCCCTTTATCACCACCCCTTAGGGGGCACTCCCATCACATATGCCGTTTTATGAAATCTTAAATATAATTAACATTTTTTATCTTCTTTGAATAAAATTAAAAGTTGTTCAGAGATTTTAATCATTTATGGCTTATTTTGCTTGGAACTTTGGAACTAACTAGGAACATAACTGAATATGCCATTTTTTATGAATTTTAAAAAAACAAAAATTTCGAAATATTGCCAAAAAAAAATTTGTTTCTAAAACGATTGCGCAAATTAGATTAATTAAGTTTAACCTAACTTAAACGTTATTTTATTGCGGAATTTAAAGGTATATCCCGAAAACAAGAGATAACCTAAAAAAAAAAACGATAAACACCACTGGGTAAGGGTAAGGTTTTTTGATTATTAAATAGGAGCGTAGGGAAAGTCGGATTGATTTCTTTTTTATTCCCCAAAATTTAGGTATATTTTCCCATATTGCCTTATACACGAAATAAATGTTAAAAAACTTTATTTTTAATAATGATTTAATATTTATATAAGTTGAATATTAAAGTCCAGAAAATAATGTTTTTGGACATAAAAAAAGAAGAACTAATGTCTTAACAATTTAACTTAAGCCTCAATGATCTCATGTTTAATCGGAGAACAACCGCATACAATTAATTTTTTTGAAATTGTGAAATTAATATATGTATTTTGAAACATGAATTTGAAACAGTCTTAAAAAAAAATGTAATAATTAAAGACTATAATGAAGAGACAATATTTCCAAATTTATCGGAACAGGTACGGATTTTGTTTGCTTTACCCAATGCAAATGCCGATGCAGAGAGCACCATAAAGCGAAACACATTGAGCCACACAACTTTAAGTTTAATAAAAAACAGTGAAAGAGGCTGCATTAATTTCAAATGCACTAGTAGTCACTTTAGAAAGTTCAATTCAAAGGAAATACATATATTATTTATAAAATTAACATTTAAGGATTTAGTTGAAGAACAAACTAAGCAAATTTATATTTAATAAACCTCTTGCTTTTCGCATTGAATTTAATCAAAAGTACTATGTTATGCCACTCCCACATCTTCTGCCCAAATATTGTCGGATGCTGTGTATTGCCTACCAGGATGTAGGTACAATCATTTGGAAATTTTGGACCCTGCCGGTCTACATAAATAAAGATATCTACAATATCTTTGTATGGGAGGTGACACTCCCTTTTTTCCAGTCCCACCCACACTTTGTCGGATGTTGTGTATCGATAATTAAGATATTTTTAATTAATTCCTTGGCTCCAACCGTTTTTCAGATATACATATATCTATAATGTCTTTGTATGGGAGGGGTCACGCCCACTTCTTCAATCACGCCCATATTTTGTCGGATGTTGTGTATTTGTATGTATATATAAAATAAAAAAAGGGAGAAGAGGAAAGACAAGATAAAAATGGAAAAATTGCAAAACTGTTATTTCATAATCTGGGCACTAATGCAATTTCAAAGCAGAATTTTCAAAAACTGCAGCAACAAAAATTGTAAGTCTGGAAGATGACTAAGAGACAATTTCATAAGGGTTTTCATGATATCGCTTAAAAGTCTCTCAATCTGTGCAAACTGTGCATTTTAACGCCCTCGCAAATGAACTGCCAAAAATTGTATGAGAAGTCATTTACACAAGCTTCGTAAATTTACCGAAAAATTTTCACTCGTGAACTTGCGCTGCTCAATTGTGTATTTATGTACATATGTATATAAACAAATTGTTTCATGCATACCGTCGTCTCCAGCAAAAAATTCAAGTGTTAACAAATCACAAACAACCAATTCTTGAAATTATCAGAGCAGATAAGCCTTTGGCTTTCCTTTTGCATTTTGAAAAACAAATTTAAGCATTTAGACGCATATTTTAACCTTTATTTTTATATTTTCAATTACTATTATTTTTTTTTTTTTTTTGTATTGACATTTGTCCACAACTAATATTAATTGTTTTAAATTACAACAAATTTAAAAAGGGGCTTCATGAAACGAATTTCGCCCATTTTCACAAATGGCAATTTAAGCGATTTCATGAAAACCCTTAATGCCTTCCTCAATAACATAATAAGATATATGATTGGATTAAGAAGGTTTGATGATCGTGTTTCCTCTGTTGCCAATCATCGTTACAGAGTATCCTTTGAAAGTCTGCTAAAAAATCGCACTCATACTTTTTTGCATAAAATAATAAGCAGTCAAACACTCAAATATAATTTCGACAAAATAAATTTTTTCAATGGCCACGAAAACGAAACATTGTAATACCTCGACATCATTGCATAGTGTCTGAATAGCAGTTTTATGTACATGACGCTCGTCTTTGAAGCTGTCTTCCACGATTTTAATCAATTTTTTTAAATAATTTATAATATTAATTTATAATTTTTTTATCTTCATTTTTTATATCAACATTGTTATATTTACTTGTATTAAGTTTATTATTTTGTAACGTAATACGTTCCTGTACTATAAATATAAGACACAGTCTTGTTGTGCAGGAAATGGAATCAATAAATAAATAAATAAATAAATTTTTTGCTGGGAAAGTTACAAAGTATTTATATTTTATTCCAAATAATTTGGTACTAAAAGGAAAATCTGAACGAATAATAAAAGAGAATAATATACTAATGTTTGTAACGTTACAAGTAAATAATTTTTATTTTTATTAAACATTTACATTTTGTACTTATTTATAGGTTTATTCTTTGTTGTCTTTGTGGCGGCGTTGTTGACATCTTTTTTGATTATATTATTCTTTTAAATTCTGTATCGTGTCTTCCTTTTTCTTTTTTTGGTAGACATCCTCCAACCAAAGCTGTAGCTAAGATTAGCCCAAATATAAGAATTGTAGTCTTGGGCTTAAACGTTCGTTTAGGTGACCGGTCATTATCGTTCAATTTGAAACAGTGAACGAGTTCGTTCATTTCGTTCAATCGTTCATTGAACGTTCAGTCGTTCAATTGTCTTGTCCTCTTTACTAAACAATCAATTGAATTTGGGGATTTACAAGGTGTCATAAAGCCATATGTCTTAAAATAATAACATGAAAAAATACGACTGTTGTGAGCAACCCCTCATAATTTAATGTGCTATTAATTACGACAGCACAATAAACATAGCAAGCAACGTTCTATTTATTTAAGACACTTTTTGTTTACAAGCCAACAACAATATTTTTAAACCATTGTAAAATGTTAGAACATTATGACAGTAAACCATGATAGCACACCTTGTGAATACCCCAAATGTGTTAAAAGAAACAACATGTGAGATTACACTCGAAATATTATGTAGGCAAATTCAAAAGAATAGGTATTAAGTTTAGAAAACTGAAAATGTAATTAGAAAACGGATCATTTTAAATAAAGGAATTGTAAGGTTATTTTTTAATGTTAATTTTATCAGCCATGTCACAGAGTACAATTCCGTTCGGAATGATTCCGTTCGGAATTGAAGAAAACATATTTGTTTATTGATAGAAAGTATATTTTGATAGTTTTTTGGTCTTTAAGATACAGAAAACTCCCATACTGTTCATTAAAACAAAAATGGTTTCATTCCGCAAAGTTTTTTCGTAATTTTTTGAAGCACCAAAATACGGAATGAATTCCGTTTCCGAACGGAATTGTACTCTGTGACATGGCTGTATAACGGAGATATTAATTTAAAATTAATTAACTTTTCTCTTTATTTTAAATTAAAAAAATACAAACTACAAAAAATATATTCAAAGGCTTTTAAGTTAATTTTAACTTAATTTAAATTACGTACTAAGGGTGGGGTTTTAACATGGAGATCAGAGATTTAGGCCCTAATCATGTACAACGCAGCGCAACGCCACAGAACTAACGCAACGCCAAAGAATAACTTTTTTAAGCACAAACAATGTCATAAATATTTTGTAATTTTGTCGTTGCTTTCTACAGAAATTCACATTGCGTTTTAAAATTTCAAACGCTCCATTGCTTGTGTCGTTGAAAATTTTAAAACGGTACATGAATTTCTGTTGAAAGCAACAACAAAATTACAAAATATTTTTGACATTGTTTGTGCTTTCAATGTTATTGCTTGGCGTTGCGCTGCGTTGTACATGATTAGGGCCTTAGTCATCTTTAATCTGTACTTGTAGTTTTTTAAGATGAGAATTAATTACTTTTATTTACCAGTTTAAGCGGCCAATGTTGGTGGTTTAAACTTAATCAACAAATGTCAACACATACACATGTTTGTATGTATAAAAAAGCAACTGATTAAATATAAATAAAAAAAAATATACATACATAAAAGAAAAGATATTTTAGAATACAGAAAAATGGTTCATTCTAGTGAATAGGACGACTTTATTGATTCTGAAACAATAAAAAAATATAAATAAAATATGTATATGAAGAACTTTTCTTTTTATAAGAACTAAAATGGTGGATTGTCTTCTTCTTCTGTATAAGATGCAAAGTGCATTGAAAAAACGTTGCCATTTTAAAATATGTTGTTGCCATTTTCGTTATTCAGTATGGCAATTCTGCGAGGTTTAAGCTTCCACTTAAAAACGACAACCACAATTAGTACACAATTAAATTTGTTCTCAGATTAATTAATTATAGTTTGCTGCGAAGATTAAACTCGATGTTAAAAACCCACTCTAAGACAGCTAAAGCATAAGTAATCAATAAATATAATTTCCAATTTGCTTTAAATACATGTGTTTCTTTTTTCTTTGAACCCATATCTACACCATATGTAAGTTATTCTGTAAAAAAAACTTTATGATAGGTATTTCATGGATTTTTATTTAAAGGCCGTAAATTTCGTTTAAAGGTCAATTTAAATCTTCTGGTAATACAACACTAATGTTTGCTAAGGGCCAGCAACGCGGACCGGGTCAGCTAGTGTTTAATAAATTAGGTATGATTATGGCAATTTTATATAAAACCTCCAACATCTGCACAATTTAAAAAGAAACCTTATTTTATAAACAAAATACTTCAAAACTGCTCAACACTTAGAAAAACTGCAAAATGCAGTTAAATCTGAACATTTGGCAACGCTGATTATACCTAAGACTTATTATAATGTATGTCTAATGTACTTATTTCTACTTGAATCTCTACGTTTTATTCAAATCTTTTTTGATAGAAAATCCTTAAAAAGAAAGTAATAAATTAATGATTTTCATTTTGAAAATGGGGGAAAATATCCGTTCACTTTACTTCATTTTAATTTACTGTATTAAATGAAAGAAAATCTTGCGTAGATGGTTGTTTTTAGAATGCATATATAATTAAATGGTTATTTGAACTTAATCTCTTCAAGGGTTAAACAAATGAAAAAAGGACTTAAGAATTTTTTAAGTACATTTTCCAAAAGTCTTAAAAAGGAATTCAGATAACTTCGTTTAGATATGCTAAATTTTTTTTTTTTTTTTTTTTGTTATAATTTCCAGTATTTAAATTCAAAGTAGTAAAATGAATTATTTACTTATTTATTGACAGCAAAAACAAATACATGTACATATGTATCTGTGGACTTTTGACAAAACAATCTCTTTCAAAAACTACAATTTTACAGGAGAACAAAAAAACTATTAAAATATCGAACAACTTTGATTTAGAAATATTTGACGAAAAGGTGAAAGTGTTGTATTAAATTTAAATGCTAAATTGAAGTGAAGATATCAATAATTCTATTCTTAAAATTAAGAATAAAAAGATAGGATGTTTTGTCGAAATTGTTTTTATTACAC
Organism: Pollenia amentaria; assembly: GCA_943735925.1. Classification (NCBI taxonomy): domain Eukaryota; kingdom Metazoa; phylum Arthropoda; class Insecta; order Diptera; family Polleniidae; genus Pollenia; species Pollenia amentaria. Next base: position 17,306,695 of record OX031010.1, on the reverse strand, counting down.
AAGATTACACAAGTCGTTTAGTCAAAATTAATTTTCTCTATAAACCATTTCAAAATGTATCTTGTCTCAGGCAAGTTACATATTTTCTAAATTTCGGTTTTGATAAAACATCTTCTTTGAAGAGAAAAAGTTGTTTTGTTAAAACAAAATGTATATATCCAAAAAAATATTAAATACAATATAGATGTTTTGTCAAAAGGATATAATAATTTTATTTCTTGCATTTTAGAAAAATTTTAAACTCTTTCAGATAAGATATTTTATCAAATATTTTTCCCAAATAAAATGAAAGAAGTTGATTTGCCAAGAACTGTAGATTTTTAACCAAATGGCGTCCTAAAAATTTATATTTAATCTAAAAATCTTGCAAAAATGTCTTATTTCGAGCGAAGTTATTTTGTCAAAAGTCCACAGATATATATTAAAAAAAAAAAACTAATTTTGTTCTTTGAACCATTTTTTAGTATTTTGTGGTTCGGGGTTAAACATCTTGCCATTTGTTTTGTTTAGTTGAATTTTTCTATTCAGATTTTAAAATTTTTTATAGAAATAAAGTTTTATTTATTTTTTTTTATACATTTAAAGTAATACAATTTTTGTTAATCCGGCTTAATCGTTGTTAAGTTAAACTTGGTCAACTTAAGTTTAAGACGTTAAAGCAGCAAAATTAAGTTTTTTTATTTTTCAGCTAAAGTATCAATAAAACAATTAAATTATTTGGTTGTATATAAAGTTCTGAAACTTTAAAAAACCCAAACAAATATTTGACAAAAAAAAAAAAAAAAAAAAAAAAAAAAAACGCGCGACCAGAAAATTTATCTAATTTTAGCTTAATTTAAAAATTTTTTTATTGATTAAGTCAACTTTATTTCTTAGAAGATAATTGAATATTGTTATTCAGAAAATATTTAATGACGTTTTGCAAAAGCAAACGATTTTTTTTAATAAAACTAGTGGTTACGTGTAGGACGTCAAGCATTTAATAGATGTGAACATAGGCTCTGTCAGCTGACAACTGTCAATACTTAAGTTTAGCTAAACTCGCTTAACTAAAGTTTAAAGTAAAAATAGAGAAAAGTTATGTTTACGAAACAAAAATAAGTTACAAAAACCAAAATTATAATGAAGATTAGCAAAGAAAGAATCATTTATATATGGGGGATTTCATGTCAAGTGACCCAACTTTTGAAATTGATGTCTTCCGATTTGAATGAAATGAAATTGTAGTTTAGTCCAGTGTCATAGTGTCCATGGACGTTATGACACTCCAAAAAGTGTCATAGTGTCCATGGACGCCGCGTTTTCTGTTATCTCTTTTATTCTCGAGGCTACTCTCTATTGCGATGTGAAAGCTTAATGCCAACTTGGCACTCTCTTTCACTTTAGCAAATTTATTCGAAAATGAAGCGATCCTGGCTACAAACTGGATACAAAGATGGAGCAGATTGACAGATTGACAATGAAATGTCAAAATAATTTAAAAAAAAATTGTAATTGGTAAATTTGCGTAATGAAAAAAATAAAAAGATGCGTAAGACAAATGCACAAACGCATTAAAGAGTACCAATCACTTGATTTGCTACCATTTCCTTTCGCATCGCAATAAAGAGTAGCCACCAGGACTGATGAGGCATCTATGTATCTTTCACTGCTTTTGAAATAATTTCGCTTTGGTTAGGTAAATTCTCTTTCCATCTCTCTTCTGATTTCTTTACTTTACAGGGATTCTCAATAATGGACTACAACGGCCTCCAAGTGGACGTGATATAATGTGTGTTCACAAATTTAAAGCAAGTCTACAAATTATTTGCTTATAAAAAAACTCTACTTACTTTAAAACCCCAAAAATGAGGGCCTTAATATCTGGTTTAGAAAATACTTTCGATTAAACAAAATTCCTTATTTTTTAATTCGGTCCGTATAATAATAACAATTGTAGAGAACAATAAATACCTAAATAAGTGATAGAATATATGCCCAATAATCTCAAGCAGCATGAGATTTCGTTGCAAGAGTACAAAGGGCACCGCTTCAGTGATGGTATCGTAGGAAGTCGCATATAATGGCGTTACAAAATTCCATTTTTCAGCTAAAGCAGTGCAGTGGGGTATGTTACGCGTCGTGTCCGAAAGATTAACAAAAATAATTGAATATTTGTCCTGAAAAAAAAATTTGTTTATTTTCAAAATAAAACTTGGTTAAGCGCAAAGTACTGGTGTTTAGCTAGCTCAACGGTATATACGGTTCTTAACCCGGTTCTATGACGCAAACATATAATACACTCTCTTGCTTTATAATACCATCGAGTGCATTTTAAAGGAAAAAAAAAACGCGTTAACAATTAAAATTTTAAATCTATTAGTGCCAGATATTAAGCACATAGGGGTACAATTTTCCCACCCTTCTGACTACAAGTATGTCAGACGCCTTGACAGAATTTACATACCCTGAATTTTTCTCCTGTCCCTAAAGATGACATTATTATCTACTTACAAAAGATACATTTTGTATGGTCTATCCTTCCCTTTTAATTAAATTACAACTGCATATTTGGTATTTTACAAAATCAAATTAATAGTAAAATTTATTGAAATAAAGAGAAAAAAAAAATAAAAAAAATAATATAAAAAAAATATTATCATAATAAAAGGAAAAAGATACTTATTCATTGACAAAATATAAGACAAAATCCGTATGAATGGAATAAAACATAAAAAAAATAAAAAAAAAGGTGAATGGAAAGACAAAAAAAAAGTCGGACTATCGGACAAAAGAAATTTTGAGAATATACTTATAGTACGCTATTTTTAATAATTACAAAAAAACCATGCACATACAAAGGTACGTACAAATGTTGTTTTACATTTTACTCACAACAATATGATGTTTCTCTTCAATATTCTCCGATCGAAGGGCCCAGCAATCAAATCATACTGATGACGTCGTTGTTGTTGTTGCTTAAAAAAAACTTATTTTTGTAATTAATGTATTTTTTTTTGTTTTGGAGTTTAGAAGAAATTATAAATAAAACAAAGATGCTTTAGTTTACACTAAAAAAATTTAGTAAGTTAATTTAAATATAAGTTTAAGATATCCAAAAGTATTAAGTAATTTTTTATTCTAAAGTTTAGAATCTAAACTAGTTGCATTAATTTACTTATTTTAGTTCATTTTGTAAGTAATTATGGTGTTTAAATTATAATTCATGTTTTTTTTTTTTTTTTTTGTTTTAAGAAAGGGGAAAAGAAAAAGGTGGTTTAATATTTTAGGTGAAAGATTAGTTTTGATGTTATAGCATATCTGTAGTTATTAAGAAATATGAATACAACATTTCAATTAGATCTGATTAGTATATTAAGGTTAGAATTTTGATAATAGCTTTTTGAGTAAACAATTCGAATTATTTTATTCCTTTTTTTTTAAATGTTTGTAATTTAATTACGTGATTGCGTGTACTTTACGGGAGATCTGTCACATATTTAAGGCTGATAATGTGAAGAATTATGAGTCACTTTAATAGATTTGAAGTTCACGTGGAAACTTAGCGGTTCAAGTGGGAATTTTACATCAGGTGATGGAAATTTAGTTTTGCTAGGAACTAACCTCTCTTAGGGTTTTCCGAAATGCCGTGGGTTGAGGAAAATTCCACGACCAAATTTTGAATGGACTTCCTTCAAGGAATAAATAATAAAAAAAAAACAGATTTAGCCTTTATTTTTATTTTTTTGTTTGTGAAGTCTAACTCTTACCTCTTTTTTTTCTTTTTTTTTTTTATCACCTATCACTTTTATTTCACTTGAAACTTTGATTAGATATTGGCTTGTTATATAAATGAATGCCTTTCGTTTATAATGCTAATTACCACTATATTATATTCAATAATAAATGAATTACACTTTCTGCTTTATATGGTTAATGCGTTTAATTTCAGCAAAGTTAAGTATTTTATTTGTTAAAAAAAATATAAGAAAACTGTTCGGGATTAAGAATTTGTTTTTTTGACTTGTTTTCACTCCGGTCACTTTAATAATGAATTTCTACTTTTTGGTAGATCATTAAGTGCGTTTTTAAATTACTTATTGCATAGTAAAAAAAAAAGAAAATAATTACTAACCATTATGTGCATTTAATTGTCCATGCGTGAAAAAAGGACAAAAAAAAATCTAAATTTACAAAATCAGAATTATTACCATATATGGTAATGAATTTGGTGATCTTAATGAGCGCAATTTAAATATTACAGACTTATGCACATACATATGTTTTCGCAATAATTGAGTGGGAGAATCAAAGGAATTGACAATGGCAAAAAAAAAAATCTATTGCATGCGAGAGGGTGAGAGTAACGCCAGAAACCTTGAGTTGTTTTGTCATCCAACAGTATGTTTCACAAGTTTTTTTTTCTGAATAAGTATTTTAATAAAATTACATAAATCGTAAAATTTGAAAAAAACGACAAAAAAATTTTAATGTGGCCAACAAAAAAAATTTAGACAAAAATCGCAACAAAACTGCTTCGAACTAAAAATATATACATATTATTTTTATGATGAACAGTAAAACGATTTTTTTTAAGCATTTTTTGTTAATCTTTAGGGATCGTGGGGCACGACCCACAAAAGCCGGGTAAAAAAATTCAAGGTTTCAGATCAGAAGAATGAAATTTACCAATGAATTTACCTTTTAAATCTTCTACTCCATATAAATTATTTCCAATTTTTTCTTTTATTTTGCACTTCAAAAACTTGGGCATGAATTTCCTGTTTATTCTTTTGGACATGTTACTAAGTACGTGGTTTTTCCTGAAGACAACTTGACCTACTTTGAAACCTATTATTCTACTTCTCAAATTATAGTTTTTACTTGATTTTTCATGAGCAATGTCTAAATTTTTTCTAATTTGCTCCCTTATTTTCATAAATTTATCATTGTTGTTCCGAATACTAATATCTTCGCCAGACATACATCCAAGTTTCTCTAAAATTTTATATGTCGAGCCATGTAGGACCATATTCTGCCCGAACATTGCATAGTACGGGGAACATTTTATTGAGGCATGATAGTCACTTCTTAGAATTGTTAGAATTTGGGGAATATATTTATCCCATTCACCATGTTCCTTATGATCTCTTAGAAAGTATCTTATCTTTGTAACAACTTCCCGATTAGCTCTCTCGGATGCATTTGAGTGAGGTGCATACAACCCAGTTGTAATATGTTTTATTTCAAATAGCTTAAAAAAGTCAGACATTTCTTTTGAAATAAATTGTTTCCCGTTATCACTATGGACATATCTAGGAACACCAAACGTTGGGAACAATTCAGTTTGGAAAAATAAAATAACATTTGCAGTTGTGGCTGTTTTAAGCGGTTTGAGGAACAAGAATTTGGTCATATGATCAAGGCAAATGAATATTATAGAGTTTCTGGCTTTTGTCAATGGGAAAGGACCCAAAAAATCACAATATATCCTTTCAAGGGGCCTATTTGTTAACATTTGGTTACCCATTAAAGGTCTTGAAATCTGGTTTGTTGATTTTATGCATTTGCAAATATCACATTTTTGAACAAAGGACTTAACGTCCTGGACCATTGTTGGCCAAAAGTACTTTTGCCGAATTCTGAACAAGGTTTTTAGGAAGCCCCCGTGATATGACGTTTTTGAATCATGCGCTATTTTAATAACCTGCTGGACAAGGGATTTTGGGATCCAAAGTCTCCATAGCTCCTCCTCATCTTCTTCACCACCTTGTCTAAACTTTACCCGTTTAAATATAAGATTGTCAGAAATTTTTAAATCAGGCAAGAGTTCCTTTTTCTCTTTGACAGTTCTCTTAAGCTCCTCATATTCTTCGGTATTGAAATCTGGCGACAATAGGTCTACTTCATAACCCTCATCTGATACTAATATTTCATCAACGTCCAGTCTCGATAGACAGTCTGGCACTACATTCAAACGTCCTTTCCTATGTTCGATAACGAAATCATACCTTTGGAGTTGAAGACTCCAACGGGCCAGTCGCCCGCTCAAATCTTTTTGCGACATGAGCCACTTAAGAGAGGAGTGATCGGTTAGAATACGAAAAGGGACCCCATCAATGTATGGGCGAAACTTTTTTACACAAACTATAGCAGCCAGACATTCTAATTCTGTAACAGTATAGTTACTTTGTGATTTGTTTAACTTTTGAGAGACATATGAAATTGGGTGCTCGTTTCCATTGTCGTCGTGTTGAAACAAAACACCCCCTACACCAACCTTAGACGCATCGCACTGTATAATGAATTCCTTTCCAAAATTAGGTTGTGCCAGCACAGGTGCTGATGTAAGAGCTAACTTAAGTCGTTCAAAAGACGATTTCGCAACATCAGTAAGGTGAAAAGCCTTTTGGGATTTTCGTAGGCAATCAGTAAGAGGGCCGGCAGTGTCAGAAAAGTTGCTAATAAAGGACCTGTACCAATTTGTCATGCCAATGAATCTGCGCACTTGTTTTGGTGACTTGGGTAAAGGAAATTCTACAATGGATCTTACCTTTTCAGGATCTACCTTCAGACAGCCATTCCCAACAATGTAGCCCAAATATTTAATTTCTTTTTGGCAAAATTTGCTTTTACCAATATTTATCGTTAGTTTAGCAAACCTTAAACATTGAGCTACTTGAGACAAAAGTTTCATATGTGTTTGGAAATCTGGACTGCATACGAGTAGGTCGTCCAGATATATGAAAACATTTTCCCTCAGACGTGACGGGATAACTTTATCCATAAGTCTGCTCATGGTTTGGGGTCCGTTGCAGAGCCCAAAGGGCATATATTTATAGTGGTAGAGGGGTTTCCCTGGGATAGCAAAAGCAGTTTTCTCCTTGGACGATTCCGTAAGTTTAATTTGTAGGAATGCGTCCTTTAAATCTATACCAGTTATAAAAAAAGTATCCTTTAGCCTACTCAATAAGCCGTTTATGTGTGGCAAAGGGTAAGAATCTTTTCTAGTGACCGAGTTAAGTTTTCTGCAATCGATGCATAGTCTTACTTTGCCAGGTTTTCTGACCAAAATTGCAGGTGAACACCAGGGTGAATTGGATTCTTCTATAACCCCCATACTTAATAGCCTGTCAATTTCCCCATAGGCTTCTTCCTGTCTGGGCGGAGAGAGAGGGTAATGTCTGCTTTTGATTGGAACGGCATCACCAGTATCGATATGGTGTTCTAGGAGTTCCGTGCAACCTAGGCCAAGTTTTTCATAAGACGGAAATTCTTGAATTATCTTTTCCAAATCTAACTTTTCCTCAGGAGAGAGCTTGTGAAAATTTTCATTTTTAACTTCTGCTAAAGATAATTCATTAATATGTGGAGGATTTAGGGGGACTATATCTGGCGCTAGAGCGAATTCGCGCCAAAAATTTATGCCGAAATATGCAGTTTGATTCAGAGTCGGAACTAAATAAAAATCTAAGTTCTTTGTAACACCCTTAAAGAAAATAGGCAAGGTACAATAACCAATAACTTCTTGTCTAGTATTACTTGCTGTTTTAACTGAAGACTTTATGGGTTTAAATTTAATATTAACTCTTTCTAAAAACGACAAACAAGACTTACCCAAAACGGAAACGTTTGCCCCCGAATCAAGCAAACCAATTAAGGTTTCATTAAAAACTTTAACCTTAGCAAAAGGTCGGTCATCTGTTCCATGGATTAAGGTGGATTCTATAAGTTTCCTGAAATGTTTTCTTTTTTTATATCGAAGTCTACATTTCATAATTTTAATACTAGGTTTTCTGACTACATTTGAAGTTTTGTTAAAAATTGGTGAAAAAATCGAAAAAAATTCAGTTTGTGTAGATATTGAGTTATATTTGGGTGATTCAGACTTATCAAGGTAATTTTGAGATTTATCGATAATGATCGAGTTTAGGTTGAACTCGGGGTTCTCTGGGATGGACGAGTGTCCCCGGTAGCCACTTCGCCCACTTGTTTGTTTCCCTGGTTGTGATTGTTCGGACATTTTGGGGTTAAAACGCCCTTATTTCCACACTTGAAACAAAATGGCTTCTTTATTTCCAGTGAACAGTAAATATACGAATGCCCAAACAAGGAGCAGTTCCAGCACTGAATATTGGAATAATCGTACTTCGGTTTTCTTGAGGTAAAACCTATTGCTTCAATTTGCGGATCCGATGGGTCAGAATCTAGGGATTCGGATGAAAAGACCTCAATTTCACTTACGTTTCGAGACAATCCAGGAGGATTTTGAAATTTTGTGTCCCTAATGACCTTTTCAGCTTTTCGTGCGGTATCGCGAAATTGATTTATGTCTCTGGTTTCTGCATTAAACAGTAAAAAACGTAAGTTAGGATTCAAATTTTTCTTTAAAATGTCTATCAATGTCACATCCGGTAACGGACTTTGGAGTCTTAGATTCATTGACACAATTTTACAATGGAAATCATCGTACGATTCTTTATATTGTTGTTTGTGAAGAGACATTTTCAACAATATGTCATGGTCAGATTCAAGACGACCAAACTCTTTCGTAATCGCATGACGTAGTAAAGGATAAGTAACATTTTTGTTTTGTTTGGTAAATAACCAGTACCAGTTCTCAGCTTTTCCTTCTAAAAGGACGTGAAAGTTAGAGAGCAAGTGTTCGTCTGAGCACTTGGACCTTGAGCTAAGTGTTTCAACTTTAAATAGGAAATCTGAAACTGACCCTTGCCCATCGAAGGAGATTTTCCACTTCTCTAATTTGACATTATTGTCCACATTTTGATAAGAATCAGTTTGGTTATTTGATAGTCGGTTACTATTTGAAGCTATGTTATTAAAATCTGAAACATTTTGGTATAAATATGGTCTAGATGTGGTTGGTTGACTCGCACCCCCAATTTGTGAAATAATATCTTTAATGGAGCTAAGCTCCTTTCCAAACTCTTCACGTGTGTTCCTCATCGTTTGCTCCATGAGAGCAATTAGAGAATCGAAGGGTGTACTTGCATTCGAATTCATATTATCTCTGTTAGAAATGACTGGGACATTACTATCTCGGCCCGCAGATTGTTCATACTGGTTTTCTTGTACATGATCTGTTCCAGTAGCTGAAACTGTGTCACTAATTGGGGCAAAAATCTGAGCCTGTGCTGAAAGTCCTTGGTTATCCATTATTTTTATATCTCCGAAATGAGTGGAAATAGGAAAACTACTTTGTGTTTCCCCTGCGGGTCTAGGAGCAGATGTAAATGTATTTAAGCTATCTGCGCTTTGAGTTCTTTCAATAGGGTGGCTTTTATTTGACGAATCAGCACTAGGAGAATGCACTACTTTAGGACGCGTCTTAGAACAAGCACCTTGAAGTTCAATTGAAATATTATTTCGAGAAGTAGATGAACTTCCTCGCCCGCGAATTCCAGAATTATTTAGATTTCCCCGCGAAGAATGTCTGGTATTCATTACGAATGAGCAGAAAAGGATTTTCTTAATAAATGTTCAGATGTTACTTAACTAACAATGGAAAGATTTATAAAGAAAATATTAATTTTATTATCTGAACAAAAGCTCTTATGAAGGGAAAATTCTTTTAAATTGAATTCAAGTTTCAATTGAAAACCTAAACTTTTGGGTTTGAAATTAAATGAAAATGTAATATATAAACAAAATTCCCAATTGCACAAACATGAAAAACGATATGAACTATGAGCAAATTTCAATATTTGGGGGGGGTTTTTTTTTTTTTTTCAATATAATATTTTTAATACTAAATTATGTTATTAATAAATTTTATTTTTAAAGTTAGGATTGCGTATAGATGGATTAGATTCTGCAATAACAATTTCATAAATAGTTAGGAAAGATAAACACTGAACAAAATATACTAATGCAAAAAAATAATATGTCATCATTTTAAAGAAAGGTGCAACGTATTTTATAATCTGCAAAATACATGTCTACTTTTTCACTAAAATCTACTTTAAGACACAAACTTTCAATACGCAACATTGAAAACAATCAAAGAAGTTATTCTTCTATTATGGTCTTATTAAAATTCTGCGCCTCTGTGGTTTTATACTTGCAATTTAAATACAACAAGACCGAATGGTTATTTTAGTACTTGGACTATTTAAAAAAAAACCTTTAATTGGTTATATATGTACTTAATCAAACACATAATTTCTAAATATTGCAAAAAGATTCTGAGATTTGTAACTCAAATGAAAACTATGACTAACAAAAGAATTTAAGCATTTTAGCTGGAAATGTGCAAGTTCTAGACTTGAAAAATAATTTTAACCAATGTAAATAGATTCGAAAAGTAATTTTAATATGTCTTAACCTAAATTTTCCTGCTCCTTAGAGCTTTGCATTGGCTTGCAAGGTCCCTAACTGAATGACATAAGTGTTAGGTTCCATAGAATCGAACTCAGTTTAGATTTTATATCAGGACCTTGCAGAGGCCTATACGTTGGGCGCCATATATGTTACGCGTCGTGTCCGAAAGATTAACAAAAATAATTGAATATTTGTCCTGAAAAAAAAATTTGTTTATTTTCAAAATAAAACTTGGTTAAGCGCAAAGTACTGGTGTTTAGCTAGCTCAACGGTATATACGGTTCTTAACCCGGTTCTATGACGCAAACATATAATACACTCTCTTGCTTTATAATACCATCGAGTGCATTTTAAAGGAAAAAAAAAACGCGTTAACAATTAAAATTTTAAATCTATTAGTGCCAGATATTAAGCACATAGGGGTACAATTTTCCCACCCTTCTGACTACAAGTATGTCAGACGCCTTGACAGAATTTACATACCCTGAATTTTTCTCCTGTCCCCAAAGATGACATTATTATCTACTTACAAAAGATACATTTTGTATGGTCTATCCTTCCCTTTTAATTAAATTACAACTGCATATTTGGTATTTTACAAAATCAAATTAATAGTAAAATTTATTGAAATAAAGAGAAAAAAAAAATAAAAAAAATAATATAAAAAAAATATTATCATAATAAAAGGAAAAAGATACTTATTCATTGACAAAATATAAGACAAAATCCGTATGAATGGAATAAAACATAAAAAAAATAAAAAAAAAGGTGAATGGAAAGACAAAAAAAAAGTCGGACTATCGGACAAAAGAAATTTTGAGAATATACTTATAGTACGCTATTTTTAATAATTACAAAAAAACCATGCACATACAAAGGTACGTACAAATGTTGTTTTACATTTTACTCACAACAATATGATGTTTCTCTTCAATATTCTCCGATCGAAGGGCCCAGCAATCAAATCATACTGATGACGTCGTTGTTGTTGTTGCTTAAAAAAAACTTATTTTTGTAATTAATGTATTTTTTTTTGTTTTGGAGTTTAGAAGAAATTATAAATAAAACAAAGATGCTTTAGTTTACACTAAAAAAATTTAGTAAGTTAATTTAAATATAAGTTTAAGATATCCAAAAGTATTAAGTAATTTTTTATTCTAAAGTTTAGAATCTAAACTAGTTGCATTAATTTACTTATTTTAGTTCATTTTGTAAGTAATTATGGTGTTTAAATTATAATTCATGTTTTTTTTTTTTTTTTTTGTTTTAAGAAAGGGGAAAAGAAAAAGGTGGTTTAATATTTTAGGTGAAAGATTAGTTTTGATGTTATAGCATATCTGTAGTTATTAAGAAATATGAATACAACATTTCAATTAGATCTGATTAGTATATTAAGGTTAGAATTTTGATAATAGCTTTTTGAGTAAACAATTCGAATTATTTTATTCCTTTTTTTTTAAATGTTTGTAATTTAATTACGTGATTGCGTGTACTTTACGGGAGATCTGTCACATATTTAAGGCTGATAATGTGAAGAATTATGAGTCACTTTAATAGATTTGAAGTTCACGTGGAAACTTAGCGGTTCAAGTGGGAATTTTACATCAGGTGATGGAAATTTAGTTTTGCTAGGAACTAACCTCTCTTAGGGTTTTCCGAAATGCCGTGGGTTGAGGAAAATTCCACGACCAAATTTTGAATGGACTTCCTTCAAGGAATAAATAATAAAAAAAAAACAGATTTAGCCTTTATTTTTATTTTTTTGTTTGTGAAGTCTAACTCTTACCTCTTTTTTTTCTTTTTTTTTTTTATCACCTATCACTTTTATTTCACTTGAAACTTTGATTAGATATTGGCTTGTTATATAAATGAATGCCTTTCGTTTATAATGCTAATTACCACTATATTATATTCAATAATAAATGAATTACACTTTCTGCTTTATATGGTTAATGCGTTTAATTTCAGCAAAGTTAAGTATTTTATTTGTTAAAAAAAATATAAGAAAACTGTTCGGGATTAAGAATTTGTTTTTTTGACTTGTTTTCACTCCGGTCACTTTAATAATGAATTTCTACTTTTTGGTAGATCATTAAGTGCGTTTTTAAATTACTTATTGCATAGTAAAAAAAAAAGAAAATAATTACTAACCATTATGTGCATTTAATTGTCCATGCGTGAAAAAAGGACAAAAAAAAATCTAAATTTACAAAATCAGAATTATTACCATATATGGTAATGAATTTGGTGATCTTAATGAGCGCAATTTAAATATTACAGACTTATGCACATACATATGTTTTCGCAATAATTGAGTGGGAGAATCAAAGGAATTGACAATGGCAAAAAAAAAAATCTATTGCATGCGAGAGGGTGAGAGTAACGCCAGAAACCTTGAGTTGTTTTGTCATCCAACAGTATGTTTCACAAGTTTTTTTTTCTGAATAAGTATTTTAATAAAATTACATAAATCGTAAAATTTGAAAAAAACGACAAAAAAATTTTAATGTGGCCAACAAAAAAAATTTAGACAAAAATCGCAACAGGTACCAATCTGACGTTTTGGAGACAGTTGTAAAGCCGTTAAACAATTCTATGTTTGAAAAACAACACTGTACCTTTCCAAAATGAATTAATAAATTGACCTCTGTACTGCAACAATAGAAAAAACGACAGGCAGTGGTTATAAAAAGAACTTTTCATAAAGAATTTTTCTGTTCACGAAAACCGTGTAACAAGTCTTAAGGCTTAGTTAGGCGAACGTTGATGTTCCCGTAACTTACTGTAACGTACTGCTTGCACGTTGGTGCACTTATAGATCATCTAAAAACGTGTCATATGTTTTTCACATACATAAACAAAATAGCAATAGTATACATAAAACAACACACACAGTGATGGGAAATCAAAAGGTTTAAATGTTGACCGTTGTGCAGAAAAAGTACCAAGTGATAAAAATGGTATTAAAAACAGTATTTAGTGTAAGTAATAATTTAATATCTGATATTTATATAATAGATTTACAATAAACAAATATGTATTTTAACATATACATTAGGGGTATAACTTTTGAACAATTTTTTAAATTATCAAAAAATACCTATCCATGCCATATAGACCATGAAAATCTATGATGAAAAGTGGGGTCACTTTTTCGCGGGCGTTAAAAAAGTTCCCCCCCAAATCACTTTGAAGTTTAGTATTTGGTTTTTTTTGCTTATTAAAAATACAATATTGCTGATCAACACGCACTTTGAACTTAAAGTTTATTTCCTTCAACAAAGATAATTTTTAGTATCTGAAGTTAATATATAGTACATGATTGTATAAATGGTATTTAAAAAATAAAAATTCAAATATTATTATTTTTTGGCAGCTTTTAGAAAAAACGATTTGGGGGAGAGGTTTTTTATCTAAATTGATCTCAAAAAACTGTTTTCTTGATATATACATCAGTGGCCACCCCGTCGTGATAGGTATTTTTTTTGGTTATACCCCTAATATACATACACATTTACATGTATTAATTTGTAAATGTGCATAGACAAAACAATATTTTGTAACCATTTAAAGCCTTTTATATATTTCTCATTTCTATTGTGTGTGCATATGCATTTGTTTATTTTGTACATCTAAGCCTATGTATATTTATATATATGGAAATATGTTGTATTGTAAGTCGTTTTGTCGAAAGTCCATAGATATACTGGAAAAGAGTACCAAAACAAGAGCGAAAATACCCGCATTAAATTTAATATGCAAGCAGGCCATCACTGCTTTACAACTGTCACGTAAAGACGGCATGAAATTATAATTTATACAGATTGAGACGTTCCGTTACGTGACGTTTAAATTCGGTAAGCATTTACATTGTAAGCAAATAACAAAACGGACCAGACGTTTCGTTAGGGGACGTGGACGTTCGGCTAACTCTACCTTTATAAAAGTACTACGTATTTAAATGAACGCAAAATTTATAAAACAAATAAATAAATTGTATTAAGTTGTGAAATAATCACATAAGTTTTGCTTTGCTATAAATACGGAAAGTTATAGCAAAAGAAATTTAATCAAACTCAAGAATTCATTAAATTTGTTGTAACTTTTCTAAATAGACTGAAAAATAGATTAAAAAAAAACTACAATAAGAAAACCAAAATTATAAAATTTTTTGTTTTTTGGCTTATCTTAGCTACGGCTTTGCTTCAAGGAAGTCGAACAGCCCCTTCGATTGCAACAAATAGCCCTCTTTATGTACGACAAGGCTAATCAAAACAGATGCCAGCAATGCCGATACAAAGACGAAACAAAATGATTGGATAAATGGATAAAATTTGTAGTTAAAAACTTATAAATAAGTATAAAATGGAAATTTTTAATAAAAATGATTAATTGTGACATTACAAAATTTACATTAAATTACCAAAGTAAAAATTTGTGAGAAAGTTATAAGAAAGAATAAAAACTAACATAAGGCAAAATACCAAACGCGGCGCAATTCTGTATTATTTTATTTTCAGAAATATGCCAATTTTCTTGATAGTCAAATAAAGTTTGTAAAAGCTATTGAATATCTTCTTCAAAGGACACTTGACAGGATAAAATGTCCTTTTTACAATTACGCTAAAAACTAATTTAAAAAAAAAGATTATAATCGGATAACAAATATAAGTTTATACAATTTACTTTTGCGGTAGGCGCTGGTCCGAATTTTTCCAAAACTTAAATTTTTCTTAATCTACTGTACGAAATTACAGAGATCTGCATTAACTCCTTCTATTTTGTATGAGAACAAATCACTGTGCGACATTGGCCAGGCCATCATCGTCGACTGTGAGCGTTAAAGGTCGATAATTACAAGCTGCGTTTGTTCTGAGTCGAATGTTATGTACACCAACGACAGAAAATTGGTTTCTAAAGAACGGTGCTACGTGTCACACAGCACATGCCACATTAGAATTTCTGCACGAGCGTGAAGGTATTATGAACTGACAACCGAGATCGTGCGATTTTACCCCGTTAGATTTTTTCTTGTAGGGTTTCCTTAAGTCGCAGTTCTATGCGAATGCGTCTCAAATTACGGCTGCCCTTAAATCGAACATAAAACATTCTGCTTGCAGAAGTACGCCAGCGAAGACGCCAGGGATATTTACACAACGTTATAGTCCATACACAATAACAGATTTTCATAAAAAAAAAAAAAATTTTAATCAGGTGTGTAATTCTGGTGGTCGTGGTCGAATACTTTTTCGATTCGAAAGCAATTTTATTTCTTATTCCTCCATTCGATACCGAACGTATCGAAATTTTTTCCAGTATTGTAAAGAATTTATTTGAGTTTTTATAACACTGAAAAAATAGTTTCGATTCGTTCATTGTCGACTGAAAGAATTAGAAATAAAAATGCTTTCAAATCGGTAAAGTATTCGACAATGACTGTCAGAATTAGTCCCCAGGCCTGCCACAAAAATTATTTTTAATCGAAATTGGAAGTAGTTCCGTATTGTTCTTCATAAAAAACAATAAATTTAATTTAAAAAGCCTAAAACCAATTAGAATTACAACTACGAAGTTAAAACCATTTCGTTCGGAATAAGTGTCAGGTTTGATAATTTGAAATTTTCAAATGCTAAATCAATTACATTTTGCAAATTAAAAGAAAGGTAATGAATTTACATGAATTATCTAGATGTTCTATTTTCAGACCCACTGTGCGTGCAGAAGGACTTAATAAAAACAAAATAAGAATTATTGTTTTAATTAAACCTAAAAAAGTTAAAACGAAATATAAAAAGTTCGTTAAATTGGACACACTTTTGTTTGTAAATTTCAAGCACCTCCATGTAAATATCGGCAAAAATTCCCTGTGGGTATAAATTAGTTTATTTTTTTTCTTCTTTTTTTAATACAAAATTATGTAATAAACTTTTTTGTGTAGACAAGTCGAAAAAGAAACAAAACTGGGTCCATACCACACCAGCACCACTAAATGCACTTTAAGATCATAAACACGCAACAAAATTTTAATTCATTACTTACGAACACAACAACAATTTTACAACAGAAAAAAAAACAAAATCCACAACAACAAAAAAATTAAGTAGAGAATCTAAAACGTATACGTTGTACATGTTGTTTGTAACTGCAACATGGATTAAAACTAATTAACACATAATCAACACGTATTTTGGTCAAATCAAACAACAACAACAACAACGGCAACAAAAACAGCAATAGCTGCAACAAGTAACATTATCTTCATTTATTTAAACGAAAAGAAAAAAAAAACAAAAATTAGCAGAAAGAAAAAACTACAACAAATTAGCAACTACCACAAATAATCAAACGTGTACAGAATGCCACAATAATTTTTGTCTAAAGACAATGAGAAACAAATGACTTGTAGCCGGACTTTAAAGGAATGAAATACATCTTATGAACTTCTTAAAATGTCATTATTCCATTAAATATACATATTTCTTAAGTTTCCAAATTCAGCAACTGGGCAAGCCCGATGATATACCTGACCCAGGGATATAAAAAGAATTATTACGAACATTTTAAAATGTTACATGTTCAATGTATCAATGACCCCAAAATTGACATATGTTGGTAGAAAAGGCTGATGTATTTTGACATCAGTACTATGAAAAGTGTCTTCGATTAGACCCCATGATACTTTTAATCATTGTGAAGTCGACCTTAACATCACTTGGCCATAATGTCATCAGGGTCAAAAATTTGAATATTTTCATCAATGAGCTGACACAACAGCATCATAGAAATGACGAATCGGAGTCAGTTTAATAAAACATGTCATCTGTGCGATGATACAGTAACATTGACTTACGTCAAGCTGATAGAATTTTATTATTTACTTACCCGTTACACATAATTGTTTCACTTTTGTTGTATTCCGCCCTTTGTTCACAAAAGAACTTCCAATTATAAGACACTATCAGCATGCCCGATGAGGTTTTCGTATTCATTCTAATTTGAAAATTTTATGTATTTTACCAAATAATTTAAAAAAATTGAATATGGAAATTTTTGCTTCTCATTTTACATTTTAAACATGAAAATAATGTTATTAATACACAAAATGTGGCATCGAATTGATGTCACTGTAGTCATAGCACAGATGACGCATAAAATATATAAACATTGTTTGATGACATTCGTCATTGCACTGATGTCACGTCTTGCCTCATTGATGCCATTTGTAATAACATTGATGTCACAATTCTGATTTTAGGGCATCATCAATATGAAGATGCATTTTTCTATGAGTGTATTATGAACTAAATTTGATTAAACGTTCAATTCACTTGACTAAATTTTTAATTAAAACTGATTTTATTTTTGAGTAATACTTTAATTGAGGCAAAAAAATTTTTCTGTGTAACCAATGAAAATCGTTTGTCGAATGCAACTCATAGTAGAGGCCATATACCAACAGACGCAGTTAGTACTTACGGCCAGAAAATGGTTTTGAGCCGATAAAAGGCGCGGATCATTTATGGCTTGTTTTTTTTTGGAATTTTGTTTTCTATGCGTGTAGCTAAAATTAGAAACATACTTAGCTGCATTTTCGAACTGTTTATGCCGTTTTAATTAGCAATTTTATTGCGGAAGTTCTGTTTTTTTAGTTTATTGAATGAACTAAACCGGTTTTGAGTGACACGAATATATCGAGCCTTTGCTGCAATAGAGTCATAACTCAGAAAAGCTGATTTTTGAGCTAGTGTATTTAGTTTTTTAATTCCCAGTGGAACATAGGGCCGGCCCGCCTTTTAGCTAATAATGTGGAGTTAATCGCCATATCGTGTCTTCACATTGTGTAAAAAGATCATACATATCGAGCCCTTAGCGCCAAATTATCGTAAGCGACAATTTCTCAATATTTTTTTTATTGCTAAAATTAAAAATTTAAGGACCAATGCACAATGTAAGCAAACTTTATTTTGTTGTAGTCGGTAGCTTGCTTGGACGAAATTATTATTAATATTAAGTTTATGTATACATATCAAAAAAGAACTAAAAAACCTTCTCCTGTAAAATTTGTGTTTTGTCGCTTACGATAATTTGGCGCTAAGGGCTCGATATATCTTTTGTACCCAACTCTAGAGAGGATAATTAAATTGTAAAGTGCTAGAAAATTCAAACTTGAGTTATGACTCTATTGCAGTAAAGGCTCGATATGTTGTGCAACCTCCTTCATTTTCGAAATAACGATATATCTCGCAAACAAGAGTTAACCTAAAAAAAAAACGGTTTGCACCCCGGGATTCAGGGTACTCGAAACAAGTTAAGCCGGCAGGTGCCCCGCTTAACATTTTTTTCAACTAGCACAGTGTTATTAAAGATATACACATTGCGTTTTATTTTGTTAGTTTCTCATTCTAAAGCCTCTAGTACACGGCATGTAAAAAGCCACATGCGCATGTGGTTCTGACGTAATTTTGACGTCATCACACAACACGCAATGCTTATTGTGGCTTTGCATTGACGTCAAAATTACGTCAGAACCACATGCGCATGTGGCTTTTTACATTCCGTGTACTAGAGGCTTTATATCTTTTTAATTATTTGCTATGCTAAACAGCTGTTTATATATAAAACAAAAATTTCTTTTTATTCGAAGTGTGATAGTAGGTGCGTTCGAGTACGTTTACAGTTAAATGCAGTAAAAGAGTAATTAACTGACTAAACTTGAAAGTACTCTCAAAAAAGCTTTTTCCCAAAAAACTACGGAACGGAAAATTTAAAAAAAAAAATCGTAAGTGTTTTTTTACATATTTGTCTACTTAACTCGTTTTCTTATCGGAACTCGATGAAATACTTTTTATAACAGGAACAGTTTAGGAAAATACAAGCAAATTATTTTATGTAATCTTTCATATATCTTTTTTTATTATATTTCATTTTGCTAATTTGAGTCTGGGTTAATTTATTCAAAAGAACATCAATATATTTTTTTGCTATTGATTACTTAAAAAACAAGTGCAGTTCTAAGCACCCAAATACTTCACACTTTTACAACTCTAAAAAATTAACATAAAAAAAGTTTCAAAAGTTGATATTTAGCCATAATAAATGCTTTACAAATAAGTTTAATTAATTAATATTTATTTACTTTTTGTTTTGGTTTAATTTTTATTTCAACTTTTCTTTTGTTTTAACCATTTTTAACAATTTGTAGGCTCTTTGTTTCTTAAGTTTTTTTTTGTTTTTCGAAATTTTACTGCAAAATTTCCTGCAGTAAAAATTTTTAAATGCCTGCTCAAGAACACAGAAAAAAGTGTTTTATCAATTGAAAAAAATGTTTAAAAAGTATTTAAATTTAATAAATGTGATAATTGAATCAATTATTTTTTAGTTAAAAGAAAATTACATATTTAATTTTGATTTAATTAACATTTTAGTTGTTTTGAAATAAATTTTCAATTAAAATTTGAATTAAATAACAAAAAATCTTAATTGACTTTTCTCGTTTAAAATAAAATAATTTAAACATGTAGAATTGTTGTTGGGAATTGTCAGTATTTATTTAATGAATTAACACATTGTTTGAAATGGCAAAGTTTTTTGATCATTTTTTTAATTAAAATTAAAAATATCATTTATTGAAAAAAAAAATATTCACAATTTTAAAATTTTTAGTGATCAATATAATCATTTTGGTAATAGGTGCAAAATCAACAAATTGTTTGCTTGATATTATGAATTTGGTATAAATTTCGTGATTGGAGAAATTTAATAATTTTTTCTGTGAACTGTCACTTTACGCTCTTAATTTGTGTTTTCATTTGCTGTATTTTGTGCACGCGAACGCAATTTGGTAAAATGCAGTACATTTCAGTAAAAATTGTAAAAACTTTTGTTTTCTCGAAAGCGCCTAGTGTAGACGCAAAATATAATGAAACATATTTTCTATTTGAATTTTTGACAATCTGACCAAAAACCATTAGATTTTGTTAGAGCAAAAATCATTAGACTTGTAGAATAGTGTAAAAAAGGCTTAAATAAAATTCGGATCAAATGATTTTTCTGTTACAAATAGCTTTTATATAATTGGAATATTTTAAAATTTCCCTGAACTCGAATGGTCCTACTTTGTGGACCGTTCTCCTCGAAATTCAGAACATAAGCCCGGTTATAGCTGTAAGTTTATTTTGAAAAATCGCCCCCATTGCGTATAGTTTCTAAAAGAATACAGTGGAATTAAATTTCCCTACAAAATTTTGCTTTTCTGTGATGTGATGCTGAATTTGCAGGACAAGACTGAAATGCTTAGATATATTAGGAAGTCGTTATCAGAATAGCACGTTCTCAAAATATAAATATGCGTTGCATTCAAAAACTTTTGAACATTTAAAAATCATTTTAAAACTCTGATGCGTATTTGCTGTATTTATGCACAAATGTTGCATCCCCAATACGTAGTAATAGTTGCATTAGATACAAATACAACAAGTCACTAATAAATGATTCAGGCATTTGCTAAAAGATTTCATTGCAAACAAAGTCAATACGAATATTAATGAATGCTTAGACGACGATCTTCTTGGAGAGCATGGTAGGAAGAGAAGCAAAGTGCTGAGTTGACTTACGTTGGATTTAGTAAAAATTTCATACAGATTTGTTTGTTGCTATTTTTTGTTGGTTTTGAAGAGATTTTTTCTATATACATATGTATGTATATATTTGTTTTTGTTTATGTTGCTGTTGCAAATGTTGGTACTAATGTTGTTGCTGCAGTAGCGAATAGTCAGTAGACTTCTTCTATTTCTACAATTGTAAGCAACACCAAAAGATGATGAACTCAATTTCAAACGCGAAACTCATGTCATTCACTATTACGTCAGATAACATGTGAACCAATTTGTGGCATCAATCTCAGGCTTAAGAAATGAAAATGAAATTAATGAAAACTCGACAAGAAATAAAAACTAAAAAAAAGAAACGAATTCGAACTACAAACCAACAACAGCAATTTTATATTGTGTGCAACACTTCCACAGCGTCTTTCCATTTCATGTTTATTTGGTTTTTCTGCATTCTAATTAAAGTTTTGCTGAAGGGTGAGAAAATGTTTGAGGTATTTTTTTTTTTTTTTTTTTTTTTTTTTTTTTTTTTTTGTTAAAAATATTTTTTTTATTTTGATTTGAACCAGACGAGGAGGTACATTCCTAAGGTACATATGGGCTGTGCTCCAAGACATCATAATTCTTTGCAGTCAAAGTCAAAAATGTATCATCAAGTTTAACGTTGTCCAGTTTGCTTGCTGTGTACGCATCGCATATTTTTTTGGTGCACCTTGGGACAGTAAAATCCAACATGGTCGCATATAGTTGCTTTGCAACTGACGTTTTGGAAATCACCCACGTGCATGCTATAGAATTATTTTGGCTGTCAATTTTAATACTCACCAGTGTTGCCATAACTGTTTGATGAGAATATGCCAAAACTAGAAAAAATCTGCTTTATCGTAGAATTAAGACAATATGCTAAAAATCTACTAAGATTTAAACCTCAAATTTTTAATATTTAAAATTTGGTTGAAAATATGCAAAATTTTTACGAAAAAAAACTGCTGAATTTAAAAAAAAATATTAATATATATTTCATTAAAAAAGAATTTTAATATATATTTCATAAAAACTTTTATAAAAAAAAAATTGCTTAAAAATTTGTCATCCTTGACTTACCGGGGAATCGAACCCACGTTCACAGACAGATCGATTTAACATGTTTCGATAGTAACATAATTGATTTAAATGTGCTTCCTTACTTTTTGTCAAGAATCCTTCTTGAAGTCCAAAGCATTTTTTCTTATTTTTTAAATAATAAATCAATTTTTTTCAAAATTCTCAGTAATTGTAATTTCTCAGCATTTTTGAGCTCGTTTTCCTATTAAAACGATTTTTAAAAAAAAAGTTTGGGGACTTTGGCATCTACAAGTCCGGAAATAATGGATTTTAATGCTTAACAGTAAATAATTTTTGTTTTACAGCGATTCTTGTCAAAAAAAATTAACTTTTTCAGGGCTTATTAAGATTCCGGAAACATAAATTTTTGAGATTAAGCAATTATGGGTATTTTGTCAAAAGAGTATTTTAATTGAAAATTAAAACTCTGCATTTAAAATTTATAACAATCCAAGGCGAATTCATGCAGGTGAGCGCATCCGAAAGTGTCACATATGCTGGCTGTAATCTTTTTTTTTTTTTTTTTTTATGGGGTTGATATTTAGGCCTAAAAGATCAGAGAAAGTTAAACTCTCTTTTTGCCTTTAAATGTGTTTAAGCCAGCAAATCTATATATCAGTAAACATATAAACCACCTTAACACGTTTTTGTTGTTTTAATTAGGCTTAAGTTCATCAAATTTAATTTTCATTAAATTATTTTTATATTTTGCATAATATTGATCGTTTAAACTACCAATAAAGATCATATAAACTTGACAAAATTTATCGTAGTGTTGCCACAATATTATTTATTTAAATACATATAATGCATGGGACGCTTATTTACAACTCTTGAGTTTTAACTACATAAAAAATTTTAATTTAGTTTAACTAAGCAAGCGCTTAAACCTTTACTGATATATTACCCATTAGAATACAGTTGTTTTCACACAAAAAAGGCCAACCAGCATAACTCTCTCTTTGTGATGCGGTGATCATCTGTATACAATCGCTTTAAAATAATCGTTTCGTAAGCCTAAGAATCAATCTTATTATTTTGGAATAAGTTACAAAATAAGAAGTTGCCTATATTTCAAAATTAAATTCCTTTCTAATCTTAATTCGTTATAAATCATTCGAGGCCCCCAAAAAAAACTATTCGAATAATATAAGTGACCAAAAATTCATTGACCTGATCTTAAAGACCGGAAATAAAAGAAATATTTTTCATAAAAAAATACCTATAAGAAAAAGCAAAAAAATAAATAACTGACAGCTAGAATTTAACATGATTGAAACGATTTAAAAATTGACGTTTTTTCAGACTCCTATTACACAGCAACGGATAAACAAACATGAATATTCATGTCTAAACAAAAAATAATCGAAAACCAAAAAGTACAAACAACAAAAGCAAAAGTAAAAATCTTAAAGTAATAAAAATTGTAATTAAATACTGCAAAAAAAAAGAATGAATAAAAATACACATCAGCAAGTAACAAAAAACTACTTTTAACTTGGCTTACAAAAAATAAAAAATAAAACTGAAATACATCCATAGAAACATTACCAGTGGTAGCAAAAGTGGTAGTAAATAGTGGTTGTTGTAGCAGTTGTAATAGAAGTAGTCATTCAACTACAGCAACATTAAGAAAAACACCATAGATCCACAAAAGTACGAGTAATAATAAACAATTGACCCAGTTTTCCAAACGGCAACGAACGACCGAGCTGCAAATTTTTTTCTGAAAAAAAAAAAAAAAAATGAAAACAAACAAAAGCCAACGAACGATCAGAGCTGCAGAACTGCTGCACAACAACAGCAACAGTTATAACGAAAATAGCAACAATAACAATATCAAATGCAGCAAAAGTGAATTGAATGAGTGCGCGAAAGAAGTCAGTCAGTCAGTCAGCCATTCAGTTTGTTTCTAAAGCTTGAGCTTGATTCTCTTTCTATACCCTACAGCAGTTAAGCGCAAAGTAAGCGACTGGTTGGTAAACCAGTTCTTTGTTCACTTATGGACTTTAAACCATAATTTTTGTTCAGTAGTTCAATAAAATTTTTAATCATCTTACACTCTAAAGTATTTTGTATCACCAATAACAATTTTCTGTTAAAAAAAATTCGTTAAAGTTACGCTTTAAAAATTTCAATATATTTCAAGAGACAAATTCTATTTCATTTTTTTATTAGGCGATTATCTTTTTTCCCTACGAAAAACTGCACATTAAATAAATTTGGTTTTCTCAATGTCTCATTTGGTTCTATTCTGCCGCAAAGCTAACCGGCATTCATCTGCCAATTATTTATCTACCGTTTAGTTGCCGTACAGATAAATTCAATCAGCTGACTACATGTATTTTGAGAGGTGTTGCCAACTGAAGACAATGTTTTTGTTGGTATATTGAGGAATTCAAAATCGTCAATCGACAGTTTATCGGTTCAATGAATTTATGTCGACATTAAGGAACAGGCAGTTTGTCGATACATTAAGAAAATATTTCATGGAGTTTTGGTTATATTTTCTTTCCCCGAAAAATGATGCTGTATGATTTCTGCATTTGGTATTTATTTAAGAGCTTTAAACTGATAGCAAAGGCTTCATAACGCTGATGTATTTTGATATCAGTACTATAACAAGTGTCTTCGTTTGTGACCCCATGACACTTTTCATCATTGATATGTTAGTCTTAACATCACTTAACCTAATTGTCATCAGGTGAAATTATGGATGACACATTGGCATCACAGAAATGAGAAATCCGAGTCAGTTTAATAAAAAAATGTCATCAGCTTAGGACTCGTTAGGCATTAAATTAAATTAGACATTAGTCAGTTTGATGCCATTTGTAATAACATTGCTGTCACAATTCTGATGCTAGGGCATCATCAATATGACGATGCATTTTTCTACGAATGTAGAAATTAAATTGCATATTGACGTCTCTTCTATTGATGACTGGCGTTACAAGGATAGCCTTGACAAACTCACTAAACGAACTTAAGCCAACTTTGCTGGCCACGCTAAGCCGTTTATTTTGCCCTGACGGAACCGACCATAATTTTAATGGTTTTTTGTTTGCTTTGATGTAGGAGCACGGAAGTGGGTAATGAGCTTTCTATTTAGGATGAAATTTGTTTATTTAATCAACCCAGCAAAACTATTTCAAAATTTGGAAGCAGTAAATACGTAACTGCATCACAGCCGCTTCTTTTTTTGCTTCTTAAAATGACTTCCTTACCCTAGTGCTGTAAGATAAGGCATATACATATATAATCGTGCAATCTTTAAATGAGGTGCTAAATACTTGAAGCGAATCGCTGTTTTTCGTTTTTTTTAAGATTAATTTTTCTTCGGCTTTATTGATACAGTAAAATCCTTTATTCTTTTGATAAAAAAAAAATTTTTAACTAAATTTTACAACAATTAACTATTATTGCATATAAAACTATAACCCTCTTATATCAAAAAAAAATATTTTTAATATATAAAAAGTTTTTAAGCGCTGAAATAAATTTTTTTCCAATGCTTAATTTTTTCACTTTCTTTATTCACGTTAATCATGTCCTTTTTCAAGGCGTGAAATAAGCGTATTTCAGATCTGTAAAAAAGAGCTTCTGCGCGAGCAATTCCAAACAAAAATCATGTAATATTTCAGAGAAATGTAAGCGCTTCACTTCGAATTCTCCCTTACATTACTGCCTCCGAGGAAGCTTTAGTTTTTGCTGGAAAGTGATCACAGTATGTCCATAATTGTTAATTAATTTGAATTATGTTTTGGGTTTGACGGTCGGGAAGCTATTTCGTTTTGTTTTTTAAGCCCTTCAGCACAAGTGGAAAGGATATATGTAAGTTTGTTATTCCGTTTGTAATTCCTACATCATTGATGTCAAACCTTATAAAGTAGTCTGGGGTCTTATGAGTAGCAAAGTTTATTTAACGATGTCCATCTTTCCATCTGACTGCCTGTCTGTTGAAATGTATTTTCCAAAGACCCGTGAAATTATGGGGACTAGGTTGTTATACATTTATGTTACATATGCTCTCTTAAATTTTACTATTGAAATTCGGACATATCGGTCCATAAATGACTGAGATATAAAGCACGATTGCCTCTAATTTTTGCCATAAATTCCCCTGTTGTTTTTGTTTTTCAGTTTTTTATATTCTTCTTTTATTTTTTTACACGTAACAAGAAACGTAGCCACTTAAATAAAAAAATGTGTTTGAAACGAAAAATGTATCAACACATTCCATTTATTTCTAATTCTGTTTCATAATGTGTGTTAGGGGGTGAATGTTCTAAGACGCTGCATTACGTTAGGAAAAGAGTATTAAAAATTACTCTTATTTTTTTCATATAGGATCCACGAATGCAGGGAGAATTAACGGT
Organism: Pollenia amentaria; assembly: GCA_943735925.1. Taxonomy (NCBI): domain Eukaryota; kingdom Metazoa; phylum Arthropoda; class Insecta; order Diptera; family Polleniidae; genus Pollenia; species Pollenia amentaria. The sequence continues at coordinate 17,280,285 of OX031010.1, read as the reverse complement.
CCACCGGATTTTAGCCACAATTAAAGCGCTACGTTGTAACGTAGGAAAGGGGCGTCAAAATATCTGAAATGCTCTGTAATAGAAAAGTCTGCAAACCAGAACGATACACAACTAATTAGGGAAGAATACCCTTGAATTTTAAAGGTTTTTAATTTCGATATATTTAAGACAATCCCAGTGATAAGTCAAGACATAAACCAGAGCCTTTAAAAAATGCAATTTATTAGACATAAATGTTTGTTAATTATTACAAAATTTTCTGTTTAAAAGGAAATTTAGCAAGAATGCAATTTTGCACTTGTTGAACAATAGTGCATTAACTCAAAATTTTCATTATTTTCACTTTTTGGAAAAAATCGACAAGTAATATTTATAGCTTACTCTTCGAAAGGCCTTTTTAGAACTCTTATCAAAAAGCCCATATTTGGCCCGCTACTTGAAATCTTCAAACATAAAAAAATTTCTTGAAATAAATACGTGTAAAAGTGCCTCTTAATTAACACTTGAAATTGAAAAGGGTACCTTATGTTCACTTAATACCTTATCAATATTTTATTTATATACTTATATTTTTTTATTACGTTATGTTCACGATGATCTAGCGACCATCCGTCCTACACTCGCAAAAAAAAAAGTTAAAGCCAAGTTTGTGATGCCAACCATACAACGAAAACATAAACAAAAAACACATAAAAATAGAAACGACGCCATCAAGAAGCAAATCTATTCAAGCATCTGATTTAATGAACAAGCGAAATGCATAAACGAAATTTAGGGGCTAATTGACAAAAAAGCAGAAACGTGGTAAAACGTATATTAAAGCTTCATTCGTGATGAAGTCATGGATATTAGTTCCTTATCTACGAGCTTTGAGATCTCCTTTATCGAGATTTAGGTTTATTCCATCGTTGAATCTTCTCCGAAATATCGTCTTTAACTAACAGAACTGTATAGTGTTTTCACACTTAAGGTTTTAACCAGGGACCGTAATAATTCCTGTTTTCATAAAAGTCTGATGATAACAGTTATTTTTTGATTTTGATTTTTTTGAACAGAAATAACAGTTATTTTTTGATTTTGATTTGTTCGATCAAAAATAACAGTTATTTCATGATTTTTATTTTTTCGATCAAAAATAACAGTTATTTCATGATTTTTATTTTTTGAACAATATTAACAGTTATTTTTTGATTTTTATTTTTTGATCAAAAATAACAGTTATTTCATGATTTTTATTATTTCGAGCAAAAATAAAAATTATTCTTTAAAGAAATGTACATGCTATAATTATTTAGTTGACTTTAAATATTTATTTTAATGCGCATTAGATGTCCCAATGATGATCACACATTTAAATAAATATTTAAAGGCAACTCAATAATTATAACACGTACATTTCTTTAAAGAATAATTTTTATTTTTGATCGAAAAAATAACTGTTATTTTTGTTCAAAAAAATAAAAATCAAAAAATAACTGGTACTTTTATCCAAAAAAATAAAAATCAAAAAATAACTGTAATTTTTGATCGAAAGAATAAAAGTCAAAACTTTAAAAATCATAATATTTTATTAGGCTTAATTCATTGAATTTAATTTTCATTAAATTATTTTTATGAAGACAGGAATTTTACAACATGAAATTAATTAATATTTTTTTTTTTATTGATAATTTTTCATTCTCGACTGCGCTGAGATTTGAACCCAGGCGTTCACGGACAGTTCAATAAAATAACCACAATACTAATTATTGTTAACAGCTAAGGCACGAGCTATGTTTACATTTGTCCTTCAAGTTGTGCTGAAAAAGGTCAACAAGAAAAAGAAAGACAAAAAACATGAAAAACAAAAAATGTACTTTGGATTTCAAGAAGAATTCTTGACAAAAAGTACGAAAAAACAGAAATTAGGAAGAACATGTAAATTCAATTAAAATAGATAATCATTCATTCAAAAGCAAATTTCGATCTACCAAGGTGAAATACCATTTGGTTTAAAGATTGATGTTTGACTATTGACGTCATCCGGCTGCAATAGCCGAGTGAGTAAGACGGCAAACCCCACTGAAGACATTGTGTGGTTACAATCGAAACTAGTCTGGGCAACCTGTCCGTGAACGCCTGGGTTCAAATCTCAGCGCAGTCAAGAATGAAAAATTATCAACAAAAAAAAAAAAAAAAATATTTATTAATTTCATGTTGTAAAATTCCTGTCTTCATAAAAATAATTTAATGAAAATTAAATTCAATGAACTTAAGCCTAATTAAAAATATCTAAATTTGGATTAAAAACCATTAACAGTTCAATAAAATAACCACAATACTAATTATATAATATTTTATCATAAAGGATCAATATGTTATACTTGAATCAGTATTCCAGCATTAATTTCTAAATGTTTTTTTTTTGTTTTAAAATTTCAAAATAACTGTTATTTTCGGTCCCTGGTTTTAACACAAAATTTGGTTTAAACGTTAAAACCGCTCTTTCAATCCTGGTTTTACCATACAAAATAATTGTGTGTAATCCATTCTAAAGCCTGTTTTGATTTGGTTTTAAGTAGATTTTATGAAATACAACCATATTTTTGTTGTACTAAGTTCAGTGTTACTAGATTAGAAAAAAGCTATCACAACTATGACATTGAAAATTTCTAGGCGTAACTAGAGCCTGAATCCGCCTTAGATTCTAATTATAATACCGAGTCACTCATCAAATTCCTTATTATCTGGTGCCACAGGAGTCAGTAGCACTTTGGTATTGGATTGGCTATTGGTTGAGGCCGCTAAGGTCATTGTCTCTTAAGACCAGTTGTCTTTGTGCTTGAGATAAGTTGTGTAAGATGTACACTTGTGTGACAGTCAAAATGGGTGATGCTGAAGGCTGATGGATGTTGGCTAAGACGAAGTAGTTGTGGATCGGCTGAAGAAGTAAGGACTGTGTTTTTTTAAGTGTACTAGTATGGTTATGGAAGTCGGGAAAAGTTGGGAGCCCGGTTGAGCTGAGTGTGATGAAGTGGATGAAGTTGACTGTCTCGTGAAGTGTGCGTTCAAAGAATGATGGTCTTTCACAGGAATTGCTGTTCTCATGGGGCGTACCTTTGGAGATCATGTGGGGGCAGTGGTTTATACCCCAAAACGCGAGCATGAGAGCGCTCACTTATGAAAGTTCGAATTTTGGTTACAGATTTTCTTTAGTTGCTGTTGCTATTCAACAGATGCTACGAAAATTCTAAGGCAAGAAAGTTGGATCTCCTAAACTTAAGGCGAGCGTAAAATTTTAGCCGAATAAAATGCTCAAAATTGCTACCTGTATGTGCAGGTGGTGCACACACTCAGGAGCGTTTGGTAAATGCATAGTTTGTCACCAATGTGTGTGGATCCACCATGGATGGACATGCTATACAAACATTTCATTTTGTTTTTAATTTAAGATTGTGTGTTTTGAAATTTAATAATTTAAAAACGTCTACATTTCATACTTCTAAGTAAAAAATACAGAACCACCAGAACAGTTTACCATTTTAACACATGGTTAGTTATCAGCTGTTGCTTATGCAGCAAGCCAAGGCCACCTTATATGAATTCGCCTGGGCACCAAGTTTCAATTTTGTAATTAAAACAAGTAGCGTGTACCATAAATGTTTTGCTCAGGGTTTGACAATTCCCAACAACAATTCTACAAGTTTAAATTATTTAATTTCAATGTAGATTTTTTGTTATTTAATTAGTAGTTTAATTAAAATTTTATTTCAAAACAACGAAAATGTTAATTAAATCAAAATTATATTTTTCAACTAAAAAAATAGTTGATCCAATTTTCACATTAATTAAATTTAAATACTTTTTAAACAATTTGTTGAATTAATAAAAAACTTCTGAACATTTTTTCGGTGTAATTTTTGTGAGTTTGCTGTTAAGACGAATTAACCCAAAGAGGGAAAGTACTTTCATTGTGTAAACATGAACACCATGTTAAAAGAAAATAAATAAAATTTCTGCATCAAATATTTCATAAGGACTAATGACGAGGACTAAGTGAAATATTTTACAGAGAATTTTACATGCCCAATAATAAGTCCAATTTTCCCCAAAATATTCTACACTACGGTCATGGTTATAAATTTAATAGTATTCAGACAACGTGAAAATACAAAACATAAATTGAAAACGAGATGGAAAAAATCAAAGCACAGTAAAACATCGCAAATAAACGTAAAATTAGAAACTTAAGCATGTTTTTCTTCATATTTTGTATCTGCTTCTTTGCCAGCAGAATTCAAGAAAAAATCGCAGCCACAACTAACGCTATCAGTGCATTCGCCTCTCAAGAAGTACAAAAGCGGGTAAAACTATTTAAAAATATGTATGTACATATACATACATACATACGGACAGTCAGAGACTAAAGTTTAAATACACACCTAAAAATTGGAGTTTAAGGCAAACTAAAGTTATTCCGAAAATTTGTGCTATACACTTTTATTTCTCTTCATTGATTATAAAAAACTAGGAAAATAATTGAATTTACCATTTTTCAGCGGCTAGAGTATTATTTGAAAAAATAGCCAAACAACTTCAGTGAAAAATATGCCTAGAAGCGGCCGACCACAAAAACTTTCTTGTCTACATATTAGCCATGTCCTAGGAGAAGTGAAGAAAAATCCCAGAAGAAGCGCAACAAAAATAGCTGATGATATCATCAACATGTCCATTCAAAAACACTTCAAAGAGCATTACGGTACTGGGTGTTTTTTTAGGTGCATGGGATGCACTTCGATATCGATAACTATGGCTTGGCAGCTGAGAATGTCAAACCGTGTTGACATATTTGTTCAGAAAGGCTTGGCAAGTTATCATGAATCGTTTAACTCTAGAAAAACGCTTCCAAATTGTAGAAATTAAGTTTAAAACAAAAATAAATCTATTCGCGAAGTTCATAGAGCACTTCGTCCATTTTACGAAGCTCGTTTTTGGTTAAGTGACTACGGCAATAAGCAAAATTACCGTATTTGGAGCGAAGACAATCCTCAAGCCGTTAGCGAATCACCATTATTACATCCGTGAAAATTGACTGTTTGGTACGGTTTATACGCTCTTTCGAAATGAGCAAGGAGCTGCCGTCACGACAAATGGCGAGCGCTATCGAGCCATACTGACTGAATTTTCGTTTCCAAAAATTAATTAGCAAATCATCAACGATATTTGGTTTCAAAAAGACGGTGCCACTTGCTATACACCGCGCTTAATAAACGATTTATTGCAAAGTCAATTTGGTGACAACTTCAATTCCAGACCCCCTCGTTCACTGACCACCTCCTTCAACGCCTCTGGATTACTTTTATGGGGCTTTGTTAAGTCATTGGTTTATGCCGACAAACCAGCAACTCTTGATGCATTGAAAGACAATATTCATTCGTCAAATAATGGACTGATCGAATGAACCATCTAACTCGTAGCTGCGGCGGACATATACCAGAAATCTTATTTTAAAATAAATGCCATAATATTATCTATTATTCATTTCAACAATATTATGTATGTATGTATATTCATTATAATATTTTTTTTATGTCAGATTTATAGAATGTAAAACCTTAAAATTACCATTTGTTTTCTCATATTGAAAGCCCTTTCATTTATTTACACTATAGATAAAATAATTTTAATCTTAGACATTTCATGAATCTGACATGGATAGAGATATCATCATGAAATTTTAAGGCATGTAGACCAAAAAGATCTTAAAATAGTGGACTAAAAGACTTCCCCATTTTCGATTAAGAAATACCTCAAATTCCCAATCTCGGAAATTTAAAAAAATGATTTTTTTTTACAAAAATGGCCATACTGTCACTATTTACCACTCGATATTGATCAGCATTTTCTAGAAAATCATGGACCTATTACAAAACATTACTGTTCTAATTTTATATTAATCGGTGTTTTTAATTATTACAATTTTGTACTTAAATTCATTTGAAAAAATAAATTTTTTTTTTGGATAGGGCATGTGGGAGAAACAAAGCATTTAATAATACAACAAAGCATTTAATAATACAGCATACCATTGCTTAAAGTCTGTTTCCTACTAATATAAACAAATGCTTAATCCACTATTGATAACCGTTTTATATTAAACATAGTTCACCCGTTTAAAAATTCAAAAAACCGTAAAAAAAACTAAACCCAAAAATCCGTTTTCTCCGAATATCTCTAAAGGCAAAAGAAATAACCTGAACATTTAACCACATTTTTGTAGGTTAGCATAAGTCTAATTTTGTGCAATCGATAAACACATATATTTTTGGCGAATTTTAAAAAGTTTAAATATCCGAGGCTACTAATTTTGGAGGTCCATAAGTCACCCTCCCGACCCTCTACGGGCCCATGTTCTTTCAAATCAACTCAAAAGCTGCCCGTTTCAAGAATTGCATCAGTTGCAAAATTATTTTTTAAATCAAAACGTTCGTAAACCATTGTGTTATATATTTAAGCAAAATAAAAAGAGCAAAAAAAAAGATTGCGAGTAATTTCAATCAAGTGGAAAAAATGTCTGTGCTTATGTGTGTAACACATTAAAATATTGGTCATAGACCCACCTTAAAGTAAACTGATCGACTCAGAATTACTTTCTGAGTTGGCCTAACGATGTCCGCCCGGCTGGCTGGCTTGCTGTCCATGAAACTTTTGATCTATTTGGCACAAGGACCAAGCCTATTGAAAATGGGATGAATCAGTCCATAATTTCGTATGCCCTGTACAAGCTGCTTTTCGGAATAGGGTCTTTGCGTAACTATCAAACCAATTTTTATTGAATTTAAAATATATATAGATCCATATTTATATGGTCACATATGCTATGCATTTTTCAAAACTTGAGACCAAATGGGTACAATTGCAAAATCGTGTTATTATATACTGTGGTATAGGGTATCATATGGTCGGACTTGAACGACTATACTTTCTTACTTGTTTTTTTTATTTTCATCCAAAAAAAACTAGTTGTTTTTAAAGTCCAAATTTTCGGTGTGTATTTAAACTTTTTTCCCTGACTGTATATGCACATATGAATATGCAGTTTTTTGTTTTTGCCGTTTTTACTCTTCTAGCTTAAACCTTCCTCCTAACCATTCTTTGCAGCAAAAGTTGTTGTTTGCGTCTTCTTCTTGTAGTTTTGGCCAGTTCGTTGACTGTTTACATATGTTTATATTTTATACTTGCTGCCCCTTGTCACCACCTTAATGTCTTACAGCCATCTCCTCCTCCTCCTCCTGCAGCACTGTGATTTAGTGATAGTGTTTTCTTGATTTTCTGTTTGTCTAGTTGTCGGTCTGTCAATTTGATAGAAATCGTAGCAAACAAAAAACCGCTTTACGTGCAAATATGTCTTGAAGTATAACATGTTCATCTACAAGTTAAAAAATATAAGTATGTAAAAACACCAACAACAGCAACAGTTATAATATTATTTTTATAATACTCTCGATTTTAAAGCAGAGGTTATAGAACTCTGGTGTTGTGGTTGGCTGAGCTAGACTTGCAGGAAATTTTTATTTAAATTTTGCGGCTGAAAAAATTATTATTTATTCTCAAATATAGTTGATTTGAATTAGAACTAGTCTTGTGGATATCAAAATGTTTTATTAAAGGAATTAAAAAGTTGAAGAATTAAAATCTTAAGCAGTTTCTAAAATTTATTTAAAAGCTTATTAGTGGCATAATGAAATTGTCACGTTCTTAAAATTTGAGATTCCATTTAATGCTGAGCAACTTTTAGGATGGATTACATACAAAATTAAGCGACGATTCTGACCGTGGGTCAATTTAAGGCCATAGTAAAAACTTCTACTAACATTTTTATCGTAATAAAATCTGAGAAACATAAATTTTGTGTGGGAACGTCAAATAATAGTTCTCTGCACCAAGTATTATCTATATATCTTTATGAGAATTTTTCGTATCAAAGCTGTTTTAGAGAGGGGGTTTATATGGGAGCTATGATTAGTTCTAGATGTACGAGCACAACATTTCGCCACGATATAGTAACTTTTATTGTATATCACCAACATAAAATATGAAATGATTAGAAAAGTTCGTAATATCCTTTTCATATTTGTTGGATTGTTCTGAGCAAGCCGAATTCATGCATCGGGTGGTGTCAATCCAACAATATAAAATTTGTTGTTACTTTTGCTGGTTAAAAATGTCAAAACCCCAAAAAAATGTAAAAAAAATATAAATTTTGACACTTTCAACAAGCATAAAACCATCACTGGCTTATCGGTTGAACCCACCTGAGATACTAATTTTCCTTGTCTGAAAATCTTTTTAGATTTTATAGTCAGCAGCATCGCTTATTTTCCTTTTTTTAAAAACGTTTATTTAAGTTAAATTCATCTAATTAAACTACAAATAAACATTTTTTTTTTTTGCAAATTTTATATACATTGGGGGATTTCATGTCAAGTGACCCAACTTTTGAAATCGATGTCTTCCGATTTGGATGAAATTTTCGACAAGATCGGTCAAAAAGTTTCTGAGTTAGAGGGGGTAAAAATTTGACATTTTGGCCAAACCGATGCTCTTTCTCATCCACGTAACTTATAATCTATTGGTGTTAGCAAAATTTGTCCAAAACAAATTAGATAGCTATTTCTTCAAGCTTTCGAAAAATATTTTTTTTGTGTTTTTTTTAAATTTTTTTTTTTTTAAATTTAAACTTATTTTTTATTTTTTTTTTTTTTTTTTTTTTTTTTTTTTTTTTGCTCAAAAGAAAGCTTAGGTCTTTTCTTAAGTTGGTTATGGTCGCTATTTGGGATGGGAGTGGGTTATGTATAAAAAACATAAAAAATAAAAGAAAAAGTGTTTCTGTATCAATATTTCGCTAAAAGTTTCTCACAAGAACTGTCAAAATAAGTCACATTTGAAATTGATGCGAGAAAAATAAAATTTGAAAAAATGGAGCACAAATTATGTATGTATGTACACAAGAATGTGTATTATTTTTTTTTTTTTTTTTTATTTAAAGAGAAAGAATTTAAATGATGAAAATAAATAAAACATTTTGTTGTTTTAATTTTTTTAAGACCTTTATTCTTTTCGTTTTATGCAGGGCTGTCATATTAATTTGAGAAAAAATCGGTTATTTTCTAAGAAAAAATAAAAAAAATCGTCTATTTTGTTTTAAAAAATCAGACAATTTAAAATTAATTTTGACAAATTTTGTTCGATTTTTATTAAAACACAATAAAAAAAAAATAGTTAATGTTCATGGGTAAAATGTATATTTTATACATACATACATACAACCTTAAGCTTGAGGTCTATTAAAATACAATTATTTATTTTATTTTTTCTTTAATCCGATAACAATTTAAAATTTCAGATTGTTTTTTTTTTCCTAAAAAAAAATCACGCAAAGGCGTGACAAAATATCATATTGGAATTAAACTAAAGCTGGGATCACACGATTGCCGCAATGCACCAATTTTCATACTTTTTAATACCCCAATCGTGTGACTGCACAATCAAATGCCTCATGTACCAATCGAGGGCAATATTGTGCTTACTTTTACCATTAAAATGCAACCTTGGTGCGGCAATCGTGTGACTACTTGATATGCAACATCGCGTCAATAAAAGTGACAAAAATGTACCAATATTTATTGGGTTCTTGTGCGGCAATTAAACAACACAATACGCGCCAATATTTACCTTTTTTAATAAATTTACTTTGTGTTTTTCTTTTAGTAGGAATAAATTAAAAATAAAAATTAAATTTATCAATAATAAAAATTGGGAATTTAGTGCAATAGCTGTTCAGGACAATATAAAAGAATACATACAGGAAAACGGAGCAAAATGTATTGAAATTCTTTAAAGCGAATTTATTTTTGAATATAAATATTCTCTATTTCTTTATATATATAAATTAGAATTTTACGTTGTTTAATTTTTGGAATTTCATATATTTTACTTAAAAAATTTTAAATAAAACTATTCAACAAAAATTTGTTTGAATATATGATACAATTTTCTTTTTTTAATGAACAAGCCAACTAGATCTTTCAAACAAATAAAAAAGCTACCACAACAGCTGTTTTGGCAGTTGACACAAGTAAGAACAATCGTGTGATTATGATGCGGCAATTATTGTACACATTTCGCTTTGTACCAACTAGCGGCAATTAAATTTGTATAAAACAGGGCAATCGTGTGATTTCAGAATATTTTATTGGGGCAATTTCATTATTGTGCGTCAATGAAGCACAATCAAAATTGTGTCATATTGGTGCATTTGCGGCAATCGTGTGATCCCAGCTTAACACTTTTGGCCAAAAAAAGGCAAAAACTTTCTATAGTGCATTGACTGAAAAATGGGGTAATAGTTTAATGTTTTTATCACATAAGTAAAGGTATTAAATAATCTAAGATAATAAAAATTAAACAGTTTTCCTTCGACATTTTGATTTTGCCGCTAAATTTTTTAAGCTGCCTTTTTTAAAGATATCGTTTTTCTGTGGTGCCTAATACACAAACATATAAAACTATTTAAAATTGTTTTATTTCGAAGAAAAAATCAGCAAATCGGCAATTTGCCAATTTTGGTACAAAAAATCGTCAAATCTGCCAGCCCTATTTTTATTATATCTATTTCTTTCGTAGACGTTTCGCTTGCATTTGACACTTAATTACTTGAATAATTCCAGTTAAAACAGAATCTGTGTTGTCTGTTCTCGCATTCAAATACAGAAATACTTTTTTCTCACAAATCGAGAAACGATGGAATTTTTTGTTTCACACTTAATGTGAGAAGTTTTGCGATGCGAGAAATACAGAAACAAGCTACTGGTCACGCTTTTTTGTATTTTTTCGCCAAATATTAGTAAGGTCTGAACAGGGCTGTGGAGTCGTCCGAAAAAAGTACTAACTCCGACTCCGACTCCTACTCTAACCGTGATGCGAAATGAATGAGACGTAAAATTATTTCTCTTTTGTGTAGAAACATCTTTATTAAACGAATTATGGGAATCCCCGCGTAATGTGCATAAGAAAAACATGAGTGTTATGGTAGGAATTAAAGGATAAAGATGTTTCTACACAAAAGAGAAATAATTTTACGTCACAATTTTTCTAATACATACTAGTATTTATGCGCTATAGCAACACTTATTCTATACAATGTTAAAAATATTTCAGCGTTGATGGTTAAAAAATTCTGATATTAAATTATTGGCAATTCCTGTCATTAACATTTTTTAGCATGAGTAAATTATTTAAAAAGTCACACATCTTTTTCAACTAGATCAATAACTGAGTATAAGTTTTGCTAATGTAATTTAGACTTTTTCCCGCACGTATAAAAAATATACCTAAATATACTTTAATAGTAAAGTACTTGAATCAACTATTTCTCATAAAATAAATTAAAATCTACTTATTCATATTGATCTGCAAAATATTGCATCGCCAATTTCGAAGAATTTTTATATTGGAAAATATTAGAATTTTTTTTTGAATTTTTTATGCCGAAAAATTTTGGAGTCGGAGTCGCGCGTTTTTTTGGGTACTGCGACTACGACTCCGACTCCGGTACAAAAACCTCAACTCCGACTCTTCAACTCCGACTCCGACTCCACAGCCCTGGGTCTGAACATATCTTTATATGTTCTGTTTTGCCTTCGGTGAAGGGTATAATAACTAGGAGTTGCAGTTGTCCAAGCCTTAGTCAGCTGTCTTGCTAATGCCTAGAAATTGCAATGTAAACGCACTAGATTTTAAAATAGATTTCAAATTTACTAGATTTCGTTGCAATGTAAACGGGCTACTATTATCTATTCAACGCAAATTTGGCAGATACCTATATCTGCCAAATTGTTATACAACTGTATGAATTAAATTAAATCCAGTATTTGTTTGATCATCCGTTATTTAATGTATGTTTTTAAGATATGAGTTAATTACCGTTAACCTTTTAATAACATTACAACAAAATTCTTTATAAATTTAAAAATAAACCTTTTTAGGTATGTGCGGTATATTTTTATGAGAAGTACATGCGATATGGATCGTTCTTAACCAGTTCATAATCATCAAAAGAAGTAATTATTTTCGTACATTGTTCTACATTTGTCACAATTTTATTAATTTGTTGTTGAATTTTTATTTAATTTTTTTTTTACTTAAAACCGGCAACAATTATGCATTTCCATGTAATTTAACGTTTTATATCGTTCATTGGTCTTTTCGGACATTTTTAGTTTTTTTTTCTTGGTTTTCAGTTTTAAAACAAGTTTTTCTTATTAATTGCTTTTTTCTTTTTGAATTTTTATTTTTTTTGTAATTTTTTCTTATATTTCTTTTTTTGCTGCGAAATAGTTGTCATACTCGTCGTAGACGTATTTTGTAGTATCATTTACCTTTTTGGCCATTCTTTTGCTGCTGTTTAGTTATTGTTATTTTTGTTGCTGTTATCATTGTATTCAGTGTTTTGTTCTAACGTTACATGATTTTCAAAAGAATTTATTAGATCCATTGTTTATTTTAGCGCCTGCTGTTTTTTTTTTTTTTTTTGAAAGTTCTCACAGACGCCTTCACCGAAAAATTATTGTTCTGTTGTTTTCCGAGAAGCATTTTTGTTTTCTTCGTTGGTTTCAATGTGATGGAAGCCAAAACTTAAAGTGTGAGAACAATTATATGGGAATTTTTTTGTGTTATGGTTTTTTTTTTTATTAAATTTAATGGTTGATTTATTCCGTTACAGTGAGTTAGAGGTGTTAAAGAGGTAAATATTTAAAATGATTGTCAGAAACGAAACTTAAATATGAGCACTTACAATAGTCTTAAAGAAAATATATTGTCACTTTAACAATAAATTATCAGAGGGTTTTCCCCTCATCAGAGATGGCACTGCTACCAATTTAGGTCTATTGTACCATATCCCCTTTAGATGGCCAAAAGACCCTCTGCTTCCCATAGGAACTAAATTAGGTCTTTTGCATAGCAGATCCCCAGTAGATTCGTCTCCATCAAGACATAGTCTGCATTCCTGGTATTCTGCAAGGCCCATCCAAAAAAGGTGTACTTGACCATGTGGTGACATGTTTTTTATCGCTGGGGTTCCTTATATCTCGGACTTTTGCCAATCGTACAATATAATTCTCTTATTCCTAAGAGCTTTCTTATATAAAAAAGTAGATCAGATTTTTGCGATTATTGAGAATTAATTTTTAAACTAAATTCGGACCTTTAAGCTCTTCGAAAGTTGCATTAACGTCAAATCTTTTAAATTGTGAATTTTTTATGGTGGCGCGCCTCCGAAATATCCAATTATCCATGACTCTGTCGCACTACACTGGGATGAATTTAAGCAATAACAAAGGAAACTTCTTGGCCTAACGCGGAATAAAAAAACCCCCTACAAGAAAAGGTCCAACGGGGTCAAATTGCATGATTTTGGTGGACAGGTAAGATGGGCATGCCCTCACATAGCTTGTGCAGAGTGTTCAGTGTGGCATGAGCAGTGTGGCACATTTCATTATCTTGTTGAAACCACATGTGGTTTGTTTCCATATCGTACACTAAATCAAAAACAGACACAACTCAAAATTCAAAAATGTTTAGGAGATGTAAAAAACTATGGTTGAAATTTTATACCCAAATTTAGTTCCATAAATGTTGCAGAAAAAAAGTTAAAGAAGACGCAACGAAATTTTCGCGGTTTACAGATTTGATTTGTGAAATGTTTTATGAAAAAAAATAATTCTGATAAATTTTGAATTATGCCTGTATATGATTTAGTGTGCAAAATCACCTAATTTAGGCCACAAGAACTTAGAAACCATCGGCCTATAGCTGGCCGATATCGTTCCAAAAACAAATATGGACCGGTAACGCCGCCAGCCAAAAATCCACAACAGCCAGTTATTTTTTCGGGATGATGAATGGTTTTGAATATCCTGTGGATTAACATCGTCCCAAATTTGACAATTTTGTTTGTAGACTTACTCATTCATCGCTGAAGATGTTTTTCTTATAAAAATTTAAATCAGATTAAAATGTTTCAAAATACTTTGTACGTTCTTGGTGATGAGGTTAACAGACGGATTACGGCCTCTATCAACTTTCAAAGTTTGGAAGTTCCTATTGGAAGTCCCCTTATTAAAATCTGGGAGCTAATTCTGACAGTCGTAATCAAATTTTTTTTCGATTCGAAAGCAATTTTATTTCTAATTCTTTGGTTCGATACTGAACGTATCGGAATTATATTTTCAGTGTTGTAAAGCAGTTAAAGAAAGTTTTCACAACACCGCAATAATAATAACGATTCGTTCAGTATCGATTTAAAGAAAAAGAAATAAAATTGCTTTCGAATCGACTGCCAAAATTAGGCCACTGAAAAGACGAAACTTGCAGTAAATATTTTAAGTTGGTAGATCAATGGAAATGGTTTAACTTTCACTAAAGCAAGCAATTGGGATGAGCTGGAATATATTCTTTAGTGATCTTTATACATAAGTTTCCTTTGTTATTAAAAACGAGCTAAATAAGGCTATTTTTCACATTGTCTGCATAGCGATAATCAGAGCTACCTTAAGTTGTAACTTATTTATACCTGTGAATATGAAATTCAGCCTGTCTCATGATCAGCCTTAAATTGCAGAGTTTATTTTTTCATAAAATTCAAATCATGACAGACAGCAATTTAAAAAGAAAAAAAGAAATACAACAAGAACAAAAAAATAAAAAACAAGTTTAGAACGCGTGCCGCTAAAAGTTCTCAAATGTTTTGTTCTACCAGATAAACGAATAAACCAAAAAAACATAAAAAACCTCAAGATATGAAAAAAAAAACAAAAACGCCGGTTAAAGTTCTATGGAAATCGTTAAATTTTTGTTTTTACTTGTAATCGTATTCATTTTTTTTTTTATTTTTTTTTTTTTTTTTTTTTTTTAGTAAAAAAATATATTCATTTTCAGGGGGACATAACGGAGGTAAGGTCACATCGCTGACAAAAGTGCAACTTAACTCAGTGCAACACCGCACTACTCAATTTGGCTTGTGTCGACTGAAAACTGAAATCTGTTGAACAAATTGCAGATTTATGAAAAATAAAATCAAGCGTTTTTATGTGTTTTATGAGAATTTTATTATTCTGTATGTGTTTTGTATGTTTAAAATTTGTGTACTTAAGGCAACGCTGGTGGGTCACGTGATTATAATTTTCTGTTTATTTTTCAGCGATAGAAAGACAGTAAAAATGTTAGAGTTTCAAGGCGTCATAGTGGCTAGAATGTTTTAAGAACATTACAGAATTGGAAAAGTTAATGAGACCAACTAAAGGTATTATTTTTGATACCCTACATCGCAATAAGTGGGATAAGTGGCTGTTTTAAGTTTGTGCTCATCAGCCGTTTGATGTCTTACGATCTGTATGGAAGTCCACTGCCATTACGAGGAGGACTAAGATCAGAATTTTTAATTATTGTGTAAAATCTGTTATCTTTTACTCCTGCCAATCCTAGAATACGCAATACCACGATATTAAAGCTATACAGGTATTTAACAATAATCTGGCCCTACATCATTTTCATTATGCAACTATGGAAACAAACCCCCCAAAGTCCAATCTACATTGTCGCAAATGGCGCTGGATTGGGCACACTCTCCAAAGACCACATGATGACACAGCCAAAAAACTACTTTAGATTGTAATCCTCATGGTTACACACGCAGGGTTGGGCACACTTGGCACAAAATGAGACGGTAACTTTGTTCAGAAATTATACGTAGTGGCCATAGTTGAAGAGAACTCAAACACCTTGCATCAAATATGATCGAGACAGTTTGTGATGGCTTTTGATTCCTTTTAGGTACCACAGGACATGATATATTATACATAGTATAAATATATATATATATATATATCGCACACTCAATCATAAACAGGCACAACTCAAAATTCAAAAATGCTAAGGACGGCCAGAAAACTGGCTTCAAAAACATGGCTGCAATTTTTTAATCAAATTGAATTTCACAAATGTTAAAGAAGACAGTGACGATTTGATTTGTGAACCGGTTTATCAAAACAAAAAACGATTATAATAAATTTTGAGTTGCGCCTGTTTATGATTCAGTGTGTGATATATGCTTTTGTACTCAAGTTTGTAACGGATAAATATATTATTCCTTTGCACGCATTTCAGCATACCGATTCACTTAGAATCACTTTCTGAATCGAATGGAGTTTACTCATCTGTCTGGTTGTCTTACTGGTCAAGTCCTGTTGCAACAACCAGTCCCTAACTTGACCTAGCTCCTGTAAAAAGATCCGTCCGGAATATCGTATAAGGGCCCATTACAACTCAAATTATGTTCCTTCTTCGATCAAATAATTCCCGAAAATGTTTTAATCATATTTACAAATTGTATGAGAACCACTTCATGATTGAAGTAACTTCTACGACCATAAGTATCTTATTAGTATGGCGGTACAGTTATAATTTGGCTTAAACAACGACTGTTCCAACCGTTATGTCATGACAGGTAGTGGGGGTAGGTCCAGATTTTTCCCATATGTCGCATTTAGAACCCCTACGGAAAAATACTTTAACAGAGATTTTTAACAAAATTTTGAAAATATTTTGAACATAAACCTAAACCTTATGCTAGGAACACAACTGGGACGAACGACGACTTTTTGGACGCGAATATTCGTCGTCGAAAATAGAACATATTGGTGTATACGAAAAAACATACAACAATAGCGTCCGGCGAAATTCGTCATACGCGGCGCACTAGATTTATTACTGTTTCATAGGCCGGCGAACGACGAACAAATCAGTAACAGGTGCCCATGTTTGGTTTTAGTTTAGATGTATTTTAGTAAATAAAGTTACTTTTTACTTTAATAATTGTTTTCTTTTTTATTGTATAACATTTAAAATAAATATATTTTTGCTATAAAAATAGTTTTTAGTTTTGTTTTTTATTATGTTATACTTTTTAAGCATTATTTTTTTTAATATGGTCACACTATTTCTCTCTCTTTGCACAAACAGCAATCAAATTTCTCAATTATAAAAGCTGCTAGTTATTCGTCGTTATTGTGCTTCATACGACGAACTTACTCAGCGAAGTTTTACTGAAATATTCGTCATGTTGGGCGAAATTCGTCGTTCGTCCCAGTTGTGTTCCAAGCATTACATTATTTAATTTTTTTTTTTTTTTTTGTGGTAGTGGTAGGCACCATATGGCATCCAGTTAAGCTTGCCAGATTACATTTTGCAAAATTCTTGACATTCACTTAAAAAATTCTTGATCTTGAAAAGAATTACTGACAATTAAAAACTTCATAAAATAATAAGGGCTTTCATGATAGCGCTTAAAAGTCTCGCAAACTGTGCATTTTTAAGCCCTGGCAAAATAAAAATTTTATGAGTATTCATTTACACAAAACTTCGTAAATTTGACTCGTAAACTTGCGCTGTTCAATTGTGCATTTAAACAATCAGATTTTTTTAATGCTTTTACCGTCAGTCGTTTTCAAAAAAAAATTCAAGTGTTAACAAATCAGAAATAACTAATTTTTTAAACAATCTGAGCAAGTTGGTCATTTGGCCTTCTTTAGGCATTTTTTCCAAACAAATTTCACTTTGTAGGCACAAAATTTAAGTTTTATTTTTTTATTTTATGTGTATTCATTTTTGTATTGAGGTTTCTTACAAACTGACATGAATTAAAATTACACAAAAATTAAAAAGGGGCTTCATGAAACGAGTCTCGCAAGCATATGGCAAATTTGAATCGATTTCATAAAAAAAACACAATTGTGAGGACCAGTTAAAATGATAAAATACAAGCAAATTAACTCACCATTTGGACCAAACATTTCTGTATGCTTTACTTTTGTGTCAGCTGTTTACGTTTTTAATTACACTGTACTAGTTCAAAAATGTAACCAGCCGGGTACCCGGCGGATAAACCTAATTTTCATCATCATTGCAATCGATATAAAAACTAATAAATTTTAGGAAACGGAGAAAATTTTCGTTCTAACCATAACATTAAATTTCAATTATTTTTTAAAGAAAATCTAAACTAAAAAACTGTTTACATTACGGGATTCAGAGTACTCGAAGCAGGTTTACGTGCCGAGCCAAGTAACAAGCAGTGTTACTAGTGTTGAGCATAGAGGGAAAACAAGTGTTGCTACTTGTTTCAGTTTTAAATAAGCATATTAGTGTTGTCAATTTATTAGTTTTGAATGAAGGAAACGTTGTATTGAAAAATTTTTTAACAAATACGCTCAAATAAAACGATAAAATATTTATTTGCTTTTTACACAGCTTTGCTTATTGTAAACAAAATTTAAAAAATAATAACGTATTTTTTGGCTGGGCTTTAAAAAGTCTTGACAAAACATATTTTTTCTTGATTCTTGACGAGCACTGAAAATTCTTGTAAATCAAGAAAAAATTAAGGTAAAAGCTGAGAAAGTGCAACGCCAAGAGGTAAGTACTCCTCAAGAAGCATATGTGACCTTCTCCGAGAAAAGGGACCTAGTGTGTGAAAATTAAGTTTTGAGAAAAACGCATTTAAAGTTTCATAACGCATTATCACTGTGAACACACCTTCAGTTGTGAGATGCGATTTGGTATAAAATAAATTTTTATCAGAAATCTAACTCATTTCATCTTATTCTACACCCTTGTAGGTACCAGAATCCACTCTTAAGTCTAAACCCGTTTTTTGACACAATAGGTCCCTTTTCTCGGAGAAGGTCACATATGTACAATATCAAGAAAAAAATTGTGCATAAGTGCAATCTACAGAAAGAATACATTTATGTCTGTTCGCCTGCAGGAAATAATTGCCAGTTTAAAAAAAGAGTTTTAAGAAAACTAGAACTGTGTACAGATATTTCGGATTTTATGCTGTTGCCAGAAAGGGACGGTAATTTACGTCCTTAATTTATGTACATATATCGGCCCTTAACATTATCTTTAATTGCAACCTTAAATCAAAGTTGCAATCAAAGATAATGTCCACAGGAAAAGAAAATTGTTAAGGACTGAAAAATCTCAGTGAACATCCGACATACCAAAATATGCCATGACCCAGGCGTTATGACGTAACAAATTCAAGAGAGTTACAGATTATACTGGAAATCAGAGAAAATATTGTGTTTACATGTAAAAGCTTATGGCGACCCAGCAATATGCGCCTGCCAATTTGTTTCAGGTCCAAAAAGCCTACAAGACAAAAAAAATCTTTAAAATGAACACACACAGAAAAAAGTGCTTTATCAATGAAAAAATGGTTTAAAAAGTATTTAAATTTAATTAATGTGATAATTGAATCAATTATTTTTTTAGTTGAAAGAAAATTAAAAATTTAATTTTTATTTAATTAACATTTTAGTTGTTTTGAAATAAATTTTTAATTAAAATTTTAATTAAATAACAAAAAATCTTAATTAATTTTTTTCGTTTAAAATAAAATAATTTAAACATGTAGAATTGTTGTTAGGAATTGTCAATATTTATTTAAATAAATTAACACATTGTTTGAAATGGCAAAGTTTTTTGATAATTTTTTTAATTAAGATTAAAAATATTTTTTATTGAAAAAATAATATTCACAATTTCACAATTATTAGTAATCAATATAATAATTTTGGTTATATGTAGGTGCAAAATCAACAAATTGTTTGCTTGATATTATGAATTTGGAATAAATTTGGTGATTGGAGAAATTTAATAATTGTTTTCTGTGCAACTGTCATTGGTGAAATCGGTTCTTAATTATTATATTATAGAATTTTATTTAACAGATACAAAATTTATTTATATCCAGATCCGTATCAATCCTTGGCTTACCTTACCCTGCCTTTACACATGCAAGTAATTACTTGCAAGTAGTGTATATGTATTATCAACGAAAATGTCGAAGAAATAGCCGAAAGTCTTGCAAGTAACTTGAGTGTTTACACAGTCAGTTGTAAGTTTATTTTTCAAATGTTCTCGAAGCGAAAACATCTTATGAAAAAAGCTTCATTTTTGGGTTAAAAAAAAACATTATCATGTTAATGTTATCACGAAATTTATTTAATAATATTAAATATAAATAATTTAATTATTTCCTTATTTTATTTTTGGTCCATCTTGATGAAAAAATTATTTTTATTTTTAAAATATGTGAATCCAGTATTGCCGTAGTTACCGATAGCAGAAAATTTTCTGAGAAAATATTTTGATTAAAATTTTTTTATAAATGCTTGCAATTTATGTTTTAAAATACAATGAAGATGTGTTGCTTTGTAGTAGTGTTTTTTTTTTTTTTTTTGTTTTTTATTCTTAAAAACACACAAAAAATCAACAATAAACATAATTTTTATATTACTAAGTACTAGTAAATTGACACCAAAGGCATCCACGGTAACACTTTTTCTTTATTTGTCATTTTACTTGCTGCAAGTGTAAAAAATTTACTTGCAAGCAAATTCTCTTGCAAGTTGGGCTGCAAGTGCGAAAAATGGGATAGTGTTAGTAAAAATGTGTGAGAGTATTGAGTTTTTCGAACTTGCACTTGCATGTGTAAACGCCGGGTAAGCCCTAATCGACTTGTTAAATTTGTATTGTCCTCAAACAAACTAGAAGAAACTGGCGAATAGTTCTTACATAACCCTGCATTTACATGGTAGTGGGAGAGGTATTATGAGTTTGTGTTAAACTAACGTAAACATAAGAAGGTTATAGATCGCCTTTTTTGTATATGTTTGGGGCATTCCATGCCAAATCGGTTGGTTTAACAAATTTTTTTTTTGACTTCTCCAATTTTGTGATATTTTTTAGTACACTTAAGAAAGGTCTTCTTGATAAATTTCTATTATATTTTTGATTACTCCTTTTTTAGTTTTTTTTCATATCTTTCATAATAATGGACCAAATTAGATTTTGTGTGAAATATTCGTTTTTAGATGTTTGAAATTTTAAAACGTGTTTTCAAAAATGAGTGGTGTCCTTCGATTTTTTTGAAAATGGGTAATTTTAAACTTCTTTTTACTTTACAACCTATCTAGTAATGGGTCTTCCTGAACTACTTTTTTCGCTTTTTGAAAAATTAAAAAAATAAAGTTTTTCCATACAGATACCTATTTTATAATTTTCTAAAATTAGTATTGTGGTTATTTTATTGAACTGTTTATGGTTTTTAATCCAAATATTTTATTCAGGCTAAAGTTCATTCAATTTAATTTTCACTAAATTATTTTTATGAAGAAAGGAATTTTATGACATGAAATTAATTAAAATTTATTGATAATTATTCATTCTTGACTGGCCGGGGAATTGAACTCACGTTCACGGGCAGTTTGATTTAAAGTGTTTCAATAGTAATCACGCTCTCTTCTCGAAAATTTTTGCCGTTCAACACTCACCGCCATCGAAGGCGGCTGGCAGTCATTAGCCAAACATCAATCTTTAAACCAAAAATTGGTAGATCGAAATTTGTTCCTCCTTATTTCTGTTTTTTCATACTTTTTGTCAAGAATTCTTCTTGAAATCCAAAGTACATTTTTCTGTTTTTCAGATCATTCCACCTATAGACTTTAACTGCCTGTTTTTAGAAAATGCAACACAAGAAAAAAGAAAGGCAAAAACATGAAAAAACAAAAATGTACTTTGGATTTCAAGAAGAATTCTTGACAAAAAGTACGAAAAAACAGAAGTTAGGAAGAACATGAAAATCAATTGAAATAGATAATCATTGATTCAAAAAGCAAATTTCAATCTACCAAGGTGAAAAACCATTTGGTTTAAAGATTGATGTTTGACTATTGACATCATCCGGCTGCAATAGCCGAGTGAGTAAGACGGCAAACCCCACTGAAGAGATTGTGTGGTTACAAACGAAAATAGTCGGGGCAACCTGTCCGTGAACGCCTGGGTTCAAATCTCAGCGCTGTCAAGAATGAAAAATTATTAATAAAAATTTTAATTAATTTCATATTGTAAAATTCCTGTCTTCATAAAAATAATTAAATAAAAATTAAATTCAATGAATTTAAGCCTAATTAAAAATATCTAAATTTGGATTAAAAACCATTAACAGTTCAATAAAATAACCACAATACTAATTATTGCAAACAAAATTGCATGTGAGAAATTATACATCAAATTGGAATTCAAGTTAAAATTAACAAAACTCAGGTAGAGCAATTTTTTAAAAAATTAGTATTGTGGTTATTTTATTGAACTGTTAATGGTTTTTAATCCAAATTTTGATATTTTAATCAGGCTTAAGTTCATAGAATTTAATTTTCATTATATTATTTTTATGAAGAAAGAAATTTTACAACATGAAATGAATTAAAATTTATTGATAATATTTCATTCTTGACTGAGCTGGGAATTGAACCCACGATTTCACGGACAGTGAAAACGGCAACAGAGGGCTTTGCCGTTTAGCTTTCACCGCCATTGACGGCGGATGACGTCAATAGTCAAACATCAATCTTTAAACCAAATGGTACTCTACCTTGGTAGAGCGAAATTTGCTTGGAATGAATGATTACATTTTTTAATTGATCTACATGTTCTTCCTTACTTCTTGTTTTTCGTACTTTTTGCCAAGAATTCTTCTTGAAATCCAAAGTGCATTTTTGTTGTTGTTTTTATTATACAAAATTACAGGGCCAGAGGTCATTCATATATAAAATTTAATTAAATTTAAACAAGAAAGAATAAAATTTGAATTCATGATAAAACTTAACTAAAAATAATTTTTGTTTACAAAAAAACAAAGTATTCTTAACTTTTGTGGAGATAGACGATTTCGCAAGTTCGTTAGAGCCAGACCGGCAGTCAGGCTTGCCGTTGGAAAATTTCGAAAATAAGCACAAAAAGGAGATTTCTAGAAAAAGGGCCAATTAAAAAAGGGCCAAATTTTTTATAAGCAGTATTTCCCTTTTTTATAGAAAATAATAAGACAAATTTTTTTATAAACAAACAAAAAATAGAATCTGAGAATTATTTCTCTTTATCAGCTTCTTTATTATATTCAACATTTTTTATTTTTCGAATTTATTCTATGAGCTAAATTTCAGCTATGTATTTTATAAAGCTTTTTTGTAATAGTTCTATTCCTTATGTTGAGGCGCCCTCTGAGGAGATGATGTTAGATCAGGAGGACGACTTTCTTGATCTAGACATCGAGCCCCTGCTGTAGGTTGCTATTGTGAATGCAGTTTGACAGAGGGAATTCGCCTTAATGGCGGGGAGTTTTGTTGTTGGGTGTTGTGACGTTTTTAGCATTGTACAAAGTTACTTGCAGGTGCACTAGCTCTATTTTTTCTACATTTTTATACTTACAAATAAAAGGCTTATAACGTGTAATCTCTTCGAGTTTTCTTGAATATAACCTTGGTTGAACCGTGAGTAGAACTTACCTCTTACCAAATTTAACTTCTTTGTGATTTGGTTTTCCTGCTTTTCAACCCCGTTGAAAAGCCTACAACAACGGATTTCTAGCCAAAAGGTTGCAAATCTGTTTACCTTAAATTTTTAGGAATGACTTTATACAGGAAAAAGTCATTCCTAAAAATTAAAGGAATAGAACTATTACAAAAAAGCTTGGTAAAATACATAACTGAAATTTAGCTCATAGAATAAATTAAAAAAATAAAAAATGTTGAATACCAACAAAAAATATTTATTTCCGGTAGGAAGTGCTAAAAAAAACTTGACTTTTTTATGGAATTCCCATTCATGTTTTTACACCTGACACAAAGTTTGTTCTTTATCATTATACCCCGTTTTTAATGCTTTTGAATTTATTTTCCGACATTTTCTTTTTTTTGCGGTTTAGCGCTTTCAAATAAATTTTAGGGGTTTTTTCCAAATTTGCAATTGTTCGCGAATTTTTAGTCATATTCGCTATAGAAGCAATTTTTTCCTGTAAGTTTTCTGATTCTTTAAAGCTTTTAAGATTTTTAATTAATATTAGGCTTTGCTATCATACCTCTGTTACCAAATGCTTGGGAATTTTCGCTAACTTAGGAATTTTTAGTGTAGTTACTATTGATGCCACTTTGGCTTGATTTAAGTACGGATGGATTGATTTTTCTTCTGAGGGAATTTGGAGTAATATAGTCAGATGTTTGGTTTCCGATCAGGGAACTAATAGGCTAATAATTTTTCTTGCAATTGGTCTCATTTAGATAATTTATTATGCAAATAATGTGCCAAGAGTTTTAGGTTTAAAAGCGTTAAGATAATTTTTAAAGTTGGTTACATGCAGGTTTAGAGAACGTGTTCGTTCTATATCTAGTCCAGGCGAGAAGTTTATGGTTAAACAGTTGTTATGTATAAATTGTTACCATTTGTCAAGCAAAAAAAAAAACACTCACAGACAGAAAGCTACGATGATGACATAGAATGAGAAAAACGGTCAGTGACTTTGCTTTGATTTCGGAAAAGGTTAATTAAAATGAAAATTTGTTAAAAAATATAAGAAATTTAAATTAATTACGTAGAATTAGTTTATGATATAAAATTTTTATAGTTTTTTGGCGGCAAAGCTTTTTTATTTTAAATTTTTTTTTAATATGCAGTTATACCTTAAAAATTAAATTAAATTACACACATAGTCTTAAATATTTAAAATTATCACTTAAAACAATTCAAAATATTCAAACAAAACAAAGAGTTTAGTTGAAAATTGGCGGAGGATTGTACATTGTATATTGTATTGTTTTTAGGCATGCAAACGAAAGACATGGACAAAAAACGAGTATGAAAAACAAACAAACAAACAGTCATACAGTCAGTTATTTACTTACTACCTTTGGCTCATCTATTTGTAAGTCTGTCCATCAACACAGCCCTCCCTTAGTCACTCAGCCCATGAGCCCCTCTCAGATTATGGTTGAATAGTTAAAATGCTTCGTTGGTTGCCAGTCTTAATTTTGCTGCTGCAATTTTTTTATTTTGTGAATTTTTTTCATTTTCAACTGGCAAATGTGGGTCAGTGCGATGAAGTGCAGATTTTTATATCTGTGTGTGTTTTTTTTTTCTTTAGTCTTTATTTTGTTTTTATATTTTATATTTTTTTTCAATAAGCTAACCACAGAAAGAGGGAAAAAACAACAATAACAACTAACTAAAATTAAATAAAATAAAATCTACAACTAAAAGTGTTACTAGTTAGTCAGTCGAATAAGACAAAAAATGTGATGTGTTTGTTTGGGCGAGTGTGTGTTGAGTGTATGCTCATAAAAACAAAAGACTTAGACAACGAACTCATTTTCGTTTTTCATCAAGTCGTTGTTTTTTCCGTTTAAATTTTTTTTTTTTTTTTTTTCTTAAACAACATATTTTTTTCTGAGGTGAATAAACTTTTGGTGATAAAATTGTATGATTAACGATATGGGAAGGACAAGTCAGTTGTTATATAAAACATAATTAAAAAAAAAAATAATTTTTTTTGGTTTATTTCATGACATGTAATAAAATACTTTGAATAATAAAGTAATACATTTGTACATAACATGTACATACATATGTAGCGTTTAATATTAAATTGATCATCAAAAGTAAGATCATTAATTTTATTAAGTTGGTATTAGGGCGAAAGGCTTTTTATTAATAAAAAACCAAAAAAAGAAAAAAATTACTATTTCATAAGGAAATAAATGTTCTGCCTCTCAACGAATAGGCCGATTGATAATATTTTTCACATCGATGGCAGAGATATAAATTAACGATGCTAGAGAAAGCAAATGAATTTTCAATTATTTTATTTAAATTAACTATCAAAAAATAACTGACAAATTCCATAAAAACAAACGAATTTTCAGTTATTTTATTAAAATTAACTTTAAAAAAATAACTGACAAATTCCGTAAAAACAAATGAATTTTTAGTTATTTTATGTGATTAAGTAATTTTATATAATATACAGGTTTTACTCGAATTGCTAAAAAAAAAAAACACCAGGCTCCTGTCCGCTTGTTATTCTAATGAGAGAGAGAGAATATTTATTTTTATTTACTTACCCCGTTATACATGTTTGTTTTAGTTTTGTTGTACTGACTACTTTGTTTACAGAAGAACTTTCAATTATAAGACACCAGCAGCATGCCCGATATGGTATTCGTAATTATTTTACCATAAAAATCTCATTTATTTAACTAAATAATTTTAACAAATAGAATATGGGAATTTTCTACACAAAACAAGCAAATCGTTTTTTACTTTAACTTTTTGCCACAGATTTATAAATAGATTTATTTTTTGGTAGTTAAATTGTATAAAATAACTGATAATTCATTTGTTTTTGCGGAGTTTGTGGTTGATTTTTTATGGAATTAGCGGTTAAACTTTTGACAGTAAAAATTAATTTAACTTTTCGTTAAAACAAAATGCAAAATAAGTAGATCGGGTTTTAAGTAAATTTACAGTTGTTTTAAATTTCATTTTCATTTAATTTTACATACAGAATACTTTTACTTAATCAACTGACAATATTAAATGCAACCGAAAATCCGTATTAATGTGCTCTTAGTTTTTTTTTAATAAATGTGAGTGTGATTCAAAATGAAAAGAAAGTGTCGGCTCTGGAATCTTTCCGGATGAAATTACTCTGGCATGGTACAAGTTAATAATAATGACCATTCAAATAGCCGCAAAAGAAATTCAGTATCATCTGGTATTGGGCGGAAATATCAATTTACTTACTGATAGTAAATCGGCTATCCGATATCTTAAGAACGTATACACCACTTCGAGAATTGTTCAAGAATGTTAGAAGTCCCTGGAAGATATAGCGAGACAGCCGATGGCTACCCTACCAAGGTAACTGGGAATAAGAACTTGTGTCTGTGAGATTAGTGTTCCTCTTACAAGGGGAAAGCAAATAATTGTGCAACAAGTCCACCCTTGGTGAACTCCTTTGTGTAATAAAATCACCTTTATATTCACTTTGGCCATGTACTGCCCCTGTACATATTTTTTTTTTTTTTTTTAAGTTTCAAACTGAAACTTGACTACAACCGTGCTATGAATATATCACACTAAATCAAACAGGCAGATCTCAAAATTTATCAAAATCATTTTTTTTTTTAAATAAACCAGGAGGCTAATTCAGGCAGTCCTGATCGAATACTTTTTCGATTCGAAGGCGATTTTAATTTTAATTCTTTCAGTCAAAACTGAACGAATTGAAATTATTTTTTTACTGTTGTAAGGCATTTTTTTGAGTTTTCACAACACTAAAAAAGTTATGTACTTCGATTCGTTCAGTATTGCATGAAGGAATAATAAATAAAATTGCTTTAGAATCGAAAAGGATTGGATCACGACTTCCAGAATTTGCCCCAAGTTTACAAATCAAATTTATAGCGACCACAAAAATTTAGTTGACGTCACTGTCTTCTTTAACTTTTTTTTCTTTAAAACTTGTGGAACTCTATTTGATAAAAAAAAACAAGTAAGAGTGCTATATTCGGCTGTGCCGAATCTTTGATACCCTCCACCGACAGGAGTGGGCTCTATATGATAAATACATATATATTATTAACTAAGCTTTACAAAAACGAGCGTCAGCATTAAAATTAGTTGCGGTTTCGACATGAATTAAATTATTGACCTACAATAAGAAAATTTTATGCGTTTCTTGTTAGGACTTTGAACATGCTTGAGTAAAATATCATGACTCGTAAAAGTTTTAGCCGAACTGAAATAATTTTTAGGAGGGTTATTTGTATTGGACACCTATGGTGAATTATGGCCCAATCATCCCAAAATTCTGAAGACTGATTTCTAGTATTACAAAAAATAAATTAGAATAAATTTCAATACAGTAGTGAATTAGTTTTAGCGTTAACAGAAAATTTCACAAATTTGCATGATATTTTTTCTGGCCATATGAATTTAAATAAGACATTTTACCGCAATATCTTTATCTGTGATGGTTTAAGGCGAATTTTATTATTTTCCCAAAGTGAGCTTTATTTGGTTTTAGGCGCAATAAACTGTTTTCCGAGAGTAGGGTTTATATGTGGCCTAGGGTAAATTATGGACCAACCTTCACGAAATTTGGCAATGTGATTTCTCGTCCTATAAAACTGTGACGTACCAAATTTAAGTATGCTATTGCGGTTTTAGGCGTACTAAACTGTTTTCCGGGAGTAGGGTTTATATGGGATCTAGTGTCAATTATGGACCGATCTTCAAAAAATTTTACAGTGTGATTTCTGGTCCTATAAAACTGTGACGTACCAAATGTAAGTATGCTAGCGCTTTTTATTGCGGTTTCAGGCGTACTAAACTGTTTTCCTCGGGATGGGTTTATATGGGGCCTATGGTAAATTATGGACCGATCGTCACGAAATTTACCAGTATGATTTGCAGTCGTACAAACCAAATTCGAGCCAAATTTTATGTCACTCCCCGTGCATTAATAAACCATTTATGTTAGTTTTTGTATCAAAATTATCAATTATTCAGGGTGGTGGTTCCACATTTTGATTCATAGTTCTGATCCTACTGAACCGATGTTGCTGGATTTCAATCCCAAACTGCTTAGGATAACTACAAGCAATTTGAGACCAAGTTTGTTCTTTTCTTTTGCGTTTTTCAAAAGTGAGCGTGTTTTCAACAGACGGACAGACGGACAGACAGACTAAATCGACTTAGAATTACTCAAGGAGCCATAATATATATACTTTATGGGGTCTTAGATGTATAATAAAAAAGTTTCACACGGAATGACAAACTTAGTATACCCTCATTCACCACAGTGTTGGTGGAGGGTATAAAAATTACAACCATGTTTTTGGTTGCAGTTTTCTGCCTATTCTAAACATTTTTGAATTTTAAGTTGTGCCTTTTTTTGATTTATTGTGACTTCGTACATAAGTAAGTTTTAACAGAATGTTTAAGAAGTACTACCGCGAAACTATTATTTTTATATTCAGAAGTTTGCGTAGTAGAATTACACAAAACAGAGGCTAATCATAAAAATTGGAAATCGGACAATTTCTGACTCTCACATTTTTTTTTAATTATTGCAAAACTTCAGTTCAGTTAAAACTAACTATTGCTTTAACTTCCAGTTAACAATTTTTTTTTTGGCAGATACATATATCACTGCTTCCTCTAAAGAGGGTCAAATTTTTCAATTTTCACTTTTTGCAAGCAATCGATGTACAGTTAGCCATATCTACAAAAATATCTGTAAAAATCTAACATCATTTTCTCTAGTATTTTGTCAAAAAAATTTAGTTGTATTCCCCTTTGTGATATAAGAGGACATATAAAAAGAAAACAGTTTTCTGTCTCTACCGAAAATTTAAAAATTTTGAGTTGACGCTCTTTAGAGGAATCCTAGCGATATATGGAACTGCTAATTAATTATAACTGAACTTGGTGAAATTGTCCGTAAAGCAAATACATTTTGTGTAGAATTATTTAGTTACCACATAAATTCAAATTCATTTATGTAGTGCGGACACAAACCACTTATAAAGAAACACATCATTTGACAATAATTCGTAGCACATCTTAAGGATGGAAATATTGAGGTCTCCACAAAATACAAAACCTTAAACATGTGGCGCTGTCTGAATGACAACATTAATTTTATATGAAATCTTAACAAAATTATTTTTGTAAATTCCAACACACCTTTATTCCCAAGAGGTGAATAAGGGTGTCCTTCGGTTCATCTAAGACCACATAAGGTATACAAAATTTTGCTTCGATTAAGGTATGTATGTCCGTCCTTCTTTTGAAAGAGTCATCAGAAAATAAATATTTTGAGATTAAAATAGAATGCTTATCTAAATTTTAAAAAACTTTCAAGAGAGATACAAAACTTATTAAAAATTCAACTATTGCGATTACAACAACGATTTTTTCTGGTTACTATCGTTAGCATATTACGAATTATTGATACTATCCTGAAAAAAATTATTGTTGTAATCACACTTATTAGCTTTTTATTAAGTTTCTTATCGCTCCTGAAAAATTTGGATGCTGATAGGCGACTTTCATTTTATTTGGCGATATGTACAACAGGCATAGACAGCCAACAAGCCAGCCGGACGGACGGACATTGTTAGATTGATTAAAAAAACGACCCTGATCCCATCGTTGTGCTAAAAGGTCTAGGACCAATATTTGTATGTTTTACATACATTAGCACAAGTAAGAAAGTAAAGCCGGTCACGCCAGACCATTTGTTACCATACACCACAGTATATAAACACAAATTTTCGAGAGCGTACCTTATTTGGGACCCATGGGCAATCATGAGCTCTTCAGAACGATGCGGTTTATATTCATGTAAACATTCTATATGAGATTTGTTTGCCTTTCATTGATTTCGGAAGGGGGTTGATATGGGACATATGGTTAATGTGGACTAACCAGCACAACATTTTTTCATTACATTGGGTGTGTGTGAGACGGTAGCAAAGTTATATGGTGAAATAAAATTTGTCTGTGGTAGAAAAATTTAATGTTTGTGCTGTGTGAAATTATAACATTTTTGACAACGTAAAATTTTGACATAAAGTAAAGAACAATTGCTTTCTGAGATTTCTTAACAGAAGTCTAAGTCGGCAAATTTTTTGGCGAAGGCGGTTCCGCAAAAATTAGCCTGACAAAAAAATTAGTTATACAAAATGAAGAAATTATCTATTACAATTTTTTTTTTATTTGAAATATATGTATGTATTTGTTATTAATATAAATATATTTTAACCCGACTTCAAAAAAGAAGGAGGGTTTCAATTCGGTTGTGTTACTTTTTTAATGTTTGTGACCGCATAACTCCGTCATTTGTGAAATTTTGGAAATCAGACGGACAATTTGTCTCTCCGGAAATTTTATTTTCAGCCGCTCCATGATTTATAAACCAATTTTCAGAATTCGCGCTTACTTTTAATATGATTTGCTAGCAGGTTGCATATGTATGTGAACAAATTTTGAGGAATTTTTGAGGCTTTTTCAAAATTTTTGCATTTTTTTTTTTGTAATTTTTGACGGTTTTCAGCGATTTTTTTATTCTCTCCAACCAGTGAACCCATAAACAGATATTTTATGCTTTTATAAACTTTAGGGAAATTTCTCATTTTTTACACCTTCGCGAATTGCGCGTTTTAGGTAACCCAAATCCTAATAAGCTGATTATGGGATTAATGATCTAACAAACATTATTTATCCAGTTTTCTTATTTATATCACCTCTCAGAAGAGTATATTTCCATGTTTTTGGTTTTATCCAATTACAGTTACATAAGATTGTGCCTTGGATATATAACCAAATGCTTATAATGCAAATGTAGTTAGCGTAGTCCATTATTGAATTTCAAATTTATTTAAAAAAAAAGTATTATAGTTTTATTAGACACTAATGTCAACATGCACAAATTTTAAAAACAAAAATGTTATTAATAAAAAAAAATTAAATACTTAACTATTTTTGATCTTAAAATAGCTTATATAAATATGCAACACGGCTAAAAAGAAAAGTTTGACTAAAAAAATGAGAGTAAATATGCCTTTCGAACCGGCGGCGACTTCAACGCAAAATTTAAATTCGGCGGCGCACAGTGGCGCCCGTAGAGCAAGCGAGGTTGCAAAAATCAAAATTTTCATGAGTGCCGACGAAGTTTTGAATAAACCCATGTTATAGGAAACTTTTCAACGATTTCAAATATGCCACTCTTAATAATATCACATTTTTAGTTTAGAAGATATAACCGTTCAAAGTTGACCGACTTTCGGTTTTCAAAAAAACACACAATTTTTAGTCAATTTGTTGCGATTTCAGGTGTAATATCACGAAAAATAGGTAACGAATCGCCTTATTTTTTATTTGTATTGATTGATGTATTTATTAAATGTATAATGATAAAAAAAAAATTAACTGTTTGCTTTGTGTTTCTCCTGGTAAATCACTATTTAAAAACTATCCGTTTTTTCACTATTTTTCAACTTTGACGGAAAATAAAAAAAAACTATATTTTTCTATATTTGCCATACGTGCAAAACCTGTTCTTTGATTATTTCTTTACATAATTCAAAAGGTTTTATCTGCCCGTACGTGCCCGTTTGGCTTCTAGAGGTAAAAAAGTTCAAAAAGACATGGTTGCAGAAATTGTATGGCGTCCATCCCTTATATGTTTTGACTGACAGTAGTTTGATCTAATAGTTTGAAAAAAACTACTCATTGAAATTAGCAGGTACGTACCTCACATAAACAATACTTTGGAGTACAAATGGTCAGGAACAATATTGACTTATGGTCCCTACAGGTAGGCACAAATCTTATTTGGACACGTGCATAATATCAAAATTGCATTATTTAGCCTAAATCCATATGTATGCAGGGAACAGGTAAATTTTTAGGCATGGTAGCATAAGCCTATATATTGCAAAATAAGCATAATGCCTGGATTAGTCTACGCCTGAAAGTTGGCGCAACAATTACTGAAACCATTAAACAATTTAAGTACTGAAAACATGGCGTTGAACAATTTAAAATTATTTGAACTGTTTAGAAAGTCAACCATACCAAAGTTTTTCACGGAAGTGAAAATTCTTCCTGAGAAGTTGACATTGATCAGCAAATGGGGCTGCGATGGATCATCCGGACAAAGCGTTTATAAGCAAAGGATATCTTTCGATGACGCTACAATATCGGACGGAAATATGTTTATGGCATCTGTTGTTCCTTTGCGGCTAAAATCGGATGATTCCCTACACTGGAAAAATCCACGTCCGTCATCAGTGCATTATTGCCGACCAATAATGTTTCAGTTTGCAAGGGAATCGGCAGAACTCATAAGGACTACGGTGAAGGACATTGAAGAACAAATAAGCAAGATTAAGCCTACAAAGCTGCAAATTGGAGAAGGAAAATATATTGAATGCAATTACGAGTTCCACCTGACCATGGTTGACGGAAAAGTCGTAAACGAACTGACAGGAACAACCTCAACAATGTCATGCCCGATTTGCAAAAAGAGTCAGAAGAACTTTTTTCAATTCAATTCAATTTATTTCATATATAATATGTTACATCTCAATTTTATATAATTAGTTGTAAAGAGTTTAAGATTAGTATCTTTTTCTGCTTAATTATAATATATTTCAATTAGTTATCATAGACAGAATTATATTGGAGGTAAAAATTTAGCAAAAACCTATCTAAACCCCTTTTTTCGTATTATTTTTATATTTTTTTTATCGATTTTATATTATTATTTGTCAGAAGAACTTTGGTAATTTAAACGATTCTACAAATGAGGAGAATTACGAATATGGAATGTCACCATTGCACGCAAGGATAAGGTGTATGGAATTCTTGCTAAAACTGGCATATACCCTACCACAAGAGGAGGAAAACTCGATGAAAATACATCAATAAAGGATAAGGAAAAGATCAGAAAGAAGCAAATACAGGATGGTTTTTTTGAAACAAGTTGGACTAAAAGTAGACTGTCCCAAGCACGGATACGGTAACTCTAACGATGGAAACACTTCTAGGAGATTTTTTGAAAATGATGAGGCAGTAACTAGAATCATTGGAATTGACAATCAAATCGTGAAAAGATTGGGAACGATCTTGGATGTTTTAAACTGCAAAGAAAATGTCAATTCTACAAAATATGGAGAATATGCGGCGAAAACTGCATCTCTTTTAGCAGAAATGTATCCACAGAAGAAGTTGACCCCGACCGTCCATAAAATATTGGCGCATGGCAAAGATATAATTGAGTACCAGTCTTTGCCAATTGGAGAGCTTTCTGAAGAAGCACAGGAGTCTCTTAACAAATTTTATAAAAAATATAGATTGCAGAACACATTCAAAGCATCAAGGGTAAGGCAAAATAAGGACCTCTTCAACATGTTGGCAGCATCTTCCGATCCACTTATTTCTTCCCTGCGGCATGTGAAGTCACGAATAGAGTTACAAAATAATTATAGTTTAGAAATTGTTAGTCTTTTAGATATACCTTCTCTTACGAATTGTGATGAATATTTTACAGAAAATTTAAAAAATAAATTTAAAAAAATAAATAATTTTTTTTTTAATTTGTTGGGTAATAATTTAAAACATAAAACCCTTAAGAAAAAAAATAAAAACAATCTAAAAATGTAAAAATAATTTTTTTTAGTTACCATAAAATTGATTTTTCTACTAATTTTAACTTTGATAACCCATAAGTAGGCCCCTTCAAAGCGTAGCACCCTTTCCAAACGCTCATTTCATAGGCTGAACAGTTATCTATCATATGCTGTTTAAACTGTTCAATTATCTTATTCGGTTCAAAAGATATGATTTTTGCAACGAAAAAACTCAAATGGCGCCACTGTGCGGCGGCTAAGATGCGACTTTGAGTTGCACGACCTGGGTGTGTGTCTGATAATTGTGTGGATGTCAAAAATGTCTACGCTAATGTCAAAATTTATACTAGCCCCCTGGGCTAGTGAAATTTTATTCACATCAACAGTGTCAAATTTTTACATTCATGAGTACTTTGCTACCGTTTCACACACGCCCATTATATAAAACTATCACAAAAATCATTGTCGCCAAATGGTATGTCAATACCAACATTTATAAGGAAGTTGTGGCATTGACAATTATTTTCGGAAGTGGTATTTTAATGGGAGCACCATGGTCAAATGTGGACCGATTCCAATAAATCTTTGTTTGATGATCTAGATTGCAATAAAATAAGTTTGGACCAAATTTAATCTAAATACCAACATAATACGATGATTAATGGTTACAAAGACTCTATTCCGGAAAGAAGTTTTTATGAGGGCTATGTGAAAGGATATACCGATTCTCACCATTTCCAACAGACTTGCCATGCATTACAACAATGCAACATGCGTTTACGTAAACAGCCATATTTTATGGGACTTTGATGAATATTTATAAATTTTACACAAAATGACAATTTTAGCATATCCGTATTGGGGACGGTACAATAAGAAAAATTTTAAAATCCATCCTATTCTGGTTAAAGATTTATGTTAGGAACACAACTGGGACGAACGATGAATTTTTGGCCGCGAATATTCGTCGTCAAATATATTGGTGTTTATGAAAATTAACACAATAATAGTGTCGGCCGAAATTCGTCATACGAATCATACTCGGCGCGGCGACTTCGCAATAGATTTATTTCTATTTCATACGCCAGCGAACGACGAACAATTCAGTACCAGGTGACCATACATTGTCTTAGTTTTCAAGTATTTTAGTAAATTAAGGCCCTTATCATGTACAACGCAGCGCAACGCCAAACAATAACATTGAAAGCACAATGTCATGTACCGTTTTAAAATTTTCAACGACACAAGCAATGGAGCGTTTGAAATTTTAAAACGCAATGTGAATTTCTGTAGAAAGCAACATCAAAATTACAAAATATTTATGACATTGTTTGTGCTTTCAATGTTATTCTTTGGCGTTGCGTTAGTTCTGTGGCGTTGCGCTGCGTTGTACATGATTAGGGCCTAAGTTACTTTTTTACTCTAATAATTGTTTTATTTTTATTTGAAAGCATTTAATATAAATTAAAAAAATAGAATCTGGGAATTTTAATTCTCATGTTGAGTTTCATTTTTACTATAAATTTTTATATTAATTCGAAGGTGTATTCTAAGTCAAATTACAATTTAAAAAGCTTTTTACTTTAATAGTCTTATACCTTCAATATTTTCTAGGAATATTTTCTATGCACTATCACAATTTTTGTTTTTTTGTATATTTCTATTACGAGGCTTACTTTTGTTATCCTTTGGCTAGCAATGAAGTAAATTGTACAGAAAATGTATACAACTATTAGATGCCAGCAGAATGTAATCCATTTTCTGGCCCGTTACGGCCAGACTATTGAAGTATAAAAGCTTTTTTAATTGTAACTTGACTTAGAATTCGAATTAATATAAAAATTTTTAATTTAAGAAATATTTAGCTATAAAAATCGTATTTAGTTGTGAGTTTGTTAATGGTTTATTTTTGAAGAATTATTTTGTTCCTATGGTCACACTATTTCTCTCTCTTTGCACAAACACCCAGCGTTGCCATTATTTTTTTTAAAATATCTGCACCTTAAGAACAAAAAATTTAATTTAACTAAAAACAACTGCACATAAAAATAGCCAAAATAAAAATATATAATTTACTTAACTTTTTTTTAACATATCCACGTGTAAAACATAAACAAATACAATATTACATTGTATATTATTAACGAATATTGTTACTTTGTAGGCTAGACGAAAGAGAGTGCTATAAGGAGGGGTGCACAAGGACATGTAGTCTTGCAATTTGTTTTGTTTCCTCATTTAATACAAAATTTATTTTAGTTCGGGCTCAGATTTGCAATTTGTTAAGTGAACATACATGAACAATTGCTGCAATTAAACTTTTACAATCTAATCTCAAATGCAACTTTAAAAAATAAACATCAAAAATCACAAAACGTTAGCAGGGACATAATTAAACTTCCAAAAGTAAAAGCCAAATAGGCAAACATGTCAAAATTGTATATTTTTCTAATCCTCTTGCGTTGTTAATATGGCTATTTGACGAACGGTTAAATCACGCTTGTAGAAAAATCTAAATGTCGTATATTTTCCAAACTGCTCGTGCTAAATTTAATAATTTAATAGAAAATTTTGCAGAGTCAAGAAGGAAACGACGAAACATAAAAATTTAAAAGAATAAAAGTATTTTATTAGAATTTATTGAAAAATTACTAATTAGGTTTGGGTGGTTTATTTGGTAAAGGAAAGTGCGTATTTCCGAACACGTTTGTGTTTTTGGATTGGCTCTTAAAGTTTTTATCTGTTATACGAGTTTGTGTTAAGCAAATTAGGTAGGATTATGGCTTAAGAAATAAAAAATTATATAACAAAATTAAAATTTAAAAAAATTTTTTTTTAACAAAAAAAAACTTCAAAACTGCACAAGGCATAAAAAACTGCAAAATGTAGATAGATAAATCTATACATTTGGCAACGCTGCAAACACCAAACAACATTCTCAATTATAAATTCGTCGTTTTTGGCGAAATTCGTCGTTCGTCCCAGTTGTGTTCCTAGCATTAAGCGAATAGAATGCAGTTGTAGGTATTAAGTTTGACACTTCAGAGTTTTCTTATTTAAATGGTGATCAAATCGAAGTCTTTTCTCAATAAAAATTATAACTTGGATTAATAAATAAATAACTTATAATTGAAAAGTCCAAGGAACAAACAGTAATTTACAAAAAAAAAAAAGTAATTTCAAACAAAAGTTGGCCCTCTTTGTCAATGACTAACTTTGAAGAGAATATAATTTAAGGCCGTTATTCACTATCCTACAAAATCGAATGAAGCGTAATTCACACGAAAATCTGACAAAGTTCTATCGGTTATAAAAAATTACCAAAATTTATTTTCGGGAATGCAAAATTTATTATTAATTTATTCATTTATTAATGACGTGCTAAACTCCCAATCTTTATTTATGATTAAAAAACTGAAATTTATTGTTGTGGGAACGCTAGTTTCTATGCGCATTTCGCTGGTTGCTTAGGCCAGTTCGTCAGGAAACTTTTTCCAAAGACTTGTGAAAAGCTAAAAATATTATACAAATAAGACCATAAAGTGAATAAGAATTTTAAACACTTAGGTCTTACTTGTAACAATATCAAAGCTTCAACAAAGCCTCAACTATAAACAGTGAATTTTTTTCTTTCTTACATTCCCCTACAAAGTTTCCTGACGAGCTGGCCTAAGCACGAACGAAAGAATTCTTTGGCACATCGGAAATAAGCCGTAAACTTTTCAAATTTTGCAGTATAAATGAGCTTAATTAAAATATTCCAAAAATTCCTTATATTACCCACTTTAAGGGGGTAAACCTTAAAGGCGACGACTTTTAAAATGTACTTTTATGCGACAATGTAAAATTCATTCAAACATCGCCAAAATATTTATAACAAAGTTTTACCCTGTTTTGTCCCTTTAAGTTAACATTTTTCAAACCTATATCCCTAATGGTAGCTTAAGCCAAAAAAATAATTG
Organism: Pollenia amentaria; assembly: GCA_943735925.1. Taxonomy (NCBI): domain Eukaryota; kingdom Metazoa; phylum Arthropoda; class Insecta; order Diptera; family Polleniidae; genus Pollenia; species Pollenia amentaria. The sequence goes on along the minus strand of OX031010.1, from coordinate 17,242,184 downwards.
ATTAAAATTGACCTGAAATTTGCCTTTTTAATGCCGATTTTCCGATTAGGAATTCGTACGAAAAAAATTTAGATTTATGATTGTAGGGTTATTTCCAAGAAATCGGTTTTTGCTAATTTTTAACCATTTTATTCCTCCCTGCTCCAAAATTCCGGAAAAATATAGCCTATAGTAATTTCGCTGTAACATTCTATCTTCTTACCAAGTTTAATCAAAAACAAATAAATTAATATATATATATTTATATTTATTTATATATGTATATGTATGTATGTATGTAATGTTTATATTCTTTAAATTTATATTTTAAAAAGAGAATCTTATTAAAAAAATCTAAAAGTAAACCGCCGGCTAATACGTTTTGTTGACAACACTGCTTGAAAACAAAAATAAAATTCTTGAGAGCGGATACGTAAAAACGGAGAGAAATTTTAATATTATCAGGTTCGTCCGCAACGCAACGTTACGTTTACGTAAGAGTACCTATTTATACATAGACTTGGTAATGAAAACGGAACAGCTGATCATCAACGTATACGTTTACGTAAGAGTAACGAGGCCTTAAGCTGTTATAATAAACACAACTACGTATTCAAATTTCTATAAAAAAAATCAATTTATTAACTTTTGTTTTTAACAAAATTTTATTTTGATACAATTATTTAATATTGAAATATAGAAAAAATTACACAATTTGCTTAAAGGTATTGTATAAAAAGAAGAATTACATTTTAATTGCAAATAATAAAAAAAAAATTAAACGAGAATTATTAAAGACGATATTATGAAAGATAATGAATTTCATAATCAGTTATTATTTTAATTATTAAATAGAAAATATTAAATAAATTGAAACAATTTGTTAAATGAAAAAGAAGACTTTTTTAAAAAAAAAACAAACATTGCCATCTTTGGATAAAAGCTGTTAAAATAAAAATATTGCCACATTTTTATAAAAAAAAAACGTTAGAAAATTAAATTGAAGAAACGAAGCATAATTAATTTTAATATTATTAAATTAGAAGAAAAGTAACTTATGTAAAGGGAATCAATAAAATGTTTTAGGTTGAAATATTTTTTTTTAAGAATGGTCAGTCTTAGTTAATGAATTTTGTGTTTAAGGGAAAATTATTTTGAAGTCAAAACAAATTTTGAAATTATATGAAATTTTTTCTTATGATTTTAATACTTAAAAGTCTATAAATATTAGGAAAAGAGAAATGCAATAATGGACAGAAAATGTGTTATAATGACTGCATAGTGACTATGAGAGTGTAGTGAGTGAATGGCAGAGAAATGCCTCCTAAGATGTGCTTATTTAAGCGGGTTTAGGAAGGACAATGAGAGTGATATGAAAAGTAAATAATGAGTTTGTAATTTTTTTTTTACTTTTATATAAGAACGATTTTTGACCAATATGTTTTTTCTTTTTTTTTTTCGTTTGTCTACAAATTAATTAAATTTTCTTTTAATTTTAAATATTAATAATGACGATATAAAAATCTTAAATTTAAGAGAATATTAAAAGTTAGTATTAACTTTTTATTTTTTCTTAAGCTCTTTTCTGCTTATAAAGAGCTTAGAAGTATGTATTATTTTTTTATTTTAATTCAGAAAAAATATTGGAACATTTCCGTTTTTAGTTGGTTTTTGTTTAAAATTAAATGAGTACAACTAAGATTTCGTTTTTAACATGAGTTTCTGGTTTTCTTTTCGGCAAAATGACAGTGTGTGTTTGGTTAAATGTTTACTTATGTGTAGTGTTGTATTCGTAAGTGGTAAAAAGAGAGACAGTAGCTTAAGCAAAGAGAGTTTCAAAGAAAGCATTTGAGGGTATTTAATAATGAACGTATTTGCTGTTCATAACCCAAGGCTGTCTCAACAGCCACCTGGCGTTCTCTTTGCAAACGTATCTCCAAGCCACACCCCTCGACATTTCTCTGACTTTTTGATTAAATACAATCACCCTCGACTTCTTCTTGATGCACCTCAGGATCAAATTCATCATCGGCAGTGGCTTCTTGGTATTGTTGGTATTCAGACACTAGATCATTCATGTTACTTTCGGCCTCCGTGAATTCCATTTCATCCATACCCTCCCCGGTATACCAATGCAAGAACGCTTTGCGTCTGAACATAGCAGAGAATTGTTCGGAGATGCGTTTGAATAGTTCTTGAATGGCGGTAGTGTTGCCGATGAAAGTAGAGGACATTTTAAGACCTTTGGGCGGTATGTCACACACAGCGGTCTTGACATTGTTTGGAATCCATTCCACAAAGTAAGAGCTGTTCTTATTTTGCACAGCCAACATTTGCTCATCGACTTCCTTCATAGACATGCGACCTCGGAATACCGCAGCTACAGTTAAATAACGACCATGCCGTGGATCACAGGCTGCCATCATATTTTTGGCATCAAACATTTGTTGAGTTAATTCGGGTACCGTTAAAGCTCTGTACTGTTGGGAGCCGCGAGAGGTTAGGGGAGCGAAGCCAGGCATAAAGAAATGCAAACGAGGAAAGGGCACCATATTTACGGCCAATTTTCGCAAGTCAGCATTTAATTGGCCAGGGAAACGCAAGCAAGTGGTAACACCCGACATGGTCAAAGAGACTAAATGGTTCAAATCGCCATAACTGGGATTGGACACCTTCAAGGTGCGGAAGCAAATGTCATATAACGCTTCATTATCAATGCAATAGGTTTCATCGGTATTCTCCACCAATTGGTGAATGGACAATGTTGCATTATAGGGCTCAACCACAGTATCCGAGACCTTCGGTGAGGGAACCACAGAATAGGTGTTCATTATACGATCCGGATATTCCTCACGTATTTTAGAGATCAATAAAGTACCCATTCCAGAGCCGGTACCACCACCCAAAGAGTGGGTCAGTTGGAAACCCTAGCAGTTAAACAAAAACAATTAATTAATACATTTATTATTTTATTTAAATTAATTTTTCTTTGCTTACTTGTAAACAATCGCAATTTTCACACTCCTTGCGCACCACATCCAACACATTATCCACCAACTCGGCGCCTTCGGTATAGTGACCCTTGGCCCAGTTATTACCGGCTCCAGATTGTCCAAAAACAAAGTTGTCGGGACGGAATAGCTGGCCATAGGCACCAGAACGTACAGCCTCCATGGTGCCCGGTTCCAAATCCAATAAAATGGCACGTGGCACATATTTGCCACCAGAGGAACGAGTAACCGCTAAATTGCAAAAAAAAAAAATAAATTTATTAAAATCAATAAAAAAATTATACTTATCAAAAGAGTCAAAATAAATTCCCAAAGAATTCTTACTGCCAGTTCATCGATTTCGAACGTTAACGTTCGCATAAAAAATTTAATTTAAAACAGCAACAACATTTTAAAATTTGTTTACGTTTTAAATGTTATTTTCTATGCGAACGTTAACGTTCGAAATCGTTGAACAGGCAGTTACTTTTTACAGCTGTTTCAATAAAGCTGTTTCGTGATCGCATACAACAGCCATTAGTTATATTTCTTATTAATTTATTTTTATTTTAAGCTCTCTACCAATTTTGGACAAACATTGTAAAAATCGCTAAGAGTTTTATTATTTATTTATGTTTCCAAAAATTATATTATACATTTTATTTCAAAACCCAAAAAAAAAAATGTATGGTACCAGTCAACAACAGCAGTGCGGGCAGTGGCTGCTTTTAATTATTTTTTGTTGATTATTTTTTTTTTCTTAATTTTTTCATGAATTTCAGATCATATCAATTTCAATAAATCATACCTAAAAGCCAACAATACTCTTGGCTAAAATGAACGTACAGCAGCAGGCAATGAGGTAGCAAACACAATAATGCTGGTTTAAATGCACGGCACGCGCGCATGCGTTTAATAGCGAATGACAAAAATGGAAGGAAGTTCGAAATTAAATAAAGAAGTTAAAGAACAAACAGCTTTTGAATATGACGTGCAAACCTCCATTCCAAACAAGGAATACACTAAACAATAAGTACTGAAATAAATCAAGAACGACAAAAAAAAAAAAAAAAAAAAAAATCACGGCTAAAGATTGAGTAAATAATCGTTAGAGGGGACTCTTATAAATGTTAACAATGCGGTCAATTGCAAGTATTTTATTTTTAGGGAAAGTGTGGGAAACTTAATGTTGCTGGAATGTATAAAAAAAATTTTAAAAAATGAAAGATTCATATGGGGCAAAATTACAAAACTTTGAAATCAATTTTGGTTGGCACCAGGTTGGACTCTTAAGATTTGTAACAGACCAAGATATAGATTTAACTATTTCTATATCGTAGATTTTTGCTTTGGAATTATTTTAACCCTTGCTCTCTTCTATAACAGCCAACGTATTCCCATTTTCCCTGCATCAAAGCTCTTACAATAGAATGCATTGTTATGAAAATAAGAATCAAGTAAGAGAAATTGGCTTTGGCGAATTTTATATACCCTTCAGCCTTGCAGCTTCTCCGAAACTTGATTGTTAGCAAAAATGTTGTGCATATTATCTAACACTAGATTCAGACGGTGATTTTTTTCATGTTTTTTAAGACATGATTTTTGCTGTTTGTTGGCGAATGGTGTAGAGCATGAAGCGGGGTAGAGAAAAAATTAAATAGCCTGTTCTTTGCTTAATGACGTACACTTTTTCTTCTAAATATCCAAAAAAAAAAGTCCACCGGTGTCAAATCACATGATCGTGGCTGCCAAATAACATAGCCACGACGGGAGAAAATTTTCACGCTCTTTCGCGTGAAATCCCGCGGAAAAGAGCCATTGTTTCGTCGGCTGTGTGGCAAGTGGCACCATCCACATATCGTCCAGAGCCCTATCGTCAATTACTGGCCACAAGACGTGCATTATCATCTCGCGATAGCGAACACCATTCACGGTAATGCTTGGCTGACCTCGTTTTCGAAGAGGTAAGGCCCGATGACGATGCCAGCCCATAAACCACACAAAGCAGTCACTCTTTGTGCATGCATCGGCTATTGAACAATCATTCATGGATTTTCATTTACCCAAATGCAGAAATTCTGCTTGTTAGGGTATCCTAAGTGTGCATGCATCGGCTATTGAACAATCATTCATGGATTCTCATTTACCCAAATGCAGAAATTCTGCTTGTTAGGGTATCCTAAGGTGAAAGTGTGCCTCGTCGCTGAAGATGATTTTCTTTGTAAAGTCACCATTAACTTCTGTCTGTTCATCTTAGGTTAAATTATACGGCCGCTATAATTCCAAAATACTAATTTTGGGATGTTTATATGAGAGCTCTGTGAAATAATAGACCGATTTGGTTTAATTTTAGTAGAGTTAATAGCTTATGCACAAAACCTATTTAGCCTTTCATGGTGTAGACGCTTAAACGGTAAATTCTTTATTTCGGGAGAAAAATTTAGCTAATTACTTATGTCTCGTCACTGATGTCGGTAATTTTTACTGAAAATATTCTCTTAAGCTTTTTTTATGTTAAAAAGCAGCTATAAGTCCATAAATTATAAAGGGACCTCAAAAATTAATTTGTTTGTGTAAATATTCGAGGCATCGTAGATATGACCTAAGCCATTTATGGACAGATCTGACTTAATTTAAAAAAGTTGTCTGTTCCAGGCGATATCTGATATAGGTCCTATCAGACCCCGAAATTTTGACCTCAACATGCACAAGGATAGACGGACATCGCTAGATCAACTCAGTCAAGGAACCAATATATAGATATATATATTGATATTTTTATTGGTTCATTTTACTCCTGCAAGGAGCATATGCCTTTCTTGTACGGATGCAGAATGTATACATGTATAAGGGGTCTTAGATCGATTATGTAAAACTTACAAACGGAACGACAAACATATGGTGAAGGGTACACAAACCTTAAATGATGTTGTAAATGATTCTTGATTGTACTTGTTGTATGTCTTGTTTTGCGGACACCTGCTGTTGACTGCGTGAATGCACCCACAAACTGCAAGCACTTCAATTAAGAAGATTTGTCTTTCTTTAGTAGTCTTTGCAACAATTTATTTTATTTACAACAGTTTATCCATAAAACAATTTGACGTGACTTTAAAAACTATTAAGGAAATTGTTTTACGCGCACACTTGAATGTCTGACAGTGGCCATAAGTGAAGAGGCTTCTTTCTCGGACAGTAAAGCCATCATAGTCAGTATGCAAGTACAAAATAAGTATTTCCAGTTACATAAACCATCTCTTTGTACGAGTTTAAATGGGCGTGTAATAAAGAGATAATAAAAATAAACAAATCGCATACTAAAATGTGATTCATCAGAAAATTCAAATATTCTAGAATTAAAAAAAATTACATACATAAATTTTAAATTACAAATTGCAAGCGTGCTGGAATGTTATGAAAAAAGTTAAGTGGTTTGAGAGTTTCTTCTACGACTACTTCACCAGCAAAATTGTGGTCATCAAGAATTATACTGAGTGGTATACAGTAATAATGATTACCGATTCTACAAGTAATTTACTTCTAGTACTCGATTTAGTGTTATTATTTATAATTCTATGTATTTCACAAGGAATGCACTTAGACTTAGATGACAGCAAATCTTTATGGATTCTATATTTTAGATAAATTGCTAGAAATTGTTTTTTTTTAACATTCATAGAATAATGCAATTAAGACTAATATTTGTCTGCAAAAACGTAAAAAGATAATTGGGGTATACAAACGGTCCTATTATCCTAATATTTTAGAATAGTTAAAAAAAATGTTTGTTGTGCTTCAAGCAAAATATAAATCTAAATTGTGAGGTGTTGCTCACAGCAGTCATATATTTTCGTTTAATTATTTTAAGACATGTGACTTTATGACTACCGTTTGAATCCAACAATGTTATAACCACACTCACAATATTATTATAGTAACGGACTGTAGGTTATTTCAGAAGTATTGCGTTCAGTCAGTTTTAAATAAATAATAATTTGAAATTCTAAGCAAATATATTTTTAACTAATTCTAACATTTATTCAAAAAACTAAGTGCAAATACGGATTTTTGGTTGCATTTAATGTTATCAGTTTATTTTGAAAATAGAATTTAAAACAACTGTAAATTTATTTATAAACCGATCTACTCATTTTGCATTTAATTTTAACAGAAAAATAATTTAATTTTTACTGTCAAAAATTCAACCGCGAATTCCATAAAAAAATTAACCACAAATTCCGTAAAAACAAATGAATCTTCAGTTATTTTATATAATTTAACTACCAAAAAATTAATTTTCTGTTGTCTATTTATAGATTTGTGGCAAAAAGTAAGAGTAAAAAACGATTTACTTGTTTTGTGTAGAAAATTCCCATATTCTATTTGTTAAAATTATTTAGTTAAACAAACATGTATAACGGGGTAAGTGAATAAAAATAAATGTTCTCCATCTATCATTAGAAAAACAAGCGGAAAGGTATCTGGTATTTTTTAGAAATTCGAGTAAAACCTCTATAATATAAAATTACTGAATTACATAAAATAACTAAAAATTAATTTGTTGTTACAGAATTTGTCAGCTATTTTTTGATAGTTAATTTATATAAAATAAATGGAAATTCATTTGCTTTTACGGAATTTCCCTGCAGAAAAATTTATCCGTTTTATTACTTTATGTGAATGTAGGCATCGATTTGTTGGTGCATATTTTTGCATATTTTACAGTATACAGCATTTTATTGCATATTTTAGCCAAAAAAGGCCTTTTTGAAACCTATTTATAAGTTTATAGAGCATATTTTACCTTTTTGAGGCTTATTTTGATACTTTTTGATTTTTTTTTTAATTCTTACAAGTGCGGAACAAAAAAAATTAATTCAATTTTGGTTACCCACATAACTATAGAGATGTATTGCTTCTAGACCCATCTTTTAGTATACCGGTCGACTCAGAATCACTTTCTGAATCGAACAAAAGCCGTCTGTTCTTCTAGCCAGTTTTCTTTCCACGTAAACTTTTTGCGCAAAGTACAGGTAGCAATTGTGAAGATAATTTTTTAATGAAATTTGGTACGTTCTTACGTTTTAATTGAAAATACTGAATACAGAAACAGGGATGCAAAAGTCAGCACAATTGTACCAGTTTTAGTGTAATCGAGTTTTAAAAAGTACCAATGTTATATTTGGTAGAATTTATACATAAATTTTCCCAGTTTACATTTATTTTATTTTTTTTATTTTAACTTGGCCACTCATATATCATACACAGAAAAAGCTGAAAAATTGTCTCTAATCACCAAATTCATACCAAGTAAACCATTTGTTGATTTTGCAACTATGACCAAAATGATTATATAGAGTACTAAAAATTGTAATAATTTAAAATGTTAATTAAATTAAAATTATATTTATCATTATAAATTTTTATATTAATTCGAATACGTATTCTAAGTCAAATTACAAATTAAAAAGCTTTCATACTTTAATAGTCTTATACTTTCAATATTTTCCACGATTATTATTCATCAGTGTTGCCAGGTAATTATATTTCTACCCCCCGACAAAATTAAAAAACCCCCCAAATATAACGTATTTTGAAAAAAATCCCCCTAAATGTAAAAGTTTATATCATCATTTCATTTCAAATAGTACTAGAATACTTACTAGAAGCCAAAAAAGAACTAATTTTTATTTAAATGGCGCTAGTTAGTATATCTAATAAGCAGTTATGGAGCTAGTTACCAGTAAGCAAATATTCATAACTGAAAATAATAGTAGTGAAAAGTACTTACTGAGGTCATTACAAGCAAGTACTTATTGAGGTTTTCAGAATAATGGCAATTGTTATGACAACTACTTACCAGGTAGCGTATGAAATAACTACGACCTATTACCAAAATTCAAAAAGTTTTTCCTGGGTTATACTGAAATTGCCCCAAAAATATTTTTTTAATGATTCTTGAATATTTTTATTTAATAAAATATCTAAATCAATTTCTAAACAGTTTACATGCCTATATAAATCAAAATTTAGTTAGTAGAAAACTGCTTCCTTTTTATATATTGGAAAAAAGTCTCTTCAAAAATATCAAGTGTTGCCAAATTATTTTCGTTAACTTTGCACATATTATCGGAATTAAAAAGTTTGAGCATTTCAGGTGTTACATTAAAGTTGTGACACGTATATTTCCATAAATACTTCATCCTTAAAACGCTTTCTTTTTTATCTTTTCCAAATCGATTTCAGCTCAACGAAAAACAAGCTGTAAAATATACATAGTATTACATAGTTGTTGTTATGTTCAGACAAGCAAATAGTGAAACCCCCTAAATATAAATTTATGTCCCCCAAATTTTCCCCCAAAGAATTTTTACCCCCTAAATTTCCCCCTAAGTGAAATGAAACCCCCTAATTCTGGGGGGAAACTGCCTAACCAGGACACTGTTATCCATGCACTATCACAATTTTTGTTGTTTGATTTTTTTTTGTGGAAGAAATATTCTTACCCCCATATGCATAAAAAATATTTTATGTTTATAGCAGGTTTATGAAACGAATTTGCTAGAAAATTTGATTAATAATCCTTTTATTAGTCACAAATATAATTTATGAATATGGGGGTAAGTACATATACATATGATGATATTTATAACAAAGTTGTATAAAAGCTTTTTAAATTGTAATGTGACTTAGAATACACATCCGAATTAATATAAAAATTTATAATAAAAATGAAACTCTACATGAGAACTAAAATTCCCAGATTCTATTTTAAATTTTCTCTCAACTAAAAAGTGCATTAATTTTCACATCAATTAAATTTAAATACTGTTTAAACACTTTTTTTAATTGTTAAAAAAAAACTACTGACAATTTTTTCTGTGTACTAGACACCTGACCGATTATTTTTTAAATAACAACAATAAGAATTGCATTATTTTGTATTTTTTTTTTTAGTTTTGGAGATATGAAGTTAGCAAATTTACACGTTTGTACCTCGTAAGCATTCTAATTTCCATAAATCGATTTTTCTAGAGACCAACCACAGCTCTAAATTTTATGCTTTAGGCCTTTACCATTTTATGTATCAAAACAATATTATCCGTTTGATTTGAGCGAAATTTTATGACAATATAAATGGTACGTTACCGAGTTTATGCTGTTAGTTTTTGGAATTTTATCGCTTAAATACGAAGTTTTATTCGATGTTTCAATTTATTGCCAGGATAAACATTTATTAAATGTGATGAAAATTTACCTTAAATATTTTAAAAACATAATAGAAATAATAAAATAGAGGTGTTGGTTCACACTTTGTTTCATAACTTTTTTTCTACTAAAACCATTTTTCTGGATTTCAGTCCTCATCAGCTAAAAAAGAGCTAGAAACAAGTTAACATTTAAATTATTTATGGGTTATTTATATGTCATATCGACCAAGAGTGGGACCCGACCCCTTTCGATTTGAATGAAATTTGGCGTGAAGATTGCTTTCATCCTATAAGGAACATATATTAACGAAAAAAAATTTAAAACATTTTTTTTAAAAGTTGCGTCATATTCAAAATGTCATAATTTCGCTGAATAAGCCGAATGTGCTGAGATTATTTTTTCAATATCTCAAAAACTACTGCACATACGAAGATAATTTGTATGGCATTTTAAAGAAAATACTTCGGGCTACAAACAATATATTAAAAAAAATATTAAATTTTGAAAAATGGACTAAGTCGAAAACCTAATTTTTTTTTTGCTGATTTTTTTTATGTAAGTCCTGTAATGTAATAAAACTCAAAATAATGTATAAAACTCATGTTATTTCTTGGAGATGTAACGTGACAAAAAGTGTACTTTTCTTTGAAAGTGCCCACATTGAGCTCCAACAAAAAATGCAACAAATAAACATAAAAAACTTTATCAATGTCCTTAATTTTTTTTACACATAAAATCACACAAATCCGATTTAATATATACTTATTGCTCAAAATAACAATATTAAAATTTTATTTTAGGATTATTTTTTACAGGTAGCAAAAGAAAAAAAATCTTATCTTAAAAAAGAAAAAAAAAACACCTCCTTTAAAGTTTTAGGATTTTTAAAGAACAGTTTGAGGAATTACATAAAAAATTCAGCCAAAAAAATTATGTTTTCGACATTTATTTATTTATTTATTTCATTCACAGTAATATATAAAAGCCTCCTAGGCCAATTAACATATATAACAAAGACTTAGTCCATTTTTAAAATTTAATATATTGTAGATATAAAATTTTTAAAAAAAAATTTTTAATGTATTGTTTGTAGCCCCAAGTTTTCTCTTTCAAATAACATACAAATCATTTTCGTATGTGCAGTAGTTTTTGAGATATTGAAAAAATAAGCTCAACACATTCGGCTAATTCAGCGAAATAATGACATTTTGAATATGACGAAACTTTTGAAAAAAATGTTTTAAATTTTTTTCGTTAATATATGTTCCTTATAGGAGGAAAGGAACCTTCACACCAAATTTCATTCAAATTGAAAAGGGTCGTGTCCAACTCTTGGTGGATTTGACATTGAATTACCCTTATAAATTGACTAGTATTTGACCTTTAACAATTTTTTATTAAGCCTTTTATTTAAGCTTAAGGTCTTTTATTTTTTTTAGGAGGAGTATAATAACAGTTACGCAAAAGAATAAACTTAAAACTAATATAGCAAATGCACCTAGATTATATGGTGGTGTTCCGAAAATTCATTAAATTGATTTTCCATTAAGACCAATCCCAGTAAAAAATGTGCTCCAAAAGGAGCAGGTTTAATGTATGAATTCATACCTCAAATCGCTTCAAACCTGCTGACGGGATGCCTGATTTTTGTATGGGGTGTTCCCGGTTTGGAGGACTATTTTCTGCTGACAACAAGCGCTTCTTTTAACATAATAAAACATGCAAATAAAGCACTCCTAAAGTGATTTTTTAAGGGCTAACTTTTTTATTATATTCATTAATGTTTTGCTTTTACTGGTTTAAATGCCCTTTTTCAAGCATTTTTGTAAACCATATTATATTTTTAGTTTTTTTCGCTTTAAAACCCTCTTCGTTGTCAGCACTATAATAGCAGCTTTTTTGTATATTTTATTCGTTATCATTTACTGCTGTATAAGAGCTCTCTCATTGAAGCTCTCGATTATGCGCTTTATCTCTAAAGTGCTTCAAAAAACACAAATTTTTTTTACTGGGATATGTTGATGTATAAATTGTCCATGATATGAACTTTGTAAATATATTACAACAATTCTTAAAAAAATAACGGAAAATTCAAAATATAATGTAGGAAATTCTCTTCAATTTAAAGGTAAAATTAAGAATAATTAATTTCTTTAGATGTAGTTTCATCATTTGCAAGTATACCTAAAGACCTTGCTAAAGATGTAATAGAGGAACAATGGAATAAGGCAGAAGAACACACTAATATAGATAAGAATTTGTTTTTACGTATTCTGAAATTTTGCATAATTGATAATAGATATTTTCAATTGGATATATGTTCAATTAAAATGACTTCCTATTGGTTCACCTGCATCTCCTTTTGTAGCAGATATTGTTATGCAGAAATTAATAGATAAATGTATAGAACAGTTAAATATTAAACCTAAAATTATGTCGCACAAATAGAATCTCAGTTTGCTGGCGCTGGTATAACTAACGGCAACACGCAATACCATACAGTTGTAGCAGCCATCATGCTAAATCTACCTGCGAATAACATGTACGACACAATGAAGGCACGCCTAAAAAAGCTTTTCCAGGATTTTAAACTTTAGCCGGCAACGAAATGAACGATAACATTTTCAAACGTGCGTATCGTAATTTAAAAAGTTAGTGAACCGCTTGACTAATAAGATATACGCGCAACCAAAATATTTGAGATAAGCGATTCACCAAAAGTCATTGCAGAAATGTGCCACAAAACAATCAACTCTAGAACAACAGATCGGCTGTCATGTCCAAAAGGTCGCTAAGTTGAAAACAAAGTTTTTCCAACTTCCACGCAGCAGATCCCGCCCCCGTAAAGCCGAATCAAATGAAGTATGCTGGTACCACCGCAAATACGGCGACAAAGCAAAAAAGTGTTTGAAAACAACAGCAATCCAACAACAACACCGAGCAAAAGACACTTTAGCAGAATTAGCAAAGTAAACATTGTCAGTGCAAAAGCAATTATTCAATAAATTAACCTGAGGTCCAGCCAGACCCTAAGGTGCACTTAGCAAACTTTTTCTTAATATGATCCAAATGATTCCATTTCCCACAACAATAAATTTCAGTGTTTTCATTCAAAAATTGGGATTATTAGCACATCATTAATAAATGAAGTAATTAATAAAATATTTCATTCCCGAAAATAATTTTTGATTCCAAATTTGATTTATTCGATTCAGGACAACTAACTTGTAGAATGCATAGCCTTCGTTTCTTAATACTTATGAACCAAAAAAAGATATTTCATATGAAAGTCAAAAATGGACTGGCCAGACCATGTAGGACATCTAAGGGTTAAGTATTGTTTTGCTTTAAACGCCACTGTTTGGCGAGTGCTACAAATTCCTCAAACAAAAACGTACAAAATAAATTTCACTCTTGCTTTGCTTCATTGCCGTAAGAAAAAAGTGTGAAAAAAACTCTCAATAAAATTCTATTAACTTTAAAGTTCGTTCATGAACGTTCACAAAAATTTACATTTTTCTTCAAAACATATGCCGGAAGCAGTGGTAAAAATACAAAAAAACTTCTATCGGGTATATTTTCAGAAGACTTCATGTAAACCTTAATTTTTCTCCACTACGACTTTTTGGCATATGCGGCAAACCAATAATGATCTGACAGTATGTGATTTTGTTGGTTTTCGAACGATTTGTTCTTTTTGTTAGAATGATTTGATAAAAACGGAATGGGTCCATGATATATTTCAAGTCGGAAATAAGGGGTTTATTTCAAATCGATAAAAATTTATGTACGAGGTTATTCCAGAAACCCAAAGAAATATTTACAATTTATATAAACATTTATGTTATATATGCTTTTGATATTCTTACCTGAAGCTTCATTGTAATATACACTGACACGTTCTAATTGCAAATCACTGTCGCCATTGTAGATACCATTACAGTCAATACCATGTTCTTCGGAAATGATTTCCCAAAACTAAAAAAGAAGTAAATAAAAAGATTATATAAATAAATTATTAACAAAACTTAAGATTTAGTTACAATAAAAACATCATAAAAGGCCAAACTACAATATCTTATATCTTACTCTAACCTTATTTAATTAATCTATAATTAAAAAAATTAAAGGTTTCCTAAACGCAATACACCTAAAACTCGGGCTAATTTGTATACATTATTATAAAACTTTTAACTGATACTAAATTATGCCAATAAATTGTAAATATTAAGCATTTTTGTTGAGATTGGTCTATAATTAATTAAGATGAATAAATTTACCTTTGCCCTGCCTTTACTCATGCAAGTAGATCATGCGTATTAACATCGAAAATGTCGAAGAAATAGTCGAAGGTCATGCAAGTTGTAATAGTGCATGGTGAAATTACTACAAGGTGGCAGCACTAGGATTTGTTGTACAACAATACAACAAAAACAGGCAAATTTGTTTGTGTAAAAAAGTTAAGTGTGTCAAAAATATGAATTTTCACCACACCATAATATTATTCTTATTGAAACGTCAATTCCTCACAAAATAAAAGCCATATAAACACATACTTAGTAAAACAAATTTATACAAAGTAAAAAAACATAATTATTATGTTTTATATTAGAAATAGCAAGTTAAATTACTTACATACATAAATGCAGCAGTACAAGTCAACTTGCTGCAAAGTGTAAAGTGCAATCAAAATGCATATCAATATCAGCCCGTCAATTTTAGATGTCAGTGAATACATATCGGATAAAAACAAGAATAGACAAGTTTTAGTTGCCAGCATTAATCATGGAAGTAAGTTACGAGGCTAGCAAATTGTCACCTATAATAATATAGTTTTAAACTTTTTTAGGTAATATTGTAGATGATCTGACCCTGGTTTTGACGCTTGTACACATTAAAATTCAAACAGAAGTCGATAAAAAAACTGGTGGAATTTGATGGTTTTGGCATTTTATTCTTTTTTTTTTAATTCTTTAATGTATGTATATACTACATACTAATTTGTTTAAGAATTTTAATCAAAATACAAGTAAAACCTTCGTTATGTTTATGTTATACTAATGAGGAGAGAATCCTTGCCGATGGGCAAAGGCTGTCTATGCAGAGTATCTTTAGTTAGCGAAACCGGTATTAAATATCCCATAGGGGAGAAAATCCTTGCGCCCGGCCGATGGCCGGCTATACAGGAAATCTTGAGTCTTTGCGACCGGCGGAGGTTTAAAAAACGTACCGTTGCCAGGCAGTTCTTCCTTACCGCATAATAAACACTTACGCATTTTTGAAAAGCACGCACAAAGGCTTCACAATTAAAAAAGGTTTGATTTTTTATTTAAATAAAAGTTTTCTTTTGCAAATGAGTTTTTTTGTTGGTCCTCCACCACGATGCAAAAAGCTACGTTTTAAACGATTGGCTGTAATTTGTAATTTAAAACACTAGTTGCTTTTCGCAACAAATAAAAACCACTTTTATAATACAATACGTATTTAATTTAAGTTATATTTCAAACTATTCACAACAGAATGTATCTTTTACAAACGATTAGTTTTAATACAACTCACAAGTTTTTTTTATTATAACTACAATGCATCTTTTTTTATGTTTTATTTCAATTGTTTTAACTATTTATTTTAAACACAATAGTACCGAACAAATTGTTTTTTTTATCTCGCAAATTATTTTTTGAAATAAATTAACGTTATCAATCAATATGTTGACACTTGCTATGAATAAACAAATAATTTTGACACAATAACTCTTTCACCATGGATAAGCAAAAAATATTAGATTCCGTAGTGCTGCCACCTTCTAGTAATTTCACCATGTATTAGTGTTTACAAAGTCAAGTGAAAGTTCCTTATAAACAGTTGGCATTAAAATTTATTATTACACCTATGATTTTGCATATTCGCATATTTTTAAAAGATTAAGAAAGATAAATTCCGATGACATCAAGTTTCGTTTCATTGATAAAAGAATTGAGAGCGATATGCATATTTAATTTTTTTTTGCATATATTGCATATGCATAATATATACCAAAATATGAAAAGTATGCAAAATATATGCATAATGTGCAAAAATTTCCAATGCTAAACAAATCAAATATTAATATAAAAGCGATTCAGAAGGTGGTATACCTATTAAAATTTCATTAGTTATTGTCAGATATTAAAATAGAGCAAATGATACTTAGTACATACGATATTTTATAGGCTCAAAAATGATTCAAGATAATTGCTGTTACAATATACAACAATAGTATCCTTTAAATTATTAATTGAGAAGCTTTGACGTTTCTCTCCAAAAATCATTTTGTAAGCGGAAGAGCTTCTTTCAACGTCACAGGAAGTAATTGGAGCAAATTTATATTTAATGACATTTTCCTTTGTAACGGGTTCAAGTTCAGACAAACCTTCAGCATTTCTTTCTTCAGGATTTTTTTCAAACCGGCTTTAAATTTCTCTTTTAAGTTTATTCCAAAATTCGCAGTGATGTTATAAACAATATTTTCAGCTTTCTTAAATAATTGCATTGACTTTGCTTATGGAAGACCCTTCGATTCTAAGGAAGTTTTAATTTTGGCAACTCTCGAAATTCGACCTAATATATATTTAAAATCACGATATAGTTGGGGATTTTTTTATCTGCTCTTTTGCCAGCTTTATAGATTCCGCATATTCTGCGTTCAGTGTTTCAAGAAACTTAAATGCAAATTGAGAATTTTTTCTTTACCAAGCTGAAGTAAATGCAGACCGTGAACCCTCTAAACTAAAATAATGCATCCCATCAGTTCATTTGAAACCGATTATTTTGAATTTTTATAGAAAAAACCCTGTTTTTTGGAGCACTTTTTATACTGGGACTGATTTAATTCAAATAATATTAAATTTCTTTAAAAAATTTTAAATGTTCTATAATAAAATAAAAAGGCTTAATTAAAAAAAATTACAACAAACACCATATTTTTTATTTGCTTAAATATTTAATAAATCTCAAAAAAAAAAAAAAAAAAAAAAAAAGTAAAAACCTCCGGTGATTGTTCATGTCTCTATGTAAATTAATTTTTCGAAACGAGAAAAAAATTTGTCACAATTTTCCTTTTTATGGCTGTGCAAGTGTTGGCTACAATGGAGGGGATAGATGCAGTACATCCATTTAAAAGTGCACATACGTTGTACATGCTTTATAAGCATGCATGCATATATGGATGAACGCTCCTGGGGATCATAAAGTGTTACACTGTGTGATCTATACAAAATTCTGCAGTGTTTTTTTTTTCTTCTGATTTAAAAATAACTGAGAAGGAAATTTCATATTTAACTCATGCATAGCTGCCAAGTTAAATAAGAAATTCGAAGAGGATTTTTTTTTTTCATTTACTTTTCGTTTTAATTTAAAAATAGTTTAAGAACAAGCATTTTAAGGGACCTATTAAAATGAGTCATTTAAGTTTATATTAAGAAAGTTTTTTGTTTGTTTTTAAACACACCCAAATTAAAAGGAAGTTCACAAAATGGATTTTTTTCTTAAAGAATAATAAAATTCGTTGACATTTTGGTCCCTCTAGACTTTACATGTTTAAAATTTTTCCTAAAAGGTAAAACTATTTTTTGGCATGTTTTTGGGAATTTTTTTATTGTCAAAATTGTTTTGCATAATTTTAACCTTTTTTTTATATATTACGGGTTTCTCAATAAGAACATAACAATTGCGTAGTTTTGCAAAACTATTTTGAAGGTTATTTAATCTGGCAAGGTTCGTTCATATTAACTCATAAGATTTCCATATAAATAACAGTTAAGAAAGTATTATCGGTAAAGCCCGGCCTATGATACCCTACACCACAGTATTTAAAAACAACTTTTTGGGACTGTACCCTTTTTCGGACCGATGGCCTTTCACAGACGCGCCAGAACAAAATTATATTATGAGGTTAGACAATTATCGAGATACCTTTATCTATATGAGATTTGCTTGACTTTAAGGGATTTTTGGATGGGTGTTTATATCAGACATATAATTAATTTTGGACCTATTTGCACGAAATATTGTCATAACATAGTGGCTGTCGTGAAAAAGTTATTGTCGCCAATTCAATACCAACATTTTAAAGGCGTAATAGCACTAAAAGCTTTTATTGGGAGTAGTATTTGTATAAGAGCTAAGGCAAATATGGACCGATTCTAAAAAAAGTAAACTAAAAGGAGGGTCTAAAGTGAAGATCCCACTGCCGAATTTTATCGTGCTATATCGCCCTACATTGCACAATTTATTCTTGGGTGATCCAATTATCGTCGCTTATTTTGACAATTTGTTTCCATTCATATCGGCCAAAAGTCCATTGCAATAATAATCGGTACAACGCGGTTACACTATCGTGCTACTTGGGTAAATTAATTCATATGGTTCTGTTTATTTGCTTGTTGGCAGAGTTTATTAAATATAAATTTTAATTATAATATAAATATATAATAATAAAAAATTTATTAGATTTAATTAAAACTTACTCGCCGTGCAGTTCTGTATAATTGTTGTTTTGTAAACAGATGTTTATAAACCAGGGATGGCAGCATCGGTACAACTGCAATGTTTTGATAAAAGCGACTTGTTTTCGTATGTTCATCAGTACCCATGTTCTGTAACTTTGGTGAGAACATCTCGCATCGAAAACATCAAAAGAGATTACGTTGTTACGTTATAAATGTCATAATATACTCAAAGCCGATAAGAAATTGCAGATGTTGTGAACGCCAATCAAACATACGTTGACGGAGACCAAATTTGACTAAAATTTAAAAATTTTCAACGACGGCGGCGAAAATACAACCGTCGGCTATACCAAAAAATGTAAAGTGCGACTTTAATGTTTGTTGATTACAAAATTGCTTTGAAAACATTTCACAAATGTTAAAAGCAATATAATTAAACTTCCGTGTTAATATTCATTGCATTTTAAATTTATTTTTTAGTGTTACAATTTTTTCTTACTTTATCTGTCTCTTTCTCTCACTCAGCAAATTCATTAATTTACAATGCGTACGAAAAAGACACTCACGCTTTGAAGTATAAAATCGTATTAAATATAACAGAGTTGTACACTTAATACAAGGGTGAAAACCGCTAATGTTTTAATATAAATAGATAAAACAAAGGTATTTTGCTACAATTATGCTCAAAAAAGTAAAATTTTAGTAGCCAGTTGGTGCAATTTCACAATTTCTTTTTGCCATCCCTTGTAGGGGCGCTGAATGTCGACTGTGATCGACGCTTTTGATGCTCCACATTGTGCAAAAGGGTGTTCACATGATCGGCGCCACAAGGCTAATTTTGATTGTCCACAGCCAACAAAATTTCGCCACAGATTGACGCTTCTTAAAAAATTGTGACAGTTCACACTGTCAGTAGTGTGCACATGGGGATCTTAGTTTAAGACCAATATTGCAGTTTGGTTGTAATTACTATTATTAAAATTTTAAAATAGGTAAATTCACCTAAAGGACACCATCCTTAAGCAGACACTATTGCCTGGACTCGACAATATTCCATATGGAAATAAATGAGTATATTTAAGAGGACAACCCACTTGTGCGGACACAATTTAATGGTCCCTTCGGTGTCCGTTTTTGACGGATTCTACTTTCTTTATCATACTAGAAAAATCAATCGAATTAGATCTTCAATCTTTATAATAAAATAGTGATTTTTCTGATTTTATGGTTTCATAGTTTCGAGTCTCGACCATAACATTCAGAACAATAATTTAAATGCATTTTTTTTTAGAATTCGCACCCTTATTGATACTTTGAAAAATAGCAAGACATGCGAAAGAATTGGAGGCAAGCAAAAGTAAGGGAGCGACTGTTTATAGGAACCTAGACAAAAACATCCGAATGAAAGTTTCGTTCTAGGGAAAGTATCAATGATGGATCCGTCGTACTAGTTGACTTATAGGAATTGCATGGCCTTTAATTTTACATGGTCCTCCTTGTCCTATCAAAAGTTTTTCAGTTATGAACGTTAAGTACTTATTAGAAAACTCTAAAGGTAAGAGATAAGAACCAAAATAAATACATAGTTCAATAAAGTTCAGGTTGTTATCGAAACTGGCGTTTTTATAATTAACCCTCTATAGGCTCCAGGTAATGTCACTTATATAATGAAAATGATTTTTGTGGTCTCTACTGACACTAAGGAAAATAAGAGTTGCAGAATTTTGATATAAAATTTTAAAAATAGTTTTCTTATATCCGATGTTAAATCTGTGGTTTTGGTAACGGCGTATGTCTTAAAATAAAGTTTTTCATTTGAGCCGAAAAAACATTTAAAATCAAACTATGGGCTATGTTTTGAATTTTGTTGAACTTGCTTATTGCGGTAAAAAATCGGAATTGGTCCAACTTTTTTCGAAAATATTTGGAACCATGTAAAGAGTGTTTAAAATCAAGCAATATGGCATCAACATCTCGAAATCGAAAAAAATGGACATACGCGGTTCCTGTCCAGACTTGCAATTTTTTTTCTTTTTTACAGCAATTCTTGAGTTTATGGGTGAGAGTGGTTAGGGGAGGAGTAAACTTTTTCATATGTTATACCAAGGCCTATCCAATATGTCTGCGCAAGGAGCCATATGTTTGATTTGCTTTTTCACTTAGGTTGCCAAAAGTTGTTTACATGTATATACATGTAAATTGTATGCTTATACATGTTTATTTTTGTTTACATTTTTTGTTTTTTGCCACACATACATGCATACAAAACACGTTGTTCCTCTTGTTTTCCCAATGTAGTAGTAAGATTTTGACAACCGTGAGGAAATTTACACAAACAAAATGCCTGGGGTCGAATCACCGTATTCAATATCGAGTAAGCTATCGTATCGAGTAAACTATCGTATTTTTCTGCATACGATAGACACTGACGTATCGAATGAAAATTCTAGAGATTAAATGTCTTTGGTTACTCGATATCGAATGCTATCATCTCAAATTACGATACATTTCATTCGATATCGAGTGTCATGATACCAAAATAAAAATTTTCGATCAATTTTGCTCGATATCGTATGCGTTGATTAGACCCCTGTTGTTTTTAGAACTGTTGTAGAACTAGAATTTTATAATATTGACACTTAGGCAATTTCAAAGTAGAATTTAAAAAAGTAGCCCGAACAAGAATGGCAAGTCTGGACGATGACTTAGTGTATTAAATGGTTCTCTTATGTAATCCAAAATATTCGTAGTAGTTCGAATAAAAAAAACATGGCATAAAAACCGCTAAGTTGTCATCACTTAATTTATATTTACAATTTAAAAGTTTTCCTTTTTGAACTCCATAAATAATATTGAAAATTGTTTAACACTCTACAACATGCTTTATTTTATTTTGTTTAATTTACAATAAATAACTCTTTTTGTAAATTTTTCTTTAGATCTGGTTTTTTTTTTTTCCTTCATTCCCCATTTTTTACGATAAATTCAGTACTAATGAAGAGCTGATTTGTGTTTTTTTGTACTTACAACTGTGAAGTGGCACATGTAACATCACTCCAAAACAACATTCCTTAACGCATATTTGTTGCTGTCAGTTCAGTTGTTTGTTGTTTCTTGCTGTTGATATTGTCTATTTTTTCTTGTATGAAGTTCATATACAAAATGAAACGAACAGACAAAACGATCTGATCATCAGTAGCAATATTGTCGTCATCATTGAAGCGAAACTTAATAAATCTATCAATGGCTACTGGATGTATATTTTATTTCATTCCATACTATTTTAGTCGTATATAATGTGAAGATGTTAGTTTGTTGTCTTTAAAGTATTATTTGTGAAATTACTTTGGTGATGATGTTTGCTTTGTTTTGGGGTGATCTTACAGATTATTTGTTGGAATGGCAAATTATATTTTCAGCAAGATATTTGATTTATTTTACAAAGATAGTGTTTGTCCAAAAGCGTATTTCATGCTTAAGGAACAAATGCATTTGTTTGTTCCCTATAGTTTCCGATTTTCACAGTAATTTCCGGTTAATCCGGATTGCGCTTAACAACGTCTTTAAATATTTTTAAATTTTCAAATGGGCGTGGGACCTTCCATACAAAGACAATAAAAGTTACAATATCTAGAGAACGGTAAAAGTAGAAGTTTCCAAATTAAAAAAAAAAATTGATTATCAGTACAGAACACCTGTCAAAAAGTGGGCCAGCCTAAATAAGTGGGCGTGGCTACCTCCAGTATAAATTTCTGTAAGTCTGGAGAATAACTAGACCAATAGTTTTCAAATCTGGCTCACATAGTTTTGTCATCAATACACAACATTTGTCATAAAGTGAGCAAGATAGGAAAGTGGGCGTGGTACTTCCCAATAGAGAACAATATAAATTACAAATAGCTTGGAAATTAATTGACAACATCTGTCTTAAAGTAGATAGAATTGGAAAAGAGGGCGTGGCACCTCCCATAGGAAAGACAATATACATTTTTTTTATATATGGACAACAGTTACAGTAAAAGAATTCAAATTTGGCACAAATTATTTTGATTATTAATAAAAAAACATCAGTCAAAAAGTAAGCTGGACTGGAGAAGTAGGTGTGGCACCTCCCATTAAGACTAATACAAATCTCTGTACATCTAGAAAACAGCTATGTCAAAAGTACTACAATTTTGTATACAACATTTGCAACCTCCTAACCAAGGAGCTAATAACGTGGTCTAGACGGTCATGTTTCAGCATTTTAACTACGATTTCAAACGCTTAGTTTTCGCGCGATAGTAAATAGCAAAGTTAGAGGGAACTGAAATAACAGGTTCCCACGATAATCATGAACACATATGTATGTGTCTCAAGTGAGATTGCTACAGTCTTACTAATGATAGAAAGTTTTGTCGCTAATGCTGCCAATGGCCCTATGTTCCCTATAGGAATTGAGGAAATTAAATATACTGCCAACAGGGACGAACCTTAATAACGTCATAGTCATTTTTAATGTGGTTTTGTCGTCGGCTTTTTTGTCGAGAATCCACGAATCTTAAGTAAAAAGACGAGTAATTTGCCCTTCTTGGGTCAATAATAAAGTATTTGTTTTTTGAATAATTAAAGGATAGTTAAAATGAATAAATTCATTCACTCGTTTTATGGGATGACAAGCAGAACGATAACAAACATGGATTCAGACCACTGATGGGATTTGTGGTACAATTGTATCAAATTTTGTACAATCGAAACTTTATTGGTACAATTCATCCTTTTTTGATACAATTAAAACAAAATAAATACCCAAGAATTTTATCATTTCTTTTAAGTGAATTAAGTGAATTTCTTTTCAATAGTAAAACTTCTAATTACACCTATCCAGCCCTGACCAGAACTACTAAAAATTGCATTATTATTAATTGTTGTTCATGATGTCACACTAAAATATTAAATACATACATACATTAGTATTTGTACTCATATCCCTGTAAAAAGCCTTGGATCAAGTGTCTCCAAATCGCCACTTTTTTCGATTGTGATATTAATTAAAAAATTTATTAAATTTGCACCGGTAAACAAATTAGTAGTACTAATTTAATTCACTTCATTAAACTTTTAATTCACTTGATGAAACGTTTAATTCACTTGATTGAATTTTTAATTAAAATTTATTTTATTTTTAATTAATGCTTTAATTGGTAAAAAACTTTGGAGTATTTCTTCTGTGAACTGTATGTATCTAAATAATTTTTTTTAAAGCACAAATCAATATCGCACTTGATCATAAAGAGGGTATTAACGTAGAATTTTAATTTTTTCACTTCTTGGAAAAAATCGGCACGTTATATTCATATCTTCCCGCTGTAAAAATATCGTGCTATTTTGTCTACTTTTTGGAAATGAAACGGTTGGTTTAAAAATTATTTTTCATATGCCTTAAATGTTAAATTAAAAATTGTTCTGCTTCAACTGAACATTTTTAAATTTTGAGTTAATACCCTCTATATGATCAAGTGCGATATGTATAATATATATTATATTATATTACAATCCCTCTTTGTTTATTTGTTTTATAATTTACAATTTCTAAATTACATGTTTTGGCTTTTAATTACTTATTAAGGCAATTAAAAGACAATAAATATAAAAAAAATTATCTACTGCTTTCTGTAGTCTAAGCAACAGAAAAAGATTCCTTTATCAATAATATCGGCCATTTTTTCGAATGTGCTGCTACGAGTTGTATTTTAATTTATAAAGCTTTTTACAATAGTCTTATTCCCTCAATATTTCACATACTTTTTTGCTTAAGCCAACCTTTGGTTAACATCGAAGCTATTGACAAAATTCCCAGATTCTTTTATCTTTAAATTCTCCTAAATTTGATTATTAGTTTTACTTAGTTAGTTATACTTCATAAATACTGACAACCCCATAAAAGTATCAAAATTAAACAAAGAAAAACATTGAAGGCCATTAGAATGTCTTTAGTAATGACTTTAATGACATTTTAAATTTTTTTGGCAAAATAAATGCCTCAGCCATATATATAGCAAACTGTGAAAACCCTTTACAGGGTTGGTAATTTCATAAAAAAAAGGAACCCAAGCAACAAATTTATGACTAAAACAGGAAAGAAATATCTTGTTTATCTTTTTACCAGGCACCTAATTTTAACTTGAATTAATATCTGTTGCTTTTTAATTATATATTTTTATTATTTTTTTTTTGGTTGTTTTTTTCGCCATTTTCTTTTTTTACACTTAAAGTAAAATTTGCTAGTTTTTTGTAAACTTCTTTACTTTTATATCAATATTTTAATCATCACCAAGAGATTTTATTGTTGTTTGTTTTCGTTCCTTTTAGACATGAAATTTATTTCCAAATCACTGCACATTTTGCAGTGTTACTTCTTTTTCGTAGTTTGAGTTGGTCTTCATTTTTAGTAAGATACTTAAAAAGAGTCTTTTAAAGTAATAAAGAAATTTAAGCAGTTGTTAGCCATTTCTAACCTGAATACTAAGTGATCTGTAAAGTGTAGCTAATTATATTAAATTAAAACTGAAGATACATACATACTTGCATTCAAAAAGTATTAGAAATGACAATTACTTGGTTTTTTTTTTTAGTAATTTTATAGTAAAATCAGTCTTTTGTAACACGAAAAAAAGAGTCTAGACGGACATTTCGAAAAAAGTGCACTTAAGAAAAACAAGTAAGAAAGTTTAGTCGGCCAAACCCGTCTACAAGATACCCTACACTATACTATTTACGGTAACATTTTTGCGAGTGTATTTTTCGACCAAGTTTAATCTAAAAACCAACACAATAAGATGGCTTATGGGCTCACAGACTCCTTTCCGGAGAGAAGGTTGTATGAGGGCTGTGGGAAATTATAGGCCGATTCTCAACATTTTCAAAAGACTTTGTCCTTATGACGAAAAAAATTGGGACCTGAACTTTCCGCACAAAGTTTACATGGACTGTCAGCCAGACGCAGTTTTCAGTACTTCTTGCACAAAGTCTTTAAAGAATGAAACTAATAAAAATTTTTACACTAAATGTGTAAGTTTGTCATTCCGTTTGTAATTTCTACAATAATAATGTTCGACACTATAATTATATATATAAACAGTCAACAGTCTGTGTACAAGCCATTGATATTTTTTTTTTTTTCAGAACTAAAAAAAAATAAAACATTTTGTGTAATTTATAAACAAATTTAATTTTATTTGCTTATTAGGATTATTGCTAAAAATATTTGTACTTATTTTTACAAAAACAATAGCTTAAAACTACTCTCCGATTGGCGTTAACCTGCCAGTCCCAAGCCCGGATAAAGGAGGAGGGTTTCAGGCAGCGTGGCAAACCCCTATCAAGAGTAATATAAATGCATTCCTTTAGCATCACCGGAGGTTGCATACATGCCTGATTAGCCGAGCATAAACAAGCATTAGCAACGAAACTAAACAACAAGATAATCACTAGAATGAGTAGCACTCCCCGCTATGGGCTTACTAAATAAAAAAAAGGAAACTTACAGCTTATTCAAAAAGGCATATCGCGCTTGTTCAACAATACTGTATTAACTAAAAATTTTAAAATTTTCAGTAGAAGCAAAACAATTTTTTATTAAATACTTAAGGCATATAAAAAAAAAATTTTAAGCCCACCATTTCATAACCAAAAAGTGGACAAAATAGCACGATATTTTTACAGCGGGTAAATATGAATGCTACAAGTCGAGTTTATCCAAAAAGTGAAGAATAAATATTCTGAGTCAATAAACTATTATTGAACAAGTGCAATATGCAAAAGTCTGCGCACAAATATTTTTTGTAATTTGTATTGTTTCAAATTTTAAATTAAAAAATAATACCCTTTAAATATCCTTGTCTTGAGATCATCCGCTGTTTCTTCAACGGAAATTTTGTTCCATTCTGCAATCATCTCATTTTTTATGTTTCTTTGAAAGAAATCCTGTGCTGTCGCATACGACGATCCAATAAATCCCATAAACGTTCTATAGGACTAAAGGCTGGAGATTGCGGTGGAGTTTTGAGCTATTAAGGGACATTGTACCCAAAGCTTCGTAGCAAAAGATTTGTATTATGAGCCGTATGCTTCGGTTCGTTATCTTTTTAAAACATTTAATCGTTACCAAAGTTCAATTTATCTACGCTTGGCTTAAAAGTTTATTTTTATATATATCAAGATATACAGGGGTGTAAAATCGAAAACGTAAAACACAAGAATTTGGTATTATTTTTGTAATACACTTTTAATTTATTTTTTAAAATTTTTGATATAAAATTCTTCTAAATAGTGAAATATTTGTCATAAAATTCTTTTATTACAGAAAAAAAACGACTTTTAAGATTCTTGCGTTTTACGTTTACGATTTACATCATACCCCTGATAGTTTAATATTTATTGTAGAAGAAATAAAAACAAAATTTCCGACTCTTTGGCACGTAGAAAGCCTCTGGTGTCACTTCTACAGTGTTATGACATAATTTTACTCCATATAAATCCCCTATCCAAAATCGCTTTAAGAAGAAAAAATCTCATATAGATGTTGATGTTTAAAAAATATTCGACATTAAGAACTCTAATATGAATCTTAATCTCATAACCAATTTTTTTCTTTTCTTAAAGGTATATTTTTCCTAAATGTTTGCTTATGATAAGAAATTTATTATTTATTATTTTATTATAAAAAGTTATCTTACATCTTTGGGAATGTCTTACAAATTGAAAATTTTTCTATTTTATGATTTTCTAAACTCTTAAATTTCTTTTAACTGTTTTAACTACCCTACACAAAAAAAGAATGGAAAAAATTATCAGGAAATGAGTTAAGTATTTTTTTTTGTCATCGAGTGTATAATTTAACATACTTTAAACTTCCGAGAGTTTAAATAAGATGGCCAAAGTATAAATGTCGGCCAACGACCCACTGCAATAAAACCAAAAAAAAAAAAAAAATAAATAAAAAAAATTAAGAAGTTTAAAGAAAAAAAATCTAAAATGAAAAACGCCAAAGTATAAGAAGAATTCAGCGAAACTAAAATGAAGTGACTTTAAAAGTAAAACAAGTACTAAGAAATGTCAGACAAGACGAAAACAGTCTATACCAAATAGAATCTAAGGAAGCAGCATTAGCAGAAAAAGATTGAGGAGGAAGATGTTTTAAAAAAAAAAAAAAAAAAAAAAAAAAACAGAATTAACAACTTAAAGAAAGAATTATTAATAAAACAGAGGAGAGAGACCAACATTTATACAGATATTGTTATCATGATTTTAAGATTCATACACTTCAGTGGCATTCAGCAACGATCTATATACACAACATGCAACACAAACCACATGTATGTAGCTATATAGCAATATTTATTACTGCCTGCCTCGTTGGCGATCATTTTTAAAGATTTTTTTTTAATTTAAAGCACACAGAATGACTAACTGACTGACTTACTGACTAGGCGACGGACGAGTGGTCGGTTGTTGCTTGTACTAGTTGTAAACTTCTCATCAAAATTTTTTCGATATATTGCTGAATTTTTTTTTTTTCATCTTTTGTTTTTTAACAAGTATGAACCGCAAATGCAACAAATACATAACATGCAATGTAAGTAAAAGTACTTTCAACTTGCCACAGGCAACATACTCATCATATACACATAAAAAAACTCACATCCAAAAGAAAGAATTTTTTTTTTTGTAGAGGAAACAGCAACAAAAAAGTCAACGAATCTAAAAAAAATCGCCTTAGCAACTCGAAAAAGTTTTAAAAATACATTAAAAAAAACTAAAGAAAAAATTAAAAAAAAAAACAAAACCAACGGTATGACTTGCATTGCAGTGTTGCAAGGAAACAGAAACCCCAAATGTACACGCAGAGAAAAAACATGTTGGAATTATGTTTAAAAAAAATATTTTATAGTCCCCGCAATGGCGACAAACAAACAATTGTTGATTTAAACATAACAGGCTTAACGATTAATAATATTTTGTTTATAACTGACAATGAAACGTTTAACTCCCTCCAAACGTCAAATTTGGCTTAATTTTACAGTTAATACAATTCAGCAGCAACCATACATTTAAACAGATTATGGTTACTTTAAACATGTTATTGTCATATTATGGTTAAATTCCTCCATCCAAAAGCCACAGTCATATCACGGTTGTCTCCAGGCATGTTATGGTTAAAGATAACAATAAGATGTTTGAAATTGTATGTTTAATTTTAAACTTAAAATAGTATGAATTTACGTATTAATTTGAATGTGTAGATTCTAAGTCAAATTACAATTTATAAAGCTGTCATACTTTAATAGTCTTATTCCTTCAATATTTTCCAGGAATATTTTCTATGCACTATCAGAGAACTGAAATTCCCAGATTCTATTTGTTAAAATATTATGTTGAAAAGTTAAAAAACTATGGTGGTTTTGCTCTCTACAAAGTTAAATACTGTTCAATTACTTGCTTGGTGTGATTTAAATTCTAACATTTTTTTTCTTTTAATTATTAATTCACATACATAAATTTTCGTGGCATTCAAACCAGTAAAATTGAAAGAATGCTGCTGAAGGTCGTAGCGGACTAGAAAATTAATTAAAGCATATTTAATAAAAGTGGATCGTAACAAGTAACAGGAAAAAAACGAAATTAAATAAAAACTTTACTATTAATGAGAGCAAAAAAAACGAAATAAAATTACAACTTGACTTAGGCCGGGCTTTGGAGATGTGGATGAAGTTTAAACTTAGTTCAACGTACCATGAAACTCGGATGTCTGCGGCGAAATGTGATTTATTTTTAATAATTTCATCAAAGACCATTTTATGCAAAACTAATCTGTTCCGTCGAAATTTTGTATCCAAACTTGGAAATGGCGGCACAAATTTGTTTCAGATTAGCTAAACCTAGTTTAACTGAGATTCCAAAAACCCAGCCTTAATAAGCAAATAAAAAAATGGCTAAAAAAAAAGCATAATATGGTTAACATTGACGATATTATTGTTAATTCTGAGCATAATATGGATACTTTTGACCACATTATGGTTATATTTTGACAAACGATGGTTAATTTCACCCATATTATGGTTAACATTGACCAAAATATAGTTATTTTGGCCATATTATGGTTGATTTCGGGCAAATTATTGTTAATTTTAATTAAATTATGTTCATATTTAACCATAATATGGTGACCTGCAAACTTAAACTTTGGAAAAATCCAACCATAGTATGTTGCTCTTAGAATTAGGTGACCTCCACCGCATTTTTTTCTGCGTGTATAACAAACATTAAGCAACAACAACATCTCAGCAACCGAGAATCATGACAGCCAAAATAAATTAGTGGCAATCTTACGAAACTAAAAACCACTGCAAAAAATGTTACTAAACGTTGCACTACAGCCAAGCCAACTCCCAAGTCTGCAACACATAATCAGACAAAGAACATCTACGAAGAAACCGTTTGTTTTAGCAACTTTATTAGGATTTTATTTTATTTTATTTTTTTGTGGAAAAATAAACTATGGGGGGAATCCAACAATCATTTATCAATCTCTTAGACGTTTTACATGAAATCATAGAGAACTAAGAAATCATAGAGAAAAGAACGGAAAGAATAAAAGATCTTGCAAAATGTTTTATTTCATACACAGCTGAGTCTGTCCGCTACATTTGCCTCGTGATAATGATTGTTTTCATTAAATATTTTTAAACGATTTTATTCTTAGGTACATTTAGTATAGAATAGGGCATTAGCCTTGGACAGATCAATGAATGTTAGTAGTCTTATAGGAGATATAAAACGAAAAGAAACTTATGTGGCAATGGCTTATAGGGGAATGGCTTGTAAGGGTTAGGGATGGCCAATAAATATCGATATATAAAAATATCGATATTTAAAAAAATTATAATCGATATATATCGCCGATATAAAAAATACCCATATATCGATATTTTTCTACGACTATCGAATTCGATATTTTAAAGATACAATTCAACATTTTAACCGTTGCTCAACTGCTTACAATACTGTTGTTTTTAAAGAATTGCATCATATGTTTTTTTAACTAATATTAAGAAAATAACGGCGCTTTTCCATTGTACATTTTCATAGATTACACAGTTCAGTTTTGTCTCTTTTTTTAAGAGATGACACCAAAAAAATAAGCGCGGAAAAAATATTATGGAAAGGGTTCCTAGAATTATGCAAACAATCGCCTTAATTATGGCGTATTTTCAGCAATAGGCTCATGAAAGTTGGAATGTTAATATTAAAAAAAAATATTTTTTTTTATTTTTTAAATAAAAATATTGCACAGTTTACTTGTATAGTATGTCTCACTAGTTTCGTTTACCGGCAGTATATAATCCGGCATTATATAATCCAACTTAATTTTTTTTTTTTTTTAGATTTCATATGGCGAACAAATAAAAAATTTTTTGTATTCTTTACTTTTTTTTTAGATTTTTTTTTATTGTTGAACTTCGTTCGCATAACTTACATTAAAAACTAAATTTTAAAATTGGTTTTTATTTTTAATAAAAGTTAAGCGAATGAAAGTTTCGTTCGAAATCGAGTGAGAGGCAGTAAATTTGAAGTTAAAAGAAACAATAAAAAGTTAGAAAAGAATTACATGTAATATGTTTGTACATATTTGTCATAGGTATATTAAATTTTTTAATTTGGTAATAAGTTCACCTTAATACGTTCGATACATCGATATATCGATATTTTTAATTAATAAATATCGATATTCTTTAAAAATAACGATATGATATATATCGATATATTTTTCAATTTGCCCATCCCTAGTAAGGGGTTTAAATCTCCTAAAAGGACCTATGAGGGGATAAATTCAAATCGTTGGCATTTTTAAGTTTTAGATTTGATTTTAGCCCACTAGGGAATTTAGGACATGGAGTACTTTTTCAAGATGTATAAAATTTAAAGTTAATCATGGCAGACTTGTAATTATTGATATGTGACTTCCTAAGTCGAATATAGGGCCACAAAAAAGTTCTTTCGATCACCTCTATTTCATGCTAAATGTTCTGCTCCGAGCCACGTTATTTGATCATTGTTTCGTTCGTATTAAACTTGTCGTCTCTATGTTTGTGCGGGTCTTTCTTTTAGGCGCCTGCATTGTGGATACCATTCTAGGGATTCTACGGCATTATTTCCTTCTAGCTTTCACAACGTTTGCTCTATCCTGCTTTTGATTTCGGCACACATCGGTATTTTAACGTCTCTCGTGTAGTACTTATTCGACCAATAAATTCGCCCAATTTTTTTTTTTTTTTTTTTGTTTAACATTTAATTCTTTAAATTTTCTGGATTCATGTTGTTTAAGTATATAAATATTATTCTTTCTTAATACACAAAATAATACGAGTATATGTTTCTTAATATCTTCATTGTGTCTGAGTTTCACACATCATAAAATTAACAAATATTGTTTATTTATTTTATGTACTCCGACCTCTTAAATGCAGATATGATATGATTTTTAAAATAAACACAACTCTGTGGGTAAACAATTACATGGTTGTGTTTGTTTAGCAGGGCTCCCTTAGTAAAGACTTAATTAGGGATCATAATGGAAGTATATATAAATATATATGTAAAAAATTGTGTGAGTTACAGAATTAATTGTGTGAGTTAAACGCCACATATTAAAAATTTTCAAGAAATAATTAAAATATTGAAGAAATAGGACTATAAAATTTAAAACTTTAGTAAAATAACACATTTGAGAAATAATAAATATTAATTAAATTTGTTTTCTATTTTAGGTAATGCGGCCTAAAGTTCTACATGTAATTAAAAATGCATCTTATCCCTATTTTCCCAACGTTTCGAGAATGTTATGTTCACTTTATGAAGAGATTCGTTTAAATGAAATTAAAGAAATTATATATAAAATTACTACAACAGACATTTTTCAACAATTAATTATGTCTTAAAGTAAGTGAAATTAATTTTTTATATTACACTAAACAATAATTTTTTGTAGACAAACATAAGAACATTAATATTTTTTTTTATGGAAACAATTGACATTATCAGAATAATTTTGAGTATCATCTTCATTGTGGTTTGTGCTTTTACTGGTCTTTGCTACTTCTCTATCTAACTGCTTTTTAATGTATATGCGGGGCGTTATTTCTTACAGGTTCCTTGAGGGTTCCATTCGATTGCATTTCGTGAAATGTCATCATGAGCTTTTTAAAGGATGTTTCAAATCGAATTCCATTTTACTTTCCCAAATTATGTTTGGCTTTAAAAACTAAGCTTTGACATTTTTGGAAAAAAAAATTTTATAACATTAAAAAAATACGGTTTTTATGATTTGGTTAGTTAACTAAAATAGGTCTTTTAAAAAATCCTTACATAAATAACGATAGTTTAAGGGGTAAATTAAATGACACAATCAGTTTGACAACAACAAGATGTTTGTGTGAAGCTTAAAAATTTTTAATATTCACTCAAACACTCTCCACATATTTTTCATATGTTTGTGTGGCTTGTTTGATCCTTAATGGAAATTAATTAGCGAAGTATTTATTATATTACCTTGTAAATGAAGGGATTGATTTTATTTAGATCAGCAAGGATAACTATAGCTGGAGGTCCACACCACACGTTGTATGCGTTTGATACTTTCTTGACCTTTTTTCAAGACGCGTGCGATGAATACAAAAGTAGAAAGTAATCCTTGTTCATGTGCTCGATACATATATTCATTCTACGCGTATGCTGTATAACCATTTTACATTGATACTACTTTTTTGACAGATGCATAAACGCAATTAATGTGTTGTGTGATGTGGACCTCCAGCTTGATAGTTAATTGCCCACCCCAGACACGCTACTTAACGCCTTCATATTTATTCGAACAATAAAGTAACTTTTAACGTTTCCAAGACCCTAATCATGTAAAAGGCAACACAACGCCAAATAATTATATTAAAAGCAAAAATAAAGTCATAAATATTTTGTTGTTGTTTCGACAGAAATTCACATTGCGTTTTAAAATTTCAAACGCTGCATAGCTAGTGGCGTTGAAAATTTTTAAGCGGTACATGAATTCCTGTAGAAGGCAACAACAAAATTACAAAATATTTATGATTTTGGTTTTGCTTTCAATGTAAATCTTTGGCGTTGCGTTGCGTTTAACATGATTAGGGCTTAAATATAATATGGATTATAAAAGAGATGCTGTACTGTTCGTATACAAAAATTTTCATAACCTCAATCATAAAAAGTGGAAGGGCAATATAAATTCGGAGCTCCAAGCCGTATGCAACTAAGTTCATAAATAAGGACCATTCATATAGTTTTTGTAAACACGTTTTTATACCCTCCACCACCGCTAGTGGTGAGTGAGGCTATACCAAATTTGTCATTTCGTGTCAAAATTTTTTAATATTGGTCTAAGACCCAATTAAGAATATTTATATATTTGGGTCCTTGAGGAATTCTAAGTCGATTTAGCCATGTCCTTCTGTCTGTTCGTCTGTTAAAAATCAACTCACTTTCGAAAGACTCAACAGAAAAGAAAAATGTTGGTGTCAAATAGTTTCTAGTTTCCCTAAGCAGTTAGGGATACAATTGTGCTGCATAATCGGTTCAGTATGAAAAGAGTTCTGAACACAAATGCCTAAGAACCTCTTTAAAAAATTTATATCTGTATACAAAAACTATCATAAACTGGTGTTGGAATGCACTGGTTCTCTTTAAATTCATTTTATAAGACTAGCAATTGCGCTACTTAATTTTGTGAAGATCGGTCTATGATTTACGCTAGGCTTTACATAAAGCCCACTTTCGGAAATCACTCGGTTACGCCTAAAACAGCAACGTATATGCTTTTGTGGTGAAATTTAGTTTCATAAGGCTGTGTAGTGTCTCACTGCCAAATTTAGTGAAGATCGATTTACAATTAATCATAGGCTCCATATAAACGAGCTTTTGGAATAGACTACGCCAAAAAAACTTATAAATTATAATATATACTTTGAAGGCAATTTTTATAAATATTGGTTTATAATTTATGGATCCCATATAAAGCACCCTCATGAAATGTTCTTACTGTCGGTGGATGGTATCAAAGATTCGGCACAGCCGAATATAGCACTTTTACTTGTCAAAACTAAGGCCAAGATTTTATTTCAAGTTTTCCTTTATAATAAAATCCCGGGATGTGCCAAGAATAAAAACAGGTCTACTCTTGGAGCTTTTACTACGATCTAAAAACTGTACATTACATTTACTTTAAGCGAGTTTAATGTTCTAATTTAAATGTTAGAAAAAAAAAATATTTTTTTTGCACTCTCGGTTAAATAATTTGAATCGTTTTCAAATACATTTGTAAATAAATACAAAATATTCTTTCTAACGGCAGATGTTGTTTGTTATTTTATAAAACAAACAGTTGAACATTTTTAACATTCAGCAAAAAAACTACTACGCGTAAAAAGGACAAACAATTAAAACAACAACAAAAAACATTAACATTTTATTCTGTACTATTGACCTTGTAGTTGTAATTTTTCAAAGTCTATCCATGTGTCCGTCCATTAGGAAGTACAGTAGAATCGCGAAAAAGTTAACTCGCGTAAAAAGCACATGCGCCGCACTAAAAAGTTAACTCTACGTTAACTTTTCTAAGCGTATTAATAAAACAAATGTCAATAAATCCAACAAAATTTAATAAAAAAAAAAATACTCAAGCTCGAGGTCTGTTCTATGTAAAATGTTCTTTATTTGCTCCAATATTTCGATATTCTTTGAATATCATCAGGAAATGGTTAATGAAAATTTACATAAACTACAAAAAAAGGAGTAATAGCATCAAAAAGTCAGTGTAGTTTTTGATGCTGAAACGTGAAGAGCTATTACCCCTTTTTTTGTAGTTTATGTAAATTTTCATTAACCATTCCCTGATGATGATATTCAAAGAATTACGAAATATTGGAAGCAAATAAAGAACATTTTACATACAACAGACCTCGAGCTTGAGTATTTTCATTTAATATTTAAAAAGATTTTTAATAAAATCTATAAGCGTTGTATTATGGTGTATCTGAAGTCACGAAATTCTCGAGGCTGTAGAGAACACGTATTAAAAAGCACATAGGAAAACATTAATTATATTTATATTCCGAAATAATTTGATCTCAAAGAACCTTAGTAAAAATGTTTTTCTTGAAGCAACGAAAATGTAATGGCGCAATGACTGGTCCAGTTTAAATATCAAGAACTAAGCACGAGTTCGAGTTACTGTAAACTGAAGCAATAATGTCAGAAATGGATGGCTGATAAATTTTTAGAAACACAATGAATTTGCTATCTGAAAATTTTTAAAGAGCTCCTTTCAAGACATAAGTCTGTTGTAGCACCTTTAATTTAAAATATGTACATAATGCTTTTACTTATTTAATTATTAATTACAAATTGTAGTTCAAGAGAAGTTGTGAAATTTTAACCAGCCGGTACAAATGAAATCTAAATCTTTTTTTTTTGTAATAATGAAAACTAAGTCATTCAAATAAATTAAGTGCGTAATTTCTGAAAAATCTGTGTTAATGAATGCGGTTTTTACAATTTAAAACCGCTTAAAAAGTTAATAGCTCGATTAAGTTAACAACCCTTGGGACATTTCGGTTAACTTTTTCGGGATTCGACTGTACATGCGAACATATTTTTTTGCTCAAACATTTGTTCAAATGTCAAGCTGTCAAAGTTTTACACATGTGTGTCGATTTAAATACCCATCGTGTACAAAAACAAGTAAAACGCCGGTATGCTGGCAAAAGTGGGTTTATGGATGAATGTTATATTTGCATGTCATTCCTTTTATTCTCCAGTTTGTTGCAGCCTCCTCTTTATTGAGTTGGCTGACTGGATTTGTTTCCTATACTTGTGCTAATCATTAATACTTTTGTTTTTTTTTTTTTTTTGTTGATTGTGCAGCAATACCAGATGCTTGAAGCGGAATTTTTAAATTGTAATTCAACCCTGTGTAAAGTCGTTCATACAAAAAAAAGTACACATTTTTCGTATACGATTTTCTTTTTATCTGTAGATTGGCCTGCTGCAGCCGCTTTAAAAAGACAACACCCAACTTATCAGGCTACAGAAGCAATA
Source organism: Pollenia amentaria (assembly GCA_943735925.1). NCBI lineage: Eukaryota > Metazoa > Arthropoda > Insecta > Diptera > Polleniidae > Pollenia > Pollenia amentaria. The sequence goes on along the minus strand of OX031010.1, from coordinate 17,205,349 downwards.
ATAAATATTATTTTGCACACATTCACTTATTCATCAAGCAAAAATAAAAAGAAAAACTAGAAATTTATATTTATTTAACATCAGATTTATTCATTATCAAACCAAAAATAACACTAAAACAGACTCATTCATCTCATCGTCATCACGAAACCTACCACCACTTACAAACTGGTATTTATGTCTGTTTGCATGCATGACTTTTGCATGCATGCGGGCATCTATGTCTGTGCGATTATGGATGAATATTTGGGGTATTTGCATGCCTATTTAACCACATACTGTGATATTGACCACCATACAAACTGACTAATAGGTTACAAAAATACATATATAAAAAAATCTTTGCGATGATAATACTTTTTGATTTGAGATGAGATTAACGCTCGATATTTAAAAGAAATTTTTCTATTTTAAAACACCCAATATCGATTTAATTTAAAATACTATAAAGCGAGTTAAATATATAGAAAATAGCTTCAAATTTCTTTTAGCTTTTTTTCGTGTTATTTACAAAAGTTTCGTTTATATGTTTAGCGAAAAAATGTTTACTCTTGCGTTTTGACATATTACCACACTAACGAATTCGTTTGAATTCAAATTATTCGCAAATATTCGGCATTAGTGTGTAAGACGTTGTCGTCAACGCGTGAGTTTTTGGTAATAGATCAATGTAATACACATGCGTTTACGACAACGCCTTAAACCATTAGGGCGGTTACGAATTTTTTAACATAAAAATGTATATTTTTCCCTAAAGACGTTGTGTGACATTGTATAAGGCGTCTTATTTTTTAATAGATTAATGTAACACAGGTTGTGTGTTAAGACCGAAATCGTCAACCAGGTGGGTATTGTTAGGACGAAGGTTAAATAGTACTGTGCAGTCAATTGGTGAATCAATAGTAAAACTTAATGATGCTTGAAATCGTTTTCATCATTAGGCTTCGGGAAATGGGCTAAGCTTAATCCTGGCAAATTTAAATGCATGGTCATCCTTTAAAGATTGATGTTTGATGTTGATGTTTGTTCCGGCTTCAATGGTGGTGTGAGTAAAACGGCAAACCCCTCTGAAGAGATTGTGTGGTTTCAATCGAAACTAGTCGGGGCAACCTGTTCGTGAAAGCCTGGGTTCAATTCTCAGAGCAGTCAAGAATGAAAAATTATCAATGAAATTTTAATTAATTTCATGTTGTAAAATTCCTGTCTTCATAAAAATAATTTAATGAAAATTAAATTCAATGAACTTAAGCCTAATTTAAAATATAGAAATTTGGATTAAAAATTATTAACAGTTCAATAAAATAACCATCATACTAATTATTAAAAATGTTAATTTTATTTTAACAAAAAAAAAATTTTTATATAAAAAAGACCTCAGCTTAAAAGAATTATTATCCATTTAAATAATATAGGTAGAATAAGAAAAAATTTATACTCGTAAAAATTATTTTTGCAAGATGGCGTCACTTTTTACAATGTACCTTCTTCCTTGATTTTTTTTTTTTTTAAATTATGAGTTAACATAAATGCGTTTTCCCATACCTTAAACAAAAGCTGAGCAATAAGAAATATTGCTCTGTTATTCTGCCAACGCTATTGCCAAATTGCTGAGATATTTATCTTTGGTGTAGACATGAGGTTATTACGAAGGCTTATTTAATGTCCTGTTTACTTAATGGCTGTGAAATAGTTGCCAAATTCAGCTCGACCAGCATGGAGAAATTTAACAAGGTATACAATAATATATTATTAGATACGTTAATGGTCTGAAGAAGTATCACAGTATTTCAATGCATGAAACTAAAATTTATGATAATATTCTTAAAATTAGAAGCCTCATTTGTATCCATTAAATTATATATGAGAAAGTACCCAACTTTCTTTATCAACGAATATAGTGCACAATAACAAATAGGGGGAATAAGATTCTCTGGGAAACCGAATTCTTGTTTCTTCGTGGCATTTTTTCACCGGTACAATCAGACTTTGTAACTCATTACCTCATTGCAAAATGGTAAAGTATTCAAGTTTAAAAAGAAATATTAAAATCTTATACTACAACTTAACTTTCTTATTTTGATTTGTCAAATTTATTCAAGTTTTCAAACAAAACAAAAATTTTAATTTAAATTCTTTTGAATAATAATCAGGGACCGAAAATAATAGTTATTTGGAAATTGTAAAACAAAAAAAGCATATAGAAGTAAATGCTGGCAAACTGATTCATCCTTATGAACTTTTCTATTATAAAATATTATGATTTCAAAAGTTTTGATTTTTATTTTATCGATCAAAAATTACAGTTATTTTTTGATTTATATTTTTTGGACAAAAGTAACAGTTATGTTTTGATTTTTATTTTTTTGAACAAAAATAACAGTTATTTTTTGATTTTTATTTTTTCGATCAAAAATAACAATTATTTAATGATTTTTATTTTTTTGAACAAAAATAACAATAATTTTTTGAAATTTATTTTTTTGATTAAAAATAAAAGTTATTCTTTAAAGAAATGTACGTGTTATAATTATTGAGTAGTCTTTAAATATTTATTTAAATGTGTGATCATCATTGGGCTTTCTTATGCACATTAAAATAAATATTTAAAGTCAACTAAATAATTATAACACGTACATTTCTTTAAAGAATAACTTTTATTTTTGTTCGAAAAAATAAAAATCATAAAATAATTGTTATTTTTGTTCAAATAAATAAAAATCAAAAAATAACTGTTATTTGTGTTCAAAAAAATAAAATAAAAAAATAACAGTTTATTTTTTGTGCATAAAAATAAAAATAAAAAATAACTGTTATCATCTGAATTTTATGAAAAAAGGAATAACTGTTACGGTGCCTGGTAATAATCTTAAGTTACCCATACACGAGGCAACATTTGTCGAAACATCGGAATGTTTCACTAAATGTTGCTACGTGTGTGGGGATGTTTCTGGTTGAAATTCTTGTTACCTTTTTGGTTTCTCAAATATCAAAATTTTTTGATATTTTATGTTTCCAAACACAATGTTTCATCGTGTGTGGCGATGTTGACTATTTTTTCTATCTCATTCTGTTGAGAGCAGTTGTTGAGTGAGGTGCTTTTGCAACTCTCGGACAAAAAAATATGAAGAAAAAAATCGGAAAATAGCAACAATTGCAAATTGTGAGTGTTGGAAAACAATTATAATTGAATATAAAAATTTTTCAAATTTATGGGACATAAATACAAAGAAAATAAATAATTTTTTTTTTGTGTTTTGTAGTTGTATATTCAAAAAACACGCCATACTGATGTTTCGTTGTTAGTGTAATCGTCTGTGGTAAAAACTGAAACATAAATAGTAACACGTGTTAAGACAAATATTGCATCGTCTGTGGGTACCATTAAAATTAATTCATTTATAAGTTAAAGATGTTTTTTATAGAGGTGTAAAACTCTAAGTTGGCAGCACTTTTTTAATTTTGTCAGCTGTCAAGTGATTTATGTTTAGTTTGGTTTGGAATTTTAACATGAATAGACACAATTATCTAGCCAGGCGTAGATTCGGTGAATGGGCCCACAACACGATTGCCGTTGATCCCAATTTTCATAAGAGAACTTTGTTAAGCGATGATGCTCACTTTTGTTTGAATGGATACGTTAATAAACAAAACTGCCGTATATGGAATGATGATAATCGCCAAAAGTATGTCGAGAAACCGTTACATCGATAGAAAACTGACTGCTTGGTGTGCTAAATGGGCTAGTGAATCATTGGTCCGTTCTTCTTTAAAAGCGATGCTGGTCTGAACGTTACAGTCACTGGTGACCGCTTTAAAGCCATTATAACAGACTTTTTCCGTCATCAATAGAACAACCAGGATGTGCTCGTTCCACAATTGATTTATTGAAGGAAACGTTTGGTACCCGTATAGTTTCACGTTTCGGACCCGTGAATTGGCCTCCAAGATCGTGCGCTTTAACGCCGCTAGACTATTTTATGTGGGGATATGTGGAGTCGCTAGTCTACGCCAATAAGCCCGAAACCATTTACCACTTGGAGGACAACATTCGCGTTGTTGCCGATATACGGCCACAAATGTTGGAAAAAGTCATCGAACATAGGACCTATATATTAGACTACGTCCGAGCCCGCCGTGGCGGTGAAATGCCAAAAGTCATATTTAAATTATAATGGCAGAAGATTATTTTTCGAATAACTAAAGTAAATTTCATGTCAATTTAAAAAATTTATCTGTATTTTCCTCTAAAAGAAACATCCTTTATTTATATGTAAACCCTTTAAATTAATTTATCATTAACATGTTAATTCTCAATTCAATTTCTATGCTGTAATAATAAGATCTAATTTTGTTGGATAGGAAAGTTATAAATAAAAAAATAAAATAAACAAACCAAGCTTTCTTAACTTAATCAAAAGCTCAATATTTTCTCTGAGTGTACTTTTCATAATATAAATATTTATTATAATATTAAAGATCTCATTAACAATTTTTTTTTTAATTGTATTTTTGTCTTGGATTTTAAACAAAGCAAACATTTTTCATGATTTAAACAAACACACACATTTCTAAAATAATGTTTATAAATATTTAGCTGTCATGAGAATTAAACAAAAAACCTTTTAAGCGCAGCTTAAAAACATTAAAATAAAAAGTTGAAAATTCAACTGAAATTAAATTGAAATTTTTGTTAAAATCACACGATGACAAGTTTTTTTTTTGTTTTTTTTTTTTTTTTTTTTTTTTTTTTTTTTTTGTATAAACATTTTCACTTAGGCCAAATGGCAAAGAAAAAGTTACAAAAAATTTGCTGAGAAAGAAAATAAATGAAATAAGACAAAACCTTGAGTTTTTATTTAATTTAATAAATCGAAAACTATATCGCAAGAGAAAACTGAAAAATTTTTCAATATGAAATCTGACCTTTTTTAAAATCAAATTTTGAGTTTTAATTTAAAAATGTCAATAAAAGAAAAAGGTTCAATAAAAAAAATAATGACAACTGATATGGGTAGTTTTAAAGGGCAAAAAAACTACACAAGATGTTTGTGTGAATATTAAAAATTTTGATTTTCGTGCTAACACGCTTCATACATATTTCCTATGTTTGATCAATCCGCTTGTGTGGTCTATAAGTTTTTGACAGGTAGGTTATGTTTTCACAACTCGAACCCCCAATTTTTACCAACAATATCATAGTGAAAAGGGTATTACTAGTTTGCGCTGATGTGTCTAACCCGAAACACACTGTTTCTAGACCCACCTGTTAGTATACCAATCACATCACTTTCTGATTAGATCTAATGATATCCGTGCGTCCGATTGGGGTGCTGGCTGTCTGTCCATGTTAACCTTGTGCGCAATTTTAGAGCTCAGTTTATAAAATTTGGTGCCTACGTTTCAATTGTCATAAGGACGAAGTCAATGTTAATGGTGAGAATAGGTCCACAACTTCACATAGCCTGGTTGGTCCGGAAATGATCATAGGGCCCATATAAATACGATGACCATATATTTAAAACCAAAATACAGAATACAAAAATTTGTTGTAATGCAAATACAGGGTGGCGTAGAATGAGCTATAAGGTTTAAATTCTTTATAATTTTTTAATTATTATTTTTTCTTTGTTTGTTTTTTTCAGAATTTTGTGAAAAATACCTGGGGAATAATGATTAACTTACTACTAAACAAAATTAATTACACCTGAAATTTTTGCGAAAAGTTATAGAAAATATGTTAAAAGAAGCGAGTATGTGCGAAGCAGAAAATGGACATCACTGAAAGGATATTTTTTTTGTCAAAGCTAATTGTAAAAAAAAATCCCCAAACTGTATTGAAAAAAATTATAATAATCATTTATAAGGAAATAGGGGCATTAAAACCTATTTGCGGGAGTAGTATTTGTATGAAAGCTTTGGTCACATATTGACCGATTTCAATTAAATTTAGTAAAAGATGATTTAGATTGAAATCAAATAAGTTTGGACAAAATTTGAAAAATAAAAATAAATAAGAAAGTTATAAAGCATTTAAGCAATATAGCTCATTCTACGCTATCCTGTATATCATACTGATACACAGTGGCTTTGCCGTGATGTGTCAACCGTTTTTTTTTAAATTTTGACCTAAAAATCTTCAAAAATTTCGAATCTTATTTCTTGTTCTTATAAATTTCGGATTTCAACCAAAAAAAAAAAAAAACCATATGAACTTTAAGTTAGAAAAGTATCGAGCAGCAATTCGATTATCGAAATAGAAGATAACCGATCTTGGAACGAGATATCTCAAAATTAATACCCAAGAAAAAAATTTACAAAATTTTCAATGGTTATTATATCAAAATTAAAACTCTAAAGCTTCGTTCACAATAGGCAGCAACATTTTTACTGGTGTCCATAATAGAGCAACAATTTGTATTGTAACCAAACACCAGTGTTGCCAGTGAAATTTCGAGAAAGATACATTTTAGTTTCCAAAAAGATAAATTTTTTCCCAAAAAGATAAATTTTGACAAAAATTTAAAATCCATCTTTAACGTTTAACATTTATTAGCATAACATCTTTATTTCATAGTTAATGAATATTGTAAAGAAAATGATATCATATAAGTTCATTTTTATATTTATTTAAGTCATAAATATTAGGTTTGTACTTTTTTAAATTACAGTAAGCAAACTTTAAAATTAATTATATGTATGTAACAATGTTTGTATGTTATCAAAACAAATTAATTTTTGTAAAAATTACTATACGAGTTTAGGCGTGTATACCAAGGCGATTATATCAAAAAGTTCATATTAATTTTTCTTCTAAAATTTTATCTTAACACACATCTTAACAAGCATAAGCAGACGAAAGAGGAACTTAACCTAACAAAATACATGTTATTTTTGCATTCAGTTGGCACTGTTTTTTTTTAATATTCATAACGGAATGATAACTTTAAAAAACTTGTCAGAGACGGAAAGTTTAATATTTTATTTCTGTACATTTTGCGTACAGATTCAAAAGATACGAAAAATGTCAGGACATTAAGTCATCAAAAGATACGAAAAATTTATCTTTCGTATCCTAATGGCATCACTGCCACACACATAAAATTGTTGCTAATAACGCGAAGTGAGTAAATTAATACCGCTTGGTTTTGAGTATTTTTTAAAAATTTTAGAAGTTGTTTCTACACACTCTCACATAACTTGTCAGAGGACTATTGTGAGCATTTTCTTAGAATCGAAATTTGAGTTTTTAGAATATTAAAAAAACACATTCAAAAATGCCCTTTCAAAGAAATTAAAAAAGATACGTTTGTCGACCTTCCTAAAGGCTTCCAATTTCTTCCGCTGGGTAGTTTTTTCCATGCTGTATCTGTTCTAGTCGGGTTTAAGGCCTGGAACAGAATAAAATATTTGTAGTCGTAGCTGAAGCTGGCGAATGCTCTGTAGCGCAACAAAGTTAAAAATTTTAAACTCTGCGCTTCAACTTCAACTGTAGCGACTACTACACTACGTATTCTGTTGACACCAGTTTGAAACTGGGGAAACAGCTTGCAGCGCTATTCGTAACCATGTACTACAGCGACTTTTCTGTTCCCCATTTTATGTTAAAGACTCTTCTATATACCCCTACTCAAATGCTCTTTAATGTACATAAGTATTTTTTGCTTAGTTCATTATTATTTTCCCTGGTAATTTGAAACCCTATAAAGTCTCTATCAAAAAGGGAAATAACTTAGTTTAATGAAATTAATATTAACAACATGTGTATTATTTTAAAACTAGTAAATAAAACAAAAATCTCAAATTACCAAAAATTGTTGTTAAGGACCTGAAATCAATTGAAATGTTGTTCAAGTCAAGCGTATAAATTGTTAGGTAAACATTTGAAACCCAAGTGTATTTGTTTATTATTCACTTAAATTTTTCAATTGGATTCGTATAAGGGTTCTTCTTAAATATTACTCACTTTTTAAAAAGGTTTCTTTAAAGTGCCAGCAAAACCTTTTTATAGCGATATGCGAAAATTTTTTTGAAACACAGGAAATATTATCACTTAAAAAAACAACGGAAGGAAGTTAACAAGTCATTACAAAGGTTTCATCAGTTGTAACATTTTAATAAATAATATTACACACACAACCTTCTTTAAGTGGATACCCAGCAAAAACTTTACTTACCTGGTAAGTTAGCAAATAACATTGGAGAAATATAAACACTACTTATTTTTCGGCTGAATAACTACTTATTTTTGTTCGAGTTGTCCACAGAATTCAGTAGTTACAATATACTTACTAGAAACCAAAAAATAACTAGTTTTTATTCAATTGGCGGTAGTAAATAGACCTAATAAGTAGTTATGGAGCTAGTTACCAGTACTTAAATATTCAGTACTGAAAACAAGACAACTAAAATGTAGTTACTTAGCTGATTATTAGTAAGCAAATATTCATTACTGAAAATAATAGTAGTGAAAAGTACTTACTGAAGTCATTACTAGCAAGTACTTATTGAGGTTTTCAGAATAATGACAATTGTAATGACAACTACTTACCAGGTAACGTATGAAATAACTACGACCTATTACCAAAATTCAAAAAGTTTTTCCTGGGTAATTTTGAACCCTGACTTAAGAGCTTTAATGTCTTATTTTGTCCGAAAGGATGTGGAAATATAAAGGAAGTAAAAAAATTTGCCAAATTACAGTAAGTTTAAATTATTTAAATACCTTACATAAACCTAAGGTGGACATTTTCCTTACGGATGATATAAAATGGGTTTAAATGCAAACACTTTCCTATTTGTATAAAACTTTTTAAAGTGTAATTTATACTATCACAAAAAACAGACGTATGTTGAGGAAAATACAAACCTGTCTTGATAAGTTGTTAATGTTTTTTGAAAACTTTCAAACAATAATTAGAACAAGAAAGCCTTTTCGTCAAAAAACTTAATTCTTGTGCGATAGTGTAAAAAAACCTTAAGTGACAGTTATATTTTAGATTGTATGCCCACAGAGGTTATGAAAACTTTCAAACAATAATTAGAACAAGAAAGCATTTTCGTCAAAAAACTTAAGTATAAGTTAAATTTTAGATTTTAACCCACACCACAATACTGGAGAGGGTATTAGGCGTTTGTCCTGATGTTTGCAACACTTTAAAATATTGGTCCTCGACCCACCTTTAAGTACATTGATCGACTCAGATTCACTTTTTGAGTCGATTTAAGGATGTCCGTCCATCCGTCAGGCTGTCCGTCTGTCCATGTAAACTTTGTGCGCAAAGTACAGGTCGCAATTTTAAACTGCATCCCCACCATCGAATCCTTCCACCACATCCTTGAATTGGTAAAAATGTTCAGCATAATACCTAACTGCTCTCAACCACGTTCTCCACCTGATTATTATAGGGGAAGAAATAACGAATTTAGGTTAGACAAAAGAATCACTACAGTCTTATGAATCTTGTTGCTATAGTTTCAAATTAACAAAAAACTTATGTAAAAATTTGTCAAAAAACTAATTTCCTACATCAATCAAACTTTTCTGTCTTTGAAAAATTATGAAATTATGTTTCTTAGGTCGGCTTTTTGGGATGTGGGCTAAATGTAAACTTAGTTTAATGTTCTCAGAAGCTCCGATTTTTCCGGCGAAATGTGATGTTTCTATTATTTTATTAAAGACCAACATTTTAATCAAAACCGACAAAATTTTATATACAAACTTTTTTCAGATTAACTAAACCTAGTTTAACTGAGAACTCAAAAACTCAGCCCTTCTATACCTGATTTTTGTAAGTTTTTAACCTCATTCTGTAACTAAGTAGTATGTACATACTTTTATACGGGACTTAGATGAAGCCTGTTTAGCTTGATTTGTTTAAATATGGCCAATGCCCTGTTTAAGGGTACTTTACACTATTACACTTTACTTTAAGATATGTAAAAAACTCTAGTAAAATGTACAAAAATGTGATAGTGTAAATGCAATGTATTATGAAAATGACAAGTATTACGAAAAAATAAAATGTTTACATCCCATACGACTTTAAACTTTTTTTTAAATTTTTCTAAACAATAATGCTTTTCATTTGATCAGGTTTGCATTTAAACAAAAGCTAATAAAATTATTATTTCATGTGTGATAGTGTGAATATAAGTTTTAATGTTAAATCAGATATCTTGACAGGCAGAACCAAGGCGAATTCATAGCAGGGGAACTCGAGGGATCAGCTAACTCTTTTTTGCTCCATGCATTTCGGTTTAATTTGTCTTGTTGGCTTGTCAAAAATGTTTTTACAAATTAATTCTGACAACAAATAAACTATATGTTTTTTGACAAATAAACTAATGCTTTAGTAAAAAATATTTTTTTGGGGTTTTATTACAATTAAGGTCGAAAGAGTTCTATTGTTGACTGAATTAAGTACAATTTTGAAAATGACATTTGGCATTCCAGTCTTAGATACTGTTCACATTCGAAACTTTGTCTTTATATAATGGGTATAAAATGGTCGGGCTTGACCAACAATACTTTCTTACTTGTTTATAATTGGAATAGTTTTGCTGCACATAACAAAATTAGCAAAAATATGGCTGGCCATTTTAAATTAATTTTTAATTTCTTAAAGTTCATTTACTTTAATATTTTTTTTTCTTCTTTTGTTTAAATTAACAGACGGTTACAATTAATAAGTTTATTCGTGCATGATGATTAATTTCGTTTATACTCGTATTTCATTTTTCTTTTTATTATTAAATATTTTCTTTAATTTGAATTTTTCCATGGCACTTTCTTAAGTCGTCTGTCTCAAATAACTTTCATATTCATGTTTTGTGTCTGTAGTAAAAGAAATATTTCTTTAAAAGTATTTGTAATGCCTAATTACAATTTGTTGTTGTTGTAGTAATGTGGATAATAAAATAATAAAAGAAAAATTACTCTATTAACAATACAACAACAAAATTTGTTAAAGGTAGAAGAAAGATACACATGTAGATACGAGTATTAAAACTACCAGATACTTTTTTTATCTAATTAAGTCGTTTAGTTAATGAGTTAATGTGCAAAAATCTGTGTATCTATTATACTCTACATCATTAAAGCAGGCGGGGTTATTATGAGTTAGTAACGTCCGTAAAATTCTTACGCCACTCGACATAGAATTAAGTTTAAAGACAAATTAAACGCGTCTGTCTGTCTGTTTGTTTTGTGTAAAGCTTGTGATCAAGGCACTGGTCATAAAAGAAGAAATTTGTTTTTTTTTTTCGAAACTCTGAAATCTTTGGCATTTGACTTCCTGATTTTCACCAGCCCCATAAATATTTTGTACTAGAAAAGGCATTAACCTGCAACAATCGCTCTAAAATATTAATTTGCGGGAAAAATTTTCCAAAGTAACTTTTCGTTTAACATAAACATAATTTGTACTCAAAAATAATACGCAAATAAAAGAAAAATTGAATACGCTACCGAAAATGTAAAAATTTTGCAATATTAGGACCCCCAAAGTCTCTGTTAAACTTGTGCATAAAGTACAGTGTACATACCAATGGGACAATAATGATAAGAAACGACCTATATTTCACATTAACCTCGGAGAAATTACTTCCAGGAGAAGAGATTTGTTACAAAAATGGCAACTGTCGCCAAATTTTTTGCCAATACCAGCATTTATAAGGAAGTTATGCCATTAAAGGGTATTTTCAGCAGCAGTATTTGGACGGGAGCTATGGGCAAATATGGACCGATTCCAATAAAACTTGGTAAGATGATTTAGATTGCAATTAAAGAAGTTTCGACCAAACTGTATCTAAAAATAAAAGGGTTTTTGGACACAAAGACTCTATTCGTGAAAGAAGTTTGTATGTGGGCCATGTGAAATAATTAACGATTCTCACCGTTTTCAATAGGCTTAGTCCTTGGGTCAATTTAAACCCATGTACCGAATATCATTGAATTATCTTCAAATTACGATCTCTATTTAGCGCACATGTTTTACATGGAAAGACGACCAACCTGCCAGCCGGACGGACGGACATCGAAAGTGGTTCTAAATCGATCGGTATACTAAAAAGTAGGTGCTGATATGTGTAACATATTTTTATATGTTACACACATCAGCACAAACGTATACTACCCTATTCACAATTGTTTGGTGTGGGTATAATTCTTACTTAATAAACCAAGCAATTGTATCCTTTAGCCGGTTGATGTGAAACAGAGCAGAGTCTCAGGCGGGAATTGAACCTGCAACTATCGCATTGAGAGACTTTTTCACTACCAGCTAGCCTACATCTTTAAATGCTGTTATGAATTTAAATTGCCTTGTTATAGACCAGCCTAAATTAAAGCGTAAAACGTTTTCTATCTGATAAAAATTCTCATGCTAATACAAAATTTATGAAGTTAATCCAAATAGTGCGGCGTCAACGCTTTGCAATTAAAAAAATCTGAAATTGAGAGCACGTTAAGTAGTAACGTTGGCTCTATTGTCAAAAAGTAATGACAGTTTAGCTTTTGTTTTTTGTCAATCTAGCGGCTTATTTATTTCTGTTTTTGGGGTTGTACTAAACAATATAAGTTCACATTACTGTTCATGATACAGGGTTGACTTCTAATTTAAGTTTGTCATTGCAGCATTAAAGCTAGGCGCTAGAAAATCCTACGCCTTACGCGCTGATTAAGGTTGGTCTCTTAGAATCAGGCCATATTTTGTCATAGATCCCCAAAGTCAAAAATCACTTTTATTAGCTGCTTAATCTTTATCGCACATATTAAGGTATTGAGATACATTTTAACACGAATTTGTTTTTAAGTAGCTCAACAACACTCTACAAAATGTTGTGGCTCTAGGTCCATAATTAAATGAAGTTCCCCGTTAAGACCAACTTTCAAACGATATTCGTTGTTTAATGAAGGATGACTTGTTTTGACAGAAAATGGCAATACAATTTATTTTTAGTTAGCAGATCATTACTTCCAAGAATTGGGGGAAATCTCCGGAATTAAACTATTGTGACTCCTAGCATTCGCCAAGAGGTTGCGGAGTACTCTGGGTATCATCACATCGAACTAATCGTTTCAATTAGGGGTTATCGTATATCGTGGAAACGCGAAGGACTTACACGGCCTATGCGGGGTCTTTATGACCGGCCACCTTACCTAACCTAGCAGATTAATAAAAATTTAAATTAAGGCAATAAATTTTATAAAGATATATGGTATCCTATGGTCGGACTTGGCAGCCTGTCATTTCTTAAAGTTTTTATCATATTGTCATGTTTAAAATTTTTTCTTTGCTTTCAAAAGATAATTATACTTTTTTTATTTTTTTAAAGGTGAGAGCCTTTAATAAAAAAAAAAAATAGACAATAAATTTTTATGAAATTTAATTTTTTTTTTTTTAAGTGCCGGTACAGTTAAACATTTAATGATAAAAAAAAAGATTTATTTTAATTGCAAAATTTTTATTTGCAAACTTCAAAAGCTTTTTTATGATTTCGGCTTTGTAAATGAGAGGAATGAAATTTATTTTAAAACCCGTTAAATTGAAAAAATAAATATTGTAAAAATACCAGTAAATAATTATTAAAAAAAACCGCAAAACAATCTATTTGCAATTATAAGAAAAACCAAAAAAAAAAACTTTAAATAAAAATAAATTTATAAATAAAACGATAAAATGAATTAAGTGATTAAGTTTTATTTCTTTTAATTGTTTATATATTTTATTTTCTTTTCTAGAGTAAACTTTCTTATCAGAGTATTTTTTTTTTAAATACTTGCCCTATTATTTGTTAATTGTTTGTTCATGAATAATATGACAGATTCATATTATTCTTAGAATACCACAATAACAAGTTCTACAACGTCTATTCTAAAGTATTTGAAATAAAATTAGAAACAAAAGTGGAATATATGAATATGAATCACTCGAAAAGGCTAGAAAAAGTGTTTAATTACTTGTTAGTTAAATAATCAGGAGGTATTACCAGTAAGAAAGTATAGTCAATTGAATTCTTTAGACAATTATGGTCCTACTTACAAAAATTTTATGTAAAAGTGATTTTTCTAGCAATTTGACAATATTATCAGCAAATTAAGAATATTTTTTATTACTAAATCTCTATTCCGGAAAGATATTTGTAAGAGGGCTGTTTTAAGAGTTACATCTCTTAGATCAGCTTATCTATAAACGTAAGCCTTATCATTTGTATACATCGGCTCACATTTTTAAATATGCATCGATGTATAGAAAATCATTAATGCTTTCCTAAAATAATAAAATAAAAAAAAATGGTTTAAAATATAAATGTACAATGGAAAAAATCAATATGGCACATTAATTTCTATTAGCGAATATTTTTTACCCGATTTGTTACTCAAAATTTATGAAAGAAATTTGAAAACAAATTCAAGTTTAATTTAATTAAACCAAAATTTTCTTAGAAGACCGTGTTCTAAAAAATATAATACAAATAAATAATAAAAGGCAATAAAGATTTATTACAACAAAAAACCACACCTAAGAAAGTACAGTCAGCCAAGCCCGCCATATGATACCCTGCAAAACAGTATTTGGAAATTTTTTTTCGAAATTGTAGGATATTTGGGACTCCCAGGCAATCAAAGTCCCGCCAGAACAACATTATGCTGTACGATTAAAATTCATGAAAGAATTCTTTGCGCCGAAAATTATCAACATCTATATGAGATATCTTCGCCTTACAGCGATTTAAGAGAGGGGGTTTATATGGGACCTATGTTCAATGTCATAAATGAGTAGACATTATCAATGCCAATATTATTAAGGAAGTTATGGCATTGAGCGCTATTTTCGGGAGTATTTTTTGTATGAAAGCTATGACTAAGTATTGGGCGATTTCAATAAAATTTATTAATATGATTTGGATTTGGATTAACATAAGTCTGGACCATATTTAATCTAAATATCTACATAATAAGACGATTTATGGGCACAAAGACTCTTTTCTGGAAAGAAACTTGCATGTGAGCTTTACTCATAGAAAAATGCATCTTCACATTTATGATGCCATAACATCAGAATTGTGACATCAGTGTTATTAGAAATGGTAACAATGAGCCAAACAGTGACATCAAACGTCATTATAAAATTTGTCATATTTTATGTGTCATCTAGCTATGACTACAGTCACCTCAATTCGATGCCACATTTTGTGTATTATTAACATTATTTTCATGTCTAAAAAGTAAAATGAGAAGCAAAAATTCCCATATTTTATTTTTTTTAATTATTTAGTTAAATACATCAAATTTTCAAAGTAGAATGATAACGGAAACCATATCGGGCATGCCGCTGGTGTCTTATAATTGGGAGTTCTTCTCTAAACAAAGAGAGGAATACAACAAAAGGGATATACAAGCATGTGTAACGGGTAAGAAAATAATTATATTCTCTCACTTTGACTTAAGTCAATCCCAATGACAAACTGTCATTAAATTGAGCCTAATAAGTCGTTTCTTCGATGTTACTGAGTCATCGCATTGATGACATGTTTTAAGCAACCGACTCCGACGATGTCATTATTTCACCCTGATGACAATTTGGGTATGATATGTTAAGGCGGACATCACAATTATGTAAAGTGTCATGGGGTCAAAAACGAAGACAGTTGTCATAGTACTGATGTCAAAATACATCATCGTTATGACGCTTTTTCTATCAGTGTATGTGAAATTATTAACCGATTCCCACTATTTTCAATAGGCTTGGTCCTTGTGGCAATTATATTCTTTGTATCACATTTCATTACTTCATCTCCAAAATTTCGACCTTCAGCAGGCAGGCTGGACAGCCAGCCTGTCTGCATGCCTGCCATTCGGACGGATAGACGGATATCGTTAAATTGATTCAAAAAGTGATTCTAAGTCGATCGGTATATTAAAAGGTAGGTCAAGCACCAATATTTAAAAATGCTACACACATCAGCACAAACGTATAATACCTTCTCCTCCATTGTACTGTGTGTATTAAAACCGAGCCGGTAACAAAGACCCTTAGAAAAAAAATCGTCTTCAAATGTGACATAGAATTCTGCTCTTGAAGGCAGCTACTGCATTAAATTTCGTACTGCTAAAAAATCTTAAATTAAAGATAAAAACGTTTGCTCTTAAAAGAGCATATTAAGGCAAAGTTTATGAATTTATGATTGAATTTAAAATAAATTTAAATTGGTTAATTTTCTGCAGACGAGTTCACAACTCATAGTAATAAAAAATTAACTTAATTGACATTAAACCTTATTAAATCTTTATTAAAAAAAAAAAAGTTACAAAATTATAAGAAATTCCTCTGATACAAAAAAATATTATTTGTTTTTTGCTTTTTTCAAATATTTTTGTTTTTATTTTACGGTTTACCCTGACATTGATTTTCCTCTGACATCAGCTGAAGTCTCTAAGGAAACTCGTTCAGTAGGTAATTCACAATGAAAAAAGTGAAAAAAACACACACACACAATAAAAAAAAATATATTCAATCAAGATGCTTTTATAAAAAAACTGGATTTTTTTGGAATTCACCCTACAGGCGTTAACAGATTTTAATTAGCTAAAATATTTTTTATTTTTATTTATTTATTTAAAGTTACAAATACAATTACAAATTATATTTTAATAATAACGTAGACCTTCAGTCCGCAACTCTTGCACTGATTGACTAGCTTACTACCTACTAGCCTACCGAGGCACACCACTTAGCTAAAAAAAAATCTATATAAGATATACCACCCCCCGGGGATGTAGGGAACATTTAAAGGATATTTAAATTTTTGGTGTTTCATCCTCCGGGGCCTAATCGGGTGCAATCAATACCTGGGATTCGGCAAAAACCTAAAACTGACAGATCTCAAGAGATCTTGACGATTTCTTGCAATCGCGGCTGCCCAGAGATCCTATCTGGCTCCCAGTAATCCCCGGTTTCACGGCACCGGACTATTGGTTGAGACGTCCGTTAGTAAGCTTCTTGCAGCAAATGCCACCGGTCTTTCAGGAAGATTGTCTTTGTGGAATTTTCGCCTGTCCGCTGACAGGATACTTCCAGGAATCACATGGTGGTTGTAGCTTACTACCCAAAGTCGCGGGAAGGGATATCCTGAAAATTCCACTAATGGGCGGATTTTTCAACACTTGTGGAAGAGTAAGGCCCATGAGAGGATTATCCCTAGGTCATGTTGCTATTCAGCAGTTGTTGCTAGAATTTTTCCAAAAACAGCGGAGTTGGGATAGCCCCAGCTACTTAACAAGGAGCGAGCGTTTGACTTGCCAGATAATGCACTCAAATTGCTAACTAGTTGCTCTTACACTCTCGGGCGGTTGGTAAACGCATTGTTTGTCACCAATGTGGGTAAGAATCACCATGAAGTGGTAATGTGATTTTTTCCGCATATTGTAGCACCATTCTCTATCAGATCCCAGTTTTAAATTCAAGTACCCACGTTACATAGCTGCCTTAAAATTATTTCAGCTAATGCCTCTAAAAATGCTTAAGTTCGAAGCGGTTTTAACAATTTAAGAATTTTCGTATAAACTTCTTTGTTATTTGATGTGATTTTTAGAATTTTTTTTATATTAATCTAAGTACTTTTCGCATTAAGCTGTTACCACTAACAGTCCGATCACATATTCCGATCAAAATGGTTTTATTTCCGTAGTTGCAAGTCCGATCGAATGTGTTTTAGCTTCTTTATATTAAATTTTAGCTTTTTTTAGAAGCAAAATCCGAAATTACTTTGATCGGATTTAATTTCTGCAACAGGCTAGTAAATGTTTAAACGCCGTTATATCGTTTATATTTAACCGACGTTTCCGTATCATTTAGTTGTCGTAGGTTTTTATAAACGAAAATATTTAGTAACCTGCCATTTAATAAAATGAAGCATAAATTTCCCTTAAGTTATTTGATACCCTTGTTTTAAAACCATGACAATTTAAACTTATAAACCGCAAGTGTTTTTTATGTTTTGATTCTAACTTGTATTCCTATTGAAATTGTAGATGCAATATTTTTTTTTCATTAAGCATAATTTTTAACAAGTTGTTTATATCTGTGGTCATATGGAAAAGTAGCTTAAGTCGATATAAGACAAAATTGAGTTATTAAAAGTAGAAACTACATCTAGAAACTACAATATTAGACATAAGCTACTTTTCCATATTGGCACAGGCATTAAAAGGGAAATAGTTATAGACTATTTCATAAAAACTTTGAACTGAAATAATACTTAAAAAAAATGCCAGCCAATAACAAAAAGTTTCAAAAGGAGGACTACTTATCCATAAAATCCGTGCTTTATCAAGCTGTCGTTAAACTTTTAAAGTTAACGCCGACAAAATTGTTTCACATATCCCCCATACAAACTTGTTTTTAGAATATAGTCTTTGTGCCCATGAACCATGTTATTATAATGGTATTTAGATTAAATTTGTCCTAAATATAATTTAATGTAACCTAAATCCGTCTACCAAATTTTATTAGAATCGGTCCGTAATTGACCGTAGGTCCCATACAAAAAGCTTTTAATGCCATAACTTCGTTATCAATGTTGGTATTTATGTATATAAAATTTAGAGACAATAACTTATATACCAGCTTTAAATTATGATAAAAATTTTGTACTAACAGGTCCATATTGAAGCCCCTATCTAAAGTAATTCTAACGGTTCAAACAGAACTGGGTCGAGATCACAATTTCCATATAATTTGGTATAATGCCATAGAAAGCAGTTGATAAATAAAACTATTTTATTTTGAGAACGTTTTTTCTAATGCTCTTAAATATAGACATTTATTCTCCCAACAATGCTACCATACTTTCATTATATTTCATACCTTTTGAAAACAGAAAATTAAAAACAAGAGAAATTAAAAAAGAGAAATTAAAAAAGGGAGAGAAGTTGAAGTTACTGTCGACATTTTAACTATGGGCTTTATGATTTTCGCCTGAAGTTGCAGTTTTGAACACTAATGGCCAATTTCACCAATTCTATTTAAATAATAATTCATATTTAAATAAAGTTTTTCATATAATTTGAATTTTTATTTGACATGAAAAACGAATTTTAAACATAAATTGATATTTAAATAAATTGGTAAAGTTGGCTCAAAAATCTTATATAAATGTAGATATTTAAATAATATTCGGCACGAAAAACTCTGCGTCGACATCACATTTTCCATATAAAATTTGCCGTAGAAAGCCGTAGTGAAATGGAATCGATTTTATTTTGAGACCGTTTCCTTTTCTAATACTCTCACATATAAACACGTATTCTCTCAACAATGCTACCATAATTTTATTTAATTTCATACATTTTGTATACAAAGAAAAATAAGAACATAAGAAAGAAATGAGAGGGAATTTGAAGTTACTACCGACTTAATTATGGGCTTTAAGGGGTATGTACACGGTCAAGCATTTCTCATTAAGCGCTATGGTAGTATTAATTAGTGAACATGTCTTTGTATGTGTGTTATGTGAAAATAAAAAAATTTAGATATGGCGGCGAATATTATGTCCAGCACACGTACACGAGTGAATTCGCCTGCATGGCAAGCATTTTGACCGTGAACATACCCATTTAGGATTTTTGCCTGAAGACCCAATTCGGTTTGAACACTTATTCTCTTAACAGTGCTACCATACTTTCATTAAATTTCATAAATTTTGGAAACAAAGAAAAAAATAAAAGAAATGGGAAATAAATTGAAGTTACTGCCGACGATTTTATTATGAGCTTTAAGATTTTTGCCTGAAGTTAAAGACTCAATTCTTTTTGAACACTTATTCTTTAACAGTGCTACCATACTTTCATTAAATTTCATAAATTTTGTAAACAAAGAACAAAATAAAATTAAATAAATGGGAGAAAAATTTAAGTTACTGCCGACGATTTTAATTTGGGCTTTAAGATATTTGCCTGAAGGTAAAGACTCAATATATTCTGTTTGAACACTTATTCTCTTAACAGTGCTACCATACTTTCATTAAATTTCATAAATTTATTAGTATTGTGGTTATTTTGTTGAACTGTTAATGGTTTAAATCCAAATTTAGATATTTTTAATTAGGCTTAAGTTCATTGAATTTAATTTTCATTAAATTATTTTTATGAAGACAGGAATTTTACAACATGAAATTAATTAAAATTTTATTGATAATTTTTCATTCTTGACTGCGCTGAGATTTGAATCCAGGCTTTCACGGATTGTAACCACACAATCTCGTCAGTGGGGTTTTGCCGTTTTACTCACTCGGCTATTGAAGCCGGTCGACGTCAATAGTCAAACATCAATCCTTAAACCAAATGATATTTTACCTTGGTAGATCGAAATTTGCTTTTTTGAATGAATGATTTTACATGTTCTTCCTAACTTCTGTTTTTTCGTACCTTTTGTCAAGAATTCTTCTTGGAATCCAAAGTACATTTTTTTTTTTTTTTTTTTTTTGTTTTTCATGTTTTTGTCTTTCTTTTTTCTTGTTGACCTTTTTCAGCACAACTTGAAGGACAAATGTAAACATAATTTCATGTTGTAAAATTCCTGTCTTCATAAAAATAATTTAATGAAAATTAAATTCAATGAACTTAAGCCCAATTAAAAATATCTAAATTTGGATTAAAAATTTCATAAATTTTGTAAACAAAGAACAAAATAAAATAAATAGGAGAGAAATTGAAGTTTCTGCCGTCGATTTTATCTTGTTCTTAGGATTTTTGCCTGAACTTAAAGACACATATGTATGCTATTTGAACACTTAATTATCTCTGCCTAGAATTTATGTCGCCTAATTGGCATTTTTTTTTAATATACATTCTACGAATTTCGGTGAATCATAATATTTAAATTTAATTTATATGATAATTTAATCAATTATTTTTTTAATTGAAAGAATCTAAAAATATAATTTTGAGTTTGTTAGTATTTAAGTTGTTTTGAAATAAATTTTTAATTAAAATATTAATTAAATATCAAAAAATATTGATTGGCTTGTCAATATTTAATTAAATAAATTAACACATTGTTTGAAATTGCAAAGTTCTTTGTTCATTTTTTTAACTAAAATTAAAAATATCATTTATTGAAAAAAAATCTTCACAATTTTAAAATTTTTAGTAATCAATATAATAATTTCGGCAATAGGTGCAAAATCAACAACTTGTTTGCTTGATATTATGAATTTGATATAAATTTGGTGATTAGAGACAATTTTTAATTTTTTCTGTGTGGTTTTAATAAAAGAATATAGTTTGATAAGCCCAGCTATTCTTATAAGAGTGATCCTATGGAATCTTTGGGCAGTTTAAGACCATGCGAATTCTCTGTGAATTGTAAGTTTTAATAAAAGTTATTTGCAGAAAATCTAATAACTATCGATATTAACAGGAGATTTATGTGATTGAAAACCATTTTCGAAGGCGACCCATATGGGACATTTCGCCTCTTATGAACATTCCAAAACAAAATTTTTTTTTTTTTAATGAAAGAACTGTCGACATTTATCTGATAACTGATATATTTTTTGGCGATTTTTCTTACGTTTTGGGTAATAATTCACTTTTGCCATAGTTAAGAAAGATTTTTTTAGGGGATTATTAAACTAGCTGACTAAAGTACTCTTTAGTTAGCGAAGCCGGTGTTTGTTCTACCAAAGGGGAGAAAATCCTTTCGCAGAGAAGTATATTTTCAATTCAGGATTTTAGATTTCAGGATTTTAAGTTTCGGGAATATGATTCTAACCCAAATAAGTCTATAGTTTAAAACTATTTACTTTGTAAGAATTATTAAATATTTGTATGCCTTTTTTTTGGGATAAAATTTACATTTTTTATTTTTTGGGCCATTTTTCACATACTGTTTTGTGCAATTTTGCTTCGGATCATTTTGCTGGCAGCCCAATGTTTTTCCTTCATATCAATATTTATGAAAGAATTTCAAAGAAAATTTATACTACTAGATGATCCCCGAAAGAGGTTTGCTATATCCTGCATCCGCCGTTGGCGATTTAGTAAAGTCTACCAAATTGTTACAATATAGAAGGTACTGGGAAAAAAAATACTCAGAGGTTACCAAAATATAGTCTAAGGACAGCAGCTGGTTCATTAATTTCATGAGCATGGTTGAGTCACTCTTGAATAGCACAAGGCTCAGTAGTACCCATGGTGAAGTACCCACAATGAAAGAACAAAAAAAAATTAAGTTATAATAATTATTCTGTAATTCAAAACGTACTATTTTGGAGGTATTTCTATAACAAATTATATAAAATTAAGTTTATTAAGACTCACAAATGGAGGTGGCTCAGAGCTAAACCTGACTAAGTCAAAAATTAAAATTCCAAAAAAAATCCGTTTCAGAATTGAATAGAGTTAAACTTTGCGGAGAGCTTCGTACCATTTTTGAAATATTAGTATATATTATATTTCATGACTTGTTTCGGTTCAGCTCTGAGCCCTCCAAATATGGAGTCAAGGGAAATAAAAAACTTAATTAGAAATTACCCGTTAATTAAAGACATGCGTGATAAAATTCCAAATTTTCTCATAAATTGCTTAATTACTTCAAGTCATCTCCAGAGACCAATATAATTCCTTTTAAAGTAGGGTATCTAAAGGCTGTACCTGTTAGGCCATAACTTTTAACAATTTCGTTTTATAACATTCAATGACTATATTTTTTTTCCATTTAGCGAGATACAATCTCCCAACATTTAGACATTAAATAACGCTTATTTAAGCGAAAATTCGAGAAATATATAAAAACTAAATGTTTTCTTGAATTAAATTAATTCATGAAATAGAAAAAATCAATTAAAATTCAATTCAAACATTTTTAACTGGAAAAACAAAACATTAGGCGCACACACACACAAACACACATCCAAATAAAACTGCTGATTTTAGCGAAATAAGGAAACCCAACCGCTGCGACTGCGTATTTGATATTCGAAATAAAAATTTGAGATACAAAAAACTCAAAAAAAAAAAATAAAAAAAAAAACTTACCTTAGCACCGATTTGGTTGCCACATTGACCGGCTTGTAAATGAACGATTTCCCTCATGTTGCGATTTTTTTTAATTCAACTTTAAGCGTTAAAAATGCAAAGTTTTATTTAAGCAAAGCTTTTAGGCACTGTTTGTTCTTTTGATTGAATTTAAAATTTTTTTTTTTTTGCTTGTCTGTATTAAGAAAACTTTTCTTTTCAACAGAAAATCCTTTTATTTTATAAAAATCTTTTATATTTTATAATTTTTTTAGATCAAAAACTTTTTAGATTAATTTTCTGAAGTCTTATTTTTTACAACTTTTTAGAGTTCCAGATTTAAGGGAAGAGAGAGAGCAGCTCACTTGGTATCCAATCGACTTACAAAACTCAACTGATCGTTCTGTTTTCTGTTCAGCACACAAGAAGCATTTTTACCTCATGAAAACTTTTTTTCTTTCGACTGTTGTATTTTTTCGATTTTGTTGTTGCTGTTGTACCCGCTGCTTAAACACTGCTGCGTGCCGTTCGTTCTTTTTTTTTGTACTGTATGGGAGCGGAGACATTGCAAGTACGAGTACAAAAGCAAAGTCAACAATTGTAGACAATGTATTTTCAAGTTGTTTGATTTTGTTCTCGTACTGACTATTGTATCGCAGTCACCACAATTCTTTACGATTGGAGATGATTTCTTTTAACGAATTTCAAAGTTCTATTTTATTGTATGGAAAAGTACTTTTTGATATTATACCATGAAATTGTTAACTTTATTACGATAATACGTACTTATACATATGTAGAGGCTAGGTAAATCTTCCAAATCAGTCCAACGGCATTACCTCTTAACGAGATCATATGAAATTTTGTACGTACTTTTAAAAATTAATTGTGGTAATATTCCACAAGAAGTATATAACCATGAGCAGGGCAAGTTTAAATATACCTAAAAAAAATTTTAAATATTCAAGTTAAAAAGCTCAAAGGACAAAGAAATATGTTAAAAGATATGCAAACAAGAATTTTTTAATAAATATAAACAATTTTCAATATATTCATTCCACCCTTCAAAGGTGGAAACAGTAGATATGTTCGTCATTCTGTTTGTAATTTCCACAATGAATATCTTAGATCCTATAAAGTATATACATAAATACCTTATAAGCAGCGAAGTTGATTTAACGATATCCATCTGTCTTTTGAAATGGGTTCTCCTAAGACCCGAGTTATAATGGGGACTAGGTTACTATATATTTATGTCGTATATGTTCCATTAACATTTTCTTTTGAAATTTAGCCAGATCGTTGCATAAAAGACTGAGATATGCGTAATATACCACGACTGCCTCTAAATTTTACCAATAAATCTCAAACCTTAACTTATCAAAGTCCCCTAATAAGTAATGAACCTAATTTTTCACTTTCATCTTACACAAACTTAGTAGAATACTGGCTCTAAAAATGAACAAAATCAGGTCCATAAATGACCTAATAATAACTAACTTTTTCCCCCGAAGTAAAGGTTTTAGCACAGTAGCGGACCAAATTTGGCTTATTTATTTCTTACATATAAGGGGTATTTAATATTTAAAATCAGCTAAATTGGTTTATTTTTTCAACAGGCTCCATACAAGTGTCCTCCCCAGTATAGGGGTTTGTTACGATAGAGTCGGGTGCTCTAAAATATCCGATTTTTGCTGCAAAGTTGAAATATTCTTTTTTTCGAACTAAGTATTTTACAGGACTATTTAAAAGAAATAAACAACTAGAATTTACATATGAATTTCTTACACACAATGTAATTATTTGCACATTTGATCCGTAAACCCACGGCAGTCGAAAATAATATCGCTATCATATAATTGGCAAACGTTTCTCTGATAAAACATTCGAGAACGTTGCAGTTTGCTTTGTTATTAATAGCGAATCTTTAGCAATGTCTATAACGAACAACTTAAATTATATCACTTAATAATGGGTGATTCAAGTAGAGATACTGCAAAATGAGCGATGTTAAAAAATATGGTTTGCGTCTTTGCTAGTTAAATTCGAATTTATCTTCACACACATATGGTAATAAACGTTCCCCATTTAATTTGAATTTTCTGTGTTTTTTTCTTTAAAAAAGTAGGGAACCTCGAAATGGATCACGCTTTATATCGTTTAATTTATGAGGACAACATTTTTTTTGGTGGGTTCATAATTGGCCATAGCTGTCAAATTAAAAACGTAACAAATATTGATATTCACAGAAAAAAGTTTTTAGTTTTTTATCAATTAAAAAATTTGTTTGAAAAGTATTTTAATTTAATTAATCAATTATTTTTTTAGTTGAAAAAAAAAATTAAAAATAGAATTTTAATTAAATAACAAATTAACTTTTAATTAAAATATTAATTAAATAACAAAAAATCGGTGTTGATTTTCTCGCTTAAAATAATTTAAATTAAACTTTAGAATTGTTGTTGGGAGTTGTTAAAATCTGAGCTGTATTTAATTAGGTCAATTAATTAATATCAAATTAATTAAAATTAAAAATAACATTTATTGAAAAAATATTCACAATTTTGCATAATCTACAAATTGTTTGCTTGATTCCATTAATTTGGTGATTAAAGACAATTTTGAATTTCTTCTGTATAATAAAATTTGTCACAAAGAGTTTCATATGATTAAACATGTTGTAATTTGAATAATAATTGGCGGTATATTCCAAATAAAGACAATTCCCGAAATGAGTTTTAAGACATTTAAAATAATTACGCAAATTATTCTTATGCCTCACAGTTTTATAAAAAAATTTTTGCTTTTAACTTTATTAAGATTTTTTGATTAATCTTATTCTGCAGCTCAGCGATATATTCTCTATAGTTTTAATCAACATCTTGAAATTCTTGGTGGATAGATACTAACAAAGGTTTTAAACATCTGAATACTCTCTTTCTTAAAATTTAATTGATTAAGTAAATTCATTTGTCATTTATATTATTTATTGGTTTACTCAAATGTTTAGCACTAAAATTTGCAAGTTTAAAGATTTTTGAGAACCAAACACATGCGTAGAAACCCTCCGCTATTGTATGCAGAATATCGTATCATAAAGATATTTTATATATTAAAAACTTCAGCAGTGATGGGCATATAGGGTGCGTTCCACACATAATCGTTTGGTTTATAAATAATTTAAATTAACAAAAAAAAAAAAAAAAAAAAAAAAAAAAAAAAAAAAAAAAAAAAAAAAAAACATTTTATTTCTTTCGCATATAGTTCTTTTTTTTTTTTGCAAACGATTTTCAAATAATTAAATGTTAGTTAAAAAAAATCTAAAAATCCTTCTATATTTCTGATAATAAAGTCTAGTTGTATTTGCTGATAATAATTACTACGCTAAGTTTTTCAAGCTGACTAAATTTCACCACAATTTGAATACAATAGACTCGGATAGAGGGAACTTATTGATGCAACGGCTATTCCCTCAACCCAGACTGTCTCCCTCAATCGAAATTAAAAAAGTAATATTGAAAATGAAAAAAATTGTTTGTAATACTTTGGTATATACAAGTTATATAATATGAAGCTTAAAATAATTATATCATAATAAGAAAAAAAAATTAAAGCAATGGATTTTTATAACTTTTGCCTTAATTTTTTTTATTATGTTCAATCTGATAAGTACCGATTAGAAGGAACTACTCAGTACTCATCAGATCGAAGTTTCACTCTATAGAGTACTAAATGAAAGAATTTTGGCCTTCCCCTCGATCGAGTAGTTCTCTCAATTCTTCATTCCCTCTATTCCGAGTAGTGTGATTTCAACAGACGGACAGACAGACGGACATAGCTTAGAATTATGAATATTAGAAAAGGGAAATACTGACCTACAAACTTAGTATGCCGTCTTTACAAAAAGCTTTGGCGGGTATACCTACAAAATATAACAGTAATAAGGGGTTTTTTTATATAATATAACAATAATAATTTTTTTTGCTTATTTTGTAGCATATTTTTTTTCCTTTATACCTACATAATAATTTTGTGTGCATATTAACTGCCTGGCCCACAATGTCGACCAGAACATTTCTTTCGTATGTTTTACATACATTGAAAACAAAAACAAATTTTAGTTGTTTATTCTTCTTTTCAATATAAATATGCGAAAGAAATGTTCTTGTCGACATTGTGGGCTTGGCAATAAAACTTGCCCTGATAGTCATTAAAATCACTTTAGTACTTTGATAATAAAAAAAAACACCCATCAAAATGTACCCCACATTTCCATTTTGTAGAATTTCTACAAACAGTAAAACAAACAAGAGTATTTCACTCAGTCAAGCATTCAAAAAATACGATCAGTGTGATTTAGTTGTTGCTGCTGCTGTTGCGGATTTTCTTTTTGCTGCTGTTGTTCTGAAATATTTTTAAGTTACTCGTAGATACAATACGAGATTTTTGTTAAAAAAACAATCTCATACTATTTCTCTTTGTAAGCATGTGTGTTAAAACACATGGACGAATTTTTTTTTAAATGATTTTTACTTGTTGTTGTCTTCTTTTTTTATTTTTGATTATTTATGTAGAGTATGTAGAATTATTATGGAAATGTTGTTTAAGAAATGAAGAAGAAAAGCAGATATTTTCGTATTTATTCAAAGTTCTGTACTTAAACAATAAACATGCATACACAAATATTTCGGTATTTACGAGTAGTCATATTTATTTGGTATGAAAATGATAGAAGTTTTAAAGCACATTTCATAATATTTGTTTGCATTGAATTGTTTTTAAAAAATCTTTTAACTAATTATGTATCTCAACATTTTATATGTTGATGTTGCTATCAACATGTTGAAATATTTAGCAATGCAACTTGTTTTTAATACTTTGTTTAGTTTTTAAAATATTTAAAAGATATTTTAAATAGAATTTTGTTTACAGAATGTATTTTTTTTAATATAAATGTGTAAAGAGTAAAGCAATTTTTAGAAGTTTTACATTTAATCCTGGGTACAGACAGTCCAATCTACATCAATGCAATCTCAAAATATCAAAATGTTTTGATGTTGATGAAATCTCGAATGAATGAAAATTAAAAAAAAAAATGCCAGATTGCGTAAGTGCATTGCATAGTGTATACCCAACATACGAGTGTTTTGGCAGGGAGCGAATGAGCCGTATATAGGTGTATAATGAGCAGTGTTGCCAATCCGTGTGTAATTACACATATTGTGCTTAATTTCTTGTTGCATGTGTAGCCCATGTGTAATTAGTTTCATGGATAATATGTGTGTAATTTTACTTTGAGTTCAATTTTTTCATTAATTTTAAACAGTCAACTTTTTCTTTTCAAACATTGATTTATTGTACTTGTTTCACTCTCCTTCACAGTTAAACTTGCTTTTCAAACCCTGACTTTTTTGTTACATGGGGTCCTCACGAGCAATAAACTTGAAAATATTCACAGCCAGTCGACAAGGGACATGAAATGCTTGACATTAACACTAATCATTATGTTAAAAGTTTTTCTTATGTTTTAATAGTGTTTCTAAGCAATCTGTCTTGAAAGCTCTTTCATAACATGGTTGGATGGCTAGTGGACACCTAGGGTTATGAACTCACCTGTCAAATTTCATTCCCAACACCATATGTCCATGTTAGACCATAAAAACATTTACGTCCACACTTATTGCGAAAACATTTTCCAAACATATTTGGAGGAAATAATTTTTAACATTAACTGTAAAATTTGACTGTCATTTCATTAATTTGTGTTCCTTATGTCTTATTAAAAAAAAAAAATACTTTGGCAGTTTTTTTAAAGTCTATCGTGTGGGCAATACATTTTGGTTGTGTGTGTGTAATTATGCTTTAAATGTGTAATTTGGGACAGTGTCATGTGTCATTTCCGAATTCTTCATTACGAACACTGATAATGAGTAAATCCGGTAGAAAAGCTTATTTTTAAATTATTTATGTATAGCATTTTTACGATGCTAAAAGTTTTTGGTCCCTTATAGGGTCAATTGTTGGCTTTTTGTGGTAAAAGGTAAACACTTTATTATCAATGTTTACAGAACTGTGATAGATTCTATGAAAGCTATAGGTAATTATCCCTTTATTTCCGGATATTTGCAAAGAAAATGAAATGCGGTTTCCTCCTCTTTATTCCTGTCATGGCAACTCCTACAGTAGTCATAAATTCTATACCCGTTCTACTTGCATGAGTCATTACAGCGCAGTGCCCAATTATTACTGACATTCCTGCCCATATTTGCTCCTTATTGAACTTTAGTAGATAGTTTGTCCCCCGTACATCGTAGCAATGCCAGGCCTCTGTGGCATTGCTACGATGTACACGTAGTCGTTTAAAATTTTGTGCGAATAGATGACTGATATTCAAGGTAAATTTGGATAATTGAATAGCTCTGTTCAATTGTGAATCTATTCATAATTATTTTTCAGATATTAATGACCAGAAATGTCAAAAAGTAAACAAAGTATCACAGTTCGTTTAACAGCTATCCCTTTTGCAAGTAGATTAGACACATAAGAAAAAACATTCTCTCTAAACTGGAAGAATCTGCAATTCCTATTGGTAAAATGAAAACCATCCTTTCTCCCGGTAAACCTGTTTAGGTGAGTTTTAAATACAACAAACCACATTGTTTAGCAAGCTCATCGGTTAATTGATTACCCTAGCAGTTCGTATGCCCTGGTATCCATACGGGCGTTACCTTAGAATATATCGCAATTTTATTAAGAGATATCTGACATTCGCAGTTAACCTTTATGTTATAAAAGGCTAGTTTACACACAAGTCTTACGTATTCTATAATACTTTGTAAGATAGAAATCTAATGAGTTTTGTTGCGACTGTCCAAAAATCTAATTAACAGTTTGTATTTAAACTATCACACATGAACATGCTTTAGTTGAATTTCAACCCTGGTCAAATGAAAAGTACTATTGTTTAGAAAAATTTTAAAAAACGATGAAGTCATCCCATCCAAGCTTTTTTTGTAATACTTGGAATTTTTATGACACATTGCATGCACACTATAATTACACTTTTACATGTTACTTATGCTTTTGACATGTACCGAGCGGGAAAAAGAAGGAGTACAGATGCCTTCCAGAAGACCTCTGAATTCCTTCTTTTGGATATAGAAGACCTGATTGCTCCATTCCATACTCGATATCTTTTTTAAACACATTGACATTGCGGGGTAGGCATTCCGCTTTCGCTTCTTTCACAGCTACAAAAGAATGGTCACTTTTTTGCTTTAGCAAAAAAAAAACAAAAATGTTACTACTCCTTCTCTTCTCCCTTCTCATAGAATGGAATTTGGTATGTGTGTCATCTTATCTTTCATACGAAAGAGCCGAGGCCTTCTATGCGGCATTCTTTAGCGGTTAGAGAAAAATGGTAATTGAATCAAAAGAATTTTTAAGCAGGCCTTAAATAAGACCTGAAGTAAAAAGATCTTCTCAGTTTTCCCGCTGAGTATTAATACAACTTATAATAGTGTAAACTAACCTTTAGACACGACAGTAATATGTGCCTTTTTTATAAATATTTTACTTAAACTAAAAATAAGAAAAATGGGTTAATTATTTCACCTAGTCCTTGTATAGATCTTTAACCGAAATATAGGTTTTTGCAACCATGGCAATCGCACAAGATAATCTAGAGTATAAGTTCCAATCGGTAAAAAAAAATTTGTCAATATTTCGCAGATCCCTAAAATTATTTTTCAAGCAAAATACGCGTATCCACAACTTTTTTGCAATATAAAGTGGGCTTTTGCAAGAATTAAACAACTCAAATATTATATAAAGTTTAAAAAGAATTATTTTTGTGTTCCAAAATACTGTTACGGGTACCCTAAAACACTGTTACGGGTTTTAATACATCAGTAGAACATACTGTAGAGTTAAACTGCTCTGGGTGGGGAAGCGGCTCGAGCGTGTTTGTCATAATCTTTTCAAGACAAACAGGCCGACTTCGTAAGTCTGCTTTTCGTGAGATTTAAATACTTTTGTGTTCCATTCCGCGAACCTCCTAAAACACTGTTACGGACTTAATACATCCGTAGAGCATAATTTGAGAACGATTCGTAAAACTGCTCTGGGCGGGAAAGCAGCTCGCGTGTCTTTGTCGTTATCTTTTCAAGACAAACAGGTCGACCTCGTTTGTCGGCTTTTCGTGCATTTTAAGTTCGAACTCGCATTGGCAACTCGATTGGAAACTTGGTTGACAAATTTAAAATATAAAAAAAAAATAAATTTTTTGAGAACCGTTGAGCTAAATTGATAATAATTATCCCTATTTTTATTTTTAAGCGTTACCCAAATCGGTTCTTACTGTCACTATTTATGTGAAAAAATTTTAACCTAAGTCGCATTTGTATAACTGCTCCAGATTTGTCATTATTGTCAAGGGAAATCAGGTTGTTCTTGTTTCTCTACCTTCGTGTATTTCGCGTTATATTCGCTTTGGTTGACGCTTTCGCGTTGCTCAACTAAACGGAGCTATAATTTTTTATGGTGTACATAAAGCAAAAATCGGTGGGAATCTTTGGTAAATACGTTTAAAATAAATTTAAATAATTTTCGTTTTATGGAATAGAGAAACTAAATAGTATTTAATTACGAACGAAGTCGGTGTTTTAAACCAGGGTAGTAACTCTTTATAGTAGGAACACAACTGCGATGAGCGACGAACTCTTGGCCACAAATATTCGTCGCCAAAAATAAAATATACTTTTGTATATGAAAATACTCACAATCAAGGCGAAATTCGTCGTTCGTCGCAGTTGTGTTTCTAGTATTAAATATGTTAATAATACCAGGAAAATTGTTTTCAAAATGTATAAGTTATCCTAATTTCAGTATTATTTAATGAGATTCATAATTTAAAAAAAAAAATCAGTTAAAAATTTTATGTTATTCTAACGTATGTGCATACATATGTTTCCTAAAATTTATGTACATATGTAGTAAAAACTACATAAAAAGCTGTAGAAATAAGTACGAAAAGCGATAAAAAAAAATCAAGAAAATTTATTAGTTTTTCTTTTTGACAAATTTTCAGCTTTTTTTGGCTACAACACTTACCCCATAGGCACCAAAATATTTCATGCAACAAAAATACCCGTCACCAAGAAGCAGCGATAAACTGCTGCAGAAAGAAAATGTAACTAAATGCAATATCATTAGACTGAATATGTGTGTTCGTATCTGTAGGTTTAGTATCTTTTTATTAATTTAAAATTTTAAATAGACATACACATTAAAATATTGTCTCCAAATAACAACAGCACCAAGAAAACAACAAACACATCAAGAGAAAATTATGTTTAAAATAGAACAACGCATCCATCCATCTTTTCCAACTCCGCCAAAGTGTAGAAATCAACCTACCCAGACTCTAGATGCAATATTCGGTTGGATGTATTTACACCAAAAAAATCAAGTAGGGACAATTTAGTTTTATTTTAGAATTTGGCGTCCGTCTTTACAAATGTCTGTCTGTTTAGTTTTTAGTATAATACTATTTTTAATCTAATGACTTTTCCTGTTTTCTAATCAAAAAAAAAAGTCTGAAAAAAGACCTGAAACAAATTTTCTATTCGCACACAATATTTTACAACAAGAACACAAAAAATACTTCAGAAGTTACATTTTGACTTTTTGTTTTTCTTTTTTGGTCGCATTAATTTAAAAAAAGTGAATAGAATTTTAACGTCAGTCAGGTATCTTTCTGTCCATCTATGCATTAGAATTGCACGCATACGTTGCTTAATTGAAAAATATTTGACACTCTATAATAGGAAATAGATT
Source organism: Pollenia amentaria (assembly GCA_943735925.1). Taxonomy (NCBI): domain Eukaryota; kingdom Metazoa; phylum Arthropoda; class Insecta; order Diptera; family Polleniidae; genus Pollenia; species Pollenia amentaria. The sequence continues at coordinate 17,172,492 of OX031010.1, read as the reverse complement.
TTGTAATGATATTTGTTACACCCAATTTTCACGATGATTTAAAAGACATGTTTTTTTGTATTTCTTTTTTAAAGAAACTTCTAAAAACTTGTTAAATGTTCACCATGTTTCTTTTTTTCAGTCAGAATTGATTTTTTCTGATTTCCTTAGTTCAAAGGCGAATTCATTACAGGTGATCCTAAAAGCCCTGCTGATAACTTTTTTTCTTTAACTTTATAATTGTTGGATGTCAAAATTTTGTTTATTATATTTGCTTCTGTTTTGATTTGTTTTGGTTTTTGACATTGCACAATGATTTTACAAAAACAAATTGCTCGTGATTTTTGTACGAGTTGTACTTGTTGTACTACCGAGATAACCTGCAATGAATTCGCTTTCCTTAGTTCCTTAATCGTATAAAAATATTTAAAATTTTGTTATTCCACATAATTTTGATATGTTTTGAATTTTTTTGTTTTAACAAAATTTTTTTATTTTTCTATATTTTATTAAGAACTTGTCACTTTGCAATAAGAATGAAACATAAATCAAAAAACACAAATAAGTTCAAAGAGGAATGTCAAAAAAGAAACACAGAAAATACGATTCATGTCTTTTTTTCTAACCTTCTTACTTATCTACCTCGTTCGCTATCAAATGAAAAAAGACATCATTTAAAAAGTGTAAATTGGGTGTTACAAATGGGATTTATAATCTACCATAGTTAGTGATATCGATAGTTCTCATGCAGTAGAAAAACCACGCGATATATAAAGAACATATATGAGGGGCTTAAAGCACCAGGAGTTAAAGTGACTTTTTTGAAAGAATTGAGATTAAGTGCTCATATACCCCGTGTGCTCGAAGTGAAACAGGTATTTTAATGACAACTGCTAGAATTGGGCGCCATATTTCGCTACTAGATGAGAATTCCACATTCACCTCTTGTGTCCTGAAATTTACCTACTTATTCCATATGTAATCTCAAAAAATAACTTCAACTTCTTTTTTTAACATATTTGTTGTCGTAAAATTTAAATAATATCAAAAATCACATTAACCTACTGCGAATTCGACCACTAATCTCGTTTTAAGGGTGAATGATCTATATAAACTTAAATCCTGCCAGAGAATTTGTCTCAACAGGCTCAGATTAAAATAAGTAGTTAATTTAAAAAATTAATCTAATGCTAAACTAGAATGAAGAACAACATTATTAACATTGGGTTACCTACATAAATTCGGAAAAAATATTTGATAATTACACTGTGAGACAAATGAAAGGGGTCAGTGATCGGGAAGGGTTCAATCTACCGGGGAAAGTTATATCGGTAAAAAAGAAGTTATAGGTGTCCCGGCGTTTCGCTGGGTCACGTCTAGGAATCGAGTTATATCGATTTGAAGTTAGTAACTATCATATAGGGGAAATTGATACCTTTGTTGGTATTTTTTTTGACATAACTCGAGAACCATTAGTCCGATTTTGCTGAAACAAATTTAAAAATTAGGAATTACAATTCCTTTAATTTGTTCATACAACGTTTCGCTACATAAGCAACAGTTTCGCAGTCTAAAAAATTGAATTTTTTTATTTTTAATTTATAAAAAATCCAAAACGGTAAAAAAGTGTCAAGTCCTATTACTTTCACGTAAAGTCACATAACCTTTAAACAAAATGAGACATAGATCATGAAAATCGATGGACGCGTTACGCTTTTATTCACAATTAAGTGAAGGTATCCGCCCTATGTGCGGCTAGCTCCCAGTCTCCCGCCGCGTAGCCAGGCCATCCCCATTACGAATCCTATCAGACTCTCGAGTTCACAGCCCGAGACATCCCCTAATTCGCCTAGGAATCTGCTGCCCTGTGTCTGGGACAGTGACACATAATGTGCACAACTGTCTCTAACTCCTCCGGGTCCTCACACAACCCGCACATATCCGACACGTCGGATCCCATCCTCATCTAGCATATCATGCAGTGGCTCGTGATAATTCCTATCATGGTCCTAACGCAGACCCTACTTCTGCCCAGCAGCGACTCCGAATCGGACTTCCTAAGCAATGGCCACAGCGTTCGTGATATCCGGCAGTCCGTTTGGTTCTCCCAGGCTCGATTGGTCGCGCCCAGAATCCATTCCCTGATTCTCCCAAAGTAGAAGCCTATTGGCGAGCCCTGCCTCGCTAACTCATCAGTAACCTCATTGACGTTTATGTTGCAGTGACCGTGCACCCAGCACAAGCTCAACACATACCCTCCTAATGTTTCCTCCAGAGTCATCCTACTACTATCAACTAGCGTGAAGTTCACAGAACAGCCCCTTTACGGCCATAAAGGCCTCCTGGCTGTCCACGTATATAGTGACCTCCGAGCCCCTATCAATGTTGGCCCTCATCAGTTCCACGACCCTCAAGACCCCAAGAACCTCCGCCTGAAAAACACTACAGTCGTCAGGAAGCCTATATGACTTTCTGATGTCCAGATCCTCAATGAACAAGCCCCCAACCCATGCCTCTCATCTTCGAGCCATCAGTGAAAATAGCAAATCCACTAAATAATCTGCTCCTACCTGACCAACTCTCCCTAGAATGCATTATTACCTCTGGGGTATTCATTTGGTTAACCGTTAACCGATTAATTTATACCCGATTAACTGATCGGTTAATTTAAAATTGCCTTTTTTTGATTAACGATTAAACCGGTTAATTTCAGTCGATTAACCGATGTAACAAAATTTTTTACTTTTTGTAGTATTATAACATATTTTTGTGTGTTTTTAATAAGTTGTTTCGTCTCTTATACAAAAGAATGTGCTTAGAAAACATTTTTTCATACAAACGAAGAAGGTATTCAGTGATCTACATTTTAAATAGGTGTTTGCTGCTTCTTGTTTTACGTACTTTTTATATGTATGCGTTCAGGTATTTGTTTCTTTTCATATCTTCTCATATTAATCTTTTAACAGAATTAACCAAAACAATTAAAAGTGTTAAAATTTTAAAAAATTAAAACAGGACTCTAATGAAATAATGGAAGATTTTATATGTTTAGAAAAATACAGGAAAAGGACTGAGAAATTAGATATTCTCTATTATTGGTTGCTTTCATTTCTTCAACATCTACAATAAATGAAAGTTTTTTCAAAGTCAAGTTTTAGCCAAACTAGAGAAAAAAAAAACGCTTGAATCCTAAATATTTAAACAAATTTATTTTTATTAAAGATTATTTTATAAGATCTTCTTAAACTATTAAAATAAATAATAAAATGATCTTATAGTTAGTTTTTTAATTAATACATAATATGTATTAATACATAATATGTATTAATACATAATATGCATTTTTATATGTTGAAATTACATGATTTATAAAAAAAATTTATTAATCGGTTAACCGATCAAAAACAATATTAACCGATTATTAACCGATTAAACCAAAACCTCGGTTAATTAATCGAGCGATTAACCGATTAAAGCAAAAGATCGATTAAATGAATACCCTAATTACCTCCGGCCATGGAAGTAAAAGAACTAATTTTGTAGTTCCATTTACCATGCCAGAAAATAATTTTGTATTGACGTAAAGTAATTAGGAAAAAAAAAATAGTAAAAGTATGTACATTTCAATTCGTTAAGACTGACTATTTTTCATAAATTTATTTCTCAAATTTTTTTCCTAGAATTTTAAATTTCTTCCATGTTTTTACAACGCCACGTTAAAGTGTCAAGCCAAAATATTTTTTGTATAATATTTGTGTATACTTAAAAGTCTGTCTGCATAAAACCCAAAAAAAAATTGTTTTTCAACAATCTAGGAAGCATTCAAAATTAATTTTGAATTTATCCTAAATAAAATTGTATATTTTTAGAACAAAAAAAATAATAATAACTAAAAATCTCTTCTAGCAAGTTAAATGCATTTTCAAAATCAGATGGAGAATATGTAAATTAAAAGAAAAAAATCTCATCAAATCATTTTAATACTAATTGATTTGAATGTAAATAATTTTGATTTAACATTAAAGTGTCTGATAGGTTAGATCTGTATTTTCACCACTTTAACCTTTAAACGAGTAATTATTTGAAGTGAAAATAGATATTAAGTATTAAGTGGCTTTTTCCTTCGGATTAACAGCCATAATCTTTTATGCATTTCTTGTAGAAAAGTGCTCTTTATGTGCTCAACGAACACATTGCAGTCATTATGATTATGAGTATTGAAATTAGATCTTATTACAGAGATATAAAATTTTTTAATTATAAAAAAGATTTGAATGATTTTTTGTGGATAGTTAACTATAAAGCAGATGGTAGTTTTTCTTATTTATATACATATATTTTTTTTCTTTTATTATTTGATTGAGTCATTTCTATGCTATGAAACTAAAATATTAAATAATTTGTTTTGAAGTATAATAAAATCGTTTAAATGGCATAAAAGTATAATACTACTATTTTAGTATTATAGAAAACTATAATATATAATAGTAAAGTGCATACAATGTGCTGTATAATATTATAAAAGTATAAATTATTATAAGTATAACAACATAATAGTATAAACGCATAACACTATAAAAGTAAAATAGCGTTATAATAGTAAAGTGTAATAGAAAAACAATACAATAGTATAAAAGTAAAATTAAAAATTAGTTTAATAATAAAATAATATAAAAGCATAATATTTGAATAGTATAGTATTATATTATTAAATAATATAATATATTCCAAGTCAAATTACAATTTATAAAGCTTTCATACGTTAAAAGTCTTGTTCCTTGAATATTTTCCAGGAATATTTTTCTATGCACTATCAAAATGGAAAAATATTTCTGGAAAATATTGAAGGAGTTAGACTATTAAAGTATAAAAGCTTGATACATTGTAATTTGACTTAGATTGAATTCGAATTAATATGAAAAGTTATAATAGATGTTGCTCACCATGAGAACTAAATTCCCAAATTTTGTTATAATAATATAATAGCTTAATATTATAATCCGTTAATAGTAGTGAAGAATAATATTATAATCATTTTATAGTTTGATAGTATGATAATTATAAAGTTTAATAGTCAATAATTATATAGTATAAAAGCTTAATGTAGTAAAATATGTAATAGTATAATTAAATTATAGCATAATAGGGATGGGCAAATTGAAAAAATATATCGATGTATATCGTATCGATATTTTTTAAGAGTATCGATATATATCAATTAAAAATATCGATATATCGATGTATCGAACGTATTTAGCTGAAATTATTACTAAATTTTAAAAACTTAATATACCTATGACAATACATTTTTACATAGGCACAAATGTATTACATATTAAAAAAAAATTTTAAAAAAAGTAAAGAATACAAAAAAGTTTTTACTTATTCGCCATATGAAATTTAAAAAAAATAATTAGGATTATATAATGCCGGATTATATACTGCCGGTAAACAAAATTTGTAACACATACTGCAGTGTAATCCAGGCCGAGATAATGGCCATCCACACAGCCGCGAAACGCATCCGGTACGGTGAAATATCTGGAAGGGATATTCACATTATTACCGATAGCAAGGCGGCCATAAGATCCCTGGAGAATGTGTTCATCACATCGAGAATTGTCCGAGAATGCCGGATGTCTCTGGAGGAGATAGCGAGACATTCACTGGTCACCCTTAATTGGGTCCCCGGAGACGGGGACATACATGGGAACTGCATGGCGGATTCGTTGGCGCATGCAGGTACCACCTTGAATCGGGACGGTTCCACATATGTAGGTGCTTCACTCCCAAGGTGTAAGCAACTTATAGCGCATAAGTTTCATCTTATCGCCAGTCAGAGGTGGCACGATGAAACCACCTGTGGGGAAACCAGGAAAATCTGGCCCATCATAGATGAAAAAAGGACACGGCGGGCATTACAGCTGTCCAGACATCATCTAAGAAACCTAACTGCGGTTATAACTGGCCACTGGCCAATTGGGAGGCACGCCCAGAGGCTGGGGCTCCCTTATAACGACTTGTGCAGAAGTTGCGGCAATGAGGAGGAGGAAGAGTCAACGGAACATCTTCTCTGTAACTGCCCGGCTTTCGGAGACTTAAGACTCAAAATGTTTGGTCGAAGAACCCTTGGGGACAAAACTTGTCTCTCTGATGTTGACGTAAATAGGATCCACTCCTTTATTGAATCGACCGGTTGGCTGCATGGAAATACTAGCAGCCAGATTTCATAGGACCCATGGGAGACGGCGTGATATGGTAACACAACGGGAACTAAGCAATGGACCCACGTGAGCTGTGCTTGATCACGGCTGCCAATGGAACCTAACCTAACCTACTATACAAGTAAACTGTGCAATATTTTATTATTAATATATAAGAACACTAGATGACCCGTGCGAATATTTCGCACCGTTAGTTGTCATTTTTGTAACATAAAATGAAAATAATTAATAGAAATTTTAGTAACTTCAATACATTTTGTTAAAAGTATAAAAATATTAGAAATCATAATATATATCATACATATTTACATACATACATACATATGTTTATGCTTTTATAATACTTCTTTGAATACAATGTTAGAGGTAATGGCATGATCATCGTTACTATATTATGTAGAACTGCATCACTATTAAGCGACCCTGTATTACCACACTTGAACAAAAACATTTAATCATAATGACAACAGTATTATCATGCAGTTCTATATAAAATATAATTTTTATCAATGAAAATATTAATTTTTCAATTTCTAATTATTTTTCGTCATTAGTGTTAGAAATAAGCTTTACAATGAGATATCATTCATTAAATTTGATGCGGTGGTATGGGAGATATTTGCAACCGACAAAAAAAGTGCTTTAGAAATAATATATATGATGCTCAAATAAAAAAAAAAAATTTTTTTTTTTATTATTAACATTCCAACTTTCATGAGTCGATTCTTTGCATAATTCTAGGAACCCTTTCCAGAATATTTTTTCCGCGCTTATTTTTTTGTTGTCATCTCTTAAAAAACCAAGACAAAACTGACCTGTGTAATCTATGAAAATGTACAATGGAAAAACGCCTTTATTTTCTTAATATTAGTTAAAAAAAAACATATGATGCAATTCTTAAAAAACAACAGTATTACAAGCAGCAGTTGAGCAACGGTTAAAATGTTGAATTTTATTATAAAGTGATCTTAAAAATATCGAATTCGATAGTCGTAGATAAATATCGATGTATCGATATATCGGTATTTTTAATATCGGCGATATATATCGATTATAATTTTTTTAAATATCGATATTTTGATATATCGATATTTATTGCCCATCCCTATAGCATAATAGTATAATAATATAAGAGCATAAGAGTATTAGTATAGTAAAATACTTTAATGGTATAATATTATAATAGTATAATAATATAAGAGTATAATATTAAAATAATATTATACTCTTCTATGAGCTAAATTTTAGTTATGTGTTTTTTAAAGCCTTTTTGTAATAGTTCTATTCTTTAAATTTTTAGGAATGACTTTATACACTACCAGACTATTATCTTGCATTATCTGGTAGTGTATAAAGTCATTCCTAAAAATTTAAGGAATAGAACTATTACAAAAAAGCTTTATAAAATACATAACTAAAATTTAGCTCATAGAATAAATTCGAAAATATAAAAAAAAAATGGTTGAATATAATAAAATAGCTTATGAAAATAAATAATTCCCAGATTCTATATAATATAAACGTTTAATAGCATAATATTAATATAATATTATAATTAAATAGAAAATATGATAAAAGTATTGTAGTATTGTTACAAAATTTAATTTATTCAAGAATTATTTAAAGTTTAAGTAAAAAGTTACTTTATAAGTTTTAATTGTAGCCAGGGCTGTCATTGTACCAATAAAAAAATACAACATCAATGTGATTATTTTTTTTATTGAAATCGACTATGGCTGTGTATCAAATATTATTTAAGAGAATTACTCAAAATAAGTAAAAAAAAACTCTGTTTAATTTTAGTAAGAATTCTTTATAAAGATTCTTTTTTATGGGTAGTATAAATGCCAAAAAAAAAAGTTGTATTTGATTTTATAAGACATAAATCCCTCCAAAGAAAGCTGTCATGTATAAGAAACAACTAATATCGTATGTGGTAATACAGAACGGTATTCCTGAAATTCTTTAAGCTCAGCTTTACTGTTAGAAAGATGCGAGAAAACCTGTAAATATTACGACAAGGAACCTCAAGATTAAATCATTTGTTTTTTAAGAAGACAATTTTAAACGGCATATGACTTTATAAGCTCGAAAATGGTGGCATTCAATTTTATAAACTCTGCTGATAAATATAGTTCCACAAATCTCTTTTACTTCTACAAATAATAATTAGTAAAACTCACCAAAATTAGTTTAATCTGCATCATAAAGCAATCTAACTTGTTTGAATGGCGACAAACTCTCTTGCCACATAGTTTTCTACTTTTTTTTATAATTATTTAAAAAAATTAAGCTTTTGATATTTTAATTAGGCTTAAGTTCATGTAATTTGTAATTTGTAATTTTCATTAATATATTTTTACTTAAAGAAGGAATTTATAACATGTAAAGAATTAAACTTTTTTGTTCATTCTTGACTGAACACGGGGTTGAACTCGGGTTGAATTTACATGTTTCGAGAATAACCACATTCTCATCATCAGAATTCTTTGCCGTTCTACCGTTTGTGCCACTGCGGCGCCTGAAAGTCTATAGTCAAACATCAATCTTTAACCAATGGTATTGGTATATCGAAATTTCATGTTGTTAATTCCTTCCTTCAATAAAAATAATTTAATGAAAATTAAATTTGATGAACTTGATATTAAAAACTTCAATTGAAAAGCAACAGTTCAATGCAAAATCACAATTATTATTAAAAAAAATACGTTCTTGCCTCAACATCTTGCATTAGTTAACAAATGGAAAGAAGTTTTAAATAAAATGACAAATTTATTTTAGCCGCCCGCAAAATCCACTTTTGCAATAAAAATTTAAATTTTCACAAATACCAATAGAGGCTAAATGGGCAAATGGACGGTGATGCGATTAAAATTTGCTCCATATTTTATTTTAACACCCTTCGGCAGTACAACAGCAGCAATTTAACACCATCTTGTAACCAGACGATTGTTGGGCTGGGTTGGTTGTTTTCGTGTGGCAGTAACAATTACACTTTGCCATAGTGAGTGAAAGTGCAAACATTACGCAAAGAATAAAAAAAAATAATAAATTCTTTCTCTAGCAAATGTTGCCAAATTGTTTCTATTGCCTCGGCTGATGTTGCTGTTGCTGCTTTTATTGTTAATACTGTTGCTAAGTTTGCCTTGGTGTTGGTGCAGCTGCTGCGGTGGCTTAGGGTCATAAATAATGGTACTTTTTGTCATTTAAACACATAAATTGCAACAGGCACACATACACATTCCTATTCGTCCCGACTCACCACACCGCCATTAGTCAATATTTGCCAACTATTGGATAAATACGAGTATTAAAGCAAATTGCCCAGTGCCAAGAGGCAGGAATACATACATATGTAGGTATTGGTAATTGTATACCGCAAAGGTCCTTTTTCTTTTAAGCAAATACAATTTATTTTTTTTTAACAAATCGGAGTGCTAACTGACATTGAACTGCGTCGAATTTTTTATTCTCTCCACTGAAACTTTGAAAGTATCCAGTAAAAAATGTGCTCCAAAAGGAGCATGTTTTATGTATGTATTCAAACCTCAAATCGCTTCAAAAATGCTGATCGGATGCCGGATTTTAGTATGGGGTGTTTCCGGTTTGGAGGACTATTTTAAGCTGACAATAAACGCTTCTTTTAACATAAAAAAACATGCAAACAAAGCACTCCTAACCTTGCGGCCACACGATCAACTTTTTGTTGATAGTCTTTTACATATCGTTACCTTAATATAAAAAGGCCCCAACTCATCAAAAACACTTTTTACAGGAGAAGGAAAAAACTTAATAAAAGCTGAAATAATATAGCTACACAACCATTGTCAAAAAACATCTTTATTAAAATTAAACGAGGAATTCAGATTGAAATACATAATATGTATTTCTTTCGAAAAATTGTGTGTATGAGTTAGGCCTTTTTTTCTTTAGAAAAATTGTGTGTATGAGTTAGGGCTTTTTGTATTCTGCTTATAACTTCTTTATTTTTAATCTAATTTGCTTGAAATTTTAATAGAATGTGTATTAGCAACCATTCTACAATAATCAATAAAAAAACGGATTTCCAAAAATAATGAGTTGGGGCCTTTTTATATTAAGGTAACGATATACTGTTTGTCAAAATTTACATAAATTGAAAGCTGTGACGTAGGCTGCACGCAATTTTTAAGCAATTTACTTTCAAGATGTCATTAAGATAACAATTTATACTGACAAACGAAAAATTTGCTCACTAAACTTCTAATCAGCTGTTAAATTGACCATAAAATTGCCAAACAAATGGATAGTTCAAACTGAGAGCAATCTCGTGATCAATTTAAAAACACACTCGTTAGTGAAAAAAATGAGAGTGAGAGCAAATTGAAAGGAATTGAAAGACAAAAATTGATCGTGTGGCCTCCAAGTAAAGTTCTTTTTTAAAGGCTAACTATATTAACACATTCATTAATCTTTTGCGTTTACTTGTTTAAATGCCTTTTTCAATCATTTTCGTAAACCTAATATTTTTTTATTTTTTCGCTTTTAGCCCTTCTTCGTTGTCAGCACTTAAATAGCAGCTTTTTTGTATATGTTATTCGTTATCATGGGATGCGTTGAGAGTGGACAGCTATAGGAAGATGCTTAACAAGGCCCAGAGGAGTGCATCACTTGGCATCACTGGTGCAAGGAGAAGCACGCCGCAGGCGGCGTTGGACATCCTACTACATTTGTCCCCCATTGAACATTATGCGAAGAGTGTGGCTGCCAGGAACTTACTTAGACTCTACGAGTCTTCGTTGATTAGACCTAGGCGAGATGACCACACAAGGATTCTATACGAAGTGAGTCTGCTTGATCAGGAAAGGGTTCCGGGAGGAATCTCGGATCATAGGAGTATGACCTTGGACTTCGGTGTAACACCACCGGTGGAGTTCCCGGATAGGGAAGTTTGGCGTGGATCCAACGGACTGTTTGAGGGGTGGGCAGTATATACGGACGGGTCCAAGATGGACACTGGCACTGGTGCTGGTGTTTTTATTGCTGACACTGACGTGAAAGGGTCATTCAGACTCCCGGATGAGTGCAGTGTCTTCCAGGCTGAGATCCTAGCGATCTGGAGGGCTACGGAAGTGATACAGGATCACATCGTGGGGGGATCTGTTGTGACAATCTACGTCGATAGTCAGGCTGCGCTAAGGGCATTGACAAATCACACGGTGCGATCGTGCCTGGTTGCTCGGTGTAGGAATGCTCTGAGAGAGCTCATGTTGGCATTCACAATAAGGCTGTGTTGGGTACCAGGACACTGCAAGGTGGATGACAACGAGGTGGCGGACGAACTCGCGAGAGGGGGTTCGAATCTGGACTTAGAGGTAAGGGACAGAGGGGTAAAACCCCCCTTATGTCACTACTATGGGGTGTTGCGGGAAAGATTTCGTGATGCCGTTAACCGGTCCTGGAGGGATAGAACGGATTGCAGGGTGTCAAGGGCCTTATGGCCCGGATTGGACGCAGGTGCAACCAGGGTTCTATTAGGACTGGATAGGAGTAGTCTCAGGACTCTGATAGGGTTCCTGACGGGGCATTGTTCTGTTAGGGCGTTTATGGGTAAATGGGACATTGCGAGACCGGACTTCTGCAGGTTGTGCGGAGATGCCGAGGAGCTCGAGACGGTTGAGCATGTACTGTGCCACTGTCCTAGGATGCACGGCCCCAGGGAGAAATGGCTAGGGGCTAAGTTTCACGACGAACTGGGGTGTATCGCTGGATGTAATCCAACTGATCTGCTGGGGTTTGTCAGGGAAGTAGGACGGCTGTTTCTGTTGGGGGGCCGTAGGGGGGAATTTGTCCTGCGCTTCTACAAATATACCGAACCTTAGGTCTATTTTCTACTATTCTTCTTTTCTTCTCTTTTTTCTCTTTTTCCTTTTTTTTTTTCTCCTCTACTGAAGGGATTCACAATGGACCTCATTGGTCTCCGAGTGGAGTTGCGCCCTTGGGCGCATAACCCTTCTTAACCTAACCTAACCTAACCTAACCTAACCTATTCGTTATCATTTACTGCTGTAAAAGAGCTCTCTTATTGAAGCGCTCGATTATGCGCATTTTCTCATAAGTGCTTCAAAAAACACAAATTTTTTTTACTGGGTAGTGCTTAGGAATAAAAGAAGTTATACCTGAGATGAGAAATGCGACACTTCCCTACTTTTAAGAATTTTAGTCCTTATCAAATATATTCCAAATTCAAAACTTAAAAGACGTGTAAAATTAAAAAAAAAATCTGTTTATTTTTTAAAAACTTTAACGTTTTTATTATTTATTTTCAAATCACTTACCATCCGCTAACCTTCGAAATCATCGGACTAATAAAAATCAAAACTCCTGGCGAATAACTAAATTTTTCGTAGACAATTTTGTGACATCAAAGAAATTTCATTTGTATTGTTTTTCGAGAATAGCCAAATTTTTTTTTAAGAAGTTTGTCCCATAAGCTCTTGTGTATCCCAAATGTTGGGTAGATTTTATAAGCGTTTTAGTGTTTTTCGAGAGTAAACTTTATATGGCAGCTATGCCCATTAAAAAAGAGATATTCATGTATCCATTTTTTTAATATATTTTAATTTGCTAAGATTTTAGAGAATGTTTTTTTGTAGCACAGTCTATGACTAATTATGGACTAATCCCCGTATGCAAAAAAAAATAGTTAAAGTGAACATTAGCTAGCCAACACATTAGCTCAGAAAAAGTGTATGGGCTTTATGTGTTGGTTAAATAATGTGAACTTTAATTGTTTTGCATAAGACAGTAATGTGCTGTTTCCATGTAACGGGCAGTTGATTGTTGATTTCACTACACAATCAATTGCTTGTCACCTGGAAACATTACATAAGTCTTTAAGTCCATCATTTTTCGTTACATGAAATGTAATTTTGCCACATTTTATGAAATTATCTTATAGCTTGGCCTACGATATCGATTGACGTTATCATTATTGTTGTCAAAAGCGCCCCACTTACTACCAAATTGTCTGTCGTCAGGTTTTACGCTTTTAACGTCATCTATTTATTCATTGTCGAATGGCTATATTGCCCTATCAACTTTTCCACAATTCAAACGCAAGTTTGAAAATAAAAATCGGAAAAACTTGTCAGTTACGCTGCGCCTTCACGTAGCAATTTTTTTTTTTTCTAGCACAAGCTAAAACATCGGCAGAGCAATGGCGCAATAATTGCTGATTATATATCTGGAGAACACGTTAAACTTCTTTGCCATAAGCAAGCGTACAGAGGTATGAATTGTCAGATAAATGACAACTGATTTGACAGCAGATCGCTAAGCAATAACTGCTTAAGCAATTAGAAGAGCAATAATTGCGCAATGAATTGCCACTCATAGCAATATGCAGCCCACATGTCGCAAATTTAATGTAACAATCAAATTTGACGTTTTCCGCTGTAAATATTGCTACGTGGAGACCCGGGGTTAAGCCATAAAAATACAGCTCAGTGATATTTGATTGGATGCAATTGACAACAAAGCAGTAAACAAAAAAAAAAACACTGTTTTCAGCAACACAATTTTGTGAAAAATATATTTTTTTTGCCAATAAAATGTTGTTACTGGTGTTTAAAAGAAATATTATTATATTAAAATACTATTTAGTGTTGGTGTTTAAATTAATAATAAACAAATAATTTCGTTTAATTTTGCAACAAAATTCCTCTGCCGGCAACCACAGCACAAGTGACTGATTTTGACATTTGTGGTCGCATAATATTTAATAATGGGGCGTAATTTGTAGGAAGACTATAACGTTATTGCTCGCTTGCATTGTCAATCGACATGTAGTGCTGAACATTTTACTTGGGACGCAAGTCAGCTGTTTGTCGTTAAAAACACAAGCGAGCGATAGCTTTCGACATCGTTTGCCAGGCTGTTAATACATAAAAATTATACCTTTTAATTGCGAATGAGCTTTATATGGAACCTACAACTAATTAAAAACCAATTCTTAGCCAATTTAGGCGCGGTTCTTGAAATATGGATTAAGTTAAAGCTTACTTTAAAGTACTCTGAACCTCGGATTTTTCCTGCGACATGTGATTTTTTTTCTATTATTTCATTAAAGACCAACATTTTAAGCAAAACGAAGCTGTTCCGTCAAAATTATATATACAAACTTGGTAATGACTGCATAATTCTGTTTTCATATTAACTAAACCTAGTTTAAATGAGATCTCAAAAACCCAGCATTAGACCTACACGCGATAAACTTTATGGCAATATCGTTACTGTTCTGGTATTATACGTAGTTAATATTTTTTTCTGGGAGTGAGTATGATGTGGGAGCAAGGCCCAATTAGGGACCAAACTTCAAAAATTTATGTTATAGTTTTAATGCCATTTAAAACAAATTTTCTGACGATATCGTTAAAACTTTCGATTGTAAGCGTGTTTAACAAATTGTTTACCGGTTCGCTTTACTCTTATTTATACTCGCAGAGAAAAGACATGTTTCTATATGATCACCTCCAACAAAACAATTTTTAACGAAACATTTTTAAACGTACGAGGGCGGATATAAGGGCAATTAGTCCGTGACTTTTCGAACTTCCCTCGTAGTTATATGAAATGCAACACTGCTCCCATCAAGTACCACCTGTTAATAGACGACTGTCAAGTTTTGAGCAAGTTCCGTCATTTACTTTGCGTTTAACAGCTGTTCAAAACATACAACCTCGTGGATTTTTTTAAAATTGGAAAAAAGTCAATTTTGGATTTAGCCCCCAGTGACTATTTCCTATTTCCGAACCTAAAGAAATGCCGGGCTGAAAAAAATATTTAGCTCCAACGATGAAATTATTGGTCAAACAAATGGCTATTTTATGGACCTCGAAAAATCCTATTTTTTGGAACGGATACACAAATTGGAGAAACGTTGGACTAAGTGTATTGAGCTAAAAGGAGATTATGTTGAAAAATAAATATTTTTTTTTTTGTAAAAAAACTGTGTTTCATTCAAAAAGTCACGGACTTAAGCTACGGTCACATTATTGAATATTTGACCAAATAAGCATAACCACTACTTTTGTTGATAGTTTGTGAGAACATGGTCTTAATATCAAAAAGTAAAACTGATTATACTAAAAGACAAAGCAAAAAACTGTTTTTTGTAAGATGTGGTATTATAATCAAAAAAAAATATTGGAATTAATGAAATTTATATTTTGGTTTTCCTGTTGGTCCCGCATTTTTCGTCAAATATTTGCCAAGTGTGAACGTAGCTTAAGGCTACTTTAACCATATTATTGCCTCGAGCAACCGTAAAGAATCGCCTAAATTATGGCGAATTAGAATCAGCAATAGAGTCGTGAAAGTCGAATCCTGCAAAAAATTTATAATAAAGTTAATAAAAAAGGAAAAAATGTTTTGCTTGATTTTTTTTTGTATTTTTTATTTGACCATGTTGACTTCCTCGCTTTTAAAAATAAAATTAAATATTGCAAGGTTTACTTGTATAGTCTGTGTGATAAGTTTCGTTTACTGTTTAAAACAAACAGGTGAAAAACGCTAAATCTACTTACATGATCTATAAAAATCTATAAACAAATGTTACGATTTATTATAGATATTTTCCAATATTAAGAATTTTGTGTGAAGTCAACATGTTTAACACAAACAGATGAACAACGCTAAATCTACTTTCACAAGGATTAAGATTAAACAAATCTTCTGGGACCTTAGAAATATTTCTTGTTGTTACATACGCTATGAGAAAACTTAACTTACCACCTATAAAAAAGCTAAACAGAGTAAAAGAAAAAAATTAAAAGATCTATAAAAATCTATAAACAGATGTTACGATTTATTATAGATATTTTTCAATATTAAGAATTTTATGTGACCAACACTCGTTACTTTGACTGTTTAAAATGTTTTATTGTTTTTTTTTTGTTGCTTTTTTTAACTTTTTTTACTCAAAAGATTTTTATCGATATGCCTGCAGTAATTGAAAGTTAGTGAACCATCTGATTTGGAAATTGCAATAACTTGAAAAGAAATGTATACATCTTACATTTGGCGACATTTTTGTGAACAAAGATAAATTATTGCCTCTTTGATTTATTCTAGTAAAAAAACAGCACTTTTAATATTTCTCGAACTAAAAGGCCAGCTGCGACGAAATGGAATTTCTCTTTTAAAGTTCAAGATTTTAATAACAGCGTATGTCGTAATTGATTTAATACTCGTATGATTAAATATTTTAAATTGTCTTAATTTTGTTTTTATGTTCAATTATTTATTGACTTAATTCAAGCGTAAAGAGTTATTAGTTTTAAATCTTTTTCTTGTCAACATTAAATTTTATTGTATTCTTTAATTGCAATAATTATTCACTATTTTCCAAAACCAAATTTTTTTGAGTATAATTGATTTTTGTAGAAAACAACTTAATTGCTATTAAGCTTATTCGACCATTTCAATTTAGGCAAAGTAACAAATACTTTGAAAATATACTTTTAAAATTAGCAACACACAATTTTTGAATTTTAAACTTACAGTTCAAAACTCGTATGTAAAGGGTGTTTTTTTAGAGGTATAAAACTTTGAAATGGGAAAAAACAAAGATGCAATTTTTTACCATTAAATTTACTTTATTCGAAAGACAAACTTCTGCCATTATAATATAAATACGACTTCTGGCATATGACCGCCTGGCTGGCTTTGACGTAGTCTAATCTGTAGTTCCAATTTTCGATGACTTTATTCAACATTTGTGGCCGTATATCGGCAATAACGCGGCGAATGTTGTCTTCGAAGTTGTAAATCGTTTCTTGCTTATTGGCGTAGACCAGCGACTTCATATATCCGCACAGAAAATAGTCTAGCGGTGTTAAATCGCACGATCTTGGAGGCCATTTCACGTGTCGGAAATGTAAAGCTATACGATTACCAAACGTTTCCTTCAATAAATAAATTGTGGCACGAGCTGTGTGACATATAGAGCCGTCTTGTTAAAACTAGACCTCCTGAACATCATTGTTTTATTGATGAAGGAAAAAGTCTGTTATCATCGTCTGTTAGCGGTCATCACTGACTGTAACGTTCTGACCAGCATCGCTTTTAAAGAAGTACGGACCAAAAATTCCTCCAGTCCATAAAGCACACCAAACAGTCAGTTTTTCTAGATGTAACGGTGTCTAAGCAAACACTTGAGGGTTAAAGTCACTCCAATTATGACAGTTTTGTTTATTGACGTATCCAATCAAACTAATGAGGGCTTCATCACTAAACAAAATTCGCTTATTTATAACTGAACAATGATTCAAAATAAATTTGCACAATTAGCAAGCGTTGCTCAGGCGTCAGCCTATTCATGTTGAAATGCCAAACGAAACTAAACAGCTGACAAAATGGCCGCTAGTTAAAAAGTGTTGCCAAATTAAATTTGTATACCTCTATAAAAAACAACCTTTACTACCACAGTATCAAAAATAGCTAAACGCACATTTTTTAAATTAACGCATGCTGTCAAGGAAGCGTAACTAAAAGAGTATAGTCGGTCAAGCCCGAACATTTGTTACCCTTTACTACAGAATTTACAGAAAATTTTAGAAAGTGTAACCTTTTTGGGACCCATGAGCAATCATGGACCCGGCTAAACAAAATTATAATATAAGGTTGTCGTAAGAATTTTAAAATTCCCCGTGCTTGAGCATACTTTTTATTATCCACATCACAATACTGTAGAGGATATAATGCGTTTGTGCTTATGTTTGTGGCACCTTAGAATATTGATCCTAGACCCACCTATAAGTATACCGATCGCCTCAGAATCACTTTCCATATTTTCACATAGACTCCATACAAACTTCTTTCTAGAGTAGTCTTTGTGTACATACACTATCTTATTGTGTTGGTTTTTTGATTAAAAAATATCTAATTGCAACATAAGTCGTTTTACAAAGTTCTTTTCATATCGATCTATATTTGACCACAGTACCCATGCAAATACTACGCTCGAAAATAACTAGCCATAGTCATAACTTCCTCAAACATTTTGATATTGATATAAAATTTAGCGGCGATAACTTTTTTAATAGGTATTATGTCATGATATTGTACTAGGAGGACCAGAATTGGCGATAGGTCCCATATTAGCCCCCTTTCTAAAATAACTTAAAAGCAAACAACGCTAAATAATATTCGGCAAAAAGAACTTTTACATGAATCTTAACCTCATAAAAAAATTTGACATCCCATACGACTTCATCGTTTTTTTTTTTTTGAGTTTTCAACACAATAATGCTTTTCATTTGATCAGGGTTGCATTTTATCAAAAGCATGTTCATGTATAATAGTGTGAATACAAACCGAAATGTTACAAAAGATTTTTTGATAGTCGCAACAAAACTCATAAGATTTCTATCTCACAAAGTATAATGGAATACATAAGACTTGTATGATAGCGTAAACTAGCCTTTAGATGTTATTGCCACCCATCAAAATTTTTCAATGGAAAAATGTATGGCATCCTTTACCTTAACAAATAAGACAAGGCGAATTCATTTACCAGGTGGCATTGAAAGCACAGCTGTGCTACTTTTTTTTTCTTACTTAGAGAGAGATATGTCAAAAGTTGCTTGTGTTTTGACATATCGATCAACGAAAGCAACAAAAAATACATTGCTGTGTTTTTGGTGTTGTTACTTGTTGTAGTATCGACACCACTGTATACATAAATTCGCCTTGAAATAAGATAATTCTATTCAACTGTTGACAACCAGCGAAAGCCCGCTAGATTGTTTTCATTTCATTTATATTTTCAACGAAAAAAAACTCTTTTGCATGAGTTTTACAACAAATAAAATAATAACAAATGAAAAAGAAATATTTTGTTTTTCGCTTAAATGATTTTTATTTATTTTCATAACGTTGACCAATTTGATGTAAAAAAAATTTGAATTGGAAAAATTTGCATGTGCTAAAATTCACAGGCTGTCCGCAGTAACTAATTTTATTAATTTATTTTACATACACGCACATTTTTTTTTAATTTCAATTTATTATAATGTAAACATTTTATAAATTAAAAAAAAAATGATTGTTTAACTTTCACAAGTTATATATAAAAAAGCGAAAAATTATTGCAAATGCTTAAAGAAATTTATTTTCTATTTAAAATTTTGTATTTCTTTTTTTCTTCTTCTTCTTCTTTTGGTCAGATTCCAAATAAACCCCACTTTGATTGTAAATCTCACATTTTACAAAAACAAACAATAAAAATTCAGAATAACAAAAATAAAACAGTTAAACAAACAAGTGGCGCTATTGCGATAAATTTGTCATATCCTTACTTAATGTCCTACAGGATAAAATAATCCAAATTTATGGTTTATAGATGTTGGTTTTATTTCTTTGTATTTTTACGTGTGTCTGTGAATGTGTGAAGCCATTTGATCCTTGTTTTTTGGTCGTTTATTCCTTGTACAATATTTTCTGTGTATGTGTGTGTGTGTGGGTACATTTTTCAATTTGTTTTATAACTTAAAATATTAACAAATAGAATCTGGGAATTTTTTTA
Source organism: Pollenia amentaria (assembly GCA_943735925.1). Lineage (NCBI taxonomy): Eukaryota > Metazoa > Arthropoda > Insecta > Diptera > Polleniidae > Pollenia > Pollenia amentaria. The sequence continues at coordinate 17,152,722 of OX031010.1, read as the reverse complement.
AGTTCTCATGTTGAGTTTAATTTTTATTATAAATGTAAATATTAATTCGAATGTGTATTCTAAGCCAAATAAAAATTCATAAAGCTTTCATACTTTAATAGACTTTTTCCTTTAATATTTTCCAGGAATATTTTCTATGCACCAAAGAAAAGAATTTTCTTTGTTTGTAATTAGTAGATTATATTTTTATCATAATATAAAGCAAACAAATTGTTGATTTTGCACCTATTACCAAAATGATTATATTGATTACTAAAAATTGTAAAATTTGTTAATATTTTTTTTTCAATAAATGACATTTTTAATTTTAATTAAAAACATTTTTTTAAAAACTTTGCCATTTCAAATACCTAATGTGTTAATTTATTTAATTAAATATTGGCCATTCCCAGCAACAAATCTAAAAGTTTAAATTATTTTATTTTAAACGAAAAAAATCAGTTAAGATTTTTGGAAATTTAATATAATTTTATTTAAAAATTTAATTAAAATTATATTATATTAAAATTATATTTTTAATTTTCTTTCAATTAAAAAAATAAATGATTCAATTATCGCATTAATTAAATTTAAATACTTTTAAACCATTTTTTTAATTGATCAAAAACCTTTTTAAGTGAATTCACATTCGAATTAATATAAAAATTTATCTTAAAATATTAAAAAAAAACAAAATTTAGTTTTATTGATTTTATATACATATGAACATACATATGAACATACATGTATTAGTAAGTTCTTGCTTTTTGCAATGCCCAACAAACACGACGCCAAACCTTTAAAATGACATTTGACATATAATGTTAAACTTGGCAACACTGAAAAGAAAAAAAAATGTCAAATTGGAAAAATGGCGATTTAAGTAAAATGTGTTTTACAATAATTAGTGTTGTATTTTATTCAACTGTTATTGGTTTTTAATCCAAATTTCGAGATTTTAATCAGGCTTAAGTTCATTGAATTTAATTTTCAATAAATTATTTTTATAAAGAGAGGAGTTTTACAACATGAAATGAATAAACATTTATTGATAATTTTATTATCAAAGTTGTTTTTGGGAATACAATTATTTATTAAAAGATTTTTTTCGTTGTGCTTAATTCCCTTTTATATAATTGATTAAAAATACTGAAATTTATTGTTGGAGGATAAGCTGTTCCTATGCGTATTTCACTGGTTGCTTAGGCCACATCATCAGGAAACGTCCTCCTCAATAATTTTAGAAAAGTTTTTCGTACTTTTTGTCAAGAATTCTTCATGAAAGCCAAAGTACATTTTTTTGGTTTTTCATGTTTTTGTCTTTCTTTTTTCTTGTTGACCTTTTTCAGCACAACTTGAAGGACAAATGTAAACATAGCTCGTGCCCTAGCTGCTAACAATAATTAGTATTGTGGTTTTTTTATTGAACTGTTATTGGTTTTTAATCCAAATTTCGAGATTTTAATCAGGCTTAAGTTCATTGAATTTAATATTCATTAAATTATTTTTATGAAAAAAGGAGTTACAATTTTACGTATTAACTGAAGTGAATTATCCTTTGGAAAACCTTAATTTCTTGTGAAAAAATATAAATTATTTGTGAGTAAAGAATAATTTACAAAGTTAAAGAATGCAAATAAAAATTAAACGGGAAAGTGAAGAAAATAAAAGTTTGTTGTACGATAGCGGTGCTACGCCATTCAAAATTCTCAAAATAAAAAGTAACCAAGTATTTCGCCTTTCCAAGAATTTGAGGACGGATAGAACACTATTTTATCTTTTAGCAATGGTGGCAAATGTTTAGCTGACAGCTTATTTAAATAAATTATGAACATAAAGTAAAAAAAAAATTTTCCCCATTGTATTAAAATCTTCATTTGAAAAACATTTCAGAATAACTTTTGAAAGCAAGTTGAAAATAAATTCACTTCTCAATTTGAAAATAATATCTCCCCTTTTGTTGAGAATGCTATGATTTTCAAATCATTATCAAACGTTTGTTGTCTGAGAAATTTCAAATTATTTTCAATATAAAATCAAACCACTTTTCATGGGAAAGATACCTGGCAATAACAATAAGTGCAAAACTAATTATATCTTGTACTTTCTACCACGAAGAGTAGAGGGTATACAATGTTTATCATTACGTTTGAAAAATGCATAAATTATTTGTTATTTGGATTTTAGTACCATAACAATTCTTGAACTAAAACGTGCAAACAAAAAAAAAAAAAAAAAATTCATATATATGTAATACATATTATTTCATTATACATATTTTGTATTAATTAAAAAAATAAACTGTAAAATCATCATAAGCGATTCTTTTCTTTAGTTTGATAAAACTTGAATTCTTTCAGTTATCGTAGAAATTGAAAATAGCCCATAAAAATCCTTTTCCTCGGTTTTTCTAAACATATAAAATCTTCCATTATGTCATTAGAGTCCTGTTTTACTTTTTTTAAATTTTAACACTTCTAATTATTTCGCTTAATTCTGTTAAAAGATTGATATAAGAAGATATGAGAAGAAACAAAGAACTAAACGCAAACATAGAAAAAGCACAAGGCTGTTGACAGCAAACACTTTTTTAAAATGAAGATCACTGAACACCTTCTTTGTTTGTATGAAAAAATATTTTCTAAACTCATACGTTTTGTATTTCGTTTGCTATTGCTATTCTTGAACTAGTTGCAGTTAAACTCTTAACAAAAATGTAACTACCAGAAACAGCTGTAGAGATGGAAAAAGTTGCAACAATAAAGTAGCGAATGATTTATCAAGAGTAGTAGGATTAATGTAGCGATGAAGCTATGTCGCATTTAGCCCTCAGTTCAAAGGGGGAGGACACATAGTTAAAATTCAGCCGGGACAGACTTCAAACAAAATTTAGGATTTAAGAATATAAGTGCTCGACTAGCCCAGATGGGGGTCATGATCCCCCTTGGATCCGCGCTTGCGATAACGTATCATATGATGTTGTAGCATATAAACAAATCATATCAACTACCAAGTTATTTTTATCGCAATCATATATACGGACAATACATTTCCTTTAAATACCGAATTCAAGAACAGAGTTTAAGAATTTATTTTTGTATAATGAATGAGTACTAAGTCGTTGTCCAGACTTGCAATTTTTGTTGCAGCAATTCTTGAGTTTAACGGTGAGAGGGGTAAAAAGATTGTGGAGGGGTACTCACTTTCATGTTTTCTGCAATTCTGTTTTGTTTTGTTGTTCTCACAGTTTTTAACTTGAATTTGGATGTATTTGTATTTGTATTAATATACAAAATATAAAAGGAAGAAGAGGGAGACAGTTTAAAAATACAAAAATTGCACAACTACAATTTCATAATCTGGACACTTGTGCCATTTCAAAGCAGAATGTTTAAAAATTACTGCAACAACAAATTGCATGTCTGGTCGATGACTTATATCGATTTTATATATCGACTACTTTAATGCTACATCCAAAACTACCTACTATGTATTAGAATACAACTTTTTTAAAAATAGAAAAGTAGCAATGATTTAATTTGTATGCTTTTGCTCTTTTTGTAGCTTAGTTCTATTATTATTGTATCATTTGGAATTTTATTTCTACAGCAAAAGCGATGAATTAAAAAAGCTTTACAGCCTATTTTACGATGTTCACACTTAAAATAAAAACAAACCCTAAAGTTTTGTTTTTGTTTCAAATGTAGTTGTGCGAAAGGAAGATTCCTTTTCTATAGCTGCTGCTACTGCTACCGCCTTAGAAAAATTCTGAAAGTAGTAATTAAAGTTATAGCAATAAAATTTGTAGTAAATGTACCATTTTAAATACTGATTTTAACCAAAATTTTATAGTAATTCATCAACAATGAACACTACTACAACGAAAACACCTGTCAACGTAAAATTTCAAACAAATACTCGTTTAAAAAATATAAATCATTTATTGCACATGCAAAAACCAAATAAATTATTTATTGAAATCAAAACGAACAAACAAATAAATAAATTTAAAAAAGGAATTCGTTTTGAGTACAAGTGACAAGAACAGAAATTAATAATCGCAATCATACAAAAACTCATACAGGATTAAACACCAACACAAATACAATAACACTTTGTAGGGTTTCTTCGCGGAAATAACAATTTGGGAAACAATATTTTGATGATTGTCGAAAATTTTACTGTAGAAAATATTAAGGTACATTTATAATGTATATGCTTAAAGCCCCCCATCAGTGCTACCACGGCTAACAACATTTTTACAATCGCAATTTTTAAAAAAGTTACCAAATGCAAAAAAAAATTTAACCAATTCAGAAATGCCTTTTGTTAATTGAAACATTAAAATTTATTTTAAGTTACATGGTAAAACAACGGTTTTTTGCACTTAATAGGAAAATATTAATGGCAAATTAAGAAAACAAAACAAATAAATGTATTTCTTGCACATACTAAAAAAAATAACGAGAAACTTAAATTAAAAGTTTTGATATATTGGAGAACTTTTTCATAAAAAATTTTTTTATTTTATCTGTATCTGTATATTTAAAGTTAATAAATAAAGTTTTTTTTTGAATATGTCTCTAAACTAAACGAAATCTTTACATATATAAATAACAAAAAAGGAAAAATTAAATTTTTTTTCCGCTTTTTAACTGTCAAATATGCCGAAATTTACGTTTGGCGATATGGCGATTGTTTTGACGTTTGGGAAACGGTTAGCGATATGCGAAATGCATTTTTTGTGAATACTTTCTAATTCACATAAATCTAAAATATTATAAATATGGTATAACTTTCTTCTCTTATTTGTAAATTGTATTTTAAATTTATAATTGTAATTATTACTGTTTAAAAATTGTCCTATTTTAAATATTTTGTGAAGCATTGTATAATATTTTTGCGAATATAAGCAAATTCTTATTTCAGAACATTCACTGGGGAAAAAGTATATGACTGAGATTCAAAGTTTTTTAAAAACAATAAAAATATTGCCTAATCATTACCTAAAAAACATTAATTAAATATACATACTGACAGGTTATAAAAAGTAAAATTACATAAGTTCTTCGTTTGATTTCAATTTTAGAACATTTTTTTGTCAACAAAAAACTTAAAAAAATATCTGTTAACTGTTTTGAAAGGGATTTTTTGTTTTCGATAAAGTATAAACAACTTCCGTTCATTTAAAACAAATAATGAGAACATCGTCGCAAAGAAAACATTATTTGAAATCGTAAATAACTTCCTTCTAATCGAAATTGCAAGTGTATCAAGAAAAGCATATTCGTAAGTATTATTATTTCACAAAAAAGTAACCAAAATTAAAAAAAATATTCACATCTCCACATTGAGAAAAAAAATTACCAACTTTGGTTAGAAATAACCAAAAACGGCAGCTCTGTCACCCATACACTTTGTTCGTTTTACACGGTTTTAACCGTACAGTTTTACCCCCACGGTTAAATCTGCCCTCTTTTCACGCGTAAAAAATATGTTTTTCAACTTAGTTCGTTCAAAACTGCTTGTGTATGGTGTTACGTTATTAAAAAGGACGATTTTTGCTATTGTCCAGTACAAGGTAACACCATAATGCCAGCTGATAATTTTTAGTGCGTACAAATTGCACTAGACGTTGGCACCTTTGTCTATTGTTCTACCATAATGATACCACGTAAAAAAATAAAACTTGAACTACTGGAAAAAAACGTAGTACGGTAAAAAACTGTGTAAAAAGAACGAAGTGTATTAGAGAGAGCAAGGCGCATTCATAATTCTAAATTGTTAACTGACAGGCCCACCATATCGACAAGAACATTTCTTTCGAATTTTTATATTGAAAACAATAAAAAAAAACTAAAATTTGTTTTTGTTTTCAATTTAAATGTACGAAAGAAATGTTCTTGTCGACATTGTGGGCCAGGCAGTTAATATTGTTTTTATTTCGAATGAGCAGTGTGGTCATTTTGGCATTTTTTGCAGTTAAATTTAGCATTAAACATTTTTATTTAGCTGCAAAATTTTCACTTAGCACTTGGCATTTTATTTAGCATTTTTAGAAAATGTTTTTAGCTTTTTTTAGCATTATAAATTTAAAAAATTTGGACGAATAGTAATATTGATTTCACTCACATTTTTTTTTATAAATTATAATATAAATTATGTTGACTTAAAATAGTTGTAACTAAAATAATTTCGTATGAAAAGGTATAATTCTTATGTTAAGAAACATCTTACCTGTCTTGTTAAAAAAATAGAATATTCAGGGAATATTATAAAGTCCTTATCATGTTGATTTTAAATATTTTGGGTATTCACAAGGTGTGCTATCATGGTTTATTGTCATAATGTTCTAACATTTTACAATGGTTTAAAAATATTGTTGTTGGTTTGTAAACAAAAAGTGTCTTAAATAAATAGAACGTTGCTTGCTATGTTTATTGTGCTGCCGTAATTAATCAGAAAAGTCCAGTGCTGAGCGGCTGAGCCGTTCCGCGTTATTTTTTGTAGCCGTTGCCGTTGATGGTATAGTTTTATCCGGGTAACATCTGTATTTAACCTGCGGCTAGCAATTTTTGCGACAAATGCGGCGTCAAATTAGATCGGCTTAGGACTCTGCTGTGTGGTAAACAAACAAAATAAAATTTATTTGTAATTTGCAACAAAACCAAAAAATGGAAAATACTTGAGTTTGCCATCACAACATCTTAAATGTATTTTTCACACAAACTGTCTATTATTTTAGTTTTTTAACCTATTTTTGGCATTGTGGAAAATTTTTATATATTTTTTTAATCAGCTGATTTTAATTCAAAATAGCACATTAAATTATGAGGGGTTGCTCACAACAGTCGTATTTTATCATGTTATTATTTTAAGACATATGACTTTATGACACCTTGTGAATCCCCCAATTATTTGATATTACGATAAAAAAGTACAAGAAAGTTTTACTTTGTAATAAGAACAAAATTCAATAGTGTAAATGTGTGAAAAAATTGTTTGTTCTAAAACGCTGAAAATATAATAATTCTATAGCTTAAAATTTTTGTTAAACTATAAAAAATTAATTGATCAACTACATGTGCTTCATATTAATGTGTATCAGATGCTTTACCAAAATCTATCTACTTGCTTAAATATAACCATTTATTTCAATTTCGTAAAAAAATAAGTCACTAAAACGTAGTTTGCCCTGAATAAAACTTCATACTGATAATAAATGTTTAACAAAAATGTTAGCATTAGATTTAGCATTTTTTAAAATAATTTGTAGCATTTTTTGGCCATGTCTAATGCCAGATTTAGCTGTAAAATTAATGTAATTTTTTAGATCTGGTCACACTGCGAATGAGTAACAGTGATGCAAAATATGTCACAATTGAACTATTTGTGGCACGTTTGAATGTTTTATGGCCCTGTGGTACTAGATTTATTTTGCCCTTTCACGTCAAAATTCAACACACTACTTTAAACCGTTCATTAGATTTTCTTACTGTTTCAAACATTTCCTTTATTTACAACATTGTTTTGTTTGTTAAGGACTAAATAAACCACACAAGCCATTTGATCAAAGATATGAAAAACGTATGAAGCATATTTGTACGAAAATTTAGTTTATTTGGTCCTTTAAAGAAAAAACTCTACTTTTGCTTGCAAAATAAGAAAACTCAAAATGCATCACTGATGTGTGAGCCAAATAATTTTTATGTGTGCATTCAATTTTTTTTATTTTATATGGAGACAATTTGAAATTATCTCTAAACAGAAAAAATTAAGAGAGCGACGACTTCCTTATAAGATTTGGTTTTCTATTGAATTTTTTGTGTCGCAAAATTTTAAGAAAAATTTTTGTTTTTACATAATTTGCATTAATTTTTTGGTGCTGTTTAAGAGAAGTGAAAGATGAATTTAATAAATATGGGACATTATTTGTGAAGCGGAAAACACAATAAAAAATTTTGTTGGAATTACTTTATATTTGGCATAACTATGATTCTAGTAGCTATGAATTAGTGTGCTAAATATTTTTTATTTGTCGAGTTACGGGTTGGTAAAGTCTTGCCGTTTTCAAAAAAATATTGTTTCAAATTATTTTTTTGAACTAAAAAAATTTAAGTGATAATTATAGACAATAGATTGATCTTTAAATAAAAATAATTTTATTTGAAAAAAAATTTTTTTTTCATCTGCACAACCGGAAATGACTAACTTAAAACAAAATTTTTCTAACTTAGTAATATTTTTTTTTCTTATTTTTCAACCGAAATTAGCGTTATAGTGTCCTTATTATATTGTAAAAGTTTTATTATAGGACATCTATTAGTTTAAAAGTTTGCAAATTTCTTTACACTCATACAAGTGCTTTTTGCATTGTTAAATCGCGGAAAACCGGAAATGACTAGTTTAAATTGAAAATTATATTTAAATAAATGTATTTGCTTATGAAGATAAAGGTTTTATATTACAATTCTAAATTTTAATTTTTTTATTATTTTTATTGGAAAAAAAATTTTTTAAGCAAAATTTCGAAATTTCTGTTTTTTAAAAATTTATAAAAAATTGAAAAATGCAGCTAATCATCTAATTTTTTCCAGACATATAAAACAACGAAGTTACAACTAAAACAATCCATAATAAATCTGTTTACAACTTTTGCTTTTATTCATTAAAGCCGAAAAATTTAAATTAAATTTTAGAATTTCCTAAAACGCGATATTTGTATGGAGCCCCCCAAAGAAGTTTAGATAAAGTTTTGAGAAAAATTTAAGAACAAAAAACTAATGGAGATCAGTCATACATTTTATCCCCCTTAGGGCGACTCATGTGCGGTTATGGGCCTTTTTCCTAAATATATTTCTAGTCCGTATTGAACATTTTGCATAGGAGCTACCTTAAGGAATGGAGATAACGGGTAGGTTTGTTAGAAATAAATGATGGATATGAAGAATTAAGCGGGGTTGGCCATACATTTGACCCATCTAGGAGCAGCCTACGCGCTGCAGGGACCATATTTGTATGGTTAATTAGGATGCTCCTAGATTGGTCAAATGTATGGCCAACCCCACTTATTTCTTTATATCCATCCTAATTTTTTCAGAATAGAATTATTACTAAGTTAGAAAAAATTTTGATTTAAATTGGTCCGGGTTTGCAGATGAAAAAAAATTTTTTTTTTTAATAAAATTTTTTTTTTTAATAAAATTTTTTTTATTTAAAGGGGACTCGTTCATCTTATATTTTTTTTTATTTTTTTTTATTAGTTTTTAGTTCGAAAAAATAATTTAAAAAACTTTTTTTGAAAACTACAACACTTTACCACCACGTAACTCGAGAAATAATCATCATAGCAAAAAATTATTTCGCATACTTATTCATATCTAATAGAACTATAGTTATGCAAAATATGAAGGAATTCGAACAAAATTTTTGTATTGGGTTGTCCGCTTCACAAATAATGCCCCATATATAAATTGAAAAATTTCTTAATTTTTAAAATTCAAATCGATGTTTCCTTTTCAACTGCAAACTTTAAAGATCGACGTAGCGTGATGGAAATAATAAGTCCCCGATTAAATAAGATATGATTTTATTCATGATATTTTGCTTGGTGGAATAGACATGACCTTGAAATACTGTAGGTGAAGGGTCTACCACGGCACGTCCTGTATATAATCCTTTTCAAAGAAAACGGCGAAAAAACGAATAGATATAACGGACTTGACTGTCTTCTAGCCTTGAATTCAAGTTATTTTCGATTTGTTTCTATGAAGTAAATAATATCTTAACTTAATTTCGTGACCTCAGAATGGATCACTAGGTCCAAAGGTAAGAATTAAAGCCGACTGACAGTCAGAAAGTAATTTTTGATCTTGAATCTTGAAAACTAAAATCAACGATAAAAAGCGATACAAAATTTTAAATAATATGGCTTAATTCACAATAAAAGCATTCTTTTTTCTTAAGTTTCAAACCTTTGAAAAATTGTTTAGATTAAAAAAAGGTGCAAATCTTTGGCGTTGCGCTGCGTTATACATGATTAGGGCCTAAAATAAAATGCCGGCATTTCTCTGCAATTAGAAACCCTTATTTATACTAATACAACTACAATTGCATTGCAAAGGTTTAAATCAAATAATGTGTATTTTTGCCATCAAACAGGAGTGGGTGGGGGGGTTCTTTTTGCAAACAAAAAGCCAGAATGATTAAAAATAAAAATAAATTGAAAAATTTTCGAAAGCATTTTAGAATAAAAGGGAAGAAATTCTAGTTACAATGGCCCATATTAGTAAATATTCAACAACAGCTAAAAAAAACAATGTACACAGTTGCTCAGCATGAGGACTTCAAGCTTACATGTTCACGTCTAGGAGGGCAGAAAAATAATTTCTAAAAACAAGGTAGAGTAGAAATAACGAGCCATAACCGCAAAAAAGCTTTTCGTTTTTTTGATAAATTTAAAAAAATTTATTGGCAACATTTCCTACAATCTCATGGTCACAGAAGGTACCGTTACGATTATATCGTAAAAACAATGTTAGTTTCATACAAAATTTTTATTAAATATAATAAAAAAAAACTTTCTCCTGTAAAATTTTGTTTTTGTCGCTTGAGCTTTTTTTGCGGTTATGGCTCGATATATTGAGACATTATTAAACGATATTTTTATAGGACCAAGAAAAACGGGACAAATATCCTTCACCCATAATGGAATTTTTTTATGGCAGTTCGATTTTTCTTAGCCTTCATACACAGAAAAAATTAAAAAGTGTCTCTAATCACAAAATTCCCCATTACCAAAATTATTATATTGATTACTAAAAATTGTAAAAATTTTATGAATTTTTTTCAATAAATGATATCGATAATCTTAATTAAAAAAATTATCAACAAACTTTGCCATTTCAAGCAGTGTTAATATTTGATTGATTTCAATATAGTTCAGTGGTGCGGTTCGCTAACTTTTAATGATCCGAGAATCGTAATTTTTGTCGATATATATATATTCGGTTGCAGTAACGATAGTGTGATTCTGTAATTTATTTTTAACTGTTGTAAACAGCTGTTGTAACATCTCTGTCTACACTATTTTAAAATCAACGAAAAGCACAAAAGAGAATAAAGAAAAAACAAATGAAATTGTGCTTAATTTACTGTTTTTATATTTTATTATGTAAGAAGTCGGGCCTCAGCCACTTTAAACATAAAATACACTTTATCGATTAAATAAGCACAACGTAAATTATTGTCGTTAAAATAACGAAAAAAAACTGCTTAGAGTAACAGCTGATTTTAATCGACAGCGAATATCGTTACAAATGTTACTGAATGTTACTGAATTCGATAAATTTTCGTAATATTTATTTTAACGATACGATTATCGTAAAAAAAAGTTAGTGAATCGCACTACAGGTTTTGACAATTCCGAACAACAATTCTACAAGTTTAAATTATTTTATTTTAAGCGAAAAAATCAATAACGATTTTTTGTTATTTAAATAATTTATCAATTAAAAACTTATTTCAAAACAACTAAAATGTTAATTAAATTATATTTTTAATGTTTTTTCAGCTAAAAAAATAATTGATTTAATTAATTAAATTGAAATACTTTTCAAACAATTTTTTTAATTGATAAAAAACTACAGAAATTTTTTTTCTGTGTACAACGATACTTCTTAATTTATTCCCGCACTTTTTGGATTCCCGGGAAAGCGGGAAATAAAAATCCAATTCCCGGGATCCCGGGATTCCCGGCCAACATTTTGTATTTATTTATTTACTTATTTCCCCAATGAAACTAATATTTCTTATTGGTTATTATGCTTAAAAGAATTAAACTTAGTAACAAAAACCTAAAAAATGTGAGATTCAAATTATTTTAAGACACTTAAGAGGTTATATTGATGCCAATAGGATAATAGAAATCAATATACGTATATACATTGTCAAATTCAGAGCTTATTTACGTAATTAGAATGAAAGTATTATTCTTACGCGAATAAAAATTCTGGAAGGGTGATTAGGAACTGAAAACATTACGAAGTAGGAGTTCTGAAACAATTTTACCGTTTACCAAATTTAATAACATATTTTTTACAATTGTATAACCCTTAATCAGCAGTGGTGTATGAAGGTAAAATAAGTTTCATTCAATGTGATATTTTTTTAATATTCATCTAAGGTCCCATAAAGTGTTTTTATTATTAGTCCTTTATTAATTCTAAGCCGATTTTGCCATTTGGGTGTCAAATTGTTTCTAGATCTTCTAGGCTGTTCGGGATTGAATTACAGCAGAATCGCTTCAGTAGGAAAAGAGTTATGCACACAAATGTGGAACTACCTCCCTCAAAACTCAACTAAAACTAACATAAATTTGTGGCGAAATGCACACAAATTTTTACTTTCTACTTTTATAAGTTTCAAAATCACTTTAAATGCCGAATATGAAACACAATCTAGGAAAACTATTTACTACGCCATTAACCGCAAAGCTTTATAATAATTTTGCAAAATTTACACTTCAATTTGCTAGGACAAGAAATAAAATTTCGTGATGAAAGGTCTTTAATCTATTATAGGCCCAATATAAAGCCCATTCTCAAAAATTAGTTAAAAAGCCTTAAACTAGAAAAATTAAATATTGTAGTGAAATTAAGTTGGATAAAACAAATAAAGACACAAGTCTGACATAAATTAACTAAAGTTTTAAAAAAAGATTTTCTTCAAAATTTCCTGGGAATCCCGCAATAAATTCCCGGCAGTGCGGGAATTGAAAACAACTGAAAATCCCGGGAATTCCCGGGACGAGAAATCCCGGGAACAAACTGTACAGAAAAATTTACAATTATTAGACACCAGCAGAATGTAATGCATTTTCTGGCCCGCTACGGCCTTCGTCAGCATTCTTTGTGTCACACTGGATAGTGATACTTTATATAAGAAATAATTCCCAATATCTATTTTTTAAAAAAAAAATTTTTTTGGTACAATTGGGATCGAAAAGTACAATTTTATGAGGTTGTTGGTACAATTTTGATGTTCTCATTTTTCAAATTCACTTTTCCATTAAGAAAGTTATTTAATTATTTAAGTGGCCAATTAATGATCTAGCCCTAAAAAATTTGATAAAGTAATTAATGTTTACATGAAAGATTTAAGCTTGGTATAGAAAATTTTGATCTTAAGTCTTTGCGGGGACTAAAGACCTTAGTGTGATAGTTTCCACGAAGTTTTGTTTACATAAATGTCATGAGGATCAAATTTTGCAACGATCTACAAATATTATATTCACCATTATCGTTAAAATACGCCTGTGACTGTTTCGCAAAACATTAAAGAAAACGTGAACTTATTTCCTTTAATCTATTACCAAACGATTTAATCTATTACCAAACGAATTTGGGTGCCCCGGTAGGCTAGCTGGTAGTGAGCTAGTCTATCAGTACCGAAGTTGCGGGTTCGATTCCCGCCAGAGACTCTGGTATCCTGCAGACAAGCAAAAAGCTTCGCGGGATTAAGTGTAGGATTAAAAAAAGACAGTCTCAGACGTATTTCAAATTTGTCAACCACGATAAGGAAGAATAAACCAGTTAAAATTACAAATTTCACGGGTTATAATTTTTTGGATTGAGTCTTTTAACCCTAAAAGGTAACTCTTCATTTTAGTACATTAAAGTGGCTCTTCGTCGAAATTTTTTTAAAAAAAAAGGCTTGCGGAACGATTTTTGAAGTAAAAAATTAACAAACGAAGTTTTAGTTAAGCATTTTATTAAAAAATTAAACTGAATAAAGCATAAAATATAAAAGTTTTTTCTTCTCCAAATTTGATACGAATTTTTACTCAGTTTTGTATTTTAAAATGTATTATTTTTTTTTAAACTTTTGTCATCAGGTAATGTTGTTGAAAATAAGAGCGTAATTTGAAAACACATAAAAAAGTTATATGATAAAGTGTAAATGAGCTCCGACGAACAGTTACCATCTAGGGTTAAGAGAGCTATGGTGAAGTGTGGACCTATCCAAACGAAATTTAAGATACTTTTGCAAGATTTCGTTTCCATATTACCACATTTTAGGGTGATTTATGTTGGTTACAACATATTCTGGGTGATCATTTATATCGGAGCTTGACGAAATAATGGGCAAACTTTGAGCATATTTAGTAGGCTCTAACTTAAGATATAATAAGGCTAAATTATATTAAGCATTTAGAACTGCTTATTAAGCTCAACCTTTACCTGAACAGACAGACGGTTCATCGCTCAGCCACCGTGATAGACTGACATTGTTCATAAAGAAATGCCATCTTTTCTATGTACCGCAAACATCAGCACAAATGCATAATGCCAACCATTTTTGAGTAGGGTTAAATTTAAATCTAGGTAAACCCCAGCAAAAGTGAATGGGGATTAATGTGTTGGTTAACTAATGTGAACTTTAACTTTTTTGCATAAGGCGGTTAGACACTAGTCGCTTTAAGTTGTGCGAATTTTGTATGGAAATAATCTGGCATAAATTCTTCAAGAGATTTTTTTTATATAATAAAAGTTTATTCAAAAGATTTGGCTGCCAGTTCTTTTGATATCGATAGACGTCGAATGACAGTTTTTGGGATATTTGCGGTCTACTGACATATATGCTCTTAATGGTGTTTTATTTTCTACAAAAAAAATACCACCTTGTTAAAAGGTACATGGATAAAATGTCTTGCCGACCCTGTAATAATGCAATTTCTTATTTGACGAGAACAAAACACAAAATTGGACCGCCCTGTTTTTAGCACCTGACAAAAAGTTTGTTCTTCAAATTATAAAAAAATATGTACATAAATTAAAAAGTTAGTTCTTCAAAATATAAAAAAAATATACATAAACCAAAATTTGTTAATAGATTGATATTACATAAATAAAGAAATGAACAAAATGAATGACGAAATTCCAATTTCTTTAGTTTGTTTTTTATAAAATATGTACACAAGAAAATACCTTTGCCAGATTGCTGATGTCAGGTTTTTCGGATTTCTGGATTTGCCGTTTTTTTTTTTTCAAAAACAATTGTATAACACCGAATCCACTTAAATTTTAAGTCACTGACAACCTATCATTAACAATGTAATGCTTTCTTATGTTTTTACTATTAAATAAAAGAAATAATAACTATTAAAATTTAAAATTGTTGCTGATTAGAGCCGATTTTTTCCTAACTTCGTCTGGTAACCCTTTATATAAACAGCAGCCATCTTTTTACAGGGAATTATCAGCACTGTCGATTTATACGGGGCGTAAAGTGCAATGCCTTATGCCATTAGTAAGGATGCATTTTTTAGAATAAAACAAGCCACCCTTTTAGAGTGCGAAGCATTTTTAAGAAACGAACATCAAATTGCATTTTTTTTAAATAAAATGTCACATTTTTTGTAGAAAAGAAAACACCATAAGTCCAGTTTTTATAACCATTTTGATATACATTAGCTATTAAATTGTTCTAAAATTATTGGCTTCAACGGAAATCAGAGATCTGCAGTACACCAAACAATCGAATATTTTGAACGCTTACTTCATTGTACTATTTATCTGTCATACTGGTGATTTTTTTTAATAACTATTAACTTCATTGTATTTTCGACAAATGTTCGACAAATGCTCAAAACGATTAAGGACATATCAAGATTCTTAAAAATATATTAAACGAATTATGCGTGCGAGTCAGGTATTTACTTTAGCCAAGGAGTTTATCATACAAGATATTTTTAAAAATTAAAACCAGTTTTAAAAATAACAAGTTCTTCCCTCTTTTTTTTGCCTTCCAATACATAAAACTATAATATATCCTTAAAAGGCATAATAAGGTCAATTCTTCGAAAACCTTTTCCTATAAGCCTCGTATGTTTCAATCGTATCATGTATTTTCACTATCAAAATAATAATTGTGTGTGGAATAAAAACTAAACATGGAAAATAAACAAAAAAAATACAGCGCCTTTAAAAATTTCAAACACATACACACTCAGATTCAAACAACTACATACATACATAGAAATAAAATAGGATTTTCAAACCATTTTATGTTTTGATTTCACAACCATTGACTGCTGCAGTTAATTACAAAACTGTCAAATGCAAGTATGTTAGTGAATAATATTATTTTTAATATTTTGTATTAATGTTTATATGTATCGATGTATGTATGTATAAGTTTATACATGTGTGATAAAAATGTATGCATTTGTGTTCGTATGAGTCAAATGGTGGATTCATATAAAAATGTTAACCACATTCTTCATATGCCTCACAGATCTCGATCCTCTGGAATGTAAAGTTACGAAACAACGATTGACATAATTACATATTAATTAAGTACTAATATACATAGACAATATAGAACAATGTTAATTAATGCAAAGTACGATAAATTGCAATTAACTAACTTAAAATTATTTACCACTCTCAAGACTGCAGGGCACCGAATATAAAATAAAAATACGCGTGTGAAAACGTTGCCAGATAACCAAAAAGCAATACCTTCAATTGAAAAAGGATTTAATAATTCGATACCAAGCAAAATTTAAGCCCAACACTATGTGGTCTTCAATTAATTTTTTTTTAACTTTTGGCAACAAAGCGACATACACTGATAAAAAAGCCGTCATAACGCTGATGTATTTTAACATCAGTACTATGACAAGTGTCTTCGCTTTTGACCACATGGTACTTTACATCACTGTGATGTCAGCCTTGGCCAAATTGTCTTCAGGGTCAAAAGTTCTGTGAGGAATGTGTCTCGTGCACTTCGCTCAACTTATCGGCCTACTGAGCGTACTATTCGCAACACCATTACCCATTCTGAGACACAGCATTCATTATTGGATAATATTCGACCGAATAGACCACGTCCAGCCCGCTGTGAATAAAATATAGCGGCCGTAGCTGAGAGTGTACACGAAGACCGTGGAGAGTCGATTCGGCGCCATTCGCAGAAACTCGGACTGACGTATGGAACGACTTGGCGCATTTTACGTCGAGATCTTAAATTGAAAGCGTACAAAATACAGCTTGTGCAACAACTGAAGCCGCTCGACCTTCCCAAGCGACATCGCTTTGCTCTATGGGCTCTTCAAAAGTTCCAAGAAGATCCGACGTTTTCGAGGCAAATTTTGTTTAGCGATGAGGCCCATTTCTAGTTCAATGGGTATGTAAACAAGCAAAATTGTCGCATTTGGGACGAAGAGCAACCTGAAGAGATTCAAGAACTGCCACTTCATCCAGAAAAAACATAAAAATTCGTTAAAAATGAACTCTTGGCAAACTCTCTGCAAACTCTCTGCATATCATAATCGGTCTGCTAGTTAGCAGAGCGTTGTGTATGTATAAGCAGTGGCAAATTTTTGGTTATTAATACGGCGGTAAGTATTTTATTGTTAAAAACATAATTGCCTATCTGGCAACACTACAATATGGTGCATATCATCATCAAAGTAAAATGCTATGTTTGTGTACAACGACCTCAATTGACTAAAAATATAAAAAAAAATATTTTTTAATGTATGTATGACAGCGAGGGCGCTTTGTCTGCATATATTTATATCTCATATTTTTGGCTATATTTTTTAATAAAGGGTGTTTTCTTAAGCCCAATAATACTTGTAATCAAAACCTAAATGAACTAAATTTAAATAAAGAATATTTTTAATCGAGCAATACAACACAATAAGCTTTGAATATTGTATGTGCACATAGGGCTGCCACACAGCCCGGAATGGCCTGCGTTGTCTAGTTTTTTGAATCATGTCCAGCTAAAATATAATTCGTCCAGTTAAAAAAGAATTTTTTCAATTTTAAAAAATCTTAATAGCATATATTTTTTTTTTTATTTAAATAAATATTAGTATTGTGGTTATTTTATTGAACTGTTAAATGGTTTTAAATACAAATTTAGATATTTTAATTAGGCTTCTGTTCATTGAAAAAAAAAAAAAATTAAATTGATTTCATTTTGTAAAATTCCTGTCTTCATGAAAATAATTTAATGAAAATTAAATTCAATGAACTTAAGCCTAATTAAAATATCTAAATTTGTATTAAAAATTTAAATAAATATTTAAGGTGTCCTTTGCATTTTTGACCTGTCCATTTGTTTAATCAAAATCCAGGGGCCTGATTCTGCCAGTCGTGATCGAGTACTTTCTCGATTCGAAAGCCATTTAATATCTAATTATTTCAGCCAATACTGAAAGAATCGGGATTATTTTTTAGTGTTGTAAAGCATTAATTTGAGTTACACAATACTTAAAAAATAATTTCGATTAGTTGAGTATCGATTGAAAGAATAAGAAATAAAATTGCTTTCGAATCGAGAAAGTGCTCAATCACGACTCCCAGAATTAGGCCCCAGGTGAACTTTTTCCATTGTCCACTTATTTGACTTCTAGGAACTGGCAACCCTATGTGCACCGCAGCTCACTGTTGACTTCCGGTTTTAGGCCACCTGTTTAAAAATTCCTTGCCATTTGTCACGAATAACGCGAACAATTTTGAGCGAAAAAATCAATAACGATTTTTTGTTATTTAATTAATTTATCAATTAAAAATTTATTTCAAAACAACTAAAATGTTAATTAAATCGAAATTATATTTTTAATTTTTTATCAATTAAATTTAATTAATTTATCAATTAAAAATTTATTTCAAAACAACTAAAATGTTAATTAAATCGAAATTATATTTTTAATTTTTTTTTTACTAAAAAATAATTGATTCAATTATTAATTTAATTAAATTGAAACATTTTTCGAACAATTTTTTTAATTGATAGAAAACTACTGAAAATGTTTTTCTGTGTACGACGATACTTCTTAATTTTAGTCATCATAAAACGAGCTGCAATGACGAATTTTTACATTTTTGTCAATGTTTCTTGAGCAACAAATCATGGATCCTGATGCGGTAACGGTCTCCATTGATCGGAACGTAAGTTTCGGCTTCATTAAAAAAAAAATAAGGTCCGCTAATGGTACTAGAGTGTAAATCGTCCCAAACAAGGAATTTTTCTAAATGTAATAGAGTCTGTTGTTAATTTGTCTTACTCCATATCCGTCAAATGAGCATAATCGTTGAACACAAATTTCTAAAAAAAACATCGATGACTGATTTTTTAAGTAAGTTTGGATGACTTGATGATTTTACAGACTTTAATAATCATAAATGTCAAAAAATTCGTCTGATACCTAACCATTCCATAAGTTTTATGGGGCTTTAAAAAACTCCTTTTACAAAAATAAAATTTTTTTTTAATATGAATTTTGCTGTTCAAGTGTAGTTTGTCGTGCTGCTGCATTCGCCATATTTTTCGCTATGCGAAAATACAAACCGAATCGAATAAAGCAGAAAATGGAAAACACAGAGAGAAAGGAAAGAATTAATAAAATATGTCAGCAACAGAGGCAGAATTTTAAAATGGTACAATGCAACAGAACACACAAACAACACAACACCTTACAATACATTTGCAATCGCTCACAACTACCATTAAAAAAAGTCAACAACTAACCGTAATAATTGTATACACTACAGACACACAGATAGATTTTTCTACCTTTGATTTTATAAAAACAGTGAGGTATAAAAGTTTGTGGCCAAAAATCAGAAGTAGAAAGAATTTGGGTATACTAATTTTGCGATTTGGCTTGTATCACATCGAAACAATTAGTGAAGCTCTCTTTAAACAGGCGCGCATACAGAGGGAGATGGATTATTCTCTCTCGCTCTCTTCTTTCATAAAAACGTTTATTTTAATTTTTAGATAAAATAATATTTAAATTTTAAAACATCACCATTTCTGGATTATACATACTCGTACATAAATTCTATTTTTTTAAATATGCTTGAAAGCAATAGGAAGGAAGTCCGATGATATGCATTGCCTAATTTGAAAGTAGACAATTTCTGCTCATAAGTAGACACCTAATTTGTGTGGCCTGGCTGGGACCCCTTGTATTTTGTATGGAGTTTTTTGTGGCTATCGAAAAAATCGGTTCGACTTGCAAGTGCTTATGAAAATTTTCATAAAATAATAGTTTCTATGCGATCAGAGTTGCATTTTCTTGTAAAAAAGCTGAGTCATTTGCGTTTGCATCTTTTTTGTGCAAAAGTGTGGCATTGACAGCAGATGTTGCAGGCATTTATCTTATGTCGGATGGAATTCCGTCACATTTTCGTGTGAATAAATCGTACGATTATGCAGGATAGTGAATCCCGGCCTGTAACATACAAAAACGCCGCCAACGAAAAAATAAAAAAATACCCAAAAAAAAACAACAAAAAAAATCCCCAAAATTGCGTGTAAAATTGTGGGCACTCCTGTTTCGCACATTTACAAGGGATCGTAACAGTTAAGACACTTATTATAAAAATCGAAATATAATTGGAGGGATTTTTGTAAAAACATTATGGATGGTGACGGGTTAAAAATAATTGAAGAGGACATGATAAATCGGTGAAAAATATAGAAGCAAGAAATAAACATTGAGCAACTTAATGATAAGATAAGTAGCAACAATCATTCAAATCGCATATTTTTAACGGTTTTTTTAAGATTTTCTATATAAAAAAATTAATATTTTTTAAGATTAAGATTTAGTTATTAGTTGCATTAATTATAATAAATTGTTTAAACTTTATTATTCATGACCAGGAAAACCGGAAATATAAGCAAAAACAGTATATTATCCGCATTATAAATGCATTCTAAACTTGAAAATATGCCCTAAAAATCGTTAGAAATATTCCGCAAGAACTAAAACTGTAAATTAGCAAAAAAAACATTCAACAATTTAATAATTGGGTTGTTCACGAAATGCGGATTATCTGGTTATATGGTTATGTAGTTTTATTAACACCAACGAAATATATAAAAAAAAGAACATTTGAAAAAATGTATTTTGTTGTTGTGAATATAACTTAATAACCATATAACCTGATAATTAGCCTTCCATGAACAACCCAAATATTTGCATATGAACAACAAGTCAAAGATTATTTTCAGTAAAGCCCGAGAGCGTACCCTATTTGGAACCCATGGGCACTCATTGACCCACCATAACAAAATTATGTTATAAGGTAAAGATTAATATTAATTTCCTTGATATCACACCCAGAGAAAAAATATGTTTATATATGGTCACCTCCAACAAAACTATTTCAAAAGAAAAACTTTAAACATATTATGTTTAATTTAATCATACTTTTGTCACCGACAAACAAAGAAAAATTGTAAACAGATTATGTTTAATTTAACCATATGATTGTCACTGACATCCATATTATTGTTAAATTTGTCCTCCATCAAGAAGCCACAACCATATTATGGTTGCCTCCAAACATGTTTTGGTTAATAATAACTAAAATATGCTTAACACTTATAAAAGCATGGTTAGTTTTCAACCATAGCATGTTGCTCTTGGAAAAGAGGAAAATACTATTGTTAATTTAACAACAAATTATTGTCATATTTAACTAAAACATGTTTAAAGACAACCATAATATGGTTGTGGCTTCTTGATGGAGGACAAATTTAACAATAATATGGTTGTCAGTGACAATAATAATTTGTTTAAAATTTTTCTTTAACAATAGGTTTGTTGGAGGTGACCATATTTAAACATGTTTTTTTCTCTGCGTGCACCATCAATGTATATGAGATTTTTTTTTGTCTTAATTTTATATTAATATAAACATTTCAAAGGATGTCATGGTATATAAAGATATTTACGAAAGGGATACATATTTGCATCAAAGCTATTGTCAAATGTGAACTGATTCCAATAAAATTTATTTTACAGTAAAATATGTTTGGGCCAAATTTAATTAGAGGGCTTATTGGCAAATAGACTCTATTTAGAAAAGAAGTTTGTATGAGGAATATATGAAATTATAGACCGTATCTCACCATTTACAAAGGCTTTGTCCTTCTGAAATTTTGTATCATTTGAACCTTATTCGAGCTTAACTGTTTGACAACATCGTTTCTTGTTGCAATACTGTCCAAAAACTTTCCTTACACACTGTTAATACATGTATGTGTAGAAACGAGTATTAACAAGAATTTAAGTTGTTCTACGTGCTATTATTTGCACTCATACATGCAACACTGCCAGCAACAACAAAATACTCGTATTTATACAAAATAATTGAATTATGTTTAAATTACAACATGATTGTAAACAACATTTTAATACGAACACACCATCATACTACAATCGCACAATTAAAGATATGTATGTACGTGTGTGTGCAATTTTATATGTATTTTGTATTCACAATTCATTTTTGCTAGCAAAAATCACACATTCGTAATTTCCAACCAAAAAAGAATCGTATTTTAATAAATTTTCGTGAAATTTTTAATTAATTTAATTTTTTTTCTCCATTTTCCTGTTTGGAATTTTTGCATTTACAAAACAAAGGAAAACAACAACAACATGCACAATATGCACATGTGCATGTGTGTAAGTGTTTGATTGTGATTACATCACTCATACATTTAGAGTTGTAAAGATGATAAAATTTAATACTTAAATGGCACCGGATGCGGAAATCAGTCAAACGCACGTGCTTCGTGTAACGTAATTACCTTAAAATCTTTAATTGATTGTCATTTGCAATTTTTATTTTTAAAAGCCACAAAATATTGAGTAATAAATGCAAAATGTTAATAGCAAAAATTATTGCAAAAAATGTTACGATTTTATAAAGATTAACGGCCTTATTTATAAAAAATTAAACAGATTAATAAAAGGTTTGTTAAACAAATTTTCATACAAAATCTTATATAACCTTGATTAAACTGAATCTGGGAATTATTTCTTTTCATAAGCTACTTTATTTTATTCAACATTTTTTATTTTTCGAATTTATTCTATGAGCTTAATTTCAGTTATGTATTTTATAGAGCTTTTTGTAATAGTTCTAATTAAACTGTTTTATTTTGTATAAATAAGGCAGTAAAAATTACAAGGATACAAAAATATTCATTTTGAGTTTAATATACATATACATCCGTATTCATAACAAAAAGTTAGCCACAGTTTGTACACTGGCTGTGGGAAAAATCGCCCAAAGAAAAATGGCCCAAAAAAAGATATGAAAAATCGCCCAAAAAAATTCCATGTAAAATTGGGCCTAAATTCATATGAAAAGTGACCTAAAATTTTTGGGCTATTTTTCGTTATTGTTGGGTGATTTTTCGTTTTTTAAATTTGGTGATTTTTCATTATAAAAAATAACCCAAAAATGTTGTATGAAAAATAGCCCATTTTTTTAATTTTCTCCTCTATGGTATAACAAACACCGGCTTCGCTTACTAAAGCTTCTCTGCACAGCCGGCCTTTGGCCGGGCGCAAGGATTTTCTCCTCTATGGTATAACAAACACCGGCTTCGCTAAGTAAAGCTTCTAAAATCTGCCTTTTTTCCAAACGAAAGCCGACTATGCAGAGAAGCTTTAGTTAGCGAAGCCGGTGTTTGTTATACCATAGAGGAGAAAGTCCTTGAGCTCGGCCGAAGGCCGGCTGTGCAGAGAAGCTTTAGTTAGCGCAGTGTCAATGGACACTATGACACTTTTTGGAGTGTCATAACGTCCATGGACACTATGACACTGGACGTCATAACATGCCACCGGGAAAAAATTCGTTTTTGCTTTTTGGGTCATTTTTCATTTTTTTTTGGGCCCTTTTTCGTTTCTTTTGGGCAAAATTTCATATATAACTTTTTGGGTCATTTTTCATGTTCTGTTGGGCGATTCTTCATTTGGGCGATTTTTCATTTCTTTTTTTGGGCCATTTTTCTTTGGGCGATTTTTCCCACAGCCTTGTACACTACGTACAACGAGCTGCTAACTAGAATGCCGATTAAACTTAGCAGCTTGTTAGCATAGAGTTTATTAATAACAAATTTTATCCGCCTGCTAACTTTTAATAAATTAACTCTGAATATTAATGATGCCTCATTATAATACTCAAAAATGCAACACGTTTTGCATTAATCATCGCTGGTTTTGTCATTTAATTTCATTTTTTTTTATTTTCCCTCTTTATATAAAAATTTGAAATGTTTTTAAATTAAAAAATATTTAAAAAGGAATCTAAACTAAAAAAAAACAGTGTATTAAAAAAAACAAACAAAATTATTTAACATAAAACGGCTGTTTATCACAAGTTGGCAAACGTTTGGCAGTTTGTTGACAAGAGTTTAGCAAATCGTTAGCCAGAGTTTGGTAAGTGTATTATGAATAAACTTTGTGCTAACTTCATGCCAAATTTTCGTTATGAATACGGCTGTTGGTCATTAGAGCGACTCACCAAAAAAAATGCTGGATGTATCCCCCTAAAAATGAAACTTGGACTTTTATAAGATGACATTTAAAATATTTCAGCTCCAGCTTTGACCTCCCGTGAGCTGGACCATTTTGAAAAAGGGTATATTTTTGAATGTTTTGCTAATTTGAGAATCTGTTTCCTTACCAACATATACAATATGGGTATCTTATATATGGGTATTTTAAGTCGCGTCGAACTGTATATACAATTTGTCCAAGGACGATCATCCATGTCCTTTTTTCAAGGATATTCTGTAAAAAATAACGTCACTTTGTTATTAAAAGTGCCAAATTAACATATTTTAATCTTTAGTCGATTTAATTAAATACGGGTCTCCGCTTTTTTTGAAATTCATGCTAGTTCGCGTTTTGACAAAAATGCAATGGGGTGGTAACCCTTCGTTTAAAATAGGGCAGTATTAGTATCAAATTTTTTCTTTTGCCAAGTACAAGGAGAATTCATGTATATGGTGGTGTCGATACTAAAACAAGTAACAACACCAAAAACACAACAATGTATTTTTTGTGTTGCTTTCGTTGATCGATATGTCAAAAACACAAGCACCTTTTGACATTTCTCTCTCTAAGTAAGAAAAAAAAGTAGCACAGCTGTGCTTTCAACGCCACAAAATACGATAAATTTGGGGGTTTTTTAAATTTTTTTGGGGGAAGAAAAATAATTACATGGCACCACAGTCAAACACGCATATTGTCATAATCAGGGCAGGTTGAAATATGCACAAAAGCGTTTAAGATATTCATGCAAATATTCCTAAAAAACCAAAGAACACAAAGTTGTTGCTATAGCAACGAGACCTGAAGAACAGGGGATGAATTACGGCATTCGATATCGATCGAAATTACAATACAATTTAAATTGAAATTTCATTCGATATCGAATGCCGTAATTCGCTCCCAAGTGTTGCTAAGTTCAAAATCCTTGGTCGTTGTTCGTTGAACTCCGGTGCGTAGAACCGATTGTCGTGTGCACCCGTTGTAATTTCTATTAGTTCTTGTTAAAAATTTCGATAAAAGCAAATGAATATTAAAGAAAAGAACCGATATATTTTTTTTTAGAACTATAGCACAACCAATATGACACAATGGAACACTGACCATATTTACATTATGCAATTAACGCCGCATCTTTTGCATGCAACATTTTGTTTGTTTGTAAGAGGTGTAGGAACGAAAACGGGGTTGAAAAAGTTGCACGACGACTCATGGATAGGCATTTTATTAATTTTTGTTTTGTTTCATTTGTTTTGTTGTCTAAATGTTGTTAATTTTTGTCTTGAAGAAAAACCGTCGTTTTCATAAAAATGTTTAAAATTACAAAAGGTTTAAAAAATAAACTGAAGAAAAGTTCAACCGTATTTTTTTCTTAAATTTTACAATTAAGAGGTCAAAACAAACCAAAATATTGTACTTTTTATAAAAATTAAATTTTAAGCTTCTTGTAATTGGCGTGTTGCTTTTCAAATATGTGTATTCAAAGATATCTTTTACAGAATTTAAAAGAGTAAATAAATATGTACATATCTCTTTAAAAATCTTATTTTTTCGAGAGAGCCAATCTCTAAAAAATAGTACATTTTTAAAAAAGTACCTTTTGTAAAACAGTAGGGTGTTCAGGAAATAAATTTTTAACTATAACTAAATATTAATTATAACAAAACATGCAAAATAGACCCTATTTCAAAATGGTCCAGCTCACGAGAGGTCAAAGCTGGAGCCGAAATATTTTAAATGTCATCTTAAAAAAGGCGAAGGTTCATTTTGAGGGGGATACATCTTCGCTTCCATACAACTTGAGTCGCTCTAATAGTCATACATATTAAAATTATTGCATTAAGTCTATAGGCAGAAAACAATTTAAACATAAATAGTAGAGCTGTGTCGTTCCGAAACGACCTTGTTCCGTTGAACGATTCCCTAATAGGAATGGTGCGGACGTTTTCAATAGATCCTTTTATATCGTTCATTGTTCCGCAATTGCAATCTGTGGGATCATTACATGCGTTATGTTCACTTATTTCTGTACACTTAGAACACGGTTGACTTTTTGTGTAGGGATCAGTTTGGCTTTCATGTACATATTAATATCGTAATATTATATTAATAACTTAAAATATATATCGTAATTGAAACAGTTACAAATGTGCCCAAAACAATTGGGGGATTCACAAGGTGTGCTATTAAGTCATATCGTCATAATGTCCTAAATAATATTTTTCAATTGTTAAGAAAAAAAATTATTGTTGTGCTTCAAATAACATAGAAATTTTAATGCTGTGTTCATTGATTCGTCAAAACTGTTCAATAGAAATATAAATTATAAGGGGTTGCCCACATAAGTCGTATAAATTTTTTGTAATTATTTTAAGACAAATGACTTTACAACTTTATGACTACCCTGTGAATACCCCAAATATATTTTAGCAAATATATCACCCGTTCACCACCAGCAACAGCATTAGGGCACATTTAGAAAATTTTTAAAATATATTTTTAATTTATTAAAAAAGTTATTATTAATTTTTACAAACATTTTTAAAAACACACAATAATTCTTCTTTAGTGATCGTCTAGACTGGCAACTTTTGTTGCTGGTTTTAGACCTATCTTTTAGTACACCAATCGCCTCAGAATCATTTTCTGTGTCGTTCTAACGATATCCTTCCGTCCGTACGGCACAAACAACTCTTATATGATTCTTACCTTCAACCATAACATAATTGGCCACGGGTCCCAAAGAGGCTGCAATGTCGCAAATGTCTTTTTATATACTGTGGTGTACAATATTAAATGGCCGGACTTAACCGACTATACTTTCTTACTTGTTCTAATTCGATAAAGCCATATCGATCTGTTGAAAACACGTTCACTTTCGATAGACTCAACAGAAAAAAAAATTTGGTGTCAAACTGTTTCCAGCTCTTCTAGAGAGTTTGGGCTTAAATTTCATAAGCGGCTCCGTAGAAAAAGAGCAATAAACCAAAATGTGGAACAACCTCGCTAAAAAAATTTATATTTCTATTACAAGAAATAACATTTTGTAATCATCGGTTCATAATTTACCATTAGCTCCATATTAACCCAACTCTCGAAAAACACTCTAGTTCCCCAAAAGCCCCAACAAATAATACTACTTATTGTAATAAAAATTGGCATATCATTGTTTTGACCACAAATTACGATGCTAAATATGGTAAGGCTTGGTCCATAATTCAGTATAAATTGCAATGAATGTTCAGTTTTTATTAATATTGGTTTATAATTTTTATATAATAAAGACCAATCCTGTAATATTACTCCTCTGGTGCGAAGGGGTCAAATATTCGGCACGGCCGAATATAGTACTTTTCCTTGTTCTTTATTTATTTATTTTAAATAAATTATCATTTTAAAACCATCCAATAAAACAACATCGATACCTTTTGGCTTAAAACTGATAATGGCTGGTAAATTTGTTGCAACTCTTAAAAGCTTCAATATTTAAAAAAAAACGTATAGAATCTTTAAAAAAGTTGCAATCACAAAGGAAAGTGTTGCATGCAAAGTTGGCGCCAAGTTGCGTGCAATGTTTAAAACAAAACTCTATCAGGATTAAGTTTTATTCATTGCAAATACATGTTGCTCTCCGCTGCTCTGCTTGAATATTCGAAACATTTTTAAAAGTATTTCTTTTTTATATGTTTGTATGTGGGTACCCTTGACATGGCTTTTGGGTGAACAAACAAAATGGAACATTAACGATATATTTGCCAAAATAAACAGATGAGCACGCGCGAATATTGTAACTCGTTATCGAAAATGGAAGCAAAAAAACTATTTTCCAATCGTTTACGTTTTTTCCTGCATTTTCTTGCATGAAGTTTTTATGAATGCGAAGTTGTAGTTGAGCATTAGTGAATGAAAGTAACAAAACTGTAAAAGTTTTTTTGAATTTTTTTTAGGATACCTACAATTTGTATTCGATTGCCAACAGAAAAGGAGCTAGGGAAAGAAGTAATAAATAGTAGTTAAATCATAAATGAACTTTGGAAAAGTTAAAAGAAGTGGGGCTATGTTGAACACTGTATGCAATAATATGTCTTATATGTGTCGGATTTGAAAGTCAAGCAAGTTTACGAGCTTTCGATAATTCGAACATAATTTTTAATTTGATTTTTTAAGCTTCGTTCACAATGGCAACACAATTTTCACTATGTGTTCAGAGTAAAGCAAAAATTTTTTTCGCAGCACCACGCATTTTTTTAATTTAGAAAACGTTGGCAGTTTTTGCCCACATCAGTTCTTTATCCCCCCGGGGGTTTTTAGGCATAATTTTACTGATAGATCTCAAGATACAGGGCATGTTTGTACATGAATTACTGCGCTGCATCAGCGATTTCAAATGTTTATATCACACAATATAGCCATTAAAAAAAAGTTTGCTTTTCTGATGCAGCGCAGTGATGCATTTATGAACATGCCCACAATCTCTTTCCATTAAAGCTTCATCTGGTACCTCCGGCGGCACGGCACCGGACTGATTATTGATTGAGGTCTCCGTTAGTATACTGTTTGAGGGAAGGATAGGTTAGGTTCCATGGGCAGCCATCGAGAGACAGCTCACTTAGGTCCTTCAGCGGTCCCTTTGTGATACCCAGCGCCAATGCCCATCCCAAAGAGCAGTTACTCAGATGGCGTCACTGCAGAGTTGAGCCAATTCGTCTTCCTAATGAAGAGAAGAAGCAATCTTAGTTCTATTTTAGATAGATCCTCCAAGCAGAAAAAGCCCGGCTTTCCCAGGTATTGAAAATCTGTTCGCTTTCGTTGCCCTTTAAAGCTTAGAATTCATCAATCTATGTAGACTTAACGGAAAGCATAACAAAACTGTTTGAGGGAAATGCTTTCTGTCTTTTAGGAAGAATGTCGTTGCAAAAGTTTTACTTTCCAATAATTAGTACTTCCAAGGTTGCTTTTTCGACGAGGGGATACTTTTGGGAATCACGTGGGCTTAAACCCAAAGTCATGCAAAGTGATATCTTGAAAACCCCACCAAAGGACCACTTGTTGGAAAGTTCGGCCTGAGGAAGGACCATCGGTAGGGGCTGTTGCTACTCAACAGCTGCTGCTAGCATAATATCAACACCAGCGGCGGTTAGATAGGTCCAGCTCCTAAACAAGGGGCGAAGACATTAACCTTATATCGTAATTGTAAGGGAATGTAAGAAAATATAAACTCACTGCTTATTGTTCGTGTTTTTGTTTAATCTTTGATATTGTTACAAGTAACGTTGCCTTTACACATGCAAGTAGTGGCATGCCACTGTTCTATACATATTATCAACGAAAAAGTGTTCGAAATAGTCGAATCTCATGCCATTAGCTTTTCTGTTTACACATGCCACTGCCAGTTCATTTTCAAAATGTCGTCGAAGCGTCAACTTGAGATAATTTGTTTACATCTCAAATTAAAAAAAAAGTACCAGAAAACAAAAAAGAGTTGCCGACTTCATCACGAAAAGAGACAAATTCTTCACATGTGATTATGACTTCAGTGAAAAATATCCAATCGTTTATAGCGACGCAAATCGGATTCAAAACGACGCAAAGCGAATTCAACCAATTTTTAAAAAGCGTTGCAAATCGAAACGTCGCAAAAAGGACAGACGCAAATCGGGGCTCTAGTGTAAATTACAATGTCGTCGAAGCGTCAACTTGAGATAATTTGTTTACATCTCAAATTAAAAAAAAAGTACCAGAAAACAAAAAAGAGTTGCCGACTTCATCACATAGTTTTAGTTTTGGGGAAATAGTTTACATTTATTTATATTAGCATTATTTTAGCAAAATTAATGCTCTATAATTAGGAAACTTACTGATTTTAACGCCCGTTACCACAAATTAATCATAAAAATGCATTTAACAGTTAAAACTTTAATTACAGTTCAACAACAATCCAGTCGATTTGCATTTAATATTGAACAGGGTAACATTGCTAATCGTTTTGACATTTAGTGGCATGCAAGTGCCAAATTTCCACTCGCATGCAATTTTTGCTGCCACTGGAGCTGCCATTGCGAAAAATGTGAGTGTATTAGTAAAAAATCGTGAGTGTATTGAGTTTTTCGAACTGGCAGTGGCATGTGTAAATGCTAGGTAAAGGTCCAACCAAAAGGTCAAAAGTTAATGTCTGTCAAATGAATAAGTAAATTAAAGAAGTCTTTAAGGTGGCCATAATGAAGTTAGTCGCAATTTACACTATGGACATTTCTTTCAGGACGGACGAAGTTTGTTGGTAAGAAGGTAAAAATGTATGCGAACTCTTTTCCTCTCTCGCAACAAACTTCGTTTGTCCGGTCAGAAATGTCCATAATGTAAATTGCGACTTACATAAACTTAAGAACCATGTTGCACTCTTTTTCCTTATTCTTATTTTTCTTTATCTATTTCAATTTATTTAATTTTTTTAACGGTGCACAAACAGCTGATTCCGTACGGAATGTGCGTTCAGTTTGTCACTTTTTTAAGCAAATGACATTTGACAAAACTTAACGACATATGTTTTATATGTATTCGCACAGTTGCTTAAGTTGACTTAAGCAACCTCATGTATATTATGGATGGACCTTTAAACTTGAGTGTTCATAATTCTTATTCGCTTTAAAGCTTTATTCGTATAATCAGCCTTATTACGGTTCTCGCTGACGGTAACAACGTAAAAGGAATTTTGTAGTAGATTAAAGAACACAGGTTGTGTGTTACTTTAATCTACTACAGAGTCGTTTTCGACATCGAGAAACGTAATAAGGCTGAATATTTTTAGGTTTTCTAAAATCTTTGGAAAAAGGTTTCCTGATGATCTGGCATAAGCAACCAGTGAAATGCGCATAGAAACCAGCTTTCCCTCAACAATAAGTTTCAGTGTATTTATCAAAAATAAAAATTGGGAGTTTAGCACGTCATACAGAAATCCTAATAATAATAAATTTTGTATTCCCAAAATTAACTTTGATAATAAGTCTGTTCTTTTGGGTCCATGTCCAGGTGTTGCCCTCAATAATTTGTCTGCAAATGCTGTGGTGTAGGGTATCTTAAGGCTTAGCCGAGTTTACTTTCTTACTTATACATTATTCAGGGTAATATTCCAATCATTTGGTATATAAAATCTAATATCTGTATGAATGATCAATTAAGTCTAACTCCCATATTCATAAAAAATATTTTTGATTAATAAGAGGTTTATTAAATAAAATTTCATAGAAAATTCGTTTCATTAAACTGCCATAAACCTCAAGTATTTTTTTATGAATATGGGGGTAAAGTTAGAAAGATCACTACTAAAGAATAACATTCATCCTGCCCACTGTGCTGTATGGCACAAACAAAATCCTCGCTATTACAAAAACTTAAGCTTTTTTCCATTCTTGCAACATCAGCTGCTATAGAACACAAAAAATATTAACAACAAATATTAAAGAAATTCCTTTACGCAAACAAACATGTAAAGCAAAAAATGACTATGAATAATAATAAAAACTGTTACACTTGCAAACAAATTCTATGATACATTTTCACACAGATACAGAGTACATTTACCAAAAATGTGTTTGTATGTATTGGTGCTTTTTTATATAAATAGATACATTCACTTGTTCTTTTGCCCGTTTATTCATTCATTGACACACAAAAAGTCCTTGTGCATTTTTTTTTTTTTTTTTTTTTTGGTGTACCCAATTGTTTCGAGGACGCATAAAAACGATTTAATCTCATTGGAAGGCGTTCAACAGATGTGTACCATAAGAGAACTTCAGTAGAGCTTCTTTTTTTGTGTCATTAGCAAAACTCACGTTTACTCGCGCATATATACGTAAGCTGTAATAAACACATCTAATTTTGGACAATTATAGAACGTCCGATCGGTTACATCGGACAATGTTTTTAGCCTTTTTTAAATTTTATTTAGATAAAATACAATTAAACCCAATTTACATGATTAATTTTATGACGTCCAATTTTCTTAATTCCCTTTTGAAGTTGCTACCAAAAACTACTCATATTCATACGATGGTTTTTTTGGATCTTATTTTTTTTTTTTTTTTTTTTTTTCATTATTATTTGCAACCTGTAGCTTGTTTCTGTATTTCTCGCATCGCAAAATTTCTCACATTAAGTGTGAAACAAAAAATTCCATGGTTTCTCGATTTGTGAGAAAAAAGTGTTTCTGTATTTGAATGCGAGAACAGACAACACAGATTCCGTTTGATTTGGAATACTTCCAGTAATTAAGTGTCAAATGCAAGCGAAACGTCAACAAAAGAAATAGATATAATAAAAATAGGGCTGCCAGATTTGACGATTTTTTGTTCCAAAATTGGCAAAGTACCAATTTGCTGATTTTTCCTAGTGACGATATTATTCCGTCTTCGAAATAAAATAATTTTAAAAAGTTTAATATGTTTGTATATGCGGCACCACAGAAAAACGATACCTTTAAAAACAAGGCAAATATAAATTTCGAAGGAAAACTGTTTAATTTTTATTTTCTTTGATTATTTAATACATTTGCTTATGTGATAAAAACATTAAACTATTACCCCATTTTTCAGTCAATGCACTATAGGAAATTTTTGCCTTTTTTTGGCCAAGTTTTAGTTCAATATGATATTATGTCACGCTTTTAAGTGATTTTTTTCAGGAAAAAAAAAACAATCTGAACTTTTAAATTGCTATCGGATTAAAGAAAAAATAAAATAAATAATTTTATTTAAATAGACCTCAAGCTTAAGGTAGTATGTATGTATAAAATATACATTTTACCCATGAACTTAAACAATTTTTTTTTTTTTAGATTATGTTTTAATAAAAATCGAACAAAATTTGTCAAAATTAATATTAATTTGTCCAACTTTTTAAAACAAAATAGGCGATTTTTTTTCTTTTTTCTTAGGAAATTAACGATTTTTTCACAAATTTATCTGGCAGCCCTGCATAAAACGAAAACAATGAAGGGCTTAAAAAAATTAAATAACAAAATATAACAATTGTGTTTTATTTATTTTCATCATTAAATGATGAAACAGAATTGAGTCTTCAACTTCAGGCAAAAATTCTTAAGCCCATAATTAAAACGTCGACCGTAACTGCAATTTTCTCTCATTTCTTTCGTTTTCTTTTGTTCTTTTTTTTCTTTGTTTACAAATTGTATGAAATTAAACGAAAGTATGGTAGCATTGTTGGGAGAATAATTGTCTCTATGTGAGAGCATGAGAAAAAACGTCTTCAAAATAAAATTGATTTTATTTCTCGACCGCATTCTCTGGCATAATTTTATGTCAAACTGTATGGAAAACAGCGTTCAGCCCCAGTTCTGTTTCATCATTATTTCTCGACCGCATTCTCTGGCATAATTTAATGTCAAACTGAATGGAAAACATCGTTCAGCCCCAGTTCTGTTTCATCATTTAAATTCTTTCTCTTCAAATAAAAAAAAAAAAAAATACACATTCTTGTGTACATACATATGTACATAATTTGTGCTCAATTTTTTTAAATTTTATTTTTCTCGCATCAATTTCAAATATGACTTATTTTGACAGTTCTTGTGAGAAACTTTTAGCAAAATATTGATATAGAAACACTTTTTCTCACATCCTTCCAATAATTGCTGGAAAATTATTTAAATGACAGATAATTCTCCCAAAGTAAAGATACAGAAACACTTATGTGAGAAAAACCATTTTTTGTTTCATATTGCACTGTTTTTTGTCAAAATTCACTTGTTTCATGCGGGAAATTTTACGATGCGAAAAATACAGAAACGGGCTACAGGGTTGTTTTTTTTTCTTTATTTTGAATGTCGAAAAAACTAGTTACGGCTTAATATTTATTTTTATCAGTCAAAAAGCACGATCCAGTTGATGAGAATATAAAAATAAAACGTAACAGAAAGAACAGAAAAAAGTGTAAAGCTATGTAGGTGCCAAAAAAACCATGGAAACAGAAATCATGTCTATTTTTCTACCCCTCTTTCATCCAAAATTGGACGTCATACAATTCATCATGTTAGTCGCAATTTACACTATGGACATTTCTTGCCGGACAGACGAAGTTTGTTGACGAGAGAGGAAAAGAGCAAGCATACATCGTCGCCCCCTTGCCAACAAACTTCGTCTGTCCAGCAAGAAATGTCCATAGTGTAAATTGCGACTAAATTGGGTGTTAATCCGATACATTTCTTTACACACAGTAATTAATACTATCTCTTATCTATACATATACATATGTATGTATGTACATATACATATAAAACAGACGTGTTTGTACGTAACCCCTTAACTCAAAAACTACTGCACCGAAAAAAAAAGATTTTTCGCATTTATTGAAATAGGCAGTTAATATTTAAGACAAACCAACAGCAGATATTGACAAAACTAGATATTGAGTATCACGTTTTCGAGAAAATTAGACAGAGGAACCAGCCAAGCAAGCAAAATTTCTTCATAACACTAATCGAATAACATTAATGCGTATGACACTTAACTACGATCCAACAGTTGATTACAATTCACATAAAAATATTGGTATTGGTAGCCTGGATCAAGTATGTGCCCATTGTAAACGTTGAAATACAAAAAAGAATCCCCATGGTTGTGTTGCGTTAATCTCGCTAACAATTTTACAAGCACTGGTATCTGGGACGACGTCAATCAAAACATTTTCTTAACCCATTTTTCGCCGCGCCAAGTAAACTGACAATATAATTACGAAATAAGATTTTAAGTAACTGACAGGAAAAAAAACCAATAAAAAAAAGAGCATAGATTAATAATAATAGAAAATGCAACAGTTCTTTCCAAATGACGTCATTCGGTGCTGAGAGACTACCCTACAAGAAATGCATAATCAAAACTAAAAAAAAAATTTTACTAGCACATTTACAACAATTTGCATTATGTTTCGACGAAAATTTTTTAGCAATATTTCGACTTATTTTAACATAGAAAATCAAGTTCAAAAAATGAATTTCTTTTGAATATAATTCTACTCATTTTGCAAACTGGTTAATTTTTATACTAAGTTTGAATGAAGTTATTTATTTTAGAAAGTTCAAAATACTTCAACATACACACTTCTAAGAAAAGGAAAAATATTAGAGTATTCATTCGGTTAACCGTTAGTCGGTTAACCGATTAATTACTGCCCGATTAACTGATCGGTTAATTTAAAATCGGCTATTTTCGGTTAATGATTAAAACGGTTAATTTCAGTCGATTAACCGATTTAACAAAATATTAAATTTTTTTGTAGGATTTTAAAATATTTTGTGTGTGTTTTAAATATGAAACGAAACACATATATACAAAAGGTATGAGTTTAGAAAATATATTTTTCATACAACCAGAGAAGGTGTTCAGTGTTTGCTGTCAACATCTTTTTGTTCCAGGCACTTTTTATATGCATGTGTTTAGTTATTTGTTTCTTCTCATATCAATCTTTTAACAGAATTAACCGAAACAATTAGAAGTGTTAAAATTTGAAAAATATTAAAACAGGACTCTAATGACATAATGGTAGATTTTATGCCCATAGTCATAAAAAATATTTTTGATTAATAAAATGTTTATTGAACAAATTTTCATAGAAAATTCGTTTCATAAACCTGCTATAAACCTAAAATATTTTTTATGAATATGAAGGTATATGTTTAGAAAAATCGAGGAAAAGAATTGAGAAACTTAATATTCTGTATTATGGGTTGCTTTCGATTTCTCAAATATCTGCGATAAGTGAAAGAATTTTTCCAAGTCAAGTTTTATGAAAACTAAAGAAAAGAATCGCTTAAACCCTAAACATAAACCAAATAATTTTTCTAAAAGATTATTTTATAAGATTTCCTTAAACTATTGAAATATCTAATAAAATGATATCACAGTTACAATATTTATGAATTATGTTTTCGTTTGCTCGTTTAATTTCAAGAATTGTTGCGTATTTAATTTCAAGAATTGTTACGTTTTTTATGTTATTGTTTTTATTACTAATAAACTCCAAAAAATATATAATTTATGTATTTTTATTTATTGAAAGTACTTAATTTATAAAAAAATTTATTAATCGGTTAATCGAACAATAACAATAGTAACCGATTAAACCAAAACCACGGTTAATTAATCGAGCGATTAACCGATTAAAGTAAAAGCCCGATTAAATGAATACCCTAGTAAATATAGAAAATTTTAATAAAGGTTAAATTACTCGTATGTACAAACTTTTTATTTTTTTTTATATAAAACTTATTTGGCGATTTTTATCGTACTAAAAAAAAAGTTTTTAAAAAATGGATGTAAAAAACAGTACCAACAAGAAACTAAACTGAAAGCCAAAAATATTCATTACACTGTTAAGACATAAAAATTACTACAAATCAAATAAATGATTGTAACCAAAAAGCTAAAATAAAACTTGAAGTTATATTAAAATTTGTAAATTTGTACAAAATATCACATTTTAAAAATCGTCAAATTTAGGGTATAAATCGTCCAATCGTTAGTGGTTAATTTTTGTGCCCCAGCCTCTTGAGCGCATCGTTCGCGCCAAGGCGAATTCATGTATACGGTGGTGTCGACACTACACCAAGTAACAACACCAAAAACATAGTATACAACCAAAAACACAACAAGGTATTTTTTTGTTGTTTTCGTTGATCGATATGTCCAAGGCGAATTCAACTACAGGTGGTGTCGAAACGCCATCTGATTTTGACAGTTCGAGCCAATTGGTTTTTATTTGTTAGTGTTTTGTTTGGAATGGTTGACATTTTGGACCGTAAACACTAACAATGCAATGCAAAAAACCCTATGTTGTTTCTGTTGTTTTTGGATTGTTGTAGTTTCGACACCACCTGTAGTTGAATCCGCCTTGGATATGACAAAAGCACAAGCAACTTTTGAAATTTCTCTCTCTCAGTAGGAAAAAAAGTAGCACAGCTGTGCTTTCAACGCCACCTGAAAAATTAATTCGCCTTGGTTCGTGCCATTGTAAAAATGGCTTTTTTCTCAACTGTTCTTTTTATAATGGACAATTTTCAGGATTGACATTAAAACCCATTTATGTTTAAAATCGTTTTAAATATGTACATACAAAATTTTCTCTTTCACTGAACACTTAAATGAAACTTAATTCACCGATGTGGTACATTTAAATTAAACTTAAGTTTCCATTGGATTATCTTAGCAAGGTGACCTCAATATTACAACAATACAACAACAACAGGCAAAGCAATAACAAACAGCCGTTTTTTGAGACCACCTTGTAAATAGCTACACTTCTTTTGTAATATATTTTTGTTTTTAGTAGGGCTACCATACTTTTATCTTAATTAAATAAGACTTTTTAAATAAAACTCAAAAATCGAATCTGTATTTAAATACGATATAAGTTTATATGAAAATTAATATAATATAGATTTAATTACTATCCTGAAAATTATGCATAAGTTTTCTTGATTATTTCTATTTAACACAGGATTTTTTCAATGTTACCACCAGCAAGAAGTCTTGATTTGTCAATACAGTAATATGAATATAGAAAAGCAAAATTTAAACAGTAGATTTATAAAATTTTATCCAAAATCTCCAGCGAAAAAATGCCTTTTCCCCAAAATATCTCCGGGGGAATTTAAAAAAATTGTTATCCTCAACAGTGTGGCCAGGTCAAAAACAAAATTTACAGCTAAATCTGGCATTAAACATGGCCAAAATATGCTAAAAATGATTTTAAAAAAGGTTAAAAATAATGTTAAAATTTTTTAAAGATTTTCGTTAAAAATTTATTGCCATACATCCGAAACTAAATACATTAAGTTACTAATTTTTGAACGTAATTGCAATAAATGGTTATATTAAAGCAGAAGGCTAGATTTTGGTAAAGCATGGGATACATATAAATATGTAGCACAGGGGGTTAAGATTAAATGTTAAATTTATTGGGCCTTTTAATATCTGATATATGAAAAATTTAAACGATTTATTTCTATGATATACTAAGTTTTTAGATCATTTTATTATATATAGTTTAAGAAAAGTAGAAGCTTTAAAACAATTAATTCTTCAGCAGTTTAAAACAAACAATTTTTTTACACCATTGAATTTTTATCTAAATACAAAGTGACATTTCCTTGTACTTTTATATCGTAATAATATTTATAATAAATAATATTTAGAATCAACATGATAAGGGCATGTTTAATCATTATTCCCTGAATATTCAATTTTTTTAAAAAGACAGGTAAGATGTTTCTTAACATAAGAATTATCCTTTTTCATATGAAATTTCATTTTGGGTGCAACTATTTTTAGTCAAAATTTATTATAATTTATAAATTTTTTTTAGTAAAGTGAATAAAACTATTCGTCAAAATTTGAAAGTAAATAATGCTAAAAAAAAGCTAAAAACATTTTCCAAAAATGCTAAATTAAATGCCAAGTGCTAAATAAAAATTTTCCAGCTCAATAAAAATTTGTAATGCTAAATTTAGCTGCAAAAATGCCAAAATGGCCACACTGAATGACCAAAAAATCCCCTATTTGTGGACAAATCCCCAAAACTGAGAATGCCTAAAAAATTCTTAAAAAAAAAAAAGAAAACACCGGCAAAAACTTTGGCCACTCTACCACTTGAAACACTGCATTATTACTCTCAGAGGTACTCTGCCTTACCATATCTTTGTGTTGACTTTTTCGCAACAACAATTTGACAACCTGTTCACTGCACTACCAATAAAGAATACGAACACACGAACAGTGCAGTTAAATTGGACAACATTTTGTGAGAAAAAAAGCCTGCAAAATGCCAGATTTATCAAAAGCTGAAAAGGAATTTTTGCTTCGCAAACATGAGCAAACTATGAAACTGCGTGCCGAATTTTTGAAGCAATCATCCAATCCTTTCCGACATGCTACAGGAGAAGGTGGCACTTTGGTAAGTTCAGGCAAGAGTGTTATGTCATCTGTTTATGAAAAATAATCTTACCTACATACCAATCCATATAAACAAATGTGGCAATAACTTTTAAATTAAAAAAATCATTTGTTTTTTAGTTTGATGCTGGTTTAGCCCGCTTTCAGGCGATGCGAGTGTCCAACTATGAACATTTCAAGCCTACCGGTCGTGCTCTAAGAGTTGGTATGAGTTTAGTTGTCTTGCCTATTGCACTTTATGCCTGGGCCTTAAAAAACGAACGCGACGGACGTGAAAAACAGTACCGCAATGGTGAAGTGGCTTACAAAGATCGTCGTTTTAAATTCATTTAAAAAAGTTTGTTATTTAACTTCCCACTATAGTATCATCTAAATAAACCGTGTAAACAAACAAGAAGTGCATTGAAATATAGTTTAATTAACTTTTAATATCTATAGTAAATAACACAAGTATTTTATTTGTCCTCTAATTGTTTATCTCTGGCAATAACAAAATCCTCAAATTTGACCATATACGTGGTGCCATTATGCCAATGAGCGGTGACTTTGCAAGGCTGTTAACAATTAAAAGATAAAATTAAATTAATTAATGTTTCTAATTGCCGCAGCAGGTAAAACAAACATACAAAACCACAATGTGTTAAGACAGCCTCCACAATGCCCGCCGTGAAATTCGCGCAATTTAAGGTTCCCTTGTCCTTTGGCACACTTATAAAGGTATTAACCAAGGGCTGCTTTTCTATAATATAATAGGTACGTTCGTCATCTACTTTCTCCAATTTTTCGGCCTCTTTTCCAAACAGATTCTTCCAAACTGTCGTTTTAACGAACAACAACATTTGTGTCAATTTTGTCTCTCGCTTGGAACTACGTTCGCGCATAAAATACAAATCAATGATACGGGTGCCCACATCTTGTCCCATTTCATGGAGTCTAAATAAAATAGAAAAAAGGTAAGGAACTTTTTGTTATTTTGTGGTATGTAATTTCCAAACCTATTTTGCAATTCTGGCACAGTATGCACTTTGCTTTGGCTGTATTGTACAATTTCACTAAACAAAAGAGCCACTATACTTTGGGACACTTCAGATTTGCCCTTAGATAATGGCCTATCCAAGATATTAGTGCGTGGCCGCATTGAGGAAATTTTAAGAGCTTCTAGTTTTTCCATTTTGTTAAAAATATTAACTTTGCAATGTTACAAAGGTACAAAAAAATCTCGATATTTATTTACAATCAATTGATTTAATTTTGGTTTCCTTGGCATTCGTAACATTCACTGTAAATTGATAACAGTAGACATAAGATAATAAGAAATGCAGGGTTCGGAATAAAATATACCAATATTAAAATCTTTGAGAACTACGTAGTAGAAATGTGATTAATTTTAATTGTTACATACTACACGGTGTACATAGAAATTGTAACCTTTCTACGTATACCCTGTAATTTGATAAATTAAATATTCTATTCTTTTTTTATTTGGTTTTTAAGAATTAAAAACGTCTTAATGGTTTATTAACAGTACCCATGTACTGTAACTTTGGTGAGAACTTCTCGCGTCGAAAAGTGAAAACCAAAAGGTGTCTGTAACTCATGTCGAAAACTATGTTAAGAGATTACGTTTATAAATTTTATAATATTCGATTCGAAGCCGATTAGGAATTGCAGACGTTGAGAACGCCAATACCACACATCGTTGACGGCGGCCAAAATTTACTAAAACTGAAAAATTTAAACGACGGCGGCGAAAATACTATAGTCGGCTATACCAAACAATGTATAGTGCGACTTTAATGTTTGTTGTTTGCAAAATAGCTTTAAAAACGTTTATGTATACTTATATTTTTCAAATACCTACTTATGTTTAAATAAAAATAACTAAACAGTGAAAAACATCAGCCAAGAACAAAATAATTACCTTTCCGAGTTATTATTAATCGCGTTTTTAGTAAATTTTTTAGTGGTAACATTTTTTCTCACTGCGTTTTTATTCTTAAGTTTATTTGAAAGTTAAAAGCGGGAACTTTCTCGCAAAAATTTTACAGACACACTTCGTAAAAATTGTTATAGGTAGATATAGTTAAATGTGGAAAATAGTTGTTTGTTTAAATTTATAGCAATTGTGTTTAATTTCTCATATTTCAAACGAAAAGTTTATCGACGTGGGAGTTAAATAACATGGGAACAGAGTAAGTATTGTAATTTGAATACATATTAAAACAATTTTTAAATTATAAAAAAGTTTTAATTTTGGCTTTTTCGTGATCACAGGAAATAAGGGAACAAGTCCAGTTTACCAACGCAGCTCCAAATAAAAAAAAAAAGTACATAGGGTGATAGAAAATTGAAAAATAAGAAGAAAAAATGAAATGGCAAAATTCTCGGAAACGCATAGTTTCCGAGTTATAGACCTCGGAAGTTTTCATATGAATTTGTGATTTCCCACTACATTTCTGAACGTATATGGCCAATATTGGTATCATTTGAAAGCTTTTGAACAGATCTTTCTGGAAATGCAAAATTTTTTTAAAACTTTTTAACTCTTTAGCTCCTAATACAGTTTTTACAAAATTTTATATCAAAATATTACGGAAGTGCACTAGGTAATAAAAATTTTATCAAAAAAATCCCAGCTTCGCTAAATAAAGCTTCTCCACATAGCCAGCCTTTGACCGGGCGCAAGGGTTTTCTCCTCTATGGTATAATAAACACCGGCTTCGCTATATAAAGCTTTTCTACATAGCCGGCCTTCGGCCGGGCGCAAGGATTTTCTCCTCTATGGTATAACAAACACCGGCTTCGCTAAATAAAGCTTCTCCGCATAGCCGGCCTACGGCCGGGCGCAAGGATTTTCTCCTCTATGGTATAACAAACACCGGCTTCGCTAAATAAAGCTTCTCCGCATAGCCGGCCTTCGGCCGGATGAACAGATGTTCTCCTCTATGGTATAACAAACACCGGCTTCGCTTACTAATGCTTTTCTGCATAGGTTTTCTCCCGAATCAGAGAGCGAATAATTTTTTTAATTTTTTTTTTAATTTCTTAGTGTAGATAGAAATAAGTATGTAAGTATAAAAGTTAAGTTAAGTTTATTTTAGAAAAAAGTGAATTAAAAAACAAATTTAAAACATAAATACATATATTGGTTTTTATGCTTACTAAAAACTTTTGTTTTTTCGTAAATTCATCGCCGCTCCTTAATGGATTAAGAATTTTTAAATAAAATGTTTATATCCAGAAAGATCTATTCAAAAGCTTTCAAATGATACCAATATTGGCCATATAGGTTCAGAAATGTAATGGGAAATCGCAAATTCATATGAAAACTTCAGAGGTCCATAACTCGGAAACTATGCGTTTCCGAGAATTTTGCCATTTTATTTTTTCTTCTTATTTTTCAATTTTCTATCACCCTATGTACTTTTTTTTTTATTTGGAGCTGCGTTGGTAAACTGGACTTAAGCCGAAATAAGTCGTCACCTAAAACGCAAAAGCCTTTATCTAACATTTTGAAAATTGTACAGGAGCAAACTGTTAGTTAAATCTTTAAGCGTTTTTCATATAATCTTTTGTAGATAAGCCCGTTTGTTTTTTGTTAATGAAATCGCTAATTTTGGGCGAACAATTCTTTGTGGAAATTTGTGTTAATGCAATACATCATAATAAATAACCAGGTAGGATTTTAATTTTTGGCTTGTTAGGGCCTTTTGCGTTCTAGGTAACGAAGTATTGATATTTTAAATTCGTATTTTAAGCATGATAATTAGGAGTTGAATATTCAAAGGGATTATTTTACTTAGTTTCGTAAATATTTTCTCAAACAAATATTTAGTATAGTTAAAATGTATGGTTGTTCTAAATCGACCATATACATACATACATAGGTACTACTTCGTTATGTTTGTAACATATTGATTTCAAAAACTAAACTTTTCTACATAACATTTGCGTGCACTATCATTGGATTTCTTATGCGCTGTTTTCACATTACAATGGATTGAACGAAAAGTAAAATTTGTATGAAAAACACTCAAAAATCTGAGTGCTGAGTAATAATAATAACTTTAAATATGTATTTATGTAGGTATATTCTCAATTCTAGAATGTTAATATGAACTGAATTTAATATTCGAAAGTTTTAACTTTAAACATTTTTATAAAATTAATTTTTTGCTAAGTTTTTGAAATTTTAAATCATAATTTCCTAGAAAAGATAAACTCGTTTATATTTTTCTATTCTTTTCATAGGTACCTATTACCAATAGAATTTTATTATTTTATTTATTGGTTTAATCTTATGAATAAATTCTAAGACTAAAAAGTTTAAGGAGCACTAGCTGCCAAGGCTATCAGCTCGAAAAAATACTTATACATAGATATATTTACATTGGGGTTTTTGTTTAAATTCTTAGTTTAGTTTGTTATATGTAGATATAGGTAGATATTGCTAATGTTTGAAATGGAGGGATATTGTAGAAGGTTGAAAGCTGGTTCTTTAAGAGGTTGTTATTACAATTAGGACAGGTTGGTGTAGTAGTTTTTTTAATCCTGTATTCGTGAGAAAAGATTGTATGCCAAAGGCGAAGTCTAGAGAAGATTCTTGTTTTGTTCTTATCAATTGATGTTGGATAAATAGGATGTTTGTAGTTTGGATTAATGTAATAGTGGTGATGGTGTACCTGATTGTTTTTGACTTTAATTCTAATGTAGTTTGTTATATGGCGACGAATGTCTATTTTTTCAAAAGTTCCATC
This sequence comes from Pollenia amentaria, assembly GCA_943735925.1. Taxonomy (NCBI): domain Eukaryota; kingdom Metazoa; phylum Arthropoda; class Insecta; order Diptera; family Polleniidae; genus Pollenia; species Pollenia amentaria. The sequence continues at coordinate 17,108,644 of OX031010.1, read as the reverse complement.
TAGTAAAACTGGGGCGTATGCAGCGTGTTTTGCTGCAATATCGGCTTTTTCATTACCTGCTATGCCTATATGACTAGGGATCCAGTGTATTCGGATTTTATCCTCGTTGCCAATGAGGGCATCTCTAATTTGTATTAATGTGTTCCATTTATTGTTAAAAGGATTTGATATCCCTTTTAGGACGGAGAGGCTGTCGATAAAGATGATAGTTTTATTTTTATCACTAATTGCCAATCGAACAGCTCGATAAATGGCGCATGATTCAGCTGTAAAGATCGATGATTGTTGGTTTAGAGTGTTGAGAATAAGGGGGCTGCCCAAGTCGTCTACCGCAGCATAGGCTGGTAGGTTATATTGTGATTTAGTCCCATCTGTGTACATAAAGCGCCAGCAACTGTTCTTTAAGGATAATTTCTTTTCGGCGAAAAAGCTTTAAAATTGGTTTTTAGAAGTTTCGTTCTTTTTAAGCTTTGATAGAGAAAGATCTACGGATATTTTGTTGAAATTCCACGGTGGCTTGTTAATATTCCTTTTATAGGTTGTTAACGGGATATTCATTTCCAAAGCAAGCTCTAATGATTTTTCTATTGCAGATTGAATGCGCCTTTTTCTTTTGGCTTTCAGACATGACGAGATATCGGTGTCTATTATTGAGTTTATACTGGTGAGCAGCTTTGGTAGGATCCTACCATTAATTTTATAAATTCAGTTTTCTATGGAGGGAAGTCCACTTTCATTGAGTATGTTGTTTATTTGGGTTGTTCTGTATGCGTAGACTGAGGCTCTAGCAGCTTTATGATAAGCAGATTTGATGATGTTTATTGTTGATTTACAGCTGTTTCCGTAAAGGAACATGCCGTAATCTAATTTGCTTAGCACAAGAGTTTTTGTGAGGTATGTGAGTGTGTTTATGTGCACATAGCTTTTCCACGATAAATAACGTATTATATTGGCTCTTGCTAATAATGAGTTTTTAAGTTGAATGCAATGATCTGTCCAGTTATATCTGTGTAAAAAAATTACACCCAGAACTTTGAGCTTTTTAACGTTTTGAATTGAAGAGCCGTTAGTTTGTATCACATGGCTATCTGAGTCACAATTGTGTTTTCTACAAATATGAAGTTTTTTTGTTTTTTGTAATGAGATTTTGGCGCCGGAGTATTCGGTCCAACTACTTATTTCATTTAGTGTTTGTTCTAAAATTCTGGTAACAAGTTTATTGAATATAAAAACTTATAGCCTATTTCCGATGTGCAAAAGGATTCATTCTTTCGCACAAATACATTTAAAACAAAAACCATTCTAAAAACTTTGTTTGAATTTGTTAAAATTTTCAAAATTTTGGCCTATTTTTATTTTATTCGGAATTATTTGTTTTGTTTACTTGAATTTTGTTTAGAGTTCCAAATTTTAAAATTTAACTTTTTTTCAATAAAATAAAATAATCTTTCCAGTACCGCAAGTGGTAAAGAAAGGAAAATGTACATTATGTTGGTATTAATATTTATCTAAGACCCCTTTAAGTATATATATTATATATATATATATATATATATATATATATATATATATATATATATATATATATATATATTCTGATTCCTTGAGTAATTGTTCCTCAGTTAAGCCATGTCCGTTAACAAGTCTGTCAAAAACTCAACATTGGTTATAGTTCTCCTAACCAGCAAAATCAGGTTATAGGAAAAACATGTTATGAATAATAACATGTTCGTTCTAGCCCAAAATAATATATGTCTTCTTTACTAATTCTTATATACATAGTTTTAAAATATTTGAGGATTATTAAATATCTTAGTGGTAAAATTTTTAAGCCAATAAACCTTAATAGTAAAAATTAAATTTTTAAAAAGAATTAATGAGTGTTTACCTCAAGGATAATATTTTACTGAACACAACAACGTTTTCAAAAATTCTCTACCACTTCAATATTTCAAGATATCGGGACACAAACATACTTTTTTTAATTTCTTTACAATATATATCTTTTTTATACTGTTTCAATAACATCATACACTTAATTTTAATTTTTTAATCCCAATATCTACAACATGTAGAAATACTGAAAAAACTGTTGTGGTTTTAATATCACAGTACTTTGGCTGCTCAGTTATGCTCTACATTTAAAAAGAAAATTTGAAGATTTTATTTCAATTTGATTGTAAGGAGCTGTTTAAAGCAACAACAAAATTACAAAATATTTATGACTTTGTTTTTGCTTTCAATATAGTTCTTTGGCGTTGCGTTGCGTTTTACATGATTAGGGCCTTAAAAAATTAAAAATTTTTTGCATAGTTTTACTCTTCTTATTTAACTAATTCGAAATTTCAGAGCATCAAACATTAAACATCAAACAGCGGGCCTATGCTCCTCGTAGGAGTTTAAACGAATAAATAAATATATAAACATTAAACATTACCTTACTACGTATCGGATATGAATGGATATATATTTCTTGACAAGATATTTACAATTATAACAGCAGTAAAGCAGCCATAATAAAGTAAGAAAAGCCCGGGAATTGCCGCAAAAATTTCCTGGCATTTTTTTACCTTAAAATGTGCGGGATCCCGGGAAATCCCGTACGAAAAAAACTAATATTTTCATATTTTGACAAAAGGCAGCATAGATTTCGATATGGAGGTTTTATAACTGAAGTGCATTGCGTATATGGTTGAATGTAGGATGTTGATATAAACACAACTTAAAATGCTGCTCTATCATCTTCAATAATATAGACTGAATCCCTTATGTTTAATTTTCATCCATAGTGTAATAATTCCGTTAAGGGTTAAGGGTCATTTTGTATCATTTATCATGCTACTTGGTCATTAACAAAAATGAGTGTGTATTATTTGTTTGGGAACTAAAAATTAGCTGAGTTACTTTTCAATCAGTGACTAATACAATTTTTATGATTATGGGTAGGGAAGGGCAACATTACTGCCCATCGTTTCCAAAAAGGGTAAAATCTCGAAAATTCGTTTACTGATTATAATTTTGGGATTGTTTTTTTTTTTTAAATGCAAATGTTCTTAAATTGTGGAATGTTTTGTTTTCAAATAAGCAATTTTTGATTTTTTTTTGGGGTATATTTTTAACAACTTTCAGGGCATATTTTCGAGTTTTGACTTCGCATTTAATGCGAATAAAACGCGTTTTTAGAGAATATTTCTGGTTTCTCTGGTGATATATGTATATTGGAAACATACTTGGGGGTAGTCCACTAAATATTGATTTAAATTTAGCAGTGCACTATCACTAAATAAAACTGCACTCTTTTGTTTACACTCTTTTTAACCAGCTTAAGTGATGATTGCTATTTTTTTTAACTAACACAAAATAAATTTAGTGATATTGAAAATTTTTCCACTATCACTAAATGAAGATTGAATGCAAAAATCTGCACTCAATTCAAATAGTGCAAAATTTGTCATTGCAATCAAAAGAGCTGCATTTAAACACACTCTCACTAAAATTTAAAAAATGTAATTTTGTATGAGCATAATTTTTGATTCTTGTTTTGATATGCATAAGCAAAGAAAATTAAACAACATGAAATTTTGTCAATAAAGGAATATCTCATGGCTTTAATCATGAAAAAACAAGTTTTTTGTTTGTAAATTTAGTGCAAAATTTTAAGTTGCACTCTAATGAGTGAAAAGCAAAAAGTTGCAATAAACTGATGATTGCTTTTTCTTAAATCAAACTATTTTTTTTTTGATTGCAAATTTTTTAGCATCACTATTACTCATGTTTGTAAGGCTGCTTATTTTCAATTCATCACTGAACATCAACAAAATAATTGCAATAATTTTGCAATATCACTAACAGTGAGTTGAAACTGCAAAATGAGTGCACTACCCCCATCTATGATTAAAATAACTAAAAAAAATCAATTTTGAAAAATTTGATATATTAAAACTATTTTACACGTTTGTTTTATTTTAAAATTTGTCTTGGTTTTATTTTTATAATTAAAATTAAATAACATACATACATACATAAATATGTAGCTATGTTTTCAATTTATTGTCTTTTTATTTTCTTAAAGAATATTTATTAATTAAAAATTTTTTTTTTCACTTTATTAAAAAAAAAAAAAAAATAACAATTACATTGATAATAAAATGACATTCTAGGATTTTGTCTTTTAAACAATATGGCCAAAAATAAAATCTACAAAAAATTTATATTTCCTTTAATTAAAAAAAAAAAAAACAAGCAATAGTGCTATATATATTCGGCTTTGCCGAATCTTGTGTACCTTTCACCATGGCTTTTAAGGTTGTCAAATACATATTCTAGATCTAGATCTTTATTGTCTGTTGTTATTATCTAGACCCCACAGGAAAAGAGTTTTGTTGTTGTAAATTGGTTCAAATAATTTCATTTGTGGTAATAGGTGTTTGGTGTTAAAAAAAAAAAACGAATGTATAGTTGTTTCACTTAGTACTGCCACATTCTGTTTTCTGTTGGTCAATACGTTATAAAGAAGTTATCTGGATTTTCATAATTTCATAAAACCTTTTCCAGACATTTTTTACAGTGTTGGTTTAATATGTTAATTAGGTAGTTAGTTTATATGTTCATGGAAAACGGCACAAGATCAATTGAGGAGGTTTTTTCAAAACTTGACGATTCGACTTTCGACAGAACTGATATCTTTTTTTTTTGGTAATATTGGAATGAAAACTAAGTGAAGAGCAGATCGGGCCAAAACTCTTTAATTACATGACTGAGCTATCTAAACAAGGGCGGCAAGCGCTTTTTTAAACATGAAAATTTTACTTCAAATACATTTTCAATAAGACCAATCGACGTAGCGATTTGTCAAATAGGATTTTCCAGCCGGGTGGTGTCGAATTCGCGTTCTAAAGGTTTTTTTCCTATAAACTTTATGCAAAAAAAAAGTTTTGACATACAAAAAACGCTTGCCGCTGTTATTTAGGTAGCTCAGCTCGAAGAAAAAGAATAAAAGTCATTTCAGTTTATAATGACATTCATAAAGAACTGTTTTCTCAAATTGCGCGAAAACACAAAAAGTGGAATAGAAGGTAGGTAGGTAGAAAGACTGGTGTAAAATCTCCTTCACACCTTTACCCAGAGGCCAATATGGTCCATTGTAACGCCTTGTTTAGATATAGATAGAAACCCCACTCAACACAAATAATCCCTACGTGCGGCTAGCACCCAGTCTCCTGCCACCCAGCCAGGCCATTCCTATTACGTATCCTATCATACTCTCCAGTCCACAGCCCGATTCTTCCCCTAATTCGCCTAGGAATCTGCTACCCAGTAACCTCAGCCTGCTGCCGTGTAGCCTGGGACAGTGGCACAGAATGTGCTCTACTGTCTAACTTTTCCGGGTCCTCACACAACCCGCACATATCCGACAAGTCCCATCCTTATCGCTATCCTGCCTATCATGAAGTGGCCCGTGATAATTCCTATTATGGTCCTAACGCAGACCCTATCGGACCTCCTAAGCACCGGTCACAGCGTCCGTGATACCCGGCAGTCCGTTGGGTTCCCCCAGGTCCGATTGATCGTGCCCAGAATCCATTCCCTGATCCTTCCAAGATAGAAGCCTAACGGCCTCCATACAGTAAGGATCCTCCATCTCTGAGCCCTGTTTCGCCAACTCATCAGCCACCTCATTGCCGTTAAGTTGCAGTGACCCGGCACCCAGCACAACCTTAACACATACTCTCCTAACGCTCCCTCCAGAGCCCTCCTACAACCATCGACTAGCTTGGAGTTCACATAACAGCCCGTTACGGCCATAAGAGCCGCCTGGCTGTCCACGTATATAGTGACCTCCGAGCCCCCATCAATGTTGTCCCTCATCAGTTCCACGGCCCTCAAAACCACCAGAACCTCCGCCTGAAAAACACTGCAGTCGTCAGGAAGCCTGTATGACATTCTGATGTCCAGATCCTCAATGTAGACCCCCGCAACCGTGCCTCTCATCTTCGAGCCATCAGTGAAAATAGCAAATCCACTATAGTCAAGTTTTAAAAAAAACCTTATTCCTCAATTAGGATATACATATGGCTCGTTTGCTGCAACAACATCATAAATCGCAAATTTTGAATAATATCACTAAAGCTGGCGATACACTATCCTATCCAGTCGTACGATATGTCAAAATATCGTGTGTGCTCATAATGTAAGACAGTGTGGCTTAAACATGAATTAACTGACAGACTTTTTTTGATAATTCTGTCCGACTTGCAAATGTTTATTAAAATTTTCATAAAATGATGCATTTTATGCGATCAGAGCATTTTCTTCTAAAGTAGCTGAGTCATTTGAGTTTGCATCTTTTTTGTGGGATAGTGTGGCATTGACAGCCAATTTTTCAGACATTTTTTTTTTATGTCGGATAGAATTCCGTCAGATTTTCGTGTGAATGAATCATACGATTGTGTAGGATAGCAGGATAGATCCGTCTTAATGCATACACAGAAAAAATTCTTCAAAATTGTTCACCAATTAAAGCATTAATCAAATATACAACGTGTAATCAAGTGAATTAAACGTTTAATTGATGCTATTAATTTGTTTACTGGCGCAAATTTAATTAATTATTTAATATATATTACAAATTTTTTAATTGAAATAAATTTTTATTTTTGTTGTTTTTTACAATAAAGGTGTTTTATGAAGTGGTAATTGTTTCATATGAATATATTGTAAAATCAACTCTTGAAAGAAGAATATTGTGTGTAAATTTAAAACTTGAAAGTCGTTTTTTGTAAAACTAATATTTTTGAGTTATGGCGATGTTACAGCAAATGAGCGATATGTTGAGTTTGATGTATAAAATAGAGCTTAAGGTGCATGTACACGACATGTTTTTTCATCTGACTTGTCAACTTTCTAAGTCACATGTAATTGTGTATGTCTGTCAAAAATGCTGTAACATTAGGTTTATAATATTTGGTCACACACGTACATTTATGTAATTTGCTTCTCACATTGTCTATGTTTTTCTATGTTTCGCATAGTTATTGCAAAAACCAAAGCAGTTCTCGGTTTTAAAAAAGCGTGTTGCCGCTACAAAAATTTTTATTTGCGCCGTAAAAGAGTTCAGTCATCTTAAATTTTTTTTCTTTAAATTCGAAGAAACCAATTCGGGATATTATAATGAAACGTGTGTTTTTATATATATGAACATAATTTCTATTCAATGGTGAAATTATCATACATATGTATATCGGTATTGTAAAATATTAACTTTAGCCGGCTAATGATTCCATCAATTGTGCGCCGCCGCTGTCGGTTTCTTCCCGGCATCGATTTCTGACACAGCTAATGTCAGATGGCTTGTCAGAAAAAACAGAGCACGCTCTAATTAAAATTTTCTCAGATGACTTTGCGTCTGACTTTTACAGATGCAATGTTTTAAAGGTAACACACGACATGTATGTATCTTACAGTGGGAAAGTTGACAAGTCAGATGTAAGAAGCATGTCGTCTACGGGCACCTTTAGGCTCTATATTAAATAAAATCAGTTTTTTTTTTCGTTTATAATCACTATGTACCGTTTTAAGTCACATTAGCGATATAGTATATTTTATCTGTTTATTCTGCCGATATAAGTAAATTTAACATAAAGTATTTAAGTTTTAGTCCATTTAGCAATATAAGTACATTTGCCATATATACCATCTATCAGCGGCTATCAAAGGCCAAACTAAAGCTAACTGTTGGCGTTATAGTCACATTAGCAAAATATACTTAGTTCTTTTTAATTTTCGAAACAAATATCCATCTAAAGAACTAATAATTAAATCGCTACATTTTTGTCATCAACTCTCTACTCGTAATGAACTAGTTTTTCCGTTGGTATCAGATAGCTATGAAATATCTTATTATTATTGTAACTATTTTTATATGCAGTATGCAACTCTATTGTAAAACCATAAATAAGCCATAAAGAGAAGGAAAAAGAGAATGCCATTTCTTTTCCTCTCTCTCCTAAAAACTCAAGACTTGATGGGTAAGACTTGAAGAGTGTGAACGAGCACTAACATGAGTGTTTTATTTTCTATATTCACATAACTTGATTATATTCGCATTCGGTTATATGCCTCATATTGGTATATGTGTGAAGTAGACTAATAGTCACATTAGCCTAGTCCACGATTTATCTGCATCTAAATTATGTGACCATAAGTGAAAAGTACTATAATGCAAGAATAATTTTTAACGCAATATGCACGGAGCAAAATGAATGATGAGGTAGCTTATTTAAATATAGGTAATGTGGTAGTTGAAAAAAACGAAGAAAAAAGAAAAAGGACATGGTGTAGGGAATTGTTAAAAGAAAAAGATGAATTATGAATCATCATCTTAATAAAATTATTTGGAATTTACATTTTAATATAGTTTACATTTTTTTTTCTTTTTTCCTGTTTTTAATTAAAATAACCATAACATAAAGCGAATTCTAAAAATAAGTCGCAAAAAACTGCGCTTAAAAATCAGCTTTTTTTTATTATCGTACTACAAATTATACTTTATAAGTACACAGAATAAATTCTCGCAAATTGTTCACCAATTAAAGCATTAATCAAAAATAAAATCTGTTTTAATTAAAAATGTAATCAAGTCAAATAAATGTTTTATCATGTTAATTAAACGTTTAATGAAGTGAATTACCCGTTTAATTGATACTATTAATTTTTTTACTGGGGCAAATTTAATTAAATTTTAAATTAATATCACAAGTTTTTTAATTGAAATCAATTTAATTTTTTTCTGTGTACGACAGATACACGTTACTAATTTTGTACTTGCACTAATTGTCGTATGATTTGTAGCAACGTGTATACATAGCATTAGATAAATTTTGTAGAAATTACAAACGGAATGACAGCCTTATTTATAATAATATAATATAATAATACATCGTTTTCACCTATGGTGAAGGGTATACAAATCTTAACAAATTCTCTACCAACAAATTAATTAAAATTAGTTTCTAGCAGACTTGAGCGTTGTAAATACATGTAATTGTTTATTGGCAAATACTTTTTACCAGTTACATACATGTAATTGTAAAATATGATCAAATTCTAAAAAAAAAATCTTTTAGACTGAGGGAAATCCAAACCTAACTACTCGTTTTTCGAGCTCTTAAAAAAAGTGCAAAACAGAAATTGTATAAATCTAGCGATTGTTAATAGTTTTCCAGCATGATATTTCACATAATGCTTAAAATAATGGCCAGCAAAAATGTTTAAAAACGATAAAAATTATAAAACAGATACAAAGTTGTAAAAAATTTAAAATTGACTGTCTCATAACTAATTTCCTACTTTTTTATCACGATTTTTTTTTCTTAATTCTTGGCCTGCGTGATAAGATTTGACAATGATGCCAAAAATTCCCGACCAAAAGGTGAGACATTTTTATTGAATTCTAATTTCTGAATAGATCCCGAGTAACTCAGTTTCATCTGACTTAACACATTTTATTGCTGAAACGTTAAATATTTCCAAAACTTTTTCGCACTTCTATAAAAGAAAAATTTTGTACGTTCCCAGGAATAAAAAAGCCAGGGAAATTAAAAACCTTAGTACATATGTATATAAATTTAATTGAAAGTCGATCACCTTATAAACAGCACCCTATATCAAAATTTGTAAAAGTTTTTTGCAACAAATTTAGATTTTTAGCGATATATTTTTACCGCTAAATAAAACAGTTTTGCGGTTTCTAGCGGTTCTGAAGTGCAATCTGACGGGAAGTGTTCAAAAAAAGTTGGCAACAATGTAAACGACATACATAAATACGATCAACTATATGATAGGAGCACTAGAGTGACCGCAAAAAATCAATGTCGGAATCTTGTTCGTCTTAACCCCACAAAACGAACCCCCTTTCCAGATATTGGGATAGCCAAAATTTGAGCCCGATTAAACGACGGTAACACGTGCCGCTCGTCGCTCAAAATTTGAAAAAAAGTTGACGTATTGAGCCATAACTCGAGAACGGTAAATAATAAAAACACGCACGATATCACAAAAGATAGCTTATTTTGTTCTTCAAAATTTATGTTATGAACAAAATTGTTGTAACTCTGAGTCAAACCGAGTTACGGCAGCCTTTAGCTCCGAAAACGTGACCTGGTGCCACCAGGAGCATACTTCATATATTATGTTATTATGTGATAAATTTTTAATTTTTTTGGTATATTTTTGAGTTTAAAGTAGAAATGTAATAAAAAACACAAGTAATACAGTTAAATTCAGGAACATTTTTATTTTAATATATAAAAATCAGGGATATATTCGATAATATTACATAGTTATCCAATTTATTATAGAGCTTTTGTTAAAGTACTTTTTGAAACGTCGGGATACAATGCTCGGCATTTGCTAACATCTTGCAGGACATATTGCTTTTGTTCTTCATCTTTTGTCAGAAGGTCGTTGAAGTCAGTTATTAATTTAATACCACGCTTAGCCATATCATATCAAAAGTTAGGAAAGAAAAGTTAGAAGAGTTGGTTGATGGAGGATTAATTAATTTACTTTCCAAAGAAACGTTTAATTTTTTTGACCGATTTAATATAAAAATAGATTTTCTTAGACAAAATTCAAACACCTGGCCTCAAAATAATAACTTCCAAGAAGGATTGAAAATTGTCAAAACATTAAAAGTAGGAAATGATATGGCTGAGCGTGGTATTAAATTAATAACTGAATAACTGAACATAAATTTTGAAGAACAAAATAAGCTATCTTTTGTGATATCGTGCGTGTTTTTATTATTTACCGTTCTCGAGTTATGGCTCAATACGTCAACTTTTTGGCCAAAAAATTCGTTTTTTTCAAATTTTGAGCGACGAGCGGCACGTGTTACCATCGTTTAATCGGGCTCAAATTTTGGCTATCCCAATATCTGGAAAGGGGATTCGTTTTGTCGGGTTAAGACGAAAAAGATTCCGACATTTTTTTGCCCCATATAAGTTGCGGTCACTCTAAGGAACACAACTGGGACGAACGACGAATTTCGCCCAACACGACGAATTTTTCATTAAAAATTCGCTAAGTAAATTCGTCATATGAACCGACGAATAACCAGCAGCTTTTATAATTGAGAAATTTGATTGCTGTTTGTGCAAAGAGAGAGAGAGAAATAGTGTGACCATATTAAAAAAATAATGTTTGAAATGTTAAACATAATCAAAAATACAACTATAAACTATTGTTATGGCAAAATACATTTATTTTAAATGTTATATAAAAAAAAAAAAAAACAAAACAATTATTAAAGTAAAAATTAACTTTATTTACTGAAATACTTCTAAACTAAAACCAAGCATGGTCACCTGGTACTGATTTGTTCGTCGTTCGCCGGCGTATAAAATATAAATAAATCTATTGCAGTCACCGCGCGAATTTCGGCGGACGCGTTGTGTGTATTTTTATATTTTTGGCGACGAATATTCGCGGCCAAAAATTCGTCGTTCGTCCCAGTTGTATTCCTAGCCATACTCTCATAATAAGGCTTAAAATATATCTTATAACTTCATGTACATTAAAGGGCTGCATGAATATCTTCAGTCATGAACAAACTGTAATGTTTATTCAATGAAGTTCGTATTCAAACAAACTTCAGACCACTGAACAAACTGTTTTTTTATTCATGCTACTAGCAATGATACGCCTTTTGTTTTACAGTTTCCACTCTTTCTCATTTTTTTTATATAAATACTCAATAGCAATGTTGCCACTTAGTAAATTTATGTAATTTTTTTTTTGTTACCTTTACACTAATATATGTAATTTGTAAAGCATTTTTAAATTAAATTTAATTTTTTTTCCTAACAACTTTTTTATGTACTTCCAAGCAAAACACATTGCTAAAAATGTTTATGAAAATCAAATTAAGTTTTTTTGAAGTTTTAAAATTTACATTAAAAACAATTAATTTACATTGAAAACAAAGTCAAATTTGTATTATTTTTATTATTTTAATATTAATGTACTTCCTTATCTTGTTGCTTTTACTCTTCATGGTTATTTATGTTTTTTTTATTTCTCCTAATGTTTTTGATTTATTTCAACTGGCAATACTGACTTTAAAATAAATGTGTTATTCCAAGAACTTATTCGACATTTATTCAGTCGTTGTTTTGTTTCAGAGTTGTTTGTATTCATATTCTTTTGTTTAAGTAAACAAAAAAACTGCATCTTATTCGTCTCTTAAATTTCGTGTGTTTGTTGCTTTCATTTCGTAGTTATTCATTGTACTGAATACAAACGAAGCAAATACAAAATTATAATGAAAGTTTCATGAACATCATTATTAAGTTTTATGCAGATGTTTAATGTACATAAAATATGTCTAAGGCATTAATATTTTTTATATATTTTTCTATTAATTCGGACCATTTTTAATACTGATCAAACATATTATATAAAAAAAAATATTATAACTTTAACTACCTTACTCACTAATTCATATAAGTGGCAATCGCCAACTAACAAATACACGTAATTGGCCATGTTATTTAATACAATTTGTAATTAGCAACGTCCAAGTCTGGTTTATTGGAAAAAAATTTAACAAAAACAAACGTCCCCAAACTAACGGATTAGTACCTAACAGTCTACCTTTGAATACAATGCAAACATAAGACATACAAAAATGTAAAAAACAATAAAAAAAAAAAAACAAATACATTTCAACAAATTTTATAAGCCTGCTGTACCATTTTGAAGAGACACGTATTGCTTTCTTGTTAATGGTCTATAGAGACCATCTTTGTTTAGGTAATATAAAGGATCCTTGATTTTATCCATGTCAAACCCCTCCAACATTAAATCCCGTTTTTTCATTTTAAAAGTTGCTGTGCGGGGAATTTGATTCATGACACGCACAAACAAGGGTTGGGCATATGGTGGCAGACTGCCACGTATGCCAACAGATAGATGTTGCAAATCGATCTTACGATCTGGATCTTCAATTGCAGCCATTCCGGCTTTGCCCTCCACACAAGGTATCTACTTATAAGATGAAATACAGTTACTATAAGTATTTACATTTTATTCCATTGATAACTAGAAAATTATAATTACCTCAACACCATAGACTACACAATCTTGTAGTCCAATCACATTCGTTATTATGGCTTCAACTTCTTGTGTGGATACATTTTCTCCACGCCAACGGAATGTATCACCAGTTCTGTCTTTAAAGTAAAAATATCCCAAAATATCTCCCACCACCATATCACCGGAATTAAAGAAAACATCGCCTTTCTTGAAGACATTTTGTAAAAGTTTCTTTTGTGATGCTCCCTCATCGGCATAGCCATGGAATGCTGTTACAGCTCTACGCGGATCTACTTTACCAATTAATAGACCCGTTTCACCGGGAGGACAGCGTATACAAAAACCTTTGGCGTTACGTATTGGCTCACCGGATTCTTCGTCTACACTTATGACTTGTACTGGAAAGAAAGTTCGGAGAACTATGGGTATAAAGCCGATGGCGCCAACCTGATTAGCAATATTTGCTATAAAAAAAAAAAATATAAAAGTTATTTACTAAAGTATCAGCCCAATAAAATTTTTTACTTAAAATATACCCGCATTTAGTTGTATATTAGTTTTTGTCTTCGTTGGATACCGTTAACCTATTAGCATGTATGAAAAAAAAAATTTTTTTTTAACGGCAGTTTCAAAATTCCATTTTCAAATTTTCAAACATTTTGTTAAACAAATTTCCGAAATTGTTGATCATCACATTGGGATTTATTGAGGGTATTTAATTGGGAATAAAAACATGAAAAAGTAGTGTGAATACCTCCCATAGTTTTGCCGTACCTGGGATTTGCATTTTGCGATTCTCTGGAAAAACTAATTTTTTGGCCATTTTTTTTGGTCGAATGAACCCAATTTCATTTCATTTACAGTTTCATGTATTCTGCAATTCCGTTTTGTTTTGTTATTCTTACACTTTTTAACTTGAAGTTGGCTGTAGCTGTATTTGTATTTATATATAAAATATAAAAGGGAGAAGAGGAAAGACAAAAAAAAAAATACAAAAATTGCAAAACTATAATTTCATAATTTGGACATTAATGCAATTTCAAAGAAGAACTATTAAAAATTTAAGCTACGAAAATTGCAAGTCTGGACGATGACTTACTGTCATGAATTTTAAGTAAAACTTATTCAGAATATTATAGTCCAGATAATAACAAATAAACACTGAAAAGTTTAGTAAAATCTGATGGTCAAAGGTAAAATTTTGACATATTTGAAATTTTTAAGGGAAAGATAGCGAAATATTGTATATTTTTGTGCCGATTTTTATGAAACTGGAGAGAAATATACTCTTAAGCCATACGAAGATAAAACAGTGCAAAAATGGTGTCAAAATGACCCCAAACTTTTTTAAATTTTGAGAAATCTGTCAATTCGAATAAAATAAAATATAATTAAAATATATGATTTTTTAGGTAGACATGTAATAAAAATCTCTAAACGGTTAATCTTTATTTTTAAGCCAAAGTTGCTTATCAAAAACTACTTCCAGACGATTTTTTTATATTGAAAAATGTCTGTCAGTCATATTCTGGTATAAAAATAATCCTTCTGTATACAAAAATGTCTTTCAAACAGCAGTCTACATAGAAATGTGTATGTACGTAATATGAACAAATTTCGGTTATCTGTCAGACAATCACCCCTATTATGAAAGTCGATGTCGACATGAGTCGGCGGCAACGGAACAGTAATTGTATATTCTGAGTCGATATTGACAATAATCGATTGGTATTTACAGGCACTTGATATTTTCTAAGGCGCTTTTAAGTCGACGTCGAGTAGAATTGTCTCTGTTTTACTCGACAGGAAATTTTGCGACGACTCAAATGAAAGTTAAAGAAATTTTAGGAAGAGTGTAAACATATTTATTAAATACGTTAAAATAAAAAAATGCAAATTTAAAAGAAGTTATGGGCACATATTTTATTAGTAAATTAAACGTGAAAATTCGGAAAAGTTTGCTAAAATATCGAAAATTCGCGAAAATTTTTAATTTAAGACGATTGCCTCAAAGAGCAACAAATGTACGAGAAATGGCGAAAATTTGGAAAAGTTTGCAAAAATAGCGAAAATTTTTAATATTTCAAACTATAAGAAATGGTAAAAATTCGTTAAAAATGGCAAAATTAGCGGAAATTCCCTCAAATTTGCTAACAGGAGCATGATAGCAAAGTCTTATATTTATTAATAATCGTTAAAGCTATAAAGGATCAGAAAACTTATAGTAAAAAACAGCTCTTATCGCGAACATGGCAAAAATTCGCTAAAAATTCAAAATCGAAAACAAACTCTAAAATCTAACAACTTTCCTATAAAATACCAAATTAACGTCGAAGTGATGTAGTCGTCGACTTGATGTGACAACAAATAAAAATTAACGTCGACAACGACTTACATAATAAGGGGGAATATTTCAATGTAGAAATGCGCATAAAAACTAGCTTTCCCACAACAACACTGAAGTGTTTTTATCAAAAATAAAAATTGGGAATTTAGCACGTCATTAATAAATAAATTAATAATAAATTTTGTATTCCCGAAAATAACTTTTGGTAGAAATTTGTCTTTCAACTGAATTTCCTTTAACATACGTAGATAATTTTTATAAGGAAAAAACTACTATGTCCCATAATATTTCACTTACCCAAATTTGAATTTCCTTCCGTCGAACCATATAATTCTCCTATTGATGGTATATTAAAGCGTGTGGTAAATTGTGACCAAATTTGCGGTCTTAAACCATTGCCATACATTAAACGCAACTTATGCTGATTGTCTTCGGGGCGAGTAGGAGAATTTAATAAATAACGGCACAATTCACCAATATATTGAGCACAAGTTGCATTATATTTAATACAATCTTTCCAAAAATTTGTAGCCGAAAATTTCTTACGTAATGCTATTGTACAACCATGAATTAAAGCATTGCCTACTCCCACCATACAGCCAGCAGTATGATAGAGTGGCAAGACATTATAAATAATATCGTCTTTCCGAATACCGGTCATATGATAAGCAGCGGAGGCCATGAAAGTATATCTTATATATATATTTTAAATGAATAGCATTTTTTTCCATAAAATTTTGTACTTACCTTGAATTGGTTATAACTGCCGCTTTGGGCATACCTGTAGTTCCAGAGGTAAAGATATATAAAAGCTTATCATTGGGTTTACATTGGCTAATATATTCACTAAGATCTTCCGACTTTTGATTTTCTAGATCACCGGTTAAGTCACAGGCTCCTTTGAGAACCATGAAAAAAGTTAGATAAACTTGTTAATTTTCAATACAATTTCCACTAACCTTTCATTATTTCTAAATTGGCATTAATACGCTGATCTGCATCACTATACTGATAAACCGAAAGAGTTTTGATTTCTTCCTGTTCTAAAATGTCTTCAAAAGCTTGCACCAATTCAGTGTCCAAAATAATAGCTTTCGCCTTTGCCACCTTAATGGAATGATACAAAGTCTCTTTTCTTAAATTGGTATTTATAAGGGCCGTTACTATGCCGATTTTTGATAGGCCCAGCCATAAAGCAACATATTCCGGCCGTGTATACATCATTAAAGCCACACAATCACCTTTCCGATAGCCCTTATCTTTGAAATAAGCTCCCACTTTATTCGAGTAATCTTCAACATCCTGAAACGTGAATTTACGTTCATCGATTAAAAAGCAAGTTTTTTTAGGGTGATCGCGGCATCTCTGTTGGAATATTCGGGCCATAGGCCATTTTTTATACTCTAAATATAAAATGTAAATATTCAAGTTGACAAAGCGGACGGCGGTTCTGGAATTTTAAAATGATCTGCTATTCATTTAGAATTATTTATATTTTTTATTTATATACTTATCTTACACTATATCTCGACTAGCAGTATTGAAGAGGGCATAAACAAATGTAATATTTTTAAACATTAATGCTAAAATCGCGCCCAAGGCCATGCTTAAGTTTGTGTTGTCTTTGACCACCAGATAAGACAAAAAACCACCAAGAGTTATAAAAACTCTAGTCAAGTTTTTCTGTTTGAAGTTCAATTCCACAAGAACATCCATTTTTGATTAGCTTGTCTGTAAATACAATATGAAAATATGTTTATAAAATTTAACTTCTGAAAAATATAAGTTAGTTTTGTTATATCGAGAAGTGGTCTTGAAGTAATTTAACTCCGAAACTATAATTAATACACTTGAAAAACTTAGAAAGAACATATCGCTCCTTTGCTGCAATATCGTCATAACTCAAGGAAGTAGTTTTACAGAAAACAATTTAAAGTCTTATATTTACACACAACATAACGGTAAAAGAAAATTGTATTCCTTTCTCAAGAGTTGAGTTTGCAAAATCGCACAGTGGTTTCGATGGTACCCAAAGTGGCGATTAATTAATAGAAGCCGTAGTTTTATATTATTATATTTTTTTATTAATGAGTTATTATAAGCACATAAAAACACAGCATTTTAGAAAAAAGTACATTATGGTTTTTTTTTTTGGAAAAAAAGACCTTAGTTCACTATTTGTGCTGTAACTTTGGAATGAAAAGCGATAAATTAATGAATAAAATTGGAAATTAAATTAAATTGTATGTATTTATAATGGGTGATTCAAGTAGAGAAACTTTTTCAATAGTCTTTTTTTTGCCAGATCACGTGTGAGTTGTGTCATGCTGTCATGTTATTTTTGTTTAGTACACAGAAAAAAATATTAAATTTCTCCAATCACCAAATTTATTCCAAATTCATAATATCAAGCAAACAAGTTGTTGATTTTGCACCTATTACCAAAACTATTATATTGATTACTAAAAATTTAAAAATTTTAAAAAAATATTTTCAATAAATGATGTTATTAATTTTAATTAAAAAATTGATCAAAAAATTCTGCCATTTCAAACAATGTGTTAATTTATTTAAATAAATATTGACAATTCCCAACAACAATTCTAAATGTTTAAATTATTCTATTTTTAAGATTTTTTGTTATTTAATTAAAATTTTAATTGAAAATTTATTCTAAAACAACTAAAATGTTAATTAAATCAAAATTAAATTTTTAATTTTCTCTTAACTAAAAAACTAATTGATTCAACTATCACATTAATCAAATTTAAATACTTTTTAAACCATTTTTTTAATTGATAAAACACTTTTTTCTGTGTATTGTTTGGCATTTCATAATGGAAAGACTGACGCCTGAACAACTTTATTACGAAAATTCACGTTCTGTGAGGAATGTGTTTCGTGCACTTCGCTCAACTTATGGTCAACATAATCGGCCTACTGAGCGTACTATTCGCATCACCATCACCCATTTTGAGACACAGCATTCATTATTGGATAATATTCGAACGAATAGACCACGTCCAGCCGCTGTGAATAAAATATAGCGGCCGTAGCTGAGAGTGTACACGAAGACCGTGGAGAGTCGAATCGGCGCCATTCGCAGCAACTCGGACTGACGTATGGAACGACTTGGTGCATTTTACGTCGAGGTATTAAATTGAAAGCGTACAAAATACAGCTTGTGCAACAACTGAAGCCGCTCGGCCATCCCAAGCGACATCGCTTCGCTCTATGGGCTCTTGAAAAGTTCCAAGAAGATCCGACGTGTTCGAGGCAAATTTTGTTCAGCGATGAGGCCCATTTCTGGCTCAATGGGTATGTTAACAAACAAAATTGACGCATTTAGAACGAAGAGCAACCTGAAGAGATTCAAGAACTGCCACTTCCTCCAGAAAAAACAACGGTTTGGTGTGCTTTGTGGGCCGGTGGAATCATCGGTCCATATTTCTTTAAAAATGATGCCGGTGCGAACGTAACCGTCAATGGCTACCGTTATCGTGCCATGGTAACCGACTATTTGATGCCTGAAATTGAAGCTCGTGATCTCGGCGACATTTGGTTTCAGCAAAACGGCGCCACTTTCCACACATCGCATCAATCAGTGGATTTATTGAGAGAACACTTCGGTGAGCACATAATTTCACGTTTTGGGCCGGTCAATTGGCCACCAAGATCGTGTGATATCACCCCATTAGACTTTCCTGTGTGGATATGCAAAGTCTAAAGTTTATGCGGACAAACCCGCTTCGACTCAGGCCTTGGAGGAAAACATCACGCTTGTCATTCGACAGTTACCAGTCGAAATGCTCGATCGATTCATTGAAAATTGGACTCAACGGATGGACCATCTGCGACGTAGCAACGGCCAACATTTGATAGACATAATCTTCAAAAAATAAATGCCAAAGAATGTTCTTTCAAATGATTATAAACATTCCCCATTAAATTTTAATTTTCTGTGTTTTTTTCTTTAAAAAAGTATGGAACCTCGAAATGGATGGGAATGGACGCTTTATTAGTATAAATTTAATTTAAAGTCCAATTTTTGTTTTTCACAAAGTTTTATAAATGTACAAATTTTTTCAAAAAAGTTACAGAAGAGAGTATAATCATTTTTTATTAATGAATAATTATAAATACATAAAAACACAACTTAAAAAAATTTTTTTCAAGTTTTTTGTTTTTCGGAAAAAACATGATCCACAATTTTCTCTGTAACTTTGAAATCAAAATAAATTTAAAAAATAAGTTAATAATAGTATACCTATAAGTATAAATTTGTATCCAGTTTTTGGTTTCACAAAATTCAGTAAATGTAAAAATTAAGCTGAAAAAATAAAAAAATTAATACTTGGGAATTCTTTGTTTTCGAGAGTTTTTACACAAAAATGAAAATAAAAAAGGGCCGGGCATTGTCTGGACTTTTTTTATTTTAAGTATAAGCTGATGTCCTATAATTCTCTAAAATCCATAAAATTATTCCAACTCTTGCCAACTTATTACTTGTGGCATATTAAATGCTGAACTTATCCCAATTTTGGACCTTTTTTAAAAATATTATTAAAAATATTTACACATAATTTTTACAAAAAAAAAAAAAAAAAAAAAAAAAATACTATATAGTTTAATACCTAATGTTGAAGGTTCCATTATAAAAGATTTACTTTTAATAGATTTGACACTTTTTCCGAAAGCTTGAAGAAATAGCTATCTAATTTGTTTTGGGACAAATTTTGCTAACACCAATAGATAATAAGTTACATGGATGAGAAAGAACACCTGTTTGGCCAAAATGTCAAATTTTGACCCCCTCTAACTCAGAAACTTTTTGACCGATCTTGTTGAAAATTTGTGTCTAAACAACTTTCCAATAGGGCCAACCTTGGTGCAAATTCATCCAAATCGGAAGACATCGATTTCAAAAGTTGGGTCACTTGACATGAAATCCCCCACTAATAATAATCTCTTGAATTTTAAAAATTTCCAAAGAAAAGAAACTAAACAATTTAGTTGATTGATTTTTACAGCTAGTGATGCAGAATTTTATCTACTCTTACCCTATACCAAAATTTATTATAAAAACTTTATTCTAAATTTCAATTAATCGCCACTTTGATACCGTTTGAACCCAATGTGCATCGTTAAAAAAATAAATGCCACTTCATAAAAAGAAATTTGCGATTTTTGACTTATAACGTTGTTGCAGCAAATGAGCGATATGAAGTGATTTGGAGGTCTTTTAAGGCAACGGTGCCAAACAATTTTTCGGCGGCTTGGTAAATAAAGGAGGACATTTATCTTTTTAAATTATTCAAAAGTCGAATTTAAAAAATAATCCTGATGAGTCTTCTTTGAGTGCTTTTAATGATCATGAACTGATTAATCCAGTTACACGCTTAAAAATCGACACAAAAATTATTCGCACTTAAGATTTAAAAGTGTTTGATTTAAAACCCATTAACAAATCGTTTAGTAATCGCAAATTATTTATAATCATACGAGTATTTCGCGGAAAAAATCTATATTTAGAATTAATTTTGTTGTTTGATATTGTTAAAGTTCAAAGATTTCTTAAAACAATATCTAATGTCATTTTCTTCTCTGGCATTAATGTTGCCTTTCCTCTGCACTTTGACCTTAACACGTTCTTTTCTAATAATTTTGCAAAACAAAACAACAAATATGTTATATGTTTTTCACATACAATTTTATCAATGGGTAAGAAATGCAGCTTTATTGACATGGCTGATTAAAATTTTTTTTTTTTTTTATATTGTTTGTGTTCTTTGTATTTTTTTGAATAAAAACCCTAAAGTAGAATTGCTTTAGAAGTACATAAAAATTGTTCTCTCATTACTCAATTGAGATGTAGGGTATAATATGATCGCGCTTGCGGACTACACTGTATTAATTGTTTTTTTTTTATAATTATGGCTAAAAAGTGTAGACATTACATTATATGCAATGACATTGCATTTTAAATTACATGTAATTCTAGCTTAACCCGGTACGCTTTGGTACCCCCGTTGAAAAAATATTAGTAACATTTTTTAAACAACGATCTCGTGTATGAATGAGTCCCATTTTATACGATGCAAGTCTTTTGATAAGCTTGCTACTTTAAAGGCGAGAGACACGAGGGAAAAAACGAGTACTCAGCTTGATGTACTCGGCTTATACGTTTTGTTTTCTCATTCGTAATGTAAAAAACGCATGCACTTGTATGTACTTCATACATAAAAAAGTATTATTTCAGCAATAAGACAAGAATTGTTTGAACGCCGAAGCTGATTCAAAGAAGAAAATGTGATAATTTTATCAATAAGACTTGCAACATGTGAATTGGGACTAACGAAGCAAACTTGTTACAAACCTTAAACTTCTACTATTATCCTTCCTTGTATGGAAGGTTCTGCACTCACTCTACCAGTTTGTTTCAAATTTGGAAATTTCAGTTTTTTTTAAAAAAAAACAGACGTAAAACTGTTGTATGAATCCAAAATAGTAAGATATTTGAAACATTTGTAGAATAGTTCATTTCTCGAGGCTTGTCGATAGATGACTTTGATTGTTTTGTATTGTTTAAAATGTCATACATCGGGGGAGGGTACAACAATTTGAGAAACTACAATTGTAGATATCGACTTGATGAAGATTCATGATCAATGAAGTCACATAATCGACAATTGTTCAAAAGTATTTGCATTAGTAAAAAAAAAAAAAGAAAATTAGGTGCCACGTAAACTGAAGTCGAGAAATATCGAACACCGATTTTACTAGGGATGTAACGATACGCCTTTTTGACGATACGATACCGATACCGATACTCGAAAAGAAATATCGCCGATACCCATACAAATATTAAATTTAAATTCAAGGATTTTTGTTTAAAAAACAAAGTATTCTCAACTTTTGCGAAAATCATTTCGCAACTCCGTTTGAAATACACCTGCAGTAAAAAATCGTCACTCAGATGTGGCTCAACTCATTTGACATCTTAAGTATTTCTGTCTTTAATATTGAATATAATATTTAATAGCGCCAGTAAACGAACGGATCTGCGTCTCTAGAAACATTAGACGATCTAAAGCATATCTAGACTTCTTATTTAGCTGAACCACAGCGTAGGATGGGCATAGGACAATCCTTCTCAAAAATTTCTTATAAAATTTTCACAAGCGCTCCAAAGGTCAGTTCTTGTAGACTTATCAGAACTTTTACTAGGTGTAGATGTGACCGTGTCTTTAACTTTCGGAATGCGGAGTAATGTATGGTAGTTCAATAAGACGTTTTTTCTATCTATTGTCTTTGAAATTTTCTAGCTTTGTACCGAAGGTAAAGAATTGAAGATAAACCATAGATTTCATTATTCTCTAAACACTCAAATTTTTCATTCAGAGCCAATGCTCCGTAAATGGCCAATTTTTGGGACTCTAAATTATTCTGCATTTCAGTTTATTCATTTATCGTATTTTCTAATAATGTTCGAAGGCTGTTCACTAGCGAAATAACGTCAGGACATGTAGCAGTGGCTTTGCTAATGGATTTTGTGGTCTCTTTGAAGTAACCCTACATTTTTGCCGAAATAATTTTTTTTTTCCAAAAATCATTAAAAATTAGCAGAAAATTTTTAAAACGTACAATTACCTACATGATTAATCAATGGGAGAACGTTTAACCATTATGGTGCAAAGCAAAACGGATGATGCTGCAGGTCCACACCAAGCGTTCAATACGTTTATGCATCAGCCGAAACAGTCTTACTGTCTAATTGTATTGACAAGTTACACATCAAACGCGTAAAATTCATATACGTATCGAAAGCATGAAATAGGATTACTTTCTACTTTAGTATTCGTCTTGAAAAAAGGAAAAAATGCGTGGTCTGGACCGACTTCCAGCTTAAGAATTAAAAAAAAAAAACAATTTGTTATGCAAAAAATAAGCATTGAAAATTAAATTATTTCTTGAAAAAAACTATCAAAAAAGTAAAATATCGCCGATACCGATATATCGGCAAACCAGAAGTAACGCCAATATATCGGGATCGGTTTTCGTTACATCCCTAGATTTTACACATAAGAAATCCTGTTTCAGCATTTTAAAAAACCTGCCTGAAAAAGTAATCTTTTATCAGAATCCACACACAATTCAATCAAAACTTTTTTAAAATCTTATTTATTAAAAAGACTTAAGGTACGTGGGTGGAGGTGGTAAGATCTTACAATAATGTAAGGTCTGGCAATATGGTGACAATATATTGCCACCAAAAATAAATTGCCTGCTTAGACGATTGTAAACTATACAATTTTATTGGCAGACAACTATCTGACAATAAATTCATCTGCCAACAAATATTATCAGTTCACACGGTGCAGATAATTGCATGGAAAACATTGCCAGATCTGTTTTTAGACATTGTATGACAATGAAAATTAGAAATATTGGTATTGAAGGAAAAAGGCAATAGCAAGAATTTTAACTATTTTATTTTTTTTAAATAGGTTTCATTGATGTTTATTAAAATTATTTTTAATTTAAAAAATTAATTTTTTTTTTGTTTTTTCTCTTCGCGCATGCATATCAGGGATGGTGCAGCTGTACTTTTTTTTGATACAAATTTTCGGAATTAATAAAGTCTTTTTTCTAAATACATATATCAAGAGATAAGCCAGAAAATATATATTTGGTACCGTCATAGTCTCAAACTACGTTTTGTTATTGAAGTTGGTACAAAATCAGAAACCACTGTTTCCATCTCTGATACGTATGTATTTGCAGCGTTGACAATAGAAAAAGGTCTTTGAAAATGTAGTCATTATCAGATGCATAAACTTCGCAATTCTGACAATAAAAAATAAGCTTCCAACTTCTGACAGTGATCTGATGATGATGGCAACGAAGAGTGTTCAAAAAATTGTCATATACGAGTATCAAAGAAATTGTTGTTTCACAATGCACTGACAATGCTTTTTCTAACATCGTTGTTAATAAATAATTTCAAGTTCACACGGTTGTAAGACATTTTTAGCACATTTTACTGAAAATATTGATAGATATGACTACCGTCTGTACAAAGTTTTATTATTTATGAATTTATTAATGTATGAGCAGCACCTATTTATTTAAATACATAAATCAAAGTTTGCTGTACATACAAGATTTCCAAGAATTTAAAAATGTCATCAATAACTTTTTTAAGTTCACTAAAACATGACTTTAGTTTTGTAGATAAGAATTGACACACTTTTATGAAAAAAATTGAAATTACATACTCAAAGATTATAAATACATATATGTATGTAGAAGTGATGCCAGTAGAAATTAAAAAAAAACTCACGTGTATGAAAAAAATCCCTTTTTTCCCCTAAAACCAAAAAAAGTTTCCCTTCACTTTTAAATTTTTTTTTTGTTTTTAGCAACAGGCAAACAAATACATATTTTGTTAACACTTTGTAAATATATTTTATAATTAAAGCATTTATTCACATTAATAACACTGTGCAAGAAATTTACACTTTTTTTTCGTGACAAGCTGGGCACCTGGCGTTTTAACATAATTCGGGTACGCTGAATTCAGTGGTGCCCGCGGTTTTTTAAGATTGGCTCTGGTTTTCGAGATATACCGTTATTTCGAAAATGGAGGAGGTTGCACAACATATGTTCGCATAACTCAAAAACGCTTTAGCATATTGAAAAAACTTAAAAAACCGAAATTCCGCAATAAAATTTCCTTTAAGAAAAGTAAAACCTCTTTCTAATATCCGCAGTCGTTTTAGAAACATAATTTTTTTTTTGGAAAAAAAAATAATTTTTTTAACAAAATTTCGAAATTTTTGTTTTTTAATAATTCATCAGACGTATAAAAAACGAAATTCCAAACAAAACAAGCCATAAATGATTAAAATCTGTTTGCAACTTTTGATTTTATTCACAAAAGTCGACAAATTTTAATTAATTTAAGAATTTCATAAAACGCAATATTTGTATGGGAGCCAGCCCCCCTAAGAAGTGAAGATAAGGGGCAAGTATGTCTCGAGAAAATGTTAAGGACAAAAAATTAATTGAGGTCGGTCATACATTATATACCACTAGGAGCGACTTCTGGGAATTTATGGGACTTTTTCTTCAATATATTTCTAGTCTGCATTGAACATTTTGTATGGAAGCCCCCTTAAAGAATGGAGATAGCGGGTGGGTATGTTAGAAATAAATGATTTCGATGAAAAATAAAGTGGGGTTGGTCATACATTTGACCCATCTAGGGGCATTATAGGCGCTGTAGAGGCCAAATTTAAGAACTTCATTAAACGGCCATATTTGTATGGGAGCCCCCCTAAGGGTTGGAGATATACGGCAATGTTTTAAGAAAATTTTAAGAACAATAAACATTGGAGGTCGGTCATACATTTTATCCTTCTAGGAATGAATCCTAGGCCTTAGAAACAAATGATGGGAATGGAAAATAAAGTTGCGCTGAACATACATTTGGCCCGTCTAGGGGTATCTCAGGCACTGCAGGTGCAAAATTTAAAGCTAGGGTTCTACGCGCATAAAAAACAAAGTTTCAAACAAAATAAGCTATAAGTGATAACAGTCTGTCTACAACTTTTGATTTTTTAGAGCGAATTATGTTAAAACGCTATGTGCCCGGCTTGTCTGTTTTTTCAACTAGCATAGTGTAATTAAAGATTTTATTAACAACAAGAAAAAAAAACAAAATAAATATGCTATACACACTGGGTATTGTGCAAATGCATTGCAAAAACTTTGTTTTTTGCACACAAAATTAAAGTTTGGACATTTTTCTTTTAAATTATTTCCTTATAAGTGAAGAAAATTGTGGGTTTTAACAAAGTTATGAAGAAAACTCAAAAAAAGACCGGCAAATGCGATTTTTGGCAAAAATTCGACTTGAGCGACCACTAACCTCTTGCGAAAAATCGGAAAAAAATCCGAGAAATACTTAAATGGATGCTTGAGCATCCATGAAAATTAAAAAAAAAATTTTTTTTGGGACACACTAATACACAAATATACAAATTCAATTTCAGAAACAACTAAGGAAGTATAGTCGGTCAAGCCCGACCATATGATATCCTACACCACAGTATATAAGAACAAATTTTTGTCGTGTACCTATTTGGGACCAAGTTATGAAAAATGTATAGCTAATGTGGCTATTTTAATAGGGATCTTTCTATGTTTAAAAATACATTAAAATCGTTTTGATAGATTCTGAGCGGCAGAAATTGCCCTCTATCTCTCCTCGTGGTCCTAGTTTTAAAAAAAGCATAGCTAATGTGTCCATATAAATATGGAAATATCTATTTTTTAAATTTCATTAAAATTGGTTTGATAGTGGGCATAAAGGGGGCTATATGAAATTTCCATTTTCAGTAGGCTTGGTCGTTTTGCCAATTAGAAATTATCTTCAAAATTGCAACCCGTACTTTGCACATAAGGTTACATGGCCAGCCAGCCTGCAAGCCAGTCGGACGGACATCATTAGATCCACTCAGAAAGTGATACTCAGTCGATCGGCTTACTTTAAGGTGGTTATAGGACCAATATTTTAAGGTATTACACACCTCGGCACAAATGCATAATTCCCTCTCAAATATTGTGGTGTGGGTATAATAATATAACTTTGTGAGATATAAAATTTAATTTTTTTTTGGCAGAAACACCACTATATATCCTTTTATCTAAAGACACAACATAATCAAAGTGCGTGCTTGATTTTTCTTTACTCATCTTTTGTCCTTTTCAAAGTACTTAACATTTTTCAAGAATACTTATTTTAAATATTTTTTTTTTTTTAATTAAGTATCTAATATTTTTTTAAGCAAACTCGGTACCAAATAAAAGGGACGGCTCTGTAGAACTTAAACATTATTTACTTCAGTGCACCTGAAGAAAAATTTCATTTAAAAACTATATCTTTCTTTTCTAACAATTGGGATTTTTCATTGAAAATTTACTGCCAGGCCCACAATGTCGACAAAAACATTTCTTTCGTATAAATATATTGAAAACAAAAACAAATTTTAGTTTTTTATTATTGTTTTCAATATAAAAATGTGTAAGAAATATTCTTGTCGATATTGTTTGCCTGGCAGTTAATTTTCATTAAATTATTTTTTATTAAAGGAAGGAGTTTACAACATAAAATGAATAATAATTTAATTTTTTTTGATAATTCTTGACTGAACACGGGATTAAACTCGGGTCATTCCTTCAATAAAAATTATACTGTCTGCCAATACCGTTGGTTAAAGATTGATTTTTGACTATAGACTGGCAGGCGCCGCAATTGCGCAAACGGTAAAACACAAAGAATTCTGATGATGGGAATCTGGTTATTCTTGAAACATGTCATAATATGTTCAGTCAAGAATTATCAAAAAAAAAAAAAAAAAAAAAAATTAATTCCTCATTTCATGTTGTAAACTCCTTTCTTTAATAAAAATAATTAAAAAAAATTAAATTTGACGAACTTATGCCTAATTTAAATATTAAAAAACTATAATTTTATAATTTTATTTCTCTTAATTTTCTCGGTACAAAATTAATTTCCATGTAATTTATTAGATATTCACTTTTAATATTCGCATTAGAGTTTATTCCCGGGATCTCACGTGCCGAGAATTCCCGGGATTTTCAGTTGTTTTCAATTCCCGCTTTCCCGGGAATTTATTGCGGGATTCACGGTTAATTTTGAAGAAAATCTTTTCTTAAAACTTTAGTAAATTTATGTCAGACTTGTGTCTTTATTTGTTTTATCCAACTTAATTTCACCACAATATTTAAATTTTCTACAGTTTAAGGTTTTTAAACTTATTTTTGAGAATGGGCTTTATATTGGGCCTATGATATATTATATACCTATTATGACGAAATTTAATTTCTTGTCCTAGCGAACTGAAGTGTAAATTTTATAACATTATTATAAAGCATTGCGGTTAAGGGCGTAGTAAAGTGTTTTCCTTGATTGTGTTTTATATGCGTTTTTTCATTTCGCCACAAGTTTATGTTTGTTTTGGTTGAGATTTTAGGGAGGTAGTTGCACATTTGGGTGCATAACTCTTTTCCTACTGAAGCGATTTTGTTGGAATTCAATCCCAAAAAGCCTAGAAAACTAGAACGATTTGACACCAAAATTACAAAATCGGCTTAGAATTAATGTAGGACTAATAATACAAATACTTTATGGGACCTTAGATGAATATTAAAAAAAATATCACATGGAATGACAATCTTAGTATAACTTCATACACCACTGCCGACTTAAGGTTATAAAATTGTAAAAATATGTTATTATATAAATGTAGTAAATAAAATTTCTCCGTTCTGCTGAATTTGTTAAACGGTCAAATTGTTTCAGAATTCCTATTTCGTAATATTGAGCTTTTAGTTCCTTATCACCCTTCTAGAATTCTTATTCCCGTAAGACTAATAATTTCATTCTAATTATGCATATAAGCTATTAATTTGACAATGTATATACGTATATTGATTTCTATTACCCTATTGGCATCAATATAACCTCTTAAGTGTCTTTAAATAATTTGAATCTTAAATTTTTAACGTTTTTGTTATATAATAGATAATAGGTTTAATTATGTTAAGCGTAATAGCCAATAAAAAATATTAGTTTCATTGGAGAAATAAGTTCGCAAATGCGAACCCAAATATTCGCCGGCCCCTAATTTAAACCTACATGGTTTTGGCACTTGCTGAAGATTGCCAGGCTGTTAAGACTTAAAGTATAGGGTTTCTATTAAAAATACATTTGTACTTAAATCCTATTGTATATGAAAAATTTAAATTTTTTATAATATATTTAAGACTTAAAGTATAGGGTTTCTATTAAAAATACATTTGTACTTAAATCCTATTGTATATGAAAAATTTAAATTTTTTATAATATATTTAATACGAATATTTACGTATTTTTCTACAATGTATTTATTTAATGCTAATCCCGCAAAGCTCTACGCTTGTATGTAGAAGACCAGAGTCTCGGGCGGGAATCGAACCCGCAACCCCCGCACTGGTAGCCTAGCTCACTACCAACTAGCCTACCGGGCATCCAATCACGCAGACTTTTGGTGTTTTCTTTTCTACAAACAAATTTGACATTTTATTTAAAAAAATGCATTTTGGTGTTTGTTTCTCAAAAATGTTTTGCTCTCTTAAAGGGTGGCATGTTTTATTCTAAAAATGTCACACTTAATAATGGCATACGGCATTGCACTTTACGCCACGTATAAATCGGTAGTGTTAATAATACCCTGTAAAACAGGTAACTTCTGTTTATATATAGGGCGACCAGACGAAGTTGGGCAAAAAATCGCTTCGAATCAGGACAAAGCTTTCAAAGCATTTTTTTCTATTATTTTATAGAAATGCATAAGGAAGCACTTCATTGGTTGTTAATTGTAAGCTTATTGAGGTGTAATAAAATTGTTCTCATAAAAAGTCTACAAATTAAAAAATCTTTAAAACTTGGTTTCGATAATTCGGCAATCTGGCAACGATGTTTTCATGTTTACATAATATATGAAAAAAAATTAAAGAACATTTTTTTCAGTATTTTTAAACATTTTTAAAGAAAAATTTTAAAATATGGATATTACAGCAATAATTATAAGTGCAGAGATGACAATAAATCAATTATTTGATTAATCTTCGTCATCTGATGAGGATAAAATGTTAATTATATATAAATTTTCACTCGTTTTGTCAACGTTATTTTAAATCTAATTTTTACTAACATTGAACTGTTTTCGAGCAAACTAGAATTTCTTCACTCATTTTGTTGTTGATGCAATAAACCAATTTTAAATTATTATTATTTTTTTTTAAATTTTTAGGAACAAACTTTTGTCAATACAATTTATTCATGCAAATTCTAACAATCAATTATATACAATATGAATTTATAAGATCTACTTATATATTCATCATCATTTTAGTAAGAACAAATTAAAATATTGAAAATATGCCAAATCGATTCGAAAAATTTAAAATATTTGGACTTAGTTTAGGTCCACAAAACACATTCCTAATATCGATAGAAGTTGTAAATATTCGATATAAAAAAAAAAAAAAAAAAAAAAAAAAAAAAAAAAAAAACCTACTTTCAAATCAAATTAGCTGTAATACAATACGGCGTCCAGTCTAGGTGTCATAATTAATACTAATTTCTACCCCACTTGAGCAACAAAATACTTTTAGGTCCAACAATAATTAATGCGTTTATGCACATGAACGTAATAATCAGTCAAAAGGCGTCGATCAGGCGTCGAATGATAATCAGTTCTTTTATTATTTGTCTCCAATAATTATAAGTGTGTATTCAGTTTACTATTCGGTAAAATAAAATGGAACAGTACAACACATTTTTCTTTGTTTAGCAAAAAAGAATTTTTAATTTAATTTAAGGTTTGCTATATTGCTAATTTATATATTAAAAATGCAAATATCTAAACGAATGTCTAAATATCTTAACGAATGCAAATGTCTTGACGTAATTATGACTGGAGCACCGATATAAACTATTTTTTTTACAAATACAAGTTATATTCTATAATAAATAACCGCACGCATAATAGTAATTTAAACCGGCTGCACTGCTAACCAAAGGATAGCTAAAGTGAAACATGTCACAGGAAGTTACATAATATTCTGGTAGTGTATAGAAAAATGCAAGAAAAGCACTCAAGTACATTTTGGGAAAAAGTAAACAGTGCCCATGTTCAGTAACTTTGGTGAGAACTTCTCACATCGAAAAGATGTGAAACAAAATAGTCAATCGTTTCTCGAAAAGTGAGAAAAAAGTGTGTCTGTAACTCATGTCGAAAACTATCAAAAGAGATTACGTCGTTACGTTATAAATGTCATAATATTCCACTCGAAGCCGATGTGAACTTGCAGACGTTGAGAGCGCCAGTAACACATATCGTTGACGGCGGCCAAAATAATTAAAATTGAAAAATTTTCAATGACGGCGGCAAAAATACAACTGTCGGCTATAGAAAATAATCTAGAGTGCGGCATCAATTTTTGTTGTTTAAAAAATAGCTTTGAAAACATTCGTATATTTTTCAAAAATGTTAAAAGCAAAATAATTAAACAATGAAAAAATCAGTCAAAAACAAAATACTTATCTCTTCCATGTTATTATTCATTGAATTTTGCATATTTAATATATTTTTTAGTGGTAATATTTTTTCTCACTCCGTTTTTATGCGTGAGTTTATTTGACAGTTCAAAGCGGGAACTTTCTCACAACAATTTTACAGACACACTTTTTCTGTAAATTGGCGAGTAATTTCCTTACGTGACAGCTATTACTCGCTAAAAATGTTACAGACGCAGTTAAGAGAAAAAAACAGTTGTTTGTTTCAATTTATGGCATTTTTGTTTAATTTCTCGCATTTCAATCGAAAAGTTTCTCGAAGCGAGAGTTACAGAACATGGACACAGATTTGGATAAAAGTAAACAAACGGCAACGCTAATCTTGAGCAATACTAGAGTAGACTGCTCGATTAAGCGAAGAAGAGTTTTGGTTTTTTTGAGTAACTCTAAAGCTGGGATCACACGATTTCCGCAAATGCACCAAAATAACACAATTTTAATTGTACTTTATTGACGCACAATAATGAAATTGAACCAATAAAATATTGGCTGACTTCCAAAACGTACCAATACAAAGTTTGTATACAGTTTTACTACCGTATTTTAACCATGTACATGTACAAAGTGCCGAAACAATGCAACTATGTGTTTTGTCAATTTAAACGTTTTGAAATGTAAGTGATGCAATGGATAATATTAAAAATAAACATGTACAGCCCAATTATGAATAAAAATTCCCCGGGAGTTTTTTCCCTTCTCCAATTTTCCCTATGTAAATTTAATTGTAAAAATGCGAAAAGCGAAAAAACTCCCGGGGAATTTTTGTTCATAATAGGGCCGGTAGTGTAATGTTAAATGTCACAAAGCATCAATTTTAAAACCGATGCCCTGATTGCTGTTTTACTGCGTTACTAATACTTAACAGTGATGTTTGGAAGGGTTTGCATTTTATATATTTTGTACTGCGGCGTTATGAAACATTATGCTCTGCTCTAATACAAAGCAATTGACGTTTTGGAAGTCAGACATTCTGAAATCACACGATTGCCCTGTTTTATACAAATTTAATTGCCGCTAGTTAGTACTAGGCGAAATAGGTACAATAATTGTCGCAGCACAGTCACACGATTGTTCTTAATTGTGTCAACTAGGGATGGGCAAATTGAAAAAATATATCGATATTTTTTAAGAGTATCGATATTTATTATTTAAAAATATCGATATATCGATGTATCGAACGTATTAAGTTGAAATTATTACCAAATTCAAAAACTTAATATATCTATGTCAATACATATTAACATTTGTACAAACATATTACATGTAGTTCCATTCTAACTTATTATTGTTTCTTTTAATTTTAAATTTACTACCTGTCCCTCGATTTCGAACGAAACTTTCATTCGCTAAACTTTTATTTAAAACAAAAACCAATTGTAAAATTTAGTTTTTAAGGTAAGTTATGCGAATGAAGTTTTCGTTTGAACTCGAGGGACCGGCAGTTAATTCTACAATAAGAAAAATTCCAAAAAAAAAAATAAGAAAAGAATACAAAAAAATTTTATTTTTTATATGAAATCTAAAGAAAAGAAAATTAATTGGAATTATATAATGCCGGATTATATACTGCCGGTAAATGAATATTGTGATACATACTATGCAAGTAAACTGTGCAATATTTTATTTTTAATATATAAGAACTGCTAAAATAAAAAAAAACAAAATTTTTTTCTTTATTATTACCACTCCAACTTTCATGAGTCTATTGCTGCTTGCTAATACGCCATAATTAAGGCAATTCTTTGCATAATTCTAGGAACTCTTTCCAGAACATTTTTTCTGCGCTTATTTTTTGTTGTCATTTCTTTAAAAACTGAACTGTGTAATCTATGAAAAAGTACAATGGAAATACGCCGTTATTTGCTTAATACTAGTTAAAAAACATATGATGCAATTCTTAAAAACAACAGTATTGTAAGCAGTTGAGCAACGGTTAAAATGTTTTTTATAAAGAGGTCTTAAAAATATCGAATTCGATAGTCGTAGATAAAGATCGATGTATCGATACATCGGTATTTTAAATATCGGCGATATATATCGATTATGATTTTTTTAAATATCGATATTTTGATATATCGATATTTATTGCCCATCCCTAGTGTGTGTCAACTACTAAAACAGCTGTTGAGGTAGCCTTTTTATTTGTTTGAAAGTTCTAGTTTATTTGTTCATTAAAGAAACGGAAATGGTATCATATATTCAAACAAATTTTTGTTAAATAGTTTTATTTGTAATTTTTTAAATAAAATATATGAAATTCCAAAAATTAAACGAAGTAAAATTTTATTTTAAAATATATAAAAAAATGTAGAATATTTATATTAAAATTTTAAGAATGCAAATTAAATATACTTGTATCGCTTAAGTTAATTGAAATTTTGGTTTTAAATAATATTATTTAAATACCAGTACCTCAAATCTGTAACTTTTTGATTTTTACCTCCGATATCGTTAAGTAGCGAGAAAACTCTGTTTTTTTAACGAATTTGTTATTCTCGTTTTAAAGTTAACAAATATCTTCTCTAAAAAATTTTTAACTTTATTTTGAACAAAAAATTAATAGTATATAATATAATTCAGACATAGAATGTAAAATCGTTCGAAAGTGATGAATTTTTGTCGTTTTAAAATCGAGCGATTTTCATCACATACATTAATTTTCCTTAAAAAGAAATAATACTCCGTTTTATTTTAATTTTATTAATTATCTTGAATAAAATTATTCATCTTGAACAGTTATTGCAATAATTTAAAAAAAAAAATATATAATTATAATGAAAAATAAATAAATATGTATATATTTTTTCCTACTAAAAGAAAAACACAAAAGTAAATTTATTAAAAAAAGGCAAATATTGGCGCGTATTGTGTTGTTTAATTGCCGCAGAAGAACATTTTTGTTATTTTTATTGACGCGCGGTTGCATATCGAGTAGTCACACGATTGGCACACCAGGGTTGCATTTTATTAGTAAAAGAAAGCACAATATTCGATTGGTACATGAGCCATTTGATTATGCAGTCACGATTGGGGTATTAGAAAGTGTGAAAATTGATGCATTGCGGCAATCGTGTGATTCCAGCTTAATAATTCAAATAATTTAATCCAATGGCGAAAACATACATGTCTTTTTAATTTGATACTTTTAGTACATAAGTCCTCTACCATATTATGAAACATTTGCTGCAGAAAATTTCTTTAATTATCTATTGAATATGCAATAAATCTTTTTAAATCTTTTTCATCCGTATTTTCCCGTTCAAACTCAAATACTTTGCAACAAATGTTTCATAATATGAGCGAGGACTAACTAATAAACAGAAGAAAAACAAGTATAGAATATAGCACTCTATATTCGGCTATGCCGAATCTTTGATACCCTCCACCGACAGGAGTTGGCTCTATTTGGTAAATACATATAAATTATTAACAAATCTTCACATAAACGAACGTCAGCATTAAAATTGGTTGCGGCTTAGACCTGTATTAAATTATTGACCGACATTAAGAAAGTTTTATGCGTTTCTTGTTAGAACTGGGTTGAGTAAAATATCATGATTTGTAACAGCTTAAGCCGAACTAAAATGATTTTAAGGACGGTAATTTGTATTGGACCTATAGTAAATTATGGACCAATCATCCCAAAATACTGAAGACTGATTTCTGGTAACGTGTGATTTTTTAGCTATTATCTTTTTGGCAACACTGATTTAAACAGCTGACGCACGTTTCGTGTTTTGTTTCACTGTCAAACATCTTCAGTTTGGTCTATAATTTAACCATGAATCGTCTAACAAAATAATGGCGCTTGCAAATTATTGAATTTTATTATCAAAATGCGTGCTCTGTTAAGAAAGTTCATCGCGCGCTTCTTCCACTTTTTTATCGAAAAATTGTGTTCAGCGACGAAGCTCATTTTTGGCTCAATGGGTACGTTAATAAGCAGAATAGTCGATTTTGGAGTGAAGATCAGCCAGAAGCATTGCAAGAGCTACCAATGCATCCAGATAAAGTCACAGTTTCGTGCGGTTTATGGGCTGGTGGCATCATTGGACCGTACTTCTTCAAAGATTATGCGAATCGTAACGTAACTGTGAATGGTGAGCGCTACCGTGAGATGATATCCAACTTTTTTTGACCAAAATGCAAGAGCTTGACTTGTATGACATGTGATTTCAACAAGACGGTGTCACATGTCACACAGCACGCTTAACAATGGACTTATTGAGAGGCGAGTTCGGTGAACATTTTATTTCACGTTCGGGACCTGTTCAATTGGCCGCCTAGATCGTGCGATTTAACGCCTTAAGACTATTTTTTGTGGGGCAATGTTAAAGCTCATGTCTAAACACACATGCCCGCTTCAATTGACCCATTGGAAGACAACATTGAAGCATTTATTCATGAGATACCGGCCAAAATGTTGGAAAGAGTATGCCAAATAATCTTCATGAATTAATTTGCATGAAATAATCTTAAAACATTAAATTATATGGACCGCACTATCGATTCAAATAAAGATTTCATGCATTTTTCTGAATTTTATGTGTTTTTTTTTAAACTTTCCTATAGCTCTTAAAAAATCACCCATTATTACAAAAAATAAATTAGAATAAATTTCAATACAGCAGTGTAATTAGCTTTAGCGTTAACAGTGAATTTCACAAAATTGCATGATATACCGCTGTGATTTACAGCAGTATCTATATCTGTTATGGTTTAAGGCAAATTGTATTATTTTCCCAAAGTAGGCTTTATTTGGTTTTAGGCGCAATAAGTTGTTTTCCGAGAGTAGGGTTTATGTGGGGTCTAGGGTAAATCATGGACCGATCTTTACGAAATTTGGCAGTGTGATTTTTCGTCCTATAAAACTGTGACGTATCCAATTTTAGTATGATAGCGTTATTTATAACGGTTTTAGGCGTACTAAACTTTTTTCCAGGAGTATGGTTTATATGGGGCCTAGGGTAAATTTTTTAACTCTAAAGATTAAAAAAAACTGTTTATAAATTGTATATTATTTATATTTATTGGGTACAT
The DNA here is from genome assembly GCA_943735925.1 of Pollenia amentaria. NCBI lineage: Eukaryota > Metazoa > Arthropoda > Insecta > Diptera > Polleniidae > Pollenia > Pollenia amentaria. The sequence goes on along the minus strand of OX031010.1, from coordinate 17,071,952 downwards.
TCAAAACTAAAGCCTCGTTCATAATGCTAGCAACAATTTAATTTTTTCTTCCATCTTATTTCTTCCCAAAGTATTTCATATAGTTTCCTTTCATTTTTTTAACAAAAATGTAACTAAATTTTTTTTTAAAAAGTTGAGTCTACTTCTACTTCAGCAACAATTTGTATGAAATTGTTGATGAAATTTATACAAATTTGATTTAGTTTTGAATGAAAATTTTAAGAAAATGTTTTAAAAAATAATAATAAATACGTAGTTTTGTTCTGGGAAAAATGTGCAAACGGTTTCTTAACTGAAAATGTGTTTGGTTACGAAAAAAATTTTTGTTCTATTATGAACACCAGTGAAAATTTTGATGCCTATTGTGAACGAAGCTTTATGTTTTAAACTCGAATAAAACTTGTTATAAATATGAGTATGTAAATTTTAACAAAATCAAATAATACGTTTAGATTAGGATAAATATTCCAATTTTCAAAAACTATACATATTTTGAAAATGACTTAATTTAATAAATTTTATGTTTAACGATGAAATCATCCATCAAAAAGATCGAAATTTATAAAAATGTATAAAAATTCTCGTAAATTAATTGTTCACAATTTTTCTTTCCAAGTCACGAACTGAAAGTATATGTATGCTTGGTAAACTGTTGACTGTAACCCTGACCATAGAATTTAACATGAACATGAAAACAAAGCCAACAAACAATTAGTATAAGATGTGCAAAAACCAATAACAACAAATAAGAAAGTATAGTCCGACCATACAATACCCTACATCACTTGTAACTACTAAAAGGATAATATTGGAGAGTGGAACTTGTGAACAATTGTAGACATATCTCAACATCGACATAATAGATAGTTATGTGCGTTTGCATCGCTTTAGCGACTAAGAAAGAAATTAAGTCGATTGTTATAAACCAATAATCTTATGCTTTACAAACCCATAGCCAACATTGCCAAGTTCTGACGAATACGAATTTCAAATAGTAACAAACTGCTTATTATCGCACGTGAAGTTTACATACAATACGTACATAGTGCAACGTATTTTTTATATTTGTGGGCAGAGTTGCCTTTGCGACTCTAAAGTGTCAGTTTGACCATAATTTTGACATGTTTTTTGCAACCTTTTGTATCATTTGAATCTCCCCGGGTGATGTGCTGCGCCTTTTAGGGGACGTAGTTAAAGCATCTTAAAAAGCCATCATTAAGCCATCAGCTTAATGACTCATAAGCTAAAACTGATATAAATCATTTTTTGTTTGTTAAAAAAAATACAAATACCCTTTTTGTTGCTCCTTTTTGGGAAAACCATGTTTATGCACCTTTTGGAAAAATTTCAACGGCAACACTGCTTATGGGGTTTTAAATAAATATACATACATATCGTTATTTAAAATTCAAAAGGCCGTAACTAACATAAAATTCAAAATGATTTTTTTGATTGATTATGATGTAGAAAACGAAATTTTACATGGATATGTTTAAAAATTGCGATCTTATTAACGGAATTCAGAACGCCGTAGCTACATTGTCAGAAAAATGCTGAACCAAAAAGCCGTAACAAATTTTTTTTTTTTTGAAATAAAACAACGGCGGCCTTCGTTTTATTTTCAAATTCAGGTGGTTTTCTAAGTTTGAAATTTTTCATTTTCCAAAAGTACTCGTACTCGCCCGGGTTTTTATGTAGATAATATCGCGTTTTATGCGCATAAAACATGCACTAAAAATAGAAAAATATGCGTTACACATTGGAAAAATATGAACTTAACATTTTTTTTAACAAATTTATTATATAAATATATTTATCATATAAATTAGATCCTGAAGATGAACTGTTAGTTCGAAATATATAGATCAAGAGAGAAAAATAATACAATGATGTGTTTTATTTATAAGGATTAAGAAGAGGCAATACAAAGCATAATGAAATAATATAAATGATCCAGCAATACAATAATAGAGAAAAAAAATTTAAAGATAAATTTATTAATGTTAAAAAAACATTAATATAACAAGAAAAACAAAAATAACAAAAACGTAAAAACTTAGTCTCATAAACGAAAATAAGGTAAAATAAACACAAAACTAGAAGTTAAAATAAAGTGAAGCACAAAAATATAAAGAAAATCCAAAAGCAAAATAATCATGTAAGTTAAGTCACCTGTTAGATAGATATTTGAACCCACATATAAAATGCATTAATAAAAATTTTGTTTATATAAATATATAAGGCAGCTTATGGCCGTTGAACGCGACGGAAGTGATCGGTACATGATTATATGCTTATAATTTCTTTGTTGTATATTAATTTTCCACTGCGCTCTTTTCGTAAAAATTTAAATTGAATATGCAAGCAGTTTGTTTTATTGTTATGAATCCTTCATTTTTCTAAAAACTTTATTGAGAGTTTATTTATGGCATTATAAATTAATTTAATTTGCTTTCTCAATGGATTAGATTTCTCTTATTTCACAATAGTCTCAAAGATTAATCCATAATTTGAAGACACAAACATTAACTGAGTTTTTATATAATATATATTATGATAAATATTATGATAAATTTGTTTTTTTTTTAATGAAACTGCATCACCATCCTTGAATCGGTCAACATTTTAAGAAAAACACAAAACTGCTCTCAACTACGTTCCCCGCCTGGTTGTTATAGTCTGTGAAGGAAGAAATAAATCGGGATACTTCTCTTAATATGCGGCGAATCGGGAGGTGCTTTGCAAAATATTTTCTCCAATAAGAAAAAAACATCATCACAGTTGCATCTTATCCCTTCTGAAACTCGGTGCATCGCAAAATAAAAATGGGTGCCCCTAGTAGGTAGTGAGCTTGTCTATCAGCATCGGGGTTACGGGTTCGATTTCCGCCAGAGACTCTGGTTTCTTTCCTACAGACAAGCGTAGAGCTTCGCGGGATTAGCTAGGAAGAGAAAAAATCGTCTTCAAGGATCCGATAAATAAAACAAGTTTTTAATAAGATTTATTTATAACGTGCTAAATTCCCAATTTTTATTTTTGTTAAAAACACTGAAGTTTTGTTTTCAAAATATGCAATGTTAGCAATATATGCAAAAATATGCATTTAAAGCAAAATATGCACTAACAAATCGATGCCATTTTACTTAAAATTTCGTGCTTCGCAAAGCTATTCCGTTTATGTTGACCTCAGACTGACGACAACAAATATGCATTGGCATAAAAATTCCGGCCTTTGTAATATTATTTGCGGTAACTCTTTATAAACACCTAACACATTTGTAGAAAAAAATATAGTTTCTTAATTACATTTCTACTAGCGACCCAACTAACTATTAATATGATTCGCGCCTTGTAATATGATCCTTCGGGAATAATTTATTATAGGACGAATACGTTGTTTTGCCACAACGTACACCTTAAATATTTGAAGAAGTCAAACCAATACCGTTTCACGCCCACAGTATAAAAATTTCAAAAAAAAAAATGGAAACATCTTCAGCCACATACTTAAATTTTACTGCCGGCTGATTGCCACAAATTCTACGACAATATACTCTACTCGAATTCAATGCATATTTTTTCATCGTGTTTGTTGTTTGTATTCGATAATATAATAATTTTTATCTAATTTTTATTTAAGTATGTGGTTGTAATGAGTTGTTTATATAGTACATATATTCAAAACAAACCAGCGGGAAAACTCAGAAGGCCTTCTTACTTTAGGCCTTTTTGAAGGCCTGCTTAGAAATTGTTTTGATTCAATTACCATTCTGATCGAATTGATAATGAAAGCCTCATAAAAGGCCTCGGCTCTTTTGTATAAAAGATAAGATACACATTCTACACTCGCTTTTTTGAGAAGGGAGAAGAGAAGGAGTAGGATTTTTTTTCCTTTTGCCAAAGCAAAAGTAAAAGAATTATTTTTTTTATGTCCAGTTGGCATTCTTATGTACCTGCCAAAGAAGCGATAGCGGAAGGCCTACCCCGCAATGACGTTGTGTGGAAATAATATATGCCTATGGAATGGAGCGAGCAGGCGTTGCACATCAAAAAGAAGGAGTACAGAGGCCTCCTAGAAGGCATCCGTACTTCTTCTTTTTCCCGCTGGGAAATGGAAAGGGAAGTTAATTTACGTTCAGAGTAATCAAATATTTATATTTTACGAAAATAATTGTTCAACATTTTTTATTTTTCGAATTTATTCTATGAGCTATAGAACTATTACAAAAAGCTTTATAATACACATAACTGAAACTTTGCTCATAGAATAAATTCGAAAAATAAAAAAGTTTGAAAATAATGAAGTTACTTATGAAAAAGAAATAATTCCCAGATTCTATTTGTGAAAATATTTGTTCTGATATTTGCTTCAAACTGTGTTAAACAAAAAAAAATTTTTGTTTAATGTTCAAACTAAGCTCAAATATTTGACAACTTTTGTTTGTGGAAACGGTTGGCAAACAGTGTTAAATAAAATAAATTAATTCATGTTTGCAATACGTTCAGACTAGAACAAATGTTTGCATCAAATAATTATTTAATGAAAGTTTAAAAAATATAAATATATTTCACAAATAGTAAAAATGAGCGCAGAAGATAATTTCTTTGTTTAATGCTGTGGAGCATCATCTCTTACAGTCAAACCTAAACAAGAGCGGAACGCGTTTTCTAGCTGTCAAAAATCCACAGCCCATACAATTTGTATGAAGCATCCCTAAACAGCGCGTTAAAATAAACAGGGCTGCTATATTTGTAGTTTTGACAACCCTGTTTTTATTGTTTGATAATAAATAATGGCAACTTAGCTATTTTTAGGTCAAACTAGCGGTTTTAATTCCATTTCTTATGTCTTTTATGAGGGTTTTAGTCTGCACGAAAGTTAACACTACTGTTTATGACACAACGCTGACGCTCTTGGTTACGTATGGCATATCAGCGTAAAAGCTACGCTGAAGAAAACGTTCCGCTTTCCACTCTTGCTTAGGTACGGCTGTTATGGTGGTAGAGGAGGAGAATGTAAAAGCAAAAAAAAAAAAACGAAGACAATGAGTACGGAATTGGAATTGGGTTCATTTCAGATTACTTCAATATATTTTTCGTATTTCTTTAAATACTATTTCATTAGTTGTTTCTGACGTTTGCTGTAAAGAATCGCAGAAAAAAATCGCTTCTATCGCGAACATGGCTAAAATTCACGAAAAATGGCAAACTTGGAAATAAACCCTAAAATTAATTTTAAATCGCTTAATCTGTTAAAAAACAAAATTTCGGGTAAAAGCAAAAAAAAAAAATCCAAAGATACCGAAAATTCGCAAAAAAATTTAATATTTCAAACAAGCCATGAAATTTATTAAAAGTGCCTAAAACTATAAGAAATTGTTAATATTCGTTAAAAATTTCAAAATTAGCGCTAGTTAATAGACCTAATAAGTAGTTGTGGAACTAGTTATTAGTAAGTAAATATTCAGTACTGAAAACAACACAACTAATAAGTAGTTATTAGGGAGATCGATTATTCGACTTTTTTCAATAACCGGTTTTCGAATATTACGAATAGTTGATATTTTAAAAAACCCGGTTTTCGGTTAAGCAATTTTTAAATAACCGGTTAACCGGTTTAAATTCGAATACTTAAAAACCCAAAAATCAAATAAGTTTTTAAAATAAAACGTTAATTTGAATAAAAACAAAACAATTTGCAAAGGTAAGGAACCAACAATATACATAGATATGACTTAGATCAGACCTTACAAATATTTTACGATAAAATCGAAGAAAAAGGGACCAGTAAATTGATCAAACTTTAGCTAAATTTTTTAACAATTTTTTATTGATTTACTAAACTTTATTTGTAAGAAGATATTTGTATAATGTAATTTAGAAACTGTTGAATGATATTTGATCTACACTGATAGAAAAGGCGTAATAATGCTGATGTATTTTGACATCAGTACTATGACAAGTGTCTTCGTTTTTAATCCCATGACACTTTACATACTGTGATGTCAGCCTTAACATCACTTGGCCAAATTATCATTAGGGTCAAAAATTTAAATTATGTCATCAATGGTATGACACATTGACATCACAGAAATTACGAATCGGAGTCGTTTTTATAAATCATGTCATTAGTGCGATGACAAACTGTCATCAAATTGAGTCATTGTAATATGGTTTTCGTAGTAATTCTACTTGAAAAATTTGATGTATTTAAATAAATAATTTATAAAAATAGAATATGAGAATTTTTGCTTCTAATTTTACTTTTTAAACATGTAAATAATGTTAATAATATATTATGACATGATATATTATGTCATCGCACTGATGATAGTTTGTCATCGCACTGATGACAGTTTGTCATCACACTGATGACATGATTCATTAGATGAAGCATAAAATATGACAACATCTTAGGATGACGTTCGTCATTGGATTGATGTCACTTTTTGCCTCATTGATGCCATTTGTAACAGCATAAATGTCACAATTCTGATGTTAGAGCATCATCAATATGAAGACGCATTTTTCTATGAGTGTAGTCAAACTTTTTGCAAAAGAAAATAAAATATAGGAATTTTTTAAAGTTATTATTTGAAATATTCTTTCAAATTTATTTTGAATGAGTTTTCATTTGTTGGTGGTTAAGCTATCTATATAAATCCACCATATTTTTCAAAAGTTGCAAACAAGACCTCTTAGCCAGGTTTATCTATTTCAAATTATTTTGTTTAAGCATTAAAGAAACGAATAGTGAACTGAACATTCTTTTTGTGTAAAATATTTGTCAATTCGTCGACTACAATTTAAAACATTCCATGACATTGTTTCATTTCTTCAATTTTGTTTTTTAGTTCTTGATGTTAGAAATTTTTCCCATATCGTTGATTCCGCCGTAATGTTGTAGTTTTCAGCATGAAGAGATGCTAGAACTACTTAAGAGTTTTTAGTGCCTTAACGGGCATTTCGTCGTCGGCAACACAACGGGCTAATATTTCACCGAATGATTCATTTTTTGCAGCGTATTTTAGTAAAGTATTATTTGTCATCTCCTTAGAACTACTTCGAACGGAGTTAAGTTTCATTTGGTTCACATTAATGTCAAGCATGTATACTAATTAAAGGTGATTAATAAGTCGTGACATGGAAGAACCTACTTTGAATTTTTAATCGCATTCGAAAAATATCTAGAGATAACTTTTATTTTAAAATATATTTAATATTTAGAATACTCTTGCACAAATTACTATTTACTTTTTAACTGCGCTCGATTTTGTAGTATTTTGAATAGTTTTTCGTTTTTTTTTTCTACGAGAACATACGCTTTTATAAGCGATTTGTATTTCCAGTCTTCATAATGTTTTTTTACCTTTGTTACATTTTGTTTTGACATTCTTCATAAAAAGTTTAAGTTTGGCCAATATTTCATTAGGAAATACTTAAATTACGGGTACATCTACAACAAGAGTAAGGAAAATGTACATATATAAATTACACATTACTAAAATAACCGGTTTATTATACCAAAATAACCGGTTTATTCGATATTCGAAAAATGGGCATTTTAAAATAACCGACTTGGGCAAAGCTAAAATAACCGGTTAAAACCGGTCGAATAATAACCGTTCGATCTCCCTAGTAGTTATTGAGCTGATTATGAGTAAGCAAATATTCAGTAGTGAAAATAGTAGAAGTGAAAAGTACTTACTGAGGTCATTAGTAGTAAGTACTTATTGAGGCTTTCAGAATAATGACAATTGTATTGACGACTATTTACCAGGTAACATATGAAATAACAATTTAAAAAGTTTTTCCTGCGTAGCAAAGTCTTATATTTATTACAAATCTTTAAAGCTTCAAAGAACCAGAAAAAGTTGATTCTATCGGGAACATGGGTAAAATTATTTGTCGTTGTTTGCACTTACAATTTTTTTGTAATATCAAATAAATGTTTGCTCAAAAACTACTAAAATATTTGATTTTTTGTGTTCACACTATGTTCACATTGGACAAATATTTGTTTGCCGGCAAATACTTTTATCTGTTCAAAATCAGCTGCTATTTTATGTGACATTAAAAAATATTTTGTGCTCAGACTACGTTAATGAAATATTTGATGTTTGCTGCCAAATATTTCATCAATCTGAACGTACCTTAAGAAACATAATTTGACTAAATAAATATGTATTTTATTACTTTTATTAACAAAAAAAATAAAATGCACTTACGGGGTTTTTTTTTAGAAAAAGCGGTCCCAAAAGACAGTAACTAACATAAGGAAAAAACTACTTATGTTTCTACAGTTTTTTTTATTGCATCACATCCGCATTAGTTTTCTGTCCTTAATTCTATTCTACTTATTGGATTCTAAGAATTGGTACCTCATCCGTCATATTCTCCGGATTAAGCCCCCAGTGTCTATTTCCTATTTCCGAACCTAAAGAAATGGCTTGGTGGAAAGAGATTTAGCTCGAACGATGAAATTATTGGTTAAACAAATGTCTATTTTATGGACCTCGAAAAATCCTATTTTTTTGGAAGGGATACACAAATTGGAGAAACGTTGGACTACATGTATTGAGCTAAAAGGAGATTATGTTGAAAAATAATTTTTTTTTTTTAAAAAAAACTGTTTCATTCAAAAAGTCATGGACTTATTGATCCGCCCTCGTATGTTTGTAGTTTTAAATTTATAAAGTTTTTTTGCTTTTCCTGTAAAAAAATTAAAAAGTGCAGTTTCGCCCTTTTGGGTTTTAGGTGACGATATGTATATGGGTACAGTGGGCGTTGGTTGCTTTGCGCGCCAAAGTAAATTGTTTACGCGTTGTGTTGCATAATAATTATAAAGATTACGATTAGAAACCATAAAGACTTGACATTTAGGGTTCTATCTATAGTAAATATAGAAAAAATTAAAACAAAACAAATACAAAATAACGAAAATATCAATGAAATTATGACTTACAAGATTCACATTCGTTTGTATCTATACATGAGCAAATACTTATGTACATGAAATTGAGTTTGTGTTTTCCGTAGAGGTCTTTCTTTCCATTAATTTAAATTTATAATTTTTTTTAAGTGAAAACGTCTAAATTGGTGTTTGGTTCATTGTTTAGGTTAATGTTGAACAACACTGATTTAAAACCTAATCGAAAATACCTAAACTTTTTTTTTTTTATAAATATGTCCCTACATACATAAGTATGTACGAAAATTTAAAATTTAAAATCACATAAAATGTTTATATAAAAATTCATTCATTTCTCTTGTTTAAGTAGCAACAATTTATTTATTATGCACATAATTTTTAATAATTAAGGGTGAAAAAATAGAAATTTATCACACTTCACGAAGAAAAAATCACAATATCCTAAAAAGTGAATTATTTGTGATGTACATATAGGGCAATTTTTTCAAGGTTTTTTTGTGTTTTAAAAAAAGTTAAGCATATTTAAAGTGGATATTTTAAAATTCCGTAATCAATTACATAACAAACAACTAAGAAAGTATAGTCGGTCAAGGCCGACCATTTGATACCCTTCACCACAGTATACAAAAAACTTTCCGAGAGTATTTGGGACCATGGCCAATGAGAATTTCGTTCATATGAGTTCTTTGTGCGAAATATTAACTAAATATCAACATCTAAAGCTATGTTCACATTATGGGTATTTGTCATGTGGAATGTCACTTTTCTCCACACATGTAATTTCATGTGTCTGTCAAAATTTGAGAAATACATAAGGTTTATAATTTCCATGTTCAAATGTTGGTATGTAAATTACATTTGACATAACCTATCAAGAAAAACCATTTCAAAACAGCTGAGTGGTTATATGTACAAAAATTAATAATTTTCTTTTTTTATTGTTTTATTCTTTATTTACTATTATTATTTATATTTGACAAAATTTCAATTAATTTTCGCCGCCACAAACCATTTTTTTAATGCGAACCAGCTGATGTCAGATGCTTTATCACTTGAAAAAAGAACTCGTTCTAAATCAAAAATGTCATATGTACTGTACACACGGAAATACCACATGATAGTGTTTGGAGGTGTTCAGACGATATGTACAAATTTAACATGTGAAAAAGTAAAAATCCACATGACAAATATAGTAAGTAAGTTTTGTTCGTTTTAAAACAACTTTGGAGAGGGGCGTGTATAAGAACAAGGGACAATTCTGGACCTACCAGCACAAAAGAAGCTGTTCCCGGCGGGAAATTTGTGTCAATTGCTCTTAAAGCACTTATCCCGTGACCAGTGAACACAATTTTATAATTAAAAGGAACGAATTGTGATAGGTGAAAACAAGACCTATCACTTAACTGGTGATAATGTGTTAAGAGTGAAGTTGGTCCCAAGGAAAGGTAATTGGCACAAAACTATTTATGTGACTGGATTTTGTGCGGGTAGTGGCTGATTCTCCCTAGTTCTATTACTTTATATGAAGGGGATCTATCATACTGGCATGGTTCATTTGTGACAATATCTGCGACAGGCATTTTTTTAAACGAAATTGGATGCGTCCATTAAGGTGATTTTAGTGCCCTGTTACAAAGTGTCAAAAAGGTGGCAATTAACCCCTCGTAGGACATCGCCATATTAAAGTTACTTGTCACGTAACAAGTTAAGTGTTAGTTCCCTTTCCCCCAGGGTTATAAAACTTATCTTCGCCAAATTGTATACCAATACCGACATTTAAAAGGAACTTATGGCATTTTAAACTATTTACGGGAATGGTATTTGCATAGGAGCTATGGTCAAATATGAAACGATTTTAAACGATTTATCAGGGGTGTACTGGAAATCGAAAACGCAAAACGTAAGAATTTAAAAGTCGTTTTTTTAACAAGATTTTTGTAGTAAAAGGAATACAAATTAAACAGAATTCTATAAGAAAATTATAAAAAATTGGAGAAAGAGTGTATTAAAAAGAACTTCAAAATTCTTGCTTTTTGCGTTTTCGATTTCCAGAACACCCCTGTATGTTGCAATAGGATATATTTGATCAAATCTAAATACCAACACAATCGGATAGTTTATGGGCACAAATACTATTCCGTAAAGAAGTTTGTATGGGTGCCATGTAAAATGATGGGCCGTATCTCACCATTTTTAATAGGCTTCGTTCTTATGATAATTCAAATGTTCTTACCAAATTTTATTAAATTATCTTTAAAATTGCTTCACTTTGCGCACAAGGTTACATGGACAGACAACCAGCCAGCCGAACGAACGGACATCGCTAGATCGATTCAGAAAATGATTCTATTTCGATCGCTTTACTAAAAGGTTGCTCGATGACCACACGTCTTATGTGTTACACACATAGGCACAAACGCATAATACCCTCTCCACTATTTTGGTGTGGTTATAAAAAAATGATAGTGAATATTTGTGAACAAAATTAACATTTTCCATCACTGATATCCTGCTGCTACTCAAATGCAACTCTGATAAAATTAAAAATCTTATCGTTTAGAAAATTTTCAAAAAATTGTAAATGACATACGACTGTCGTTTTATTTCCTTTTTTTTTGACATTTAATAACAAATGGTTTTCACACTATCACACTATTATACATTTTGAACTTATTTAAGTTTTTGCCATATCGCAGTACCCAGTATTATAGTGTAAAAGGGCCTTGAGCAGCAACGTTGTTACATATTTATTAAATGAAAAACTGGAGTAAAACTTTTTTCTTTCTCCCACTACAGAGGCGACATAATTCCGTTCAAATTACACATGAAAACGCAGTCGATTATCATTTTTATTGGGTTATTGTTGTTGTTGCACTTGTTTAACTAATTTGATTATTTTTTATTTTCACCATATTTTTCTTTTATTATATTTCTCTAGATTACTTAAATTTACTACTTAAAGTTTTTGATATTTTAAATTAGGCTTTTTAGTTCATCAAATTTAATTTTCATTTATTTATTTAACAAAAGATGTGAAATAAAATACCTTTTTATTTTCTTTATTGTATGTTTTGTTATTAGCCAGTTAAAGTAAATTTATTTCAATTAATTCTTCTATTTAGTATTTGATGTGTTTTTTATTCGTTTTTTGTTAAATTTTTTTTCTAATCACTTTGATCAATTTTCACGAACAGCTGACCAGCCGTTGCAAACGACTCTCCCGTGTAGACTGACTTCTGATGTTCGTCTAGCCAGTTCTTAACGATACATTTACTTTGCCTGTATTTGTTGTTTTTTATTTTTCTTTGGTTTTTTTTTTATTGATAATATTTAGTAACAACTAGTTATTCTAGTACTTTGTGTGTTCTACAGTGTTGCCAGTTGAGGGGATTTGTTCCCTAATTGGGAATTTGAATATTAATTTAGGGATAGGTTTTCCTGAGGGAGGGATTTTGGTAAAATACGGATATATCACATTTTGTGTATGTTCATTTTTATTACGAAAAAAAACTTTTATTCTGCGTCAATTATTTCCGGGAAATTAGAGGAATTTTATATAAAGAAATATGTAAAATAGTTTAGAAGATTTTGGTTTGATTAACATCTTTAAGAAAATTATGTTCATATGACTTTCACTATTATAAATGATTTTGAAGAATTATTTGAACTGTAATTTTTGGTAATTACAGAGGAATTTTATATAAAGAAATATGTAAAATAGTTTAGAATATTTTGGTTTGATTAACATCTTCTTTAAGAAAATTATGTTCATATGACTTTCACTGTTATAAATGATTTTGAAGAATTATTTGAACTGTAATTTTTGGTAAAGAACTAAAAATTACGATTTATGATTGATTCATTCACTTTTTTTTTAAAATAATTTTGAGTGCTTTTCAAAACATTTGGTAACATTTTTTAATTTTCGCAAGTTTTGTGTTGAGGCTAGAATACCACAGCATTCATTTTTCAACAAGACCACCGTTGCCAGAAGCTTTGGCAAAAAAATCATATTTTGAAGAAAAAAAATTTTTTAATTTATGGATTTTATTACCAAGGCAAACAAAATTTGTTTGTTTGTACCTTATAGCCGCCTAAGCCGCTGAACCGATCTTTATGAACTTTAACAGTATATTACTGATGGTCTGGAAGGATCTATAGGCTATATATTTTTTGTGAAATTTGTAGTGGGCGTGGCACCTCCCATACAAAGACAATATACATTTTTGTATATCTAGAGATAGGAAAGGCCCAAAGTTTCCAAATCACATCATCTGACAAAATTTGGGCGGGATTGGTAAAGTGGGCGGTGCACAAAATAGATTTATTTATATCTAAAGAACGGTTAGAGAAAAATTATCCAATTTTGGTGCAAATAACTGGGTTATCAATACACAGACTCTCAAAAAAATGGACGGGATTGGAGAAATGTCCGTGACACCTCTCATACAAAGACATTATAGATTTCTGTATATCTGGAGAACGGTAAGAGCCAAAGAGTCCGAATTAGGTAAAAACATCTTAGTTATCAAAACACAACATCCGACAAAGTGTGGGCGGAATTGAGATAGCGGCAGTGCCACCTCCCATGCAAAGAGATTGTAGAAATCCTTACATCTGGAGAACGACAAGAGCCGAAGTTACCAAATACGGTACAACCTTCTTGGTAAGTAATAGACAACGTCTGACAAAATATTTTTGGGATTGGAAAAGTAGGCTTGGCATTGTATAGATTTATTTATATCTAGAGAACGGTAATATAACAGTTGTCTAAATTTGGTACACATGGCTGGGTTATCGACACGCAACATCTGTCAGAAAAATGCGGGAGTGGATAAGTGAGCGTGGTTCCTTACATACAAATGCAAAAGAGATTTCTGTACTGGTGAACGGTCATAGCTAAAGTTTTCAAAGTTGGTACAAATAGCTTGGTACTCAATACGCAACATCAGTCAAAAAGTGGGCGCGATTAGATAAGTAAGCGTGGCACAAAATAAAATGGCTATCAATATAGAGACAGCATCTGTAAGTAATGTGTGGGATTGGGGAAGTGGTCGTGGATCAAACTAGATTTATGTATATCTAGGGGACGGCCACAGCTACAATTTACAAATATGGTATATATATATCTGTAAAAGGCCCACTGCCTCATTAAAGACTTAGGCGGGACAACTTCAATGCAAATGCCATATAGATTTATGTGCAACTGGTGAATGGTAACAGTAAGAGTATTCAAACTTCGTGCAAATAACTTCATAAGCAGTGCACGAGATCTGTATTGAAAAAATTACATATTTTATTTTAATGAGCGTTGCGAAGCGCACTGGATTAATCGGGCCGTGCCCGATTTAAGTTTTGAATAACTATAAAAGTAAAATTATCTCCTACGTATGGCTTAAATTTTATCAAAATCGGTAAGATAGTTTCGGGAAGGCAGAAATTGCCCATTTGTCCATCATGTTCTTAGCTTTGAAAAAATATAAACCCTGTGTGTTTTATTTATGCTGATCTACATATCTATGATTCTTATTTCATCAAAATTAGTTAGATATTTTCGGAGTGGTAGTAATTCTCCCTATGTCCCCCTCTTGGTCCTATCTCTTAATATATTCGAGTTATCAAATGGATTAAGGGGCACATTTATTATGCAGAATTAATTTATAACTATTTTTAATGTTGGGCAAGAAGATTGGGCTATAAAGCTCATATATCGTATGAAATCTTAAATAATCTTAACTTTTTATTATATTATTTTTGATACCGCGGTATAACAGCTGACATTTTGAGATATTGGTTTAAAATAAACTCGTTAAAAAATATTGGTTTTTAATAAGGTAATTTGTACCGGAGTCGGAGCCGAAGTAGCCACAATAACTTAAAAAAATTTCTACTTTACATATGTAAATAACTATATTAAACATCAATGCGGTACGTGTTAAAATTAAAATATCGATTTGATATTTTTACAGAATAATTTTCTTGTTATATTTAACCATTTAAAAGGTACTGCATTTAAAAAAGAGTGGAAAGTCAAATAAGGACCAGTCTCAAATACATTTAGCATCACGATTAGAGTAGGAGTCGGCCTTAAAAAATCGGAATTAGAACTATTTTCTTGACGACTACACAGTCCTGACAGAAACAATAATGCATTTTTGTATGCTAGACACAGGGTAAACATGTTAAGTGTGCAAAAGCTATAAACTACATGCCAAGGCGAATTCACTAGAAGGTGGGGTCAAGTCAACATATGGTTATTTTTTCGGTGGTCGGCTTGTCAAATTTTGTATACAAACTAGTTTTTTATGTTAACACAAAATTTTTTTACTAGCAATATATTTGACAATCGGACCACTAAAACGGTGTTGTTGCAGAGTTGATCTCACCTTCTAGTGAATTCGCCTTGCTACATGCTGATACAAAACTTTGTTGTTTAAAATAATGACTGTTTATTAAAACTGTAGAGAAATTGTGTATTTTGTTCGAACAAAGTTTAATATTTTTTTTATAATTATATTATTTATTTCAAATAAATTTATGTTACAAAAAATAGTTTAAGGCCTTAGCACCAATATTGGCATTAAATAGGCTAAAAGGCAACTAGTGTTGCCTTTTTTATTTTTTTTACAGCTTTTTATTTTACAATAAACTTAAATTTATATCACACTAGCTTAACCCGGTGCGCTTCGCTACACTGACCCCGCACATTTTTATATTGAAATTTATAGTTTACTATAATAGTAGCTTTAACCACGTTTGAAGACTCTCCCTTTAATAGTTCTTCAGTTGAGCGATATTTAATGTATGCATCCTATGGGAGGTATTTCCCCCCCTGCGCCTACCCGCTTTATTTTTATTTTCAAAAGTGTAGTATACCATAAGAGTGACTTTTAGAAAGTTTGAACATTCTCACTATTACAGTTCTTAAGATATGCGATGTTAAACATTGGCGTCCTATGGGGTATTCCTATACCCCCGCTGCTATTTTATTTCAATTCCGGGGCTCAGAAGATCCTACTACAAAAAGTTCAGCAAAATGCGTGCAGCGGCTCTTAAGATATGCGATAATTAATATTGGCATCCTATGGGGGGTACCAATTCCCCTGCCCCTATCGAAAAAATAAGTAGCCTATTTTATTTTTAGGGCTCACGTGATGTTACTGTAAAAATTTCAGGAAAATCGGTTCGATAATTAATATTGGCATCCTATGGGGGGTACCAATTACCCTGCCCCTATCGAAAAAATAAGTAGCCTATTTTATTTTTAGGGCTCACGTGATGTTACTGTAAAAATTTCAGGAAAATCGGTTCAGTAGTTTCAGAGTCTATAAAGCGACAAACAAACAAACAAACATACATAATTCATTTTTATATATATAGATTACTGAAGAAGTTTTTCGAGATTGGTTAGCAAAAATTTTGGTAATTCTCTTTTAAATGGTTTTCAAAAAAATTGGTAAATCATTGTATTTATTTGGACCAGCAAAACAAATACGCTGCTTTGACAATTCAAGTTAAAGTAAAAAATAATTATTTCTTAAAAACATCATCATTTTAGAAAAAAAATCATCAAAAATATGAAAAAAATTTCGTTCTGGTAACGCTGAACAAGACCACTGTGTTGAAGCAATTTGCTAATAAAACATAATTTTTTTGTATAACTTTATAACAAGAAACTTATGAAAATCATTTAATAATTTTATTACTTGATCACTGAGATCACTTTTACTTTCATCAAGTATCGATTCTCTTTTAGAAGAAATGATTTTCAACTGAAACTGTCATATTTGATTGTCATTTCTTACACGAATTAATAAAAAAAGTTTGTGTATTCTAAATATTTTTGAATTTAAAAGGTAAGTTTCAAATGTTTTATTAAAAATAAATAAATATTTGTGTACTTTTTGTAAGACTATTTATGTCGTGGGCAATACAGAATACCTGCAAGTTAAAAATTTTTTTTGCATCTAAAAGAACCATTCATAGCAAATTTTAAAAATGTATGCAAATTGCACAGTATGTGCTCTCCACTTTAAAACATAAGCTTGTATACAGTGTTGGGCAAAATACAGACAGAAAAATTATCAGTATTTTTTTATCAATTAAAAAATTGCTTAAATAGCATTTCAATTTAATTAATGTGATAATTGAATCAATTATTTTTTTTAGTTGAAAGAAAATTTATATAAAAAATAATAAATAATTTTGATGTAATTAACATTTTAGTTGTTTTGAAATAAATTGTCAATTTAAAATATTATTTAAATAAAAAAAATACTAATAGATTTTTTCGTTTAAAATAAAATAACTTAAACTTAATCTAAAGGGTGTTTTTTTAAGACTCATAAAATTTACGAAAGGGTTAGCTATCAAACGAACTCTCATTCTGCGCTCGTTTTTCGACACTTATGATCAATACACTCTGGCAAATCATCAGATGCACTCTTGAATAACGCCAATCCAAATTTACTTTAATAACACTGGCAAAAAAATTGGTTTAAATAAAATTATATGGAATATACAAATTTAAAGGCGGTTAACACAAATCCGTTTTCAGTTTTTTTCTGTCACATTTAGGCCCTAATCATGTAAAACGCAACGCAACGCCAAAGAATTACATTGAAAGCACAAACAATGTCATAAATATTTTGTAATTTTGTTGCTGCTTTCTACAAAGAATGCTGACGAAGGCCGTAGCCGGCCCAGAAAATGCATTACATTCTGCTGGTGTCTAATAATTGTAAATTTTTCTGTACATACAATATACTTCATTGCTATCCAACGGAAAGCAAAGGTAAAATGTAACAAGAAGATACAAGATAATAGTCTGGTTGTGTATAAAGTCATTCCTAAAAATATAAGGAATAGAACTATTACAAAAAGCTTTACAAAATACATAACTGAAATTTAACTTATAGAATAAATTCGAAAAATAAAAAATGTTGAATATAATAAAGTTGCTTATAAAAAGAAATAATTCCCAATATCTGTTTTTTAAAAATGTTAATGTGTTAATAACAGTGGTTGGCAAAAAAAAAGTCGGGAGAGAGAGAACTTTATTACGTGATTTTAATTGACATTACCGCGCTGAATCCAAATCTGTTTACAGTTTGATTCAATCAGGTCTAGTTATCATTTTGTTCACTAATTTTCATGATGTCATGGCTTATTTTATTCGTAATATACCAGGATTTCTGATAAAAATGTAAAATGTTTGTCCTTATAATTTTTTTTATGAGTTTTTAAAACAAATTTCTTAATTAGTGGCGTTAATTGACAATAATCGATTACTACTGACAGTCACTTGATATTTTCTATGTCGCTTTAAGTCGACGTCGAGTGGAATTGTCTGTTTTAGTCGACAGGAAATTTTGCGACGACTCAAATGAAAGTTAAAGAAATTTTAAGTAGAATGTACACATATTTATTAAGTACGTTAAAATAAAAAAAAATACAAATTTAAAAGAAGTTATGGCCACAAATTTTAATAGTTAAATTAAACGCGGAAATTCGGAAAAGTTTGTTACAATAGCGAAAATTCGCGAAAATATTTAACTTAAGACGATTGTCTCAAAGAGCATCAAAACTACGCAAAATTGCAAAAATTTTAAAAAGTCTGCAAAAATAGCGAACATTCGCGAAAATTTTAATATCATAAAATTAATTAAAAGTCCTTAAAACTATGTATAACGAGTGCCAAACATTTAGTAAAAATTGCAAAATTAGCGGAAATTTGCAAAAATTTGCTAACAGCGGCATAATAGCCAAGTCATATATATATTAATAATCGTTAAAGCTATAAAGAATCAGAAAACTTACAGTAAAAAATAGCTCTTATCGCGAACCTGGCAACAATTCGCGAAAAATTCAAAATCGGAAACAAGCTCTAAAATTAATTTTAAATAGCTTAATCCGTTAAAAAATAATATGTTGGAAAATAGCATAAAAAGCGTTAAAAAATTAACTTTAATGATGAAGAACAAAACTAATAAAAAAAAAATATTGGAGATGTGATTTTTTTTTTGTCAGATTTTCGATAACTTTTCGAAATCGACACAACTTTCTTATAAAATACCAAATTAATGTGGAAATGATGTAGTCGTCGACTTGATGTGACAACAAATAAAAATTAATGTCGACGTCGACAACGACTTACATAGTAGGGGTGATTATTTAGATGACTGAAAATAAATTTTATTCCTAATAATTTTGTAAATGATTACAAATCGCACAAGTCGTTCTCAATTTACGATAAAATGTATTAACATAAACGCCTTATGTCGGGCACGATATTAGTCTGGTACCAGGCCTATCCAATAGGTCTGCGCAAGGAGCTAGATGTTTATTTTGCTTATTCCCTTAGGCTGTCAAAATTTGTTTATATATTTGTGTATATTTTTGTTAACGTTTTTTTGGGTTTGCCTTACATGCATGCACACAACACACTTTTTCTTTTTGTTTTCCCTATGTAGTAGTAAGATTTTGACAACTGCAAGGAATTTTACAGAAACAAAATGCCTGTTGTTTTTTTTACTGTTGTATTGTTGTAGTGGTAAGCAGACCTATTGGATAGGAGTTGGTCTGGTCCGTAAACAAACTAGACATGATAGAAAAATCTAAGAACGGATTAGAATTTAGCGCTTTATAATCTTAATATTTCATATATTTTTATTTAAAACGATTTTTCTTACCAACGATTTTATTAAGTTTTTATTTGAATTTTATTTACCGCTTTTTAGCGCTTTTTGATTGGGGCCGGGCGCTTTTTGATCAGAAATAGTTTACAACCCTGGTCAATAATGGAAAATGTCAATCAGCCTTAAGGTAGAGTTAGCCGAACGTCCACGTTCCCTAACGAAACATCTGGTTCGTTTTGCTATTTGCTTACAATGTAAATGCTTACCGAATTTAAATGTCACGTAACGGAACGTCTCAATCTGTATAAATTAGAATTTCATGCCGTCTTTACGTGACAGTTGTAAAGCAGTGATGGCCTGCTTGCATACAATACAACATATTTCCATATATATAAATATGCATAGGCTTAGATGTACAATATAAACAAATGCATATGCACACACAATATAAATGAGTAAAATATAAAAGGCTTTAAATGGTTACAAAATATTGTTTTGTCTATGCACATTTACAAATTAATACATGTAAATGTGTATGTATATGTTAAAATAAATATTTGTTTATTGTCAATCTATAATAAAAATATTAGATATTAAATTATTAATGTTTTTTTACTTACACTAAATACTGTTTTAAAAGCATTTTAATCACTTGGTACTTTTTCTGCACAGCGGTCAACATTTAAACCTTTTGATTTCCCATCACAGTGTGAGTTGTTTTATGTATACTTATTGCTTTTTTGTTTATGTATGTAGAAAACATATGACACGTTTGTAGATGTTCTATAAGTGACCAACGTGCAAGCAGTCCGTTACAGTAAGTTACGGGTACAGCAACGTTCGCCTAACTCAGCCTTTATTGTGGTTGTCGTTGTCGTATACGAATGTGTCGTCTTTGTAATAGATTAAGGTAACATACAACCTGTGTTCTTAAATCTACTACAAAAAACGACACAGTCGTATACGACAACGACAACCACAATAACGCTGAATGTTTTCAAAACATGCATATCTATGCATGTTTCATATACTCATTTATTTATTTATTTGTTTCTCATTCTGTGTTATTTATCAAAAAAGTACCAATATATATTCTTGGTTAAAAATCACTTCACTTCCAATCGACTTACAAGAAAGGAATAATTTTGGTGGAAAATTGTTTCCAGTTCTCCTCAGAAGCTTAGGATTGAAATTCAAAACAATCGGTTTAGTTAAAAAAGAGCTATGGACCCAAATGTGAATCAACCTCCCAATTGATATTTTTGTTACAATAACTAATATGTATTAATTTTGTCATTAAATGTTGCACAAATTCTTTGCCTAAGATTGGACCAAAGGCCCAATATAAAGTCCACTCTCGATAAACTTTTAAAACATCTAAAACAATTACAAAAAATTATGTTTTGCTTAATTTGGTTTAATTTCGTTTTGTGAGACTAAAAACGCACTAAAAAGAGTTTACCAAAGGTTCAATATAAATCCGAAAAACTGTATTACTGTATTAAAATTGGGTCCAATTTAGTTTTTTTTAAATCTTGAAACTACACTTTTGACTTGCCTTAAAACCCTTTAATACATATTTATGTATGTCTTAAACTAAAACTAATCACGATTTTTTACTGAAACAAGATCCAATTAAGTTTTTTCTAGGACTATAAATAAAACCGTAAAACGTTATGTTCATCGGTCAATAATTAAGGATAGGTCCCTTAGTAAGAGACTTTAATACGACTAAAACCACAACGAATTGTAACGTTTTGCGGTCAGGTTTTATAAAGAGTGGTTCATTATTTATATTACCCCTCAGGCAAGAGTAGACCTTGTAGACCTTTTTTCTTTTTTTTTTTTTTGTAAAGAAAAGTTGCTAAATTTAATGTAAAGTTTTTAGATTTTGAGATGGGGATATTTGGCACTATGAAACTTTAAATTGGGTACCTGAGTCACAACTTTCCTGGCCACACTGTTGTTTTAGTTTCATTCTCAAATCAAAAGAGAGAAAAAAGAAATAAAATGAGTCAATAATAAGTAAGAAATAATACGTAAAAAACAACAATCCCCACCACACAGAGATGGAAAACGGGTTTTCTAATTTGTACCAACTTTTAAAACAAAATGCACTTTTTATACGATGAGAGTACCATTTTTAAATTTTGTTATAAATTTTCATATTTATTCGAATGTGTATGCTAAGCACTGTTGCCAATTTAGATTTTTAGAGCTAGATCTAGCAATTTTTAAACTCATTTAGAATAAAAAAGCTTCTAGCATATGTCACCTTTTTTTAGCATTTTCCCAAAATTAGTTAGCATTTTTTAGTTTAAGTGATAAATTTTTATTTTTTTCCATATAATTTTTTTTTTAATTTTTACTAGATGTGCAAACATGACATCGAGGGTCTATATTCAAAACCCTCTATCTTTGATTTTCACGAAAATGACTTTTTAATGGTAAAATGTTCAGTAAAACAACCCTCATCTATGGTGTGATTTTCATAACAAACATATTTTTTTTTGCTGTTTTATTTGCATTTTTGTACTTTCTCTATCTTACACAATTAATTTTTCTGAATGCAAAACCCTCTATCTTTTCTAATAATTAATTTTCAAATATTTTTTGGAATAACTTGTTCTTGCAATACATGTTTTTTTTTTACTATTTTTTGCAAGCTGAACATGAATTTGACATTATACCACCGGAATACCATTATTTTTGCGATCATTTACACCAATCAAGCTCCAAACAAACTTAAAAAAACAAAAACAAAAAAAAATTGTTGCTATAACTTTTTGTTTAATTGTTAATTTTTTTATCTTATGTTGTATTATCTTAAATAAACGACGTTAAACACCGACATATGGCATAAATAATATCAAAATAATTTATTTTTATTAAAATGCAAAACCATCTATCTTTTCATTTTCATACATACATATTGAATATTTTTGAGAAGCAAAACCCTCTATCTCGCATAAAGTCCCCAATAATGCAAAATTTTATGAACCAATTATCTGTAAGATTCAGTAGTTGATTTAAAAAATATTGTAGAATAGCGAATTTTAATAACTCAAGTAATGCGCGAAAAAAACAGTTTTTTGGCTCTCCTGAAAAGTTGAGTTTTTTAAGATAGAGGATTTTGAATATAGGCCCTCGAAATGGAAAATTAAATTTAAAATTTCAATTACAAACTTAAAATAAAAAGAGGAAACCAAACAACATTTTTAAAAATAATTGAAATTGTAAATTTATTTTTCCATTTGTTATTTTTCCATTTATTGTCAAAAATAATATTGTAATTTTATATTATTTAAAAAATTTCCTGAAGAAGATTTCCAACAGAAATCGAAATATCGAAAAATAAATAATATTTAAATTGTTTTTTATAAAAAGTGAAAGTATTAAAATTGTAGCGCCGCCACAAAAAAGGTCGAAATACTAGGAATATAATTTTTTTTTTATATATTTTTTTATTCATAACAATATTAAGTTTAACAATATGTAGTGCAACAGCTTTACACATTATTGAGGCGAGTTGGCAATAAATAATTTAAAAATTAACAATATAATATATATAATTCAACAATAAAAAAAAAAAAATAAAAAGTTTATTTTTATTTAGAGAGAAAAAAAATATGTACATGAATATTGTAAAATAAGTCTGAGCTTTATTACCGAAGAAGCATTTCCAAATCTTGTAATATATATTCTTTTAAGTTTTTCTTAAACAGAGAAATTCGCTCAATATTTTTAAAGTATTGGGGAAGGTAATTATATTCCAAACTACCAGCGTATTCAACTCTTTGCTTTGTTTTCTCCAATCTACATCTAGCAATTCTCAAGTTCATATTATTTCTCGTGTTAAATGCTGTTTTATTTAACACAAACTTCTCCGTTAAATAGTTTCGGTTACGTGTTAATCGTAAATTTGAAAAAGCAAATTTTTCTAACCTACGGTTAATGTATCGATTAAAACTTAATCATTTATTGTGAAAAGGGTCGTAAGTCGGAAAACGGCGAAAACAATAAAAGAGGTAATAATAGTGTTCTTTTGCACACTAGTAAAAGCGCAATTTTGAGAAAAGCGTTGAACTCTAATGACAGCCGCAAATATGGGGAAATGATCTTACAGGTTTGTACATATGCTAAGACGCTTAGCAAATGCACAAACCTGTCACCCCAAAAAACGGAAGTATTATGTAGTAGACTTTGTAGGTCTGAACTTAAAATAAAAAAACAACACACATTTTGTGGAACTTGAAAAAAAACCATAAAAGTGTTTTATTTATTCGGCTGTGCCGAATCTTTGATACCCTCCCTCAAGAGTTTAAGGATTTATAAATTATGAACTTATGTATCTTAATAAAAACTGTGCTCACAAACAAAATACAATGATACGTGCTAGTAAAGTGATTTCAAGAGGGGATTTTACATTGGGAATATGGTAAACTATGTATCGATCATGTCAAAATTCGGTACAGTGATCAGGGTTGTCAAATTCTTTTTCACCTTCATCGCCAAATAGTATGTCGAAAATGGCTAAGTATCGCCATTATTATATATTTTTTTTATTGATTTTTTGGTATAACAACTTCGCCAAATAGAAGAACTTAAGAAAAAGAAAAAACAAACAAAAGTGTTACATGTATTCGGCTTTGCTGAATCTTTGATACCCTACACCGAGAGTAAGAATATTTTAGAAGTCAGATTTACAGTATTAAAATTTGTTGCGGTTTTAGGCGTTTTTTAAAATAACATACAGTGCACTCGCGGTAATATAAACTAATTAAAACCACGCCAGTTAGCTTTTGCAAGATTGTTCATATATACGAATGGCAACTATTGATCTTTTTGTCTCTCACATTCAAAAACCATCCGGAGAACGCATTTTCAATTTTTGGGTACTCCAGGTCAAATAAACGTATTGTTAGCATTTTTATTTTTTGTCCACATATTGTAGAACATTAATAAGTAACACTGACACCTTTTCGTAAATGTTCTCAATCTTCTAAAATTTCTGACTTTTTAAAGTTAAAAACATATGCTTTTTGTATGCATATTTAAGAACTATTCACGTTCAAATTATGTTTAAAGATGAATATGGAATTCTAGTTGAATGTAAGCACTAACTAAATCGTGTATGCAAGACATTTTGATTCACATTTGAAGACAATTGCAAAGCAAGCAGCTAGAAAAACTCCCCAATTATTATACAGTTGAATTAAAATTTATCCACAGGGTGATTTAGACTTAAACCTGTATACGTAGTTAAAATACGTTATAAATAAAATTATAAGTTGTTCATATTTTAAAGCTTTCGCACAAGTAAATATTGTAGAGTGGTCAATGGAAGAATATAAGTATTCATATTTTGGGGTTTTCATATATTAGGGTGTTCATATTATCGCGAGTTCACTGTACGTTTTCGAAAATTGGACAATGTATAATTGGATTTTTATATTGAATGATCTTATAAAACAATGACAGTTTAACAGTTTTCGGCATACTAAAGTGTTTACCGAGGGTGTGCCTTTGGTAAATTATGGACCGCTAAATTATTTAAATGATTTCCAGAATAAGTTTTGTATGGGCCCTATAATAAATTATGGACCCTTCTTCCCGAAATTGAGTAGTATTGAGTTTATTGAGTTTATGGACGAACGTTACATTCCGCCACCAATAAATGTTAGTTTTTGTAATATTATGTTGTTTTACATTTATGTCTATAACTGTGTTCCTACTTAACCGACTGTGCTGGATTTTAAACCCCTGGGGAGAACTAGAAACAATTTCACAGAAAAATTATCGCAAAAACATTTTTAACAACACAGTTTGTTAAAAAAAAAAAAAAATTTTAGGTCAACAAACTTTTTAATTAATTCAATGAAAATTGTATAAAAATCGGACATTGCAAAATAGCACTCAATAAAACATATTTAATAATGAATCAAAGTAAAGACAGTATTTTTACAACTCTAGTCAAATTTTTAATAGCTTTGATACCGTGCTTGTAATTTTTAATGTTTGTAATTCTCATTCGCTTGTCAGTACTATATGTATAATATCTTTAGTTTTTCCAAAGTCTTTGGAAAAACGTTTCCTGATGATCTGGCCTAAACAACCAGCAAAATGCGCATATAAACTAGCTTTTCCCCCAACAATGAATTTGAGTGTATTTATCAAAGAATAAAAATTGGGAATTAAGGACATCATAGTAAATGAATAAATAAATAAAGATTCGATAAACGTTTTGTTTGATTTCAACATTTGAACATTTGTTCACAAAAAATTTTTTTTTGGGCAACAACCAGTGTCGCCAGAACTTTTAGGCAAATTGGATGATTTTTTAATGAAAAATCTTCAAAATCTGCATTTCATTTAAACAAATCTTCAAAGCACACTTAAAGACTTTTCTTGTACATATTTCATTAAAAATATTAGGATATAACAATAAGTTCCAACAGAAATCCACTTTTTCCGTACTACATATTTCTCATCAAAAAACGAAGACTTATTCAAGACAAATGAATTCAGAATAATTTTTTTTAATTGATTATTCAAATAGTTTGATTTATCAATTTGCCTAAATTTAACAGAATAAAAAGAAGTAATATTATAAGTGTTTAAATAAGAATAAAAAACATATTAATATATAAAATTAATTACAAAATTTTCATTGATTATATATCTATTATTTCGACCTTTTTTTCAATTAAATATTATATTTTAATATATTTTTAAGTGTTTATCAAAAAATCGGCATTTTTGGAGCTAAACTCGGCAAATCGGCACTTTGCTAGTTTTAAGGCAAAAAATCGGCAAAATGCCGATAAATCGGCATATATGGCAGGCCTGGTGGGGATATGTAAAGTCGAAAGTTAATGCGGACAGACCCGCTTCGATTAAGGCCTTGGAGGAAAACATCACGCGTGTCATTCGCCAGTTACCAGTCGAAATGCTCGAACGAGTCTTCGAAAATTGGACTCAACGAATGGACCATCTGCGACGTAGCAACGACCAACATTTGATAGACATAATCTTTAAAAAATAAATGCCATAGAATGTTCTTTCAAATGGTAATAAACGTTCCCCATTAAATTTGAATTTTCTGTGTTTTTTGCTTTAAAAAAGTAGGGAACCTCGAAATGGATCACGCGCTATATATGTTTATTGATTTAGACATGAATATTAAAAAGTTTCACACAAAATAACAATCTTAGAGGTAGAGAGTATAAAAAGAGCTAATTTACAGTGAGTTGGTAATCATTGTGAGTTGTATGTATGTGTATTAATTTACATATGCATGTATATACCCAGTAAACAATTTTTTGCCGACCTGACTAATAAGGTCTAAAATCTTATTAGTAAGTCAACTGAAACATCTTAATTTTTGCACATAATCTGGCGTTTACGCATTTTTTAGGGGCAGTTGTTTGCTTTGTTGATTTTATGCAGGAACTATGCAAATCATTATATTTTCTATAAAAGACTGTTTCTTTATATTCCATTCATTGGCTTATTTTTCTATATTCACTGTCGGTTTAACTTAAGCATTTAAGTAGAAAACATGTTGAAAATTTGTTTAAATGTAAGTTTAATTTTTTGTAGAAATCTATTTTAAGCTAATAAGTTCGAGATGTGGCTCTGGATGTTTTCTGTAATGCCGTAATAAAATAAAAACTGAAAAATTCTTACCAATTGCGACCAGAAAAATTGACGAGTATCTGAAAGGTTTAGCAGATTGCGGTGTTTCCTTAATATTCCATACGGGTTGTATCTAACAATATAACGTCTACTTGTAAAAAGTACGAGAAAGTCTGATCTTTTGTTTTTTGTATTTGTAGTAGATTTTTGTCCACTATTTTCAGAACTCGTAAAGAATTCAGTTTGACAAATCTAAAAAGTTTTCGAAATTTCCTCAGACAAAAAGTTCCGAATACTGGTTAAGCTTCTGTTGTGTATATCTCTTTGCGTTTTCGGGTAGACATTCGATGTGAAATCGCGAGCTTCTGAGGACTTTCGGTACGAATTCCAAAAAAAGTCGGCAAAAATGTTCACGGGGTATTTATAAATTCAATGTACACACGCACACATGTGCACTTTCAATAATATTCATAATTTCAAAACCAGATCTGCCATTTTTGACTGTGATGCTAAATTAGTTCTGTCAATCAAACTAAAAAAGCCTTCATTAAGCTTATAATAAAATCTACATACATATGTATCAGTGTTGCCAGAAGTATGGAAAAATAACTACATAAAGGTTTGTTTTTCACTAAAATTTAAGCGCAGGATAAATCAGACTTTAAAATTCTATAAATTGTAGATGATTTTTTTTCAATTTGCATTTTCGTTAATAAGAATTTTTTTTTGTATTCTCATGCTAAAAAATTATAAAATATTGTAATTTTTAGGAAAAAAGGCTTAATTTTATGTCTGGGTTTTATAATTTTCCAATTCCAAAAATCCAATTTTTGTAAGTTTCTAAATACATATGCACTTTAACTTTTCCCAAAAAAAGTCTTTGAAAATATGACGTTTAATTACACTGCGCTCGAATTTGATACTTTTTTTTTAAAAAACTGGAACCCTACCGGTAAAGCTAATTTGAGTAGTCGTTTTTCGAAGTTAGCGCTCGTATTTTCGATTAAGAATTTTATTCGAGTCGAGCTTCAACTTGTAAAAACGGCTATCACGATTAAATTTAATGGGAGTAGAAATCACACTATTAAATTTCGTGAAAATCGGTCCATAATTATCCATAGGCCCATACAAAACCTACTGCCGGAAAACAGTTTAGTACGCCTAAAATCGTAATAAATAATACAATTGTAATAAAATTTTGTACGTCACAGTTTCATAGAACTAGAAATCACACTGCTCAATTTTGTAAAGATTGGTCCATAATTTACTACAGGCCGCATATAAAGCCCCCTCTGGGAATTAAATTAAATTCACCTAAAACCGTAAAAAATATAGATATTGCTGTAAAATTTGTTCAAACTTAGCTTCATATGGCAAAAAAAATGTCATGCAATTTTAAGATATCCGGTCCATAATTTACCTTAGATCCCATATTAAGCAGCCTTCTGAAATTCACTGTAAACGCTAAAACTGATTTCACTACTGTATTGAAATTTATTCTTATTTATGTTTATTAATGCCAGAAATCAATCTACAGAATTTTGGGATGTGTGGTCCATAATTTAACAAGAGTCCAATATAAATTCTCCTCCTGAAAATCATTTTAGTTCAGCAAAAACTGTAACGAATCATGATATTTTAATCAAGCTACTTCAAATTTCTAAAAGGAAAAGCATAAAACTTTCTGATTGTCGGTCAATAATTTAATATAGGGCCAAGGCGAATTCAGTTTCAGGTGGTGTCGGAATGCCATCTGATTTTGACAGTTTGAAACAATTTTTTTTTTGATTTGTTAGTGTTTTGTTAGGAATTGTTGACATTTCGAACCGTAAACACTAACAATGCAGTGCAAAAAACATAATGTTGCTTCTTATGTTTTTGGATTGTTGTAGTTCCGACAGAACCTGTAGTTGAATTTGCCATGATAAAGGGACAAACCGCAACCATATCATATATATATATATATATATATATGCACAGCGTCTATTCAGCGAACAGAGTTTCGAGCTTGAGCATAAAAGGCGAACATTTGCATATTTGGCGAACAGTCCGCCAAATGATCATGTGCCTTGAGCATATTCACCGGACATGTCAATTTTGCCAACATTTTTTTAATTTTTTTTTTTTTTTACATTTTTTTACTTTATTTAACCACACTGTGGTTATATATCGATAAATTTATATTAAAACTTCGATATATAAGGTTTAAGTGCGTTAATTTTGTATTTTTTAACAAATTTTGTTGCGTAGTATTGCCAAGGATTTTTTATAGTTTCCCGTTTTTTTGACTTCGACGCCGCCAATACACTAATGTTTTTACGCCGTTTAGAATGTTTGCTTCGCACTTGATCAAACAAATTTATTTGTTCACTTTTTGGAAAATAATATTAATCTCAGCTATGTATACTGTGGCCCAAAATTTGCTTTTAGACTTCAACCGGCATATCGTGCTATAGTGGTCATTTATATGCGTTCAAAAAAGTAAGTGCAAATCCAAAAATTATGTACAAAGTGTTTATGTAATCATGCCTATCCTTTTAATAGATTTGGAAACTAGTTTGGCATTTTTCTTTGGTTTCTCCTAAATGTCGGTCGAACGAGTGTTTTATAGCTAGTATAACACAGACAGACTTATTTGGTGTGGCCAAAAATTGTGGCAGCGGGTGTGTCACTCATTTCATATCTTTGTACCTGCTGTAAAAAGATCGTGCTGTTTTGTCAACGTTTTATACCCACACCACAATAGTGGAGAGGGCATTGTTATGCATTTGTGCTGATGTTTGTAACACCGATCGGCTCATAATCACTAACGATGTCCGTCCGGCTGGCTGGCTGTCCATGTAAACCTTGTGCGCAAAGTAATAAGAAAAAATTAAATAAGAAAGTTGGCGCAAATGCTTAGTTTTCGAGTTATGGACGTTTAAAGTTTTCATATAATGGCCGGCATTGCTTTAGTTAGCGAAGCTAGTGTTTGTTATACCATGGAGTAGAAAATCTTTGCGCCCGGGCGATGGCCGGCAATGCAGAAAAGCTTTAGTTAGCGAAGCTAGTGTTTGTTATACCATGGAGTAGAAAATTGCTCCCGGCCAAAGGCCGGCAATGCAGAAAAGCTTTAGTTAGCGAAGCTAGTGTTTGTTATACCATAGGGGAGAAAATCCATGCACCCGGCCGAAGGCCGGCTATGCCGGGAAGTTTTTTGTGACGTTGGTGTTTGTTATTTTATAAAATTTGTATTACACTTTTATTTAAATTAACTATATACTTTCCTAGTGCACTTCCGTTACATTTTGACGTAAAATGAAAAAAAAACATGTGAGCTAGTTTAAAATTTTGCAATAAATGTTGTATATTCAGAAAAATCTGTTCAAGAGCTTTAAAATGACACCAATATTGGCCATATACTCTTAGAATTGTAGTGGGAACTCGCATATTTATATTTTTTTTTTTTTTTTTCATTATTTATTTATTGAATCTTCATATATTAAATATGAACTAACAATAATTAATCAAATCTTATACTAATACTTTATTTTTGTCCTGCCAATGCTAGACGAAAATTTTTCTCTTCACGGTTTCTATTCACATATGTAGATTTTTAGCGGTCTTCTCGTCGGATGAGTCCTGCAGTATCTTTTCTCCTTAATCTAGAGTGGCCGCTGTCATTTAAAATATTTCGAGCTAGTGGATTTGGGTGCGACTCAAGCCTTTTTAAATATTTTGCTGCGTACTTCGTAATAATAGTTTTTACTAATGGCACATTGAGATCCTTGTGAATATTAGAGTTTTTAACATACCAGGGAGCGACTGTGATTATTCGAAGAAGTTTATTTTGGCGCCTTTGAATTTTTTCGATATTTGAGGCCGAGGCAGTGCCCCATAGCTGAATACCGTAGCACCAGATTGGCTTTAATATAGAGTTGTAGAGTAGGAGTTTGCAATCGAGGCTAAGAACAGAATTTCTTCCAATAAGCCAATTAATTTGAATTGTTTTTAGTTTCATTTGTGTTAGTTTTGCTTCTATATGGCATTTCCATGTTAAGCGCCGATCTAGATGAATACCAAGATATTTTACATGCGATTGTTGGGGCACTAATTGATTATTGATTTTAATAGGGGGACATGACTCCCGACGCAAGGTGAATGTTATATGTACGCATTTTTGCTCATTGACCTTTATCCTCCATTGTTTTAACCACTTTTCCAATTCAAATATATGATTCTGCAAGTAGCGAGATGCTTCATGACAGTTTTCGTGTACGCTTAAAAAAGCTGTATCATCAGCAAATGTTGAAGTTAGGGTGTGGTTATTTGTTGGCATGTCTGAGGTATATATTAAGTATAACAGTGGGCCCATGATGCTTCCCTGAGGGACTCCAGCGTCAATTGGCTGAGGAGAACTTATAAAATCACCTTCTTTAATTATAAACCTTCGACCGATTAAGTAGTTTTCTAATAGCTTGTGTGTGTTTACTGGTAAGTTTAACTTCAATTTATGTAATAACCCTTCATGCCAGACTTTATCAAAAGCTTGAGAAACATCGATAAAGAGGGCGGAACAATATTTTTTTTCTTCAAAGGCTTTTCTTATGGCGTTTACTATACGATGGGTTTGTTCAATTGTGCTATGTTCTCTTCTAAAGCCGAATTGATGGTTAGGAATACATCTATTTACATTTAAAATTGGGGCTAATTTTGACACTAACAGCTTTTCAAACAGCTTTGAAATATTAGACAATAAGCTTATAGGTCTATATGACTCAACTTTTGTAGGATCCTTCCCTGGCTTAGGTATCATTGTAACTAAGGATACTTTCCATTCTTGTGGGTAGTATTCAAGGCGTAAAATAGCATTAAAAATCAAGAGAATAATTTTCTTTGCTATGCTGGGTAGCTCTAAAAGCATTTTGTTGCTGATCTTATCAAACCCAGGGGCTTTCTTGGGGTTTAAATCATGAATAGCCTTTTCGATTTCTTTTATCTCAAATCTAAGTGGAACAGCAGCTCTAACAGCAACAGGTGGCAACTCGACTGCAATATCGGGAGATGTATGCGGGGTAAATACGTTTTTCAAATGATTAACAAAAAGATTTCCTTTTTCTTCATCATTTCGTGCCCAACTTCCATTTAAGTTTCTTAATGGTGGTTTAGTGATAACTGGTCTATTAAGATTTCTAGCTGCACGCCATAAAGAGTAATCTGATTGAGAAGTTGCATCAAGTTCCTTAAGATATTTTTCCAGGGAAGCCGTTTTCTGAGACTGCAGTAACTTTCTTAGCCTTTTTGTGCACTCTTTTAGTAAATTCTTAAGTTGAGGGGATCTATGCAATTGCCATTCTCTTCGAGCTCTCCTTTTTTCAGTCAAGAGACGCTCGACATCTGCAGAATATATTTTACTATTTTTGGTTTTTTTGAGGGTTATACTAGAATGTCGAACAGCTAGTTTCAGATAACTGTCAAAATTTACAATAGAAATATCCACATTCTCCGGTGTACTAAGCGGAATATTTTCAGTGCAGTGGGTACTGAGATATTTTTTATATTTTAACCAATTAATTTGAGTGGCTGACGTCACTAAGTTATCAGAGGGAGATACAATTCTATTAGGATTTAATATAGTAAGAATTGTAGGTGTGTGATCAGAAGATAATTCTAAGGAAGCTTCAACATAAATCGTTTCTGCGGGGATGTTTTTAACCACTCCAAAATCGATGACATCTGGAACTTTTTGCTGATCAGTAGGCCAATATGTTGGTTGTCCGCTCGCGACCACATTTAGATCCATTTTAAAAATTGTGTTAAACAAAACACGACCCTTAGGTGTAATAAGTCGTGACCCCCAGAAAGTGTGTTTAGCGTTATAATCGCCAGCAGCCAGGAAGCAGGGTCCTAATGATTTGAAATATTCATTATATTGGCTTTCTGATATAGAAAATCTAGGTGGGGAGTATAATGATGATATTACTATGTTTCGATTTAATTCCTCAACGCAAATGTTTGTTGCTTGGAGATAATCTTCACGATGGTCACTCATTAAGTAGTGTTTTACTCGGTTCTTTATCAAAATGGCAGAACCTCCACAAGCTCTGTCTCGAGGGTCCTTTGTATCATACAATATATAACCATTGATTTTAAACGTATTTCTTGAGGTCAGATGAGTTTCAGAAACCATCATAACATCAATTTGTTTATTTTTAAGGAAGTATTCTAGTTCATTTTTGTGTTGGCGGATGCCGTTTGCGTTCCAAAAGCAAATTTTTAGACAGTTCATGGCTTGTTTAGTACAGCTTGCAATAACATCGATTGCATTCTTAACATTTCTTGCATCATGTTACCCATTGTGTTAGTGAAATTGTTAACTGTTTGCACTAATGTTTCCATGGTTTTTTCTAGCCGGGTTAAATTAGAAATGGGAATTTCGTCATTATTTGGTACATCACCTTGCAGTGGCATAGGATTAGATTTTAAGACATTAGCGTACGAGGTTCTGTTAGTATTTGGCTGTGGTATCTGGACACCGTACGTGTTTCCTTGATTAGTTGCCTGCGTTTGAGGGGGGTTAAGTTTCTGTCCAACAGAACGCTTGACAATCGAATATACCGGGCACCCTCTATAGTTGGCAGTGTGATTACCACCGCAGTTGCTACATTTTTTTACATTAGGATCATTTTTGGACTTGTCGCACCGGACGGTACCATGTAATTCTCCACATACGACGCAAACAGGGGGTAAATGGCAGTATGCCCTAGTATGACCAAATTCTTGGCAGTTTAAACACTGAACGGGTCCATTTCTTTTGTGCGGCTCTTCGATCGTGATTTTTCTGTACAAGATGTATTTTAAACTGTAAATGGGATGCGTTTCATTTTTTTTTAGCTTAACATCGCCGGGCTCTAACTCCACTCGAAATAGGGGTTGGGGATTTTTTTCCCTATTTTTAATATTTGTAACATTTTTTATTTTGAAGCCTTTTTCTTCTAAAAATGTTTTTATTTCGTCGGGGTCCACGCATGAGTCAATGCCCTTAATCACAACTTGAAGACCTTTACTGCTTTTCAGTTGGTACGTATAGAAGCTTTTTTTAAGTGCTTCAAACTTATTAATTATTTTACGAAAATCATTCTCATGATTAATCTGTATTTTTGTCTCGTTTATATTTCCACGCTTGATTGCAGCAACGTAAAACGAATTTTCACCTATCACCGAGATTAAACTTTTTATAAGCTCACTTGAGTTTTGCTCTCTAAGATATATCGGGGGTGGCTTCGACGATTTAATGACGTTAGGTGCTTCAGAAGATTCATCCTCCAGAATTGCAAAACGATTTTGCGAATTTATTCTATCAAAAGATGGAACTTTAGAGGCCGAGGCTACAGCTGAAGAGGCTGGGCTGCGACCCCGTTTGAGAACTGTTATATACCTGTCCATACCAACTTGCACTTGTGGTTTTTGAAAATTTTTTACTTGTGTGTTTTCCGTTGCGTCTGTGTTTGAGTTCATGGTATCATTTCCTACTAGGAATGTCTTTGAAATGGTAACACTTGATGGTTCTGCCGTTAGGTTGTTGTTATTGTTTTCTGTTGTTATATTTATTTCCACATTGCTTTCGCTAGCATGAATATTATTTATTTTTGTTATTGATTCATTGTTATTACTCATATAGAGAGTTGTTTTTGGTTTTTTTTCACCGTTGTTTTTATTTTTTTATTTTTATTTTTTTTTTTTTGTTGACTGTGCTCTTCTTATTATGTATTATGTTTTTGTAACACCAAAAGAATAAATAATTTTTTGCACAGATTATTTGTATTATGTATGTATGTACGTTCATACGTATACTTTTTTTTTCATGTATTTTTTTACTTATTATTTTTTTGTTTGTTTTTTACTTGTTCTATTGTTCACTTTAATTTTGAGCGTCCAAATTCGCTTGTTAAATATTATTAACAAATTTATGTTAAAAAAAAGAATCGTATGCGGAGTTAAAAAAAACACGTCTGTTGACAACGAGCACGACCGAACGAATGAACGAATGATATTTATATGAAAACTTTAAACGTACATAACTCGAAAACTAAGCGTTTGCGCCAACTTTCTTATTTTATTTTTTCTTCTTATTTTTCCATTTTCTATCACCCTGGGAACGTTTTTTTTATTTGGAGCTGCCCAAATAGAATCTGGGAAAATTAGTCCGCATGTTGGGTTTCATTTTTATTATGAATTTTTATATTAATTCGAATGTTTATTCTAAGTCAAATTACAGTTTAAAAAGCTTTTATATTTTAATAATCTTATTCCTTCAATATTCCTATATATTCCTGGAAAATATTGCAGGAATAAGATTATTAAAGTATAAAAGCTTTTAAAATTGTAATTTGACTTACTGTAATTAGTAATTGTACTGTAATTTGAATACTCATTCGAGTTAATTAAAAAATTTATAATGAAAATATAAATTTTTATAAAAATGTTTTCCATAATTTAAATTTTCCTCTTTAAAAACCAACTACACTTTACTTAATTACATAAATTTATTTTTTTTTAGAAATTTATTTTTAAAATCAAATAACAAATAAAAAATTTTAATTAAATTGAAAATTATTGTGATTTTTAATCAAATTTGTGAAAAAATTTAAGTTTCAAGTGATTCACGTGATAACTAAAACACTTTATGGCTCATATAATAGCTACAGCCCCTATAATCCCAGTCCAAGTCCAGCACCTTCACCATATCCTACACTTACTATACACTTGGCTCCTGTTTTACCAGAAGTTGGAGATAATTTCAAAGTTATGGGTGCGTTCGTAAATGCATCACTGCGCTGCATCAGAAAAGCAAACTTTTTTTATTGCAGATAAAAAAGTAATTATAATTTTTTTTATTGTGTGACTATTATTTTTGTGGAATATTTGAAAATTTTTTGGTCCGCATCTACTTCATTGAAATACATATTAACATTTGAAATCACTGATGCATTTACGAACGTACCCTCTAGTACACGGCATGTAAAAAGCCACATGAGCATGTGGTTCTGACGTAATTTTGACGTCATCACACAACACGCAATGCTTATTGTGGCTTTGCATTGACGTCAAAATTACGTCAGAACCACATGCACATGTGGCTTTTTACATGCCGTGTACTAGAGGCTTAAGAATACATTAAAAAACTTTTTTAACGCAAGCTTCGCGGAAACTCAAAATAATTTCAAATATATAAAAAGATTTTTAAAAATCTTAATATGTACCTGTTTCTTTTATTTTTAATCATACAAAAATAAAGTGTTAAAAAATATGGAATATTTGGGGCCAATTACAAATGCTTTTTAGACTTTTTGACCTTTAATAATTTGAATGTTCCTTCTAAAATTAAAAAAAATATAAGTATAAATATTTGTCGGTAGCCATGGCGTCCTCGTTAAGCATCCATCTGAAAGTAGGTTCATCCATGTTGATCTTTTCCAAATTTACTTTGGCTGCATCTTCAGCATTCAATTGTGGTGTAACTTCATCTGTTACTTTTGCCTCAGCGCATGCAACAGCCTGTGCAAAACAAAATAGTAAAGTCAAAGTTACATTTGACATTGTGTTGGGATTCCAAAATTTTTGCAGCTTGAATGCCCTCCCAGGTGGAGGATAATTTTATTAGAATGCGATCCTTTCCAATTCCCATGTCTTCGTACAATGAAATCAATTTTAATGCCTTTTCAACGCTCTTCTCGGTATCAAACTACAGACGAGCATCTACTTCAGTCGAAACACGCCCGGGAACAATTTTTAATATTTCACATCCAAATAAAACGCACAAATAATCCATGGCGTCTTCAATTTTTTCATCCGCAGATCTGCAAAGGAATAAATGTATAAACATAAATATGTACATACATATTGCATTCGCTGCTTGTTTGAAATCATACTTACCATCGTTTTTTTCTCATATCCTACTGCTTCTTTTTTTCCTTATAGCGATCCATTTTGTACTTGGTCCATGGGTACAACTTATTATTTCCAACTGCACGTGTTGTTTTTTTTTTCAATTTGAGTTTTTATATTGAAGGCACAGTGTTGCTTTTTTTTTGACGGCTACAAGAATGTCAACTTAAGTAAGAAAGTTGCCATACTTGATCGTAAAGTTACCCACAGACGAGGCAACATTTCTCGAAACATGGGCATGTTTCACTATATGTTGCTAAGTGTGTAGCAATGTACCTGATTGAAATTCGTGTTACTTATTATGTATAATGGAATATAAAAATTTGCCAAATTTATGGGATATAAAATGTGATTGGTAGAAAAACAAAACAATAAAAATTGTTTTTTGTTTCGTAGTAATATATTCAAGAAACACGCAATACTAATGTTTAATTTTTAGTGTCATCATCTGTGGTAAAAACTGAAACATAAGTAGTTAATACCTGTTTCGACAAATGTTGCCTGGTCTGTGGGTACCTTAAAAACAGAAAGGGCTTAAGTCCAGTTTACCAACGCAGCTCCAAATAAAAAAAAAAAGTACATAGGGTGATAGAAAATTGAAAAATAAGAAGAAAAAATAAAATGGCAAAATTCTCGGAAACGCATAGTTTCCGAGTTATGGACCTCTGAAGTTTTCATATGAATTTGCGATTTCCCATTACATTTCTGAACCTATATGGCCAATATTGGTATCATTTGAAAGCTTTTGAATAGATCTTTCTGGATATAAACATTTTATTTAAAAATTCTTAATTCATTAAGGAGCGGCGATGAATTTACGAAAAAACAAAAGTTTTTAGTAAGCATAAAAACCAATATATGTATTTATGTTTTAAATTTGTTTTTTAATTCACTTTTTTCTAAAATAAACTTAACCTAACTTTTATACATACATACTTATTTCTATCTACACTAAGAAATTAAAAAAAAAATTAAAAAAATTATTCGCTCTCTGATTCGGGAGAAAACCTATGCAGAAAAGCATTAGTAATCGAAGCCGGTGTTTGTTATACCATAGAGGAGAAAATCCTTGTGCCCGGCCGCAGGCCGGCTATGCGGAGAAGCTTTATTTAGCGAAGCCGGTGTTTGTTATACCATAGAGGAGAAAATCCTTGCGCCCGGCCGTAGGCCGGCTATGCGGAGAAGCTTTATTTAGCGAAGCCGGTGTTTGTTATACCATAGAGGAGAAAATCCTTGCGCCCGGCCGAAGGCCGGCTATGTGGAAAAGCTTTATATAGCGAAGCCGGTGTTTATTATACCATAGAGGAGAAAATCTTTGCGCCCGGTCAAAGGCCGGCTATGTGGAGAAGCTTTATTTAGCGAAGCTGGGATTTTTTTGATAAAATTTTTATTACCTAGTGCACTTCCGTAACATTTTGATATAAAATTTTGTAAAAACTGTATTAGGAGCTAAAGAGTTAAAAATTTTGCATTTCCAGAAAGATCTGTTCAAAAGCTTTCAAATGATACCAATATTGGCCATATACGTTTAGAAATGTAGTGGGAAATCACAAATTCATATGAAAACTTCCGAGGTCCATAACTCGGAAACTATGCGTTTCCGAGAATTTTGCCATTTTATTTTTTCTTCTTATTTTTCAATTTTCTATCACCCTATGTACATTTTTTTTTATTTGGAGCTGCGTTGGTAAACTGGACTTGATCCACAGAAAGAAACGATGATTTGGCGTTGAAGATATAACCAAATTTATAATGCCTCTTTAATAATTTAAAAAACACTAAAATTTATTTAAAAATGCCTTGAAATACAACTTATAGTTAAATAACAATTAAGTAAAATCAAGAAATGTAATTCGTTAACATATTGGAAAAAATAACGTGAAACCTTATTCATAAAAAATATATATCCCAATAAGCAATTTCGCTGGAATCCAAGTATAAATCAAGTGTAACTCCAGTCCTGTTTTCCATTTTCAAGCCTTGAATTATACTTGAATTACACTATAATTCAATAGCATACTCCAGCGAAATGGGTACTGGAAATCCAGTCGAACATAACAATGTAAATACAGTGTAATTCAAGCGTTGAATTACAGTAAAATTCCAGCCTCAAACACATAATAATTAAACTTGAATTCAAGTATTTAAATCAAGTATAAATCAAACCTATAAAACCAATATAAATCAAGCCTACAATTCCAATGGAAATCAAATTAAAAAAGTGAATATTGAAGAAAGAAAAAAAATAATGGTGTATGAAATTGTTGATCTTCCTTAATAGTTTGTGGTTTATTCTCATTTTACTATAAAGCATCTGCATACAAATGTGATATCATTGGAAAACAATTTTAAAGTGCTATATGATGGTATATTTTTTTGGTGCTAGAGTAATATAATACGGTTTCGAAGACAATAACGCAAACGGTACCATTAGATTTACCTTTAAAATTTTTCCGTTATACCACATAAATATTACATACATTGTTTATACATATGTATGCATGTATATTTGTATTTGTTTTGTTGAAGACCTCGTTACGTTTGATTAAAGTCCAAGGAAATTAATAATTTAATTTTTTTCGAAATGATTAAAATCCTTTTCCTCCCTTTCAGCGCATAGAAATAAATTTTTAAAAATATTTTTTCCCAAATATTTTTTTTTTTTTTGATAGCTTAAGCAATACAAAAGTTTAAAAAAAAGAGTTTCAAACATTTTTGTATGAACTGGAATTTGACTTGAAAATTGGGCATAAATTAAAGCTGACTTCCAGTAATATTTAAAGCACTTGAATTTCAAAAATTTTAGTGCTTATTGGGATGTTTAAGAAAAGTAAAATCAACCAAATTTCTATTTAAAACTCAGTTTATTAAAAGTTTATAAATTGAAACTTTTTGTATGTGGCCTTTCAACGACGATCAACGAAATTTTGTCAGCTCATTATTGGTTTGACCTACCGACCATTTAAAAAAATGAGTTAGAGGGTAATCAAAATATATGTATATACCACATATATATTTTGGTTACTCGCTCTCTGAATCCAAAACCTGTTCCACGAAATTTTTTGGATTTCTGAGATATTAAGCATTAATTTTGCTACATATCAACTATTTTAAATTGTATTAAGTATTGTTTTGCTCTATTAGCCTGAAATTCACTGTTAACGCTAAAACTAATTACATTGCTGTATTGAAATTTATTCTCATGTATTTTTTTTTTTAATCAGAAATCAGTCTTTAGAATTTTGGGATGATTGGTCCATAATTTACCATAGGTCCAATACAAATTACCCTCCCAAAAATTATTTTAGTTTGGCTAAAACTGTTACGAATCATGATATTTTGCTCAAGCCAGCTCAAATTTCTAACAAGAAACGCATAAAACTTTCTTATTGTCGGTCAATAGTTTTATTTATACCATTTACTTCACCCCACTGACCTCGGTTTGGTGACTCCATCTAGCCATTCTGCGGCTAACTCAGACCTCAGCCTTTACAAACACTTTTCATCTTTTGTGATTAAAATCAAAAGTTGTTTACAGATTTTAATAATTTATGCTGTTTTCTATACGTGTGGGTTTTAAAAAAGAAAAACTTTGAAGTTTTGCCAAAAAATTAATTTTTTTTTGCACAAAACGACTGCACATATTCGAAAAGAGTTTAACCTTACTTAAATATAATTTTATTGCAGGTTTACGGTTCTTTTAGGTAATTCAATAAAATAACCCGTTTTTGAGATAAGCACCCCATACACGTTTCAATCCAAGTGACAAAGAATATATTCAATTGAAACGTGTATGGGCTGCTTTACGCGAATACATATTGTGCAGCCTCCTCAATTTTCGAAAAACGGTATACCCCGAAAACAAGAGCTTACAAAAAAAAAAAACGGTTGGGACCACTGGATTCAGCGTACCGGAATTACGTTAGAAAAGGTTCAAACATTAAAAAAGTACCAGTTAAAAAATAAAAAAGTTTCCTTTTATAGATGACATTGCATGTTTAATTTTATGTTTCTAGGTCCAACATTAACGAAAATTAAAAAAATGTACCATAACAATACTTTTTGTTAAGTTTTATAAAACTGTCATTTGCTTAAGCAAAGTGCGTAACTGATCGACCATTTGGTACGTCAAATGTTTCTTATTTTGTTTTTTAAATACATTTGAGACTTTTTGTTAATTTTTGACAGTAGGTTAGGCAAGGTTATGCATATTATGGTTGTTGGGCCTTAACTTTTACTGCCTGTTTTTAGAACACGGGCGAAACACTCATTCATTTAACTTACATTTAAAAAAAAATTTTGAAATTTTGTTTTAAATTCTAAAAACAACCAGTAAGTTAACTTTTCTGAGCGTATTAATAACAAATATCAACAAATCAGTACAAAACATCTTAAATCACATTAGAATTTAAGCAGAAATTGTGGTATATTTGAAGTAGCCATCTCAAAAATAAAAATGGAATGCCACAAAATTCTCGAGGCTGTAGAAAACACATAGGAAAATATAACATGTACCGAAATTTTCTGATATTAAAGCAAATTCGTATAAGTTTTCCTTGAAGCTATGAAAACGTAATTAAGCAATGACTGGTCCAATTTCTGCAACCTGAAAAAACAATAATGTAGTTAATGTTGGGCTGGCAAATTTTTAAGACACAGTATTCGTGATCCGAAAATTTGTGAAGAACTCCTTTAAAGGCAAAAATCGGATGATGTATTTATATACATAATTGTTGTTCAAGAAGTTGTGCACTTTAAACCAGGAGATGCAAATTAAATCTAAGTCAATTTATTGTAATGAAAACTAAGTAATAAATTTAGTATGTTATTTCCAAAAAAATCTTTAATTGTTTATTTTCACATTTTTTTTATAATTCTATAATAAAACAGTCTTTTGCAGTTCAAGGTTTAAAAAAAAACAAAAAGAAAGTTAACAAACATAAAAAATTAACATTCATTTGTATTAAACAGACGAGGCTCCATTTGTCGAAACATGGGCATGTTTCACTAAATGTTGCTACGTGTGTAGTAATGTTCCTGGTTGAAATACGTATTACCTCTTTGGTTTCTCAAATATCAAAAAAATTTATATTTTATGTTTCCAAACACAATGTTTTATCGTGTGCAGCGATGTTGGCAGTTTTTGCTTTCTTTTGCAACTCTCGGATAAAAAAATATGAAGAATGAAATCGGAAAATTGCAACAATTGCAAATTATGAGAATTGGAAAACAATTATGTATAATGGAATATAAAAATTTACCAAATTTATGGGATATAAAATGTGATTGGTAGAAAAACAACACAATAATAATTAGTTTTTGTTTCGTAGTAATATATTCAAGAAACACGCAATACTAATGTTTAATTTTTATTGTCATCGTCTGTGGTAAAAACTGAAACATAAGTAGTTAATACCTGTTTCGACAAATGTTGTCTGGTCTGTGGGTACCTTAAAAACAGAAAGAAGCGATGATTTGGCGTTGAAGATATAACCAAATTTATAATGCCTCTTTAATAATTTAAAAGAACATTAAAATTTATTTAAAAATGCCTTGAAATACAACTTATAGTTAAATAACAATTAAGTAAAATCAAGAAATGTAATTCGTTAACATATTGGAAAAAATAACGTGAAACCTTATTCATAAAAAATATTTATGTTTAATAAAAGTAAAATCAACCAAATTTCTATTTAAAACTCAGTTTATTAAAAGTTTATAAATTGAAACTTTTTGTATGTGGCCTTTCAACGACAATCAACGAAATTTCGTCAGCTCATTATTGGTTTGACCTACCGACCATTTAAAAAAATGAGTTAGAGTGTAATCAAAATATATGTATATACCACATATATATTTTGGTTACCCGGTTCAAAACCTGTTCCACGAAATTTTTTGGATTTCTGAGATATTAAGCATTAATTTTGCTACATATCAACTATTTTAAAGTGTATTAAGTATTGTTTTCCTCTATTAGCCTGAAATTCACTGTTAACGCTAAAACTAATTACATTGCTGTATTGAAATTTATTCTCATGTATTTTTTTTTTAATCAGAAATCAGTCTTTAGAATTTTGGGATGATTGGTCCATAATTTACCATAGGTCCAATACAAATTACCCTCCCAAAAATTATTTTAGTTTGGCTAAAACTGTTACGAATCATGATATTTTGCTCAAGCCAGCTCAAATTTCTAACAAGAAACGCATAAAACTTTCTTATTGTCGGTCAATAGTTTTATTTATACCATTTACTTCACCCCACTGACCTCGGTTTGGTGACTCCACCTAGCCATTCTGCGGCTAACTAAGACCTCAGCCTTTAAAAACATTTTTCATCTTTTGTGATTAAAATCAAAAGTTGTTTACAGTTTGTTGTTTAAGTCATTTATGCTGTTTTCTATACTTGTGGGTTTTAAAAAAGAAAAACTTTGAAGTTTTGCAAAAAAATTATTTTTTTTTTTGCACAAAACGACTGCGCATATTCGAAAAGAGTACAAACATCTTAAATCACATTAGAATTTAAGCAGAAACTGGTATATTTAAAGTAGCCATCTCAAAAATAAAAATGGAATGCCACAAAATTCTCGAGGCTGTAGAAAACACATAGGAAAATATAACATGTACCGAAATTTTCTGATATTAAAGCAAATTCGTATAAGTTTTCCTTGAAGCTATGAAAACGTAATTAAGCAATGACTGGTCCAATTTCTGCAACCTGAAAAAACAATAATGTAGTTAATGTTGGGCTGGCAAATTTTTAAGACACAGTATTCGTGATCCGAAAATTTGTGAAGAACTCCTTTAAAGGCAAAAATCGGATGATGTATTTATATACATAATTGTTGTTCAAGAAGTTGTGCACTTTAAACCAGGAGATGCAAATTAAACCTAAGTCAATTTATTGTAATGAAAACTAAGTAATAAATTTAGTATGTTATTTCCAAAAAAATCTTTAATTGTTTATTTTCACATTTTTTTTATAATTCTATAATAAAACAGTCTTTTGCAGTTCAAGGTTTAAAAAAAAAAACAAAAAGAAAGTTAACAAACATAAAAAATTAACATTCATTTGTATTAAACAGACGAGGCTCCATTTGTCGAAACATGGGCATGTTTCACTAAATGTTGCTACGTGTGTAGTAATGTTCCTGGTTGAAATACGTATTACCTCTTTGGTTTCTCAAATATCAAAAAAATTTTATATTTTATGTTTCCAAACACAATGTTTTATCGTGTGCAGCGATGTTGGCAGTTTTTGCTTTCTTTTGCAACTCTCGGATAAAAAAATATGAAGAATGAAATCGGAAAATTGCAACAATTGCAAATTATGAGAATTGGAAAACAATTATGTATAATGGAATATAAAAATTTACCAAATTTATGGGATATAAAATGTGATTGGTAGAAAAACAACACAATAATAATTGGTTTTTGTTTCGTAGTAATATATTCAAGAAACACGCAATACTAATGTTTAATTTTTAGTGTCATCGTCTGTGGTAAAAACTGAAACATAAGTAGTTAATACCTGTTTCGACAAATGTTGTCTGGTCTGTGGGTACCTTAAAAACAGAAAGAAGCGATGATTTGGCGTTGAAGATATAACCAAATTTATAATGCCTCTTTAATAATTTAAAAGAACATTAAAATTTATTTAAAAATGCCTTGAAATACAACTTATAGTTAAATAACAATTA
Source organism: Pollenia amentaria (assembly GCA_943735925.1). Classification (NCBI taxonomy): domain Eukaryota; kingdom Metazoa; phylum Arthropoda; class Insecta; order Diptera; family Polleniidae; genus Pollenia; species Pollenia amentaria. The sequence goes on along the minus strand of OX031010.1, from coordinate 17,027,119 downwards.
AGTAAAATCAAGAAATGTAATTCGTTAACATATTGGAAAAAATAACGTGAAACCTTATTCATAAAAAATATTTATGTTTAATAAAAGTAAAATCAACCAAATTTCTATTTAAAACTCAGTTTATTAAAAGTTTATAAATTGAAACTTTTTGTATGTGGCCTTTCAACGACAATCAACGAAATTTCGTCAGCTCATTATTGGTTTGACCTACCGACCATTTAAAAAAATGAGTTAGAGTGTAATCAAAATATATGTATATACCACATATATATTTTGGTTACCCGGTTCAAAACCTGTTCCACGAAATTTTTTGGATTTCTGAGATATTAAGCATTAATTTTGCTACATATCAACTATTTTAAAGTGTATTAAGTATTGTTTTGCTCTATTAGCCTGAAATTCACTGTTAACGCTAAAACTAATTACATTGCTGTATTGAAATTTATTCTCATGTATTTTTTTTTTAATCAGAAATCAGTCTTTAGAATTTTGGGATGATTGGTCCATAATTTACCATAGGTCCAATACAAATTACCCTCCCAAAAATTATTTTAGTTTGGCTAAAACTGTTACGAATCATGATATTTTGCTCAAGCCAGCTCAAATTTCTAACAAGAAACGCATAAAACTTTCTTATTGTCGGTCAATAGTTTTATTTATACCATTTATTACACCCCACTGACCTCGGTTTGGTGACTCCACCTAGCCATTCTGCGGCTAACTAAGACCTCAGCCTTTAAAAACATTTTTCATCTTTTGTGATTAAAATCAAAAGTTGTTTACAGTTTGTTGTTTAAGTCATTTATGCTGTTTTCTATACTTGTGGGTTTTAAAAAAGAAAAACTTTGAAGTTTTGCAAAAAAATTATTTTTTTTTTGCACAAAACGACTGCGCATATTCGAAAAGAGTACAAAACATCTTAAATCACATTAGAATTTAAGCAGAAACTGGTATATTTAAAGTAGCCATCTCAAAAATAAAAATGGAATGCCGAAAAATTCTCGAGGCTGTAGAAAACACGTAGGAAAATATAACATGTACCGAAATTTTCTGATATTAAAGCAAATTCATATGTTTTCCTTGAAGCTATGAAAACGTAATTAAGCAATGACTGGTCCAATTTCTGCAACCTGAAAAAACAATAATGTAGTTAATGGTGGGCTGGCAAATTTTTAAGACACAGTATTCGTGATCCGAAAATTTGTGAAGAACTCCTTTAAAGACAAAAATCGGATGATGTACTTATATACATAATTGTTGTTCAAGAAGTTGTGCACTTTAAACCAGGAGATGCAAATTAAATCTAAGTCAATTTATTGTAATGAAAACTAAGTAATAAATTTAGTATGTTATTTCCAAAAATATCTTTAATTGTTTATTTTCACATTTTTTTTATAATTCTATAATAAAACAGTCTTTTGCAGTTCAAGGTTTAAAAAAAACAAAAAGAAACTTAACAAACATAAAAAATTAACATTCATTTGTATTAAACAGACGAGGCTCCATTTGTCGAAACATGGGCATGTTTCACTAAATGTTGCTACGTGTGTAGTAATGTTCCTGGTTGAAATACGTATTACCTCTTTGGTTTCTCAAATATCAAAAAAATTTTATATTTTATGTTTCCAAACACAATGTTTTATCGTGTGCAGCGATGTTGGTGGTTTTTGCTTTCTTTTGCAACTCTCGGATAAAAAAATATGAAGAATGAAATCGGAAAATTGCAACAATTGCAAATTATGAGAATTGGAAAACAATTATGTATAATGGAATATAAAAATTTACCAAATTCATGGGATATAAAATGTGATTGGTAAAAAAACAAAACAATAATAATTGTTTTTTGTTTCGTAGTAATATATTCAAGAAACACGCAATACTAATGTTTAATTTTTAGTGTCGTCGTCTGTGGTAAAAACTGAAACATAAGTAGTTAATACCTGTTTCGACAAATGTTGCCTGGTCTGTGGGTACCTTAAAAACAGAAAGAAGCGATGATTTGGCGTTGAAGATATAACCAAATTTATAATGCCTCTTTAATAATTTAAAAAAACACTAAAATTTATTTAAAAATGCCTTGAAATACAACTTATAGTTAAATAACAATTAAGTAAAATCAAGAAATGTAATTCGTTAACATATTGGAAAAAATAACGTGAAACCTTATTCATAAAAAATATTTATGTTTTATAAAAGTAAAATCAACCAAATTTCTATTTAAAACTCAGTTTATTAAAAGTTTATAAATTGAAACTCTTTTATAATTTAAGAAAACACTAAAATTTATTTAAAAATGCCTTGAAATACAACTTATAGTTAAATAACAATTAAATAAAATCAAGAAATGTAATTCGTTAACATATTGGAAAAAATAACGTGAAACCTTATTCATAAAAAATATTTCTGTTTTATAAAAGTAAAATCAACCAAATTTCCATTTAAAACTCAGTTTATTAAAAGTTTATAAATTGAAACTTTTTGTATGTGGCCTTTCAACGACAATCAACGAAATTTTGTCAGCTCATTATTGGTTTGACCTACCGACCATTTAAAAAAATGAGTTAGAGTGTAATCAAAATATATGTATATACCACATATATATTTTGGTTACCCGGTTCAAAACCTGTTCCACGAAATTTTTTGGATTTCTGAGATATTAAGCATTAATTTTGCTCCATATCAACTATTTTAAAGTGTATTAAGTATTGTTTTGCTTTATGAGCCTGAAATTCACTGTTAACGCTAAAACTAATTACATTGCTGTATTGAAATGTATTCTCATATATTTTTTACATACACTGTTTGTCAAAATTTATATAAATTGAAAGCTGTGACGTAGGCTACTCGCAATTTTTAAGCAATTTACTTTCAAGATGTCATCAAGAAAACTATTTAAAAAGCCAAACGAAAAATTTGCTCACTTAACTTCTAATCAGCTGTTAAATTGAACGAAAAATTGCCAAACAAATAGAAAAGTAAAATTGAGAACAATCTCGTGGTCAATTTATAAAGTGTGAACGTGTTAGTAAAAATATGAGAGTGAGAGCCAATTTAAAGGAATTGAAAGACAAAACTTGATCGTGTGGCTGCAGGCTAAGTACAATAAAAGCAAAGATATTAAACAACTGAGTAAATAACAAAAAAGCAGATTGTTACAGTTACCACCTTAAATATTATCTGTCAAAATGTGTCATGAGAATAGATAAGGTTCTAAAATGGTTTAGAAAATAAGCATTTGCCGACCGTTTGTTAAATTTTGTATCAGTATTCTCTCTTACTCAATGCATTTTGCTTTTACATTATAAGATTTAGCTCATTCTACATAATTTTTGACATGTCGCAATACTTTGTATTGCCGTGTAAACTAGCCTTAAATAAATTCAAATGACAAGTTCATCTTGTTTTGATTTTGTGAAGTTTTTTGCTTCTATAAAAAAAATAAAAAAAAACTGTTGTTACGCCCTTTTGCATTTTAGCTGACGATATGTACAAATTTGTTTTTTTTTTATTAAGTTTTTTGTTTTTGTACTTTTTATTAATCAAAAATAGTTTTTATGAATATGGGGGTTAGAATTTATGTAGTTAAAAAAAAAAAATGTTTAAGTTTCTTTTTGTTTTTTTTAAACCTTAAACTGTAAAATACTGTTTTATGATAGAATTATAAAAAAAAAATGTGAAAATAAACATTAACTGCCTGGCCCACAATGTCGACAAGAACATTTCTTTCGAATATTAATATTGAAAACAAAAACAAATTTCAGTATCTTATTATTGTTTTCAATTTAAATATGCGAAAGAAATGTTCTTGTCGACATTGTGGGCCAGGCAGTTAATGTTTATTTTCACATTTTTTTTATTTTTACATTTATGTAATTAAAAAAAAATTGTTGTCTTATACAAATGAATGTTTATTTTTTATGTTTGTTAAGTTTCTTTTTGTTTTTTATAACCTTAAGCTGTAAAATACTGTTTTATTATAGAATTATAAAAAAATGTGAAAATAAACAATTAAAGATTTTTCGGAAATAACATACTAAATTTATTACTTAGTTTTCATTACAATAAATTGACCTAGATTTAATTTGCATCTCCTGGTTTAAAGTGCACAACTCCTTAAACAACAATTATGTATATAAATACATCATCCGATTTTTGTCTTTAAAGGAGTTCTTCACAAATTTTCGGATCACGAATACTGTCTTAAAAATTTGCCAGTCCACCATTAACTACATTATTGTTTTTTCAGGTTGCAGAAATTGGACCAGTCATTGATTAATTACGTTTTCATAGCTTCACGGAAAACTTATACGAATTTGCTTTAATATCAGAAAATTTCGGTACATGTTATATTTTCCCATGTGTTTTCTACAGCCTCGGGAATTTTGTGGCATTCCATTTTTATTTTTGAGATGGCTACTTCAAATATACCACTTTCTGCTTAAATTCTAATGTGATTTAAGATGTTTTATACTGATTTGTTGATATTTGTTATTAATAGGCTCAGAAAAGTTAACTTACTGCCTGTTTTTAGAATTTAAAACAAAATTTCAAAATTTTTTTTAAATGTCAGTTAAACGAATGAGTGTTTCGCTCGTGTTCTAAAAACATGCAGTAAAACTTAAGGCCCAACAACCATAATATGCATAACCTTGCCTAACCTACTGTCAAAAATTAACAAAAAGTCTGTAATGTATTTAAAAAAACAAAATAAAAAACATTTGACGTACCAAATGGTCGATCAGTGTCGCAATTTGCTTAAGCAAATGACAGTTTTATAAAACTTAACAAAAAGTATTTTTATGGTACATTTTTTTAATTTTCGTTAATGTTGGACCTAGAAACATAAAATTAAACATGCAATGTCATCTATAAAACGGAACTTTTTTATTTTTTAACTCGTACTTTTTTAATGTTTGAACCTTTTTTATATATGTGATATGTTCATATATTTTGATTACCCTCTAACTTATTTTTTTAAATGGTCGGTAGGTCAAACCAATAATGAGCTGACGAAATTTCGTTGATTGTCGTTGAAAGGCCACATACAAAAAGTTTCAATTTATAAACTTTTAATAAACTGAATTTTAAATGGAAATTTGGTTGATCTTACTATTATAAAACAGAAATATTTTTTATGAATAAGGTTTCACGTTATTTTTTCCAATATGTTAACGAATTACATATCTTGATTTTACTTAATTGTTATTTAACTATAAATTGTATTTCAAGGCATTTTTAAATAAATTTTAGTGTTTTTTTAAATTATAAAAGAAGCATTTTAAATTTGGTTATATTTTCAATGCCAAATCATCGCTTCTTTCTGTTTTTAAGGTACCCACAGACCAGGCAACATTTGTCGAATCAGGTATTAACTACTTATGTTTCAGTTTTTACCACAGACGATGACACTAAAAATTAAACATTAGTACTGCATGTTTCTTGAATATATTACTACGATACAAAAAACCATTATTATTGTTTTGTTTTTCTACCAATTACATTTTATATCCCATAAATTTGGTAAAATTTTATATTCCACTAGCCTTTAACCCGCCACTTCGTTAGCGTCTCATTTTCTTTCGTGGACATATTTTTACGCCAAAGTTTACGTTGCATTCACTCAGGAACTTGCGTGTTTAATTTTATGTTTCTAGGTACCAGTTAAAAAACGAAAAAGTACCAAAAAGATCCCTCTTATTGATTCTTGTTAACTCAGGACATTTAATGTTGAACTTTATGATTCTAGGTCCAATACTAACGGAAATTCAAATAGTACCGGTTTACGACCAAAAAGTACCAAAAAGCCCCTCTTACAGATTCTCATTTACTCAGGACCTTGGATGTTCAATTTTATGTTTCTAGGGCCAATACAAAAGGAAAATTCAAAAAGTACCAGTTAAAAAAAAACAAAAAAGTACCACAAATTTTTCTCTTATAGATTCTTGTACACTCATGACATTAAATGTTGAATTTTATGTATCTAGGTCCAATACTAACGGAAATTCAAATAGTACCAGTTAAAGAACAAAAAAGTACCAAAAAGCGCTTTTACAGATTCTCACTCACTCAGGACCATGCATGTTTAATTTTATGTTCACAGGTCCAATATTAACGAAAATTAAAAAAAGTACCAGTTAGAGGACGAAAAAGTACCAAAAAGATCCCTCTTACGAATTCTCATTCACTCAGGACCCTGCATGTTTAATTTTATGTTATTAGGTCTAATATTAACGAAAATTAAAAAAGTACCAGTTTAAGAACGAAAAAGTACCAAAAAGATACCTCGAACAAATTCTCATTCCCTCAGGACTTTGCATGTTTAATTTTATGTTTCTAGGTCTTATACTAACGGAAATTCAAAAAGTACCATTTGAAGAGCAAAAAGTACCAAAAAGTACCCTCATAGCTTCTTATCCACTCAGGACATTGCATGTTGAAGTTTATGTTTCTAGGTCCAATATGAACGATAATTAAAAAAATTGCTAGTTGTAGAACCAAAAAGCTAAAGTAAGAAATTAAATTTCCCGTATTTCCCCTTTTTGGTACTTTTTTTCTCCCCATTGAAGCATGAACAATTTCAATATTGTAGTGGGAGCCCATAATTTAATACGTTTATGTCAATAAATAAAAAAAAATGTTTTATAAAAAAAGTACCAAAAATAGTTACGCTTTTTACCCCTTAAACGTCCGAATTTCGAAAAAGTACCAAATTCGTATTTTTTAGATAAGTTTCAAATGTGATATAACCCTTATTTCTATGTTTATGGGTTCAAAAGATAGATGGGGTGACAAAAAAGTACCAAAATACAGGTTTTACCCGTTTACTCCGTTAAAGGGCTGAATTTCCAAAAAGTACCAGACACCTGTCCGCTTATTTTTCTAAAGAACAACGATAAGTATTACATTTTTTTGTATCTCTTTTAGTTTTAGAGATATAAGGTTACCGAATTTACCCGTTTTTGCCCTTTTTTACCCCCTAAACATTCGAATTTCCAAAAATCCCGTCTTAGTGGATCGATTTGGGGAGAGACCAGCCCCTGGTCCAAATTTCAAGTTTTTAGCTTCAGGCGTTTAGGCTGTGCGATGATGAATCAGTCAGTCAGTCAGTAACGTTACAATTTTATATATATAGATTATACATAATTGTTTTCCAATTCTCATAATTTGCAATTGTTGCAATTTTCCGATTTCATTCTTCATATTTTTTTATCCGATAGTTGCAAAAGAAAGCAAAAACCGCCAACATCGCTCAATCGAAATATTGTGTTTGAAAAGCCCCAATTTACACGTTTCATCTTTTGATGCTCAACTTCTTTTCAATTCCATTTTGAAGATGCCATTATGTTCACACGCAGCAACCGGTTTCAACTTTTTTGCTTCAAAACAACAACACTTTTATCCAAAGCGAACCAAAGAGAAAAAGAAAACAAAAAAATTACATGCAGCCATTGTTGTGCATATACCTACGAATGAGAACACAAAGCGTACTGCCCGAGTACAGACATCTCCGTACCAACCCCTTTTCTTCTTGGTTCCCTCTCCCACAAGAGTTGAGCATCAAAACATGAAACGTGTGAATGTAGATAAACATAAAATATCAAACAAGTTTGATTTTTGAGAAACCAAAGTGGTAACACGAATTTCTACCAGGTACTTTGCTACACACTTAGCAACATATAGTGAAACATGCCCATGTTTCGACAAATGTTGCCTCGTCTGTGGGTATCTTTACGATTTTCAAGTATGGCAACTTTCTTACTTTCTACCCAGTCGTCAAAAAAATAGCAACACTGCATTCAACAAAACAAAACAGAAATTATAATTTCTTTACCTGGATTATTAATTTAACAGATTAGCACTTAAGATGAACAGAAAAATGTGACCAACGGAAAATGTAAGTATAAACTGTATATATAACATATTTATATAACATATATTTGAATTAATTGAAAAGCTTTTAGAAAAATGCTTCAATCATGAACAAACCATTCAACAGTTGCCTCTTTATTGGGTGATGAAAAGCAGCTGCAACAGCAAACTGAATTGGAATTGTTGACTAGACTGCTAGGAGGTAGAACAAGTTCCTCTACAGAAACTTCACCAACGCAAGTCTTCTACCAGTGAAGATTAAATAACTTTAAGTGAACTTATTGTAGGCAGCTAGAGGCAAACAACGACAAAATAAATGTCAACAAGATTTCACTAAAGTACGACGTCCTGTACAACGCAAACGTGAAGCAGAACTTTTCACAGGCAGTGTAAATCTATTTGGAAGTATATATTACAGCTAAGGAGAAAAAATATCATATTCTGTGGTTTACGGAATATTTCGAAACGAAAAAGGATATTTTAAGGAAGAGAAAATATTGAAACCCAATAACAAAATCAAGTTAACGCATAAGCAGTGGTTGAGTGGTAGCATTTGTAGTAAAACGCTTAAAATTGTTAAATATTCATAATAAAACCTGAGAAAACAACGTTCGTTATTAAATTTCAATAACCTAGCCTATGGGCCATAATCTGCGGGTCAACTCTTTTGCGATGCGAAAGAAAATGGAAGCGATATAGTGATCGGTACTCTTTAATGCTTTTGCGCGTTTGTCTTTCGCATCTTTTTATTTTTTTTCTTTGCGCAAATTATCACCATTTATTCGATTCAAATTTGCCAATTTAAAATATTTTTTACGTATTTTGGCACTTCATTATTGTCAATCTGCGCATCTTTAATTTTTATTGCCAGTATTGCTTAATTTAAAAAAAATTTTGCGAGTGATAGAGAGTACCAAGTTAACATTTAGATTTCGTATTGAAATTGCATTCGCATCACAATAGAGAGAAGCCCCCATGATACCATTTGCAGTTAATATTTTTGCACAAAATTTTTTATATTTATAATGTTTTTAATTTTAATTAATATTTTTGAACGAGAAGTTTTTTCCACATTAAAAAATGTTTTTATTTTAAATGGCACTAACTAAATGTAAACAAACATGAATAAATAAATGTAAACAAACCAGAAATTTTTTTGACATTTTTGACAAATTACAATTTAAAAAGCTTTTATACTTTAATAATCTTATTCCTGCAATATTTTCCAGGAATCTATAGGAATATTGAAGGAATAAGATTATTAAAGTAAAAAGGCTTTTTAAACTGTAATTTGACTAAGAATACACATTCGAATTAATATAAAAATTCATAATAAAAATGAAACCCAACATGCGGACTAAAATTCCCAGATTCTATTTGGGCAGCTCCAAATAAAAAAAAGGACCCAGGGTGATAGAAAATGGAAAAATAAGATGAAAAAATAAAATAAGAAAGTTGGCGCAAACACTTAGTTTTCGAAATTCAACGAAAATCTTAAATAATTTTGTTACTATTTTCAAAAAGTTTTGTCCATCTATATAAACAAAACAAAATTGTAACATTACTGACTGATTCACATGGGGCATTCTAAACGCCAGAAGCTTAAATGTTGAAATTTGGATCGGAGGTTGGCCTTTCGCCAAATCGATACCCTTGGCGGAGGAAATTTGATGGAATTTGTGGACAACGTGGTCTTTTATGAAAATCTATTCTCAGAACCTTAAAGGTGTTGCATCTTTATACGAATTTTTTCAATTCGTCCGTATTTTCAAATTCTCTGTAAGATGAATTGCAGGAAAACGCATGAAATTTTATGGAATTTGTGGACAAAGGGGTATTTTATGAAAATTAATTGCCAGAACCTTAAAGGTTTGGCGGCTTTATACGAATTTTGCAACACTTTTAAGGTTCTGACAATTAAGTTTCATAAAAGACCACTTTGTCCACAAATTCCATTAAATGTCTCCGCCCATCTACCATCGTTTTCCTGGAAGTCATCTTAGAGAATTTCCAAATTTGAAAATATGTATTGACAAATTGCAAAATTTGTATAAAGACTCAACACCATTAAGGTTCCGACAATTAATTTTCATGAAATACCACTTTGTCCAAAAATTCCATCCGCCCATCTCCTACCGTTTTCCTGGAACACGGAAAAATATTCCAGAGAAATTGTAAACTTGAAAAACTAAAAACACCACTGTCGGAAAATACTAAATAACGATTAAAACTGTAACGACTAATGCTATTATAATGGGTACGTTCATAAGACGTAGCTGTTGAGCTCAACTGCTAGAAAACTGTTGACAACTGTTGAGCCGAACATTTTCGTCTTAGAAACGGCATTATGAGTATAATGCAAAATTAACAGCTGATAAACATAAACAATTGAAAAAAAATAAAGGCTGAGGTTGAGCACAACATGTTGACTTTAGGTAGCTAAAAAATTTTATGATGGAATAATTAGCCTCAAATACCCAACTGTTGTGCTGAGCGGAAGTGCTCAACTATGCGTTTCTAAGACAAACACTAAACGGTTACACAACAGTTACGCCTTATGAACGTGCCCAATGTCGCTTTTATATGATTAGAAACCACACTGTCAACTTTCGTGAAGATCGGTATAAAATTTATAATAGGCCCCATATAAACTTTGCACTCGGAAAACACTTTAGTTACACATATGAAATATTTGACGTCCTACACGAAACCACTAGTTTAGTTAAAAAAAATTTTTGCTTTTTCAAAACGTTTTTCATATTTTCTTTAACGGTGTATTTTCTTATGTAATGCTTAAGGTTTTATTTAATTGTTTTATTTATTCCACGGCAAATCCACAATTTTCTTCAACTGCTTTTGTTTGTTTATCATAAAGCAGTTGATATCTGTCGTAGGGTGCCAAATCAATACTATTGAAACATGTATGTATGAACTTTCGGTAGATTTTGTGTGGGCACATCTTGGATTAAGTGTATGGTGGAGTCGTGGCCCTACAGCACCTGTTGAACCCTGTAAAGCATGGAAACCTTGTAAAGGAACACGTAATGAGCCCGTAACAAATTGCAAAAGTATAGACGACATTTCCTATGAATAGCATTCAACCACCTTTAAAAGATGAAATAAAAAATAAGCAAAATAATTAAAATTGTGTTGTCTAATTAACAACAAAATATAGTAAAACACACCTGCCAAAACCATATAACTTGTTGAGTATCTGGTGCAATGTTTTAGTTCACAATAACCTTTTGAAAAATTAAATTAATTAAGTTGTTTAATTTCTATTGAAATATAAAAAAATTACCTTTTTGTAATGATACAAATTTTTGTTCAATACCCCGCATAAATCTACATTTTACAAAGAGTTTAATATATTCTCATGTACAACTAAAGAACCAAGACCATTATTTTCTACACTTAATGTAGAAAAAACAAACAAAATTCCTTAAATTTATATTTTTAACAAATATTTTGAAAAATTTGCATTGACATGCAACTTATTAAATAAAACCAATTTAGTGTTGTCATATTTCATTTTGTAAAAAATTTTTTGCGGGTTTTTTGCAAAAAAACGCTTCATTGTTGAAAATTAGCGTTGAAAAGAATGATTTATTGTTTTGACAACACTAATTAAAATAAATGTACACTCCAAAGTCGGCAGACATTAATAACGTGCCCTATAAGAATTTGGGAATAATAATGTGGAAACATGGCAACAAAAAATTTCATATACACGGAGCATATTAATTAGTCATGTTCGCCAATTAAATACAACGTATACAGCTGTTCGTCAATTATGCGCTGTCGACAAAAACCCATTTTTAAAAGACTTCTAAAAAGTTTAGAAGAAAAATATTGAATTTAGATTTCTAAAATATTGCAATTTATAATATTTAATTAAAAAATTTCAAGATTTTTTCTGTTCGCCAATTATTCCCTGTGCATATATATATATATATATATATATATATATATATATATAAATCATATAGAGCCCACCCCTGAAATATTCGAACTATCGGTGGAGGATATCAAAGATTCGGCACAGCCGAATATAGCATTCTGCCTTGTTTTTTTTGTACAAAATTTTTAGAACTTAAAAGATTTTGTTTGTTGTGCTTAATACCTTATTTTGTATTTTTCATAAATACACTGATATTTATTGTCGGAGGATAATCTGCTTCTATGCGCGTTTCACTGGTTGCTTAGGCCAGATCATCAGGAAACACTATCCCAAAATTTTTTTTAGAAAAGCCATAGATATCAGTAAATAAAACTACAAAAGGAATGAGAATCACAAACATTCAAAAAGTCTTATATGCAACGATATCAAAGCTTAAACAAAATACTAACAATAAAACAGTGAGTTTATCTTTTCTTGCACTGCCCATAATAAATTTGTGTAGGAAATTTCATTTTGAGTGAAAAGAAAAGTAAGATTTTTTTATTGACTTAATGCATTGGTATTTTTGAAAAAAAAAATCGGCAACACTGATGTTATGTGTATGTACCTAATTTTGTTGGTGTTTGTGCGTTTGTGTTTGTATATAAAATTTATTAATTTTTCCCAGTTGATCAGATGGTCATAGACGATATTGTCGTCAACGTTGTGTGAAGGAAATAAGTATAAGACAAGATAAGCAGCTTAATATGTCTTGTTTCAAACTATTATGAGGACTATGTTACAAAGTCTTGTATATGTCGAAAATAATAATAATTAGTACGAGGGCAGATCAAAAAGGCCGTGACTTTTCGAACTTTCCTCGAATTTATATGAAATGCAACACTGCTCCCATCAAGTACCACCTGTTAATAGACTACTGTCAAGTTTTGAGCAAGTTCCGTCATTTACTTTGCGTTTAACAGCTGTTCAAAACATACAACCTCGTGGATTTTTTTAAAAATGGAAAAAAGTAAATTTCGAGTGATCATTAGACATTATTTTTTGTGAAAAAAACCGTCAATAAAACCAAGGAAAAGCTTGATAAATAATATGGGGACTCTGCACCATCGATTTCAATGGTAAAAAAGTGGTTTACTGACTTTCGTTGTGGTCGCACATGTACAAATGATGCTGAACGTTCTGGGGGCTAATTCTGGCAGTCGTGATCGAATACTTTTTCGATTCGAAAGCAATTTTGTTAATAATTCTTTCAGTCAATACTAAACAAATAGGAATTATTTTTTCAGTGTTGTAAAAACTTAAATAAATGATTTAAAACACTGAAAAATATATTTCGATTTGTTCAGTGTCGACTGAAATAATTACAAATAAAATTGCTTTCGAATCGAAGACGTATTCGATCACGACTACCAGAATTAGACCCTGGACGGCCAATTGAAGTCAATACACCCGAAAATGGCAAAATTACATGAATTGGGCTACAAATTGGTACCTCATCCGCCATATTCTCCGGATTTAGCCCCCAGTGACTATTTTCGATTTCCGAATCTAAAGAAATGGCTCGGTGAAAAGAGATTTAGCTCCAACGATGAAATTATTGGTCAAACAAATGCCTATTTTATCCTCGAAAAATCCTATTTTTTGAAAGGGATACACAAATTGGAGAAATGTTGGATTAAGTGTATTGAGCTAAAAGGAGATTATGTTGAAAAATAATTTTTTTTTTGTGTTCCATTCAAAAATTCACGGACTTATTGGGCACGTTCATAAGGCGTAACTGTTTTGTAACCGTTTAGTGTTTGTCTTAGAAACGCATAGTTGAGCACTTCCGCTCAACACAACAGTTGGGTATTTGAGGCCATTTATTCCATCATAAAATTTTTTAGCTACCTAAAGTCAACATGTTGTGCTCAACCTCAACCTTTATTTTTTTTCAATTGTTTATGTTTATCAGCTGTTAATTTTGCATTATACTCATAATGCCGTTTCTAAGACGAAAATGTTCGGCTCAACAGTTTTCTAGCAGTTGAGCTCAACGCTACGTCTTATGAACGTACCCATTGAAACGCTCTCGTACTTTAAGGACTAGTTAGGTAATAATGGAAGGCATATTGTCTTTTTTCAAGTCTTTTTGAAGACAAGATTAGCGACAATGTCTTGAATTTGTATTATTTGAGAGCAAATTAGGCGATAGATTTATATATTTGCCCTGTTGCAAATACTTGAAGTTTTTGTCAAGAAACTTAAAAACAATTTTTTTATTCAAATAAATTTTATTTCTTGCGTATGAAAAATCAAATAAAGAAAACAAAATAAAATAACTGTTTAAGGCAGTTTTACACTATAATACAAGTCTTAAGTGTTTTGAGGAAAACGGTTCTGCAGTGCCGATTTTCTACAAAAAGCTTTAAAAATGAGTGAAGTAAATCCTGGCAAGATAAATAATTGACACTGATGTTATTAAATTGGATAAATATAGGAATAGATAGAATACCACTGTTTAGAGAAGCTTTTAACAATTACGGATAATTTAAGTAAAAGTAAAAGAAAAATGAATTTTTCTAGTTAAATTTTTTGTGGAAATAAGAAACGCGAACGTCGTCAACGATTTACCGGACACAATCTGCTAAGGCATAATGTCTTCTATTCTATCATAAGTGACTACATGATTGACTGTCACTTTCGTTACGTTAGGTTCCTTGGGCAGCCATCGAGAAACAGCTCACATGGGTCCTTCAGTGGCCCCTTGGGATACCAAGCACCAATGCCCATCCTACAGAGCAGTTACTCAATAGACGTCACTGCAAAATTCAACCCATTCTTTTTCCTAGTGAAGAGAAGATGCAACCTTAGTTATATCCTAGATAGATCCTCTAAGCAGGCAACACCGGGTTTCCCGAGCATTTTTCCCATAATGCCGCGAGTTCCAGGACATTGGCATATAAAATGAAACAAAGTTTCCTTTTCCTCCATGTGATGATTACTTCATTGCATTCCAGACTCATTCTCCCCGCATGAATTCCCATATGGTAGTGCCCAGTCACAACTGAGACCACAGTTGTAATCTGGTCCCTATTGAACCTAAGTAGATAGTTAGTTCTCCATACATCATAGCCAGGCCATAGTGCACTGGATATGAAACTGCTGGAATCGCAAATCTATCCCATAAGTGAATTAGAATGAACCATTGGGAGGCCAACGAATTGATCCACGAATGTGTCATTCAGACGACCACCACGGTTGGCAAGCTTATCTGCTATCTGGTTGCCCGGGCAGTCCGCATGGCCAGGTACCCACATTAGCGTTACCTTCGAATGCTTCGCAATCTTTTTTAAAGAAACCCTACATTCTACAGTTTACCTAGATGTCGTATAGACACCCGCTAGGGAAGCAATGACAGCCCTGTTATCAGTAAACGTAAATATATACGAAAAAACCTAAGCCAGGTAGCCGCACGCCTTATAGCAGAAATATCCACCAGCAGGACACTACAGTTGTCTAGCAGACAAAAGGGACATTTTATATCCAGTTCATCTATGAAGAAACCCCTGCCAAGTCTTCCTTCTTTTCTCGAACCATCAGTATAGACCCTTAGGGCTGGTCCATGGAAAGTCATTTCATCTGACTGCACACTAGTGTGCGTCGTATATGCTGCTACCCTGCACCAAAGAAAGGCTCCGGGGTATAGTAGTCCACCCCGTCAAGGACAATCGAATGCTGGATTATTATGGCATAGCCATAATTATGAGTGGACCAGCTGTATGCCGCGTCCAGCCGTGTCGGCGCACCGGGAGTCATCTTAACAATGTAAACAGCGCCCTCGTGGTTGTGCAACATATTGATCCAGTGTTCATCAACGCGACTAGTCTGTGTATCTTTTCAAGCACCGCGCGGTACCTGTCTCTATCCATCGCAGTTCACCATACAACAACCCGTAAAACAGAGTCAGCCTATCTACAGCCTTAAATATCCAACTGGCACACCGTGTGCCCATACCCCAGTTTCCACTGATTACACCCATGCACGCAACTGTTACTTGCAAAGTTTGTAAACGATTTCGTTCACACATGTCGTCAATATGTGTCTAGCACGCATCGTCATTGTGGTCTTAAAGATATGACGAATTGGGATATTTCAATCTTCTATCACACATTATGTGACAAATTAAAAGCTTTATTTTTGAAGGTATTTCCCTTTGGAAAAAGCCTAAACATCGTTTCGGAATCCTGTAAATGACATGTTAATTGCGCAAAATATTTCCAATACAATACAAGCATTTAATTAACTGTAGGGAGTACGACTTACTAAATGAAAGGTATTGTATTTGCAATTCTGTTTGTTTATTTTTGTTTAATTGAAAATATTGTCAAAGTTTTTTTCACAGAATATTTTTTTTCTAATATTAATCTTGGAATACAAAAGAATGGCTTTAATAAAAATTTGGTGCCTTCGACGATTAATTCGATGTGCTAATGGAATAAGAAAATGAATATTGAAGAATATTTTCTATTACTCTATCTAAATTTGATTTTTTTTTTTGATACCGACAGTTTTTTTTTTTTTTTGTTTTGTTTTCTATCCTTTAAAAACACCTTTTCTCATCACACCAAATAGGCAACATTATTTTAGCGAAATGAATATAAGACTTTACAATGGATTTTCTTGTTTCCCGACATGCAAAGTTGGCCTTTGACAGTTCATGTAAGATCCGACTTTTGCTGATTAAATATAAATAAATAAAACTACTAATGATTATGCAAGTTCTTTTTGTGTTTGACAGGGACCTCAATGAATGAATGCATTTAACATCAAAATCTATTCTTATGACTAATTTTTAGAATTGCTATTAAAACACATTTATGTTTAACCTGTACCTATTATTACATTTTGGCTTATATATTTTTTGTAATTAGCTAAGCGCTGATTGGGGTATTAAAAAGTGTGAAAATTGATGCATTGCGGCAATCGTGTGATTCCAGCTTATAATTCAAATAATTTAATCCAATGGCGAAAACGTACATGTCTTTTTAATTTGATACTTTTAGTACATAAAGTCCTCTACCATATTATGAAACATTTGCTGCAGAAAATTTCTTTAATTACACTGTGCAAGAAATTGACACTTTTTTTCGTGACAAGCTGGGCATCTGGCGTTTTAATATAATTCGGGTACGCTGAATCCAGTGGTGCCCGCGGTTTTTTCAGATTGGCTCTGGTTTTCGAGATATACCGTTATTTCGAAAATGGAGGAGGTTGCACAACATATGTTCGCGTAACTCAAAGTGATTAAAGTCTGTCTACAACTTTTGATTTTTTCAGAAAAGATGAAATTTTTTGCGTATGTCTCTTTAGTATTTGTGCTTAGTGCTATCGGAATAGGACTTTTTAAATTAGTGACATGTAGCAAAACTGCTTTTAAGCTACTTTTGGAAGAATCAATGAATAAGCGCCAATCTCCAGGATTATATTCATTTTGCATTGTGAAAACCAAGCCGCGGATGTCAGTACAATACCCGATAGAATTATTCTGACGATCTTGCGTGATTTCATTGTGACTGCATGGAACCGTGATGCATGACGGTTGATACATTGAAGTAGCTGGTCCACCCGCTTCAACAGAATGAATTATTGAGGGAATATATTCTGTTGGTATTTGGCTATCCGGAACAGGAATTTCATCAGAATGTGTCAACGGAAATCGAGCATATGCTGTTTCAGTATAAGATATATAAGTAATTTTTCTTCTGTTCATGCCCGCTGTATAATTTATGCACGCATAACACGCATCTTCAACATGAACTATGGATCTCTCCAAATCATTGGAACACCAAATGGCATGGCGTCTCCATTTTTTCCCCACTTATTTAAATGGTAAATGCAGTGTGTACACACTATTAATGGTATCCAACTCTTACCATATATAACACTTAAAGAAAAATATGATTCATGCAAGGTACTTGTTTCAATAGTGATTTTACGGCGACTTGACATAGATTTATATTTCCCACACACATAACAAAAGTAATTAAACTTTTTACACGCCACGATCTTAGATATTTCAATATAACTGATTAGATACAAGACTGTCAAAGGCTTTAAACTTCACTGATCACTTTCCATATGACAGTGAAGGGGTTGAGGAACTCTTATTTATACTGTAATTGTTTTAATCAAAGTACCTGCCGAGACCTTCATGACCATGTTTTGTAAAAAAAAACACAGCCAGGACGATGAATATTTCTTCCTGTTCCAGATATAACAATAGAATATATTATTTAAGTTTTTTACAAGACCGATTAGTGCGGTTTTGACTGCACAATAAAAGACCGATTTGTGTGGTTTTGTAAGCACAATAAAATACAAAGATGTAAGCATTTATGACTTTATTTCTTAATTCTAAGAATTTTTTAATCGATAACTGTGAATTTTCCAAAATTCCTACCGCAAAGTGAAAGTGTGGTAATAATGCATGCATATTTCTTTGGAATAGCATAAATTTGAATATTTGTTCTTTTGTTTTGTATTGTAAAAAATTTTCCGTCAAAATGTCATTGAAAATAAATTTTCTTCATTGGCACATTCGTCATATATACATAATGTTCAATAAAGAATTTAATAATTAAAAAAAAATCCTATGAAATGCTCCATATAAATTATATTCTTCATATATATTGAAGAAAAAGTCCCATAAATTCCCAGAACTCGCCCCTAGTGGTATATAACGTATGACCGACCTCTGTTAATTTTTTGTCCTTAAGTAAGCTTGAGTAAAATATCATTATTCGTAACAGTTTTAGCCGGACTAAAATTATTTTTAGGAGGGTAATTTGTATTGGACCTTTAGTAAATTATGGACCAATCATCCCAAAATTCTGAAGACTGATTTCTGGTATTACAAAAAATAAATTAGAATAAATTTCAATACAGCAGTGTAATTAGTCTTAGCGTTTACAGTGAATTTCACAAAATTGCATGATATACCGCTGTGATTTACAGCAGTATCTATTTCTGTTATGGTTTTAGGCAAATTGTATTATTTTCCCAAAGTGGGCTTTATTTGGTTTTAGGCGCAATAAGCTGTTTTTCGAGAGTAGGGTTTATGTGGGTCTAGGGTAAATTATGGACCGATCTTTACGAAATTAGGCAGTGTAATTTTTCGTCCTATAAAACTGTGACGTATCAAATTTTAGTATGATAGCGTTATTTATAACGGTTTTAGGCGTACTAAACTTTTTTCCGGGAGAAGGGATTATATGTGGCCTAGGGTAAATTTTTTAACTCTAAAGATTAAAAAAAACTGTTTATAAATTGTATATTATTTATATTTATTGGGTACATTCAAAACTAAAGCCTCGTACACAATGCTACCAAAAATTTTGTTTTTTCTTCTATCTTATTTCTTCTCAAAGTATTTCATATACTTTCCTTTAATTTTTCGAACAAAAATGTACCTAAAGTTTTTTTTTTTAAAGTTGAGTCTACTTCTACTTCAGCAACAATTTATATGAAAATGTATATGACGTTTATAATAATTTTACTTGGTTTTGAATGAAAATTCCAACAAAATGTTTTAAAATATAGAATATATATATTTAAAATTGGTGTGGGCATAATTTGCAAAAGGTTTCTTAACTGAAAATGTGTGTGGTTAAGAAACAATTGTGCTCTAATTTGAACACCAGTGAAAGTGTTGCTGCCTATTGTGTTCGAGGCTTAAACGAAAATTTTTTATAAAATAAAACGTTAATTTGTTATCAGGTGTAATTTCATATTAATCGGGTAATTTTGCTTCATCTCAAGTGTAGTTTAGAATTTTGCTGGTGGTAACACTGTAACATATACAATAATATTGTAAAATGAATGAGGCGCTTAAGGCCGTGTCAGATACAAATTCGTCTCTTTGCGTGCCGTTTCTAACTTTGAAAGAAAAGCGTAAACCAAAAGGGGTATGACACAATAAAAACTTTGACAACACTCACGCATTGTCCGGTTACCTATAAAAGCGGTAAATAAATTTGACATTTAATTCTTTGTTATAAAAATAAAAGTTGAACATTTTATTAGAAAATTGAATTTTGCAAAAAAAAAAAATATACTAGCTGATGGTCAAAGCGCGCAAAAAAAGATGAGAGTTGCCTAACTTTTCGCTTCGCTCTGCCGCTCTGCGTTAAAATTACTTTATGTGACATGTTTCGTAAAAGTATGTATAGTTCAACTTAGATTTCAAAGCGAGTCTATAACGCAACGCGAAGCAAATGTTTTATCTGAAATGGCCTTTAAGTCAACCAAAAATTTTTGTTGTTGACTGATGAAATTTTCGACTGTTACACAAGTTTGATCGTGTATATCCCACTTAAAATCTCATAAAGTTCAATATAAAGAAGTTTCTTTAAAATATAAACAGTTAAAAAGCCGCTTTCCAAATAAATTTCTTTAGTTATATTCCGACATAAATCTTTATTCATTTCTGCTTAGATCTTTAAGTGATTTTCTTTTCTTGTAACCGCATAAAACACGACTGGGTGCCATATGTAAAATATTTAATAGAAATAACAGCAACAGCATTAACAAAAATTTCTTTTCTTTTGACCTCATCAGTAAATTAACATGCCAAAACAATCTGTTAAAGTTCAATACACCACATGTGTGTGTTATGTAACGCTGCCACTGCTTTAGATTCAGCTTCTGCTGTTTTTCCCAAAATTTAAATATGAAAAAAGTGGAATGGGATAAGTAAAACAACTAAAACAGCCTGTATTAAAATGAAAATCGTTTGTGTTTGTATAGAAATTGTTGTTTTTCCTTAAGAGAAAACAGTGAAATAGCGACAACCACGTTACTCTATGGGCCATAAACAAATTCGTTAGGTAAACCACACGCATCCTACAAAATCTCTATTTTAGAATGTGAAGTCCTGGCTTAAATCGTGTTACAAAATTTTCCTTAATCATTCATTAAACAAAATGCTTTAAACGCAACCCAACTGTAAACAATTCATATTTATTTGGCTTTTTGTTTTTGGACATTTTTTTCTACTTATCGTCAGCTGTCAATTGCATAAATCGAACAAAAATGTTTGTTTCATTGTTGATTAAATAAAATATACAATACAACCACAACAAGAACACATACAGTAATGTATGGAACATGTATGTCAATTTAAAAAAAAAAAAAAAAAAGATTTTAAATGTGGAATATGAATGTTTGTTTTATAGCCAAATTAACTTGAATTAAGTGTGCAATCGGCATGTGGTAATTTTGTAAAATAATTGAAAAGGTTGGTAACGCCATTATTCCAGCAAACAAATATAAAGCGTGATCCATTTCGAGGTTCCCTACTTAAAAAAAAAACACAGAAAATTCAAATTTAATGAGGAATGTTTAGTATCATTTGAAAGAACATTCTTTGGCATTTATTTTTTGAAGATTATGTCTATCAAATGCTGGCCGTTGCTACGTCGCAGATGGTCCATCCGTTGAGTCCAATTTTCGATGACTCGTTCGAGCATTTCGACTGCTAACTGGCGAATGACACGCGTGATGTTTTCCTCCAAGGCCTGAATCGAAGCGGATTTGTCCGCATAAACTTTAGACTTTACATATCCCCACAGGAAAAAGTCTAACGATGTGATATCACACGATCTTGGTGGCCAATCGACCGGCCCAAAACGTGAAATGATGTGCTCACCGAAGTGTTTTCTCAAAAAATCCATTGATTGATGTGTGGGAAGTGGCGCTGTCTTGCTAAAACCAAATGTCGCCGAGAACACAAGCTTCAATTTCATGCTTCAAAAAGTCGGTTAGCATGGCACGATAACGGTTCGAGTTGCTGCGAACGGCGCCGAATCGACTCTCCACGATCTTCGTGTACACTCTCAGCTACGGCCGCTATATTTTCTTCACAGCGTGCTGGACGTGGTCTATTCGGTCGAATATTATGCAATAATGAATGCTGGGTCTCAAAATGGGTGATGGTGTTGCGAATAGTACGCTCAGTAGGCCGATTATGTTGACCATAAGTTGAGCGAAGTGCACGAAACACATTCCTCACAGAACGTAAATTTTCGTAATAGAGTTGAACGATTTGTAAACGTTGTTCAAGCGTCAGTCTTTCCATTATGAAATGCCAAACAATACTAAAAAAAATAACATGACAGCATGACACGACTCACACGTGATCTGTCAAAAAAAAAGGGTATTGAAAAATCTCTACTTGAATCACCCATTATAATAGTTTGAATAATAACTTGTATACGTAATTCAGTTGTGATATCTCAGTATTAAAGACCTACATGAAGTGAATCATTCATTGAATCACATTTAGTCAATTCACAAGGTATCCTAACATGTCATATTGTCAAAATGTCCTAATATTTCACAATGGTTTAAAAATATTGTTGTACGGCTCAGCCGCTCAGCGCTGGACTTTTCTGATTAATTACGACAGCACAATAAACACAGCAAGCAACGTTCTATTTATTTAAGACACTTTTTGTTAACAAACCAACAACAATATTTTTAAACGATTGTGAAATATTAGGACATTTTGACAATATGACATGTTAGGATACCTTGTGAATTGACTAATTGTGTGCGGAAATTCACAATGCAACATGTACTAAATCAAAAAAATTATATGAAAGACAACACACATCATTCACTTAAACATGATCTCATGAACAGCTGTTCATGTCACTGCATATTAAATTGTGAAACAAATTAAAACCATGCATTCACTCAAAGGCCATGCATTCATTGAAAAAAAACTATGACTTCACACAAAAACAGTAGCCCCATTCACATTCTTATGGATTTGAGATTGCAAATTTATTCAATTGTTAATATTTTTTATCAATTGTGAATGACCTCTTTGGTTTTGTGACAAACACGCCAATCGAAGATCATACATCGTAGGTAGGTACGTAGTAGGGTATTCGTACCGTAAATCGGTTAACCGATTAAATACTACCCGATTAACTGATCGGTTAATTAAAAATTGGAAATTTTTGATTAACGATTAAACCGGTTAAACCGGTTAATTTCAGTCGACTAACCAATTAACCGATGTAACAAAATTTTTAATTTTTTTGTAGAATTATAACATATTTTTTTGAATTTTTAATTATTTGTTTCGTCTCATATACAAGAGGTATGTGTTTAGAAAATATTTTTTCATACGAACACAGAAGTGTTCTATCAATCTTTTAACAGAATTAACCGAAACAATTAGAAGAGTTAAAATGAAATAAAAAATTAAAACAGGACTCTATACGTTTAGAGGGATCCAGGAAAAGGACTGATAAATTCGATATTCTTTGCATTATCTAGTGTGAAACAAAACAGCTTCCTTGCATTAAGCAGATCAAAACTCGTCCCTTGCAGCTATAATCTGCCTTTATTGTCCATCTTTTTTTTATTGTTTTTCGCTCCCAAAAGCATTTTAAAAAAAGAGAAGACCTTATACTTTATACTTCTTTAAAATCATTTTGGTGTAGATTGACGAGAAATAACAATTTTTAGGTTTTACCATGATATTTTGGATACAGCGGTGATGCTTTAGTGGAAGAAAACAAGAAAGATGAAGAAAATTACTTATTTGAAGAAAATCAAGACATACGAATATAAGTTTTTTCATTTAATGCTGAATCCAATTTCAATTTGGATTTTAGTTTTGAGTTTTGTTACATTATTCATTAAATAATTTTTTTGGTTTTAAATTGATCAATAATTCTGTTTTACACCTAAGACCGGGAAGTAAGTCCGACTAAAATAATTTGTAAAAAACAAAACTTGCTACCTGTAGAAAAGTTAATGTCAAAACGATTTTCGTACGGTGCATAGTTCCAAAACTCTCACCTTGCTATTTAAAATAATATTCTGTCTGATTTAAAGATTGATGTTTGACTATTGACGTCATCCGGCTTCAATAGCCGAGTGAGTAAAAACGGCAAACCCCACTGAAGAGATTGTGTGGTTACAATTGAAACTAGTCTGGGCAACCTGTCCGTGAAAGCCTGGGTTCAAATCTCAGCGCAGTCAAGAATGAAAAATTATTATTAAAATTTTAATTAATTTCATGTTGTAAAATTCCTGTCTTCATAAAAATAATTTAATGAAAATTAAATTCAATGAACTTAAGCCTAATTAAAAAATATCTAAATTTGGATTAAAAACCATTAACAGTTCAATAAAATAACCAATAAAATAAACAATACTAATTATTGTTAACAGCTAAGGCACGAGCTATGTTTACATTTGTCCTTCAAGTTGTACTGAAAAAGGTCAACAAGAAAAAAGAAAGACAAAACATGAAATACAAAAATGTACTTTGGATTTCAAGAAGAATTCTTGACAAAAAGTACGAAAAGCAGAAGTAAGGAAGAACATGTAAATCAATTAAAATAGATAATCATTCATTCAAAAGCAAATTTCGATCTACCAAAGTGAAATACCATTTGGTTTAAAGATTGATGTTTGACTATTGACATCATCCGGCTGCAATAGCCGAGTGAGTAAGACGGCAAACCCCACTGAAGAGATTGTGTGGTTACAATCGAAACTAGTCTGGGCAACCTGTCCGTGAAAGCCTGGGTTGAAATCTCAGCGCAGTCAAGAATGAAAAATTATCAATAAAATTTTAATTAATTTCATGTTCTAAAATTCCTGTCTTCATAAAAATAATTTAATGAAAATTAAATTCAATGAACTTAAGCATAATTAAAAATATCTAAATTTGGATTAAAAAAAATAATATTCTGTCGCTTTGTTTTCCAAGGCAAATTTTCCTTTTGCAAAAATGGACTTTATGCTACTCCAATAAAACAGCAAAAAGGTATCCGCTGAAAAAGTCACATTAAGCTTATTAAAAGTTTTTGAGATATGTGAAAAATTACTTCAGGTGCAAGTAGCGAGTTTTGAAACTCATCTCCTCGTATATTTGGTTTCTTTTATTTCTGTCAGAAGCATAGGGCCGATCTTCAAATAGAAATCGATTAAGAGCCAATTGAAGTGTAGGTCTATTAACATCATGTCCTTATTACACATTCTGTCGAAGATCGATCAGTCGCTATCGTCCGCATTGTAAACGATTAGATCGACTTCGACTTAAAGTTACAGTTTTCGTCGTGTAAGAACGCCCTGTTCAAAGCGCCAATACGAAAAGAGAGAGGAATGGCACTTGTCATCGAGATCTCCAACAAAAACAGTTATAAATATTATCCAAACCATAATATACAAAATAAAATTGTAATAAAACTTACAAAGTTAAATTAAAACACCAAACATTATTAAACGAAATGAACTCCCGGTGTAACAAGTAATTTAAGAAACAAAAATATAAAATTGAACAAACACCTTAAGTAAGAAGAATAAGAACAATTAAAACAGATACATAGTTTAAACAAATACACAAGATTATAAACAAAGGTAAAAAACACTAAATTACCCAATAAAAAATTTTCCTATTTTGTGAAAAACTAATGGCACATTTTAAAAAGTAAGCACACATTTATGCGCTACGCAATGAGACATACAGAGATGCAGTAAGGCAAGTGAACGAATTCTTAAGGCCATGTCAGATAAAAATTTTGCTTCGCGTTGCGTTACCGATTCGCTTTGACATCTAAGATAAAATATACATACTTATACGAAATATGTCACATAAAGTACTTTCAAAGCGAAGCGAAGCAAAAAGTTAGCCAACTCTCATCTTTTAGCGCGCATTGGCAATTGGCTAGTATAATTTTCTTTTTTTTTTTAATTTTTTTGCCAAATTCAATTCTAAAAAACCGTCCAATTGAATTTTTAACTTTTATTTTTATAACAAATAATTAAATGTACAAATTACCAACCGCTTTTATAAGTAAATAAACAATGCGTGAGTGTTGTCAAAGTTTTCATTGTGTCATATACCTTTTGCTTTGCGTTTTTCTGCCAAAGGTAGAAACGTCACGCAAAGCGACAAAGTTGTATCTGACACGGCCTTTAAGCTGGAGGTCCACTCCACGCTTTTTCGCCTCAACGCATTGCATGATTTGTATACCTTACATGCGTTCTACGTTTCAAG
Organism: Pollenia amentaria; assembly: GCA_943735925.1. NCBI lineage: Eukaryota > Metazoa > Arthropoda > Insecta > Diptera > Polleniidae > Pollenia > Pollenia amentaria. The sequence goes on along the minus strand of OX031010.1, from coordinate 17,001,284 downwards.
GTACATGCAACGCTTTTTATGCGGCATTACTACAATTAAAAATAAGATTTCATTTGTCAACATCAGCTGATTTGTTCAAATGCTGCTTGTGACGCTTGCAAAAGTAGAATGTAACCCTACTTTTTGCATTCAACGACGCAATGCATCCTACGCTTTTGTGCATGTAACTTGTTACATATAATTACACAGATTCTACGAAGGCTGCGAGAAGGCGTGTTGCGCTGAATAAACCTGCTTCGTTGGAAGCCCCATTTTTTAATGGGTAAATGAACATAATTTTGTCTTGCAAAAATTAATTCATAATTATAATTATTAAATTTAAAGACTTTGTTTTGTTTTTCTTATCGACAAGTAGTATATTCAATTTCTTTGAATACAATATAAGCTGATATACAACACCGCTGTTGTACCCTACACTTATTACATTCCGTGTAATCGATTGTCTAAATAATCTATATTGGTTTCGCCAGATAGAGACAACAATTTCAAAATTAAGATTGGAAACTGGTTTACATACAAAAAAATCCACCCTTATATACGTATTAAACGAGTGAGTGTTTGTGTTTTTTTTAGTACTCATACATATACACACACACACACACTCACACACGATTTCACATATTCACACCAGCGATGGAATTTATGGCACAATTGGGCCATTTTTGGCACTATTGAATGTCGCTTGGCCCCTTCGCTCTATTAATTAAAAAAAATTAAATTTATGGTAAACTTTTTTATCCGTCCGAATTCAAAGCAAATAAATAAAAAATATACAAATCATACAAAGTTACCAAAATTCAAAAGGCCGTAACAACAAACAAAAAATCGAAATAGAGGTTTTGCTTGATATATTTTCGTTTTATTAAACTACATATTCACAAAAAATTTTAGATCCCTGCCATCAAAAATGGCGACTTTATTAAAAAAATTCAAACGCCAAGTCCACCTTGTTGTTATGGATTTTGTAAAGTTTTTTGCTTCCATGTAAAAAACAAAAAGTTTTGTTATGCCCTTTTGCATTTAAGATGACGATATATAGTAATCAGGAAACCCGTTAATTTTTTCGAGAGCTTTTCACAACTAACCCTGTTCATCATTTTTTTTTTTGCATAATTTAGTTAATAAAGAATTTTTGCAGTATTTTTGAATTTTCACATTTCACATTTTTGAAGCATATTTTGATACATAATCAATTATTTTTATAGATGCAAATAAAGGCCAGTTTACGCTATTGCACCACTCTTACGTATTTAGCACAGATTACACACATATATGTCACGAGACGAAAGATTTTTTGCCTCTTTCTTAGAAAGCTGCCCTTTTTCATTTCTCTTTGAACCATCATTTATGCCGCAATACAATGAACACAAATTTATTTAGTTGAGATTTATTTGCAAAACTGTTGTAAAAATTACCTTTTAAATTTATCGCAACACTAGTAAATAATATTTAAGTAAGTAAATAATATTATAAAACAAAACAATATTACTAAATACATTTTTTGCACAAAATAAAACGTTTGTTAAACTAATTCGCTTGTTAAACGTGGTTTGTGTTTTGTTATTTTTGTTTTGATCACGCAATTTGTGTTGATTGTAGCGGCCTGTTTTTACACATTGCCACTTCACTACAAAAAAAAACGGTTTTTGTCTCTTTCTTCGAAAGCTGGCCTCGCAACTGATTTGGGACTTTTTACACGTCACTTTTTACATATCTGTGTGTAATCCGTGGTACTTAGATCAAAATGCATCCCTGATCTAATTATTGTTTGAAAATTCTTAAAAAAACAATAACAACTTATCATGACTGGTTGTATTTTCCTCAAAATACGTAAGACTTTTGTGAAAGTGTAAACTAGCTATAAGTGCTTTCGCAGCGTAGCAAAAGAAATAAAAAAAAAATAATTTTGTGAAATTTTTTTTTTGTTTTAAATATCTATCTGTGTATATAGATATCTAGACCCACCTTTTAGTATACCGATATAATCACAATCACTTTTAAAAGTTATCTTACGATGTCCATCCGTTTGTCCAATCACTAGATTTGCTACAATTTTCTTTCGCATCGCGATAGAAAGTAGCCCCCCCAAATCTTTTTCATATTTTTATTTTAGTGTTAAACCCCGTTTACCGCAAAAGCACATATTACTAATAATAATAATTATCCATTAACAAAATTCAAAATTTCAATTATATTTTCAACGTTTAATTTCTTTCAGTCAATTTGGCCCGTTTTTGTTAACATTATGCCACAAAAAAACCATTTTCAAATCGCACCACTGATTTACTCTTCTCGATGGTAAACAATAAACAGTTTAATGTTCCTTTGTGTATCCGTGTGATCTATAGCGGTTTTATATATGGGATACGTAACTAACAGGAAGGAAACGGAAGTGTATAAGAAATATTAACAACTACAACAACTTATTTATACTCATGTGTATGAGTATTTTTGTTTGGTTTTCTGAGCTTTAATGTGCAAACCCTGCAAACATTTGCTAATGTGTTTTTCAATGGTCACCAAAGTTTTCTTACTTCGTCACTTTTTGCTTTGGAGTCGGAGTTGAAGAGTCGGAGTTGAGGTTTTTGTACTGGAGTCGAAGTACCCACAAAAACTCTCGGCTCCGATTCCAACATTTTTCGGCATTACAAATTTTAAAAAAATTTCTAAAATTTTCAAATAAAAAATTCTTTGAAATTGGCAATGCAATATTTAAAATATCGACTCGAAATTTTTATAGAATAATTTTCTTGCGATATTTAACCATTTAAAATGGTACTGCATTAAAAAAAGAGATTAAAGTCAAATAAGGACCAGTCTAATATACATTAAGCATCAATGTATGAGTCGGAGATGGACTCGGAGCCGGACTTCAAAAAGTTCAGCGTTTGGAATCGGAGTCGGAGTTAGAATTATTTTTGACGACTCCACAGCGCTGGTTAGTGGTGAAGATTTTATACAAATAGATTTTGGGAATTTTAGTTCTCAGTTGGGTATCATTTTTATTATAAATTTTCATATTAGTTCGAATCTGTATTCTAATAGCCTGTTTAACGATCTCGATAACAAATCGAGGCGATCGCCATGCATTCGCTCGATTTCGAATCAGATTGGGTTCAACCATTTCGACAGCTTTCGATCGCTTGGTCTTACGAGTGTCAATATTTGTTACTTACGTATTAAAAAAAATATAGTATTGCCATATTTCTATAATTTTTTGCGTTTTATTCAAAAGTATCAAAAATAATACTAATTTATTAACACCAAAACTTAAAAAAGTGTAAACAAAGGTTTAATTTAATTAAAAACAAAATATATAAACAAGAAAATAAATAAACCATGCAAGCAAATAAATAAGCCAATTAAACCATTATAAAATCAGCGTCCGATTAATTTTCTGTACATGGAGAGTAAAATAGTTTCGTTTGTAAATACCGCGACCAGCTTTTTGCAGGCTTTTGTTGTTTTCCGCAATTTTTGTTTTTGTTCTACATTTTATATCTGCCGCTGTCTGTAAATATACATATTATTTCAAAATCAATTCAATCCTATGGTTTTTCTGCCTTAAAATATAATGTAGTTTACTATCTTTTACTCAGCAATACAACGCGTAGGTGGCCCAATGGCGTTTAGTCTTTGGCTTCTACTTTTCCATTGCTCGTCCATCGAAAATTTATTTGCTCCAAGCACTGGTGCACCTCTCCCCATCTTAAGATTTTCGTCCATGTATTGGACTAATTTTAGCAGTTGCTGCATTTTCTACTTTTTTATACCAATACCACAATAGTGGAGAGGGTATTATGCATTTGTGCTGATGTGTGTAACACCCTAAAATATGGTTCCTATATCTACTTTAAAGTATACCGACCGACTCAGAATCATTCTGAATCATTTAGAATCATTCTAAGTCGATCCAACGATGTCCGACCAGCTGGCTGGCTGTCCATGTAACCTTGTGCGCAAGGTACTGGTCGCAAAATTGGAGATAATTTAATGAAAGTTGGCACATAGGTTCAAATTGGCCAAGGACCGAGCTTATTTGAAATAGGCCAAATCGCTCTATAATTTTACTTAGCCCCCATACAAGATTTTTCGGATAGGGGTTTTGTTCCGATAAATGATCTTATTACTCGTATGTTGGTATTGAGATTAAATTTTGTCCAAACTTATTTATTGCAATCCAAATCATCTTACCAAATTTTATTGGAATCGGTCAATTTTTTGACCATAGCTCCCATACAAATAATACACCCGAAAAAACCTTTTAATGTTATAACTTTCTTAAAAATTTTAGTATTCACATACAAATTGGCGACAATGACTTTTACGATAGCTTATATGTCATAACAAAATGCTGTCCTGGTAGGTCCAAAATAAACCAAAGGTCCGATATAAACCCCCAACCTAAAATCTCATATATTTAGATGAATAATATTCGGCACAAAGAACTTTTAAATGAATCTTAACCTCATAACATAATTTCGTCTAGGATTGTCCATGATTGCCATGCGTCCCAAATAGGGTACACTCCCAAAAATAGTCGGGCTTGTCCGACTATAATTTCTTACTTGTTTTAACTATAATTTTACGTTTAACAATTAAAAAAAATTTTTATACTACATATGTCCTTACCATTTGTTCTCCATTTTAAATTATTATTTATTTAAGTTACTCTCAAATATTTCTTGTTTTTTTTTTTTAAATTCAACGACTCGATAACAAAACAACAAGTGAGTGGTTTTGACATTTGTGTTCGTAATCTTGACGATATAGCTTCGATATTGATAAACCGCTTTTTGTAAGAAAGTACTTACGTTTTCTTTCGAGTTGTCTTTCGTACGAATGTTCGTATAGAATAGAGTTAGTTGAATGCGATCGAAGTCGTTCTTTCGAACGCTTTATAAATTGTAATTTGCTTTATAAATTGTAATTTGACTTTGAATGCACCATGGCCCAATTAGTAGGTCTGCTCGAACCGCCTGCTGATTTTTTTGAAGTGTACAATTGTTTTGACATCTTGTAATATAATTTATACAACCAAAATGCGTGTTGTTTTTCTATTGTTGCACTGTTGTAGTTTTGCGTAGACCTACTAAGTTGGCCATGGAAAACACATTCGAATTAATACAAGGCGAATTCAATGAATGAATGAATGAAAAAAAATATTAGAACCGAAAATTCCAATGTCTTAAAAAAGGAATGTTCCTATACCATAAATTGCTGTGCAAAAGCAACGATACCGCACTTAACAACGCGTACAAATGATAAAGCTTTTAAACTAACCCTTATTCTCATTGATAAATAATCAGACTCGTTAATGTACAAAATTGTGGAGCTTGGAACAATATCTATCCATATGAGATCCAAGAGCTTTCAATACATCTCGAAAAAGTCATTGCATAATGCGAATTTTGTCTTTGCGGCGTTATCGGTCACTATTTCTTTAAGAACGACCATGGCCGGGCAATCAACGGCTACCAACTTCTTTTAGCATGAATTTGATAAGACGGCTACCAAACGCATGTGGTTTTAACAGAACAGAACAGGGATACGTATCACACAGCTCATGTCCCGTTGAACTCTCTGAACAAGCGATTTGGGGGCATGATCATCTTACGTACAGGTATGATCTTAACTGGCCACGAAGATCGGGCGATTTGATCCCCTTAGACTTTTTCTTGTAGGATTTTCTTACGTCGCAAGCTATTGAAATAAGACAAAAACTACAGCATATAACTTCTTCATTTTAAAATCTGAGAACTATTTCTTTTCATAAGCTACTTTATTATATTCAAATTTTTTTATTTTTCAGTTATGTATGTTATAAAGCTTTTTGTAATAGTTCCATTCTTTAAATTTTTCAGGAATGACTTTTTTACACTACCAGCCTATTATCTTGTATCTTCTTGTTACATTTTGGCTTAGCTATCCTTTGGATAGCAATGAAGTATATTGTATGTACAGAAAAATTTACAATTAATAGCCACCAGCAGAATGTAATGCATTTTCTGGACCTTTTTAAATTGAATGTATTTAACTCAACTATTTTAACAAATAGAATCTGGGAATTATTTCTTTTCATAAGTTACTTTATTTTATTCAAAATTTTTTATTTTTTCGAATTTATTCTATGAGCTAAATTTAGCTAAATTTTGTTTTTTCGAATTTATTCTATGAGCTAAATTTCAGTTATGTATTTTATAATTGTAATAGTTCTATTCCTTAAATTTTTAGAAACGACTTTTATACACTATCAGACAGTTATAAAATACATAACTGAAATTTAGCTCATAGAATAAATTCGAAAAATAAAAAAATGTTCTTCATATTAATGAAATTGTTTTTTATCTTTTCAGGTTGTATGCAAAAAGGACTTGAAAAACTGAAAATGGTAAGTCACTTTATTGAACCGTGAACTTAAATAATTGAGCAATGTAAAATCAGAATTTTATATACAAACTGAAAACGAGTGATGAAGCTTCGTGATTACACAGAATTGAAGAATAAGGGCCAGAGAAAATCCTATAATTTATTAGTGGCGTGTGTGGTAGCAGATTTATATTTTCAAACTTAAATAAAAAACGTAATAATTGACACAAAATTTTATTAAGGGCATTGAACGATAGAATGGAAAGGGGGACTTTATTTTTTAAACAGTATGTCATCCAGATGTCTTTTGTAGAGTTGAACACACTGTTCAAAACGGAGCCTTGTGTTCTGCGCCACACCCTGCAGTAAATCTGTTTCAATTGAGCTGATTTCTCGACGAATATTTTCCTTTAAAGCCACTAGAGATTGGAAATTGTCATTATAAACCCTCTCTTTGAGGTAGCCCCATTAGTTAGATCGGGCGACCTCTATGGCCATGGGATGTCCCCAAAGCGACTGCTCAGTTTTTAAGGGACATTTTCCTGAAGCAAATTCATCGAAGCTCTGGCTGGGTGTGCAGTCGCCCCATCCTGTTGAAACCACGTATGTGAAAAGTACGATGGATGAGCTCGCAGATTTGGCAAAAAGAATTCCGTAATTATGCTTCGATAATTTTTACCATTGACACTCGTCGCCTGGCCTCGAGCATTTTCGAAAAAAATGGTCCAATTATCTCATGCGTCGATAAGGCATGATGTTTCAATCGAGGGTAGTGGGTTATTGGAGACCAGTAACGTCAGTTTTGCTTGTTGACGTGGCCGTTTAAGTGAAAATGAGCTTCGTCGCTCCAAAAAATGGGATTTACAGTGCAAAAACGCACCAACATGGTTTCACAAAAATGTTTGCGTAAATCTAAGTCACTTTCTTTCAGTTCTTGAAAGATTGTAATTTTAAAAGGATGGAACTTCAGATTCTTTTTTAAAATTTCATGAATAATCGCTCCTGGAAGTCCCAGTGAAACTGCTCTTTTCCGTATTGAACTTCGCGAATTTCACGCCAACTGCTTTCAACCAGTTAAATGTTTTCGGGAGTCCTTGAAGAACACTGGCCGTGGGACACTCATAGCCGACATCTTGACTGACAAATCCGCACAATCGATAATTCCAACGGCGCCACCCTCCCTCCACACCGTTTATTACTTTTTCAAATAATGTATTTAAAAATATAAATAAACAGACACCCTGTATTATCCGCTCGTATTATTGGTCCGTATTGTAACCACAGGTGCAATTAATGGTGCTCAATACTGCAGAATGTAGTAAAATTCCTTGAATACAGCCGTAGAGAACTACCCACAAATGTATTTTCAACAAGGTAGAGACATATATTTTATTAAACATAAGTTTGAAAATAATTGCATCTTGGACTACTTTGGACCAGTTGTTTTTTAACACCCTGTATTACCTGATTTGTACAAATCTTTCCAAACGGGGATCTAAACTGGGGGATAATTCTGGCAGTCGTAATCGTATACTTTCTCGATTCGAAAGCAATATTATTACTAATTCTATCAGCCGATACTGAACGTATGCAAAGTACTCGTATTTTTTTGAGTTTTTACAACACTGAAATAATAATTTCGATTCGTTAAGTGTCGACTGAAAGAATTAGAAATAAAATTGCTTTCGAATCGAAAAAGTATTCGATCACGACTGCCAGAATTAGCACCCTGATAAGAATTCGATAGCATAAGCGATTGATTTTCTTCCAAAATGGATATTTATCAGATAAAAATGCTTGCAGGGAATATTTGTTTGTGTTGGTGTATGTGTGTGTAATAAATACATTTAAAAAAGCGTGTCTTATCTTGTTGAGGTATTAAACACGCGTTTTCACATGACAAACAATAAAAATATTAATTTACAAAAGTACACAAAGTTTATACAAATTTGTACTGTTGTTGTTTTTCTTTTTTGAGTTATAATTTTGTTCTAATTTAATCTAATTTAAACTTTTTTCAATGTTTTTTTTCGCCAACTCACACTCTTTCTGCTAACACTAACCAAATCCTGTCGTATACAAGTCGGTCGCAGTCGTTATAGAAAAAATATTATTTAATGTTGTCAATGCTGAACATCTGCCAAAATAAAAACAACAACAACAATAACAACTCCAAAAAAAAAGACAAACAAAAAAGTATTTTTATTGCTTTTTGCCAAAGCCAAACACAAATTCCCACAAAACAATGTTGTGACAACGTGTGCACACGTTCAAAATTACACGAGGCGGCAATTAATCTTCATAAATGTTTACCGCAAAAAATTTTTGCGGTTGCCCCACCAACAATGTTTTTGTTGCGCAAAAAAAAGAACACAAACAAACAACAACAATTAAATCCTGGCAAAAAAAAAAACGCAAAACATGTAAAATTCATATTTGTGTGAGTATGTGTTTGTATATTTGTGTAGACATGCAGAATGAATATCCTGTTACATATAAAAACAACCAAAGAATTAAATTATATTTTTATACCTAGTTGTTATTAGATAAAATTAGCAAAAATTATATATATATATATATATATATGTATATATATAATTTAATAAAATAAGTGCATTTAATTAAATTGGTGCTTAATTTAAATTGAAATTTTTGGCGTTTTCTTGGCTTCTCATACTTTTTTGTAAATTGTAATTAAAATTTTTTTGCTGGCTATTTATTGTTATTTTGCCAAACAGTATTGCCAGAAGATTTTTCGAAAACTTATTACGCATATATCCGATTTTATCCTATACGTTAAAAAAAATGTCTCTATAAAATTCTCTACGCGGCTAAAATCTTAAAAACACAGGAGTTATAAAAAAAACTTATTTTTTAGTATATGTTTAGTACAGTGATGTTATAGAATTTTTTGAAAAGTCTCTACGCAGCCCTATTTTTCCCTACGCGCTCAAAAAATTGTTGATACAAAAATCCCTACAACTTTTAAAAGATAATATATCAATTCAAATAAAACCGTTAAAACCAAGTGGTTACGTGTTGGACGCCAAATATGTAATAAGCAGGGACCGGATTTTTATGCAGTTTAAATAAAGTTTTATGCGCATAAAACATGCAATACAAATAGATAAATATGCGCTAAAAATTGGAAAAATATGCACTTGAATTTTTTTTAACACCTTTATAAATGTTAAAAAAAAATATTTAAATAACAAGAAGGAAAACAAAAATAAGATAAAAACGTAAAAATTCAGTCTTATAAACGAAAGTACGTTACAATAAACACAAAAGTAGACGTAAAATTAAAGTAAAGCACAAAAATATAAAGAAATTCCACAAATAAATCAAAATACTTCTCTTTCCCATAAGAAATCAATAAATCAATATAATCGCAGTTGCATCTTATCTCCTCTGCAACACGTTGTATCGCAGGATAAAACAAACAAAACAAGTTTTGCTTTTCAAAATATGCAACAAAAATATGCAATGTCAGCAATATATGCAAAAATATGCATTTAAAGCAAAATATGCAAAAATATGCACAAACAAATCGATGCCATTTTACTTCAAATTCCATGATTCGCAAAGATATTTAGTTTATGTTGATCTCAGACTGACGACAACAAATATGCATTTGCATTAAAATCTCGGCCTTGGTAATAAGTGATAAAATACTTTTCGCAATCTGTACTATCAAGTGGCAGTTAAAAATCAAAAAATAGCTAATTTCGTCTTAAAGGGGAATATTAAATTTTCATTCAAATTTTTCATTTTCTTGACTACTCCAAATTTACATTAAAATCAAAGTTAAAATGAGGTCAAGCGATCACTCAAAGAAATCTAACAATTTGTAATGTAAAGGGAAAATCCCTATTCGTTGGTATTTTCTTCTAAAAACAATGGTCGTAGGGAAAAGAAGGACAGATATTTTTAAAGCATAAAAATGTAGGGACTTTTAAAAAATATGGCAAAACTGTATATATTCATTAAATTGTTGATACGGCAAAATTACAAATTGTTAAGATTTATTAAGTAATCGCTTGCCCCCATTTCAACTTTGATGTTATGCTCGTAACTACTAGTTTTATTAAAAAAAATATTTGCTTTTGCAAAACCTTTGCTTAGATCAAACGTCATTTAACAGTTTCTAAATAAGATTATACAATTATCTTCTTACAAATACCGTTGAGTAAATTAATAGATTTTATAAAAATAAAGCTAACATTTTATCAATTTTTTGGTCACGCTTTTTTCGGTTGTTTTTCGTCAAATATTTGGTAGGTCTGAACATACCGGGTTTTTGAGATTTGGATTAAGTTTAAGCCTTGCTTAACAAACTCTGAAACTCGGATTTTTCCGGCGAAATCTGATTGTTTTTTTTTATTATTTCATTAAAGACATACATTAAAACAAAACTTAGCCTTGTCTGAAAAAAATACAAACATGGTTAGGCGTCACAACTCTGTTTTCCGATTAACTAAGCCTATTTTAACTGAGATCTCAAAAACCCAGCCCTAGTCATAAAGTTGTATCTTCAATTTGCATTGACCGCTCTTCTTTTTTACAAGACGAATGTACCCTCCAGTGCACCGAGCATTTTTTTAATATTTTTTTTTTTATTGTTTTCATATTTTATTATAAAATATAACAATATTACAATTTTTTGGAAAAATTTAAACAAATGTATTTCCAAATAACTAGAATCTGGGAATTATTTATATTCAACATTTTTTATTTTTCGAATTTATTCTATGAACTAAATTTCAGTTATGTATTTTTTATAAAGTTTTTTTGTAAAAGTTCCAATCCTTAAATTTTTAGGAAAGACTTTATACACTACCAGCCTATTATCTTGTATCTTCCTGTTACATTTTTACCTTAGCTATCCTTTGGATAGCAATGAAGTATATTGTATGTACAGAAAAATGTACAATTATTAGACACCAGCAGAATGTAATGCATTTTCTAGCCCGCTACGGCCTTGTTTGTGTCACACTGGATAGTGATACTTTATAAATTGAATGTATTTAACTCAACTATTTTAACAAATAGAATCTGGGAATTATTTCTTTTTCATAAGTTACTTTATCATATTCAACATTTTTTATTTTTCGAATTTATTCTATGACCTAAAATTCATTTATGAATTTTGTATAAAGCTTTTTGGTAATAGTTCTATTCCTTAAATTTTTAGGAATGACTTTATTCACTTCCAGCTAAGGTAAAAATGTAACAGGAAGATACAAGATAATAGGCTGGTAGTGTATAATGTCATTCCAAAAAATTAAGGAATATAACCATTACAAAAAAGCTTTATACAAAATTCATAACTGAATTTTAGCTCATAGAATAAATTCGAAAAATAAAAAATTTTGAGTATTTCTAACCCCCATATTCATAAAAAATATTGCAGTTTTATATCAAGTTTAGGAAACGAATTTACAAATTTAATGTGTATTTCAAACATACAAAAAAAAAAAAAAAAAGGAAAACATTATATCAGAAGCTCATCAACATGTTGAGATAACATTTTTTTAATAAGATTTAAACTGCGATAGGCTTGAGGTCTGTTTGATATAATGTGGCAAGTTGCTATATTTTTTACAACCAGAGTGTTCAACCCGTTGCGGAAAATATTCTGGAAAGGGATTCTATAATTATGCAAACAATCGCTTTAATTATGGCGTATTAGCACCAATAGAGTTATGAAAGTTGGAATGTTAATAATAAAAAAAAATTTATTTTTTACTAGCTGACCCGGTCCGCGTTGCTGGCCCTAAGCAAACATTAGTGTTGTATTACCAGACGACTTAAATTGATCTTTAAACGAAATTTATGGCCTTTAAATAAAAATCCATGAAATACCTATCATAAAGTTTTTCTTACGAAAAAAGTGGGCGTAAAAGTGGGCGGGGCGAAATTTTCTTTCCGTAAAAACCTAAGTTGGACCATGGCGATCATTTTAAAGAAAAAATCGTCCAAATCGGTCAAGCCGTTCTCCAGTTATGCGCTTAATAGAAAAAGTGGGCGTAAATGTAGGCGTGGTAAATTTTTCTTTCGATGAAAACTTAAAGTTGATTAATACGAATTTTGAAAGAAAAATAAGTCAACTCGATGGAGCCGTTTTCTGATTTTAGGTAAATCGAAAAAAGTCGGCGTAAAAGTGGGCGGGGCAAAATTTTCTTTCCGTAAAAACCTAAGCTGGACCATGGCGATAATTTCAAAGAAAAAATCGTTCAAATCGGTCAAGCCGTTCTCAAGTTATGGATTTTGCCACGCCCCTCCGCCCCCAGGCCATTAATTTAAATAATAACTATCCTATCATCTAAGTTGGACCAAATTACATATATATGCCAATTTTCATGAATATCAGTTGACTCGTTTTTGAGTTTATTCGAAACATACACAGTGACACGGATTTTTTATATATTTAGATTTGAGCATATTAAAAATAAAATATTGCAAAGTTTACTTGCATAGTATGTGTCACAAGTTTCGTTTACCGGCAGTATATAATTCGGCATTATATAATCCCATTTTTTTTTTTAGATTTCATAAAAAAAAAATAAAAAAAATTTTTGTATTCTTTACTTTTTTTTCATTTTTTTTTTTATTGTAGAATTAACTGCCGGTCCCTCGATTAAAAACTAAATTTTAAAATTGGTTTTTGTTTTAAATAAAAGTTAAGCGAATAAAAGTTTCGTTCGAAATCGAGGAACAGGCAGTAAATTTGAAATTAAAAGAAACAATAAAAAGTAGAAGAATGGAATTACATGTAATATGTTTGTACATCTGTAAATATGTATTGAAATTTGGTAATAATTTCAGCTTAATACATTCCATACATCGATATATCGACATTTTTAATTAATAAATATCGATACTCTTAAAAAATATCAATACGATATATATCGATATATTTTTTTCAATTTGCCCATTCCTACACGCTCACACGCTTCGATTGTGTTTCTACGAAAAAAATGCATACTTCAAATTTAATTTGAAACGTTAAATATATAAGAAATAAAAAAAAAAATTTAAATTCTAATTTATTTCTCTCTAATTAAACTAATTTTAACAATATGTCACTATACCCAATTAGCACCTTAAATGGAACAATACATAAAAAGAAAATGTTTGTATGTGTTTATACTCTTTTTCTAACAACTTTATTTAATGTTTTATCGTTTGTACGACAAAGTGCTGAAAACACCATAATTTTGCTGTTGGCATTTTTTTAATTAATAAAATTTTCAAAAAAAAAAAATAAATTATAATAAAAAAAAAACAACGAGGCGACAATTATTTTTTTAACGCCAATTGCAGGTGACGCCTTGTCGTTTCCATACTCCAGTTAAACCATTCAAACAAACACAATACTCCATCCCCTCCTCTGGTGTTTGGGTTGTTGATTTTTTGTTGTTTACGGCACTTTCTTCAGCATAATCATTAATATTTGCCATTACCCAGCAATAAGACCTCCACTTCCTTAACCTACTCCGTTTTAAATTGGAAGTTCTTGAAGAAATTTTTCTTAAAAATCCATTATTGAAAGAACTTTGAACGTTATTCAAATACACACGTCATTTGCACGTAGTCGTAGTCCAACTTGAATGAAAATGAATTTATAAAAACATTATAGTGTTTTTTTGCTTGTTTTTTGCGTACATCTGAAATTTAAGATGGCCCATAGGAAATTCAATATTTCTAGGAAGTGAAATCATTTAAAGATTTTGTAAATAAAAATAAGTGTGAACTCTGTTATGCTATACACAACTTTAATACACCTTCTTCATTGCACACATTGGCTTCCATTAATTTTAGTTAATTTTAATACGGGGTTTAATTAAAGGGTATCCCATAACTAACGCAATGTTTGAATTTGTCGCCATTTGTGCAGTAAAGAGTTGGCAGCCCTAAAAAATAAATTCGACTGCTGACAGTTTACGTTTAGTAAAAATGAAGCTTTAAACGAAAGAACAACGTGTCTTTATTACTGAACAATATCTCAAAATAATAACTTCAAAAAATGATTTAAAAAATTAACTTTGTCAACTGTGAAGAGATTAATTGAAAAGTTCAGGAATACTGATTCGTTGGCGACTCCAAACACACTAATCGTCCAAAAACAAGCCGTTCAAATGTCAATATCAAAACAGATCCAGTCTCCCTGAACTTGGGAACACCCTGTTGGTTTATTCGTATTTATATATAAAATATAAAAAGGAGAAAATCTAAAATTTCATAATCTGAACACTAATGCAATTTCAAAGCAGAATTTAAAAAAAATTTCAGTAACAAAAATGAAGTACCTATGATGCACAAACGTCCGAAATTACAGGGCGCTTTGGTTCTAATGAGTTTAAGGTAGTGGCTCGGGCGTTAATAGCCCCCTTCCTGGCAAACCGGTCTTACTATTGTTGAGGTTTCCAAGAAATACTTACTGAATCCCGACGACTCGGAAGATCTTCTTATCCTTTCTTGAAGGAGTACTTTCAAAGAGCACGAGGTGGCTGTGGTTATACCCATATCACGGTTAAGAAAGGGGTGTCATGAGGCGATGTAGAGTAGACACCTACTGCGGTGTTAAAATCATCCTAAGGTTTGGTTGCTATCAGTACGGAAACTGCCTTGAATCAGATTGGCAGTGGAGGTTAGATAGCTCCTAAACGAGGGAGAGAGTGTGATTTGGTGATTATACTCTCAAATTGCAGCCTGTGTATGAAACATAATTCTCACACTTGGTAAATGCATATATAAATCACTACGTGGCTGAGATCCTCCATGAGATTAGGCCATCGTGCAGGTGCTCATATAAATCAATATCACTCACCAGAATTTTGTTTATATGGATGGCAAGTCCGGCCATTATTAAAAGCTTTTTTCGACAGTAGTATTTCGATGGTAGCTTTCTTTATATATCGTCTGATTCCTCAGAAAATTTTTATACAATGTTAGATGGAAAACTGATTCTTAATTAATTGGGGTGATCAGTTGGCCTGAACGAATATTTCTTTGTGTTACAAACTGAAAATACTCTCTCCTACAATAGTGTCGGGTAAACAAATATGAAATAAGTCATTATCGACTAGTTTCAAGCTGGAGTGCCACAACGCGCGTTCAATGCGTTGACAAGTTACATACAACATATCACAACAAGTTACGTACAACGTTGTGCTTTTAAGCATCGGGCGCATAAAATATGAAATTGCATGCGTTTTAAAAAAGGTCAAGAAAGCCTTAAACGCATAGAACGTGAGGTATGGCATGGACCTACACCTTAAACGATGAAATGACATACGTTCATAAAGGCGCCAACTCTGATTCAACAACAATAATGTTAACTCATCTTTTTTAATAAAACCGCCCCTACTGGTATTATATGTCCCAGCAATGTTCTCTACGTTCTTACTATTTTTTTTGCCTTTATATTGTAATATTAAATATATCCCAATAAAGTTTGAAGTATTATCTGCTTTTTCTTTGTAATGGGACATATTGTCCCAATTAGATTGGGATTTATTATCGAGTGGGAATAATTATCCCAATAATTCAAAAATACAAAAACGAATTGGTTTTATATGTCCCAGGATAATTGTAGGATCTCAGATTTCTCATGTATCTCCAACAACTTATATTATTGCCTTATAAATTAAGTTGCCATCAGTATTGAAATACCCCTACCATATTTCAAGAACAAATTCGGGGTGAAAGGGTGTAATAACTTAAAAAACGGGTTTTAGCTGCAAACTTTAAACTTTTTCTACAGAAACATTCTTAAATTATCTTTTAAAACTGCATTAGTTTCCATGCAATGTAACTTTTATTTTGTGGCTTTTTACTATTTTTAATGCCTTCCCGCTTTCTCTTTCTTCAACTCATAAAAACTGGATGTACTTGCATGAGACAAAGCACACCTTTCGATTCGTTTTTCTCCTGCCACCATTAAACTCAAATTATTTGGAGAAAATGTTTCATAACCTGCACGAGTGCAAAGCGTTGTCGCCGCGCTATTTGACTTTCTATTGTACATTTTGTATTATCATAAGCATTTTTTGACCGATAGAGAAAGCTTGACGCGCTTAATTAGGTTTGTCTGTTGATACTCCAATATTTTGGGTATTCCTTCGATATCTCTTAGACCCCGAAAGTAAAAGCTTTAAACTGCTCTTCATTTAATTCTGCTATTTTCTGCAGGTTTATAAAGATGCTTCGTTGCATCTTTATTTTTCCTGCCGGTATTTTTCCTAATCTTTTATCGGACACTTCTTATATGCATATAAATAAAATTATTTCTTTTTACGAAATTAGTAATTTCCAGGGCAAGTTTTAAATTGCATGGAGTATAGAAGCAAAAAAGAGCTCAACAAACCTGAGAAATATTCTTAAAAATATACAAAGAAATTAATAACAATAACTTTAAAACTTGAAACTCTAACTGAATTATTTTGATAATATCTTAAAGTATTTACAGTCCAGGCGGCAAATTAAGGCGTTCGATAAAGATCGAAATTTCCATTTAAATTGTGTTATTAATTTGCGTCCAGATTTGTTATGAAACTAGTTTTTGTAACTCATTGTTAAATTGAGAAAAAAGCCATTTTCGAAACCTTTTAAAAAATTTATAAAATAGTTTTCAAGCAGAAACCTTGAGAAATTTGCCCTTGTAATAAATCTGAGTAGCCATTCACTAGACATTTATTATTAACGGCTTTTAATAATTCATTTGAATACCAACAATTAATGGGTTACAAAAACTTCAAATGTAATTTCGTTATATCTAAAGCCTCTAAAAAATATTTTCGAAATAAAATACAATATTGGTAAAAGGAGTCTGGAAGAAAAAAAAGTATGTTCTGCACAAAATAAAATAATTTAATGGACAAGACCTTAATTCTTATCAAACTTTAACCGGAGATTCAAAGACCTTAAATATAGACAGATGACATTCTAACTAACAAAGCAATAAAAAGTGGACAAGCAATACCAGTTTTTAAATTAAGAATTAGGTCTCTTATTCCTTATTAAAAAATCCTAACCATGTCAGATATCGTAAAGAAGTCTGAGAGATGTTTGAATATTTCTTAAAGGTGCATGTACTCGACATGTTTTTTACATCTGACTTGTCAACTTTTCAAGTCACATGTAATGTGCATGTCTGTCAAAGTTGCTGTTTAACATTAGGTTTATAATATTTGGTCACAAACGTACATGTAATTTGCTACTGACATTGTCTATGTATTTTTCGCATAGTTATTGCAGAAACCAAAGTAGTTCTCGGTTACAAAATATCGTGCTGCCGCAACAAAAATTTTTATTTGCGCCGTAAAAGAGTTCAGCCATCTTAACATTTCTTTAAATTCAAAGAAACCAATTAAGAATATTATAATAAAACGTTTTTTTATAAACATATATATGAACATAATTTATATTCAATGGTGAAATTATTATACATACATTGATATTGTAAAATATTAACTTTAGCCGGCTAATGATTTCTGACACAGCTGATGTCAGATGGCTTGTCAAAAGAAAATAGAGCACGCTCTAATTGAAATTTTGTCAAATGCAATGTTTTAAAGGTAACACACGACATGTATGCATTTTGCAGTGGGAAATTTAACAAGTCAGGTGTAAAAAACATGTCGTCTAGGGGCACCTTAAGTGTGAGCGCCATAACATTTATATAAAATCATAGCGATTGAGAATTTTTCTTAAACACGCTCGCTTATTTTTCGATGTGGTGACCTCCAATAAAACTAATTTTAAAGAAAAGTTTTTAAATATATTTGGTTCCAGTGGCAACCAAAAAATGAAAAAAAGGTTTACATATAAATTTCTGAAAATATGCCCAATATAACCTCTTTGTATTTTTAACCGCTGCTTGGCATATGTTTTGAAGAACAATTAAAATTTTTTTGTGAACGTTCAACGAACTTAAAAGTTAATAGTATTTTATTGAAAGTGAAAATTATTGTTTCGTGCTGCATACGGCACCTTTCTAAATTTATTTCTAAAAATAAGTTTTTTGTGCTGCATACGTATACTCACTGCTGTGTATTGAGTTTTTGACATTTTGGCCCTAATCACATAAAACGCAACGAACGCCAAAGAATAACATTGAAAGCACAAACAATGTCATAAATATTTTGTAATTTTGTTGTTGCTTCCTACAGAAATTCACATTGCGTTTTAAAATTTCAAACGCTGCATTGCTTGTGTCGTTGAAAATTTTAAAACGGTACATGAATTTCTGTAGAAAGCAACAACAAAATTACAAAATATTTATGACATTGTTTGTGCTTTCAATGTAATTCTTTGGCGTTGCGTTGCGTTATACATGATTAGGGTCTTTATTATTGCGTTTACTACTGGTTTTTTGACGGCAATAAAACAAAGCAAGAGTAAGAGTTATTTTGTACGTTATTGTATAAGTAACTTGCAGAATTCGCCAAACGGTGGCTTGCAGAGCCAAACAATCCTTAATAAACCTTAAAATAGTTGATATGGAGCAAAATTAATGCTTATTAACTCAGAGACCATAACAAACTTCGTGAAACAAGGTGTGGATTCAGAAAAGGGGTATACGAGATATATATACCCCATACGTAACTAATGTTTTAAAAAGATGGTCGGGTCGGTAGGCTAAACCAATAATGACTGACGAATTTTTTTTTTTATTTTATTTTTTTTTTTTTTTTTTGGAAGCGATATAAACATTTAGAAAATTTTTGGACAAAGTGTTTATAACTGACGTTGAAATATAAAATTAGATTTCATCCAAAAACCATTGTTTAATTTTAAAAGTTACGCATTTATTGACCCACCCTCGTATCTTAACAATTTGAAAAAACAACTTTGATAATAATTTGAAAAAAGTATTTTAAAATAAAATTTACACATGCAAGTGTATGCACGACATACATAGAATCATTTTGAACTTATAATTTAAGAATAAAAATAGATTTTAATGCGGTGTTTCATTCGTACATTGGAAAGACAGAACTTTTCTTAACTTTTGAACTGAAGAACCAAATTTATCTATCATTTATCTAACTATTTATAGAAAAAGATCGACCTTCGGGCACGACGAACATTGCAACATAAACTTCGAATGTTTTGAAGGTCAGTTCGTGTACCGATCTTATCCTAGAGTTTTCATTTAGTGTTCTTGAAGATTTATGTGCTGTTTCCAGGTGACAGGCAATTGATTGTGTAGTAAAATTTATATAAAAAGCACTCAAAAAACTGAGCGATTTTCATATAAATTTTACTACACAATCAATTGCTTGTCACCTGGGAACAGCACATTAAGAAGCTTTTTCCTGGAAACTATTTTTAGCTTAAGACATGAAATGTCTGAAAATTTCTTTCATTTTTTATTTAAAAACACTTTATTTATTTATGTTCCAACCACTGGTGAACTTTTAATAATTTCTTGCAAATGTGGGCACATCATAAACGTTGTAATTGTATTTACTTAAGACTAGGGTTTGCATATAGTAGCAAGTTTTCATAATCGTTATAATGATTTTAAAATATTCCGTAAATTGCGATTATAGATGAAGTGCTACACATTTTAAATTTGAAAATTATATATATGTAGCTTCAGTCGGTGCGTTTCGCTTCTCCCATTGAAATAAAATTAGAAAACATTTTTTTAAACAGATTTCGTGTATTGATAACGAAGCAATTCGGTCTAAGTGTAGGTACTTCTTCTATTATCCTTTTTCAAATATTAAGGTATTTATATTGTATATTGTCCTTGTATGGTAAGTTGCATATCGAATAATAAGCATAAGGAAATTCCATTTAAAAGATGGAATAAAAGTGTAGGTCCTGCAAATAACAGTAAGTCGTATAAATATCTTCTATGTTGGAATATCTCGACTAAACCCACTAAAAATTTTACTTGTTTTGACTTAAACTTTTACATTAAAAAATTAAAATTATTTGGATTTTGTTTGGTAATCATATAACTTTTTGTGTAATTATGATGAAGGGGTGCGAACATGCCCATCAACCATTACGAACAAAGTCGACTCGCAAACCCTTAATAAAAATTTTTCTTACATTTTAAGTTTTTGCTGAATTCTCATAATTTTTGTAAGACTTACGATTTAAACAGTGACTCATGGCTTTTCTAATGCTCCAATTTCTGACCATAAATGCAAATGCCCTTATAAAATCAAAAATACACATGCAAACATACAAATAGACATTAAGGGGTTCCTTATTTTTCTATTTTCGATTTTCCAAAAAGAAAAGGAAGGAATTTTTTGTGAGGTTAGGGGGGAAAAATTGATAAAAATATGAGCTCGATCGGTTAAAAATTGGCGTGCCGCGCGAGGATTATAGTTCTTGAGAAGGAAATTGGGGTAAAAATGTATAGAAAAAGGACCTTAACTACTCAGGAGTCACCCTTTGGAAGGTGAAATGTATGAGGAGCCCCCATTATTTTTAAGTCTCCTATATTTCTCTAGATCAATCTTTCCCTCTATCAGCAACCCTTCAGGGACCTCCAAACAAAAAACCTGGGCTTTCAAGAAAATATAGAAAAGAAAACAAAAAAAATAATGGAATTACATTATTAGAAAAGCTTAACCCTTCGTCATACTCATGAGTCTGACCAGACCTTTTTCAATGCATTTTGAATGGAAAATCAAAACACGTGTAAAACGGAGGGTTAAACTATGAACTACTTAGATCGTAGAACCAAACTATTTATTACCTTTAAGCTATTGCAGCTATTAAATGCATTGTACTTCGGTCTGATATCATGCATTTATTCAAAACAGATATGATCTATTTATTTATAAATGAATGTGCTCCTCTTTCGACAACTTTTGGAGACGCCGGCAAAGCGTACAATTCCATTTCACCAGCACAACCACTCTCTGACGATTCGGTAGATGATGTGAATTGCATTGCAATTGAATACATATTGAATGCAAGTAACAAAATTGTTCGTATTCTTCTGCCTCTTCTCGTTTAAATTTTCTGTTTTCAATGTCAACAAGAGCCATGTCAAGGCTAATCATGCTGCCTGGACGCCCTTTTTCCAATGCGCCAGCAAAGACTACATCCTCCTCTAGTTTCATCGTTGTATATGCAATGACATGGGCAAAATCGAAGAGACCGTCTAATTCTTCGATAAACTTGTACCTTATGCCAAGGTCTCCTCTGGCTGTTTTCTTGCTCAATTTTTTCCACTCCTGGTACAATTCGTCAAATTGCTTAATAACCGAAGATTTGTCTCGCTTCGGAATTCGTGCAGCCATGGTTGTTGTACTTTTTCGCACTTCCAATTTTAGTGTACGAGTGTGAAAAAACTACACCAAGAACTTCGTTTGTAGACTGGACTTTTGATCCCAGCAGATGCGGAAAAACATTTTCAATCGAATAAATGTTGTGCTGTTGCGTTCTCAAATCATTTTTAGTCGTATATAAACCACTAAAATTCAAATGCGCTCCCGTTATATTAAACAAATATTAAATTTTCAGGTTTTAGTTCTAAGGGTTTTTTTCCTTGTACTCACTTTTTCCCTGGCTACTAATTTTAACTGAAAAGAAGAATTATTCACTCGCACAACTCAAAAATATATCTTAAAGTCACAGTTTTATTTTTTTTTTAGTTTTTTTGCTCCGAGGTTGTATGTTTCTGGTAAAAAAATAGTTTGGTTCTACGATCTGATTGACATTCAAAGCTTTTATAATTGGTGTAATTCCATTGTTTTAGATTATGGTAAATTCTCGTGAAAATAAAGTTTTTTTATGGGGCCCCCCTGAAGTGTTGGAGGTAAAGGGTAAATTTGTTCTTTATTGGGGGTACAAAAATAATGGGGGCTACTCATACATTTTATCTCCCTAAGGGTGACTCCTGAGTAGTTACAAGATTCTTTCTATCCATTCCTTCACACTCGTACTGCGCGCCAATTTTAAACAGATCAAGCTCAAATTTATGTAATTTTATTTTTATCCTAACCAAACACAAAATTGCCATTCGTTTTAAAACAGACGAGTTTTAAATATATTCATCCACTGAGGGTTCTCCTTAATATGTATAAAAAGCTCACAGCAGGGATGGAAATCATGGCACAATTGTTCTTTTTGTAATTCATTTAGCCTGAATCAAAAAATTAAAGGTTAACATTTCTTTTATTAAAACTTATTCGCCTTGAATAAGTTAAACTTTCTGTTTCTTCAAAACATTCAAAATTTTCTATGAGTCTTGTTTTTTTCGTTGAAAGCACATTCCAGTAAAAAAGAAAGAAACCCCCAAAACAGCTATAACAGTTAAAGTTTAACCCCCATATTCATAAAAAATATTTACGGTTTAATGCAGGTTTATGAAACGAATTTTCTATGAAAATTTGTTTAATAAAAATTTAATTAATCAAAAATATTTTTTATGAATATGGGGGTAAGGCAATAAATACTCTATTTGGAGCAGCAGCCGATGTCGTGGAAGTTGAGTCATACAACATTGAATTTTATATTTATAAGTAGTAGCGCTAAAGTTTTTTAATTAATAAGTGTTGTTTATATATACAGCTGCTCATACCGTCACTTTAAATGCAAACAGACGTAACTACATTTCTATTTTTTTTTTTTTTTACAGTAGAAGCAAACAAATTTATAAAGTCAATAATATTTAGGTGTTCTTCGCGTTTGAATTTCTTTAGTTAAGTCGTAATTTTTGATTGCAGGGGTCTTGAAATTTGCGTGAACATGTAGTTTAATAAAACAAATAAAAATCAATCAAAAACTCTTTATCGAATTTTTGTGTAGCTACGTCCGTTTGCATTTAAGGTGACGATACATATGTTATGTTAATTATTTTACCTAAGTAGGTCTGAAATAAATTGGGATAATTTAATTCATATAAAATGCATATAGATATAAAATGGAAATTAATAAATTATACTTACTGAGTAAGCTAAATAAGAGCGTCAAGCATCTTTTAATCATTAAAATTCTATTGTCAATACATTTTTGATAAAAAAAATACGTTCATACCTTGCGATCTGTCAACTAAGAGTTTCCAACCGGGTGGAATTGACATGAAGAAAAAAAACGCTTGGCACTCTTCTTAAGGTAGCTCAGTAAGGCTGTTATTTCGAGTATCAAACATAAAAACATAAAACTTTTTCTATGAGCCCCACTTTAAGTGTGCGTTCATACAATTTTTATGAGATTTCCCAGGAAATCTATCTATTCCACATTCGTCATTGAACGAGCAGTGATGTTTGTCTGAAGTCAACAATTAAAAATGGCTGAAAAAATTTTTAGTTGGTTTACTAATAAAATGGTACACAATTTCCATTCCTGGATTCTACACAAACATGTTTAGTTTTCCAACACTTTTAGTTGGTAGACATATAAAACGAGTGCGAGTGTTAGAACATAAAAAGCACTCAGTTCAATATGGCGGAGCAAAAGTTCGATTATGTTAAATATTTTTTTATTTTCTTTTCTTTATTGTTGTTGTTTTTTTTTAGCTATAAAGTCCATCACACAAAAAGCACTTGTGACAAAAGTATAAAAAGAGAGTAGAGAAAAATAACACATTTCATTTCGTTTCATTTGCATTTTTGTGCCGTTAGCGTAAGTAATCAGTCATTTTGTTTTTGGTCATTTAATTTGTTTTTTTTTTATATTTTTACAGTTTTTTTTTTGGCAGAGTTATTGTTAATGTAAATGCTTACAAAAATATCGTCATATGATTTCCTAAATGCCCTTTGTTACTAAATTTTTTTGATTGATTACGATGCACCGTACCAAAATACAGGCGCCTGATTAGTCGAAAACAATTTAATATCTAATTATTTCAGTCAACACTGAACGAATCGGAATTATTTTTTCAGTGTTGTAGAGCATTAATTTGAGTTTCACAATACTGAAAAAATAATTTCGATTCATTCAGTGTCGACTGAAAGAATTAGAAATAAAATTGCTTTCGAATCGAGAAAGTACTCGATCACAAATGCCAGAATACGGCCCCAGGTTTCTTGAAAATGTTTAACTCCTACAATTAAAAATAACATTCTTACCAACAAAATTCTAAAAGGCCTTAGTGCAAAGGCCTTTGGATTAAAAAAAATTACAGACACAAAAAAGGAAATTTTGTATATTTGTGTTTATTTAGCAATAGTTAATTTTCCTTTGTTTTGTTTTCATCTGTTTTGCTATTTTTTTTAATTAAGGTTATTTTTCAATGAACAGATTTGTTTGCTTCTCCTGCAAAATTGTTTCAATGTAACTTAGGACTTTTTTGAAATCATATAACGATATGTACATGGAATATTTGTTACGTAATTGCGTTTTGGTTTTCAGAGGCGTATGATAACTGTAAACTCCAGTCGCTCAAGCACGACCATATTATATCCTTTACTCCTTAATGTTATACAAATTAAAACAAGATAAAAGCTTTTGGGGCCACATTTTAATTCGTAAGAATTATTCTTTGAAGAGATTAAAGAGAGGGTTTCCATTACGAACCACCAAAAAAAAAATTGGGATGAGATTTTGGATGGAATAAGTTATTTTTAATCATATTTTTATCTTGATACGAACAATTTTGAAGGCTTTGTTACATAACATGACTTATCGGGAACCATGAAAGACTTTTTTTTACAAAATCTTGCTCAGATGTTTTAACTAGTATGAGAGTTGCTTGTGCCAAATATAAATACCTTTAGTTAAATAAAAATACTTTAACAAAATTAGTTCTTTATTCACAAAAAAATAAAATTAGAATCATCAAAAAAATTAAAAATTTAAATTATAAGTGGTCTATGATACAAAATACAAATTTTGAGATAACAAACTTGAGACCACTTTAAAAGTTGAAAATAGTGAAAAATCAATAATTCGAGGTGTTATAACGTCAACAAAATATGGCTATCGCTAAACAACCACTTTAAAATTTTTTTGCTTTTCCACTTTTTACAACTTTTAAAGTTGTCTAAAGTTTATAATTGCCGAATTTGTATTTTGTATCATAGACCACTTTAGTTCCAGGCTAGGGAAATGGTGTTTTTCGATATAACTGATACGGCTGACTTTTAACTGCACTCAATTAAGTTTTCTTTTTTTAGAATATGCCGTAAAATAGTTGACCAATCGAAATCTATACAATGGCTTACAAAAACTTGCCCCTATTTTAATTTAAAATCTTCTACGACCCTTTTCAAAATGCGTTGAAATCTGTTACACAGAGTAAAATAAAAAAAAAACTGTTTTCACACTCAGCATAAGTTGTGAGCTGTTGAATTGTATGATGGATGTTTAAAAGTTTTGAATGTTCGGTTTCTGACGATGAATGAGATGCTCAACAATGTTGCCAACAACATGGAGATACTTATTGCCACAACTTCTGTTGCTTTTGCCGCTTTCGCTACTGCCATTATTATTATTATTGCTTTTTGTGTAACCGTTTGTGTTGACAGCATTCATTTAAATGTCTACAAGTGGTCCAACCATTAGGCTCCCTCCCACCGGTATTAAAGAAATAATGTTTTGGTCTTTTATTTTTGTACATAACTAAGTAGGAATTGGTGTGTATGTTGCATGTGTAAAACATAAAACTTAAGTATCGTAATTCAAGTATAAACGTTTATCAAACGACATTATGTCGTTGTCGCCTTCACAGCGAGCGCTCTCTTCCCGTTTTTACGTTGAATAGGTACACAAATTTGGTAGGTATGTGTATTTTGGTTATAAAAATAAGCTTTCATTAGAGTGCTGCAGCATCTTGGTTCATGGCACTGTCACAGTTGTTTGTTTCTCTTCATAGTTTGCGTTTTTTTTTTGTTTACTTTTTTTTTGGCACAATTGTCGGTTCCTTGTTTGATGTGCTGCGACATCGTTTGTGTGAACAAATGCAGCTGTTCAAACTTTAGAATTAGCTAGAGCAAATGTTTCGTCCATTCGTTGTTATACGTAGAACAATGTTGCCATGTGATATTATTTTAAAATTTGTTAGTACAAAGTAGAAGTGTTTCTGTAAAACTTAATTGAAAAATAGTGTGTTCGGAAACATAAAAGCCTAGTGATGGCAATCGCAACTGGTCTTAAAAAATACCGGAAATCAGAAAGGTTTTCTGTTAACCCTAGATGGTTACTGTTCGTCGAATCGACGAAACTCATTTACACTTTATCATATAACCTTTTTATGTGCATTTAAATGATGGCGAAAGCTTTATAAAAATAATAAATTTTAAAACACAAAAATGAGTCAAAATTCTTATTAAATTTTGAAAAAGAAGAACAACTTTTATATTTATGCTTTGTTTAACATGATGTTTAATTAAAATGATTAACTAAAAAATTTTTTGTTGATCTTTCACTTTAAAAATCGTTCCCTAGAATTGTTTTCTAAAAAGTTCGGTGATACGACGAAGAGTAACTTTAATGTACTAAAATGGAGAGTAACCTTTCAGGGTTAAAAACTTAAATCCGAAAATCAGTACCATTTCCTATTTCAAATAAAAAAATTTTCAAGCAAAATTTTAGTAGGGTAACATTTTTGTTTTAATTGTTTTTGCATATGTATTTGTAAAATAATGACTTAACTTATTTTTTGCCGCTTCAAAAAATTAAAAATGGCTATATCTATTAACTTAATAACTTAAAAGGCAATACAGATTAATCGGCTTAATTTTAGTGCATGTTTTAGCGCATAAAACGCGATTTAAACTGTATAAAAATCCGGGCTTTGGTGATCAGTATAATCATGTTGGTAATAGTTGCAAAATCAAGAAATTGTTTGCTTGATTCTATGAATTTGGTGATTAGAGAAAATTTAAAATTTTTTCTGTTTCCTTTCTCCGATGATGCACTGATGACATTTTATATTAAACTGACTCAGATTCGTCATTTCTGTGATGCCGATATGTCATTCCATTTATGACATAATTTTAATTTTTGACCCTGACAATTTGGCCAAGTGAAGTTAAGGCTGACATTACAATGATGAAAAGTGTCATATGGTCAAAAACGGAGACCCTTGTCATAGTACTGAAGTCAAAATATTTCAGCGTTACGACGCCGTTTCTATCAGTGTAGTAATTTCCATTTAACTTTTGGCTGTCTAACCGATATTGCTCAAAATATATGCCAAACGGGTTTTCTACTTATCGATAAACTTATAATCTCTAACTTTGGCCGAATATATATACACACATATATTTGAACAGCTTAATTCGTAATATCGTACAAACCTGTTTTGTAACTGATTGATTAACAAATGAGCGCTTTTCTATGTTGTCCTATTTTATAAAAATTTAAAGATGGTTCTCTAAAATTTATATGGCAACATGCACAATTCTAGAAATGAGGTTTTTTTTCACAATTTTTAATTTTTTGTAAAGAATTTCTCTGTTGGTGTTGAGCTGTAGTTTTTGTTGGTCCTTATTCCAATATAAGCACTATGGCTCGAAACGTACATTAAACAGTTTTAAATACAAAAATATATATAAAAATTATTATTAGAATCAAATAATAATTTGAAAAAAAAAAAAAAATATTTTGCTCTACTTTATTTTATTAATTTTACAACGTCGAATCAAAGCAGGCATCAGAAATTAAGAACCGAAAACTTAAAATTTAAGTTTTTCATTTGAAAAATTCAAAACTCAAGCGTACAAAATAATTTTTTTTTTCTATCAGTAAAAAAAAAATAGGAAACACAAAAAATATATTATTTTTTTAAAGTACAATATGTGTTTTGTACATGAAAAGAAACAAAAAAATAAAAATTTGAAAAATACACAAAAACTTTTTTTAATTTTTTTTTTTTTTTTTTTTTTTTTTTTTTTTTTTTTTTTTTTTGGAAAAATATTTATCATTGGTGTTCAAAACATGTTTTCAACTGTACAAAAAAAAAATAAAAATTATATTGTTTTATTTGTTCTTCGAAGTTCAAAATAATAAAGTTCTTAAAAAAAAAAAACGTTTTTGAGAAAAATATTTTTTTTTTGTTTTTAGAAACTAACAATAAAAACTCAATTTGAAGTTGCATTAGCTGTACCTGCAACACAGGTATCTGTGGAGACAGCCTTCAGTGCTTTGCCAATTATTATGACAAAAAATAGAAGGAATTTAAGTTCTGAGCATGTAGAAAATTTATTGTTGCTCAAACTCAACATCAAGGTAAATGATAAGATTACTATTTAGTTCTAGGATAATCTTTATCATGTTATAACTACTTATTATTAACTAGCTTTATATTTTTTACTATAATTTTGTACGTATGAGTTAAAATTTTGTCAATTAAAAAAAATTAAATTTTAAGTTTTGGGTGCTTTTTTTTCATTGTACAAAATAATATTGTACTGAAAAAATAAATAACTTTTTTTTTTGTGTTTGGTTTTTTTAAACTGATGAAAAAAAAGATTATTTTGTACGCATGATTTTTAAATTTTTAAAAAGAAAAAATTTAATTTTCGGTTCGTAATTTTTTGTACAAAAGAACAAAAAAAAATATTTTTTTAAAAACCTTTTTTTTTTTGAGAACTTTATTATTTTGAACTTAAAGAATCAATATCAAACAAAATATTTTTATCTATTTATGGTTATTGTACAATTTAAAATATTTTTCGAACACCAATGATAAATATTTTTTTAAAAACATAAAAAAAACGTTTTCCGGTCCTTGAATCAAAGGTTTATTGATATTCGAAAACAATTCAGCTTTTAGATTTCACTTTCAAAAATAAATTGAAAAATTACTACTTTTTCGGTGAAGATCAGATAATTGAAGATAAGATAATTTTATTAACTTGAAATATTGCATACTGTATGCATATTCTAATATTTAAACAAATCATTACCTCTGCCACGGAAAAGTCTGAAAATCTAAACGTTAGTCTAAATTTTTATTACATCAATTTGTATATGTTTTCTAGGTTATTATCTGTCAACACTAGAGTGTCCACTCAATTAATCGTTAATCGATTAATCGAAGAAATTTTTCGCCATTATTTGATCGAATAATTAAAATAGCGAATCTCAAATAACGAATAACTCGAACAATTTATGTCAATTAATCGATTAAAATAAATTTCTAAAAATATTTTCTTTTAGATTTCTAAATAATAAAATACATAACAACTAAATAACATGTCGTTATATTCTGTATCTATTGTGGAACTCGCACTTCTAAACATTTTTTAGTTCCTTTTTGGATGTATGTGTGTGTGAGACAAATCATGTAATAAACGATACGTAAGAATTTTCGTACTAAAATAGCGCTTTTTCATATTGAGTTTGACGTTCATTGTAAAAAAAAAATTAAGCATCATATATAAATATGTAAACCATGTACTGTCAGATTATGGGTCACCTGTTTTTACCCGATCTTCAATTTCTGTATTACTTCTTACCATTACGTTTTAAAAACCGAAGTGTCTTTAGATAAGTAGTTAAAAACAAAAGCACGGCGGCGCAAAATAGTAATACGTTAAAAGAAACAATTTACACAAACTTATAGAGCTTTAAAATGAAAAAAAAAAAAAAAAATAAAGTTATCAGCCATGTTCGATAAATCAAATACATATGAGTGAAATTGAAATCGAACAAATTTGGAGAACTATCCAGTTTAAAAAGCTTCTTCCTACTTTGAGTTCTTATCTTAATCAAAACTTCTCTGAAAGGAGGGAAAATACGGTGATTTAAAAAAAGTTAATTGACTTAAATTTTTCTTGATTTTCAGGAATAACAAATTAGTTAAATTGAATTCTAATCTCATAAAAATGCCGCGACAAAAAAGTCTAAAATAAATAATAAAAAAAATTATTTATCAAAATATGAGATGAAAGCCATTGTTGAATTCTCGTATTAAGTTAAGCAGGCGGGATATATGTATTTGCAAATTATACACTGAAATAAAACTAGTCTTGTTTCGGCGCCTTAAATAAAAACTGTATGTTTTGTAGCAGGGTTTTTGATTTTTTAATTATTTATTTTACTTAAAAAACTGTAAACGTGGTATAAATGAATTGTTATTTTATTGTTTATTGTTCAACTATGTTTTTATTTTATTGTTTTATTTTCTGTTTAGTAATATAATAAAAGTATCAAATTATGTATGTTTTTTCCATTGGATAGAATTATTTGAATTGTTCGAGTTATTCGAGTTATTCGAACATATTGAAACTCTTATTTAATTAATCGAGCAAAATTTAAAATCGATTAATTCCTTACTCGAACAGAACCAAAAGTCAAATAATTGGATACTCTAGTCAACACTATCAATATATCATCTAAAACAATCCGATTCGTTTTGCGATTTAACAATTTGCCAAAAATACAAGAAAAACATTTACCCGTATTCATAAATTTTTTCATATTAAAGCCTAGTACTCTGTTCCAATTTGTGAAAAATGTTCAGCAACATCTATTATTTCATGCGAAAAATTTGAGATGTATCAATGTTACCCATCTCGAGAGTTTGCACAATTTGACGTTTTTAATCTTTCAAAGTATGCGACATTATTTTGCATATGCAAACCAAAACCCACATGTATTTTACTTAAAAGTATTTTTTAAATAAAAAATTAAATAGATATTGGGAATTATTTATTTTTTTATAAGCAACTTTATTATATTCAACATTTTTTATTTTTCGAATTTATTCTATGAGTTAAATTTCAGTTATGTATTTTATAAAGCTTTTTGGTAATAGTGCTGTTCCTTAAATTTTTAGAAATGACTTTATACACATAACTGAAATTTAACTCATAGAATAAATTCGAAAAATAAAAAATGTTGAATAAAAAATTAAGTAAAAATAAAATTAAATATTGATGAAAACCTCGCCACATTTATAAACCTTTAAAAAAAAATATTCAGCCGTATTACGGTTGTCGTTGTCGTCAACGACGGTATCGTTTTTTTTTATAATAGATTAAAGTAACACTCAACCTGTGTTCTTTAATCTACCACCAAATACGATACAGTCGTTGACGACAACGACGCCCGTAATAAGGCTGAATTTCTTGTGATTTAATTGTTATGAAAATCTTTGCGATTTATTTTTCGTGCCACTGTACTTTTAAATTCTCTTACCAAAACAGCTCCAAAACATTTTTGCACATCAATGATCTAGATTCTAGAGATATACCTTTGTGCTACCAACATCAGTGTGATAGACTTATAGCCTATTTCCGATGTGCGAAAGAATTCTTTCTTTCGTATAACTACATTGAAAACAAAAACAAAGTCTAAAAATTTGTTTTTGTTTTCAATGTAGTTATACGAAAGAAAGAATTCTTTCGCACATCGGAAATAGGCTATTATTTTTCATAGTTTCCCAAAATTTCCCATTGTGCATTGTAAGCTTTTAAGTTTCAAAGCATGAATATAGTGTTGTCACTTGGGTGTGAGATCGAGTGTTTGTTTGTATGTCAGTTCAATTCATAATTTGTTTGTTTCCATTGTGAAAAATTTTAAATGGCTGTGTGTGATTGTATTTTGTTGTTGGTAAAAAGCATGTTAGTCCTCGTGGGTCAGCGTCAGCTGTTGCAAATTATATTTATTTTACTCTTATGAGTCTTGATCCTAGACTGGTATTCCCATTTGTTCATTCATATTGCTTTCAATTTCAGCTCCCTTTTCGTACAATAATGAATTTGTTACCGATTGTGAGTGGTGGGTTGGTTGGTGGTTTTTTGTTTATGCCACTGCTGTTGCTGTTATTGTTGCTACAACTACTTATTTCCAAGTGCTGCGTCATCGGTTATTGTCGTTATTGATGCTTTTTTTTTTTTTTTTGATATTTGAGAAAATGTGTCTGTGTGTGTGTAAATATTTGAAAAGATTGGTTATTGGCACCATTTGGTGCCATTTTTATGTGTTGCTTACTCGAAACACACCTACACGTATAAATACGAGTACATATTTTATAATATATTTCTTATTGTATGTAAAATGAGCTTTTAGAAATTTTCTGTCTACATTAATATTTCGTTTTTTCGGCAATAAATTCCATAAGGTTTTCGCTGTAAAAGAATTTTCAATTATTGTACGGGGAATTTGCTTGATTGTTTTTAAAGTGGACTTGCATTTGCAAGATTATTGTTAAGGGTGTTTTCAAAGAATTTCAGAATTAAAAATTTTGTTTAATTGAATATTAATGCACATTATATGAGAGATATAGAATATATTAAACTAATAAATGATCAGTAAACTTGGCCTTGCCAGTTTGTTAAGGAATCAAAAATTTCGTTATATAATCTCTTGACACCGCCACTCATCCCTCTCAGAAACATGTAAAATTAGATTTGGAAATTTTTTTTTATAAAATTTCTAAAGTTCTGAAATTATTTCAGAACTACCACTACCCTCATTCGATAGAACGTTTTCCTGCCTATCGATTCCATATAGTGGGATAGTGGTATTTTATTACATATGTTGTATTTTTTAATTTTTTTAATTTTTTTATTGTTAAGAGATAGTCTGTTAAGTACGTAACAGTGCAATGTTAGCTAAGAAATCGTAATATGTTAACAACGGTGGTTTGTGTCTTGGGTTATAAATTCGAATTTAACTTCACACACATATTTTTATAATATAATTTATTTTATTTTTTCTTTAATCCGATAACAATTAAGATTGTTATTTTTCTCTGAAGAAGTCACACAAAGGCGTGACAAAATATCATACTGATCATAACACTTTTGGTCAAAAAAGGCAAACATTTCCTATAGTGCAATGACTGAAAAATGGGGTAATAGTTTAATGTTTTGATCACATAACAAATGTATTAAATATTCCAAGGAAATAAAAATTAAACAGCTTTCCCTCGAAATTTTGCAGACAAACAATTTAAAATTATTTTATTTTGAAGACTGAATAAAATCGTCACTAGAAAAAATCAGCAAATCGTCACTGCCAATTTCGGAACAAAAACTCGTCAAAATGACGATAAAACGTCTAATCTGGCAGCGCTATTTTTATTATATCAATTTCTTTCCTTGACGTTTCGCTTGCATTTGACACTTAATTACTGGAAGTATTCCAGTAAAAACAGAACCTGTGTTGTCTGTTCTCGCATTCAAATACAGAAACACTTTTCTCACAAATCGAGAAACGATGGAATTTTTTGTTTTACACTTCATGTGAGAAATTTTACGATGCGAAAAATACAGAAACGAACTACTGGTTGACCATTCGGAGGAAATGCCTATATAAAAATTGTAATGAACTTTCTAGGATTTCTTAAAACAAAAAATCTTGTAGCACTGTACAGCACCTTGACATAGGCTTAAAATATTAAGATTGCTGGCCCATTTATATTATCAGGTTCGCAAAATGTTGGTTTTTTTTTAACCACTCTCATATAGATGATAGTGCATCTTTAAATACTTTTAACTATAACGACATTTAAGCATTTTTTAACTCACATGTTTTAAATACCCACATGTTTTCAAATGTAAATAGAAATGATGGGAATATTTATTTTACTTAACATGTGTGTATTATTAATTTGCACTTTCATATGTAAGTATGTATATACTCTGCCAATACTTACACAACAGTACACAAATTTATATGTACATACACATATACATACATATACATTCATATAATGGCAGTTTTGAGAAGTAAACATAAACATTTACGTACCATTTAAAGTTGTGATCTATCTCCAAGAACAAAAGCATCGACAAGAATAACAACAAAAACAAGAACAACAGCTGTAATAAATTTCACAGAAAGGGGTTAAAGTATGTTTGTGTTAGTGTAAGTCTTATGCTCCAAAGGATTCTTTACCCACCCAAACTCTCACCTTTAAACCCGCATTTATTTTTTTTTTTTTTTGAGAATGAGTAAAAACAAACAATAACAATCATTTACCTTAAGTAAATAGTAAAGATATAATAAAAAAAAGTAAATTAGGTCAAGTTCGACCATTTGATACCCTACACCCCACTAAAGAAAGACATATTTTCGGGTCCATGGCCAATTATGAGATTAAGATTCGTAAGACCTCTTTGTGGCGAAAATTATTTAAGTATTAACAAGTATATGAGATTTGTTCGTCTAAAAGCGTTTTTAAGAGTGGATTTAAATGCGACCTATGGTCAATTCTGGACCTGCCATGACATAGTACCTATAATAAAATGTTTCTTGGTCAAATTTTATATCGATAACAACATTTATAAGGAAGTTATGTCACTAAGGCCGTGTTTTTAAGGAATTACGGATTTTTCCGGCGAAATATGATTTTTTTTTATTTATTTTATTAAAAGCCAACACTTTAAGCAAAACTTAGTTTAACTGAGATCGCAAAAATCAGCCTTAACACTAGGATTACCGTCTTGTTCTGGCAGGACCAAATTTGTGTCATACTTGCAATATTTTTCGAATATAACAAAAAATTAAAAAACGGGGACGAACACACGCAGAGAAAAAACATGTTTAAATATGGTCACCTCCAACAAAACTATTTTTATACAAAATATTATGTTCAAATTTAACCATATTATTGGCACCGACAACCATATTATTGTTTAATTAGTCCTTCATCAAGAGGCCACAACCATATTATGGTTGCCTCTAAACATGTTATGGTTAAATATGACAAAAATTTGTTTTTAAATTAACAATAGTATTTTCCTCTTCTCCAAGAGAAACATGCTATGGTTAAAAACCAACCATGCTATTATAAGTGTTAAACATATTTTAGCTATTATTGACCAAAACATGTTCGTAGGTAACCATAATATGGTTGTGCCTTCTTGATGGAGGACACATTTAACCATAATATGGTTGCCGGTGATAATAATATGGTTAAATTTAACCCTCGTCCTTTTGAGAATTTAAAAGTTTGTACCAAATTTCATCAAATTATCTTTATAACTGCGAGTTATACTTTGCGCAAAAGGTTGCATGGACGGACAACCAGCCAGCCAGGTGGACGGACGGACATCGAAATATCGATTCAGAAAGTGATTCTGAGTCGCTCGGTATACTTAAATGTGGGTCTAAAACCAATATTTTTATATGTTACACACATTAGCCAAAACGCACAATATCCACTCCATTATTGTGGTGCGGGTATAAAAAGAAAACGAAAGAATAAAAAAAGTAGTGAAAACAAAAACCAAAAACAGAAATAACGTCATCAGCCATTAAGCGTAACAAGTGCAGCTGTGATAATACTCAAATTATCTCACAAACACAGCCATAGAGAAGAGATTTACACAGGAAATAAAAGGGAAACATAATCGGGAAAGAAAAAAAAAACTTAAAAATCCTTTCAAAATATTTCCCCCACCCAAATTCATTTATACAAACAAATACATGCGCGCACACTCATGCACTTGCACACATGTACTCAGATTGTTTGAGGACGATGATGATGATTGTGTGCGAAAATTCACAGATTGTGGTAATTTCTTCTATTAAATAAAAAGGATTTCCCATTTTTATTGGGTGATTTGTTTGCGTGTTTTTGTGATTGTTTGTATGTTAAAGGAATAAAAGTAGGACTTGGAAGAGAACAAAGAAAAAAAACGAAATCCCTTTTAGTAAAAATAAACCTCGAATTGTTGAAGTTTTTGCTGTGTTGTGATTGTTGTTCAATTGGTTTGTTATGTAAAGTAACGAAAGAGGTAAGAACAATATACTTATGTATTTGGAAATGAACAGAAATTGGTCTCATCATTTTAAACAGGTTGTTTGTAGTTAAAGTTATTTTTTTTTTTTTTTGAACTTTAAGACATAATAGTTCAAGCCTTGAAATTGCATGCTCTATTTTTTGAACCAAAATGCAGAGCAGGATTTTCAATATTTGTTAAAGACACAAAATAATATGGTGTTGTCCAAACTGACGATTAAGGCACACATGAAAAGATTTTTCTAAAATCTCTCTAATACTATTAGAATCAATTTATTTCTTTGGATATAATACGCATGTTTCAACCAACGTCTTAAATTCTACTTAACTTTTTTTAATTAATAATAAGTTTTGATAAAAAAAAAATTTACACAACACTGTTCTGTTCGGGCATAATAGCTTCTTGGCAAAATGGTGCCATTTTCGGGACGCCTTTACTTATACAACATTTTGGCTACATGAAGAGCAAATTTTTATC
The DNA here is from genome assembly GCA_943735925.1 of Pollenia amentaria. Taxonomy (NCBI): domain Eukaryota; kingdom Metazoa; phylum Arthropoda; class Insecta; order Diptera; family Polleniidae; genus Pollenia; species Pollenia amentaria. Next base: position 16,964,811 of record OX031010.1, on the reverse strand, counting down.
GCAGGAAAAAGTTCGGTACACGCCATTTTCTTGAAGGCACTGGGAGAAATGGAGGGACATTATTTTCGATGGACAGTTGATTCGATTCTACACGCAGAAGAAAAATATGGTTGGGCAAGATACTATGGAGTGAAAACATGTCATACCATCATGCCGTTCGGATACACAGCGCTGATTTCAATGAAATTCACCACAACTGTTGTATGTTATTGGACTTTAACAAAACATAAATTTTCAGACCCCAGATTCTTGCGGCTTCCGAAATATGACGTCATAAAAAATGTGAAAAATGTTAAACAAATCACAAAAGTTTCCTTACAAAAGGGGATAAAACTTTTGAACTATGCAAGATAATTTAGTTTTATAACTCTGACACCAATCGAGTCTCCACCTTTAAATTTTCTGCAAATGTGAAAGAGGGTCTAATACTTGACATATATTTTTTTAAGAATTTTAAAAAATATACTTTTTGAGATATGGACATTTGAACTCAAGACCCCAAAATATGACCTTTGACCTTTCTTAAAAAAAAAAAACAATATGCACATAATTTTAAAGGGCGCACTTTCACCTTTAAAACAATACCAAAAAAACTAAATTATCTTGCATTGTTCAAAAGTTCTATCCCCTTTTGTAAGAAGACTTTTATGATTTTTAACCATTTTTGTTTAATTATACTCTTTAGTGTATGACATTTGTGTTGAATTTCATTAAAATCGGAGGTGATGATGCCGAAAATGCCATTTTTCGTGATGGTTTGACGTGTTTTAACTCTATCAGCCATGTCACAGAGTTCAATTCCGTTCGGAATCGAGGAAAACATATTTGTTTATTGATAGAAAGCATATTTTGATAGTTTTTTGGTCTTTAAAATACAGAAAACTCCCATTTCGTTTATGAAAATAAAAATGGTTTCATTCCGCAAAGTATTTTCGTAATTGTCTGAAGCACAAAAATACGGAATGAATTCCGTTTCCGAACGGAATTGTACTCTGTGACATGGCTGTATGGTTGGATTTTAACAATGTTTATATTTGTAGGTAACCGTATTATGGTTAAATATGACCATGATATGGTTAAAATTAACAATAATTTGCCCGAATTTAACCATAATATTGTTAAAATTAATCATAATTTGTTCAAAATTAACCACATTTTGTACAATATTAACCACAATAATTTTCCAGAAATTTGACAAAACTAACCATATTATGGGCAGACTAAACAATGATATGGTCAATTTTAACCATATTATGGTTATTTATTTCAGTCATTTTTTCAATTTGCTGATTAAGTGTCGAAGTTTTAATTTTAATTCGTTTTTTATTCCTGGTACGTGTTATGTTTCTCTTTCATACGCAATCCCTTTTCATTCATTTTCAAGCCTTTGACGACCTTCGTGAGCATTCTATATATTTTACTGTTTTCAACTAAAATTTATGTCTTATTATCAATAATTGTAAAAAAAAGATGGAGAATTTTAAGCAAACCAATCATGTATGTAATTGAAAAGCATTCAACTATTGTAGATAGCAAAACAACCATAATATTGTTGCCTTTAAACATATTATTTTTAGCTTAAAATTAAACATACGTTTTAAAATATTATAATTTCAAACATATTATTGCTTTTTTAACCAAAACATGTTTGGAGACAACCATAAAATGGTTATGACTTTTGGATGGATGAACTTAACCATTATATTGTTAAGTTCATCCATCTTAACAATATGGTAAAATATATAGTGTGGTAAAAGTCATCATAATATGTTTAATGGTATGGTTGAAGCTTTATTTTATTAAAAAATTATCAGCCGTATTCATAACGAAAATTTGGCATTAAGTTAGCACAAAGTTCATTCATAATACACTAACAAAACTCTGGCTAACGATTTGCTAAACTCTTGTTAACGAGCTGCCAAACGTTTGCCACCTTGTGAAAAACAGGAGTTTAATGTTGAATAATTTTGTTTATTTTTTTTTTAAATTCACTGTCTTTTTTTAATTAAGTCCTTTTTTAAATTTATTTTAATTTAAAAACATTTAACATTTTTATGGAAAATGTTAATAAACTATGTGCTAACAAGCTGCTAAGCTTAATCGGCATTCTAGTTAGCAGCTCGTTGTACGTAGTGTACAAACTGGGGCTATCTTTTTGTTATGAATACGGCTGTATATTATTAAATTAAACCAAATTTGAAGTTTCAAGGGAGGTAAACACTTTATTGTTAAATAGAAACAAAATATTATTAATTGTAAAAAAAGGAAGGTTAAAAATAACAATAGCTTGTTTGTTGCCATTGCGGGGACCATACACAGAAAAAAGTGTTTTATCAATTAAAAAAATGGTTAAAAAAGTATTTAAAGTTAATTAATGTAATAATTGAATCAATCATTTTTTTTTTTTGTTGAAAGAAAATTAAAAATTTGATTTTAATTTAATTAACATTTTAGTTGTTTTGAAATAAATTTTCAATTAAAATATTAATTAAATAACAAAAAATCTTAATTGACTTTTTTCGTTTAAAATAAAATAATTTAAACATGTAGAATTGTTGTTGGGAATTGTCAATATTTATTTTAATAAATTAACACATTGTTTGAAATGGCAAAGTTTTTTGATCACTTTTTTAATTAAAATTAAAAGTATTATTTATTGAAAATATTTTTTGAAAATTTTAAAATTTTTAGTAATTAATATAATCATTTTGGTCAACAACTAGTAGTTTGATATTATGAATTTGGAATAAATTTGGTGATTGGTGAAATTTAATAATTTTTTCTGTGTAATAGGTTTTTTTTAGCCATACTTCAACCGTGTTTTTTCTCTGCGTGTATTGACACAGCATTAACACGTATAAAACAGAGGTGAGCTAATGAGTTTGATAGAGAAGTGTTAATTGTCCAATGACTTCACTTGAGTATGGTTACTTTTTTGGGCATCGAGGAAGATTTCAACAATTTACATTCAATGTAACTTGGAAATTTTCGTCGTTATGAAGTCTTAAAGAAAATTATGTATTTTGTAGGTTAGGAATCTTTTTTTATGATTGAGGTCCCTCTATCGCAACACGCTTGTTTAATAGAGTAATTCTACAAGGAGATTTTATTGTCACTATTTCCATGAATATTTGCCTTAATCATAATACTATTGCTAGCAATATGTATGCATATTTCGCATACTTGTTATCAATTTCTTAACAAATACATACTTTTACATTTTTTTAACGACAAATGGGCGGTCTTGGAGAAAATCAAAGAATTACTTCCTTCTTAAGCTTGCTACAATAATCCCCTTAAGGGAATGTCTTTCATATCATTTATTTCATATATCCATTCTTCAAAACTGTGGTGTTAATTTTCTGTATTTTCAAACTAAAATTTACAAAAAAAAAACCTAATCTGATTTTGTACATATTGTTAAGCATATTTCTCGATTTAAATAGTTATCAGTTGTATTTCCTTAAAAAATAAAAAAAAAAAATTGTTTAAAATGTATATCAATTTAATTAATGTAATAATTGAATCAATCATTTATTTAATTGAAAGAAAATTAAAAATATAATTTTGATTTTATTAACATTTTAGTTGTTTTGAAATAAATTTTTAAATAAAATATTAATTTTAACAAAAAGTATCTGGGAATTTTAGATCTCAAAATATTAATTAAAAACCAAAAAAATTAAAACTGATTTTTTCGTTTAAAATAAAATAATTTCAACTTGTGGAATTGTTGTTGTGAATGTCAAAACCTGACCTATAATTAATTAAATCAACTAACACATTGTTTGAAACGGCAGTTTTTTTATCATATTTTTAATTAATTTAGTTAATTTTTTTATTATATATGAAATCACAATTTAAAAAGCTTTTTTTTTAAATACTCAATAGTCTTATTTCTTTAATATTTTCCAGGAATATTTTCTAGTCTTATACCTTCAATAATTTCCAGAAATATTTTCAATGCACTATCACAATTTTGTTTGTTTGTATATTTATATTATACGAGGCTTTCTTTATCTATCCTTCGGCTAGCAATGAAGTCAATTGTACAGAAAATGTATACAACTATTAGATACCAGCAGAATGTAATGCATTTTCTGGCCCGCTACGAAAATATTCCTGGAAAATATTGCAGGAACAAGACTATTAAAGTATTTTAAAAAAAGCGTATTAAAAATATCATTTATTAAAAAAAAATATTCACAATTTTCAATTTACAATTTTTGCGAAAAAGAGTAACGAATTGGCTAAAAGATTTTGTTTGTTGTGCTTAATTCCCTTTTTTTTAATAATTGATAAAAAAAAATACTGAAATTTATTGTTGAAGGATAAGCATTTCACTGGTTGCTTAGGCCAGAACATCTGGAAACGTTCGTCTAAAGAATTTTAGAAAAGCCAAAGCTATCAGCAAACAAGACTACAGAGGGAATGAGAACTACCTACAAACACTCAAAAAGTCTTATTTGCAACGATAAAAAAGCTTAAACAAAATACCAACAATAAAACAGTGACTTTATCTTTTCTTACATTCCCCACTACAATTAGTTAGAATTCTCCCAACATTAATTGTAGTTGTAAGTGCGTAAAGAAAAAACATATTAAAACAAAAACAAATTGCTTTTATTGTTTTCGCAAGAAATCAAAATAAAAACAATTTGCCAGTTCAGTTTTTTATGCACGTGCACTTGCTTAAATTTATTATCAAAGTTGTTTGTGGGAATACTATTATTTATTAAAAGATTTTGTTTGTTGTGCTTAATATCACTGGTGGCTTAGGCCACATCATCAGGAAACGTTCTCCTCAATAATTTTAGAAAAGCCAAAGCTATTAGCAAACAAGACTACAGAGGAAATGAGAATTACCTACATACACTTGAATTAGCATTTTACTTTTATATTGAAATTTAATTCAAATCGCAATAGATAGTAGCCTCCCAGTTAAAGGTTTAAATGATTTGGATTTATAATGAACTTTTTCCGAATAGTTGTTTACTTTTTGATTTAAGCTAAATTTATTTTAAACGGCAAATAAATCCAATAATGTGGTATAACTATTTGTTTTTAAATTGCCAAATTTTTAGTTTTTGTCCGATTAAAATATGATTAACCGAGCAACATGTTACTGGTGTTGGGCTTCCACGAAGCCGTTTGCCAAAGATATTAAACCCACATTTACAGAAATATTAAAAAAAAAATATTGCAATTGCCATTACACACGACTTTAAAAAGATGCTGGTAATGTGGTACACCATATGCTGGTTATGTGGTATAGTGAACCATTTACCAAATCATGGTATTTTCTTTAAAAGCAGTTGTGTTTTGATATACATTTAATTTAGGAAAAAAACCACAATTTCATTAATGTTTTATTTGGAAGGAAATGTGGTATACTACCAGCCAAATTATGAATAAAAATTCCCCGGTTAGTCTATATAATCATTTTGGTAATAGGTGTCAAATCAACAAATTGTTTGCTTGTTGCTATGAATTTGGTGATTAGAGACAATATTTAATTTTTTCTGTGTCCCATTGTGGTTGAAAACGGGGACTCATAGTTACTCATGGTAAAAGTCGAACTCATTCTCTTCACTAGGAAACAACATTGGTTGATTAAGAAGTTGTGTAATTGCATCTAAACGCCTTTGTTTTTAGAATTCGTCTACATGTCATAATATGATCAGTCTTCGAAAATAGGACGTAGCTGGGGTGACTTAGAAATGGCAACGATATTCGTTATATGTAAATGCACTTTGTACTACACTGACGGGTGCGCTGGATTTTTTTCTGGCCCCACCGCGTAGGAACTCTAATTCAAAAGTCATGAAAATGGATACGGAAATTTCCATTGTTGAATAAATTTTACAAAAACGAACGTTTCTATTTTTTTTACCACACACTGTTCACAATGGACCAAAATCCATTAATGCATTATGGGATTTGCAAAATGGTCATTATGAGCCCCTTCTTCAATATCATCTTAGTCATTTAAAAAAAAAAACAAGTTTTTATGACATTACTTTCTTCCTCAGTGTTTTAAGGGATTTCATGTCATATGTGTTTGTCTGTCCATCCATCTACCTATCCATCCATCCTTTTATCTAGTCATTATGAGATAGAAGTTTGCTCTAGATCCTTTCAATCTCTCGGTTTAAACTTTACGTATGATGTCATTTTATATCTTTACTTTTTTCATTTATTATTTATGTTTGTTTGTTGTATGTCTTTCGTGCAACACGTCTGTGCGTATTGTTTCAAGGATAATTGATTACATTTTTACAGCAACTGAACAGATGAGGTGTTACCACTAACAGCACTCAAGAGTAGAATGGGAAGGTATACGATTGAAACACTATTAAGTTTGATGAAAAAAGAAAAGAAAAAAAAACAAAATTAAATAATGACTAATCAGATTGATATTTAATTCTGTTTGCAGAATTATTATAATAGTTTTAGAATAGTATATTATTAGAATATTATTTCGCCGAGAGAGAACAAAAATCTAGTTAAGCAACATAATCACCGTTGCCAGTTATATTTTTTTAAAAAACATCTTGTATCTGCAAAAAACTTTTTTTCAAGAAAAAACTTGTTTTTACAAAAGTGCCAACATTTTTAAAGAAAACACAAAAATTCATAGAGAATTAATTTTGTTTAAAAATTCAAAACAAAAAAAAATTAAATAAAAAAATTCACAAAAATTTATTTGGAATTAAGTTTTTTAAAAATATAGAAAAAAGTAATTAAAAATAAATTTTTTTCTTGTTAACCAAAAAATTAGTTTACAAGCAGATACTTATTAAAAACCTAAAAGGTGCTTAAACTAACGTGTTTTAGAAAGTCATTTTTAAAACGAACTTTACAAAGTAAAACATAAAATTTTAAAGAATAAGCTCTAAAGTCCATTTTACCACCTTCAGTTAATTTATATGAATCTAGTGTTGAAACTTCAGCACCTAAAAAAATATAGTTGGGAGCTTTTAGGTAGGAGGAAGAAAACACAATTAAGCACTGTTGCAAGAATGTCAGAGAAAATATATAGTAAGATCGTTTAATTGCATAAAAAAACACTTTATATTTTCATCCAATATACTGCAAATTTTAAATTATGTATTCATAAAAAACTTGAAAAAACTTTATATAAATTAAAAATTTTTTTGCATCTCAAAAAACTTGCAAAAAAGGGAAAACTTGACAAAGGGCAACACTGAACATAATACAAGTCAGAAAATTTAATTGGACAGAGCTCTTAACATAACTGTGATATTTACCTAAATTTTCAAAGCACAATAACTCTTGTTAGTGAAGACCCAAAATTGACGTGATAAGTTCTTGGTCTAAAAAATTAAGCAATAAATTTGGTGTGAAATCCATATATATTAGGGTATTCATTCGATAACCGTTAATCGGTTAACCGATTAATTACTACACGATTGACTGATCGGTTAATTTAAAATTGGCTATTTTTGATTAACGATTAAACCGATTAATTTCAGTCGAATAACCGGTTAACCGATGGAACAAAATTTTTAATATTCTGTAGTATTATAAAACATTTTTTGTGTTTTTAATTATTTCTTTCGTTACATATACAAAAGGTATGTGTTCAGAAAATATTTTTTCATACAAACAAAGAAGGTGTGCAGTGATCTCCATTTTAAGAAAGTGTTTGCTGTCAACAGCTTTTTGATTCACGTATCAATCTTTGAACGGAACTAACCGAAACAATCAGAAGTGTTAAAAGTTTTAAAAAATTAAAACAGGAGTCTAATCATCGTTGCGGACGAATTTATCGAATTTTTTTATTTTGGTATCATGACACTCGATATCAAATGAAATGTTTCGTAATTGATAATATCATTAGATATCGAGTAACCAAAGACATTAAACCTTTCGAGTTTTCATTCGATACGTCAATGTCTATCGTATGCAGATAAATACGATAGTTCGATATAGAATGCGGTGCTTAGACCCCAGGACTCTAATGTCATAATGGAAGATTTTATGTGTTTAGAGAAATCCAGGAAAAGGACTAATAATTAAATATTCTGTAACATGGGTTGCTATCGATTTCTCAAACATCTATGATAAGTGAAAGTTTTATCAAAACTAAATAATTCAATCGCTTAAATCCTAAACATTTCAGCCAAATTATTTTTCGAAAAGATTATTTTATAAGATCTTTTTAAACTATTGAAATAACTAATAAACTTTTCAAACAGGCTATTTTTAGTTAATGCATATTTTTATTAGTCAAAAAATATGATTTACATATTTATGAATTCTTTTTTTGTTTGCTCGTTTTCGTTCAAGAATTGTTATGCTTGTTATGTTATTGTTTTTTTTTACTATAAAACTTCAAATAATTTATGCATTTTTATTTACTGAAATTACTTAATTTATAAAAAAAAAACTTTATTAATCGGGTAACCGATCAATAAAAAATTAACCGATTATTACCCGATTAAACCAAAACCTTGCTTTATTAATCGAGCGATTAACCGATTAAAACAAAAGCCCGATTAAATGAATACCCTAATATTTATGCCAGAAAGATAGGAAAAATTTGGTGCTAATGATGACGCCCAATACTTTGAATCATTTAATGATGATACAATATTTTACAATTAATTCTTGCAATTTACCAAAAGTTTTACCATCAATATAATATATAGAAAAATTTTTGGTATTCAAAATAATATTTCAAACTGGATGAATTGGCTCTCCTTCCCTCTCTATATTTCCAGTTTTTTTTTTTTTTATTTTTTTAAACGTTATTGTCGTTCATTTTTACTGTAGTTTTGGCTATAAATGTGTTTGCGGTAATTGTAGTGATACACACACACACACAACTACACAACATGTATGACCTTCCTTGCCATCAATAGTCCAAGGATTCGTTGTATAGGTAAAAGAGGAAGTTGGCAAGAAAAGAAAAAGTGGGTATGAGTGAGTATTTGCTGAAGCGCATTAATGACCATTTTATGATTTCTACTCTTATTTGTTGCTCTTCTTGTTGGTGGATATTGATTTTGTTTTTGTTTTTTGTTGCATGTGCATAAGTATTGTGTTCGTGTGTCTACCTCTTCGTGTTCTAACTGCTGTCATTTGTTGTTTGTCCTGATGTGATTTGTATGTTTAAGTTCATGTGTGCAATTGTATGTGTGTGGTTTTGGGGGTTTACTCCTTGTCGTAATTGTTCGTTTTTTGGAATTTTAACAGCTTTTAATGATTGTTTAACAAGTTTTTACTACATTTTGTATTTATAACTAGTAAAATTGTTGAAAAGGGAATTTTTTTTTTTAGAAATTTTTGCAAAGTTATAATATTTATGTGCTTGATCAAAGTGCACACATATGTGTGCATATTAATTTATGTGTGTGTTTAAAGGACTATGTTTTTGCACTTATACACATGTAATTTAAACATTTTTACATGTACTGGAACATTTTAGTGGTTTCATGTATGAAAAACTGCTCCCACGCATCTTTATCTGCATGTGGGCTATTTTAGGTTGACAGAAAAACGTTTGATGCCATATTGAAACTTTGTCTGAACATTTTTTTGTGGCTTTTGTTTCTAACAATGCCTGCATATATTCTCATCTTTGGCAGATGTTTAGGTGACCACGTGATGCATTAATGATGACATTTTCTAACCAACACATTCAATAGTGGTTTTAAGGATAGAGATGGTCATTAGCTAGAAAAATACAAATTTCAATGTATGTGTTTATAATTAAAATGATTTATTTTTATTTATTTGATTTGTTATTATTCAGTTCGTAATTTGGTTGATTAATTTTTCTATTGCATCCATTCTAAATATTTAGACTTCCATTTTGGATCTTTATACTAAAGTTCTTAGTCGGAAAATATATTTTTAGGGTGTCAGTGAAATCATCGAACGAATTGATTTGTTTTTTTTTTGTACCGAATAAACCAGTTCTATTAAATAGATTTTAGCAAAGTTGAACCCTGTTGTACCAAAACAGTTTTTTTAAAGGACTTTTTATAGAGGCTTGGCATATATTTTTTTGCAATTTTGTAGCTTTTCAATACCAAACCGCACTAAGATGTGTAGCTAGATCTTTTTGGCCTAAGTAATTTTATAGTGACTATGCACGCAGAGAAAAAATATGTTTAAAAATGGTCACCTCCAACAAAACTATTTTTAAAGAAAAATTTTAAACAGATTATGTTTAATTTAACCATTTTATTGTCACCGACAACCATATTATTGTTAAATTGGTCCTCCGTCAAGAGGCCACAACCATATTATGGTTGTCTTTAAGCATGTTTTGGTTAAATATGACAATAACTTGTTTTTAAATTCACAATAGTATTTTCCTCTTTTCCAAGAGAAACAAGCTATGGTTAAAAACCAACCATGCTATTTAAGTCTTAAGCATAGTTTAGTTATTATTATTGTTTGGAGGCAACAATAATAATGTTGTGGTTTCTTGATGGAGGACAAATTTAACCATAATATGTTTGTCGGTGATAAAAGTATGATTAAATTAAACATAATATGTTTAAAATTTTTCTTTAAAAATAGTTTTGTTGGAGGCGAACATATACAAACATGTTTTTTCTCTGGGTGTGGGAAGTCATAGATTAGTAAGACCTTTTTCAAAGTTTTCGTCCCCAACATTCTCTTAATAAAACTCTGCTCTTTATACCGAATAAAAATTTGTAAAAAGCACTTATAATTTCAGAAGAAGTTAACTTTAATGCAATAATTACTATTAAATCAAGCGAAGAATTTTTTTTTTTTTTTTTCGAAAAACTTAAAAAAAAAGTATGAATAGTATGTAAAAAAACAGATCGTTTTTATTTAACTTATATGTATATATAAATTCCTTTTGTTCTATAAGGAGCATACGGGCTAATGGTTTAGTGAAGCGGCATACACAACCTCCCATATTCAACTCGCAACATCACCTGCGCCTGCTAAACCATGCCTATAAAAAACGAAGTTTTTTCCCAACCAATTTGTAAAGGAAATTTGTATCTTAACCTGCCTTCCTGGATGCGCTCTGGCAGCCCTAGACCCGGAATCGTATGCAAAGGCCTACCAATCCAATTGATATTGAAACCGATTTTAATGCAAGTCTACATCTAAAATAACGTTGGACCATCCAAATGTTGCGTTGCCACTTTTTGTGTACAATAAACATTATTTTTATGTTTAAAAATTAAATAAGAAGCAAAAATTCCCATATTCTAATTTTTTAATCAGGCTTAAGTTCATTGAATTCAATTTTCATTTAATTATTTTTATGAAGAAAGGAATTTTACAACATGAAATGAATTAAAATAAATTGATAATTTTTCATTCTTGACTGAGCTGGGAATTGAACCCAGATTTTCACGGACAGCTTGCCCAGACTAGTTTCGATTGTAACCTCACAAGCTCTTCAGAGTGGTTTGCCGTTTAACTCTCACCGCCATTGAAGACGGATGACGTCAATAGTCAAACATCAATCTTTAAACCAAATGGTATTCTACCTTGGTAGATCGAAATTTGCTTTGAATGAATGATTACCTATTTTAATTGACTTACATGTTCTTCCTTACTTCTGCTTTTCGTACTTTTTGTCAAGAATTCTTCTTGAAATCCAAAGTACATTTTTTGTTTTTCATGTTTTGTCTTTATTTTTCTTATTAACCTTTTCCAGCACAACTTGAAGGACAAATGTAAACATATAGCTTGTGCCTTAGCTGTTAACAATATTAGTATTGTGGTTATTTTATTGAACCCTTCATTGTTTTAAATCCAAATTGCGATATTTTAATCAGGCTTAAGTTCATTGAATTTAATTTTCAGTGTCAAGGCTGATTTCACATTGATGAAAAGTGTCATAGGGTCAAAAACGAAGACACTTGCCATAGTACTGATGTAAAAATACATCAGCGTTATGACGCCTTTTCTATCAGTGTAGGTAAGAAAAGAGAGTAGCTCAGGTGTCTTTTCAACGTCACCTTAAAACTGAAGTCGCCTTGCCCATAATTAAATCGAAAACAGCAACTTAAAATTCTCTCTAATTTAACTGTTTTCATTTTCTGTTGTTCTTAATTTTCTGTTTATAAAATGTATGAAAGTTAATGAAAGTAAAAAAAAAGAAGAAAAAAAAAAGCTCTCAAAATAAAATAGATTCTATTCTACGAAGGCTGCCTACTACAAATCTTTATATGAAATTGTATGGAAAATGTGGTCTCGCTGCAGTTCTGTTTGAGCACTTACAGACATAACTAAATAAGAGCGGATGGCGAAACGTGTTCTTCCGCTTATCTCTTACGCTGAAATACCATACCTAAATAAAAACGTTAACGTTGGGTTAAGAGCAGTAGTGTTTACTTTCCTGTTTAATAAAAACCCACAAAACAGAAATAAAAAACCGCTAGATTAACCTAAAAACAGTTAAATTGACATTATTTATCAGCAATAGCGGCCAACTTCACTATTAAACGCGCTGTTAAAATCGGATTTTCCAAATGCAAAGCGTTTGCGCCGCGTTATTTCGGTATGCTACATACAAATTGTATGGGCATGAGAACTTTTGACACCTAGAAAACGCTATTCGCTCTTATTTAGGTGTGGACGTTAGTAAAATAAAAAAGGAACAAATTAAGACGGGCTTAGGAAATAATCGAGAGATGTTTAAAAATTCTTAAGGGGTCTATACACGATCAACAAGCATGTAAATAGTATAAGTAAAAATTGTTTTAGTATGTGTGACACCGCCAAAGCTGGGCGGAAAATCAAAACAATTTAGTATTACGTACAAGCAGATGTATACAAGTTTGACATTTTAATCGTGTATGGACCCCTTTACTCATGGCGGCCTATTTTTGACGAAAGGATCCGAGTTTTTTTTTAATTAAAAACATTTTTTGCACTTCCTCTCTTATCACCATTAAATTTTCAGTGGTTGAATGAATATTTTCGGTTTTATCCTGAAAAAATAATCGCATGTTTTTTTTTTTTTTTTTAATTTTTTTTTTTTTGTTCTGACAACTTTGGATAAAACCAAACTTACAACTATGAACATTTACCAGTCATGTTCGACAAATTTTGTATGTGTTTTGTCACAGATGGTGTCACTATTTATAGGTGTAAATGACGACAGTGGCAACAAAAAAAATTACATTAAATTTGGTAACGAAAAACACTATATCCCATGTTCTCTGTTGTACGAAACAATAAAATTTTGGTTGGTTTTTTTTTTTTTTTTGGCAAAATGAAGCATTTGTTGTTAAGCAAAGTATTTAATATTTATTTGGCGATTTACAATGACAATTACACATCGCACATTTGCTGCAACATCGTTATAACCCAAAAATGTTAGTTTTACAAAAAACTACTTTAAAGTCTTAAATTTACGGACATCATAATGAGGAAAGAAAATAATATTTTTTCTCTTAAGAGTTGAGGTTACAATATCTTCATATGAAATATTTACCCCTTCATAAAACACGTCATTTACTTTGCATTAGTGATGTTAAGTCAAAGTTTTTAATTTTTGACTTATGACCTTGTTGCAGCAAATGAGAGATATGTGCCTCACATTTATCATTGAAAATTTATTAAATGTAATTGCGATGTGTTTTGAATTTTTTTAGAAAAAGCTAATGTTATTTTGGTACCGATTCATTGCGTGCTAAATTGTGGGATTTTATTGTTGTTTCACAATGGAGAGATACATTTTATAAAGTTTGAATATCTGTTAAAAATATTCAGAACGGACACGATTAATTTCTCATCACAAATTGAAAATTACTTAAAAGTCCCTTGTTTTTTCAGCATCGAATATATTTTATTCAGTATAAGAATATTCTTTCTGAAACAATTTGCAGAGACTGTTTTCAATGCTCGGTTTAGAAGCAGTATTTATTCTACAAAGATCCGTATTAAGATCAAAAATATCTTTCCCAATCATTTTAAACAAGATTATTGCTTACTTGGTATTGTTGGAAAAAGCGAGTGACTTGTTTGAATCTCGACTAATAATAAATGCCATATCGAGATTCTTGGTTATATCTTAGCTAGGGATATCAATCGGGAGTGGTTTCGCAACTCTCGGGAGTCGGAAAAATTAAATCCCGGGATACCGGGATTTTTCTGGATTACGGAATTTTTCGGGATTTTTGAAAGTCAGAAGGTAATTGCTTTGTAAAGATATTTATTAAAAAAAGTCTTTAAAAGAGGTTTACAATTCATTTAATATTACAAAGTTGTTTAATAATTATATTGATTACTAAAGTTTGTAAAAATTGAAAACATTGATTATTTATCTTAATTAATGATTAAATTAATTGAAAATATTATTAAAAAAACCACCTACGATTTCCAACAATGTGTTATTTGATGCAATTAAAACATAATTAACATAAAATCTATATTTTACTCAATTAGCCCAGTTGTTTCAAACTTTCCAAAAAAAAAAAAAAATAATAATAATTCAAATAGTAATTGAATAGAGCAAACTGGTAATTGATTTATTTGTTAGATTATATTAAGGCCCTAATCATGCAAAACGCAGGCGCAACGCCAAAGAATAACATTAAAGGCACAACCAATGTCATCAATATTTAGTAATTTTGTTGTTGCTTTCTACAGAAATTCACATTGCGTTTTAAAATTTCAAACGCTGCATTGCTTGTGGCGTTGAAAATTTTAAAACGGTACATGAATTTCTGTAGAAAGCAACAACAAAATTACAAAATTATTATGAAATTGTTTGTGCCTTTAATGTTATTCTTTGGCGTTGCGCCTGCGTTTTACATGATTAGGGCTTAAAAGTTTTATTAATAAATTAAGATGAATAATTGAAAGTTTAATTCGAAATTAATTAACAAAATCCATTTTTTTAAGTTAACCGTTAAAATCTTATTTTAACAAAAACACATTTTTATACCCACCACCACAAGTGGTAGGAATTATGTAGTGTATAAATTATGTAGTGTATGAAATCGCTCCATAAATTACCGTAGATCCCATGCCCACCCTCGGAAAACACTTTAATAAGCTTAAACCTGTAAAGAGTAAAGTTTAAATTTTGTTAGATAATAAAATCACACGGAACATTTGGGTTTTCCTTTTAGTTTTGTGCAATTCAAAAGACATTTATTTCCTTAATTAATTTTCTTCTTTAATTATTTTAAGCAATTCTCACATTTAAATTTCTTAATAATTGTTGGACATTCTTAAAAAGAATAACAAAGTTTAGCTTTCTTCTTTCGTTTTCAATGACAGTATTAACGGGTTACTCAAACGAATATAAAATTTCAATATTGTGTTCCCTACACAGAAAAAAATTTTGCCCCATTTAAAGCATTAATCAAAAATTAAATCAGTTTTAATTAAAAATTTAATCAAGTTAATTAAAAGTTTAATCAAGCGAATTAAGCGTTTATTCAAGTGAATTAAACGTTTAATTGTTACTGTTAATTTGTTAACTGGTGCAAATTAATAGTATCAATTAAACTTTTAATTCACTTGATTAAACGTTTAATTCACTTGATAAAATTTTTAATTAAAACTGATTTTATTTTTGATTAATGGGTCAAAATTTTTTTCTGTGTATCCTCTCAAGGGAATGCATTTTTTTTTATAAAAATGGTAAAAAAAAAAAAAATTAAGTAAACAATTTCGGGATTGACTAAATCCCGAAAATCACGGGACTTGCATTTTTCAATCCCATGAATTTCGGGATCGGCATTTCGGGACTGGCATCCCTAATCTTAGCCGATTGTTATGAATATTAATAGCAGAAATCTTGCCTCTATATGAAATTTAAATGTATGTATGTACAGACCTATCAATATATATCATTGTAGTACTCAGGTTATCTGGGGTCTTCGAAAAACCCATTTGAACAATCACACAAAAAAAAAGTTAATCGAACATTGTTTAATTAACTCTCTCTCATAAGGATGCAGCATATATGTATTTACATACATACACATATACTTTAAGGGGTCGAAGAGTGATACTGCTGAAATTACAAACGGAACGACAAGCTTATATGTGCAGTGTAGTGATGGGTATAAAAATATAACAAACAGATCTAAGACGTAATTAATAACGAAAAATATTTTTGCTTTAATAGTTAAAATGTATATTTTTTAACATTGTGTGTGTTTGTTTTTCAGATGAATTGTATTAAAAAAATGTTAGTTATTTTTTTAAAAACAAAACAGCTGTTTCAATTGAAGCAACAACAACAGAGCGAATAATAAATAACCTGCAAATTAGAGTACGTACATTTAGCGTGTAAACTTCAAAAGAAGTATATGAAAGTTTAAAAAAGCGTTATGATTGCAGGGTTTGGGGAATTATTTTCTAATATATTTTTAATTATGTGATAAGAAATCTATTGATTCCACATTCGTGAGCCAACGTGCAAACTTCGCCATTTCTAGAAACCCATTCCTCACCATTCCTGCTGTCTAATCTTTACCACTCAGTACATCTTATATATAAATCCGGGAAACTTTGTGCAGTTGAATTTTAAGTATCTTATCGTCCACCGATGCCAATGAAATATATATCGTTTTAAAGGTATTTTTACGTAGATATTAGGGTATTCATTCAATCGGGCTTTTGATTTAATCGGTTAATCGCTCGATTAATTAACCGAGGTTTTGGTTTAATCGGTTAATTTTGTAATTGATCGGTTAACCGATTAATAAACTTTTTTATTAATTAAGTAATTTCAATAAATAAAAATGCATAAATTATTTATTATTTGGAGTTAATTAGTAAAAACAAAAATAATAACATAACAAAAATAACAATTCTTGAACTAAAACGAGCAAACAGAAAATTAATTCATAAATATGTATGTAATATATATTTTTTAATTAATACATAGTTATTATGTAGTAATTAAAAAATAAACTGTAAGATACTTTTATTAGCTATTTCAAAAGTTTAAGGAGACCTTATAAAATAATCTTTTAGAGAAATAATTTGGTTTAAATGTTTACGGTCTAATTCATAAAAATTTCTTATATCAGCTTTAATGTTTACAATAGTTATCAAACTCTTTTTATTTTATAAACCTTTAATAAAAAGTCTGATTTATAAACGCTTTATATTAGTGGATTAACAATTAAACGCTTTTATTACTATTGTATTTTAATGTTATATTAATTGTCATTTTTGTCTAGTTATGCATACAAAGAACAACCGATTGTATACGTAGCCTGTTAAAAGTACAAAGAAAACTAAATTATTGTGTGTAACATTATATTAAAATAATTAAAAAAATATTTTAAGCATTTTTCATTACCAGTAGAGTTTTTTTATTCCCGCACTTTTTGGATTCCCGGGAAAGCGGGAAATAAAAATCAAATTCCCGGGATCCCGGGATTCCCGCCCAAAATTTTTTATTTATTTCTTTACTTATTTCTCCAATAAAACTAATATGTCTTACCGACTATTACTCTTAAAATAATTAAGTTTAGTATCTATTATATAACAAATATAACAGAGCTCATTTGCATAATTAGAATGAAAGTATTGAAGTCTTACAGCCAATTTCATCAAGTTCAGTTAAAACTTAACTGTTACCTGAACTTCCAGCTAACAATATGTTTTCGACAGTTATAACTGGTAGTTAATTATGACTGAACTTGGTGAAATTGGCCGTTGGTGGAATAACATTTCTGGAAGGGCGATTAGGAACTGAAAGCATAACATTACGAAGTAGGAATTTTAGAGAAATTTTATTTGCTACATATATAATAACATATTTTTTTACAATTTTATAACACTTAATAAGCAGTGGTGTATGAAGGTATACATGTGAATTTTTTTTTAATATTCATCTAGGGTCCCATAAAGTATTTGTATTGTGGGTCCTTCGTTTATTTTAAGCTGATTTCGCCATATGATGTCAAATTGTTTCTAGATCTTCTAGGCTGTTTGGGGCTTAATTTCAGCAGAATCGTTTCAGTAGGAAAAGAGTTATCCACCCAAATGTGGAACTACCTCATTAAAAACTCAACAAAAACTAACATAAATTTGGGGCGAAATGCACCTTTTGTCATTAAATTTCAACAAATTCGTTTTATAAGGCACCAAATTTCGTGAATATCGGTCCATAATTTACCTACGGCTCCATGTTTAGACTAGTCTCGTAAATCATGTAAGAATGGCTAAAAGCGTAAAGAATAATGCTTTTGTGGTGCAATTTACATAATCTACTTTCATAAGACTCAAAATTACTTGAAATGCCGCATATTAAGCACGATCTAGGATAACACTTTTCTACGCCCTTAACCGCAAATTATTGTAAAATTTACACTTCAGTTTGCTAAAACAAGAAATAAAATTTTGGAAGATTGGTCTATAATTTATCATAGGCGCTATATAAGGCCCATTCTCAAAAATTAGCTTAATAAGCGTTAAACTGTAGCAAATTTAAATATTGTGATAAAATTAAGTGGCATTAAACACAGTCTAGACACTAGTCCGACATAGAGTTACTAAAGTTTGAAAAAAGATTTTCTTCAAAATTTCCCGGAAATCCCGCAATTAATTCCCGGGATAGCGGGAATTGAAAACAATTGAAAATCCCGGGAATTCCCGGGACGGTAAATCCCGGGAACAAACTCTAATTACCAGGCAAAGTTACAAAATTTGAGATGTTGAAAAAGATTGTGTTTAAATACGTTTTTCCCCGCCGCTAACAACAGGTATCAAATACCAACCTTAATGTAGTGGATTTTGCTTAAATATTTTCTTTTATTAAATTCTGATGTACTTTGCTTATAAATACCAAACATTGCCCATCAAGAGCGGCAGCATCATCCTGAATCTACAAATCGTTTGTTTAACTTTAATCTAACATGTTAGCGCTTTTTTGGGAATTGCTAATATTTAGTTTTTAATAAATTTTAAAACTTAATTTTTTTTTGTTTTGAACAAATGTCAATTTTTTGTTTGCAATCATACATACTTCTCTTCGACCCCAACATCCCAATGCTACCGCAACATCTTCTATCTAATTCAATTTCTGGCTTAACCATTTTTAACGGGTGGATTTGTTGAACCGATATCTTGCTTTGAATAGCTCCTCTAGAATTGAAAAGGGATTGATTTTCTTCCCAAAAGTCTTGGGACGTTTTGCACTTGATGTTTGGACGATGGATTCTAACATCATCGTTTTTTTTTAAATGGGTTTAATTGCACAAATTTATTATACTCGCCAATTCAGGAAATCAAATATTTTATATCCATTGTTATTTTTTCTAGTTTTTATTTTTAGAAAACGATTTTATTAAAATAAATAAAAAGGCAAAAATTGTTAATTTTTCATGCAATTATTAAACATTTTTATAAACAAACGTTGAAATGTCACTTTATCAAATGTCACTTTACAATAAATATCTCAACTTTATGGAAGGCTTATTAAACGTTTAATAGGCTATTAAACATTTTTAAATACTCTTTTTCGAGTTTTGCTTATTAATGACTTATAAAGCTGCAATAATGCGTTTATGAATTTGACTGTTAGCATTTAAGCGATGCTTCTTCTTTTAGTTTTGATAAATTCTGACTTGGAAAAAATTCTTTAACTTGTCGTTGATGTTGGAGAAATCGAAAACAACCAATAATACAGAATATCAGATTTCTCAATCCTTTTCCTGGATTTCTCTAAATGTATAAAATCTTACATTATGCCAGCAGAGTCCTGTTTTAATTTTTAACTCTTCTCATTGTTTCGTTTAATTCTGATAAAAGATTGATCTGAGAAAATATGAAAAGAAACAATTAACTTAACACATATTTACATATAAAACACCTATTCAAAAAGATCACTAAACACCTTCTTTGTTTGTACGAAAAAATATTTTCTAACCTCATACCTTTTTTTATATGAGGCGACATAAATAATTAAAAACACAAAAAATATGTTACAATATGACAAAAAGTTAAAAATTTCGTTACATCGGTTCATCGATTAATCGACTGAAATTAACCGGTTTAATCGTTAAATGAAAATAGCCAATTTTAAATTAACCGATCAGTTAATCGTATAGTAATTATTTTTTTATGGAAGTAAAATATACTGCCTGTTTTTGAAAATAAAAAATTCTGAAATAAACTCTTAATTTTTTTATTTAAACAGGCAATTTGGTATTTAGATATGAAAACCATTTGCTTATTTCTTAAATTTAGGTACACAGAAAAGAGTTTTATTATCAATTAAAAAAATGGTTGAAAAATTATTTAAATTTAATTAATGTGATAATTGAATCAATTATTTTTTTAGTTGAAAGAAAATTAAAAATATAATTTCGATTTATTTAATATTTTAGTTGTTTTGAAATAACTTTTTTATTAAAATATTAATTAAATATTAATTGACTTTTTCGTTTAAAATAAAATAATTTAAACTTGTAGAATTGTTGTTGGGAATTGTCAATATTTAATTAAATAAATTAACACATTGTTTGAAATGGCAAAGTTTTTTGATCATTAATTTAATTAAAATTAAAAATATCATTTATTGAAAAAAAATATGCACAATTTTACAATTTTTAGAAATCAAAATATAATCATTTTGGTAATACAGTGAACTCTCGGTAATGTGAACTTCCAATATAGTGAACTATCCAGTAATGTGAACACCTATTTTTTATATTAATGCTCCTAATAGTGAACAAAGTTTAATAGCTCTAAATAGTGAACAAAAATGTTGGCGATATTTGTTTATTTTCTAATTTTGGGAATCCCTTGATTGAATAAAAAATGAAACAATATACACATTCATACATTTATTTTATTTATTTATTTATCTAGATATTTATTATAATTAAAATTACAATAAATCTTAAAGCTAAAGCACTAGCAACTAAGGCTATCGGCCTGGGTACATGCATACATATATGTATATGAGTTTTGTTAATGAAGGTTAGTTGTCTTTCGTTACACATGAAAATTCCTTGATTTAAATATTTTTTATTAACAAATATGCCTAAGAATAACCGAAAATTTTAACCTTCAATTAAAAATACGAAATTCTGCAACTTTTGGAAAAAGGAGCACGTGTTATAGCAGTTATGTTTCATGTTTTTAGCTTTTTTTAGCATCATTTTCGAAATTTGGATGAATATTTTTTTAGTATTGATTTTACTTAATTTTTTTTTTTTAATTATAATAAAATTTTGACTAAAAATAGTTGTACTCAAAATTAAATTTCGTATGAAAATGGTTAATTCTTAAGAAACAGCTTGCCTTGCCTGTCTTGTAAAAAATAGAATATTCATATTAAAAATACCCTGATAATTTTGATTGTAAAAATCTGTAGGAACCAACAACAAAATTACAAAATATTTATGACATTGTTTGTGCTTTCAATGCTATTCTTTGGCGTTGCGTTGCGTTTTACATGATAAGGGCCTAATTTTCGAATAAAATTTCATACTAGTAATACATTTTTAACAAAAATCTTTAAAAAAATGTTAGCATTACTTTTAGGATTTTTTAAAATCATTTTTAGCATTTTTTGGTCATGTCTAATGCCAGATTTAGCTGTACAAATTTTTAGGCTCTGGTGACACTTTGTTAAAAAAAAAAAAAAAAAAAAAAAAAAAACACAATTTTGTACAATCGAAAATGTGAACAAATTCAATAATGTTTTTTTTATTAGTTCACATTATCGCGAGTTCACTATAGGTAAAAAATCAATAACATGTTTGCTTGATATTATGAATTTGTTGTAAATTTGGGATTTGGGATAATTTATAATTTTTTCTGTGCATAAAAGGATTTATTTTAACTGTAAATGACAAGTGGTCGAATTTCGCCCAGTTTTTTTTTTTTTTTTTTTTTTTTTTTGTAAATAATTAATCACTTTTTTTATTCGATCTTCTGTGAAAATTATCGTCAGGGATTTTTCAGTGAATATTTATAAACACAAAAACCTAAAAAGATGCTGTCAACTTAATACGTTGATAGCATTTCAAATAATGCTGATAATAATGATAGAGGAATACATTTTGTTCGAAAGGGAGTCCCGGTAGGCTAGTCAGCAAGTCTATTCACGATCCAATTTATATAGGGAACAGAATAGTCGCTGTAGATAACGAGTAGCGCTGTAAGCTGTTAAAAAATTAGCAAAAAGTTACGGCATACATATCCAGCAATTTGAAGCCAAGTTTGATCTATTATTCTCTTATCTTTTCTTTTCTTTTCTTTTCTTTCCTTTTCTGTTTTTTTCTTTTCTTTTTTCCTTTTCTTTTATTTTCAAAAGTGAGCTTGTTTTCAACAGACGGACAGGGCTAAATCGAAGAAGCCAGAATATATATACTTTATGTGGTCTTGATGTATAATAAAAAAGTTTCACACGGAATGACAAACTTAGTATACCCTCAAAAAAGGGTAAAAAGAAGATGCTGCATTCTAATTAAATCGGTATTAAAATGTTAGCAGTCAAAATATCTTACACACATAAGCTACTGAGTTGCTTGAAAATTTTCATCAGGTTTCGTGGTAAAATAAAGTCTAGTCGTAAAATCCAGGGTTAAACTTGAAAGAAAGACTTTTTAAGTTCTTTAAAAACTTCTTTTGAATTTTTTCTATTATTTTTTAGTAGTATATTATTACTATTGTTTAATGTCAATGTTTTTATTTGTTGTTTATAGAATATTTGGCAGAACTTTTTTTTTTTATCTAAATCCAATTTTTATTCTCGTGTAAAAAGAAATCACCTAAAATGCCTGCTGGTAATGCCATTTGCAGATTTAGTTATGAAATCGTTTTTTTTTGTGTTTTACTCTTCTGTTAACATTTTCGTTACAAAAAAAAAAAAAAAAAAAAAAAACAACAATAAGACTAGAGAATAGTTTTTCATATGTTGTAGTAACCACATTTACTACCAGAACTAAAAACAAACAAATTCTGTCAAAAACGAACCAAAAAAGAAAAACTCTATAGTTTAGTTTAGCTTCATCTGCTCTTTTTTTCTTAACAAATTCCCATCAAGTTTGGTTAAATTTTTTCCTTTCAATTCTCCTACGAGTTATTCTGCTAAATAAAATGTTTTGTTTAGAAAATGCGTTTATGTTTTCCCCAAAAGCTTCGAGTTTTTGTATGTTTTATGTTATATTTTTTTCGAGTTGTTATTTGTGATTATTTGAATGGATGTTGTTTTAAATTGTGTTGGCATTTCATTTGCATTCCACCGGAAGGGATGCTTTGATTTCGGTTGAATTGTTCCATTTTTTTTTATCTGCTAAGCTTTTGTTTGTTTAAAACATCACTTGCAGTTTTATAGTTATAAAAAAAACAACAGAAAAATTATTTATATAGTTTGAACGAATGTTAAGATTTTAAACTTTAACAATGAACACTATTCCAAAAAATAGACTTTTAAAAGTAATTGAAAATTTTAAGAATATGTACCAAAAAAGCCATAAACATATTATGGTTACCTTCGAAGATGCCAATACAATACGAATAAAAGTTTTTTTGCCACTGATATTTTTACACAGAAAAAATTGAAAATTGTCTCTAATCCCCAAATTGAACCAAATTAAAAATATCAACCCAGCAAAAACTTACATTGAAAAGTAATGAGTTAAAAAGCTATTATAACTACTCTTCACTACTTATACATTGGCATTAATTTTAATTAAAAAATTATCAAAAAACTTTGCCATTTCAAACAATGTGTTAATTTATATAATTAAATATGGACAATTTCCAACAACAATTCTACAAGTTTAAATTATTTTATTTTAAACGAAAAAGTCAACTAATATTTTTTGATATTTAATTAATATTTTAATTAAAAATTTATTTCAAAACAACTTAAATATTAATTAAATCAAAATTATATTTTTAGTTTTCTTTCAACCAAGAACATAATTGATTCAATTATCCCATTAATTAAATTTAAATACTTTTTAAACCATTTTTTTAATTGATAAAAAACTTTTTTCTGTGTATGGCTTTAAATTATTTAATAATATCAAATAAAATAACCATGTTATGGTTATTGGTAAACCTTATTACTGTTATTATTAAACATAACAAATGCACGAAATTCGGTGTTAATTGTCACAGGGGCCAATTCTATTGCAAATTGTAAGTATCCATAATTTCATATAGCCCCCAAACAAGCTTCTTTCCGGAATAGAGTCTTTGTGGTCATAAACCATTTTATAATGCTGTTTTAAATTTGGTCCAAACTAATTTTATAGCAATCTCTATCATCTTAAATTTGGAGATAATAGCTGTGTTCATTAACTAAAAATTGTTACGAATTTGTAACAATTGTTATTGGAAAGTGTTCATTAACCCAACAAATTTGCAAGTTGAGAGCGTCCAAAGAGAGAAAAAAATTGAGAGACAAAAAAATTCTTTAAAATTTTTACTGGTAAAATTTTTTACTTGCAAGAATTTTTGAAACAGCTGTTTCATGTTTTTGATTACAAAACAAACTTTTCCAAAAGAAGTTTTCAAT
This sequence comes from Pollenia amentaria, assembly GCA_943735925.1. Lineage (NCBI taxonomy): Eukaryota > Metazoa > Arthropoda > Insecta > Diptera > Polleniidae > Pollenia > Pollenia amentaria. The sequence goes on along the minus strand of OX031010.1, from coordinate 16,940,327 downwards.
AAGGAATTTTTAAAATTATTAAAAATAATTATGCGATAAGAAATCATACATTTGTTTAACTTATGACAGATATTTCGATATTTTTATTGCTAAATTAAATAACGAAGTTGTAAAAAAAAATCACTTATGTAATTTGTTTTGCTTTTAACCGATCAGGTGTTGTTATTAGTACTGTGAGTATAATGGTTACCTAGATACCCGATACTTAGCACTATTGCAGTATAATTCCCATATTAGTTAAAAAATTTGTTTGTAAATTGAATTATTTGCAAAATTAAAGATTCTTATTAATTATAAAATAATTTGAGATATTCTCATTGTTATTTTATGACCGTCTTGTTTATTATGAAACAAACACCAAAGAAATGCATTTGGACCAAATAAAAGGGCCATAAAGTAAATAATGAGAATATCTAAAATTATTTTATAATTAACAATAATTTAACCCGCTAGCTCGTTACCTTTCTTTCGTGGTCATATTTAAATGCCAAAGTTTATGTTTCTTAGTTTTAAAAAAATTACCAACGTTATAGGTTCTTATTCACTCAGGACCCTGCACCTATAATCTTATGTTTCTAATATCTTTTGTAGCAAATTAAAAAGGTACCACTTGTAGAACGAAAAAATAAAACAAAGACATTTAATTTCCCGCATTTTACCATTTTTATATTTTTTCTCGATCGATTTAGCGAGAGACAAGCACCCGGTTAAAATATCAACCTTATAACTCACGGCGTTAAGGCTATGCGAAGATGAATATGTCAGTCAGTCCGTAACGTTGAAATGTTAATAGATTGCTAAATTAAATATTTTGTTTGGCTTATAAATACTTTTATTGTTAACAAAGGGTTTTTATCTTTTATTATTGATGAAAACCCGAATTCTTCTTTCACGTCCTAAATAAAAAAAACAAGCCAATTCATAATTCATTTTGTTTAACATAAACATATATAAATTAATAAAATCACATTATTTTTACCGTAATGTATTAAAATTTCCCAAGTCTTAGAATAATTAATGGGTACTCAATTATTCCTGTACATTCGTCACTACTTTAAGTTGCAAATTTTGGCTGGCAAAGTTCTCATTTACTTTTTAGTATTTCTGAGAGCAATTTCTTTGAATTCTGACTTACTCTCTCATTGCAAGTTTCTGCTAGTAAAGTAAATCAACACACCTAATAACTTTAAGGAGAACTTTTTTGTCATGACAAATTGTTGTGCCGATAGGGCAAAAATAAACCGTAGGTCCCATAAAGGCCCAATCTTAAAATCATTTAAGGGCAAACAAAGGTCAAATAGATGAAGGTATTAAAATAATATCCGGATTTGTCGAACTTTTACATGAAACTTAAACTAATAACGTAATTTAGTTTTGGCGGGTCTCTTATTGCCCATGGATCTCAAAATCTCGAAAATGCTTCTGCGGTTGTGCTTGCCCCACTATACTTACCCTGCCTTTACACATGCAAGTAATTACTTGCAAGTAGTGTATATGTATTATCAACGAAAATGTCGAAGAAATAGCCGAAACTCTTGCAAGTAACTTGAGTGTTTACACAGTCAGTTGTAAGTTTATTTTTCAAATGTTCTCGAAGCGAAAACATCTTATGAAAAAATGTTTCATTTTTGGGTTAAAAAAACATTGTCATGTTAATGTTTTCACGAAATTTATTTAATAATATTAAATATAAATAATTTAATTATTTCTTTATTTTATTTTTGGTGCATCTTGATAAAAAAATTATTTTAATTTTTAAAATATGTGAATCCAGTATTGCCGTAGTTACCGATATCATAAAATTTTCTGAGAAAATATTTTGATTAAAATTTATTTTGTAAATGCTTGCAATTTATGTTTTAAAATACAATGAAGATGTGTTGCTTTGTAATAGTGTTTTTTTTTTTGTTTTTTATTCGTAAAAACACACAGAAAATCAACAAAAAACATAATTTTTATATTACTAAGCACTAGTAAATTGATACCAAAGGCATCCACGGTAACACTGTTTCTATATTTGTCATTTTACTTGCTGCAAGTGTCAAAAACTTACTTGCAAGTTGGGCTGCAAGTGCGAAAAATGTAATGGTGTTAGTAAAAATGTGTAAGTGTATTGAGTTTTTCGAACTTGCACTTACATGTGTAAAGCTGGAGGTCCACACCACGCGTTTTAGCTTCCACGCATTGCATGCGTTTTATACCTTACTTGCGTTCTACGTTTCAAGTTACATGCAACGCTTCTGATGCGGCATCACCACAAGCAAAAATAAAATTTCATTTGTCAAAATCAGCTGATTTATTCGAACGCTGCTTGTGACGCTTGCAAAAGTAGAAAGTAAATCTACTTTTCGCGTTCAACGCCTCAAGGCATCCTACGCTTTTGTAACATGTAACTTACTACGTATAACTACACAGATTCTACTTTTTTGACAGCTGCGTATGCAGCGAAAAAGCGAGTAACGCGTGGTGTGGACCTCCAGCTTAAACGCCGGGTCAATTATATGTCTATTTTAATATTTTTATTTTTTGTTCCGTAGCAGCAGCGCTGATGGATGAAACAACGTGTATTAATATAAATTGAACTTTTTATTGTAGAAATGCGAAATAATATATTACAAATAATTAACAAGAAAAAAGGTTTATAACTTGTTATTATTTATTTAATTTGTTTTTCTTTTAATAACCGCAAATTTTTTTTCTTTAATAGTATCCTTAATTATTTACCAATTAGAATATATTCCAAATAAATTAAATTTATGTATTTAAAATTTAACTTGTTGAAATAATTTGAAAACCAAAATATCCTTAAAATTTAAATCTAAACCCGCTCTCTCTTAACAAAAACTTCAAGTGAATTGTGGAAAAAACCAATCACAACACAGCATACACAGATTTTCAAACAAATACAAGCAAATTAAACGTTTCTCAAACAGAAACCAACAGTTTTTAGTGCCACACAGAGCCACTACCGTTACATGTTATTAAAGATTTTGAATACCTAATTATGAAACTGTCAGATGCAAAAGTTGTTTTATTTTCCTTCTTCTAGAGTTTTCCTACTCTCCACATCTTTCCGTTTCTCTTTTACTCTGTTTTACAATAATCTGATTGTATGTGTGTTTGTGTCTTTGTTCCTAGCGGTAAAATAATGATTAAAGAGGCCTAATAAAAGGCCCCATTAAACCGACACAAACACTCCTCACTACATTCCATACTTATTTATTTTTTATACAAGTTATCATTGGGAGCAAGCCCTTCCACACTCCTTTCTTTTTACAGACATTCTTAAAGACTTTCAGATGAAGGACTTTAAAAAGGGAACTTGAAGAATGTCTTTTCGCTTTTGTTAAGACCCAACAATAATATGCTTAATTTGGCTTAAGCAGTTGTGCGAATACATGTATATCATATGTGTCAAACCATATTGAACTTTCGAAATCGTTTTGTTAAGTTTTATAAATCCATAAAACCGTACTTTACGTACGGAATTAAATGTTTTTTTCATTTTGTACAAAAAGTCTCTCAAATACTTTTTGTTAATTTTTGATAAAAGCTCAAGCAATCTTATGCATATTATTGCTGAAACTCTTGAGTTTTGCTAAAAAAAAAAGCGTACATCGATAGAATCGCAACGTCACAAGATAAAAAAAAGAATATACAAATTTAACAACTTTTTCCCTTCCCAAAGAAGGGAGTAAGGAATGTCACAAAAATAAAATAAAATTAAAAATTAACAGCTTCGTTTCTCCCTTCTGAAATAAGGGAGTAGCGAATGTGTAATGAATATTTTGGAAAGGGTTTCTATCAGGGACCGAAAATAACAGTTATTTTAAAATTAAAACAAAAAAGCATATGGAAGTAAATGCCGGCAAACTGATTCAAGTATACCATATTGATCTTTATGAACTTTTCTATGATGAAATATTATGATTTTTAAAGTTTTGATTTTTATTTTTTCGATCAAAAATTACAGTTATTTATTTATTTATATTTTTTTGGACAAAAGTAACAGTTATTTTGAACAAAAATTACAGTTATTTTTTGATTTTTATTTTTTCGATCAAAAATAAATGTTATTTAATGATTTTTATTTTTTTCAACAAAAAAAACAATTATTTCTTGATTTTTATTTTTCGAGCAAAAATAAAAGTTATTCTCTAAAGAAATGTACGTGTTATCATTATTAAGTTGACTTTAAATATTTATTTAAATGTGTGATCATCATTGGGATTTCTTATGCGTATAAAATAAATATTTAAAGTCATCTGAATTATTAAAACACGTACATTACTTTAAAGAATAACTTTTGTTTTTGCTTGATAAAATAAAAATCATAAAATAATTGTTATTTTTGTTCAAATAAATAAAAATCAAAAAATCACCATTATTATTGTTCACAAAAATAAAAATCATAAAATAATTGTTATTTTTGTTCAAATAAATAAAAATCAAAAAATTATATTTGTTCAAAAAAATAACTGATATCTTCTGACTTTTATGAAAAAAGGAATACCTGTTACGGTCCCTGGTTTCTATAAGAAATGTATACCTTCTAAAGGGCATATTTCTCAAGGCAGAATATAAAAAAAAAAAAAAAACGAATCTCTTGGGCAGGAGTATAGAGGCCTTAAAATAGGCCTGTCACTTACGGTCCTTTCAATATTTACCGCTGGGTTTGAATCCTTTGTGAAAGTGCATGTGTATGTGTGCCTGTGTGAGTCAGTATTAGTGTTTTAATTCAAGTATTATTTTGGACTAAAAGAGGCAAAAATTATTATTAACAACAACTTGTTGTAATAGTTGTTGTTTTTTTTTAAAGCTTTTATTGTATTGCAAGAAGTTTTCTTTGTATTTTTGAGTTTGTAAATGTGTGTATGTGAGTTTTTGTAAATATTTTTGTATTCCTGCTGTTGATGCTGCCACAATACTTGATATTTTTGTGCTGTAGGTACTTTTATATGTTTATAAAAATATATATTTTAATTTTAGAGATAACACTGAATACTCCTAACAAATTTTAATACAAGAAGATTTTATAAAATGTTTGCTTAAAACAATTTTTCGCATTTTGTTTCGCAAATGAGAAATTTTAATGCAAACGTATGTACATATACAGTACCTATATGTCCCAAACTTTTTTGGACGTATGTTGAAGGTTTTGTAATACATAATTCAGCGATGTTTAAGAAAAAGTTATTCAAGAAAAATGTGTAAATCGGAGCAATTTTGAGTTAAATTTGGTAAAATCTAAAGACTTTTTTGCATTATTAATGCGCATATGATATCCCAATGAAGATCACACATTTAATAAATATTAAAAGACAACTCAATAATTGTAACACGTACATTTCTTTAACGAATGACTTTTATTTTTGCTCGAAAAAATAAAAATCAAAAAATAATTATTATTTTTGTTCAAAAAAATAAAAATCATAAAATAACTGTTATTTTTGATCGAAAAAATAAAAATCAAAAAATAACTGTTATTTTTGTTAAAAAAAAATAAGAACAAAAAAAATAACTTTTATTTGTCCAAAAAAATATATGTAAATACAAAAATAACTGTAATTTTTGGTCGAAAAAATAAAAATAAAAACTTTAAAAATCATAATATTTTATCATAGATAAGTTCATAAGCATCAATATGGTATACTTAAATCAGTTTGCCAGTATTTACTTCTTTATGCTTTTTTTGTTTTAAAATTTCAAAATAACTGTTATTTTCGGTCCCTGGTTTTGACTACTTAACGACCAATTTTTGTCATTAAATAATTATAGAGTTTTGCTAAAGGTAAGCCTTAACCCCTGGTCACACTTAACTTATATTTGATGGCGCTTACGTAACCACTATTTTTATTTAACCTTTTTTGGGGTGAAACATTTATTTATTAGTTTTTGAATAATATTTTTACTACGACTTTTTTTAGAATGTAGCTTAGTAAACCAATAAATATTTGCTCAAAAGAACGTTGATTGTTAAATAATTAAGCGATCACGCTTTTTTGGGATCCTTTTGTAAAATTTTTGGTAGATGTAAACATTTCTTTACTGTTGGCCGGTATGACCATTTGACCATTTTTGCAGCTAAATTAAGCATTACAATTTTGTATTTTCCCGCAAAATTTCCATTTAGACCTTGGAATTTTATTAAGAATTTTTATAAAAATTTTTTTTGTTTAGCTTTTTTAGCACGATTTTCAAAACTTTTGACGAATAGTTTTATAGATTTTACTTAATTTTTTTTATAAATTATAATAAATTTTAGTTAAAAATAGTTGTTCCAAAAATGATATTTCGTATGAAAATGGATAATTCTTATGTCAAGAAAGGGATTATTATCATTGGCATTAGCATCATGTTGATTGTAGAAATTATTTTCCCTTTGATGTGACGATATTAAAGTACAGGGTAATTTCACTTTGCATTTAGATAAAAATTCTTTAATGTTAATGTTTCAAAACATTTTTTTTCACTAAACTGTTGAAAAAGTTATAATTTTAAAACTTCAACTTTTCTTAAGCTTTAAGAAATAAAATAACCTAAACAATTTTGTATATTATAGAAATAAAATTGTTTCAATTTTGCACGTATCAGAGGTTTGGGGCCACCAAAATCTTAAATTGAATCTCAACTGCCTGTGCTACATATTTATATGTATATATCTGATTGATGTTTTACCAAAACATACCCACTTGTTTAAATATAACCATTTCCACATTTCAATTTCGTTCAAAAATAAATCACTAAAATGTATTTAGTTACAAATAAAATTTCATGCTGGCAGTAAATGTTTAAAAAATGTTAGCATTATTTTTAGCATTTTTTAAAATAATTTTTAAGCATGTTTTGGCCATGTCTAATGCCAGATTTAGCTGTAAAAATTTTTAAGATCTGGTCACACTGCTGATGGCATTACACTATGACAGTTTTCTTTCAGAAAGTCTGTGTTTATTGGTTAAAGGGAAGAAGAACTTACTTTTCTTCTCTCCCATCTCGCCAATAACTTTCCGAAAGAAAACTTTCATAGTGTAAAGCCAACAGCTAAATCTGGCATTAGACACTAGAGTTGGTGAGATGGGAGAGAATAATAGTAAGTTCTCCTCCCCTCCCACCAATAAACTCTGATAATTCGAAAGAAGACTTTTAGAGTGTAAATCCAGACTAAACAGATTTTGAGATCTCAGTTAAACTATGTTTAGTTAATCTGAAAACAGATTTGTGCCGGCAATTACAAGTTTGTATACAAAATTTTGACGGAACAGCTTAAAATGTTGGTCTCCAATGAAATAATTAAAAAATAAATTACATTTCGCCGGAAAAATCCAACTTTTAGAGTACGTTAAAAGCTTAAACTTAATCCACATCTTGAAAACCCGGCCTTATCGGTTAAATGCAGTTAGTTATTCGATTATTGTGAGTTCGTGCACTCAAAAGAAAAATCAATCCATCCGTACTCCGAAGCGGTATCAATAGTACGGTGAGTACGGATTTTCTTGAATCAAGTGCAGACAGATTGATACAAGTACGGAATACTCAATTAATCCATATTCAATCCCGAATTTGTACTTAAAATAATCCGAAAATCAGATTGATTCAAGTAAAACTGAGGTTGAATCAATCTCAAAATGCGCTTGATTCAAGAATTTTAAAGTTGATTTAATTCTGAATTCGTACTTGAAAAAAAACAAAAATTAAATTAGAAGGATAATTTTATTATGATTGATTTACTTACCCGTTTTACACCTTAAAGAGTTCCAATTATAAAACACCAGCATCATGCCCGATATGATTTTTACTTTAAAAACTTAATGTGCATATTTAAGTAATAATATAAACCAAATGAGAACTCTTGCTTTCAATTTTACTTTTCAAACATGAAAATAATGTGTTTTCTTCTTGTTCTGTTGTTATTGTTGTTTCTACAAACAACAAGCAAAACGTTTTTTAACTGCTTGTGTGGTGTTGTTGTAGTGGGTACAACAAATTTTGATAATTTATATGAGATTAAAACGCTCACTTTGTAATTCTACTCTCAGAGTGGCACTACCAACGAAAAGTTCAATCTTTTTTGTACTTGGTTTAAGAATTTTATACTGAATTTAAGAAATTCCGGGATGATTTTCGAAAGTTATCCCATTTAGGATTGTTTTTGAGTACGTTTTAGTGTGATTCGTACTTGAATTTTTGAGTACGACTCGTACTTAACTTAAGTATAAAAAACTTTTCTTATCCCGAGTGTTTTTCTTTCTGTGTGTGACTTATGATAATAAGCCAATTTTGGCCTTTTGTCATTTCGTCATTTAAAATAAAGAAAAAACCATTTTTCTTTGACCACTATTGCTCTTAAAACGTAAAATGTTTCGTTAAAAAAGGCCAAAATGTAAAATGTATACCAACATGAAAAGGAATTGTAAATGTGTTTGCAAAATGAATTAACTTAAGTTTAGTTGTTAAAAAAATCATAATCCACATGCATGCATACATACATACATAACAACAAATATACAATATTTCTTCATATATGAACGTAATTCATCTGATCTTTGTATGATTATAGTATATATATCTGAACGAGATTCATTATATTTTACCCTGCAGTGTATGAAAAATTCTCGCATTTGCTAAATCAGTGTTAGGAAAATTTTAAAACCAGCAACATAATTTAAGTCTTATTTTAAACTGCACATATAAACCACCTTAACATACATCTAAGTAGGAACCTATAAAGTACCATAACACCCTACTCTGTGTGCTATTAGTGTATGCAATAGTAACTAACTAATAACAATAGTACCCTACAGGTAGGTAAACCCAAGAAGGTTTATGGATGGGGCATCTTTAGGAATTACTTATGGCTGTTTTTTACACTCAAATCGCCAGAAAGGCTGATTTAAAATATATCAATTGAGACTTTGGCCCATGGACTATGGTCATAAACAAAATGTACTTCAAGGGCGAATAAAACAGAGCAAGTTAAACTATCTTTTGGGTTTGAAATGTGTTTAAACCAACAAATATATAAATCAGTTAATCTATAAACTATCTCCAAATTTCGAGACATTGTCCAACGTTTGTCATTTGAGAAAAGGTTTGATTTCAAATCAAATGAAATCAAACCTCCGTGTTTGTTGGGTAGTTATACGATGGATTTAAAATGTTGTTGATGTGTGTTATCATAAAAATGCTGTTACTGATATTTTTTGTGTAAAAATATAAAGAAAAATCTACACAAAAATGTAGAACTATTAAGAAAAAAAAAAAAAAAAACAGACCACATTTTCTGTTGTTGCTGTTGATGAAGATTGCTTTTTTGTTTAACTCATCCTTGTATTAAAATTAAAAACCAACAATAAAAATTCTTTTTTCATGTCATTCATGCAATTGAATTTTTCTTTTTCCTCCTCCTCTCCACTTTTTACTCGCACTCACTCTGTTGCTATAAATATGTGGAACACTTATGATGTAGTTGAGTTTGTGGTAAGGATATTACATGTTCAAACAAGTATTATTTAACATACAAACAAAAAAAATTTTTAACATGAAAATTAATTGCTATGGGCCAACAAAGTTTAAAAAAAATATCATTTAAATTACGCAGATAGGAGAAGCTTTTTGCTTAATTTTACTTATAATTATTGTTAACAATTGTTTAATATAAAGTTTTAACTTTAAAAGGCAAGAAAGGAAAGAGTTATTTAATACTTTAAAAAAAATTTGCATGTTAATAGATATTAAAGTATTTAAAATCGGTTAATATTTGGAGAGTTCCATAACAAAACGATTTAACTCCACTGTTTTATTTATTAATACATGTTTTGTATGAACCAGAGATCAGCAATGAGTAGTGAAAAAGTGAGTAGAGCCGAATCATGACTCATAATTTCTTGTACTTATACGCACTCATACTTATTGTAATTCGATCGAAACTCATATTCACTCAGAAGTTTGATTTTACTCATCGTACTCATACTTAGAACATTTATGTAGTGGTTGATTTAGATTCAACAGAACTCAATGTGTATAAGCGTAGCAAAATGTGAGTCCACAAGCCCATTGTGGACTCACCCTTACGTTTTTTCACTAATTGGAAAACTCCGCTATTTATTTTTTCCTTTATCTCACTATTTCTATCCATTTTTTACAACCTGCTCATAAATATCAATAATAATAAAAAAAATTTAATTTCCCCAAAATGTTTCTGTATAAACTTACAATTTTATGCTTTTTTATATTTTTATACATTTTATACTAGTTAGAAACTGTTAAATGACTAATAGCCTATTTCCAACGTGCGAACGAATTCTTTCGTTCGCATAACTACATTGAAAACAAAAACAAAGTCTAAAAATTTGTTTTTGTTTTCAATGTAGTTATACGAAAGAAAGAATTCTTTCGCACATCGGAAATAGGCTATAAACTTGTAAATATACTTGGATGAGTTAAATGAGCTGAATCAATGTGAGTATTATAAGTATTTTCCTGAAATTACAAATCAAATTGAGGTCATTTTTAAATGTGTGAGTATGAGTCGACGTCACACTCATATTTGTGAGTGTGAGTGAATCAGAGTAGTTGAGTCTAAATGATTTCTACTCACTTATACTTAAAATTTCATGAGTCAGTATGAGTAGCGAAAAAGCGATTCATTGCTGATCTCTGGTATGAACAATTGTAACAACTCTGTTTGAACAAGAACAAAACGTCGAAAACAACAGTATTCACTATTCAAATTTATGTATGCACATGAAATTGCTTGTTGTTTGAACATAACGATGTCTAATGCATTAAAAATATGCCTAAAATAAATTACAACAACTTAACAGCAAATACACCATAAATTCCTGTGTTTTAGAGAATTTTATATAAAATTAGCTTTGACTTTTGCCAGTATGGAGTACTTATTTCGGAATCAATGATTTTATTAAAAAATAGATTATGCAAATAAGATTTGGATTTTGGAGAATTTTTTTGTAATATTTTTAATAAAGGTATTCACGTTAAAAGTTGTACACTTTTTTTTCTACATAGACAATTATTTCGCCAAAACGATGCAAAATTGCCAGGGTCTAAGTAAATGCCAGATTATTAGAGTAAAAGCATGAAAGTGTGGCCACTTTTTATGGCATTGCCAAGTTGAAAAAAAATGTTAAAAAAGGAGTCATAAAATCAACTCTACACTAAACAACAACGAAGGAATTCCATTTTGGCGTACATTTTTTTCTTTCAGTTGAAAAATATTACAAATTGTAGTGTTTAAAGTAGGGATTTAACGAATACCGATACCGATATATCGGCGATACTCCACGTTTACCGATTTCTCGGTATCGGCGATATTTTACTGTCGATACGCCGATACTTTATGATAGTTTTTTTGGACAAACAATTTAATTTTCAGAATAATAAATTGTTTCTTTAAATTCTTAAGATTGAGGTCGGTCCACACCACGCGTTTTTTCTGTATATGAGACGCATTCGGAAGTAGAAAGTAATCCTACTTCATGCTTTTATACGGTTATGCATTTTACGCGTTTGCTTTGTAATTTGTCAATACAATTTTACCCTTCGACTTTTTGGACATAGACAAACTTATTGAAAGTTTGGTGTGGACCTGCAGCATCAGCCGTTTTGCTTTACACCATAATGGTAAAACGTTCTGCCATTGATAAATCTTGTATGCAATTGTACTTTTTAAAAATTTTCTACAAATTTTTAATGATTTTTGTAAAAATAAAAATAATTTCGCTTAAAATATTGGGTAACTTCAAAGAGACCACAAAATACATAAGCAAAGCTACATTTTCTGACGCTATTTCGCTAGCTATTTTGAATATTATTAGAAGATACAATTAATGAATAAACTGAGATGCAGAATACTTCAGATTCCCAAAATTTGGCGATCTACGAAGCATTAGCTCTGAAGGAAAGATTTAGGGGCTTAGAGAATAATGAAATCTACTGTATATCTACAATAATGAAATCTATTGTTTATCTATAATTTTCTATATTCGATACAAAGCTATAAAACTTCAAAGACAATAGATCGAAAAAAGTCTTATTGAGCTACTCAACATGACTCTACATTCCGAAAGTGTTGAAGAGACGGTCAACCCTACACCTAGTAAAAGTTCTGATAAGTCTACAAGAACTGAGTTTGGAGCGTTTGTGCAAATCTTAATAGAAAGTTTGGGGAATAATGATCCTCTGTCCATCCTACGCTGTGGTTATAAATCAGAAGTCTAAATATACCTTATTTCTTCTAATTTTTCTTTTGACGCATATCCGTTTATTTTCTGCCACTATGAAATATTATTCTCAAAATTTAAGACCATGGCGCAGAAATACTTAACTTGTTTAACAAGTTCAGTCACATCTGAGAGACGATTTTTTTACTACAGGTCTGCTTCAAACGGAGCTGCGTAATTATTTCCGCAAAAGTTGAGAAAACTTTGTTTTTAAACAAAAATCCTATTAATATTTATTTTGAATATTAATAATCTCTTACACTGTTTTTTTTTTTAAATAAATTAATTTTACCATGAATTTCAATTCACTAGGATCGCCAGGTGGCCGAAATTCGACCACTTGACATTTACAGTTAAAAAAAATGCTTTTATGCACGTATCAGTGATGGAAAATTTAGTACTATGGTACTATTTTCAGTACTCTTTCTTTTTATAAATACCACCCCCGTCAGTTTAAGTACTCTTTTCTTTTTATTCTTTCTTGCAAATAAGTCCAGGGTGACTTTTTTTTAAACACTGAAAATATATTCTACATGACAATAACATACAGTGTACACGTACAATATATTTGTTGAAAAAATTTAGATATTCTTTAAGCACCAATGTCATTTCGAGTGCGTTTAAGCTACTGGCTTCGATAACAGTTAACAAACATATTTTGAATTTAAAGAATCCAAAGTCATTCCGATTAAAAAGCCAAAACAACCCCCAGATTGCCCTACTTCGTACCGACCTATAAGTTTATTGTCGTCAATAAGTAAAATCCTGGAAAAAATTATTAAAATTAAATTAGTAGAGTTTATGGAAGCCAATAACATCATTCCGCCTCAGCAGTTTGGTTTTCGCAGAGAACACAACACTGCACATCCACTAATAAGAATAAGAAACCTCGTCAACGAAAACTTCAATAACCAAAAATCAACAGGCATGGTCTTACTCGATGTCAAAGCAGCCTTTGACTCAGTATGGCATGACGGTCTTGTTTTTAAAATGATAAACTTAAACTTTCCCATACAGCTTACAAAGATTATTCAGAGTTTTCTCCATCTTCGAACTTTTAAAGTTCATATCGGTTCATACTCTTCTGAATGTGTTTCTCTTACAGCAGGTTGTCCGCAAGGCTCCTGCCTGTCTCCTATTCTTTACAACTTATATACAGCCGATTTTCCCCAATTAAATTACTGTACTATGTCAATTTTTGCTGATGACACAGCGGTCCTCAGCTCCGAAATTTTGGCTACAGATGTAATTACTAATCTTCAAAGGGCCTTAATAGAATTGTATTCGTATTTTAACAAATGGAAAATTATGTTAAACTCTGATAAAACTCAGGCAATATATTTTACTAGAAAACGCAAAGATTGTTTTCTACCACAGAATTGTATTATGTTTGACAACAATTCTATTCATTGGGAACAAAAAGTTAAATATCTAGGTGTTATGCTTGACCCTAAAATGAAATTTAAAGACCACATACCGTATATAATAAATAAGGTAAAAGTACTAACTCGAATATTATATCCCTTTATTAATAGAAATTCAAGACTGAGCATTAGCAATAAACAATTAATTTTAAAGTCTATTTTCCATGCTGTTATTTTCTATGCAGCTCCTGTTTAGTCGACAAGTTCGAACTGTCATTTACAAAAATTGCAAATATCGCAAAATAAGTTACTGAAATTAATTTATAATCTTCCATGGTTCTTTTCTACAGAGCGACTTCATTCTCTTGCGGGTATAGAATTAGTTAAAGAAAAGATAATAAGACTCACTGAAAATTTTAATACCAGATGCCTGAGCTCTGGTTACGAACATATCAATGAGCTCGCTCATCGTAGTTAGGATTGTAAGTAGGTTAGGTTAGGTTTAGTTGTTTTATTAAAAATAAAAAAATTGTCAAATAGGTTTTTGCTAAATTTTTACCTCCAATAGAATCTTTTGTATATATGTACATAAATTATAAAACATTGTTAAATTTTATTAATTAAGCAGAAAAAGATAAAAATCTTAAACTCTTTAAAATGTATATTAATTAAATGAAATGTAAATATTATAAAAATCAAATAAATTGAAATTTACTCCTTCTTCATTGAAATTTACATATTTTGAATACCACTAGAAAATATGTAATCAACTTTTTGTTCGGGAATTAAGAACGAAAATAAAAAGATGCTCTGAAACTTAGCCAAAAATGGAGGCCGCTTCCGTTGGGTAAATATTAATACATTTCTAGAAAGTATATGTACATACACATACACAGCAAAAAAGTACATGTCAAATAAACAAGGTGCAATGTTGATTGAAAAATCATAGTAAATTTCTGCAAAAGTACGGCTTTATTTATAATTATCATTGTTTCATATTAATTTTAAATGAAAAATGTTAAAATAACATTTTTCAATATTGAATCAATAAAAATCTGCTTTACGTGTTTTGTGTGGAAACAACTATAACACTACAAGAAGCAAATCATAAATATTATTTGTTTTCATAATTTAAAAATTTTATAAAAAGAAGAAAAATTCCGGTTTTTTTTTGTTTTTTGCTATAATTATTTAGTCATTTCGAAGTAGAACGATGACGAAAACATATCGGGCATTTTCTACTGGTGTCTTTTAATTTTGAGTGCTTCTATAAACATCGGGGGAAACAACAAAGTGAAACATGTGCAACAGGAAAATAAATAATAAAAATTTTTTCTTTCCCTCTCGAGCTCAATTATTTTAAACCAAACAATTATTCCAAAACAAAAACATATGTTGTCTCTGAAGCTTTTTCTCACTATTATTTCACACTCAAATTATATTGATTCTACATTAAATCCACATTGTTTCAACTTGAAATAACTGTCAATCAACGTGATTCGTAGTGTTATTTCAATATCGATGTCATTATGCGCAACTTTACTGGAATGTTAAATTGATATGAATTAAAGTTATTTTAAAAGAAAAAATGTTGCTCGCAAGTTATAGTAAAATCATGTTTAATTAACATGAAGTAACTATTAAGCAAAATTGCTACCGAAAAATGTAAAACCAACCCCGTTTTAGATGATTTTACATTGGTTTTTTCTGTGTGTAAAGACATTTGCATTTACATATACTTTTATATTAGAATGTATTTATTTTTAATTTGTTAACCAAACTTTTATAATTTTTATATTAAAAATAATTAAATTTTTGTGTTTTTTGAGTATAATATAATATATAATAAAAAATATGTTTTAAAGTACCAAAGTTTTTAATACAGTACTCTTTTGCTTGGTGGTCAGTACCATCTCAATTTTTAAATTTTCCATCACTGGCACGTATGGACTATGCAATGCTTATTTAAAAATGCTACCTAAATTCAAGAAAATAGCAAATTTCTTCTCATATTTCATTAAATTCGTTACTAAAAAGCATAGGAAGTATTTCTATAATTCCCTCTGGACAGTCGGTTTCTGCTGGAGTTATCGAATTACTTCCTTAGCAAAAGTTTAATAGTTTCTTGTGAGCTTTAATTTTCTAACATAAGGGTAGTACGAACAGAGATCTGGTGGATAAATACCAGAACGAGATATTTGAGCTTCAAAGTGCAAAACATTATTCTTTTCGAGACGAAAACATTGATATATCATACTTTATGTTCAGACTGTCAATGTCATAAAGGCAACCGGTACGTTCAGCAATAAAAAAATTTTTTTTTAATCCTCCGTGCAAAAATGCTTTATATTAGATGGTGTACGGTGCACTTTTTTTCCTTGTATGGTGGTACGCTCTACTAAGCTACAAAACATTCTAATACTTTGCAGACAAATTAAAAAATTTATCGAAGAGTTTGCTGATTGTTTTCGCGTTGATAACTTTTTTGGAGTACTTTGCAACAGATAACATTGTAAAAATCTACACGGTTGAATTGTAGAATACTTAAAAAAGCGAGTTCCTCTGCAACTAATGCTTTAGAACTCACCGATACCTCTGGAAGCTCTGCGGCTCTTATACCATTGACTTTATAAAAACATGACAACAAAAAGAGAATTAAAGCATCTGACTGTTCTATAATTCTTACAATATCTCCTTCCAGAGAAGTCCATCTTGTATAAGATACACCTTATATATTTTGGGGTGGTACAGAACCGTATTACTGAAATTATTTTATTAATTATATTCTTATTACTTTGACCTTTTTCTATTAAATATTATATTTTCAAATATTTATCTCAAGCTATAGGTCACTTTTTTAAAAAAAAATTAATTAAATAATTGTTTATTTTTTAATATTTCGATTTCCGTTGGAAATCGTCTTCAGGAAATCTTAAAAAAAAAAAACTGCGAAAAAACTTTAAATATTACCACAAAGAACCTCAATATTCTTGGCATTGCTAAGAAAGACTTAAGGTTACCAACATTACCAGTCATGACGTTAGCGCCGTTTGTTGCTAATCCGATATAAAATTTTAAAGGATAAAGGGTTTTCTATAAAAATTTTAAACGGCATCTGACTTGGTAAGCTCAAATAAGGTGAAAAAAACTATCCTATATAAACTAACACCGTCAAAGTAACTTGCTACTAACGTAATACATATCATTTCATTGCCACCATCCATAGTTTCAACAATCCAAAAATAAACAATAAAATTGTGTTTCGCAAATAAAAATATTAGATTTGCACTTGTCTGCTTGACCAGTGTTCTAAATTTGTTAAAATAAATTTAGCACATTTTCTCAAAAATTAGGTTTGGCCTACCATCCGACCACACGGAAAATATCCGACCAAAATTGGTCGGAAAAGACCAAGTTCGGCAACCCTGATTCAAATAAAAAAAAAAAATTAAATTAAGCAATTTACCTTTGTAGCTAAAGTATAACGTAACTCTCTGAGTATTTTGTTATTAGATTTAACAGAAGAGCTACGTTTCTTGCATTTGCTCTTTCTGAACTCCACTATTGTAATGAAATATTTTTCAGTGTGTTTATAGAAATTATATTTTGTGCGGAAATGCCAAAATGACCAGCAAACACGATTTTTTTATTACTAATTTAGTATTGGCTATCACCTGGTGATAGGTAAATTTGTCATGACCCTAATGTACATATCGTTACCTAAAACGCAAAAGGACCTATCTAACAAAAAATTAAAAATCGACTTCTTCATTGATGCCGATGTATTGCATCAACTTTAATGACCACAAAACAATTTGGAATCTTTCGACCAAAATGAGCGATTTAATTAACCAAAAACAAAAGGCCCTATCTACAAACGAAAACGCGAAATATACTAAAAGGACTAACTAACATTTTGCATAATATGCAACATTGCTAATTGCCAAAACAACTGGAAGGTTTTACAAGAAAAATAGAAGACAAATTAACTATAAACAGTTTAATGCAATATATAAATATATCATATTAAATAGTTTTTGCTTCTCCTGTCAAATTTTCAAAATGTTAGATAGGGCCTTTTGCGTTTTAGGTAACGATATAATTTTTCTCTTCTTTTTTAAATAAACAAATATTTCCATAAATTTTTTCAAAAAACATTTCTTTTTTACTAAAAAAAAACCTTTGTTTCAACCCACTGTGCAACAATTTGATCACCCTCTGTACCTGTGTATAATCAACAGTAGATATTTCTGCTTAAATTAACACTAAAATCAAATGCCTGTTGCTGTTATTGTTCCTTTTTTTTTTTTTTGTTTCCTTTGAATGAAACATTCAGTTAAGTCAAGTAAAATCATCAACACAACAACTCTATTTATACAATAAGAAAGCGTTTATTTTGTTTTCAGTGGTGTGTTTCGTAGCGATAAAGAAGTTGTTAAAACACAAACAACCACACAAACACACAACCTTCCCTCTAGTAATTCATTTACCTCAATTTACTGTTTTGATGTTGCAATTGCTGCTGATGTGGACTTTTCCTTTAGCTTGTGTTATTGGCCATATCATCATGTAAACACACTTACACCAAAAAAAAAAAAAAAAAAAAAACAACACAAAGAAACATCCTCACACACATATAAACACTTCCTCACACAGAATACAGGTAGTACAGGGTAGCGCAGAATGAGCCTTATGGTTTAAATGGTTTATAAATATAATTTTTTTGGCGAAATTTTTGTTTGGCATAACAAATTTGAAATGCTGTTAATTTTTTCCACACGTCTAAAAAACTAACAGTCGTACTTAAAAAAAACCGGCACTTGTTTTCTAGATGTCAAAAATTGTCATGCCCATACAATTTGTATGGCGTCAACGCTTTGCAATTGGAAAATCCGAATTTAACAGCGAGGTTAGTAGGGAATTTGGCAGTTTTTGATGAAAAATAATCTCAATTATATTATCAAAGTTGTTTTTGAGAATACTATTACTTATTAAAAGATTTTGTTTGTTGTGCCTTTTTTTAATAATTGATAAAAAAAAAAAAAAAATACTGAAAATTATTGTTGGAGGATAAGCATTTCACTGGTTGCTTAGGCCAGATCATCAGGAAACGTTCTTCTAAAGAATTTTAGAAAAGCCAAAGCTATCAGCAAACAAGACTACAGAGGGAATGAGAACTACCTACATACAATTAAAAAGTCTTATTTGCAACGATATCAAAGCTTAAATGAAATACCAACAATAAATCAGTGACGAGTTTATCTTTTCTTACACTCCCCGCTACAATTATTTGGAATTCTCCCAACATTTATTGTAGTTGTAAGTGGGTAAAGAAAAAAAATACTATTATTTATATTCCCTCTGTAGTCTTGTTTGCTGATAGCTTTGGCTTTTCTAAAATTATTTATTTTTTTATCAATTATTAAAAAAATGGGCATTAAGCACAACAAACAAAATCTTTTAGTTTAGCTATTTTTTGGCCAATCTAGCGATTTTTTTCTCAATTTTTCATTTTTATTATGTATGTGGGTTTTATTAAAAAAAAAAAAAGATAACACTTCTGTTCGTGATATAATGTTGGCGCTCTTGTTTAGGTATGTCATATCAGCGTAAAATCTAAGCGGAAGAAAATGTTCCGCCTTCCGTTCTTGTTTAGGTACGGCTATAAGTTCCAATCCAAGCCGTAAATTTTTTTTTACAATTTTTTTTTATTTACAAAAGATAAACAGTTTTATTTTATTTTTTATCAACCAGATGAAACTTCAAAAATTAAAAACGTTTATTTTTGTTGTGAATTACAGTTTAAGTTTCTACTTAGAAATTTCTTCTTCTTCCTCCTGTAGATTCCGAATCAAGCGAATCAAGTTTTTTTGTCACTGTTACTTGGTGAAATCTCTCGAAATGTTCATCATACTCGGCTGATGACTAACTGCCGTATTCATAAAAAATAAAATAGATTTCAAACGTATTTTAAAACAAAATTTCCATACAAATTTTTCTTAAAACAGATTTCATATCCATTTTAGTTTTTTATGAATACGGCAGTAAATGTTTAGACATGACAATGCAACAATTTTACTACCAATGACATTTTGACGTTTAAGTTTTTATAATATTAGTGATAATCGTCCAAACATTAATCGCCTTTTAATCAGAAAGAAGGCTAGATTGTCAAGTATCACCTTCAGATATTTTTCCAAATTTGGATTATTTTGCTTAGGATTGAAATTGATTGAAATAGTGGAAACAATAGAGGATGCAGATGACCCTGACGACATAATCACTCTTATTATATTTGGCGACGGCAATTTTAAGGCAACAGCAATTCTAATCCAAGGCAACATCAATTATATGATAATTTAATATTTTGTAAGATTCTAACGACGCCGTTGACTGTTTATCGATAATGTTAATAAAATACAGCCCACATCTCTAATATTAGAGTCAGCTGATTCATTTTGTTTACTGTTTTTGATAAACATAAAGTTCTGTGATGTTTGTGAATTTAAAGTTAAAAAAATATTTGTTTGTGAAAAAAGTAAAGTTTTAATAAAAATGTTTTTTATTTCTGTTTCGGAGTCGTCCAGTGACGAAGAAAAAAAATTTTAGACAAAAATCTTGTATATTCATTTTCCGAATGAAATGTAAGTGACAGTAAAAATCATACTTTCCCAAGTAATGGATTTTTTTTTATCCATTTTAAAGCCTAGTACTCTGTTCCAATTTGTGAAAAATGTTCAGCAACATCTATTATTTCATGCGAAAAAATTTGACATGTATCAATGTTACCTATCTCGAGAGTTTGCACAATTTGACGTTTTTAATCTTTCAAAGTATGCGACATTGTTTTGTAAACAAAACAAAACCCACATGTATTTTACTAAAAAGTATTTTTTAAATAAAAATTTAAGTAAAAATAAAATTAAATATTGATGAAAACCTGTTACCGGTTGTGTTATTTATGTTTTGCAGTTCTCATTTTATTTAATATTAAGTTTAAACTTTTTTTATTTGCTTAAGATTCCACGTGAAATAAGTGCAGCTTATATTATTTCGCAGTTGTAAAAAAAATGTTGCTAGAAACATTTCGCAACTTTTTCAAAAATTAAACAGAGTACAACATTCTCTTCCAACATTTTTTCATAGAAATTCCGCACAAGTTTTTTTCATATGAGTTTTGACAGCATTTCACGTGAAATGTTGAACAGAGTACTAGGCTTAAGATTTGAAAGCTATTTTCGGTTGAATAAACCTTCCTATAAACATGAGTTGAAAATAATAGAGCCTCATTTAAAAAAAAGGGACGAGATCAACGTTTGTTCCAAACCCAATCAAATTGGCAGCAACATTGCGTTTGTTGGCCCAGGGATCGTACCAGCTCAGCGTTGGAAATGATTTCAACCATGGACTGTCCCAGCCAGTAGTTTAAAAGATTATGCAGAGAGAAGTTTGTCTACAATGGATAAACTTCGATATGACGGATGTTGAAAAGAATGAGGCTAAAAGTTGCATTTCCACATTATTTCCACAAAAATATATTAAAAACACAACACAAATGTAGAATAATATCCAAACCGTCGTAGAAATCAAAATTTAAGATAACAATCACGTTGCATTTTTTTACACTTTTAAAACTCAATACAAAGCAGCACAAAACAACACTAAAAACGCCAACGACAAAATTGAAGGCAATTACACACAATAGCAACGCCGATTTTTCTTAAAAATAGCAAACATATGTTAACAGTCATCGAAATATGGCAATATTGGAATAGAATTGGTAATAGGAAATTGTAACAAAACATAAAAAAACGGCGTTGCTTTCTGTGGACGACGCCAAATAGAATAAAGGTGAATACTGTTTTGTGGATAGAGTGATAATCGATGTAGAGGCGGAAACGAAAATGATCACCTTCTTTGCCGAATGTTGCAATTACACAAATGAGTAATAAATTCTGTACAGTGTTACCTGTCAAATATTGCCAAGCGGAATTCGAAATATTTTTTAATCCGACTTTTTAGTGTAAACTCGGCGTATTTTAATTATTTTAAAAGAAAAATCAATTTTGTTTTTATTACTCAAGATTTCGGAATTGCGGGATTAAAGGAAATTTTATTGCGGAATTTCGTTTATTTTTTGCGTTACGCGAATATATGTTGTGCAACCCAGTGTTACCTGTCAGCACTGTTGCCAATTTAGCATTTTTAATGGTAGATCTAGCACTTTTTAAACTCATTTACTATAAAAAAACGCTTCTAGCATATAGCACTTTTTTCAGCGTTTTCCCAAAATTATTTAGCCCTTTTTTAGCATTTTTTAATTTAGGTGAGAAATTTTTATTTTCTCCATTAATTTATAGTTTTTTACTAGATGTGCAAACATGTACTTAAATATTAATACTGTTTTTTCAGATTTTAAATAACATATAAAGGGTCCGCCATCTAACGTTTTTTTCAACTAGTGCTTATTTCGTGAATGGTAACACTTAGCTCATGTCTGATTTGACAGATAATTAGTTTTATCCTTCCGCTGAACGAATATTGTTGTGTATACGCTTGAACAACGCTGGGAAATATTGCGACATTACTTTGAAAATCATGGTAATGGGGCCTGCGATCGACTAACAGAAGATGCCGATTTTTCCAAAAAAATCATCTTTTCAGATGAACCTCATTTTGATCTTGGCGGGTATGTAAACAAGCAAAATTGTCGCATTTGGGGCACAGAAAACCCGCACGCATACATTGAAAAGCCGATACACCCAAAACGAGCCACTGTTTGGTGCGGATTTTTGTCCAGAGGCATAATTGGGCCATTTTTCTTTGAAAATGAGCAACGAGTGGCCGTTACAGTCAATGGCGATCTTTATCGGGCCGTGTTGAACGAATTTTTGTTCACAATTTCTGTTGTGGCGCTACGTGCCACACAGCCGAAGCTACACTCGATGTTTTGCGCCCTGTTTTTGAAGATCGCATTATCAGCCGCAGAGCTGATGTCGTTTGGCCACCTCGGAGCTGCGATTTGACACAAGAGAAGAGACATTATTCGTGAAGCCCTTGGTGAAATACAGCTGCACACAATCGATAATGTGCTTAAAAATTGGACCAATTGTGTAGGCTACTGCATGGCCAGCCGAGGCAGCCATTTGAATGAAATATTTTCCATTATTAACCGGAAGTATTGTACTTTCAAATAAAAAAAGAAATTTGAGAAAATATTCAGTAGTTTTTTTTATAGCATTTACAAAAAAAAAAGTTATTTGGCGGACCCTTTATTATTATTTTTAATATTTAAAAAATAAATTGTGAAGGTAATGGATGGAATTTAATTGTTTTAACCCAGTTAACTTTGCAATGTGATTCTATATAAATTTTTTAAGGCTGCGTTATTTTTTTATTATCTTAAGATCAATTTTTACATCTACATATTTTGATTTATTTTTAATGTTAAAAAATAATGTGATTATTTATACACTAGTGGTGAAGGTATACTTAGTTTTTCACTCCGTGTGAAACTTTTTTAATATTTATCTAGGACCCTTGATCCTTGTGAAGTTCTTAGTCGATTTAGTCATGTCCGCCTGTCTGTCTGTCTGTTTGAAACACGCTAACTTTCGAAAGACTCAACAGAAAAGAACAATATTGATGTTAAGCTCATTCTTGTTTGTCTAAGCAGTTTGGGATTGACATCTGAAATCGGCTTAGTAGAAGAAAAGTTATGAACCCAAATGTGAAACAAAAGTTTATATTTTTGTTATAAAGATTAATAAAAATTAAAAGTTCTGACATAACGTACCGATTCTCATTAAATTTTGGACAAATTCGTTTTATATGACTGGAAATAGCAATCAAATTTTATGAAGATGGGTCCATAATTTACCATAAATTACCATGAATTATTCAAATTCCCTGTGAAGGGTATTTAAGATTTGGCATATCCGAATATAGCACTCTTACTTCTTTCACATTTTATGTTACCAATTTAATTGTAAAAGGCTAGAAAATACCTTCGTCCAATTTCATCAAGTTCAGGTACAATTAACTATCATTTATAATCGTCGAAAACATATCGTTAAATGGTTAGTTTTAACTGAACTTGTTGGTACAGTTGGCCGCAATTCATGTCATTTTATACCATGCTAATTATTTTGTTCTCTCCAGAGTACGTATTTGCTCATGAGTGTGCAGCACATGCGCTTAAATTTGTGCTCATGCGCATGTGCATGTGCAACATTTTCTTATATCAATGCGCATGCTCAAGCGCATGAGCATTGATCGATGTAACTCATGTGCATATGCGCAAGTGCATAAAATAATAGCGCACGCATGCACACTCATTAGAAGCCATGTTGGTTTTTATCTTCATTTCAAACAATGTTGCCAGAAATGCAGTTCATCGTGTAAAATATTATTATGAAATAATTGTTAGTCAAAAATGGAGGTATTTGGTTATATTGGTAATTCCTACATAAATTTATTAAAATAAATAATTTTATATTACATTTGTCTTCTATTTATGAAATTTTAATTTATGACGTACAAAATATGAAAGTAATATACATACCAATTTGAATAATAAATATTTTCAATAGTAGGCATGAAAAAACTGGAATTGATATGTAACTTGTATAATCAGTTGTTGCTTATACGGAAATTATTTAACCATTATTGTAAAAAACACATGCAATAACTGTGTAAAAAGGTAACGGAATTTTTTGGCTTTATGATTTTGTAACATTTTATTAAACACTTAAAACAGGTAGACTATTTTGTCTAAAAATACATTTCAATTTAAACATACAAAAACAAAAATATACAGGGGTGTTCTGGAAATCGAAAACGCAAAACGCAAGAATTTAAAACTCGTTTTTTATAATAAGATTTCTGTAGTAAAAGAAATACAAATACGATGCAATACAAATATTTCTCTATTAAACAGAATTCTATAAGAAAATTATAAAAAACCGGATAACAAGTGTGTTAATAAGAGCTTCGAAATTCTTGCGTTTTGCGTTTTCGATTTCCAGAACACCCCTGATACATGAATTTTGTTGTTAGCATTCATTATTTGAAGGAAATTACAAAAAAAAACTTAACCTTCAAATAATTTTTTATGATCAGTAAAAATTTTGGGATACATAATTTTGTTGTTGCATCAGATTATGTATGTGCATTGGTCAAAGGGTTATGGAAATTTCCAACTATTCTTATAAAAAGAACACATGCAATAACTGTGTAAAAATGTAACGGAATTTTGTGGTTTTATGTTTTTTTTTACTAGAACATTCACAACAGGTAGACTATCGTTAAAGTTGTATTCATAAACGAAAAATAGTCTATTAAACCTTTAGTAAACCATTCATAAAGTAATAATATTTATTGTTGGATTTGCCCTTCTTTAAACCAAAAATAAAATGACATTTTGATAAGAGTTTACATTTTATGATATTATTTTTGTGAAATACATATGTTGAAAAATAATAAAAAAAATGTTTTATTTATTAATATGGACATGTTTAATACATTATACTTTATTTTTAGACAACCAATTTTAAGTTATATGGCTAATTATTTAAAAAATTCAATTTAATGATTAAAAAGAATCTGTTCAGGGGCAAATGCAGATATTCATATTAATTATTTTTTAAATAATTGCAACTAGTTGTTTTTTTGTTTAAAACAACAAATTATTGTTCAAAAATATTTAAAAAAAAAATAGAATAAACAAATCATAATAATAGTGATGTTAATAAAATAGATAGATATAGCTATGGGTACAACAACAAGAGCGCATGCTATTATAATATGA
This sequence comes from Pollenia amentaria, assembly GCA_943735925.1. Lineage (NCBI taxonomy): Eukaryota > Metazoa > Arthropoda > Insecta > Diptera > Polleniidae > Pollenia > Pollenia amentaria. The sequence continues at coordinate 16,914,912 of OX031010.1, read as the reverse complement.
AGTCAAACCTAAGCAAACGTTCAGTTTGCCACAACACAAGCGCATTTCCCTCTATTTATTTATTTTTCCTTTTTGAGAAGTTTTCCTATTTTAGCATATTTAGACATTGAGTTGGAGATTGGAATATTTTTTTTAGAAAATATTCTAACTGCTTTTTGGCATGTTTCGTTGCCCAAAAGCAGATTTTTTTTAGCATATTTTTGCTTTTAGGAAAGCATTTTTTTTTACTATACATATTTGTACTGCCTATTTCACTAAATGCGAACGAACGGTTTCTTTCGCACAACAACATGCAAAACAAAAACAAATTCTCAAAAATTTGTTTTTGTTTCATATGTATTTGTGCGAAAGAAAGCGTTCTTTCGACATCGTTAAATTGGCAGTTAAGAAATTTCATATATTTGTCGCATAATTTATATTATATATTTTTTAAATAAAACTTCTTATGCAAAAAATTTATTTAAAAATTATTTGTTATTTAGCAGCTGCTTAGCAATTTTTTTTATAAAAATTCAGAAGGTTTTTGTCATATTTTTTGTAAAAATTTAGCATATTTTCATCAAATTTAAAAGATTTAAAGTTTTATGTTTTAATCTTGGCAGATTTTAAGCATATTTTCTTCATTTAACGATTTAGCAAATTTTTTTGAAGTTTTGGCATATTTTCATCAAAAAGTTATGGCAGCACTGTTTTTAAGAATATAAAAAAAATCCTAACAAGTATTTAAATTTTGAAACATCGTTTAGGAATTTTTGTCACATCAAAAATTTAATTTGGCAACGCTGATAATAACATCAATAAATTGTATGCCTGTGTGCATGCACATGGGCATTGATGCGTTGCTCATTCCATGCGCCACTCCCGAAATGTGCAATAACAAAATGCACATACACATGAGTGCGTAAAAGACAAATATAAAATATCGCTCTAACGCATGTGCATGTGCTAGTTTTTATGTGAGTGTCTTTTTGGCTCATGCGCAAGAGTGCGCAATGTGTGTGCAAATGAGAACTCTGGTTCTCTCAAATTTAATCGTTTTACTTTTTATTTTTATATAATAGTTTTTTAGTGGTTACTCGGGGTATTTCTATTATTATGAATAAAAAATCAGTTTTGTTTTCATTACTCAAGGCTTGGGAATTGCCCGATTAAAGGTAATTTTATTGCGGAATTTCGTTTTTTTTTTAATTAATTCAATAAACTAAACTGTTTTCCAGTTACGTGAATATATATTATGGGTCAACTCCGTTTTCGAAATAACGGCATATATCGAAAACAAAAGCTAACCTCAAACAAAAGGTTAGCTCCACTGGATTCAGCGTACTCGAACTAGGTTTACCCACCGTTTGCCCTGCTTTACAGAAAAAAGTGTCCAATTCGAGCACAGTGTTATTCCTTTTTTTAATGAAGTGATTTCTATTTCCTGCTTCGCGCATACGTCCTCTTTTTAACCTATTTTTCATAACTTTTTACAAAACTTCGGGTGTAATTTTTTTTGTTCGATTGTTTAGTTATTCACAATTAACTACCCAAGTCTTCTTCACAAGATGCTAAAAACACAAAGAAAAAATAATATGTAATTAAAAAATTTATAAAGAATTTAAACCCTCCCAGTAAAAAACTTGTGATTTTTGAACTTAAGAGAAAAAGCGCAAAATCGAGCGCTTTAATAAGAGAGCTCTTAACCAGCAGTAAATAATAACGAATAAAATATAGAAAAAAAGCTGCTATTTTAGTGCTGACAATGAAGAAGGTTTTAAAGCGAAAAAAAGATAAATAAAAATATATTATGGTTTAAGAAAATGTTTGAAAAATGGCATTTAAATCAGTAAAATCAAAACATTAATAAATATGTTTATATAGTTAACCTTTAAAAAAGCACTAAAGGAGTGTTTTGTTTACATGTTTTATAATGTTAAAACAAGCGCTTATTGTCAGCAGAAAATAGTCCTCAAAAACCGGGAACACCACATACAAAACTCAGGCATCCAATCATTAGGTTTGAAGCGATTTGAGGTATAAATTCATACATAAAACCTGCTCCTTTTGGAGTACATTTTTTACTGGGCTACAGCTCATTTTGCGCCACCCTGTATTATTAAGCGAATGTCTAGCTGGTTTGGTTTGATTGTCTGGCCTTATAAATGGTTCGCTATATCTGTTTACCTCCTGGGTTTGTGTGTGTTTGTGCTTTCTGGCTGATCCTTTAAATTTTAGAGAATTTGTATCGAGCAGTGTGGGTTGCCATACATACGTACATAAATGTGACTAAAAATTCATTATCCTTCGTTTGGTTTCTCATACTCATACTCATACAGCCTAATACAATTAACTGTCCATTTGAATTTTCCCATTTTGCTAATTCATGCTGCATAAAGTTGTTGGTGTTGCGATTTTCGTTAACAACGGTTTGACAAGTGCTCTTAGATAACGGTAACTTAATGTTGTTATTAATGCTGTTTTGGAAAAAAAAAGTAAAGGAACGAAGAACTCAAGGACTAACCTGACAGTCCTTGTTAAGTGTTTTAGTGTTTCTATTAAGCCTTCAGCAGTGTTTGTTAAATTTATTGTCACATCAGTTTGTTAATGTGTAAATTCATCAGACTTTTGTCTCAATTAGGAGTTGAGTGGATTTGCTGCCGTTTTAATTTAATGGCAAGTAAAGATAAGTAATTATTTTTGTAGGTTGGAGGGGTTTTTTTTTTGCGAAAATCAATTAAATCAAGTCATCTGTAACTTTAGAAAAAAAGATTTTGTCTGCATAATAAAAAAAATAAATAATAATAACAAATGTTCCGACACATACTGATTAAAGTGATGGTAGAAAAGTATTGAAAAAATTTTAGAGTAATTTACGTCACCATTTTTAGTCTTGCAAAAATGCGAAGTTTTTTTTTGAAATATAACAACAGCAATGTAGAAAAGAAACTAATTGCGCACTCTTGCACCTTGCACTACCCATGAGCAAGTGCGAAAAATGAGTGCAAGTTCTTGCACAAAGTAGTTGTTCAACGTTTAACGGCACTGCCAATCTAAAAAAATATAGCCTTTTTTTATCTTAAAAGGTACCAAAAAGAGCAACTATTAATGTAGTCATCAACCTGAACATTTTTTTTTTTGGACAACAAGCCAAAATTGAACAGACTTTTTTACTGCCAATTTCACGATGTCGAAAGAACGCTTCCCAGCGGGAAAAAGAAGGAGTACGGAGGCCTTCTATAAGGCCTCTGTACCCCAGAAGTCTTTTCAGAGAATGACTGCCAAAGGCCTTATAATAAAGGTTATCTTGAAGGGCTTTTAAGAAAGGTATGTTAAAAGGCCTTTCAATTAATGGCTCTTAAAAGATCTTTCAGACCAATCTTGTAAAAATGCCTTTGAATAAATGTCATACTGAAGGGGTTTTAATAAATATAAGCTTAGTGTTTTAAAAGTTAAGTGTTTTATAAGTTTACTATAGTTACTATAAAAACAAAAAAAAAAAATTAAATAAAAAATAAAAAATATATACATAATTAATACATACTACATAACATTTTCATTATTTAGCACATGTACCTATCTTCTTTAGTGAACAAAACTCAACTAAAATGATTCACATTATTGTTTTAATTTGGTATTTTAATATGTTTGTATGTAACTTTGTTTTTGTAAAGGGATCTGAAAATGTTACTCCTTCTCTTCTCGCTTCTCATAGAAGCGAGTGTGGAAGGTGTATTTTATCTTTTATACCAAAGATCCAAGGCCTTCTATGAGGCATTCTTTAGCAGTTAGATAATAATATTAATTGAATCGAAAAAAAATTTAAGAAGACGTTTAAAAAGGGCTGAAGTAAGAAGGTCTTCTGAGTTTTCCCGCTGGGTTCCTTTCGCACAAATACTCGTACATTTGAAACAAAAATAAATTGCTGGGGAGTTGTTTTTGTTTAACATGCAGTTGTGCGAAGAAAGCGTTCTTTCGACATCGTGAAATTGGCCGTTAAATTATCAAAAAGAGTAATGCAAAAAATAAAACAAATCAAAATTCAAGAAATATAAAAAAATGGACAGATTGCAAAATTCAAAAAAAAAAAAAATAGATTATTTAGCAGACAATCGAAAATAAACTCTAATAAAAGATGGTGTCTGCTATTTTGCGGCTGCATTTATGCACTTGTTGCTAAAATGTATGCTTACGTCAACTTGTGCAAAACTTCGCATTTTTGCAAGGCTAAAAATTTTGACGTGCGTTACTCTTTTATTGTACCTTGTAGTTTTTATGTAATCGACACATTTTCTTTCATATAGATAAACCATTCTTACCCATTTAACCAGTTAAACGACTTAATAGTTTAAGCCCTTGGTTTTGTAAGTATTTTTTTAATACCCTTCACCGATGGTAGAAGGGTATACAGTAAACTCGTGGCAGAGGGAACCAATTCATGTCTGGGCTATACCCTCCAACCAGACTTTATAAAATGTTTATGACAGCTTGTGTAATTAATTACAACAAAAAAGAAATGTTATTTTAAGCAGTCTAAGATAGTTAGTTCTTTTTTTTTAACTTCCAGTAATTTTCGTATAGCAATTACACTGATATTTTTGAGACCAATAATGTAGTCAAGTGAACTAGTGTTGCTCTGAGTACATTCAATTGATTTATCGAAAATAATAATGGCTTCCGCTGCATTAATTGTACATTATTGGATATTTGTTTCGTCCTTATCAGAATCGACAACAACCGCATCAGCGTAATGGAAACCTCACCCTTCTGCATATGCTTTCGTTTTATACTACACGCTGGCGAAACTTTCAAAAGTTTCTATTTCTAGGATTTGGTTACGCCATATTGATCCGCCAGTGATTTTAGTGTAGACGGGTTGTCGAGCTGCTGCATAATTTCGCGTTTCGTTTTTAACTTTTTTTTACTTTCATAGTAAACTATCAAAAGCGCACAGTGGGTACGATGGTACCCAAAGTGGCGATTAATTAATAGAAGCGTTTTAAAATATTATATATATTTTTTGAAAGTTTCATAATCAAGGGTTGTGAACAACCTCTTCACCGGGGATGTCATAACCGCCTTTCAACATGAAATAATAAATCGCTCGCTCTTATAAATCTTGTAAACTAAGAAAGTCTTAAAAAATGTGTGCCCACAAAAATAAATTTATTTAGTGATGAGTTATTATAAGCACATAAAAACACAGCAGTTTAGAAAAAAAAATTTTGTTTTTTAACGCGTTAAGCGCTTTATTTGTTTTTTCTTTTCTTTTTTTTTTTTTGGAAAAAAGTCCTTAGTTTACAATTTATGCTGTAACTTTGGAATGAAAAGCAATAAATTAATGAATAAAATTGGAAATTAAATCATACTTAATGTGCTTTAAAAAAAATGCAAATAATAAATTTATTACGAGGGCGGATCAATAAGTCTGTGACCTTTCGAACTTCCCTCGTAGTTGTATGAAATGCAACACTGCTCCCATCAAGTACCACCTGTTAATAGACTATTGCCAAGTTTTGATTAAGTTTCATCATTTGCTTTGGGAAAAACAATAAACGGCGAATATTATGCCAACTTATTGGACCCCATATGGCCAAGAAAAAAGTTATTTTTCATCAAGATAATGCACGGCTGCATACGTGTGCAGTCTAAATGGCAAAATTACATGAATTGGGCTACGAATTGGTACCTCATACGCCATATTCTCTGGATTTAGCCCCCAGTGACTATTTCGTATTTCCGAACTTTAAGAAATGGCTCCGTGGAAAGAGATTTAGCTCCAACGATATAATTATAAAAAAAACTGTGTTGCATTCAAAAAGTCACGGACTTATTGATGCGGCCTCGTATATGTATATATATATATTAGTATAAATTTAAGTTAAGTTCAAATTTTTATTTTTCACAAAATTTTATAAATGTACAAATTTTTTCAAAAAAGTCACAAAAGAGAATATTATCATTTTTTCGTAATGAATAATCATAAATACATAAAAATTTTTAAATAAATGGAAAAAAAACCAATTTTTGTTCCACAAGTTTCGCTGTAACTTTGAAATCTAAATATGTTTAAAGAATAAGTTAATTATATGTATTTATCTTAGTTTAAATTTGTATCCAGTTTTTGCTTTCACTAAATTCAGTTAATGTAAAAATTAATCTGGTAAAATATAAAATTTAAAACTTTTTGGGAAAAGGGCCGGGCATTGTTTGGACTTTTTTTTTAAATTTAAGCTGATATCCTATACTTTTCTAAAATCTATAAAACTAATAACTCTTACTAACTTAACACTTTTGGCCCATTAAATGCGGAAATTATCCCAATTTTGGAACTTTTTTAAAAAATTATTAAAAATATTTACAAATAGATATTGGGAATTATTTCCTTTTATAAGCAACTTTATTATATTCAATATTTTTTTTTTTTTTTATTTTTCGAATTTATTCTATGAGTTATAAAGTCATTCCTAAAAAAAAAAAAAAATTAAGGAATAGAACTATGTATTACAAAAAGCTTTATAAAATACATAACTGAAATATAACTCATAGAATAAATTCGAAAAATAAAAAAAAATTTGAATATAAAAATATTTACACATAATTTTTACAAAAGAAGAAAAAAAAAATTACTGTATACTTTAATACCTGACTTAAAATTATTATATATTTAATTTTAAAAATTTCAAATTTTTTTACTTATTTTAAAAACAGCAATAATTTGCTAACTTTGACCGCTCACTGAAAAGAAAGTAAACAACTTAGTTGATTGATTTTTACAGCTAGTGATGCAGAATTTTATCTTCTGTTACCCTATACTAAAATTTATTATAAATACTTTATTTCTAAATTTAAATTAATCGCCACTTTGATACCATTTGAACCCAATGTGCACCGTATGTAAAACACGCACTTGGTATTGATTAAAAAAAGGTTAAAAACAAAGCAACAGTAATGAATTTACATACATATATTGTTTTTGGAGAATTAAGGCCCAGCTATAATATACAAAAGCTTCTGTCAAAAATAACAAAAAGCCTCTTAAATACATTAAAAACAAAAAAAATAAAAAACCTTTGATTCCTTACGAAAAGTGCGATCAGTTTCGCACTTTTCTTATGAAAATAACAGTTTCAAAAAATTTAACAAAAAGTTTCATTAAGTTCAGTATGATTTGATATATATGATTAACATATGGGGCATTTCATGTCAATTGACCCATCTTTTGAAACCGATAGCTGCCGATTTGGATGAAATTTGCACCAAGGTTAGTTCTATTGGAAAATAATTTAGAAATTTTTTAGATTTTATTTTATTCCGAAACTACCTTAAAGGAAAAGACCTAAGCTTTTTTTGAGCAAAAAAAAAAGTACCCGCTGAAAAAAATAAAAAAAAAAGTTTTAAATTTAAAAAAAAAAAAATGTTTAAAGATTGAAGAAATAGCTATCTAATTTGTTTGGGACAAATTTTGCTAAAACCAATAGATAATAAGTTACATGGATGAGAAAGAACACCTGTTTGTCCAAAATATAAAATTTTGACCCCCTCTAACTCAGAAAATTGTTCGCCGGTCTTGCTGAAAATTTGTTTCTAAACTACTATCCAATAGGACTAACCTTGGTGCAAATTTCTTCCAAATCGGCAGCTATCGGTTTCAAAAGATGGGTCAATTGACATGTAATCCCCCATATGTATGTATTTACATTTGTATATACATATATTCGAACAATTGCTTAAGCCAATTTAAGCATATTATAGACTTTTGCTTTGTTTATTGTTCTTAATTTGCTTTTTGGTGCGAAGTTCCCTTTACACAGTACTAACCAGATCGAAAGTTCCCTCTTTAGACAACAAATCTAGCGAGTAGCTCCCTTAATCCCGGATTCCTTCTACCCCGAGTCTACTGTATATTAGTTTGTCACTCCGTTTGTGATTTCTACAATATTGATCTTAGATCATATAAAGTGCAACTATTCTGAGTCTTTATGAGAAGCGAAGTTAATTTAACGATATCTGTCTGTCATTGTGGCCGTTGAAATGGGTTTTCCAAACACCCTTAATATGATGGGGACCCTGTATTTATAAATTTATAGCACATATAGTTCGGAATTGTTTGTTTCTGAAATTCAGCCTGATCAGGCAATAAATGGCTGAGATATGAGCAAAAAACCACCACTGCTTCTGGTATTACGCATAAATCCCTTGTTGGCAAGAGTGAGTTTCCAAATCAGGTAAAATCTTCCCTGTTATCAATAAGCAACATCCGATAAAATGTGGGCGGGAGTGGATAAGTGGGCGTGGCACACAATTGATTTATTTATTTATATTAAAAGAACAGTAAAAGAAAAATTGTCTAATTGGATACACATAGCAGGGTTATCAATACACAGCCCGTCTAAGCAGAATGGGCGGGATTGGAGAAGTAGGCGTGGCATAACCGCTTCAAATGAATTACAGGTGTCCGTATATCTGGAGAACGGCTGGAGCCAAAGCCTCCAAATTAGATACAAACATCTTGGTTATTAATACACAGCGTCCGACAAAATGTCGGCGGTATGGGAGAAGTGGGCGTAGCACAAAATATATTTATTTATATATCAAGAACAGTATTTATATAACTTTCTTTTTATCGCACCATGGTGAAGAGTATATAACATTCGGCATATCCGAATATAGCACTTACTTATTTAATGTTCCCTACCACTAAATGGTACTCTTCTTCAATTACGAGTAAAAAGTTTTGTGGGAAATGAAATGCCGTAAGATTCGCTTTAACAGGCATAAGTTAATTATAAATCAACTGTCATTTTTAATGGTGCAGGTGATTTTAATTTAGACATTTGTAATTATAATTTGTGCTCTGTAAAAGATGTTCTGTAGTGGAAGTGATTTCTCAAGCAGGGCATCTGGGCTATAATTCCTTTTTGACCACAAATTTACAAGAGTATGCACGACGAATTTTATCCCGATAGGAACTTTTTTATGAGTTTAACAGTACTAAGAGCTTACGCTTTGACATATTGACCTCTTAAAATGTTGGTTGTGTTAAAAAAGATTTAGACTAAAGTTTGAATGAAAAGTAGCAAAATTTTAAAAATATTTTTATAAATACAAAAGAACATACCAGCTTAAATTGACATTGATGCTGTTGAAAAAGATGAACGATTGTTACAATTTGAAAGAGGCTCTTCTCTTGGATCAAAACTAACTCCTCGGACATTGAAAATCTGGGGGCGTTCAGATGCATACCACGGATGCGACAAACATATTAAATGACGGGGCTATTGAAGTTTTCGGATTTCTTGCGGCCGAAGTACTCACCAGAGTAACCTTTTGTCATCTGGCACTACTATAGTCAGTAGCCCCGGTACTTCGGTTCTAAACTGACTTTTGGCTGAGGTCTCCGTTAGTATCTTACTCGCAAGTAATGCTTCCTGTCTCAGGAAGATTGCGGAAGCGTTGCTGTTCTTTGAATGGATACTTTTGGGGAGCACGTTATGGCTGAGGCTTAAACCCAAAAGCGCAGAGGGAGACTTTTCGTATGCAAGGCTGATTTTTCACTCTTGTGGGAAAGTTCGGTCTATGGAGATCCCTAGGTGCTGCTATTCAACAGCAGCCCCTATATTAACTATTGCAATGCAAGCTAGGGAGCTCCGGCTGCTAAGCAAAGGGCGGGACTATTGGGGGCATTTGGTAAGAGCATATATTAGCTCCTCATGTGGTTGAGATACACCATGAGATTAAGCCATACGAAAGCTGGTCATGTAAATCGAAATCACAACTGTTAATTTCGTTTGATGTAGAGAAAACCTTTGGCACGACAACTCATAAAAAAAGCAAAAGTAACAATAAAGGCGGCCTTTATTTATATGGCAATACTGTAGTAATGTTCGATACCGTTATGCATGCAAATGTTCAAAGAACGCTCTTTGAACAAGAAGAAACCACCGACAATAGCAGTTTTCACGATTCAAATTTGTTGGATATGGCGTTATTGTTGCTTTATTTTTCCCATTCAAAGATTCTAACTTATGCAACAATTTCGACACACAAATTGGTGTTTAATCCATATCTCTGATTTTTTCAAGCTTAATATTTTAAAAGGACATAAGTTGTGATACACCCAATAATTCTGCAAGTTTCTTTTGCGATGGTTTTATTCCTTGAACGTGTTATTTTTAATGCTGCAAATGTTTTCTCTATTCAGTTTTTTCATACTAAAAATTCTCTTATAAAAAAAACAACCAACTTCATACGTGCATAACTTCCAAACTCAAAACTCCTGTATTCATGAACTTGTGCAAGATTTTAATTTGAGTAAATAATTCTAAAGATGACATTTTCAAACTGGCTTATCAAATTTTTGCATTTACTTCGATTATTTGTTTTAGTTTTCCATTAATGCAATTGATTACAAAAGCTAATAGAAAATTAAAATGTTTGGCCATAATCAATATCCTTTGTTACATCCAACCACATACACTTCCAGGTACGCTTCCAACTCTCAAATGTACACACACGTGCACACACAGACACAAACACTCTCGTTAAGAATCAAACAATAGATGAAAGCTTGTGGCTAAAAAAACAGGACGAAATTACACAATATCAAAAGCCATCAATGTCAAATACAGTCGAAGCCAAACAAATACACATACACTAAGGATACAATAATAAACACTGTACTGTATGTACGAAACTCGTTATTGTTGTTGCCAGTATCCTGTTAACTACTACTACATACAAACGTCCACATAATCAAAACAATTTCTGTATTGTTCTCATATGAAATTTAAAGGATTTGTTTAGTTTTCTTCATTCCTGTGGGTTGATGTCTAGTATTTTTCCAACAAAAGTAATTACAACGAGCGTAAGTACAAAAAACTAACATATTTATAAACAAATGACATTCTAAGCCATAGATGGTCGACAAGAATAGAAAGCGAGGGAAAAAACTTAACTTAGCCATCAAACAAAAACCAAAGTCTGTAATTGTGTTAGTAAACAACACATTTATTTGGTACTTGTAACTTCACGCGTATGGAATTTAAAATAATATATATTTTTTTACATATTTCTGCGAGAGTTTCTACTCTAGTCGTTTCTCTGTGATATAAAACAATATTTTTTTTTTTTATTTTTTTTTTTTTGATAAAGATAAAAACTACAACATTATGTTTAAGATTTAAGATCTATTTAAAAACGTTTTTTCCGGGTACGTGTTACTAAAACTCAAGAACCGTTGGACCAATTGACACCAAATTTGAGAATGCTCTTCATAATACTCTTAAACAGTAGAGAAAAATCAATCCATTCGTGCTTAAATCAAGCCAAATCTGTGTCAACAGTACGGTTAGTATGCATTTCCTTAAATCAAGTACATAATACTAGATTGAAGCATGGATTATTCAAGTGCCCCGTAATTAGAATAATCCGATATCATGATTGACTAAAGTAAAAGTTAGATAAAAGTTTAACTCAAACTGTGCTTGATTCAAGAATTTCTTAGTTGGTTTTATTTCGAACTCGTACTTAAAATTATCCAAAAGTGAGATTGATTACACTGCGGAACAGTCATATTACTGCCTGGAACTTTATTGCAAATTTTTACTAATTTGAGGTCGCTAATATCAAATCTAATCTTCATTTTTCTCTATCAGCTCGACTTTTCGAGTTAAACCGTTATGTCCAAAATTAAGACACTTTCACTACATATATTAGAATAATTGGAAAACGGTTCACCATATTCAGTTTAAAAAAAATCCGAAAATCGGCAGCAATATTATCTTTAAGCCGTGCTTACATTGTTTTTAAATTTGCCCAGTAGTTTTAGAGATATCGTTAAAGTTTTGAAAAAAATAACAATTTTTTTTTAAAAACAGTCTTTTTTTTTTTTTTGTTCTTTAAAAATTCATTAAAAATAAAAATGCGAGAAAAATCACAGTTGTTGTCTAAAAACATTTAGTTAAACAGATTTCAAATTAAATGAGCTTTGTTGCATTGCAATCGGTGCACAACTTTTGATTTTGTTTACTGAGAAAACTGAATTGATAAAAATCGCGATTTTCATAAAAAAAAATATTTTTTTTATGTGTGTGTTGGAACAAAATTTAACTTTTTGTGTTGACTGAAACTTTATACTGTGTAGTACATACTGTGTACTACTAAATCAAAAGTTGTGCATGGATTGCAATAAAATAAAGCTCATTTCATTCGAAATCTGTTTTAAAAATGTTTCTAGACAACAACTGTGATTTTTCTCACATTTTTAATTTTTAAGAATTTTTAAAGAACAAAAATTTCTTTTTTTAAAACTTCAAGGATTACTCTGAAACAATGTAAACAATGTGTTTAAAACCAATGTAAGCAGCGCTTAAAGATAATATTGTTGCCGATTTTCGGATTTTTTTTTTAACTGAATATGGTGAACCGTTTTCAAGTTATTCCAATATATGTAGTGGAAGTCCCTTAATTCTGTACATAACGGTATATTTCGAAAAGTCGCGCTGATAGAGAAAAGTGCAGATTAGATTTGAAATCAAATTAGTAAAAATTTGCAACAAGTTCCGGGCTGCATAAAAAAAAATTTAATTTTGTTCCCTAAACACTAGGGATATCGATTATTCGACTTTTTTCAATAACCGGTTTTCGAATATTACGAATAGTTGCTATTTTAAAAAACCCGGTTTTCGGTTAAGCAATTTTTAAATAACCGGTTAACCGGTTTTATTTCGAATACTTAAAAACACAAATATCAAATAAGTTTTTAAATAAAACGTTAATTTGAATAAAAACAAAACAAGGTAAGGAACCAACAAAGTACATAGATATGACTTAGATCAGACCTAACAAATAGTTTAGCATAAAATCGAAGAAAAGTGGGACCAGTAAATTGATCATAATTTAGCTAAATTTTCAACAATTTTTTATTGATTTACTAAACTTTATTTGTAAGAAGATATTTGTATAATGCAATTTAGAAACTGTTGAATGATATTTGATCTAGAGAAACGTTTTGAAAAAGCAAATAAATTAGAGGGATTTTATAAAGTTATTATTTGAAATATTCTCTCAAATTTATTTTGAATTAGTTTTAATATGATGGTGGTTAAGTTATCTATATAAATCAACCATATTTTTCAATAGTTGCAAACAAAACCTCTTAGCCAGGATTATCTTTTTCAAATTATTTGGTTTCAGCATTATAGAAACGAATAGTGAACTGAACATTCTTTTTGTGTAAAATATTTGTCAATTCGTCGACTACAATATAAAACATTCCATGACATTGTTTGGTTTCTTCAATTTTGTTTTTTAGTTCTTGGTGTTTTAAAAAATAAAACTGGTAGAAATTTTTCCCATATCGTTGATTCCGCCGTAATGTTGTAGTTTTTAGCATTAAGAGATGCCAGAACTACTTAAGAGTTTTTAGTGCCTTAACGGGCATTTCGTCCTCGGCAACACAACGGGTTAATATTTCACCCAATGATTTATTTTTTGCAGCGTATTTTAGTAAAATAAAGTATTATTTGTCGTCTCCTTAGAACTACTTCGAACGGAGTTAAGTTACATTTGGATCACATTAATGTCAATCATGTATACTAATTAAAGGTGATTAATAAGTCGTGACATGGAAGAACCTTTGTAACTTATCATTTTAGGGCACTTCAGGCAACTATCTTTGTCTTATTAATCGCGTTCGAAAAATTTCTAGAGATTACCTTTATATAAAAATATATTTAATATTTAGAATGCTCTTGCACAAATTACTATTTACTTTTTAACAGCACACGTTTTTGTAGAATTTTAAATAGTTCTTGTTTTTTTTCTACAAGAACACACGCTTTTATAAACGATTTGTATTTACAGTGTTCATAATGTTTTTTGACCTTTATTACACTTCGTTTTGACATTTTTCATAAAAAGTTTAAGTTTGGCTGGCCAATATTCAATTAGAAAATACTTAAATTACGGGTACATCTACAACAAGAGTAAGGAAAATGTATATAAGTTACACATTTCTAAAATAACCGGTATATTATACCAAAATAACCGGTTTATTCGATATTCGAAAAATGGGAATTTTAAAATAACCGACTTGAGCAAAGCTTAAATAACCGGTTAAAACCGGTCGAATAATAACCGTTCGATCTCCCTACTAAACACTTACCCCACATATAACGAGAATATTATAATTTACTTACACCGTTACCAAATTTTTGCTTCACTTTTGATGTAGCAGTTCCGCCCTTTGTTTACAGAAGAACTCTCCATTATAAGTCACCAGCCGTGTGGCCAGGGCAAAAAAAAATTTACAGCTAAATCTGGCATTAGACACAGCCAAAAAATCTAAAAAGGATTTTTGTTAAAAACTTATTACCAGTATGAAATTTTATTCGAAACTAAATATATTTTAGTGACAAATTTTTTTTTGGCTAGATCTTGGTAAAGCATATACATAACTATGTAGCACAGGGTGTTAATTTTATATGTTAAATTTATTGGGCCTTCAAAACTCTGATATATGAAAAATTTATACGATTTATTTCTATGATATAAAAAAATTTTAGATCATTTTATTATTTTTAGTTTAAAATAAGTTGAAGCTTTAAAATAATTGAACCTGTCATTTCGAAAAGGGCACGAGTCACACTTTTTTCAAATATCACCTTTTGACGCCATTTAATTCATTTAAGGGTTTTACGTATTCTCTGTGAATATGGTAGATCTTCAAGTGCAACAAACCACCTTATATGGCCCTCGAAATCTAAAGTCTCAATGAAAAGGGCACGAGTCCGGGACTTATGCCCTTTTCAGGGGAAACAAAATGCTAATGTATAATATTTGTATAGAATTCTATTATTGGCACTTCGTCTCTGATGCAGCCTACTGTGTTATTTTATTCCTGCCAAACGATAGAATGTTTGGGACAGCAAAGAGACATATTCGAAAAAATGACAGGATATACACACCAGCCGAGTATGAAAATCTTATAGTTGAGGCTAATGAAAATTCTGAAATTAGAAGGCCTAAAACTGAAGAAATTATTGACATAAAAAAATGGTGGCCGAACCATTACAAGAAACTGGTGCTTTCTGTGGATTCCTATGGCAAAAGAGTACCCAAGGACAAAAAAAAACTTTTGCTATTTCCCAAGTGTCACATTTCACATTTTCCAAGTCTACACCAGGCCTTGTTACAATACGTGAATCTATAGATTGTTTAACCAGTTATGAATTCCAGCTCTTACAGAGAATGGGCACCAGCCCGCCTTTACCATCAAATGATACTCCTGCGTATGCTGGCAAAGTGCCAATCAATGAAAAGAAAATACCAGATTTGAAAAAACTAGAAAAATACATTCCAGAAAAGTACCAAAATTTCTATGCAGAGATTTTTGCATGGCCAACAACTTCAGCTAATGAACAATATGAAGAAAATAATGATGATTAAATGTCAGTTCTTCCGAAAATCTTTGCATTTGCGATTATTTCTAACAAGTCATTTCGAAAAGGGCATAAGTCCAAAAATTTCAACCACCAAAATCTGTATGTTACATGCTTTTTTTAAAAATAAATAAATGGCACAAAAATTATATATGTTTTTATTTATTAACTTCTATATTCAGTTTCTTAACCATCATAGATTTTTTCCGAACAAATACGTTTTTTGTTAATCCTGAAAAGCTTTAATGTATGGACTCATGCCCTTTTCGTAATGACGGGTTCAATTATTTCTTTATCAGTTTAGAGCAAACAATTTTTTTACACTATTGAATTTTTATCTAAATACAAATTGACATTTTTTTTCTCGTACTTTTATATCGTAATAATATTTATTAATAAATAATATTTACAATCAAAATGATAAGGGCATTTCTAATAATTAATCCCTGAATATTCTATTTTTTTAACAAGACAGGTAAGATGTGACTTATCATTTTCATACGAAATTTTATTTTGGGTACAACTATTTTAAGGCGAAATTTATTATAATTTATAACATTTTTTGGTAAAATCAATAAAACTATTCCTCCAAATTTTTAAAAAATAAAATGCTAAAAAAGCTGAAAACATTTTCCAAAAATGCTAAATAAAATGCCAAGTTATTTTTGATTATATATATATTTTTTATTTAATTATTCAGCAAAACAATTGTTGTAATATAAATGCAAAAACACTATTGGATCATTCACAAGGTGGGCTACCAAGGCATATCGTCATAATGTCCTAAATAATATTTTATAGTTGTTTAAAAAAATTGTTGTGTTTCAAACAATATATATTTAATGCTGTGTTCATTGATTCGTCATAACTGTACAGTAAAAATCTAAATTTTAAGCGGTTTCCCACAGAAGTCATATATAGTTCTTGTTATTATTTCAAGGCATATGACTTC
Source organism: Pollenia amentaria (assembly GCA_943735925.1). Lineage (NCBI taxonomy): Eukaryota > Metazoa > Arthropoda > Insecta > Diptera > Polleniidae > Pollenia > Pollenia amentaria. The sequence continues at coordinate 16,898,538 of OX031010.1, read as the reverse complement.
AAAACTTTATGACTACCTTGTGAATCACCCATACAACTTTTAGCTCCAAATTAAAAAAAGTTGCATATGTTTTGAACAAGAATTAAAATTAAACTAATTGAAGAAAAAACCTGCCGAACAAAATAATTTCTTTCTCTCTCAAAAGTAAGACGTTAAACTCAATATAAAAAATTTTTGTCCGGACAAAAATATTGTTCGGAACCAGTGTTGCCAAGTAAATTTTAAGAAATGACCCTAAATCAAAAAACTACCCGTAAATTTGCAATGAGAAAAAATAAAAAAACCCCAAAAAAAAAGAATAACTTTTTAAATATTTTTTTAAACATTCATATCATTTTATTTCATTTAATTTTTACTTATGTATGTGTGTTAGTATGTATATTTAAACATATACATACTTATACAAAAAATAATTCAACTGTTGAAGCTGCCAGTTGATTTCTTATTTTATTTTTTATAATACTAAACATACTAAACAGTTGCATTCGAAAATATTAGTGCCAGTAGCGCAGATGCTAGCCTACTAATATTTGAGAAAATAATATCAACCATGAAGAAATAGTGTAGGTGGCATCGCTACGGCAACAAATACAAGATTACAACAAAAATGGAAATTAGTTCCAGCTAATGTCAAAAATTATCTTAAACAAAAATCAAAGTCTCAATTTACACGTTCATCTTTTATGCTCAACTTCTATTCAATTCCCTTTTGAAGATGCCATTATGTTCACACGCAGCAACCGGTTTCAACATTTTTTGCTTTAAAACAACAACACTTTTGTTCAAAGCGAACCAAAGAAAAAAAGAAAGAAAAAAAGTTGAGCATCAAAAGATGAAACGTGTGAATGTAGACAAAGCGTGCTGCTGAACATGGTAAAATATATATATTTTTATTCAATTTTTATTTCATTATTGTCAATTACTTTTTTATTTTGAATTCGAATTATCAAAAACTTTAATAAACTACACTAGTCATAACACAAAACGTGGACTTTTTGTAAACATAAACAAAACTTTGACAAAGGCAATGACAAACAATGCAAGAGAAAAAAATCGTCATCTGTCGTAGTAATGCCACCTGTTTATATCATCATGATATCAACCCTAAAATATCCCCAAATACAATTTTTACAAACTAAATTTCCTCCTAACTACTTTTAAGTCCCTAAAACTGACCCTAAAGGCAAAAGAATACCCTAAATTTAGGGTGAAAATGCCTAACTTGGCAACACTGTTCGGAACGAATGGGTGAATTGAGCTTAACTTCAAATTCGCTCACAGTTCTTTCTCTTTCTTTGTTTACAAAATGTATGAAATTTAACGAAAGCATGGTAGCATAGTTAAGAGAAGAATAAGTGTATTTATGTATGAGAGGGCATATGAAAAAATGTTCTCAAAATAAAATAGATTTTATTTCACGACGGCGTTTTACTACCAATTTGTATGTCAAATAGTTTGTAAAATGTGTTATCGACGCGGCTCTGTGTGATCATTAAGATCTATAACTATCTATGAACTATTTTTTTGTTTATGTTTTATTAGTTTCGACTTTGTCTACGATTTCCGAATATGCGCCATAATACGGAACAAACTGTATATCAGAAGCTTAAATTGATTATACTGGTAAATATTTAGATAAAATTAGGTCCAAAATATATTATTGCAACCTAAATTATCTTTAACATTTTTTTTAATCGTAGCATATTTTCTATTTGACCAAATTATATTTGACCCATAAAAATGCCACTTCCGGAAAAAGCTTTAAAAGCAATTACTTCCATATATATAAATGCTGGTATTGATATAAAATTTGGGAACGATAACTTTTAAAGCAGTTACTATGTCAATATTCTGTACTGGTAAGTGCAGAACTGACCATAGGTCCTATACAAAACCCCTCTCTAAAATCGCTTTAAGACGAACAACTCCCATTTAGATGTTGATATTTAGTTAATATTCTTCACAGAGAACTCTCTTGTAAATTTAAGCCTCATAACATCATTTTGTTTTAGAGCGTCCATGATCACCCATGGGTTTTAAATAGGATACACTCTCGAAAATTTGTCTGTAAATACTGTGGTGTAGGGTATCCTACGGTCGGGCTTGACCGACTTTACTTTCTTACTAGTTTTTGTTTAAGAAAATGTTGCAAATTTTGTAAATTATTGATCCATTCACTAGCACGCGTTCCAGTTCTCATTGATGTGTAAAGGAATCATAGACCACCTGCTGCTGCATCATTTGTCAGCTACTTGTTTTCAAAACTTGTGGTGTTCGGCACAATTCATTTAATAAATGTTTCTGCTGCCGCTGATGCTTCTTCTTGTTTTTTGGTTGGTGGTCATCAGTTAAACTTTTTGCCAACAATTTTCTGTTAAGATATTTTACGTTGATGCTTCCGTAAAACTTAAAATTTTTATAAGTTATTTTCTCGCTTCTTTTGTGTTTTTTTGGGAGGCATTATGGGGATCAATTTATTTTGATACCAACAGCTGTCAGCTGTTACAAGTCGTCAATCATTTGTTAAATGGGAAAAAATAAACAAACAAAAAAAAAAATAAGGAAATAGTTAAAACAGACGGTAGTGAAAGAAATTTTGGAAGCGAATTGATATAAATAATTTGTTTCATTAATATTTTAAAGTCATATAGAAAGTCGTTTAATACGCTTTAATTTAGATCCTACCCAAAACCTAAAAGATCAGCATGAGCTCTAATTAAAACCATTATAGAAATTTGCATACTATAAACTGTCCCGTCAACGGATGTTTTAAAAACCAAATTCAAATAAAAAAAACTTTTTTAAATAAACCTTAACAACAGGGATGGGAAATGGCTCTGATTTTGTACCAACTTAAATAACAAAATGTATTTTTAAGTCAGTCACAAATTTCTTTGTCACTTGTAATTGTTGACTTCAAAATAATTGTAGTATGAAGGAACACACTACGCATTAGATAATGAATACGAAATATACAGATTTTCTAGATCGTATTTTTAAACATCTAGAAACAAAAGAAAAATGAAAAATAATCTTTGATTCTCTGTTTTAAATACAACCACATCGATTGGAAGTCTTAAATTTCTGTACCATTTTCACATAAACAGGTACTATTTTTTATATACAATTTTTAATTTTATTCAAACCAATACTTCGGCCCTCCTTTGTGTGCCTTCTTCAGTGGTTTTCCTTGATTATTTACAAAATTTTACAATTTTTTAGCAAATTTAATTTGACAATATACAATATTGTATGTTTTTTTTTTTTTTTTTTTTTTTTTATAGTTGACCTTTTGGGAAAATAATAAAAATATTAAAAACGAAAATATTACGAATTTTTATTTTTTATTTTATTTATTTACGTGGACCTAAAGCCAAACAAAAACAACTAATAATATACAATATTAAAATTTCATATAAATTTTTTTTCAATTAAATAAAAAGGGAGTTTTTAATTCATACTTAATATAATACATTATAAATAAATTTTTAACTTCCTTTTCTGTTTTTATAAATTAAATGTCTATAATTTTGTGCTACATTTTCAGTATTAGACTAAAGGCCGCTTTAGCCGACCGTAAATGTAGAAATGTAAATGTAAAGGCCGCATTAGCCAACCGTAAATGTAGAAATGTAATGTAAACAGCTGATCTTTTTTGTTATGTGGAAAGCAATACAAATGCTTAAAGGCCGCGTTAGCTGACCGTAAATGTAGAAATGTAAATGTAATGTAAACAGCTGATCGTTTCTGTTATATGGAAAGCAATACAAATGCTTAACTGACTGTAATGTCACTTAGCTGTAACGTGCCAATCTGTAGAAAATAGAATTTCATTACGAGGTTACGTGACAGTTGTAGACAGTGATGGGCTGCTTGTACTTTAAATGAAATGCGGGTAAATTCGCTCTTTTTCTTTGGTACTTTTTTCAGTAATAATATTTGTGGAATTTTAACAAAGTAACTTACAAATATATTATACAAATATATATTTTTATTATCATTTATACAAATATATGTTTAGTTGTATAAAATAAAAAATGCATACGTATGCACAAACAATAATACCTGAGGTTTTTATTTGTATCAAAATCTAGTTTTGTGTAAGCACATCTTCAAAATAATGTAAGTAAACGTGTATGTATGTGCTATAATACCTTTTTGTTTATTCTATAATATAAATAACAAATATTAAATTATTTATATTTTTATTCATACAAAAAAAAATTTTTAATACCATTTAAATCACTTGGTACTTTTCCTACAAATCTGTCTCCATTTGAAAATTTTAAATTGCCATCACAGTGGGTGTTGTTTTATGTATACTAATGCTTCTTTGCTTATGTTTTTGAAAAACAGATGACACGTTCTTACATGTTCTATAAGTGCACAAACGAGCTTACAGTACGTTACGGTACGTTACATTGCATTTCATTACATTTACGGTCGGCTAAAGCGGCCTTAACTGACTCTAATGACAATTAACCGTAACAGGCCAACCTGTGGAAAATAGAATTTCATTACGAGGTTACGTGACAGTTGTAGATAGTGATGGGCTGCTTGTATATTAAATGGACTGCTGGTAAATTCTCTCTTTTTCTTTAGTACTTTTTCAGTAATAATATCTGTGGACTTTTGACAAAATAACTTACAATACCTACATATTATTATTTATAAATACAAATATATGTTTAGATGTATTAAATTAAAAAAATGCATATATATTGTTTATTAAAAATCTATAATATAAAAAAAATATTAAATTATTTATGTATTTATACATACACGAAATACAGTTTAAAAACCATTTAAACCACTTGGTGCTTTTTCTGCAAAGCGGTCAACATTTGAACATTTTTAAATTCCCATCTTTTTTATGTATAGTAATGCTCTTTTGTTTATGTTTTTGAAAAACTAATGACACGTTCTTGCATGTTCTATAAGTGTACAAACGAACATACAGTAGGTTGCGGTACGTTAGATTGCTTTTCATTACATTTACGGTCGGCTAAAGCAACCTTTAAAATTAATTCTCGACAGTGTTGGTACTTTTATAATTTGTAACATTTTGAACAACAATCAACGTTTATAATAATTTTCTAATTGATTGACAAACAAGTTATGCCATGTTTCCACGACGACTTGAATCACCTGCTTCGCTCTCTGAATCATGCGAATGAATCATGGTGTTTACACGACTTGTCTACTTGCTTCGATTTGACAGTTGTCTTTAATAAAAAAATCAGCGTTGGTAACTGTGAATTTTTGAAACGCGCCAAAATGGAGAAAAAGCACTTAATTTAAAAAAAGCAGCAAGTTTAGACTTTCTTTTTTTATTTTAAAAGCTTATTGAATTAATTTTGCATAATAGTTGAATATTAAAAATACAGTTTAATCGCGAAAAAGTTAATCTCGCCAAATTTTAGCGCCCCTGTGCCGCTCTAAAAAGACCGAAATATAATGTGCTTAAGTTGGCTTAAGCAACTGTTCGAATACATGTATATCATATGGGTAAGACCATATTGAACCATATTTTTGTTAAGTTTTTTGAAACTGACATTTGCTTAAGCAAAGTGCGAAACCGATCGCACATTCCGTATGGAATCAAATGTAATTTTTTTTTGTTTTTGTTTTTTTTTTTAAATACATTTTAGAGACTTTTTGTTAATTTTTGACAGAAGGTTAAGCAAGATTATGTTTATTATGGTTGCCCCTAAACTGTAACTGCTTGTTTTAGAACACGAGCGCACAACTCATTCGTTTGACTTACATTTAAAACAAAAAAAAAAAAACTAAAATCTGAAATTTTGTTTTAGTTCCAAACACTTTTCTGAGTGTATTAATAAAAAATGTCAACAAATCAGGGCAAAACATCACAAATCAGATTAGATTTTAAGCAGAAAGAGGTACTTTTGAAGTAGCCATCTCAAAAATAAAAATGAAATGCCAAAAAATTCTCGACGCTATGGAAAACACATAGGAAAAAGCACACAGGAAAACATTACATGTACCGAAATTTTTTGATATTAAAGTAATTTAAATAAATTTTGTATGTTATTTTGGAAAAATCTTTATTTATTATTGCATTTTTAAGAATAAAATACCGCTTAGAAACATTTCGCGATTCTACTGTATAAGAATAAAACAGCCTTTTGCAGTTCAGGTTTTTTTAGAAAAAAGAAAAAAAAAAACATAAACAAAATAAACAAATTTGCTTGTATTCATTTGTATTAGATAACAAATTATTTTTAATTGCATAAATTCTATACAAAACTTTTTTAAAAGGGATCTACGATTAATAGTACGGATTCAAAATTAACAATAGTTATCTATTTATCCTTTTATTAAAATATTTAAAAAATAATGTTTGTTTTCAGAAGTTTAATACTTTCATATTAAAAATATAACAATAAAACAGCCTTTGATAATCAGAGGTGTTCTGGAATTCGAAGCCGCAAAACGCAAGAATTTAAAAGTCGTTTTTTTAAAAAGATTTTTGTACTAGAAGAAATTCCATTACAATACAAATATTTCTCTTATTATACAGAATTCTATAAGAAAATTATAAAAAATGGGATTAAGAGTGTATTAAAAAGAACTTCAAAATACTTGCGTTTTTTTCGATTTCCAGACCACCCCTGAATATATTTAGAAAAAAAAATACCAAAAAAACTTAATAAAAAAGGTGATACATTTTCGTACATTCATTTAATAAATTCTGTTTAGATCTTTTAAAAAAGAGATCACAAATTTATAATAATTATTCCAAATTAATAAAGCTAATATTTTCATCATTATAAAAAGTATAAAAAAGCACCAACAATGGTACAAAACGCACCGAGTTGACAACGCTAACACAAACGATTTATTCAGCTAGTTCAGATAAACTTGCGATAAATATTAGAGAAGAGAGGAATTTTTCCTGCTTCGCAAGTAGATTCAATATGAATCTACCTGATTCGCTCTCAATATGGCGAAGCAAGTTGTTGCGTTCATGATTAGGGTGTGAAGCATGAATAGAGAGCGAAGCACGTACCGTGGAAAGCACGTACCGTGGAAACATAGAGTGCTATATTCGGCTGTGCCAAATCTTTGATAACCACCACAGGAGGGGGCTCTATATGATAAATACATATATATTACTCACTAAGTCTGCGTTCATACGGCTCATGTTTTAATGACATGATTGCTACTTTATAGGTGAGAGAGACGAGGGGAAAAGAAACGAGTACACACATGCATGTACTGTCGGTACGCTTTGCTTTCTCATTCGATTTCTTCTTCTTTCGTATTCGTATATAAAAACTACACGAAAAAAAACATGTCGTCAACATGACATTAATCATTTGAACAACAATTCATGTTCAAAGAAGAAAAAAAAAGAATCATGTCATTAAAACATGAGCCGTATGAACGCAGACTAAGCTTCACAAAAACGAACGTCAGCATTAAAATTGGTTGCGGTTTAGACCTGAATTAAATTATTTACCGAAAATAAGAAAGTTTTATGCGTTTCTTGTTAGAAATTTGAACTGGCTTGATTAAAATATCATGATTCTTACAGTTTTAGCTGAACTAAAATGATTTTTAGGAGGGTAATTTGTATTGGAACTATGGTAAATTATGAACCAATCATCCGGAAATTCTGAAGACTGATTTCACAAAATTGCATGATATTTTTCTGGCCATATGAATCTAAGTTGGAAGAAATGTTACCGCAATAGCTATATCTGTTATGGCTTTAGGCGAATTTAATAATTTTCCCAAAGTGGGCTGTATTTCGTTTTAGGCGCAATAAACTGTTTTCCGAGAGTAGGGTTTATATGGGGCCTAGAGTTAATTATGGCCCGATCTTTACGAAATTTTACAGTGTGATTTGTAGTCACATTCAACTGTGACGTACCAAATTTTATTTATGAGTTCTCGTCCTATGAAACTGTGATGTACCGAAATCATTATGATAGCATTCTTTATAACGGTTTTAGGCGTACTAAACAGTTTTCCGGAAATAGGGTTTATATGGGGTCTAGGGTTATTTATGGACCGATCTTCATAAAATTTTATAGTGTGATTTCTGGTCCTTGTGACGTACCAAATTTTAGTATGATAGCGTTATTCATTACGGTTTTTGGCGTACTAAACTGTTTTCCGCCAGTAGGGTTTATATGGGGCCTATGGTCAATTATGGACCGACCTTCACGAAATTTAACAGTAAGATTTGCAGTCGTATAGCGCGAATTCGTGCAAAATTTTATATCATTCCGTGCATTATTTCAACATTTATGTTAGTTTTTTTTTTATCAAAATTATCAATTTTTTTTGCGTGGTGGTTCCTCATTTTGATTCATAGTTCTGATCCTACTAAACCGATGTTGCTGGATTTCAATCCCAAACTGCTTAGGATAACTACAAGCAATTTGAGACCAAGTTTCTTCTTTTCTTTTGCGTTTTTCGAAAGTGAGCGTGTTTTCAACAGACGGACAGAAAGACGGACATGGCTAAATCGATTTATAATTACTCAAGTAGCCAAAATATATATACTCTATGGGGTATAAGACGTATTAGAAAAAAGTTTCAAACGGAATGACAAACTTAGTATACCCTCATTCACCACTAGTGGTTGTGGAGGGTATAAAAATACTTATTAAACAAAATTTAAGCTGAACCAAATAAATCGCGGTTTTACAACAAAACTAACCAATTTTAAAATGTACAAAAAAAAAGTGATACATGTACCATGATTTCCATTCCTGATTAACACTACTTTATGCTATTTATTCGGTGGCTTCATATTGAGTTTGTCACTTGCAACTGACATTTTCTATCGCCGACAAAGCTTTAGTTTTTCAAATCATGCGAGAACAATAGAGAATACACGACACGAGCAGCACCAATTCGCACCAACTCACAACAATTCTTCACAACGTACAAATAACAAGCCCCTTCAAGCAAACAATGAATTGCTGTTAATGATGTTGGCGCCACTTTGGCAAAAAAAAAAAAGAAAAGAGATGATGGACCAAACAAATGAACGCAAGATGAAACATACAAAAGAAAATTTCATCTTTGCACAAGGAGTTGTGTAGAGAATGACAAGGCAAAGAATAAGCAAACGGTGACCATTTTATTGTACAATAAGAAGAAACAACTTTAAGAAATGACATTTGATTTGAAATAAATATCAAAAGTAGTAAAAAAAAAATAATAAATATTTTTTCATAAAAAAATACTTGAATTTTTTTATAGGAATTTAAATATACAGCAAATCGATCCCCTTTTTCAACAAGACTCAATACAAGGGTAAAGCTTTTAGCAAACTAAAATATTTTGCATAAAACTCTTTTTAAAAATAAAACGCAACACATTAAATGGAATTCAAACATTTTGACTTTATGAACGGTCCAATTTTGCACCACTTTTTCGATCATACCCGGTCTTATTTCGTCAATAATGCGTGAAATGTTGGCTTCTAACTGATTAATCTCTATTTATCGGCATAGACCAGAGATTTGACGAACCCCCACAAAAAGTAGCCCAAAGGTCCCAAATCACACACACGAGGTGGTCAGTTCACAGGACACGTCTGAACGTAGCGGTGTAAGAATATTCCTGCAGGGTTATGTCGCGTAATCTGAAATAGATATACATAAATCAAATTAAAACAAAATTGGACTTGATAACAATTTTCACAATTACAGTGCCATGATATTCAACAGACTAAGGGCCTAATCATGTAAAACGCAACGCCAAAGAATTATATTGAAAACAAAAACAATGGGCACGTTCATAAGGCGTAACTGTTGTGTAACCGTTTAGTGTTTGTCTTAGAAACGCATAGTTGAGCACTTACGCTCAACACAACAGTTGGGTATTTGAGGCCATTTATTCCATCATAAAATTTTTTAGCTACCTAAAGTCAACATGTTGTGCTCAACCTCAACCTTTATTTTTTTTCAATTGTTTATGTTTATCAGCTGTTAATTTTGCATTATACTCATAATGCCGTTTCTAAGACGAAAATGTTCGGCTCAACAGTTGTCAACAGTTTTCTAGCAGTTGAGCTCAACAGCTACGTCTTATGTACGTACCCAATGTCATAAATGTTTTGTAATTTTGTTGTTGCTTTCTACAGACACTTTCTGGCCTTCGGCGAACTGTGATCCAAACACCTCGGGAGCGATGTCATGCTGGGTTGGGGATCCCTGAGGAACTTTGCTGGAAACCCTTAAGGAATTACGTCCGGGAAACTGGATTTCCTTACACCGGACGGTAACCCCTCCCTATTGGTGGGGTAGAACTATCTTCCTTAATCCCCATGTTTCTTCTTAAGAAGCACACAACTTGCCCGATAGTGGCCTAGGTGTATATCGCTTAGATATGATGTTGCATTTCTGATGCTTCGTCTTCTTTTCGATCTAACCTAACTTTAATTTTTATATACACTTACATAGATTCATATATTAATTTATTTATAATTATTAGTATAAATTTGCAACTGATTATGGCCTTTTAAGGATAGGTTATTGTACTGTAAGAAATAAAATAAAAAATAAAATAAATAAAAAGGTCTTAATTTACAATTTTTCCTATACGATTTTCCTTAAGGGCAGATAACTGAAGATTAATAATATTCCTTATAAATAAAGAGAAGTTCTATAAACATTAATCTATTTACATAAATACTGATTTTTTTTTTTTTTTTTTTGTTTTATTAAATTTGTTTTAAGATTTTCCCAGGTAGCACTTGGGTGATCATTTTATAAAAAACTCACTTAAAGGAGTCTTTTCAAATAATTTTTGATGATTAAAAACTAATTTATCACTTGAGCAATTGAAAAAGGATTGATATATGATTCATTCTTTATCAAATTCAAATTCATTTGATCAAAAACAAATCAGAATATTGTATCAAAAATGATTCTTTGAGTTGAATCCTCGGTAGGGTACCATTTTCTCACAACGAGAGTTTCATTTAGAATCGAAAAATGAGATCATATGCGGTTATTTTGCTCGTGAAGCTGATACCTAAAAGATTCGATTTTGATACAACATGCTTGCTGGGTGTATTGACATTGTACACCTACACACATACACAGTTGTGTTGTATTTACAAAAAGGGATTTTCTTAAATAATTGTTTCAATCATTTTCCAACAAACAGATGCATTTATGACAGATTTTCTCATGCGTCCATTAGTTGTAATGTGAACGATAATCCTGAATGAATGAATGAGTGATAATGTAAATATTGTTTATGTGTTTGTAATTATTTATTTATTTGTATGTATGTGTGTGTGTGTGTGTGAATTGTAAATTTGAAGCATGTCCTTGTTTAATTGCAAGTTTAAACATATCTGTCAATGTTTTGTATGCATGTAGGTGTTTGTAAATGTATAAGTTGTTCTTGCTGGTGTTGCTGTTGTTTGTTGTTGTGGCAGAAATGTAGTGAGATGATGACGATAATGCTGTAGTGTTATTTATAAGCTTGAGTAATTAAACAAAATTTTAATTTAACATCAATGATAAAATAAATGTTGGTAAAATAATCACACACACACAAACAAACAAACATGATTACATGAACAGACCCAGATAGTATTTTTTAGCATAATCGAATCTTTTAGGAATCAGCTTCAAGAGTAAAATAACCGCAAATTTTTTAATCCATCCTAAATGATACCCTCGGTGCTAGCAAATGGTACCCTACCGCTGAAACACCACAAAGTACCACTTGTGATACAATTTTCTGATTCCTTTTTGAGCATAGGAAGGAATTATTTTTGAATCCTTTTCCAATCGCTCAAGTGATAAATCAGTTTCAAATTCAAAACATTTCGAAATCATTATTTGAACATATGAATGAATCATATATGAATCCTTTCTCACTCGGTCAAGTGATGAAATGGAGTTTAATAATCAAAAGTGATTTGAATATACTCATTTAGGTGCTTTTTACAAAAATCACCCAAATGCTAGTTGGGGAGTCTCATATAAAGTATAGGAATAGTGATTTGTACAAAAAAAAAAACAACAGTGTGCAATCTAAAAATATAGAAAAGCTGGGCTAAAGTTGCCAGATATTAAGTGGTTTTCGCATTTTTTTTCATTAATTAGTCTGGTTTTACTGCTCTTGTTCAAATTATGCAAAGTAAATAGCTAATATTTTTTCAATATTAAGTTGTCAAAAGTTGTCGCACATTATGTCCGTGTCGAAAAAATAGGCCTAGTCTTTTGTATTCAAAGTTTTTTTTAAAAATGATCAAAATTTTTAAGCCGTGAATTTTCCTTTAATTTCAAAAATATTTTTCAATAAAAAATTTTCAAATAAGAATTCACAAAATCTGGCATCATCAAGAACTGCAGGGAAACTGTCATAAGCAATGACAGATGTTGCTGTCGATATAAAACACAATCGCTGGGGATGCAATAGTTTTATTGTAGTTAAATGTCGTTGTTGTTATTGCTGCTGTCGCTTTTGTTGATATCTTCATATTTAACAGCATCCCGTTTGATATTGTTGTTTAATATTTGTTGTTGACGCTGTTGCTGTTATTATTGTCGTTATTTTAGTTAACGAAGCATTAAGAACAAGATGATAGCAATATGTTTCTTTGTGTTGGTTATTGCTATTGCTATTACAATTGCCACAACTCCAGCTACTACCATTCGCCATTGTTGTCACACACAGTGCTGCTCATGAAAGTGTGTCTGTATTGGTGATAATGAATATAATGATTCAATATAACAAGAAATTTTCTATATTTAAAAAAAAGCTGTCCATTGCTGGTGTTGAAAAGTAAAACAAAAGCAATACTACGTAATATTGAAAAAAAAAAAAAACCAAATGCATGGAAAATGAGATCGTAGCAGGAATTCACAAATCAATATTAACAACAGTGTCCAGAGCCTTTGGTGTAAGCGATTATTGGCCCTTAAAGCCCGGATTTCGAAAACAGTTCAAAAATTTAAAAGATCGAATGATCTTTGAACAAATTTATAGAAGGTTCGGTGTGATAATTTAAAGTTTTTCAAATAAATCCTCTTGTTAAAGTGCCAATGTGTTAAAACAGCATCGAAAAATATAGAAAAATCTAACAGCCATAGAAAAATTTTAATTTTCAAGATATAAAACTTCTTTCTCTCTTTTAGTAAAATACAAAAGGAAAATTTAAATATGTGCGTGTATTTGCAAGCAAATTTAAAAGGCTTTTTAACCCTTTAATCCTAAAAATTTTGATCTACACAAAAATACCTTTAAAACGATATGGGCAAATCCTGCGTGACGAATGCTACATTCGTACGCGTTTTCTGTTTAATATATGTGACAGCGCATAGAGAAAGGGACCAGTAAGGTAAAGGGAACAGTAAAAACCAACTAAACAAAACAAGAGGTAGGGACGACCTACGCGCGTTTTCAAGGTTGACCAACACGTTCCTGACATCATGAGATGTGTCGCTTTCAAATGAGACCAATACCAACACGCTCAGTGATGGTACACCAAAGATACACGTATTTAAATCTTTAAAATGGCTCTCCTGAGCAAAACCCTTAGGTCCCTTTCTATTTTGCGCGTCACATATAAAGATTTTTTGATCTTTAAAAAGAGATAGATTCATCTTATAGATAGTGCTTAGTGACAATACTGTGTACTATCCAGGGCTGCCAGATAAAATTGTGAAAAAATCGTCAATTTCCTGAGAAAAATTCGTCTTTTTCTGTTTAAGAGATCGTCAAAAATATCTTACAATTTAAATTAAGATTTTAAACAATGTTTGTTTGATTTTTAAATATTTAAAAACAAGCAAACAAACACGAATTATATAATGTGTGTGAAGATAAATTCAAAAGTTAAATTCATTTTTTAAAAATATCGCATGCGATAAAAAATATTTTAAAAAAATATCGCAAGGGATAAAAGAATATTATAAAGAAAATACAAGTATTTATACGAAATTTTAAGGTTTTTATGAAATATAAATCGTTTTTTATCGATTTTTTTTATAATTAATCTTTAAATTAGTCTTTTAATATTAAAATTTATGATTTTCGAAAAAATATGAGTTAGACTGAAATTCTTATCAATGAGTTCCGTGCTGGATATGGCCACTGGCTTCATTTTCTAATAGGTTTGATTCCTTGAGATGGAAGGGTTTGGACGCAGTTGCCATATCCCTTTCATGAGAATTTCACTCTAAGTCAAATTTTCAAAAATGTATAAAAATTTTCACAAATACAATTTGGATATAGTGTTTATAGTTTATGGTAGCCTTATCCATAGGCTTCATTTTCTAATAGGTTTGATTCCTTGAGATGGAAGGGTTTGGACGCAGTTGCCATATCCCTTTCATGAGAATTTCACTCTAAGTCAAATTTTCAAAAATGTATAAAAATTTTCACAAATACAATTTGGATATAGTGTTTATAGTTTATGGTAGCCTTATCCATAGGCTTCATTTTCTAATAGGTTTGATTCCTTGAGATGGAAGGGTTTGGACACAGTGGCCATATCCCTCACAGAGCACTTTCATGAGAATTTCACTCTAAGTCAAATTTTCAAAAATGTATAAAAATTTTCACAAATACAATTTGGATATAGTGTTTATAGTTTATGGTAGCCTTATCCATAGGCTTCATTTTCTAATAGGTTTGATTCCTTGAGATGGAAGGGTTTGGACACAGTGGCCATATCCCTCACAGAGCACTTTCATGAGAATTTCACTCTAAGTCAAATTTTCAAAAATGTATAAAAATTTTCACAAATACAATTTGGATATAGTGTTTATAGTTTATGGTAGCCTTATCCATAGGCTTCATTTTCTAATAGGTTTGATTCCTTGAGATGGAAGGGTTTGGACACAGTGGCCATATCCCTCACAGAGCACTTTCATGAGAATTTCACTCTAAGTCAAATTTTCAAAAATGTATAAAAATTTTCACAAATACAATTTGGATATAATGTTTATAGTTTATGGTAGCCTTATCCATAGGCTTCATTTTCTAATAGGTTTGATTCCTTGAGATGGAAGGGTTTGGACACAGTTGCCATATCCCTTTCATGAGAATTTCACTCTATGTCAAATTTTCAAAAATGTATAAAAATTTTCACAAATACAATTTGGATATAGTGTTTATAGTTTATGGTAGCCTTATCCATAGGCTTCATTTTCTAATAGGCTTGATTTCTTGAGATGGAAGGGTTTGGACACAGTGGCCATATCCCTCACAGAGCACTTTCATGAGAATTTCACTCTAAGTCAAATTTTCAAAAATGTATAAAAATTTTCACAAATACAATTTGGATATAGTGTTTATAGTTTATGGTAGCCTTATCCATAGGCTTCATTTTCTAATAGGTTTGATTCCTTGAGATGGAAGGGTTTGGACGCAGTTGCCATATCCCTTTCATGAGAATTTCACTCTAAGTCAAATTTTCAAAAATGTATAAAAGTTTTCACAAATACAATTTGGATATAGTGTTTATAGTTTATGGTAGCCTTATCCATAGGCTTCATTTTCTAATCGGTTTGATTCCTTGAGATGGAAGGGTTTGGACACAGTGGCCATATCCCTCACAGAGCACTTTCATGAGAATTTCACTCTAAGTCAAATTTTCAAAAATGTATAAAAATTTTCACAAATACAATTTAGATATAGTGTTTATAGTTTATGGTAGCCTTATCCATAGGCTTCATTTTCTAATAGGTTTGATTCCTTGAGATGGAAGGGTTTGGACACAGTGGCCATATCCCTCACAGAGCACTTTCATGAGAATTTCACTCTAAGTCAAATTTTCAAAAATGTATAAAAATTTTCACAAATACAATTTGGATATAGTGTTTATAGTTTATGGTAGCCTTATCCATAGGCTTCATTTTCTAATAGGTTTGATTCCTTGAGATGGAAGGGTTTGGACACAGTTGCCATATCCCTTTCATGAGAATTTCACTCTAAGTCAAATTTTCAAAAATGTATAAAAATTTTCACAAATACAATTTAGATATAGTGTTTATAGTTTATGGTAGCCTTATCCATAGGCTTCATTTTCTAATAGGTTTGATTCCTTGAGATGGAAGGGTTTGGACGCAGTTGCCATATCCCTTTCATGAGAATTTCACTCTAAGTCAAATTTTCAAAAATGTATAAAAGTTTTCACAAATACAATTTGGTTATAGTGTTTATAGTTTATGGTAGCCTTATCCATAGGCTTCATTTTCTAATCGGTTTGATTCCTTGAGATGGAAGGGTTTGGACACAGTGGCCATATCCCTCACAGAGCACTTTCATGAGAATTTCACTCTAAGTCAAATTTTCAAAAATGTATAAAAATTTTCACAAATACAATTTAGATATAGTGTTTATAGTTTATGGTAGCCTTATCCATAGGCTTCATTTTCTAATAGGTTTGATTCCTTGAGATGGAAGGGTTTGGACACAGTGGCCATATCCCTCACAGAGCACTTTCATGAGAATTTCACTCTAAGTCAAATTTTCAAAAATGTATAAAAATTTTCACAAATACAATTTGGATATAGTATTTATAGTTTATGGTAGCCTTATCCATAGGCTTCATTTTCTAATAGGTTTGATTCCTTGAGATGGAAGGGTTTTGACACAGTGGCCATATCCCTCACAGACCACTTTCATGAGAATTTCACTCTAAGTCAAATTTTCAAAAATGTATAAAAATTTTCACAAATACAATTTGGATATAGTGTTTATAGTTTATGGTAGCCTTATCCATAGGCTTCATTTTCTAATAGGTTTGATTCCTTGAGATGGAAGGGTTTGGACACAGTTGCCATATCCCTTTCATGAGAATTTCACTCTATGTCAAATTTTCAAAAATGTATAAAAATTTTCACAAATACAATTTGGATATAGTGTTTATAGTTTATGGTAGCCTTATCCATAGGCTTCATTTTCTAATAGGTTTGATTCCTTGAGATGGATGGGTTTGGACACAGTGGCCATATCCCTCACAGAGCACTTTCATGAGAATTTCACTCTAAGTCAAATTTTCAAAAATGTATAAAAATTTTCACAAATACAATTTGGATATAGTGTTTATAGTTTATGGTAGCCTTATCCATAGGCTTCATTTTCTAATAGGCTTGATTCCTTGAGATGGAAGGGTTTGGACACAGTGGCCATATCCCTCACAGAGCACTTTCATGAGAATTTCACTCTAAGTCAAATTTTCAAAAATGTATTAAAAATTTTCACAAATACAATTTGGATATAGTGTTTATAGTTTATGGTAGCCTTATCCATAGGCTTCATTTTCTAATAGGCTTGATTCCTTGAGATGGATGGGTTTGGACACAGTGGCCATATCCCTCACAGAGCACTTTCATGAGAATTTCACTCTAAGTCAAATTTTCAAAAATGTATAAAAATTTTCACAAATACAATTTGGATATAGTGTTTATAGTTTATGGTAGCCTTATCCATAGGCTTCATTTTCTAATAGGCTTGATTCCTTGAGATGGAAGGGTTTGGACACAGTGGCCATATCCCTCACAGAGCACTTTCATGAGAATTTCACTCTAAGTCAAATTTTCAAAAATGTATAAAAATTTTCACAAATACAATTTGGATATAGTGTTTATAGTTTATGGTAGCCTTATCCATAGGCTTCATTTTCTAATAGGCTTGATTCCTTGAGATGGATGGGTTTGGACACAGTGGCCATATCCCTCACAGAGCACTTTCATGAGAATTTCACTCTAAGTCAAATTTTCAAAAATGTATAAAAATTTTCACAAATACAATTTGGATATAGTGTTTATAGTTTATGGTAGCCTTATCCATAGGCTTCATTTTCTAATAGGCTTGATTCCTTGAGATGGAAGGGTTTGGATACAGTGGCCATATCCCTCACAGAGCACTTTCATGAGAATTTCACTCTAAGTCAAATTTTCAAAAATGTATAAAAATTTTCACAAATACAATTTGGATATAGTGTTTATAGTTTATGGTAGCCTTATCCATAGGCTTCATTTTCTAATAGGCTTGATTCCTTGAGATGGAAGGGTTTGGACACAGTGGCCATATCCCTCACAGAGCACTTTCATGAGAATTTCACTCTAAGTCAAATTTTCAAAAATGTATACAAATTTTCACAAATACAATTTGGATATAGTGTTTATAGTTTATGGTAGCCTTATCCATAGGCTTCATTTTCTAATAGGTTTGATTCCTTGAGATGGAAGGGTTTGGACACAGTGGCCATATCCACCACGGAACTCATTAATAAGAATTTCAGTCTAACTCATATTTTTTCAAAAATCATAAATTTTAATATTAAAAGACTAATTTAAAGATTAATTATAAAAAAAATCGATAAAAAACGATTTATATTTCATAAAAACCTTAAAATTTCGTATAAATACTTGTATTTTCTTTATAATATTCTTTTATCGCTTGCGATATTTTTTTAAAATATTTTTTATCGCATGCGATATTTTTAAAAAATGAATTTAACTTTTGAATTTATCTTCACACACATATTATATACATAGATATACCCCCGTATGTTTATGAGATTTTTTGTTAAATTTAACAAACGTTTGTTAAGGAAATTTTTCACAAAAAAATTTGTTTTGTAAACCTCTAATTACTATATTATAATAATCTATGGGTTTTTTCAAAGTCTTAAGAATAAAAGATACTTTATTTCGGCCAACTTTATAAAAAATTTAAAATTTGTATACCGTTTACCACAGAGGGTGATGTATATTCTGAGTCCATATGAATAGCAAAGTTGGTTTAACGATGTCAATCTAACCATGTGATTGTTGAAACGGGATTTCCGAAGACTCGTATAACTATAAACATTGCTATATATTTATATTAGATATATTACGGAATAGTGTGCTATTCTTTTTCAGCCAGATCGGTCTACAAATGGCTAAGATATGAACAAAAAACCACGACTGCCTGTAATTTATACCCATAAATCTCTAATTTTGGCCTGTAAACCTTAACTTCTTTAAATCTTCTTAAAATTTATTATTAATTTTTCTTTTTTACCTGAAATAATCTTTCTTCACGAAATTATAGTTTTGGCACCATGCTCCCCACACGAATAAACTCTCAATCTCAAAATCAAGGTTTTGCTACGAATGTTTTATGGAAAAGTGCAAAAATTTCTTGTATAATTTAATTTACATTAGGGATGAATATAAAAATTTAAGATTTCTTATTTACAAAAAAGTTTTTTTTCTGTGCTGACTAATAACAAACATCAAAAAATTTAAAATTGTCTTATTTTGAAGGCTGAATAAAATCGTCACTTTTTAGAAAAAAATGAGCAAATCAGCACTTTGTAATTTCGGATCCAAAAATCGTCAAAATGGCGATAAATCGTCAAATATGGCAGCCCTGGTACTATCGAATGGCATACATATATTTTAATTTCTTAGCGGGTATTTGTTGCGAAATAAGTGATCATAGAGTTTTTTTTAGCGAATTCCGCATAATAAAATACACAATATCTCATCCCTAAAAGAATAATGAACACAACAGAATTAAAAAATAACTTTTTTGCAATCAAAAAATGTTGCCGTTTTTTATCAAATGACGTGAACCCATTGCGACGAACGCTACGCACCGCACGTTTCATTTTTTCAAGTAACATATAAAGAAAAACAATTGTATTTAGTTTAACAAACAAAAAAAAAATTGTTTTTATTAACATTTTTAAAGACAAATATTTTATTTACAAATGCATTTATCAATGAATGTAAATTTGTTTATTAAAGAATTTTATATTTTGATGGCTGGATGGATATCCATGTAAACCTTGTGCGCAAAGTTCAAGTTGCAATTTTGGATATTACTAAATGAAATTTGGTATGTGCGTTTACATTGTCATAAGAGCCAAGCCTATTGGAAATGGTGGCAATGGCTCGATAATTTCACATAACCTCCATATAAGCTGCTTTTCGGAAAAGAGTATTTTAATACCCTAATTTCTTTATAACTGTTGGTAACAAAAATATGGCGACAACACTTTTACAATAGCTACTATGTTATTCCAATATGTTGTGCTGGTGGGTCTAGAATTTACCAAAGATGTTAGATAAACCTCCTCCCTAAAATCTCTTAGGGCTTTTAAATCAGTCCAAGTTAAGCTCTCTTTTTGGTTTAAAATGTGTTTAAGCTAGCAAATCTTTAAATCAGTAAAAATATAAACCATCTCTATACGAATGAAACTGATGTTTTAACTCCTAATACAGACCGTATGAATTTGACAACAATTATCGTTGGGCTTCCGCATTATTATTTTTTAAACTACAAATTATATATGGGGCACTGTTTACAGCTGTTGAGTTTAAGCTGTGTTTAAACATTCAATGGTTTATTAGCCATAAAAGTCGAAAAAATTCATACTGATACATTTATATATCTAAATAATATAATACAACGGACTCTCATATGAACCTTATGCTAAAAACATAATTTTGTTATAGCGGGTCAATGATTGCCCATAGGGTGTCATACTATACTTTGTTACTGGCTTATATATCTATATGCTTATATATAAAACATAAAGGCTATTTATATAAAATTTTGCCAAATACTACGCTTCACAACAGCTCTAACTGTAAAGAAAAGTAATAAGAAGCGAAGATATAAGGAAAGAAAAAAACTATTGCATCGGTTTTTAATACAATTTTTGGAAGAACTTAAATCGTGACGCACGCTACAGAATTTAATGCGCAAAATTTTTTTATTTTCTTATTGTCGAATTTAAATTCTTTATTTGCTTAAAAGGAGGTAATGAAATTAAAATAAAATTTTAGACGACTTGGAAAAAAAAATTTATTCTACTTACAATATAAAAAAACCTTAATTTTCGTGACGCACGCTACAGCTTTTGGAACTGATATTTCATGCCTTATATCAATCTTACCAAAATAGTAAACAAAATAATTTTATACCAAATTTTAAGACAATTGAGTGAATAAAAATATTGCTTACAATCGGATTAACACTAAAGTATTTTTATGAACACCTAAAAAATTTTAATTTCTAGCATAACATTAAAATTTCTGATGTAGGGTAAGATTTGGTTATAATTTTTGTATTTATGATCATCGAAATAAATTTTTTTTATATTTCTGAAATTATACATCTAGTCTAATATTACATTAAAAAAAAAAAATTTATTCTATGAGTTTAATTTCAGTTATGTATTTTATAAAGCTTTTTGTAATAGCTCTATTCCTTAAATTTTTTTAGAAATGACTTTATAGAATAGAGCTATTACACAAAGCTTTATAAAATACATAACTGAAATTTAACTCATAGAATAAATTCGAAAAATGAAAAATGTTGAATATAATAAAGTTGCTTATGAAAAAGAAATAATTCCCAATATCTATTTGTTAAAAAAAAAATTTTATTAGATTAATATGAAAAATTTTCGGTTGGTGGACAGTTTCTGGGATTTACCCATATGTATTTCATTAAAATCGGTGGACAAAAAATTGTTCCCGTATTTATATATAAGATTACCACTTCCCATCAAATTAAAACTCCCACGCCTGATTTAATTTCATGGTATCGAATACTATGAATGTCAAGTTTTTGATTAAACGAGAAGAAAACAAAACTCGTATTTTATTAAACGATCAGCCATACGACAGAGCTTGTGAATTGGATAATTGTCTTTGTATGGGAGGTGTCAAGATTTTGTTTTTTTTTTTTTTTTTTAAGAAAAATGTATGGCCCTTACATCATACGGAATGACCTTCTTAATTTAACCTTATTCTATTATTATGGTGGTGCACAGTATAAAAACCCATTTTAAACAAAGTATCAACATTTTCCATACGCATACTATTTTAGAGATTAAAAAGCTTGGAATTTTTCCTTTTCTCTGGCAGCTCTGTCTCTACCTACAAACCATTTTATTTTAAATATTTCTTTAAAAATTTATTTTTGTTTAACAGTTTAGCAAAATCTAATTACCAAAATTACTTGGCATATTTTTAAGAGCGAATAAAAAAAGAACTTACAAAAAACTAAAAAAAAATATAAATTCTAAGAATAAACACAAAAATTATAATTACTGCCATCAGCACATGTTGGCTCCA
The DNA here is from genome assembly GCA_943735925.1 of Pollenia amentaria. Taxonomy (NCBI): domain Eukaryota; kingdom Metazoa; phylum Arthropoda; class Insecta; order Diptera; family Polleniidae; genus Pollenia; species Pollenia amentaria. Next base: position 16,876,438 of record OX031010.1, on the reverse strand, counting down.
AAAAAACAAAGTGAGAAATGTTCTAAAACGTTTAAGAATGAAACCAAACAAATTATGGTAAATATCCCTCTTATTACAACAAATACACAACGTAAGCATTTCGAAAAATATCTTGCAAAAACAAACATATACACACATACTAATTCGTTTATTCTCAAGGAAACAAACTTTAATTGAGGAAGGAAATAAGCAACAAAAAAATTAAAAAAAAAAAAGGAATCTGAAGACGAAAAAAATCACTAAACGAATTGAACTGTTGGCACGAAGGCTTTTCACACACACATACGCTCATGTATTTAACGAGTAGTGCTAAAAACACGGGCATACTTGGAGTGCATATTTGTGCTTGAATTTAACAACACTTAGCAGAAAATACAATCAGGATGAAAACACACACGCATTTTCAAAAAATAAAAAAATATGATTACAAAGTTAGATTTACAGTGGGTCTAAAGAAAAAAAAAAAAAACAAACAAAGAACACTAAGGAGATAGACTTTGATATTATTTTTTAATTCAAATAAATTCTTATCAATGTTGTATGTATTAAAATACACATCTCTGTATATTGGCGATACACCCAGGGAAAAAAACAAACTATATTTAAGCGTATACGTTTCCATTAAAAAAAGTGGAATTTGTATAGTTTTATCTAGATGTAAGACATGTACGAAAGCGTTGAATGCCCTGACGCATGGAATGCGAAAAGTTGGTATGGGTTCTATTTTTATAAGCGTCCCAAACGGCGTTTGAGCAAATCAATTGATTTTGACAAATAAATTGTTAGTTAAATAGCCTTGCATGTAACGTAAAGCGTAGAATAAAAGTAAGGCATGAATAAAATTCAATGCGTTGACGCGAAAACGCGCAGTGTAGATATCTAAGTTAATGTTAACACAGTGGCTTAACAAAAAATAGACGTAACTGAAGGCAGCAATAAAGTTTCCATAACTGCCATGTCGACAAGAACATTTCTTTCTTATATTTATATTGAAAACAAAAATAAAAATCTAAAATTTGTTTTTGTTTTCAATAACGACATTATGCGCCAGGCAGTAAGTTCCATAAAACTCCACCACACACGGGTTGTAATTTGACTCGTTTCTTGTTTGGGAGCTGGAGCTATCTTGCCTCTAATGCTGTTAGAAAATTCCAGTAGCTGCTGTTGAGCAACTACAGCACCTAGGGCTAGTTCTCTACCGGGCCGAACTCTCCCACAAGTGGTTAGAAATCTGGCCTTTAAAGTATCCTGTCAGCGGACAGTTCAACCTTCCACAAACACAATCTTCCTGCATGACAGGAAGCATTTCCCGCAAGAGGTATACTAAAGGTGGCCTCAACCAATAGTCACTCCGGTGCCTGCTTATCGAGCTTTACTATCTCCCGTGGAACCAAGTAGCACCTCCTTTCATCTGCTAATTTTGGATTCTTGACGACTCCCATGTATTGGCTGCACCTGATTATGCCCCAAAAGATGTAACACCAAAAAGTGAAATATCCTTTAAATGATCCCTACACCCCCGAGGGGCCTTTTAGATTGCAATGAAGCTTCTAATATTTGTTATATTGAAATACATCTAGACACTACTAGAATATTTTGTATCTTCCTGTTACATGTTTCACTTTAGCCATCTGTTTTTATCTTTGGATCACAAACAGTCTATTTTTGCAATGAACATACACATGAACATGTTTATGTATCCATGTTTGTATGTTAACCTGCTTTACCTTCTTTGTTTTTCTCATTATTTATTGAATCTTCATATATTAAATATGAACTAACAATAATTATTCAAATCTTATACTAATACTTTATTTTTGTCCTGCCAATGCCAGACGAAAATTTTTCTCCTAACGGATTTTTTTTCACATATGTAGATGTTTAGCGGTCTTCTCGTCGGATGAGTCCTGCAGTATCTCTTCTCCTTAATCTAGAGTGGTCGCTGTCATTTAAAATATTTCGAGCTTGTGAATTTGGGTGCGACTCAAGCCTTTTTAAATATTTTACTGCATACTTCGTAATAATAGTTTTTACAAATGGCACATGGAGATCCTTGTGAATATTTGAGTTCTTAACATACCAGGGGGCGACTGTGATTATTGGAAGAAGTTTATTTTGGCGCCTTTGAATTTTTTCGATATTTGAGGCCGAGGCAGTGCCCCATAGCTGAAAACCGTAGCACCAGTTTTGCTTTAATATAGAGTTGTATAGTAGAAGTTTGCAATCGATGCTAAGAACAGAATTGCTTCCAATAAGCCAATAAATTTGAATTGCTTTTAGTTTCATTTGTGTTAGTTTTGCTTCTGTATGGCATTTGCATGTTAAACGCCGATCTAAATGAATACCGAGATATTTTACATTCGATTGTTAGGGCACTAATTAATTGTTGATTTTAATAGGGGGACATGACTCCCGACGCAAGGTGAATGTTATATGTACGCATTTTTGCTCATTGACCTTTATCCTCCATTGTTTTACCCACTTTTTTTGTTAAAATATATGATCCTGTTAGTAACGAGATGCTTCTTGACAGTTTTCAGCTTGTGTGTGTTTACTAGGGTGATCGAAAGGTTAATATTCGACCGGTTTTAACCGGTTATTTTAGCTTTGCCCAAGTCAGTTATTTTAAAATGCCCATTTTTCGAATATCGAATAAACCGGGTATTTTGGTATAATAAACCGGTTATTTTAGTAATGTGTAATTTATATACATTTTCCTTAATCTTGTTGTAGAAGTACCCGTGATTTAATCCTTTTCTAATTGAATATTGGCCAAACTTAAACTTTTTATAAAGAATGTCAAAGCAAAATGTAACAAAGGTCAAAAAACATTATGAACACTGTAAATACAAAGAGTATTCTAAATATTAAATATATTTTTATATAAATGTTATCTCTAGATATTTTTCGAACGCGATTAAAAAGACAAAGATTCTTCCATGTCACGACTTATTAATCACCTTTAATTATTATACATGCTTGACATTAATGTGATCCAAATGAAACTTAATTCCGTTCGAAGTAGTTCTAAGGAGACGACAAATAATAAATACTTTACTAAAATACGCTGCAAAAAATGAATCATTGGGTGAAATATTAGCCCGTTGTGTTGCCGAGGACGAAATGCCCGTTAAGGCACTAAAAACTCTTAAGTAGTTCTGGCATCTCTTAATGCTAAAAACTACAAGATTACGGCGGAATCAACGATATGGGAAAAATTTCTACCAGTTTTATTTTTTAAAACACCAAGAACTAAAAAACAAAATTGAAGAAATCAAACAATGTCATGGAATGTTTTAAATTGTAGTCGACGAATTGACAAATATTTTACACAAAAAGAATACTCAGTTCACTATTCGTTTCTATAATGCTGAAACAAAATAATTTGAAATATATAATCCTGGCTAAGAGATTTTGTTTGCAACTTTGTCAAGATCAAATATCATTCAACCGTTTCTAAATAACATTATACAAATATCTTCTTACAAATAAAGTTTAGTAAATTCAATAAAAAATTGTTGAAAATTTAGCTAAAGTTTGATCAATTTACTGGTCCCACTTTTCTTCGATTTTATCGTAAAATATTTGTTAGGTCTGATCTAAGTCATATCTATGTATTTTGTTGGTTCCTTTGTTTTGAAAATTGTTTTGTTTTTATTCAAATTAACGTTTTATTTTAAAAACATAATTGCTTTTTGTGTTTTTAAGTATTCGAATTAAAACCGGTTAACCGGTTATTTAAAAATTGCTTAACCGAAAACCGGGTTTTTTAAAATAGCAACTATTCGTAATATTCCAAAGCCGGTTATTGAAAAAAGTCGAATAATCGAGTGTTTACCGGTAAGTTTTGCTTAACCTTCAAATCAATATATTTATTTAAAAAGCCCACTGTAGCAAAGTCTTTTATAGAGTTTCACAAAAATGTACCAAACTTAAGCTTTAGTAACGAACAAAACGGCATCAACAGCAGGAACAGCAGCTAAAGCTTATATAGTAAGAGCAGTTTTATAACTAGAAGAGCGAAGAAACAGTATCAACAGCAACATCAGGCGGCAAATGATGGAAAACACCATTAGGTGAGATTTACTCATACAAACAGCAATTGGGGAATCGAAAAAAAAGCATAAAAAACTTAAATAGAATTACCAACGATGACTGGCATTGGTCTCCTGGCTTGTGCTAAAGGGAGTGTGATGTGTGCCAGTGACAGCTTTGCGAACAAAAAACGCACTAGCACACATACCCTTCGTGTGCGTGTGATTATGATTTCAAAACAAGTAAGAATGTTTTATTTGGCTGTGCCGAATTTTTGTTACCCTCCACCGAAAATTCGAATATTTTAGGAGTGGGTTTATCTTCGATATGTGACAAATTATGAAGAAATCGTTATAAAATCTGACCTCGCAGGCGTATTATATTTAAGTGTATGCTTTAGGTGGGGCATTTGGTAAATTATGGCCCGATTATCACATAATTTTTTAATTAAATTTCTAGTTCTATTAAACTTGGAATTGCTAATTGTAAATGTTTTAACTAATTGCACCAAAAAATCATTATGCGTTTGGGCATAAGGCGTATTATAGTGACTTACAGGGGGTATGCCTTATATGAGATCTATAGTAAACTATTAACCAATAATTAAAAAAATTCGATAGTATGATTTCTAGTCTAAACTAATTGGACCATATTTCACCACAACATCACGATTGGACATAGTTTTAGCTGAACTTAAATTTTTTCCCGAGAGTGGATCTTCTACGGAGCTTATGGCAAATTATATTCCGACTAGCTGACCCGGTCCGCGTTGCTGGCCCTAAGCAAACATTAGTGTTGTATTACCAGACGATTTAAATTGATCTTTAAACGAAATTTACGACCTTTAAATAAAAATCCGTGAAATACCTATCATAAAGTTTTTTTTACAGAATAACTTACATATGGTGTAGATAAAATACATATAGTTGAATGTATGTATATATGCTGTGAATCTTACGAAAAAAGTAAGAGTAAAAGTGGGCGGGGCAACATTTTCTTTCCGCAAAACCTAAGTTAGACCATGGCGATCATTTTAAAGAAAAAATCGTCCAAATCGGTCAAGCCGTTCTCCAGTTATGCGCTTAATAGAAAAAGTGGGCGTAAAAGTAGGCGTGGTAAATTGTTCTTTCGATGAAAACTTAAAGTTGATTAATACGAACATTTGAAAGAAAAATTAGTTAACTCGATGGAGCCGTTTTCTGATTTTAGGTAAATCGAAAAAAGTGGGCGTGGCAAAATTTTCTTTCCGTAAAAACCTAAGTTGGACCATGGCGATCATTTTAAAGAAAAAATCGTTCAAATCGGTCAAGCCGTTCTCAAGTTATCAGAAAATCAGACTTCACAGTGTCACCCGCCTGAATATTCTGAAGATTCCCTGAAAATTTCATCAAAATCGACCCAGCCGTTTTGGAGTCCATACGTTACATACACACATACATACACACATCCTATTTTATATATATAGATATATTCCGATTATTACAAAATTTTGTAGTGTAATATCCAGTCTTATCGACATTTTAACACAATAGATTTATTCGCTACGGCTTTAATTTTGGTATGTCTGACAATCAATATTTGTCACAGTTTTAGACGTAATTAATGGTGTTTTATTTTCTACAAAAAAAAAAAATACATTTATTTAAAAAATTCAATTTGTGGCTTCTTTCTTAAAAAATGTTTTGCTGTTTTATTCTAAAAAAATCACCCTTAATAAGGGCATAAGGCATTGAACTTTAAGCCCAGGCCTGCCATATTTGCCGATTTATCGTCCGATTTTTTGATAAACACTTAAACCACGGTAGCTTTGCTTGTTAACGTGTAATTAATTAATTTTAGGCAACTTTGGAGCACTTGCCTAAAACTAATTTTATAAAAAAACGAGTAAAAAATTAAATTGCCTTAACGGAATTTATGAACACAAAGAATTTTTTGAACTTTTATGATTAGTATTTGGGCTTATTGGCTAGTGAGTTATTCGGCCATGTTCTAGAAATCGAAATCACGTGAAGTTGAAATCGAACAAATTTTTAAAACTTCCCCATGTTCAAAGTTGAAAAAAATATTTCCTTTTATATACCTCATACTTTGAGGACCACTTTCCTCTACCTTAACTACTTTTGAAATCAGGAAAAGCTACGTTAATTTTTACAAAAATGTAATTGAAAATCTTCATCGATTTCAATTTCACGTCTTTTCGATTTTCAGAACATGGCCGATTATCAAAATCAAAACTCAACAAAACCGAAATTAACAAAATTGTTAATAACTGTATTAATTTTTATATAGAACTTGCAAATCAAAAATCTTATACATCTTTAAATATGATAATCCTAAGAAAATTATAAAAAAGGAAAATATTTCTTTTATGGAAATTCTGAAAGATTTCCCCAGCTTAATTTCTGAAAAAGAAAAACAAATTTTAGACTCTGAATTTAGAGAGTTACAATTTTTAAGAAGATTTAGAAGAAACTGAAGTAAATTTGCAAACTTTTGGCAAACAAATTCAGACCTAAAACGTGGGGATTCTACGGATGCATTTCCAATGCTGTCAAAGTGTGTACAACAAATTATGGTCCTTCCGCAAATGTGGACCTTAATAAAACCAAATTTCGATGTTCCCTGAAAAATGAATCATTGCAAGGAATTATTTTTTCTAAATATTACTTAAACTTTAATAATGCAGACTGGGTACGTTCGTAAATGCATCATTGCGCTGCATCAGTGATTTCAAATGTTTATATATATAAACATCAATCAGAGCTGTAAATGAATCATTATTTTTTGAGTTTAATTCGATACGAATTGGATAAATTTTGAATTAATTCTTTCCACAACAAAAAAGAATTGAATGCAATTTGAATCAATTCAAACGAATTAGGCAGAAATAATTTCAATTCGTTTCCAATTCAAATAAATGTAAAATGAGTTGCAATTCGTTTTTAATTCAAATGAATCTGTAAAATGAATGGCAATTCGTTTCCAATTCAAATGAATTTGTTAAAGTGAATTGCAATTCATTCTGCAAATTCATTTGAATTTAATTGATTTTGAATTCATTCAAATGAATTAGAACAATGAATTGCATTCAAATGAATGAAATCAAAAATGAGTTCCAATTAATCAAATTCAAGAGCAGATCTAGGGCGAATGAAATTTCTCCTACCATAATGAAAATATTTAGTACAAAAATTTAAAATCCTTGTCCTGGATCTGCGTCTGATCAAAGAAAACATGCAGCCGTATTCATAACGAAAATTTGGCATGAAGTTAGCACAAAGTTCATTCATAATAGACTAACCAAACTCTGGCTAACGATTTGCTAAGCTCTTGTCAACGAGCTGCCAAACGTTTGCCACCTTGTGAAAAACAGTCGTTTAATGTTGAATAACTTTGTTTGTTTTTTTTAATTCAGCCCTTTTTTAAATTTATCTTCTTCTTCTATCTTCTATATATATAAAAATGAAATTATGTGTGTTTGTATGTTTGTATGTTTGTATGTTTGTATGTTTGTATGTTTGTATGTTTGTCGCTTTATAGACTCCGAAACTACTGAACCGATTTTCCTGAAATTTTTACAGTAACATCACGTGAGCCCTAAAAATAAAATAGGCTACTTATTTTTTCGATAGGGGCAGGGGAATTGGTACCCCCCATAGGATGCCAATATTATACTGAACCGATTTTCCTGAAATTTTTACAGTAACACCACGTGAGCCCTAAAAATAAAATAGGCTACTTATTTTTTCGATAGGGGCAGGGGAATTGGTACCCCCCATAGGATGCCAATATTATACTGAACCGATTTTCCTGAAATTTTTACAGTTACATCACGTGAGCCCTAAAAATAAAATAGGCTACTTATTTTTTCGATAGGGGCAGGGGAATTGGTACCCCCCATAGGATGCCAATATTATACTGAACCGATTTTCCTGAAATTTTTACAGTAACATCACGTGAGCCCTAAAAATAAAATAGGCTACTTATTTTTTCGATAGGGGCAGGGGAATTGGTACCCCCCATAGGATGCCAATATTAATTATCGCATATCTTAACAGCCGCTGCACGCATTTTGCTGAACTTTTTGTAGTAGAATCTTCTGAGCCCCGGAATTGAAATAAAATAGCAGCGGGGGTATAGGAATACCCCATAGGACGCCAATGTTTAACATCGCATATCTTAAGAACTGTAATAGTGAGAATGTTCAAACTTTCTAAAAGTCACTCTTATGGTATACTACACTTTTGAAAATAAAAATAAAGCGGGTAGGCGCAGGGGGGGAAATACCTCCCATAGGATGCCAGTGTAGCGAAGCGCACCGGGTTAAGCTAGTCTTCTATATATATAAAAATGAATTATGTATGTTTGTATGTTTGTTTGTCGCTTTATAGACACCGAAACTACTGAACCGATTTTCCTGAAATTTTTACAGTAACATCACGTGAGCCCTAAAAATAAAATAGGCTACTTATTTTTTCGATAGGGGCAGGGGAATTGGTACCCCCCATAGGATGCCAATATTCGATTTTCCTGAAATTTTTACAGTAACATCACGTGAGCCCTAAAAATAAAATAGGCTACTTATTTTTTCGATAGGGGCAGGGGAATTGGTACCCCCCATAGGATGCCAATATTAATTATCGCATATCTTAAGAGCCGCTGCACGCATTTTGCTGAACTATTTGTAGTAGGATCTTCTGAGCCCCGGAATTGAAATAAAATAGCAGCGGGGGTATAGGAATACCCCATAGGGCGCCAATGTTTAACATCGCATATCTTAAGAACTGTAATAGTGAGAATGTTCAAACTTTCTAAAAGTCACTCTTATGGTATACTACACTTTTGAAAATAAAAATAAAGCGGGTAGGCGCAGGGGGGAAATACCTCCCATAGGATGCATACATTAAATATCGCTCAACTGAAGAACTATTAAAGGGAGAGTCTTCAAACGTGGTTAAAGCTACTATTATAGTAAACTATAAATTTCAATATAAAAATGTGCGGGGTAGACAGAGTAGGAGCAGTACCCCTCATAGAAGACATATTAAATACCATATATCTGAACACAAGAGCTATCAACCTTTACAGGACAAATTTTAAAACAAAAATAAATGGGGTAGGTGCAGGGGTAGCGAAGCGCACCGGGTTAAGCTAGTTTTAATATAAAAACATTTAACATTTTTATATGGGAGGCAAAAACAAAAAAATAAAAAAAATTATAAAATGAAATGACATGATTTATGCAAAACGTGTTGCATTTTGAGCACTATAATGTGGCATCATTAATATTCAGAGTTGATTTATTAAAAGTTAGCAGACGGATAAAATTCGATATGAATAAACTCTGTGCTAACAAGCTGCTAGGCTTATCGGCATTCTCGTTAGCAGCTCGTTGTACGTAGTGTACAGTCTGTGGCTAACTTTTTGTTATGAATACGGCTGATGGTGTTTGGAGTTTGTTTCTTCAAGAAGAACTGATTTTTATTTTGAAACACAGTGAACGACAAAACACATTTAATATTTAAGAAGCAATTAATAATTTTTGAAATTTTGTGACCCACGACCACCCAACGACAAACTTGATATTATTGAAATGATATTAACGCAACAATTATAAGTGCAGAGATGACAATAAATCAATTATTGGACTAATCCTCGTCATCTGATGGGGATGAAATGTTCATTATATTTTAATGTTCCCCTAAGCGTCCACTAGTTTTGTCAACGTTATTTTAAATCAAATTTTACTTACATTGAACTGCTTTCGAGCAAACTGGAATTTCGTCATACATTTTGTTTTTGATGCAATAAACAAATTTTAAATAATTTTTTTTTTTTAATTTTGAAGAACAAACTTTTAGTCAGCTGTTAAAAACAGAATATTCCACTTTCTGATAACTTGTGTTTCGTTGTCGTCAACATTATTACAGGGTTGACAAGCCATTTTATACATGCGCCTTTTAACAAGGTGGTATTTTTCTTTTGTAGAAAGAGCGGGCCTTATATAGAACCTGTGGCAAATTAAAGAAAGATTTTCAAGAAATTTGGAAGTGTGATTTCTTGTCTTATAAAACTTAAGTGGACAAAACTTCATTATAATAATATGATTTGTTAGCGCTTTAGGCGTATAAGTTAACGTCAGATGGTGATTTTAAGGGGAATTAATGCTACCCCGCTTTAAAATATTACTAAAATGAACCAGCATGTACATTAAATTTGATTTGTAAAGAAGATTTATTTAAAATCCTAAACGCCACATTTTTATAAAGAATCTAAACCTTATAACTCTATACCGTATGGATAATTTTTGGCCCTTTTTTGAAAATTAATTTTTTTAAATTACCCTTAAATACTTTGTAAAAAGGGGATAAGGGAAAAAATTGTAACAAAATTCTCCTAGAGCTTTCTGAATAAACCAAAGCTTGTATACAACTTGAATTTCAGAAATTAGCAAAATATAAACTGTGTTTAATTTTAAATAATTTTTTTTTTTTAATTTTGAAGAACAAACTTTTAGTCAGCTGTTAAAAACAGAATATTCCACTTTCTGATAACTTGTGTTTCGTTGTCGTCAACATTATTACAGGGTTGACAAGCCATTTTATACATGCGCCTTTTAACAAGGTGGTATTTTTCTTTTGTAGAAAGAGCGGGCCTTATATAGAACCTGTGGCAAATTAAAGAAAGATTTTCAAGAAATTTGGAAGTGTGATTTCTTGTCTTATAAAACTTAAGTGGACAAAACTTCATTATAATAATATGATTTGTTAGCGCTTTAGGCGTATAAGTTAACGTCAGATGGTGATTTTAAGGGGAATTAATGCTACCCCGCTTTAAAATATTACTAAAATGAACCAGCATGTACATTAAATTTGATTTGTAAAGAAGATTTATTTAAAATCCTAAACGCCACATTTTTATAAAGAATCTAAACCTTATAACTCTATACCGTATGGATAATTTTTGGCCCTTTTTTGAAAATTAATTTTTTTAAATTACCCTTAAATACTTTGTAAAAAGGGGATAAGGGAAAAAATTGTAACAAAATTCTCCTAGAGCTTTCTGAATAAACCAAAGCTTGTATACAACTTGAATTTCAGAAATTAGCAAAATATAAACTGTGTTTAATTTTAAATAATTTTTTTTTTTTAATTTTGAAGAACAAACTTTTAGTCAGCTGTTAAAAACAGAATATTCCACTTTCTGATAACTTGTGTTTCGTTGTCGTCAACATTATTACAGGGTTGACAAGCCATTTTATACATGCGCCTTTTAACAAGGTGGTATTTTTCTTTTGTAGAAAGAGCGGGCCTTATATAGAACCTGTGGCAAATTAAAGAAAGATTTTCAAGAAATTTGGAAGTGTGATTTCTTGTCTTATAAAACTTAAGTGGACAAAACTTCATTATAATAATATGATTTGTTAGCGCTTTAGGCGTATAAGTTAACGTCAGATGGTGATTTTAAGGGGAATTAATGCTACCCCGCTTTAAAATATTACTAAAATGAACCAGCATGTACATTAAATTTGATTTGTAAAGAAGATTTATTTAAAATCCTAAACGCCACATTTTTATAAAGAATCTAAACCTTATAACTCTATACCGTATGGATAATTTTTGGCCCTTTTTTGAAAATTAATTTTTTTAAATTACCCTTAAATACTTTGTAAAAAGGGGATAAGGGAAAAAATTGTAACAAAATTCTCCTAGAGCTTTCTGAATAAACCAAAGCTTGTATACAACTTGAATTTCAGAAATTAGCAAAATATAAACTGTGTTTAAGGGTTAATTCCAATTTTACAATTGATGCCCCAAAAACTTATTTTTGAGAGTTATTTAGTATTAAAAAAGAGCTTCGCGTAATTCCGCTATCAGCCAGCAGCAGTGACGGTAGTTCAAAAGTCTTTTTCCCTAAAAATTTTACTTTACGGAAACTTAGAGAATAATATAAATATTTCTAAGTGTTGCATACGGAATGACAAGCTCTAATTCACCGCTTTTAATGGTTAAGGGTGTAAAAAAAAATAATTTTCCTGCTACACAAGTTGCACAAACAACAAAGTTTTTTGGTGTGGGAGGGGGTAAGAAAAAAAGCACTGGAAATAAAATCAACGTTTACTTGTGGTGTTTGAAAAGTAAATTGTCCGCACAACTGTTCACTGTTTAAAATCCTGCTGTTGCTGGCATAGTTGTCGTTGGTAACATTTGCTAGAGCTGCCATTACCATTCTAACTGCTGATGTGGCAAATAAAACAGACTCCCGATTAATACCAAATGACTACAAAGTATATGTTTGCAGAGGTTGTATGTGTGGGTTAAAAATAGTATGTATGTATTTATGTATTAATGTATGTGAGTGTTGGCTTTGAAATCAGTTGCAGATTTCTGATGAGTGAGTGGGTGTTATAGAAAAATGTGAAATTTACACTTAGCGAAAACTGTAGAAATATTTTTTTTGTCCTTGACTGTTGCTGCTTTTTTAGATTAAATCGAATATTTATGTACTTAATGTACTTAAATTTTTTAAGTGGAAAAAATCTATTTGGAACATGTGGTCAATTTTGGATCTACATTACAAAAATTTTTGATTATGTACCCACCCATCTCCAACAGAATTATTTTTAACCAAAAATTTTAAAAAACATTATGGTAGTTCTAACTAATTATCACTGGTAGCCGTATAATATTTAAATTAGTCTTCGATGAAGAAGCCACAACCATATTATTGTTGCCTCCGAACATGTTATATATTTTCTACAAAATACAAATACAAACATGATTGCCGCTTAAAAAGAGAGATGTGTTTTAAACGAAAAAAATAGTTCATTTTCCGAATCAGTGATTCCAGAAGTGCAGATTTGTCTGTATTTTGCAGTTTTTATACCCCAAAATTGCCAAAATGCAGATTTAACGATTTTTTGCTTAAAAAAGCAGATTTTTTAGCTCGGTGTAAACTTCTTTACATTGCCACCTCTGTTTGTACTATTTCCACTTCTTACATTGATAAACAAAAAATATCAACTATTCATGGAAGAAAACAGAAATATTCGAGTTTGTTAAGTGTTGATATTTTCGGTACTTACGAAGATTTTTGCACTTATAGACAGAAAATTATAAACAAAGACTGCGTTGGAAAAAAATATTTAGCGGTTGTCATATCACGCGACTTTTTCTGCAAGAAAAGTTTCAAAGAAAGACAAAGAATAAAATTAAAAGTTCAACTATGATGTAAAATCGTTTGGAAATTGATTAATTAGTAGGAATTTTATTCACAAAAGATTTCTTAAAAATTAAAATTCGCATGATCTTGACACATTAACTAATATCGCCGGACTTATGTCATCTGATTTTAAACGAAATAATATGCATATTCATATGTACTTTTGTATAAATATCTTAAATAATTGCAATATTTGATCTCTTTTAAATTCTCAATAAGACTTTTGACAGTTTCATTAACATGTGAGGCAATTAACTTTTAATTTGTTATTTGAAATTACAAAAATATGTGATTAATTCTTACTCAGCCTGAGTAATTAAATTTGGATAGATATTTAAAATGTAAAAATATGCAAAAATTATCAGCCATGTATTGAAAATCGCTTTCGAGTGAAATTAAAATCGAACAAATTGTTAAAACTTTTCTGTGTTGAAAGTTCAAAAATATTTTCTTTTTTATACCTCATACTTCGAAGACCACTTATATTTACCAGAACCACTTTAAAAATGAGTAAACCTACATTTTGAAAAAAAAAAAATTACTTAAAATCTCCATTGGTTCCAATATTCAGAACATGACCGTATATTTTGAAATAAATTGTTCAATTGTTTTCTAAATAAACTACATAACAAAATGTAATAAATGTGTTTTGAAAATTTTCAAAATCTTGACGCAGATTTGACAGATTTTTTGATGAAAAATTATGGTTTTTTTTGCTGATTTTACCTCTAAAAGTTCTGGCAACACTGTTCCGAATTGTCCAATCTCCATACAAAAAAAAAAAAAAAAAAAAAAAAAATATTTAAAAGCCAGGTGTCAAATTATGGCAGTCATGATCAAATACTTTTTTGATTTAAAAGCCATTTTAATTCTAATTCTTTCAGTTAATATCGACTGAAAGAATTCGAAATAAAATTGCTTTTGAATCGCAAAAGTATTCGATCCCGACTTCCATAATTTGCCAACATAACTTTCCTGACATTTCTCTATGCGGTCATCTGTATGAAGTCACCTTGGAAGGTCACCTTAATATTTTTAAAAGCTTAACAAACAAAAATATTTAAATTAAATTTGGTTCAATTTAATTTTATACTTGAAAATTAATGCTCGGTCCCTTAATTTTTGTATGTCTTATATGAAGCCCCTTATGAAGTATATATATGAAGCACCCTTTAATGCAGAGCAGAATACAACGTTTGTAAGGACCAACCATAATATGCATAAGCTAACTTAAACTGCTGTCGAAAAATAACTTAAAGTCCGTTAAATGCATTTAAAAGAAGAAAAAAATTAAATTAAAAAAAAATTTGAGTACGTTTGGAACGTGCGATCGGTTCCGCACATTACTTAGACAAATGAGAGCTTAATAAAGCCTAACGATAAGCTTCCTTAACCCTCTGCGACCAACGTGTTGCCTAACAGACCCCAATGAAAGAAAAAAAATGGATTTTCTCCGTTCTTTTTCAAACATCGGCTCTCACGCATGCAGTACCTTCTTTATATGTTTTCATGTGTACGTTCGCGTGACTAATCCGATAAAATAGAGCGCACGCGTTGCACTGAGCAGAAAAGTGTCTACCAGACAACCACGTCAATATTAAGGTAGGTGTCTGAGCAACAACCACATCAATATTTTTGTTATATTTTCGTAGTGTCTCCTAAACAACATGTCAGTAAAATGGTATCAATATTTTATATCTCTTATTATTTTTATTTTGATGGGTTGCTCTAGCACAAAACAAATTCTTCATTGTTTTAAGAGAACATTATCTGGAACTTTTAAAAGCCGTGAAGAGCAGATTTTGAGCTTTGGATCAAACAATTTGACATATCCATGTTAGAATGTCTGGTCCAATGCACTAGATAAAATCAGTTGTATCTTTTTATTTAACCATTAAAATTTTCTAATGTTGTCTATACTGGTTACCTCAGATATGAACACAGAAAAAATTATTAAACTTCTCCAATCACCAAATTTATACCAAATTCATAATATCAAGCAAACAATTTGTTGATTTTGCTCCTATTACTAAAATGATTATATTGATTACTAAAAATTATAGTTTGAATATTTTTTTTTCAATAAATTTTATTTTTAATTTGAATTAAAAAAATGATCAAAAAACTTTGCCATTTCAAACAATGTGTTAATTTATTTAAATAAATATTGACAATGCCCTACAACAGTTCTACATGTTTAAATAATTTTATTTGAAACGAAAAAAGTCAATTAAGATTTTTTGTTATTTAATTAAAATTTTAATTGAAAATTTATTTCAAAACAATTAAAATGTTAATTAAATCAAAATTAAATTTTTAATTTTCTTTCAACTAAAAAAATAATTGATTCAATTATCACATTAATTAAATTTAAATACTTTTCAAATAATTTTTTTAATTGATAAAACATTTTTTTCTATAGTGTAAAACTTCTAAAAACAAATAGGAAATTTTTAATTATTTTTGGTTTTTGTATAGATCAGTGATGAAAAATTCAGTACTATGGTACTATTTTCAGTACTTTTTCTTTTCATAAATACCATAGAACCCCCACGTCAGTTTAAGTACTCTTTTCTTTGTATGCTTTCTTGTAAAGAAATCCAGGGTGACTTTTTTTTAAACATTGACAAAATATTCTACGGGCCAATAACATACAAGATACACATACGTTCATATCTTTTGTTGCAAAAATATTGATATTCTTCGAGCACCAATGTAATTTTAAATGCGTTTCAACTACATGGTATTGATAACAGTATAATAAAGTATGTATTTACTATATTTACTCACCAATAGTTAACAAACATATTTTGAACACCACTAGAAAATATGTCATAAACTTTTTGTTCGGGAATGAAGAACGAAAATATAAAGATGCTTTGAAACTTTGCAAAACATGGAGGCTGCTTACAAGGGGCTAAGATTTATACAATTCTAGAAAGTACATGTTCATACATGCACACAGAAAAAATACCAATGTCAAATCAACAAGGCGCAATGTTGATTGAAAATCATAGTCAATTTCAGCTAAAGTACGGTTTTTTTTTAAATTTATCATTGTTTCATATTAATTTTAAATGAATAATGTTAAAATAACATTGTTCAATATTGAATCCATAAAATCCTGTTTTACGTGTTATGTGTGAAAACAACAACAACACTTCAAGAAGAAATACATGAATTTTTTATTTTTAAATGTAAACTAATTTTGAAAAAGAAGAAAAATTCCCGTATCCTCGAAGTAGAATGATGATGAAAACATATCGGGCCTTTTCTGCTGGTGTCTTTTAATCGGGCAAAACAACAAAGTGCAACTGGAATATAAATAATAATATTCTTTATCTCTCTCAAGTTCAAACACAAAAAACATTTGTTGTTTCTGAAGCTTCTTCTCACTGTTATTTCACACTCAAATTAAACAGATTCTACATTAAATTCAAGTTGGTTTAACTTAAAACAAGTTTAATTCAACGTGATTCGTAGTGTTATTTCAATATCAATGGCATTTTACTCTCACTTTACTGGAATGGTAAATTAATATTAATTGAAGTTATTTTAAAAGAAAAATATTGCTAACAAGTTACGAGTATTGTAAAAGAAAAATGTAAAATCAACCTCGTTTTCGAAGATTTTACGTTGATTTTCTTCTGTGTGTTTGTTTACCAAAATTTTATATTTTTATATTGAAATTTTTATATTCTATTTTAAATTTTTGAAATTTTTGTTTTTTTTGAGTATATTTTTTTTAAGTACCAACATGTTGTATAAAGTACTCCTTTGCTTGGTGGTCAGTACCATCTTAATATGTAAATTTTCCATCAGTGGTATAGATGTAAGTTCTTTAGGGTCATTTTGTGCCATGCCATTAAATATTGTTATTAATTGTCGTTTTGTTCGCAAGATATAACATGAATCTAAAATAAAAAAAATTATTTCAGAAGGTTTACAAAACAGAGCTTGGAAAATATAAGCCATCAAAATGGTGTCTAGCGGGCTACCACGTCATTGGAATTGTTATTACAATGTCAAGTCAGTCGCTGAGGGTTAAGTTCAATATGGTTTGACACATATTTTTTATACGTATTCGCACAGTTGATTAAACCATCTTATGTACATTTTGGTTGGTCCTTGACATGATTCATTTAAAATCAATTGAGGATTAATTTTTTTACATGCTTCTACTTGCAATTATTCCGAGCTTAAAAGAAGCTCTTTTAATTTATCTGTGGTTTTTATGGGTAACCGCGTATGTCTTAAAATCAAAAAAAGACATTCTACTATGTCTTAAAATCAAATTTTTCAGGAGAGTGGAAAAAACATTCTATACACGCAGAGAAAAACCATGTTTGAATATGGTCATCTCCAACAAAACTATTTTTAGACAAAATTGTAAACATATTATGTTTAAATTTAACCATATTATTGTCACCGACAACCATATTATTGTTTAATTAGTCCTCCACCAAGAAGCCACAACTATATTATGGTTGCCTCTAAACATGTTATGGTTCAATATGACAATAATTTGTTTTAAAATTAATAATAGTATTTTGCTCTTACCCAAGAGCAACATGCTATTGTTGAAAACCAACCATGCTATTATTAGTGTTAAATATATTTTAGTTATTATTAACCAAAACATGTTTGGAGGCAACCATAATATGGTTGAGGCTTCTTGATGGAGGACACATTTAACCATAATATGGTTGTCGGTGACAATAATATGGTTAAATTCAAACATAATATGTTTACAATTTTCCTTAAAAATAGTTTTGTTGGAGGTAACCATATTTAAACATAGTTTTTCTCTGGGTGTATCGAACTATGGGCGAGGTATTGAACTTTTTGAAATTGGTCATTACGTAAAAAAAACGGAATTGGTCCATATTTTTTCAGAAATTTTGAGAACCATATAAAGAGCGTTTAAAATTAAGCCGTATGGCATCAACATCTCAAAATCGAAAAAAATGGACATACGCGGTTACCCATGAAAACCACAGATATATAACAATCCGCACTTACATAAATAATAAACTTTAAATTTTTTTTTTTTTTTTTCTTAACGACGAAAAATTTAAGAGTTATGACGATTGTACGGATCTCAGAAACAAATCTGTTTAATTTCTTTCTGTGTAACAACTGCCAAAATCACAGCAATTGTAAAAGTTCAACTCAGATTGCCAGTATAAGTCTGATGGTGCTGAATTGCACAAAAAAGGAAAACACGAATATAAAAAAAAAAAAAAAAAATTCAAAACAAACATTTCACATGTATGAATAAATAAATTCTGTATGGGAAATGATGGTGGCCAGAATGTTTACTTTTCTATTTGTATGGGAGGATATCGAAATCCTTGTTTATACAGTTTACGTTTAAAGCGTTTGCGTTTGCTTGATAATACAAATACAGCCTGATTTCTTCGTAGTAAAGCGAACAAGTAACTGTGAATGGGGATGGGGAAATGGCAATGTGTGAACATTATCTAAAACTATGTGCGTATATGTGTATGTCTGTATGTTTGCAGTTTATTTTATTATTATTTTTTTTTTTTTTTTTTGTTTTTTGTACAAATGTGGGCAACAAATATTCAATTTAAATGTTTGTCATTAGATAACAAATAAAAACACTGCGGCATGCTACTAAATACGAATACATTTTGATAGATACACGTACGTACTACAAACATTTCTATATTGTCGTGCATATAAAATTCAATATTAATAACGAAATGTGGATATTTAAAGCTGAATTGGTTTTCTGTTTGTTCTAGAAGGAAATTGCCAGATTTAAGGAATTGAGACGTTTTGTAAAGTTTTTAAAAAGTGGCAATATACTGGTGCATTTTTGTGAAATATGTTAATGATATTGAAATCATTCAAAATCGCGAAACATCTTGTGTACAAGTTCCCTGGAAGTGTTGGACAATTATGATTAAAATTAAATGTCTACCGACTTTTAGAAAAGTTATTTCCGCTAAATTCAATTATCTTAAAATCGTGTGCCATTGTTGTGTGTCCCACAAACATTATTTATGCTTTTGGTCACGACACTAAAATTTTTGCCAGATTTTTGGAGGTAAGAAATAGTATTAATAAAGGGGCCTATACATTTATATGAGAATTGTGGTCCATTTTTGACCTATCCTTTAAAAATTTCCCAAACTTTAAGATCCCAGAAGCTCTGATTGTTTAGATCTCCTTGAATTATCAAATGTGGTTTGATTGAGATTTCTTTAATCACAGGGCCATTGTCGTCATTATTGCTCTGTGATTGGCTCGAAGTGGAGAACAGTGAATAATCAACCTCAACGAAAGGGAATAGAACTGGTAAAGGTAAATTGCCACTTTATAGTAAAGTGCTCGTCTCCATAGTATAGAACTGGTATGCCAACTCGAGAGAGTGTTCTCAATTTTTTAGTTCACCCCTCACACATATAGGTTCTGTGTGAATTCAACACACATAAAAACAACAAAAACCAAACGAAATTTGAAATTTTTCAATTTTAACTTTTTCACAATACCTATAAAACTTTTTGTTTCATTTTATGACACAAACACATAATTAATAATTTTTTCGAATACATTATGCTCATTTGATTTTGCTAAGTGTTTTTATTTTTCACAAACTAAAAATTTTTAATTACAATTATTTGACATTAAGTTTTTTCTGTTGTTCATATTATTAAAGCCAGCAGAGTAGCATTTTGTGGTATGAAAATAATATTTGAAATCATAAATTATTTAAATATTTTCCGATAAACTTTGTTTCTTATCCGCGTAGAACCCTAGCCTTAAATTTTGCACCTGCAGCGCCTGAGATACCCCTAGACGGGCCAAATGTATGACCAGCGCAACTTTATTTTCCATTCCCATCATATGTTTCTAAGGCCTAGGATTAACCCCTAGGGTGATAAAATGTATGACCGACCTCCAATGTTTTTTGTTCTTATCATTTTCTTAAAACATAGTTGCCATATATCTCCACCCCTTAGGGGGGCCCCCATACAAATATGGCCATTTAATGAAATTCTTAAATTTGGCCTCTACAGCGCCTATAATGCCCCTAGATGGGTCAAATGTATGACCAACCCCACTTTATTTTTCATCTCAATCATTTATTTCTAACATACCCACCCGCTATCTCCATTCCTTAAAAGGGCTTCCATACATAATGTTCAATGCAGACTAGAAATATATTGAAGAAAAAGTCCCATAAATTCCCAGAAGTCGCCCCTAGTGGTATATAATGTATGACCGACCTCAATTATTTTTTTGTCCTTAACATTTTCTCGAGACATACTTGCCCCTTATCATCACTTCTTAGGGGGGCTCCCATAGAAATATTGTGTTTTATGAAATTCTTAAATTAATTAAAATTTGTTGACTTTTGTGAATAAAATCAAAAGTTGCAAACAGATTTTAATCATTTATGGCTCGTTTTTTATACGTCTGCAAAAAATTAGAAGCATGGCTGCATTTTCCAATTTTTTATGAATTTTTAAAAAACAAAAATTTCGAAATTTTGGTTAAAAAAATAATTTTTTTTTCCAAAAAAAAAAAAAATATGTTTCTAAAACTACTGCGGATATTAGAATGAGGTTTTACTTTTCTTAAAGGAAATTTTATTTTTAAGTATTTTCAATTAGCTAAAGCGTTTTTGAGTTATGCGAACATATGTTGTGCAACCTCCTCCATTTTCGAAATAACGGTATATCTCGAAAACCAGAGCCAATCTTAAAAAACCGCGGGCACCGCTGGATTTAGCATACCCGAATTATGTTAAAACGCCAGGTGCCCAGCTTGTCAATTTCTTGCACAGTGTTATTAAAAAAAGGGTATTAAGCACAATTAAGTATTTGAAAGACTGGCAACAACAATACTCATGTCTATTTTTGTTTTTGTATGTAAAAATTGCCATTTTTTTAAATTTGAATGTTCTAGTAAAATGTTTACAAAATCATTAAACCAAAAAATTACGTTAGCCTTTTGCTCATTTACTGCATGTGTTTTCTTTATAAGAATTCTGAAATAATTTTCTTACTAGCAACAAACGATCAATTTTACTTCATAAATAGAAGTCAAATGGAACGTAAAATTATGTTATTTTAATAAATTTATGTAAGAATGACAAATACAACCAAATACCTTAATTTTTGACTAACAACCATTTCAT
This sequence comes from Pollenia amentaria, assembly GCA_943735925.1. Classification (NCBI taxonomy): domain Eukaryota; kingdom Metazoa; phylum Arthropoda; class Insecta; order Diptera; family Polleniidae; genus Pollenia; species Pollenia amentaria. The sequence goes on along the minus strand of OX031010.1, from coordinate 16,855,008 downwards.
AATATTTTACACGATAAACTGCATTTCTGGCAACATTGTTTGAAATAAAGATAAAAACCAACATGGCTTCTAATGAGTGTGCATGCGTGCACTAGTATATTATGCTCATGAGCATATGCGCATTGTTATACGAAAATTTTGCACATGCGCATGCGTATGAGCACAAATTTAAGCGCATTTGCTGCACACTCATGAGCAAATACGAACTCTGGATATAAGTAAACGTTTAAACCACTTGATACAATTTTTAATTAAAACTAATTTTATTTTTGATTAATGGTTTAATTGAAAGAAAAATGGCGAAATTTTTTTCTGTGTAGGGTTAGCTACACAAAAACAGCGACATCTTTAATACAAATAAACTTCTGTCAAAAATGCGGCTAAATAATTTAATTTTTGTACGTCAAATAAATTTTTCAATTAAAAAACCGACAGTTTTCCCCATTGTGATTCATAAATGTCTGTTGAAAGATTAAAATGTATAACCGTGATCCAACGGCAACTTGATACAAGTAAACTTCTATCAATAAACTTCTGGCAATCATAAATATTTAGTTATTTTGTTGTTGCTTTCTAGAGATATTCATGTACCGTTTTAAAATTTTCAACGCCACAAGCAATGGAGCGTTTGAAATTTTAAAACGCAATATGAATTTCTGCGTTTTATATGTTTAGGGCCTAAAATTTATAACCGGTGGAATTATTTTTATAATTGAGCAGTATCGACTTAAACTGCATAAAGTTGAAACTCTTGTGCTTCGCAATAGTGGTATCGCAGTTTTTAAGTTAATTTAAAATGAGTTATTGACAAAATCTGGTTAAAATCTACATGATTGGAAATGCCCAGAATAAATTTCTGATTCAGTTAAGGCAATTATTTTTTGGCGTTACTTTCCTATGTCAGATTCACTAAGAAAATTTTGCAGCTATTTCAATGAAATGTAGAACTTTACTATTCTCTGAACATTAATATCAAGGCGAATTGAACTACAGAAGGTGTCGAAACGCCATCTGTTTTTAACAGTTCGGAACAAGTTTGCTTTGATTGGTTAGTGTTTTGTTAGGAATTGTTGGCATTTCGAACCGTAAACACTAACAATGCAATGCAAAAAATTGTTGTTTTTGGTTGTTTCTGTTGCTTTTTGATTGTTAGGGTATAGACACCACTTGTAATCAAATTCGCCTTGATAAATGTCAGAAAACCAATGTTATAAAGGGTGATTAAATTTAAAGGGCCGATGTTGATTTTAAATAAAACACAAATTATTTAGGAAATTATAGTCATTTCTTTTTATTATGATAATATTATTATGGTTCAATTATGTATGGAACAAAATATCGGCCAAATGGCAGCTGCGACCTCGGCGGACACCTCCATCCGATTGTCCAAATTTTCGATGACGCTGAGGCTTAATTGAGTTTCTATGCCGTTAATGTGCCGAATTATCTCATCCTTTAGCTCTTGAATTGTTGCTGGTCTGTCGACATACACCTTTTCTTTCAAATAACCCCAAAGAAAGAAGTCTAAGTGGCACCGTCCTGTTGAAACCACATATCGTCCACATCCATATCTTCCGATTCGGGCCATAAAAAGCTCGTTATCATCTCACGATAGCGAACACCTGACCGGCCTCATTTTGGAAAAAATACGGCCCGATGAAGCCGTGAAACTGAAGATGATTTTATTCAAAAATTGACGATATACATTTTGATAATAAGCCTGAATAACTTTAACGCGTTGCTCGATTGTGTATCTTTCCATGCTTTAAATTGAGTTAGTCTGAAATTGAGAAATGTCAAATGAAATGCAGAAAAAAACTTGACGTTTAGGCGTGGTTCACATTCAAAAAAATTTAACCACCCGTTATTATATATTTTTTTTAATCAATAATGTTCATTATCATCTTTCTTTCTTTGCACAAATGAAATATTAAAATACATTACTATTATGTTACAACACTAAGAACGTATGTAAGGAACTTTTCCATAGACTTAAATTAAAAAAATAAAATCAATTTAGGATCATTCCATTTATTACGTACGAATTAGCGATTTTCATATACACAAATAAACTATTTCTTTTTTTTTTTTTTTTTTTTTTTTTTTGTATTTCAATCTGGCAGCCCCCAAACCTTTACCACCCAAATTATCTCCAACTGTGTAAATTTGGGTGTGCTATTTGTTATTGTTGTATTTGCGAATGTGCAATTTTGCGTTATTGTTGTGAATGTTTTGGAATTTTCCCAATTGTGTAGTTGAGATGAGGCATCATGTGGCAAATGTTTTTCGTTGACACACTTTTTTATGGCATTTGAAAATAGAAATAAAAATCGAATTTCGTTAAAAATTTTTGTTTGTGTGTACAAATGTATTTGTATTTCAGTTTTTGCTTTATTTTTTTTTTAATATTTTCTATTAACAGGCCATTTATGTGTTTGACGCTTAAATCACACCAAATGGTTTATCTTTGGTAACATTAAGGCACACACACAAACTTACACACCATATTCAGTTTGCTAACACTGACACAAATTCAAACATTTCAATTTGTTATCAGTTTGTCATTTGAAAATTTCTTTTCCGTTTAAAAAATTTTCTTCGTAGGATTAGCGAATATTTTCATATATTTTTTTTTTTTGCTATTTTAAATTTGCAAACAAGAATTTCAAGTCCTAAACATATTAAAAAAAAGTGGCAAACCTTAATTTCTTTTGAACATTGTTTTTTGATTTTAATCTTTTGGCTAAAGCCTTTTTGTTTGCAACGGGATTAAATACCTTGTTTTCATTACAGACGAGATTTTTTTTTTATATCTTTTTAAGTTTGTAAATGGAAAACAACCCTTGAGAATAATGTTTAGATTTCTGTTTATAATGTCTCTGATATTTTCACTTAATTTAGGATTTTTGAATGTCTGATGTTAAACCTACACACATAACATACGAGATTTTTTCTTCAAACTTAACCATTCATCGTTTCGACGAGAATTATTTGGGCGTATAATATCGGGTTTAAATATATGTATATAATTTTAAATTTCTAAGACATACATACGTATCTTAAGCAAGTACTTTGTTGGTAGACAAGATAATTGGGGAATTCACAAGGTAGTCAGAAAGTTGTAAAGTCATATCTCTTAAAATAATTACTGCTGTGGGCAACCGCTTATAATTTCGATTTCTACTGTACAGTTATGAAGAATTAATGAACACAGCATTTAAATTTTTATTTTGTTTGAAACACATCGGTATTTTTTTAAACAATTGTAAAATATTATTTAGGTTATGAGGATATGACTTGATAGCACACTTTGTGAATCCCCCAAATCTATTTCTATTAACATACATGTGTATTTATTATAATTAATTTTTTCAAAAAGCACTTTTTTGCGATCATAGAATTGCGTGCAGAAATCCACTTTAGCTGACCACAAATTGCAGTCTTGCATTATAAGAATGTATCCGGAAACTTTTTGCCTACTCGCCGGATTTGCTAAGTTGGCAAGAATTTTTGCGGCGTTCGGAGCACGTGCTAAAAATAAAATACCGATATTTGTTTACGGTGTTCGTCGTTTCGACTCAGACTAGGTCTGCAGGGTTAAATAACTTATCATTGCCACTGAACTTTTAATACCCTCTATTAGTTTGCGCTGATGTTGGTAACGCTTAAAACTAATGGCCCTTGACCCTCCTGATAATACACCGATCGTTTAAAAATCGCTTTCTAAGTCGACCTAAGCATTTGCGTTTATAGCCTGGTACTCTGTTCAACATTTCACGTGAAATGCTGTCAAAACTCATATGAAAAAACTTGTGCGGAATTTCTATGAAATTATGTTGATAGAGTTGTATTGTACTCTGTTAAATTTTGTCTCTAAAACAGATTTTCATTGCTTTTGCTCTAGCTCTTCTATTTACCGAGAATATCAGCCCAAAAATTTAAGTTTGGTAAGAAATATGAGTGATCCCAGATTTTCATTGTGTTTGCTCTAGCTCTTCTAGTTACCGAGAAAATGGAGTTTAAAGTTTTTCATACAAAATCAGCCTAAAAATCCATGTTTGGTAAGAAATATGAGTGATCCCATATTTTTGAAAACCAATGCAGACTGGCATCCCTAGTGAAAACACAACATAACATTTTTGTTCGATACCTTGCTGAAAGTGCGTTGTGAGCATTTTTAAAACATTGGGATCACTGCACCGTTACCACTTTTTTTACGTCGTTACTTCGTAACGATTAACGCAAAACTACAAAACGTAAGTATTTTTACGAAAATGCACGAGGGTTTTTAGCAACCTTGGGAAGTCTTTTTCTTTGACAATAATGTCAGTGTCATAACGCACACATCCTACTTATTGGTGAATTATATTTTCTTATTTTTTTTAAAAGATATAGTTGTTGTTGTTGAGCAAGTTTTTTTTTTTTTTACTTGATAAAAGAAATGTCAAAAATTGCAAATGTTTTTATACGTATCGATTAACACAGCCACAAAAAAATGCGATGTTGTTTTTTATTGTTATTCTTGCTGTAGCATCGCCTCCACCTAACACATGAATTCGTCTTGGTAAAAAGTTAAGGCGTGTGCTGGAGTTTTGAAAATTAATCTTTTGTTTATGATATTATTGATAACTTCTATTCATTTATATCAACTTATCTCAGAGATTGCACTACAGGAGTTCTTATGAACGAATTAATTGAGGAGTGCCGCAAAGCTCTATCTCTTATAGTTTCTACTGAGTTGTACATACTTTGCCAATCTTCCAGCCTTGTCTACTCTTTTGCAAATCGCAGCTTTATTTAGCTGCCACACTTAATAATTAACTTGTAACAATCTCGGATTCACAGAGCTCGTCGTGTTCATAGAGCTTATTTTTATGGTCACAAGCGATAATGTTATGCTCTTTGTGTTTTTAATTAATAAATTTTAAGTGTTATCGATATCAGAATAGACTTTATTAAAAAAAAATTTATGGATCTTATTGGCAATAGCCGCCGCATATTAAAACGATATATGTTCTTCAAATATTAAAGTAGTTTATAAATCGTTGGAAACGATACTTCACACCCACTGGACTAACTGGTTGTACTTTTGAAGGAACTTATCGGTGGAAGTGAATATTACACAGAAAACAATTTTGCCCCAATTAAAGCATTAATGCGAATTAAACGTTTAATCAAGTGAATTAAACATTTAATTGTTAATTTGTGTACTGGTACAAAGGAATAGTATCAATTAAACTTTTAATTCACTTGATTGAACGTTTAAATCACTTGATTAAATTTTTAATTAAAACTGATTTTATTTTTGATTAATGCTTTAATTGGGGCAATATTTTTTTCTGTGCACGTTATATCTTTCCTGTAAATATTGAAGTGTTTTATAAATAACTAGAAGACATTTTTCACTCCAACATTTTAACTACTATTTTAACATCTGAGATGCCGACCGTTCGCAATTAATAGACTTTATAACGGACATATCACGATGAGGGCTGTGTTTTATTTTTCTTGTATGTTTCAATGGACTATATTTATATATTTTATTATATAAAATAAGAGAGCTTAATTTCCTTTCAAATATATGGGCAAAACAACCCATAGAGCATGACCGACATTCCCGTAGTTTATTATATAGTTTATTTTATCTTATAGTTTATTTTCCCGACTCAAAACAATGCATTTTATGAGTAGGGGTCATCGCCTGAGGTATTGTCGAAGATGGTAACAAATTAAAACGAACGGAATGTTATAATCAATATACTCTCCTTTTTGATGGAAGATAACAAATTAAAAAAGATGTAATTTAGCAGCTTTAAGACAATTGCACTTTCGTAAAATACTTATGTCTATAATATAATAGGATGACAATGAATTCTTGCTATTAATCCAGGAAATTATAATACCATAACGTAAAAAACACTATAATTGTTTAACTAATACAGCTGTCTCATTAAGAGTATAAGAAAAACGAAAAATAAAACCTAAATAATATTACTAGTAAATATATTTAATAATTGTAACACAAGGTGTTCCATATAAGAAATGTTATGGCAATGTGCTTCCAGGGTCGCGACATCTTTTTAAATGACAGCAGCAGCTGATGCTCAATCAGCAAAAGAAAAACTAAACAAAACAAAATACACAAGTGTTGCATGGACGGATGAAAATACAAGAGTGAGTACTACACTGTACAGATAGATATGAGTAGTTAGATAGATGGATGGTTGGATGAGTGTACAAACATACTACTCGTAGTATCATACTTATTCACAGTTTTATCTTATGCCAAACACAATTGTTGGCTGGCTGGTTGGCTGGCTGGATGACTGCCACAACAAAACACCGGCTGATACAAACGGCAACAACAACAATATAAGAAACCTTAAGTGGCCAAACAGCTTTCCCATATAACTGAACCATTCATACACATACTCACACACATTTGGAAAAAAGTGCTGATGCAGAAGAAGGAGACGTTGTACAAACAAAACAATTGGCAGTACAAAAAGCAACAATAAAAATAACAATAATAAAAGTAATAAGAATAAAAACAAACAAATGTTTGATGTGAGATAACAACACCAAACTCTTGTTCTTTTTACCTGGTTCATACAAGACGAGAGTAGGAAAAAACCTGCACGTGTATGGCATGTAGCAGGAGCAAAGAAATATGTACAACGAATGCCAAAGCAGTTAAACTGAATACAAACATTCAAAGCCATGTATGCATCTACTAATGTGGAAAGCATGCGGGCGGAAGAGAAAACAAGCAAAGAAATATGACAAAAACAGCTGTTTGTTTAATTCTCAATTTGTTTACTGTTGCTACTGCGCATGTTTTTTTTTGTTAAATTTTATTCTCCAATTGGATACAATTCCATGCTCTCGTTTGTCATACATATGTACATACATAAGAAAATGTGAGAGAAATATTTGTAGTTTTTGCTTTTGTATTAGGCTCCGAACGAATAAGTGTTGTCAACATAAATTTTATGTAAAACTTTTTATATAGTTAGGTAATAAATTTTGTTAAGTATTAAGTTTTAAGCAAACATAAATCCTATGCTTCTTTTGAGAATTTTATTACCAGGCTTAGCTATCCGTTGTATATGTAGAATGGCACAAATTTCACTTTTTTATACATTTTAAAATTACTCCACACTCATCTTGCTTTGCACCATTTTATCTTCGACCGTCCTGATAGTAACACTATTAAAATGCGTTAATGAAAAGAATTTTTGTTTAGAAAAAAATTCCTTTGTCATATTCATAACGCATTGCATTTACACTATCACACTTTTACATATTTCTTGAGTTTTTGACATGTATAAATACAACGTATAATAGTGTAAACAAGCATTTAGTAACATGGTATTGCGATGTGACATTATTGTACTTATATGAGTAACAATTATTGACTTGTGTTGTGGTTAACTTATAAGAGGAATCTTTCGTGAAGCAAACAACCTAAAAAGAATATAATGGGTGATTAAAGTAGAGATACTTTTTTCAATAGCCTTTTTTCGACAGATCACGTGTGAGTCGTGTCATGCTGTCATGTTATTTTTGTTAAGTATTGTTTGACATTTCATAATGAAAAGACTTACGCCTGAACAACGTTTACAAATCATTCAACTTGATTACGAAAATTTACGTTCTGTGAGGAATGTGTTTCGTGCACTTCGCTCAACTTATGGTCAACATAATCGGCCTACTGAGCGTACTATTCGCAACACCATCACCCATTTTGAGATCCAGCATTCGTTATTGGATAATATTCGACCGAATATACCACGTCCAGCACGCTGTGAATAAAATATAGCGGCCGTACCTGAGAGTGCACACGAAGACCGTGGAGAGTCTATTCGGCGCCGTTCGCAGCAACTCGGACTGACGTATGGAACGACTTGGCGCATTTTAAGTCGAGATCTTAAATTGAAAGTGTACAAAATACAGCTTTTGCAACGACTGAAGCCGCTCGACTTTCCCAAGCTACATCGCTTCGCTCTATGGACACTTGAAAAGTTCCAAGAAGATCCGACGTTTTCGAAGCAAATTTTGTTCAGCGATGAGGCCCATTTCTGGCTCAATGGATATGTAAACAAACAAAATTGCCGCATTTGGGACGAAGAGCAACCTGAAGAGATTCAAGAACTGTCACTTCATCCACTTCAAAAACAACGGTTTGGTGTGGTTTGTGGGCCGTTGGAATCATCGGTCCATATTTCTTTAAAAATGATGCCGGTGCGAACGTAACCGTCAATGACGACCGTTATCGTGCCATGATAACCGACTATTTGATGCCTGAACTTGAAGTTCCTGATCTCGGCGACATTTGGTTTCAGCAAGACGGCGCCACTTCCCATCAATCAATGGATTTATTGAGAGAACACTTCGGTGAGCACATAATTGCACGTTTTGGGCCGGTCGATTGGCCAAGAAGATTGTGTAATATCACACCGTTAGACTTTTTTCTGTGGGGATATGTAAAGTCTAAAGTTTATGCGGACAAACCCGCTTCGATTCAGGCCTTGGAGGAAAACATCACGCTTGTCATTCACCAGTTATCAGTCGAAATGCTCGAACGAGTCATCGAAAATTGGACCCAACGGATGGACCATCTGCGACGTAGCAACGGCCAACATTTGATAGACATAATCTTCTAAAAATAAATGCCAAAGAATGTTCTTTCAAATGATAATAAACATTCCCCATTAAATTTGAATTTTCTGTATTTTTTCTTTAAAAAAGAAGGGAACCTCGAAATGGATTACGCTTTATTATGTCAAATTTACATATAAAATTGTTTGAAATCGGTCTATGTTTTACAATATACCGGATTTTATGTGTATTGGTTTATAATTTTTAAAGGTTATACATACATGTATATAAAAGGTATACTTCTGGAAGTCATTTTTACTGTCGTAAATCGTAAATCTTAAAACTAAATATTAAAATTGCGATAAATTTCGGCTAAAGCTACAATTTACAATACTAAAAATCAACGTATTTTCCAAAATACCATAATATCACTTATAGAATCCGAACCCAAAATGGAGAAGTCATGAATTTTATATTTCAAGTTTAAGCTTTGAAGTACCATTCTTTTCGTTTATAGCCACTACCCTTTTTAGTCTTATTAGCGATATATTCCATTTTATCTGTTTATTCTGCTGCTTAAAGTGCATTTAACCTTTAACTGTGAAGGTGGTGGTAAATTATACCCTCTCCATTTTCATAGTATCTTCTCATATCGTGATCGTCGGTATTCACTTGTGTTTTGGCTGAGCTCGACTAAGCACGAGCGGATCTTTGAACATATTGATGTAAAAATTACGATTCTTCATCATTTACGTAATTTTTTCTTTGAAAATATTTTACACCACGTCAGTGTTAGCGTAAAGCCTCTAGTTCACGGCATGTAAAAAGCCACATGCGCATGTGGTTCTGACGTAATTTTGACGTCATCACACAACACGCAATGCTTATTGTGCCTTTGCATTGACGTCAAAATTACGTCAGAACCACATGCGCATGTGGCTTTTTACATTCCGTGTACTAGAGTCTTAAGTATTTAGTAGAAAAAAATTTACCCCACAACAAAATTAACGTACTATTTTCATTGAATTATTTTTACCACTAGTTCGTTTTCTTATTAGTAAAAAATATTTTATATGTTACAAGCTTAACTCATTGCTCTTTGCTACCATAATTAAAATAAAATAAGTACATTTTATTAAATAAAGGTCTCGGGCATTGTTTAGGAAGCTGTTTGTACCAAGTTTGAATACTCTTACTGTTACCATTCTCCAGTTATACAGAAATCTATAATCTCTTTTTACGGGAGGTGCTACACCCACTTCTCGATTCCTGCCCATTTTTGTAGAGGGGTTGTTTATTGATAACACAGCTGTGTTTCAAATATGGATAATTTTTCTCCTACCGTTCATTAGATACAAAACAATTTATTTTGTGCCACGCCCAATTCTCTAATCCCACCCCCATTTTGTCGGATATTGTGTATTGCTAACCAAGATATATGTACTTAATTGCGAAACTTTGACTCTTCTTCAGATATATAGAAATCTATAATGTCTTTGTATGAGAGGTGCAACGCCCACTTTTCCCGCCCAGATTTTGTCGGATGTTGTGTATTGGTAACCAAGATATTTCGACCAAAGTTAGAAGCTTTAGCTCTTCCCGATTTGTCTGCAATGTAGTAAGCCAAAGTGTATGGGATTCAGAGTTTGATGAGTAAAAAACCTCCAAAAGGTTGACCTGTAGTTTCTACACCTAATTATTTTTTTCATGATCTCTTTTATATCTGAAAGTGTATACATTAGACTGTGAAAAAAATGCCCTTTAAATTTTTTGTTTTTTTAAATTCCTATTTTTTGATAAGTTGTTGATATATCGTTTTTTTTATATTAAAAAAAAAATGGTTTGTGAAGTAAAGTACCTGTTTCGTTTAAACAAATAATAATTATTTTTGGTTTCTTTATTTTTTGTGACTAAAAAGTGGTACCTTATTTTTCAAGAACAAATAATTATAAAAAAAATTTTTTTACTAAATTATTTTAGAAAAATTTAGAGGGATAAAATTTACCACCACGTCATTAAGTATGTCCAAAAATGCACCTCCTCAGTTAAAGGTTAATATAAAGTATGTATTTACGTTATAGTCCATTAGCGATATAAGCACATTTGCCATATATGTCATCTATCAGCGTCCATCAAAGGCAAAAGTTAAGCAAATTATTGGCGTTATAATCGTATTAACAAAATTTACTAAGTTCTTTTTAATTTTCGAAAGCACAATCCATTTTAAGAACTAAGAAATAAATCGCTTAATTTTTGTCGCCTCAACAATGCCTATAAGGCGCTGAGGCAACAAAAATGTACTGGATTATTCGGAAAAAAAATAAAAACTAAAAATAAAAAAAAAAAAAAAAAAAAAAAAACTATTTGCTCGTAAAAAATGAGTTTTTTCCGTTGGTATCAGTTATGAAATATCTTATTATTTTTTTATTCAGTATACAACTCTATTGCAAAACCATAAACCTGCTGTCGTTGTAATTAATATGAATTTTTTTACTTTCTATATTCACATAACTTGATTATGTTCGAATTCGTTTATATGCCTAATAGTGGCAAATATGTCAATCAGGCTTATAGTCACATTATCGATATATTCCACGATTTGTCTGCAACTAAATGTAACACATTTTTGAAATAACTAAAAACTGACAAACCGTGATCACAATCACAGTTTTAAAGAGCAGTGATTTTTAAATCACGTTTACTAATCACGATGTTCTTTAAAAATCGCGGGATCGCTCATCTCTAATACACACTAAATGTTTTGCTGCTACAGCTATTGTTTGACATTCTTCCTTACAATCGAAGTAAAGCATGCAATTCACTTTTCCTATTCATAAAGTATGATAGTTTGACCTTAAAGCCTAGTACTCTGTTCCAATTTGTGAAAAATGTTCAGCAACATCTATTATTTCATGCGAAAATTTGACATGTATCAATGTTACCTATCTCGGGAGTTTGCACAATTTGACGTTTTTAATCTTTCAAGGTATGCGACATTGTTTTGCATATGTAAACAAAACCCACATGTATTTTACTAAAAAGTATTTTTTTAAATAAAAAATTAAGTACAAAAGAAAGTAAATATGGATGTAAGACTGTTACCTCTTCTGTTATTTATGTTTTCAGTTCTCATTTTAATATTAAGCTTAAACTTTTTTTCATTTGCTTTAAATTCCACGTGAAACAAGTTCAGCTTATATTATTTCGCAGTTGTAAAAAAATGTTGCCAGAAACATTTCGCAACTTTTTCACAAATAAAACAGAGTACAACTCTATCAACATTATTTCATAGAAACTCTTAACAAGTTTTTTTCATATGAGTTTTGACAGCATTTCACGTGAAATGTTGAACAGAGTACCAGGCTTAAAATGGAGTTAAGTGACAGACATTTCTCACAAGTCTGTCCGAATTGCAAATTTGTTTGATAATTTTTATAAAATGAAAGATTATATACATACGATCAGAGTTGAATTTTCTTATAAAGTAGCTGAGTCATATGATGTTGCATCTTTTTTGTTTGATAGTGCGGCATGACAACGGATCTAGTAGATATTTTTTTTTTATGACGGTTAGAAATCTGCCATATTTTCGTATGAATGAATCGTGCGATTGTGTAGGACAGTAATTCCTGGCCTTAGCTCCCTGTCTACAAAAGACTTGATTTGCTCTATTTTTGTTTTTTGATCAATGTTTTTTAATATTACTATTATTGAGGTTTTATGTTAGCCTCACACGCTAATAATGATCAATAGTTTTTTACCAAATGTAAATAAAAAACATTTATGGTTTTTTATTGGTTTTTCCCAACGTTTCGTTCGCTTTTTTCGAAATTCATCAGGGGTTATTTTTATTCCATAATAATGAATTAGGGTTGACATTTGTATTGCACTTTTCAACTATTTAATATTAAAACTGGACTACACGTCACAGAAATAAATAAATAAATAATAAATAAAAAAAAAAATACAACACAAAACACTGAATAAAAGTCAAACTTAATGTAAATATCACAGAATTGCTGTTATAAAAGCATTGTTAAAATATATGCATTAAAAACCGTGTTATAACATGAGAAATCTTCTAACATGATAACACTAACATTATATTAGTGTTAGTGCTGGTTCGCACTGTTCAAGTCTTAGCCGTCAAGTCTTGAGTTTTTTTGGGAGAGAGGAGAAAAAGAAATGGCATTCTATTTTCCCTTCACTCCTAAACGCTCAAGACTTTACGGCTAAAACTTGCCAAGTGTGAACCAGCACTTAATGTTAAGCATTTCATGTCTGTTGTAGACTGGGTGTAAGGAAATGCCGTGGATCTTTAAATGTTATTTTTTTAAAATATAAATTTTTTTAAGAATTCAGTCATTTACCCTACTGCATCTCTGTGTTTTTTATTGCGTACCGCAATAAAGTGCGTTTACGATTTTATATGGACCATTAGTGCTTCGAAAAATAAGAATTCACATAAAGAAAATCGCTGAATTGATAGCACTTATAAAGAAATGTAGTTCGAGATGGAATTTTATGTTTCATAGAATAACTGGACGTTGTAACGTAAACACGTTTGTGCGGAAAAACGCTTAGCACTACAGCCGGTTATTGTTATTGTAATGTTTAACAATTAAGTGCAACAACAACGATAATACCAACACAGTTGGTTGCAAGAAGCAAGTGTTTTCAATATTTATTTTATCGAATTAAATTTAAAAGAGAACAATTTTGTTCGAAACGAAAAAAACGTGCTGTGGTGGCTGCCAAAGTGCTATTTGCTTTATATTTTCAGAAACTGAGGGTAGGTCGGTTTTGGAAAGACAATTTTTTTTTTCGTGTGTTTTCGATATTAGTTTTTTTTTTTTTTTTGCAAAAACAATTTACAAACTATGATTGAATCAAATAAGTGAAGTTAAATTCCAAAGGGCTGCTTCAGTCGATTTGCAAACGTCGACACAGCCGGTTGTGTTAAACGGAACTTGGGATTATAAACTTGTGTGGATAAAAATAAAAAGAAGAATTCTTATAAGAATTTTAAAAGAGATTAAAGTTTTTGATTGTTTAGAAGAATCAGTTGATTGGTTTGTTAAAAAAAAAAAAAAAAACTAAAAACAAATTAAGATTTTGACATAAAAAAAAAACAAGTTTCTGAATCACCTGAATTTAATTATGGCTATAACCAACACTACGCGCTAAGAAATATGAAAAAAAGCTTAAATTTATCAACACTAATTCAAGGTTGCATTTGAAACGACACGTGCTGCTAACGGTATTTACTTGTTTGTTTTTGCTTTTATTAATAATGTTTGCCTGTGTTTTCCTTTGATAAATTGTACTTGTTTGTATGTGTGTGTACGCGGTAAATTTTTGTTGTGTTAGTGTCTTGTTTACATTTTTTGTTGTTTTGTTTTAATTATTTGATGAATAAAGAAAAGACAAAAACAACCAATTAATTGTATTAATTTATTTCTCATGCGTTTAATTGAATTAAAGTTAAAATGAATGAATAAAGAAAAAATTATGAGTGAATACGAAAAAGTCGGCGATTAACTAGAAAAAAATTAAGAATTTTCCTCGATTTATTAGCAACAATTAATGATTTTTAATGCACTTCTTTTGAAAATGTAATTTTCATTCATGTTCGTGTTTGGCAACTTAATGTCAATAAAGAAATTGGATTTATATTGCATAAAGAAGTTTATACCTATAGAAGATCCTATTCGATCTGTGAAATATTATTATGGTAAGTAAGTCATTAATTTATAATTTATTAATAATTTATTAAATTAAAAAAATTATACCTACCCATTTTAGTTTAACCGCTTTATTTATAAAAAATAAAACAGGCTTATACAGGGGTTATTAAACAAGTTTTCATAGAAAATATATTTTATAATCTTTTTATAAACCAGTTTTGTTGTTATACCCTTCACCGAAGGTAAAAGGGTATTTATAAGTTTATCATTCCGATTGTAACTTCCACAATATTGATTATAGACTCTATTAAGTATATACATATGTATATTCTGGATCCTTGTGAGAAGAGAAGTTCAAAACAGGTTGACCGTCTGTCCGTCCGTCTGTTGAAATGCGGCTTCCAAAGACCCCAGATATGATGGGGACCTGGTTAATAAAATTTTAAAATACTTATAACTACAAATAATGCATTATGTTTTATGTTGTATTTTCAAACATAACAGATTTAAATATTTTGATACTTTCAAATCGTCTCTATAGAGCTTTTATTTCAATCAAGTAAGAATATGTAGTCGGTAAAGCCCGACCATATGGTTCCCTACACCACGAACTTAGAGACAAATATTCAAGGGTGTACCTAATTTGTGACCCATGGGCAATCATGGATCCGCCAGAACAAAATTATCTTATCAGGTTAAGATTTATGTAAAAGTTCTTTGTACCGAACATTATTAAGATATCTTCATATATTATACATATATGAGACTTTTTTGTCATTAAGTGATTGTAGAGAGCGCGTTTATATAGGACCTACCAATACAAGAGATACTGACGCCATATTTTATCTATGTCAATACCAACATTTATAACGCATTAAAAGGGGAGTAGTATTTATATGGAAGCTTTTGTCAAATATGGACCGATATAAAAAAAATTTAGGTAAGACAATTTAGATTGTAATAAAATAATTTTGGACCAAATTTAATCCAAATACTAACATAATAAGATGGTTATTGATTACAAGGGCCGGAAAGATGCTTGTATGGGGGCTATGTGAAATTGTGGACCGACTGTCACCACTGCCAATGTTCATTGCGGCAATTAGAACCTGTTTCGCCAAATAATTCCCTGAATTGCGACCTACAATTTGCGCACAAGGTTTACATGGACAAAACAAGACGGTTTTAAAAGGACATTTCCCATTTTTATTGGAAAATTTTTGCAAAACAAAAATTTACTGCAGAAATGTCTGGAAAAATCTGGAGTTTGGAAAAAATTCAAATTATCAGAGCAGCAGTCAAACACAACAATATGCATGATTTTTAAGAAAATCCGAAAACCGAACCGAAACCGACCGGTTTTAATCATTTTAAAACCGAAACCGCGGTTTGACATATTACGGTTTTTTACCAAACTCTAATTTAAATCTTCATTACACGCAGAGAAAAAACATCTAACAAAACTATTTTTAAAGAAAATTTTAAACATATTATGTTAAATTTAACCATATATTGTTGTCACCGACAACATAATTAACATTAAATAAGTCCTCCATCAAGAAGCCACAACCATATTATGGTTGCCTCTAAACATGTTATGGTTAAATATTACAATAATGTGCTTTAAAATTAACAATAGTATTTTCCTTTTTTCCTAGAGCAACATGCTTTGGTTAAAAAGAAGCTTGCTATTATAATTGTTAAACATATTTTAGTTATTATTAACCATAACATGTTTCGAGGCAGCCATTGTATGGTAGTGGCTTCTTGATAGATGGCTAATTAAACCATAATATGGTTGTCGGTGACAATAATATAGTTAAATTAAACATAATATTTTTAAAATTTTCTTTAAAAATTGTTTTGTTGGAGGTTTTTTCTCTGGGTGTATACAACTGCAAGTTATTTCAAAATTCTATGAATTTCATTGTCAAATTCATTTAAATGTTCTAATCTTATTCGGGCATACAAATTCAAAAGTTCCACTGCACATCACTTGCCAGATGAGGCATATATGTAAGGACTTATATATGTCCTAGCTTTTCTTTTAATGATTCATGCCTTTTATAATGATGCCATTAAAAAATATAGAAGATTTTCTTGCTAAATCTATACTAAAAAGGGCTGAGTTGACAACATTGAGTAAGATCATTACACAACAAACCAGAACCCCATAAAGCCAAATAAAACCCACAAAAACCCATGAAAAACCCTGTGGGCTTGGTTTTTCTCAAAAGACCCGGGTTTTTGCAAACCCTGATATATACATAAGTTTGGTAAGAAAAACGGAATCACTGATCCGCAACGTAAGAGTACCGAGGCCTTAAATGGTTTCTGTGTTTCATATTAAACTTTTGAAAAAATATAGTTGCCCTAACGGTGTTAAGTGCATGAAACGGTTAATATATCCTTACCTAAAACGCCAATTGCCCTTACTAACCAAAAAATAAAAATCGACTTTTGCATTAATTCCGAACATTGAATCAACACAAATGTCCACAAAGAAAATGTTGGAATCGTTCAACAAAAAATAGCGATTTTATAAACACAAAAACAAATGGCCATATCTACAAAAGCTTATATGACAAACGCTTAAAGGCCTAACTAATAGTTTGCATAATATGCAACAGTGTCAAAATAACTGGTAGGTTTTACAAGAAAAATAGAAAAAAAATGAATTATAAACAGTGCCCATGTTCTGTAAGTCGAAAACATTTCGATTGAAATTTGAGAAATTAAACAAAAATTACATAAATTGAAACAAGCAACTGTTTTTCTCAATTAACTGTGTCTGTAACAGGGATGTTCAATGGTGATTTAAATTTCGTACCAACTTAAAAAAAAATTGTACTTTTTTGAAATTCGCGGTACCATTTTTTTTTAATTTATTAAAACAACAAAAAAAAGTACATAAAAATTCAGTTGTGCACAAAAAAAAAAAACAAAACTTAACATACATTATATGTATGAATAAAATAAGGTACATAAAAGTCTTATAAATATATGAGATCAAAATCAGGCACTTATTTGTTTATTTAATAAACTTTTCGGAATTTTTACATCATAGCAAAATGTATTTATCGATCTTAACTTAATGCATTGTTTGTATGAGACTTGATAATGGTAGCACATGTAGTCTGTTTCTTTCCATAGTTTTAATTATATTTTGAAAAGAAAAATCTCTCCATTTTTGCAGACGAATGTGGAATGGATAAAATTCCAGCAACGACTCTATTAATGTCAGGAAACATATGGACATTCAGCTCATTTTGTAAATTAGCTACTGCCGACCAAAAATTACAAATGTTTTCAATTTTTAATGACTGCAGTTGCTCGACATCAGCTAAAGCTCTAAATTCATTATTGATAGAATCAAAATTTGTAATTTTATTCGGGAACATTTCTACTAGAGGAGGTACAATACTACTTATTTTACATTTAATAACATTTTTAGGAGTAAATTTATGGAACCACGTTAAAACTTCGTTATTAAAGTTGACTCTGGTTCTCAAAACATCGCAAAATTTTATATAAAATTGTTTTGCATATTCTTTCATTTCTTTAACAATATCAATACTGATATGATTTGTAGAAATATATAAATCCACTTCTGTTCTGCAATAAATTTCTTCAAATATTTGATTTTTGTAATGGTCTACGATAGATATATCAGATCCATTCAAAACATTTTTATTAATGAAATTACGTGATATTTGGTGGAACAAGAAAGTTAGCCTCTGTCAAAATACATGCATTCGAGCATCTTCTGATTACATTTCTAAATTAAATATATGTTAATAATTTTTTAGTGTATATTGCAAAAATAAAAAATGCAACGTAAAAGAAGGATTTTTAATTCCTGATGAAAGAATTAATTATTAAAATAATAAATGAAATGAAGAGGACTCAATAATTTGTTTGTTTTACTAAAAGTTCAAAAAGGGGGAACTATGACAAATTTTTCAGTTGTACCAAATGAGTCACGGTAGTACCACGGTACTTTAGAAGGTCAAAATGTACCAAAAAAAAAGTACATTTGAAACAACTTTAACATCCCTGATCTGTAATATTTTTGGCGAGTAATAGCTGTCACGTAAGGGAATTTCTCGCCAATTTACAGAAGAAGTGAGAAAGTTTCCGCTTTTAACTGTCACATAATCTGACGAAAAAACGAGGTGAGAAAAAAAATTTCAACACTAAAAAATTAATTAAAAATGCAAAATGCAATGAATATTAACACGGAAGAGATGAGTATATAGTTCTTGGTAGATTTTTTCATTGTTTGATTATTTTGCTTTTAACATTTTTGAAAAAAAAAAAAAATACATAGTAGTTTTTAGAAAAATTAAGAATCAAATAGGTTTTTTTTTTGCCAAATTTTCTCCTCCAAAAAAATGTTGTATATATGTATATAGTAATTTTGTAAATATAAATCTATGTATTATTAAGCTGAAAAAGAAAAATTCTTCAACACTTAAATATGTAATTTAAATTAAAATGGAAATGTAAATATTATGGATAAATAAATGAATTGAATTGAAAAATTTAAAAAAAATACATACGAATATTTTTAAAGCAGTTATGTAAGCAACAGGCATTAAAGTCGCTCTTTACATTATTTGGTATAGCCGCTTGCTGAATTTTCGCCGCCGTCGTTAAAAATCTTAAAATTTTTGTCAATTTTGGTCGCGTCAACGATATGTGTGACTCGTGTTCTCAACGTCTTCGATTTCACATCGGTTTCGGGTGGAGTATTATGACATTTATAACGTAACGACGTAATATCTTTTGATAGTTTTCGATATGAGTTAGAGGCACACTTTTTTCTCACTTTTCGAGAAACAATGGAATAATTTGTTTCACATCTTTTCGTTGCGAGAAGTACTCACCAAAGTTACAGAACATGGGTACTGTTTAATGCAATTGATCATTTTAAGTAATTTTTTGCCTCTCCAGTAAAATTGTCTAAGTATAAGATAGGGCATTTTGAGTTTAAGGTAACGATAAATAGTCTCTATAACTGTTATTGTCCTCTATCAAATTTTTCTAAAAATTATCTTGCTTTACACGAAAAGTTTTCGCTCAGACTTATTGTGAATACAATTGTTTACCGCAAGTTTTAAGCGAGCACTTGTACAAATATAGAAATGCAAATAGAATAATTTGCAATATTTCCGAACCAATAATTGTGATAGAAAACAGGGTGTTTAAAATTTTCAACTAGCATTCCATCTATTTCAGTCTAAACGTTTAAATAGTTGTTTTTAATTGAACCCCAACAACAACATCCAAGAAATTATTTTTTTTATTTGAAAACATATATATATGTACTATGAATGTATACATACATAGTACATACATACGTTTTTTTTTTTTTGTATTGTTGTTTTTGTCAAAAAGATACAAAACAAACATATTTTGTAAACAAACTTAATTAAAAAATCAGCTGTATGAACAAAAAATGTAAAAAAAAACTAAAAATAAACATTTTCAAGGAAAAAATTCCAGCCTGTTGTCATTCGCACTTTAGCACTTGTGTACACAAAACCCCCACTTATGCACATTGGGAGATAGAACACTAATGCCATCTTACTAAACCCCCTCTTGAATTTGCGCTCAAATATAATTTATTTGACGGAAAAATCCTCAACTGAAAAACAGCAACATTTTTGAATATGTTCTTAAGTATATAAAAAATATAATTTTCTTATTTTTTAATACAGTGAGACAAAAAAAAAACAGACAAGCTGTTAAAATTTTTATGCAGGTGGCCATTGATTAAAAATGTGTTTTTAAGGCTGATTGTGGTTTGGCGTTATACATTTTGAATTTCTTCAAAACTCTAAGTTAAAAAAAATTTGTATGGTAATTATATCTTAGAAAATAATTAATTGAGATATAAATTAAATAATTATAAAAGGCAAACTTTGAAGTCTCATTAGTAAAAAAAAGCATAAAGTTAATTACACACGAATGTATGAGCTAAAAGCTTGGACATGCTAGGGGGCTACTCTCTATTGCGATGCGAAAGATAATTGTGGGAAATCTAGTGATTGGTACTCTTTAATGCGTTTGAGCATTTGTCTTTCGCATCTTTTTATTTTTTTCTTTTCGCAAATCATCATTATTTCTTTTATTTAAACATTCAAATTTCAAATTTTTTTTTTTTTACATATTTTACTATTTCAGTACAGGAAATCTGCGCTATTTTTGATTTTTATTTCCAGTATTGCTTAATTTTCAAACAAGTTTGCGAAAGTTATAGAGAGTACCAAGTTGGCATTTTGCTTTCGCTTCGAAATTGTATTCCCATTCAAATAGAGAGTAGCCCCCCTGGTCTTTAATTAAACTTTCGATTTTATAGAATGACACTTCTATAGTTAATTGTTTTTTTGTTAAACGGGTAAATAAGATTCAGACAAATTTTTATATTCACCTGAACAATTAGAATAACAAATTCGGCTGTACCGAGTCTTCGACGATAGAGAACGACTAGAACAGGAACTCCCTCAAAACAAAAAATTATCTCCTAATATTCCGTACGTGCCTTGCTCTTACCAACACAATCATAAAGTTACCCTGCAGACAAAGTAACTAGTAGTTACCCTGCCGGAGATTGAATTAGAACCTAACTAGAACCAAACTAGAACCAAACTAGTACAAAAATATCCAGTACTAGTTCTCAACTATAAACTTTTCTATACCACCTTACTGCTCTTATTAGCATTGAGTGTGCTTGGAAAATCACTAGTACTATTGGTTATAGACGTGTACTAGTACAGTATGGCCACATTGTGTGGTTTAGAACCAGTTTGTTACTAGTTTTTGTCCATAGAAACAATTAGCATTATGCATTTTAACGTTTTTTTTTATAATAAAAATGGCATAAATAAATTATTTGAAATCAAAGTTAAAAAACAGTATCAAAATACAAATATGTACTCGAATTTTAGTTTTGTTCCAAAAAATTCTATCAGTATACAAGTGGTGCCCTTGTACTACATCAAGTTCTGGTACGCATAAGCACTAGTATTTTTATAAAAAAGACTAACCCCGTTAACAATAGTACTTCTTGTGTTAGTTATTGTACTATTGGCATTTTGACAATTAACTCTTAATCTCCTGCAGGGTAGCCTTCGGAAGATTAGGCGTTAATAGTCAATAATTTTCATAAAAATACTACTGCTTATTAGTACTAGTACTTGATGCAGTACAAAAGCACCACTTATAAACTGATAGCATTTTTGTGCAAAAATTTTTTTAAAAACAAAAATTCGTATTTTGATACTACATTTTAAATTTGATTTTAAATAATTTATTTATGTTCTGGAAATCGAAATCACGTGAAATGGCAATCGAACAAAATTTGAAATTTATCCTGTTTTTAAAGTTTATAAAAATATTTCTTTTTATATACCTCATATTTTGAGGTCCACTAACCTTTACCACTACATGTTTTCAAATCAGGAAAAAATGCGTTCAATTTAAAAAAAAAATTTATTGAAAATATCCAATTGGGTCCAAGTGTACTGGTACACGACTAGAACCAATAGTACTAGTGACTTTCCAAGCACATTCAATGCAATTTTGAGCATAAAGATGGTATAGAAAAGTTTACAGTTGAGAACTAGTACTGGTGATCTTTGTACTAGTTTAGTCCTAGTAGGAACTAGTTCGATCTCCGGCAGGGTAGCTAGAAATATACGAGTTGGTATTTAATTTAATCTTTGTAGCTGCATTTTTGATTTTTTTTTCGCACACATAAAACTATCGTATTTGAAGTTGGGTTGCCATCAGTCCAACTAGTTCATTTTTATGCAGTTTTATAATAGTTCAAAACTGGTGTCGTTATTTATAATATAATTATTAAAATCAAAATTAACTGCCAGGCCCCCGATGTCGATCGACAACTTAAGCGAGCGCCAACAATTCACTCATTATCGTTCTCTTAAGCGGCCCACTAACTGCCGACTTGTCGGTCGACAGGTTTTACGTGTCTAACGTAATTCATTTATTTAAGGTCCAATGACTGTATTGCCACACCATCAATTCCATAAATAAAACGCTAGTTTGACCCCTTTCAGACAAGCAAAGTTTACTTTGCAAAGTCTTGAGTTTATAGAAGAGAAGGGAAAAGAGCATAGCGGGGGAGTACATACTTTGCTGTACTCACAAATTCGTTTTGTTTTTCGTTCGTAGATTATAGCTGAAGTTGGCTGCAACTTTTTATTTATATACAGCGTTACCAGAATCTTTGGAATGAAAATTGTCATATGGCGAAAGAAATCATATTTTGAAGAGGAAAATCTTAAATATTTTTTTCTTTATTTAAATTTTTTAAAACAAGGGCAAAATAGGAAGAATTATTAATTTTTTATAAAAACATACTTCTTATTATTTAAATTGAAATACATAAAAACATAATTCGTCAGTATACCTATGAAACTTTATAAAAATACATTTTTTCTTTTCACAAATATTTTTTTTATCAATATTCTAACTGCCTATTTCCGATGTGCGAAAGAATTATTTACTTCGTACAAATACATTTAAAACCAAAACTTTGTTTTTGTTGTTAGAAAGAATGAATTCTTTCGCACATTGGAAATAGGTTATAATATGCCTTATGCACACAAAAGTGTGCAGCACCAATGCGCATCAAGCTGATGCAACACTTCATTGTTTTAAAAAGTGACCGTTTAAATAATCGTGTATTTTGTTTAAGCAAAATTAAAGTAAAAATCAGAATTTCTAAAAATAAAAATCATCATTTGAGAAAAAAATCTGTAATCATATTTTTGTTTAAAAAAATAATCCAAAATATGATAAAATCAACAAACTTTGTCAAAGTAAACTTTGCCTGTCAAAAAGGGGACTTTGTAAATAAAAATCGACAAAACCTATAAATAAAGCCAAAAAAAAAAAAAAAAAAGAACTCTTGCTACAACTAACTCAGAATAGAAAACAAAGGAGTAAACAAAAAATATGGAATAGAATTTTATAAAAAATATTGTAAAAACCTATATAATTTTATAAGTGTTGGTGTTTTAAATAAAATATACCCAGCTAGCATTTTCAATCGTCTAGGAGTCTACTTGGAATCTCATGAAGAGTGTTTTTGATCGTCGATGAGCTCATTTTTAAATTGCAGACGATTCTTCGCACGGGAGAAACTGTGACATGTGCTGATTCGTATGAGAGATTCTTCCATAACACAGCGAAAGACGCTTATATTAATAATAAGGGGAATCGTTTATGATGTATGTAGAGATTATCTAACGAGTCTTTCAAAAAGCATGCCAAGAGTCGTTTGAAACTCATGTAGGGATTATTTTACAACTCGTGAAATGCTCAGCCGTATAATATATAGCCACCTAAATAAGGGCATCAAGGGTGTTTTTCATGCCAAAACTTCTCATTTTCATACAATTTATATCAAACAAACCTTAAGGTCGCGAAATCAACACCATCCTGTCGGAAAATCTTATGTTACAGATCCTTAGGTCGGTTTGCTTTATTGAAATTGTATTGACAATAGAATTTTAATATTTCAAAAACGCTTTTATTAAGGTAGCTCAGTAATTGTTATATGACTCTTACAGAGAGTCGCAAAAGGTTCATTCCAAGATTAAAAGAAGAGCATGTCAGAAAATGTATAAAAAATAATAAATAAAAAAACATTAGATGTTTTTGTTTTTGTTACTCGTCAGATAATCACCAGAAGATTGTTTTAGGAGTTGTATATTAAATATAATCGTCTAACAAATAGCCTATGCTAGCTGGATAATAATAAATAAAAATATTGTGTTTATGTGTAAGAAAAATTTTATTAAATATTTTATCAAAATGCCTATGTCGACAACTACAATACAAGTGACTGATTATGACATTTGTGGTCGCATAATATTTCATAGTGGGCCGCAAATTTGTATGAAAACTTTTACGTTATCGGTCGGTCGCTTGCATTATCAATTGTTTTGTCGTGCTGAAAATTGCTCGTGGGCCGCAAATGAGCTGTTTGTCGTTGAAAATGCAAGCGAACGATAGCGGTCGACATCGGGGGCCAGACTGCAACTGTAACTTTTCCCCTCAATATTTTTGTTCATACTTTTTGCTTTATAACCTAAAGTCGAGCAGCAGTTAGAAGAAGCTTCAGACACTGTATCGCTCATTTGCTAATAGAACGTCATTACTCAAAAAAATCCATTTCGAGATTATCGCAGTTGAAGTTTTTAATTTTTTCTAACTACTTAGAAGAAAAATAACGACAAATTCTCTTAAAACGGGGAAAGTATAAAAGATATAAAGATGAATTTTATATACAATATACAGAATAACATGGCGTACAATTCTGCATCTTTTACCCCAAAATTAAATTTTTTGAGTTATGACATTGTATAGCCAAAGATAAGTGAGAATAATTCTAAACACTTACATACCCGCGAAACCAGAGAGATAAAGAATATTATTATTTATTTTCCTATTACACATTTTAACTTTGGTTTTATTACCTTTATTTAAAGAAGAACTAAATAATTCAACTAAATAATTTAAACAAAAAAAGAAAATATTGCCACAATACAAAAATTAAAATAATAAAAATATTACCTAAAACCCCAATTTGTCAACTCTTTGTTTCTACAACAAACAAGAAATTTGTTTTTATCTAGTTTTGTAGTGTCGTTGTTGTTCCTACAACAAACAACTAAATCGTTGTTTACTTACTTTTGTAGTTCTGTTGTTGGGTCTACAATAAACGCCCTAATGTATACAGCTGTGCTATCGAACCGTCATAATATTTTTCATAGTTGTACTCGTAATAACTTGTAAGAAACTAGTCCACTACTAGGGTACATTTACACAAGGTAGACTCCATAGCGGACAGGCAAACATAAACCCCAGTTGTCAAATTTCGTATGTATGAACCGACGTATGTGTATGTGTGCGTTAAATTGTTTTGGTTTTATGTAGAGACCATTTTCACAAGTCGGGTATTTTTGTAATGATCTCCCAAATAAGTTTACCTTGTGTAAATGTACCTTGTCCACAACCGAACTACTAGTTTCTGTTCTAGTTGTTTTCTATGCCTTTTATATGAATTAAAATCTATTTGTCTAGAATGTTAAAATATATTATTAAATTGCTAAATGTGAATACATATTAAAAACATATTCCAACCAGGCGAAAAAAGTTTTTCATTGAGTTTTTGGACTATAAAAAATATTTTATTTTTAATGCGTTAATTCGATTTTTTAGCAGGTGTTTTATTAGGGATTAATGGTCAATAATAACATAAACCATACGAAATATAATTTCTAAATAACGGGTCATATAAAACCTTTTTTTTTTTTCTAAATTATGTGTGAATGACATTATTTTTTACGATTCTACAAGCTTTCAAGTGTTTTAAGGACCTTATATTGAAGCTATTGGCAATTACAAGTCAATCCTTATAAAATTCTGTTATCTAACTATTACTTTCATTTAAAGTCTTATTATGGAAGCTTTGGACAATTATAAATCGGCTCAACATAATTCTAGTCAATAGCGGCTTTGGGGTTGTGCGACTTCTAAACGTTTCGTCGAGTGTTCAGTCTCATATGCGAGTGTGATAAGGGGAAAAGAAACGGGTACTCAGTTGGATGTACTCTTCAAATACGTTTTGGTTTCTCATTTGTAAAGTTAGAAACGCACACATGCATAGTATACAACTAGTGTGCCAACTCGAGGGAGTGTTCTGAATTTTTTAGTTCCCCCTCACGCATATGATTCTGTGTGAATTCAACACACATAAGAACAACAAAACAAAACAAAATTTGAAATTTTTTAATTTAAAATTTTTCACAATATAACACTTTTTGTTTAATTTTATGACATAAACACATAATTAATAATTTTTTCCAATACATTTTGCTCATTTGCTTTAAAAAAATGTTTTTATTTTTCACAAACTAAAAATTTTTAAATAAATTTATTTGACATTAATTTTTTTCTGTTGTTAATATTATTAAAGCCAGCAGAGTAGCATTTTGTGGTATGAAAATATTATTTGAAATCATAAATTAGTTAAATATTTTCCGATATTGCAGAATAAAATTTTGCAAACATTGTTTTTAAAAGTTTATAAATGCAGCCAGCATTTAATATATTGAAAATTTATTGAACTAATAAAATTATATTTTGGAAAAAAAATTTTTGTCACATTCTATACGATTTTATGCAAATATGTTTAGTGGTGGAAATAGTTTTATACACCAATACATTTGAAAAAAATCTTACTAATACAAACATAAATTAGGTTCCACTGACAATTGAGTTATGTACCTGTCAAAGAGTCGGTATACTAGTTGTATACTATGCACACATGTGTATTTATTTCGTACATAAAAAAGTAATATTTCAGCAATAAGTACCGAAGATAAAAAAGCGTTTTATGCGCATTAAATATGCTGTAGAAACTAGAAAATATGCCTTGAAAATGGTTTAAATTATGCCCCAAAAATATCAAAAACTGCTCATTTGAAAATAAACTGTTCAACAATTAAAAAAAATTTGCATTTAAAAAACAATCCTTAAATGATGATCGGTAAAGCCCAAAAGCAAGACGAATTTTCGTCATGGGCTCACAAAAACAAAGTGGTGCTCGCAAACAGTTTGGTCAGAAAGAAAAATTATGAACTGAAATGTGGAGCAAAAAGTTTTAAAACTTTTTTATAACAATACATGCTCCACAAATTCGTTATTAATAGGTCTGTTAAATACCATAAAATAGACTTTCGACATCTTCTTAGAATGTCTTCTTATACTCGTAATCTGTTCCCCACCTTAACATCGTGTAAAGTTTTATGTGTTAAAAATTCTACAGAAAAGCATGTGTTTACATTTTTAGTATACATTTTATTTTTAGTACAAGTATGAATAAAAAAATATGCACGCATTTGTGTATAATGTACTAGTAGTTATATAAATACTCTCATATTTATAAACACATGTATAGATTTATAATAAGTGTAATTATCTGCAGACATTTACATCGCGTTTTTTTTTTCAAAATAACTTAAAAAAGTACAGAGACAAATCATAATCAGTTAAAACATTTTGCCATAAGAAACAGAGGTTTTACTGAAGGTTTTTCTGTATACTATATTAAGAGCGTAAATAAGTTTCCGACGTTGTTGTCTGTAGAAAAACTAAATCCAAAAGAAGTAAATTAACTTTCAAAATTTTCCATAAAATCGTAAATATATGGGTGCAATCTTTTTAGAGGCGTAGAAATTTTTTAAAAATAAAACACAACAAACTCAATGGAATGACCAAAACTTTGGCTTTATTAGCTGACAAATTTCATGACATTTAATATTTTAAAATAATATCAGGCATATGGCCTCCCCGACTGCGCCTTATGAACTATATTCTGTCGATCTAATTATTCACCACTTTGCAAAGCATAACCAAACTTATTTCATCCATAGTGCGTCGAATGTTGGCTTCTTAAATATCAATCAGGGTTGGTTTATCAGCAAAGACCAGTGATTTGATGTACACCCACAAACAATAGTCCAAAGGTGTCAAATAACACGAACAAGGCGGCTAACTCACAGCTCCATTTCATGAGATAGTTCGGTCACCAAACGTTTGGCCCAACAAAGTGATCGTTTTAGCCGCTGTACGACATGTTGCTCCATCTGCCTGGAACCATTTCTCCTCCAAATAATTTGCAATAAGAGGAGGAATAAAAAAAATCACGAATTATTTGCCTGAAGCATTTCCCGTTCACTGTAATATTGACACCGGTTTCGGACTTAAAGACAAATGGGCCGCAAATAAAAGTATTTTTTTCGGGATGTTTTGGAATCTTAAGATTCTCATGTGAATTGTGCTCTCTCCAAAAACGACAATTCTGCTTGTTTACATACACGTTAAGCCAGAAATGAGCCTCATCGCTAAAGATGATTTGCCGATAATAATCTGGTGAAACTTTAAGTTGATTCTCATCCCATTCACCGAACACAGAAAAACAAATTAATTTTAATTAAAAAATTTGTGATATTAATTAAAAAATTTATTAAATTTGCACCAGTAAATAAATTAATAGAATCAATTAAACGTTTAATTCACTGGATTAAACGTTTAATTCACTTGATTACATTTTTAATTAAAACTTACAACATGAAATGAATAAATTTTTTTGGATAATTTTATTATTGACTGAATGCGGTATTTAACACGGATCGAATTTACATGTTTCGAGAATAACCACATTTCAATCCTCAGATTTCTTTGCCTTTCTACCGTTTGTGCCACTGCGGCGCCTGCTAGTATTATGGTCTTAATGGCTCGAAATTTCCTGATCATTTCTTGGTTCTGTGATAAAAATCGGCCAAATCATTCATAAGTTATGATTAACTGTATTAACTGATCCACCCCATTTCGGCTGAAATATTAGTCAAGCTGATAAAAAAAATCTGAGTCCATAGATAAAACCGCAAGACGCATTTGGTTTTAGCGCATTAATTTCTCTATAGTCCACATATATATTTGTATTTAAAACCTCAAATATTTTTGTTCTTTGCAGACAAGTGTTATCGCGTAAACCAAGAATATGTTCCCGAAATCTTTATTTAATTTTACCAATTAAATCAAAATTCGACAATAATATTTCGATTATTAGGGTTTGTCCCTAAGATCCAAAAAAGTGGTAAAAAAATCGTATTTTTCTTAAGAAGCTCATTGCTTTATTGTAAAATATGGGACTTCAATACAAATAAATCATTTTTCTATATCTAGAGAACAATGCTAAAAGCTTAAAAAACTTGGCTGCCCTGTACATAATAGCGGAGTTCAGTGTAAGGTTAGGTTAGGTTAAGAAGGGTTATGCGCCCAAGGGCACACTTCCAATCGGAGACCAATGCGGTTCATTGTGAATCCCTTCAATAAAGAGGAAGAAGATGAAGAGAAGTGAAGAAGAAAGGAAAAACAGATAGATTTAAGATATTTAGTATTATCTACTTAGAACAAGAACTCCCTCTACAGCCCCCTCATCAGAAGCAACCATCCTATTTCCCTGACAAACTCCAGTAGATCGACTGGATTACATCCAGCGATCCATCCCAGTTCGTCATGAAATTGATCTTCTAGACAGTTCTGCCTGAGACCCTGCATCGCAGGACAGTGGCACATTACATGCTCAATAGTCTCTAGCTCCTCAGAATCTTCGCATAATCTGCAGAAGTCCGGTATGGTAATGACCCGTCAAGAACCCTATAAGTTTCCTGAGAACACTCCTATCCAATCCCAGAATCTTCGCATAATCTGCAGAAGTCCGGTATGGTAATGTCCCATTTACTCGCTTAAGCCCTAACAGAACAATGACCCGTCAAGAACCCTATAAGTTTCCTGAGTACACTCCTATCCAATCCCAGAATCTTCGCATAATCTGCAGAAGTCCGGTATGGTAATGTCCCATTTACTCGCTTAAGCCCTAACAGAACAATCACCCGTCAAGAACCCTATAAGTTTCCTGAGTACACTCCTATCCAATCCCAGAATCTTCGCATAATCTGCAGAAGTTCGGTATGGTAATGTCCCATTTACTCGCTTAAGCCCTAACAGAACAATGACCCGTCAAGAACCCTATAAGTTTCCTGAGAACACTCCTATCCAATCCCAGAATCTTCGCATAATCTGCAGAAGTCCGGTATGGTAATGTCCCATTTACTCGCTTAAGCCCTAACAGAACAATGACCCGTCAAGAACCCTATAAGTTTCCTGAGAACACTCCTATCCAATCCCAGAATCTTCGCATAATCTGCAGAAGTCCGGTATGGTAATGTCCCATTTACTCGCTTAAGCCCTAACAGAACAATGACCCGTCAAGAACCCTATAAGTTTCCTGAGAACACTCCTATCCAATCCTAGTAGAACCCTACTTGCCCCTGCGTCCAATCCGGGGATATTTTCCGTATACTGAACTCTGCAAATATACAATTCTTTACTCAACCTATCAACAATATCCAATGGAGTTTGCTAAAACGTTTTTCCCAAGTTAAAAACTAAACGAAAACGAAACATTCAAAAAAGCAGTTCATCTTATTTTCTTAAAATAAATTCCAAATAAATGTTTCCATTCCATAGTCATATCTTTTTTATATACGTTGTCATTGCGGGGTAGGTCTTCCGCTCTCGCTTTTTTCGGCAGAGCTTCAGAAAGTCATTCAAATTAATGGCTCTTAGGACGCTTTCCAGAGAATGGTGACTTTATAACGGGATCGGAATTCTTTGGCTTTTGCTTTGGCAAAAAAAAAAAATCGTGCTCCTTTCTTCTCCCTTCTCATAGAAGGGAATGTGTGCCTTATCCGCTTAGTATGTTTGGGCTCGCTTTTTTTTATTAAGAAAAGAACCAGATTTGCTTAAGAGTTACCACTAAGGATTACAAATATGCTTCTAAGTCATATATGAAATATACATTCCGTACGCTTTTACACTACTCAATAACAACAAATTTTCCATTCGTTTGTTATGCTCAACACAAAATTTTTATGTCAACTAAATTTGGCAGTTGTCGGAAATATTCAAACAAATTTATTCCACCAAAAACGTAATTAAGTAAAAATAATACAATACATTTTGTATGTTCATATACCCTCCCGAACTTATACGCATTTAGTGGTGTTATTGCGCTCAAACGTTTATTATTCTGGTCAAACGGGAAATGTAAAATGAAAGTAGAAAAATAAATAATAAAAGGCCTGAATTGGTGGATCGTATATACTGCTCGAGTATCCAATTATTTGACTTTAGGTTTTATTTGAAAAATGTTTTTGCTCTAAACTACTGAAAAAATAAAAATTTTAAAACATCAACTTTTTCTATAACTTTCAACCATAAGAAATAAAATGATTTAAAAAATTGTGTATAGCGTAGAAATAAAATCGTTTAAATATTGCATGTATCAGGGGTTTTCGGGCCCCCTAAAATAAAAATGTAATCTCAATTACCTGCCCTACATATTTATATGCATGTATCTGATGTTTTACCAAAATCTACCCTCTTGCTTAAGTATAACAATTAATTTCAATTTCGTTAAAAAATAAGTCGCTAAAATGTATTTAGTTTCGAATAAAATTTCAAACTGATAATACATTTTTAACAAAAATCTTTAAAAAAATGTTAGCATTTTTTTAAATAATTTTTGGCATTTTTTGCCCTGTCTAATGCCATAAAAATTGTAAAAATTTTACAGCTCCTCTTACCCAAAAATTATGGAACACCTACTCGGTGACCTAAGAGGAGGAGTCATTGTTAATGTGCCGAAAAATGGTAAAATCACCAAATACCAAAACTGTACTCAGTAGGGTAGCTGGTAGTGAGCAAGTCTATCAGTGCCGGGGTTGAGGGTTAGATTCCCGCCAGACACTCTGGTTTCCTGCAGACAAGCGTAGAGCTTCGCGGGATTAGCATAGGGCAACAAAATATCTACCCGCTGTAATTATGTCGTGCTATTTTGCCTACTTTTTTTTGGTTTAACAATTATTTTTCATATGCCTTTAATATTATATTAAAAGTAATTTTGTTTCTACTGAAGATTTTTAAGTTTTGCGTTAATACCCTCTTTATGATCAAGTGCGATATATCAACTGTTATTTCATAAAGGAGTATTCAGTAGGCCTTTATTGATAAGGCCTATGCAATTTTTGCTGCCCTTCTTATTTGTGTATGGAATGTGTGTAGTTAATAGCTGATATTATTGTTTTTGTTGCATTCAATATTTCGGGTAAAGCAACAAACAAACATTTTTTTTTATAAAAATTTCGCCGTGTGTTATTCCTGGCAATCTTGCTGCTGTTGTTGTCATCTGTTTTTAATTTGTGTGTTGTCAAAAACACTCATTCTTTTGCAGCTCGTTCGCTGGCTTCTCTTTTACTAATTTTAAACCGGCATACCAAGCACACACATTCATATGGGTGTTTGTGAGATTTTGTGAAATATAGTGGTGTAACAGTGTTTGTGAATGTTTTCCTGAATTTGTATAAAACATCCTTTTTTTCATTGAAATTATGCTTTTTGTTTTACGCTTCGTTGTTGCTGCTTTTGATGGAATTTTTCTGAAACAAAGAAGTTCAAAAACAGCTGAAATTGTTGTATGGATTCAACACCTTTTTCAGAGTCTATTAACGAAGCACACACTTTTTGTTGTTTCATTTTATTGAAACAATATTTTGCTTGAATTAATGTTAATGGAACATTAAATAAATTTGTTCGACATGATAAAGTCTCTTCCGTCGCCAAAATACCGCTTTTGAGGTCAATTTATGGTTCAAACCCTGTTTTGCAACAAAAGAATGAATGACTTAATTTTTTATGCAAATTTCATGACGGTAAATTTCTCATTAACATTGTTGTTTAAGAGCATAATTAACAATTAAGAGAATGTTAAATTCATGGAATAAATATCATTCGTATTTAAACGTTATATTTTTCAATTAATTGGCATTTATTGAAATTTTGAAATTATGGCGGAAGTGTTTCAAAATGTTAATGAAAAGAGGTTTTAGGTATAGGTAAAATTCCGAAAGTATTATTTTCTAACCGCAGTTGATATTTTATTGGATCAGCCTTTTTGCTTATTTAGAGAATTTCATATGCTTTTCGCAACCATATTATAATTAATTCAGCCCTCACGCCTTTCATTTTGAAAATTTATAGTTAAAATGTAGCGAAAAGCTTGTCCCTGTTAGGCTCATGCATTTTGCATATTGTCTACATCTAAATGTCTATAAAGTTTAAGAAAACAAAAAAATGTTTCAATGATTTAGACTTACGAGTTCATGTGAAAAGAAAATTTTTATTATCGGTGAAAAGAAAAATTTATGTGGAATTTACTGTTCGAAAATGATATCATGCAAATGTTGGTCATGACTTCGTTTGTGGTGGTCCATTCGGAAGGTCCAATTTTGGGCGACTCGTTCGAGCATAGCGACTGGTATCTCGCAAATAACACGATTAATGTTATCTTCTAATCGAAGCTGGCGTCAATCGTAGCTGGCTTATTCCAGAAGACCTCAGACTTAACATATCCCAAGAGAAAATAGTCCAAAGGTATGAGATCGCAGATCTATGTGGCTTATTTACCGTAGCAAAACGTGAAATTAAGTTTTTTTCAGTATTTATTTATTGAATCTTCATATATTAAACATGAACTAACAATAACACTATGCTAGTTGAAAAAACAGACAAGCCGGGCACATAGCGTTTTCACATAATTCGGGTACGCTGAATCCAGTGGTGCCCGCGGTTTTTTAAGATTGGCTCTGGTTTTCGAGATATACCGTTATTTCGAAAATGGAGGAGGTTGCACAAAATATATTCGCGTAACTCAAAAACGGCTTAGTTTATTGAAATTACTAATCATTTAAGAAAAGTAAAACTTGTTTTCTAATATGAGTAGTCGTTATTGTAACATATTTTTTTTTTTTTTAATAAAAAATTAATTTTTTTATCAAAATTTCGAAATTTTTGTTGTTAAAAAATTCATAAAAAATTAAAAAATGCCTAGACTTCTAATTTTTTACAGACATATAAAAAACCAAGCTGCATACAAAACGAGCCATAAATTATTAAAATCTGTTAGCAACAAAGTCGACAAAATTTAATTAATTTAAGAATTTCATAAAACGCAATATTTGTATGGGAGCCCCCATAATCGGAATAGGACTTTTTAAATTAGTGACATGTAGCAAAACTGCGTTTAAGCTACTTTTGGAAGAATCAATGAATAAGCGCCAGTCTCCAGGATTATATTCATTTTGCATTGTTAAAACCAAGCCTCGGATGTCAGTACAATACGCGATAGAATTATTCTCAATAGATTTAAAAAAGTCGTAAATCGTCTATGGCGATTGATAGCCGCGTATATTTGTACACCTGGTGCTAAAATATTAGCTCGTTTTAACTCTTTTGTCAAGAGAATACTCTGTCTTTGAGATAATTTTAGACGCCGTACCATTATATCCAGACGATCTTGCGTGATTTCATTGGCACTGCATGGAACCATGATGCATGACGGTTGATACATTGAAGTAGCTGGTCCACCCGCTTCAACAGAATGAATTATTAAGGGAATATGTGCTGTTGGTATTTGGCTATCCGGAACAGGAATTTCATCAGAATGTGTCAGCGGAAATCGAGCATATGCTGTTTCAGTATAAGATATATAAGTCATTTTTCTTCTGTTCATACCCGCTGTATAATATATGCACGCATAACACTCATCTTCAACATGAACTATGGGAGCTCTCCAAATCATTGGAACACCAAATGGCATGGCGTCTCCATTTTTTCCCCACTAATTTAAATGGTAAATGCAGTGTGTACACACTATTGATGGTGTCCAACTCTTACCATATATAACACTTAAAGAAAAATATGATTCATGCAAGGTACTTGTTTCAATAGTGATTTTACGGCGACTTGGCATATTTTTATTTTTCCCACACACATAACAAAAGTAATTAAACTTTTTACACGCCTCCATCTTAGATATTTCAATATAACTGATTAGATACAAGACTGTCAAAGACTTTAAACTTCACTAATCACTTTCGCAAGCACTTTCCATATGACAGTGAAGGGGTTGAGGAACTCTTATTAACACTGTAATTGTTTTAATCAAAGTACCTGTCGAGACCTTCATGACCATGTTTTGTAAAAGCCAGGACGATGAATATTTCTTCCTGATCCATATATAACAATAGAATATGTTATTTAAGTTTTTTACAAGACCGATTAGTGCGGTTTTGACTGCACAATAAAAGACCGATTTGTGTGGTTTTGTAAGCACAATAAAATACAAAGATGTAAGCATTTATGACTTTATTTCTTAATTCTAAGAATTTTTTAATCGGTAACTGTGAATTTTCCAAAATTCCTACCGCAAAGTGAAAGTGTGGTAATAATGCATGCATATTTCTTTGGAATAGCATAAATTTGAGTATTTGTTCTTTTGTTTTGTATTGTAAATGGCACAAAAACCGCATTTAAGAAATTTTACGACAAAATGTCATTGAAAATAAATTTTCTGCATTGCCACATTCTTCATATATACATAATGTTGAATAAAGAATTTAATAATAAAACAAATCCTATGAAATGCTCCATATAAATTATATTCTTCATTTTTATTGAAGAAAAAGTCCCATAAATTCCCAGAAGTCGCCCCTAGTGGTATATAATGTGTCGGTCACTCAATTAATTTTTTGTCCTTAATATTTTCTCGAGACATACTTGTCCCTTATCACCACTTCTTAGGGGGCTCCCATATATGGCTTGTTTTGTTTACAGCCTAGTTTTTTATATGTCTGCAAAAAATTAGAAGCCTAGCTGCATTTTTTAATTTGTTATGAATTTTTAAAAAAACAAAAATTTCGAAATTTTGATAAAAAATTTTTTCAAAAAAAAAAAATTATGTTTCAATAACGACTACTCATATTAGAAAACAAGTTTTACTTTTCTTAAATGAAATTTTATTGCGGAGTTTTTTTTAGTAATTGCAATAAACTAAGCCGTTTTTGAGTTACGCGAATATATTTTGTGCAACCTCCTCCATTTTCGAAATAACGGTATATCTCGAAAACCAGAGCCAATCTTAAAAAACCGTGGGCACCACTGGATTCAGCGTACCTGAATTATGTTAAAACGCCAGGTGCCCAGCTTGTCACGAAAAAAAGTGTCAATTTCTTGCACAGTGTAATTAATCAAATCTTATCCTAATATTTACTTTATGTCCTGCCAGTGCCTGACAAAAAATATTTCGTCATCACGGTTTCTGTTCATATATGTAGGTGAGTGCTGCAGAGTCTCTTCGAGCTAATGGATTTGGGTGCAGTTCCAGCCTTTTTAAATATTTTATTGCATATTTCGCTATCATGGTTTGTACTAATGGCACATTGAGATCCTTGTGGGTTTTTGAGTTTTTGACATACCAGGGAGCGGCAGTGATTATTCGACGAAGTTTACTTTGGCGCCTTTGAATTTTCTCGATATTAGAAGCCCCATAACTGAAAACCGTAGCACCAAATTGGCTTTATCATAGAATTGTAAAGTAGTAGTTTACAATCGAGACTAAGAAACAGAATTTTACTCTTAGAAAAGCTGTATCGTCCGCAAATGTTGAGATTTGGGTGTAGCTGTTTGTTGGCATGTCCGAAGTTTAAATTAAGTATAATAGAGGGCCCAGGATGCTGCCTTGTCGGACTGCTGCGTTAATTGGCTGAGGAGAACTTAAAAAATCGACTTATTTAATAATAAATTGACGACCGATTAAGTAGCTGTCTAACAGCTTGTGTATGTTTGCTGGTAAGTTTTGCTGCAATTTCAGTAATAATCCTTCATGTGCAGACTCTATCAAAAGCTTGAGACACATCGATGAAGAGTACTGAGCAATATTTTTTTCTTCAAAGGCTTCTTATGACATTTACTATTTGATGAGTTTGTTCAATTGTGCTGTGCTTTTTTCTAAAACAGAATTGATGGTTTGGAATACACCTATTTTCATATAAAATCAGCGTTAATTTTGACACTAGTAGTTTCTCAAATAGCTTTGAAATATTAGATAATAAGCT
Organism: Pollenia amentaria; assembly: GCA_943735925.1. Lineage (NCBI taxonomy): Eukaryota > Metazoa > Arthropoda > Insecta > Diptera > Polleniidae > Pollenia > Pollenia amentaria. The sequence goes on along the minus strand of OX031010.1, from coordinate 16,818,101 downwards.
AATAGACGTGTATGACTCCACTTTTGTGTGATCCTTTCCAGGCTTTGGTATCATGGTTACTAAGGAAACCTTCCATTTTTGAGGGTAGTATTCAAGGCGTAAAATAGCATTAAAAATAATAAGAATAATTATCTTTGCTATACTTGATAGCTACAAAAGCATTTTATTACTGATCTTATCAATACCGGGTTATTGTTTCACGCTTGTTGAAATCAGAGTTCACCGATACCATGCGCTTGAATTTCAGGAAGTACATAGTCCTTTAACATGTTGCTATAACAATTACCATTGACAGTTACATTCTGATTTTCCTTATTTTTGAAGAAATTAGACCAATGATTCCACCAGCCCATAAACCAAACCCATACCGTGGTTTTCAATGGATGTAATGGTAGTTCTTGGTAGTCTTCGGGTTGCTCATCAGCCCAAGTATCGCAATTTTCTCTATTAACGTATACATTGAGGCAGAAATGTGTTTCATGACTGACCAATATCTCACGATAAAACACCGGAGCCCAGTCACTGAAAATAAGACACAAATGTAAGTCGCCTGGGTCCAATTCTTGCACAAGGTAAATTTTGTACGCTTTAAGGCCGATATCATTACGTAAAGTACGTCAAGTTTTCGAATACGATAAGCCAAGCTAATGAGAACGACGACGAATCGATTCGTAACGGTCTTCGCGTACACTCTCAGCTACAGCTGCTACATTCACTTCACTACGTGCTCGATGTGGTCTAATCCACTAATGTAAACTGGGACTAAAATTTTCGAATGGTGTTGGCAATAATGGTTTCAGTAGGTCAATTATGTGCACCGTATGTTCCTCGACTCGCATGAAAAACATTTCTCACAGAATTTCGTAATGCAGCGGAACAATTTTTCAGACCCTGTTGTGGTGTGAGTCTTCCCACGATGACTTCCCAAACGATTCTGAACAAAAATGACAAAGCAGTCTCATATGAGTCACGCGTGATCTGTAAAAAAGCATATTGAAAATCAAACCTCACGATGAATCACCCTTTATATGTATGTATCTTATGAATCATGAAATTTGTTTTAATATCAGATTCAGTGTTACCAGAAGTATTTGCCCACATGTGGCTTTTTTCTCTCTAAGTTTGTAGCGTAGGGAAAATCAGATAAATTTTTAACATTCTTTTTTAATGTAATTTTTATACCAGAAAATTCTTCGTCATTTTCGTCATTGTCCTATTAAAAGAATAAAAACTCTTAGTTTTGTGTCTGTGCCTAAAAATTCCTTGTACAGGAATAATTTTTTGTTAGTTCGGTAATCAGTATTTTGGTTTTTTCCATAAATCTTTGGAAAATGATAAATTTTCTTAAACACAATTTTTATTTTTATATATTAATTAATGTAGAGAAAAACTTTTCGGTGTACATATAAGGAAAAATTTTATTTTTGTATAGACTTTAAATGTATTGATCTGGCAACATTGATTAATTTACACATGTTTTGCTTTTTCTTAACCAAAAATAATGTTTACGTCATAATATTTTTTCTATTATATGGTCCAGCGAAATCTGTTTAGTTTCTTTGAATTAAAAAAAAAACATTTAGTTTTATTTTACATTGGCGCAAATTAAGTAAAATACCAGCCGTCACACCAACACGGTCGGCAAAACAAACAAAAATTAAATGAAAAAAACCATATGAAAAATATGCCAAAATGTTTGCATCTGCTTTGTGTTTAAACTCTACTCTCATCTCCCACACTCAGTCGCTCACTCAACCCCAAACAATGAAATGTGTATTTCAAATGTCAAAAAATGCTTCAGTAATAACAATGCCAGAGAACAGTGTTCTAAAAAACACATACAACTAAACAGATTTATTTTTTAAACATCGAATAATTGTTAAAATTTAAATTATTTTCTCTTAAAGTTTTAATATAGTTTAAGGGAAGGTATGCCCTGACAGGTACTCACAAATAACTAGTCTAGGGCTTATCTTTTTCCCTGGCCGGTTCCAGATATTGATAGAATTCTGGTTCAAGCGCCATACCAAGCAGTTCGGCCAACTTCAAGATGCTGCGACTCCCTTGGTACTACATAGGATCTCTGGTTAGCTGCGTACTCAAGAGATCTGTAAATTTCGAACTCTAATGTATTTTAGGTATTGACTGCACCTGATTTGCCCGCAGGATGTTACTCTAATAGATGAACTATCTGAAGGACACTCCCGGAGGTCATTTGGTATTACATTGATCAAAACCAATGGTAGTCAGAAGAGGCAAAGTCCGCTGTTTTCCAAATATCATTTTTATGGTACAGAAATATGAAAACGAGCATTATCATGGCGGAAAATGATACTGGGATGCCCAGCTATTGAGGGAGTTGCTTTATACAAATCGTATTGGCATGAGAATTTTTGACAGCTAGAAAACGCTTTCCTCTCTTGTTTAGGTACCTCTGTTACCCTTAGGCCTCTCGAGCCATAAAATGATGTTGAGAAATTATCGGCCATGTCATCGAATTCGAAATCACGTGAAATTGAAACGAAAAAATTTTTTGAACTCTACCGTATTCCAAGTTCATAAAAATATTTCATTTTATATACCTCATACTTTGAGGACCACTTTCCTCTACCTAAAACACTTTTGAAATAATTAAAAGCTGCGTTAATTTTTACAAAAATTCAATTGAAAATATTCGTCGATTTCAATTTCACGTGATTTCGATTTCCATGTTATACAGGGTGTCCGCCGGGAAGGTATACTACTTTGTTTTGCCGCCATTTTGGTAAACATAAGTCTTGACAAATCATTTTTGGCAGTCGTGAAGAAGACACGTGGCAAATGTATTATGGAAAAATATTCGATAAACCAACGTGGGTTAATCGTTAAAACATTTTATAAAAATCAATCATCGATTACTGTGACAATTTTCATGAAAAAATCATATTGAGTTTATCAATATAAGATACATTCTCTTTAATTTAATCAAAAATTATAAACAAACAAAGTAGTATACCTTTCCGGCGGACAGCCGGTAAAAGAGCTTTTGAGACAGATTCGATTTAATTGCAACGCAATTAAAAAGGAAATTTCGATCGATATCGAATGCCGTAATTTGTCCTAACACGATTTAACGGTTAATTTTAGTAAATTTATTTCACATAAATATAGGATTTTACTGTATTTGGTGGGCCAAGAAGGGTCACATCTATAATTATCTATCAATGGGGAGTTGTACCGGACACAATTAATTCGTTTGAAGCGACCATATTCCGACAAACGCGTGAAATATGCGACTAGATATGAAGCGGTTATACTTTTTCATGAGAAGAATCGACCACATGTTGGTTGCAAGATCAATTAAAAAATATTTTAAAAAAGTGGTTGTGATGTTTTCCCTTACCAACGTTATAGTTGCGTAAACTTGCCGCCACCGACTACCCTTTATCGCCAAATAGTCATGACTAATGATTATATAAATAAATGGCAAAGAGAAAGATCTTAAAAATGCCGGGTAAGAGCGTGATTTTCGCCCGTAGCGTAGAGTAAAGTTCGGACTGCTGGCAGCTCATCCTATAAGCTGTTGCAGTTCAAAATAAGCTGCTTTTCAGTAAAAGTTTGTAAATTTTTTCACGCAATTATGTACAAATTAAGCAGCCTGTGTGCTGATTTTACTTCCATGGGGGGCGTTTCTTTCACTCGGTTTATCTTGGACACAGCTTTTTGTCTTTGCATACTTTCCCATGAATTTTAAAAATAATTTTGATTATTTACAGATGGATTTGTCTGCTGTTTTGTTTAGTTTCACCCAACAATGTGCTTAAAATGTCAAGTATATAATAAAAAATAAAAAAATAAATGCAAAATTTTTAAAATCATAACAAATTTGTAGAACAGAAGAAATTCGTTACACTTGTGATGATAAATGTGTAACAGAAAAAACAATTGAGAATAATTTATGGAAAAAAAGTTGTTTTTATTTTAATTGCAGAGTTTTGCGTAGTACATACCAAATTTAGCCAAACGAGGCCTAAAAGTAAAACAAAACGAAAACAAATTCAAAATAAGAAAATTTATATTTAAACGAAATATACGGTCATGTTCTAGAAATCGAAATCACGTGATATTGAAATCGAACCAATTTTGAAAACTCTCCCGTGTTCAAAGATGATAAAAATATTTCCTTTTATATACCTCATACTTTGGGTACTACCTTCATCTACCCAAATTACTTTTGAAATCAGGAAAAACTACGGTAATTTTTACAAAAATTTAATTAAAAATCTTCATCGATTTCAAAAAATTCAAAACTCTTTTCGCTGCTAGTGTAAACGCAATTTTATAAAAGCCTCGTAATAACTTTGTTTTTAAACAATTTCCCATCATAATAAACAATTTCATAAAACCAATTATCAATTGTTAATCATACTAATTCAGTTTTCCTTGTTATTTTGCCTTTTATCAATAATTGCTTAGATACGATTTAGTCTACATTCATTTTCCAATGTCCAATGCCTTGTTGTTATTGTTGTTGCCACTTTTATAACTCTAATTATCATTAAAATATCATTTTGTAAAATAAAACGAATTGAAGAAACACAAAAAATTAAAAACTATTCGCTTGTCTGCACCACTCAACGTCCGTCGCAAACATCTGTGCTCCATTTAAGTTTTACGCACGCATTCGTTCAAACACTTACATAAATTTTCTTTCCATTTTCAAAACAATAACAAGTTGTGGTGAATTACAAAAAGGAAGTGGAATAGGTAAAATGTAGATATTGTTAGTGGCATGGAACCCAACACCACCCATCCATCATTCATTTTAGAAGAAGAACATCAATATATTTCTACCAAATGGCAATATCCAACTTAAAAATTAAAACATTGAAGTTGAAAAAATTTTTTGCGCCTTCTTCTTCTTTAAAGGAGAAGACATAAAAATATATTTAGAGGACTCACAGTTTAAAATTGAAAGATAGATATCGAAACGAATAATCATAAATAGAAGAATAAACCGTAATCATTTTATTAGGAAGAGGAAAACAAGGTAAGACAATTAGGTTGTTATCAGGTTATATGGTTATTAACTTATAGTCACAACAACAAAATACATTTATTAAATTTTTTTTTTAAATATTTTGTTGCTAATAATATAACTACATCACCATATAACCTGATAATCCGCCACTAAAATGTATTGAGTATGACAAAATACGGATACAAAATTTAGCAGGTCGGTAAATGTTTATTTTCTAACCCCACAGAAAAAATTATTAAATTTCTCCAATCACCAAATTTATTCCAAATTAATAATACCAAGCAAACAGTTTGTTGATTTTGCAAATAATACCAAAATGATTATATTGATTACTAAAAATTTTAAAATTTTGAAAAAATATTTTCAATAAATGGTGCTTTTAATTTTAATTAAAAAAGTGATCAAAAAACTTTGCCATTTCAAACAATGTATTAATTTATTTAAATAAATATTGAGAATTCTCAAAAACAATTCTAATTGTTTAAATTATTTTATTTTAAACGAAAAATGTCAATTAATATTTTTTTTATTTAATTAAAATTTTAATTGAAAATTTATTTCAAAACAACTAAAATGTTGATTAAATCAATATTAAATTTTTAATTTTCTTTCAATTAAAAAAATAATTGATTCAATTATTACATTAATTAAATTTAAATACTTTTTTAACCATTTTTTTTAATTGATAAAACAATTTTTTCTGTGCCATTTAAGAAACTAATGTATTCTCATCACACCAGAGGTGTATTTTAAAGAAAACATTGACAGCACTAATAGAATATATTGAAGGTGTTACTATTTTTATACAATTACAAAACCAACCAAAATCAATTCAGGAAATTTTCATGTTGTTTTTGTAAATATTGTAGAACTGTAACCATCAGCTTTCTTTGTTATTAACTCAGCTGTTTAATATCTTTGTTTTGATTTTACTTATACCACCCGTGTAAACAAGTAAAACACTTACAACAGACTTTTGCTCTCTTTTCTTAAACACGAAGAGAATTTCATAATATGTTGGTTCTAAAACTGTTAAATTGTTTAAGTGGACTAAAAGCCAAAGAACAAATGCAGTTGCCAAAAATCGTTTGATTAGTTTGATAAGTAGCCCCATATATGAAATGAGAGGGAATTTTAAGTAACCGCTATAGATTAAACTATGGGCTTTATAATTTTTGCCTGAAGTTACAGATTTAACTCTGTTTAAATACTTAAGTTCGAAACTTAAGTCGAACCTTTCATCAAATATTTTTGAGAAACAGGCTGGATAATACCCTTTTTATTTAACCATTTTCTGACGTTTGACGTTTAAGAATATGTTAAATTTAAAATTATCCTTCATTAAGTTTCAAGCTTTGCGATTGCTAGAAAAGTTCTTGACCATCCTTACGTTTCTCTAACATACATATAAAAACTGATTAACGGATTTTTCGTTCAAAATTTTGCTCCTTAAAGGGAGGATTTTAAAGTATTTTAGTAGTGGTTTGAGGCAGTCGGTCCTCTACTGGGCGCCTATCTGGGAAAGATTAGAAAATATGTTATGAGCTGGACTAATCATGCCTGGAGTAATGGAACGGACTGCAGACTATCATGGGCGTTGTGGGAGGTGCTCAAGAAGACCGATTCTTTCACTACTAGGAAAGAGTAAGGGCTGCATTAGATCCATGATAGGTATTATCACAGGTACTATATGACAGGTAGGAGGTCGGTGTTACTGGCATCTGTCTCGTCGGATTTATTTAGGTTGTGCGAGGACACAGAAAAGATAGAGACACTTGAGCACATTCTATGTTACTGTTCTAAAGCCTATAGTACACGGCATGTAAAAAGACACATGCGCATGTGGTTCTGACGTAATTTTGATGTCAATGCAAAGCCACAATAAACATTGCGTGTTGTGTGATGACGTCAAAATTACGTCAGAACCACCTGCGCATGTGTCTTTTTTACATGCCGTGTACTATAGGCTTAAGTTATAGAACTGCATGCTGAGATAGCTGGGTAGTAGGTTCATAGGCGAATTAGGAAATGTCTCGCGTTGTGGACTCGAGAATCTGCCGGAAGTTGTTTAGGCATGACCTGGCTGTATAACAGGCAGCTCGAAACTCGTATTTTGTAGGGCTTTTACGCTGAATATAATTGTTTTTTAATTTTCATCTGATGGTAGTTTCCACTCTTTCTTGTACTTTTACTTCCTTCTCATAATTTCTCTTAGGCATTACAATGGACCATACCGGTCTCTGGGTAAGGATGCGAAGTTTATCTGCACACTAGCCTTTCTATCGGCCTACCTCTCTACCGTACTAGTGACTTAAAGTAACTGGCTATCTAAGATTTTTTTATTACATCCTTTTAAATAACTTTAAATTAAGTAAATTTAAGAAAAATTCAAATCGACCAACTGTGAACACCCTTAATATTGAAAGCCCAACCAGCAGTCTAATGCCATTTTAGTAGGGGTTGTTTTTTACTTAACAAACAATTTAATTTTTTCTTTCAAGTGTAACATGTGCAATTTACTGTTCACCTGGGTCTCAACGAATGTCGCATCATTAGCCTGCTAAAACGTTAATCGTTTTATAAAAACAAAGTCGACAAGAAGAAAAAAAAACGAAAAAAGGGGTGCGCAAGAGAGAAACTTTACGGAAAAATTTTAAAAATAAATTTTCCAGAAAAGTAGTAGCAATGATGAGTAAGTGGCTCATTAAATCAACCATTAACGATGTTAAACCAACAAGCGCTGCATTCCTCCAGCAAGTGATTGTAATGTTTCAAATGTCTGTTTGCTGGCCTTATGGCCACTTACTCGTCGCTTGTGATTATTTTGAATATATCCCTTGAAAATACACCAGAATTCTTTATGATTGATTGTCATGATGATGGATTGCTTATGATATATCAATTTTCACATACATACGGCTACTGTTTTTCCTTTAATTTAATTACAAATACACCCTCTTTCCGGCTGCAAGTGAGCGCACCTGTTTCCGTTAAACAATTTTCCCAGGCCTCACACCAATTCTCATCTTACTGGCATTTTTCGAGCTTAATAAGCTTTTCTCATAGACAATTTTTATTTCGCATTTCGTTGTAATAAATGTGTCAAATACATTTGTTTCCCGCTAGTTAAATACAAAATTTTTCCCAAAGATTAAATATTTTTTTTTTTTCATATTTACACAAGTTTCTTTTTCCTCTCATTCGTGTTGTTTGGTTCTGGTCTGTTTTAATAATCAATTATGGGGCGGTTTATTTGTATGCAGTTTTCTACTTTGAATTCATTTGTCGAGACAGCTGTCAATTAACCCCTTTCTCTTTTCGAGCTGAAAATGAGATGGCAGCAATTTGTACGTCTTTGTGTGCAGTTAACAATTACAGTTAAAATTGCGACAAATTGATTAGGCATGTCATTGCGGTACATTTCTGGTTTTTTTTAGTATTTAAATGCCGTTTAAGCTGTCAAATAAAAATGACCCTTATAAACGGTGATTGTTAATTCGTTAAAAAAGTATCGGGTTAATTACATTTAAGTTTATACAAAGGTACAAATGATCCATCGTACCAAGGTCCGGCTGTAGATGAAATAGACACAGCGATTGCCAAGCTAAAACATGGCAAGTCACCGGGAACCGAAGAAATTTCGAATGAGAAGGTAAATATAGGGGACCGATTCTTGTACAGATTTAATAATTGCTGGTGATTTTAACTCAGATTTATTTGATTTACCTAAAAAACGGTTAGCACCACTGGAATCAGTGTACTCGAATTAGGTTTAAACGTCGGGTGCCTCGCTTGTCGGTTTTTTCAACTAGCACAGTGTAATAGTTTTAGAAAAATCTTGCAAAAATCATTTCGTAGATCTATACCAATAAAAAGGTTTATCATTTTCTAATACAAATTTTGATATTTTAATCAGGCTTAAGTTCATTGAATTTAATTTTCATTAAATTATTTTTATGAAGAAAGGAATTTTACAACATGAAATGAATTAAAATTTATTGATTATTTTTCATTCTTGACTGAGCTGGCAACCTGTCCGTGAAAACCTGGGTTCAATTCCCAGCTCAGTCAAGAATGAAAAATTATCAATAAATTTTAATTCATTTCATGTTGTAAAATTCCTTTCTTCATAAAAATAATTTAATGAAAATTAAATTCAATGAACTTAAGCCTGATTAAAATATCAAAATTTGGATAAGAAACCATTAACAGTTCAATAAAATAACCACAATACTAATTTTTGTTTAATCATTTTGCGAAGCACTAATGGGACATTTGAAAAAATAAACGCATAATTATGCGCTACGCACTAAGACATACAGAGATGCAGTAAATCAAGTGAATGAACTCTTAACTCTTAAGTCTTATAAAAAAAACTCTTCAAGTGCTACGGCATTCTATTACCACGAATCAGGTTTGCAAGGTAGAGTACTAAAAAATAACTGTAAACACATCCAGTGTGTAAAGCTCAGTGATGCCAATACAAATTTCAAGAAAATCTCTACGTGTCTATAAAAAATTTCCTCTTTTCCCTACAACCAAAAAAATTATCCCTACACTATTCCCTACCTTAAAATTGTATTGGTTTATCTTCAGGCAAACAAATACATACTCTGTTCACATTTTGTAAATAATATAATTAAAGCATTTATTAACATTTATTATATAAATATTTGTTAAGAATAAGAAAAAACCAAAATAAATATGTACAATGCTATGCTCAAACATATAAAAATTCAATTAAAAAAAACACTGTGTGACAAATTTAATTTTTTTTTTTGACGGAAACGTCACTATATAACCTTCAAAAGGCAAAACTAAGTCAAACTACGTGTTTGATTTTCATTTCAAGAATACTTATTTTTAATAATTTTTTAATATAAGCATCTAATATTTTTTATAAAACTCGGTACCAAATTAAAGGGAAGGAGCTGTATAATTTAAAAAAAAAATAACTCCAGTTCCCCTAAACAGGAATATAAAAAAATATTTCCTTCCGCATCCTTAAAAGTTTTTATTCAATTTTTTTAAAAATTTCAAATTGTATGATTTTATTTCTCTTAGTTTACTTTTTTCTCTGAACAAAATTATTTTCTATGTAGAAATTTCATTCACTAAATATTTCCTTTTTATATTCGCACACATTGAAGCGAATGTGAGAACGAATGCAAATAGCAAAATTTAGAGAATAGTTCATAAATGCGAGCCCGAATATTCGACGCCCCAAAATATATACGTACATGTTTTTGGCACTTGTTGAAGATTGCCAGGGTGTTAGGGCTAATAGTATAGGGCTTCTGTTGAAAAATACTACATTTGTACTTAAATGCTGTTGCATATGAAAAATTTAAATTTTTAAATGAAAATAATACGAATATTTAAGATTTTTTTTCACAATATATTGAAAATGAGATAATATTTTGAAAATTCCCTACATTTGCCTTTAAATAAAAATTCTGTCCTTTTTCCCCTACGCTTTAAATTTTCCGGAAAAATCCCTACAAAAAGGGAAAATTCCCTACTATTGGCATCACTGGTAAAGCTGATAGCTTTCCTCACCAGTTTTCATATGCGTTGAATAAAGCACTTTCTGTGTCAAAAATGTATTGCTTCAACGTGAGAACTCACCATATAAAATTCATGGCTTCCGTAAGCGATATGGTAAGCGAAACTCTTACATTTCGCCCTTACTAACCTGCTTCGTTTGGAGCTCAATTTTTTACTGGGATGTTATTGGGAAGTTACAAATGCTTGCAGTTGAACACGTTTAATTGCAATTACGAAAATATTGAATAACTATTCCGATTCATTTGTAATTTATTTTATTCAATTAAAATTATTTTACAAGTACCTAAATTATACATTCTCTTTCATTGTAATGGGAATTAAAATATAATTAAACTCTTTAAATCAGTTTTAAACTATTTTTCTCGATTTTAGTTTATAGTTTTTTCGTTTCTCTCCTTCATTACAAAATTTATTGTCATAATATTTTACGTAACTCTTTTGAACATAAAAATTAAATTAAAATACTTCTGTTGATTGTCAGCTGACATGAGCAGATACGTTTAATAGAAGAGAAAAAAAAAATTAAATCTAAATTTCCTGGTATTTAGAATAGTTTGCTTAAACTAAACGACAAAAAGATTGAAAAAAGAAAAATATTTAATTTAAAAATAAAAAGTAAAAAAGTAGTTGAAAGAGTATCAAAAAATGAACAAAAAAGTCAAAATCATTAAGCAGCCAGGGATTGAAAATTGTATTGTTCAATTAATTAACTGCCCGTTCGCCGATATCGAACGTTAACGTTCGCATAGAAATTTACATTTAAAACAAAAACAATTTTTGAAATTTTGTTTTTGTTTTAAATGTTATTTACTATGCGAACGTTAACGTTCGATATCGGCGAACAGGCAGTTAAAGTTAATATTCAAACATTTCAAAATTTATAATTTAATACTAATTGCCCATAAATTTAATAATTCTTTAACATCCCTTTCTAAACTTGTTGTGAATTTTGCATGGCAACAACTTATTTACATATTTTTTTAATTACAATTTATTGTTTTCAAAATAAATTGCTTAAAAGTTTGATTTCGATTGTATTTTCTTTGTTGTAATTCTTTTTCCTTTTATTTTAATCCTGATGACAAATGTTGCCATGTGTTGCGAATATTTTTTTTTTTTTTTTGTAAAGAAAATAAATTTTTTCATTTTTTTTTGAAATTTTTGTGATATTTATGACTAAAACAAATATTTGCTAAATAAATTTTGGTTGCCATGTGTTAAAAATTAAGAAAAGAAAACTTGTTTGTATAAAAAAAAATCAAGATTTATTAAAGTTTTCTTAAACAAATGCAGGTTATTAATAAGTTTACCCAGCAAAAAGTTTGCTTACAAAATAAGCAGAAAAATAATGAGAACTTGACGAGAAGAGTACTTATTTTTCTACTAGAAAAAGTACTTATTTTTGTTCGCGATGTCCCAAAACTAATCCTTTATAATTTGGCCAATTATAACCTAAAAATAATATATTTCTTTTTATACTTAAAAGTTTTATAAAAATATGTAGTTACAAAAAGAGACAAAAAATAAGTAGTTTCAAATTAACTTTCAAAAAGGTAAAAACACACTTATTAAAATTGCTCTTATATACATGTGAAATCTTATGGAATTTTTTTGCATAAAATCATTTATAGCTTTAACACTCTAATAACAATTATGAACGCTATAAGTACAGTGAGCCACACACTTAAAATTGAACGATATTTCGAAAATGGAGGAGGTGGCACAACATTATTCGCTTAACTCAAAAATGGTTTAGTTTTTTTAATATACTAAAAAAACCGAAATTCCGCAATAAAATTACCTTTAAAGGCTAAACTTTTTTCTTATCTCCGCTGTCGTTGGCAAAAAAAATTTTTTTATCAAAATTTCGAAATTTTTGTTTTTTCAAAAATAATAAAAAATTGGAAAATGAAACTACTCTTTTAATTTTCCTAGACGTATAAAAAAACGAAGTTGCAAAGTTTTTTTAATAATCTTAACTGTTTTTGTGTTACGCTATTATATGTTGTGCAACTTACTCCATTTTCGAAATAGCGGTATATCTCGAAAACAAAAGCTAACCTTTAAAATCGGTAAGCACCATTGGATTCAGCGTGCCCGAATTAGGTTAAAGCGCCAGGTGCCCGCTTGCCATCTTGCACAGTGTTATTTTTAACACAAAGTTTATGATAATGATTAAAGTGTTCAATTTTGGATGTGGCTCACTGTATGTAAATTGAACATAAGTTCAAAAGAATCATTTACATTAGATCGACATCACTGTTAGTGTTCTAATAAAAAAAATATACTGCGGGGTAATTTTGGAACATATTTATGTATATATTTACATACATTTGATTGATTTTTGGATTTTCCATTGAAATTATTCTTAAAATTGTTTAATATTATATATATAATGACTTATTTAAATCATTATATTAAAGTATTTTTATGTAATGTATAATTATGACTTGCTTAAGATATAAAAATAAAGTTACTATTTAATATATAACTAATAATCCAAAAAGTGGCGAATAAAACTACAAAGTAATGAATTCAGGAAGTCATTAAAATTAGGATTGTTAGCTAAGTTTTTACTGGGTATGTGACAGTAAAAATATACTTCTGATATGCCCTAGTGTAGGTTATAGGCCGACATGAGTCATTCTTAGAAATTCGATTACGACGCCAAAATTAAAATTGTTGTTCTTGAAAAAGAGGGAAATACTATTGTTAGTTTAAAGCCCAACAATTACATGCCGAATCCGAATATGACCTCAGTTTTCTCCGATCACTTCACATTTGTCAGAAAAGAGTACATTTGTTTCTTTCGCTATATATCGGGGGATTCACCGTGAGGCTTGATTTATAATGTAAAATAAAACACATAAAAATCGAAAGTGAAATTTTTATTATCGGCAAAAAGAAAAATGTATGGCATTTATTGTTTGAATATATTGTAAATGTGGAACAGGACTACGTCTGAGGTAATCCATTCGGGAGACTCGTTTGAGCATAGCGACTGGTACCTCGCGAATAACACGAATTATGTTGGCTTCCAAAGCGTCAATCGTAGCTGGTTTATACCTGAAGACCTCAGTCGTTACATATCCCCAGAGAAAATAGTCCAAAGGTGTGATATCGCACGATCTTTGTGGCTAATACCGTAGAAAAACGTGAAATTATTTGCTCACCAAAATTATTTACACAGAAAAAAGTGTTTTATCAATTAAAAAAATTGTTTAAAAAACATTTAAATTTAATTATTGTGATAATTGAATCAATTATTTTTTTGTTGAAAAAAAATATAAAATTTAATTTTGATTTAATTAACATTTTAATTGTTTTCAAATAAATTTTCAATAAAATCTTTAACTAAATAACAAAAAATCTTAATTAACTTTTTTCGTTTAAAATAAAATAATTTTAACATGTAGAATTGTTGTTGGGAATTGTCAATATTTAATTAATAAAATTAACACATTGTTTGAAATGGCAAAGTTTTTTGATCACTTTTTTAATTAAAATTAAAAATATCATTTATTGAAATTTGTTTTCCAAAATTTTAAAATTTTTAGTAATTAATATAATCATTTTGGTAATAGGTGCAAAATCAACAAATTGTTTGCTTGATATTATGACTTTTGTATAAATTTGTTGATTGGAGAAAATTAATAATTTTTTTCTGTGTATGAACAAATACAGTAATTTTGTTTATTAACGTATCCATTGATCCAGAAATGTGGTTCATCACTGAACAAAATTTCAGGACAAAACAACGAATTTTCATTGAGTTTTTCAGAGCCCATTCAGAGCGATTTGGAGACGCTGTTGTGGTGTGAATATTTCCATTATGAATTGCCAAACGATACTGAACAAAAATGACAAAGCAGTTTGATATGAGTCATGCGTGATCTGTAAAAATGCATATTGAAAATCAAACCTCACGATGAATCACGCTTTACTTCTCTTTACTCGAAAATCAAAGTCCTGTTCGATTAAAACAAGTAAGAAAGTATGGTCGGCCAAACCCGACCGTATAATACCCAACACTACAGTATATAAAAACAATTTTTGCTAGGTACTCTATTTGAGACCCATGGGCAATCATGGACCCGCCTAAACAAAAATATGTTATAAGATTAAGATTCATAAAAGAGGTCTTTGTGCTGAATGTTGTTTAAATAAATTAATCTAAAGGGTCCGCCATCTAAAGTTTTTTTTTCAACTAGTGGCTTATTTCGTGAATGGTAACACTTAGCTCATGTCTGATTTGACAGATAATTAGTTTTATCCTTCCGCTGAACGAATATGGTTGTGCATACGCTTGAACAACGCTGGGAAATATTGCGACATTACTTTGAAAATCATGGTAATGTTGCAGAATGTGTGCGAAAATTGCGTACGGATTTTAGAAGAAGAGAAGCACCGTCAGCTCCGTATGTTCGTTATCTTGTGAAAAAATTGAAAGAAACTGGTATCCTCATCGATAAACCAAAGCGTAAAAAGCCAAAAACAGTGCTTACACCCGAGAATATTGCTGCTGTGGCAGAAAGTCAATTCACCGTCGTTCTCAACAATTGAACATTTCGGAGACATCATTGAGAAGAATTTTGCATAAAGACCAAGGACTTTATGACTTCGTTTGAATGAAATTATTTTTCATTATTAACCGGAAGGATTGTACTTTCAAATAAAAAAAGAAATTTGAGAAAATATTCAGTTGTTTTTTTTATAGCATATATTTAACATTCTTCTTTGAAAATAGTTTAGTTGGAGGTGACCATATAAAAACAAGTTTTTTCTCTGGGTGAAGATATGGAAATACTACTAAAAATGAAAATCTTGTTATTGCTATTATTAACCATATCATGTTCGGAGGTAACCATAATATGGCTGTAGCTTCTTGGTGGATAGCTTATGTAACGCTAACATCATTGCCGGTGACAATAATATGTTTAAAGTAACCATAATATGTTTAAAAAATGCTCCTTAAAAATAGTTTTGGAGATGGCCATAAAGAAAAATGTGTTTTCTCTGCGTGTATATTATTTCTATATACAGCTTACTTGGTAATTACAATGGACCCAATAGAATTATTATTTTGCCTAGCCTCCAATAAAATTTTCTAGAATATAACCATTTTCTTTTGTGTGGAATCGTTTCGTTTTTTATGGAACTTATTTTGCAATTTGTCTACCATAGTTTAAGTAAATAAACGTTTTGCTTTATTTCATAATTATTTTTTTTAACTCTTAAATTTTGTTTTCTTTTTTAGGTAAATACACTTTTTGCTCTAATTCATTTAAACTGCATGTCTCAATATTGTAAGTATAAATTGTATTTATGTACCCGTTTTCTTAAGTTATTGCTCTTAAGGTTCAAAGGACCAAAAAACCTTTACTATATTGAAACTGAAAACACATTCTGAAATATTAGTATTGATGCCCCACTGGATTGAAAATAATAATGTATTACACATTTTCTATTCGTAATAATTAATTCTGAAATATCAAAAATCATTTAAAAAAAATCGATTTAAACAAATTTCCATTCATTTGTTTATTTTAATGTAGGAAAAATGAACTTACAACTTGGTATGAACTCATAGCGAAAACATTAGGGAAAGAAATTCTTAAGCAGCTGGCATGACTCCCAAAATGTCTGGCAGAGATTTTTTTTTTTTTGCTTATTGGAATATTTTGTTTTATTATTCAGCCATAAGACAATTTGGATATAAAACATACAACCAACAACCAACTGCAAAATTTACTTATTCGTACTTACAAAAACTTGCAGAAAAAAAACAAACTTCATACACTTCTACTTCTATGAACTTGTTTTCGAAAAGGGAAAGGGAAGTGATATTAAAAGCGGCCCATTTGCAGCTTTAGAAAGAGTCAGAGGGACACTGGCAGTGGTATGAAAGAACAGCTGCTATTGCAATAATTCTTATTACCAAAAGTAGATGCCAGATGAAGTTCAGATGATGGCATAAACTTGTGTTAAGATTAACTTACGAACATACTCGTTCGTACTTGTTGTTTTTTTTTCTTCTTAGCGTTACTGCATAAAATCGAATGCTAAAAGGCGAGAAAGAGAGTGTGGCAGAATGTGAAAATAAAAGAGGGAGAGACAGAAAAATGGAAATAAAAGATGAATGTTTTAGCAAATGTCTGGCACAGATTGAACCCAAGTACCCAAACGTTAAAATAAAAAACAATTGCCAAAAGGCAACAATAAGAATCATACGAATACAATATCAATATTCAGTAAAAAGAAGAAAAAAAATTCACAAACAAAAAATGGAAATAATAAAGCAATTGAATAAATTTAAAACAAAAAACTAAATACAAAAATAAAACAATGAACAAAATGTAGAATTTGTAAAACTTTTGTATTTTAAATGAACTTCAAAGATACTCTACTATATATTTAAAAAAAAATTACAATTACTGTTGGTTTTTTTCAATAAAGTACGAGGGTTGTGTAAAAAATTCAAACATTTTCAAGATTATTATATTTTAAATAAAAATTGCCAATTTAGTTTAGTTGGGCTAAAATTTTTGATTTGTTTAGATTTTCCAGAAAAGCAAAAAACATTGCCTTTCAGACCTGGTATTTCCCGCGAAATGTTTGTTAATAATAATAATATAAAAAATACATAATCGATTTTTGACAATTAATTGGTAATTTATGCAACGAAACGTGTTAAATCAGAAAAAGTTTGCCCTAACACTGACAATAAACGAATTTTAGTCGATTTGCTATTGTTTGCAATGACTAATATAAAGCCGAATGCAGAAAAACGGTAAAAAAAATATTGGGTGATTTATCGTAATGTTTGAACTTGGAATTTTTATTTTCGGTTCATTTAACCGAAATTTATTATTTACTGTTTGAAAATGATATCATGTAAATGTTGGCCATGACCTCGTCTGAGGTGGTCCATTCGGCGAGTCGTTTGAGCATAACAGGTATCTCGCAAAAAACACGAGTAATGTTGACTTTCAAAGCGTCATACGTATCATATCCCCAGAGAAAATAGTCCGAAGGTGTGATATCGATCGATCGATGGAGGCGGTCAAATTGGCGGCATGAAATTACCCCCCAAAATATAACTCCCAAGAAAATAATGAAATAACTACTCAAAAGTTTGTACAGAGAACAACAATCACGATTTTTGGGGGGGGGGGGGGGGTTATTTCATTTTGTTTGGGTTGTTATTTAATGTTTTTTATTGAGTAATTATTTCATATGAAATACTCCCACAAAAAGTCATTAAGAAGTAAAAACTAAAGGGCTGCGCAAAATATTCTTAATGTTCTGTGTTCTACTTCACACAACTATCAATCATATTATTTCACTGTAAACATACATAGCAAAACAAACATAACAACACATTACTCTCCCCAAAACAAAACAAGCATAACTTGAAAAGTTTTTCTCTTCTGCTTTGTTAGTGCTTGTATTATCAAAACAAACAGAATATCAACACAAAAACAGACAATGAAATAAAGAAATGGTAAATTATAGTAAAAGCATCGAGTGCACGTAATTAGGAATTTAAAAAATTTAAAGTGATCTTAGCTTATAACAGAAATGGATGCATTAAATGTAAGCAAAATTGATTTTTTTGAATTATTTCCTAAATGTATATTTTATTTTAGTCGACCTTTATTATTATATTAGGCATAACTAAATTATCAAGCTTGATGTCTTTTTTTAGTTTTATATAAAACTTTAAACGTTTATTTAACCAATATTTCTAATTAAAAAAGTTTTTAATTTGTCAGTTATTGTTAAATTTGTTAAAAATTGTTGAAAATTTAAAAAATAAGGAAGAAAAAACCTTGAAGAAGGCACTCAAAGGAGTGATGAAATATTGGTTAAATAAACGTTTAAAGTTTTATATAAAAATAAAAAAAAGACTTTAAGCTTAATAATTTAGTTATATTATTTCCTAAATTTTAAATAATATTTTAAAGGAACCTACAACCGAACCCATTGAAAACCACTCAAACGAAATTAAATCAAAAGTTTCTCCCTTTGCAATTTTCTCTTTGGTTTATGTTTACAATCAAAACATTCAAACATACTTGGAATGTTCTATTTCTGTTTTAATGTTCTACTTCATCTTTGTTCTAATTCAGCTTTATTTTAGTTCAGCATTGTTCTTGTGCAGTTTTGTTCTATTCTTCTATATTTTGAACGTAAAGCAAAACAATTGTTTTTGGAAGTATGTGTTTTGTAATGAGAGAGTAATATACACCTACTATCTGAATTTAATGAAATTGCTTGTAAGCAATATTTGTTATGCTTGTGCAGCTCTTTATTATTTATGTGTCACAATTATAATTACAGATTATGTACTAACTTAAATAACCAAGCAATAGCAACGTAGACCTTTAGCCTGTTGTATTGAAACAGATCAGATGGTCTGCAAGAATCGAACCCGCAACTATCAAACTACCCAACCGCCTTATGAATTAAATTAATTATTGGAAATCTAAGCAAAAAGTTCTATACACTTTTTAAAACTCAATAACATGTTTCTCTTCTAATTTCCCAAACTGACAACACAACCCTCGTAATATATATAAAACACTTAATACACATAAAATATTGTAGTTTACTTAACATATGCCAAGTGTCCAAAAACTTCTCATACTAAAGTAAAGATACATGGATGATGCAGATGATGTTGATGACGATTTTACTGCCGATGCTCTGTTATTCTAAATGCTGACAGCAAAGCAAAAAGTATATGATGGAATGTACTCTGCTAATGACGATGATGGTTCTCGTTTTGAAATGGACAACATTTGTTATTTGTACTTGAATTTAAATGGAAAGTACATCAGCAAATAATTTCAATGCAAAACTAAAAAGAAGAAAGAAACTGAAAAAAAGAACTTAAATTAAAATAAAAAAAATATAATGAAATACTTTGTTGCTGCTGCTGCTGTTATATGTTGCCAGCCAGCCAGCACATCATCCGTACCGAATGAACGAGAGTCATATTGAGATGAAGTGTCGCACATGTTGATGCCATTTGAATCAACAACAGAAAACATTTGTTTAGTTAACAATTTTATTTTAGAGTTTGTATGTGAAAATGTACGTAAATTTTTTTCCGAGAGTTTTTCAAGGAGACATTATGGTCGCTTTATAAATACATATCGCTCATTTCGTGCAAGACCGTCACAACTCAAAATTTGAAACTTTACAGGAGAGCCTTTTTAAAATTCTAACCTATTATTTCTCACCTTCTTTTTCACTAAAATACAGTTATAAAATCAAATGTTTCTTTTTTTGCTACAAAGAAAACCACATGTACAAGAGGAATGCCAAACACAAACTGAAATGTGACCTTGTTGATGTTAATTGCTCAAGTTTGTTACGAGAGGTCATAGCGTCACAAGCATCTGTATTACCGTTATTTTTTCGATAATTCTCTCCGTTCTTAGATCAATTTGTAGAGATTTAAGAGAAGAACATTTCTGCATTACTATCTCGAAAATGCCAAATTTTGAGTTGTGACGGTCTTGCACGAAATGAGCGATATGTACTACACATACAGACATGGAAAATTTAGTACTATTGAATCTTTAGGGTAGCAGCTCCCATGACATAAAAAGTAGTATCTAAAACGTAAACATAATTAATCACGAATTAAAGAAAATATGATATTTATTTTACAATTGTTTTTCGTCATTAATGATGTAGCTAAATTTGTCGATGTTTTCCATACAGCCTGTTTTTAGATGACGAACGATACATTTCTAAATGCATGTTAAGTGAATGAATTTTGGCCTCGACCAATAAAAACAGGCAGTTAATTTTCAAAATAATGGCCAGCAGGAACATGATGAAATGTTTAACAAAATTAAGTAAATACGTGAACTTTTTTAAATATTTTTTATACTTTATGTGCCTTAAGGCCAAATAAACTACACAAACAGTTACACAAGCATATGAAAAAAGTGTATTAAAATTTTTTAATATTTACACAAACATCCCGTTGTTGTCGTACAACCGCTTTTGTCGTTTATTTGGAGCTTTAACTTCTTAGAAAGTTTTATAACAATAAATACTAGGTATAAGCAAATGCTGAAAGATATAGACTAACACGTTTCTAATGACACTATTCAATACAAAAAAAATATATCTGAGGCGGTTCATATAACATATCGGAAAATATAGATAGATGTATGACTTTATTTTTTTTTAACCTGCCTCCAATTGAAGCAAAGCCGCGAATAACGTGGAAAATGAAAAAATAATAATTTTTCAGGAGAAGTTTTCAAAAGCAGAGACTCGTTTTTTTAATTTCGTTTATTTATTTATCAAAAATAATGACAATTAAAACTTTAATGCAAAAATTATTGAATTTCCAATTTAATGCAAATTTACTATGTAGATTCAGTTAAACTTTAAATTAATTTTATTGAAATCGATTAGTTCAAACACGTTTACCCCAGGCAACGGTTGCTGGAATAATGGCTTCATGTAAACAGCGCACAATGGTTGAAGAGCTGCGTTAATTAATTTTTTTCATGTTCGCCGATTTGGAATTTTTTTGTTATTTTGTTGTCAGATATCTGAATATTATGATTCCTTAATAAAAGCCTGATATATTTATTATTTGTTTGGACAGACACGCTCAAAGTTCATATATGTTCGCTTGTTTAAAATGGCATGCAAATTTATTGTATATTCCATCTTTTGGCACGATCACAGTAAACTTATCATTGATTTTATTATATATTTTCGTAAATAACAATTGTCATAGATCAGATTTGCATTAAAAAAAGTTGGAAAAAGTGCCATATAAAAAATGTCGTAGAACAAAATATTAACAACATCAAAATTTCAATGTTCATCAACTTAAGTGGACTGCATCTTTTTAGCGCTGTGGAGCGCTATTTAACGAAAGATGTGAAATTACAGCTTGAAGTATCAGCTAAAAGTTAATAAAAAAATTCAGCTGCTCCTACCTACTCCTTTCCAAAAAAAAAACAGTAAAAACTTTATAATGATAAAGTAACAAAACATGAATTTTCGTTTATGCTTGTTGTTGTTGCCATAATTCTTTACTGTTTAAAATTATTACATAATGTAATATATATATACTAGTCAATAGTGTTAATTGTTATGTATTTCATTGTTGAAAAAAGCATAAGCTTCAATTGAATTTCAATTGTTGTTTACTAATACGATTTGATAACAACAATAGAAGATCGAACACGATTATATGCGATAGACTATTAGGTGATGTGTTATCATTCATTTATTATTTATTGAAGAATAAAAAAAATGGGAGTACGATAATGATGTTAAAAATTATTAAAAGAAAAGACTATGCTTAAATTACGTATTCATATTTTTTCTATGGGAGGTGGGCGTAAAAGTGGGCGGATCAGGTATATATTTACAGGAGCCCATTCTACAATTATAATATTTATTTTTTGTGAAAATTTAATTAATGCATTAAAAATCAATACAAGCTATATGGGAAGTGGGCGGATATTTTTCAAATTTCACACAAATGATTATAAGTATTTAAAAAAGCTATGTGCAAAAAAACAATGCCGTAGGTCAAAATTTAATTTGTAGGGAAAGTGGGCGGGTCATTTTGATTTTTCCATTTTTTTTCTTGATTCAAACAAGAAATGCCTATGTTCCAAGTTTATTTATCCTTCGACAACTTCTTCTATTTTTTACCGCTCGTTTTATGAACTTCAACCAATGTACAGCGTTACAACAGAAAGCTTAACTCTGTTCATAATAAAAACCCGCAAAAACTAAATGTTGGTCTGCATTCACCTGTATCAAAAAACCAGGACAATTTCAGAGTGGACCACGACACCAGGGCATATGGCAGCCCTACTCTAGTTACACTATCAGTTTCTTCCGACTATTTCGTTCATATATTTTTGTTGGCAACTTACATCGATGTTTCCCTGGCTCACTCTTTATAATTGCATTTTGACGGACAGTAGTTGCATAATTTTTGTGATTTGGTGTTTTAGCAATGTATGATAGTTGTATGTTAACAGTACTCTCAAAAGAAAAATCAATCCATCCGTACTCAAATCAATCCGAAGCGGTAACAATAGTACTGTGCGTACGGATTTTCTTGAATAAAGTACAGAAAGATTGATTCATGTACGGATTATTCAATCGCGAAATGCCCAACTTATCCATATTCAATCCCGAACTCGTACTTAAAATAATCCGAAAATGAGGTTGATTTAAGTAAAACTGAAATTGAATCAATCTCAAAATGTGCTTGATTCAAGTGTTATATATTTGATTTAATCCCGAATTCGTACTTGAAATAAACCGAAAGTGAAGAATATTATTATGATTGATTTACTTACACGTTTCACACCTTAAAGAGTTCCAATTATAATACACCAGCATCATGTCCTAATGATGTTTATAAACTTAATGTACATATTTAACTAAAAAATATAAACTAAATGAGAACTCTTGCTTTCAATTTTACTTTTTTAACATGAAAATAATGTTTTTTCTTCTTGCTCTATTGTTTTTGTTGTTTCTACCCACAACAAGTAAATCGTTTTTTAGCTTCTTGTGTGGTGGTGTTGTAGTAGCTACAGCAAATTTTGATAAGTCATATGAGATTAAAACGCTGATTTTGTAATTTTACTCTCAGAGTGCCACTACCCACGAAAAGTTCAATATTTTGTACTTTGTTTAAGAATTTTATACTTACTTTAAGAAACTTCAAGATTGATTTACGAAAGCTATCACATTTAGGATTGTTTTGAGTACGTTTTAGTGTTATTCGTACTTCAATTTTTGAGTACGACCCGTACTTAAAGTAAATATTAAAAGCTTAATTTATACCGAGTGTTTTTCTTTCTGCGTACTCTGAAAAAAACAGGGTTTGCAAAATATGCCTCTTACATCTTTATTCGCGGCTTTGCTTCGTTTGTTTTATTTAAGTAGACCGAAAATTTATGATCAAATTCAAAATTGAAAATATTATATTCGTTTGTGATCCATGGCTGTTTATCGGGAAATTGAATATTATATCAATTGCATGGAATAATGTTCACATAATGCGACATCTGATAAAATTAAAAGGTCGAAATTTATTAAATTGTTAAACTTATTTTTACCGTTTTGATTAATTTTTTTTCCTCTTTTAAATCTTGTTAGACGCGAGCAACAGTCATGCACCTATCAAGAGATAGGTACGATACCAAGAATCTTGATATCAAAGAAGAGGTGAAAAACTTCAGTCAGATTCGAATGTAAACAGACTGCTCGGTTGTTTTTAATACGGCAAATTTTATGCTTACATTTTTCTAAAATGAAAGAATAAGGAATTTGCCAAAATAAGAAGAATACTTTTGTACTTTCCAACAAATAAAAAATAGTCTAGAAGATTAAAAAAGTGCGAACATCGATTTAAATTTTGTTTTTATTAACTAAATTTCGTTTGATAAAAACAAATAAAACAGTCCCACAAGATATAAAATTTGTGTCCAGTGAACAAACCAGTTTTAGTTTTTTGCAAAAAAATCTTCTTAAGAAGGTTTTTATTATTGAGTTTGAAAGTTTTGAAAGATTTAAACTTTTTTTTGTATAGTACTCTTTTTGTAGGGATTTTGTTGCATTTTAAAATTACAATTTTCCATCCCTGATATCTATGTACACGTTGGATATTAAGAGCAGTTAAGAATAGAAATATAGCGTATAAACCATATTTTTTGAAACCAAAAATTCAAAACAGGTGATCAAACAAATGTAAAATCATTAAAAATCTAACGTATCATCTCTTTTTCATGAAACACTTTTCATTATCTGTTTAAACAACTTTTATGGAAAAAAACAAACAAAGCTTATTTTTATTACCCATATAAATTTTAATATCTTAAAATACCCATCTACTACGGAATGGTATTTAGTACTTTATAGCTATTATTATTGTTGTTTTGCTTCACACTATTTAAAAAGATGCGCAATAGAAAAATGTATGGCGCAATTTCTCATTCAATAGCAACCAGATCATACAATTTTTTACAGCAAAAATTTTTTTTTTGTCAAAATTTAATAAAAAATACCTATAAACAAAAACTTAAGTTTAATTAATTAAACTATTTCTAAAAATTTTTAAAGTAATGCAAAAAAAAAATAAAAATATTTTATAAAAATTCAAAATAAATTGCCGAAATCTAAAGACAACTTGTAAGATACGAAGGAGTTATTTATAGTGCCTACCAGTGTGACCAGTTAAGTTTAATTAATTAAACTATTTCTAAAAATTTTTAAAATAATGTAACAAAAAATAAAAATATTTTATAAAAATTCGAAATAAATTGCCGAAGGTTAAAGACAACTTGTAAGATACGAAGGAGTTATTTAGAGTGCATAGCAGTGTGACCAGATCTAATAAATACATTTAAGCGACTTATTTTTTAACGAAATTGAAATTAATTGTTATATTTAAGCAAGAGGGTAGATTTTGGTAAAACATCAGATACATGCATATAAATATGTAGCACAGGTAGTTGAGATTAAATTTACCTGCAAAATTGAAACGATTTTATTTCTAGGCTCATACAACATTATTTATATAATTTTATTTCTTAAAGTTTAAAAAAGTTAAAGTCTTAATATTATTATTGTTTTGAGCAGTTTAGAGCAAAACATTTTCAAACATTTACACGATAGAATTTTTATTTAAATACAAAGTGAAATTTCTTTGTACTTTTATATCCATTTTTTCTTAAAAAAGACAGGTAAGATGTGTCTTAACATAAAAATTATCCATTTTCATTTTGGGTACAACTATTTTTAGTAAAAATTTATTATAATTTATAACTTAGTCAGTAAGAACATTTAAGTAAAATCAATAAAACTGTGCGTCCAAATTTTTAAAAAGCTAAGAGGAACAAAAATGCTAAATAAAATGCCAAGTAAAAATTGTGCAACTAAATAAAAAATGTTAATGCTAAATTTAGCTGCAAAATGCCCAAATGGCCACACTGGTGCCTAGACACGTTCTCATTGTATCGGTACATTGTATTGTACTATTAGTAAAAAATTAGAAGTACCTGTAAGTTATTTCAAACTAAGTGAAAAAAATTTTTTTTTATTATTTGTTTTTTTTTTTTTTTTTGTTTGTAAATTTAACTTCAAATAAGTGCACAACAAAAAAGTTGCAATAAACTGCTGATTGCTTGTTCTTAAATCAAACTAATTTTTTTTGATGATTTTTTTTTATGTTTTGTGAGGCTGCTAGTTTTCAATTCATCACTCAACATTAACAAAATTATTGCAATAATTTTGCACCATCACTAACTGAGAGTTGAAACTGCAAAATTAGTGCACTACCCCCATCTATGATTAGCACACACAAAGGGGATTAATTTGACATATTTTTAAAAATTCTTCAGCTGGTTTTATATTGCACCAAATATCTTACTTGTGACCAGAACCGATCAACAGAGCCAAAAATGTATTCTAAAGACATTTCTGACTCTGTTGATCTGGCCGTCCTCTATTTCTCGCTCCTTGTAGGTTCCATTAGAGACCCTCTTTAGTGTTACCTGAATTTTCCCTGAAAACTCAAATTTACAATGAATTCTTAAACAGATTTTTTTTATTTAATCTTGGCTGCTATATTTTTAAACTTATTGGTAATAAAAAAATACCGTTACAAGAATTTAAAACAATATCGAATACAAATTGTTTTGAATACACAATTGTCTTGCTTCATCATCTTCCAAAGAAGCCAAAAGCAACTAAAAGAAAAAACTTTATTTTTTTAACTAAAATTCTATTTTTATGTCATATATTTTGTTGTTTATACTTTTGAATTGCAGATGAAGTTATTGTATAAATACAAAGAAAAAAGGGAATAAAAAAATATCGAAAATAAATAAAAATTTCCCAAGTGCAAGAAACATTAAGCGAAAAAGTTTTTTTTTGTATCTTTTAAAAATATCGAAACATTTACTGAAATAAAACTACAAATGTTAAAAAAAAAAACTATATAGGTAGATATATTTGGCATTGTTTTAGATCTACGCCTAAGCAGAGTTTGAAACAATGCAACACAGGGTTGGCAAAGTTGGTATAATTGCACTTGTTTTGGTACTATTTATTCGCTAAAAGTGCAAGCGGGACAAAAATTACTAAGATAATTATAATGCAGGAAGGGGAAAATAATTTTTTACTACAGATATCTTGAAGACGACGGACTGCTTTGCTAGCTGGATTAAAAAAAGTAAGAGGGCTATATTGAGCTGTGCCGAATCTTTGATATTCTCCAACGACAGTTAGAATACTTTAGGAGTGTGCTCTATATGAGGCCTATGGTAAATTACGGAGCGATCTTTAAAATTTTGACAGTGTGATTTCTAGTCATAAATAATTGTGATAGGCCAAAATTTATTACAATAGTATTGTTCATTACGGTTTAGGCGTACTATAGTGTTTTTCGAGAGTGGGTTTTATAAGGGCCTATGGTAAATTTTGGACCGATCTTCATTAAATTTTGTAGTATTTATGAACGAATTTGTGCAAAATCTTATATCAATATGTGCATTTCGCCAATATTTATGCTAGTTTTTGTAAAAAAAATTATCAGATATATAACTCTTTTACTACTGAACCGATTTTGCTGGAATTTAATCCAAAACTGCTTGGGAGAACAAGAAACCATTTGGTATCAATATTGCTCTTTTCTTTTAAATTGTTCGAAAGTCAGAGTGATTTCAACATACGAACTGACAGACGAACATGGCTGCACAACTAGTTGTGGTGGAGAGTATAACAATTTGAATTTTTGGTTTGTTCTTAATAAAATAAAACACATGTACATTAGGGGCATAACCAAAAAAAATACCTATCACGACGGGGTGGGCACTGATGTATATATCAACAAAACAGTTTTTTGAGATCAATTTTGATAAAAAACCTCCCCCCCAAACCGTTTTTTCCAAAAGCTTCCAAAAATTAATAATATTTGAATTTTTATTTTTTAAATACCATACATACAGTCATGTACTATATATTAACTTCAGAAACTAAAAATTATCTTTGTTGAAGGAAATAAACTTTAAGTTAAAGTGCGTGTTGTTCTGCAATATTGTATTTTTAATAAACAAAAAAAATCCAAATACTAAACTTCAAAGTGATTTGGAGGGGAACTTTTTTAACGCCCGCGAAAAAGTGACCCCACTTTTCATCATAGATTTTCATGGTCTATATGGCATGGATAGGTATTTTTTGATCATTTAAAAAATTGTTCAAAAGTTATACCCCTAATGTACATACTATATAACTAGGTTTTACTATTAGTTTTATTTACATATTCAGCCAGCAAAATAGTCCGGCGTTTTCCAGATATCCGAGGGAGTATTTTGCTGGTTGGGTTTAACCATAATAATCAAGTATATTGAATATTTTTTTGGCCCTACTAAAGATATTTTTTTGCCCTTTGAAATCGTTAATTTGGCCCGAAACAAAAAAAAAACTCTAAATGCAGCACTGGTAACGAAACATGCTGAACTTATCATAAATGACTTCCCATAAATCTGAGTAAATTATTTTAAATCAGCTTTATCGTTTGCTGAACAGTATTTTGGGTAATAGGCTGTGCTTCGGAAATAATATTATTAAGAGGAAATGGGCTAAGGATACCGTTTATAAAAGTTTGTCGTATGCTTGCAAGCAAATTCGAAACTTATCCTAAGAATTTAGAAAAAAATATTATGCATATCTGTACAAAAATACTTTTAAAACCATATATGTTGATTTGAAATTGGTGGATGATAAGATACCTAAAATTCAACGGAAACAAAGCTGGCCCTCTACATATGTATATAGGGCGTAAAAGAATTGAGGTATCATTTGAATTTTAATAAAAAAAGAGCTTTTTTTTTGAGATATTAAAAATATTTTATATCAGTTTATTACAAATAGGTTTCGGTTAAAAATTAAAAATCAAGTCGGTCAAGTGACCACCCCTCCTGGCTCGGAAGGCCTCCAATCTTTTACCAAAACTCTCAATCACGTTTTTCAATAAACTGTTGTCAATGGTTGAAATCTGCTCGATAATGTTGGTTTTAAGCTCTTGGACTGTTGTGGGATTATTGCTGTACACTTTCGATTTAAAAAAAAACTCAAAGAAAAAAATAGTCTACAGGTGACAAATTGCACGATCTTGGTGTCCAATTCACTCCTTCTCTACCAGAAATAATGCGGTTTTCGAACTTTTTTCCAAAGATCAGTTGTTTCTCTTGCTGTGTGGCAAGTCTTAATCATAAATTTTCAGCCGCAAAAGGCTTCGGATCAGCTCCCTGTAGTGATTTGTATTGACCATTGAAACCTCAAATTTGGACACCTTTCATATAAGTTACTAGTATTAACGAAATCAGTTAATATAGCCCTAAAACTACATTGGATATATTACAAAAGCATATGGGCACATTATACAAACCATGATCTATTTTGTATGTTTCAGGATTAATATGAACATTAAAAATTAAATAGACTTCCAGTTCACTGCGGAGGCTTCCATTCATAGAATGCAGTAAAAGATTCACATGAGAAAAGATTTACATGAGCAGCGGTCGTGTCGGCTTTATCTTATTCCCATTGGTGACAAACAATGCGTTTACGAACCGGCCCCTGAGTGTGAGAGCAACCAGCTCACCCAGGCAGCAATTTAAGTACATAATACGGCAACTCTCCCGTAGTGCAGGAGCTTTTTAACCTTCGCTGCTTTTGGAAAACTGTTAGCAGCATCTATTGAGTAGCAGCACGTAGAGATAATCTTCCCTCAGGCCGAATTTTCATACAAGTGGTGAAAAATCAGCCCTTTAGTGGGATTTTTCGGATATCCCTTCCCGCGAGATCCCCGAATCCATCCCGTCAGCGGACAGGCGAAACTTTCGCAAAGAAAATCTTCCTGAAAGACAGGAAGCATGTCCCGGAAGAAGCATACTCACGGAGGCATCAATTGAGAGTCAGTTCGGTGCCGTGCCACCGAGGGCTACTGCCTCCCGTGGTACCAGATATAATCTTTGATCAGTCGCGATGGCAAGAAAGCGTTAAGATCTCTTGAGATCTCTCAATTTTAGATTTTGTGTATTGACTGCCTCCGATGGATGTAACACCAAAAGGTGAAATACGTTTAAGATGTTCCCTTCACCGACGCTGGGAGTTAAAGATTCAGGTGAGATTAAGACAAATGCTTACAAAGCTCAAAAAAGTTCAAGCAATTCTTAAAGTGAGTTTATACAATTTCAAACCTTTCTTTGCCATCCCTGATGCAAGTACATTTTGTATTACTTATGTGAGGCATTTTAGTCTCCATCCAGTTATAATAATGGGTGCAATGGTTTCATGGTGGTGGTTTACTGATAGAATATTGGTACCATGTGTTTTAAATAGCTTTAGCTTTTTGTAATGCAAAAAAAAAAACTTTTGTCTTCCATCGTGCCTTTTATCTTTTTTTATTTTAATGGCAAATCAATATTTGTTTTTAAATTAGATCTTTTTTTAAACTTTTTAATATTCTGTTGGCTTAGTTTTTGGAAAAAAATTAAAATAAAGTTAAATTTGGGGTATAATTAAAAATATACGCATTGGGAAAAAAAAGACGAAACATTTTACACGGTTGGATATCTGACAATTATATGTTGTCCTAATTGCGAACGAGGAAATAGATAAAACAAAGATAATGTTTTTATTCCATTTGTAAAACACCGAAATCTTTTACTCTGTACGACAAATTTCAACTTTTGGCCTCACCCATGATCAAACTGACCAGGTTCTGTAATATATATCTTAAAAATATAAACGTATCTCTCAGTTTTTCTGGATACATTCATTTCGGGTTTTCGAAGCAATTAAATTTTTAATGTGAATCCAAGTGGGGAAGTTACGATTACACCCACACTAGTTGACAGAGACGGCAGCTTTTTTGCTAAAATACTTGGTATTGTTATCAGATCGGTCCACGCGTTCAAAGATTATGATGACATTTCTTAAAATTTTATACAAAAAGCAGCAAGCTCTAATGGAGATTTATATCTTTGTTTAAATCGGTACTTGTTTAAAATTGTGGAAAAGATTTACATTGATACTGGCCCTAGGGCCTACCCCTTTGTGAGTCTCAACCACTGGGTGATAAAAACCGCCCCAGCAGTTAGTGAGCGCAATTTGAGTGCATAATTCGACAAGATTATACATTCCGCCTTTGTTTAGGAGCTATAGCTGTCTACTCTCTCTCAGGCCGAATTCTCTCACAATCGGTGAAAAATCCGACCTTTTGTGGGAGTTTCAGGATAACCCTTCCCGCGACATTGGGTAGTAAACCACAATCATCACGTCAAGCCCTTACCGCAAAAATAGCTTAAGCGACATCAGTTTAATAAATGAATTTATTGGCAACACTTATATAATCTCTGTTACGATTCTATGCCAAAAACTATTTTAGCTTAAGCGCCAACCTTCATAAAAAATTGTTAGTCCTTATTCTGTAAAATTGTGTTTTTTTTTCGTTTAAGCTTTTTTGCGGTAAGAGCTCGACGTGAAAGCATATTTTTAACGGAAAAGCGAAACTATCGCAAAACCAAACTTCCTGAAAGACAGAGAACAACAAATCGTCCGTTCGGTGCTATGCCACTGGAGGCTACTGACTCCCATAGTACCAAATAGGAATTCTGGTCAGCTGCGATCGCAAGAGAATCTCAGGGGGGCTACTCTCTATTGTAATGCGAATTCAATATCGATACGAAAGCTTAATGCCAATTTGTTACTCTCTATCACTTTCGCAAAATTTTCTTAAATTGAGCAATACTGGCAATAAAAATAAAATATGGCCTAGATTGACAGTAATGAAATGTCAAAATATGCAAAAAAAAAAAGTTTGAAATTTGAAAATTTAAATAAATATAAGGATGACTTGCGAAAAGAAAAAAAAAAGAAAAAGAGGCGAAAAACAAATGAGTAAACGCATTGAAGGAGAACCAATCACTAGACTTGTTAAAATTTTCTTACGCATCACAATAGAGAGTAGCCCCCCAGGTATTGACTATCCAAAATTATGCTCCGGAGGACGTAACACCAACATGTGAAATACTGTCTACAAATCGTAGAGGGGCGGGTACTTTTTATTATAGATTAAGGCTAAATAAAGAGTTTTTCAACAAATGCAACTGAATGGGAATATTAGATAAGTTTATGAAAAAATTAAGATTGCCGCCTCGCTTTATATACACCTCATCTTAGGCCTAAGCTTATCTCGGAATCTTCAGAAAACCCACTTAAATAACCACAAAGGCAAAAAAATCCAAAACATGACTCAAACAAACAGTGATGTTGTTACCCCTCTTAAAATAAAGGCTGATATGTTTTATGATGATTCCCAAAATATTTTGGTTCTAGCGTTGACCATCCGTGAGCTGGACCATTTTTAAAAAATTTATTTTTTTCAGTTTTCGAATTTTTCTGTACTTTGCTCCAAGACGACATAAATAAAATGTGGTATCATCGAAAAGAGTTTTTGAAGCAAATATTTAATATTTAAATATTTAATTGAGATATTAAGCTAAATACATATTTTCGCTTCGGGCTTTCATACAAATTCTACGTTTGTGGAAGTAAAATGTTCTGCTTTTTAAAATTGAACCTGTTTTAAAATAATGTTAATTTATTTATTTTTTTTTTTGTAATTATTCACATAAAACGCGAAAATCGCAATATATTTTATCTATTTTCATATATAGGCAATATGGGTATCAAATTTTTTCACTTTTCAATTTATAAAAATGTGAAAAATACAAATACAATAAAAAATATTAAATTTATAAAAAATCTTTTCGCGATTCTATATTTGTATAAAGTTTGCACGATTCCATTTTGTTTGCAATATGACCTGTTCGATTACTTTCGATAATAGAAAGACATGATTGGCTTACTAGTTTAACAAATCGTTCCGTGTTTTGCGAATGGCATGGAAATTATAAATTGATTATGGTAAAAGAAGAAGTTAATTTTATCTCTATAAACATTTTTTAAATTGTGACTTTACCTGGTATTTCAATAATTTCTTCAGAATCACTAAGATCTTTAACAAACTGATGGGAATAAAATTGTATACAAGGTGGTTCAGTAATGCGACCAATTTCATTCAAATTTATCATATCTTTTAAGGACTCGCACAATATTTTTGGAATATTGAATTGTCGAATATCATCAATATTACTCCATATGACTGGTTAGTGCACTGCTGTCGCAAAAATAACAATTGCTGGATTATGCCACAGTTTGTCGGAAGCTTAATTTTGTTCAGCTGAACAGTAGAAAAATCTATTTTTAGTGTTTTCGTTAATTTATTTTTAAGTCTAATATTATAAATTTGTCTGTCATTAATAGATTAATAGGTTTTTTTTTAAAAAATTAGTATTTAAAAACTAAAATTTAGCTCACAGCATCCAGGGCTTGAAAACGGATCTTTTACTTATCACCAGGTTATTATAATTGAAAAATGAAAAAAGTTGATACCCATATTGCCGATATAAAAAAAAGATAAAATATATCGCGATTTTCGCGTTTTATGTGAATAATTACAAATAAATTAACATAATTTTAAAACAGATTCAATTTGAAAATCAGAACACTATTTCCACATACGTAGAATTTGTATGAAAACCCAAACCGAAAATATGTATTTAGATTAATATCTCAATTAGTAGGTTGCAAGTGGTCAAGTTTTATATACCATTGGATGCTGCTTCAAAAACTCTTTTCGATGATTCCAAATCTTATTTCTTGGAGCAAAGTACAAAAAAATTCGAAAAAATGAAAAAAGACCTTTTTTAAAAATGGTCCAGCTCACGGATGGCCAACGCTAGAAGCAAAATAATTTGGGAATCATAAAACATAACAACCTTTATGTTTAGAGGGGTAACAAAAACACTTTTTTCAGCTCTATACAAGGTGAGGCGGTCTAATATATATATGTAAATCTTATGGGTTCCAATATAAATATTTTGGGCATTACAAACGGAACGATAAATTTTGTATTGCCTTTCCACCTGTGATTAAGGGTATACATAATAACAAATGACTCAAATTTACATTAGCAATTTTCTATAAATCTTAATGAAAATTTACTTAAATTTCTCCAAATTTCAGAAGTTGCTTTTAATAAAACAACATTGCAAATAATTTTCTTTCATTACTCATTCAATAACCATTTATTTTCATGCCCAGGAAATGGTCGTAAATTTACGCAAATATTGCAAACTTATTATCCAACATTAGCCAAAAGAGACCATGTGATTTAGCCCATAATATTACAAATCTTGTTGCAACCATTAGTTATTGGTATGTATGTATGTGTACATTTGCTGGTTTGTGACAAATGTTATTTTATAAAGGTTTTTGATTTATACTCCAACAACAAATACAAACTGAAAAATTTTTGTGACCAAATCACGTAGAAAAAATTTTACCAAAAATAAAAAATAAAATATATGAAATGATTTCATTTTCAAAACACGTGCAACACAAACGTTGCTTTAAGTATTTTTTGATATATAATGCAACAAACACACAGCAAGAGCCTCATAAAAGTTTAAACAACGGCAACTAAATCCATATCAAATGTAGGTGGCAAATTATTGTAATGGGGAAAAAATTAATGGAAATTCATGCATCTACAGAAACAAACAAACACATCTGGCCATGATAAAAATCCCTAAGAAAAAAAATGTAAACGCCCACCTTTTACGAACATTTTCTCTCTAGTGAAAGCTGGTGTTTGTCAACACCAAACAGATGGTGTATTCGACTATCGATAACAAAGCTGGAATATTTCATTTCGTTTTGTAAAATTAAAACCTAAAAAATTCTGTTTATTTTCGATTTATTGTTTAAATTTAATTTCAAGATCATTTTAAGGTGTATCCATACATCAAATTCGGGGTCAACTGTAGGTTTATTGAAATAAGTTTTAAAGTTTACACACATTATTTGTAATACAGCCAATATATATGGAAAATATCGATTGTGGATATATTGAGTTTTTATGTCAATACAGAGTCTTCCATTAAGGAATTCCAAATTTTGACAGTTGATTGTTTCTGAGGTGAAGTGTGGACTTATTCAAATTTGGCCGTTTCGTTTTGTAATTCGATTATTCATAACCAGAATAAGTTTTTCAACTCTTTTCTTCAAAAATAAGAATGCTTTCTTTATAGAGCGCTGACGGGACCATGCCACAGAGCCCTTTAAATGGGGGGTGTCTGCTTAAGCAAGTAGCTTTTAAATGGAGGTTACACTGTAACTGCATACTTTTTCATTTCAACAATCAATTTCTTAACAAAAATTATGATCTTGTTTTTTCATTAACGTCTATATTCCGATCTGAACGACCATAGCTGACATTCGAAACATAGTTGCCAAATTTTGTCTCAATATAAAATGAGGTGACTACAGTGGAACCTCCCATAACGGGCACCACCAATAACTGGTTATATTTTGTTGATTCAAACTGTTCATAAGTTTTTTCATACAAAAGGTATTTATAATCGGATTCTCTAATAACCGTATGCGGATAGTAAACTATAGAACATGAATGACAGTTTTGCTCAAATTTCCCTTTAATCGAGAGTGTGGCCGTTAATTATCTTCAGTCAACAGTCAACCACAAATGAATTTTTGGTTGAATACTGACTGATAAGCCTTGTAACTGTCACTCAGATCGATAGTGTGTAGCCCCCTTAAATTGAATTTTTTTTTCTGCTTTCTTCTTTTTGCAAATTTGATTTATAGGTGTGTTAATGCCAATAAAAAAAATTGTCTGGTTTAGAACCTCAAAATGGCCTTCGGGAAGATGGATTCTCATCAGAAAGCTATAATTTTTCCAATTGTGATGACGGGGATAATATTTCACTTGCAACGTATGTAAATTTGAAAGAACTGTTCGGTCAAATAAACAGGGTTGATGCATTTGCAAAAGTAGATGAAAGCGTCTACACTGAAGATGAATGTATTGAAATATTTAATTTAAGCGCAGTGGTCAGTCGGAAGACTAAACACGAAATACATGTAGAAATATCTGATTTCGTAAATTCTTTTGAAGAAGCAATAAAACAAATTGCCTATTTGAAGAATTTTGCCAGAGACAACTTTGTCGCATTTTAACACATCAAAAACATTGAAATTTATTTTCAAATATAGGCCGGGTTTTTGAGATGTGGATTAAGCTTAAAGTTAGTTTAACGTACTCTGAAACTCGGATTTTTCCGGCGAAATATGATGTTTGTTTTTATTATTTCATTAAAGACCAATATTTTAAGCAAAACTAAGCTGTTCCGTTAAAATTGTGTATACAAACTTGTTAATAGCGAAACAAATCTGTTTTCAGATTAACTAAACCGAGTTTTACTGAGATCTCAAAAACCCATCGTTAACAGCTAAAATGGAACCGATCGAAGTTAAAGTCGACTCTTAATAAATTTTTCAAATCACAATAGACTAGTCTACCAATGCTTTTATTAAATGTATCATTATTAAATAAAATAGTTAAAATAATTACTCCCTTATTCATAAAAATAAAATAGTTTAATAAAAGGTTTATTAAACAAATTTTCTTAGGAAAATCGTTTGATAAACCTTTTATTAACCTGTTTAATTTTTTTTATCAATAAGGCCATTATTGTGTACCTTTCTAATAAGCGGACATTTCTCATAATCGGACAAAACATCGCGACGTGTGTGTTCGGTTATGGGAGGTTTCACTACATATTTTCTATTTATTAACGCCATTATTTAAGTTATTAATTAAAGCTTTTAGTATGATTACTGTTAATTATTTTCGCGAATATTTATTTGGATTTATTTTTTTTTTTTTTTGTTTTTTTTTTTTTTTTTTTTTTTTTTTTTTTGAGATGTTCTGTGCTATATATTATTATTATTTGTGTACTTAAAAACTTTCCCTGATAATAACCAACATCTGGTAACTCACTTTAAACTCTACCGTGTTCTCGCAAAACACACACAAAACACTTCCGTTCAAAAAAGAAAGGAGTAAATTGCATTTATCATTTGTTAGAGGCATTTAATATTTTTGTCTTTTTTTTCTTTGGTATATGGGAGAAACAGTGATTTCCTCTAGACTCCATATTTGCCATACCCCAAAAGCTTTCCTTTACAAACCTTTTTTGCATACTTTGCTACCGTGTGTAATGTTTTCGAATGTGTATGTGTGCGTGGTAAGGTCGTAGATGTCGTTACATCTAAAGGTACACAAATATTTAATGTTGTATTATGTTGTAGTAACGGCTGTTGTTGATGGCTCTTTAGTTTCTCAACAACAACAGCAGTAGCAACAGCAACGAAAAAGTACTTTGTATTTTAGTACGTGTGTGCATATGAGCTTGTACATTTGTTTGTTAAATACTTATGGTTGCAATATTACTGATTTTAGTTCCAACAAAAAAAAAAAAAAAATCATATGTACGAATATTCTTATACGAGTAATTACATACTCACTTACGTTAACACTCAGATGTTGCAAAACACTCATGGAAATAGATATTGAATAGAAAAAATCCTTTGTTGAAATCCGAGAACAAGCCAATGTGGAATAAGATGTGTGTAAGATAAGAAAGAAATGCCTAAATTTAAGTACGATTTTGCACAAGTAATCTGTTTGTAATAAATCCAAATTTGTGAATTACTCTTGAATTGTGGGAGGTTCCTCCAATATCCCAATGTAGTCGTTAATGGCAAAAAAAAAAAGTTGTTTTTAAAGGCCGTTTAACACTATAAAATAAGTCTTAAATGTGTTGGCAAAAATGCTTCACAGATCTAATTATTGTTTAAAAATTTTTTAAAATATAATAACATCTTAACATATCAGGGTTGGTTTTTCCTCAAAATACGTAAAACTTGTACTACAGCGTGAAACAGCCATGGGAAACATTTTTCTAAAATTCTCGCGAAAAATGCAAAAACTTATTCTTTAAGTAAAAAATAATAATAAGTAACAGCTTGAAAACTTAGAAATGCGGGAAACATTTTTCTAAAATTCTCGCGAAAAATGCAAAAACTTATTTTTTAAGCAAAAAATAATAATAAGTAACAGCTTGAAAACTTAGAAATGCGGGACGGCAACAGATAACGCATCTTTTGCATATGGTTTGTGTCTTTAATAACTTATATGACATCTTGGAGAATAAACACATGTCATTGAACAAAATAATATAAACAGAATGGGTTACTTTTAGCATGGTTTACAAAGCATCGTTTATTTTTTATTTTTGTTTCGCCAGCCCTGCGTGTTGCCGATTATCTCGGAGGTCCAATGTTGTTTGCTGTAGATCACTAAGCTTTTGGGAAAGCAAACATATATCGTCAGCATATGCGTGATAACTAAGGAATATGTTGTAAACTTTCCATTCTTCCATGACAACAAGGAATAAGAGAGGCGACAATATGACTCCCTGAAGCATCCCTCTCTCTACCGTAAATGAGTCTGACAGCTCTTCCTTGTACAGGACAAAGCAGCTTGCGTGATTATCACTCTCCTTAATTAGAGATATCATCTTCTCAGGTTAATGCCTTCTTCGCAGCGCTAACCAGATACCTTCTCGATTTATGGAATCGAACGGTTTTTCAAAATCTATAAATAGCAAATGCTTTTTTTGGAATTGAACTTATCGCATTGTTTAATAATAATGCAATGTTAATTAATTCATTTACTAATGTTATGCTAATAATCCCAATTTTTGAATGAAAACACTGAAATTTATTGTTGTGGGAAAGCTAGTTTCTATGCGCATTTCGCAGGTTGCTTAGGCCAGCTCGTCAGGAAACTTTTTCCAAATACTTTAGAAAAGCTAAAAATATTATACAAGTAAGACCATAAAGGGAATAAGAATTTTAAACACTCAGGTCTTACATGTAACAATATCAAAGCTTCAACAAAAACACAACAATAAACAGTCAATTTTTCTTTCTTACATTCCCCTACAATTGGCTGGTTTTTTTCCAACACGAATTGTAGTTGTAAGAGAATAGAAAGAAAAAATTAAAATTAAAAAAAAATGAGTTGACGTGGTAAGCGCACGCGAAAGCCGGCTTGACATAAGGTGATGGTCTGCTAAAATTTTCCTTAATACGGTTTCATATTTTCTTTGCTACGACTGGCAATACACATATACCACGCCACTTATTAAAATTTTTGAGGTTACCCTGTTCGCGAGACCGTAACGATAATTCCATCCTTTTATTCTACTGGGAATTATTCAGTATCCCAGGTCTTTTAGAGGATATAACAGCTGTGCAGTGTCGGATCACATTTTTAAATATCTGCAGGAATACCAGCAGAACCTGTTGCTTTTCTATTCGGAAGTTGTTTTATAGCAGGTGGTTTGAATAAAACACAAATTATTTAGGAAATTATTGTCATTTATTTTTATTATGATAATATTGGTATGGTTCAATTATGTATGGAACAATATATCGGCCTCAAATTTTAGATGACGCTGAGGCATAATTAAGGTTCTATGCCGTTAATGTGCCGAATTATCTCATCCTTTAGGTCTTGAATTGTGGCTGGCTTATCGACGTACACCTTTTTTTTAAATAACCCCAAAGAAAGAAGTCCAACGGTGTCAACTCACATGATCTTGGCGGCCAATTGACATCGGCACCACGTGAGATAACACGGCCGTTGAATTTGTCACGCAAAAGATCCATGGTTTCGTTAGCTGTGTGGCAAGTGGCACCGTCCTGTTGAAACCACATATCGTTCACATCCATATCTTCCAATTCGGGCCAAAAAAAGTTCGTTATCATCTCACGATAGCGAACACCATTCACCGTAACTGCCTGGGCGGCCTCATTATGGAAAAAATACGGCCCGATGATGCAGCCAGCCCATAAACCGCATTAAACAGTCCCTCTTTGT
This sequence comes from Pollenia amentaria, assembly GCA_943735925.1. NCBI lineage: Eukaryota > Metazoa > Arthropoda > Insecta > Diptera > Polleniidae > Pollenia > Pollenia amentaria. The sequence continues at coordinate 16,778,556 of OX031010.1, read as the reverse complement.
GGGTGCATTGGTCTTTTGACTATCACTCCTAAATTATCATTCGCCCAAATGCGGCAATTCTGCTTATTGACGAATCCACTGAGGGGAAAATGTGCCTCATCACTGAAGATGATTTTCTTCGAAAATGGACGATATGCATTTTGATTTGAACGCCCATTTTCATAATAAGCCTGACTAACTTAAACGCTATGCTCGATTGTGTATCTTACCATGGTTCAAAATGAGTAAGTCTGAAATTGAGACATGTCAAATGAAATGCAGAAAAAAAATTGACGTTTAGATGTGGTTCACATTCAACATCGGCCCTTAAAATTTAACCACCCAATGTATGTATTCTCACGTTCATACTGGCTGGCCGATCAATGGAATCGGGGGGCTCAAGTCGCGAGTTGTTCGAGAAAATCACGGTCTGGCAAGCCTACAATTAAGACACAAAACCTGCAGTATTAAGTATCTTTATATTAAAATATAAGTTATTGATGTCCTACCAGTATTTGATTTTTGAGTGTAGAAAATGTATTTTTGTACATGTTTAAATGTATATTAAATGTATTTTTGTGCATTTAAGTGTATATTTTATATTCGTACTATTGAGGCAGTCTGTGTCTGACTTTGGCAACATATGTTGGCACGTGTCGTTTTCATACATTCCATATACGTATAGCACTTATTTTAACAAACTCATTCAAAAAAAAACAGCAACAACCCATATGGAACATATACATGGCAGGGATGGAAAATGGTTTTTTCTAATTGTGTACCAACCTTTTGTTTTTACACCATGACGGTCCCAATATTTGTATTATTTTTTTTTTTTTTTTTTTTTTTTTTTTTTTTTTTGTTAAACCAACTTGGACTTTTTGTGCTTGATCAGTTGTATGATCTAGAAAATGCGCAGTTTGTATGTTTGCTTATGAATGAAATGGAATGCAATAGATAGATTTTTTTAAAAACAATTGCCCTTACCCTGCGATAACAACGCTGTTTATTCATATTAACTTTATGAATTTAGCGCTTAGTTGTTCGCGTTATTGGTTATATGATCTACGATCTAAAGTTTTTGCCTTAAAATTAACAGAAACAGCTGTGTTTTATTTGTAAACAATAACTAAAAATTTTTAAATACAACTTAAGTTCAAGGTGGCGCAAAATTAATCATCCAATTTGGTTTTTGAACAACTTTTTTACTAAAAAAAAATTATTTTGAGTAATGGAGGTTTAAAATTTTTTCTGTTAAGTGGAATAGATTATATCCGCCAAGTGGCTGCCGTCATTGTTGATACATATTAATGCCCCCTTTATCACTTTTTCCATAACTTCCCGGAAGATTTTCGGTGATAACTGTTCGCATTCCTGTACAATATTTTCGTTAAAGGCTGCGATTTTTGCGGTTTATTGGCATAAACCTGCGCCTTCAGATAGCCCCAAAGAAAGAAGTCTGTGATGGTTAAATCGGGATATCTTGCTGGTCATGCCAAATATCGTAATACTCCTCCCGCTGAACGGGGCACCACATAGTATCTTTGAGTTTATGTAACGGCTTTTCGTGCATCACTCGCGGATTTTCATCAATTAAAATATCAATAAAAATATTAACCGATTATTAACCTTTTAAACCAAAACCTCGGCTAATTAATCGAGCGAATAACCGATTAAAGCAAAAGCCCGATTAAATGAATACCCTAGTATTGACTAAAAATTTTTATTTATTCACTTTTTGCAAAAATCGACACGTTAAATTCATATCTACCCTCTATTAAGTTTTTAGTTATTTAATTTATAAATTCATATCTACCGCTATAAAAATATAGTGCTATTTTGTCAACTTTTTGGTAATGAGACGGTTGGCTTAATTTTTTGTTTTTAATTCCCTTTTTTAATTTTGAGTTAATACTCTCTTTATGATCAAGTGCGATAATCACACATACATTTTATGTTAAAAAACATAAATGCTGCTGTTAAAATATACATACACAGAAAAAAGTGATTTATCAATTAAAAATGGTTTAAAAAGTATTTAAATTTAATTAATGTGATAATTGAATCAATTATTTTTTTAGTTGAAAGAAAATTAAAAATTTCCTTTTGTTTTAATTAACATTTTGGTTGTTTTGAAATAAATTTTCAATTACAATTTTAATTAAATAACAAAAAATCTTAATTGACTTTTTTCGTTTAAAATAAAATAATTTAACCAAGTAGAATTGTTGTTGGGAATTGTCAATATTTATTTAAATAAATTAACACATTGTTTGAAATGGCAAAGTTTTTTGTTCACTTTTTTAATTAAAATTAAAAATAGCATTTATTGAAAATATTTTTTAAAAATTTTACAATTTTTAGTAATTAATATAATCATTTTGGTAATAGGTGCACAATCAACAACTTGTTTGCTTGATATTATGGATTTGGAATAAATTTGGTGATTAGAGAAATTTAATAATTTTTTCTGTGTACAAATAAATTAATTAAAAGTTATTATTAGTTAACTGTAAGAGAGATAAAATAATACTAATCATAACTTGCAAAAAATCGTCTGTGCCGTTCCTTAGAAATCTGAATCCAAAGTGAAGACTAAAAATTTTAATTTAAAAATTTCATAAAAACTATCCAGTGCAAAGGGAAAAAATATAAAAAAAAGATGAAAAAACACTCTTCAGGGTCTGCGGCATTCTATATAAAACATCTGACAAATAAAAATAGAGTTTAAAATTAGGCTTTTAAATATATAAAATAAGTCGTGATAGAACCACGGTACCAAGAAAGTGTAAAATTTACCAATTGTACCATGATTTTCATCCCTGATACATGAAGCCAGCAATATTACAAATACACCAACAGCAAGAGCAGCAACAACAATAACAACAACAATAAAATGGGTTTTATTTTCCATTACTTACTGCTGTTGGCAAATTTGCCTCTTTTGTTGGTTCTTTTGGTTTTGGTTTGGTTACGTTTTTCTGTTCTTTTTTCCTTGATTGTTTTTTTGGGGACAACAGCAACAACAATAGCATCAACATCAGGAACAGGCAATAGCAACAGCACCAGCAACATACAATATGTTTTAATATGTGTTGCTCTGTGTATTCACAGCACATAGTCATTGTATGTTTTGTTGGAATTCAATTAAAAATTGTGAATGACAGCAGGTGCAGTTGATTGCTTATTTCTTTCTGCCTCAATTCTATATAAAATTCCTAGTGGATGTTGGTATAAAAGAGTACACGTGTGTGTGTATGTGTATCTGCGAGATTGTAAAATTTTGTTGTTAAATGTTGCGTGTATCTACGTAAATATGAGTAAGTTCTTGTGCTTTTGTCAGCTGTATCCATGTGTGTTTGTTTGTTATTTTGGGATTCCTGATGGCTTTTCACAACAAATGTGTTACATTTAAAAATATATATACACATATGCATATATTTATATAAAAAACAAACATACATACAATTACACATATTATATTATGCCTTAATTATAAATACTAGATTGTTTATAGGCAGAAAAATTGCACAATGGGCTGTAAATTTTGATATTTACAAGATTTTTCCAAAAATTGTATGCTAAATTTGGTAAACGCAGAATTTTGTCTTATTTGATCTGTTTTAATACCACGGAATGAAATTTATGCAGAGTTTCCACTATTTAGTGCAAATATTTATGTCAGTTGTAGAAGCAAGCAAGTCCCTCTTAATTAATTTACATCTCTTTTAAACATAAGGATCTTCTTCATTTTAGCCCCAAGGGCTCATTACGCTTGGAATGCTGTCTTTCAAAATAATACATTATTATGTACACCATCCTGCATTGATATCCGATAGAAAGCTTATGGGATTATTTTCTAAATCACTTCACCTTACGTTGAGAAATTTTTCATATAAATTTTTATTAATTTTTAAAAATTTGTATGAAAATATTTTTCAAGTGAGGTGAAGTGTTTTAGAAAATAACCCCTTGATTATAAATACACAGAAAAAAGTGTTTTATCAATTAAAAAAATGGTTTAAAAAGTATTTGAATTTAAATAATGTGATAATTGAATCAATTATTTTTTTAGTTGAAAGAAAATTAAAAATTTAATTTAGATTTAATTAACATTTTAGTTGTTTTGTAATAAATTTTCAATAAAAATTTCAATTAAATAACAAAAAATCTCAATTGACTTTTTTCGTTAAAAATAAAATAATTTAAACATGTAGAATTGTTGTTGCGAATTGTCAATATTTATTTAAATAAATTAACACTTTGTTTGAAATGGCAAAGTTTTTTGATCAAATTTTTTATTAAAATCAATAATATCATTTGTTGAAAATATTTTTTCAAAATTTTTAGTAATTAATATAATCATTTTGGTAATAGGTGCAAAATCAACAACTTGTTTGCTTGATATTATGAATTTAGAATAAATTTGGTGATTGGAGAAATTTAATAATTTTTTCTGTGTAGCTGATTTTTTATATTCCATATTTTCATTTTTTCGAATGAATGAAAATGTGGAATATTAAAAAAAGTCAAGAATAAAAAGAAATAATTATTTTTGTTGTAAATAGTTTATTTATAACCCTACAATATTTACAGCCACTCTAAGGCGAGGTACATTTTAGGCAAACTACCGAGTTTTGCACCATTTCCTTACCGACTAAGTCCACTGATGGTAAGTTCGTAACGAAGTTTAGCTTGCGTTTGTAGTGGAACAAAACTTTATTGGGGCATACATCGAAATTATTATTAACTATTTTGATGACAATCCTACGTTATGTCTTCTCCTTAAGTAGGTCAACTTTAGTAAACTATTGTAAATCCCGTTGTTTTTAATGACCCTTTAGCAGAAGTAGAGATCACCGGCTGAAACCTTTATTACATTCCCATCCATATTTTAAAATTTATTGGTTAACTAGTAAAACTTAAAGTTTCTTAATTATTTCTTAAGAGCTTTCAAAAACAATTTTTTTTACCACCAGTTGTCCTACTCCGCTCCCACGGTGCTTGCTCATAAATGCAATCAGTTAAAATATTTATAAATACAAAGTTCATTTTACATTTCAATTATAATTTTGTTCAGGTTATTTTGATTTATACTTTTGCTAAAATCGTAATTAAAAATAAGAATTCCTCCCAACTGTTTCTCCAGTTTATAAAAACGTTTCATCAATATTTATTTATAAATTTCCTCTAAGAAAAGATTTTTTTTTGCCTTTTTTAATTTATTATTTTGTTGAAAAAGGAGTTCTTAGCACTTGCATTTCTAAACGATTTGTTAATACATATCACACTTGATCATCAAAAGGTAGCTAACTCACTTTGTGGAAAAAATCGACACGTAATATTCATATCTAACCGCTGTAAAATTATCGTCCTATTTTGTCTACTTTTTGGTAATGATACGGTTGGCTAAAAAATTTCTTTTCATATGCTTTTAATATAAAATTAAAAATTGTTTTTGAGTTAATACCCTCTTTATGATCAAGTTCGATATACTTATACAGATCTTGCTTATTATAAAAAAATTCCAATAGGTCCACTTAAAACGAGTTATACGATTTTCTGTTATTATTATTACATGAGTAATAATAATAATAGTAACAAAACCGGTTACGTTAACTAAAGCTTGTCTGGTCCATTATATTACCTTGCCACCATACAGAATATGTTAATTTCTAAAATTCCTTATATATAAATATATGTGCTATTCCTATCAAATACTGCTGAAAAGTCATCTAATCATGTTATAAGTCTATATGCAAAAGGACTTGGAGCTCTATATTTATCTATATTTATCTATGGCTCCACACTGATAGAAATAGCGTCATAACTCTGATGTATTTTGACATCAGTACTATGACAAGTGTCTTCGTTTCGGACCCCATGAAACTTTACATCGTTGTGATCTCAGCCTTAAGATCACTTGGCCAAATTGTCATCTGGGTCAAAAATTGAAATAACGTCATCAATGGGTTGGCACATCGGCGTCACAAAAATGACGAATCGGAGTCAGTTAAAGTAAACATGTCATCAGTGCGATGACTCAGTAACATTTAAGAAACGACTCATTAGGCTCAATTTAATGACAGTTTGTCATTGGGATTGACTTAAGTCAAAGTGAGTGAATACGTATTATTATTTACTTACCCGTTACACATGTTTGTTCCGCCTTTATTATATTCCGGCACTTGGTTTACGGAAAAACTCTCAATTATAAGACACCAGCAGCATGTCCGATATGGTTTTCGTAATCATTCTACTTAGAAAATGTTATGTATTTAACTAAATAATCTAAAAAAAATTGAATATGGGAATTTTCACTTCTCACTTTACTTTTTAAACATGAAAATAATGTTAATAATACACAAAATGTGGCATCGAATTGATGTCACTGTAGTTATAGAATAGATGACGGCTAAAATATGACAAAATTTTAAGATGACGTTCGTCATTGGATTGATATCCCGTTTTGCCTTGTTGATGCCATTTGTAATAACATTGATGCCACAATTCTGATGTAAGGCATCATCAATATGAAGATGAATTTCAATGAGTGCATAATAAGAATTTCCCGCAAAAATCCCTCCTAATTGTGTAAAGGCCTTATTAATAAGAAATATTTTCGATTTACAACAGATTTGTAAAACAAATTTTTTAAATTCTTTAAAAATTCCATATACAGATGAAAGTCAGCGATGCAAACTCAATTTTTAAATCTTTCTTATAATAGTGGATATTTCAAAATTTTAATTAAAAAAAAAAAAAAAAAAAAAAAAAAAAAAAAAAAAAAAAATTATTTCATGTTGTAAAATTTGTGTCTTCATAAAAATAATTTAATGAAAATTAAATTCAATGAACTTAAGCCTAATTAAAGATATCTAAATTTGGATTAAAAAAAATTTTTAATTTTATTTCACAAATGATTTCCGTTTTCAGGTTAAAAAAATCTATTTAACGATGAACCTGAAAATAAAAAATTGGACTTGAAATTTAAACTTTTACAGAAGCAATATTTTAAAGCTAACACACGACATGTACACAGAGTAAAAAATCCGGTATATAAATACCAAAATGTATACCAACCGTTGTCAAAAGTGAGCCAAATACGTTTGTGTTCAATTTTATAACGGATAGCGTCAACGTTTTATAACCACTTCGTTGTTATTTTGTCACCATTTGGTCTCATTCTGACAATAAAATGTTAATATATAATCACCATAATGGTGCCTTTATATATATATATGTTCCTTTAACTCCCACTGGAGCATAGGGCGCCAACAATAGTCGTTCTCCACTGTACTCGGTTTTGGGCTACATTTCTAGCTTCGTTCCATGTTAAACCCACAGATCTCATTTCGGCCTCGGTGGAACGTCTCCAAGTTATTCTAGGCCTTCCAACTCTTCGTTCTGCTTGATGAAACGGGTTCCGACGTAACGCATGCTTGGCGATATTTTCATCTGGACGTCGAAGTGTGTGACCAATCCATTGCCATTTTCGTTTTCGAATCTCAGTTGCCATATCTATCTGATTTGATTTACGAAGTAGCTCAATATTTGATATAACATTTGGCCAAAAGATTCGAAGTATTCGTCTGAGGCAGCGATTGACGAATGTTTGCAAACGGCTTGTAATTATACTGGTCACCTTCCATGTTGTGCATCCGTACAAAAGAACTGATTTTACATTGGATTCAAAAATTCGCAGTTTTGTTCGAAGACTAATGTTGTAGTTTTGCCATATTGGTGCTAGAATTCCAAATGCTGCTCTAGCTCTACAGATTTTTGCCTCCACGTCAATCTCAGTACATCCATCAGCGGTAATCATGCTACCCAAATAACAAAATTCGTTGACAATGGCATAGTTGTTATCACCTACATTAATAGATGCCGGAGAGTTATCTTGTATGGAGAGACCTTTTGTTTTTGTTGTGTTTATTTTTAGACCTGTACCATCCAACTTTGACTGGAGGTCAGCCATCGACATCTCCAGGTCACGAACTCTATGCGAAAGAAGGCATATGTCATCTGCATATGCAAGGTAGTTTAAAAAGGAGTTATCTATACGCCATTGAACACCCCTACGCTGAAATGAGGTTGATGTCAGTACGTCCTCAATGACTAGCAAGAACAGAAGTGGCGATAGTATGCATCCTTGCCGCACTCCACTTAGTACCTTGAAAGGTTCAGACAACTTCCCCTTATGTAACACATACCAGTTAGCATCATTATAGCTCTCCTTTATTAATGATATTAGTTTTGACAGGATACCTCTCTTACGAAGAGCGTTCCAAATGCAATTACGATTGATGCTGTCGAACGCTTTTTCAAAATCAATGAAAAGTAGATTAAGGGTTGAATTATGTTCGACACACTGTTCAATAATAATTCGAATGGTGTTTATGTGATCTGCGCACGAGAAACCACTACGGAAGCCGGCTTGGGCCGAGGTTATTGTGTTTTCAAGGTGTTCCTTTATTCGATTTAATATTATTTTTGCTATAATCTTTGAAATTGCTGGTAAAACACATATGCCCCGCCAGTTGAGCAGTGGAAATTTGAAAGACTGCAATGGTGCCTTTGCGACAACATATTGTTTTCATTTTTGATAACACATCGTTGGTATATTGACAACATTCAGTTTTCATTTCGACCACACATTGTTCTGAACCCAAGAAATAAAAAAACATATGAAAATTATTTATCTATTGTACATTTTTAAACAAGAAAACAAAAATTACAAAATTTTTTTAATAAAACAAAATTGAAGTTAAATATATTTACTTGTATTTTTTCATGAAAGCAGCGTTTCTCAGAACTCAGCGCGCAACCTTCATATGTCACATTAGCGTCTTAAATAAAAGAATTGTAAAATTAACTACAAATACCATATAAATGTATATTTTAACTTTAACCTTCCATAATTAAAGATACGAGGAATTTTTTTATTCCTTATCGTCGTCGTTGAAAAGGAATTGATTTGTTTCTATGTCGAGAATTTTATTTGCTTCAAAAGGAAAGTATCATTCGTAAAAGGTAAATATAGTCATCACATTTTATTGCTTTTTTCACTGTTCATGTTAATTTTTTTTTTTAATTTATCACTAATTTTACATAAAAAAATTTGCACTTTTTGATTTCAATAAACTGCGAATATTACTGAGAACAATTTTTTTTCTTTCGTTCCACTTCGTCAATATTTTGTTCCAAATTTGACAACAGATGTTGTCGAAATATTGACAACAATTTGGTAGCATTTCAATACCATTGGTTGACAATTTTTTAACGTCTTTTTTTCGCTCTGTGTATGTGTTTTTCTGTGGTAAATATTACAGCGCAGATGTGGAAAACATGTCGTGTATGCTAGACTTTAGCTTCGTAAAATTTCAAAAGGTTAAGTAAGATTGTAACGTATTACGAGTAAATAAACGAAAAACGTTGCGTGGAATTTTTTAGTCAATTTAATCATTCTTTGGAATTGCTTAATAATTTTATTGTTTAATATTTGAGAAATATTTTTTAGGAAAGCAGTGACTATTAACAATTTTGAAGTTTTAAACTTATATATCCACCCTCGTAATTGCCGAAAACATATGTATGTATACAAGTGTTTGCCTGTACAATTGTCTTGTATCTCAAGGATTTAAAAGAATTATACAGAAGTTGTCTGTTTTGTTTTCCAAACATTGTCAATTTGGCATAGAAGTCTTTTGTATTGTTTTTTTCTATTTGTAATAATGTTTAAATTGACTTGAGGACTTCCATAGCAAAACGATAAAACGATCATTTTTAAATTTTGAAATAACTTAATATAATTATATCGTCAATAATCGAGCCCTTACCGCAAAAAAAGCAATTTTTTGGGTGAATGTTTTTTTTTTTATTATATTTCATAAAAGCTTTGTATGACGATTGGCGCTTAAGCTAAAATTGTTTTTGCTATAAAAGTCGTAACGGTGCCTTATGTTACCATGACATTTTAGGAGATGATGCAAGTGTTGCCAATAAATCAGTTTATTAAAAAAAAAAAAAGACTACAGTGACATCAATTCGATCCAACATTTTGTTATTTTCATGTTTAAAAAGTAAAATGTGAAACAAAAATGCCCATATTCTATATTTTTAAATGATTTAAATACATCAACTTTTCAAAGAAGAATGATTACGAAAACCATATCGGACATGCTGCTTGTGTGTTTTAATTGAAAGTTCTTCTGTAAACAAAGGGCGGAATACATAAGTAAAACAAACATGTGTAACGGGTAAGTAAAAAATAATATTCTCTCAGTTTGACTTAAGTCAATCCCAATGACAAACTGTCATTAAATTGTGCCTAATGAGTCGTTTCTACGATGTTACTGGGTCATCGTACTTATGACATGTTTTATTAAACTGATGACGAGGTGTCAACCCATTGATGACGTTATTTAAATTTTTGACCTTTGCGACAGTTTGTGCAAGTGATAGTAAGGCTGACATCACCATGATGTAAAGTTCCATGGGGTCAACGACAAAGACACAAGACCTATCACTTAATTGGTGATATTGGGCTTAGAGTGTAGTTGGTCCAGAGAAAAGGTAATTGTCACAAAACTATTCATGTGACTGGATTTTGTGCTGGTAGTGGATGATTCTCTCTAGTTCTATTACTGTATATGAAGGGGATCTATCATACTGACATGGTTCATTTGTGACGATATCTGCGACAGGCATTATTTTAACCGAAATTGGGTGTGCCCCTTAAGGTTATTTCAGTGACCTGTTACAAAGTGTCAAAAAGGTGCCAATTAACCCCTCGTAGGGCATCGTCATGTTAAAGTAACTTGTCGCGTGACAAGTTTAGTGTTAGTTCTCTTTCCCCTAGGGCATGTTTGAGCCACAAATTTTTTATTTGTTTATGGGTCACACTTTTGTATATGTTCTGCAACAAAAAATACATATATTTTCTTTAAGTTTTGTTATGGAACTCCTTCCTCCCTAGTATTTTTTTTATAAGAATGTGCGTCAGTATGTTTGTGTGTATGGCTGTGTGCGTATGTTTTAAGCCTGCGAAATGTTGCAGCTGTAATTTACTCGGGCTCTTGTGTTGTTACACTTAGACAAAATTTCAAAGAAGATAAACAGCATCTTTCTATTATTCTTTATTGGTTTTGTTACAGTTGTGTATCGTTTCATTGAAAATTCTTAAATGTTTTCCATTGTTATTTCCCAAAGATTGAGTTCATGTTGTTGTTAAATTTGTTTAATTGTTATTGTAATAAGTTTGCAATAGACGGCAACAAAAATTTTCTAAACGATGTAAACCAGATGCTAATTTTTCCCACTGTTTGTTGTTTTCCATTAAAATTTTCCAGAAACATTTTTAAAAATAATTTTTTCAAAAGTTCAATAATTGCGGAAAACTTGCACGTAAAAAAAAAATTAATTGTTGGGGTAAGAGGGGCTGCTGCTGTTAATTTAATGTGCACATTAATTGATTTAAATATGGAATGGGGTTTTTGAATAGAATAAACTTTTCAAAGAGATAATTTCAAATTAAAGATTTTTTATGGTTTTTGTACCGCTTGTTTTTTTTTATCAACTAAAAGTTTTTTTTCAATGAGTTTATGAAATGAAATAACGATAACTTTCCGTTTTATTCTGGGTTTTTTGCACAATATAGTTTTCTATAAGATTGATAACTGGAAATTTTGACATAAAAAATTTGTTTTACACCAAAAATTGTCTACCGAAAATCACCATCTTATTGTATTAAACACAAGACACGAGTTAATCAACAATCACTTCTTGAAATTGGTTTCGATACTTCAAATACGGAAAATTTTGTTAATTACTCGATAAAGAATCGATTTAAAATCTATTAACGCTTAAAATCATTAGTCGCTTTAAAGTGGTATAATCGTTATTTAACTTGCTAAGAAAATTTTCGAATCTTGATTTCCCGCGAGTTACTCTTATGCAAAAGTTAAAAATTTCATTAGAATATGTAAATAAACTTCCAACGATCCTTTTTAATTGATAGTTTTTTTTTACTAGATTTAGAACAAATGGCGTATGTTTTATACGTGAAATGTGTCTTTAAAAACATAAAGCGGGGGATATGTGACACAATTGTGATATTTATTCTCATTAAACGACCAAACAAAATTTTTTTTTATCTTTCTAAAATGTCAAGTTTTGTGTCAACCATTGATGTTCTAAGTTTTTCTTAAATATGTTCCATTGACTTTAGCTTGCGAGAATGGTTCAGAAGTGGTGAGGTAGACAGTTTGAAGATGATGTTGAGACATTGCTCTTAAACTTGTAACATCACTAGGAGACATTCCAAGTTTTTGCAAGCAGCAAAATCTATCCAAAAGGAAAGAAATTCTGCACCAGACCAGTGAAAGTCTATAGACGTTTAAATACGATTTTGCATGTTCGCCGTACAAAGAAGTAGTTTTTTCATGGAAAAGTGGATTTATTACGATAATCGAAAGCGCGAGAAACCAGCTGTAAAGAACGGCTACCGAACAAAATCAAGAAATAAATATATTTATATGGCCCCAAATAAATGCTTGTGAATTGTGGGACTAAAAGTTTCCTCACTGTGGGCTTAGAACTGTCCCCACTTAGGGACTCGAATTGTCCCTCTTGAAATAGGACCAGACGATCACACTAAATCTGTAAAAACAAAAGCGACTTGTTTAAAATGATCATTTGCCGAAAAACGACCGGAAATTCGACCACCCATAAAGTCGTGATAGTCTAATTTGACCAAGCTCGGCCACAAGTGCAAGCCCAGTTAAAAACTACCAGGGGAAAAAGGTTGGGAAATTTAGCCTAGGCGGTTTCTAATGCAGATCTTGCCCCTTCCGACTACCACTAGCCCTAATCGATACATAACGCTCTCACTGGCATACGCTTCACTTCAGAGCAGGATAATCGAATACGTCTTCATCCGTTCTTCACCTAAACAAAAACAAGCAGATCTCTTGACGCGATATCCACATGCTTCTTCAATATTTAACACTAGATTGAGATGGTGATTTTTTCCATGCTTTTAAGACATGTATTTTGGTGTTTGTAGGCGAACGGTTTTTTTTCAATTTTTTTCTTTACAATACAAAACACGGAGCGCATTTAAATTGTTTGTTCTTATAGATAAACAAGTAAAGAAGAATTACCGATAACGGGAAAAAAACAACCCTAAAGGCCGTGTCAGATACAACTTTGTTGCTTTGCGTGGCGTTTCTACATTTGGTAGAAAAACGCAAAGCAAAAAAACTTTGACAACACTCACGCATTGTTTGTTTACTTATAAAAGCGGTTGGTAATTTGTACATTTAATTATTTGTTATAAAAATAAAAGTTAAAAATTTAATTGGACGGTTTTTTGGAATTAATTTGGCAAAAAAAAATTTAAACAAAAAAAGAAAATTATACTAGGCAATTGTTAAAGCGCGCAAAAAGATGAGAGTTGGCTAACTTTTTGTTTCGCTCCGCTTTGAATGTACTTTATGTGACATGTTTCGTATAAGTATATATATTTTATCTTAGATGTCAAGGCGAAACGGTAACGCAACGCGAAGCAAAAGTTTTATCTGACATTGCGTTAAAATAATGGGAAAAAATCATCGTTTGAATCGGTTGTGTTTTTGGAAGCTGCTTTTAAAAGGAATTAAAGATAAGACGTGATTTTCAAATCACGGTCTGAATTTAGAGTAAGTTTTTTCAAAATACATTAAAATTATTGTTTATTTCAAAATTTCTATCAATTTTCCAACATAATAAATTTTAAACCCCTCCCCCGTTGTTTTTAAATCGAAAAAATTAAATCCCTTTTTATTATTCTTTGCATAATTGACAGGCCAACGCACAAGCTCATACAAATATTCCCAGCAAATACTTTTTCGTGTATAAAATTAAATGATAATTTATGGCAAATAACAGGCACAAATTTAGTTACACACTTCACACTGCTTCAGCTGTGTGTGTCATTTAAAATAACAACAAAAAAAGACAACAGCAAAAACAAAATAAAATTTTAACTCACTTTTTATCCTTTTATCCTCTTCAGTGCGACAACATAAACATGCAAACTACACATGCAGACGCAGTTACACACTCTCCCAACTTCCAGGCGTAGATACGGCCAAACAGAGAATTCCCAGTACATACCGACAGCTTATGTATGAGTGTAATCACTGTTCGTTTTGCTGTTGTTGTTGTTGCCAAAGAACACATACACACACATACATGTGAAGCATACAGCATAATCGAGCAACAGAACAGTCTGCCAGCCAGCCATGCTGCTAGCTCGGCTGGCTGCCAAGCAATTCATTCATCCGTCCATTCATTTAATTCATCGTAGGGAACAAGTGGCGCATAGCTGTCGTCAACACCTGTGTTTTGTTCTGTACTATTCGTTATTGTTTGGCCTGTGTTCGTGTGTGCGTCTATGGTTTCTTGCAATAATCGTAAAACATTTAGACCAAAACAGAAAGAAATTTATCAGTGTTGCCAACTTTTTTATGGAAAATCTAAGTGGTTTATTTGCTAAAACACTTCACTTCACCTAGAAAAAATATTTTCATAAACATTTTTGAAAATTGAAAAAAAAAATCATATCGCAAATTTCTCAAAGCAAGTTGAAGTAATTTACAAAGTTACCCATTTAGGCCCGTTTTCACAACTTACCTATAGCTAAAGGAAGGATTTTATCGGATGAGTAAAAAGTGTTCCATTATTATAACTGTACTTTAACCTACAGGTAGGATCATCCTTTGCTAATATTTTCGCTCACTTTAGGTTAAAGAAAAGTTGTTATAATGGAACACTTTTTATACGGCCGTTAAAATCCCTTCTTTAGCTATCGGTAAGTTGTAAAAACTGGCCTTAATCATTCTTGCTCAGATCAGCGTTGCCAATTTAGCGCTTTTTAAATATGCCAAACGCACTCTTTTTCAAATAATGTTGAATTTTTTTATAAAATATGCATTAGATGCATATTCAAATTTAATTTAGCGCATTGGGAAGTAGCGTATTTTTGTTATAAATTTTTACTTAGCTCTTTTTAGGCAGCCCGTTGTGGTTGACAACACTGGCTAATATATTGAAAGCAGAATCACATACATATAAGTTGTCTTTGTATAAAAGCTTAGGTCCATTATAGACTAGGGTTTGCCTTAAAAAAATAATCGTATTTGTCTGGGAACTTATTTTTCTATAATACAACGACACTTTATGGTGGTTGTGTGAACAGAAATAAGGCTGAGTTCCAAAACACCATAATGCTTTGGAGTCAAAGTCAAAAATGTATAATAAAGTCCCAGCAAAAACTTTACTTACCTGGTAAGTTAGCAAGTAATATTGGAGACATATGAACACTACTTATTTTTGGGCTGAATAACTACTTATTTTTGTTTGAGTTGTCCACAAAATTCAGTAGTTACAATACACTTACTAGAAGTCACAAAATATCTAGTTATTATTGAACTACCAGTAAGTTGAATTGTAAGTACTTACAGTATACTTACTAGAAGCCAAAAAATAACTAGTTTTTATTTAATTGGCGCTAGTTAATAGACCTAATAAATAGTTATGGTGCTAGTTACCAGTAAGTAAATATTCAGTACTGAAAACAAGACAGCTAATAAGTAGTAATTTAGCTGATTATTAGTAAGCAAATATTTATAACTGAAAATAATAGTAGTGAAAAGTACTTACTGAGGTCATTACTAGCAAGTACTTATTGAGGTTTTCGGAATAATGACAATTGTAATGACAACTACTTACCAGGTAACGTATGAAATAACTTCGACCTATTACCAAAATTCAAAAAGTTTTTCCTGGGGTCTAACGCATGGGGCAGAAAAAAAGATGTTGTTGTAGTAGCTGAAGCTGACGAATGCTCCATAGCGCAACAAAGTTCAACGTTTCGTACTTTGCGCTTCAACTGCAGCGACTACTTCAACTACGTATTCTGTTTGCACTACTTTCAAACTACTGAAACTCTGTTGATCTTACAAATGTTGCCTTAAACTAGATTCTGTATTGGCACATAAATTATATCGTTTCTATATACCATCGTTATCATTTGTTCCGGAAAAATAAATTTCATCTTTTATTTCTTTCAAAGTTAAAAATCTGGCAGTACCATTAAGAGTGGGTTTTTTACATCGAGTTTAATCTTAGCAGCAAACTATAATTTATTAATTTGTAGCTTAAACCACGCAGCATTGCCATACTGAATAACAAAAAATGGCAACAAGATTTTTTAAAATGGAATTTTTTTTTCAGTTTTACCCTTTTTTTAATTTTAGACTAGGGCTGCCATGTGCTAGTAGTTTTGTGTCCTGGTACAGAATTTTTTGATATGGATTTTGGCTTTAGCCAATTGGACACTGATAGAAAAATGCATCTTCATATTGATGATGCCCTAACATCAGAATTGTGACATCAATGTTATTACAAATGGCATCAATGAGGCAAAAAGTGACATCAATCCAATAACGAACGTTATCATAATTTCCTAAATATTTTATGAATCATCTATGCTATGACTACAGTGACATCAATTGAATGCCACATTTTGTGTATTATTAACATTATGTTCATGCTTAAAAAGCAAAATAAGAAACAAAAATTCCCATATTCTATTTTTTTTAATTTTATATTTGAATACAACAAATTTTCAAAGCAGAATGACAACGAAAACCATATCGGCCATGCTGCTGGTATCTTATAGTTGAAAGTTTTCTGTAAACAAAGAGCGGAATACAATAAAAGTGGAACAAACATGTGCAACGATTAAGTAAAGAATAATATTCTTTCACTTTAACTTAAGTTAATTCCAATGACTCCATTTAATGACAGTTTGTCATTAAATTGAGCCTAATGAGTCCTTTCTATGATGTCACTGAGTCATCGCACTGATGACATGTTTTATTAAACTGACTACAATTCGACATTTCTGTGATGCCGATGTTTCATCCCATTGACGGCATAATTTAACTTTTTGACCCTGATGACAATTTAGCCAAGTGATGTTAAGGCTCATATCACCATGATGACAAGTGTCATGGGGTCAAAAACGGAGGCACTTGTCATAGTACTGATGTCAAAATACATCAGCGTTATGAAGCCTTTTCTATTAGTGTATGGGACCACTGTTTCTATTTTAATTTTAATCATAGGATATATTTTTTTCTAAATATCGGTGGATTCAATAATCAAAATTAAGAATTTAGCTCCTCAAAACCGCGTTTGTTTTCACTTTCGACCTCGAAAACATTTGCACTCAGAAAAATTTCGTAACAAACAACCCGCAAATCTAAAGTTTAGACCGGCCAGAGAAATTCTGATAATTTTTTTTTAATTCCCGAAAAATTAAAACGTCAGTTTAATTCATTGTCTTCGCTCTCTTTTATTTATAACAGAGTTACAGTTTGAACCAATAGGTAAATATCTTGTGTATGTTTGTGTGAGAGAGCAAGTTTTGTTTTTCTTCCTAAAAGGATTTAAATTGTTTTGATAGTGTTAGCGAGTTTATGTACTGCAAAGTGTTTTTATTAGATTGAGTGATGATTTTGTTGTTTTCTCTTTATTTTTGTATTTTTTTTTTTTGTTTTTGATGCAGTGTTTTTGTTATTTTAAATTCTTTTTGTTTTCCGGATATTTTTACACTTGTCACTGTTGTTTTAGTTTGTCATTCTTTATGCTTGCAACGTTTTTGTTCCTTTTTCTGTAGGTGTGTATAAATTTGTGTTGCATGCAACATGATATATTTGCGGTTAAACGAATTTTAGTGTGCGTGACATGTGTTTAAAGTTTAATTATGGCTGTGATTTTCTTTCTTTTTTTTTTTTGTGAAAATTACTTTTCTGAAATTGTGTGAGAAAATGCTTTGGAAATAAAAGAAAAGTTTAAAACTGAAATTTTTGTTTGTGATAGATTTTTTTTTTTAAATATTTTTTATATTACAGGATGCTAAGAATTGAATATATTTTAGTAAGTAAATACTATTTTAATTTTGAAAAAAATTATTTGTGCTTTATTTAATTCAAGCTTAGACGTTTAAGACTGAACAGCTGCAAAATCGGTTTGGTAGGTAAAGAGCTTTAAGCCGAAATGTGGACGAATTCCTTAAAAAATTTAAGTTGTTTTGTTTAATTTTATTCTGTTTATATAGTATTTACTAAATATATAACCAACTTTATGTATTGACGCAACAAACTATTAAAAATAAATAAGAAATCCGGTTGCTTTTCATTGGTCCTGAAATAAATATGGGTCCTATTTAGTTTTAAGATCGATCTATTATTTATGATTGTTTCCATAAAAAGCCTTCCAAAAAAAAAATAGTTACTTTAATTCTAGTACACAATAAACTTTAGAATTACGGCTAATTAAGGTTCTATATGCTCAGCTCAAGCAAAACTATTTTCAACGACAAATTTTGAAACCTAATCACTCCTCTCGTATATAAAAAGTATGGATGTAACGAATACCGATACCGATGCCGATATATCGGCGATACCTCACGTACCGATATATCGGTATCGCCGATATTTTACTGGCGATATGCCAATACTTTTTTACAGTATTTTTGAACAAAGAATTTATTTCTTAAGCCTTTTGTTGCATAACAATTAATATCAATATATCAAACAGAATAATAAATTGTTTCTTTGGATTCTTCAACTGAAGGTCGGTCCACGCCACGCGTTTTTCCTTTTTTCGAGACGCATGCTAAAGTAGAAAGTAATCCCTTTTCATGCTTTCGATACGTATATGCATTTTACGCGTTTGCTGTGTAACTTGTTAATAAGAGTTAACAAAAATTTCTCTCACTAATAGACAAAAATGTACAAAAGTACGGGAACAATAAAAACCAAATTTCCACCCCAAAATAATTCGTTAGTATGAAATATATTCTAATAAATTCATAAATGACACATTAGCATGTATGAGAGTAAAATTCAATAATGTTCTTATATTTTTCAACATTTTCTATTGTTTTATTATTATTATTTTAATTCTTTTGATAATACTTGCTTGTAGTTTATTTTTGACACAGCTGATCCTTTAACAATATTCCTAATCAGCCCGAAGAAAAAATATGGGTTACTTCGTGCAAGAAGAAGAAGAATATTTTTTATCTTTAAAACTCCTCTCACTTTACCAAACTTTGACTACGCAAACAGTTTTCGATAAGATTGCGATCCCGCGGGCTCCCAACGTCGAGTACGGGATTACACATATTAAACCAAAAATTGACAGTCTTCTTATGAATCGCCAGGAAAAGCATCAAAAAAGAAAAATAAACCAAGTTTTTTTTATGTCAAAAGTTATTGCATCAGAAAATTAACTGATGCACAGTGCGGCCGATTGCCAAAAAGCTGGCCAAAGTTTGAAAATTCAAGTCGCTGACTTCAAATTTAATGTCAAATGTGTGGAAATTTACCCCCTTCACCCCTAATCGACCATCATATCATATATTATTTGTCATAATCAAGTAACATATCGTTTTTGAGGGGTTTCGGGTCGCTGATTACGAATTTTCTGTCAGAATTATAAAATTCGAAATGAAAAATACATGATGGCGTCACCCAGGGCATTTTAACCCCAAACGAGCCAACCTCACATAAGTCAGAGCCTTGAACTCAAAACAATGAAGTCGAAAAGAACAATTTTCAAGTTATCACAAAATTTTTTATTACAATTAGGAATTAAATATAATATATAAAACAAGTGATTAAATTATAGTATAATATGATAATATCGATTGAAGTAAAGTACATAAAAATATAATATTACATTAAGAAATTTTCGTTGTCTTTAAGATCATTAACATCTATATCGGTTTCCGACTCAGAGGCTGAGCTGCTATCTATACTTTCTTGCTCTGTTTTTTCTCTACAGACAGATGGGGACGATAATAAATTACCAGCCTCTGCGGATAGAGATTTTAGTGGTTAAGTTGGTCATTTTCGGCAACTCGAAATATGAGGATCAGAGGCTACTAAAAATCGTTTGAAAACATCCTCCATTGTCTTCTGTCTGTAATTCTTTCTAGCAAAGCTGAGGTGATAGATGGAATAAAATTTATTGCAGGCCTCCTGTGCATCTTCTGACATTTGCCCGATAGGTAAAACTAATTAAAAGCTAATGCACTAAAGTAGGCATGTTATACCACTTGTAAGTTTGTAAAATTTTTTTAGCTTATAGAACAGTATATTGGCGAAAATTATCTGTATTAATTTCATAACCACTTGATAAGGCTTGCAATATAATATAAAAACGATGTATTATATCTTCATCGATGCTAGTTATTTTCGCGGATTGTTGATATTTTTCCAAAAAATGTCGAGCTGTATTGCCATCGTTTGAAGTGCCGATTCCAGCTTTCGGCTTATCTACATTGAGTTTTTGAATTTTTTGAAGTACGGAAATTTCAATAAGATTAAATTTTTGACTGTGAGGTTTGGGCAAAGCATTCTTAGAAAAAAACCCATAACAGTTCAAGTGGCAGGAGGTGGCAGCTGTATTTTGGCTTAATCGATAGTTAATACTTTTCCAAGTAACCTCCAAAACTTTAGAAGACAGCATTCGACAGCGTTTTATTGTCATTTGATTTGAAAACTCAAATTTATTTCGAAAAAAAAAGAAAAAAAAGTACCCTTATGGTTGTGCTGCTAATTATTTTCTGTCAAAGAACTGACATTTACAAAATTTTTTACGAATTTTAATAACCTTGAAACGTACATTCCATTTGGTTTTATTAGATTTTCTTTGCTGCATGCGCTTTCACACCTTTAAAGGTTTTGCCGGATAACTATACCAATAGTGCGCTTGAAAAAAAGGCCAAACTCAAACTGAAAATAAAGAAAGATTTTTGGGTATAGGATGTTACTCTTAACAATTATTACTTCTTATAGGATCCCTCTAGCCAACTGCATGCTAAAAAAATCTTATCTAGACACTTTTATTGTTCGAGTTTTGGCCAGCTTTTTGGCAATCGGCCGCACTGTGTGATGCCATAATTGCCAAAATTTGCTGCAGAGCAGCGGCATCACTGCATAAAACAACTTTTGACATATCAGAGTGATGCCAAGTTTTTTACAGGTGGTGGCTTTTATGCACATTAAGCAATACGCAATAATCGCATTTACGAACGTACCCCTTATTCATGCATTGTTTCCATGGCATGCTCAATGAGCACACGAACTTTACCTTTTGCCATTTTCTCCTTAAATCACGAGGAAGTTTGCTATCAATGAATGTTAAATACGAACCAGATGACGCAGCTTATTAAAATGTTGACTGGATTCAACTGACAGAGGCCTGTTAAGAGAATTTATGCCATAATTTTCTGAAGGTCACATTCATCAAATTATATTAAATGCAACCTACATATATCACACAATAGAATTGTCTAATGATGTTATTCAAAATTATAAATATCTCTTAGAGTGGGGAATTTTGAAAAATACCGCATCTTACAAATAAATGTTCCAAATTTGATTTTATATATATATATGTTGGGGTTTCATCCCAATTAGGGATGGCAGTCCCGAAAAATCCCGGGGCTTTCATTTTTTAATCCCGGGATTTTCGGGACTTAGTCATCCCGGAATCTTTTACTTAATTTTTTGTTTTATCTATTTTTATAAAAAGAAATTAATTATAACATTTTCCCTTGATAGGGTCGGCAATACAATATGGATCTTTTATATTTATTTGGTTAACTCTGTTAATACTTTCATTGAAAACGAAAGAAAAAAATTAAACTTTGCTATTCTTTTTAAGCGTGTTTAACAATTATAAAGAAATTTTAATGTGAGAAGTGCTGAAAATACTTAAAGAAGAAATGAATTAAAGAAAGAAATGTCGTTTTATATGCACAATACAAAAAGAAAAACCAAAAGTTCCGTGTGGTTTTATTTTATAATCGATACCACTGGTGCACCAAATGCAAAATTTAAACTTTACAGGCTTAGGCTTATTAAAGTGTGTACCGAGAGTGGGCATGAGGCCTGAGGTAATTTATGGAGCGATTTCAAGAAATTAAGTAATATAATATACTACATAATTCCAACCACTGGTGATGGTGGGTAAAAAAATGTGTTTTTGATAAAATAAGATTTTTATGGTTAACTAAAAATTAATTAATATCGAATTCAAATTTCAATTTTTCATCTTAATCATTGAATAAAATTTTTATTAAAACATTACAAATAAATCAATTAATAGGTTGCTCTATTCAATTGCTATGTTAATTATTCTTTTTGTTTTATTTGAATCAACTGAGGTAATTGAATAAAATATATTTATTATTTTGTAATTGAATCAATTTACACATTGTTGGAAATCGTACGTTGTTTTTTTTATCATATTTTTACAAATTTTAGTAATCAATATAATCATTATATGTATTTACCTCTGTAATATTAAATAAATTATAAAACTTTTGTTTGTAAATCTTCTTTAAAGAGGTTTTTTTTAAATAAATACATATATATAAAAAGCGTTTATCTTTTCACTTTCAAAACCCCCCCGAATCCCGGAAAATCCCGGGTTCCCGTAAATCCCGGGGTCCCGATAAATTTCGGGATTTGGTTTTTTGAAATCAAGAATTCCGGGATTTGCGAAAACCAGTTCCGATTGACATCCCTAATCCCAAGTGACACAACTTTCTAAAACGATGTCTTGCGATCGGGATAAAATTTGCACCAGGGTGTATGCATACTTAGAGCAAGCACTGTATCATTAATTGTTTACATTTAAGTAAGTTAAGTTTTTGAGCCAATGAACTTATTTTAATTTTATGTTGGTCAGCAGTAATAAGAATTATTTTTTTGTATCAAATAATGTGTGAAATAAAATTGTAATACTGTGTGGCATGCGAACGACTTGTAATATGAATCCTAAATTGAATTCTTTTTGTTATATTATTATTGTCGCATTGAAGTCTTTCACGTGCCTTGGAATTTTTCTCACGGGAACAGCAAATCAATTCGTGATTTGTTTGTAGCCCAAATTAATGCTGACCTATAGAATAAATTTAGTATATAAGCTTGTACAATTGTCAAAATAAAACAGAATTAATTCAACTCTTAATTGACTTGTCTTATTCTCAAAAATTCGTGCATTTTAATGCTCGGCAAAAAGCGGCAGAAGTGCTAAGAAAATACTTAACTTTTTTTTTACACACTCCACATTTTTACACACTTCCATCAATTATCATTACATGGCGATCCTGCCAAACATTTTTTTTGATCCTGCCCAACATTTTTTTGATCCTGTCCAACTTAAATTAATCCCGCAAAGCATAAATCTTTCAATGTCCCAAATAGAAATAAATAAAATTTTTAAGAAAGGGGAAGAATTACTGAAATACGTCCCCACTCCAGTATGAACACAAAAAACGGAACTAACTAAAAAACTAAAGAAATTAAAAGAAGACGGCTGGAGATGATGAGGTAATGACATTTGAAATATTCAAGATAACTGAAAAGGAAAGACAAGAAATTATACTCGAAAATATAAAAATGGGAATAGCAGATGCAACAGTGCAAGGACAGGCAAATGCCTATGCAATAAATGATAATAAAGTAACCATTAGTTTAGAACTAGTTATAATTTTACTTATTATAATTATATTATTAGGATTATGGAAATTTTTACAAAATTATATAAAAAAAACACACAGCAATTAATGCTGTAAGAAACTAATAAAAACAAAAAAAAATATTTGTAATGGAAAAAATATTTGAAGAACTTAAAAAAATAATTATAAATGCAAAGAAATCTAGCGGTAGAAAGTATACAAAAGACACAGTAAAAGAAAAACTTTATTTAATAGATCAGCTTAGTTTGCAGTTTGGAAAATTAGTAGGACATCTTTCCAATCCAAATAGACAGGAAAAGATAATTGAGTATAGAGACTTAAAACATACAGCGATTAGAATATTAAGGGAACACTTAGAAAACAGTAAAGAAAATATATCAAGTGCAACAATCATGTCGAATTTTAATAGTAAACAAGCTTCGGATACAATTCCAATATTTGACGGAAAACCTACACACCTCGATATATTTCTATCAATGGTTGAAATGGTTCACGATGAACTTAACGAACAAGGGAAAAAGAACTTAATAAAATATATTATTGCCATGAAATTAAGCGATAGGGTTAGAAGTATTTTAATGACACAAGACATACCAAAAACATTTAACGAACTAAAATCAACACTGTCCAATCATGTCAAGTCAACAAAGACAGCCAGTAGTCTTCATTCGGAAATTAGAAATATTAAGCAAAGAGGTAATGTGTCAAGTTTTAGAGAAAAAATAAACACATTGATTTCAGAATTAACCATAGTACAATTCAGTGACCTTGAAGACGGTTCAAATGAAATAGCACGATCTACAATTAGAATGTTGAACGAAAAATTAGCACTCGAAACATTCCAAGAAGGTTTACAAGAGAACATAAGAACAGCAGTTATAGCAGCGCAACCTAAATCGCTAGCACAAGCATTTGAAATAGCTAGCACACAGGAAAGACTATTACAGGCAACAAATACATTAAAAATCTTTCACATAAATGACAGAAATCGACGCAGTAATAACAATTACAACTATAACAATAACAGATACAACAATCAAAGAAGACAAGACTTCAACAGAAATGACAGAAACTACAACAATAATTATAACAACAATAATAGTAGAAATTTTAATAATTATAATAGGAATTCAAATAACACCAATAGTAGATACAACACAAATAATGCTTACAACAGAAATAATAGAAACACCTATAACAATAACAACCATACAAATCAAAGAAATTACAACCCAAACGTACGCACAATACATCAACAGGGAAACGAAGAAGCCCTGGAGACTCAGAACGAATCTCCAGAAGGGGAAAATTACAGATTCACACAATAAATCCCAACACTTCAAACTTTATATATCTTTCTATCAAAAACCTGACTTACAAACTGACTTTCCTAATAGATACCGGTTCTGATATATCCCTCTGCAAGGAAAATGTTATACACGGATATAATGTAATTGAACAAGATATTATTAGATTGAATGGCATAACCAAACACTATACAGAGACTATTGGATCGACTGAATTAGAAGCGGTACTTGGAGAACATTGCTTAAAACATAAATTTTACTTAGTAGACAGTGACTTTCCAGTAAACACAGACGGAATTTTAGGAATGGATTTCTTCCATAAATACAACTGTATAATAAACTACGATACACAAACTATAAGTACTTATATAAATGAAGATAGTATCACAATTCCTATAGAGACTAATACAAAACATTTAACAAGCGTCATCATACCACCAAGAAGTGAAAAAATAGTAAAAATCAACATTGAAATAGGTGAAGATAGTGTAGTATGCAACAAAGAAATAGAAAACGGAGTTTTCATTGCAAACACGATAATACCAAAAAATGGTAATCGCCACATTAAAATTCTAAATACATTAGAAACACCAATACGATTTTCGCAACTTAAACTAGCTACGATACCTTTACAATACTATAACATTTATAGAACCGCTCATCTAGATGACGAACATTATTTAGAAAACAGGTTTCAGAAATTGCTAAAAACAATAAAATTCGAAGATTTTGATAACGAAAAACAGAAAGCCTTATACGACATATTAAAACAATATCAAGAAATATTTCATCTAGAGGGAGAATCATTAACCACTAATAATTTTTACAAACAAACAATAGAACTAAACGATAAAACCCCAGTATACATAAAAAATTATAGTTTACCACAATCACAATTGAATGAAATAGACAGACAAGTACAGAAACTATTACAAGAAAATATAATAGAGCCATCAATTAGTCCATACAACTCTCCTTTATTATTGGTTCCTAAAAAAGGACAAGATGACATAAAGAAATTTCGTTTAGTTGTAGATTACAGACGTTTGAATGATAAAGTAGTAAACGACAAATTCCCCCTAACAAGACTAGAAGATGTTTTAGACAAACTAGGTCGAGCAAAATTTTTCTCAACTCTTGACATGACAAGTTCTTTCCATCAGATAGAACTAGATACAGCATCAAGACCAATTACAGCATTTTCCACTAACAGCGGTCACTATCAATATAATAGACTACCTTTTGGGCTAAAAATATCATCAAACAGTTTTCAGAGGATGCTAACCATAGCATTGTCTGGTCTGGAATCGGAAGCATTCCTATATGTAGACGATATTATTATTTTCGGATGCAGCCTTAAGCACCACAATGAAAATCTCATAAAAGTATTTGAAAGACTTAAACAGTACAACTTGAAATTAAATGCAGAAAAATGTTGCTTTTTAAAGCCAGAAGTCTTATATTTAGGTCATCTTATTACAAAAGACGGTATTAAAACCGATCCAACAAAATATGAAATTATTGAACAATATCCTATTCCAAAAAATTCGGACGAAGTTAGAAGATTCATAGCCTTCTGTAATTACTATAGAAGATTCATTCCTGATTTTGCTAAAACAGCAAACTGCCTAAACAACTTATTGAAGAAGAAAGTCAAATTCGAATGGACAGAAGATTGCCAAAAAGCATTTGACACGTTAAGAAACAGACTTAAGAACCCACCTATATTACAATACCCAGATTTTGATAAACCATTTGTACTGACCACAGACGCCTCAAACGTAGCTTTAGGAGCAATACTCTCACAAGGTGAAATTGGTAACGACTTTCCTATATCATATGCAAGTAAATCTTTGAATAGACATGAAAGAAACAAGTCAGTTATTGAAAAAGAATTATTAGGAATTCATTGGGGCATACAGTTTTTTAGACCATACCTATATGGCAGAAAATTCACTGTAGTAACAGACCATAGACCCCTCATTGCACTATTTTCCCATAAAAATCCATCCTCAAAACTGACCAGAATTCGACTTGAACTGTCAGACTATGACTTTGATATTACATATAAAAAAGGAGCAAATAACACTAACGCAGACGCGTTATCCCGCATCGAAATTAACTCAAAAATATTAAAAGAAATGATTCCACGCTGTATTGATGAAAAAGAAAGAAAAACTCTGGCAATAACACGTAGCATGCTTAATAAGAATACTAAAGATAAAGAAGATGAAATTGAAATTAAGAACAAGAAAAAGAATTACATTTCTCAACAGGAGACTGATCACCTCCATATGTGGGAATGTATATCAATGAATGATATAAAGAAGCTTCAAAGAATACAATTTATATATGAAAATAATGAAAATAATAATCTTCAGAATGAATATAATGATAAAAATACACGCGTGATATGCAATAGAAGCGAAAATCCAATGTTTTCAGAAACATTTATGGAGAAACTTTTATTGAAAATAAAGAAATTTAAAAATAAAAAGTACGTACTATATGATAATGATGAAATTTTTAAATATATACCGGTAGAGAAATTGAAAGAAGAATACAATAAATTCAAAAACAATGACGTCGATATAATTATATACAGAATGCCAAAAAGAGTAGATAAGGTAATAAAACAATACAGGCTAATAGAAGAATTTCATAGCCCACCCCATAGTGGACATTTCGGAATAAGAAAAACATTAATAAAATTAAAACAGCGAATTTTTTGGAAAAATATGAACAAAATGGTTAAAAACTATATAAGATCATGTGAATCGTGCCAAAAGAACAAACAGACTAAACATACGAAAGAACCTTTTACTATAACAGATACACCATCAAGTAGTTTTGACATTGTAGTAATGGACACAGTTGGACCACTTAGACCGTCAGTAAACTTTAGATATATACTCACAATGCAGTGTGAACTGACAAAATATGTTATAGCTTGTCCAATAGAATCAAAAGATGCCAAAACAGTGGCAAAAACGCTAGTAGAAGAAGTTATTTTAAAATACGGTTTGTTTAACATTCTCAAAACGGACAGAGGTACTGAATTTACTAATGAGTTGATGAGAGAGATTTGTGTATTATTAAAAATAAAACAGAATTTCTCGACGCCCTACCATCATGAAACTTTGGGAACAGTAGAACGCAATCACCGTGTTCTAAATGAATATTTTCTAAATTTCGTAGAAGACAACAATTGGCACGAATGGATACCATACTTTGCTTTCGCTTTTAACACAACTCCAAACGTAGATACTAATTATACACCCTTTGAGTTGGTATATGGAAAACTTCCTAGACTACCAAGTGACGAATTGAGCGACACTAAAAATATTTACAACTTAGACAATTATTTGAATGAGCTTAAGATTAGACTTCGTTACTCACTACAAAAAGCAAGAGACATAATTTTAGAAGTGAAAAATAAAAGAAAACTAGAATCTGAAAGAAAACAGAACAAAATAGAACTAAAAATAGGAGACCTAGTTCTAGTAAAAGCCGAGAATAGAAGAAAACTCGAGCCTCCATATAAAGGTCCATATAAAATACTGGACATAGATGATTTGAATATAATTATAGAAATAGATAAATCAAAAGTTAAAAGTATACATAAAAATAATTTAATAAAGTTTATTTCATAAGTGCATAAAGATAAAAAAAAAAAAAAAAAAAAAAAATAAAATTTTAAGTCATAAAAATTTGTATAAACATATAAATACTTCCATAAATACATACAATAATAAAAATCTTTATACTTATATATCCATTCATACAATTATTCTATATATTATTTTTATTTTTAATAATACACAAAACAAAAAGGGTGAGGGTGTAGTGTATGCATACTTAGAGCAAGCACTGTATCATTAATTGTTTACATTTAAGTAAGTTAAGTTTTTGAGCCAATGAACTTATTTTAATTTTATGTTGGTCAGCAGTAATAAGAATTATTTTTTTGTATCAAATAATGTGTGAAATAAAATTGTAATACTGTGTGGCATGCGAACGACTTGTAATATGAATCCTAAATTGAATTCTTTTTGTTATATTATTATTGTCGCATTGAAGTCTTTCACGTGCCTTGGAATTTTTCTCACGGGAACAGCAAATCAATTCGTGATTTGTTTGTAGCCCAAATTAATGCTGACCTATAGAATAAATTTAGTATATAAGCTTGTACAATTGTCAAAATAAAACAGAATTAATTCAACTCTTAATTGACTTGTCTTATTCTCAAAAATTCGTGCATTTTAATGCTCGGCAAAAAGCGGCAGAAGTGCTAAGAAAATACTTAACTTTTTTTTTACACACTCCACATTTTTACACACTTCCATCAACAACACAATTTCTCACCAAGTGTTCTTAGCAAAAATTTGTCCCAAATAGTTTAGGTGGTCATTTTGTCAATATTTTATACTCCTTTTTATCGCATTTATTTGCTGCTTTTTGCCAATCCTTTCTTGGCGTTTTTAATTTCAGATGTTGGTTTTGTGATTTTTATTGTTACAATGGCTGATGCCCCAGAGACACGTTTTAAATAACAGACTATTTAACTATTTTATAGCACTTGACTTTTAAAAGTGTTTGGAAAGGTAGAATTTAACAGGTAGTTTATTTTAATATTATGTAAATGTAAAAATTTATGGGTAACATTTCCTACCCTGTTATTAAAAAAAAACTATTTATTGTTATTCTGCACGCATTCGGAAATTCGTTATTTGGAACTAGCGTTAAGGTTTAGACGTGTGTACGAACATAATTACTTACATAAATAGTCTTCAGAATGTCTGCGGCTCCAAAGAAGGCTAAGCTGGAATATGAAATTTTTGCTTCTTTTTGTTTTAATCCCTTTAACAAAAAGCAGCACAGATCTTCAGATATACGAAATATTTCCGAAGGCTTATTAAAAAAATTCCCTACACTGTCTAAACGGTTGAAAATTTGTGGATCATGCAGGAAGGAGCTTCAAAAGCTGCAAGAATTACCGGATTTGAATAGCAATGAGCCTAGAGGTGAAGTGATGCCAAATGAAGACAAGAGTAATTCTGACAATGATGGCATATTAATTTAATGGTGATAAATAATGATGTATTAATTTAAATTTTATTACAAAAAAACAAAAAAAAAATTAAATTTTTCAACATTTCTAAAGAATAAAAGTGATTTTAGTCCTGAGGTTAACATATTGTGGGTATTACAATATCGAGATTCGAAACAGACTGATTATTTCAAATATTTTGATATCACAGAAAAAAATCAAAAATTGCAAACAATTTGTTGATTTTACACCAATTACCAAAATGGTTATATTTATTACTAAAAATTAAAAATTGTAAATTTTTTTTTTTCAATAAATGATATTTTGAATTTTAATTAACAAAAAAAAATATCAAAAAACTTTGCCATATCTAACAATGTGTTAATTGATTTGATTAATTGACAATACCCAACAAAAAATCTAGGAGTTTAAATTATTTTATTTTAAGCGAAAAAATCAATTAAGATTTTTTGTCATTTAATTAATATTTTAATAAAAAATTTATTTTACAACAACTCAAATGTTAATTAAATGAAAATTATATTTCTAGTGTTTTTAAACCCTCCACCACCACTTGTGGTGAATGAGAGTATACTAAGTTTGTCATTCCGTGTGAAACTTTTTTATTATACATCTAAGACCCCATAAAGTATAAAGATTATGGCACCTTGTGAAATTCTAAGTCGATTAGGCCATGTCCGTCTGTCCGTCCGTCTATTGAAAACACGCTCACTTTCGAAAGACACAAAACTTAAGATCAAACTTGGTGTCAAATTGCTTGTAGTAACAAATTTTGGGATTGCAATCCAGCAAAATCGGTTCAGTAGGAGCAGAGCTATGAATCAAAATGTGGAACCACCACCCTGAAAAATTGATAATTTTGTTACAAAAACTAACATAAATGGTGGAATAATGCACGGCATGATATAAAATTTTGCACAAATTTGTTTTATATGACTGGAAATCAAAGTGTTAAATTTCATGAAGTAAGACTAAAACCGTAATAAATGATGCCATCATAAGAAATTTTGGCATTTAGCAATTTTATGAGACTAGAAAGCACACTGCTAAATATCGTGCAGATCGGTCCATAATTTACCCTAGGCCCAATATGAACCCTACTCCCGAAAAACAGCTTAGTATGCCTAAAACCTTAAAAACTAATGCTGTCATAATAAAATTTGGTACAACGCAGTTTTATGGACTATCGGTCCATAATTTACCCTAGGCCCAATATGAACCCTACTCCCGAAAAACAGCTTAGTATGCCTAAAACCTTAAAAACTAATGCTGTCATAATAAAATTTGGTACATCGCAGTTTTATAGGACTATGTAGAAATAAAACTGCCGAATTCCATTAAGATCGGTCCATAATTTTCCCTAGGCCCCATATAAATCATGCTCCTGCAAAAGAGTTTAGTACGCCAAAAACCATAATAAATATTGCTATCATAATAAAATATTGTTATGATCGGTCCATAGTTTACCAAAGTCCCCATATAAAGACCACTCTAAGATATTATTAAAATACGCCTAAAACCGTAGTAGATATAGTAATAGCGGTAGAATTTGTTCCAGCTTAGCTCCATATGTCCATAAAAAATATCACGCAATATTGTGATATACGTTCCATAATTTATCTTAGATCGCATATTTAGCAGCCTTCTGAAATTTACTATTAACGCTAAAACTAATTTCACAGCTGTATTGAAATTAATTCGAATTTATTTTTTTAATACCAGAAACACTCTACATAATTTTGGTGTGATTGGTCCATAATTTACCATGGGTCCAATATAAATTCCCCTCCTGAAAATCATTTTTGTTCGGCTAAAACTGTTACGAATCGTGATATTTTACTGAAGCTAGTTCAAATTTCTAAAAAGAAAAGCATATAACTTTCTGATTATCGGTTAACAAACCGCAAACGTCCGAATTTATAAAGATTAATTAATAATATTTAGATATCATATAGATCCCACTCCTGAAATATTCGAAATATCGGTGGAGGGTATCAAAGATTCGGCACAACCGAATATAGCACTGTAACTTGTTTTCAACTAAAATAATAATTGATTCAATTATCACTTTAATTATATTGAAATACTTTTCAAACAATTTTTTAATTGATAAAAAAAAACTACTGAACATTTTTTTCTGAGATTTCAATATAAAGTTTTTTAAAGCAATCGAAAATAGAATTTTTTACATCATAATTTCTAAGTTACTATAATTAATTTTTTTTTTTTTTTTTTTGCTTTCTGTTGACTACAACACACACGCAGACATCCTTAAACTCAGGGGAATAATATAAAATATTTTTTTTTCAAGTTTTGCCTGTCGACTTCAGACATTAAGGAATACAATGTGAAAGAAGGCAAAATATACACAAAAATAAAAAATAATAAAATAAAATTAGAAAAAAAAGAAAAGAAAATTATACAGAAATCAAAGTAATTATTAACAAACAATGAGCCTTAATTTTGAACAAGGCAAAGAAAAGTGTCAAAATCAGAAATAATTTTTATATAAAAAAAAACGTTTGAAGGAAAATACATAAATGTGTGTTGGTATTACTACGTACATGTGTATGTATATATTTTTTATATATTTGATTTTAGTAAAAGAAATCCTCTTTATATTATTTTCTTAAAATGTAGTAGTAATACATATGAGTCTGTTTGTCTTAGTTTCTTGCTTAAATGCGGTGACAGGCAAACAGCAAAAACAGTTGGTTGCAAATTGTTCGCTTAATAGTCTTGCCAGCAGCACAGTTTTCTTTGTTATCCTGATTTTTGCTGTTATTGTTTAAGGATTTGTTTGTATGTCAAACGCATACATACGGGTGCAAGCAAGCTTTTGTATATGTATGTATATGATTATAAAACAACAACTTTGCCAATCAACACACACTGTTTACTAACACTCACTCGCTCTCGCTTTATTTCTATCTGTGTGAGCCACATGTTGTTTAGTGCATAACTTTAGGTAAATTTTGTAGATGAAAGTTAGAGGCCTAAAAAAACTACTGTTACAAACAGAAACAAACGAAAATAGCAATATGTGTAACAAAACAATAAATAAATAATTTGTTTCACAGTAAAACAAAATTTTTGTTAAAAATTCATATTATTTTCAAGTGTTAAGAAAACAAAATATTATGAAATCAAGTAAAAGTAGATCAGATCGCCCTCGCATATCGATTAGGCTGGAGCGTTAAAATTTTATTGCGAATTTCAGCTCCAAATAGCAATAACACGATGCATTTTATTCTCAGATACAATGGGAACAATAATGAAAAAAATATTGGCACCTACTTCAGCCCTCTACCGCAGCATCAAGATTTCGATCATATCGATTAATTTGTGAAACATCTTATGAGGCAACATTAAACATTTTTTAAAGTTGTTGTAACTCATTACACTCAAAATATTCAATATTTTTGTGGCAAAAAAGGGAAAAGTGTTTAACCCTAGGATTATCGGTAACTCTTTACCTCTAAGTTTTCTTCTTGGTCTGGCCAGACCACAATTATATTAGCTAAAAAGCCCAATTAAATAAAAACTAAATAAATATATTTTTTATTGAGCGTATGCTTATTATATTAGATTATACGAATTTATTATGTAATTATAATTTTTCATTATTTTATTCTACATGCAAGTCATCGAAAATTTAGTCTTTAATTTCTTAAGTTGCTTTTTCGCATCTACCACAGATGAAACGAGTTTTGCGTTTGGTTTTTGTAGTTAAATTGAACTAAGCTCATAGTGGGCCGTAGTTTTCTGATTTAATTCAAACTTGATTCATTAGATTCAGAACTTATCATTTAATGAATTCAGGTTTTTGTTTTTTTTTTTTTATATGTTGGCCTATTTGGAAGCAAAACAAATTTTGGTCTAGCCAGACCAAGAGGGTAATTTTAAATACTTTTACATAAAAATCGAATTTCACATCGCTAATTTGCTCCAATCGAATCCAAACTAGTTTCATTCAATTCGGCACATATCATTTATAGAATTCACGTCCCTGTTTTTTCGATTTTTTGTTATATTCGAAAAATATTGCCAGAAAAACACAAATTTGGTCTGGCCAGACCAAGACGGTTATCCTAGGGTTAAGTCAACCAAAGCAAAATTTGAGTTTATATCACCTTTGTAATCTCCATGTTTAAAAGTACCCATTGGAAAAGTTTTAATTATTTTGCTTTATAATTTGAAATAAAAGCTTAGGTTTACTTCCGAACTGTGAATTAGTATTAAGGCTCAGTTAGCTGAGAGTAATTGTAACAGATTGAGACGTAACATCTTACTGCTTACTAAAATCGTTCACAGAAAAAAGTGTTTCATCAATTAAAAAAATGTTTTAAAAAGTATTTAAATTTAATTAATGTGATAATTGAATTAATTATTTTTTTTGTTGAATGAAATTTAAAAATTAAATTTTGATTTAATTAACATTTTAGTTGTTTTGAAATAAATTTTCAATTAAAATTTTAATTAAATAACAAAAAATCTTAATTAACTTTTTTCGTTTAAAATAAAATAATTTAAACATGTAGAATTGTTGTTGGGAGTTGTCAATATTCAATTAAATAAATTAACCCATTGTTTGAAATGGCAAAATTTTTTGATCACTTTTTTAATTAAAATTAAAAAATATCATTTATTGAAAATATTTTTTTAAAATTTCAAAATTTTTAGTAATCAATATAATCATTTTGGTAATAGGTGCAAAATCAACAACTAGTTTGCTTGATATTATGAATTTGGAATAAATTTGGTGATTGGAGAAATTTAATAATATTTTCTGTGTTCTAATTGCTTTACATTACACAAAATGAAGCAGCTGATTTGCAAGTTGTTATAATTGCTAAGACCCCTTTCAGACTCAGCAAGTTAGTTGCGCAAGTAACATGCCAAGTACAACAATGTCTGTACTCAGTTTTTTCCCCGTTACCGTGATCTTACCGCTGACATCTACAATACATGATTTGTGCAACAGAGTTGCGCAAGTAACTTGCCGAGTATGAAAGGGGGCTAACTGAGGCTTTAAGGTATAACAACTTAAAAAAACTATAACCTAAGAGAAGTGAGAATTTTATTTAAACAAAAATATATTTTCAAAAAAACCCTTTATTCATTTTTTTTTTTATCTAATCCCTAACAAATGTAAATTATACAAAATTGCAGTGTAAGCGATTATTTCTTTTTAAAATTGATATTAATATCTAATATTTAAAAAACAAAGAAATAAATTTTAATTCATGATAAAATTAACAATGAATAAAACATTATATTACGAAATATTAAAAAGATTTTTGTTTAATTAACAAAGTATTCTCAACTTTTGCGGAGATAAACAATTTCGCAAGTCCTTTTGAATCAGACCTGCAGTGGAGAGTAGTCTTTTAGATGCGCCAGAACTCATTTGAATATTAAGAATCGCAATTTTCTTCAAATTTGTGTATAACATTGCATTGCGCCCGTAAGCAAGCGGCTCTGCGTCTCTAGAAATATTAAGGGATCTAAGGAATCTCTCGGCTTTTGCTTTGGCAGAATCGCAGCATAGAATGAAAAGAGGATCGTCCTTCTCGGATCCTCTTAAATTATTTTAATAAGCGCTCCAAAGTCCAATTTTTGTAGACTTATTAGAACTTGTACCACCTGTTGGTGTGACCACGTGTTCAAAACTTTCGGATTATAGAGACTTGTTAAGTAGCTCAATAAGACCTTTTTCGATACGAATGAAATCGATTGTCTTTGAAATATTCGAGCAATGTATTGAGGGTCAAGAACTGTAGATATGTAAACTGTATATTTCTTTAGTTACTAAAGCCTTAAATATTTTAGTTAGAGCTAATCCTAAATCAGCCGCAAAATTTTGAGACTCCAAACTATTTTCCATCTTCGCTGATGCATTTATTATATGAAACAATTTCATTATTCTGTTTAAATTTTATGCTCTGCCTTAAAATGTGTTGTATCTCTTAAAGTTGATGTATACCATCTCACAAGCCTTACGTATTTTGAAGAAATACAACACCGTCATGATAAATTGTTGTTGTGTTTTTTAGATCAGAGATTAATTTTCGTCAAAATACGTAAGACTTGTGGGATAGTTTAAAAAGGCCTTAAGTTGCTATGCAAAAAAAGCATATATAATTTAATTATTTGTTAAAAAATACTCCAAAAAAAAAATGTGTCGTCGTATCGACAGCAAAATATTGTCGATAGTAATATATCGAAAAATCTAAAGAATCGACGATGTATCGGTTTTGGTATTCGTTACATCCATACTTTAAAGTTTAAAATTGCTTTCCTACAAAACCAAAAATAGACAATAGACTTAAACACTTTTTCCTCATTGTCACAGAGTTATTCACACAACACAATAGTGAAGAGGGTATTAAGCGTTTGTGCTGATATTTGTAAAATCAGAATCACTTTCTGAGTCGATCTAACGATGTCCGCCCGTCTGGCTGTCCCTGTAAAATTTGTGGGCAACGTTTAGGTCGCATTTTTAGAGATAATTAGATGAATATATTCTAATAGGCACAAGGACCAAGCCCATTGAAAATGGTGATAATCAGTCTATAATTTCACATAGCTCCCATACACGCTTCTTTCCGGTATAGCGTCTTTGTGCCCATAAATCATCATATTCTGTTGGTATTTAGATTAAATTTGTTCCAAACTTATTTTCATGCAATCCAAATCACCTGACAAAATTTTATTGAAATCGGGCTATATAGTTGACTCTAGCTCGCATACAAATAGTACCCCCGAAAATAACTTCTAAAGCGATAACTTCCTTATAAATTTGGATATTTACATGAAAATTGGTAACTTTTACGATAGCTGCAATGTCATGACAAAATGTTGTGCTGGTAGATTCAAAATTAGCCATAGGTCCCAGATTAACCTTAATCATAAAATCACTTAAAGGCAAACAATAATTATATGATAACTGATTTTAAAAGGGAGGCGAGCTGAATGTTATATGTACGCGTTTTTGATCAAAATCACTTCTTGATTCAAATAAACATCCGTCCGGCTGGCTGGCTGTCCATGTTAACTTTGTGCGCAAAGTAAAGGTCGAAATATTGGAGATCATTTGATGAAATTTGGTACTTAGGTTCTAATTGGCACAATGACCAAAGCTATTGAAAATAGGGCGAATCGGTCGATTATTTCACATATCCCTAATACAAGCTTCTTTCCGGAATAAGGTTTTTGTGCCCATAAACCATCTTATTATGTTGGCAGTAAGATTAAATTTGGTCCAAACTTATTTTTTTAAATCAAAATCATCTTACAAAATTTTTTAGGAAT
Source organism: Pollenia amentaria (assembly GCA_943735925.1). Taxonomy (NCBI): domain Eukaryota; kingdom Metazoa; phylum Arthropoda; class Insecta; order Diptera; family Polleniidae; genus Pollenia; species Pollenia amentaria. The sequence continues at coordinate 16,741,274 of OX031010.1, read as the reverse complement.
CGGTCTATATATTAAACCATAGCTCCCATACAAATTGTATTCCCGAAAACAACTTCTAATGCCATAACTTCTTTATAAATGTTGATATTGACATACAAATTGGCGATAATAACTTAACCTATGTGTACTATGTCTTGACAAAATGTTGTCCTAGTAGGACAACCAAAAAATACCAAAATTAGCCATATGTCCTAGATTAACCCCTATCCTAAAATCACTTAAAAGTAAACAAGCTGGCCTAAGCAACCAGCGAAATTTCAGTGTTTTTTATCATAAATTGGGATTATTAGCACATCATTAATAAATGAAATAATTAGTTAACAAATCTCATATAGATGAAAATATCAAAGGCCCCTATTACGGTTTACAACTCAACCCAGTTGAGTTTTTGACACAAAGAAATTTTGGGGTTTTGCTTTAATCGGTTAATCGCTGGATTAATTAATCGAGGTTGTGGTTTAATCGGTTAATTTTGTTAATGATCGGTAATTAAAACAACTGGTTGTGATGAGTTGTAATTTTTTGATGTTTTTGTTCGCCGGAATATAGCAAAGTTGTATACCATAATACAAAAATACAACTTAGTTGAGTTGTAAACCGTAATAGGGGCCTAAATAATTTTTGACACAAAGAAATTTTGGGGTTTTGCTTTAATCGGTTAATCGCTGGATTAATTAATCGAGGTTGTGGTTTAATCGGTTAATTTTGTTAATGATCGGTTAACCGATTAACAAAGTTTTTTTTTTATAAATTTAGTGATTTCAATATATTAAAATGCTAAATTATTTATTATTTGGAGTTTATTAGAAAATAAATCAATAACCTAACGAACATAAAAATTCTTGTACTAAAACGAGCAAACAAAATAATAATTCATAAATATGTAACACATATTTTTCTTTTAATACATAAGATAATTTTATAAGGGTCATTCCATGTCAAATCGACCAAGAGTGGGACCCGACCCCTTTCGATTCGAGTGAAATTTGGTGAGAGTTTGAAGGTTGCTTTCATCCTCTAAGGAACATATATCAACGAAAAAAAATTTAAAAATTTTTTTTTGCAAAAGTTATGGCATAATTTCGCCGAATTAGCCGAATATGTTGAGTTTATTTTTTCAATATCTCAAAAACTACTGCACATACAAACAATTTATAAAAAAAAAATTTTAAAAAATTGAATATCTGCAAAATATTAAATTTTAAAAATGGACTAAGTCAAAAACTTAATTTTTTATTTGTCTGATTTTTTTATATACTAACTCAAACTGTTCTTTAAAAATCCTGAAACTTTGAAGGAGGTGTTTTTTTTTTTCTTTTTTAAGATATGATTTTTTTTTCTTTCACAACCTGTAAAATATTATCTTAAAATAAAATTTCCATATTGTAATTTTGAGTAATAAGTATTTATTAAGGCTGATTTGTTTGATTTAAGGTGTTTTAAAAAAAGTAACGAAATTGATAAAGTTTCTGTTGTTTGTTTGATGCTTTTTTTTTGTTGGAGCTCAATGTAGGCACTTTCAAAGAAAAGAACACTTTTTGTCACGTTGCGTTTCCAAGAAATTAAATGAGTTTTATACATTACTAGCTGACCGCCCCGGGTTCGCGCGGAAGAAATTTACTAATTAGACATGTAAAGGAGACAGTGTGTTTAGTTAGGAAAATATTAAATATTTAACGTTTCCCCTTAAATTAGCTTATGCTTAGAAAAAATTATAAGTGAGTAAATAGTGCAGTAAAAACTTGAATTTTTCGAGTTTACCCAAAAAATTTTTTCTTTACAGACAACATCTTGAAAATTTCAGAGCGAATAAAAAAATTATCCAAATCGCATCAACCGTTCTCACGTGATGCGATTACATACATGGACCGTTTAATTTGCACATACGAGTATATATATCTACAATATATGTAGTTTTTAGCGAAGTCGTTTTTCTCTTTGTCTCTTTTCCTACCGTTGATGCCTGGCTGCTTTCTCTTAACCTAAAAGAATTTAAAATGATATGAATGTTGAAGCATAATTCAATGTTAATCCAATATTTACAATTAAAATGGTACTTTTTACCTTTTTTTAAAGCGTGGTTCGTTTATAAACTTGTCGATATGAGTATTTCTTCAATTTAACATCCTCTCCTTCGCTAGATGAAGAAAAAGTTTTTATTTTAATATACAGGAATGCCGCCATAATAGGAACGGTAGGAAAAGAGGCAATGAAAAACGACTTCTATAAAATAATGTTTAAAACTCATTTTATTTCTTGGAGACGTAAAGTGACAAAAAGTGTACTTTTCTTTGGAAGTGCCCACATTGAGCTCCAACAAAAAAATGCAGCAATGAAACAATTATCAATTTCGTTACTTTTTTTAAAACACCTTAAATCAAACAAATCAGCCTTAATAAATACTTATTACTCAAAATTACAATATGGAAATTTTATTTTAAGATGATTTTTTTACAGGTTGCGAAAGAAAAAAAATCATATCTTAAAAATAAAAAACACCTCCTTCAAAGTTTCAGGATTTTTAAAGAACAGATTGAGGTAGTATTTAAAAGAAAATCAGCAAATTAAGTTTTTTTAGTCCATTTTTAAAATTTAATATTTTGCAGATATTACATTTTTCAAAAAAATAATTTTTTTTTAATATATTGTTTGTAGCCCCAAGTATTCTCTTTAAAATGACATACAAATCATCTTCGTATGTGCAGTAGTTTTTGAGATATTGAAAAAATAAATTCAACACATTCGGCTAATTCGGCGAAATTATGACATTTTGAAAATGACGTAACTTTTGAAAAAAAAAATGTTAAAATTTTTTTTTCGTTGATATATTTTTTTTTAAGATACGAGGTTGAGAAAGTGAGGCATCGATATGTTCCTTAAAGGATGAAATGAACCTTCTCACCAAATTTCATTCAAATCGAAAGGGGTCGGGTTCCACTCTTAGTCGATTTGACCCACACACATATTATATACATGATTCTATAAATTAAATTTGATTCATTCAACAACAAAAAAATAAAAATGGTAAATATAATAATTTTTGTATATAATTTGGGTAGATCCAACATTCTGAAGGTATCCGAAATCTATGGCTTTCTCCCCTTCATGCACCCAAGCACCACCCTAATATACATGTGTAAGTACTACTACAGAAAACCCTTCAAGTGCAGCTTAAATCTGTTTAGTCTGCGTCGAAATTTTGAAAACAATACTTTTAATTGAACGAAGAAAGAGACTTCTGTAACTGCTGTTTCGTTCAATCATTCATTGTAACTGCTGTTGTTTTCCTAAATTGTATAAATGTTGGCGACATTTTTCCAGTTCTACTTTTTGTTCTCATGCTGAAAATAACAAAAGCCGTCATTTTATTTTTCCAACACACACAAAAGTAATCCGTATTTTTTTATAATTTCATCTTTTGTCGTCCATGTGGGAAAAGAAAATCAGAAAAAAAATTTTTTTTTCAATTATTTTGTGTGTAAAATGTTTGTGACTTTTTTTTTGGTTTTGTCAGAAAATATTAAACATTTTATAGCAGCAGAAATGTTTACGACTTTTGAATCTTATTTTCCGTTTTGCTGCTTTTGCAACAGCTGTTGCTGACATTTGCTTCATTCGTCATTTCTGTGGCTTAAGTATATGGCTAAAGAGGGTTTCCTCTTTTTTAACACTCAAAAGGACGAAGCTGAAGGCAGCAAGTGGCTTGCACATGTTTCTATTGACACAAACACACATTTTCTAAAATAAATTTTCACACACACACGCACACATTTACTTATTTTAGCAATTTTTCTTCTTTGATATATTTTAAGAGAACAATTATAAATTTTTTTTGCAATCTGTGTATATTTGTTTGCGAGAGTGTACAGCATTCTTAAAATGTCAACACCAGCTGACGAACGAGCACACACATATACATACACACAAATCACTACTTCAGCAATGACAGTTCATGAAGTGTTTGATAGTTGAGACAAATGCCACCCAACCCCTGTACAACCCGCTATCAGGCTGGTTTGATAACAAAAGGAAGAGATTTTCAGAAAACATTTCCCATACACATTTACACAAACTCACACACGAAAATTGTGCAGCTTTTTTTCCTCTTGAGGCATTTTTTCATTGAGTCTTTCTTTTACAAGTACTTAAGCAAAATTTTTTGTTCCCTTTCTCAACACCACTGTTTCTCTCTCTTTAACAACTATAAATTACAACAATATTACAATAAACATAACGACTACACAACTACTACTCAAGCAACAACTACTTGTCGTTATGCTGTTCGTGATAGTACTCGACAACACTTGTTGAAAGCTTCGCATTTGTTATTTTTAAAGCTCTTCAATTTCTTTTGCAGTGAACGCTGAAGGACATTGTTTTTTTTCAGTTTCTCTCTTTTATCTTTCAACGATAAAAGTAAATCTTAAAGATATTAAAGTAGGCAAAATTAAATATTTGATATCCGACCACCACACCACTCTAAAGGATTCTGTACACGATCAAGCATTTCTCATCAAGCGCTTTGGTAGTATTAGTGAAAATGTGGTTGTATGTGTGACACCGATGATGCTGGATGGAAAATCAAAAAATTTAGATATTACGGCGAATATTACGTACAGCACACGTACACGAGTGAATTTACCGGCATGACAAGCATTTTAACCGTGTACACTCCCCTTAAAGGGGTCTGTATGTATATGGTCAAAATGCTTGTCATGCAGGCGAATTTACTCGTGTACGTGTGCTGGACTTAATTTTCGCCATTATATATAAATTTTTTGATTTTCCATCCAGCATCATGAGTGTCACACAAACAACATATTTTCACTAATACTGCCATTGCGCTTGGTGAGAAATATTTGACAATGTACTACAGACCCCTTCAAAATTGTAATCTAAAAGATTTTTGAACAGCTAAAAAGGTATCTACACGACGGTCAAGCATTTCTCATCAAGCTTTGGTAGTATTAGTGAAAATGTGTTTGTATATATGACACCGACGATGCTGAATGGAAAATTTAAAAATTTAGATATGATCGCGAATATAACAACCAGCACACGTACCCGAGTGAATTCGGTTGCATGACAAGCATTTTGACCGTGTACAAGACTCCTTAAAGGATCTTTGAGTATGTGCTGTTACTTTTCAAAAGAAGCTGCGTTCATAGTCAAGGGTAGATAGCTCCCGGCACCTAAGCAAATTAGTTGGACTAATCGAAGTTAATACTAAATGTATTCGAAAGTATTCGGATATATTTTGCGTGAATTTTTTTATGCTATATTATTTAATAAATTATTTAATAATGGGACAGTACCATAACAAAAGTTTTTCTAAAACTAACTTTCTACTTATTTCAAATTCAATAATTTACTACACTTAAGTATTTCTTAACCTTCTGTTCAATTTCATTTACCATAGAAATTAGAGCTTTACTTTGCCATTCATTTTAAAATAATGTTTTTTTTTTTTTAATTTATTAAGGAAATGCCGCTAATCACCAGTATTTTCCGACACCTCACTAAAATATTTACAAATCTGTTTAATGTTTCTAATCACAATATTGATATTTAACGAACGAACGTCTGGCTACATTTCTAATATCGGCAAATTGTTTGAAAAAAAATTATTTTCTTTGCAAACTCAAAACATTTTGGTGAAGGAAGAAACTAACACCTGCATTAATAAATTTAAACTGATTAAACACCTCAATAAACGAGTTTATGCAGCAAGTGAAAATGACTTGTGAAACGATTTAAAACACAGCATGCATGAAAGAATTTACGAATGAGTAAATGAGGACTGGACGTTTGTTGTATGTGTATGGATGGGCAGAGCCAGTTTGTATACAAATTTTGGGAAACCGAAAAACAAAAATGGGATTTATTTAAATTTTATAAATTTTCTAGAATAATTTGAGTAGTTTTTATTTGGAAAAGATTTGCTAAAGTTTACAAAAGGTAACTTTTGCCTGTTTGCTATAGTCTATAATTGGCTTGTGAATCATTTTGTTTAGTACTTTCGTCCCAGACACCTGTTAGAGGACTTAACTCAAAAGAATGGTAGATTTACTTTACTTAGAAAAATAATTTTCTTTTTTTTTTACCAAATTTTAAATTTTAATCATAGAAGATTCGCTAGAAATGAAACTCTCTCAAAAAGAAAAAAGCAAGTAAGAAAGTATTACCGGTCAAGCCCGATAAAATGATGACCTCCACCACAGTATTTAGAGCCACATTTTTGAGAGTGTATCCTATTTGAGTCCCATGGGCAATCATCGACCCTCCAGAGAAAAATTATGTAAAAACGCTAAGATTCATTTAAAAAATTATTTTTGCAGAATATTATTTAGATATCTTCATTAGGCATAAATCTGAATTTGACGAACATTTTGGCATACCACTACAGGGTGGCGGCAAATATTGTACAAGTGATGAATAGCGGTTTTTTTGGGTGATTTGGGTTCAAAAATGTTCCGCACCAAACGTGGTTTCTTAAAAAGTCAGAGTTTTTAATCCAAATTTTCATATTTTAATCAGGCTAAAGTTCATTGAATTTAATTTTTAAATAAATTATTTTTATGAAGAAAGGAATTTTTCAGCAAAATTTCGAAATTTCTTTTTTTTAAAAATACATAAGAAAATTATACAATGCTGCAAATTTTTTTTAATACTTATAGAAAATAAAATTCCTAACAAGCCTTAAATAATTAAAATCTGTTTATCGCCTGGGTTATATATTCCACTACAAAATTAAAGTGAAAAACTTTTTAATTCCTCATATACAATTTCTCTCTTTTTAATTCCTCATATACAATTTTCATGATGATTTCATTTTCATTTTGTTTTAAACATTTATTTAAAGAAACTAAAATTTCATTTTGCTTTTTTAACATATATTTACATGTGTTACTGACGTCTTGCAAAATTTTTCATTTGTTATAATTTTGGTCTTCATAAAATCGAGTAAATTATGTTGTATTGCCTCCAAACTTCTTACTTTTCATTAGAGCTCTGCAACTTCATCGGACGTTTCATCTAAAATGTATCTTCGAAACTATTGGCATATAAGTTTTCCAATTCAATGGGCTGATTGGTCTCATTTCTAAAAACGCCGAATGATCGCACTCCTTTTAAACCCTCGAAAGCTCTAAAAAGATCGCAAAGCTTTGTAACTGCATCATCTTTAGATGAAATGTACTGCTTATTGTTAGGACTACCACCAGATGCTGACGTATCCGCTCTGTTCTCGGACAATTTTTTGCGAATAAAGCCTGCATTCAATCAGCCCAAACCCTTTTTTCAAGCAGAAGGATATTTTTCTGAAGGACCTATGGAATTTAGTTCCCTTATAAAATCCTTTAGCTAATCCAATTTTTTTTCATGAATCTTAGCAACGCCTCTGCTCGTTTCGAATTTTTGTGCTTCTCCTTTAAAAACAGAAATAAACTCACCATAAAGAAATATTAAAAATTTTATTATTTTTTTACTCACATTTTATTATTTTCGCAATAAAAATATAAAAAAAGCTAAAAATATAATATCAAATTTGTTAATCAAATTGGTTATTATTCGACCTTTCCAATTTTAAATAAACTGGAAATTAAATTTTACTTTTCATTTCACTTTAACGATTTTAAGAACACAAACTGAGCGGAATTTTAATTCTCATTTCATTTGAGGAATGTAGAACACAGGCTTGATTTTGATTTTATTCACAAAAGTCAAAAAAAATAAATTAAATTTAAGAATTTCATAAAACGCTTTTTTTGTTTGGGAGCCCCCCCTAAGAAGTGGTGATAAAGAGCAAGTATGTTTTGAGAAAACTAGAGACGACTCCTGGGCAGTTATGGGACTTTTTCGACAATATATTTCTAGACTGTATTGAAAATGTTGTATGGGAGCCCCTTAATGAATAAAAAAAGCTAGTAGGTATTTTAGAAATAAAAGATGGAGATAAAAAATAAAGTTGGGTTGTTCATACATTTGACCCGTCTAGGGGCATTCTAGGCGCTGAAGGGGCCAACTTTAAGAATTTCATTAAAGTTGTAAACACTGGATTCAACATACCCGAATTAAGTTGAAACGCCAGATGCCCCGCTTGTCTCAAAAAAGTGCAAAATTCTGGCACTGTATAATTGGACCACGTAATTCAGTCCCCGTCTACAACAGACATGATTTCTTGTTATAAAATAATGGTTTAAAGCGTTTTTAAAACATGCATTAACAACCGTGTTTAACATGAGAAAAACTCTTACATGATGAGTCTATACTTAACACTAACAGGAAATAAATACAAATTAATTACAAAAAAAAAACATGAAAATTTAATTATTACATAATATCATAATATTTATATATAATTTTTAATAAAATTATAAAATTATAAAATTTTATAATAATAATAATAAATATTAATAATTAATATTAGTATATAATAAATATAATATAATTTTGTTAAAAAATATATTTTATAAAATTTAATTAATTTATATTTATCATGTGTTAATGTTAAGAATTTCATGTCTGTTGTAGACATGTGTACATTCTTTATTTACTTGACAAGGTGGCCTCAATATAAAAACAATATGCTGTTTTTTTTTTTTTTTTTTTTTTTTTTTTTTTTTTTTTTTTTTTTTTTTTTTTGGTAAACAGCTGTTTTATGATATTTTTGGATATTTAGTGTGCTTTCATTACTTTATCTTAATTAAATAAGATTAGCACTTAAAAACTTAAACTGTATTAAAATACATCTTAAATTTTAATAAAAAAAAATAACTTAAATCCTAGACGAATCACACAATCGATGGCCAAATTTTCGTTAGTATTAATACCATATATCCCATATAAATCTTACGAGAAAAGATGGAAAAGATTATCAGCTTAACTCCTATACAAATCCTAGAGACGAGATAAAATTAGGCAAAAAGAAATTTTAAATTTTATATACATACATATTTAGAAGACCGTCAACCGAAAACCATAATTATTTGTATAGTTTTAATAACGTAACTGAATCGGTATTGCCAAATCTTAACGACTTAAAATGTTTAAATTATTTAAGGAAAGAATGTGCTAAATGCTGGAAAAATTAGAAACCTTGAATTTAATACATAACGCTTATGTAAATAACAAAGGAAAAAGTGATAAAACAAATTTTTAATATAAAATCAACACCAATTAATTATTCTTAATTATACTCGTATAAACCACTTATAAACTTACGTTGATATCATAAAGAATAGGAGAAAGAAAACCTCTAAACCAGCTGTCACTAAAATCTAAGTTTATGACTGTGCTGGCAAGAAATATGTATGTTTGGTTTGTTATTGTAACTTCACCGTAGTATCTTATCTTTTCCTCATTTGTCTTCTATGGTTAATACCACTAATGAATTGAATTACAAATATCTCTTAAGAAAGCTTAAATCTCAATAAAAAAGATAGTTTTGTCACAGGCTTAGTGTAGCCAACCTCTGATTACCAAAAGTGCCTAAATTTAAAAAAAAAATTGCTTAAGAAGATTTTCTTACTAATATCCATCAATATTAATACAAAGCGCGACAAAATCAAAAATTTACACCGCAATTTAATTGAAAGAGCTTATTTTTTTCAATAAAACTTTTGTTTTATAACAATTAGATAAACATAAGATAGAATTGAATCTAATCTTCGTATTAGATCAAAACATAAATGTAAAAAAAATTCTACAGGCCAATGATCCCATTGTTCCTATAAGGAGCATATGGCTTCAAATAATTGTATTAAAACAATGGATTTCCTTACCGGCCAGTGTTGTTACTGCGTTGTATAGTTTTGTCCAAGGCGAATGAATACAGGTGACCGCAGTGAGAACTATGTAGGGATAATTATGCTGGCTGAAATTATTTTGGTGGATTTTGACATTCTAAACACAGGATTTTGAACTATTTCTGATCAAAAAGCGCCGTGCTCCCAATCAAAAAGCGCTAAATAAAATTTAAATAAAAAAACTAAATGAAATGGTTGGCAAAAAAATCGTTTTAAATAAAAATATATGAAATATAAATATTTTAAAGCGCTAAATACAAATCCGTTATTAGTTTTTTCTATCATGTCCAGTTTTTTATGCACCTGACTTATATTTCGCCCGAAATAAGCCGGTTATGCTAATACATTTATTCATAACTTAAGAACGATTTGTGCGACTTTGATTATATACAAAATGGTTAGGAATAAAATTTCCTTTGAGCCATTCAAATAATATTTTTCTTATATTCAAAATTACCGCCACTAATGCAGAAATTCTTAAAAAAAAATTAAAAGAACGGACAAAAATTTTAAATTTTTACCATTTATCAGAAATCCAGGTATATTGCGAATAAAATAAGCCATGAAATCATGATAATCAATAAACAAAATGTTAACTGGACGTGATTGAATCAAACTATGAACAGATGTGTATTCAGCACGCTAAATTCAATTAAAATCACATAATAAAGTTCTCCCACCCGACTTTTTTTATTAAGGATTTAAAAGGAGGACACACTTATTATATAGAATTGATTAATGCCAAGCGTCATAACAATAATCATCAGACGATGTGTATAACTACATATATTTCTGTATACTATATAACAAAAGACTTTGAAAAGCGCTAACAAACTTTGGTTAAATTTCTGTAGAAAGCAACAACAAAATTACAAAATATTTATGACATTGTGTGTGCTTTCAATGTAATTCTTTGGCGTTGCGTTGCGTTTTACATGATTAGGGCCTGAATATCTCATTGCTAAACAATATAAAAACTTTCTAAATCTCATTATGAAATAGGGTAATTGGCAACACTGCATAGGTCCGATATTAGAATTAGTTCAATCAAATAATCAGAAAACAATTTAGTGCTCAGATTTTTACTTGGAGTGACCATACAATCTTACTTGTTTGCTTTAAGTTTAAATTTATATTATTTTTTGCTTTGTGTTAAATAAAAAATTTTGTAAAGCAAACTTTTACAATTCTTCTCACTATTATTACCAGTTCATAAGGAAATGGTGTACTTGAATGGCAATAAACAAAGCGTTTGTCTATTTACCAAACACCCAGCCAGCTGCTTAATTATTGAAACTCTTATTTTTTTATATCTTTTTGCCTCTTTTCCTCTTTCACCATCTTCACAGCAATTTCGGTAAGTGCACAATTTGTTTGAATACGAATTTGGCAGCACAGCTGTTTTCTATCAATTTTACGTATTTTTAAAGTATTTTTATTTCTATTTCCACAAACACATTCATCATTATTTACTACTACTACTACTACTACTAAAAAATAATCTAACAACTAAAATATATTTTTAAACTTAAAAAAAAAACATAAAAACGAGTATCGCTTAGTAAAGCATTGTTGCCGCATGGACACACTTGTGAAAAATATTAAAAAAAAAAAATCGTCATTACTGACAACGTGCTACAAATTGACCGGTGTTGAATATAAAATTAATACTTTAGATAAAATTTGTATATTTTTAAAAATTGTTCTACCGCCTCTAGAGAAATTATTGTAAATGGTTAAAAAAAAAATACAAAGAGATACATTTTTTTCCATAAAAAAACAAATTTTTAAATATATAAACTAAAAACATTTCGTTGTTTTTTAATATTTTACCAAAATTTTTTTCATATATATTAATTTACTGAATCTTCATTTATTAATATATGAAGTTTATATAATGAATCAAATGTTAATCTAATTGTTAATGTTACGTCCTGTCAGTGTAGAAAGAAAATTCTTCTAATCTCATGACATAATTCTCATTTGCTGCAACGTCGTCATAACCAAAAAAAAAAAAATATACATTTCGAAATAAAGGTGCTTAAAGTTTTTTATTTGCTCGCAACTCTTACAGCCATACCTAAATAAGAGCGGGAAGCGTTTCTAGCTGTCAAGAGGTCTCATGCCCATACAATTTAATTTTTTAATTTATTTATTTGTTTATGTCTTTCCTATGCAACAAGATTATATCTTATTATTACAGCATAGGAATTTGATATAGAATAAACATGTTGATGATAAATTAATTTAAAGAGCTTACATATAAATACTTATAAATTAATTAATTTAAAGATTATTATTCAAAAGTGAAGTGAAATTCAAGAATTTAAATGCAGAATCTTTGTCTAAATACATGAAAAATATGATGTATAACAATAACAAAGTTAAGTTGTAGAATACAATTTTAAAATTTATTTTTTAAACTCGAATGCGTTTCCAATTTACTGAGTGTTGTGAGGTAATGAGTTCCAAAGTCTGATAGTTCCGGTGAAAAAAGCCAGGAAGAGACAAGAGTTCGGTATCTCAAAGGAATTATCTTATTTCCACTATTTGATCTTGTGAATGAAAGGTTGGCGGGTACTTTATCATATAAAATTTTATGTATTCAAATTACGCTTTTAAATTTGTACTATACCGAAATAGCAAGGGGGCAACGCTTTGCAATTGAAAAATCCGATTTTGACAGCGCATTTAAAAGTGAAGTCAGCCGCTTTTGTTGATAAATAACGGCAATTGAGCTGTTTTCAGGTGAATCTAGCGGTTTTATCACCATTTTTTATTTATATTATGTGGGCTTTGTTAAACAGGTAAGTTAGCACTACTGCTCTTGACTCAACGTAGACGCTTTTATTTAGGTATGGTATTTCAGCGTAAAAGCTAAGCGGAAGAAAATGTTCCGCCTTCCGCTCTTATTTAGGTATGGCTGTTAGAAAAAAAAATAACGACACACTCTCTTCAAACGGGGAAAGTATAAAACAAATAAAGATGAATTTTATACACAGTATAAAGAAAAACATAGCGAACAATTCTGCATCACTACCTACAAAATTTAATTTTTTGAGTTATGACGACGTTGCAGCAAATGAGCGATATGTAGGTGCAAAGTGCTTTTCTGATCACATAAGTCTTACCGTATCTCTTTCTATCTTTCTAAAGCGAGAGTGGCCCTATCATTTAAAATACATATTCCGAGCAAGTGAATTTAATCCAAATCAAGACTTCAAGATTTTTAAAAAATCTTATAAAATATTAATTGATCATAGATTTTAGTGATGGTACATTGCGGTGTTTGTGAATGTTCGAGTTTTTCAAATATCTGGGAGCAGACGCCATAGGATTTTCTCTATATTGGAGGCCGAGGCAGTGCCCCTTAACTGAATACAATAGCACTATATTGACTTAAAATAAGAGTTGTAAAGTAAGAGTTTACAATCGCGACTAAGAGCGGAATTTTTTTTCCCTATATATCGCATTTCTACCAATCAAATAGCACTCCAACAGCTTATGAGTATATATGGGTAAGTTAAGTGTTAGATAATGTATTAAGCTTTCATGCACACTTAATCAAAATCCTAAGAAACATTAATGAAGAACGCAGAACAATATTTGGTTTTGCTAATGACATTTTCTAGTTTAGTAAGTTTAGTTATATATATACACCCAGAGAAAAAACATGTTTAAAATATGGTTGCCTCCAACAAAACAATTTTAAAAGAAAATGTAAACATATTATGTTTAATTCAACCATGTTATTGTCACCGACAACCATATTATGGTTTAATTATTCATCCATCAAGAAGCCATAATCATTTTATGGTTGCCTCTAAACATGTTATGGTTAATAATGACACTAATTTGTTTTTTAATTTACAATAGAAGTTTCCTCTTTTTCAAGAGCTATGGTTGAAAAACAACCATGCTATTATACACTACTTAATTTCGTGAAATCGATCTACAAATTACCTTCGATTAATAAGCCTGAACCTGTAAAGACTAAAGTTTAAAACCCTCATAAAAGAAATAATAAATGGAATAAAAACCGCTAGTTTGACCTAAAAAAAGCAAATTTGCCATTATTTATTATTAAACGATAAAAACAGGGTTGTCAAAACAACAAATATAGTTACCCTGCTTATTATAACGCGCTGTCAAAATTGGATTTTCCAATTGCAAAGCGTTGACGCCGCGCTATTTAGGGATGATTCATACAAATTGTATGGCATGAGGATTTTTGACAGCCAGAAAACGCCTTCCGCTCTTGTTTAGGTATGGCTGTAAGTCCTTTTTTACATTGATTAAGGAATGAGCCAACAAAAAATTTTAGCAACGCTTCTCATATTGTTGTTGTTGCTTGGCAAATTGCACGACCACAGCACGAATAGCCTGTATGTGTATTGTATACATGTTTTGTTGTTGTAAAATTTTTTGTTAAGCTGTTTTTTTTTAAATTAATGTGCTAAACGGAACACAAGGAGTTTCGTGTTTTTTTCGAAAACACGAACGCAATGAAATGTTCTCATCTTTATGTTGAGTTGAATTTGTACAGTATTTTTACTATGTTCGAAGATCACAAATAGAGAAACTTTTTTTTATGTATTAACTACACAAACACTATTAGCTTTTGTGTTTTCGATATTTCTACCGTACCGAACACTAAAGAACAGTACATAATGTTTATTTTCGAACACTGCTTGGAACCATGCCTGCTTGGCCACGCTTTACATACAACTTCCTAAGCTTTGTGAGGTCGTAATGGATTCATTTTTAATCACAACTCAACGCTAAAGTTAACTCTTTTTAAAGCGTTCGATCAGTATTTTTTTTTTAACTGGTAATGTGCCATAACTCCTTGCTTTTGAATAAATCCTGCTGTTTCCAAAAGTTTTAAAACCGCTGCTGGAGTGACTTGAAATATCTTTTTGAGCTTGATAATAATCTACATGGGGTAATGCCTTCAATTCATTATCGACAGATATTTTTGGCTGGCCTGGTCGTTCTTTGCATTTCGTGTCAAATATGGTTCGGCAAGCACAGCTGCACTTCTTTTTAAAGTTAAAAAATAAAGCAAAACTTTCCGCAAATAATGCCTTGTTGTTATTACACTATTTCGTTTAGTAAATAAGGGAAAATAAATGACAGATGTCAGCATCCAAAAATGTTATAAAAATTATAAAAGACACAAAGCATGTGTACACTGTACAAAATACTATAACTGTTGGGAATCCAACATTTTTAGGTTTTACACCCAATGAAAAGGCTGTATCTTCTAATAACAGCCACTTCTAACTATTCCCTAAACCACTTCGACTGTGAATAAGGGTATATTAAGTTTGTCATTCCTGATGCAACACCAACAAATATTCATCGTAGACTTTATAAGAACAATATAATCGTTAACTAATTAAGTTATGATCGTCTGTCCGTCCATCTATTGAAAACATCTTGAATAGATACACTCTTTAAAATTCAGTCATCTTACATACTTACGTAAATCAGCGCGTCAAGCGTTTTCAATCTGTCAAAAATTCTCATACTCATACAAAATGTATGATGCAAACCCAAAAAGCGCTGCCTGTAATTGGAAAATCTGATTTTGACAGCGCGTGAAGAAATGAAGTTGGCTGCAATTGATAAAAACTAATGTCAATTTATTTTTAGGTCGATTTGGCGGTTTTGTCTCCTGCTCTATTTCTTATTTTTCTAAATGAAATCTTATGTCAAACTTTTGCAGATGACAGCAACCTTTGCCATTCATCTTAATTTAATTATAAACCAAGCGTATTCGATGTTAGTGCTATGAGGCAGAACATGAATGATGCACTTGGCCGACACCTAGGCATAATGTCGGAATGGGATCGTGCGAATAGGTTCGAGCTTAATGCCCGAAAGACCCAGTGTTGCATGCTAAAGCATAAACGCGCGACGGATCAGGGTACCTCATCTGTATATATGGGTGGTATAATTATTAAAGAATCAGAATCTCTTTATGTTCTGGGCCAGAAGATACAATGTAATGTCCGATGGACAAAACAAATATTAAAGATGGCGAAAGAAGCATTCAAGTGCCTCGGTTTTTGAAACGGTGTAAGATATAGTTCACTCCATCTGATCTCCTCACTATTTATGCCACCTTTATCCGACAGCATATGGAATACAACTCTCATGTGTGTGCCGGTGCTAGAAAGCCAATTTTGGAGCTGGGCGAAGGTTCTCATTGGTAACAGTAGAGTAGCCAATTCTATTGACTCCCTTGAGCACCGTCGCAATGTTTGTTGTATTTGCCTGTTTTATCGTAACTACAATGGGATGTGTTCTGATGTAATTAGGGATCTGGTTCCCGAAACCCTTACGTTTGGTTGTAATTCACGTTTTTCCTCAAGTTCCCTTTCCTTTGTGATCGATTGGCCGGTAAATCGTACAACGCATTACAGGGAAAATTCGATTTTTGACCGGACTGTTCGTATATGGAATAACCTTCCTGCTGAAGGCTTACCTCTCATTTCAATATAAATAAATTCAAGTCTAATGTTCACAAGCACTACTCCCTCTTTCCTCTTGCCTAAAACCTATTTTCCTAGTTCCAACACAACACAATGCATTAGTAGGGGTCATCCCCTGAGTGCTGGTCCCAACGAAAAAAAAAATAAAAATTTATATCCATTTTTATATTTATTTTGTCGGTCTTATTAAAAAAGATAAGTTTACATTACTGCTCAAGACACAACGTTGACGCTCCTGTATGCCATTTCAGCGTTAAAAAATGTTACGCTTGACGCGCTGATTTAGGTTGATTTGTTAAAGACGCAATATTGTGTTCAGCGATGAGGCTCATTTTTGGCTTAACTTGTTTGAAAATAATAAAAAAAAAATTGCCACATATGCAGTGAGACCAATCCACAGCAGACCCTTTATTCTTCATTACAACCAAGAAAAAAACTTCACCGTTTGCTGCTGTGTAAACGCTAGCGGCGCATCACCGGACCAAATTTCTTCAAAAGAGAAGTCGTACCTTGCGTTATGGTTAATGGAGATCGTTACTGCATCAGGATCAATGATTTTTTGTCTGTGAAAATATAAATGACATTGATCTGGGCGAGATGTGGTTTAACAGGATGTCGCTACGACTTGACCTACGGTGGCCACAATTTAATTAAAAATTTGACGATAAGTTGATTTTAATTAGCGAGAGGTACCAAGTCACGCGACCTTGGAGATTTTGCCCCTCTCGACTATTTAATGTTGGGTTACGTGAAGTTACTGGTTTACGCTGATAAGCCAGCATTGACACCTTGAATACCATCATGTATTTCGTGCTATACGGCCAGAAATGCTCGAAAAGGTGGCCCAAAATTTGATTATTATATACGGTAGTGATCTTTTTAATACAAAAATTTTTTTTTTATTAAATTTTTTCTATCGCACTTAAAGGGCACCTTTTATGTAAGCGACAAAATACCAAAAGCTAGCGGTTTTGGAATATTGATACGAGTATCGTAATGAAATTTGACATAAATTCTTTCTATGTGACTAGAATTTATATAAATTAGTATCCACTTATGATCACCGGTCCGTAATTGACTAAAGACCCATATCAAGTTCCCTACACTAAATCACTTAAATATGCAGAAAATGTTAAGGAATAATAATATCGTAATAAAATTTAGTCTTATTTAATTTTATATGTCTAGAAATCATATTTCCAAATTGTGTGATGATCAGTGTATAATTTGCCATAGGCACAAGCATATATTTGAGTTCTCACAACAATGAAAAAATAATTTCAATTCGTTCAGTATCGACTGAAAGAATTATAAATAAAATTGATTTCGCACCGAAAAAGTATTCGATTACGACTGCCAGATATACATACCATCTGTTCTAAAAATCACTTTAAAATCATGTGATTTCAAATCACATGTGCCTTTTAAAATCACACGTGTGATATTTTTGTGTTTCGGTGTGATTTTCAATTGCCGAAAGCACATCGAGAAACACAAAAACGGAATGATTATCAGAACACCACAAAATCACGCGTGTGATTTTAAGAACAGGCCCGCATGAACAAGTTTTGCATACTTTAGTTCTATACGAGTAGAAATTGTGATATCAGATTTAATAAAGATTGGCGCACAAGTAATCACAGAAGCATCCATATAAATTCCAATCTGGAAAAATTAATTTTAATTGTTGGAGGGTATTAAAAATTCGTTATAGCCGAAAAGAGAATTCTTATTTTTAGTATTTTTTTTAATTGTACAACTGTCGAAAATGTTGTTTTATGTTTTAATAGTATGTTTCATTTTCATTAACCCCTTTTGCAGTTTAAATTAGTAATATATCATCAGCACCATCGTTTATTCGCTTTAATCAGCAAAATATTGTGACTGTTTAAACAACAATTTGCCGCAAGTGTTATTGTTATTTGATTAGTTGGTTAAATGAAGGTCTCGTTATGCTTTACCCCGTTGACAAAACCTGGTTACCGATACTACTCCCACTACAATTTGCTATCTTTCCTCTCTCTCTCTCTCTCTCGCTCTCTCTCTCTCACACACTCTCTTGATATTGAACATTAATTTTTTCGGTTGTATTTTGTTTACATTTATTAGCAGCTGTTTTAAATGACAATTTTAGTTACAGTTATTAAGTTTTTATTATTAATTAGAAGTTGTTGTTGCTTTTGCTATAGACAATAACAACATAATAATAACATTAGCAGTTAGTACGTGTCAATTTCCCACATTTTAATTTACTTTTTTAAAACATTTGTATGAGCAAATTTCTATTCCCAATCGACTCCAGCAGACAAATAGACATTAAGCGGGCGTTACCGTTGTCTGTCTATTCGCCTTTCTACATATATCATTAAAATAATCGCTTTGATATTTTGAATACCTACTAAATTTTCCGGTTTAATTTTTTTTTTATTTTACATATTTACGGAAAATCATGTAAATTTATTTACGGCTGAATTTTTTTTTTTTTTTTGATGTGTCAGTGTTTTATTTTCTCACATTGTTTTTTAGTTGTGGGCTTTGCATGTCAGACAATAATTTCAAGCAAAAAAACCATTTAAATATTTGAAAAATGATAAAGACGGTTTCCTAATAATGTGAGAAAGTCGTCACTTGCTGATTGAGAACAGAAAAATAATTTGGTTTTTGTTGTTGTGTATGTATATTTGTTTTTAAATAATATTGAAATAACTATTAATTTCTTCTTTTCTTTTGATTACTTTAAGATGGCTCTCGACGGCAAAACGATTATTAAAGAAGAAATAACAGACAAAGACGCCTATGAGGCTGCAGCATCAGCTACACGCAGAGCTAAAGGTGAGTAAAACTATTTTAAATCATGATTACTCTAGAAAACTAAACCGTTTTCTTTAACGTTTAAAGCTTAAGGCCCAACCATAATGTGCTTAAGTTGGCTTGAGCAAATGTGCGAATACATGTAAATCATATGAGGCAAACCATATTGAACTTAAGGAAACGTTTTGTAAAGTTTTATGACATTGTCATTTGCTTAAGCAAAGTGCGAAACTGATCGCACATTCCGTACGGAATCAAATGTTTTTTTATTTTGTTTTTGTTTTTTTAAATACATTTGAGAGACTTTTTGTTAATTTTTGACAGTAGGTTAAGCAGGCTATGCATATTATGGTTGGGCCTTTAACCTCGTCTGTGAGGCTACTTTTTTTAAAAAAATAAGAGTTTTTCTAACTTTTGATATCTCTTTTTTTAATTCGAAACAGCTTATATATATTATGGAACAAAAAATATTTCAAAAAAATTTTGTATAAGTCTCACTAAGAACACACTTCAAGTTTTTTTTACACAGAGATAACTTTGAAAAATAAACAATTTATAATATTCACTTTAAAATTAAAGACTTCAGGGCATATTCTTCCTATAACTCATAGTACTTAGTTTCATAAAATATAAAAAGTGTCATCATATATATCATTTATACTTTTCTTTGTATATAAAAATTATTTCAGACCTTTGTTCCTTAACAAGACAGTACGTTTTATTGCATTTTGAACAATAAAACAAATCACTCATACGCTCTTCCTTGGCGGGCATTAATTGCTCATTGAACTTTTCCGTTACTTTATTTGTGGTTCTAAGTTTCTTTGCTGGTCCTCGGAAGTATGAATTTATTAAGAGCATCTAGTCAGAAAAATACCATTAAAGCTAAACCTCTCCTCTCAGGTACGACAAAGTAGTATATCTGGGCCTGTTCGGAAATGCATCACTGCGCTGCATCTGATGCGCATCTATGATTAGTTTGCGATGCTCATGAAAATCAGCTTGGCATCAGTTTGGTTGCCGCCCGTATTGGTTATATTATTGAACACAATGTGCATCAGCAATTTTTGTGATGCGTGTTTAAGATTTGTTTTCGCATCATCTGCATTTTTTTTATGTATTTTCGAACAACTGACATTTGCAGTGATGCTTAACCGAACGCGCTGCGCATCAGATGCAGCGCAGTGATGCATTTCCGAGCAGGCCCTCTCCTTCCCAAAAATTTTTTTGCAATGAACGTCCCTTCACAAGCTCACACGATAGAATTCGGCGGTCGTTTGAAAGCTCGTGCTCCTACTTTCACACGGTCGTAATGAATTTAAAATAGCATTCGTTGCGCCTCACAGGCAGGGTGTAGTGTTCTATTGTTAACAACCAAAAATATTTTCTCTTGCAATACATTATCTTGGCTTAATTTTATCACTCTGATCAGTACTCTCATATTAATGTATGTATGTAAATGATGAAACAGAATTGAGTCTTCAACTTCAGACAAAAATCCTTACAGGCGTACCTAAACAAGAGCGGAAAGCGGAACGTTTTCCTCCACGTATATTTTACGCTGATATGCCATACCTAAACAAGAGCGTCGGCGTTGTGTCACAAACAGTAGTGTTAACTAAAACCCTCATAATAGAAATAAGAAATGGAATGGAATTTCCCATTATCTATTATTAAACGATAAAAACAGGGTTGTCGAAACAACAAATATAGCAACCCTGCTTATTTTGTCAAAATCGGATTTTCCAATTGCAAAGCGCATGAGGATTATTGACAGCTAAAAACGCGTTCCGCTCTAGTTTAAGTATGGTTGTAAAGCCCATAATTAAAACGTCGGCAGTAACTTTAAATTCTCTCTCATTTCGTTCTTTTTCTTTTGTTCTTATTTTTTCTTTGTTTCGAAAATTTATGAAATTGAATGAAAGTATGGCAGCATTGTTAAGATAATTAAGTCCTCATTAGTTTTTTACTTTCTGTTGCCGTTCTGTTTCGTTACTTTCTGTAACAAATATTTTTTAATTACTTTTTCTGTGAAAGGAATCAGCTGGTTTTAAAAAGAATAACATAGAAATTGTAAAAAAAGGACTTTCGTAAAATCTATTATTTTGTGTCAAAAATACATAAACAAATTTTTCCAGCGTTAAGCCTGGTACTTTGTTCAACATTTCACGTGAAATGCTGTCAAAACTCATATGAAAAAACTTGTGCGGAATTTCTATCAAATTATGTTGATAGAGTTGTACGTTGTACTCTGTTCAATTTGTGAAAAAGTTGCGAAATGTTTCTGGCAACATTTTTTTTACAACTGCGAAATAATAAATATAAGCTGCACTTATATCACGTGAAATTTTAAGCAAATAAAAAAAAGTTTACACTTAATATTAAATGCGAACTAAAAAAAAATAAAAAACACAACCGGTAATAGTTTTTCATCCATATTTACTTTCATTTTTATTTAAAAAAAAAGTTTTTAGTAAAATACATGTGGATTTTATTTACATACGTAAAACAATGTCGCATACTTTGAAAGATTAAAAACGTCAAATCGTGAAAACTTGCGAGATAGGTTACATTGATACATGTCAAGTTTTTCGTGTGAAATAATATATGTTGCTGAACATTTTTCACATATTGGAACAGAGTACTAGGCTTTAAACAAAAAATAAAAATTTTTTATATCACAACAAACTATAACATATACATACTTTGGCCGTAACTTAACGTTGAATTCTATTTTCAACATATTTGTCTGCAACAGAACAAAACAAAAAAGAAAAAACAAACCACACATACAGACTTTCAATTTAACAGGAACAAAACAGCTGATTCGTAACAGAACAGAACGTACAAACTAATTCTGCCTTTAGTGTCTCTATCTGCGAGCATTAGAAAAAACGTTCTCAAAATAAAATTGATTTTATTTAACGACTGCATTCTTTGGTAATATTGTATGTCAAGCTGTATCGAAAACATCGTTCAGCCCCAGTTCTGTTTCATCATTAAAGCCGTTTCACACCATAACACAAGTCTTAAGTATTTTAACGAAAATGCTTCGCTGATCTAATTGTTGTTTGAACATTTTCAAAACAACTTATCATGTCGATTTAATTTTCCTCAAAATACTTAAGACTTGTATTAAATATAGAGTGAAGCTGCCTTTACTAACATTTCTGAAATATGTCGGTCAGTGTTTCGGTTACAACGGCATTAAGATTTTCAACTTGCACTGTGTTTCCTAGGAGTTTGGACTTAATAACTTAAATCTAGACAATAAACATCAAACGCTTTTAAAAGTTAAGAAAAGTACTGAAAAAAGGCTTTTTTCGATATTCAGAACTTCAAGAATATTTCTAGATTGTGCAAAAGAACTAAAAAATTCTCCTATTAAAAACAGATTAAGAAAATATCTGGAAAATTAATCGTACGATTTAAAAATATTCAGTTAATGTGTGATCGCCGTCTAAATTTTTACTGTATTTATCGCTTATTTGCACACTGCTTCTAAGCATTTAAAGTTTTGTGCAGAGCTCGAAAAAAAAACTGTACACTAACGTAGTATTTTCTTTAAAAACTCAAACTCGTAAACTTCTTTTTTTGTTTGTTAATTGTATTATATTTTGATTAATAAATGCGGGATATGCATATAAGCGAATGCATAAACACAAACCCGGAGTTCGAAAGTGCACCGTATGTCAAATTCTATACAACAATACAAAAAAGAAAAAAATTGTAGGGAAACAAAATACGCTACACAATGATTGTGTGCCGACGAACACAAATAAATACTAAGATAACGAACCAAACTTAAGTGGTGACAAACACAAATATTAAGACAACATGCCGGCCGATCTTGTTTTAGCGTACGTGTAAAGTTATATTAGTATACATGTTCTGTATTTTTTAAGAAAACGCGTAAAAAACTTGTAATAGACGTGTTGATCTGAACATACGTTCGCGGTATTGTGGTTTTTTATGAATACTGAATTAAAAGTCGGCTAAAAACAGAACACGTACATTAAAAGAGCACTACGCATACCCCAAATCAAGTTCGGTGCGTTATCTTAGTATTTGTGTTCGTCAGCTCGCAAGATTGGTTCGTTATATTAGTATGTATTTATGTTCGTCGACTCACAACCATTGTGTACCGTATTTTGTTTGTGTTCAATTTTTTTTATATTGTATTTTTGTAGAATATGTACTAACGGTGCACTAACGTGCCGTAACTTGGAGTTTTGTCAGGCCTCGGTTTTGTGTCTATGCATTCTGTGTCAATAAATTATGCATTGAAACAATAAAAAATGGCGATTAAAGTTAAATGTGTTACATAATTAAAGAATAGTTACATATTATGTAAGTGAATTCGCCTTTAAAAAACGTTAATTTGTTGCTAAAAAATATGAAATGTATTTGTGAGTAAAAAATTAATTACACAGTGTAAGAATGTAAATAATAATAAAACGGGAAAGTGAAGAAATTATAATTTTGTTATACGCTTGCGGTGCTACGCCCTGACAATTCTCAAAACAAAAAGGTGCCAAGTATTTCGTCTTTGCAAGAATTAGAGGAGGGAAAGAACACTTTTTCATCATTTAACTCTGATGCTGAATGTAAAGCTCACAGTTTATTTAAATAAATAATGAATATAAATAAAAAAAAAAATATGTTCCACATTTGAAAAAATTTGAGAATAACTTTTGAAAGCACTTTGAAAATAAATGCATTTCTCAATTCGAACATTTTCAAATCATTATCGAACGTTTGTCGTTTGAGAATAGGTTTGATTTCAAATCATTTTCAATTTGATATCAAACCTCCGCGTATGTTGGGTTATTGCTACCCAAATCGTCTCACCAAGTTTGATTATAATCGGTCCATATTTGATCATAGCTACCATACAAAAATCTCTTTCGAAAATAGCTTTAAATGCCATAACTTTGGCGACGATAACTTTTATAATAGATTCAATGTTATGGCATGATGTTGTGGTGGGTAGAGAATTCACATTATATATCTTGACATTAATCTTCTAAAAAAGCTCTTCTATACATAATTATAACTCTCATGAGATAATTTGGTTTTGCCGGTACCCAAAAAATGGTGCAATTTCGAAAATTTTTGTGTCTATATTTTGGTGTAGAGTATCAAATAGTCGGGCTTGACCGATCATACTTTATTACTGGGTTTTTTTTCTTTAAGTTTTGGTAAATAACTTATATTTATACTTAACCCATTTTGCAAAAGACAAAGTTAATAATAAACGTTTTCTTTTGAGTCGCTCAAAAGTAAACGCGTTTTGCACAAATACATAGACGGGAGCTCAAGTTAAAATTTTATTAGGTAATATATTCTTAAAGAGGCTCGAAAATAAGCCGAACATTCCCTGTCGGAAAATGAGTTAGCGTAAAGTTAACTCATGGTTAATCAGAAGTTAGTCAGAGGTGACTCAGAAGCTAACTCATTTACATGGTTAAAGCTATTCAGTTTTTACACGCAATGTCCGCAGTACGAGTCAGTACTCACTCACACTGCATAACTTTAAGGTAACCATAAGTTAGCTCATTATGAGTTAGCTTGTGGTGCATACAATATGTTGACTTTAATAAGAGAATAAAATAAAAATTACGTATTTTTGCTTTATTTATTTTTTAAAGAGAGACAGAGACTATTACACATATGTTTTCTTTCACTTTTGTTGTATTGCCCCTTTGTCTACAGAAAAACTCTCAATTATAAGACACCAGCAGCATGCCCGATATGGTTCTCATAATTATTCTACTTTGAAAATGAGATGTATTTAACTAAATGATATTAACAAAGAGAATATGGGAACTTTTGATTATTGAAAAAGTACACAAAACAAGCAAAACGTTTTTTTACCGAAGTCCACTGCATCAGGTTTGAGTTAGCCAAACGCTAGTTCAATAGTTATCGAGAAGAAGTCAGTCGCACAAAACACAACTGACTCAAACTCAAATCTGCACCAATTATAAGCTAGTCAGTTGTAAATAAGTTAGCTAAAGTTGCATGTAGACGACATGTTTTTTACATCTGACTTGTCAAATTTTCCACTGCAAATACATACATATCGTGTGTTACCTTTAAAACATTGCATCTGTAAAAGTCAGACGCAAAGTTATCTGACAAAATTTTAATTAGAGCGTGCTCTATTTTCTTCTGACAAACCATCTGGCATCAGCTGTGTCAGAAATCTATTCCGGGAAGAAACCGGCAGCGGCGGTGCATTGTTGACGGAATCATTAGCCGGCTTGAGTTAACATTTTACAATACCGATATATGTACAATCATTTCACCATTGAATAGAAATTATGTACATATATAAATAAAAAACTCTTCATTATAACATCCTAAATTGGTATCTCCAAATTTAAAGAAAAAAATGTTTAGATGGCTAAACTTTTTTACGGCGCAAATAAAAATGTTTGTGGCGGCAGCACGCTATTTTGAAACCAAGAATCACTTTGGTTTATTCCATAACTACAGAGAAAAAACATAGACAATGTCAGAAGCAAATTACATGTACGTCTGTGACCAAATATTATAAACCTTCTGTAAAACCGCAATTTTGACAGACATTCACAATTACATATGACTTGAAAAGTTGACAAGTCAGATGTAAAAAACATGTCGTCTACGGGCACCTTAAAAGGCAACTAAATGTTGAGCTAGCTAATAAAAATCCGACAGGGTTATTTAGCGTACGGTACACACACCCAGAAACGATTGCTTTATTTTTAGTGTTTGTGTATTAATACACAACCCTTAATACCTTTTATAACTATTTTTACGAAAGTAAACAAACCGTATGAAGTGTTCTTTTTTACTTTATAAAACAGTACAATTGTAGTGTAATTGCTTGGTAATTTGCACGACTACAGCACGAAGAGCCTGTGTGTGTATTGTGTACATGTTTTGCATTTGTAAAAAGTTTTTGTTCTTATTTTTCTTTTAAAACACATACATATGTATGTATTTTGTTTTGTAAAAAATTTTCGCATCTTTACCAGCCAAAAGGGCGGTGAGCACAACTGAAACGCACGAACGCAATGAAGTTTGGTGTTTTTGTACGAAAAACAGAACGCAATGAAATGTTTTCATCTTTATGTAGAGTTACTGCCTATTTCACTAAATGCGAACGAACGCTTTCGTTCGCATTCAGTGAAATAGGCAGTTAGTTTATTACAGTACGAAGATCACAAACCATCCAGTGGTATAAAATGGAGCATTCGCCACCAATGGCAGGGGTAATAGTTAACTCTTTTACTCAATTCGTACTGGGGACTACTGATGTGGCATTCAAATCATACCCACATCTTTCCCTAGACATTAATATCTATTGTGAACATGTTAAAATAGGTAACCGCGTTTCGCCAGCTTATTCTGTAGCTCCAAACAGTGATACCAATAGTAGGGAATTTGCCCTCTATGTAGGGATTTTTCGGAAAATTAAAAGCGTAGGGAAAGAAGGATAGATTTTTTATTTTAAGGTTAATGTAGGGAATTTTTAAAATATTAACTCATGTTCAATAAATTGTGAAAAAATACGTAAATATTCGTATTATTTTTATTTAAAAATATAAATTGTTCATATACAATAATATAATTTAAGTACAAATGTAGTATTTTCCAACAGAAACCCTATACCATGAGCCCTAACAGCCCGGCAGTCTTCAACAAGTGCCAAAACCATGTACATTAGGGTGGCAGCGAAATGTATGGAGCAATTTTTTTGTATTAATATTGATGTCTCCCGGGTGGAATATTGTGCCACATGGTCTAAAATTGATGTCGAAAAAATTTCAGCCAAATCGGATAACTTTAACCCGTGCCCCTTTGAGGTCAAAGTTCAAATGATAAAAAAAAAATTTTCCATACAAGCAAAAAATTTTTTTTTCGATTTTTTTTATTTTTTATTTTTTAATATTAGTAAGCTTTATTAGCTTATAAAGAACAAAAAATTTCATTTCGATCGGACAAGATTTTCAGTTTCAAAAGTGACTCTGAAAAAAAATTTTCAGGCTTGTTAGGGGCTTACTCTAAAAAATTTTCAAAATGTTTTTTTTTTTAGGTTTGACAAGCATACATTAAAGATATTTTGTCGCTCTTAATAATAGGTTTTTTAAATTTTTTTTTAAAAATTTTTTTTGTATGGAATTTTTTTTTTATCATTTGAACTTTGACCTCAAAGGGGCACGGGTTAAAGTTATCCGATTTGGCTGAAATTTTTTCCACATCAGTTTTAGACCATGTGGCACAATATTCCGCCCGGGAGATGTTGAAAATCCAAAGTTGAAATTTAGCTGCCACCCTAATGTACATACGTACCAGTGATGCAAAATGTAGCACAATTGTGCCATTTGTGTAACTTTTGATTGTTTGATGGTCCGATGAAAATCTGTTTTAGCCTTTTCAGGTCGAAGTTTAAATAACTTTTTTTAATCGTTCTATAAATTTTTTAATGTAAATTACGGAGCGATCTTCAAAAATTTGACAGTGTGATTTCTATTCATACATATATAACCGTGACAGGCCAAAAATGTATTACAATAGCATTGTTCGTTACGGTTTAGGCGTACTTTAGTGCTTTTCGAGAGTGGGTTTTATAAAGGCCTATGGTAAATTATGGACCGATCTTCACGAAATTTTGTGGTATTTATGAACGAATTTGTGCAAAATCTTATATCAATATGTGCATTCCGCCACTATTTATGCTAGTTTTTGTAAAAAAAAAATTATCAAATATATAACTCTTTTACTACTGAACCGATTTTGCTGGATTTCAATCCAAAACTGCTTAGGAGAACTAGAAACCATTTGGTATCAATATTTTCTTTTAAATTGTTCGAAAGTGCGCCTGATTTCAACAGACGGACTTACAGACGAACAAGGTTTCACAATTAGTTGAGGTGGAGAGTATAACAATGTGAATGGAGAGTATAACAATGTGAATTTAGAAATAAGCAACTTTACTCATTTCAACTAAAACTGCAGTTTTTCTTAACAGAATGCTACTGTTATTTACACCAAAATCTTTATTTTAAAATTTCCTACCATACTGCATTTACAGAATATAAAAGTTTTGCCTCGTTCAATTTTTATATATGAAAAGGTAAGCAAAAATTAAAAAAAATGTTAAGTTTGTATTTGAAAATCCGGATTTTTTAGGGCTATGAATACAAAACCATCGCACAAAATGGCAATGTTGCTTTAAGAAATATTTAGGAAATTTAATAATCTTTCTAATGCATGTAATGCTGTTCAAATCCATTCAGAACTGCTTGAGTTTGAGGCAAATTACTAAATCAAGATCTTTCTCATTTTTTGGAAAATAAAAGGTATTTTGCCTAAAAAAATGAAAAAACTATTTGAGACACCACTTCCCGTTCATCAATATTTAAGTGTTATACACCAAAATTCTTGGTTTTTATCGATGTTTTTGAAGGAATTTCGAAAAAAAATGAATGAGACGGTCTAATATACATTCTATATCACTAGACTTTATTTACATACTCAGCCAGCAAAATAGTCCGACTTTTTCCGGATATCCGAGGGAGTATTTTGCTGGTTGGGTACAAACATAACAGTACAACTTTCTACAGCTCATTGATTTGGGACTCAATTCTGACAATTGCACGTGAAAGTAGCCTCAAAAATAAGAACTTCTGAATCATTAGTTTTGTCAAGTTGGTTTAATTTTAAATTAACCGATCAGTTAAACGGGTAGTAATTAATCGGCTAACCGATTAACGGTTATTTTTTTACAACGACAAGACAAAAAAATGTGTATCCGAAATAGATCCCGTTACAAGAACAACAACAAGATCGCTTGCTTTTTACTAGCAGGCTTTGTAGACATAAGTTGCTAACCCTAATGGTAGGTAAAGGTTATGTAGAAGTGGGCCAATCGCCACCTCGTATGACATCCTCGTGTTAAAGTCGCCACTCCAAAGCATGTGAGGTAGATTGAAGTGGGACTAGCGGAGCTAGCGAATATACACATACAGTTCTAGTACGCCATACCACTGGGCAAGAAACTTTTTTTAAGGTATTTACTACACAAACACTATCGTTTGTATGTTCCATACTTCTACCGTACATAACACTAAAGTACAGTATATAATGTTTATTTTCGAACTCTGCTTTTAGGTGAGTATTCCTTGAAGAATATATTTTGTTTGTCATACCGTGTGACAAACTCAATATACCCTCATTCATTGTGGGGGTATCTTCAGAATTTCCTGGGTAAAAGTATTTGTATAATAAAGTTTTTAAACCGAGTTTTCATTTGTTGTTTTCTTTTTGTGGTTTTTTTTTATGGAAAATAAATGAAAATAGAAGCAATAAAGTACTAAGGAAAAAACCAATCTGTTGTGTAAACATTTGTGAAAACAATAGATG
Source organism: Pollenia amentaria (assembly GCA_943735925.1). NCBI lineage: Eukaryota > Metazoa > Arthropoda > Insecta > Diptera > Polleniidae > Pollenia > Pollenia amentaria. The sequence goes on along the minus strand of OX031010.1, from coordinate 16,711,741 downwards.
ATAAACGATATTCTAATATGACACACATTCATACACAAAAACAAACATTCAAAGATACAAACAGACGTTGTAAAGTACATCATTGTTTTGTATACATTTGGTATTCAATGATGATGTATTATGCTCAAAAGGAAACGACATATAACCACACTTGTACAACAAACACTGGATATCATTGTTAAAACGGAAGCTTCTGTAAGTGTGAATACATGTATGAATAAATATCATCAAACAATACAAATACAATAGTCGGTAAAGAAAAATGCCACACATAAACCCCAAAAAAAAAACAGGACTAAAGTATGGAAAACATTTAATTTCAGTAGAAAAAAAAATACAAAAAGAGAAAGACAGAGCAAAAAAACAGGTTAAAGAAAGCTTATGGTTGAATGGCTGAGAAAACATACAGTTGCAGCTGTATCCACAAATTATTATCACAAAAGTAAACTGCTGCTAAAGATTACAACAACAGAAACAGCCAATAATAGCAATACAACTAAAAGTATCCTTGAGATAAAAAATAAAATTGAAATTTAAAAAAGGGACCACTACAAAAAAAAAAATTCTATTAGAAATGATGAATAAAAAGAGAAAAAATTTTTTGAACGTTGTCTTTATTGGCAGCATTGAATTTTTTCGTTAGACGATAATATTGCATTCATGGCGTTGAATATTCTAAATCTCTGTATTCTTGTATATACTCAGAAACCTATCAGCTACAATTTTTCGAGGAATTGAAAAAAAATCTAACTATAAGAAAAAAAAAAGTTTTAAAAATTCCATTAACTTAAACAAACAATCAAGAAAAAATTAACGGAGTTTCATAGAAACTGTATGTCCTTCGAAAAGAGAATTGTTCAATGGTTGAAAAATTATATGTAGAAATGTCTTAATTTTGATAAGGAATTTCAAATCCTTTACATTTATTAGTAAATAAGGAATATATTCTGTGTTCTTGGAAAATCAGAAAATAAGAGTTTTGTCAGAATTGCCGCCAGATAAAAATTGGCATATTTAGATATATACGATGGCGGTCAATAGCTCCGTGAAATTTTGAATTTCCCTCCTCTTTATTAAAAGTGTAACACTGCTTCCTGTCAACGGGCCTCTGTCAGTTGTCACCTCTTACAAGCTGCGTCATTTGGCTTGTGTTTGATAGCAGACTAACCCTTGATTTGGCGAAAAAATAGAAAAAGTGAATTTCTTATGCTCATTTAGTAATATTTTTTTGCGGAAGAAAACATCACTCAAATCAACGCTAAGCTTGATAAATACTATGGGAACTCAGCGCCACCAATTTCAATGGTAACAAGTAATTTTTTTTTGGATTCGGCTATGACGAATCTTATATACTCTTCACCATGGTGCGATTAGAGCAGAAAGTTATGTAAATAACGTTCTTTAGATATAAATAAATCTCTTTTGTGCCCCGCTCACTTCCCTCATCCCTCCCACATTTTTTCAGATGACTTGTATTGATAACCAAGATTCTTGTGCCAAATTTTGAAACTTTGGCTCTTGCCGTTCTCCAGAGATACGGAAAAATAATAAAAAACAGCAATAGCAAGGGATTTATAGGTAAAATTAAAGGCAGTCGGGAGTTCTTGCTTAAATATCCGTCAATTGTAGAATGCTCTTGCAAAATTTAAATGGTCATATCCGTCATTATTATAGACCAGCCAAGTCTCCCCAAAGTCGAAACCCCCAATTCAACAGACGGACGGACAGACTGTCAACCGGACTTGAACTTCTCTTCTCATAAGGGCCCAGAATATAAATTCTTTATAGGGTCTAGGGTCAATATTGTGAAAGTAGCAAATGGAATGACAAACTTATATATACGCTTTTACTTTCGGTGAAGGGTATGAAAAGTGGTTTACTAACTTTAGTTGTGACCGTACAAGTACGACAGATATCGAACGTTCTGGACACGGGAAACAATTAAAGAAGTCCACGATTTAGTGTTGGCCGATCAGAGATTAAAAGTGCGAGAGATTGTGGAAGCCCTACCCATCTCAAATGGCTCAATGGTTTCCGTTTTGAATGAACTTTTGGGTATGAGAAAGCTTTTCGCAAGATGGTTACTGCGCTTGCTCACAATCGATCACAAACGCATTCGTGCGTTCACCTCGCGGAAGTGTTTAACGTTGTCTAACCGCACAATGGACTGGTTTTTTTTAACTTTGAACCAAACCTGTCTCCACCAGAACACAGCACAGTCCTAACAGTGGTGAAAACAGTGAGTGAATCGCAGCCAGAGATGTGCAAGGTGAATTCGTCAACTAATAAATTAATGGCGCAGGTTTATAGATCGACTGAGTCGATTTATTAAATTTATGATTAATCAAATAATTGATTTATCACAATTTTGATTAATCAATATTTTCAATTAATCGTTTAATCGCATATCTCTAGTTGTTTATCATCAGAAACAGTCTGAATAGTAACATTTTTCATTGGGGAGCCGACTATATCTTTATGGAAGCAGTATAAATGGAAAGAAAGCTATCAATAGCATACTGGACCGTAGGAATAAACCTGCAAAGAGTTTAAATATTCTGAAACCTTCTTACTTTTTTAATTCAAGAACTTACAAAGCGTTTGGAAAATATTCAGTAATTCTGGTCAGATATTAAGAAATTATTTTACATGGCCGAACACCGAAGGAACCATTTAAATTTGTCTGTACGAACGGAGATGTTCCCTCAATGCTTTGATTTGCTGACGGTAGCTGGTAAGAGGGTCATAAGAAAGGTGTTCGTTAGGAGACATTACACATTAAAAAGCTTCAGAAAAACGACTGCTAGAGAACATCGAAAAATGTTGTTCCACTCTTAAACATTAATAATAATGACTTGACATTAGCGAGTTTTTAATTAAGATCAATGCTATTGTTGATCTATGTAATTTCCTTATTCTTTGAACCTTTTATGAACTTTAAAATATCTTTAATTGCCAAATTTCTTATTTTCTTTTATTTTTTTGCAAGTAACAATAAAGCTAATCCATTATTTTAGATTTCTTGCCACAATTAACCATTAATTTTTTTTTTTTAGTTTTTATTATAGTGTGTTAGTAACACATGTTGTTCAATAACTTTGAAAGGCAAATATACAAATTTTCCTATTCAACAAAGTAAATTGTTCATCATACTCGAACATACTGACGAACCTTATGTTTTTATTTTTGGCTAAAACATCATATTTTTCCCAAATGACCATTTTCGAAAACTATATTCAAAATATTTTGCCAACAACAATATCAATATGCCACCAGCTGCTGATATTACAACTACACCACTTATGCATCTAGAACTACGCACACACACACACACACAAACACACTCTAGTACAGTAAACTCTAAAATAGAAAAAATGCTAAAAACAATTTCAAACTTTGCATACTCCTTAAAATTCACATAGAAAAAGAGTAGAGAAATAATGTCATTTCCTTACTTTACTTCCACATTTATTACAACTACAAGAAAATCTAGGATTTTTCTTTTCATTTTTTTTTTTCTATTTAAACACAAAATGTTTTAGTTGACAATTCCCATAGTTTTTAATATTTTTTTTTTTGTGTTAATTTTTCGAAACATGTTGTTGACCATTATGGCTCAAAAAAGTTTTAAATATTTTTAGAAAATAGACCAACACACACAAACTATTTGAATGGTTGTTTAGCAAATTGTGTTGGGTATAGGGCAGAGTTCTAAAAGAATTCATCAATAATTGAGTAATACACTGCATTTCCGTTAAATCTAAATGTAGAAGTTTTAATACCTTAAAAATAAAAGTTGCATACTTTTAGGCACATATGAAAAATTTAACTTCGTGACTTAATTTCATTATTTTAAACCCTACAACTCGGATAGAAATTGCAATTGTTAAAAATACTACAAAAAATTAAATAGAAAGTAAAAAAAAAATATTTTATTCGAAAGATCAAAACAAGTAATTAACATTTGAAAATGTGGCTCTTGTTGATACCGTCTTGTTGAAACGTCCAGTATATAATATTATTCAATTGTAGTCCAAAAAAAGTCGGGTGTCATACGGCTTTATTGCTCCGAATTGATGGTAATGGTTCTTCCAGCGTCATTTTCGAACAAATACGACAAATGACACCTCCAGAACATATTGCGGACCAACGACAGTCATCTTTTCCGGATGCAAAGCCTTTACCAAAATCACTCCTGGGTACTCCGAACCCCATATGCAAATGAAATCGCAGACGATTATTTTTTTTTTTATTTTTTTTGTAAAATTAGCATTGAAAGCCTAATTTGTTGCCTAATTGTTCTACACTGATAGAAAAGGCGTCATAACGCTATTGTATTTTGACATCAGTACTATGAAAAGTGTCTTCGTTTTTGACTCCATGACACTCTACATCATTGTGATGTCAGCCTTAACATCACTTGCCCAAATTGTCTGTGGGTGTAGAGGCGATTTGGGAGCGAAATATGGTTCCCATGTACTAGACCGTAATGTATTTTGTTTTAACGGTGCGTATCAAGTGCGTCAATTTGCAATGATCAAGATGTCTACGATTGATCAAACTGATAGTTGGTTTGTTTAGAAGACCATTTCTCCGTTTTTCCTATAAATATAAAATAAAATGGATACAATCGGAAAGATAACCAATTCCTTTGTGTTAAAAGTGATTGGTAAAGACATACGGCCATGTGCTGAAAATCGCATGATTTGAAAATCACATGCGATCTGAAAATGGCCAATTTTATTTAAGCGTTTTGTTTTTTTTTTTCGAAGTAGTGGTTGAAAAATAAAACATATGTTTTAGCTGTCAAATTTGAACAAAAAATAATAATTATTTGCATGAAAAATGCCGGCAGATTTTATATTACGTGTTATTTCATTGAAAAAACTGTATTTTAAAAAAGAACGTATCAGAAAACGTCTTCTAAGGGATTAATACAACCAAAGAGATATTCCTGAACAATGGTAAGTACCATAAGTCAAATTCTCAAGTTCATTTACACGTCTGAATGTCTGGCACCATATTTTTTTCGAAGTTAAATAGAAACAGCTGCTCACAATCAAAAGCAAATTTAAAAGAAATTGTTAAACAACAATCAGTATTAAAACAATGTTGTTTTTTAATTTTATATTTTCTATGAAAATTTTCTCAAAAGATTATGAGTTTTTAAAATAAATGGAAAAGAAAAACATTAAATTTCCTTTTTATATGCTATTTTTTGATGTTGAAAATAAATTTTAAAGGAATTTTACAAGTTCACATGTGGATCACATTACTGTAGGCTTGTGATTTAAAATCGCCAAATTTAAGGTGATTACGAACTCCAGCACACCTTCTTTGCGATTTTAAATCGTAATCACAACTTTCTTGCGATTTGCGATTTCTAGCACATAGGCGATAGACTACATGTAGTTTTATTACACGACGTTTACATTTGCCAGTACTGGCAAGACAGTAGCAAGACATGCAAACTTTTTCACTAATCCATGCACACTTTCAGCTGTCTTGCAAACTTCGCAGACAGTAAATTTGGACAGTGATTTGACATTTGCTGTCAGTAATTTGAAGTTTTGTTCGCAAAGGAAAAAAAATCAAAAAGGAAAAAAAAAAAAATATATTCTGCTTTGATTTTTTGGAGTATAAAAAAGAAAAAACCTCAAGCTCAATAAATTATACAACAAAAAAAAGTTTAAAAAGTAAAGGTTGAATAAAGCAACAAATTTATAGTTGTTTAATACTATTTTTTAATATGTTTAGTTAATTTAAAACACGTTTACCTGAAACTTACGCATGCAACATTCACATCTAAAATATTTTTAAAAGCAAACTTTCTTAATATCTGTCTTGACGCCTAAGTCACGAAGACAGTTAGAAGTGTTTTTGGCAACTAATATGTATATTTTTACTGTCTTGCCAGTAATGTCAAATGTAAACGCTATGTTCAGACAGCTTTCAGTGTTACCCTGCGAACACCTTAACGCATATTTCTTTTGTAAAAAGCAGCAATCTTTACATTTCCCTAAATCTTTGAAAATTTGACTCCGCGTTTACATAACTCTTAACAGAGCGACAATCGATATTTGCAGGATGTCGTAATCCATTAAATCCCATACGTGGACCTTTAATTTAAATTCAAATTTGTTTGGTGCTTTTTCAAAAATTTCTTTAAGTAACGCTTTCTTGACTTTCACAAGGTTTTTTAATTTTCTCTTGATTTCATTACTTTCAACAACTGTCACAACTGATTGGTCACTTTTGGTTAGTAAAACCCTTAAAAGTGTACGAAACATCTAAACCACCTTTTTTAGACAGCAACATTAGAAATCATTGTAACTGGTAGTGGTAGTAAAATTGTTGTTGTGGGGCAACATTGAAAGCCATTATAAAAGTATGTTTCAACGCAAAATTTTTTTTTTAATACATTTGTGTAACAATGTTTTTTTATCAGTAATACCACAAACCAAACAAGCATCATTTATTGTTTGTCGGACTTAGGAAGAGTGAACTGCTGTAGAAAATATATGAATGTATGTATTATATATTTAGCCAAAAAATTTTAATTTGTCCCTTTACTAAGTACATTTGCTAATAACTCCCTTGCCATTAAAATCCCTGATAATGGTCAACACAAAAAAATGTGTTGTCATGTATCAAAGTAGTGAACATATCAATATTCCAAATATGTTAGGTACACACAATAAAGGCAAACACATGCTAAAATTTAGACCAAATCGTTCAAACAGCTGGGCCATATTCGCTTTTTTTATTTCGTTTCATTTTAGATTTTTTTTTATGGGATAAATAAATAAAATTGTCGGTCACTATACCCCTGCCGTGTAATTTAGTGTCATAAGCTTATGGAGCTTATGATTAATATTAATTACACCCTACACCTTCATATAGTGGAATGGAGAGAGTTTTATACGTTTGAAATTATGTTTATACCGCCAATAAATAACCCAGTTTTTGGTATACTTATCGTCTCTGAATGTTTTTACCAAGTCGATTGAAATATCTCCTTCCACCTGTCCATGTAAAGCTTGTTATTAAGGTGGGGGTCGAAATGAAGGCCTCAATCATGTAAAACGCAACGCAACGACAAAGAATTACATTGAAAGCACAAATAATGTCATAAATATTTTGTAATTTTGTTGTTGCTTGCTACATGATTAGGGCCTAAATTTCAGGGTCGAGTAACACACATCAGCACAAACGTAAAACACCCTTTCTACTATTGTTGTGTGGATATTACAACAGAAATAACAGATGATCTTTACATAGCATGGTAAGTGCAAACGTCTCAAAATATCAACCATTTCTAAACAAAACATTCAGATGATTACGCTTCTTGATGTCGGTAGCAAGTGGTTACTAACAATATAAGTCGAATTTTGTAGTAGATTAAAGAACACATGTTGTGTGTTACTTTAATCTACAACAGAGTAATTTTCGACATCGGGAACAGTAATAAGGCTGAATCAGCCTTACAATCTGTAAAACCAAAACAAATTGGTTCGAACTGTCAAAATTAGCAGGGTTTTCGCTGCCATCGGTAGTGAATTTGCCTTTGATTTTGATTTTGACAAAGGTTAGCTTAGGTTCCATGGGCAGCCATAGAGAGACAGCTCACTTGGGTCCTTCAGCGGTCCCTTCGGAATCCAGCTCCAATGTCCATCCCATAGAGCAGTTACTCAGATGGCGTCACTGCAGAGTTGAGCCAATTCGTCTTACTAACGAAGAGAAGAAGCAATCTAAGTTCTATTGTAGATAGATCCTCCAAGCAGGAAACACACGGTCTCCCAGGTATTTTTCCCTAATGCCCCGTAACCCAGGGCATTGACAGAGAAAGTGAAGCACAGTCTCCTCTTCCTCCTCATCATGACAACTTCTGTAGTAGTCATTGAATTCCAGACCCATTCTCCTAGCATGAGTCCCAACAGACCAGTGTTCAGTCACAACGGATACCACAGTCCTGATTTTGTACCTATTGAACCTAAGTAGAGATTTGGTTCTCCGTTCATCAGAACCAGGCCATAGTGCCCTGGACATGGAACAGGTGGACTCACAGGTCCATCCCTCTTGCGCAATCCTATAATATTCGCGCCGAATGAGTGCCTTACAATTAGCAATTGGAAGGCCAATGAATTGATCAATGAATGTGTCATCCATGCGACCACCTTCCTTGGCCAGCTCATCTGCTGTCTGGATTCCCGGACAGTCTGAGTGCCCTGGTATCCATATAAGCGTTACCTCTGAATGCTCAGCAATCTCATTCAAAAGACATCCGGCATTCGACAGTTAACCTAGATGTCGTGTAGACACCCTCAAAAGAAGCAATGGCAGCCTAGCTATCAGTAAATATACGCGATAATACTTTAGAGATTTCCGCCTGCAGGACACTTCATGCATCCGGCAGACGAAAGGAAACTTTTACGCCCAGTTGCTCTATGTAGAAACCTCCGCCAACTCTTTCCCCCTTCCTCGAACCATCAGTGCATACCCCTAAGGCTGGTTTATGGATTTTGAGAAAAAATGCAGCCCAATATAACCTTTTTCTTCCAGAGTTTCTTTATTGAATCTTCATATATTAAATATGAACTAACAGTAAGTAATCAAATCTTATCCTAATACTTTAATTTATGTCGTGCAAGTGCCCGACAAAAATCACAATGTAACCGATGACTTTTTTCACTGAAATATTAATCTTCGAAATGAATTGCCATGTCCTCGAAATTAATACGGTACCAGAATGGCGTTCCAGTATTTTATTACTTTTTCTTTTTATACCTTCGCAACAGGTGGAAGGGGTGTAAAAAAGTTTGTCTTTTCGTTTGTAATTTCCACAATATTGATCTAAGATACTCTAAAGTTTATTATGGGTATTTATAAGGGTATTCATTTAATCGGGCTTTTGCTTTAATCGGTTAATCGCTCGATTAATTTACCGAGGGTTTGGTTTAGTCGGTTAATAATAGGTTAATTTTGTTATTGATCGGTTAACCGATTAACAAAGTTTTTTTATAAATTAAGTAATTTCAATATATAAAAATGCATAAAATATTTGTTATTTGGAGCTTATTAGTAAAAAAAACCCCTAAAACATAGCAAACATTAGAATTCTTGAACTAAAACGAGCAAACAAAATAATGCATAAATATGTTATACATCTCAGAAAATTTTTAAAATAATACAAATAGTTTGGCTTAAATGTTTAGGATTTCAGCGTTTATTTTCTTTAGTTTTGATTAAACTTGACTTTGAAATCATCCTTTCATTTATCGTACATGTTCGAGAAATCAAAAGCAACCTATAATACAGAATATTATATTTCTCAGTCCTCTTTCTGGATTTTCCTGTTTTAATTTCTTAACATTTTTCAAAAATTGATATGAGAAGATATGAAAAGAAACAAATAACTAACCGCATACATAAAAAAATTACGTGAAACAAAAAACTGTTGGCAGCAAACTTAAAATGAAGATCACTGAACACCTTCTTTGTTTGTATGAAAAAATATTTTCTGAACACATACCTTTTGTATATGAGACTAAACAATTAACTAAAAACACAAAAAAATATGTTATAATAAATAATCGACTGAAATTTATCGGTTAATTAACCGATTAGTAAATCCGGTAGCAATTAATCGGTTAACGACTAACCAAATAAATACCCTAGTCTTTATGAAGAGCGAAGTTAATTTAAGAATGTCCATCTGTCCGTATATCTGTTGAAATAGGTTTTTCGAAGACCCCAGATATGATGGTGACTTGGTTGGTCCATTTTAATGTCACATATAATTCCTTTAATTTTGCTGTTGAAATTCAGCCTGATCGGTCAACAAATGGCTGAGATATGAGCAACAAATCACGACTCCCTTTAATTTGACCCATTAATCCCTTGTTGTTATTTTATTCTGTACATCTGGAGAATTTTCTTAACCGACAAGTAGTGGAATTCTGTGTCTTTTGATAATAACAGTTTTTACAATTGCCAACCTGTTTTGTTGTTTGCACTAACGATTGTGCGACTATCTAAATTGTTCGTAAGGGTACTTTACACTAGCTCACAAGTCTTACGTATTTTATGGAGAATACGACCCAGCCATGATAAGTTTTTATTGTTTTTTTTTTAATGTTGAAGCAATAATTAGAAAATATAAGTATTTTCGTCTCAAAAAACACGGTAAAAATTCTTGACATCACGGCGAATTCACTCGTGTACGTGTGCTGAACGTTATATTCGCCATCATATCTAAATTTTTTTATTATCCAACAGCAAGCACATTTTCACTAATACTACCATAGCGCTAGATGAAAAATTTTTACCTTGTACAGACCCCTTAAGACACGTAACACGGCCCTTAACAACAGAGAGAAAAATTAATGTCAAAATAACGAAAAGCGAAAAAAGGAATAAAAAACACATCAAATTATTGAACTAGTGTGCTGTTTTCACAACACAAGTGATTGAACGTGTTGTAAAATTTATATGAAAGTCGGAGTCAAAGTACCCGCAAAAACTCGCGACTCCGACTTCAAATTTTTTCTACATAACATACAAACATATGTAAATAACTATCTTCAAGCTCAATGCGACACGTCTCAGAATTAAAATATCGATTTGAAATATTTACAGAATCATTTTCATGCTATATTTATGCCCAATTTTCAGGATAGTATTTAAATCTATATTATGTTAATTTTCATATAAACTTAAATCGTATTTAAATACAGATTGATTTTTTGAGTTTTATTTGAAAAGTCTTATTTAATTCAGATAAAAGTATGGTAGCTCTAATAAATACAAAAATATATCACAAAAAAAGTGTAGCTATTTACTAGGTGGCCTCAAAAAACGGCTGGTTGTGTTTGCTTTGCCTGTTGTTGTTGTATTGTTGTGATATTGAGGTCACCTTGCTAAGATAATCCATTGGAAACTTTGAATTTAAGTTGAATTTAAATGTACCACATCGGTGAATTAAGTTTCATTTAAGAGTTTAGTGAAAAAGAGAATTTTGTATTTAAAATGATTTTAAACATAAATGGGTTTTAATGTCAATCCTTAAAATTGGCCATTAATCATTTAAAAGGTACTACATTAAAAAAAAAGAGTAGGGTCAAATATGGACCAGTCCCATACACACTGTTATTAAATTTAGTCATTGGGATTGATTAAAGTCAAAGTGAGAGAATATTATTATTTACTTACCCGTTGCACATGTTCGTTTCACTTTTGTTGTATTCCGCACTTTGTTTACAGAAGAACTCTCAATTATAAGACACCAGCAGCATGACCGTTATGATTTTCGTAGTCATTGTACTTTGAAAATTTGATGTATTTAACTATTTTATTTTTTAAAATTTTTTATAAAAATTTATGAAAAACATGTTGCAACTCAGAACGATGAAAATAAGAAAAATAAATGTTTTTTAAATTAGACAATTGAATAAATATTTCAATGAATAACATGATCAAGGCGAATTCATTCCAGGTAATCTCGGTAGTACAACAAGTACAACTCGTACAAAAACCACAAGCAATTTGTTTTTGTAAAATCATTGTACAATGTCAAAAACCGAAACAAATCAAAACAGAAAAAAGCTAAAGAATAAAAGTTATCAGCAGGACTTTTAGGATCACCTGTAATGAATTCGCCTTGAACATGATTAATATTTAGTCAATTCACAAGGTATCCTAACATGTCATATTGTCAAAATGTCCTAATATTTCACAATGGTTTAAAAATATTGTTGTACGGCTCAGCCGCTCAGCGCTGGACTTTTCTAATTAATTACGACAGCACAATAAACACAGCAAGCCACGTTCTATTTATTTAAGACACTTTTTGTTAACAAACCAACAACAATATTTTTAAACCATTGTGAAATATTAGGACATTTTGACAATATGACATGTTAGGATACCTTGTGAATTGACTAATTATATAGTTTAAGTGTTATTATACGACAGTTATAATCTATTAGTCAATTCACAAGGTATCCTAACATGTCATATTGTCAAAATGTCCTAATATTTCACAATGGTTTAAAAATATTGTTGTTAGTTTGTTAACAAAATGTGTCTTAAATAAAAAGAACGTTGCTTGCTGTGTTTATTGTGCTGTCGTAATTAATCAAAAAAGTCCAGCGCTGAGCGGCTGAGCCGTACAACAATATTTTTAAACCATTGTGAAATATTAGGACATTTTGACAATATGACATGTTAGGATACCTTGTGAATTGACTATATATATATAAAAATAAGTTGTCCTATGTTCGTCATTTTATAACCACTCAATCGATTTTCAAACGAGTACATGCGTTGGAAAAGTCTACTTTCACTAATGTTTTATAAAAAAAACCATCGAAAATTTTTTACGAATATGCGTTATACGCACATAACACACGTAAACGTGTGTTATTGTATTGTCCAGCAACGTGGGCAGGGTTACTCTAGTAATATATAAAATTAACCAAATAATTTCAAAAAATAGAATATGGGAATTTTTGCTTCTTATTTTACTTTTTAAACATGAATGTAATGTTAATAATACACAAAATGTGGCATCGAATTGATGTCACTGTAGTCATAGCATTGATGACGCATGACAAAATTGTATGATGACGTTTGTTTGTTCCAAATCGTATTACATTTGCCACAATTCTGATGTAAGGGCGGCATCATAAATATGAAGATGAATTTTTCTATGAGTGTACATTTAGCATCAAGGCAAGAGAAGGAGTCGGAGTTAAAAATTTCAGCGGTCGGAGTCGGAGTTGGAACTATTTTTTGACGACTGCACAGCCCTGGTTTTGACTTATGTACATTCATAAGAACATATTTCCGATTCTCAACTGTTCGTACTTTTGACTGCTCTGCCGCAAGTTTCTCTTTAAAAAAGAAAATAAAACTTACACAAAAAAGCGGACAAAAAATGTATATCCCTCTCAAAATTTGTGCAATTTTAAATGTAAATATCGCACCAATAAAATATGGTCCCCATTTGAAAATATCAGATTTTTCGAAATTAAAATCAATATTTTAAGTCAAAATTTCCAGAAAAAAAGAATTTAAATGTAAGCCTGAAAAAACCAACTAGAAATTTTTAGCTTATGTTGGGTACAAACAGTACAATCTACAACAATGCAATCTCAAAATATCAAAACGTTTTGATGTTGATGAAATGTCAAATGAATGAAATTTGCGTAAATGCATTGCATAGTGTGTACCCAGCACTACATACATATATATGCTATTTCATATAAACATAAATTAAAAAAAAATTCTTTTAAATACATTTTTTTTAATTTTAAAACTAACAAAATCTAATACGAAGTTCTAAACTAGAGCAACGTTATCCATCTCCACGGTCCCCACATACTACAATTAAGTTTCATTTAAATAAATATTTCTGCATGAACAGAATTAAATTCAAACAAAACAATGATGACAAAGAGTTTCAATAAAAAAACATACACACACACACACACATACATACTGAGCAAAAAAAAGGAAATCCTTTTAAATACTTTTACAGTTACACACATATCAACATTGTATAAATGTTTTATTTTACATTGTGTTATTTTAAAGAATTTTCGCATTGTGAAAACATTTACACCTGTATAAATTCTCATACAATTAAAATAAAAAAAATACTATGAAAAAATATTGGTAGCGGCCAAATAGTGTTTTAACGCACGCTATTTAGGATTTGATAGCAGGATTTGATCAAATTCTGGTAAATGTATACTGACGTATTCATTAAAATTTTTAATTTAATAAAGGCTTACAACACTAATTTCCTATGAAAAAAACATTTTTAATAAACGTTTGTTAAATTTAATAATTGTTTATGAATACGGCGGTTAAAGTTTTAGATTAAAAAAATTATATAGTTTTTGCTAGACTTCATAAAGGTCTATACTATTAAAAGTTATTTGTAACGCTTCATATCCAGAGTACGAAAAGAAACAAAACGAAGCACAGAAAAAATTCTCCAAAGTTGTTCACCAATTAAATCATTAATCAAAAATAAAAAAAAAGTTTTAATTTAAAATTTAATCAAGTGAATTAAGCGTTTAATCAAGTAAATTAAACATTAAATCGATACTATTAATTTGCTTACTGGTACAAAATTTAATTATTTTTTTAATTAATATCACAAATTTTTTTAATTGAAATCAATTTTTATTTTTTTCTGTGAAAGTTTGCAATCGCTTTGTCTTGTATTTTTCAGTTAGCAAAAAAAAAACAAATAAAAACATTGAAAACAATTAAGAAAGTAATAGTCGGTCATTTGATACCCTACACAACAGTCTGCCTATTTGCCGATTTTTGGATAAACAGTAAAAACTAAAAACACGGTAATTGTTTGTTATAGTATAATTTATTAATTTTGGGCAACACTGGAATACTTCACAGAAAAAACTTTCGCCAATTTTTGTTTTCAATTAAACCGTTAATCAAAAATAAAATCAGTTTGAATTAAAAATTTAATCAAGTGAATTAATCTTGTACTTATATCAGCAACATTACCGCACAAAATGTTTTTAATATCAAACAATATTTAATTGATACTATTAATTTATTAACTGGTGCAAATATAATTATTTTTTAATAATGTGTGATATTAATTTTTTAATTGAAATAAATTTTTATTTTTGATGTGCTGTTACACTAAAAAGAGACAACTGTTATAACTCAGCGCCTCTACTACTTAACATATCGTCTTGATTAGACATCGCTATGTTAAAACAACAAACAATTTATTGTGCGCACATGAATTAAGATATTGAAGACTGTTTTTGTCGATGTCTTGTTCTTGTTTAAACAGCGTTGTTAAAACAGTTGTTTGCACAACGACACAAAAAAAATTCTCGCAAATTTTTCACCAGTTAAAGCATTAATCAAAAATAAAATCGGTTTTAATTAAAAATGTAATTAAGTGAATTAAACGTTTAGTCAATGGGGCACCCCGGTAGGCTAGCTGGTAGTGAGCTAGTATATCAGTACCGGGGTTGCGGGTTCGATTCCCGCTAGAGACTCTGGACTCCTTCATGAAAAGCGTAGAGCTTGTGGGACTAGCATAGGGGAAAAAATTTTTACTAATAATTTGTTTACTGGTGCAAATTTAATTAATTTTTTATTTAATATCACAAATTTTTTAATTGAAATCAATTTTTATTTGTTTTTTTCTGTGGATGTATAACATCTCTGCAGTATTGCCATATAAATTAAGGCCATTTTGATTGTTATTGTGGCTTTTTATATGGGTTTTCGTGCCATACGTTTTCCCACAACGAGGAACATAAACAATTATGCGTCGCTTATTCTGCCAACAGAGCCAACATGAGCAAACATAACAATAAAAGGCCTGGACGGCGTGTAAGGAATAATTATTTAGCTACACAGAATGAAAGAACTTTATCCAAATAATAGAAAAAAGCCATATTTCCTTTTTTTTTTTTTTTTTTTTTTTTTGACCACAGCTTAAAGAAGAAATAATTTATAAACCTAAAATAATTCAATTAAAATTCTCTTTTTCTATAAGGAAAATATGAGGAAAATATAAAATTCTTTATATTTGAGTTTGGATATTGATAGATATTTATCATTTACCGGTTTTTTTTAAGTTTTGATCAAGCCGGTTATTTTAAGATGTCCACTTTTCGAGAATCGAATAAACCGGTTGTTTTTGTATAATAAACCGGTTATTTAAAAAATGTGTAATTAATGTACATACGTTTTCCCTTCTTTTGTTGTAAATATATCCGTTATTTAAGTACGAAAAACAGAAGTAAGGAAGAACATATAAATCAATTAAATAGATAATCTATCAAAAAAAATTCGGTCTACCAAAGCTAAAATACCATTCGGTTTAAATATTGATACATAGTATAGAACTAGTATGCCAACTCGAGAGAGTGTTCTCAATTTTTTAGTTCACCCCTCACACATATAGGTTCTGTGTGAATTCAACACACATAAGAACAACAACAACAAAACACAATTTGAAATTTTTCAATTTAAAATTTTTCACAATATAACACTTTATGTTTAATTTTATGACATAAACACATAATTAATATATTTTTTCAATACATTTTGCTCATTTGCTTTTGCAAAATGTTTTTATTTTTCACAAACTAAAATTTTTTAAATAAATTTATTTGACATTAATTTTTTTCTGTTGTATATATTATTAAAGCCAGCAGAGTAGCATTTTGTGGTATGAAAATAATATTTGAAATCATAAATTATTTAAATATTTTCCGATATTGCAGACTAAAAATTTTGCAAACATTGTTTTTAAAAGTTTATAAATGCAGCCAGCATTTAATATATTGAACATTTATTGAACTAATAAAATTATATTTTGGAAAAAAAATTTTTGTCACATTCTATACGATTTTATGCAACTATGTTTAGTGGTGGAAATAGTTTTATACACCAATACATTTAAAAAAAAATCTTACTAATACAAACATAAATTAGGTTCCACTGACAATTGAGTTATGTACCTGTCAAAGAGTCGGCATACTAGTTGTATACTATGTATTGATATTTGACTATTGACTGCCATCCGCCGTCGATGGCGGTGAGTGTTAAACGGCAAACCTCTCTGATGATATTGTATGGTTACAATCGAAACATGTCAGGGTAACCTGTCCGTGAAAACCTGAGTTCAATTCCCAGGTCAGTCAGGAATAAAAAATTATAAATAAATTTTAATTCATGTCATGTTGTAAAATTAATTTATTCATAAAAATAATTTAATGAAAATTAAATTCAATGAACTTCATTCAGCCTTATTAAAATATCAAAATTTTTCTAATTGTAATATTGGAAAACCTTGAACTTTTTAGAAAGTATGTCAAAACCAAATGTAACATAAGCCAAAAAACGCAATGAACTGCGTAAGTGCAAATCGCTTAAAATACGTGTGTTACTGTTAAAAAAAATAGATATTGGGAATTATTTCTTTTTCATAAGCAACTTTATTATATTCAACATTTTTTATTTTTTCGAATTTATTCTATGAGTTCAATTTCAGTTATGTATTTTATAAAGCTTTTTGTAATAGCTCTATTCCTTAAATTTTTTAGAAAAATTTAAAATATTACAAAAAAATGTTTTTTTAAAAAGGTAGTTGGTTATTTGTATGAGAGTATTCTAAATATGAAATATATTTCTATACAGATTTCCCCCCATATTCATAAAAGATATTTTTGATTTATGAAAGGGGTATTAAACAAATTTTAATACAAAATTCGTTTCATAAACTTGTTATAAACCTGAAATGTTTTTTATGAATATGGGGGTTCATCTCTAGAGACATTTCGAACAGGATTGAAAAGACAACGTTAGGTGTCTAAAGCACCCCAAAATGATAAGCTGCAAACGTTCTAGACGTCACAACTTATTAATCCTTAATTAGTCCAAAAGCTTGACATAAATGTGCGCAAAATTAAACAAAGTAGTTCTAAAGAGATGGCAAAAAATACTTTACAAAAATACGCTGCCAAAAATGTATCATTGAGTGAAATTTATGCCCATTGTGTTTCCAAGGACGGAATGCCCGTTAAAGCACTAACAAACCTTAAACAGTTCTAGCATGTCTTCATGCTAATTACAACAACAATCCGGCGGAAGCAACGATATAGGAAAAATTCACCAGTTTTATTTATTAAAACACCAATAAGTAAAAAGCAAAATTCATGGCCGACGAATGGGCAGATATTTCAAACAAAAATATGTTCATATTACTATTCGTTTCTTTAATGCTGTAAGAAAATCATATAATCTTGGCTAAGAGGTTTTGTTTCTAAGTTTTCAAAAATCTGGTTAAAGTCTACTGATGCACATAGACGTCCTTAACAACCGACATATTAAAACTCATATAAAATAAATTTGGGAGAATACCTCAAATAATAAATTTATTAAATTTCTATAATTTTTCAAAACCAAATTTTTTTTAAAATTCTAAAGTGTAAAAATTTTACTTTTTGGTACAAATATTTTGTGTGGTGAATTGGGTTGTTTGCTGTTTGATCAAACATTTGAAGCATGTTTGTAGAAATATTAAAAAAAATTAGTATTTGGCAGACATGTTGGATAATTGTCAAACTTTTTGTGGTGTCTTGTGCTAAATGTAACCATTTCGGTGAAAACTTTGCAGAGTGAAGACGTTGATGAATAAGCATTAAAATAATTTTTAGTCGTTTTTCATTGTAGTGGGTTTTTTGATTCTCCTGTAAAATTTGTTCAATATAACTTAGAGCTTTTGTCTGTCTTTCACTTCCCACATTGTAAAAGGGGACTAAGTGGTCTATACACCACAATACTAGTCGCATGTTTAAACGCCCATTACATTAACGAATTGTTGTACAATATAAATGCAGTGAAAAGGACTCAATAACTTGTTTGCTATACTAAAAATTCAAAAAGGGGGAATGAATTTCTAAATTGTACCAAATGAGTCACGGTAGTACTACGGTACTTTAAAAGGTTAAACTGTTCAAAAAAAAAAGTACAATTGTACCAACTTTAACATCCCTGATCCGTACTTGAATCAATCTTTCTGTACTTGATTCAAGAAAATCCGTACGGATGGATTATGTTAAATATCATCGTTACAAAATAACTTAATTTAAAAAAATATATATATTAATTTAGAAATTAACAAGTATAACTTTTGTAAAATCATATTGTCGGACACAATAATAAATACATTTTTTTAATACTTTTTATGTTCTTTCAAAAACATGTTATAAGATTTTATTTTATGAATTTTAATTTATATTTCTTAAACAGACATGTTTGAGCAACAATACAGATAAAGATTTGAAAAAAAAAATTTTTTTTTGCTTTTGGATAAAATGTTAACATTTAAAACAAACATTTTTATATTGTTTGAGATTACTTTAATATATAGAGTGTTTTAACAGCCATATGAAGTACATCATATGAAATGGACAATTTGTCTGACAAGAATTCCTGATTTTATTCCTAAAATTGCAATTCAAATAATAAAGAAAAAAGTTTTAATTTTCGATTAATTCCGTTTTAATATTTTTTTTTTTTTAAGAAATTGCAAAAGTTTTTTAAATTATGGTAGTACGTCGTAGTTGTATACCTGTGCCCATGTTCTGTAACTTTGGAGAGAATTTCTCGCACCGAAAAGATATGAAGAAAAATAATTCATCTTTTCTCGAAAAGTGAGAAAAAAATGTGTCTGTACCTCATGTCGAAAGCTGTCAAAGATATTACGTCGTTACGTTATAAGTGTTATAATATTCTACTCGAAGCTGATGTGCACGATCTCGATGGCCAGTTCACATTATCTCCAGCACGGAAAAAATTAATGCTTAAATATTTTCAAGCAAAAAAGCTTGTTTAAAATTTTTTTTTAATTTCAACAAATTTTGTTTACTGTTTCTATAAATATTTTTGTTTGATTTTTATTTTAGCAACAAAAAGGTTGAAAACTATACAAAAATATGATATACGCGCTATTGGTTTCAAATTTTGTATGAAATATTTAACGCTTTTTAAAGTTGTCGTTTTTTAATTTTTTTTTTTTGGATCGTAAGCAACACTGCTTTAAGTGAAAAAAATTAACAACAACAAAAAACACATACAGTCTATTTTTGGACGCATTAAAAAAGTACAACAATAAAAACATGATAAAACATGAAGTTTGTTATTAAAGCAATAACAAAAATAGGTAAAAACGATTCAATGCTTGTGATGCCACAAAAACAAAACTAAGAAAGCAGAATGTTTTGGTTGGTTTCAAAGTTGATAACAAAAAATAAAAAAAAATCCCGTATTCTATTTTCCTATTTTGAAAACAAAATGATGATGAAAACTATATCAGGGCGTAATGCTGCTGTTTTTAATTGAGATTTCTTTTGTAGCCAAGGAAAGGATACAGCGACACCTCACTGTCGAAAGAAACATTGTGAAAAACAAGTTCGGAAATTTTTAAAAAAAAATGTGTCCCAAGGCCAGCCGCTCTTCACTGATCCAGCAAAATTATTTGTTTTTAAATTTGTATTAATTTCAATAAACTTTTTTGTTTGATTCAGCTAAATTATTTTTTTTGAAAATTTTTTTAATTTAACCAATAATAACAACTATTAGTTTGAAAAAATCCGAGTTTTTTCAATAAATGAAATGCAAAATAAATTGTTTGAATATGCAAATTCGTTTGTAGGTCCTGTTTTATACAAAAAGGGTTTTGATTTTAAAATTTTTTTGTTTGAATTGGAAAAAAGATTTTTTCTTTGATGTGATAGATAACCATTCAAACAAATCGCTTGTGCAGAATATTCAATGTGGCATGAGCTGTGTAGCATGTTGTTTGGGATGGTGTCGTACCAAATTCGACATTTTTTTTTGGTTGACGTACCCATTCATCCAGTAATCGGCTTAATCGCGAAAGATGCTTTTTCGATAGAAATGAGGGTCAGTTTGAAATTTTTTAAATAAAACATAAAACATAAAAAAGGTTAATAAAGGGTTTATGAAACGGATTTTGTATGAAAATGCATTTCATAAACCTTTATTAACCTGTTTGATTTTGTATAACTTAGGCCGTTAATCTGTCCATGGTGATTTGGCAAAACAGAGTAACGGCCTAGCCCACGATAACTATCGACAACTTAATGAAGCGACAACAAGTCACTCATTATCGTCCTCATTAGCGGGCCACTAACAAACGACTTGTCGGTCGACATATTTTACGTGTCTTACGTAATCCATTTATTCATTGTCAAATTATTAAATTAAACGCTAGTTTTAAAATAAAAATCGGCAAAACATGAAAATTAAGCCATACAAATACAGCTCTGTGCTACTTGTTTTGCTACAAATGACAACAAATTAAACAATAAAAATCCGTTTTCAAAAATAGAATTTTGTTAAAAATGTTTTATAAAACAAAAACATTTCATTTTAAGAGATATTTTTTTAAAAAAAATATTTAGTATTGGTCATGGTTAGGGATGCCAAACGGGAAATCCCGAATCCCGGGATTTATTTTTATGAGTCCCGGGATTTTTAACATATCAACTTTTATGTACAAAACTGTTCGTTTTTATTGAATTTTTATACTATATTCAAAAAAATTATTAAAAATTATTTTTGAGTTATATTTTTTATAGCAAATAATTCTTATTTTTGAGTTTAATTTTTGTTTTTGGAACACAGCGAGTATTTAAAATTTTAAATTTTTGCTTAATATATGACGACTATTTCTGGATTTTTGTATTTTTCATAAAAAAAAACCATTATTTTAAGTAGAAACGAAATTTGCAGACTCACATCTCATGCCTTTATTACAATTACGTTTAGCAAATTCAGCTTTGGCTTAAGACATAATTCCAAATAAAAATGATTATTTTTATGCAAAATATAAAAATCAAGAAATAATTGTTATATATCAAGCAAAAAATAAAAATCATTCAGGATCCAATTAAAGTTTTATTCAGAAACAAAAGAATAAAAGTTGATATAATTATAACAATTAAGTTGAATTAATGATGAAATAGCTCATATTCCTTCTGGTTCAATAATAAAAAAAAATTTGCTTAAAAAACATACGGTAACTAAAATAATTTTTTTTTATATATAAACACTATTTGACGTATTCATAAATAAATTATTTAAACTGGAAATCTGTTTTAAGAAACTTTTGTATAAACATTTTGTTTTAAAATAAATTTCAAACGTACTTAAATTATTGATTATGAATCGTGCCCTCACCCTGGAAGTGTACTGCACTGCAGTCGACATAGTTTTACAATTTTTAACTCAGCTATCGAGATCGATGAGGGACTACACTTTGCGGTGTACTAATGTCGTCACAACCTAATTCAAATTAAAAATTGAATTGCTGTCAAAAAACCGAAATGAATTGATCTAGAAAAACTAAGAGATACGTATATTATTTTAAGCTTTTTTCAGAATCTGATCAGTTTGATCATGGGTGAGGCGAGTGTTATAAAGATATGTATAAAATAAATTGTTTTGTTGTTTTCATTTTTAAAAATTTATGTTACGTATATAAAACCTTTTGAATATTTAAAAAGTGTTGTTTATTAAAAAAAAGTAGCATTTTAAGGCAACACATTGATCCCGAATTCCGGGATTTTCAAAAATCAGTCCCGATTGGCATCCCTAGTCATGGTACAACTACACAAGGTGAACTCGATGCTACAACAAGTACAACAAGACAAAAACAACAGGCAATTTGTTTTTGTATTTTGTACTGAGACTTCAAAAAAAGAGCAACACTGTGCCTTTAGAAACACAAAATAAAAATACAAATTAAAAAAAAAACAAAACTATATGTGAAGGAAAATAAAAGTTTTTTTTAAAGACAAATCGGCCCAGTTTTGCAAAAATAGATTAACAATATTGCATTTTTCTCTTTAACCGCACACATTACAGCAGTTCGCAATTCACGATCCATCATATTGACAAAATTTGTTCCTACGCCCCGACTTAAAAGCAAATAGGCCGTTTGTAGTGTACCATAATGTACCACTAAATGCAAGCAAGTGCCATGATAAAATTCACGCATACAAGTAGTGACATTATAATTGGAGGCTAAAAAAGAAAATAAAAAGGACAAATTTCAGATATAAAACTACTTTTTATTTCAAAGTCCATATTTACCCAATATCTCTGCCACTCTTTCCAAATCATTATTTTTGATCGCATAATAAATATCTTTAGTGGTAAACTCCGTTACCTGATTATGCGCCTGTAAAGTCCTTCCCCGGGCATTGACTACATTCATTACGGACTCGGGAATTAGTTTATCATAGTTGATATTTACGTAGGGTCTAATAACACTCGAAGAAGCGGGACTATTTATATTGCCTAGAGGTATTAGAGATGAAGTTTTTTATGTGTTGGGGGACCCAAGGATTTTTGTGTATCCTGGAATATGGATACGGTTTAAGTTTTCATCGTAATGGTAGAGGTTCGTTCAGTGGTATCCAGACCACAATGAGGACATTTCAGTACCAAAGTTCGACTAGCATTTTTTGAGGCAGGTTCTTGGGGATCATATTTGGAACTAAGCACCAAACTTACCTGCGTACAAAATATGCCACATGACGGACACGAATTATGTGCCTTAAGCCTTTTTTGGTGATCCTCACATAACACCATATACACTGATCTCTGGCTGGCTCGAAACAGATTTAATACCTCCCCGGTTAATTGATTAGAACAGCCAACTTGTTCCTCATCTATATTATCTATAGCCCAGCAGTATTGTGTTTCCTTATTTGTGGCCGTACAATAACTGGAGGTTATATGGCATAGGTAATCTAAAGTTGTTTTTCTTGACTCTGCTGGTGCACTTAAGCCAGCCGAGGAATTGCTGGAACTTTTTTGTTGGGTTGTAGTGGGATCTGTACCAATTCCTGCTACTACTGAGGCATTCAAAGATTTCAACTCTACCACTCGGTGTTCGTCTGCGCTGTTTTCTGCCTTTGAGTTCGTCTAGTTTGTGGTGTATTAAAAAACTGTTTATTAACATAAAAATTTTTTGTATGTAAACCAAGGCGAATATATGTATGTAAACAAAAACATTTGGGTTTTAACTGGGGTAAACAGCTGAAAAACATCTGGGCCAACGGGGTCTACCTTGTGTACTTGTTCCATGGTATTGGTGTTTCAAGTAATACATATGAATGTATTGAAGAAATAATTTCGTTTAATATTGCAACAAAATGCCTCTGACGACAACCACAACACAAGTGAAGGATTTAGACATTTGTGGTCGCATAATATTTCATAGTGGAACGCAAATTTGTAAAAACAAAACTTTTATGTTATCGGTCGCTTGCATTGTCGATCGACTTGTGGTCGAAAATATCACACAGTGGTCGAAAATATCAATCTAGCCGGAAGAAAGTATTTTTTTTTCCTATTTTATTTTTTCCTAAAGCAAAAATTTTGTTCGATTATATCTTCACAACTATCCATAGTGCTTAACGGCATATTTGCTTTTCTTAAAATAGCTCTTTTAGCTCTGCTTTATTGTTTTAAATTATAGAAATTTCTTTTGTGCCAATGCATTAACAGCTCAAGTGATATTTAATAGCGCAAGTAGAGTGATTGTGAAAAAATATTAACAAAGAATCTCAAATATTTTTTTGGTGTAACTAATTTGATAAAGGTATGAATAAATATTGCTGTTTATATATTTCATCTAAAACCTTTTCATTAGAAAACAAAACTTAGTTTTGTACACGTGTATTTAATATGTGAAAATGTTTTTCAATATCCAAGTTCTATTAGAATTTAAAATGGGAATTTATCGGAGATTGACTCTACTTTTTGTGTTGCCGTCATCTGTACGATATCCAATGTGTCCATGTGTTCTGACGAAAAAGTGGGCGCAAGCCAATCGAACAAGGTTCCCGTTCGAAGCTACAAAAAATTTTGAGATAGATGGGTTTTTTGTTATTCCACCTGTGGTTTCCTCAACATCTAGTGATGAAGGATCTACGGCTGGACGTTCGACAACCAATTATAACAGACCTTTCAGCGAATTCTTAGAAAAACGCGAGAGAGCAAAGCGAAAAAAGTTGCACCTTTTTATTGTAGAATTGGTCGACAAAAGAACTGACTTTTTCTGCTGGAATAAGCTTCTATAAGTCTGAAAATAGAAATGCTGCTAACATTGTTAAAATCCTAGACTCTTCTCCGTCAAGAGCATCAAAAATTATACGTAATAAATATTCAAGCGCAAGGTCAATTATATAAAAATGATTTATTTTTTATTTGTTATCCAATATTTCGCTATATCAATGCGTAGATTCTTGAGGGATTCAGATATTTGTTTTTTTTTTCTTTTTTAAAATTTTAAACAAATTCTTAATACAAAATTTCAGTAAATTAACAAAATTGTCAAAAAATGAAAAATAATAAAAATTATACACAGGAAACAAAAATTATTCTATTACATTTTTATAAACTTATTTAATTTACTATTTTATTCTTATAAATTAAATGTCTGTAATTTTGAGCTTCATAGTCCATTGATTCTTTGTTCTAATGGTGTATTGATAATTTGTAACATTTCTAACATGAAGCGTCGTTTGAAGTTTTTTCTGTATTTAAAACTGTTGTATTTTCAAAATCTGGTGCATGATTGAAATTGGCACAATGTGATGACAATTAGAATGTCGGCTAACACATCAGAACTTCCCATGCCTTTTTCACTAGATTTCTGTTAGATTTCTGTCAGAAATGCCGGCAAAAAAATTAGAATTTCCCACGACATGTCTGCCAGAATTCGTCAGAAATCTGACCGAATTCGTATACGATTCCGACTTTTTTTTCGTTGTTTCTTTCAGCTATCTGAAGGACGTGGGACAATTTTACTGGCTGCGATATTGTTTGTATTTATACATAAATATATTATTGAAACGCTGGTTTTAAACATAAAGATTTTTTTCCTTTTTCTTATAAAAAAAACTTAATTTATTTTCTCAATTAAAAAATTTTCTTAAACTATTGAAGCATTACAAGAAATGTCTACTTAAAAAAAAAATTTGGAGGATACAGAAACGTTTGCCAGCTCAAAAAAACAACTCAGTTAAATTTTTTTATTCCTACGCTAATCCCGCGAAGCTCTTCGCCTGTCTGCAGGAGACCAGAGTCTGTGGCGGGAATCGAACCCGCAACCCCGGTACTCTTAGACTAGCTCACTACCAGCTAGCCTACCGGGGCACTTATGCTGAATTTATTGAGAACACGAGCATTGTGAAATGAATTATGAAAATTCCTGTTCAAAAAGGCTTTTCCCATAGGAAATCTTTTAAAATTTGTGACCCTAACCACACAAGCTGATGTAGCGGCACATTCACATTCCCATAACCTCTGCATTTTAAATGCAATAAAATTGTACACAATTTGCGAATTTTTTTAAACAAATTTTCCTAAAATTTATTTATGAAATTGTAAACAACTTAAACATGTTTCCATCTCCGCTGCATCCGGTGTATGTGACCCAAGATACATTTACAGCCAACCATCATCATGTCCAAAATACATTTAACACCCACCCAAGATGTTGTTAAATTAACAACAGCAAAATGTATCTGTGGGTGTTGTTTAGTGACTGTTGTTGTTGCTGATGTTAGTGCATTTGGATGTAGTTGTTGGTTTTTCCTAAGTTTAGAGCTGTGATGTTTGACCAAAGGATAAAATGCATACATTTATTTTATAGTGGGTTTCTTGCTGCCCTCGTTGCTGGAGTTGTTAGTTGTTCAGTAAAAAAAAAGGATATGTTCAACACTGCAACAAACATTTTCTCACAAACATTAACACAGAGATAGACTTTGATTCTAATGTTACATTAAAGCAAAGATACAATATCATTTGCTAGGCAGCTCACACTCAAACGAATACACAAAACACACTCAGACTATGAACAACATCTGTCTAACACATCATAAATGCATTAGTTAAACAACATGAATGGACGAATAAATGAATGAATATGGATAAAAGAACAAGAACAACTATTACAAGAATGTGTGTGAACTCTTCCAAAGATCTGCCAAAGGAAGTGGGTGGGTCTGGTCTTATTGATGGTCTGATTACTTAATGCTTTTTAATGCATTTTTTAGTTATTTCCATTCCCTCTCCACCCCACACCCTCCTCGCATTTGCAATTCTGTGTACATGAAGGTGTGTGAAAATTGAATTGTACATTGCATAGGCTAAAATTTTAGAAATGGCCACTGGCCTTACCCCACTGGCTTGCAATAGAGTTTGAGTGAATGTACGTACAGCAGGACATGTACATAATGTTATAGAACATTCAAATAACCAGCAGCGATAGCCCCAGCAACATCAGCAAAAACATGAACTTTTTGTGGAACATGGCAAATAAATTAGCAACATTTTGTACAAATTGCTTTATGATGTTGCTGCAATACAAACAAATATTTAATATTTCTTGTCCTGCAGTTGCTGTTTTATGTTTTTGTAACTGTTGTTGCTTTTGTTGAGTTTAAGACAACTGACGTTGTTCATTGCAGCCTGGTCATTTCTGTTGGAGATTCTGTTAAAGGTTCAAACACATGTTGCCACATCTAGTAGCACAGAACAATATTTGGCTGAAAATGAAAACAATTGTTATGTGAGGGGCAGAATCTAAGACAGGAAATTGTTTTAAGAATATCTGAAGAAATTATAGATCGAAAAGGGAATACTGTTTCCTCGTTATAGAGCCTGCCGCACGCTCTATAAACTTGAAATTAAATTTATGATTTATGCAAATTCGCCCAAATCGCCTTTAAACACAAAATAAGAAGGAAATATGGGTTGATAAACTTTTGAAATCTACAATGACAATTTTTGATAAGGATATGATGTTTGATCTCATGGCTCAATGCAACAAGAGAAAAAATAACACGCAATGCGCTTGTTTGGGTAAAAATGGACAAGAACGCAAAAAGAATTGCTACAAAAAGAATTGCACGAAAAAACACAACTCTGCAAAACAAAACAGAAGGCGTTTCGAGCAGACCTACTGATTGGGCCATTGGGTTTGATCTAATGTTCAATATAAAAAGGCCGAAGCATCAACATATAAATTTCTATATATTAGGTGCGTTCGTTTACCCCAAAATTTGCACAAATTTGTGCAAGTTTTTACTGGATTTTACTGAAATGCGTTCGCTTACACAAAAATTTGCAAAAGAGAGCATCTACTGAGAGAGTAAAGTGACAGTTGTAAGCAAAGAGTCTGCAAATTTTTACTGAACAAATTTTTACCAGTAAAAACCAGTAGAAAACAAAAACATATGTTTCATTTAAGTAAACAAACAAAAGGAAGCAAACAAAAAGCATACAATTTGTAATAAAAACATTTAAAAGAACAAAAGCTGAATTAAAAGTGCAACAAAAACCAAAAATATTTATTACATCCTAAACCTTCCCAAATGTTCCGGGAGAGCATGAAATATTAAGTTTTCTTTTTTTGGCATCCATGGTAAAATTTGTGTTAATTGTTCAATAATACTTATTTTTGTTTTTGTTTACATTAATATTTTAGAGATGTAAAGCTAATGAATATATGATTACTTCTTATTGCATATTATTGAGGGTACCAAATATCAAAAATCAAATATTGATGTAGTTTCGTATGTAATTCAACTAGAAACAAAATTAAAAGTCATGTACCAAATAAACAAGTCTTAAAACTTGCACAGAAGCTCATTTAATAAATAAATTTGCTACGAATTTATAATCATTACAATGCATTTCATCAAGTACCAAAAACATTATGTACTGGGTAGTCTAAACAACACATATTTTACAACACTAAGCTTTTTAGCGATCAGCTGTTTGAATTAACCTGCAAGTTTTTGTAATTTTTCCGTTCGTTTACTTTTTTGTACAAGAGCCATTTTTGAGAGTAAAATTTTCATAATGCCCAAAATTTACTCAACTACTGGATTTTACTGGAAAAGTAAACAAACGCACCTATTGTTTAAAACTGGACAATCTGCCTGTTTTCAAAACAAAATCTAAATTTTTTCTTGGGAAAATATATTGAAACAACAATAAAAATGGTTTTTGGTTTTCAACATAAATTTCTAAACGAAAATTTTTATTTTATTTTATAACAGGCAGTATTTCTTTATTGCAACCAAATAATAGAAGATATAAATTGAGAAATCACTTCTATTACGATTCTCTTCTTAAATACGAAGAGCACACTTATTCAGATTTGACGACGACATCAAACATTTTGAAACAAAAGGAAAGTTGAGCAGCTTTTGTTAGACTCAAATATCTGTACAAATCTTAAGTATCACAAATTATTGGGGTTTTTTCGGAATAAGCAAATTTTTTTTAATTAGTTCTTAAATGTTTACAACCCTTAAGCACAGATTACACTCAGATATGTAAAAAGTGACGTGTGCAAAAGGTCCAAATCAGTTGCCAGGGCAGCTTTCGAAGAAAGAGACAAAAAGCGTTTTTTTGGTAGTGAAGTGGCAATGTGTAAAAACAAAAATAACAAAACACAAACCACGCTTAACAAAAGCATTCGTTCAACAAACGTTTTATTTTGTGCAAAAAAATGCATTGAGTAATAGTGTTTTGTTTTATAATCTTATTTTCTTACTTAAATATTATTTACTAGTGTTGCGGTAAATTTAAAAGTAAATTTTTACAACAGTTTTGCAAATAAATCTCAGCTTAATAAATTTGTGTTCATTGTATTGCGGCATAAAAGAAGGTTCAAAGAGAAATGAAGAAAGGGCAGCTTTCTTCATGTTTAATTTTATGACTTAAACACATAATTAATAATTTTTTTCAATACATTTTGCTAATTTGCTTTTGCAAAATGTTTTTATTTTTCACAAACTAAAAATTGTTAAATACATTTTTTTAACACTAAATTTTTTCTGTTGTTAATATTATTTAAGCCAGCAGAGTAGCATTTTGTGGTATAAAAATAATATTTGAAATCATTAATTATTTATATATTATCCGATATTGCAAAATTAAAATTTAGCAAACATGGCCTTTAAAAGTTTATAAATGCAGCCAGCATTCAATAAATTGAAAATTTATTGAACTAAGAAAATTTTATTTTGGAAAAAAAATTGTTGCCACATTCTATACGATTTTATGCAAATATGTTTAGTGGTGGAAATAGTTTTATACACCAATACATTTGAAAAAAATCTTACTAATACAAACATAAAATATGTACCACTGACAGTTGAGTTATGTACCTGTCAAAGAGTCGGCATACTAGTTGTATACTATCATGGTGAAATTACTAGAAGGTGGCAGCACTACGTGTTGTTGTACAACAATACAACAAAAACAGGCAAATTTGTTTGTGTAAAGAACCCAATGCTGTCAAAAATTATGTACAACAACGTTGCCATGGATTGTCTTTTCCGGCCAAACCTTAGGGGGAACTGTTACATGTTTAATATACACATATATGAATTCGATCCAGTACCGCGATTTTTTTGGACGTAATGGAGTATTGATGGATCGCGATCCATATTGCAGAATAGTCTAATTTTATGTGATCCATGATCCTGATCGCGGATCTCATGATAAATATTGAACGTTTAGCATACTTTGTGATATAAATTTATGATATATTAGTGTTAAGGGAAAATTCAAAATAAATCAGATATTAAAATATTTTTGTAAAGTTTGTGATTTAACGAAAAATCCAGCAAGTTAGTGAAACAGGCCATATTTAGATTCAAATTTAAGGCCTTATTTTGAGTAATATAATTATATGTAAGATGTACTTATATGAAAAATTCTGGTTCACACGTCGTTTTAGAAGTTTTAAAAGATACATTTATTGAATATTTATTTTCGATCTACTTAAACAAGCAAAATCTTTTCTTTTCTTTAACGTGAATACATTAAAATATTACAGATATCTACTCCTTTAAAAGTGTTTGTTTAACGTACAGTTTTATTTCTGTTATTTATTACATTTTGCACTTGTTCAACAATACTGTATTAACTCAACATTTTTAGTAGAAGCAAAACAATTTTTAATTTTACATTAAAGGCATATCAACAACGGTTTCATTACCAAAAGGTAGACAAAATAGCCACTACATATATTTTTACAGAGGGTAGATATTAAGTCGCATGTTGATTTTTTACAAATAGTGAAAAAATATAAATTTTGAGTAATACACTACTGTTGAACAAGTGCGATATATTTATTTTTAAATGTTTATACGATAATAAAATGGTTCGGTTCCGAAGGATTTTGGTAAAAAAGTTTGGTCGAATAGAAAATTTTCAATGGCAACGCTGATCTGCAACAAATAAAACAAAAATATTATGAACAAATTACTAAAAAAAAATCATAATTAAAATTTTTAAGTTACATGAATTAAAAACTATTATGTTTCCACTTTTTCTTCACTGCAAGTCCTTTGGAGGTTTAAAGAAATAGGCGTACAAGTGCATATTAAAGATTAACGAATTTTTAAAACGTACGCACAACGTGTTCACAGACAAAATTATTTCTGTTTTTATTTATTATATACAAAAAATACATTAGCACAACTAAAGACGCACATATAAAAACCAATTACGATTTTTTTTAGCAATTATTTTAACTTTTTTACACAATTTTCATTTAAAACCCGCACAAAAATGATTATTTTTTTAACGCACAATAATTTTTTTCAAGAATGTAAACATAAACAAAGCAAAATGACAGACTTTGGTTCTCACCACAGTTCAAGCAAAAAATAGCCAGATGCCGTAGTGCTGCCACCTGTAGTTATTGCACCATGTATACTATGATATGCATAGCCTTGCTTATCCTACTGTCAAAACTTTACAAAAAGTCTCTCAAATGTATATAAAAAAAGCAAAATAATAAAACATTTGATTCCGTACGGAATGTGCGATCAGTTTCGCACTTTGCTTAAGCAAATGACAATTTCATAAAACTTAACAAAACGTTTCCTTAAGTTCAATATAGTTTGCCTCATATGATTTACATGTATTCGCAAACTTTCTGAAGCCAACTTAAGCATATTATGGTTGGGCCTTTAGAATTGCCGGGAATAAAAAAAGTGCGGGTGTACTGACGATATATTATATGCAAACTTTGATCTTAGAAATGCAAAGCTGAACAGTAGATTATGAAACGTTTGACTGAGTTGATGTTCGCCCCGGGTTTTAAGAAATCACCTCTTTAAATTGGGCCTCTCGGAGATACAGGTGTCGTCCATACTGCAACCAGACAAAACTTTCGCCTTAAAATTTAATGATAGGTAATAGGTGATAGTTGCCACCGGCATTTAATATGCTTTGTAGTGGATATTTGTGAGTTCCCTTTGGGAATTATGTTATCGCTTCGGTTTATATTACAATCAATGAGGGCGATATTCCGTATTTAAATCGAAGTTTGGAATGCTGCTGGATCTATCTGCCTGTTGGCGGATCTTAATAAAGTGTGGTCCAACTAAAACGTACGATGTTTATTGTAAATAAAACAAAAAGTTTTCGAAGAATTATTTTAATTTTTTTATGATAGAATATATGCAATGACTCTGAGACATAATTAAGGTTCACTGTCGT
The DNA here is from genome assembly GCA_943735925.1 of Pollenia amentaria. Taxonomy (NCBI): domain Eukaryota; kingdom Metazoa; phylum Arthropoda; class Insecta; order Diptera; family Polleniidae; genus Pollenia; species Pollenia amentaria. The sequence continues at coordinate 16,679,602 of OX031010.1, read as the reverse complement.
TAAATTGCCGAATTATCAAATCCTTTAGCTTTTGAATTGTTCTTGACTCAGTGACGTGTACTTTTCCTTCTAAATATCCTTAAAGAAAGAAGTCCAAAGGTGTTAAATCACAACACTCAATTTCTGGCCACAAGAAGTCCATTAGCATCCCGCGATAGCGAACACCATTCACGGTAACTGCTTGGCCGACCACATTTTAGAAGAAGCACGGTCTTATGACGCCGCCAGAATATAAGCCGCTTTTTGACAATCACTCGTGGATTCTCATTTGCCCAATAAGTTTAACCATTTATTTGTTTTCTTTTTTCAGTCACTTCAAATTCTTCCAGCAGCAGTAAGGACTCCAATACAACCACGTCTAACGGAAATAATTCAAATACGGGTACCAATCCCTCCGGTACAAATTCAAATTTGCGTTCCTGTCGTACCCCCGACTCACCAGAATCTGCCAGAGCGGTAGCTCCACGTTCACCCATGTCTCCGCAATTACATCAACATCACTCCAGTTTGGCACCGCCACCCAGGCCCAATCGAAATGCCAGTGCTTCACCGGTTATTAATGGTGCCACAACGACACCGCCACCACAGCCCACAGTGCAAAGTGCTCAGGCAGCTGTAGCAGCGGCCGCAGCAGCTGCTGCCCATGTCGAGCAAGCTCGTCTGTTGGGAAAAATACGTAAATTTTTAGGTTCTCTAGTACAGTTGGCTCAAGAGGTACATCCCGATGTTAGTGACCGCGTACGAGCCTTGGCCATATCGTTAGCTAGTGGAGGCATTAGTATCGATGAGTTTCGCATGGCTTTGCAAGAGGCCATTAATTTGCCTTTAAGGCCGTATGTCATTCCGCTTTTGAAAAATCATATTTCTTTGTTACAAAGGGAGATTGCTGCCTTGGCACGAGCTACAAATCAGGTAAATTCGTCGTTAACGTTAATTGAATTAAATAAATAAAACCAATTTATGCCTTCTTAGACCACTTTGCAATATGTTACCACCAATGAAAACTCCGTTATGGAATTCTCGTCCCACGGGCCACCAGCTGAATACAGTGACATTTTTGTGCAAATTGATAGTCAATCTAATGGTAATTCTGCCACTAGTCTGGTATTTAAAAGGCGACCCTCAGATACACTTATGGAGCCGCATGGTCATAATGGGGCTCAAGAGTGGACTGATTATATGGCTACCTATCCTCCAGCAAAACGTTTACATGCACATAATCCCCACTCCTCTCAAAGTGAATCCCGCATACCATTTGCCTCCGCCCAGCCAACCATATTCGATTATTCCACTTCGGGGGCAAATGCTGCACAGACGGAGGGTTCGTTTAGTAATTTAATGGAAAAGGTAAATTTTTAGCACAAAAACTTATTTTTTAGCTTCGGTTTTTAAAATAAAGTTACTCTGGTTTCAGTCCAATCATCGAGATGAACGAGATCTTAGATCGACTGTTAGTACAGAACCATCATCCCATCGTCCCTTGGCACGTTCAGTTATGCCAACTGCAAGTAGTGGTCCGGGTGGTGGAGGACCTGGGGGATCTACAGGCGGTCAGGGTGAAGAAGAATGGAAAAATATTCACACCATGTTAAACTGTATTTCCGCCATGGTGGATAAAACAAAACGAGCCATAACGATATTACAGCAAAGAGGAGTAGAACCTCAACAGCCGAATTATGGAGAAATTACTCCAGCTACTCTTATGGAAATACGCAGGCAAACCGAGGAGAAAGTGGCAGAATTTAAAAGAAATGCAGAAGATGCTGTCAATCAAGTAAGAAAAAATTTATTCACTGAAATCTTAAATTATTTAAATATACTTATTTTCTTTAAAATTTTATTCACCAGGTTAAGCGCCAAGCAGTTATTGAGATCCAAAGAGCCGTGGTCGCTGCTGAAACCCGAGCTGCTGAAGTTATGGCCCAAGAACGTTTGCGCATGGAAAAGTTTTTTGTGGAAATGAGTCGACATTCCGGCAGTGAAAGAGAAATCGATAATAAATCACCCTCCATAGCTGCTAGTCAAAATGTAAGATTTTGAGTTCCTGAACAAAATTGTTAAACAAAGAGTTAACATTATAATTATTTTTTTATATAAACTGAAGGCTTGTTGGAATTGCGGCCGCAAGGCAACGGAAACTTGTTCGGGTTGTAATTTGGCACGCTATTGCGGGGCCTTTTGTCAGCACAAAGATTGGGAACATCATCATCAGGTAAACAATTGGATTTGTTTTTGAAACGTTTTCCGAAATATTCAATTTCTTAAAATATTAACAGATTTGTGGCACTACACGGACAACCGATCTCTCAACAAAGCATGCTTCCCAAGTCATACCATTAACGGCTAATATTAGAGGCGCATTAACACGTTCGCCGCCTACACCTTCACAAACACCAGCCCATGCCCAAGCGGTACAAAATCAAGCCACATCATCAGCATCCAACGCACCACAGCCGAGTTCATTGGTGGCCAATGGCATCGGTTCTAAATGACGTATTCGCATGATGAAACCCAAAAAGAAATATATGTGCTAGTCAAATTAAATTCACACACACAACTATTATTAATTAAATTAAAAAAAAATACTATTATGAAAAATTCTTAAATACTAATTTAAAAAAAAATCATAAAAAATATATAAAATAAAATATTTTAAAATGTAAGAATTTTTAACTTGAGAAAATTATAAATTATTCAAAGAGAAAAAATCCACAATTACAGCAAACCAAAAAAAAATAATTAAAACTTAAAAGTCGAAAAAGATTTGAATAAACAAAACAAAAGCAAAAGTAAAAAATAGTATTAGATGTGTTCTTACTTTTTACCACTTTAATTACAACTCTGAACTACTCCTATTTTCCTATAATGTTCTCTATTCCTCTTCCTCTCTCCTACGAGAAACAAGCTCTTTAAACACAACACTGCAGTCACTAGAATTTCTTGCGTTCACTGTCAAAAAAAAAATAAACGTTCATTTGCATTTGTTTGACTTATTTTTAAATAAATTTTTTTTTGATACTTTTATTAAAAAAAAATATTAAACACTTTTAGAAACAATTATTTTATAAGTTTTTATTTAATTTTTATAAATTATTGCTTTAGTTTATGTATATTTTACTACTAAATAATAATTATTAATTAATAATATGTCATGTATTTTCAATAATATACAATTATTAAAAAAAAATTATGTTAAATTATTCTTAATATTTAAAATATTAAAAAAAAAAGTAATAATAAAATAAATTACATAAAAAAAGAAAATGAAATAAATCAAATGTTCAAAACAATTCGAAATTAAAGAGTTTTTATTTTAATATGTACTTTTTTGGTATTTTTGACACGGGTAAAGTAAAAAATTGTTGAAGTTTCTCAAAAATTAACTAACCATTCTGAAGATTTTTGAGAACTCGTCTAGCTTACTAGTACGTTCTTAAGGTTTTTCAAGCGTTTTTTAGATAAATAGCTTAACAACACACGGTGAGCGAGGACTTTGGAAAAAAATCGATAGGCTGAAAAAAACCCAGCTGCAAAAACTACAAGATTAAGCTAAACCGATTTTAAACGCTTAAGTAGTTCTGGAGTTATAGCGTTTTTGCTAAAAGCTTTACGGGAAATTCACCTACTACTTGATTCTGTTCTCCGGTTACCCCAAAATTACTTTAGTGCAAATTACGAAAGTAATTTGCGTTAAATTTAAAAACGCTTTGAGATTAACGCTTGAAAATTTTATGCTGAGCAGAAAAAAGCGTGTAGGGAGTAGCGGGTAAAAATGTAAAACGCTTACTAGTTAGCCATGGGTTTTCAAGCGTTTTTTTTTTTTTTTTGATAAAAAGCTTAACAACATACGGTGAGCGAGGACTTTGGACAAAAATTTATAGGCTGAAAAAAAACCCCGCTTCAAAAACTACAAGATTAAGCTAAACCGATTTTAAACGCTTAAGTAGTTCTGGAGTTATAGCGTTTTTGCTAAAAGCTTAACGCGAAATTCACCTACTACTTGATTCTGTTCTCCGGTTACCTCAAAATTACTTTAGTGCAAATTACGAAAGTAATTTGCGTTAAATTTAAAAACGCTTTGAGATTAACGCTTGAAAATTTTATGCTGAGCAGAAAAAAGCGTGTAGGGGGTAGCGGGTAAAAAATGTAAAACGCTTACTAGTTAGCCATGGTTTTTCAAGCGTTTTTTAGATAAAAAGCTTAACAACACACGGTGAGCGAGGACTTTGGAAAAAAATCGATAGGCTGAAAAAAACCCCGCTGCAAAAACTACAAGATTAAGCTAAACCGATTTTAAACGCTTAAGTAGTTCTGGAGTTATAGCGTTTTTGCTAAAAGCTTTACGGGAAATTCACCTACTACTTGATTCTGTTCTCCGGTTACCCCAAAATTACTTTAGTGAAAATTACGAAAGTAATTTGCGTTAAATTTAAAAACGCTTTGAGATTAACGCTTGAAAATTTTGTGCTGAGCAGAAAAAAGCGTGTAGGGGGTAGCGGGTAAAAAATGTAAAACGCTTACTAGTTAGCAATGGTTTTTCAAGCGTTTTTTAGATAAAAAGCTTAACAATATACGGTGAGCGAGGACTTGGGACAAAAATCGATAGGCTGGAAAAAACTCCGCTTCAAAAACTACAAGATTAAGCTAAACCGATTTTAAACGCTTAAGTAGTTCTGGAGTTATAGCGTTTTTGCTAAAAGCTTTACGGGAAATTCACCTACTACTTGATTCTGTTCTCCGGTTACCTCAAAATTACTTTAGTGCAAATTACGAAAGTAATTTGCGTTAAATTTAAAAACGCTTTGAGATTAACGCTTGAAAATTTTATGCTGAGCAGAAAAAAGCGTGTAGGGGGTAGCGGGTAAAAAATGTAAAACGCTTACTAGTTAGCCATGGTTTTTCAAGCGTTTTTTAGATAAAAAGCTTAACAACACACGGTGAGCGAGGACTTTGGAAAAAAATCGATAGGCTGAAAAAAACCCCGCTGCAAAAACTACAAGATTAAGCTAAACCGATTTTAAACGCTTAAGTAGTTCTGGAGTTATAGCGTTTTTGCTAAAAGCTTTACGGGAAATTCACCTACTACTTGATTCTGTTCTCCGGTTACCCCAAAATTACTTTAGTGAAAATTACGAAAGTAATTTGCGTTAAATTTAAAAACGCTTTGAGATTAACGCTTGAAAATTTTGTGCTGAGCAGAAAAAAGCGTGTAGGGGGTAGCGGGTAAAAAATGTAAAACGCTTACTAGTTAGCAATGGTTTTTCAAGCGTTTTTTAGATAAAAAGCTTAACAATATACGGTGAGCGAGGACTTGGGACAAAAATCGATAGGCTGGAAAAAACTCCGCTTCAAAAACTACAAGATTAAGCTAAACCGATTTTAAACGCTTAAGTAGTTCTGGAGTTATAGCGTTTTTGCTAAAAGCTTTACGGGAAATTCACCTACTACTTGATTCTGTTCTCCGGTTACCTCAAAATTACTTTAGTGCAAATTACGAAAGTAATTTGCGTTAAATTTAAAAACGCTTTGAGATTAACGCTTGAAAATTTTATGCTGAGCAGAAAAAAGCGTGTAGGGGGTAGCGGGTAAAAAATGTAAGACGCTTACTAGTTAGCCATGGTTTTTCAAGCGTTTTTTAGATAAAAAGCTTAACAACATACGGTGAGCGAGGACTTTCGACAAAAATTGATAGGCTGAAAAAACCCCGCTTCAAAAAATACAAGATTAAGCTAAACCGATTTTAAACGCTTAAGTAGTTCTGGAGTTATAGCGTTTTTGCTAAAAGCTTTACGGGAAATTCACCTACTACTTGATTCTGTTCTCCGGTTACCTCAAAATTACTTTAGTGCAAATTACGAAAGTAATTTGCGTTAAATTTAAAAACGCTTTGAGATTAACGCTTGAAAATTTTATGCTGAGCAGAAAAAAGCGTGTAGGGGGTAGCGGGTAAAAAATGTAAGACGCTTACTAGTTAGCCATGGTTTTTCAAGCGTTTTTTAGATAAAAAGCTTAACAACATACGGTGAGCGAGGACTTTCGACAAAAATTGATAGGCTGAAAAAAACCCCGCTTCAAAAAATACAAGATTAAGCTAAACCGATTTTAAACGCTTAAGTAGTTCTGGAGTTATAGCGTTTTTGCTAAAAGCTTTACGGGAAATTCACCTACTACTTGATTCTGTTCTCCGGTTACCTCAAAATTACTTTAGTGCAAATTACGAAAGTAATTTGCGTTAAATTTAAAAACGCTTTGAGATTAACGCTTGAAAATTTTATGCTGAGCAGAAAAAAGCGTGTAGGGGGTAGCGGGTAAAAAATGTAAGACGCTTACTAGTTAGCCATGGTTTTTCAAGCGTTTTTTAGATAAAAAGCTTAACAACATACGGTGAGCGAGGACTTTCGACAAAAATTGATAGGCTGAAAAAAACCCCGCTTCAAAAAATACAAGATTAAGCTAAACCGATTTTAAACGCTTAAGTAGTTCTGGAGTTATAGCGTTTTTGCTAAAAGCTTTACGGGAAATTCACTTACTACTTGATTCTGTTCTCCGGTTACCCCAAAATTACTTTAGTGCAAATTACGAAAGTAATTTGCGTTAAATTTAAAAACGCTTTGAGATTAACGCTTGAAAATTTTATGCTGAGCAGAAAAAAGCGTGTAGGGGGTAGCGGGTAAAAAATGTAAGACGCTTACTAGTTAGCCATGGTTTTTCAAGCGTTTTTTAGATAAAAAGCTTAACAACATACGGTGAGCGAGGACTTTCGACAAAAATTGATAGGCTGAAAAAAACCCCGCTTCAAAAAATACAAGATTAAGCTAAACCGATTTTAAACGCTTAAGTAGTTCTGGAGTTATAGCGTTTTTGCTAAAAGCTTTACGGGAAATTCACCTACTACTTGATTCTGTTCTCCGGTTACCCCAAAATTACTTTAGTGAAAATTACGAAAGTAATTTGCGTTAAATTTAAAAACGCTTTGAGATTAACGCTTGAAAATTTTGTGCTGAGCAGAAAAAAGCGTGTAGGGGGTAGCGGGTAAAAAATGTAAAACGCTTACTAGTTAGCAATGGTTTTTCAAGCGTTTTTTAGATAAAAAGCTTAACAATATACGGTGAGCGAGGACTTGGGACAAAAATCGATAGGCTGGAAAAAACTCCGCTTCAAAAACTACAAGATTAAGCTAAACCGATTTTAAACGCTTAAGTAGTTCTGGAGTTATAGCGTTTTTGCTAAAAGCTTTACGGGAAATTCACCTACTACTTGATTCTGTTCTCCGGTTACCTCAAAATTACTTTAGTGCAAATTACGAAAGTAATTTGCGTTAAATTTAAAAACGCTTTGAGATTAACGCTTGAAAATTTTATGCTGAGCAGAAAAAAGCGTGTAGGGGGTAGCGGGTAAAAAATGTAAGACGCTTACTAGTTAGCCATGGTTTTTCAAGCGTTTTTTAGATAAAAAGCTTAACAACATACGGTGAGCGAGGACTTTCGACAAAAATTGATAGGCTGAAAAAAACCCCGCTTCAAAAAATACAAGATTAAGCTAAACCGATTTTAAACGCTTAAGTAGTTCTGGAGTTATAGCGTTTTTGCTAAAAGCTTTACGGGAAATTCACCTACTACTTGATTCTGTTCTCCGGTTACCCCAAAATTACTTTAGTGCAAATTACGAAAGTAATTTGCGTTAAATTTAAAAACGCTTTGAGATTAACGCTTGAAAATTTTATGCTGAGCAGAAAAAAGCGTGTAGGGGGTAGCGGGTAAAAAATGTAAGACGCTTACTAGTTAGCCATGGTTTTTCAAGCGTTTTTTAGATAAAAAGCTTAACAACATACGGTGAGCGAGGACTTTCGACAAAAATTGATAGGCTGAAAAAAACCCCGCTTCAAAAAATACAAGATTAAGCTAAACCGATTTTAAACGCTTAAGTAGTTCTGGAGTTATAGCGTTTTTGCTAAAAGCTTTACGGGAAATTCACCTACTACTTGATTCTGTTCTCCGGTTACCCCAAAATTACTTTAGTGAAAATTACGAAAGTAATTTGCGTTAAATTTAAAAACGCTTTGAGATTAACGCTTGAAAATTTTGTGCTGAGCAGAAAAAAGCGTGTAGGGGGTAGCGGGTAAAAAATGTAAAACGCTTACTAGTTAGCAATGGTTTTTCAAGCGTTTTTTAGATAAAAAGCTTAACAATATACGGTGAGCGAGGACTTGGGACAAAAATCGATAGGCTGGAAAAAACTCCGCTTCAAAAACTACAAGATTAAGCTAAACCGATTTTAAACGCTTAAGTAGTTCTGGAGTTATAGCGTTTTTGCTAAAAGCTTTACGGGAAATTCACCTACTACTTGATTCTGTTCTCCGGTTACCTCAAAATTACTTTAGTGCAAATTACGAAAGTAATTTGCGTTAAATTTAAAAACGCTTTGAGATTAACGCTTGAAAATTTTATGCTGAGCAGAAAAAAGCGTGTAGGGGGTAGCGGGTAAAAAATGTAAGACGCTTACTAGTTAGCCATGGTTTTTCAAGCGTTTTTTAGATAAAAAGCTTAACAACATACGGTGAGCGAGGACTTTCGACAAAAATTGATAGGCTGAAAAAACCCCGCTTCAAAAAATACAAGATTAAGCTAAACCGATTTTAAACGCTTAAGTAGTTCTGGAGTTATAGCGTTTTTGCTAAAAGCTTTACGGGAAATTCACCTACTACTTGATTCTGTTCTCCGGTTACCTCAAAATTACTTTAGTGCAAATTACGAAAGTAATTTGCGTTAAATTTAAAAACGCTTTGAGATTAACGCTTGAAAATTTTATGCTGAGCAGAAAAAAGCGTGTAGGGGGTAGCGGGTAAAAAATGTAAGACGCTTACTAGTTAGCCATGGTTTTTCAAGCGTTTTTTAGATAAAAAGCTTAACAACATACGGTGAGCGAGGACTTTCGACAAAAATTGATAGGCTGAAAAAAACCCCGCTTCAAAAAATACAAGATTAAGCTAAACCGATTTTAAACGCTTAAGTAGTTCTGGAGTTATAGCGTTTTTGCTAAAAGCTTTACGGGAAATTCACCTACTACTTGATTCTGTTCTCCGGTTACCTCAAAATTACTTTAGTGCAAATTACGAAAGTAATTTGCGTTAAATTTAAAAACGCTTTGAGATTAACGCTTGAAAATTTTATGCTGAGCAGAAAAAAGCGTGTAGGGGGTAGCGGGTAAAAAATGTAAGACGCTTACTAGTTAGCCATGGTTTTTCAAGCGTTTTTTAGATAAAAAGCTTAACAACATACGGTGAGCGAGGCTTTTGGACAAAAATTTATAGGCTGGAAAAAACCCCGCTTCAAAAACTACAAGATTAAGCTAAACCGATTTTAAACGCTTAAGTAGTTCTGGAGTTATAGCGTTTTTGCTAAAAGCTTTACGGGAAATTCACCTACTACTTGATTCTGTTCTCCGGTTACCTCAAAATTACTTTAGTGCAAATTACGAAAGTAATTTGCGTTAAATTTAAAAACGCTTTGAGATTAACGCTTGAAAATTTTATGCTGAGCAGAAAAAAGCGTGTAGGGGGTAGCGGGTAAAAAATGTAAGACGCTTACTAGTTAGCCATGGGTTTTCAAGCGTTTTTTAGATAAAAAGCTTAACAACATACGGTGAGCGAGGACTTTCGACAAAAATTGATAGGCTGAAAAAACCCCGCTTCAAAAAATACAAGATTAAGCTAAACCGATTTTAAACGCTTAAGTAGTTCTGGAGTTATAGCGTTTTTGCTAAAAGCTTTACGGGAAATTCACCTACTACTTGATTCTGTTCTCCGGTTACCTCAAAATTACTTTAGTGCAAATTACGAAAGTAATTTGCGTTAAATTTAAAAACGCTTTGAGATTAACGCTTGAAAATTTTATGCTGAGCAGAAAAAAGCGTGTAGGGGGTAGCGGGTAAAAAATGTAAGACGCTTACTAGTTAGCCATGGTTTTTCAAGCGTTTTTTAGATAAAAAGCTTAACAACATACGGTGAGCGAGGCTTTTGGACAAAAATTTATAGGCTGGAAAAAACCCCGCTTCAAAAACTACAAGATTAAGCTAAACCGATTTTAAACGCTTAAGTAGTTCTGGAGTTATAGCGTTTTTGCTAAAAGCTTTACGGGAAATTCACCTACTACTTGATTCTGTTCTCCGGTTACCTCAAAATTACTTTAGTGCAAATTACGAAAGTAATTTGCGTTAAATTTAAAAACGCTTTGAGATTAACGCTTGAAAATTTTATGCTGAGCAGAAAAAAGCGTGTAGGGGGTAGCGGGTAAAAAATGTAAGACGCTTACTAGTTAGCCATGGTTTTTCAAGCGTTTTTTAGATAAAAAGCTTAACAACATACGGTGAGCGAGGCTTTTGGACAAAAATTTATAGGCTGGAAAAAACCCCGCTTCAAAAACTACAAGATTAAGCTAAACCGATTTTAAACGCTTAAGTAGTTCTGGAGTTATAGCGTTTTTGCTAAAAGCTTTACGGGAAATTCACCTACTACTTGATTCTGTTCTCCGGTTACCTCAAAATTACTTTAGTGCAAATTACGAAAGTAATTTGCGTTAAATTTAAAAACGCTTTGAGATTAACGCTTGAAAATTTTATGCTGAGCAGAAAAAAGCGTGTAGGGGGTAGCGGGTAAAAAATGTAAGACGCTTACTAGTTAGCCATGGTTTTTCAAGCGTTTTTTAGATAAAAAGCTTAACAACATACGGTGAGCGAGGCTTTTGGACAAAAATTTATAGGCTGGAAAAAACCCCGCTTCAAAAACTACAAGATTAAGCTAAACCGATTTTAAACGCTTAAGTAGTTCTGGAGTTATAGCGTTTTTGCTAAAAGCTTTACGGGAAATTCACCTACTACTTGATTCTGTTCTCCGGTTACCTCAAAATTACTTTAGTGCAAATTACGAAAGTAATTTGCGTTAAATTTAAAAACGCTTTGAGATTAACGCTTGAAAATTTTATGCTGAGCAGAAAAAAGCGTGTAGGGGGTAGCGGGTAAAAAATGTAAGACGCTTACTAGTTAGCCATGGGTTTTCAAGCGTTTTTTAGATAAAAAGCTTAACAACATACGGTGAGCGAGGACTTTCGACAAAAATTGATAGGCTGAAAAAACCCCGCTTCAAAAAATACAAGATTAAGCTAAACCGATTTTAAACGCTTAAGTAGTTCTGGAGTTATAGCGTTTTTGCTAAAAGCTTTACGGGAAATTCACCTACTACTTGATTCTGTTCTCCGGTTACCTCAAAATTACTTTAGTGCAAATTACGAAAGTAATTTGCGTTAAATTTAAAAACGCTTTGAGATTAACGCTTGAAAATTTTATGCTGAGCAGAAAAAAGCGTGTAGGGGGTAGCGGGTAAAAAATGTAAGACGCTTACTAGTTAGCCATGGTTTTTCAAGCGTTTTTTAGATAAAAAGCTTAACAACATACGGTGAGCGAGGCTTTTGGACAAAAATTTATAGGCTGGAAAAAACCCCGCTTCAAAAACTACAAGATTAAGCTAAACCGATTTTAAACGCTTAAGTAGTTCTGGAGTTATAGCGTTTTTGCTAAAAGCTTTACGGGAAATTCACCTACTACTTGATTCTGTTCTCCGGTTACCTCAAAATTACTTTAGTGCAAATTACGAAAGTAATTTGCGTTAAATTTAAAAACGCTTTGAGATTAACGCTTGAAAATTTTATGCTGAGCAGAAAAAAGCGTGTAGGGGGTAGCGGGTAAAAAATGTAAGACGCTTACTAGTTAGCCATGGTTTTTCAAGCGTTTTTTAGATAAAAAGCTTAACAACATACGGTGAGCGAGGACTTTCGACAAAAATTGATAGGCTGAAAAAACCCCGCTTCAAAAAATACAAGATTAAGCTAAACCGATTTTAAACGCTTAAGTAGTTCTGGAGTTATAGCGTTTTTGCTAAAAGCTTTACGGGAAATTCACCTACTACTTGATTCTGTTCTCCGGTTACCTCAAAATTACTTTAGTGCAAATTACGAAAGTAATTTGCGTTAAATTTAAAAACGCTTTGAGATTAACGCTTGAAAATTTTATGCTGAGCAGAAAAAAGCGTGTAGGGGGTAGCGGGTAAAAAATGTAAGACGCTTACTAGTTAGCCATGGTTTTTCAAGCGTTTTTTAGATAAAAAGCTTAACAACATACGGTGAGCGAGGACTTTCGACAAAAATTGATAGGCTGAAAAAAACCCCGCTTCAAAAAATACAAGATTAAGCTAAACCGATTTTAAACGCTTAAGTAGTTCTGGAGTTATAGCGTTTTTGCTAAAAGCTTTACGGGAAATTCACCTACTACTTGATTCTGTTCTCCGGTTACCTCAAAATTACTTTAGTGCAAATTACGAAAGTAATTTGCGTTAAATTTAAAAACGCTTTGAGATTAACGCTTGAAAATTTTATGCTGAGCAGAAAAAAGCGTGTAGGGGGTAGCGGGTAAAAAATGTAAAACGCTTACTAGTTAGCCATGGTTTTTCAAGCGTTTTTTAGATAAAAAGCTTAACAACATACGGTGAGCGAGGCTTTTGGACAAAAATTGATAGGCTGAAAAAAACCCCGCTTCAAAAAATACAAGATTAAGCTAAACCGATTTTAAACGCTTAAGTAGTTCTGGAGTTATAGCGTTTTTGCTAAAAGCTTTACGGGAAATTCACCTACTACTTGATTCTGTTCTCCGGTTACCTCAAAATTACTTTAGTGCAAATTACGAAAGTAATTTGCGTTAAATTTAAAAACGTTTAACGCTTGAAAATTTTATGCTGAGCAGAAAAAAGCGTGTAGGGGGTAGCGGGTAAAAAATGTAAGACGCTTACTAGTTAGCCATGGTTTTTCAAGCGTTTTTTAGATAAAAAGCTTAACAACATACGGTGAGCGAGGACTTTCGACAAAAATTGATAGGCTGAAAAAAACCCCGCTTCAAAAAATACAAGATTAAGCTAAACCGATTTTAAACGCTTAAGTAGTTCTGGAGTTATAGCGTTTTTGCTAAAAGCTTTACGGGAAATTCACCTACTACTTGATTCTGTTCTCCGGTTACCTCAAAATTACTTTAGTGCAAATTACGAAAGTAATTTGCGTTAAATTTAAAAACGCTTTGAGATTAACGCTTGAAAATTTTATGCTGAGCAGAAAAAAGCGTGTAGGGGGTAGCGGGTAAAAAATGTAAGACGCTTACTAGTTAGCCATGGTTTTTCAAGCGTTTTTTAGATAAAAAGCTTAACAACATACGGTGAGCGAGGACTTTCGACAAAAATTGATAGGCTGAAAAAAACCCCGCTTCAAAAAATACAAGATTAAGCTAAACCGATTTTAAACGCTTAAGTAGTTCTGGAGTTATAGCGTTTTTGCTAAAAGCTTTACGGGAAATTCACCTACTACTTGATTCTGTTCTCCGGTTACCTCAAAATTACTTTAGTGCAAATTACGAAAGTAATTTGCGTTAAATTTAAAAACGCTTTGAGATTAACGCTTGAAAATTTTATGCTGAGCAGAAAAAAGCGTGTAGGGGGTAGCGGGTAAAAAATGTAAGACGCTTACTAGTTAGCCATGGTTTTTCAAGCGTTTTTTAGATAAAAAGCTTAACAACATACGGTGAGCGAGGACTTTCGACAAAAATTGATAGGCTGAAAAAAACCCCGCTTCAAAAAATACAAGATTAAGCTAAACCGATTTTAAACGCTTAAGTAGTTCTGGAGTTATAGCGTTTTTGCTAAAAGCTTTACGGGAAATTCACCTACTACTTGATTCTGTTCTCCGGTTACCTCAAAATTACTTTAGTGCAAATTACGAAAGTAATTTGCGTTAAATTTAAAAACGTTTAACGCTTGAAAATTTTATGCTGAGCAGAAAAAAGCGTGTAGGGGGTAGCGGGTAAAAAATGTAAGACGCTTACTAGTTAGCCATGGTTTTTCAAGCGTTTTTTAGATAAAAAGCTTAACAACATACGGTGAGCGAGGACTTTCGACAAAAATTGATAGGCTGAAAAAAACCCCGCTTCAAAAAATACAAGATTAAGCTAAACCGATTTTAAACGCTTAAGTAGTTCTGGAGTTATAGCGTTTTTGCTAAAAGCTTTACGGGAAATTCACCTACTACTTGATTCTGTTCTCCGGTTACCTCAAAATTACTTTAGTGCAAATTACGAAAGTAATTTGCGTTAAATTTAAAAACGCTTTGAGATTAACGCTTGAAAATTTTATGCTGAGCAGAAAAAAGCGTGTAGGGGGTAGCGGGTAAAAAATGTAAGACGCTTACTAGTTAGCCATGGTTTTTCAAGCGTTTTTTAGATAAAAAGCTTAACAACATACGGTGAGCGAGGACTTTCGACAAAAATTGATAGGCTGAAAAAAACCCCGCTTCAAAAAATACAAGATTAAGCTAAACCGATTTTAAACGCTTAAGTAGTTCTGGAGTTATAGCGTTTTTGCTAAAAGCTTTACGGGAAATTCACCTACTACTTGATTCTGTTCTCCGGTTACCTCAAAATTACTTTAGTGCAAATTACGAAAGTAATTTGCGTTAAATTTAAAAACGCTTTGAGATTAACGCTTGAAAATTTTATGCTGAGCAGAAAAAAGCGTGTAGGGGGTAGCGGGTAAAAAATGTAAGACGCTTACTAGTTAGCCATGGGTTTTCAAGCGTTTTTTAGATAAAAAGCTTAACAACATACGGTGAGCGAGGACTTTCGACAAAAATTGATAGGCTGAAAAAAACCCCGCTTCAAAAAATACAAGATTAAGCTAAACCGATTTTAAACGCTTAAGTAGTTCTGGAGTTATAGCGTTTTTGCTAAAAGCTTTACGGGAAATTCACCTACTACTTGATTCTGTTCTCCGGTTACCTCAAAATTACTTTAGTGCAAATTACGAAAGTAATTTGCGTTAAATTTAAAAACGCTTTGAGATTAACGCTTGAAAATTTTATGCTGAGCAGAAAAAAGCGTGTAGGGGGTAGCGGGTAAAAAATGTAAGACGCTTACTAGTTAGCCATGGGTTTTCAAGCGTTTTTTAGATAAAAAGCTTAACAACATACGGTGAGCGAGGACTTTCGACAAAAATTGATAGGCTGAAAAAAACCCCGCTTCAAAAAATACAAGATTAAGCTAAACCGATTTTAAACGCTTAAGTAGTTCTGGAGTTATAGCGTTTTTGCTAAAAGCTTTACGGGAAATTCACCTACTACTTGATTCTGTTCTCCGGTTACCTCAAAATTACTTTAGTGCAAATTACGAAAGTAATTTGCGTTAAATTTAAAAACGCTTTGAGATTAACGCTTGAAAATTTTATGCTGAGCAGAAAAAAGCGTGTAGGGGGTAGCGGGTAAAAAATGTAAGACGCTTACTAGTTAGCCATGGGTTTTCAAGCGTTTTTTAGATAAAAAGCTTAACAACATACGGTGAGCGAGGACTTTCGACAAAAATTGATAGGCTGAAAAAAACCCCGCTTCAAAAAATACAAGATTAAGCTAAACCGATTTTAAACGCTTAAGTAGTTCTGGAGTTATAGCGTTTTTGCTAAAAGCTTTACGGGAAATTCACCTACTACTTGATTCTGTTCTCCGGTTACCTCAAAATTACTTTAGTGCAAATTACGAAAGTAATTTGCGTTAAATTTAAAAACGCTTTGAGATTAACGCTTGAAAATTTTATGCTGAGCAGAAAAAAGCGTGTAGGGGGTAGCGGGTAAAAAATGTAAGACGCTTACTAGTTAGCCATGGGTTTTCAAGCGTTTTTTAGATAAAAAGCTTAACAACATACGGTGAGCGAGGACTTTCGACAAAAATTGATAGGCTGAAAAAAACCCCGCTTCAAAAAATACAAGATTAAGCTAAACCGATTTTAAACGCTTAAGTAGTTCTGGAGTTATAGCGTTTTTGCTAAAAGCTTTACGGGAAATTCACCTACTACTTGATTCTGTTCTCCGGTTACCTCAAAATTACTTTAGTGCAAATTACGAAAGTAATTTGCGTTAAATTTAAAAACGCTTTGAGATTAACGCTTGAAAATTTTATGCTGAGCAGAAAAAAGCGTGTAGGGGGTAGCGGGTAAAAAATGTAAGACGCTTACTAGTTAGCCATGGTTTTTCAAGCGTTTTTTAGATAAAAAGCTTAACAACATACGGTGAGCGAGGACTTTCGACAAAAATTGATAGGCTGAAAAAAACCCCGCTTCAAAAAATACAAGATTAAGCTAAACCGATTTTAAACGCTTAAGTAGTTCTGGAGTTATAGCGTTTTTGCTAAAAGCTTTACGGGAAATTCACCTACTACTTGATTCTGTTCTCCGGTTACCTCAAAATTACTTTAGTGCAAATTACGAAAGTAATTTGCGTTAAATTTAAAAACGCTTTGAGATTAACGCTTGAAAATTTTATGCTGAGCAGAAAAAAGCGTGTAGGGGGTAGCGGGTAAAAAATGTAAAACGCTTACTAGTTAGCCATGGTTTTTCAAGCGTTTTTTAGATAAAAAGCTTAACAACATACGGTGAGCGAGGCTTTTGGACAAAAATTGATAGGCTGAAAAAAACCCCGCTTCAAAAAATACAAGATTAAGCTAAACCGATTTTAAACGCTTAAGTAGTTCTGGAGTTATAGCGTTTTTGCTAAAAGCTTTACGGGAAATTCACCTACTACTTGATTCTGTTCTCCGGTTACCTCAAAATTACTTTAGTGCAAATTACGAAAGTAATTTGCGTTAAATTTAAAAACGTTTAACGCTTGAAAATTTTATGCTGAGCAGAAAAAAGCGTGTAGGGGGTAGCGGGTAAAAAATGTAAGACGCTTACTAGTTAGCCATGGTTTTTCAAGCGTTTTTTAGATAAAAAGCTTAACAACATACGGTGAGCGAGGACTTTCGACAAAAATTGATAGGCTGAAAAAAACCCCGCTTCAAAAAATACAAGATTAAGCTAAACCGATTTTAAACGCTTAAGTAGTTCTGGAGTTATAGCGTTTTTGCTAAAAGCTTTACGGGAAATTCACCTACTACTTGATTCTGTTCTCCGGTTACCTCAAAATTACTTTAGTGCAAATTACGAAAGTAATTTGCGTTAAATTTAAAAACGCTTTGAGATTAACGCTTGAAAATTTTATGCTGAGCAGAAAAAAGCGTGTAGGGGGTAGCGGGTAAAAAATGTAAGACGCTTACTAGTTAGCCATGGTTTTTCAAGCGTTTTTTAGATAAAAAGCTTAACAACATACGGTGAGCGAGGCTTTTGGACAAAAATTTATAGGCTGGAAAAAACCCCGCTTCAAAAACTACAAGATTAAGCTAAACCGATTTTAAACGCTTAAGTAGTTCTGGAGTTATAGCGTTTTTGCTAAAAGCTTTACGGGAAATTCACCTACTACTTGATTCTGTTCTCCGGTTACCTCAAAATTACTTTAGTGCAAATTACGAAAGTAATTTGCGTTAAATTTAAAAACGCTTTGAGATTAACGCTTGAAAATTTTATGCTGAGCAGAAAAAAGCGTGTAGGGGGTAGCGGGTAAAAAATGTAAAACGCTTACTAGTTAGCCATGGTTTTTCAAGCGTTTTTTAGATAAAAAGCTTAACAACATACGGTGAGCGAGGCTTTTGGACAAAAATTGATAGGCTGAAAAAAACCCCGCTTCAAAAAATACAAGATTAAGCTAAACCGATTTTAAACGCTTAAGTAGTTCTGGAGTTATAGCGTTTTTGCTAAAAGCTTTACGGGAAATTCACCTACTACTTGATTCTGTTCTCCGGTTACCTCAAAATTACTTTAGTGCAAATTACGAAAGTAATTTGCGTTAAATTTAAAAACGTTTAACGCTTGAAAATTTTATGCTGAGCAGAAAAAAGCGTGTAGGGGGTAGCGGGTAAAAAATGTAAGACGCTTACTAGTTAGCCATGGTTTTTCAAGCGTTTTTTAGATAAAAAGCTTAACAACATACGGTGAGCGAGGACTTTCGACAAAAATTGATAGGCTGAAAAAAACCCCGCTTCAAAAAATACAAGATTAAGCTAAACCGATTTTAAACGCTTAAGTAGTTCTGGAGTTATAGCGTTTTTGCTAAAAGCTTTACGGGAAATTCACCTACTACTTGATTCTGTTCTCCGGTTACCTCAAAATTACTTTAGTGCAAATTACGAAAGTAATTTGCGTTAAATTTAAAAACGCTTTGAGATTAACGCTTGAAAATTTTATGCTGAGCAGAAAAAAGCGTGTAGGGGGTAGCGGGTAAAAAATGTAAAACGCTTACTAGTTAGCCATGGTTTTTCAAGCGTTTTTTAGATAAAAAGCTTAACAACATACGGTGAGCGAGGCTTTTGGACAAAAATTGATAGGCTGAAAAAAACCCCGCTTCAAAAAATACAAGATTAAGCTAAACCGATTTTAAACGCTTAAGTAGTTCTGGAGTTATAGCGTTTTTGCTAAAAGCTTTACGGGAAATTCACCTACTACTTGATTCTGTTCTCCGGTTACCTCAAAATTACTTTAGTGCAAATTACGAAAGTAATTTGCGTTAAATTTAAAAACGCTTTGAGATTAACGCTTGAAAATTTTATGCTGAGCAGAAAAAAGCGTGTAGGGGGTAGCGGGTAAAAAATGTAAGACGCTTACTAGTTAGCCATGGTTTTTCAAGCGTTTTTTAGATAAAAAGCTTAACAACATACGGTGAGCGAGGACTTTCGACAAAAATTGATAGGCTGAAAAAAACCCCGCTTCAAAAAATACAAGATTAAGCTAAACCGATTTTAAACGCTTAAGTAGTTCTGGAGTTATAGCGTTTTTGCTAAAAGCTTTACGGGAAATTCACCTACTACTTGATTCTGTTCTCCGGTTACCTCAAAATTACTTTAGTGCAAATTACGAAAGTAATTTGCGTTAAATTTAAAAACGTTTAACGCTTGAAAATTTTATGCTGAGCAGAAAAAAGCGTGTAGGGGGTAGCGGGTAAAAAATTTAAAACGCTTACTAGTTAGCCATGGTTTTTCAAGCGTTTTTTAGATAAAAAGCTTAACAACATACGGTGAGCGAGGCTTTTGGACAAAAATTTATAGGCTGGAAAAAACCCCGCTTCAAAAACTACAAGATTAAGCTAAACCGATTTTAAACGCTTAAGTAGTTCTGGAGTTATAGCGTTTTTGCTAAAAGCTTTACGGGAAATTCACCTACTACTTGATTCTGTTCTCCGGTTACCTCAAAATTACTTTAGTGCAAATTACGAAAGTAATTTGCGTTAAATTTAAAAACGCTTTGAGATTAACGCTTGAAAATGTTATGCTGAGCAGAAAAAAGCGTGTAGGGGGTAGCGGGTAAAAAATGTAAGACGCTTACTAGTTAGCCATGGTTTTTCAAGCGTTTTTTAGATAAAAAGCTTAACAACATACGGTGAGCGAGGACTTTCGACAAAAATTGATAGGCTGAAAAAAACCCCGCTTCAAAAAATACAAGATTAAGCTAAACCGATTTTAAACGCTTAAGTAGTTCTGGAGTTATAGCGTTTTTGCTAAAAGCTTTACGGGAAATTCACCTACTACTTGATTCTGTTCTCCGGTTACCTCAAAATTACTTTAGTGCAAATTACGAAAGTAATTTGCGTTAAATTTAAAAACGCTTTGAGATTAACGCTTGAAAATTTTATGCTGAGCAGAAAAAAGCGTGTAGGGGGTAGCGGGTAAAAAATGTAAAACGCTTACTAGTTAGCCATGGTTTTTCAAGCGTTTTTTAGATAAAAAGCTTAACAACATACGGTGAGCGAGGCTTTTGGACAAAAATTGATAGGCTGAAAAAAACCCCGCTTCAAAAACTACAAGATTAAGCTAAACCGATTTTAAACGCTTAAGTAGTTCTGGAGTTATAGCGTTTTTGCTAAAAGCTTTACGGGAAATTCACCTACTACTTGATTCTGTTCTCCGGTTACCTCAAAATTACTTTAGTGCAAATTACGAAAGTAATTTGCGTTAAATTTAAAAACGCTTTGAGATTAACGCTTGAAAATTTTATGCTGAGCAGAAAAAAGCGTGTAGGGGGTAGCGGGTAAAAAATGTAAGACGCTTACTAGTTAGCCATGGTTTTTCAAGCGTTTTTTAGATAAAAAGCTTAACAACATACGGTGAGCGAGGACTTTCGACAAAAATTGATAGGCTGAAAAAAACCCCGCTTCAAAAACTACAAGATTAAGCTAAACCGATTTTAAACGCTTAAGTAGTTCTGGAGTTATAGCGTTTTTGCTAAAAGCTTTACGGGAAATTCACCTACTACTTGATTCTGTTCTCCGGTTACCTCAAAATTACTTTAGTGCAAATTACGAAAGTAATTTGCGTTAAATTTAAAAACGCTTTGAGATTAACGCTTGAAAATTTTATGCTGAGCAGAAAAAAGCGTGTAGGGGGTAGCGGGTAAAAAATGTAAAACGCTTACTAGTTAGCCATGGTTTTTCAAGCGTTTTTTAGATAAAAAGCTTAACAACATACGGTGAGCGAGGCTTTTGGACAAAAATTAATAGGCTGAAAAAAACCCCGCTTCAAAAACTACAAGATTAAGCTAAACCGATTTTAAACGCTTAAGTAGTTCTGGAGTTATAGCGTTTTTGCTAAAAGCTTTACGGGAAATTCACCTACTACTTGATTCTGTTCTCCGGTTACCTCAAAATTACTTTAGTGCAAATTACGAAAGTAATTTGCGTTAAATTTAAAAACGCTTTGAGATTAACGCTTGAAAATTTTATGCTGAGCAGAAAAAAGCGTGTAGGGGGTAGCGGGTAAAAAATGTAAGACGCTTACTAGTTAGCCATGGTTTTTCAAGCGTTTTTTAGATAAAAAGCTTAACAACATACGGTGAGCGAGGACTTTCGACAAAAATTGATAGGCTGAAAAAAACCCCGCTTCAAAAAATACAAGATTAAGCTAAACCGATTTTAAACGCTTAAGTAGTTCTGGAGTTATAGCGTTTTTGCTAAAAGCTTTACGGGAAATTCACCTACTACTTGATTCTGTTCTCCGGTTACCTCAAAATTACTTTAGTGCAAATTACGAAAGTAATTTGCGTTAAATTTAAAAACGCTTTGAGATTAACGCTTGAAAATTTTATGCTGAGCAGAAAAAAGCGTGTAGGGGGTAGCGGGTAAAAAATGTAAGACGCTTACTAGTTAGCCATGGTTTTTCAAGCGTTTTTTAGATAAAAAGCTTAACAACATACGGTGAGCGAGGACTTTCGACAAAAATTGATAGGCTGAAAAAAACCCCGCTTCAAAAAATACAAGATTAAGCTAAACCGATTTTAAACGCTTAAGTAGTTCTGGAGTTATAGCGTTTTTGCTAAAAGCTTTACGGGAAATTCACCTACTACTTGATTCTGTTCTCCGGTTACCTCAAAATTACTTTAGTGCAAATTACGAAAGTAATTTGCGTTAAATTTAAAAACGCTTTGAGATTAACGCTTGAAAATTTTATGCTGAGCAGAAAAAAGCGTGTAGGGGGTAGCGGGTAAAAAATGTAAGACGCTTACTAGTTAGCCATGGGTTTTCAAGCGTTTTTTAGATAAAAAGCTTAACAACATACGGTGAGCGAGGACTTTCGACAAAAATTGATAGGCTGAAAAAAACCCCGCTTCAAAAAATACAAGATTAAGCTAAACCGATTTTAAACGCTTAAGTAGTTCTGGAGTTATAGCGTTTTTGCTAAAAGCTTTACGGGAAATTCACCTACTACTTGATTCTGTTCTCCGGTTACCTCAAAATTACTTTAGTGCAAATTACGAAAGTAATTTGCGTTAAATTTAAAAACGCTTTGAGATTAACGCTTGAAAATTTTATGCTGAGCAGAAAAAAGCGTGTAGGGGGTAGCGGGTAAA
Source organism: Pollenia amentaria (assembly GCA_943735925.1). Taxonomy (NCBI): domain Eukaryota; kingdom Metazoa; phylum Arthropoda; class Insecta; order Diptera; family Polleniidae; genus Pollenia; species Pollenia amentaria. Next base: position 16,657,762 of record OX031010.1, on the reverse strand, counting down.
AAATGTAAGACGCTTACTAGTTAGCCATGGTTTTTCAAGCGTTTTTTAGATAAAAAGCTTAACAACATACGGTGAGCGAGGCTTTTGGACAAAAATTTATAGGCTGGAAAAAACCCCGCTTCAAAAACTACAAGATTAAGCTAAACCGATTTTAAACGCTTAAGTAGTTCTGGAGTTATAGCGTTTTTGCTAAAAGCTTTACGGGAAATTCACCTACTACTTGATTCTGTTCTCCGGTTACCTCAAAATTACTTTAGTGCAAATTACGAAAGTAATTTGCGTTAAATTTAAAAACGCTTTGAGATTAACGCTTGAAAATTTTATGCTGAGCAGAAAAAAGCGTGTAGGGGGTAGCGGGTAAAAAATGTAAGACGCTTACTAGTTAGCCATGGTTTTTCAAGCGTTTTTTAGATAAAAAGCTTAACAACATACGGTGAGCGAGGCTTTTGGACAAAAATTTATAGGCTGGAAAAAACCCCGCTTCAAAAACTACAAGATTAAGCTAAACCGATTTTAAACGCTTAAGTAGTTCTGGAGTTATAGCGTTTTTGCTAAAAGCTTTACGGGAAATTCACCTACTACTTGATTCTGTTCTCCGGTTACCTCAAAATTACTTTAGTGCAAATTACGAAAGTAATTTGCGTTAAATTTAAAAACGCTTTGAGATTAACGCTTGAAAATTTTATGCTGAGCAGAAAAAAGCGTGTAGGGGGTAGCGGGTAAAAAATGTAAGACGCTTACTAGTTAGCCATGGGTTTTCAAGCGTTTTTTAGATAAAAAGCTTAACAACATACGGTGAGCGAGGACTTTCGACAAAAATTTATAGGCTGAAAAAAACCCCGCTTCAAAAAATACAAGATTAAGCTAAACCGATTTTAAACGCTTAAGTAGTTCTGGAGTTATAGCGTTTTTGCTAAAAGCTTTACGGGAAATTCACCTACTACTTGATTCTGTTCTCCGGTTACCTCAAAATTACTTTAGTGCAAATTACGAAAGTAATTTGCGTTAAATTTAAAAACGTTTAACGCTTGAAAATTTTATGCTGAGCAGAAAAAAGCGTGTAGGGGGTAGCGGGTAAAAAATGTAAAACGCTTACTAGTTAGCCATGGTTTTTCAAGCGTTTTTTAGATAAAAAGCTTAACAACATACGGTGAGCGAGGCTTTTGGACAAAAATTTATAGGCTGGAAAAAACCCCGCTTCAAAAACTACAAGATTAAGCTAAACCGATTTTAAACGCTTAAGTAGTTCTGGAGTTATAGCGTTTTTGCTAAAAGCTTTACGGGAAATTCACCTACTACTTGATTCTGTTCTCCGGTTACCTCAAAATTACTTTAGTGCAAATTACGAAAGTAATTTGCGTTAAATTTAAAAACGCTTTGAGATTAACGCTTGAAAATTTTATGCTGAGCAGAAAAAAGCGTGTAGGGGGTAGCGGGTAAAAAATGTAAAACGCTTACTAGTTAGCCATGGTTTTTCAAGCGTTTTTTAGATAAAAAGCTTAACAACATACGGTGAGCGAGGCTTTTGGACAAAAATTGATAGGCTGAAAAAAACCCCGCTTCAAAAAATACAAGATTAAGCTAAACCGATTTTAAACGCTTAAGTAGTTCTGGAGTTATAGCGTTTTTGCTAAAAGCTTTACGGGAAATTCACCTACTACTTGATTCTGTTCTCCGGTTACCTCAAAATTACTTTAGTGCAAATTACGAAAGTAATTTGCGTTAAATTTAAAAACGTTTAACGCTTGAAAATTTTATGCTGAGCAGAAAAAAGCGTGTAGGGGGTAGCGGGTAAAAAATGTAAAACGCTTACTAGTTAGCCATGGTTTTTCAAGCGTTTTTTAGATAAAAAGCTTAACAACATACGGTGAGCGAGGCTTTTGGACAAAAATTTATAGGCTGGAAAAAACCCCGCTTCAAAAACTACAAGATTAAGCTAAACCGATTTTAAACGCTTAAGTAGTTCTGGAGTTATAGCGTTTTTGCTAAAAGCTTTACGGGAAATTCACCTACTACTTGATTCTGTTCTCCGGTTACCTCAAAATTACTTTAGTGCAAATTACGAAAGTAATTTGCGTTAAATTTAAAAACGCTTTGAGATTAACGCTTGAAAATTTTATGCTGAGCAGAAAAAAGCGTGTAGGGGGTAGCGGGTAAAAAATGTAAGACGCTTACTAGTTAGCCATGGTTTTTCAAGCGTTTTTTAGATAAAAAGCTTAACAACATACGGTGAGCGAGGACTTTCGACAAAAATTGATAGGCTGAAAAAAACCCCGCTTCAAAAAATACAAGATTAAGCTAAACCGATTTTAAACGCTTAAGTAGTTCTGGAGTTATAGCGTTTTTGCTAAAAGCTTTACGGGAAATTCACCTACTACTTGATTCTGTTCTCCGGTTACCTCAAAATTACTTTAGTGCAAATTACGAAAGTAATTTGCGTTAAATTTAAAAACGCTTTGAGATTAACGCTTGAAAATTTTATGCTGAGCAGAAAAAAGCGTGTAGGGGGTAGCGGGTAAAAAATGTAAAACGCTTACTAGTTAGCCATGGTTTTTCAAGCGTTTTTTAGATAAAAAGCTTAACAACATACGGTGAGCGAGGCTTTTGGACAAAAATGTATAGGCTGGAAAAAACCCCGCTTCAAAAACTACAAGATTAAGCTAAACCGATTTTAAACGCTTAAGTAGTTCTGGAGTTATAGCGTTTTTGCTAAAAGCTTTACGGGAAATTCACCTACTACTTGATTCTGTTCTCCGGTTACCTCAAAATTACTTTAGTGCAAATTACGAAAGTAATTTGCGTTAAATTTAAAAACGCTTTGAGATTAACGCTTGAAAATTTTATGCTGAGCAGAAAAAAGCGTGTAGGGGGTAGCGGGTAAAAAATGTAAGACGCTTACTAGTTAGCCATGGTTTTTCAAGCGTTTTTTAGATAAAAAGCTTAACAACATACGGTGAGCGAGGACTTTCGACAAAAATTGATAGGCTGAAAAAAACCCCGCTTCAAAAAATACAAGATTAAGCTAAACCGATTTTAAACGCTTAAGTAGTTCTGGAGTTATAGCGTTTTTGCTAAAAGCTTTACGGGAAATTCACCTACTACTTGATTCTGTTCTCCGGTTACCTCAAAATTACTTTAGTGCAAATTTCGAAAGTAATTTGCGTTAAATTTAAAAACGCTTTGAGATTAACGCTTGAAAATTTTATGCTGAGCAGAAAAAAGCGTGTAGGGGGTAGCGGGTAAAAAATGTAAAACGCTTACTAGTTAGCCATGGTTTTTCAAGCGTTTTTTAGATAAAAAGCTTAACAACATACGGTGAGCGAGGCTTTTGGACAAAAATGTATAGGCTGGAAAAAACCCCGCTTCAAAAACTACAAGATTAAGCTAAACCGATTTTAAACGCTTAAGTAGTTCTGGAGTTATAGCGTTTTTGCTAAAAGCTTTACGGGAAATTCACCTACTACTTGATTCTGTTCTCCGGTTACCTCAAAATTACTTTAGTGCAAATTACGAAAGTAATTTGCGTTAAATTTAAAAACGCTTTGAGATTAACGCTTGAAAATTTTATGCTGAGCAGAAAAAAGCGTGTAGGGGGTAGCGGGTAAAAAATGTAAAACGCTTACTAGTTAGCCATGGTTTTTCAAGCGTTTTTTAGATAAAAAGCTTAACAACATACGGTGAGCGAGGCTTTTGGACAAAAATTGATAGGCTGAAAAAAACCCCGCTTCAAAAAATACAAGATTAAGCTAAACCGATTTTAAACGCTTAAGTAGTTCTGGAGTTATAGCGTTTTTGCTAAAAGCTTTACGGGAAATTCACCTACTACTTGATTCTGTTCTCCGGTTACCTCAAAATTACTTTAGTGCAAATTACGAAAGTAATTTGCGTTAAATTTAAAAACGTTTAACGCTTGAAAATTTTATGCTGAGCAGAAAAAAGCGTGTAGGGGGTAGCGGGTAAAGAATGTAAAACGCTTACTAGTTAGCCATGGTTTTTCAAGTGTTTTTTAGATAAAAAGCTTAACAACATACGGTGAGCGAGGCTTTTGGACAAAAATTTATAGGCTGGAAAAAACCCCGCTTCAAAAACTACAAGATTAAGCTAAACCGATTTTAAACGCTTAAGTAGTTCTGGAGTTATAGCGTTTTTGCTAAAAGCTTTACGGGAAATTCACCTACTACTTGATTCTGTTCTCCGGTTACCTCAAAATTACTTTAGTGCAAATTACGAAAGTAATTTGCGTTAAATTTAAAAACGCTTTGAGATTAACGCTTGAAAATTTTATGCTGAGCAGAAAAAAGCGTGTAGGGGGTAGCGGGTAAAAAATGTAAAACGCTTACTAGTTAGCCATGGTTTTTCAAGCGTTTTTTAGATAAAAAGCTTAACAACATACGGTGAGCGAGGCTTTTGGACAAAAATTTATAGGCTGGAAAAAACCCCGCTTCAAAAACTACAAGATTAAGCTAAACCGATTTTAAACGCTTAAGTAGTTCTGGAGTTATAGCGTTTTTGCTAAAAGCTTTACGGGAAATTCACCTACTACTTGATTCTGTTCTCCGGTTACCTCAAAATTACTTTAGTGCAAATTACGAAAGTAATTTGCGTTAAATTTAAAAACGCTTTGAGATTAACGCTTGAAAATTTTATGCTGAGCAGAAAAAAGCGTGTAGGGGGTAGCGGGTAAAAAATGTAAAACGCTTACTAGTTAGCCATGGTTTTTCAAGCGTTTTTTAGATAAAAAGCTTAACAACATACGGTGAGCGAGGCTTTTGGACAAAAATTTATAGGCTGGAAAAAACCCCGCTTCAAAAACTACAAGATTAAGCTAAACCGATTTTAAACGCTTAAGTAGTTCTGGAGTTATAGCGTTTTTGCTAAAAGCTTTACGGGAAATTCACCTACTACTTGATTCTGTTCTCCGGTTACCTCAAAATTACTTTAGTGCAAATTACGAAAGTAATTTGCGTTAAATTTAAAAACGCTTTGAGATTAACGCTTGAAAATTTTATGCTGAGCAGAAAAAAGCGTGTAGGGGGTAGCGGGTAAAAAATGTAAAACGCTTACTAGTTAGCCATGGTTTTTCAAGCGTTTTTTAGATAAAAAGCTTAACAACATACGGTGAGCGAGGCTTTTGGACAAAAATTGATAGGCTGAAAAAAACCCCGCTTCAAAAAATACAAGATTAAGCTAAACCGATTTTAAACGCTTAAGTAGTTCTGGAGTTATAGCGTTTTTGCTAAAAGCTTTACGGGAAATTCACCTACTACTTGATTCTGTTCTCCGGTTACCTCAAAATTACTTTAGTGCAAATTACGAAAGTAATTTGCGTTAAATTTAAAAACGTTTAACGCTTGAAAATTTTATGCTGAGCAGAAAAAAGCGTGTAGGGGGTAGCGGGTAAAAAATGTAAAACGCTTACTAGTTAGCCATGGTTTTTCAAGCGTTTTTTAGATAAAAAGCTTAACAACATACGGTGAGCGAGGCTTTTGGACAAAAATTTATAGGCTGGAAAAAACCCCGCTTCAAAAACTACAAGATTAAGCTAAACCGATTTTAAACGCTTAAGTAGTTCTGGAGTTATAGCGTTTTTGCTAAAAGCTTTACGGGAAATTCACCTACTACTTGATTCTGTTCTCCGGTTACCTCAAAATTACTTTAGTGCAAATTACGAAAGTAATTTGCGTTAAATTTAAAAACGCTTTGAGATTAACGCTTGAAAATTTTATGCTGAGCAGAAAAAAGCGTGTAGGGGGTAGCGGGTAAAAAATGTAAAACGCTTACTAGTTAGCCATGGTTTTTCAAGCGTTTTTTAGATAAAAAGCTTAACAACATACGGTGAGCGAGGCTTTTGGACAAAAATTTATAGGCTGGAAAAAACCCCGCTTCAAAAACTACAAGATTAAGCTAAACCGATTTTAAACGCTTAAGTAGTTCTGGAGTTATAGCGTTTTTGCTAAAAGCTTTACGGGAAATTCACCTACTACTTGATTCTGTTCTCCGGTTACCTCAAAATTACTTTAGTGCAAATTACGAAAGTAATTTGCGTTAAATTTAAAAACGCTTTGAGATTAACGCTTGAAAATTTTATGCTGAGCAGAAAAAAGCGTGTAGGGGGTAGCGGGTAAAAAATGTAAAACGCTTACTAGTTAGCCATGGTTTTTCAAGCGTTTTTTAGATAAAAAGCTTAACAACATACGGTGAGCGAGGCTTTTGGACAAAAATTTATAGGCTGGAAAAAACCCCGCTTCAAAAACTACAAGATTAAGCTAAACCGATTTTAAACGCTTAAGTAGTTCTGGAGTTATAGCGTTTTTGCTAAAAGCTTTACGGGAAATTCACCTACTACTTGATTCTGTTCTCCGGTTACCTCAAAATTACTTTAGTGCAAATTACGAAAGTAATTTGCGTTAAATTTAAAAACGCTTTGAGATTAACGCTTGAAAATTTTATGCTGAGCAGAAAAAAGCGTGTAGGGGGTAGCGGGTAAAAAATGTAAAACGCTTACTAGTTAGCCATGGTTTTTCAAGCGTTTTTTAGATAAAAAGCTTAACAACGGTGAGCGAGGCTTTTGGACAAAAATTGATAGGCTGAAAAAAAACCCCGCTTCAAAAACTACAAGATTAAGCTAAACCGATTTTAAACGCTTAAGTAGTTCTGGAGTTATAGCGTTTTTGCTAAAAGCTTTACGGGAAATTCACCTACTACTTGATTCTGTGCTCCGGTTACCTCAAAATTACTTTAGTGCAAATTACGAAAGTAATTTGCGTTAAATTTAAAAACGCTTTGAGATTAACGCTTGAAAATTTTATGCTGAGCAGAAAAAAGCGTGTAGGGGGTAGCGGGTAAAAAATGTAAAACGCTTACTAGTTAGCCATGGTTTTTCAAGCGTTTTTTAGATAAAAAGCTTAACAACATACGGTGAGCGAGGCTTTTGGACAAAAATTGATAGGCTGAAAAAAAACCCCGCTTCAAAAACTACAAGATTAAGCTAAACCGATTTTAAACGCTTAAGTAGTTCTGGAGTTATAGCGTTTTTGCTAAAAGCTTTACGGGAAATTCACCTACTACTTGATTCTGTTCTCCGGTTACCTCAAAATTACTTTAGTGCAAATTACGAAAGTAATTTGCGTTAAATTTAAAAACGCTTTGAGATTAACGCTTGAAAATTTTATGCTGAGCAGAAAAAAGAGTGTAGGGGGTAGCGGGTAATAAATGTAAAACGCTTACTAGTTAGCCATGGTTTTTCAAGCGTTTTTTAGATAAAAAGCTTAACAACATACGGTGAGCGAGGCTTTTGGACAAAAATTGATAGGCTGAAAAAAAACCCCGCTTCAAAAACTACAAGATTAAGCTAAACCGATTTTAAACGCTTAAGTAGTTCTGGAGTTATAGCGTTTTTGCTAAAAGCTTTACGGGAAATTCACCTACTACTTGATTCTGTGCTCCGGTTACCTCAAAATTACTTTAGTGCAAATTACGAAAGTAATTTGCGTTAAATTTAAAAACGCTTTGAGATTAACGCTTGAAAATTTTATGCTGGGCAGAAAAAAGCGTGTAGGGGGTAGCGGGTAAAAAATGTAAAACGCTTACTAGTTAGCCATGGTTTTTCAAGCGTTTTTTAGATAAAAAGCTTAACAACATACGGTGAGCGAGGCTTTTGGACAAAAATTGATAGGCTGAAAAAAAACCCCGCTTCAAAAACTACAAGATTAAGCTAAACCGATTTTAAACGCTTAAGTAGTTCTGGAGTTATAGCGTTTTTGCTAAAAGCTTTACGGGAAATTCACCTACTACTTGATTCTGTTCTCCGGTTACCTCAAAATTACTTTAGTGCAAATTACGAAAGTAATTTGCGTTAAATTTAAAAACGTTTAACGCTTGAAAATTTTATGCTGAGCAGAAAAAAGCGTGTAGGGGGTAGCGGGTAAAAAATGTAAAACGCTTACTAGTTAGCCATGGTTTTTCAAGCGTTTTTTAGATAAAAAGCTTAACAACATACGGTGAGCGAGGACTTTGGACAAAAACTGATAGGCTGAAAAAAAATCCCGCTTCAAAAACTACAAGATTAAGCTAAACCGATTTTAAACGCTTAAGTAGTTCTGGAGTTATAGCGTTTTTGCTAAAAGCTTTACGGGAAATTCACCTACTACTTGATTCTGTTCTCCGGTTACCTCAAAATTACTTTAGTGCAAATTACGAAAGTAATTTGCGTTAAATTTAAAAACGTTTAACGCTTGAAAATTTTATGCTGAGCAGAAAAAAGCGTGTAGGGGGTAGCGGGTAAAAAATGTAAAACGCTTACTAGTTAGCCATGGTTTTTCAAGCGTTTTTTAGATAAAAAGCTTAACAACATACGGTGAGCGAGGACTTTGGACAAAAACTGATAGGCTGAAAAAAAATCCCGCTTCAAAAACTACAAGATTAAGCTAAACCGATTTTAAACGCTTAAGTAGTTCTGGAGTTATAGCGTTTTTGCTAAAAGCTTTACGGGAAATTCACCTACTACTTGATTCTGTTCTCCGGTTACCTCAAAATTACTTTAGTGCAAATTACGAAAGTAATTTGCGTTAAATTTAAAAACGTTTAACGCTTGAAAATTTTATGCTGAGCAGAAAAAAGCGTGTAGGGGGTAGCGGGTAAAAAATGTAAAACGCTTACTAGTTAGCCATGGTTTTTCAAGCGTTTTTTAGATAAAAAGCTTAACAACATACGGTGAGCGAGGCTTTTGGACAAAAATTTATAGGCTGAAAAAAACCCCGCTTCAAAAACTACAAGATTAAGCTAAACCGATTTTAAACGCTTAAGTAGTTCTGGAGTTATAGCGTTTTTGCTAAAAGCTTTACGGGAAATTCACCTACTACTTGATTCTGTTCTCCGGTTACCTCAAAATTACTTTAGTGCAAATTACGAAAGTAATTTGCGTTAAATTTAAAAACGCTTTGAGATTAACGCTTGAAAATGTTATGCTGAGCAGAAAAAAGCGTGTAGGGGGTAGCGGGTAAAAAATGTAAGACGCTTACTAGTTAGCCATGGGTTTTCAAGCGTTTTTTAGATAAAAAGCTTAACAACATACGGTGAGCGAGGACTTTCGACAAAAATTGATAGGCTGAAAAAAACCCCGCTTCAAAAACTACAAGATTAAGCTAAACCGATTTTAAACGCTTAAGTAGTTCTGGAGTTATAGCGTTTTTGCTAAAAGCTTTACGGGAAATTCACCTACTACTTGATTCTGTTCTCCGGTTACCTCAAAATTACTTTAGTGCAAATTACGAAAGTAATTTGCGTTAAATTTAAAAACGCTTTGAGATTAACGCTTGAAAATTTTATGCTGAGCAGAAAAAAGCGTGTAGGGGGTAGCGGGTAAAAAATGTAAGACGCTTACTAGTTAGCCATGGTTTTTCAAGCGTTTTTTAGATAAAAAGCTTAACAACATACGGTGAGCGAGGACTTTCGACAAAAATTGATAGGCTGAAAAAACCCCGCTTCAAAAACTACAAGATTAAGCTAAACCGATTTTAAACGCTTAAGTAGTTCTGGAGTTATAGCGTTTTTGCTAAAAGCTTTACGGGAAATTCACCTACTACTTGATTCTGTTCTCCGGTTACCTCAAAATTACTTTAGTGCAAATTACGAAAGTAATTTGCGTTAAATTTAAAAACGCTTTGAGATTAACGCTTGAAAATGTTATGCTGAGCAGAAAAAAGCGTGTAGGGGGTAGCGGGTAAAAAATGTAAGACGCTTACTAGTTAGCCATGGTTTTTCAAGCGTTTTTTAGATAAAAAGCTTAACAACATACGGTGAGCGAGGACTTTCGACAAAAATTGATAGGCTGAAAAAACCCCGCTTCAAAAACTACAAGATTAAGCTAAACCGATTTTAAACGCTTAAGTAGTTCTGGAGTTATAGCGTTTTTGCTAAAAGCTTTACGGGAAATTCACCTACTACTTGATTCTGTTCTCCGGTTACCTCAAAATTACTTTAGTGCAAATTACGAAAGTAATTTGCGTTAAATTTAAAAACGCTTTGAGATTAACGCTTGAAAATGTTATGCTGAGCAGAAAAAAGCGTGTAGGGGGTAGCGGGTAAAAAATGTAAGACGCTTACTAGTTAGCCATGGTTTTTCAAGCGTTTTTTAGATAAAAAGCTTAACAACATACGGTGAGCGAGGACTTTCGACAAAAATTGATAGGCTGAAAAAACCCCGCTTCAAAAACTACAAGATTAAGCTAAACCGATTTTAAACGCTTAAGTAGTTCTGGAGTTATAGCGTTTTTGCTAAAAGCTTTACGGGAAATTCACCTACTACTTGATTCTGTTCTCCGGTTACCTCAAAATTACTTTAGTGCAAATTACGAAAGTAATTTGCGTTAAATTTAAAAACGCTTTGAGATTAACGCTTGAAAATGTTATGCTGAGCAGAAAAAAGCGTGTAGGGGGTAGCGGGTAAAAAATGTAAGACGCTTACTAGTTAGCCATGGTTTTTCAAGCGTTTTTTAGATAAAAAGCTTAACAACATACGGTGAGCGAGGACTTTCGACAAAAATTGATAGGCTGAAAAAACCCCGCTTCAAAAACTACAAGATTAAGCTAAACCGATTTTAAACGCTTAAGTAGTTCTGGAGTTATAGCGTTTTTGCTAAAAGCTTTACGGGAAATTCACCTACTACTTGATTCTGTTCTCCGGTTACCTCAAAATTACTTTAGTGCAAATTACGAAAGTAATTTGCGTTAAATTTAAAAACGCTTTGAGATTAACGCTTGAAAATGTTATGCTGAGCAGAAAAAAGCGTGTAGGGGGTAGCGGGTAAAAAATGTAAGACGCTTACTAGTTAGCCATGGTTTTTCAAGCGTTTTTTAGATAAAAAGCTTAACAACATACGGTGAGCGAGGACTTTCGACAAAAATTGATAGGCTGAAAAAACCCCGCTTCAAAAACTACAAGATTAAGCTAAACCGATTTTAAACGCTTAAGTAGTTCTGGAGTTATAGCGTTTTTGCTAAAAGCTTTACGGGAAATTCACCTACTACTTGATTCTGTTCTCCGGTTACCTCAAAATTACTTTAGTGCAAATTACGAAAGTAATTTGCGTTAAATTTAAAAACGCTTTGAGATTAACGCTTGAAAATGTTATGCTGAGCAGAAAAAAGCGTGTAGGGGGTAGCGGGTAAAAAATGTAAGACGCTTACTAGTTAGCCATGGTTTTTCAAGCGTTTTTTAGATAAAAAGCTTAACAACATACGGTGAGCGAGGACTTTCGACAAAAATTGATAGGCTGAAAAAACCCCGCTTCAAAAACTACAAGATTAAGCTAAACCGATTTTAAACGCTTAAGTAGTTCTGGAGTTATAGCGTTTTTGCTAAAAGCTTTACGGGAAATTCACCTACTACTTGATTCTGTTCTCCGGTTACCTCAAAATTACTTTAGTGCAAATTACGAAAGTAATTTGCGTTAAATTTAAAAACGCTTTGAGATTAACGCTTGAAAATGTTATGCTGAGCAGAAAAAAGCGTGTAGGGGGTAGCGGGTAAAAAATGTAAGACGCTTACTAGTTAGCCATGGTTTTTCAAGCGTTTTTTAGATAAAAAGCTTAACAACATACGGTGAGCGAGGACTTTCGACAAAAATTGATAGGCTGAAAAAACCCCGCTTCAAAAACTACAAGATTAAGCTAAACCGATTTTAAACGCTTAAGTAGTTCTGGAGTTATAGCGTTTTTGCTAAAAGCTTTACGGGAAATTCACCTACTACTTGATTCTGTTCTCCGGTTACCTCAAAATTACTTTAGTGCAAATTACGAAAGTAATTTGCGTTAAATTTAAAAACGCTTTGAGATTAACGCTTGAAAATGTTATGCTGAGCAGAAAAAAGCGTGTAGGGGGTAGCGGGTAAAAAATGTAAGACGCTTACTAGTTAGCCATGGTTTTTCAAGCGTTTTTTAGATAAAAAGCTTAACAACATACGGTGAGCGAGGACTTTCGACAAAAATTGATAGGCTGAAAAAACCCCGCTTCAAAAACTACAAGATTAAGCTAAACCGATTTTAAACGCTTAAGTAGTTCTGGAGTTATAGCGTTTTTGCTAAAAGCTTTACGGGAAATTCACCTACTACTTGATTCTGTTCTCCGGTTACCTCAAAATTACTTTAGTGCAAATTACGAAAGTAATTTGCGTTAAATTTAAAAACGCTTTGAGATTAACGCTTGAAAATGTTATGCTGAGCAGAAAAAAGCGTGTAGGGGGTAGCGGGTAAAAAATGTAAGACGCTTACTAGTTAGCCATGGGTTTTCAAGCGTTTTTTAGATAAAAAGCTTAACAACATACGGTGAGCGAGGACTTTCGACAAAAATTGATAGGCTGAAAAAAACCCCGCTTCAAAAACTACAAGATTAAGCTAAACCGATTTTAAACGCTTAAGTAGTTCTGGAGTTATAGCGTTTTTGCTAAAAGCTTTACGGGAAATTCACCTACTACTTGATTCTGTTCTCCGGTTACCTCAAAATTACTTTAGTGCAAATTACGAAAGTAATTTGCGTTAAATTTAAAAACGCTTTGAGATTAACGCTTGAAAATTTTATGCTGAGCAGAAAAAAGCGTGTAGGGGGTAGCGGGTAAAAAATGTAAGACGCTTACTAGTTAGCCATGGTTTTTCAAGCGTTTTTTAGATAAAAAGCTTAACAACATACGGTGAGCGAGGACTTTCGACAAAAATTGATAGGCTGAAAAAACCCCGCTTCAAAAACTACAAGATTAAGCTAAACCGATTTTAAACGCTTAAGTAGTTCTGGAGTTATAGCGTTTTTGCTAAAAGCTTTACGGGAAATTCACCTACTACTTGATTCTGTTCTCCGGTTACCTCAAAATTACTTTAGTGCAAATTACGAAAGTAATTTGCGTTAAATTTAAAAACGCTTTGAGATTAACGCTTGAAAATGTTATGCTGAGCAGAAAAAAGCGTGTAGGGGGTAGCGGGTAAAAAATGTAAGACGCTTACTAGTTAGCCATGGTTTTTCAAGCGTTTTTTAGATAAAAAGCTTAACAACATACGGTGAGCGAGGACTTTCGACAAAAATTGATAGGCTGAAAAAAACCCCGCTTCAAAAACTACAAGATTAAGCTAAACCGATTTTAAACGCTTAAGTAGTTCTGGAGTTATAGCGTTTTTGCTAAAAGCTTTACGGGAAATTCACCTACTACTTGATTCTGTTCTCCGGTTACCTCAAAATTACTTTAGTGCAAATTACGAAAGTAATTTGCGTTAAATTTAAAAACGCTTTGAGATTAACGCTTGAAAATGTTATGCTGAGCAGAAAAAAGCGTGTAGGGGGTAGCGGGTAAAAAATGTAAGACGCTTACTAGTTAGCCATGGTTTTTCAAGCGTTTTTTAGATAAAAAGCTTAACAACATACGGTGAGCGAGGACTTTCGACAAAAATTGATAGGCTGAAAAAAACCCCGCTTCAAAAACTACAAGATTAAGCTAAACCGATTTTAAACGCTTAAGTAGTTCTGGAGTTATAGCGTTTTTGCTAAAAGCTTTACGGGAAATTCACCTACTACTTGATTCTGTTCTCCGGTTACCTCAAAATTACTTTAGTGCAAATTACGAAAGTAATTTGCGTTAAATTTAAAAACGCTTTGAGATTAACGCTTGAAAATGTTATGCTGAGCAGAAAAAAGCGTGTAGGGGGTAGCGGGTAAAAAATGTAAGACGCTTACTAGTTAGCCATGGTTTTTCAAGCGTTTTTTAGATAAAAAGCTTAACAACATACGGTGAGCGAGGACTTTCGACAAAAATTGATAGGCTGAAAAAACCCCGCTTCAAAAACTACAAGATTAAGCTAAACCGATTTTAAACGCTTAAGTAGTTCTGGAGTTATAGCGTTTTTGCTAAAAGCTTTACGGGAAATTCACCTACTACTTGATTCTGTTCTCCGGTTACCTCAAAATTACTTTAGTGCAAATTACGAAAGTAATTTGCGTTAAATTTAAAAACGCTTTGAGATTAACGCTTGAAAATGTTATGCTGAGCAGAAAAAAGCGTGTAGGGGGTAGCGGGTAAAAAATGTAAAACGCTTACTAGTTAGCCATGGTTTTTCAAGCGTTTTTTAGATAAAAAGCTTAACAACATACGGTGAGCGAGGCTTTTGGACAAAAATTTATAGGCTGAAAAAAACCCCGCTTCAAAAACTACAAGATTAAGCTAAACCGATTTTAAACGCTTAAGTAGTTCTGGAGTTATAGCGTTTTTGCTAAAAGCTTTACGGGAAATTCACCTACTACTTGATTCTGTTCTCCGGTTACCTCAAAATTACTTTAGTGCAAATTACGAAAGTAATTTGCGTTAAATTTAAAAACGCTTTGAGATTAACGCTTGAAAATGTTATGCTGAGCAGAAAAAAGCGTGTAGGGGGTAGCGGGTAAAAAATGTAAGACGCTTACTAGTTAGCCATGGTTTTTCAAGCGTTTTTTAGATAAAAAGCTTAACAACATACGGTGAGCGAGGACTTTCGACAAAAATTGATAGGCTGAAAAAACCCCGCTTCAAAAACTACAAGATTAAGCTAAACCGATTTTAAACGCTTAAGTAGTTCTGGAGTTATAGCGTTTTTGCTAAAAGCTTTACGGGAAATTCACCTACTACTTGATTCTGTTCTCCGGTTACCTCAAAATTACTTTAGTGCAAATTACGAAAGTAATTTGCGTTAAATTTAAAAACGCTTTGAGATTAACGCTTGAAAATGTTATGCTGAGCAGAAAAAAGCGTGTAGGGGGTAGCGGGTAAAAAATGTAAAACGCTTACTAGTTAGCCATGGTTTTTCAAGCGTTTTTTAGATAAAAAGCTTAACAACATACGGTGAGCGAGGCTTTTGGACAAAAATTTATAGGCTGAAAAAAACCCCGCTTCAAAAACTACAAGATTAAGCTAAACCGATTTTAAACGCTTAAGTAGTTCTGGAGTTATAGCGTTTTTGCTAAAAGCTTTACGGGAAATTCACCTACTACTTGATTCTGTTCTCCGGTTACCTCAAAATTACTTTAGTGCAAATTACGAAAGTAATTTGCGTTAAATTTAAAAACGCTTTGAGATTAACGCTTGAAAATGTTATGCTGAGCAGAAAAAAGCGTGTAGGGGGTAGCGGGTAAAAAATGTAAGACGCTTACTAGTTAGCCATGGTTTTTCAAGCGTTTTTTAGATAAAAAGCTTAACAACATACGGTGAGCGAGGACTTTCGACAAAAATTGATAGGCTGAAAAAACCCCGCTTCAAAAACTACAAGATTAAGCTAAACCGATTTTAAACGCTTAAGTAGTTCTGGAGTTATAGCGTTTTTGCTAAAAGCTTTACGGGAAATTCACCTACTACTTGATTCTGTTCTCCGGTTACCTCAAAATTACTTTAGTGCAAATTACGAAAGTAATTTGCGTTAAATTTAAAAACGCTTTGAGATTAACGCTTGAAAATTTTATGCTGAGCAGAAAAAAGCGTGTAGGGGGTAGCGGGTAAAAAATGTAAGACGCTTACTAGTTAGCCATGGTTTTTCAAGCGTTTTTTAGATAAAAAGCTTAACAACATACGGTGAGCGAGGCTTTTGGACAAAAATTTATAGGCTGAAAAAAACCCCGCTTCAAAAACTACAAGATTAAGCTAAACCGATTTTAAACGCTTAAGTAGTTCTGGAGTTATAGCGTTTTTGCTAAAAGCTTTACGGGAAATTCACCTACTACTTGATTCTGTTCTCCGGTTACCTCAAAATTACTTTAGTGCAAATTACGAAAGTAATTTGCGTTAAATTTAAAAACGCTTTGAGATTAACGCTTGAAAATGTTATGCTGAGCAGAAAAAAGCGTGTAGGGGGTAGCGGGTAAAAAATGTAAGACGCTTACTAGTTAGCCATGGTTTTTCAAGCGTTTTTTAGATAAAAAGCTTAACAACATACGGTGAGCGAGGACTTTCGACAAAAATTGATAGGCTGAAAAAACCCCGCTTCAAAAACTACAAGATTAAGCTAAACCGATTTTAAACGCTTAAGTAGTTCTGGAGTTATAGCGTTTTTGCTAAAAGCTTTACGGGAAATTCACCTACTACTTGATTCTGTTCTCCGGTTACCTCAAAATTACTTTAGTGCAAATTACGAAAGTAATTTGCGTTAAATTTAAAAACGCTTTGAGATTAACGCTTGAAAATGTTATGCTGAGCAGAAAAAAGCGTGTAGGGGGTAGCGGGTAAAAAATGTAAGACGCTTACTAGTTAGCCATGGTTTTTCAAGCGTTTTTTAGATAAAAAGCTTAACAACATACGGTGAGCGAGGACTTTCGACAAAAATTGATAGGCTGAAAAAACCCCGCTTCAAAAACTACAAGATTAAGCTAAACCGATTTTAAACGCTTAAGTAGTTCTGGAGTTATAGCGTTTTTGCTAAAAGCTTTACGGGAAATTCACCTACTACTTGATTCTGTTCTCCGGTTACCTCAAAATTACTTTAGTGCAAATTACGAAAGTAATTTGCGTTAAATTTAAAAACGCTTTGAGATTAACGCTTGAAAATTTTATGCTGAGCAGAAAAAAGCGTGTAGGGGGTAGCGGGTAAAAAATGTAAGACGCTTACTAGTTAGCCATGGTTTTTCAAGCGTTTTTTAGATAAAAAGCTTAACAACATACGGTGAGCGAGGCTTTTGGACAAAAATTTATAGGCTGAAAAAAACCCCGCTTCAAAAACTACAAGATTAAGCTAAACCGATTTTAAACGCTTAAGTAGTTCTGGAGTTATAGCGTTTTTGCTAAAAGCTTTACGGGAAATTCACCTACTACTTGATTCTGTTCTCCGGTTACCTCAAAATTACTTTAGTGCAAATTACGAAAGTAATTTGCGTTAAATTTAAAAACGCTTTGAGATTAACGCTTGAAAATGTTATGCTGAGCAGAAAAAAGCGTGTAGGGGGTAGCGGGTAAAAAATGTAAGACGCTTACTAGTTAGCCATGGTTTTTCAAGCGTTTTTTAGATAAAAAGCTTAACAACATACGGTGAGCGAGGACTTTCGACAAAAATTGATAGGCTGAAAAAACCCCGCTTCAAAAACTACAAGATTAAGCTAAACCGATTTTAAACGCTTAAGTAGTTCTGGAGTTATAGCGTTTTTGCTAAAAGCTTTACGGGAAATTCACCTACTACTTGATTCTGTTCTCCGGTTACCTCAAAATTACTTTAGTGCAAATTACGAAAGTAATTTGCGTTAAATTTAAAAACGCTTTGAGATTAACGCTTGATAATTTTATGCTGAGCAGAAAAAAGCGTGTAGGGGGTAGCGGGTAAAAAATGTAAGACGCTTACTAGTTAGCCATGGTTTTTCAAGCGTTTTTTAGATAAAAAGCTTAACAACATACGGTGAGCGAGGCTTTTGGACAAAAATTTATAGGCTGAAAAAAACCCCGCTTCAAAAACTACAAGATTAAGCTAAACCGATTTTAAACGCTTAAGTAGTTCTGGAGTTATAGCGTTTTTGCTAAAAGCTTTACGGGAAATTCACCTACTACTTGATTCTGTTCTCCGGTTACCTCAAAATTACTTTAGTGCAAATTACGAAAGTAATTTGCGTTAAATTTAAAAACGCTTTGAGATTAACGCTTGAAAATTTTATGCTGAGCAGAAAAAAGCGTGTAGGGGGTAGCGGGTAAAAAATGTAAGACGCTTACTAGTTAGCCATGGTTTTTCAAGCGTTTTTTAGATAAAAAGCTTAACAACATACGGTGAGCGAGGACTTTCGACAAAAATTGATAGGCTGAAAAAACCCCGCTTCAAAAACTACAAGATTAAGCTAAACCGATTTTAAACGCTTAAGTAGTTCTGGAGTTATAGCGTTTTTGCTAAAAGCTTTACGGGAAATTCACCTACTACTTGATTCTGTTCTCCGGTTACCTCAAAATTACTTTAGTGCAAATTACGAAAGTAATTTGCGTTAAATTTAAAAACGCTTTGAGATTAACGCTTGAAAATGTTATGCTGAGCAGAAAAAAGCGTGTAGGGGGTAGCGGGTAAAAAATGTAAGACGCTTACTAGTTAGCCATGGTTTTTCAAGCGTTTTTTAGATAAAAAGCTTAACAACATACGGTGAGCGAGGACTTTCGACAAAAATTGATAGGCTGAAAAAACCCCGCTTCAAAAACTACAAGATTAAGCTAAACCGATTTTAAACGCTTAAGTAGTTCTGGAGTTATAGCGTTTTTGCTAAAAGCTTTACGGGAAATTCACCTACTACTTGATTCTGTTCTCCGGTTACCTCAAAATTACTTTAGTGCAAATTACGAAAGTAATTTGCGTTAAATTTAAAAACGCTTTGAGATTAACGCTTGAAAATGTTATGCTGAGCAGAAAAAAGCGTGTAGGGGGTAGCGGGTAAAAAATGTAAGACGCTTACTAGTTAGCCATGGTTTTTCAAGCGTTTTTTAGATAAAAAGCTTAACAACATACGGTGAGCGAGGACTTTCGACAAAAATTGATAGGCTGAAAAAACCCCGCTTCAAAAACTACAAGATTAAGCTAAACCGATTTTAAACGCTTAAGTAGTTCTGGAGTTATAGCGTTTTTGCTAAAAGCTTTACGGGAAATTCACCTACTACTTGATTCTGTTCTCCGGTTACCTCAAAATTACTTTAGTGCAAATTACGAAAGTAATTTGCGTTAAATTTAAAAACGCTTTGAGATTAACGCTTGAAAATGTTATGCTGTGCAGAAAAAAGCGTGTAGGGGGTAGCGGGTAAAAAATGTAAGACGCTTACTAGTTAGCCATGGTTTTTCAAGCGTTTTTTAGATAAAAAGCTTAACAACATACGGTGAGCGAGGACTTTCGACAAAAATTGATAGGCTGAAAAAAACCCCGCTTCAAAAACTACAAGATTAAGCTAAACCGATTTTAAACGCTTAAGTAGTTCTGGAGTTATAGCGTTTTTGCTAAAAGCTTTACGGGAAATTCACCTACTACTTGATTCTGTTCTCCGGTTACCTCAAAATTACTTTAGTGCAAATTACGAAAGTAATTTGCGTTAAATTTAAAAACGCTTTGAGATTAACGCTTGAAAATGTTATACTGAGCAGAAAAAAGCGTGTAGGGGGTAGCGGGTAAAAAATGTAAGACGCTTACTAGTTAGCCATGGTTTTTCAAGCGTTTTTTAGATAAAAAGCTTAACAACATACGGTGAGCGAGGACTTTCGACAAAAATTGATAGGCTGAAAAAAACCCCGCTTCAAAAACTACAAGATTAAGCTAAACCGATTTTAAACGCTTAAGTAGTTCTGGAGTTATAGCGTTTTTGCTAAAAGCTTTACGGGAAATTCACCTACTACTTGATTCTGTTCTCCGGTTACCTCAAAATTACTTTAGTGCAAATTACGAAAGTAATTTGCGTTAAATTTAAAAACGCTTTGAGATTAACGCTTGAAAATGTTATGCTGAGCAGAAAAAAGCGTGTAGGGGGTAGCGGGTAAAAAATGTAAGACGCTTACTAGTTAGCCATGGTTTTTCAAGCGTTTTTTAGATAAAAAGCTTAACAACATACGGTGAGCGAGGACTTTCGACAAAAATTGATAGGCTGAAAAAAACCCCGCTTCAAAAACTACAAGATTAAGCTAAACCGATTTTAAACGCTTAAGTAGTTCTGGAGTTATAGCGTTTTTGCTAAAAGCTTTACGGGAAATTCACCTACTACTTGATTCTGTTCTCCGGTTACCTCAAAATTACTTTAGTGCAAATTACGAAAGTAATTTGCGTTAAATTTAAAAACGCTTTGAGATTAACGCTTGAAAATGTTATGCTGAGCAGAAAAAAGCGTGTAGGGGGTAGCGGGTAAAAAATGTAAGACGCTTACTAGTTAGCCATGGTTTTTCAAGCCTTTTTTAGATAAAAAGCTTAACAACATACGGTGAGCGAGGACTTTCGACAAAAATTGATAGGCTGAAAAAAACCCCGCTTCAAAAACTACAAGATTAAGCTAAACCGATTTTAAACGCTTAAGTAGTTCTGGAGTTATAGCGTTTTTGCTAAAAGCTTTACGGGAAATTCACCTACTACTTGATTCTGTTCTCCGGTTACCTCAAAATTACTTTAGTGCAAATTACGAAAGTAATTTGCGTTAAATTTAAAAACGCTTTGAGATTAACGCTTGAAAATGTTATGCTGAGCAGAAAAAAGCGTGTAGGGGGTAGCGGGTAAAAAATGTAAGACGCTTACTAGTTAGCCATGGTTTTTCAAGCCTTTTTTAGATAAAAAGCTTAACAACATATGGTGAGCGAGGACTTTCGACAAAAATTGATAGGCTGAAAAAAACCCCGCTTCAAAAACTACAAGATTAAGCTAAACCGATTTTAAACGCTTAAGTAGTTCTGGAGTTATAGCGTTTTTGCTAAAAGCTTTACGGGAAATTCACCTACTACTTGATTCTGTTCTCCGGTTACCTCAAAATTACTTTAGTGCAAATTACGAAAGTAATTTGCGTTAAATTTAAAAACGCTTTGAGATTAACGCTTGAAAATGTTATGCTGAGCAGAAAAAAGCGTGTAGGGGGTAGCGGGTAAAAAATGTAAGACGCTTACTAGTTAGCCATGGTTTTTCAAGCGTTTTTTAGATAAAAAGCTTAACAACATACGGTGAGCGAGGACTTTCGACAAAAATTGATAGGCTGAAAAAAACCCCGCTTCAAAAACTACAAGATTAAGCTAAACCGATTTTAAACGCTTAAGTAGTTCTGGAGTTATAGCGTTTTTGCTAAAAGCTTTACGGGAAATTCACCTACTACTTGATTCTGTTCTCCGGTTACCTCAAAATTACTTTAGTGCAAATTACGAAAGTAATTTGCGTTAAATTTAAAAACGCTTTGAGATTAACGCTTGAAAATTTTATGCTGAGCAGAAAAAAGCGTGTAGGGGGTAGCGGGTAAAAAATGTAAGACGCTTACTAGTTAGCCATGGTTTTTCAAGCGTTTTTTAGATAAAAAGCTTAACAACATACGGTGAGCGAGGACTTTCGACAAAAATTGATAGGCTGAAAAAAACCCCGCTTCAAAAACTACAAGATTAAGCTAAACCGATTTTAAACGCTTAAGTAGTTCTGGAGTTATAGCGTTTTTGCTAAAAGCTTTACGGGAAATTCACCTACTACTTGATTCTGTTCTCCGGTTACCTCAAAATTACTTTAGTGCAAATTACGAAAGTAATTTGCGTTAAATTTAAAAACGCTTTGAGATTAACGCTTGAAAATGTTATGCTGAGCAGAAAAAAGCGTGTAGGGGGTAGCGGGTAAAAAATGTAAGACGCTTACTAGTTAGCCATGGTTTTTCAAGCGTTTTTTAGATAAAAAGCTTAACAACATACGGTGAGCGAGGACTTTCGACAAAAATTGATAGGCTGAAAAAAACCCCGCTTCAAAAACTACAAGATTAAGCTAAACCGATTTTAAACGCTTAAGTAGTTCTGGAGTTATAGCGTTTTTGCTAAAAGCTTTACGGGAAATTCACCTACTACTTGATTCTGTTCTCCGGTTACCTCAAAATTACTTTAGTGCAAATTACGAAAGTAATTTGCGTTAAATTTAAAAACGCTTTGAGATTAACGCTTGAAAATGTTATGCTGAGCAGAAAAAAGCGTGTAGGGGGTAGCGGGTAAAAAATGTAAGACGCTTACTAGTTAGCCATGGTTTTTCAAGCGTTTTTTAGATAAAAAGCTTAACAACATACGGTGAGCGAGGCTTTTGGACAAAAATTGATAGGCTGAAAAAAAACCCCGCTTCAAAAACTACAAGATTAAGCTAAACCGATTTTAAACGCTTAAGTAGTTCTGGAGTTATAGCGTTTTTGCTAAAAGCTTTACGGGAAATTCACCTACTACTTGATTCTGTTCTCCGGTTACCTCAAAATTACTTTAGTGCAAATTACGAAAGTAATTTGCGTTAAATTTAAAAACGCTTTGAGATTAACGCTTGAAAATTTTATGCTGAGCAGAAAAAAGCGTGTAGGGGGTAGCGGGTAAAAAATGTAAAACGCTTACTAGTTAGCCATGGTTTTTCAAGCGTTTTTTAGATAAAAAGCTTAACAACATACGGTGAGCGAGGCTTTTGGACAAAAATTGATAGGCTGAAAAAAAACCCCGCTTCAAAAACTACAAGATTAAGCTAAACCGATTTTAAACGCTTAAGTAGTTCTGGAGTTATAGCGTTTTTGCTAAAAGCTTTACGGGAAATTCACCTACTACTTGATTCTGTTCTCCGGTTACCTCAAAATTACTTTAGTGCAAATTACGAAAGTAATTTGCGTTAAATTTAAAAACGTTTAACGCTTGAAAATTTTATGCTGAGCAGAAAAAAGCGTGTAGGGGGTAGCGGGTAAAAAATGTAAAACGCTTACTAGTTAGCCATGGTTTTTCAAGCGTTTTTTAGATAAAAAGCTTAACAACATACGGTGAGCGAGGCTTTTGGACAAAAATTGATAGGCTGAAAAAAAACCCCGCTTCAAAAACTACAAGATTAAGCTAAACCGATTTTAAACGCTTAAGTAGTTCTGGAGTTATAGCGTTTTTGCTAAAAGCTTTACGGGAAATTCACCTACTACTTGATTCTGTTCTCCGGTTACCTCAAAATTACTTTAGTGCAAATTACGAAAGTAATTTGCGTTAAATTTAAAAACGTTTAACGCTTGAAAATTTTATGCTGAGCAGAAAAAAGCGTGTAGGGGGTAGCGGGTAAAAAATGTAAAACGCTTACTAGTTAGCCATGGTTTTTCAAGCGTTTTTTAGATAAAAAGCTTAACAACATACGGTGAGCGAGGCTTTTGGACAAAAATTGATAGGCTGAAAAAAACCCCGCTTCAAAAACTACAAGATTAAGCTAAACCGATTTTAAACGCTTAAGTAGTTCTGGAGTTATAGCGTTTTTGCTAAAAGCTTTACGGGAAATTCACCTACTACTTGATTCTGTTCTCCGGTTACCTCAAAATTACTTTAGTGCAAATTACGAAAGTAATTTGCGTTAAATTTAAAAACGCTTTGAGATTAACGCTTGAAAATTTTATGCTGAGCAGAAAAAAGCGTGTAGGGGGTAGCGGGTAAAAAATGTAAAACGCTTACTAGTTAGCCATGGTTTTTCAAGCGTTTTTTAGATAAAAAGCTTAACAACATACGGTGAGCGAGGCTTTTGGACAAAAATTAATAGGCTGAAAAAAACCCCGCTTCAAAAACTACAAGATTAAGCTAAACCGATTTTAAACGCTTAAGTAGTTCTGGAGTTATAGCGTTTTTGCTAAAAGCTTTACGGGAAATTCACCTACTACTTGATTCTGTTCTCCGGTTACCTCAAAATTACTTTAGTGCAAATTACGAAAGTAATTTGCGTTAAATTTAAAAACGTTTAACGCTTGAAAATTTTATGCTGAGCAGAAAAAAGCGTGTAGGGGGTAGCGGGTAAAAAATGTAAAATGCTTACTAGTTAGCCATGGTTTTTCAAGCGTTTTTTAGATAAAAAGCTTAACAACATACGGTGAGCGAGGCTTTTGGACAAAAATTGATAGGCTGAAAAAAACCCCGCTTCAAAAACTACAAGATTAAGCTAAACCGATTTTAAGTGCTTAAGTAGTTCTGGAGTTATAGCGTTTTTGCTAAAAGCTTTACGGGAAATTCACCTACTACTTGATTCTGTTCTCCGGTTACCTCAAAATTACTTTAGTGCAAATTACGAAAGTAATTTGCGTTAAATTTAAAAACGTTTAACGCTTGAAAATTTTATGCTGAGCAGAAAAAAGCGTGTAGGGGGTAGCGGGTAAAAAATGTAAAACGCTTACTAGTTAGCCATGGTTTTTCAAGCGTTTTTTAGATAAAAAGCTTAACAACATACGGTGAGCGAGGCTTTTGGACAAAAATTGATAGGCTGAAAAAAAACCCCGCTTCAAAAACTACAAGATTAAGCTAAACCGATTTTAATCGCTTAAGTAGTTCTGGAGTTATAGCGTTTTTGCTAAAAGCTTTACGGGAAATTCACCTACTACTTGATTCTGTTCTCCGGTTACCTCAAAATTACTTTAGTGCAAATTACGAAAGTAATTTGCGTTAAATTTAAAAACGTTTAACGCTTGAAAATTTTATGCTGAGCAGAAAAAAGCGTGTAGGGGGTAGCGGGTAAAAAATGTAAAACGCTTACTAGTTAGCCATGGTTTTTCAAGCGTTTTTTAGATAAAAAGCTTAACAACATACGGTGAGCGAGGCTTTTGGACAAAAATTGATAGGCTGAAAAAAAACCCCGCTTCAAAAACTACAAGATTAAGCTAAACCGATTTTAAACGCTTAAGTAGTTCTGGAGTTATAGCGTTTTTGCTAAAAGCTTTACGGGAAAATCACCTACTACTTGATTCTGTTCTCCGGTTACCTCAAAATTACTTTAGTGCAAATTACGAAAGTAATTTGCGTTAAATTTAAGAACGATTAACGCTTGAAAATTTTATGCTGAGCAGAAAAAAGCGTGTAGGGGGTAGCGGGTAAAAAATGTAAAACGCTTACTAGTTAGCCATGGTTTTTCAAGCGTTTTTTAGATAAAAAGCTTAACAACATACGGTGAGCGAGGACTTTGGACAAAAACTGATAGGCTGAAAAAAAATCCCGCTTCAAAAACTACAAGATTAAGCTAAACCGATTTTAAACGCTTAAGTAGTTCTGGAGTTATAGCGTTTTTGCTAAAAGCTTTACGGGAAATTCACCTACTACTTGATTCTGTTCTCCGGTTACCTCAAAATTACTTTAGTGCAAATTACGAAAGTAATTTGCGTTAAATTTAAAAACGCTTTGAGATTAACGCTTGAAAATTTTATGCTGAGCAGAAAAAAGAGTGTAGGGGGTAGCGGGTAAAAAATGTAAAACGCTTACTAGTTAGCCATGGTTTTTCAAGCGTTTTTTAGATAAAAAGCTTAACAACATACGGTGAGCGAGGACTTTGGACAAAAAATGATAGGCTGAAAAAAAATCCCGCTTCAAAAACTACAAGATTAAGCTAAACCGATTTTAAACGCTTAAGTAGTTCTGGAGTTATAGCGTTTTTGCTAAAAGCTTTACGGGAAATTCACCTACTACTTGATTCTGTTCTCCGGTTACCTCAAAATTACTTTAGTGCAAATTACGAAAGTAATTTGCGTTAAATTTAAAAACGATTAACGCTTGAAAATTTTATGCTGAGCAGAAAAAAGCGTGTAGGTGGTAGCGGGTAAAAAATGTAAAACGCTTACTAGTTAGCCATGGTTTTTCAAGCGTTTTTTAGATAAAAAGCTTAACAACATACGGTGAGCGAGGCTTTTGGACAAAAATTGATAGGCTGAAAAAAACCCCGCTTCAAAAACTACAAGATTAAGCTAAACTGATTTTAAACGCTTAAGTAGTTCTGGAGTTATAGCGTTTTTGCTAAAAGCTTTACGGGAAATTCTAGTAAGCCATGGTTTTTCAAGCGTTTTTTAGATAAAAAGCTTAACAACATACGGTGAGCGAGGCTTTTGGACAAAAATTGATAGGCTGAAAAAAAACCCCGCTTCAAAAACTACAAGATTAAGCTAAACCGATTTTAAACGCTTAAGTAGTTCTGGAGTTATAGCGTTTTTGCTAAAAGCTTTACGGGAAAATCACCTACTACTTGATTCTGTTCTCCGGTTACCTCAAAATTACTTTAGTGCAAATTACGAAAGTAATTTGCGTTAAATTTAAGAACGATTAACGCTTGAAAATTTTATGCTGAGCAGAAAAAAGCGTGTAGGGGGTAGCGGGTAAAAAATGTAAAACGCTTACTAGTTAGCCATGGTTTTTCAAGCGTTTTTTAGATAAAAAGCTTAACAACATACGGTGAGCGAGGACTTTGGACAAAAACTGATAGGCTGAAAAAAATTCCCGCTTCAAAAACTACAAGATTAAGCTAAACCGATTTTAAACGCTTAAGTAGTTCTGGAGTTATAGCGTTTTTGCTAAAAGCTTTACGGGAAATTCACCTACTACTTGATTCTGTTCTCCGGTTACCTCAAAATTACTTTAGTGCAAATTACGAAAGTAATTTGCGTTAAATTTAAAAACGCTTTGAGATTAACGCTTGAAAATTTTATGCTGAGCAGAAAAAAGCGTGTAGGGGGTAGCGGGTAAAAAATGTAAAACGCTTACTAGTTAGCCATGGTTTTTCAAGCGTTTTTTAGATAAAAAGCTTAACAACATACGGTGAGCGAGGACTTTGGACAAAAACTGATAGGCTGAAAAAAAATCCCGCTTCAAAAACTACAAGATTAAGCTAAACCGATTTTAAACGCTTAAGTAGTTCTGGAGTTATAGCGTTTTTGCTAAAAGCTTTACGGGAAATTCACCTACTACTTGATTCTGTTCTCCGGTTACCTCAAAATTACTTTAGTGCAAATTACGAAAGTAATTTGCGTTAAATTTAAAAACGATTAACGCTTGAAAATTTTATGCTGAGCAGAAAAAAGCGTGTAGGTGGTAGCGGGTAAAAAATGTAAAACGCTTACTAGTTAGCCATGGTTTTTCAAGCGTTTTTTAGATAAAAAGCTTAACAACATACGGTGAGCGAGGCTTTTGGACAAAAATTGATAGGCTGAAAAAAACCCCGCTTCAAAAACTACAAGATTAAGCTAAACTGATTTTAAACGCTTAAGTAGTTCTGGAGTTATAGCGTTTTTGCTAAAAGCTTTACGGGAAATTCTAGTAAGCCATGGTTTTTCAAGCGTTTTTTAGATAAAAAGCTTAACAACATACGGTGAGCGAGGCTTTTGGACAAAAATTGATAGGCTGAAAAAAAACCCCGCTTCAAAAACTACAAGATTAAGCTAAACCGATTTTAAACGCTTAAGTAGTTCTGGAGTTATAGCGTTTTTGCTAAAAGCTTTACGGGAAAATCACCTACTACTTGATTCTGTTCTCCGGTTACCTCAAAATTACTTTAGTGCAAATTACGAAAGTAATTTGCGTTAAATTTAAGAACGATTAACGCTTGAAAATTTTATGCTGAGCAGAAAAAAGCGTGTAGGGGGTAGCGGGTAAAAAATGTAAAACGCTTACTAGTTAGCCATGGTTTTTCAAGCGTTTTTTAGATAAAAAGCTTAACAACATACGGTGAGCGAGGACTTTGGACAAAAACTGATAGGCTGAAAAAAATTCCCGCTTCAAAAACTACAAGATTAAGCTAAACCGATTTTAAACGCTTAAGTAGTTCTGGAGTTATAGCGTTTTTGCTAAAAGCTTTACGGGAAATTCACCTACTACTTGATTCTGTTCTCCGGTTACCTCAAAATTACTTTAGTGCAAATTACGAAAGTAATTTGCGTTAAATTTAAAAACGCTTTGAGATTAACGCTTGAAAATTTTATGCTGAGCAGAAAAAAGAGTGTAGGGGGTAGCGGGTAAAAAATGTAAAACGCTTACTAGTTAGCCATGGTTTTTCAAGCGTTTTTTAGATAAAAAGCTTAACAACATACGGTGAGCGAGGACTTTGGACAAAAACTGATAGGCTGAAAAAAAATCCCGCTTCAAAAACTACAAGATTAAGCTAAACCGATTTTAAACGCTTAAGTAGTTCTGGAGTTATAGCGTTTTTGCTAAAAGCTTTACGGGAAATTCACCTACTACTTGATTCTGTTCTCCGGTTACCTCAAAATTACTTTAGTGCAAATTACGAAAGTAATTTGCGTTAAATTTAAAAACGATTAACGCTTGAAAATTTTATGCTGAGCAGAAAAAAGCGTGTAGGGGGTAGCGGGTAAAAAATGTAAAACGCTTACTAGTTAGCCATGGTTTTTCAAGCGTTTTTTAGATAAAAAGCTTAACAACATACGGTGAGCGCGGACTTTGGACAAAAACTGATAGGCTGAAAAAAAACCCCGCTTCAAAAACTACAAGATTAAGCTAAACCGATTTTAAACGCTTAAGTAGTTCTGGAGTTATAGCGTTTTTGCTAAAAGCTTTACGGGAAATTCACCTACTACTTGATTCTGTTCTCCGGTTACCTCAAAATTACTTTAGTGCAAATTACGAAAGTAATTTGCGTTAAATTTAAAAACGCTTTGAGATTAACGCTTGAAAATTTTATGCTGAGCAGAAAAAAGAGTGTAGGGGGTAGCGGGTAAAAAATTAAAAACGCTTACTAGTTAGCCATGGTTTTTCAAGCGTTTTTTAGATAAAAAGCTTAACAACATACGGTGAGCGAGGACTTTGGACAAAAACTGATAGGCTGAAAAAAAATCCCGCTTCAAAAACTACAAGATTAAGCTAAACCGATTTTAAGCGCTTAAGTAGTTCTGGAGTTATAGCGTTTTTGCTAAAAGCTTTACGGGAAATTCACCTACTACTTGATTCTGTTCTCCGGTTACCTCAAAATTACTTTAGTGCAAATTACGAAAGTAATTTGCGTTAAATTTAAAAACGATTAACGCTTGAAAATTTTATGCTGAGCAGAAAAAAGCGTGTAGGGGGTAGCGGGTAAAAAATGTAAAACGCTTACTAGTTAGCCATGGTTTTTCAAGCGTTTTTTAGATAAAAAGCTTAACAACATACGGTGAGCGAGGCTTTTGGACAAAAATTGATAGGCTGAAAAAAAACCCCGCTTCAAAAACTACAAGATTAAGCTAAACCGATTTTAAACGCTTAAGTAGTTCTGGAGTTATAGCGTTTTTGCTAAAAGCTTTACGGGAAATTCACCTACTACTTGATTCTGTTCTCCGGTTACCTCAAAATTACTTTAGTGCAAATTACGAAAGTAATTTGCGTTAAATTTAAAAACGCTTTGAGATTAACGCTTGAAAATTTTATGCTGAGCAGAAAAAAGCGTGTAGGGGGTAGCGGGTAAAAAATGTAAAACGCTTACTAGTTAGCCATGGTTTTTCAAGCGTTTTTTAGATAAAAAGCTTAACAACATACGGTGAGCGAGGACTTTGGACAAAAACTGATAGGCTGAAAAAAAATCCCGCTTCAAAAACTACAAGATTAAGCTAAACCGATTTTAAACGCTTAAGTAGTTCTGGAGTTATAGCGTTTTTGCTAAAAGCTTTACGGGAAATTCACCTACTACTTGATTCTGTTCTCCGGTTACCTCAAAATTACTTTAGTGCAATTTACGAAAGTAATTTGCGTTAAATTTAAAAACGATTAACGCTTGAAAATTTTATGCTGAGCAGAAAAAAGCGTGTAGGGGGTAGCGGGTAAAAAATGTAAAACGCTAACTAGTTAGCCATGGTTTTTCAAGCGTTTTTTAGATAAAAAGCTTAACAACATACGGTGAGCGAGGACTTTGGACAAAAACTGATAGGCTGAAAAAAAATCCCGCTTCAAAAACTACAAGATTAAGCTAAACCGATTTTAAACGCTTAAGTAGTTCTGGAGTTATAGCGTTTTTGCTAAAAGCTTTACGGGAAATTCACCTACTACTTGATTCTGTTCTCCGGTTACCTCAAAATTACTTTAGTGCAATTTACGAAAGTAATTTGCGTTAAATTTAAAAACGATTAACGCTTGAAAATTTTATGCTGAGCAGAAAAAAGCGTGTAGGGGGTAGCGGGTAAAAAATGTAAAACGCTTACTAGTTAGCCATGGTTTTTCAAGCGTTTTTTAGATAAAAAGCTTAACAACATACGGTGAGCGAGGACTTTGGACAAAAACTGATAGGCGGAAAAAAAAATCCCGCTTCAAAAACTACAAGATTAAGCTAAACCGATTTTAAACGCTTAAGTAGTTCTGGAGTTATAGCGTTTTTGCTAAAAGCTTTACGGGAAATTCACCTACTACTTGATTCTGTTCTCCGGTTACCTCAAAATTACTTTAGTGCAAATTACGAAAGTAATTTGCGTTAAATTTAAAAACGCTTTGAGATTAACGCTTGAAAATTTTATGCTGAGCAGAAAAAAAGAGTGTAGGGGGTAGCGGGTAAAAAATTAAAAACGCTTACTAGTTAGCCATGGTTTTTCAAGCGTTTTTTAGATAAAAAGCTTAACAACATACGGTGAGCGAGGACTTTGGACAAAAACTGATAGGCTGAAAAAAAATCCCGCTTCAAAAACTACAAGATTTAGCTAAACCGATTTTAAACGCTTAAGTAGTTCTGGAGTTATAGCGTTTTTGCTAAAAGCTTTACGGGAAATTCACCTACTACTTGATTCTGTTCTCCGGTTACCTCAAAATTACTTTAGTGCAAATTACGAAAGTAATTTGCGTTAAATTTAAAAACGATTAACGCTTGAAAATTTTATGCTGAGCAGAAAAAAGCGTGTAGGGGGTAGCGGGTAAAAAATGTAAAACGCTTACTAGTTAGCCATGGTTTTTCAAGCGTTTTTTAGATAAAAATCTTAACAACATACGGTGAGCGAGGCTTTTGGACAAAAATTGATAGGCTGAAAAAAAACCCCGCTTCAAAAACTACAAGATTAAGCTAAACCGATTTTAAACGTTTAAGTAGTTCTGGAGTTATAGCGTTTTTGCTAAAAGCTTTACGGGAAATTCACCTACTACTTGATTCTGTTCTCCGGTTACCTCAAAATTACTTTAGTGCAAATTACGAAAGTAAAAAACGATTAACGCTTGAAAATTTTATGCTGAGCAGAAAAAAGCGTGTAGGGGGTAGCGGGTAAAAAATGTAAAACGCTTACTAGTGAGCCATGGTTTTTCAAGCGTTTTTTAGATAAAAAGCTTAACAACATACGGTGAGCGAGGACTTTGGACAAAAATTGATAGGCTGAAAAAAAACCCCGCTTCAAAAACTACAAGATTAAGCTAAACCGATTTTAAACGCTTAAGTAATTCTGGAGTTATAGCGTTTTTGCTAAAAGCTTTACGGGAATTTCACCTACTACTTGATTCTGTTCTCCGGTTACCTCAAAATTACTTTAGTGCAAATTACGAAAGTAATTTGCGTTAAATTTAAAAACGCTTTGAGATTAACGCTTGAAAATTTTATGCTGAGCAGAAAAAAGAGTGTAGGGGGTAGCGGGTAAAAAATGTAAAACGCTTACTAGTTAGCCATGGGTTTTCAAGCGTTTTTTAGATAAATAGCTTAACAACACACGGTGAGCGCGGACTTTGGACAAAAATTGATAGGCTGAAAAAAACCCCGCTTCAAAAACTACAAGATTAAGCTAAAGCGATTTTAAACGCTTAAGTAGTTCTGGAGTTATAGCGTTTTTGCTAAAAGCTTTACTGGAAATTCACCTACTACTTGATTCTGTTCTCCTTCTACTTGATTCCCGAAAATAGGTATTTTTTTCATAAAAAAAATTATATTTTGGTAATAATTGATAACTTTTTTGTTTTTCAGCACATATGTTCTACTAAAGATTTCCGATCTTTTGACATAGTAGACAGATTTATATACCGACGTGTTTAGGAATTTACCATTTACTTAGATTATTAAACTTGAAAATGAGTATGTTTAAAAAAAAAGTTTATTTTGGGCATTTCTCTTCCATTTCTGGGAAAAAATATTTCAGGTTTTTCTGGAAATATATTTTGCTAAATATTTATAATATTTTGATATATAAAACGTGTCCATATGTCATACTCGAGCCATAAAACTTAAAAATTTTGAATATTTTTAATAATGTCCTTGTACGGGAGGTACCACGCCCACTTTTCCAATCCCGCCCATATTTTGTGGGATGCTGTGTAGTGATAACCGATATGTTTACCTTATTTGGGAACTTAAGCTCATTTCGTTCTCCAGATATACAGAAATGTATTTGTATGAGAAGTGCCACACCCACTTCTCCAATCCCGCCCATTGGAGAGTTGGTGTATTGATAACCAAGATGTTTGTACCAAATTTGAAAGCTCTTGCTTTTGCCGTTCTCCAGATATACAGAAAAAAAGAATTTAAAAAGCAACAACAACATGGGAGTTATGGGGAAAATTAGAGGTAGTCTAGGGTTTTTGCTCATATCTCAGCCATTTATAGACCGATCTTACTGAATTCCAATAGCAAACAATACCTGACTATATGTGACATAAATATATAACAACCTAGCCTCCATCATATCTGGGGTCTTTGGAAAACCCATTTCAACGGACGGACAGACTGACAACAGGATTTAAACTTCCTTTCTCATAAAGAGCCAGAATATATACACTTTATAGGGTCTAAGATCAATATTGTAGAAATTACAAACGGAATGACAAAGGTATATATACCCTTTTACCTTCGGTGAAGGGTATAAAAACGATACAAGTTTATTGTACGAGAATCAGTCGATTATGAAATCTTATAAGATACGTGTTCCCCTTGTTAAATATTAAGATTAACATAAAGAAATGTGTTCTCTCATTCTGTCGACTTTCTCTCAGATATTATATCAGATATTAAATCAGGGGGAGACTTTGTGTTAGTACCATAGCTGCCAGATAAAATTGGTCGAAAATCGTCAAATTTTGAGGTAAAAATCGTCAAATTGACTAAGCTAAATCGTCACAAAAATCGTCATTGTATAAAACCACAAATTTTTTAAAAGTTTTGATAATTAATTGTTATTTTTAGTTTCCGTTGCTAATAAAATTGTAATATATTCGGCTTGTTTTTGAAATTAAATAAAAAATTTCGTTAAGAAACTTATTGTTGAAGTAACACAACCAAACATTTTTCAAAATTATTGGCATTCGTAAGAAAAGTAAGAAAGTTAACTAAAACCAAGAAATATCAAACACTTATTTTACACATCGAAAATCCTGCTAAAGAACATAAGTCTGGTAAACACCAATAAAATCAGACTTTCTGAAAGAAAAGTTTCATAGCGTTAACCCAGACTAAAGAGAGTGGTTGTAAAATGCCTGTAATAAAGAAGTACTTACTGATTAAATAGAATTCTTAAAAATATGCATCGTGCTAAAAAACCATCGTATGTTATATGATGAACAGCTGAGACATGAAAATTACTGCCAATCAAATAATTCAAATAAAATTATTATAGAAGATTAAACAACATGTGAAAATATGTGAAATTTGGCATTTAAAAAATCGTCGAATTTGGGGTATAAATCGTCCTATCGTCAATAGACCATTTGTGTACCTAAAAATCGGCAAAACGACGAATAATCGGCAAATCTAGCAGCTATGGTAAGTACGTGTAAATAATGGTTTATAACAAGACGAATTCACTAGAAAGTGAGGTCAACTCTACAAAAATATTGCTAGTAAAAAAAAAGATTTTTGTTTACATAAAAAGTAGTTTGTATACAAACTTTGACAATTCAACCACCAAAAAAAATTACCATATGCGGGTTTGACCCCACCTTCTAGTGAATTCGCCTTGGTTTATAAGTTAAAACTTGCAAACACAAAAAAAAATTTTTTTCGTCTGCCACTGTTTGCGATTTGCAAAAGCAAAGAGGTGGATTGTACTTTTACTTGCGATATACTAGCAGGGCTACGTAAGCCAGAAAACTAAATAAGACGGTTTTATTTATTAGTTAATTGCGGATTAAAGTCATCCGATTTGTTAAAATTTTTCTTTCGCATCGCAATAGAGAGTAGACCCGTCATCAACTGATCAAAGCCCTACACCAACAGAGGTGGGGCGTTCCAAACATATACAGAACATAAACGCATTTCTGACCAAGAAAGGAACCTGTTGTAATTCATAAAAATCGGTTAAAGTAGCCACCATACAAATGAGCTCCAGAAAGTGATCTTGACTGGCATAAATCACAAACAGACAATCGGTTCTACACACCGGAGCGACTCGACGTTCAACGAAAACGGATCAAGGATTGTCAACTCAGCAACACCCGTTCTTTAGTTCTCGCTGCTACAACAAGAAAAATAAATTAAGTAAAGATACGTTTCCGTTTTATGCACCGCAATAGGCGCCGAAAACGATATCTCATATATATACGCCGAAAAACGCGTCGCGACCCATTTTGCATTTTTTGTTATTTAAGTGGTTTTGCATCTTCTAGCGATAGGTTACATTCAAACTTCGCTTTGCGACACCAAAATTGTGCAAGTTATTATAAGGTCGGGCTTGACCGACTGACTATACTTTCTTATTTTTTCTTTGTTTTTTTTGAATTATTCTCAAAAATATGTATTCGTAATTAATATATGTCTAAAACTGATTAAGGTTGCCCAATACAGAAAGCCACCAATATTATCAGATTAACTCAGTTAGGTGCGTTCATATTGATCGTTTATTTATATTTATAAGTAGAAGCTGGTTTTCTACCCTCAGCTAAAAATAACACTGGTTGGCAAAAAACAGTCGGTAGCAATAATTTTGTAATGTGATTCTAATTAACATTTGTGAACCGCATAGTTGGGGGTAATGCACTAAAAATGTATTTAAATCAGCTTGCACTATCAGTAAATAAAAGTGCAAAAAAAATTAGTTTGCACTATTTTTTACCAACTTTAGTGATGATTGGTATTTTTTTCACTAGCACTAAAAAAATTTAGTGGGATTGCAAATTTTTTCACTATCACTAACGGTGATTGAATGCATAAAATCTGCACTCAATTCTATTAGTGCAAAATTTGTACTTTCAATCAAAAAAGCTGCATATAAACAGACTCTCACTTAGGGTTGCCAGAGGTACATGTACTGATTTTTTTTGAATTGTACTGTTTTATGCACAACACCCAAAACAGTACGCAAATGCACTGTTTTTTACACTTTGTACTGATTTTTATACTGTTTTATTTTTGGTTCAGTCTACAAAAAACAAAGATATTAGGAAGCCCCTGTAAAAGTAATAAATATTTGGTAGTTTCAAATGGAATCCTTTCAAGTCATTTTGTCATAAGATCCTAATATTTTACAAAACAATACAAAGACTTTTAAAAATAAAGTTAATTATAGCTAAACTTGGTGAAATTGGCCTTAATGAATTAAAAATTTTTTTAAATTATAAACAATAATATTCTCAAATATTATACTATTTGTGCTACTTTGTGTGTGGCGAAAATTGCTTTAAATACCAATATATTTAAAGAAAATCATACTAACACAATAAATGAATAATATAATAATAATATAAATAATAAATTTCAGTATTTTTATCAATTATAAAAAAAGGGAATTAAGCACAAAAAATAAAATCTTTTAATGAAAAAAAAAAAATTATGTATTCCCAAAAACAACTTTTTTGATAATAAATTTTTAATTATTCTAAAAATACATTTATCATTGTCAAAAACTAAAAAATAAATGCTTTGGCGATTTTGAAGATTTTTGACATTGAATTTGGCGAAAAAGCTCAAAATCAATCTGACAACCCTGGTTTCTGCTAGTAAAGGCATTGAACACACCTAATAGCTGTGTTCATTTACTAAAAATTGTTATGAGTTTGTAACAATTGTTACTGGAAAGTGTTCATTAACCCAAAAAATTTGCAAGTTGAGAGCGTCAAAAGAGAGAAAAATTGAGAGACAAAAAAATTCTTGCAAATTTTTACTGGTGTTAAGAAAGTACCAAAAATAGGTACACCACGAAAGTACACCAATAAGTGACCACGAAAGAAAGGTAGCGGGTTAAATTATTGTTAATTATAAAATAATTTTAGATAAAAAAAGGGAATTAAGCACAAAAAATAAAATCTTTTAATGAAAAAAAAAAAATCATTATCTACTTTATGGACGTTTTATTTGGTCCAAATGCATTTCTTTGGTGTTTGTTTCATAATAAACAAGACGGTCATAAAGTAAACAATGAGAATATCTCAAATTTTTTATAATTAATAAGAATCTTTAATTTTGTAAATAATATAATTTGCAAACAAATTTTTTAACTAATGGGGTTTTATACTCCAATAGCGTTAAGTATCGGGTATCTAGGGAGCTATTATACTCACAGTACTAATAACAACATCTGATCGGTTAAAAGCAAAACAATAATGGATTTTTTTAACATGTTCGTTATTTTATTTAGCAATACAAATATCAAAATATCTGTCCTAAGTTAATCAAAAGTATGATTTCTTATCGCATAAATATTTTTAATAATTTTAAAAATCAACATTAGCTTTTACATTTTGCAAAATATACTTATTTAGAACTTCTTTTGGAAAATTTTGTTTTGTAAACAAAAACATGAAACAGCTGTTTCAAAAATTCTTGCAAGTAAAAATTTTACCAGTAAAAATTTGCAATAATTTTTTTGTCTCTCAATTTTTGTCTCTCTTTTGACGCTCTCAACTTGCAAATTTGTTGGGTTAATGAACACTTTCCAGTGACAATTATTACAAATTCGTTACAATTTTTAGTAAATGAACACAGCTTTTAACTTGCAAATTTTAGCTGGCAAAGTGTTCATTTACTTTTTAGTAGTTTTGAAAGCAATTTCTTTAAATTCCTACTTACTCTCTCTCTTTGCAAGTTTCTGCTAGTAAAGTAAATGAACACACCTAATATGAAAATTTATTATAAATAAAATAACCAAACATACAAATATATTATGAATAAATACATACTTGTTAAAATCAAAATATTATTATGATTGAGATCATAATATGAGATCATAATATTATAACACATAGCCATATTATGAAAACTATTTCACACTGGTCAAATATTCAAAATCAAATAAATAAAAACCAATTATAATTAAAAATTCCTCGGGAGTTTTCTCCTATTTTTGCTATGTAAATTCAATTGCAAACATGGGAAAAGGGAAAAAAGCTCCCGTGGAATTTGTATTCATAATTGGGCTGATAGAGATTTTATTTGTTAGCAACAGACCTAAACAAATATCTCTTAAAAAACATTTGCAAAAAGTTTGTATGTAAATATATTGCTATTAACTTTCTTTAATTTTTCATATTTTTTTTTTCAAAATACCACGACAATGATGGATTTTCAATTATCGCCAGCTGTGTACGACAAATGTTTAAACAAAAGTTTTTATTCTGTCTTCTGGGTTTTTTCCTCAATATTTTGTGTCATGTGCTGGCAACAGAAAACCCACATCATCAACATTCTATCATCACCAACAACATAAAGAAAAAGAAATAATCTCATACAGAGAGACAAATACAGACAGAAATAAAACACATAATACACTACTACATACACCTGTGTATTAGGCTGAGTGTCGGTGTATGAAGGGAAAAAATATCATCCAATTAATTTCGAATACCTCTAGAATGTTGTATCTACCCAAATTATATTCAAATATAATTAATTTTTTTTATTTTTTTCGAAATATCATTCTCTTCTACCAGGGCTGGAAGATGGAATAATTTTATGAATTATATATTAATTTGTTTAATTAATATGGAAAATTTTAATAATTATTTAGTTTTAAGCCTACACGTGAAACGCAATTTTATGCTGAATAAAAGGAGATCTGACAAAAAAGTTATGGGCCATTAAGTTGGAAAAGCCGATTTTAATTCCTATACAAAATTGTTCTAATAAAAAAAAATTTAACTTTCAATCAGTGCACGGTGATCAATATCGGCCAAAAACCATAACTTCTTCATTTCTTTAAAATTTGGTATCCAACCTCAGAATAGCATATTTGACCCCTCGCTAAATTTTGAACAAGTAAATACATACAGGTGTTGGCCAAATTAGTATTGACGACCCAAAAGTATTTAACAAAATAAAAAAACGGGTATTGAAACGTGTATTGCCTGACCGGCCTCATTTTGGAAAAAAATACGGCCCGATGATGCATAAACCCATAAACCGCACCAAACAATCACTCTTTGTGGGTGCATTGGTTTTTCGACAATCACTCTTGGATTATCATTCGCCCAAATTCGGCAATTCTGCTTATTGACCAATCCACTGAGGTGAAAATGTGCCTCATCACTGAAGATGATTTTTACGATATGCATTTTGATTTGAACGCTCATTTTCATAATAAGCCTGAATAATTTTAACGCGTTGCTCGATTGTGTATATTTCCATGGTTCAAATTAAATTAGTCTGAAATTGAGAAATGTCAAATAAAATACAGAAAAAAACTTGACGTTTAGGTGTGGTTCACTTTCAACATCGGCCCTAAAAATTTAACCACCCGATATAATTACCTATCATGTTATGTAAAGATTATATTAGTAGTTTGTGGAATATCTATGTAGGCTACTCTCCAGTGCCCTTATTTTTGACCAACTGAGTATAATATTTAAATATATGTGATTAAATACATACATACACATATGTATATCTATGCATAACTCAGGCGCGGATCCCGCTTGTGCTGCTCGGGTGGCGGTGGGTGTGGGGTGGGTGCTCGATAAGCATTTAATTGAGACAATATATTTTGCAAAGTTTTACAAACTCCATAAAACTGGGCAATTTTTTTTTGGGGGGTTGGGGGGGGGGGGGGGGGGGGGGGGGTGGGCGTTTGGTATGGGATCCAATTTTCCTTCTCCTGTATCCACAACTGCTTCACTAAATATAATAAATATGTGTCTTACATGGCTTCGCATAAAATTATTATTTTATTAACATTATTTTGAATTTCACTTTTGTATGCAACACAATACAATACAACCGAAAATATTTATCTACTAGAATTTCCGAAAAGGACCAAGGAGGAGATTCTTAAGGAGAGGAAACGCAATTTAAATTTTATTTCTATCTTTATTACTTTAAAAGATAAATGCGTTACCAAAAAAGTACTAAAATTAAAAATGTACAAATTTCAAAAAAAAAAACTACCAAGCACATGTTACTTTTATTTTGGATTCAATAGTCATATTTTTGAAGTTTACGTCTACCTCTCTTAGATCACGACCTAAAAGGCGAAGATGTTTATTTATATTCCCCAATTCTAAAAACAGACATTAAAAACCAAACTAGTAATAAATTAATTAATTCAACGGATAACTTTATTATTTATTTAGAAGCGAACATACAGAGAAAAAAAATGTTGCCTCAATTAAAGCATTAATCAAAAATAAAATTAGTTTTAATTAAAAATTTTATCAAGAGAATTAAACGTTTAATCAGGTGAATTAAACGTTTAATTGTAACTATTAATTTGTTAACTGGTGCGAACTAATAGAATCAATTAAACGTTTAATTCACTTGATTAAACGTTTAATTCACTTGAATAAATTTTTAATTAAAACTGATTTATTTTTGATTAATGCTTTAATAGGGGCAACATTTTTGGATAATTTTTTCTGTGTATTGGGGGTATCATTACAATTCAAAAAAGTTATTGCTAAATTTATAAACGATTTCGAGTTATATAAAATAAACGTTTTAGTTAATACTATTCAATGCTCATTTCTCTGCCTTCGAATATTAACCTAATAAATATTATTTATTTCTGTAAATTTTTAAAAAACATTGTCTTTAACAAATTTATTATCTTAATATTTTTAATAAATATTTAAATACAAAAAATTGGAATTAAATATACTTTTTAAATGCTTTTCAGTCGAATAAAATATTTATAGTTTATGTTCTCTGCAAAAACTTTACTTACCTGGAAAGTAAGCAAGGAATGTTGCAGACAATTAAACACCACTTATTTTTCTGCTGAATAACTACTTATTTTTGTTCAAGTTGTCCACAGAATTCAGTACTTACAATACACTTACAACAAGTAAAAAAATATCTAGTTATTATAACAGTATGTTAAATTATAAGTACTTACAATATTACTGAGGTCATAACTAGTAAATAGCTATTGAGGTTTTCAGAATAAATACTATTGTAATAAACACTACTTACCAAGTAACGTGCGAAATAACTACTACCTATTACCAAAATTCAAAAAGTTTTTCCTGCGCTATTTTGTAATTCAATAAAAAAAATAATAAAAATCTTAAAATATTAACCAATTTCATTTAAATATTAATTGGTATTATTTTGGTTGGTATATTTTCTCATTAAAGTTTTAAAAAAAAGGAATAATAAAAAAAGCAAATAATTTAATAAAGATGCATTTAAAAATAAATAAAATAAATAATTCAAAATTGCTACAAAAATGCTACAATTAAAATCTTATTTGATACAACTAAACATTTAATTTTTTTTGTTAAAATTAAATTAATATTTTAATTTTTTAAATTAAAAATTTATATAAACATATAACGACTTTTCAATCAAATACTTAATTAACACAATTAAAAAAATAATTAAAAATAAAAAAGTTTTTGATTAAACTTTTAATTACTCCAATTAATTTTTAATTAAAATTTATTTTAATTAAATTAGTATTAAATATTTAATTAGGACTGCAAATTTGTTAACTGGAAAAAAAATTAAACAGTTTTTTAATTGAATCTGGGATTTTTTTAATTGAAATAAATTTTATTTTTTCTGTGTAAGAATATGATATCCACAGATAAAATTGTAAATAAATAAATAAGTAAACGTTTAATCAAGTGAATTAAACGTTTAATTGTTACTATTAATTTGTTTACTTGTGCAAATTAATAGTAACAATTAAACTTTTAACTCACTTGATTAAAAGTTTAATTGACTGGATTTAATTTTTATTCAAACAGTTTTTGTATTTTGGATTAATGCTTTAATTGGGGCAACATTTTTTTCTGTGTAGTTTTATAGGACAAGACATCGCCCTACAAAATTCTCTGAAGAACGGTTCATAACAAACATTGGATGCTAAACAAAGCCCTCCCTCGGAAAACACTTTCACACGTAAAGTATTTGTTAAATGAACTGGATTATTAGTGGAGCTCAAACCAAACACATAAATCTGGTCTGACACTAATTTGTTTTGTTTTGTGTTCTCTTCAAGCACTTGGAACTTGAAGAGTGATGGGTCATGAAAATGCAAACAATTGATTGTATTTGATCTTAATGACAATTTTTAAAAGTTTAATTATGCTATTTATACTAACTTACAAACTAAAATATGTTGATTTGACAAAAATGTTAAATTGCTGTATTTGTTATATTAATTTTTTATTTCTACAAAATAATAAACCTAAAGCAATGAACTGGAGGTGAGAATGTTAAGTCAGCAAAATAATACCAATTAACAAAAATAAGATACAATTACTTAAAAGGCAATGAACTTGAGGTACAATTACAAATAATAAAATAACTTTAAATCAATGAACTTGAGGTACAATTACAAATAATAAAATAATAAAATAATAAAATAACAAAATAATTCAAGTTAATGGTATTGTGATTAGTATGGGTATTCACTGTCTGTAAGTCTTAACAGTATTGTTATAATGTCACATTACACAGAAAAAATAAGATGGATTTCAATTAAAAAATTTGTGATAAGAACACTATGCTAGTTGAAAAAACAGACAAGCCGGGCACATGGCGTTTTAACATAATTCGGGTACGCTGAATCCAGTGGTGCCCGCGGTTTTTTAAGATTGGCTCTGGTTTTCGAGATATACCGTTATTTCAAAAATGGAGGAGGTTGCACAACATAAGTTCGCGTAACTCAAAAACGCTTTAGCTTATTGAAAAAAGAGAAAAGTAAAACTTTGTTCTAATATTCGTAGTCGTTTTAGAAACATAATTTTTTTTTTGGAAAAAAAAATAATTTTTTTATTAAAATTTCGAAATTTTTTTTCCAAACAAAACAATAAATGATTAAAGCCATAAATGATTAAAATCTGTTAGCAACTTTTGATTTTATTCACAAAAGTCGACAAATTTTAATTAATTTAAGAATTTCATAAAACGCCCCCCTAAGGGATGATGATAAACGGAAAGTATAATTTGAGAAAATGTTAAGACCAAAAAAATAATGGAGGTCATTCATACATTTTTCCCCCTAGGGGCGACTCCTGGGCATTTATAGGACTTTTTCTCCAATATATTTCTAGTCTGCATTGAACATTGTACAGTGTAATTAAAAAAATTAATTAAATTTGATCTAGTAAGCAAATTACCAGTATCAATTAAACTTTATATTCACTGGGTTAAACGCTTAATACATTTGATTAAACGTTTAATTCTAGTGATTAAATTATTAATTAAAACTGATATTTTTTTTTTTTGATTAATGCTTTTTTGCTGATTGGTGAAAAATTTGTAGAATTTTTCTATGTGGTTTTATATGACTAGAAATTGTAATGTCGGATTTTATTATTATTAATTATTCAGGGGTGCCATGGAATCCAAGTCGGTTTTGCTAATTGTCGGTTTTTCAAACCAATATCGGTTTCATTTGGTGTCATAAAAACAAGTCGGTGTTGTTATTTTCGAATACAAATAAAACCGATATTCGAATCAGCTGTACTATCTCTTGGGTCATGTGTTTACAGCTTAAATTATGATTTTTGCAGTTTGGTTAAAACTTGTATTTTATAGAAAATTATAGAAAAGAAAATAAGAATGGTAACACACTAAACATACGAAATAAATGCCATCGTTGTATTATTTGCCTTTGTTGTTTACATTTCTGTAATATTTTTGTTTTGTTAAAAAAAAATAGCGAATTTATTAAAAATACAAAAAATATAATTCATTACATATTCAGCAAAATTTCAATTCTTGGTGGTGGGTTTCAAAGATTCGGTATAGCCGAATAAAGTATTTTTACTTGTTGGTATTAAGCTTGTATGAATATGGAATCGAAGAAGGAATGAGTACAAAATGTTGCTACATCATCATCATAATCGGATGATGACGATGATGATGAAAAATAATGTTTGTATTATCGTGTACCTGCCTTTTGGCCAGCAGGTTTCGTTGCATAAAATTCATGGATGAATGATGAAAAATAAAGTCTACTTTTTTGGGTAGCCATTATAAAAGTATCTTTTAATGTGTGTGTGTGACAAGGTTTTAATTTCCTTATGTATGCATGTGTGTGTGTATTTGTAGCAACTGCGTTAGTTTATATCTTTTGTGGTTTTTTAATGCCAGCAGCTGTGTCTTTTTTTGGGAAAATATGTTGTTGATACTTCTGCTGCTGATGTTGCAGTATCACCACTCATACATTTCGTTGACAAATACTGTTTTGTTATATGTTTTTCTTGTTGTGGTAGTTGCTGTTATTGTATGTTATTATTACCTGAGTAATTTTGTGCATGTTGGTTAATGTTTCCAACTCTTGAGTGAATATTCAAAAGTTTCATCAGCTTCATCACATCATATCTTCATAGCCATC
The DNA here is from genome assembly GCA_943735925.1 of Pollenia amentaria. Taxonomy (NCBI): domain Eukaryota; kingdom Metazoa; phylum Arthropoda; class Insecta; order Diptera; family Polleniidae; genus Pollenia; species Pollenia amentaria. The sequence goes on along the minus strand of OX031010.1, from coordinate 16,614,713 downwards.
AGTTCCATAATTGCTTTTGTTAAATGTTAAATTTCCCAGTAGTTCGGTCAACTACTTTCAAATTACAGATAAGTGTCAGTGCGAAGTACCCAATATGGCATTGGAAGATTTCAAATGAATATTCGTTTTCTGATCGCAAAAGGTTTTTTTCATTCATTACTACTGGTGGAGGGTAGTTTACTCGATCACACAATTCGTACACAAAAAAAAAAATAAAAACTGATTTCAATTAAAACATTTGTGATATTAATTAACAAATTAATTAAATTTACATCAGGTAAAAAAAATAACAGTATCAATTAAACGTTTAATTTATTTGATTAGACGTTAAATTCACTATATTACACTTTTAATTTACTTGATTAAATTTTACATTAAAACTGATTTTATTATTGATTAATACTTTATTTGATGAAAAACGTTGAAGAATTTTTTTCTTTATACGTAGTTTGAGGAAAATACAAGTATGTCATAATAAGTTATTGTTGTTTTTTGAAAAATTTTAAACAATAATTAGATCAGGGAAGAATACTAGGGTATTCATTTAACCGGGTTTTTGCTTTAATCGGTTAATCGCTCGATTAATTAACCGAGGTTTTGGTTAAATCGGTTAATAATCCGTTAATATTGTTTTTGATCGGTTAACCGATTAATAAATTTTTTTTTATAAATCAAGTAATTTCAATACATAAAAATGCAGAAATTATTTATTATTTGGAGTTTATTAGTAACAAAAAACCAATAACATAACAAACATAACAATTCTTGAACTAAAACGAACAAACAAAAGAATAATTCATAAGCATGTAATACATGTTTTTTAATTAATACATATTCTGTATTAATTAAAAAATAAGCTTTAAGATAATTTTATTTTATTGTTAAATGTTAGTTAGATCACTTAGTTAAAACAGCGACGATATATAGATCTATAAAATATTTGTTAAAATTAAATGTTGAAAAAAATTTTCAACTATAAAAACAATTTGAACCTTACGTTTAAATTAACTACAATTTATTTATAAAAATATTCTTTTTTATTAATTTTTATGTTTTTATATGGGTTGTACTCGCATGTAAGTTAATGCTGAATTATTCTGTTTTGTTATTTTTTGTGTTAAAAAAAATTTGTTTTATTGTTCTTAATTGCAGTGCCGATTTTGCCGATTTTTTTTTTAAAATATGGCGATTGTTTATCAAAATTTTCTGACATCCCTGAATTGAAGGTGCGATTTTAGGAGAGAAGGGAAGAGAGAATGCCATTTCTTATCCTCTCTCTACAAAAAACTCAAGACTTGACGGCTAAAATAGTGCGAACCAGCACTAAATTAAAGAAAAATATGGACAGGTAATCGCTTCATAACATAAAGTCTTGCAAATATTTCTCGCAATTGCAACCATTAGAACTGCTGGGTTTTATATTTATGGCACTTAATGCTTGTTTAATATGTGTACGTGCACACACATTAATGTTAACAATTTACATGCATTTATCGTATGTTATCATCCTAAGGACATACTCGTTTCCATCATGCACACACACACACACACTGACACTCACTCGATTCTTGCCATACACAAGTTTGTAAACAACACAATACACTAACAAAAGGTAAACTTATCAAAGTCTGTTTTCTATACATTCAGCAACAAAAACAATAACAACAAAAAAGATAAACAATGACAAAACTAGCAGCAACAACTAACATAATCAAAGGCAAGCTGTTGCTGATGTCCTTTGTTGTTTTAAGTAGTTGTTGGAACTGTATTAGTTTGTTGTTGTTTTTGTCTTTCAATTCATTTCATTTTCCTTTTGTCTTCATTTAAGTGCTTGTTTTTGTAGATTTCAGCGCAGCTTAAATTTTACTATTTCTATTTTGAAATATTTGTATTATTTTATCTTAATAGATTTTAAATAGTGTCAACCAAATTCGTAAATTAATTAATTTATATCTCCACCATCACGAGTGGCGAATGATGAAATATGTATCTAAGATCCCATTCAATTTTAATATTTAAGGTCCTTGAGTAGTTTTAAGATAATGTTGGAATGTCCGTCTGTTTTAAACAAGCCTTCTTTTCAAGGACTCAACAGAAAAAAATAGTTTCGGATCAATTGCTTCTAAAGAATTAAATTAAGCACAAACGGTTTATTAGAAAAAGAGATATGGACCCCTGGGTTGACCAACCTTCAAAAAAAAAAAATTTATGACCTCCACCACTAGTGGTACACAGGGTATGTTGAGTTTGTAATTTTGTGTTAAACTTTTTTAATATTCATGTAAGACTTCATAAAATATACATATTCCGGGTCCTTGTCTTTTTAGCCATGTCCGTCTGTCTGTCCGTCTATTGAAAACACGCTCACTTCCGAAGACTCAAATGGAAAAAATAATTTTGATGTCAAATGGTTTCTTGTCAACCTATGCAGTTTGTTATTGAAATCCAGGTCAATCGGCTACGTAGGGAAATAGTTATATACGCAAATGTGGACCAACCACCTTAAAAAATTTGCATTTCTGTTCAAAAAAGCTAATATATTGCATCGAAATTTCATTGCATCAACCGAATGGCTGGGTGAGAATGTCAACAATAAGGTTACATCGGCCCTTGGAGACAGGGAAACATGGTTACACAATGGGGACTAATTAATGGACCCACGTGAGCTGTGTATGATTTCGGCTGCCAATGGATTGATTGCCATTAAAGTTTGCACAATATATTTTTATACATATAACATTACTACACTAATAGAAAGGGCGACGCTGATGTATTTTGAAATCAATACTATGACAAGTGTCTTCGTTTTTGACCCCATGCCACTTTTCATCATTGTGATGCCAGCCTTAACATTACTTCGCCAAATTGGTTAAGGGTAAAACATTTAAATTATGTCATCAATGGGATGACACATTGGCATCACAGAAATTACGAATCAGAGTCGGTTTTATAAAAACATGTCATCAGTGCGATGACAAACTGTCATGAAATTGAGTCATTTTAATTGACTTTAAGTCAAATTAAGAGAATATGATTATTTCCTTACCCGTTACACATGTCCGTTTCACTTTTGTTGTATTCCGTCCCTTTTTTAACAGTAGAACGCATGCCCGATATAGGTTTTATAATAATTCTGACCGTTTGTCATCGCACTGATGACATGATATATTATGTCATCGCACTGATGACAGTTTTTCTTTACTGATGTCAAAATACATCAGCGTTATGACGCCTTTTCAACCAGTGTACACAAAATGTGGCAACGAATTGATGTCACTGTAGTCATAGCGAATATGACGCATAAAATATGACAAAATTTTAGGATGGCGTAGATCATTGAATTGATGTCACTTTTTGCCTCATTGATTCCATTTGTAATAACAATGATGTCACAACTCTGGTGTTAGGGCATCATCAATTTGAAGATGCATTTTTCTATGAGTGTAAATTTTGTAGCTATCGGCAAATAATTAATCAAAGGTCCCAAATAAAGCCTATTCTTGGAAAACAATTTAGTACGCCTAAGACCGTAATGAATGTGCTATTGTAGGAAATTTTGGTTTGTCATAGTTTCATAAGACTATAAATCATAAAAATCAGAGAATCGTAGGTATTAACTATTCCACATGGTGGGCTGATTTTTCACCGTTGTGCTAAAGTGTAAAGTCACTAGGTACTGCTGTTTGGATAAACTATGGCAGTGGAGGATTATAACCTCGAATTGCTACCTGAGTCTGCAAATGCTCCTTAACGCACACAGGGACATTTGGTAATTGCTTAAAGTTAACACACCATGTGGTTAAGATCCACCGTGTACTAGCGTCATATGACAGGTCCACAATGAAAATCACAAACTATGTTAAACAACAGTGGAGACGTCACATGACGTCCAGTAAGGCTTTAATAAGAGACATTAGTTTTCTCAGAACCCGTTTACATGCAGGGCCGAACCATATACTACTGTGTGGAAGAATGACAAAACCCTTGTGAAAAAATTTGGAACAAAGATAGAAGAAAGTGGTACACAGAAAAAAAATTTTTATCTATTAAAAAAATGATTTAAAAAGTATTCAAATTTAATTAATGTGATAATTGAATCAATTATTTTTTTAGTTGAAAAAAAATTTAAAATATAATTTTGATTTAATTAATATTTAAGTTGTTTTGAAATAAATTTTTAATTAAAATATTAAATAAATATCAAAAAATATTAATTGACTTTTTCGTTTAAAATAAAATAATTTACATTTGTAGAATTGTTATGAGGAATTATCAACATTTATTTAAATAAATTAACACATTGTTTGAAATGGCAAAGTTTTTTGATCATTTTGTTAATTAAAAATATCATTTATTGAAAAAAAATATTCGAAATTTTACAATTTTTAGTAATCAATATAATCATTTTGGTAATAGGTGCAAAATCAACAACTTATTTGCTTAATGTTATGAATTTGGTATAAATTTGTCAATTAAAGAAAATTTTTAATTGTTTCTGTGTATGTAGCTGCTTATAGGCTTTTTACACTGGCCAACATTTAGGTGAAGCGCATTAGGTGAAGATGTAGAATATGTAAAACATGAGTTTATACCCTTTGTACACTTGCATACATTTCGGAGGAACGCATGGAAGATGTTGAAAATATGAAACATGCGTTCACAATGGAAACATCTAACAACTTCTATCACTAAAAAAAAATGTCACCATTTATGGAAAAAACTTTTATTAATTTTAAATACTCTTTTTCGACAAAAGTGCCGAAATTTTAAAAGAAACCCCCAAAATGTATTTGGAATTCATTTTGTTTAATAATATAAAAAAGTTTAAGCAAAAAAGACTTGCAAAAAAAAATTTGTACACAGATAAAATTTAGTAAACAAAAACGAAAACAATATATTAATAAGCAAATAAAATTTAACAAGCAAAAACAAGAAATCAATACATATGGTTGATTCACAAGGTGTGCTATCAAGTCATATCGTCATAATGTCATAAATAATATTTTATAATTGTTTAAAAAAGATATTGTTGTGTTTCACAGCAGTCATATATATTTCTTGTAATTATTTTAAGACATATAACTTTACAACTTTATGACTACCTTGTGAATCACCAAATAGTAAATAAAATTATACAAAAAAAATATATATTTATCTTAACTTTTTAAGTGATGCCACAGTAATAACAGAATTTGTTGCCACTTTTCTAGTGATGATACTAAAATAAGATGTTGATTGTTGGCCCTATGTATTTCTTATGGGAAGATGTTAACATCTTCGCAGATGTAAGGTAGATGTTAGATGTTGACCAGTGTAAAAAGGCTGTTTGTGTTAAGTCGATATTTTAGTACTGGAAATTTTAGAAAAATAATAACTCGATTTACAAAAAATTGCCAATTTTTGTAACAAATTAAAGTCTTTGAGGTTTGGTATTTTTATTTTTCAAAACGTACTTTTTTGTTAGGAATACGGTACCACTTCAAAGTCGAAATTCTAACTCCCTGGTGAAGGGTATAAAAGAAACCACGGACTAACTACAATTTCCAAATATTACAACTTTTGAAATATTTAAATAGTTTTTAAATATCTTGAGTATTTGAGCAAAACAATGTTGGCAAAGAGCATAATTTTCAACCAATTATAAATATTCAACTAAATACTTATAAAAGCAACTATAAGTAATCCATTCCATGCTAAAAAAGACAACTGTTAGAAATCTCACACATTCAGAAAATCTATTCAGCCGTTTAAATGGAAAAATAAACAAATACACAAATATTTAATGTAACAATTTTCAAATAATCCAAAAAAAAAAACATACACAATATAAAACATACATATAACCACATGGATGTTCACACGCGCTCAGACAATCCTGCACAAATCCAAGCACACTCGCCTATTTCTGTATGAATGTAAGTGTGATTGTTAGAATCGGATATTTATTTTTAGAATATTATTATACTAAAATCTACATTAACGATTATGGTAGTTTGCATTTAGTTTTTTGCCCCCATTTTCATATGCATACACTTTTGATTGTTTTTAGTGGACAAATTTTGAACAAAAAGCAAACACAAGCACACAAAAGCAAATATAAATTTAATTCAGAATATATTCTGAATATGCCTATACCTATAGGTAGACAAAAGGATATATGTGTGTATGTGTGAGTGTAGTGGGATACCTAACCACCACATATAAAATGTACGAAAAAAGTTTTTCTAATTAATTCATTTACTAATGGTGTGCTTAATTCTCAATTTTTATTTTTGATAAAAACACTAAAATTTATTGTTGAGGGAAAGCAAAAGTTTCTATGCGCATTTCGCTGGTTGCTTAGGGCAGTTCGTCAGGAAACTTTTTCCAAAGACTTTAGAAAAGCTAAACATATTATACAAATAAGACCATAGAGTGAAAAAGAATATTAAGCACTCAGGTCCTACTTCTAACCATATCAACGCTTCAACAAAGCAAAAACAAATTGCTTAATAACAGTCTAAAATTTTCAAAAGGACTTCTTAAACTGCTCTCGTGCTCTTAGTATGATACCAAAAAGCTTACCGTGTGAATCAAAATCATATGCATCAGATGTGTGTACGGCTTTTGATGGAAATAAAAACAAAAACAACTATTAAATCTACTTCATGCTTCATTGGCATGCAAAAACACGCAATTTCAACATTTCAAACGAAATAAAATAAACAATGAGTTAGTATGCTATACTCGGTCGTACGGAACATTTAATCCCACTATCATTACGAATGCTATGATGAACACTGGGAGGATTTGAAATATTTTAAAAATACATTCCTGAATATGTATGCTAGTTTTAAGCGGCTGGTGCAATTAACCGTCATATTAGTAACTTTAGTCTTGTATTAAATGTATTTTGTATTACTAATACATCAAAGCATGTATTTTGCCTAACCCTGTACATAACCATGTAGTATAAACACTCAGTGGTTATCTAGCAAAAGTAAACAAATTATTTTATCTCTCTTTCCTTTCTCCGGTATTGATAGTGACATGAAAACTAAATTCATTTTAAGGAATTTTATAGCCGATACATTGAAATACGTGCTCTGGTTTTATTGTTTCTTCGCCCCGTTGATTGCTGTTGTTTAACGGTTGTTTATTATTTAAACTTTAAATTGAAAAACCATCGAGTGTCTGTGTGTGTGGGGAGCAGGGCTGCCATAATGGACGATTTATCGTCATTTTGACGATTTTTGGTTCCAAAATTAGCAAAGTGCCGATTTGCTGATTTTTTTCTAAAAATTGACGATTTTATTCAATCTTCAAAGTAAGATAATTTTAAATCTTTTGATGTTTGTTATTAGGCAGCACAGAAAAAAAAACATTTTTGTTCTTTTCCATAAAAAATTTTATGAGCAAAAGCAAAATTTTGAGTTAAGTCAATTTAAGTAAAAACTCGTACCAAAACCTTGATTGAGATTTTTTGAGCTATGGACTGATTTGTATATAAAACATTTTTAAGCCAAATTTTATCATCCTAGCTTCATGCCAAAACTATAATTTCGTGAAGAAAGAATATTTCAGGTAAAAAAGAAAAAATAATAATATATTTAAAGAAGATATAAAGAAGTTAAGGTTTACAGGTCAAAATGAGAGATTTATGGGTATAAATTACAGGCAGTCGTGGTATTTTGTTCATAACTTTATATTTGTAGACCAATCTGGCTGAAATATAATAGCAAACTATTCCGTACTATATCTAATATAAATGTATAGCAATGTTTATTTCAACAAACACATGGTTAGATTGACATCGTTAAACCAACTTTGCTATTCATAAGGATTCAGAATATACATATATACTTTATGGGGCCTAATATTAATATTGTAGCCATTACGAAAGGAATGACAAACTTATATAAGAATATATATCCTCTGTTGTAAACGGTATACAAATTTGAAATTTTTTAGAAAATGGTCCGATTGAAAGTATCTTTTATTCTTAAGACTTTGGAAAAAACCTTAGAAGGTTTACAAAACAAATTTTTTATGAAAATTTTCCTTAAGAAAAGTTTGTTAAATTTAACAAAGAACGTTTCCTGATGATCTGGTCTAAGCAACCAGTGAAATGTGCATACACAGAAAAGTGTTTTATCAATTAAAAAAATGGTTTAAAAAGTATTTAAATTTAATTAATGTGTGATAATTGAATCATTTATTTTTTTTGTTGAATGAAAATTAAAAATTTACTGCCAGGCCCACAATGTCGACAAGAACATTTCTTTCGCATTTTTATATTGAAAACAATAATAAAAAACTAATACTTGTTTTTGTTTTCAATGTAAATATACGAAAGAAATGTTCTTGTCGACATTGTGGGCCAGGCAGTAAATTTTTATTTAATTAACATATTAGTTGTTTTGAAATAAATTTTCAATTAAAATTTTAATTAAATAACAAAAAGTCTTAATTGACTTTTTTTGTTTAAAATAAAATAATTAAAACATGTAGAATTGTTGTTGGGAATTGTCAATATTTATTTAAATAAATTAACACATTGTTTGAAATGACAAAGTTTTTTTTATCACTTTTTTAATTAAAATTAATAATATCATTTATCGAAAAAAGTTTTTCAAAATTTTAAAATTTTTAGTAATCAATATAATCATTTTGGTAATAGGTGCAAAATCAACAACTTGTTTGCTTGATATTATGAATTTGGAATAAATTTGGTGATTGGAGAAATTTAATAATTTTTTCTGTGTAGGAACAGCTTATCCTCCAACAATAAATTGCAGTATTTTTATCAATTATTTAAAAAAGGGAATTAAGCACAACAAACAAAATCTTTTAATAAGTAATTGTATTCCCAAAAACAACTTTGATTATTTAACAAACAATTTCATTAACATACGGGGATATATGTGTGTATATAATATGTTTTTGTTTGCTTGTTTTTAAATAAAAATCGAACAAACTTTGTTTAAAATCTGAATTTAAATTATCCGATTTTTTTGACGATTATTTAAACAGAAAAAGACGATTTTTTTATTTTTTCTCAGGAAATTGACGATTTTTTCACAATTTTTTCTGGCAGCCCTGGTGGGGAGGTTTATTTACAGATAAAGAGTGTGCGTGTGAGAGAGATAGTTTTATAGCTGTGTTGATATTTGTTTAGTTTCCGGTATCAGCAACGGAAATGCACCATAAAGAGTTTCGGGAATAAACATTAATTAAGCTTTTGTTTGTTTATTTATTTTGTTTGATTGTTCAACGCGGTCTCAACCAAACACAAAATTCGTGGAAATCTAAATAACAATAATAGTTCGTTGTTTTAATTGCATATGCACACACACACACTTTGTTTATACTCCTGTGTTTCTGTGTGTGTGTGCACATACATGTTTAGTATTTAAAGCCTAAAATTATGCAATTTTAAATTCATTAAAACAAATGTTTTTGTGAAAATAAATTCACATGACTAAAGAAACTTTTTGTTTAAATTTAAGTTTCAGAAATGCATACTTATAACTATGCAAGTATATAAATATATACTTAACCTTCTGTATTACATATGTTTTGATTTTCGTAATGCATTGAAAAAGGTCTGTCCAGACTCATGAGTGAAACGAAGGGTTAATAGGTAATAAATCAGTAATTATTTACCTGTCTATTCCATCAGAAACATTAACTATTTACATATAGAAGCTACATCTTTCTCTCCGTTGCAATATATCTTATTTCATTAAATGTCCTTCCGGTTAAAATGGTTCATCACCTGGTGTTTTTGGTTTTCCTCTGCTTCGTGTCCCTTGACGGTTCTATTGTAGTGATTAATGGCATATTTCTTTGAATGGCTTATGGACTTTGTGGCTGATCCAGTTGTGCTTTTGCCGTTTTCTTTGTGCGTTGTTGTCTTATGGTTGATTCAGCTGTAGAAGTTGTTCGTTTGCTACTTTACTTGGCTACCGGAAAAAAAAAATTTTTCGTTTTTCGTTTTCTGAAGAAGCAAAATACGGAATTAAAACCACTTTCGATCGGAATGGAATTCTATGACAGGCCTGTATATCTCTAATTCGTATATCAATATGGACTTGACGCAGGCGTTATATATAGAGAGCTCAGAGCAGAAGCGATCCAAAGTCAAAAAAGAAAACTTTAAAATATTTTGGGTTTAAAACTATGTTCACACCTATTAAATACTTTACGTCCTACACGTAACCACTAGTTTTGTCAAACATTTGTTTGCTTTTGCAAACGTTTAACTAGATTAAACATCATTTAACAGTTACTAAATAACAAAATTTTTTATTTTTTCGAATTTATTATATGAGTTAAATTCAGATATGTTTTTTATAGGGTGTTTAGCCGATTAATTATTGTTCGATTAATCGAACAATTTTAGACGAATAATTGTTCGATTAATGCATTAAACACATTCGAGACAGCAGGCAACACGAAGGCACGACTACAAATGCTGCAGGTTGCAATTGTAGTCGCGTAATCAGCTACTAAATTATTTTGAAGACGACAGCTACAATTGAAAAAATATAATCAGCTGTGTTTTTTATTATGTATTTACATTTCAGTGGTGCCACTATCATTTTTAATTTTTATAAATTTAACAACATGCATAATTGCAGACTCGTACACAAACTTAATTTAAGCCTACAAAAATATAAATACTTATTTATGATACATTTTTTAACGTAAAAACAAATGAATTTATTAAAAAACATTTAAACTATTTTAATTTTTATGTTTTTGGAACTCATAAAGAATATCATCTTCATGGCAGGTTGAATAAAAAAATCCTAATATACAGTATAATCGCGAAAAAGTAAACTAAATTGTCCTAAGGGTTGTTAACTTTTTCGTCTTATTTATTAACTTTTCTAAATTGTAAAAAAAATGCAATAATAAACATATGTATGTACCTATATTTTTTTCTATGACTTAGTTTTCATCTGTACAAAAGAGAAACTTAGATTTAATTTGTACCGGCTACAATTTATAATTATACAATCAGTCATGTATTAGGTGCTACATATGACGTTTGTCAGAAAATTAGTTCTTCAAAAATTTTCAGATAGCGAATTCTGGGTATTTTCTAAACATTTGCCAGCCATCCATTACTGACATTATTGTCTTTTCAGGTTGCAGTTACACGAACTCGCGCTTAGCTATTGATATTGAAATTATAACAGTGATTGCGCAATTACGTTTTCGATGCTTCAAGAAAACATTTGTACAAACTTGCTTTAAGATCGGCATATTTTGGTCTTTGTAATGTTTTCCTGTATGCTTTTTCCTATGTATTCTTCAAAGCCTCGAAAATTTTGTGACGTTTCGTTTTTATTTTTGAGATGGCAACTTCAGATATACAATAATACAATGCCGATAGTTTTTCTTTAATGTATTTTTCAATTTTGTTTGAACTCTCAACTTTCAGCTTACAATTTAATCTAATTTGTTATCGTTTGTACAAATCAGTACTTTTACTAATACGATCTGAAAAGTTAACTTAGAGTTAACGTTTAGAACGGCACAGAAGCGCTAAAATTTGGTTAACTTGACCGCAAGATTACTGTATCGCGATTCTACTGATATTTTTGGGTTCAACGCACTAAGTTAATAAATTATAGGTCGTAAAGGTTTAAGAGCACTTTATCAATAGTATAGGAAGAAAAATATCATCTGAATCTTTAAAGTATTGGTATCATAATAAAGTCTTTCGAAACACATTTCATATGATGTATTAAATATACCGATTTATTAAGCCCTTAAGAGGATTTATCTTAAAATTTTGTCGATATGTGTAATAATATTTCCTCAAATATAATATGTTATAGAGAACACCCCAAGTTTTTGTATGCTATATTTTTAGAAACTCCATCATATAAAATTTTAAAGTTATTTGGGTTAAAAATTATTTTGGAAAACTACAGAATTTATTTATAAGTTTGAGTTAAAATATATAATGGTAATAGTTTATGCACTTGTTACATATTTAATTATAGTAATATGTTATTATTTGAAAAGTGCTCCGGAAGGCCGAAGACCCGCAATACAGAAAAACTTTATTAATCAAAGTCCTAATAACTTTGGTAACATGTGTATATTATTGTTAAATAATTATTATTATATCGACATAATTTAAAGAGAAAGCAAATTTAGTAAAAAAGTCAGTCAAGAAGTACGAGCTTTTGAAATGGGCTGTTAATGGGTTAATAAATCGGTGTGCTTTAAACACTATGTGAAAAGCACTTTAAATTTTTAAATGATACCCATACTGCTAAAACTAAGAGCGTTGGCGTGACAAACATCTTCCTATATAACTTCTTTTAAGGATACTAAAAAGTAATAATAATATAGATTTGGTGGTGAGCCGCGCTTATATTCTTGTTTCAATCCGGTTCTTTGCTGTTTAACCAAAAAATTATTATTATATATTATAAGCACTAATTCTTCTAATTTTTGATTATATTAGCAGCACTTTTTCTGTTTTGTAGCGTACAAAAATAGAAATTAGTTTAATTTGACTACAACGACAAAATTAGCATAGACAACAACCTGCAGCCATTTTGCCGTGTCGTCGTTAAAATAATCATTTCAATATACACACATGTATTTTATTGTTGACATATTGAAGTCGGTAGTCTGCTGTCTCGAATGTGTTTAAAGCATAACTTAAAATTGTTGATTTCGATTAAAGGATTAATCGAAGAATTTATGCCGATTAATCGAATAACAATACATATATGGTTTTTCTGTCAAATGTATAATTTTTTAAAGTTTTAGGTCAAATAAATAAACCAAATGTATGTGTCCGTTGGAATTTAAAAAACAAACAGTCATGTTTAGTGAGTAATTCAAATAATGGGAGTACTGCTTACTGGAAAAATAATGTAGTAATCCGTAAATTTTTACTTATTATTAAAACAAATGCAAAAAGATATTAATAACCCTTGAGTCACACGTTCAATAAATCACTTTCAAGTTGTTCACACAAACTGCTTGTCAAAACTTGTTTGTATTGACAGCTGTGTCACTCAATTTTATAGTCAATTTCTTATTAAAAATGCCCCCGACGAAGAAACAACTCAAAATAGTAGCATGATTCAAAGTATTTTGTAAAAAAAAGCACAAGAATTTTTTAGAACACAATTTTTTTTTAATAACGCACATTTATTTTTTAAGAAATATATTTTTTATAAAGAAAGCGCCAAAGTTAATTTGTGATCGGTTGATAAATTGAACGTAAAATTGGCAAACAAATGGAAAGGTAAAATTGAGAGCAATCTCGTGGTCAATTTTAAAAGTGTGAGTGCGTTAATAAAAAAAAAGTAGTGAGAGAGTATAGCAAATTAAAAGGAAAGACAAAACTTGTTCGTGTGGCTTCAAAGTAAAGCAAAACATTTAAACAACATTTTATTATCAAAAGATTATTTTAGAAGATCTGTTTAATTGTTTGTGCATTTAAATTATATGATATCAATACATCTTTTATTTTTTTTTATCGTTGTAAAGGTTTTATTAATTAGTATGAATTGTGACGTTTGATTTTGTTTTTTTTTTCTTTTTTGTAAATAAAATATTAAAATACTTGTAATTAATAATGTTTATTTACTCAAGTAACAATTTTTTCTAAAATTATCGAAAAAAAATCTCATAATTTAAAAAATTTCTGGATTTTGAATTATTCGATTAATCGAATAAGTCAAAAATGCCAAATATCGATTAATCGTTTAATCGAACAGAAAAAAACCGATTAATTAAACACCCTAGTATTGTATAAAGCTTTTTTTGTAATAGTTATATTCCTTAAATTTTTAAGAATGACTTTATACACTACCAGACTATTATTTTGTATCTTCTTGCTTTACCTTAGCTATCCTTTGGATAGCGATGAAATATATCGTATGTACAGAAAAATTTACAATTATTAGACACCAGCAGAATGTAATTCGTTTTCTGGCCCGCTACGGCCTTCGTCAGCATTCTTTGTGTCACACTGAATGCTGACACCTTATAAATTGAATGTATTTAACCCAACTATTTTTAACAAATAGAATCTGGAAATTATTTCTTTTTCATAAGTTACTTTATTATATTCAATATTTTTTTTTTTCGAATTTATTCTATGACCTAAATTTCAGTTATGTATTTTATAAAGCCTTTTTTTTTTGTAATAGTTCTATTAGCAAGTGTGATTTAATCAGCCATGCCCCAGAGTACAATTCCGTTCGGAATGATTCCGTTTATTGATAGAAAGTATATTCTGATAGTTATTTGGCTTTTAAGATACAGAAAAAAATTGTAAAAAAAATACGGAATGAATTTCGTTTTCGAACGGAATTGTACTCTTTGACATGGATGAATATGGTCTTAAAATTACAAAATAAAACTTATTATACTGCTAGACATAGCAAAAAAATATTTAATATTTTTTTTGTAATATGTGGTATTAAAATACAAATAACTATTGGAATAATATTTTAGTTTGCATGTTGGTTACGTTTTTTTCGTCAAATATTTGCCAAGTTTGACCATAGCTTTAGTTCAATAAAAATTTATTTTCTTTATTTCAAAGAGCCGTAGAAAATACCAAGAGACTGTCAACAGCTATTGATTGTTGTCAATAACGACTAATAAAATATAGTGATTGTTCAGATGCTTTCGACTTGTGTCGACGTTGATTTTCATAATAGGGGTAAATATTTTATCTTACAATTTTAACTTGCCCTTTTTTGTTTTTTTTAGGAAAAAAAAATTTAAGCTGTGAGAAGAAATTTATTTAAAATATATAAATTTTCAGTTGAACTACGTTTGTTTGGTTTTACCTTCAAATAAAGTAGCCAAAACAACAGTTGTGAAAACAAATTTGAGCTTTGTTGTTGTTATTATTGTTAGAATAACATGCACATTCATTTTTAAACGTGGAGGAGCGTGAGTGGGTTTGTTTAATGGGTAAATATTTTTTCGCTAAATAAATTGAAATAAAATTTAATGGAATATTTATTATTGCATAGCCAAAGGGCGCATCTACATACATATATTCTATAGCATACACAAACAATTAGAAAAAATACAAAAAAAAAACAAAAAATCTAAAATAAAAATTGTATCATTAGATAAGCCTGTTGTACTGGTTGGCATGATGTCAGTGTTTTGTTTTCTGCTTTTATAATTTTCTTTCGAAAATCAACCTCCTAAAAATATGCTGCATTGTGATTAAAAACAAATGTACATGCATGTTTAAGTAGGCTTATGTGTGCAAATGGATGTGTGTATAGAACAATTGTCCCTTTTTTTGTATTGTATGTGTATGTGGCTTGTTTGCTAAATACTCATTCTTATTTGTAATGTGCTCATTTTTTGTTGTACTAATTTCTTTCTAAACCTTATCATGTGTCTGCCACTGGCAATGTATTTACTTTTTCCCCATGTGTGTTTGTTTAACTCAAACTGTGTCTGATGTCTGTTTATCTTTATAATGTTTTAAGTACATATGTTTGTTAGAATGTGGCAATTCTCTCTTGCTCTCTATCAGTTCGTATTCATACTGGCATACATATGCATGTATGTGGGTGATTGTGTGTGAGGCTGTGATGTGTTGGAATGTTAAATAATTTTGATGTATTTTATGTAAACAAATCCTTAGTTCCTTTTTTCTTTCCCTTCTACATCCACACATATACACACATACAAACTCTCTTACACCTATTATATCATTTTCTCTTTTAGTTGGCACAAAAGCATCAATTTCATTAAAAGTTTTACGCCAAAAACAAACATGCTGGCTTTCAGCACAATTTACATACGCAAACATACACAAACATTCCTACAAACCTACCTATTAGGGTATTCCATTAATCGATGTTTTGTATTAATCGATTATTCGCGCGAATAATTATTCGAGATAAAAATGTAATCGAATAATAATCGAGGCTTATAAATTAGACCAAAAATTATATTTTTTTACATGAAAATTTTATTAAGAAAGTAACAACAATATAACAAAAGGTACTTCATGTAATAAAAGAGGAAAGTTTTTTTTTAATAAAAATCGCATCAAAATTTAAGCTAATCTACTTAATGAATCTTTTTTTTCAAGAGTACACAGTTTAAATGTTTATGTTTCAAGCGATTTCTTTCTTTTGTTTTGATGAAACTTGATTTTGAAAAGATTCTTCACTTACACAGTACAACATTTTTCAGGTGATTGATTCGGGACTCAATTTTGATAATTGTTTATGAAAGTAGACCCAAAAAGAAGAACTTCTGCATCATTAGTTTGGTCAAGGTACATCAAATAGTAATTTAAAAATTAATTTGAAGTTAGTAAGTATCGTATAGGGGAATTTGTCACGTTTAAGGCTCTTCTCTTTGTCATAACTCGAGAACCACTGGGCCGAATAAGCTGAAACAAATTTAAGAAAAATTAAGAATTACAATTCCTTTAATTTTGTGGATATCTCGAGCAAATTTTTTAAATTCATACCTTTGCTTAATTGTGAATAAAAGCGAAACGCGTTCATCGATTTTCATGATTTATGTCTCATTTTTCATGTTCATAGGTTATGCGACTTTACGTGAAAGTAATAGGACTTGACTCTTTTTTTACCCTTTTGGATTTTTTATGAATTAAAAATAAAAAATTTAAATTTTTTGGGCAAAAAATATTTTTTTTCTTCATACATTTATTTATAACTGCGAAAATTTTGCTTATGTGGCGAAACGTTGAATAAACAGATTAAAGGAATTGTAATTCTTATTTTTTTTAAATTTGTTTCAGCTTATTCGGACTAGTGGTTCTCGAGTTATGACAAAGAAAAGAGGCTAAAACGTGACAAATTCCCCTACACGATACTTACGAACTTCAAATTAATTTTTTAATTATTATTATTTGATGTACCTTGACCAAACTAATGATGCCGAAGTTCTTCTTTTTGGGTCTACTTTCATAAACAATTATCAGAATTGAGACCCGAAATCATGTGTTGTACTGTGTTATTGTTCACGTTGTAGAGATTAAAAGTAAAGCGTTATAAAGGATATCCAATTTCTCTGTTCTTTTTCTTGTCTTTTCTAAAAATTATATTATTCCAATAAAAAGAATTTGGGAATTATTTCTTTTTCATAAGTTACTTTATTATATTCAACATTTTTGATTTTTCGAATTTATTCTTTGAGCTAAATTTCAGTTATGTATTTTATAAAGCTTTTTGTAATACTTTTAATAGTCTTGTTAAGGTCTGGTAGAAGGCTGTTTTCATCGTCTCAAAAAATAATCTTCTTTATCTGAATCATTATTCGAAGGAAGTATTCCTGAGTTAAAGAAACTAAAAAAGAGTATTTTAGACGCACCGGCTTGTTTTTTTTACATAAAAGAAAAAAATAATACATATGTACTGTGAAAAGACAAATTTTCGATTAATCGATTAATCGACATAAATTATTCGAATTATTCGTTAATAGAAAAAAGGCAACAGTTAATCGACCAAAATGAATCGATTATTCGAACAACGGTTAATCGTTTGAATACCCTACTACTTATCCTTCCGGTATGTTTACATAGATGTCAATGTGCAATGAAGGGAGGAAAAAAGTGAGAGAAAGAATGAGCGTGTACGTGTGTATGGATGGTATTGTTGAATTTACATGTACATATTTGTGTGGTAAATGTTGATGATAATGACAACGTTTATGCCAATCATCAGTTACCACATATAATTATTTTGCAGTTTTATCATAAATTCTACATCTTTACACAGTGTTTCCTCTCTCTCTCTTTCTTTCTAGTTCGTTAAAACTTTTGTTTATATTTCATTTTTTTAGTTTGAGATATAAAAAAAAACAAGCCTTATAATAAAACGGTTTTTGTTTTTGTCGTTTGCTAACAATGGTATAGATTGTTTTGCAAGTAAAATAATGAGTGAATAAATATTCAAAAAACATGTATTGAGCAGTGGGATAACAAAATATTTTAATTAATTGTATACCTACATATGAATGTACAAGTGTATGTATGTAATGATGTTTAGATATTTAATATATTTTCTTTTAGAAATGTTATATATTTCTCAAGATTTTCGGACATATCAGTTTAAGTAAAAAGCAGACATTTAAGTCATTTGTTCATTAAATTTTGTATCGTTCTATTTAATAAAAGTGGGGAATTTAAAAGATATTAAAATAAATTTGTAGTTTTTAGGCTGATGCTTCGATTTTGAAGATAAGGAACACATCGATAGCAAAGAAGTAGTCAAGCTTATTTTTTTTAATTTTTATCCTATAGGTTTAATAGAAAGAGGTGTAGGTGGCAGAGTGGCCAGGTTAGGGGTTTTCCCGCCAGATTTGGGGTATTTTATTTCATTTAGGGAAAAATTTACGGGGTACAAATTCTTATGAGGAAAATTTACGGGAGCATACATTTATATTTAGGCGTTTTTAGGGGGTTTTACTATTTGCCTGTCTGTACATAACAATAACTAGGTAATACTTTATTTAACAGCTTGTCTTTAGTTGAGCAAAACTTGCTAGACTTCCGCTATATTTATCTTCAAACCGCTAGATTTCACGAGAAAGTAGCTAAATTACCATCAATGAATATAATAACTGAGCGATGCTTTTTGAAAAGATAATAAAAAAACGTTTTAAGTATGAAGTATCCACAATCAGAATACTCATTATGGCGTGCAGGTGGAAATCTCAAAAAGCCAGTTATCTCTAAGCCACCTTTAAAAAACATTAATGGAAGCTGGGCAAGAAATGATACAGAAAAAGAAAATCTATTTGTTAATCATTTGAAAAACGTATTTACACCTCATACATCACACAATATTGCTGTGGAGTTATCACCTGCTGATGTTAGAGCAGCTGTTCCCCTAAGATTTGAGATAAGAGAAATCGAAAAGGCTATTTTTGATTTAAACCCCAAGAAACCTTCTCGTTTTGACAAGATCAGTAACAAAATGCTTTTGGAACTAACTTGCATATCAAAGAAAATTATTCTTTTTATTTTTAATGCTATTTTAAGCCTTGAGTACTACCCTCAACAATGGAAAGTTTCCTTAGTTATCATGATACCTAAACCAGGAAATGATAACACAAAAGTTGAGTCATATAGGCCTATAAGTTTATTATCTAATATATCAAAGCTGTTTGAGAAACTCTTACCCAGTAAAAAATGTGCTCCAAAAGGAGCAGGTTTTATGTATGAATTCATACCTCAAATCGATTCAAAGCTGCTGATGGGATGCCTGATTTTTGTATGGGGTGTTCGCGGTTTGGAGGACTATTTTTTGCTGACAATAAGCGCTTCTTTTAACATAATTAAACATGCAAATAAAGCACATCTAAAGTGCTTTTTTAAGGGCTAACTATATTAACATATTCATTAATGTTTTGCTTTTACTGGTTTAAATGCCTTTTTTCAAGCATTTTCGTAAACCCGAATATATTTTCATCTTTTTTCGCTTTCTTCGTTGTCTGCACTAAAATAGCGGCTTTTGTATATTTTATTCGTTATCATTTACTGCTGTTTAAGAGCTCTCTTATTGAAGCGCTCGATTATGCGCTTTTTTTCTTAGTTGCTTCAAAAAACACATACTTTTTTAATGGGTAGTGTCAACATTAATCCCAATTTTAAATGAAAATAGATGTATTCTAAGCCATCAGTTCGGTTTTCCGTGTGAAACTTTTTTATTATACATCTAAAGTATATATATTCTGGTTTCTTGAGTAATTCTAAGTGGATTTAGCAATATCCGTCTGTCTGTCTGTCTGTGCGACTGTTGAAAACACGCTCACTTTTGAAAACCACAAAAGAAAAGAACAAACGTAGTTGCTTGTTTAGTAGGATCAGAACTATGATTAAAAATGTGGAATCACCACCCTAAAAAATTGATAATTCTGATACAAAAACTAACATAAATGGTGGAATAAAGCACGGAATGATGTAACATTTTGCACGTATTCACATTATACGACTGCAAATCATACTGTTAAATTTCGTGAAGATCGCTCCATAATTGTCCATAGGCCTCATATAAGCCATACTCGCGGAGTGCACCTTAGTACGCCTAAAATCGTAATAAATAACGCTATCATAATAAAACGTGGTATGTCACAGATTTATGTGACAAGAAATCACACTGTAATATTTTTTGAAGATCGTTCCATAACTTACACTAGGCCCCATATAAATCCTACTTCCGGAAAACAGTTTAGTGCGCCTTAAACCGTAATAAAGGCCACTTTGGGAAAATATATAAATTCGGCTAAAACCATAAAAGATATAAATATTGCTGTAAAATTTCTTCCAACTTAGATTCATATGGATAGAAAAAATATCATGAAATTTTGTGAAATTCACTGTTAACGCTAAAACTAATTACACTGCTTTATTCAAATTTATTCTAATTTATTTTTTGTAATACCAGAAATCAGTCTTCAGAATTTTGGGATGATTAATGTATAATTTACCACAGTTCCAATACAAATTACCCTCCTAAAATCATTTTAGTTCGCCTAAAACTGTTACGAATCATGGTAATTTACTCAAGCCAGTTCAAAGTTCTAACAAGAATCTCATAAAACTTTCTTATTGTCGGTCAATAATTTAATTCAGGTCTAAGCCGCAACGAATTTAAATGCCGACGTTCGTTTTTGTGAAGCTTAAGTTGCATGTACACGACATGTTTTTTACATCTGACTTGTCAAATTTCCCACTGCAAAATACATACATGTCGTGTGTTACCTTTAAAACATTGCATCTGTACAAGTCAGACGCAAAGTCATCTGACAAAATTTCAATTAGAGCGTGCTCTATTTTGTTTTGACAAACCATCTGACATCAGCTGTGTCAGAAATATATGCCGGGAAGAAAACCGCAGCGGCGGTGCATTGTTGACGGAATCATTAGTCGGCTTAAGTTAATATTTTACAATACTGATATATGTATGATCATTTCGCCATTGAATAGAAATTATGTACATATATAAATAAAAACGTATCATTATAATATCCTAAATTGGTTAATTGGAATTTAAAGAAAAAAAATGTTTAGATGGCTGAACTTTTTTACGGCGCAAATAAAAATTTTTGTGGCGGTTGCACGCTATTTTGAAACCAAGAACTACTTTGGTTTACTCCATAACTACAGAGAAAAAACATAAACAATGTCAGAAGCAAATTACATGTACGTGTGTGACCAAATATTATAAAGCTTATGTAAAACAGCAATTTTGACAGACATTCACAATTACATGTGACTTGAAAACTTGACAAGTCAGATGTAAAAAACATGTCGTCTACGGGCACCTTTAGCTAATAAAATATATGTACTTATCATATAGAGCCCACTCCTGTCGGTGGAGGGTATCAAAGATTCGGCACAGCCAAATATAGCACACTAACTTGTTTTGGTTTTAATTCTAAATTAAGTTTTTTGAAATTTAATAATTTAAAAACGTTTTCAATTTCATAATTCGATATAAAAATTATAGAATTTATGAAAGATTCCCCAGAACCACCAGAACGGTATACCATTTTGACATAAGGTTAGTTATCAGCTGTTTCTTACGTAGCAAGCCAAGGTCACCTTGTGTGAATTTGACTTAAGTTGAACAATATAAAATTTCTAGATATTGGGAATTATTTCTTTTCATAAGCAACATTTTTTTATTAAAAAATGTTATATATAATAAAGTTGCTTATTAAGAGAAATATTTCCCCATATCTATTTGTTAAGATAGTTGAGTTAAATACATTAAATTTATAAAGTATCACTATCCAGTGTGACACAAAAAATGCTGACGAGCGCCGTAGCGGGCCAGAAAATGCATTACATTCTGCTGGTGTCTAATAATTGTAAATTTTTCTGTACATACAATAAACTTCATTGCTATCCAACGGATAGCTAAGGTAAAATGTAACAAGAAGATACAAGATAAAAGTCTGGTAGTGTATAAAGTCATTCCTAAAAATTTAAGGAATAGAACTATTACAAAAAAGCTTTATAAAATATATAACTGATATTTAACTCATAGAATAAATTCGATAAATAAAAAATGTTGAATATAATACAAAATTTATTTTTATTTCTTTATTTATTAAATTTTTCTTATAATTGTTCACCATTTAATAGTTTATTTTCTTCTTTTCCTTACACATTTCTAGTTTAAAAATCGACTATATTTTGATGTAAATGTACATCTTTAATTATTGACTTTTATTTCAAATATACAAAATAAACGCAGTTTTTTTTATTTCCTCAGTTATATAATTGATTATAATTAAACTAAAAAAAGCCCAGGCGAATGCAGGTAATTCCGCTACTACAACCAGTGTGGCCATTTTTGCAGCTAACGTTAGAATTAAAATTTTTTATTTAGCTGCAAAATTTTCATTTAGCATTTGGCATTTTATTATTGGCATTTTTAGAAAATGTTTTTAGCTGTTTTAGCATTATTTTAAAAATAATTTTATTGATTTTACTTAAATTATAAATTAAATTTTGACTAAAATTGGTTGTACCCAAAATGAAATTTCGTATGAAAATGGATCGTTCTTATGTTAAGAAACATTATGCCTTTCTCGTTAAAAAAAATAGAATATTTAGGCAATATTAGAAATGCACTCATCTTGATGATTGTTAATATTATAATCCCTTTGATATTGATATATAAAGGTGCAAAGAAATTTTACTTTGAATTTAGATAAAAATTCTATGGTGTAAGTGTTTGAAAAAAAATTTCAAATAAATATGAAACATTAAAAATAATAATTTTAAAACTTCAATTTTACTTAAACTATAACAAATAAATATATCATAGAAATAAAATCGTTTAAATTTTGCATGTATTAGGGGCTTACAGCTCCCTAAACTTAAAATTGAATCTCAACTACCTGTGCTAGACCCCTTTCAGACAAGCAAAGTTTACTTTGCAAAGTCTTGAGTTTATAGAAGAGAAGGGAAAAGAGTATAGCGGGGGAGTACATACTTTGCTGTACTCGCAAAGTCGTTT
The DNA here is from genome assembly GCA_943735925.1 of Pollenia amentaria. Classification (NCBI taxonomy): domain Eukaryota; kingdom Metazoa; phylum Arthropoda; class Insecta; order Diptera; family Polleniidae; genus Pollenia; species Pollenia amentaria. The sequence goes on along the minus strand of OX031010.1, from coordinate 16,591,701 downwards.
TATTTTTCGTTCGTAGATTATACCTGAAGTTGGCTGTAACTTTATATTTATATACAGCGTTACCAGAATCTTTGGAATAAAAATTGTCATATGGCGAAAGAAATCATATTTTGAAGAGGAAAATCTTAAATTTTTTTTTTCTTAATTTAAATTTTTTAAAACAAGGGCAAAATATTAAGAATTATTAATTTTTTATAAAACCATACTTCTTATTATTTAAATTGAAATACATAAAAACATAATTCGTCAGTATATGAAACTTTATAAAAATACATTTTTTCTTTTCACAAATATTTTTTTTATCAATATTCTAACTGCCTATTTCCGATGTACGAAAGAAGTATTTACTTCTTAAGGTACGTTCAGACTAATGAAATATTTAACGAAAATATTTGTTCTGATATTTGCTTCAAACTGTGTGAAACAAAAAAATATTTTGTTAATGCTCAAACTAAGCTCAAATATTTGATAATTTTTGTTTGATGAAACAGTTGGCAAACAGTGTTAATAAAATAAATTAATTCATGTTTGCCATGCGTTCAGACTAAAAGAAATATTTGCATCAAATAATTATTTAATGAAAGTGTTCAAAAATAAAAATATTCCTATTTCTGAAATGGTAAAAATGAGCGCAAAAGCTAATTTTTTTATTTTATTCTGTGGATCAGCATTTCTTTTAGTGTTAGAACAGGAGAATGTAGAAGAAGAAAAAAATGGAAGCCACTGGGTAACGGGAACATGGCTAAAATTTGTGAAAAATTGCAAAGTTGGAAACAAACCCTTAAATATATTTGAAGTCGCTAAATCAGTTAAAAAACCAAATTTAGGGGAAAAACAAAAAAAAAAAGTTGCAAAATAGCGAAAATTCGCGAACCATTTTAATATTTCAAACAAGCCATAAAATTTAGTAAAAGTGCCTAAAACTATAAGGAATGGCAAAAATTCTATAAAAATTGCTAAATTAGCGGTAATTCGCAAAAATTTGCTAATAGCGGCACGATAGCAAAGTCTAATCATTATAAAAAATATTTAAAATTGTAAAGAATCCGAAAACTTACAGGAAAAATTGCTTCTATCCGGAACATGGCTAAAATTATTTGTAGTTGTTTGCTCTTACAATTTTTTTTTAATATCAAATAAATGTTTTCTCAAAAATTACTAAAATATTTGATTTTTTGTGTTCACACTATGTTCACATTGGACAAATATTTGTTTGCCGGCAAATACTTTTATTTGCTCAAAATCAGCTGTTATTTTATTTGATACTCAAAAATATTTTGTCTTCAGACTAAGTTAATGAAATATTTGATGTTTGCTTTCAAATATTTCATCAGTCTGAACGTACCTTTACAAATACATTTAAAACAAAAACAAAGTTTTTAGAATTTGTTTTTGTTTTAAATGTAGTTGTTCGAAAGAAGGAACTCTTTCGCACATTGGAAATAGGTTATAATATGCCTTTTTTAATATTTTTATGTCCAGAAATAATGATGCAATTTTGTGTATTCTAGATACTGGGTACAAAAGTGTGCAGCACCCACACACATCAAGCTGATGCAAAACTTCATTGTTTTAGAAAGTTACTGTTTAAATAATCGTGTATTTTGTATAAGCAAAATTAAAGTAAAAATCAGAATTTCTAAAAATAAAAAATCATCATTTGAGAAAAAAATCTTTAATCATATTTTTGTTTAAAAAAATAATCCAAAATATGATAAAATCATAATTCTGGCAACGCTGTTTATACATATATTATATTCAAACAAGAGAAAACAAAAATTTGTCAAATTAAACTTTGTGTGTCTGAGCACCAAACAAAGTTTAAAAGATAATTCAACAGACTTTGTCAAAGTAAACTTTGCCTGTCTGAAAGGGGTCCTACATATTTTTATGTACGAGTATATGATGTTTTACCAAAATCTCCCCACTTGCTTTAATATAACGATATATTTCAATTTTGTTGAAACATAAGCCACTAAATTTATTTAGTTTCGAATAAAATTTCATACTCCTAATAAATTTTTAACAAAAATCTTTAAAAAATTTTAGCATTATTTTAGATTTTTTTAAATTAATTTGTAGCACTTTTTGGCCATGTCTAATTCCAGATTTAGCTGTAAATTTTTTTTTAGATCTGGTCACACTGAATACAACAAGTACAACTCGTATTAATTTCTTTGTGTAAAATCATTGTAATTACAATATCAAAAACATAAAGCAAACAAAACGGAAACTAAGATGATAACCTGTAATGAATTCGCCTTGACCAAAACATTTACCTTTTACTTTTAATTGCCCAACATATTTTCTTTGATCTTGCAGTTTGCTTTTGCGCAAAAACTTTGATTTCCCTTTTTGTAACCAAAAACTTGCACTCATACACTCTTTATTTTACAAAAAACACAGACCACTTTTTGCATAAGCCCTCTTAAAAAATAGAAGCAGCATTGGAACAGAGACTGCTCTGCTTTATAACTTTGCTTTATAAACACAACTTTTTTTTTGTTAATTTTAATAGTAGTTTTTTATTTAATTTAATTTAATTGATGTTACATTATCAATTAAATTAGATTCATTTATAAAATTAGTAATTTTCTAACACTTTTTTCATAATGATTTATTTAGTTTATTAGAGAGTTTGCACTTAAACGTTCATGCACCATTTAAACTTCTAGAAACTGAAAGGAAGTGGAAAAGAAAATCAGACAAAAACACGGCAATAAAAAATGAGTGCTTTTTACGCCGATTTAGTGTTTTTTCAAATTTTTCGACTTCAAATTCTTTAGTCAGGGCTGGATTTATTTTTTTATTTTGGCTTCCAGCAATACATTTGAAACATAAACAAATTTTTTAGAATTGTTTTAGCTTTAAATGTAGTTATTAATATTCCCATTTTAGAATATTTTCTGCTAGATTTAGGAGACTGGGCTGGGGAATTGCATTTTTTAACTACTTTTTTAGAATATGTTTACTTATTCAAAAAGCAGATTTTTTAGCTTATTTTTTAAAAAAGTAAAATTATTTATGAAATAAAATTCCTTTTATTTAGCACATTTTCAGCATAATTTTTTTATAAAAATTCAGTACATTTTTAGCATTATTTTTATATTGGGGTATTTTTATTGAACGGTTGATGGTTTTTAATCCACATTTTTGATATTTTATTCAGGCTAAAGTTAATTAAATTTAATTTTCATTAAATTATTTATATGAAAAAAAAAAATTACAACAAAATATTACAAAATTTATTTTCCATTCTTGACTGAGCTGTACATTGATCCTAGGTTTTCACGGACAGGTTGCCCTGACATGATTCGAAAGTAACCACACATTCTCCTCAGAGGGGTTTGCCGTTTAACACTCACCGCCATCGAAGGTGGCTGGCAGTCAATAGCCAAACAACAATCTTTAAACCAAATTGGTAGATCGAAATTTGTTTTTGAATGATTATCTATTTTAATTGATTAACATGTTCCTCCTTACTTCTGTTTTTCATACTTTTTGTCCAGAATTCTTCTTGAAGTTCAAAGTACATTTTTCTGTTTTGTTTTTTTTTTTTTTTTTCTTGTTGGCCTTTTTATCAGCACAACTTTCTTCATAAAAATAATTTAATGAAAATTTAATTTAATGAGCTTTAGCCTAAATAAAATATCAAAAATTTGTATTATTTTTTGCAAAAATTTGCACATTTTTTTGGCAAAATTAAATTATTAAAAATTTTAAGTTTAATTTTTATCAGATTTTTAGGATATTTTCTTCATTTTACGATTAAGCAGATTTTAAAAGTTTTTTTTTTAAGTTTTTGGAATCTTCTCATCAAACAGTTGTGCGAAAGAAAGAATTATTTTGCATGAAGTGAAATAGGCAGCTTCTTTTATCTTTTATTTTTGATGGCACTAAATCTAATATTATTACAAAATTTCTTAAAGTGTAACAAAATTGTTTTTGTACACAATAATAAAATATGTTTGCAGAATTTCGTTGGCTTTCAATAGAAAGCTCCGTCAAAGCAGTCTTAAAAAAGCGGCTTGAATTGAAAAAACAATTATTCAATAGATTACCAGTATCTTAACAATGCTTTTAATCAGACCAACTTAAAAATATGTTTAAAAACGATATAAATTATATCTAATTAATATATTTATCCGATATTTTTAGGAATGTGCAATGTGCAACTGGTAATTGTGTCAGCAAAACTAAATTATTTACAAAACCTTTTAGAAATCTTGCAATTAAGCTTGGCATCAGCTTGTTTGGTTATTTTATTTAACACGATATGCTTCAGCCATTTTTGTGATGCGTGTTTTAGATTTATATGCGCATCATCTGCTTTCGTTATGTATTTAAAAACAGGCGACATTTGCAGCGATGGTTTAATGAACGCGCTGTGCATCAGATGCATTCCCGATCAGGCCCTTTGTTTGTTGGGTTTCAGGTTGGTAGTGCAACAAAAAGAGAGGTATCTTAGAGATGCGGGCCAGATCCCATTTTTAAAGTGATATGATGACTTTATCTACAGAATTAGAGTCCAATGCCAAAATGTTATCTAGTATTGAAAATACGTGCCAAATAAATGTGTCACCTTTTGTAATGCCTAATATTGATTCTACGTTAGATCTTTATGCTGAAGTTAAATATTATATAGATGCTGTTATTGTTTAGCCTTTTTAGGCATTAGCAAATATTTCGTTATGCATTATGCCAATTGAATATTACAAAGCAGAAGTTGAGCGCGATTTTAGTGCAAAGAATTTGATCAAGCCCAAAATTCGTAACCCAACCTTTAAATGGGCTAAAACGAGAAAATTCCAACTACCTGATAGTGTAAATGTTTAACATCACATAAAGATTACAAAACATGAAATAAAAATGAAGAAAACATGGTTTTATGAATTTCAATATTAATATCCTACAATTTATACAAACAATTAGTTTATTGTTTTATACAAATATGTACATAAGTACTTGGGCATTCATTTAATCGGGCTTTTGCTTTAATCGGTTAATTGCTCGATTAATTAACCGAGGTTTTGTTTAAATTCGTTAATAACACTGTGCAAGAAATTTACACTTTTTTTTCGTGACAAGCTGGGCACTTGGCGTTTTAACATAATTCGGGTACGCTGAATCCAGTGGTTTAGCTGAAGCGTTTTTGAGTTACGCAAATATATGTTGTGCAACCTCCTCCAAATAACGGTATATCTCGAAAACCAGAGCCAATCTTAAAAAACCGCGGGCACCACTGAAAAAGTAAAACTCCTTTCTAATATCCGCAGTCGTTTTAGAAACATAATTTTTTAAAATTTATGGGACTTTTTCTTCTATATATTTAGTCCTTTTCCTGAATTTCTCTAATCATATTAAATCTCACATTATGCAGTTTTAATTTTTTAAAAATTTTAAGAAGGGTTCTCAGTTTCATGTACTCTGAAATTCTGTTTTGTTTTGTAATTTTCACACTTTTTAACTTGAAGTTGGCTGCAAGTGTATTTATATTTATATATAAAATATAAAAAAGAGAAGAGGAAAGACAAGATTTAAATAAAAAAATGAAAATTGCAAGACTAGAATTTTATAATATGGACACTAGTGCAAGTCGAATTTTAAGAAATTGCAAGGCTGGACGATGATTTATTGTTTGAGTTTTTGTACAATAACGAGTCGAATTTACTTAATATGACAGCGAAAAGCCGACTGACTGGATAACACAGACAAAAATAACACAGGCGGCAGCATTATGGCAACCAGTGTGACCAGATCTAAAAAAATGTACAGCTAAATCCGGCTTTAGACATGGGCGAAAAATGCTAAAAACTATTTTAAAAAATTCTAAAAATAATGCTAACATTTTTTTTAAAGATTTTTGTTAAAAATTCATTACCAGTACGAAATTTTATTCGAAGCAAAATACGTTTAAGTGACTTATTTTTCAACGAAATTGAAAAAAATGGATATATTTAAACAAGTGGATAGAATTTGGTAAAGCTTCTGATACACATAAATATAAAGCATAAGTAGTTAAGATTAAATTTTAAATTTAGGGGCCCGCGAAGCGCTGATACATGCTAAATTTAAACGATTTATTTCTATGATATAGGTATATAGTTTAAGAAAAGTTAAAGCTTTAGGATTATTATTTTTTCAGCAGTTTAGAGCAAAAAATTTATATACATGTGTTCATATATTTTCGTATTTATCGTTAAAGTTAATTTAGTTTTTTTTTAAATAGGGATTTGTGATGATTATTATGTAACAATAATCTCTTTCTTTTTTAAATGAAATACTTTATTTTATATATTTAATGTTTGTTACCAATGAACGAAATTCAATTCAATATTAAATCTTTTTGAAAATAACTCATTAAACAATTTGAATTATTTAAATACTTTTACTCTTATTGTAATTCGATTAGTACTACCCATCTCTGTTAAAAATAAAGGCAATTTCATTTAACTTCACTTGTACAACAACAACAAAAACACTTGACTTAAACAACAAGACACTACATATTCCTATTAATAACCTACTAATGTTGTTGTTGTCGTTGCTATTGCAAAATTATTTAATTCCCCTTTCTCCCAATTCTTGAATTAATTCAATTGTATCTTCTTTTATGCTTCTTAAAATATTCGTGATGCGCTAACCACTACATTATTGTTTCATACAATAACAACATGCAAATAAAAAAACTAATGTTGTTGTTAAGTGTCATATTCTTTAATGCGTGAACTTACAAAAACTGATTTTTTTCAGACCCTTTTTACTTGATTTCCTTTTTCTTTTCTTTTTAGTTTCTAAAAAATTTTGAAGTGCGTGAACGTTTTAGTAGATGCTCTCTAAATAATTACATTTATTTATAAGAAAAAGTTTTTGATAATAAATTATTTTTTTAAATAAATGTAATTAAATGTTAATTCTAACAGTAAATGAAAAAATTTAAGTAAAAAATTAGTTTCTTTATGACGAAAAGTGTGTTGGAAAATTTGTTTATATAAACGCGGAGTAACTAAGCAGCGCAGTCTCTGTCGGTTCGCTGCCGCTTTTGTTAAGAGAGTCGCGTCGTTAAATTAGTGTGCAGAGGGCTGAAGCAGACAGTTAAAAAAACTTTGTGTGTTAAGCAGTGTGTGTGTGAAAAAAAATCAGATTGTTTTTTGGGTTAGCGAAAATCAAAGTAGTGTGTATTTTTGTTGATGTTGGTAATAGAGAGCTATTTAATAGAAATGTTAATAAGAAGTTGTGTTTTTATTTTGCAGTAAAAATAAAAGTAAATTTGTAAAGATGGCAAATTGCCACAAAATATGGCCTGTTTTAAATAAAAATATGAAATTAAAAAAAAATTTAATTGTTTAGATGTGTAAAGTGAAAATCAAAGTAGATAGTGTGTATTTCTTTTTTTTTTATTGTGGTAATAGAGAGCTATATATTATTAGTAAAAATTAAAGTCAACTTGTAAAGATGGCAAATTGCCAAAAAATATGGCCTGTTTTTAGGACACAATTATGAAATTCGAGATTAAAAGGTAAGTTACTATATGTAGCAATATTTCAAAATCGACTTTTCGTAAAAAATAACACAGTTTTATTTTTTAAAATGGAAACAATAGTTGTTCTACGACCTTTCTCATATTTCGCCTATCCGAAAATGTATCTTTATTTTTCAGTTGTTGAAGAAAATCACTAATTAGACCCTCCAAACCTCGATTTTTTATAATAATAACCTCAAAAAATTTCAAATCAGTTGAACCTCGGTTATATGGGCCTCTGCCAATTGGTTACATATATTATACCTCTTTTAGACTCGGCAAGTTAGTTGCGCAAGTAACTTGCCGAGTACAAAAAAGTCTGTGCTCGATTTTTCCCCTTACCGCGACCTTACCGCTGACATAAACAACCAAGAGTTGCTTAAGAGACTTGCGCAAGTAACTTGCCGAGTCTGAAAGGGAGTCTTAACCGCTATACTGCTCTCTTTCTTTAACAATCTCTATTATCCGTGATTTTACCCCTTTTATCCGTGCTTCCTTTTTATACCACCATTCAATGTGTTAAACCTCTTTTCTCTTCCATTAAAATACCTTTACCTAAAATGTAGACGTATATTTCAAGCTACCGTGTACATAAATTCTCATTATACAAAAATGCAGACGAATGCACTCACTTTTATAAAAATATTAACACCATAAACTTTATTCACACGAGCAAGTGGGAAAGAATTTGAATTTTTATAGGTAGTGAAGTAGCCTTAAATTATGGTACTTTTACTTTTAACATGAATTTTTGGTTTTTGTTTTAACCAAGCAGTTAAATATTTATATTGTTAAACACATATTTTTAAAACGAAAAAAGAAAGTTTAAATATTTAAAGTCAACTGATGTTTATAAAAATAAAGATCTTAAGTAAAATGTAATAGTAATCATAGATTTTCGCGTTTTACGATTGGGTGCTTATTTAATGAAACCAGAGTTGATTTTTTTTTTTATATAAAAATCGATTTTTGCTAAAAAAAAATATGAGTGATCACAGATTTTCGCTCTTTTTACGATTGGGCGCTTATTTAAAGAACTAAAGGCAACTTAATTTTTTTCATAACAAAGCCGATTGTAAGCGGAAAATATTGTACATATGTACATATATATTAGACCGTCTCAGTTTTTATACTTTTTTCGAAATTCCTTCATGAACATCGATTTTCTTTATCTACTATAAAAACCAAGAATTTTGGTGTATAACACTTAAATATTGATGAATGGGAAGTGGTCTCTCAAATTATTTTTTCATTTTTTTAGGCAAAATACCTTTTTTTCAAAAAATGGAAAAATATTGATTTAGTAATTTGCCTCAAACTCAAGCAGTTCTGAATGGATTTTAACAGCATTTCATGCATTAGAAAGCTTATTAAATTTCCTAAATGTTTCTTAAAGCAACATGGCCATTTTGTTCGATGGTTTTTTATTCATAGCACTAACAATTCAGATTTTCAAATACAAACTTAACTTTTTTTTTAATTTTTCTTACGTTTTCATATATAAAAATTGAACGATGCAAAACTTTTATATTCTGTAAATGCAGTATGGTAGGAAATTTTAAAATAAAGATTTTGGTGTAAATAAGTCGTATTCTGTTAAGAAAAACTGCAGTTTTAGTTGAAATGTGTAAAGTTGTTTATTTCTAAATTTTCTTCTATTGCATAAATATATTATAAAGTAAGAACATATTGGTTTTTTTATTTTTTCAAATTTGGTAAATTTATGCTTTTGTTGGAGTTTGGATGCGTTTTGTGAAAATGCTCGATGACTTAAATTAAATCATTTCTGTATATCTGGAGAACGAAGCGAGCTAACGTTCCCAAATTAGGTACAAACATATCGGTTATCAATACACAGCATCCCTCAAAATATGGGCGGGATTGGAAAAGTGGGCATGGTACCTCCCGTACAAAGATATTATTGAAAATACTCAAAATTTTAAAATTTATGGCTCTAGTATGACATATGAACACGTTTTATATATATCAAAATATCAGCAGAATATGTTTTTTAGCAGAATATGTTTCCCGAAAACCCTGCAAGTTTTTTCCCAAAAATGGAAGAGTAATGCCCAAAATAAATTATAATAAATTATATATAAATTATTTAAATATACCCATTTTCGGAAACAATAGATCTTTCCGATTCCAAGTGTTATAATCTAAGTAAATGGTAAATTTCTTCCTAAAGACGTGGGTATATAAATCTGCCAAATCGGTTAAGAAATGGTTAAGTTATTAGCAAAATACTCCAAGAATGGGCTAAAAAGCATCAACATTTATAAAAACTAAAATTTTAGAGCTGTTATATGACCTATGGATACGTCTAATATATCAAAAGATCGGAAATCTTTAGTAAAACATATTTGCTGAAAAACTCGGAAAAACCGGTTCAGATACAAAAAAGTTATTACCAAAATATTATTTTTTTTTTTTATATTTAGAATTAAACAACTTTAAACATTTCAACTAAAACTGCAGTTTTTCTTAACAGAATATGACTGTTATTTACACCAAAATCTTATTTTTAAAATTTCCTAGCATACTGCATTTACAGGATATAAAAGTTTTGCCTCGTTCAATTTTTATATATGAAAAGGTAAGCAAAAATTAAAAAAAATGTAAAGTTTGTAATTGAAAATCTAAATTTGTAGTGCTATGAATGAAAAACCATCAAACAAAATGGCAATGTTGCTTTAAGAAACATTTAGGAAATTTAATAAGCTTTCTAATGCATGAAATGATGTTCAAATCCATTAAGAACTGCTTGAGTTTGAGGCAAATTACTAAATCAAGATTTTTCCATTTTTTTGAAAAAAAGGTATTTTGCCTAAAAAAATGAAAAAACGATTTGAGAGACCACTTCCCATTCATCAATATTTAAGTGTTATACACCAAATATCTTGGTTTTTATAGTAGATAAAGAAAATCGATGTTCATGAAGAAATTTCGAAAAAAAAAAATGAAAAGTGAGACGGTCTAATATATATGTACTATGTATATATGTAATATGTGTTCATATATTTTCGTTATATTATCATTAAAATTAATTTAGTTTTCTTTTATTTAAAAAGGATTTGTGATGATAATTATGTAACATTCTCTTGTAATGAAACAATTTATTAGGTATTTTCAATGTGTGTTACCAATGAACAAAATTAAATTCAATATTTAATCTTTTTCAATATACCTAACTCCTTAAAGAATTTCCATTAGTTAAATAATTTTACTCTTATTGTCATTCGATTAGAATTACCCATCTCTGTTAAAAATAAAGGCAATTTCATTTAACTTCACTACAACAACAAAAAAACACTTGACTTAAACAACAAGACACTACATATTCCCATTAATAACTTACTGATGTTCTTGTTGTCGTTGTTATTGCAAAATTGCTAAATTTCCCTTTCCCGCACTTCTTGCATTAATACAATTGTATCTTCTTTTATGCTTCGTAAAATATTCGTGATGCGCCAACCACTACATTATTGTAACATACAATAGCAACATGCAAATAAAAAACTAATGTTGTCGTTAAGTGACATATTCTTTCCTCTTCCCACTCCCCCTTTATTCTATGAACTTACAAAAACCGATTTTTTCACAACCTTTTTTTTAGGTTTCCTTTTCCTTTTTCTCTTCTTTTTAGTTTCTAAAAATTTTTGTAGTGCGTGAACGTTTTAGTTGATGCTCTCTAAATAATAACATTAATTTATAAAAAAAAGTGTTTTATAATGAATTATTTGTTTAAATAAATGTAACTAAATGGTAATTCTAACAGTAAATGAAAAAATTTAAGTAAAAAATTAGTTTCTTAATGACGAAAAGTGTGTTGGAAAATTTGTTCATATATTTATATATAAACGCGAAGTAATTAAGCAGCGCAGTCTCTGTCGGTTCGCTGCAGCTTTTGTTAAGAGAGTCGCGTCGTTAAATTAGTGTGCAGAGGGCTGAAGCAGAGAGTTAAAAAATCTTTTTGTGCTGAAAAGTGTGTGTGTGCAAAAAAATCAGATTGTTTTTTTGGTTTTGTAAAAATCCAAGTAGTGTGTATTTTCTTTGTTTTTATTGTTGTAGTAGAGAGTTATTTAATATAAATGTTAATAAGATGTGTTTTTATTTTGCAATAAAAATAAAAGTCAATTTGTTAAGATGGCCTGTTTTTAGGACACAATTATGAAATTCGAGTTTAAAAGGTAAGTTACTATATGTAGCAATATATCAAAATCGACTTTTCGTGAAATATAAGACAGTTTTATTGTTGAAAATGGAAACAATTGTTGTTCTACGACCTTTCTCATATTTGGCCTATCCGAAAATGTATCTTTATTTTTCAGTTGTTCAAGAAAATCGCGTTTAAGACCCTCCAAACCTCGATTTTTTAGAATGGTTGTTTCTTTGGTTTTTGTAAACATGTCAACCTCAAAAAATTTCAAATCAGTTGAACCTCGATTATATGGGCCTCTACCAAGTGGTTACATCTATTAACCAACATACTGCGTGCTTTCTTTTATTCTATTGCTCTATTGCCCGTGAGTTTACCCTTTTTATCCGTGCTTCGTTTTTTATACCACCATTCAACGTGTTTTACCTCTATTAGCCGTGCAACAAAGACGGAAGTTTGTTTCCTCTTCCATTAAAATACTTTTGTCGAAAATGTAGACGCATATTTCAAGCTACCGTGTACATATATTCTCATTAAACAAAAATGCAGACGAATGCACTCGTACATAAAGTATAATGCGGATAACACACTTTTATAAAAATATTGACACTATAAGCTTTATTTACACGAGCAAGTGGGAAAGAATTTGAATTTTTTTAAGGTAGTGAAGTAGACCATAATTATGTTACATTTACTTTTAGCATGAATTTTTGGTTTTTGTTTTAACCAAGCAGTTAAATATTTATTTTGTTAAACACATATTTTTAAAACGAAAAAAGAAAGTTTATATATTTAAAGTCAACTGATGTTTATTAAAATAAAGATCTTAAATAAAATGTAATAGTAATCATAGATTTTCGCCTTTTTACGATTGGATGCTTATTTAAGAAGCCAGGACTGATTTTCGTTGTTTACGATTGAACGCTTTTATAGGAAACCAGAGGTGATTTTTTTTATATAAAAATCGATTTTTGCTGAAAAATACGAGTGATCACAGATTTTCGCTATTTTTACGATTGGGCTCTTATTTAAAGAACTAGAGGTGACCTAATTTTTTTTTCATAACAAAGCCTATTGTTTGTTGGAAATATTGTACTTACATATGTACTATGTATATATGCATGTATGTAATATGTGTTTATATATTTTCGTTAATTATCATTAAAATTAATTTAGTTTGTTTTATTTAAAATAGGGATTTGTGATGATTATAATTTAACATTCTTTTTGTTATTGTAATGAAAAAATTTATTAGGTATTTTCAATGTGTATTACCAATGAACAAAATTAAATTCAGTATTAAATCTTAAGCAATTTCCATAAGTTAAAAAATTTTACTCTTATTGTAATTAGATTAGAATTACCCATCCCTGTTAAAAATAAAGGCAATTTCATTTAACTTCATTTGTACAACAACAACTCTTGACTTAAACAACAAGACACTACATATTCCCATTAATAACTTACTGATGTTGTTGTTGTCGTTGCTATTGCAAAATTACTTAATTCCCCTTTCTCCCAATTCTTCAATTAATACAATCGTATCATCATTTATGCTTCGTAAAATATTCGTGATGCGCTAGCCACTACATTATTGTTACATACAAATAAAAAACTAATGTTGTGGTTAAGTGGCATATTATTTTCTCTCCCCACTCCCCCTTTATTCTATGAACTTACAAAAACCGATTTTTTCACAACCTTTTTATTAGGTTTCCTTTTCCTTTTTCTCTTCTTTTCAGTTTCTAAAAAATTTTGTGGTGCGTGAACGTTTTAGTAGATGCTCTCTAAATAATTGCATTTATTTATAAGAAAAAGTGTTTGATAATAAATTATTTTTTTAAATAAATGCAATTAAATGGTAATTCTAACAGTAAATGAAAAAATTTAAGTAAAAAATTAGTTTCTTTATGACGAAAAGTGTGTTGGAAAATTTGTTCATATAAACGCGAAGTAATTAAGCAGCGCAGTCTCTGTCGGTTCGCTGCAGCTTTTGTTAAGAGAGTCGCGTCGTTAAATTAGTGTGCAGAGGGCTGAAGCAGAGAGTTAAAAAATCTTTTTGTGCTGATAAGTGTGTGTGTGCAAAAAAAATCAGATTGTTTTTTTGGTTTTGTAAAAATCCAAGTAGTGTGTATTTTCTTCGTTTTTATTGTTGTAGTAGAGTTATTTAATAGAAATGTTAATACCTAAGATGTGTTTTTATTTTGCAGTAAAAATTAAAGTCAATTTGTAAAGATGGCAAATTGCCACAAAATATGGCCTGTTTTAAATAAAAATATGAAAATTAAAGAAAATTTAATTGTTAAGATGTGTAAAGTGTAAATCTAATGGCGATTTCTTTTCTGAGAAAAATGTTGCATAAATGGTACATGCTCTACACAAAAGAGATAGAGCATGTACCATTTATGCAACATATTTCTCAGAAAAGAAATCGCCATAAGTAGTGTGTATTTTTTTGTTTGTTTTTATTGTGGTAATAGAGAGCTATTTAATAGAAATGTTATTAAGAAGTTGGTTTTTTATTTTGCAGTAACAATAAAAGTCAATTTGTAAAGATGGCAAATTGCCACAAAATATGGCCTGTTTTTAGGACACAATTATGAAATTCGAGTTTAAAAGGTAAGTTACTATATGTAGCAATATTTCAAAATCTACTTTTCGTGAAAAATAAAACAGTTTTATTTTTGAAAATGGAAACAATAGTAGTTCTACGACCTTTCTCATATTTGGCCTATCCGAAAATGTATCTTTATTTTTCAGCTGTTGAAGAAAATCACTAATTAGACCCTCCAAACCTTGATTTTTAGAATGGTTGTTTCTTTGGTTTTTGTAAACATGCCAACCTCAAAAAATTTCAAATCAGTTGAACCTCGGTTATATGGGCCTCTACCAAGTGGTAACACCTATTAATCAGCATACTGCTCGCTTTCTTTTACTCTATTGCCCGTGATTTCCCCCTTTTTATCCGTGCTTCGTTTTTTATACCACCATTCAACGTGTTTTACCTCTATTAGCCGTGCAACAAACACGGAAGTTTGTTTCCTCTTCCATTAAAATACTTTTGTCGAAAATGTAGACGCATATTTCAAGCTACCGTGTACATATATTCTCATTAAACAAAAATGCAGACGAATGCACTCGTACATAAAGTATAATGCGGATAACACACTTTTATAAAAGTATTGATACTATAAACTTTATTCGCACGAGCAAGTGAGAAAAAATTTGAATTTTTTTTAAGGTAGTGAAGTAGACTTACATTATGCTACAGTTACTTTAAACATGAGTGTTTGGTTTTTGTTGTTATCAAGCAGTTTTTTTTTTTTTTTGTTAAACACATATTTTTAAAACGAAAAAAGAAAGTATCAATATTTAAGTTAAATGATTTTTATAAAAATAAAGATCTTAAATAAAATATAATAGTAGTCATAGATTTTCGTTTTTTACGATTGGATGCTTAAGGAGCTAAAGCTGATTTTCGTTGTTTTTACGATTGAACGCTTTTTAAGGAAACCAGAGGTGATTTTTATATATTAAAATCGATTTTTGCTGAAAAATATGAGTGATCACAGATTTTCGCTATTTTTACGATTGGGCGCTTATTTAAAGAACTAGAGGTGTCTTAATTTTTTTCATATAAATATTGTACAAACATATGTACTATGCATATATGTAATAAGTGTTTATATATTTTCGTTATTTATCATTAAAATTAATTTTTTTTTTTTAATTAAAATGGGGATTTGTGATGAATTTATGTAACATTCTCTTTCCTATTGTAATGAAATAATTTATTAGGTATTTTCAATGTGTGTTACCAATGAACAAAATTAAATTCAATATTTAATCTTTTTCAATATAACTCCTTAAAGAATTTCCATTAGTTAAATAATTTTACTCTTATTGTCATTCGATTAGAATTACCCATTCCTGTTAAAAATAAAGGCAATTTCATTTAACTTCACCTGCACAACAACAAAAAAAACACTTGACTTAAACAACAAGACACTACATATTCCCATTAATAACTTACTGATGTTGTTGTTGTCGTTGTTATTGCAAAATTGCTAAATTTCCCTTCCCCGCACTTCTTGCATTAATACAATTGTATCTTCTTTTATGCTTCTTAAAATATTCGTGATGCTCTAACACTACATTTTGTTACATACAATAACAACATGCAAATAAAAAACTAATGTTGTTGTTATGTGTCATATTCTTTCGTCTCCCCCCTCCCCCTTTATTCTATGAACTTAAAAAAACTGATTTTTTTCATACCCTTTTTATTTGGTTTCCTTTTCTTTTTTCTCTTCTTTTTAGTTTTTAAAATATTTTGTAGTGCGTGAACGTTTTAGTAGATGCTCTCTAAATAATTACATTAATTTATAAGAAAAAGTGTTTTATTATAAATAATTTTTTTAAATAAATGTAATTAAATGGTAATTCTAACAGTAAACGAAAAAATTTAAGTTAAAAATTTGTTTCTTTATGACGAAAAGTGTGTTGGAAAATTTGTTTATATAAACGCGGAGTAACTAAGCAGCACAGTCTCTGTCGGTTCGCTGCCGCTTTTGTTAAGAGAGTCGCGTCGTTAAAGTAGAGTGCAGAAGCAGATAATTAACAAAGATTTTTGTGCTAAACAGTGTGTGTGCAAAAAACATCAGATTGTTTTTTTGGTTTAGTGAAAATCAAAGTAGTGTGCATTTCTTTTTGGTTTTTATTGTGGTAATAGAGAGTTATTCAGTAGAAATATAAATAAGAAGTTGTGTTTTTAATTTGCAGTAAAAATAAAAGTCAATTTGTAAAGATGGCAAATTGCCGCAAAATATGGCCTGTTTTTAAAAAAAAATGCGCAAATGATAGAAAATTTAATTGTTAAGATGTGTAAACCAACGCTTTAAAGTTGTAGTTATAGGTAAACTGTGTAGGACACAATTATAAATTCGAGTTTAAAAGGTAAGTTACTATATGTAGCAATATATTAAAATCGACTTTTAGTGAAAAATAAAACAGTTTTATTTTTGAAAATGGAAACAAAAGTTTTTCTACGACCTTTCTCATATTTGGCCTCTACGAAAATGTATCTTTAGTTTTCAGTTGTTGAAGAAAATCGCTAATTAGACCCTCCAAACCTCGATTTCTTAGAATGGTTGTTTCTTTGGTTTTTGTAAACATTTCAACCTCAAAAAATTTCAAATCAGTTGTACCTCGGTTATATGGGCCTCTACCAAGTGGTAACACCTATTAAACAGCATACTGCTCGCCTTCTTGTACAAGCTCCATTGTCTGTGATTTTACCCTTTTTATCCGTGCTTCGTTTTTTATACCACCATTCAACGTGTTTTACCTCTATTATCCGTGCAACAAACACAAGTTTGTTTTCTCTTCCATTAAAATACCTTTGTAAAATGTAGACGAGCAATTCAAGTAAAATAATATGTAGTTTTTGTGCTCTAATACTATGTTTACCGTATTTTTCGATTAACCGTGCATAGTCGGGTGCAATGCGAGACGGATAAACAAGGTTCAACTGTAATCGGAAATTGCTATCGTTTTTTAGCAAATACTTGATTAGCGCCATCTTGCATTTTGAAACAACTAACACAGAAAAAAGTGTTTAATCAATTAAAAAATTGTTTAAAAAGAGTTTAAATTTAATTAATGTGATAATTGAATAAATTTTTTTTTTAGTTAAAAGAAAATTAAAAATATAATTTTGATTTAATTAATATTTAAGTTGTTTTGAAATACATTTAATAAATAAAATAAAATAATTTAAACTTGTAGAATTGTTGTTGAGAATTGTTAGTATTTAATTAAATAAATTAACACATTATTTAAAATGGCAAAGTTTTTTGATAATTTTTTAATTAAAATTAAAAATGTAATTTATTAAAAAAAATATTCACAATTTTAAAATTTTTAGTAATCAGTATAATCATTTTGGTAATAGGTGCAAAATCAACAACTTGTTTGCTTGATATTATGAATTTGGTATACATTTGGTGATTAAAGAAAATTTTTAATTTTTCTGTGAATAAAGCAGTTAACAAGATTATTTACAAGCTCTCCAGAAAGATATCATGTACTTATAAAAATCGGATAAAAAATTTGGTTACTAGAGGCAAAAGTATATAAATATATAAACCTAAAAGTATCATATTAGAAAAAAGATGCACAAGAATTTAAATTTAATAGCATATGCTTGCATTATTAAATATGAAGAATTTAAGAAAGTGATATACATATGTATTTGTTTTTAATTTTAGGATTTTTAGTTTCTACCCGATGGTGCATTATGACTTAAAACTTTTGTTATGAAATGTACTATACAATAAAGTTATAAAACTATGAATTTTGTTATTAATTGAAACACAAGACCTCTTTCGAAGGGAAAATAATTGGTAAAAAAAAACCTTTAAATTTTAAAGTTATCTTAGATTTGGTCCAGTACAACTCAGGCAGACAAGATACAATTCATTTTAATTAACAAAACAATAAGCCCACCATTAAAAATCTTATTTTATTTTAGAACTTTTTTCTTTGGAACACAACAACAATTTTTCAACTATTGTAAAATATTCGGATGTTATGCCAATATGACTTGATAGTATACCATTTGAAACCCCCAAATGTTTATTACTTTAACAAAGTTTTTCTTACATCTTTGTTTTTTCGTAGACTGAACCAAAGACAGTACAAAAAACAGTACGGGTGCGTACTTTTTTGAGTGTCGTGCAAAAAACAGTACAATTATTTTTTTAATAAAAACAGTACGTCTGGCACTATACAAGTAGACCCATTGTTTACACTCATAGCTAAATGCATCTTCGGTAACATCAGCATTGTGACATCAATGCTATTGCAAATGGCATCAATGAGGCAAAAAGTGACATCAGTCCAATGCCGAACGTCATTATAAAATCTTTTTATATTTTATGCGTCATCTATGACAATTTATCATTAAATTGAGCCTAATGAGTCGTTTTCCCGAAGTTACTGAGTTATCGCACTGATGACATGTTTTATTTAATTGTCATCTTATTGATGACACAATTTCACCTGATGACAATTGGTCCAAGTGATGTTAAGCAGAAATCACAACGATAAAAGGTGTCATGGGATCAAAAACGAAGACACTTGTCATAGTACTGATGTCAAAATACATCAGCGGTTTGACGCATTTTCTATCAGTGTCTATATATGTATGTACATACTTCTATTAAAGACTAGTTAATACGGTAACCAGTGTAGCCAGATATAAAAAAAATTTAAAGCTAAATCTGGCATTGAACATGGCATTAAAATGCTAAAAATTATTTTAAAAAATGCTAAAATTTTTTTTAAAGATTTTTGCTAAAATTTATTACCAGTATGAAATTTTATTCGAAACTAAATATATTTTAGTGACTTATTTTTTTAACGAAATTGAAATAACGGGTTATTATTAAACAAGTGGATACATTTTGATGTGTTTTTGGTGTTGTTACTTGTTGTAGTATCGACACCACCGTATACATGAATTCGCCTTGGTGGTGTCGAAACTACAACAAGTAACAACACCAAAAACACATCAAAACACAGCAATATTTTTTGTTTTGTTTTCGCAATCGAGATGTTAAAAACACAAGCAACTTTTGACATTTCTCTCTTTAAGTAAGAAAAAAAGTAGCACAGCTGTGCTTTTAACGCCACCTGATAAATGAATTCGCCTTGGACACCACCGTATACATGAATTCGCCTTGCTTAGTATCTTTGCTTTTATTTTACTTATACATCCGTGTAAACACGAAAAATACTTGCAACAGATTTCAATTTTTTTTTTTTATTTTAAACACGGAGAGAATTTCATAATATTTTGATTCTACAAAGTCGTAATACATTGTATTACCGTGTAAACTAGCCTTAAGCGAGACAAGTTTCGGTGGGGTGCCTTTGCATTCTAGTGCCTTCCGTATGGTGTCATAAGCGAGCTTATCAAATGCTATTTCGATGTCTATAAATTCTCCTTAGACTGTTTGTTTAACGATTACTCTTAGGATTTTCGTCGTCGGAAGCCAGCGAAATCCCGTTCTTCAAAGTTTTTAGCTGTAAATAAAAAGTGTTAATAAAATAAAAAAAATTTTAATGAAAAGGGGCTCAATTCCTTTGGAATATATTTAGCTACATGCTACTGGGAAAAAACCGGATCGTTGTAGTATTTTTATTTTTTATGAGCTCTTAAGCATTTTTTAAAATGTTTATAGCAAAAAATTAATTAAATCTTTAAAGCAAACTTAAATTATATCTAAAGCAACAGTCATCAGAAAGCAAGAGTCATCAAATCTTAATTTTTGTTTTGCATATATTTATTAAATTTATTGCAGACATTGTGTCAGCATAAATTGAAATTAAAATTGGAAACATATTAAAGTAGCAGACCGGATGTTTCAAAAATAAACTTTTGTGTCGTTAACTTATATAAGCATTATTCATGTTTACACTTATCCAGTGATAATTATTATTATAATGCACTATTTATGATATGTTTTAATAATAATGCAAAAGTAGTACATTATTTTGCTTACACTTTAGTGGTATTCCAAAAATAATGCATTATCTTATTAAGAAAATATTGTAGGGTAAAAAAGGGCATCAAATGTGTTAATGTTACATGTATGTATGTGTTTTCCATACCATTAGTAAAATGTGTAGTGTGAAAATTTCAAAACAAATCGTTTATTTTATAAAGTTTAGTGCCATCTGTTGTATTCCGTATGAATTGCCCTTGAATTTCCTTTGCAAAACAAAAGCTTCGCATAAAGAGCTTTGTAACAAAAGCTTTTGAACTCAACATGTTGCTTCAAATCCTACACAGCTGATTGTCAATTTAAAACTTAAAGTTCAACACATAAACAATGTTGATAACTTCTCTCTAATGAAAAATAACGAAAACGTATTACCTCTTTGGTAAATTTTACCAATTTAAATACATATAAATTTATTTTTCAACGCTTTTCCATTAAGTATTGCCAAAACAATTAAACCGTTTTGGCAGTATTTGACTTGTATTAAAAGATATGTATTTATATCTAAAATAATCTGAATTAGTCTTAAACAAAATAAATCCAAAAATCGCTAAATTGCCGCCACTGTATAAAAACCTCTTCAAGCTGCAAATTGAAATAAGAACAGATTAATTACCGCCGATATTAGAAATAAATTTTGTTGCTCTAATTTTAACAATTATGCATTTCCATAAAGTCAAAAGTGAACAGGAGGTAATAGAACTATTGGGACGCATGATTGCTGAAAAGTCCCAACAGGCTATTAACACAAATGGCGTGTTTCGCATGGGAGTATCAGGTGAGTGAAATTTAAATAATTATTTGACCTTTTATTCAAAAGGTTAGAAAATTATCATTAAGCATTCATTTAATTTTCAGGTGGCTCTGTTGTTAACTATTTGGCCACTGCTCTGTCGCAAATAGAAGCCGATTTGGAAAAATTCAAAATTTTCTTTTGTGATGAAAGATTTGTACCCGAATCGGACAAAGACTCAACTATTGGGGTTTATAAAAGCACTTTATTACCTAAAACTTCTCTAAAGGCAGAACAATTTATTGGCATTAATACCAGGTTAACATTAAAAGAATGTGCTCAAGATTACGAGGAAAAAATCTTAAAGGAGTTCGATTTAAAAAGTGGCGATATACCACAATTTGATGTACTTATTTTAGGTATTGGACCTGATGGCCATACATGTTCGTTATTTCCCCAACATTCCTTGCTTAGGGAAAAAGATCATTTGATAGCTGCTATAGATGATTCGCCTAAATCACCACCCAAACGGGTTACTATGACATTCCCTTTAATAAATAATGCCAATTTATGCATGTTTGTCATGTGTGGAGAGGGCAAAGCTGATATTGTGAAAGTAAGTACAAATTGCAATGGTTAAATTAAATTTAAGTTGTTCCCCTCTAAAAAAAAAAATAGTGGAACAATTGCAACATTTTTATCAACTGTGTAATATGAATTTGGAAGCGTTTTCTGAAATTTAGTTAATAGGTATACAAACACGTAAGATACTACCTAATAAATTTAAGCATTAAAATTAGTTGCGGTTAAGACCTGAATTAAATTATTAACCGACAATAAGAAAGTTTTATGCGTTTCTTGTTAGAACTGGCTTGAGTAAAATATAATGATTCTTAACAATTTTAGCCGAACTAAAATAATTTTTAGGAGGGCAATTTGTATTGTAACTGATAAATTATTGACCAATCATCCCAAAATTCTGAAGACTGATTTCTGGTATTACAAAAAATAAATTAGAATAAATTTCAATACAGCAGTGTAATTAGTGTTAGCGTTTACAGTGAATTTCAGAAGGCTGCTTAGGTAAATTATGGACCGTATATCACAAAATTGCATGATATTTTTTCTGGCCATATGAATCTTAGTTGGAAAAAATTTTACCGCAATACCTAATCTGTTATGGTTTTAGGCGAATTTAATTATTTTCCCAAAGTGGGCTTTATTTTGTTTTAGGCGCAATAAACTAATTTCCGAGAGTAGGGTTTATATGGGGCCTAGGGTAAATTATGGACCGATCTTCACGAAATTTGACACTGCGATTTCTAGTCTTATAAAACTGTGGTATACGAAATTTGGCAGTGTGATTTCTCGTCCTATAAAACTGTGACGTACCGAATTTCATTATGATAGCATTATTTATTACGGGTTTAGGCCGACTGAACGGTTTTCCGGAATTAGGGTTTATATGGGGCCTAGTGTAAATTATATACCGATCTTCAAAAAATTTTACGGTGTGATTTCAGGTCCTATAAAACTGTGACGGGAACTGTGGGGTAGAATTTAAGACTCAGATTATTCTGGAAGTTTTTGTCTTTTGGATGAGGCTAAAAATTTAGTGATACCCTGGCTAATTGTATTACGATGAAATAACTAAAAAAATAAATAAATATAACTATTAATAGTTACCCAAAAAATTGAATCTATAATAAAAATATATCGGCCATATTCTGATAATATAAAGATTTGAAATCGCCAAAAGCCACATTTATGGTGTTCTGAAACTCGTGCGTACTCTTTGCGATCTGCCATACTTTATTCTTATTCCCTTGAGCATATTTTTGCGATTTAAAGTCACCAAACTTCTTGCGATTGCGATTTATAGAATACTTACTACGCGATTTAAAGTCAAAATAGCAAATGTTAAGCGTTTTGTGATTGGCAAAACCTTCCCGTATAAGCCTCTTGCACTTGGCCTTTATTGAACTTAAGCTCATATGTCGACAGGGTATAATGAGTTTGTGCTTAAGTTTGTAATCCTTAAAAATATTGCCGCAAGACAATTCTTTAAGTATACCGGTCGACTCAGAGTCAATGCTTTGTACAATGTGATCGAGGGGCAGTCCGCTTTTTTGAAGATCTTTCAATGAACGAACCCCAGACGATGCAAATTTTTGCATTACATTTCAGTTTAAAAAACAAAATATAGGTACAAAACCATATGACATATTTTTAAATCCTTTTACAGCCAGATATCTAATTTCATAATAGACAGTTGGTCCCTTATAAAGCGTTATCTGTAAATCAATTTTACATCCAAGTATCTTAAATAAAACAAACAACTATGGCTTTAACTACAAAAGAATATTTCTTACTTTAGCACAAAGTTATATTTGGTACTTAAAACCATGTTGTCCCACATCCATGTGCCTAATCGTGGAGCAACAGAGTTTTATATCTTTTTTGAGACTCAAATTGTGGAGAAACTAATAAAGTAGCTTGGATATTTTTGAAAGGATTGTAATATTTCAGGACCAAGTTCAAATTATTCAAAAACTGTTTTTAACAGGGACCGTAACAGTTATTAATTTTTTCATAGAAGTCAGGGGTCTAATCACAGCATACGATATCAAGCAAAATTGATCGAAATGTATTATTTTGGTATCATGAGACTAGATATCGAAAGAAGTGCGTTGTAATTTGAGATGATAGCATTCGACATCGAGTAACTAAAGACATTAAAGGTGTGTTCATTTACTTTACTAGCAGAAACTTGCATCGAGAGAGTAAATTTGAAATTTACAAAACTTTTTTCAAAATTACTCAAAAAAATAAAAAAAGTAAATGAACGCTTAACCAGCAAAAGTTAGGTATATTGACAATATTCAGCTGGAAGATATGAGATTATTTCTAAATAAATTGAATTGATTTCAACTATTTGTGCTAGAATATTGTTCTTCAATCTTAGAAAGATAAATATCCCATTTTTTTGAAAAACTTAATTTAAAAATTATGAAAATAATTTTTGTTTTGTGAACTATCACAAATTACTATCAAAAATTATCAAGTACTTACTAGTAACAATTATTGAAAATAAGCAATAATTTTCTGTAAATGAACACACCTTAAATCTCTCGATGGCTTACTCGATATCGAATGCGGTGATCAGGCCCCAGATGATAATAGTTTTTTTTTGATTTTAAGTTTTTCGAGCAAAAAAAAGTTATTTTTTGGTCTTTAATTTTTTGAACAAAAATAACGGTAAATTTTTTATTTGTAATTTTTTTTTTTTTTTTTGGAACAAAAATAAAAGTTATTTTTTGATGTTGTTGTTTTTCGAGCAAAAAATAACAGTTATTTTTTAATAAAATTTTTTTGAACAAAAATAACAGTTTTTTTGGGTTTATTTTTTTCCAGAAAAACTAAAAGTTACTCTCCAAAGAAAAGAAAGTGTTAAAATAATTAAGTTGGCCTTAAATATTTATTTTCATGGGCATAAGAGAAATCCCCATGAAGACCACACATTAAAATAAATATTGAAAGTCAACTAAATTATTTTAACACGTTAATTTTTTTTGTACAAAAAATAACTGTTATTTAGAAATGAAAAAATAATTGTTATTTTTGATCGAAAAAATAAAAAAAATAATAATCAAATATAACTGTTAGTTTTCTTCAAAAAAGTAAAAGTCAAATAATAACTGTTATTTATTTTTGTTCAAAGAAGTAGATATCAAAAAATAACTGCTATTTTTGATGGCAAAAATAAAAATCAATAAATAACTAGTATTTTTGTTCAAGAAAATAAAAATTCAAAAATTTACTTTAATGCCCGTAATTTCTACTAACAGATATCTGGTCGGGTTCGTACCTAACATTTATCTTTACTTATCCCGTAACACTATTTTGTAAATTTCAACGTTAAATTGGCCCACGTGAATTAACTACCGAAAATTGATGGTGTAAAATACACTACACTTTAACCCGTAGGTAAGAAAGTGGTTTTAAAATTCTTTACACCATAGATATCTATACACAGCTAGATATCTATTTGTAGAAATCACGGGCATAATTCTAGCTCGAAGAATAAAAATCAAAATTTTAAAAATCGATGGCCCCTATTATGAGTTACATTCGATAAACGATTTTCGCAGACTATCGAACATCGACTATCGAATGTTAATTTGGTATTAGGTGCGTTTGAGTACTTTTACAGTAAAATGCAGTAAATGAGTAAACTGAAAAATTTTCTCTCACAAAAAGCTGTTGTCCAAAAAAGTACGCGAACGCAAAATTTGTAAAAATTCGTAAAATAAAGGCAACAGCTGATGGCAAACAATTGAAGTGTTGAAAAATGTTTACACTTTTGACTACTTAACTCGTTTTCTTATCGGTACTCGATTAAATACTTTTTATAACACGAATATTTTTGGAAAATACAAAAAAATTATTTTATGTAATCTTTCATATTTGTTTGTTTTTAATTTGCTAATTTGTGTCCGGCTAAATTTGATCAATAGTACACGAATCCTTTTTTTTTACTATTGATAACTTTAAAAACAAGGGCTGTTCTAAGTACCCGAGTACTTGACACTTTTACAACTCCAAAAAATTAACATAACAAAAAGTTTCAAAAGTTCGTATTTAGCCATATAAATGCTTCACAAACAAGTGTACTTAATAAATATTTATTCATTTTTTGTTTTTTTTTAATTTTTTTTTAAACTTTTCTTTTATTAAAATTTTTTTTTCACAATTTGTATGCCTTTTGTTTGCTACTTGTGTTTGTTTACCTTTTGAAACATATGTTTTTTTGTTTTACTAAATTTTACTGCAGAAATTTCTGCAGTAAAAATTTGTAAGTACTCAGTCAAGAACAGTCACTTTACGCTCTCAATTTGTGTTCTCATTTACTGTATTTTGTGTACGCGAACGCAATTTAGTAAAATGCAGTAAAGTTCAGTAAAAAATAGTAAAAACTTTTGTGTTCTCGAACGCAGCTATTATGAGTTGGCAGCACTGTCGAAAATTTCGTTGTGCATAGAATTTTTCAACAAAAACAAATTTGCTTTCGACGGTTTAAATAATTTAAAAAAAATTGTTGAAAATGTAAGTTTTTGTTAATTTATTTGTTTTGGTATGGAAATTCCACATTCCACATGGTATACTTAAATCAGTTTTCCAACATATACTTCTATTTGATTTTTTGTTTAAAATTTTAAAATAACTATTATATTTTGTCCCTGGTTTTCAAGTTAATTTTAAACGGACTAGAGCCATGTTCACCCCTATTAAATATTTGATGTCCTATACGTAACCACTAGTTTTATTAAAAATTGTTTGCTTTTGCAAAACGTTTGCTGGTTCAAACATCATTTAATAATTTCTTAATTGAATTATTCAATTATTAATCTGTCAAATAAGGAAGTCAATAAAAGTTATTGAAAATAAAGCTTAAGTTTCATCAATTTGCTGGTCATGCTTTTATTGGATTTTTCGTCAAATATTTGCTAGATCTGAACATACCTTAAGTAAAGCGATTGACAATATTCAACCTTAGTATTCTCAAGAGTAGTGTTGGTGCAAATAGAGCCTTGTTGTTTTAAGGTCTCGCTATCCTAAACTTAAATTTTAAAACGAAATTTTAGGTTGTTAGAGCAATCATAGTTAATTAAATTAAATCAATAAATCAGAAAATAATTTTAATTTATTCTTATTGCGCTCCTCCTTAAACACCTAAGTCGTCGAACTATACGTTTTTACTTCCTTTATTAGCATTCAAATGCTGAATTCGTATTTATTTTAATTAATTAATGTTTTTTGAAATTAAAATTACAAATATATTTCTTTTTAGCGGATTTTTATAGACAAGGAGGACTTACCAGCTGGTATGGTAAAGCCCCTTAACAACCAACTACACTGTCTCCTAGATGAAGCTGCTGCCAAATTTGTTTAAATACATACCTAATGAAAGGTAATGCTGTAGGCAATTTCTTATAAAAAAATAGTTTTTTATTATTTAAATTATTTTATGGATGTACATTTTTATAATAAACTAAAGCTACATTTTTATACAACAACAATACTTTATATATTCTTAAATGTAATAAGTAAAGACATGATAAAATATATTGCTTTTGCTGTCCTAACATTTGGCAAGTTTGAATAACTTAAATCACTTTTATCTTATTTTAATTCAATAAGCTTGTCTTTTATATTTATAATACTTTCATCAGTGGTTTTCAGATTAAAAATTAGCCGTTAATATTTTTCTTTATATAACCCCAACAACTAAGACCTTGATTAGCAATTGATTCGTTATCAATTTCTTTGTTATATTGCTCTCTCAGCAGAGCATCGGTGGGTCCCCAATTATGTTTGGGTTTAAAAGAATTACGCAATTTCTCACACCACGTATCACCAGGGGTACGTATTGCAGCAACTACAATCCAAATGGGTAACTGCAAGACACCGAAGCAGGTAATAGTCCAGCCAATAGCTACGAGTGTTAAAAACCAATTTAAATGAATCATAATTTTCGAAACTTAGCAAATTTACTTACCATAAGCCCAATCGGGATAAGCAACGCCATTATAAGTCAAAGGTGTGTAAGTAGAGAGGAAATAAATTAAAATTGCGGTCATAATTAAGGGCGTAACTACTCCCCAACACCAACGCCAGTAGGGACCAATTTTACGACCCATCATAAATTCAGCATCTTTGCATAAGCGATCCACACCATAAACCCAACCCAAAACATACAGTTCAGCAATGCCCAAAACTAAAGCAATCATAGAGGCACCAAAATAATCCACCAAAGTTAAAATAAATTGTCCACCCTGCAGAAAAAATCATTAATTTTCATTTATTATTACTTTTAATGTTGTAATCTTTTCTTTGACTACATACCGGCGTAACATAAGCCAAACCAATGGCAAAACTAATTATCGCAATAGCCAAAGCACATTGCCATTGCTTTACTTTGGGGAAATTATCTCTTATCGCAGTCACTGTACAAGAAGTCATGGCAATATTGGAACCGATACCCAATACAAACAACATGAGAAAGAATAGCACCGAGAAGATTTGGGGCAACTGTTTAAACTTGGCTATAGCATCGGGATAAGAGATGAAAGCTAATCCAGCACCACCTTTTACCACACTGCCAATGTCATCAGTACCAATTTCATGAGCCAAATGACCCAAAATGCCAAATATCGTAAAACCGGCCAAGAGTGAGGTACAAGTATCCAAACCGGTTACAATTGTGGCATCTCTATGGACATTATGGCCAAATTTATTGTACGAAGCATACATGATAATGTTGCCAAAGCACACTGACAACGAGTAGAAACATTGGGTAACAGCAGCATACCAGACCTGAAAAAGAGAAAATTTCACAATATTATCTTGGCTTTATATAAAACAAAAAAAAAAACATCATTAGCAATATACCTTTGGATCCAAAATTTTACTCCAATCCGGTTTAATAAAATAAATAATGCCATCAATGGAACCAGGCAATGTTACAGCTCTTATTAACAGTACCAGCATAATTACATAAGGAAATATGGCCAAAAAGTAGGAAGCTTTACCAGAACTTTTTATACCGCGGCAGATAATACCAAACACAAACAGCCACGACACGAACAGACCTAATACCAGTTCCCAATTGGGCAAACCAATGCCATTATTAATATCTTGCTTCTCCCGTAAAACTTCATTGCTAATTATGTGAAAAAAAAAACAAATATTTTAATTTCAAAATCTCTTGTCTTATCGACTTAAAACAAAAATCTTACACAAAAAACCATTCCGAACTTGAGATCGTACGATTACCAGTTCGCATAAAATTCCCTAAATTTGTTAAATTTTTATAAGATAAACTTGTTAAATCCGTGCCCTTAACCATTTCTTGTGCACTTTTATCGGTGGGTGAAGAATCTATGCAATTGCTACCCCACTCTGGGCGACAGTTGGCCCAGGGTAGAGGATCACGAAATGATTCCACCAAATAATAAGCGATTATGGCGCATACTGCTTCATAATAAGTGCCCAACATATAAACCATAAATGCTTGACCTACGCCAATACCTTTAAATAAAAGATGTATGAGGAAAAAGAGTATAAGGAGAAATATTAAGTGCATTAAAGTTTAAAATTACGGAAAAGTGAAATGAAACTAAAACCATTATTTTTTTTGTAAATTATATGAAAAATACTCATGCTTTAAGTACACAAATGAAATGACTTGAAGTTATATATAGTAAATTACGTTTGCACTATGGTATAGTGTTATTTTATGTGTATAAACTGAATTTAATTAAACTTAAAATAACATCTCCGAGAAATCGTTTTATTTTTCCATAGAGCCTGCGCCTGAGCATATGCTATGTTTTTTTCACATATGAAGAACTGAACTCTGATAAAAAAATCTTGCTGCTTGCTCGTTAACTTACGAGTATGTATGTATGTAATGAATGAAAAAAAAATTAAGAAAGTATATGCGGTCAAGCCCGACCATATGGTACCCTACACCAAGTATTTACAGAAACATTTTCGAGAGTGTATCCTATTTGAGACCGATGCGTGATTACATAAGAGTTCTTTGTGCCAAATATTATCTTAATATCCACATCTTTATGACAATTCTTCGTCTTTAAATAGGTGTGTTCATTTAATTTACTAGCAGAAGCTTGCATCGAGAGAGTAAACTTAGAACTTACAAAAAAAGAAACGCTTTACTATCAAAAACTAGCAAGTTAGGCATATCGACACTAATAAATAAATTTAATTGTTTTGAAAAATTTGCGCAGAATATTGTTATTGAAAAACTTTTTTTTATTTAAAAATTATGAAAATTATTTTTGTTTTGTAAACAAAATCATGAAACATGTGGTTGAATAATTCTTGCTAGTAAAAATCTTGCTATTATAAATTTTCAAAAAAATGTCTCAAATTTTTATAGCCTTTTGTCACTCTCTCGTTGCAAGTTTTTCGAGTACGTGAACACTTACTAGTTACAATTATTGAAAATAAGCAATAATTTTCTGCAAATGAACACACCTAATGTGTTTAGAGAGGGAGGTTAAATGAGACCCATGATCAATATTGAACCCACTACGACAACAATTTGATATGATATAGTAGCTATCGTAAAAGTTATTGTTGCCAAATTTTATGTCAATACCAAATTCTATTATTATCATTATTATTAAAGTAAATTTATGTACGAGGGCTGATCAATAAGACCGTGACTTTTCGAACTTCCCTTTAAGTTTTATGAAATGCAACATTGCTCCCATCAAGTACCATCTGTTAATAGACTACTGTGAAGTTTTGGGCAAGTTCCGTCATTTACTTTGCGTTTAACATCTGTTCAAAACATACAACCTCGTGGATTTTTTTAAAAATGGAAATAAGTAAATTTCGAGTGCTCATTAAACATTATTTTTTGCGAAAAAAAACCGTAAATTAAACCAAGGAAAAGCATGATAAATACTATGGGGACTCTGCACCATCGATTTCAATGGTAAAAAAGTGGTTTACTGACTTTCGTTGTGGTCGCACAAGTACAAATGACGCTGAACGTTCTGGACGGCCAATTGAAGTCACTACACCCGAAAATGTCGAAAAAATTCACGATATGGTGTTGGCCGATCGAAGAGTAAAATTCGTAAATTCGGTTTCGATTTTAAATAATCAGCTGGGTTTAAGAAAGTTGTCTGCAAGATGGGTGCCGCGTTTGCTTTCAATTGGCCATAAACGTAATCGTGTGACAACTTCAAAGGATTGTTTGGAGTTGTTTAACCGCAATTCGAATGAGTTTTTGCGGCGTTTTGTAACTGTGGATGAAACATGGATCCATTACAACACTCCGGAGAACAAGCAGCAGTCTAAACAATGGGTTTCTCCGGGTGAACTGGCCCCAAAGAAGGCCAAGGTAAGTTTGTCGGCCAATAGGGTGATGGCAACAGCTTTTTGGGATGCACATCGATTGCCCTCAAAAGGGAAAAACAATAAACGGCGAATATTATGCTAACTTATTGTACCGATTTAACGAGGATTAAATAAAACGACCCCATATGGCCAAGAAAAAAGTTCTTTTTCTTCAAGATCATCAATGGAAAAATTACTTGAATTGGGCTACGAATTGGTACCTCATCCGCCATATTCTCCGGATTTAGCCCCCAGGGACTATTTCCTATTTCCGAACCTAAAGAAATGGCTCAGGCGAAAGAGATTTAGCTTCAGCGATGAAACTATTGGTCAAACAAATGCTTATTTTATGGACCTCGAAAAATCCTATTTTTTGGAAGGGATACACAAATTGGAGAAACGTTGGACTAAGTGTATTGAGCTAAAAGGAGATTATGTTGAAAAATAATTTTTTTTTCATATAATTACGAGGGAAGTTCGAAGAGTCACGTAGTTATTGATCCGCCCTCGTATATATTAATAATTTTAAAAGCAAAACAAAATGGTTTATTAGAATCTTGTTTGGGGACAATATGAAATTATTAACTGATTCTTAACATTTTCAAAAGGCTTTGTACTTAAGACAATTAAAACGCGTATACCAAATATTATCAAATTGGTTTTAAAATTTCATGGAGCTAGCCGGAAGGACGGACGGACGCCGTCAGAAAAAGTGATTCTGAATCGTTCGGTATACTAAAAGGTGGGTCTAGTACAAATATTTTTAAGTGATATACATATTAGCACAAACTATTACATCCTGCAACAATTCCCAAACATTTTCCACCTATGAATAGATTGATATAAAGAATGGAGCCAATTGGTAAAAATGTTCAATCGTTTCACCCAGATCCAATAAAAATTTTCTGGCGGTATTGGCATTAATACGAAGGATGGCAACCGAGACGTCTTTCCGTATCAGTAATTTAGTTATATCGGTATCGGTATTCCGGTACAGATCTTTTATAATGGCATAGGTATATGGGTTTTGCGCCTAAATAAAGCGTATTTGTATTATAAGCTGCTAAAACATGAAAATTTCTGCCAACCAAATTATTGAAAGTATTCAAAAAGTTTGTTATGTAAAAACTATAAAATAATACTGAAACAATAATTAGTATTGTGGTTAATTAATTAAACTGTTTGTGGTTTTTAATTCAAATTTTCATATTTTAATCAGGCTAAAGTTCATTAAATTTTATTTTCATTAAATTATTTTTATGAAGAAAGGAATTTTACAATATGAATTAATTAAAATTTATTGATAATTTTTCTTTTTTGACTGGCAGGGGATTTAACCCACGTTTACGGTTGATTTGACATGTTTCAATTGTAACCACCCTATCTCCTCAGAAATCTTTGCCGTTTAACACTTACCGCCATTGCAAATTTTTTGTAAATTAAATAAAAAAAATTTCATTTGAAAATTCGTCAAATTTCAGGCATAACCGTACGAACACAATTGCACCGTATGAACGTAGTAGCGTTTGACTTAGTTACGCTGTCAAATTTAAACGTGCAATATTTATTACAAATGCCATCAATAATTGGCGCAAACGTAAAAGCATATGTATCTACCTCGTAGGTCGACTAAGATCTAATTCTATTTTATGCGCTCATTACGGCCGTATTGCCATATAAAATGAAATAATTTTTCTGTTTTCCAATTGAATAATTGAAAACAAATAAAAGGAAGGAAAAACAAACAACAATTTCAATAAAATTGGATTATTCTTATATTCACCTCTATCGTGAAAAACAAGTGGAATTTTTGTTTCCATGAAATTTTTATTTCCCTCGAAGGGAAAAATGCTATTGTGAAACTCCCGTGAACAATTTTTCGGGCTATCAGTTCTCAGTGAATGTAAAAAAGAAGAAATATTAAAAAACATAAAAAAAATTTTTTTTTATTCAAAACTATACACGTATATTTTAAAGAAAAGTTAAAAAAAAAAACAAAATAAAATATTTTGTATTGGAGTGATAGTTTGATTGCAACATTAGCTTATTGTGCTTTTATGAAGTAAAATCATTTCTAAAATTCTGCCACCACGTCTTTGAAAAGCTTCATAACTCCTCAGGCAATCGACCTGTTTTTTGCATTTTGTTGAACAATATACATATAAGTTTGTGCCTCTTTTAACGGAAATTTACCTTAAAATTAATTTTGTAAACTTTAATATTCGAATTATTAGAAGAATTACTCGTACTTACATAAATGTTTCGTTCCCCAGCAAAAATTAAGTGAAAAATTCAAAGAGAAAAGTGAACAAATTACGAGGAAAAAATTGTTCACGATAAGGGGAATTTTACCCGCGAACATTTTTTCACGTTATTATTCTCCTATGAATTAATTTTTTTCATGGGAGTTTTTCATGATCGCAAATACGTGAAAAGGGGAAAAATTATGAGGGAAAAATTATTCACGATAGGGGTGATTATTTTCAAAGGGAAATAAAATGCATCTACCATGGGATTGTGGGTAAATAGAGCATGTTTTTTGCAATTTACGGCGTTACGTCGTACATTATTACGAGGTACAGTCGTGTTCCTAGGTCTGTGTTCAAACGGCTTATGTTTTATTGGCATGATTGCTACTTTATGGGTGAGAGAGATGAAAGCATCGGGTACACACATGTCATGTCGTCAACATGACATTAATCATTTGAACGCCCATTCATGTTTACATAGCATTTACACATGCCACTGCCAGTTCGAAAAACTCAACACAATAACAAGTTTTTACTAATACACCCACATTTTTCGCAATGGCAGCTCCAGTGGCAACAAAAATTGCATGCGAGTGGAAAATTGGCACTTGCATGCCACTAAATGTCAAAACGATTAGCAATGTTACCCTGTTCACCATATAATGCAAATTTACTGGATTATTGTCGAATTTTAATTAAAGTTTTGACTGTTAAATGAATTATTATCATTCATTTTTTGAAACGCCCATTAAAAAAAGCAAGTTTGTTAATTATAGAGCATTAATTTTGCTAAAATAATGCTAATATAAATAAATGTAAACTATTTCCCCAAAACTAAAACTATGCGATGAAGACGGTAACTCCTTTTTGTTTTCTGGTACTTTTTTTTTAATTTGAGAAGTAAACAAATTATCTCAAGTTGACGCTTCGACATTTTGAAAATGAACTGGCAGTGGCATGTGTAAACAGAAAAGCAAATGGCATGAGATTCGACTATTTCGAACACTTTTTCGTTGATAATATGTATAGAACAGTGGCATGCCACTACTTGCATGTGTAAAGGCAACGTTAAAGAAGAAAAAGAGAGAATCATGTCAATAAGACATGAGCTGTATGAACACAGACTAGCATAAATTGTTTAATCGACAAAAAGTAATTTTGGACCCAAAAATCGCCGAAACGATGACAAGTCGTCAAATCTGGCAACCGTGTTTACAGGTTATTTAATAAAACGAATATATTGCAATTCTACAGTTGAGTTCAACTAATAAATTTCTACTTAATAAATTTTCACACTTTGGTGCTCAATTTCAAGTTCATTCATTACTTATTAAAAAAGGTATTTTTTTAATAACATTAACACAACTTTAAAACGTTTTTTTTTTTAATACTATACTATAAAGATGTTGTTAAATAAAAAAAAAAATTATTATGATTGATTGTATCGAGTCGCTTTTGTTTTTTTTTTATTTTCACTCGGAACAAATCTAAATAAAAGTGTCAACAAATCACGTCAAGATACTTGTTTAGAAAAATATCTAGAAATAGTTTTTTTTGTTTTACTTAATAATTTGCTGATGATTTATTTGGTGGTCGCATATTATTGAAAGGAAAAAAAACTTAACTAATAAATTAAATTGCCTTTAATTTTCCAATTACATATTGAAACTATTGAATGTTGCAAGTTTTGCACATTGTTGAGTCAGACAATTTCATTGGATGGTTGTGAAAAGTCAACTATTTAATAATTGAAAATTAATTGAGTGGAGTGTGTGTTGACAACTAATTATGGAGGAGAATGTGTGAACGATCACTTGAACTTTGAACTTTCAATTGTTTTGTAAAAAAGATTTTGGATTGAAGGATTTAAGTTATAAAAACTATCAGCCATGTCAAGAGAACAATTCCGTTCGGAATGATTCCATTCGGAAGCTAAGAAAACATATTTGCTTATTGATAGAAAATATATTTTGATAGTTATTTGTCCTTTAAGATACAGAGCATTCCCATTTCGTTCATGAAAACAAAAATGGTTTCATTCCGCAAATTTTTTTCGTCATTTTCTGAAGCACCAAAATACGGAATGAATTCCGTTTCCGAGCGGCATTGTACTCCGTGACATGGCTGTAGATTTGAATTAAAAAAAAGAATGTAAAAAGTTACGTTCAACGCTAGTTGAAATAAAAGGTACACTTGGCTAATTTTTAAGATCAAACAAATCTTATAAATAGAAAATATTTGGGCTGAAACTTGTTTTGTCTATCGTACCACAGCCTTAAATTTGTGGGGACAGTTGTATGGGGGCCAGGTAAAGTAATAGATCGAGTTGGCTCAGTTTTTATATCTAATACTCCTTATTTAAGAAATATCTGCGCCAAATTTTATACTCCGAGCTCTGATAGTATGGGCGGTATTGACGTAAAACCTTTTTACTGGGGGGAAAAAAGTAGTTATTCCCTCTATAACTCGGTTATTTATAAACCGATTTTCTTCATTTTTACCATTAGTATTCTACTAACTTTCTTTAAAGCAAAATGGAAAAATACGGTTCATAAATTATAAAAGATTTAAAAAAGAAAAAGTTTATAGGCTAAAATTAGAGATTTATGGGTAAAAAATGAGAAGAAGTCGTGATTTTTTGCTTACATCTCAGTCATTTGTGATATGAATGTCCTCATCATATCAGCGTTATTCAGAAAACGTATTTCAACATACACACAAATATATCGATTAATCAACTTCGCTTCTCATAAGGACCCAAATATACATACATACATATATGCTTTAGAGGGTCTATGACAGTGATGGAAAATTCAGTACTATGGTACTTTTTTTAGTACTTTTTCCTTTCAAAAATACCACGGTACCCCCAAGTCCGTTTTAGTACTCCTTTCTTGTTATACTTCTTTGCTTAGAAATTTTGCGTTGCTATTTTTTTAACATTGACAACCTGGGCTGTGGAGTCGTCACCAAAAAGTACTAACTCCGACTCCAACCGCTGAAATTTCAACTTCGACTCCTAATCTTACCTTAATGCTAAGTGTATATGAGACTGGTCGTTATTTGACTTTAAACTCTTTTTTTATAACTTAGTACCTTTTAGATGGTTAAATATAGCAAGAAAATTATTTTGTAAAAATTTCGAATCAATATTTTAAATATTCTATCGGCAATTTCGAAGTATTTTTATTTTGGAAAATATTTTTTTCAAACGACTTACTTTACATATGTACATACATATTTTTAAACAATTTCTTATTCAAATTTTTATTACTTATTTGTTTGTCACATTAATAATTTAATATTATTTAAAAAAAAAAAAAAATTTTATGATATATACTTATATTAAAATTCCACTCTTCATTAGGATAATTTAATGAAAATAAAACAAGATGAATCAAAACTTGTATTAAAAATCATAAACGATTCAATAAGGCACAAGAAAACTAATTATTATGAAGCTATGGCACGAGGTCTATGTTTAAAAATTTAAATATCCTTCAGGCTGTGAAAACATTTCAATATAAAAAGGGAAAAACACAAAAATTAACTTTGGTATTCAAGAAAAATTCTTGATAAAAGTACTAAAAAACACAAGTAAGGAAGAGGCGTATTTAAATTGAAAACTTGATTATCAATTACAGCGGATTTCGATCCACCAAAAAATTGCGTTGGTTAAAAGATTGATGTTTGACTATAGACTGACAGCCGTCGTAGTGGCGGAAAGGGTGAAACTGCAAAAACTCTGATGAAGAGAATGCGGTTATTCTTACATGTGAATTCGGCCCGAGTTCGATCCCCCGCTCAGTAAAAAATAAAGATTATCAATAACATTTTCAGAGGTATTCTGGAAATCGAAAACGCAAGAATTTATAAGTCGGTTTTTTAATAAGACTTTTGGAGTAAACGGAAAACAAATACAATACAATACAAATATTTCTCTATTAAACAGAATTCTATTAGAAAATTATAACAAATTGTATTAATAGTGTATTAAAAAGAACTCCAAAATTCTTGCGTTTTGCGTTTTCGATTTCCAGAACACCCCTGTTTAACTCATTTTGTGTTGTTAAATTCCTTTCTTCATTAGAATAATTAAATAAAAATTTAATTCGACGAACTTAATCCTGATTAAAAAAATTAAAATTTGGTTTAAAATCCATAAACAGTTCAATTAACCCCAAGAAAACTTAAATTCATTTTTATTATTCAAATATTAAGCATAATTTTTTTTATAAAAATTCAGAAGATTATCATATTGTAAGCAAATTTAAAAAAAAAATTTTTTTTTTGTTTAAATCTTAGCCGATTTTCTTCATTTTACGATTTAGCAGATTTTATCATATTTTTTTTTAAAAGTTTTGGTAAATTCTTATCAAAAGGTTCTGGCAACACAGCTTGTTGATTATTTTAATGTCAGATATCCTCATCAAAATTTTGCTGTTGAAATTGAGCAGCTCGGTCCATAAATGGCTGAGATATGGGCAAACAAATTATGTATTTTAGTATTTTATTTTTAAATTTATTTTCCAAAAAAAAAAAAAAAAATAAAAAAAATAAATAAGAAAAATGTACCATATAACATATTCAATTTTCCATCACTGTTCTATGAATATGTAAATTAAATCTAAAACCGACAAATATTTTTAATATATTATCAAAAAAATTGTTTTTCGGAATACATAATTTTTTTCCATTAAAAGATTTAATTTATTGTGCTTAATTTCCTTTTTTTATAATTGATAAAAATACTAAAATTTATTGTTGGAGGATAAGCTGTTCCTATGCGCATTTCACTGGTTTATTTTTAATATATATTTAGGCTTATTTACTTACTGGCAACCTTAACCAGGGATGTTAAAGATGGTACAATTGTACTTTTTTTTGGCACATTTTGACCTTCTAAAGTACCGTGGTACTACCATGAATCATTTGGTACAATTAAAAAATTTGTCATAGTTCGCCCTTTTTGAATATAGCAAACATATTATTGAGTCCTTTTCATTACATTTATTTTTTTTTGATTATTATTTCTTTCATCAGGATTAAAAAAAATCTTTCTTTTAAATTGCATTTTTTATTTCTGCAATATGCACTTAAAATTATTAGCATGGGCGGGTAATTTAGAAATGCAATCAGAAGATGCTCGAATGCATGCATTTTTACAAAGGCTAACTTTTGTTCCGCCATGTAGAACGTAATTTCATGAATAAAAATATCTGGGATGAATGTGATATATCTATCGTAGACCTTAACAAAAATCACATTCCCTTTGAAGAAAATTATTGCGCAACAGAAGTGGATTTATATATTTCTACAAATAATATCAATATTGATATTGTTAAAGAAATGAAAGAAATTGCAAAGGAATTTTATATAAAATTTTGCGGAGTTTTGAGAACCAAAGTCATTTTTAATAACGAAGTTTTTATGTGGTTCCATAAATTTACTCCTGAAAATGTTATTTCAGGTAAAACAATTAGTATTGTACCTCTTCTAGTAAAAATGTTTTCGAGTGAAATTGCAAATTTTTAATTTACTGCCCGTTCGCCGATATCGAACGTTAACGTTCGCATAGAAAATTACATTTAAAACAAAAACAATTTTTGAAATTTTGTTTTTGTGTTAAATGTTATTTACTATGCGAACGTTAACGTTCGATATCGGCGAACGAGCAGTAAATCAATAATCAATTTAGAGCTTTAGCTGATATCGAGCAACTGCAGTCGTTAAAAATTAAAAACATTTGTAGTTTTTGGTCGGCAGTAGCTGATTTACAAAATGATCCTAATGTCCATATGTTTTCTGGTATTTCTAGACTCGTTGCTGGATTTTTATCCATTCCACATTCATCTGCAAATGTGGAAAGAATTTTTTTTTTTCGAAATATGATAAAAACTAAGGAAAGAAACATACTACATGTGCTACCATTATCAAGTCTCATACAAACAATGCATTAAGTTAAGATCGACAAATACATGTTGCTATGATGTAAAAATTCCAAAAAGTTTATTAACTAAACAAATAAGTGCCTGATTTTGATCTCATATATTTATAAGACTTTTATGTACCTTCTTTTATTCATACATATAATGTATGTTAATGTTAAGTTTTGTTTTTTTTCAATTGAATTTTTATGTACTTTTTTTGTTGTTTTAATAAATTTAAAAAAAAAAAAATGGTACCGTGAAGGTCTAAAAAGTACATTTTTTTTGGAAGTTGGTACAAATTTAAAACCCCATTTAACATTTCTGACCTTAACGTAAAACTGTTCCAGATATTTCACGTCATAATATGATGCAACTTTAAACATAATATTTTTAACCTACATATATATTTTGTTGTAGGTCGCAATTATTTATAAATCGAGGCCCTATATTCAAAACCCTCTATCTTTGATTTTCATGAAAAAGACTTTTTAATTGTAAAATATTCAGTAAAACAACCCTCATCTATGGTGTGATTTTCATAACCAAAAATATTTTTTTTGCTGTTTTATTTGCACTTTTGTACTTTCTCTATCTTACACAATTAATTTTTCTGAATGCAAACCCCTCTATCTTTTCTAATAATTAATTTTCAAATATTTTTTGGAATAACTTGTTCTTGCAATACATGTTTTTTTTACTATTTTTTGCAAGCTGAACATGAATTTGACATTATACCACCGGAGTACCATTATTTTTGCGATCATTTACACCAATCAAGCTCCAAACAAACTTAAAAAAGCAAAAACAAAAAAAAAATTGTTGCTTTAACTTTTTGTTTAATTGTTAATTTTTTTTATCTTATGTTGTATTATCTTAAATAAACCACGTTAAACACCGACAGATGGCATAAATAAAATCAAAATAATTTATTTTTATTAAATGCAAAACCCTCTATCTTTTCATTTTCATACATACATACATAATGCACAATTTTATGAACCAATTATCTGTAAGATTCAGTAGTTGATTTAAAAAATATTGTAGAATAGCGAATTTTAATAACTCAAGTTATACGCGAAAAAAACAGTTTTTTGGCTCTCCTGAAAAGTTGTGTTTTTTAAGATAGAGGATTTTGAATATAGGCCCTCGAAATTATTTTATAGAATTTTCATTCTTTTTCTCTAAAATAACACAAAACAATGTGTTTCCATTTTCAAAGAATATTTAAATTTTTTTAGCATTGCTATTTTATTTTGTAACACTATACAAATTCTTTTTTTAATGTTCCTATAATTTCTTTAAACTTGGTTTTAATGGGTATTTTTTTAAATTGTTTAACCAGTGAATAACAAATAATTCGATAGGCAAATGCAAAACAAACGACACAACTGATGCAAAATTATTTTACAGATGGCAATAACAAAATATTATTAGAGTAAAGATATTTTGCTTGCATCTTAAAGATATTATGATTACACGTATAGGAAGTTATCATGTTATGGCTATTAAATATCATAAAATGGTTGTGAGCAATATAATATGTTTTCAAAGTTATTAATATTTAGTTGTTAGAAAAATAATTATTTTTCAGTGAACCATACTTAAATTTATACTTGCGATAAGCATTGTTATGTTTACAGTAATTATAATATTGTTGATATTAAATAAAAATAACAATATTTTGTGTACGACAACAATATATTGTTACAATAAACATAGTGTCGTTGCCGTAAACACGCCCAACCATTTTTTTCTCTGCGTGTGAAATGGTGTCAAGGATTGATACTTTTGGTTTTTCATTTTGCAGATTAATTTCACTGAATTCTTATTAGTTATCCAAAAATCGACTACATTTCCCAATTAGCAATGAATAAAATTTTTTTTTTGTTAAATACAATGTAACAACTACAATAAACCAATGTGAATAAACATGCAACAGTTAAAATACAAAATCTTAATAATTATTTTTTAAATACAATAAATGCTAAAAAAGTCATGCTTTTAATTTAAACAAGCATAAAAAACACTTACATAAAATACAATTCTGCTGAAGATTTGGGTTTAATACTACTCAATATTACAGATGACACATTTGACATGACAATGGAGGAGTTATTAGAGGTCGATAAATTATTACTGTCACTATACAAAACGTCAGCAGTGTTAACCTCTAACGATGCAACACAAGTAGCATTCCATGAATCACTACATTGAGACCAGGGTAATGGAGACTTAAAGGAATCAAACAAATAACGAATTGTCATGCCCATTATGGCCACATAATAAGTGGTGACCATTGAAATGGATACAATCTGGCCAATACCAATGCCTAAGCAAAGGACAATTTAAAAAAAGCCACACAAAACGAAGACAGCAAATGAAAATTAAGGTGAAAAAGACAATATAACAAAATGACATAAGGACAATTAAACTTTATAGCTGCCTTTAGGAATAAAGTTTTTTTTTTGTACTCACCTCTCATTGCTGGACATAAATCGAAAACTTTGACAGATCCTCTGCTGGAAAACTGTCCAATTATCATTTCTAAATAGTAAATAGGTTTACCCACTAGAAAAAGCACCACTAGGTACGGAATTAAAAATGCTCCTCCGCCATTATCGAGTGCAGTAAAGGGAAAACGCCACACGTTACCCAAACCCACAGACATGGCAATGCAGGACAGCAGAAATTCAATGCCTTTACCCCAGGTTTCACGTTCTTTCGTAGGCTTATGTTTAGGTGGTGGATCAGTATTTGTGCTTATGGAGCGCCCCACTTCGACATTACTCTTGTGTGTTTCTCCACGGCTGTCATCTCCAACGAAGGCGGGATTCTCGTGGGGTGTTGCCATCTTGTTTATGTTTAAGCTGAAAAAAATAAATATTTATACAAATAAAAGAATTTTTAGAATTATGAAATTCGTTATAATTTTATTAAGTTATACGGGTTACTGATGAATTTTGCTATATTTAGAAACTGGAATAACTTTTTTTGTAATGCACGCATGATGAACACTGTGTGCAGTTGCACCATCTTGTTAAAACTAGACAGATTTGAAAGGAATTCTCTTTCGGCGTAGTTTCGGATAGAAAAATTCTCAAGTAAAGGGCTCTTCAATAACCGTAACGCTGTGTCCGTTTTCTTGAAAGTACTCGTAGTATGGCCCGAAAATAAAGCGTGAAGAAACTGCACACCAGACGGTAACGCGAATTGAGTGCAATTCCCTCTCATGCAGTATTTCTGGGTTGGAACCACTCCATAAGCAACAATACTGTTTGCTTACGTTGCCGTTCAGATCAAGTTTTCTTTTGGTAATGGCATTGATCAGCCACCGGTTATTTAAAAATATATTCCTTACACAGAAAAAATTCTCGCAAATTTATCAAAAATAAAGTCAGTTTTAATTAAAAAAAAAAAGCAAGTGAATTAAACGTTAAATCAAGTGTATTAAACGTTAATTGATACTATTAATCTGTGTACTGGTGCATATTTAATTAATTTTTTGTTAAGATCACAAATTTTTTAATTAAAAAAAATTTTTATTTTTTTCTGTGTAATAATTTAAACTCAACGTACTATAAGACTAGATTTTATAAGTAACTTTTTTACTTATGGGTACTTTACACTATCACACAAGTCTTCCGTATTTCATAATACTTTGTTAGATAGAAATCTTTAGCTGAAGTTCCCCACCACGCGTTTCGTCTCCATCTATTATATGTTTTTCATACACTACTTGCGTTCTTAGTTCCAAGTAACATGAAACGCTTTTGATGCGGCATCACCACATGTAGAAAATTTTTTTTATTTGTTAAAATTAGCTGATTTGTTCGAACGCTACTTGTAGTGCTAACAAAAGAAGAAAGTAAACCTCAAGGCCTATCCATTAGGTCTGCGCAAGAAGCCAGATGTTTATTTGGTTTATTCCTCAACGATGTCAAAAGTTGTTTACATTTTACTAATAAATATATATTTTTGTTTACGTTTTTAGTTTTTTGTCACACATACATGCATACAAAACACGTTTTTAATTTTGTTTTCTCTATGCAGTAGTAAGATTTTGACAACCTGTTTTTTTGTATTGTTGTAGCGGTAAGTAGGCCTATTGGATAGGTGTTGGTAAGCCTACTTTTCGCATTCAATGAGTTTTGTTGCGACTGTCAAAAAACCTAAATTAACATTACAGTTTGTATTCACACTTTCACACATGAAACTTGTCATTTTCATAACACATTGCGTTCACACTATCAAATGTTATAGCCTATTTCTAATGTGCGAAAGAGTTCTTTCGCTCGCATAACTACATTGAAAACAAACACAAAGTCTAAAAATTTGTTTTTGTTTTCAATATAGATATACGAAAGAAAAAAATTCTTTCGCACATCGGAAATAGGCTATTAACATATTACTTGAGTTTTTGACATGTCTAAATAAAAAGTGTAATAGTGTAAAGTACCCTTTTAGTAGGCAGCCAGAACTTTCATCGCAAGAGGTCGATTTTGTCGAATGATAAATAACTTATAAGATATAATTTAAGATTTTTGTAATAAAAAGTATATAATTGTTCGATCGCTAAAATACGAAAATCGAATATCCAAATAAAGAAGAGGT
Organism: Pollenia amentaria; assembly: GCA_943735925.1. Lineage (NCBI taxonomy): Eukaryota > Metazoa > Arthropoda > Insecta > Diptera > Polleniidae > Pollenia > Pollenia amentaria. Next base: position 16,547,991 of record OX031010.1, on the reverse strand, counting down.
TAGGGGGAAAAGCAAGCAAGTCGAACAAATGCACTTAAACAAAACGTTGAAATATTTATGTGTTTGTTACACAGCTTTGTTTAATTTAAAAAGGATAATGTATTTTTAGTTGGGCTTTATTATTTAAATTTTTGACAAAACATTGTTTTTCTTGATTCTTGACGAGCACTGAAAGTTCTAACAAATGAAAAAAATATCAAGACCGTCTGGCCTAGTCCAAGCCTAGTCCTAAGAGACATTTGCAGGTCCAATGAATTGCCATATTATAATTTACATTAGCGGAATTCACCCTTGATAGTAAAGTCCCTTGTAGACCTTGTTAATCTTATAATTTTAGTAAAAATACTAACATTTACCACACTGCAACAACAAAATATATTAGACTAAACAATACGACAAAAAGCAGTAGTAAACAAAGTGTGTGAATTTACCAGAATAAAACAGTTGACAGTTGTCTCTTTCTCTCACTCAGCAAATTCATTAATTTACAGTGCATAGGAAAAAGACACTCACGCTTTGAAGTATAAAATCGTATTAAATATAACAGAGTTGTATACTTAATACAAAGGGTGAATACCGCTATTGTTTTTCTTGATTCTTGACGAGCACTGAAAGTTCTAACAAATGAAAAAAATATCAAGACCGTCTGGCCTAGTAAAAGCCTAGTCCTAAGAGACATTTGCAGGTCCAATGAATTGTCATATTACAATTTACATTAGCGGAATTCACCCTTGATAGTAAAGTCCCTTGTAGACCTTGTTAATCTTATAATTTTAGTAATAATACTAATATTTACAACACTGCAACAACAAAATTTATTAGACTAAAATATACTACGCTGTGGTTGAAAACTCCCACAAATAGCAGTAGTAAACAAGTGTGTGAATTTACCAGAATAAAACAGTTGAAGAAACTTTATCTGTCTCTTTCACTCACTCAGAAAATTCATTAATTTACAATGCATACGAAAAAGACACTCACGCTTTGAAGTATAAAATCGTATTAAATACAACAGAGTTGTACACTTAATACAAAGGGTGAAAACCGCTATTGATATTAGATATTATACTGGTTCAAAACATCATATCTATTTTAGTTTTATATAGATTTAAAAAACTTCATTAAATTTCTCAGTTACGCCTCGTCAACCTCATGCTATTAATGACAATAACAAGTAATAACGTAACTTGTTTTTGTTTTTATTTTTTATTTACATACATACATTTTAACAAATTTTTAGTATTTTATTTTTTAAAACAACTTTTATAACTTAACTTTATAAAATTCTTTGTTTATTATACTAATAACTAAATAATGAAAATTATTATAAAAAAATTAAAATAGGAACACGCTCAATTGAAATGTCAATATTAGACAAAATTTCGATAAAATTTTTACTTTTTGCGAAATGGACGAATCTATAAAGATAACAATGTATTTTTTTTAGGTTGTGCTCATATTATAAAAAATATATCTTTTATTTTATCAGTCTAGTTAGAAATGAAAAAAAAAAAATAAATTTAAGTGAACAACAATTTTATGACATACCCAGCAAAAACTTTTTTACAAAGTAACATACATACATATCGCACTTGATCAACAAGAGGGTATTAACTCAAAATTTTTATTTTTTCATTTTGTAGAAAAAATCGTCATGTTATATTCATTTCTATCCGCTCTAAAAATATCGGGTTATTTTGTTTACTCTTTGGTAATGAAACGTTTGTTTTAAAAATTATTTTTCATATGCCATTAATATTAAATTAAAAATTATTTTGTTTCTACTGAAAATTTTTAAATTTTGAGTTAATACCCTCTTGTTGATCAAGTGCGATATGTATATTGTAAGGTCTTGCACTCTAGCCAACTGATCTACGTGCATATCGTAGGTCTCATGAAATTGCGTTTTTTAATAATGTGCATTTCATACAAACACACCTCGTCATTTATTTTTTAATGCAATAAATGCAAAAAATTTACGATTTTACAACCAATTTTAGATTTTCATACATACAGTTTTTAACTTCTCCTGTAATAGGCCCCATACACGACTACAGTATGCATGTGCAATCAAGTGATTGTACCAGCCGATTGACCGTGTATGAGCTTGTGGTGTGATTGTGCCAGCTGCTGGTGCTCAATCAAGAATAGTTTGATATTTTTATGATTGTACCAGCATGATTGAGTCATGTGTTGTAAATTTAGCTCATAAAAGTTAATTCGTCAGTGCATAAACATCAAAAAAATAGAAAATTTTAAATTGCAAAGGTAAATCGTCAATGCATAAACATAAAAAATAAAACTTTTTTAACAAAGTATTTTAAATATGAATGCTAAAGAAAAAATATTTTGGGGAGAATTTCTCGAACTTTAAAAAACAATGCATTGCCTCTGGAAAGTTAAAAGTACGGAATACTGCAATCGTAAATAAAAAAGCAATGCTACAATAAAATGGTATTTTGTAAAAAAAAAGATCGAGTCTGGCGATGAAACAATAAAGGAACCACCATGCAAAAAACGAAAAGCAACAGCGGAAGATAATTTGCTACAAATGGCATAAATTAAGAATTGTACCAGCATGCTGGTGTATTGTGTGCTTCAAGCTTAATTGCACAATCACTTGATTGCACAATCATGATGGTGTTGTGTATGGGCCCTATTAGGTTACAATTAGAGTTTCATATCGAATGTTATCCTTATTCACCACGCAAGGCACCTTAGATCAGGCATCAGAAGTTAAGAACCGAAAACTTAAAATTTAAGTTTTTCATTTGAAAAATTCAAAACTCATGCGTACAAAATAATTTTTTTTTTCTATCAGCTAAAAAAAAAATAGGAAACACAAAAAAGATATTTATTTTTAAAGTACAATATGTGTTTTGTACATGAAAAGAAACAAAAAAACAAAAATTTGAAAAATACACAAAAACGTTTTTTTAAAAATGGTTTTGCTTCTACTGAAAATTTTTAAATTTTGAGTTAATACCCTCTTGTTGATTAAGTGCGATATGTTTTGATTACAAATTTATACATTTTTGATTGATGTTTTAAACAATTTGATATATAGTCAATGCATGTCGATTTAATAAAATTTTTTTTTAACAAAATTTTGGTGGGAAATAAAATTAAATTTAAAAATAAAGAAATTTTCTTATTAAAACCTGAAGGTTATTTACGTAATTTGCTTTAATTGGTTACCCAATCTAGATAATAATTTGTTAATTATTTTTTACTTTTCAGTAGTTAAAAATTAAGTTACTCTTTCCTTTTTTTTTTTGTAATTTAAAAATTTTTTTAGCTTAGTTTAAAAACGCGTATTACAAATTTTTACAAGAAATAATTTGTTTAACCAACACTACCGCAGGTAGAAAGGGTATTATGCGTTTGGGCTGGAATGTGGTAATGCAACAAACTGGTGGTCATATAATTGGTTTTCTACACGAAAAAAAATTCCGGGGCAAAATATTTTGGAATTTCTCAGAAACTTTTGGGCATGATATTTCGGGAAATTCTTTAAAAAGCTTTTAACTTATGTGCTGTTTTCACAACACAAGTGAATGATCGTGTAATAAAATTTATATGAAAAGCACTCAGTTTTTTGTTTTATAAAACATTAAATGGCACAAAATGTCAGTCAATAAGTGTAAAAAAAAAAGAAAAAGTATCTTACAGCCATACTCATGGTGAAATAATACAGGTGGCAGCACTAAGGCAACAAATACAACATTACAACAAAAATGAAAAATAAGTCTAAACTAAAATCTAATTTTGCCGCCGAACGCGATGAAATAAATTAATTTTTAGCCAATTATTATTTCACTATGGTTACTACCTTATTTAATTTTAATTTAAATGATCAAAAACTTCAATACAATAAATAATAAACAAAACATTGACATAAGACTAGACAAACAATACAAGAGCAAAAAATCGTCATCTGGCGTAGTAATGCCACCTGTTTATTTCATCATGACCATACCTTACCTAACGTTTACATTTGCCAGTACTGGCAAGACAGTAAGAAAATACATATTAGTTGCCAAAAACACTACTTGCTGTCTTTGTGACGTAGGCGTCCAGACAGTAGTTAAGACAGTTCACTTTTAAAAAAATGTCTAACGTGAATGTCGCAGTACAAGTTCTTGCTAAACGTGTTTTATATGGTCTTAACAAATTAAAAATATCATTTAACAACTATTTTTTGTGAACATAGATTACCCTTAAGTAAAACATGCAAAACCAAAGCATAATTTATTAATTTTCTTTTAATTGTTGATATTTTTTTTTTACTTTTGCGAACAAAACTTCAAATTTTTGTCAGCAAGCGTCAAATTACTGTCCATTTTACTGTCTGCAAAATTTGCTAGACAGTAGACAAGACAGTTGGAAAAGTGTACATGTAATAGTGAAAAAGTTTGCATGTATTGCAACTGTCTTACCAGTACTGGTAAATGTAAACACCGTGTAAACAAGAGCGTGAACGTGTGTCACGAACAGTAGTGCTTACTTTTTGGTTTAATAAAACCCACAAATAGAAATAAAAAATGGATATAAACCCGCTAGATTCACCGAAAAACAGCTGAATTGCAATTTTTTATCAACAATAGCGGCCAACCTCAATATTAAACGTGCTGTCAAAATCGGATTTTGCCGGCGCGCTATTACGGTACATTTGGGTGATTCACAAAGTGTACTATGAAGTCATATCGTCATAATGTCCTAAATAATATTTTACAATTATACAAAAAAAATATATTTGTTTTTCAAACAATATTAAAATTTTAATGCTGTGATTTCATTGCATTGATTCGTCACAACTGTACAGTAGAAATCTAAATTATAAGCGGTTGCCCACAGAAGTTATATATATTTCTTGTAATTATAGTAAGACATATGACTTTACAACTTTATTTCTACCTTGTGAATAACCCAATTGTATGGGTATGCTAAGAGATTTCCGCTCTACTTTAGGTATGGCTGTTACCTGATGAACTTTGTTTTCGTTTGTCAAGATAGGATCCAGTCTTAAAAATCATTTGAAAAATTCTAAGACTAAGGCCTAATAAATCAGAGCAAGTAAAAATCTGTTTTTGGCTCAAAATGTGCTAAAACCAACCTATCTATAAATCGGTAAGCATATAAACCATCTTTAAACGCATAAAATTGGGCGTTTAAACTACTATTTTATGCGTCACCTATGATTTGACTACAGTGACATCAATTCAATGCCACACTCTTTGTACACTGACAGAAAAGGCGTGATAACGCTGATGTATTTTGACATCAGTACAGACAAACTGTCATCAGTGCGATGATAAACTATAATCATGTATTTTCATGTTTAAAAAGAAAAATTAGAAGCAAATATTCCCATATTCTATTTTTTTAAATTATTTATTTGAGTACATCAAATTTTTAAAGTAGAATTATTACGAAACCATATCGGGCATGCTGCTGGGGTTATATAATTGAGAGTTCTTCGGTTAACAAAGGGCAGAATATAACAAAAAAGAAACAAACATGTGTAACGGGTAAGTAGATAATCATATTCTCTTAATTTGACTTAAGGCCAATTACAATGACTCAATTTGATGACAGTTTGTCATCGCACTGATGACATGCTTTATAAAACCGACTCCTATTCGTCATTTCTGTGATGCCAATGTGTCATCCCATTGATGACATAATTTAAATTTTTGACCCTTATGACAATTTGGCCAAGTGATGTTAAGGCTGGCATCAAAGTGATGTAAAGTGTCATGGGGTCAGAAACGAAGACACTTGTCATAGTACTGATGTCAAAATACATCAGCGTTATGACGCCTTTTTCATCAGTATAACACATTAGGTCCATGCACTTTTTCTGGGCTTAACGTGTTGGTTAACTAATGCAAACTTTAAATTTTTTTGCATAGGGGGTAAGCGTTTAAAGGGTAAGTAGTTACCAAAGCGCTTATAAGAAGCAAAATACTTAAAAAGTAAAAAAAATATTGAATGTAAAAAAGAGAAAATTTATAAAAAAAAAAAATTTTAAGCTTGTCAAAAACTATTTTTATTAAAAAATATTTCATGTTTTTTTAATAACTTTTGTAAATCATTATGTTGTTAGTAATTATTTTGTTCACTATGTTAATGACTTATATAATTCGTCGGAAATAGTGGTTATGTAATAGCTGCTATGTTACGCAAATAGTAGAGAAGAAAGATTCTAACTTATGAGTGAAAGAAGCTATTAAATTTGAAAAAGTAAGCAAAGGTTTTACTGGGCTATATATCGATTTTATTTAAAAGGTATTTTTAACCCTCCGATGGTTGAGAAGGTCCCTGGGGACCATTTTAATTTTCAATCTGAAACTATCCTTGATTGACCATGTTAAGTATACCCGAAATTTTATCTAGAATCGTTTAAAAAAAGTTGAAAGCGATCCGACGAATTGGTTTCTATTGAGATTTAAAGTTGTTTAGTACGGGAACGTGCGTAAAGGTCCGCTGGGAACTTGTACTGAAATTTAAATTTTTTAAAAGTGTTTTTTAAGCCCGCTAGAATGTTTTTACTCAAAAATTCCATACATGGCATTAGCATTTGAAAATGATTTCGGGCATATGGATATCGCAATTGTTCTTGACGAAGAGCATTGTTTTTTTTTTTTTTTTTTTATTATTCCTACACTAAATCCCGCGAAACTTTTTTGCTTGTCTGCAGGAGACCAGAGTCTCTGGCGGGAATCGAACCCGCAACCTCGGTACTGATAGACTAGCTCACTACCAGCTAGCCTACCGGGGCATCCCAGATCTCTAATTGTAGGCCAGGCTGCACGATTATATATATTAGAAATAACAATTTTTTAAATATTTTAAAAATCGTTAATATTTTTCAATAATAACCATTTGTTTATATTTGAATATATTTTTCTATTTATTTAGCTGGTGAGGCCTAACTCCGTTTATATAAAAAAAATGCAAATTTTTTATTTTTATTCATTTTTATCAAAGTTTTTTTTGGGAATACAAAATTTATTATTAAAAAGATTTCTCTATGACGTGCCTTATTCGCAATTTTTATTATTTACAAATACACTGAAATTTATTGTTGACGGAAATCTGGTCTCATCAGGAAACCTTTTTCCAAAGAGAAGCTAAAAATATTATACAAATAAAACTGTAAAGCGAATAAAAATTATAAACACTCAAGTCGTGTTTTTTGCAATATCAAAGCCTTAAACTATTTTATTTTTCGAATGTGTTCAATGAATCAATTTTCAATTTATAAAGCTTTCTTGCCAATAGTCCTCTTCCTTCAATATTTCACATACTTTTTGCTTTAGTCAGCCCTTGCTTCACATTGAAGCTATAGATATGTACATACAATTAAAATAACTTATAAAAAGAAATAATTCTCACATTCTATTTCTTTAAATAATTTTTGTATTATTTTATATTTTTCTTTAAAGCGGGAATTCCCCGAAAATTTTAAATTATTTTCCGCCTTCACGGGAAGTAAAAAAGTTTCGGAAAAACTCCTAGCAAAAAAGTCCCAATTCTTTGACTGTTTAACCAACTGTTGTGTTGTTTTTATTCCCACTGTAACACAATTAAGAAATATTTTAAACCTTTTCCTGTACAACTCATGCCTGTTGCAATATTTACAGGTTAGTAAACCAACATATTTTTTTTTATAACAAATTATTAGTTACAACCAATTACAGTATTTTTTTTCAATTGTTGCATGTTCATACAACAACTGAAGAAAAAACTGGTTTTACATAAAACCGAAAGTGAATTGGACAATATCTTGTATCTCTCTTTATAACTTTTTCAAAAACCGCAACAATCTCTTTTACAGAGTAAAATTTACAAGATAAAAAACTGTATAAATTTTATTAACTTGCCTGAGAGAAACAAGAAACTTAAAAAAAATAATCCATAAAATTTTTAAAACAAACAGTTTTTGATGGTCAAGGTCATCAACGTGGTCTATATGAAAATGTCTATTACCGGAACCTGACGTGAGTGGAATATTTTTATTAAACGGGTTGGAAATACTCGTATTTGTTAAAGAAATTGAAAAAATAAAAATAAATATTTTAAACCACTTTTGTAAACACTTGAAGTTGAGCTATTTAAAAGCAGCTTATGGATTTGAATAAATTAACTTTCAGATAAGCAACAATAATTAATTAAATATTATTTGTTTGATTAAAAATATGGTTGTTTGTTTATATGTATAAATAATTACAGATGTTGTAGCCCGTTTACATGACACCGAAATGTGGTACTAAAAATATTTCGAGCAAAATCGACTTGTCATCTATTAGATTTCCCACACAAAAACGAAATCTACTCAAAATTTAGTAGTAATATATATACTTAGTAATGCTTTAATGTTTTCTGCATATTGAACTAAAAAACACTTCCCTGTACAGCGTCAAAATATAAAGTAAAATTTTTAAAGTCTGCGTTCTTTTCGTTGTCAATTAGCAATGTTAATTTTTGTAGTTTTTTTTATGAGAAATGTAAAATATATTTTGTATGGGAGCCCCTTTAAGGAATGAAGAAAGGGGAGAGTATGTTTGGAACAAATGTCGAGAAGTAAGACTCTAGGAGTGACTCTGTAGCAGTTATGGAGTTTTTTTTTAATTTTTTCATTTTGCCCCCTCTTAAGGCAATGTCAGATAAAACTGTTGCTTCGCGTTGCGTTACAGATTCGCTTTGACATCTAAGATAAAATGTACATACTTATACGAAACATGGCACATAAAGTACTTTTAACGCAGATCGAAGCGAAAAGTTTGGCAACTCTCATCTAATCTTTTTGCGCGCTTTGACAATCAGCTAGTATAATTTTTTTTTTGCAAAATTCAATTCCAATAAATCTTCTGATAAGATCTTTTACTTTTATTTTTATAACAAATAATTAGATGAATAATTTACCAATCACTCTTAAAGGTAACCAAGTAATGCCTGAATGTTGTCAAAGTTTTGATTGTGTCATTCACCTTTTGCTTTACGCTTTTCCTTTAAAGTAAGAAACGTCATGCAACGCGACGAAGTTGTATCTGACACGGCCTTCAAAGCATGTTGAGCGTCCCCTTCTTCTTGTCGTTTAAACAAGAGTATATCCCACTTCAAAAAAATTACATCATTATGACTATATACTGTAGGCAAATTTCGGATCTTCCAGCTTGGAGTGCGTTACGCTTGTAAAGAAATGTGCTTACCCATTCTTAAACTTTCACACCCTTTTAATAAAAAAAGTAAAACAAAATGGAAGCAAAGTTAGAAAAGTTAAAATTTAAATTTTTCATTTTCGGTTTTGCAGATAATAAATTTTTTTTTTCAAACGATTTTCTATAAGAATCCCTTATCTGAATTTGTTGTTCTTTATACCCACAGTGGAGAGGATATTATGCATTTGTGCTGATGTGTGTAACACCTAAAATATTGGTCATAGACAAATCTTAAATTATACCGATAATAAAATAAAAGTAAATTATACGACTCAGAATCACTTTCTGAGTCGATCTAACAATGTCCGTCCGTCTGGCTGGCAGGCCAACCAAGTATAGGTCGGAATTTGGAAGACAATTTGACGAAATTTGGTACGTAGGTTCAAATTGGCACAAGAACCAAACCTATTGAAAATGGGGCGAATCGGTCCGTAATTTCTATAGCTCCCATACAAGCTGCTTTCCGGAATAGGGTCATTCTGTCCACTATCAAAACAATTTTAATGAATCTTAAAACATAAATAGATCCATTTTTATATGGACGCATGCATGCATTTCTTAAAAAATAGGCCCACGAGGGGAGGTAGGGACAATTTCTGCCTCTCAAAAACTATCACCCCGCTTTTAATGAACTTTAAAACATAGATATTTCCGCATTCATATGTCCACATTTGCTATGCATTTTTTAAAATTTGTTCTTATAAACTGTGGTGTAGGGCATCCTGTGGTCGGGCTTGACTGACTTTACTTTCTGACTTGTTTTTTTCTAGTTCAAAACAATCATTTAAAAAAACAATTTTTCAATAACGGCAAAACTCGACAAAAAAACATCATACAAAAATTTTTGGCATACACATTCATATATACTAGAGGTATATAGTGATAATAATGCTTCATACATATTCTGGATCCTAAAGTAATTCTAAGTTAATTTAGCCATGCCCGTCTGTTTAAAGAACGCTCACTTTCGTAACACTATTAATGAATAATATTGGTGTCAAATTCTTTCTAGTTCTCCTAAGCAGTTTGGGATTGAAGTCCAGCACAATCGGCTTAGTAGGAAAAGAGTTATAGATCCAATTTTGAAAGAAACAGCCTCCTTAAAAAAATTCATATTTTTGTTATAAAAACTATCGCAGTTTATTCTAAAAAAATATTTAAAAAAAAAGTTTATCTCAACATGTTGATGAGCTTCTGATATAACGCTTATTGGTATGTTTGAAATACACATAAAATTTGTAAATTAAAATTTATTATAAATATTTTGAAATACTAGAATGAAATGCATTTATGGCGCTGAGGTGAAATTGTAATATTGTTATACATATACATATTATAATAAAATTTGTAAAAATTCAACCTTTTTTATTTTTTCGAATTTATTCTATGAGCTAAATTTAACTCATAGATTAAATTCGAAAAAATAAAACTTAGCTAAATTCTGCTCATAGAATAAATTCGAAAAAATAAAAAATGTTGAATATAATAAAGTAACTTATGAAAAGAAATAATTCCCAGATTCTATTTGTTAAAATTGTTGAGTTAAATACATTCAATTTATAAAGTATCACTATCCAGTGTGACACAAACAATGGTGACGAAGGCCATGGCGGGCCATTTTCTGCTGGTGGCTAATAATTGTAAATTTTTCTGTACAAACAATATACTTCATTGCTATTCAAAGGATATCAAAGGTAAAATGCAACAAGAAGATATAAGATAATAGTCTGGTAATATAAAGTCATAACTTAAAAATTTAAGGAATAGAACTATAACAAAAAGCTTTATAAAATACATAACTGAAATTTAGCTCATAGAATAAATTCGAAAAAATAAAAAAATGTTGAATATGATAAAGTAACTTATGAAAAGAAATAATTCCCAGATTCGAATTGGGAATTGTAGAAAGAGTTCTCATTAAATTTTGCACAAAATCGTTTTTTATGGCTGGAAATCATACTAATAAATTTTGTGAAGCACCGCGCATAATTTACTATAGATCCCTTAGAAAGACCACTCTCGGAAGACACTTAAGTTCGTCAAAAATCGTAACGAGTCAAGCTATTGCAGTAAAATTTGAACCGCCATGGCTTTAGGCAACTAGAAACTACTCCGCTATAGGACCCATATACAGCACACTTTAGGAAAACACTTTAGAATAATGGTATTGAAGTAAAATTTAGTATGTCGTATTTTCGTAATATAAGAAAGCAGTCTGCCAGATTTTGTGAAGATCGTTCCATAATTTACCGTAGTATTCATATTAAGCCCCCTCTGGAAAATCAATAAAAAACTACTAAAACCGTAGAAAATAAAGATATTGGGATAACCGATCCGTAACCTACCAAATGTTCCATATAAAGCGGCACTCCGAGTAGCAATTTTAGAAGCATTAAATTCTAAAAAAAATTTATTACTGTAATGAAATTTGGTCTAATTTATTTTTTTTTTAACACTAGAAATCACTGTACCGAATTTTGTAATGAACGATGCATAATTTACGGTAACTGCAATATTTTTTCCCCTGCTGAATATCACTTTAATTCGTTTAATAATATTTCTGAAATATATCATGATATTTGTTTTAAATTAGTCTACGAATTATAATAGTGTGAGATCAAATATTCTTACTGTCGGTGGAGGGTACTAACGATTCGGCAGGGACGAATATAGCACTCTTACTTGCTTATATTGGGGGGATTCACAAGGTGTGCTATCAAGTCATATCGTCATAATGTCCTAAATAATATTTTACAATTGTTTAAAAAAAAAATATTGTTGTGTTTCAAACAACATAAAAAAATATTTTATTTTTAAACAACTGTAAAAAATTATTTAGGACATTATGACGATATGACTTGATAGCACACCTTGTGAATCCCCCCATTATTTTTAACAAAAAACTCCTGGGTATTGAAGAAATATTGAAAAAGTTTTTATTAATATAGAGTTTTAACAAGGAAGTTAACTAGAAGAATAAAGAGTGGTCAATGACAAATTTAACACATCAGTATTTGTTATTTTACAATGCCGTTAATTACAATAACTAACTATTTCTTTGTATACGAAAACTGTTGTATTCTATATAAAATGCTTAATCGGAAGTCATTACAACTGACAATTACGTTAAACGCCATAGCTCATTAATTTAAAACAAAATTTATTACATTTTAAAAAATTCATTAATTGCAAATACTGAGTTAATTAATTGTGTTTAACTGAAAGTTATTAATCCGTCTATATGTCTGTTTATTTATTAATTAAACTAGAATAACTTACTGAATAGTTACAAAGAGAAAAAAGTGAAAGTATTTATTAAAGTTTCTATACAAATTTTAGATTCTAAGTAGCTGAGTAACTAAACAGGTAAACAAAAAAAAAAAAAAAAACAGAAAATATTAATCTTAAATAGTTAGTTTTATTATTTCACTAGATTAATGGGGTTCGTAAAAGTAGTGGTTAATCGGATATAATGTGCAATTTTTATTTCCTGAGATTTTAACAAGCAAATAATCAATAACGGAAAAAATGTAAAAACTAAAAAAAAAACTATCTAAAATTATCTTCAACTTTTTTCAATTATTTCTTATTTCAGTGGGAAATTATTTGAGGATTTCCAAAGCCATCGTTTCAGTAGGAAAAGCGTTAAGAACCGACAAGTGGAACAAACTCCCTAAAAAATAAATAATTTGATTAAGATTGGTCCATAATTTACCATATGCCTACAAACGTAACGAATATTGCTATTGTAATTAAATTAGTTATGTCATACACTGATAGAGAATGCGTCATAACGCTGATGTATTTTGACATCAGTACTATGACAAGTGTCGTTGTTTTTGACCCCATGACATTTTACATCACTGTGATGTCAGCCTTAAGATCACTTGCCCAAATTGCCATCAGGCTTAAAAATTTAAATTATGTCATCAACGGGATGACACATTGGCATTACAGAAATTACGAATCGGAGTCGGTTTAATAAAACATGTCATCAGTGCGATGACAAACTGCCATCAAATTGAGTCAATGTAATTGGCCTCAAGTCAAATTAAGAGAACATCATTATTTTTACTTACCCGTTACACATGTTGCTTTCACCTTTGTTGTATTTTGCCCTTTGTTAACAGAAGAACTCTCAATTATAATACACCAGCAGCATAACCGATATGGGTTTCGTAATAATTCTACTTTGACAATTTGATGTATTTAAATAAATAATTAAAAAATAGAATATGGGAATTGTGGCTTCTAATTTTACTTTTTTAACATGTAAATAACGTTAATAATATATTATGACATGATATATTATGCTAGCGCATTGATGACATTTTTTCATTGCACTGATGACAGTTTGTCATCACACTGATGACATGACAATAACGTCATCACACTGATGATATTTTGTCATTGCACTGATGACAGTTTGTCATTGCGCTGATGACAGTTTGCTTCGGATTTTTTTAACTGAATATGGTGAACCGTTTTCAAGTTATTCCAATATATGAAGCTAAAGTGTCTTAATTTAAGACATAACGGTATATCTCGAAAGTCGAGCAGATAGAGAAAAATGGAGATTAGCTTTGAAATCAGCGACCTCAAATTAGTAAAAATTTGCAATTAGGTTCCAGGTCGCACAAAAAAAGTTTAATTATGTTCCCTTGTGTAATACATGACACACTGACTTACAACTTCTGAGTTTAAGCTACATATAAATTTAAGTTTAGTTCAACTACAAAAATGCTCACTGATTTATTAGCCATAAATAAAAATGTATAGTAAAAATTTGGAATACAGTTCCAGGACGCAAAATGACTGTTCCCCAGTGTTATATGTAGTTTAAAAATAGCATGTGGCAGCACTACGGTAAATGTTGTCTAGTTCCTATGGTCTGTATTGGTAGTTTAAACGTTTAAAGATTGTTTATATGTTGACTGATTTGTTGGTTTAAACACATTTTAAACCAAAAAGAGAGTTTATTTTGCTCTGATTTATTAGGCATTAAGGTGCTTATCAACTTAACAATATTATTAAGTATTTTATGGCTATAATTATTGTTGTTTTGCTCCACTCTATTCCATAGCTTGCGCAATAAAAAAATTATATGACGCAATTTTTAGTTAAAATTTACTTTTAATTTAATAAAACAATAGGGCATTACTTTCTAAATTCTTAAATCCGAGAATGTGCACATTTTTTTTATTATGTAGCTTAAAAACAAATGTCAAATAAATTAAAATAAAATTTTACAGTTTATGTTAAGCATGCTATTCTTCTCTCCCCCTCTCACCAATAAACTCAGACTTTTTTAAAGAAACCTTTCCTAGTGTAAACCAAGACCTAGCACTACAATTTGGCAATAGGGGTTTTCTCGTGGAAATGGAAAGTAAAAAAAGTCAGGGTGTAAAATACTATCTTGACAGTGATCGAAACTGAAAAAAATATTATAAAAGCTCAATGCTCGAAAAGAAAATCTTGAGTGTCAAAAATTAATGAAAAAATAGAACTTTAATTAAAATTACACGCAGATTACACATGAAAATAATTACAAGTGGGCTAAACATGCAAGTAAAAATTACACATAATATGTGTAATTAGAAATGGATTGCCAACACTGCTTATGACAGACAGTGTCTGAATAAAAAAGTTCAAACTTTTTATTTGTTCCTAAGGAAATTTGTAATAACTATAAAAATAATTAATTATACTTTTGGTTATATTGTCCATTATGTTATTTCTTTAAAATAATTACTTTATAGTTTTATTTTGTTTAATTAAAAAAATGCTCATAAAGGAAAGATATGAATACAAGGTAAACGTAAGTTTTTATATTTCGTCAGTTTTTTTTAAAAACAACAAACAACAAAAAAAAAAAACGACAACAAAAGATAAATGCAATTTTTAAGATGGTGATTATAAAGATAAATGAGTTATGGTTTTGAGTTTATACTCACTACACAATGTTGTAAAATCAAAGTCTTTAAGAAGATAATATGTAATCTGTTGAAGTAGAAAATGACTGCCTTCCTAAAGGTAAGTTGCTTTGCGATGCAACAAGTTATTACATATTCTCTAATCCAACCGTGCAGGCTTTGATGGCATTTCTTAAATTATATATTTTGCATCTGATACGAAAAAAAACGCAGCTAGCGCATTATTTATATTGACAATGCCTTTGAACATTTTAAAGCAAGTAAGAAAGTATCTAGTTTAGTCAGTCAAGCCCGGCCATTTGATACTCTGCACCACAGTATTTACAGGAAAATTTTCAAGAGAGTACCCTATTTTGGACCCATTGCCAATCGTGGAACGCAAAAAACTAAATTTTGCTAATATGTTAAGATTCATATAAGAGTTTTTTGTGCAGAATTTTATCTAGATATCTACATATATATGAGATTTTGTTCGTCTTAAACTGATTTTAGGGTGGAGGGGTTATATGGGACCTAACAGCACAACATTCTGCCATGACATAATAGCTATCGTGTTTATAGTGTTTTCTTTTCTACAAAAAAAAAAAAAAAAAAATAACACCTTGTTAAAAGGTGTATAAAATATCTTGCCGTCCCTGTAGTAATGCAATTTTTTATTTGACGAGAACAAACCACAAAATTGGACCGCCCTGTTTTTAACAGCTGACAAAAAATTTGTTTTTCAAAATATAAAAAAATATGCATAAACCAAAATTTGTTAATAGATTGATATTAAATAAATAAATAAATTAATGACGAAGTTCAAATTTCTTTAGTTTGTTTTTTATAAAATATGTAAACAAGAAAATAAATACCTTTGCCAGATTGCTGATTCATTAACACCAAGTTTTTCAGATTTTATAACACCGAATCCACTTAAATTTTATATCACTGACAACCTATCATTAACAATGTAATGTTTTCTTATGTTTTTACTATTAAATAATAGAAAAAATAAATATTAGAATTTTAAATTTTTACAGTCCTGATTAGAGGCGGTTTTTTCCCAACTTCGTCTGGTAACCCTATATATAAACAGAAGCCATCCCTGCAAGAAGACTACCGGTCATCTAACTAATTAATTCCACTCGACTACGGAACATATATCTGTACTGCTTACTACTATGCTATATATTAGTTAGTAATCGCGGAAATAATGGTTAACACTAACTAGTTAGTCATAACGTAAATAGAGGCTAGCACTAACTAGTTATTAATAGCGTAAAAATTGGTTAGTACTAACCTTTATAAAATAATGTTTTTTTTTTTATTTTAGTTTTAAAAAAGTTTTTATTAAAAAAATATAATCAGCAGGCTTCATTAAAGTTTATAATAGTTGTGGGTGTGGGACCACGTAACGTCACTTCTGTGGCTGCTCTATAACGTTCCTTTCTTCCATGGGTCTGTAAAGAAATATTATTTTGTTAACAATTTGTGACTAAAAAGCCGAATACATACATGCATACATACTTGAAAAGTCATCAGGATTTTAAATATTTGGTATAATTTGGTCCTTTATTATCACCACCAAATCTTTAACGAGTATCCCGGCCAAAGCAACCACCCGAATGACCGCTACCTGAGAACGTTTAGGTGTGCTTATGATGTCATCGTCTTTAAATATGCGTTTTTCCACAGCACTTGATAATTGAATGCTTCTTTTGCGAGTGCCTTCACCCGCTTTTTTTTGATTATAAATACCCATTATATTGTAAATTAATAACTCCTTTTTGCTTACCCAGTTTTGTGGTTGCTGACTTTAATATACTTTTTCTTCGATTCAAAGGGGTACCTTCGGATGATTCTTTCAGTTTTTTTTTGTTGGAGTTTAATAAACTGATGGGCTATGAACTATGTTTTTGTGTTAAATATTTTGTTCTTGCTGCTGTATCGCTAGAGGATCTTCATCCAGTGAAGCTGACCGACGCCCTATAATTAAGGATATTAAGCAATCATATTAAGCAATATGTACCTATAAAATCAAATGTTTCTTTTCTAATTGTTACCTTTCGGATTATCTAAGTTTAATTTTCATATCAATCCGGCGTTCCTTTAACAATTAAATAATTGAGACAATCTAAATCCGTGTAATTATCAGCTTCACTGTTGTCCAAGCTCAAATTAAGGTTTCTTTTAGCTACTGACACTCGTGATCGGGGTGTTGCTTTAATATTTTGTTCACCCAAAGGTGATGCTGGCTCGTTGAATTTGATTTTTTTTCGCCGACAAACGTACAACACTACGTCCTCCTATAATTTTAATAGGTGACACCTTATTTTCAGCATTAAAGTAATTGAAATCAACATTACCAATAAATTTCTCGTAGATCATATAAAGAAATATTATTTTGTTAACAATTTGTGACTAAAAAGCCGAATAAATACATGCATACATACTTGAAAAGTCAACAGGATTTTAAATATTTGGTATAATTTGGTCCTTAATTATCACCACCAAATCTTTAACCGCTACCTGTTTGAAGACCACTTCTTTTAACACGACTGTTTCGTACATGACCTGTTGTTTCCAGAAAATTTACCACCACGTTTTCTGGAGCCGCCATCAGTATGCCCTCCTTTACTTTAATAAGCAACGTTGTTGCAAAGAAGATAAGCAAATTTATTTTTAAACTTGGCAAATAACTTTTGTAATATTTAATTTAAACCACAGAACTAACATTTAAGCAATTACATTTTTTTACAAGAGTCGACAGGCCACGCGTGTGAAAAAATTATATTTAAAAATTGGCATTATTTAGGTTGTGTTATTTGTTCCACTCTAACATATGTGTTAGAGTGGAGCAACGAATGTAAAATTGTTGCAAGTGTATTAGTAAATAGTTTTTTTTTTTTTGGTTTTGGTTATGCATTTCTTGTAGGGATCTTTTTACAGGGCACTATCAACACTGTCGATTTATACGGGGCGTAAAGTACAATGCCTTATGCCATTAGTAAGGATGCATTTTTTAGAATAAAACAAGCCACCCTTTTAGAAAGCGAAGCATTTTTAACAGACGAACACCAAATTGCATTTTTTTTAAATAAAATGTCACATTTTTTGTAGAAAAGAAAACACCACAAGTTTAGTTCAACTTAACCAGCGTTTAAACACTCACTGATTTATTAGCCATAAGACGTAAACTAAGCAAATTTTTAGTTGGGTAATTCACCAAAGTGTAATTTTATGAATATCACATACAATTATAGCAAATATAACCAATTTGACACAATAAAACGCTTTTTGAACTTGGCTAATTATAAACCAAAAAGTTTAATTAACCATGTTTTTCTTTCGGCCTTTAAATTTATTTGAAAAGTTTAATATTGACTAGGGTATTTGGTTGGTTAAGCCTAGTACTCTGTTCGAACTTGCGAAAAATGTTGAGTGACATTAATCATTTCACACGAAAATTTTGGGATTTTTCAAAACTTAACGTTTTTATTAGTCGCAAGTATACAACATTGTTTTGCGAAGGTTAACAAAATCCATGTTTTTTTTTAATTGTCATTAAAGTAAAACAACAATATTTTTATAATTTCCCAAAATTTAATTTTACTATTAATTTTAGCACTTTTCTTCATTTTTCTTTGTAAAGCGCTTGTCATAAAAACCACTTTACAAATACAAAATAAAATATTAAAAAAATTTTAAGCTGTTGCTTAAAATTCCGTGCGAAATAATAAGAGCTGCACTTGTATCGCACGGAAAATAAAAATGTTACTAGAAGCAATTCGAATGTTTTTCGTAATAGAAATAGAGTACAACTCTATAAAAATTTTTCGTTTGTATTTCACAAAAATTTTTTTATATTAAATTTGATAACATTTCGCACGAAATACTGAACAGACTACCAGGCCTTAACCGTTAATCGGCTTACTGATTAATTACTACCTGATTAACTGATCGGTTAATTTAAAATGGGCTATTTTCGATTAACGATTAAAACGGTTAATTTCAGTTGATTAACCGATTAACCAATGTAAAAAAATTTTAAGTTTTTGTAGTACTATAATATATTTTTTGTGTTCTTTATTATTTATTGAGACGAAACACTCATATACAAAAGGTATATGTTTGGAAAATATTTTTTCATATAAACAATGAACGTGTTCAGTGATCTTCTTTAACAGCCATACCTAAACAAGAGCGGAACGCGTTTTCTAGCTGTCAAAAATCCTCATGCCCATACAATTTGTATGTAGCATACCGAAACAACGCGACGGCAACGCAACGGTAGCGCTTTGCAATTGAAAAATCCGATTTTGACAGCGCGTTTAAATAAACAGGGCTGCTATATTTGTTGTTTTGACAACCCTGTTTTTATTGTTTGATAATAAATAATGGCAAATTAGCTATTATTAGGTCAAACTAGCGGTTTTAATTCAATTTCTTATGTCTTTTATGAGGGTTTTAGTCGGAACGAAAGTTAACACTACTGTTTATGGCACAACGCTGACGCTCTTATTTAGGTATGGCATATCAGCGTAAAAGCTACGCTAAAGAAAACGTTCCGCCTTCCGCTCTTGTTTAGGTACGGCTGTAAAATAGGTATATGCCAGTGATGCCAATAGAAATTTAAAAAAAAAAATACCTACGCGTCTAAAAAAAATTCCCATTTTTCCCTACAACCAAAAATATTATCCCCTAGAGGGAAAATAACTGACACCAAAGTAGTCCCGCGATAGGTCTTTGGTGGTAGAGACCGGTTCTAGTTTTAACACTTTATATGAATGGGACCTATCACTTTTACAGGGGTTTTCATTGGAGGGGGTCAATTGACACCTTACAGCCACCATTTGATAAGTCACATATCTATTCTCAATGAACGTGTTTAGTGTTAGTTACTACAAAGGAGTATTATTTCAATAAAACAAGTCTTAGAACTAAATTAAAGAACTAAATTTTAGAAAGTCTCAAAAAAATGCGTCACACCACCGGTGAATACTGTACTGTAATTTATTACTTTTTCTAACTTTTAGTTCTTCATACACCGGTTAAATGATTGGTTCTCCTTTCACTGGTCATTAGTTCTTTCTTTTTGTACTTGTTCTACTTTCACCAATCCCAGGAGTAGTCTGTTGGAACAATTCACACAAATTTCCCGCATGGTATGTACAATTCTATGCTCACACATATAAAAAAAATGCAATAAAAAAAGGACACTGTGTGACAAATTAGTTAATTTTTCTTTTTTGCAGAAAAGCCACTATAATCGTTAAGTCTTGAGACAAAACATAGTCAAGCTGCGTGCTTGATTTTTCGTTTCCTCATCTTTTGTCCTTTTTAAAGGACTTAATATTTTTCAAGAATACTTATTTTATATATTTTTTAGCAAACTCGGTACCAAATACAAGGGAAGGCTGTACAAATATATAAAAAAAAAATCATTTAAAAAAATATATCCTTCCACATCCTTAAAAGTTTTCATTAAATTTTTTTAAAAATTCTAAATTGTATGATTTTATTTCTCTTAGTTCACACAAAAAATTATTAAATTTCTCCAATCACCAAATTTATACCAAATTCATAATATCAATCAAAAAATTTGTTGATTTTGCAACTATTTACAAAATGATTATATTGATTACTAAAAATTGTAAAATTTTGAATATTTTTTTTGCAATAAATGATATTTTCAATTTTAATTAAAAAAATGATCAAAAAACTTTGCCATTTCAAACAATGTGTTAATTTATTTAAATAAATATTGACATGATGAAACAATTCTACATGTATAAATTATTTTATTTAAACGAAAAAAGTCAATTAAAATTTTTTGTTATTTAATTAAAATTTTAATTGAAAATTTATTTAAAAACAACTAAAATGCTAATTAAATCAAAATTAAATTTTTAATTTTCTTTCAACTAAAAAAAAAATTGATTCAATTATCACATTAATTAAATTTTAATACTTTTTGAACCATTTTTTTAATTGATAAAACACTTTTTTCTGTGTTTAGATAGTGCGATTGTTTTTTCTCGGCTCTGTAGATATTTCATTCTTTAAATATTCTCTTTTCATAATCGCATACATTTTAGCAAATGTGAGTGCGAATGCAAATAGGAAAAATAAGAGAATAGTTTGCAAATGCATACCCGTATATTCGGCGCCTCCTCATGTATACGTAAATGGTTTTTGCACTTGTTGAAGATTGCCAGGCTGTTTGGGCTCATAGTAAAATACTACATTTGCACTTAAATGCTATTGTATATGAAAAAATTAAATTTTTAAATGAAACTAATACGAATATTTACGTATTTTTACACAGTTTATTGAAAATGTCCTACATTTCTGTCCCTTTTTCCCAACGTTTAAATTTTCCGAAAAATCCTTACAAAAAGGGAAAATTCCGAACTATTGGCATCACTGGTATATGCTGTCAACAGCTTTTTGTTGCACGTACATTTTATATGTATGTGCTTATTTATTCCCTGCAGATAACGCGACTAGTCCATACATGCATGTTAAAACTAGTCCAAACAGGAGTAGGAGTGCCCCAAAACTACTTCAAATATATGGAAAAAGGTGATCGGTTTTAAATTTCGATGTCCTAGGATTGGACCATATAACCCAAAACTACTCCATGTCTGTACTTCATGGAGTACTAAAAAGGGTTTCCGCTACTACATTATTGCTGTAAATATAGAAATATATTTTTATATATTTACTTGATATTTTTATTATTACACAAAATTCCCTTTTTCACTTCTCAATAAACAATAATGGATGACATCAGGGCTACCAATGTGCAATATTATAGCATACATCATGCAGTTGTTGGCAACACTGCATGTTAAACTACAACCATTTGTCATAACATGGTCCATACTACAACACATTGGACCATGTTGTAAGTAGTCGATTTGAGCCGCAATGGAGCACTAGTCCAATATTATCTACAGGGTTTGTTTCTTCTCATTTCTTCTCATATCAATCTGTTAACAGAATTAACCGAAACAATTAGAAGTGTTAAAACTAGACTCTAATGGCATAATGAAACATTTTACATGCTTAGAGAAATCCAGTAGCTCGTTTCTGTATTTCTCGCATTGCTAAATTTCTTACATTAAGGGTGAAACAAAAAATTCCATCGTTTCTCGATATGTGAGAAAAAAGTGTTTCTGTATTTGAATGCGAGAACAGACAACACAGATTCTGTTTTAACTGAAATACTTCCAGTAATTAAGTGTAAAATGCTAGCGAAACGTCAAAGAAAGAAATAGATATAATAAAAATAGGGCTGCCAGATTTTATGATATATCGTCATTTTGACGATTTTTTTGTTCCGAAATTGGCAAAGTGCCGATTGGCTGATTTTTTTAGTGACGATATTATTCAGTCTTCGAAATAAAATAATTTTAAATAGTTTAATATGTTTGTATATTCGGCACCACAGAAAAACGATATCTTTAAAAACAAGGCAGCTTAAAAAATTTAGCGGCAAAATCAAAATTTCGAAGGAAAACTGTTTAATTTTTATTTCCTTAGATTATTTAATACATTTGTTTATGTGATCAAAACAAAACATTTTTCATATAAAAATTATTGCCTTTTTTGCCAAAAGTGTTAGTTTTAGTTCAATATGACATTTTGTCACGCTTTAAAGTGATTTTTTTAGGAAAAAAAACAATCTCAAATTTTAAATTGTTATCGGATTAAATAAAAATTAAAATAAATAAATTTACTTAAGTAGACCTCAAGCTTAAGTATGTATGTATAAAATATGTATTTTACCCATGAACTTTAAATCTTGAAATTTTTTTTTTTTTTTTTTTGGAGTATGTTTTAATAATAATCGAACAAAATATATCAAAATTAATTTTTAATTGTCCGATTTTATAAAACAAAATAGGCTATTTTTTTATTTTTTCTTAGGAAATTAACGATTTTTTCACAAATTTATCTGGCAGCCCTGCATAAAACGAAAACAAATAAGGGCTTAAAAAAATTAAAATAAAAAAGTATAACAATTGTGTTTTATTTATTTTCATCATTTAAATTCTTTCTCTTCAAATAAAAAAAAATAATACACATTCTTGTGAACATACATACATAATTTGTTCTCCATTTTTTGAAATTTTATTTTTCTCGCATCAATTTTAAATATGACTAATTTTGACAGTTCTTGTGAGAAACTTTTGGCAAAATATTGATACAGAAACACTTTTTCTCACATCTTTCCAATAATTGCTGGAAAATTATTTAAATGACATATAGTTCTCGCAAAGTAAAGATACAGAAACACTTATGTGAGAAAAACCATTTTTTGTTTCATATTGCTGTGTTTTTGTCATAATTCTTTTGTTTCATGCGGGAAATTTTATGATGCGAGAAATACAGAAACGGGCTACAGGAAAACGACTGACAAATTAGATATTCTGTATTTTGGGCAGGGGTGCCAGATAATTTTGATGAAAAATCGGCATATTTTAAAAAAGAAATCGGCATTATCGGCATTATCGGCACTTCAATTAAAGAAAATCGTCAAAAAATCGGCAAATTAAAAATATCCATTTTAAGAACAATAAATCATATTTTTATTAACACAAAAAATAACAAAATATAACTTACATATAACCCATATAAAAACATAAAAATTAATATTTTTATAAGCAAATTGTAGTTAATTTGACAAAATTTTGTAAATTAGGTTAAAATTATTTTTCTAGTTGAAATTTTTTTCCAACATTTATTTTAACAAATATTTTATAGATACATATTTGAGTTTAATAGTTTAACTAAATCCATTTTAATATCAATATCAAAACTGTTTGCATTATTAAATTTTGAGTAATCAATATTAGTATTGTGGTTATTTTATTGAACTGTTAATGGTTATTAATCCAAATTAAGATATTTTAATTAGGCTTAAGTTCATTGAATTTAATTTTCATTAAATTATTTTTATGAAGAAAGGAATTTTACAATATGAAATGAATTGAAATTTATTGATAATTTTTCATTCTTGACTGAGCTGGGAATTGAATCCCGGTTTTCACGGGCAGGTTGCCCAGACTAGTTACGGTTGTAACCACACAAGCTCTTCAGTGGGGTTTGCCGATTTTAAGATATAAAATTGTCTGATTTTGAAGACTGAATAAAATCGTCACTTTTTAGAAAAAAATTAGCAAATCGGCACTTTGCTTATTTCGGAACCAAAAATCGTCAAAATAAATCGACAAATCTGGAAGCCCCGACGATAAGTTAAAGAATATTTTCCAAGTCAAGTTTTCTCAACACTAAAGAAATGAATCGCTTAAATCCTAAATATTTGAATCAAATTATTTTTCTATAAGATTATTTTAGAAGATCTACCTAAACTATTGAAAAAACAAATGAAATTATCTTACAGTTTATTTTTTAATTACTACATAATATTTATGTACTAATTAAAAAATATGTATGTATTACATATTTATGAATTTTTTTTGTTGTCGTTTTAGTTGAAGAATTGTTATGTTATTGTTTTTTTTTTTACTAATAAACTCCAAATAATAAATAATTTATGCAATTTGGTTTATTCAAATTACTTAATTTATAAAAAAAAAACTTTATTAATCGGTTAACTGATCAATAACAAGTTAACCGATTAAACCAAAACCTCGGCTAATTAATCGATCGACTAACCGATTAAAACAAAAGCCCGATTAAATGAAAACCCTAATATTGGCAAACTAAATATATTTATTTTTACGCTGTTTAAGTATTTCTAAGAAAGAATTATCAAAATAAAAAGATTTTAATTTTTAACATCAAAATTGAATTTTTAACATCAAACCCGAATTTTTAACATCAAACTTTATGTCCACCCAAAAAATGGAAATTTTTAAAACCCTTCGCATTTCAATAAAGATCCCATTTAAGTTTTTTAGTGGTTTTCGCGAAAATATGTCATGTAGTGAAATCGCTTAAATTAACATTCATTAATGATTTCCATCACGTTTTTTAGAATTGTTTGGTTAATAAATATTTGCTATGTCATTAAATAAAGTTTATGGGGTTTTAATTAATTCCGTCTGAAATGACTAATAACTAGTTTCAGTTTTAAGCATCATTCATTATGTTTTAGCCACATAGAAGCGTTTATATTGAAGTTGCAGATATTTTAAAGCGGATTAAAATATTCTATAAAGTTTGAACAACTTTTACAATTGAAGCAGGTGTTTTTTTCTTGTGTTGGTTTTTATTTTTAAACAAATAATAATTTTTAAACAAAAAAAAAAAAAAAATTCTTTAGTTATTTCCTAGAATTAACATAACTTTTCTATTCAAGACCAATTTCAAATCACGCGGCAATAGTTTTTCTATCTTTGACGTTAGGCAAAAATTTAAGTCAGAAAAAAGGTATTTACTAATTTTTCTCTCTCTTTCGTTTTCTATCAATAACTTAAGTCTAGCACAACTGCTTCCAATCGTAATCATTTGCTCTTCAGAAAATAGGCAATTTAATAATTTTCAATTTAACTTAACGAAAAAAAACTTCAGCGTCTGATTTAAGTAATATTTCATTATATCAAAAACCGTTAGATGCAAGTATAAGAATTAAATCAATACCCTTAAAAGAATTCCGAATTAATCGATAACAAATTTCCGATGAGAAATTTGGAGATTTTTTCTCAAAATTCTTGTCTGTTCTGCAAACAAAGTTTTTATACGAACACTAATCTTATCGAGGTCTTAGGAATTGAATTTGAATCGTTTGTCAAAATTGGATGTGGTCTTCTGGCAATGCTTAAAACTGCAATGAAATCAAAGAGATGTGGAAAAGGTTAACATGAGCACCTCCCATATCGGCGTAATCTCATGGTGGATCTTAATCACTGGGTGACAAACAATGCGTTAAACAACAGCCCCCGTGTGTGAGCGCAACCAATACACACAGTTACCAATTCGAGTGAATAATCCGGCAATATTATATGCTAGCAACTTGCTTAGGAGCTGAAGCTAGCTTTTGGAAAACTGTAAAGGCCGGTATTCACTATCCTACATAATCGTACGGTTCATTCACACGAAAATCTGACGGAATTCTATCCGACATAAAAAATGTCTACAAAATCTGCTGTCAATGCCACACTATCCCACAAAAAAGATGCAAACTCAAATGACTCATCTACTTTACAAGAAAATGCAACTCTGATCGCATTTAATCTATCATTTTATGAAAATTTTCATAAGCATTTGCAAGTCGGACAGACTTGTCAAAAAATCTATCACTCCATTCATTTTTAAGCCACACTGTCATACATTATGAGCACACGCGATTTTTTGACATATCGTGAGACTAAATAGGATAGTGAATACCGGCCTTTAGCAGCATCTATTGAATAGCAACAGCTCCTAGGGCCAAAGCCCTCTCAAGCCAAACTCTCGCACAAATGGTGAAAAATTTGCCATTTAGTGGAATTTTTAGGATATCTCTTCCCGCGACCACAAACACCACAAGATCCCCGTTACACTCATAAAAAATGCATCTTCATATTGTTTATTTGGCTTATATTAATTATATTAATTGGCTTATTGGAAGAAATTCTGTTCTTAGTCTCGATTGCAAACTTCTACTTTACAACTCTATCTTAAAGCTAATTTGGTGCTAAGGTATTCAGTTATGGGAGACTGCCTCGGCCTCTAACATCGAAAAAATTTAAAGGCGCCAAAATAAACTTCTTTGAATAATCACAGCCGTCCCCTGGTACGTCAAAAACTCAAATATCCACAAGGATCTCAATGTACCATTAGTAAAAACTATGATAACGAAATATGCAGCAAAATATTTAAAAAGGCTGGAACTGCACCCAAACCCATTAGCACGAAATATTTTAAATTATGGCGGCCACACTCGCTTAAGAAGAAGAGACACTGCAGCACTCACCCAATCAGATGAGCGATAAACACTAAATCTTTTTTGTCTGGCACTGGCAGGACATAAAGGAAATATTAGGATAAGATTTGATTAATTATTGTTAGTTCATATTTGATATATAAAGATTCAATAAATAAATACTGAAAAATGAAAAAAAAAATATTGTGGATGCTCTAACATCAGAATTGTGACATCAATGTTATTACAAATGGCTTCAATGAGGCAAAAAGTGACATACATTCAATGACGAACGTTATCGTAAAATAGTGTCATATTTTCTGCGTCATCTATGCTATGACTACAGTGACATCAATTTGATGCCACATTTTGTGCATTATTAACACTATTTGCATGTTTAAAAAGTAAAATGAGAAGCAAAAATTCCCACATTCTATTTTTTTTTAAATTATTTGGTTAAATACATCAAAATTTTCAAAGTAGAACGACTACGAAAACCATATCGTGTATGCTGCTAGTGTCTTATAATTGAGATTTCTTCTGTTAACAAAGGGCGGAATACAACAAAAGTGAAACAAATCTGTGTAACGGGTAAGAAAATAATCTCTTACTTTGACTTAAGTTAATCCCAATGACTTAATTTAATGACAGTTTGTCATTAAATTGAGCCTTTCTACGATGTTACTGAGCCATCGCACTGATGACATATTTTGTTAAGCTGACTCTAATTCGTCATTTCTGTCATGCCGATGTGTCATCCCATTCATGATATTATTTAAATTTTTGGCTCTGATAACAATTTGGCCTATTGATGTTAAGGCTGTCATCACAATGTTGAAAAGTGTCATGGGGTCAAATACGAATACACTTTTCATAGCACTAATGTCAAAATACAAGGCATTATGCTCCTTATAGGATCGATGGGAACATATATATATAATGTCAAAATACATCCGTCTTATGACGCCTTTTCTTTCAGTGTAGAGAAAAAACATGGTTGATAAGATTCATGATTGTAGTCAAAGCATATTATGATTATTATTAGAATCATAAAATTTCATATTATGACCAAAATAATCGCAATATTACATCATAATATTTTTCCCCTAATCATAATTTGTTTTTATTACATCATATTATAATTATTTTTATTATTATAATATACTGTTATCATATTAATCATAATTAGATTAGAAGTTATCAAATTATGATACAAAGTGGTTGTGTTATGGTTAAAAGTAACCATATACACAGATCATCAAGAAACCTTTTTCCAAAGAATTTTGAAAAGCTAAAAATATTATGCAAATAAAACTGTAATGCGAATGAGAATTGTAACCACTCAAGTCTTTCGTACAATGAATCTGAAAGAATAATGTTATGATAAAAAATTTTATTACAGTAATTATAATATATCATTATATGGTGAAATGGTTTTTAAAAATCATTAAATAGTTGTCACTAATATAATATGTTTTCAAAGTTATCAATATTTAGTAGTTGTTAAAAAAAATTTTATTTTTCAGTGAAATGACGTGAATTTTAGAACAAAAAAAAGACGAAATACTTTGGTTTCGGCAAGGCGATTTAATTGGCGAGCAGCTGATTTCGCGTTTGGTACCTGTCTACTGGCTGCCTAGATCGTGTAATATCACACTAGTGGACTTATTTCCTTGGGGTACTTAGCGGTAGCATTGCTGAAGGAGTTATCGAAAATTTAACGTTCTACCTGCAGCAAGCGTAAATCCTAAAAGGGCAAAAATTTGATTTAATGAAAATTAAATGGCAAAGATGTTCTTTTCGGCAATAATAAAGATTACGACATCTCCTGTTCTATTTGAAGTGTTTTATTTAAAATTAAAAAAAAAATCTTAATGAATCATCCACTGCAAAATTTTTTTTTTACCAAAAGCTACAACGAAAAACTAACCAATTCCAAAAACATTTTGTAATATTTTTTTATTTTTATTTAGCACGTTTGCTACAGACTGATAAACGTAGTAAATCGACTTCGAATTTCATTAGAATCCAGAATTAAATTATGTCAGTGGGTGTACAAAATACTTCTCATTCGTGTTAGAGATTGCTTTTAAAATTGAGTGTATAATATTTCTACAAAATATATTTGAATAATTGAATTGTTTGAAAAATAAGACACTTAATTATGTTATGAGCTTTAAGATGTTATTTAACTTTGCAAAAAAAATTTTTTTTTTTTGTTATAAAATTAAAATTTTAATAAACGTCACGATGATTTGTTTTACCTACAAAAACCAACATAATAAATTCTCATAACCCAATATGCCAATTGATTAGAATTTGTATTGAAAATTAATTACTTTTTTTTTAATTTTATAGATATTGAGTTTTATATGATATTCACTTGCAAAACGTCTGTTTGCTGTGCGGTTTGCAAGGCGAAAATAAGTGAAAAAAATTATATATATCTCAACTCGAATGTTGAACTAATATAATATAGAAAGTCTTTCTGAGCAATAAAGAAAGAAGTATTTAAAAGTTAATTTATAAATAAATTAATTGAAACGATTTACCGAAAGAACATAATTACAATGTATGAGAAATTTAAACGCATACAATTTTATAGAAAGTCATACAATAGCTGGCGCAACCGAAAAACCGTATAGAAGCCTTACGTCGCGATGAGTCAACTTAGATCTAGTTCTACTCCATACTCCGTTTGCGACCGTGTACCCATGTGCCTATCTGACAAGGCCCTAATCAATATTCGTATTTTCTTTTGGTGTGCCTTCGAAAACTCGTATACGTTCATACGTTAAGTTTTATGTTGCATGCGACAATTTGACGTTTAAGTGTTTATTCAATTTCAAACATTTTTTTGAAGCATATTAAATAGCAACATTAAACTGTGGCTTGATCTTTTTCATTTCGTTGGAAATTGTTTACCCCGCAAGGCGTCTCTTCTTACACCCTTTGTCCCAAATCTTTCGTTTCATAAAATATTTCTGTGCGACATAAAAATATTTTTGTGTTTTCAAATTGCTATTTAAAGACTAAATAGAAGCAGGTGCAAATTTACGGCACTCGATATCGATAAAAATTACATTGCAATTTAAATGGAAATTTTGATCAATACATAGAAAAAAGTTTTTCTTATCAATTAAAAAAATGGTTTACAAACTATTTAAATTTAATTAATGTGATAATTGAATCAATATTTTTTTAGCTGAAAAAAATTAAAAATTTAATTTTGATTTAATTAACATTTTAGTTGTTTTGAAATAAATTTTTAATTAAAATTTTATTTAAATAACAAAAAATCTTAATTGACTTTTTTCGTTTAAAATAAAATAATTTAAACATGTAGAATTGTTGTTGGGAATTGTCAATATTTATTTAAATAAATTAACACATTGTTTAAAATTTCAAAGTTTTTTGATCACTTTTTTAATTAAAATTAAAAATATCATTTATTGAAAATATTTTTTCAAAATTTTAAAATTTTTAGTAATCAATAGAATCATTTTTGTAATAGGTGCAAAATCAACAACTTGTTTGCTTGATATTATGAATTTAGAACAAATTTGGTGATAGGAGAAATTTAATAATTTTTTCTGTGTAAGATTTTGTGCTGAAAAGACTCTAGATTTTTTTAAATAGCTTAAAGCCATTTTGGAAATGTGGTTTATATGGGACCTATGATTAATTTTGGACATACTAGCACGAAATTCCCATGACATAGAACATAATATAAAAATGATCGTCCCCAAATTTTATATCAGTAAAAATTAAAAAAAAGTATATGGTATTTGTATATGGTCAAATAAGCGGGCTTGTTATTACAATTGCAAAACGCTTAACATTTGCAATTCTGGCTTTAAAAAGTGCGTTGTGTATATGTCAACTGTAAGAAGTTTGGCGTCTTCAAATTACAAAAGTATGCTTAAGGGAAATATAATATTTTTAAGAAACTACTCGTATGACAGATCGCAAGCAAAACTCACGAGTATCAGAACACCAAAAAATAAATCTAAGGCTTTGCTATTTCAAATCGTGCGATTGTCATAACATAGCCGATGGTTCTATTCCAATAAAATTTGGTAATGTGGCTTAAATTGTTATATAATATTTTTGGGCTTAATTTAATCTAAATACCAACATATTAAGATTGCTTATGGGCACAAGGACTCTGTTCCGGAAAGTAGTGTGTATGGGGGCTATGTGAAATTATGTACCGAATTTTAAAAAAAGGATTGACCTTTAAGGCAATTAACACGCGACCTGTGTTTTGCGCACAATCTAGTAAAAAATGTGCTCCAAACGGAGCAGGTTTTATGTATGAATTCATACCTCAAATCGCTTTAAACCTGCTGATGGGATGCCTGATTTTTGTATGGGGTGTTTCCGGTTTGGAGGACTATTTTCTGCTGACAATAAGCGCTTCTTTTGACATAATTAAACATGCAAATAAAGCACTCCTAAAATGCCTTTTTAAGGGCTAACTATATTAACATATTCATTAATATTTTGCTTTTACTGGTTTCAATGCCTTTTTTCAAGCATTTTCGTAAACCATAATATATTTTCATTTTTTTTTCGCTTTAAAATTTTCTTCGTTGTCAGCACTAAAATAGCAGTTTTTATTTTGGATATTTTATTCGTTATCGTTTACTGCTGTATCAGAGCTCTCTTATTGAAGCGCTCGATTATGCGCTTTCTCTCTTAAGTGCTTCAAAAAAGACAAATGTTTTTTATTGGGAAGGTTTAGATGACACCTTTCCAGCAGGACGGACGGACATACTTAGATCGATTTAGAAAGTGATTCTAAAAAGTGATACCAAAAGGTGGGTACAGGTAGAACCATGTGTTACATACATCATCACAAACGTATAATTTACATTTCTGAGGATGGTTCAAAATGTTCACTCAAAACGTTGCGTACTGGGTAAAAACATTATAAATAATTTAATTAGTTTTTGTTTTCAGTCAGCCTGTGTTACTCATATTCATGGAGTTGCAGTATTAGAATTCTCGTGTAGATATAACATTTTCATAATCACTCATTCATTCATGAATTCATACATAAGGAAAACGTGTTTGTATTACCAAATCATCTGGTGTCAAGACACTGCAGCCACATTGTTGCCAGAAAGTAACAAAACAACGAAAATCAATAGTTAGATATTGATTGTATTTATGTGATAATATGTATTTAAGCCGTTAGAAATAAATAAATAAATAAATAAAAAAAATAAATAAATAAAAGCAAAAAAAAAAAAAAAAAAAAAAAAAAAATAAAACTGGTTAATTAACATTTATTGGCCAAGTGCGATTGCAGTGCTTGAATCGGAAGACTACTCTAATGCTACTAAAATTGTCAAAAACTATAAATTATTAATACTGCAAAAGACAAACACTTTCAATTATGATCATCAGGTAATGTATCGATGAATAAGGAAATGCTAAGTATTTTAGAACGTTTATTTAAACCATACCCCTTACATTTCGAAGACTTGCATGCTTGAAGTCTTTTAACGACATTGATATTTAATATCAATTCTTTGTATTGAGGTTCAGGGTAAGTCATACAAACTATTCAAGTCGAAATTTAATATGGAAACTTGAATTTTAATTTAATTGTCTTTTTTTTTATTCAGTTTTATTTTGCTAAAAAAGGTAGAATTAAAAAATACAAAATCAATTCATAGAAATTCTTCTAAAGAAACCTTTTTTAGACAGTATGAACTTTCTTTAGCCTGTTATAGTTTTAATGATTTTACTTTCAGAAGTAGTTAAAAAAAGGAATATAGTCCCTTTTCTGATTGAGTTTTCTTGGAGTTGATATTATAACTAAAATTTTTTTAAGTCATATTAACCATTTTTTCGAATGTGCTTCTATGAGTTGTATTTCAATTTATAAGGCTTTTTACAATAGTCTTATTCTCCCAATATTTCACATGCTTTTTTGCTTAAGATTATTTTTATAAAGAAAGGAATTTTACAACATGAAATGGATTAAAATTTATTGATAATTTTTCATTCTTGACTGAGCTAAGATTTGAACCCATGTTTTCACGGACAGAATGCCCAGACTAGTTTCGATTGTAACCACACAATCTCTTCAGTGGGTTTTGCCGTTTAAGCTCTCACCGCCATCGTCGACGGATGACGTCATTAGTCAAACATCAATCTTTAAACCAAATGGTATTTTACTCGTACTTTGGTAGATCGAAATTTGCTTTGAATGAATGATTACATATTTTAATTGATCTACATGTTCTTCCTTTCTTCTTGTTTTTCGTACTTTTTGTCAAGAATTCTTTTTGAAATCCAAAGTACTTTTTTTTGTGTGTTTCATGTTTTTGTCTTTCGTTTTTCTTGTTGACATTTTTCCGCACAACTTGAAGGACAAATGTAAACATATAGCTCGTGCCTTAGCTGTTAATAATAATTAGTATTGTGGTTATTTTATTGAACTGTTAATGGTTTTTAATCCAAATTTTGATATTTTAAATAGGCTTAAGTTTATTGAATTTAATTTTCATTAAATTATTTTTATGAAGAAAGGAATTTTAAAACATGAAATGAGTTAAAATTTATTGATAATTTTTCATTCTTGACTGAGCTGGGAATTGAAACCGATATAATAATTATTAATATTATTATTAATTATTAATACTAATTATTTTAGAAAATTATAAAAAAACAACAGTACTTTAGTTTCCATCCCTGGTTTTAGCAAAATAGTTCTAAAATATTTTTTATGTTTGAGTCACAGGTCTCTGCTAAAGCAACATAACATTTTGTTTACCGCTTTGTTTTAACTCTTTTTTTCCTTCTTCGTATTTTTGGTACAAGAAGTTCCGGTGAAAATGTTTTTTTTTTAATATTCTTTTAATTTCGTGTTCATAATTTTTTTTTTATATAAGTACATAGATATTATTTTTTTAAACTTTGTAACGTCTTATGTATTTTTTTTTGGCATTTTTGAAAGCGTCATTGTTCTTAACCGAAAATTACGCTTTAACAAATAAATTTATTTAAATTTTTTTTAATATTTTACCTTTTTTTATTCCAAGAATTTTGGTGGTTTTGTAATTATTTTTTTTTTTTTTGATCAATTTCAGCAATCAAGGTTGTTTTTTCCCAAAAAAACAAAATATCATTAAATATAAATTGAAGAATCTGATAAAACCCGCTTTTTTGTTGAATGTTTTTTTTCTCAAAAGATCTTAAAATTGTTTAAATAACAATAAGAAATCTCCTGAAATGTTTTTTTTTATTTTTTGTTTAAAATCTTCAAACACTTCGAATTAATTTTATTTGAGCTTATATTTTTTATTGATCATTAAAACAATTTCTAATTGTAATTTCTTTGTAAATACAATTTAAATTTTTACGTTTCAGCTTTCTGTTTTGATTTTATTAAAAATTCTTAGTTAACTTCCGTTTCATTCTCTTCCGTTTTTCTATATTCATAGAACTGAATTTTAAACTGTAATAGTTACACGTAATTTTAATATTTTTTTAGTTTTATTTAATTCGCAATTTTTACCGTTTTTTTTTTTATTTTTATTTTTTCAACCATCACGTTTACTAGTTCAAACCGTAACTGAGCTTCGTTTAGTTGGTACCTTCCACTATTATAGTCCCCCATTTAAACGTTTTTTATATGTATAAGTGTATGTGTTTGTTCTGTGTATGTGTAATAAGCCCTCTCTTTAACTATTTTTTTTAATATTTGATGTATGAGTTTGTTTGTTTTGAGGGACTCTTAACAGTGATCGTAAGATCTTTTGTGCCAATTCGGAATCACGAGATTTGTCTTTTATGTACGCGCTCAATCTTGTTGTTCTTAACTGGTTCGTTGTACCCATAAACAGGTGGCATTACTACGTCAGATGCCGAATTTTTGCTCTAGTATTGTTTGTCTATAGAAGTCTCCCCAAATTATTTTGTGTTTGACTGTTGTCTTATGTCACTTAAGTTCGATAGTCTGTACCCCACTTTCAGTTTGTCAATGGCTGGGAATTTCATGCTGGTTTTGGATTTTTTTTCTTCTAATTTTAAACAGTTTGCTCTCATTTGTTTTTGATAATAAATCCATTGGGCTTGTGTTGATTCTTTGATACCCTTAACATTCTAATGATCTCAATAATATGAAGTTTTGAAATTCGTTGGTACCGCATATTTATATGTGACATATGGGCTAATATAGACTAGTCCTAATGATAATATCGTCAGTTGTTCCAATTTTGTACGCTATTAAGTGGGAGTTAGTTGGAAAAATTTTCCAAAAATTTCCGGGAAAAAACTTTAAAATATTCTTGGTAAACTTAAGACAGGAAATTGCAAAAATTTTGCGTCAAAGTCGTTGACTTTGCCTTTGACAGCTAATGCTAGGAATACAACTGGGACGAACGACGAATTTCGCCCAGCACTACGAATTTTTCAGTAAAAATTCGCTGAGTAAATTCGTCGTATGAAGCAAAATAACGACGAATAACTAGCAGCTTTTATAATTGAGAAAGTTCATTGCTGTTTATGCAAAGAGAGAGAAATAGTGTGACCATATTAAAAAAATACAGCTTAAAAATTAAAACATAATCAAAAACACAACTAAAAACAATTTTTTTAGCAAAATACTTTGTATATTTATTTTAAATGTAAAAAAAACCATTATTAAAGTAAAAAGTAACTTTATTTACTAAAATACATCTAAACCAAAATCAAACATGGTTACCTGATAACGATTTGTTCGTCGTTCGCCGGCGTATAAAATAGATTAATCTATTGCAAAGTCGGCGCGTAAATCGAATTTTGACGGACAAATTATTGTGTGTATTTTCATATAAAACAATATGTTTTATCTTTGGCGGGAATATTCGCGGCCACAAATTCGTCGTTCGTCCCAGTTGTGTTCCTAGCATAAAGGACATGATAGAATAAAAATAAAACAGGTTTTTATTTTATATTATTTTTTGTTTACATAAAATCTGTTGCGTCCACGGACGCCTTAGGGATCCATGAACCTTGAGTAAGAACTCAGTTTTAGTTAAAAAAAAACCGATTTCTTTAATAGAAGCAAAGCCGCGAATAACCTTGTGTTTAACAACCCAGATTACTTTTTCTTATGTCTTTTTATTTAGATAATCAAAAATAATAATAACTTTAATGCGAAAAATTAAGGAATTTAAATGTCAAATTTAATGTAATTTTTTTTAGTGGCAAAACGTTTTTTTTAAAAAACATCTCAATGGCCTACTCCAAAATCTCATAAAAATGCTGTTACTTTTAAAAATTTAAACTGAATAAAGAAAATTAATTAAATATTCGCTTCTTGAATTCATTACTTTGTAGCTTTATTCGCCACTTTTTGCATTATAAGTTATATATAAAATAATAACTTTATTATAATATCTTAAATAAGTCATAATTATACTTTACAAAAAAATACTTTGGTTTAATGACTTAAATAAATTATTATTATATGATTTTAAATAATTTTTTGAATGAGTTTACAATATATTATATTAATATTTGTTAGATATCCGGTAATATTATAAAATTTTAAGAATAATTTCGATGTGAAATATATGGAAAATCCAAAAATCAATCAAATGTATGTAAATATATACATAAATATGTTCCAGCCTGTCACAGCAATTGCTCGGAATTGTTTTGAATCCGTATTTTCATTTCGATCGATTTTCGTAATTCTGATAAATTTTAATTTTGTTATTTTTAAGTTAAATGTGGCAATATTGTGAGGCAAACCAAAACAAAAACTTTTTTCGATCGAAAAATTAAAAGTGATTTCATTCCGAGAAAATTTATCGGTTTTCTCGGAATTAAAAACTTTCGATCGAAATTTATTTCTGTAATACACACATTGTATTTTTTTCGAAATTCCATATTTTTCGAAAATGGTCACTAATCCTCGCCAGAAATTTTCGTAAGAAATTCCAAAATTATTTCAGATATCCCACTTCCAGAATCGTCTTTAGAAATTTTTTCTTATGTGGGACCGGTTCCATTTCCCTGAAAATCCTCCTAAATACAGTAGCACTGTTAACTGCAAAAAGTTGCTGTTAATAAATTGTGGTTGATGTGTCCGCTAGTTCAATACGTATTTATCTTCACACATATCCACATGTAGAACGGAAAAATAAAAGAAAAAAATTAGATGTCAAGCATTTTCCCTTTTAGATACTCTTTTTCCTCCATTGAAGTATTAAAAATGTCAATATTTTGGTGGGATTGTTTTTTTGTTAATTTTCTTTAAAGCGGGAATTACTGGAAAATTCAAGAGTATGGTGTTGAAAAGCCAAGAACTAAAAAAAATTATGTCAGATGAAGCAATCAACATTTACTACGTACATACATATATGAAAAATACTGAACGTGTTAAAGAAATTCGAGCTCTACAGCGATCAATTTTGAAAATAGTTATGAAAAATACTCTAAACCGTACCCACCATTGCGAAGCTGAAAACGGGGTCATTTAAATGACATTATTTTCCAAACTCATGGCCAATTTCACCAATTCTATTTAAATATCGATTCATGTTTAATATTCGTTTTTCATGTCAAATAAAATTATATGAAAAACTATATTTAAATTTGAATTGATATTTAAATAGTATTGGTGAAATTGGCCATAAGTATGGAAAATAATGTCCTTTAAATGACGCCCCATTTTCAACTGAAAAAAATAAATACTCCTAAATACACATTTTTCTGTTACAGTAGCACTGTTAAATGAAATGATAACTGCAAAAAATTGCTGTTAATAAATTGTGGTTGATGTCTCCGCTAGTAAAATACGTATTTATCTTCACACATATCCACATTTAAAACGGAAAAATAAAAGAAAAAAGTTAGATGTCCCGTATTTTCCCTTTTAGATACTTTTTTCCCACCATTGAAGTATTAAAAATTTCAATATTTTGTGGGAGCCATAATTTAATACGTATGAATGGGAAAAACATTTTTTTTTTTAAAGTTTAAACGTTAGAATTTCGAAAAAGTACTTAATCTGTATTTGTATCTTTTTGATTAGTTACGAATGTGATATAATTTTTATCTCTATCTTTTTTGGCTTAAAAGATAGATGATGGTGTTACTAAAATGTTCCAAAATACAGGTTTTACCTGGTTACTCCGCAAAAGGGCCATACATATTTCGAAAAAAAAAAAAAAAAAAAATATACCAGACACCTGTCCGCTTTTTTTTGTTAATAAACAACGATTAGTATGAAATTTCTTTTGTATTTCTCTTAGTTTAGAAGATATGAGGTAAGGAATTTTAACGTTTTTACCATTTTTTTTACCCCCTAAACATTCGAATTTCCAAATTTCCCGTCTCAGCGGAATTTTGGAACCTACGGTCCAAATTTTTAGCTTCAGGCGTTGATGATCAATCAGTCAGTCAGTAACGTTACAATTTTAAATAAAAACATATATCAAAATTTTTAAAAAAATTTTTAATAATGTTGGAAAATTAGTCGAGGCAACCTGTCCGTGAAAACCTGGGTTCAATTCCCAGCTCAGTCAAGAATGAAAAATTATTAATAAATTTTAATTCATTTCATGTTGTAAAATTCCTTTCTTCATAAAAATAATTTAATGAAAATTAAATTCAATGAACTTAAGCCTGATTAAAATATCGAAATTTGGATTAAAAACCATTGATAGTTCAATAAATAAACACAATACTAATTACTGTTGGAAATATTTTAATTATTTTAGGCTATTTAAATGTAAATCTTAATTAGTAGTGATTATTTTTGGTTTTTTTTTTTTTTTTTTTTGTAATCGTAAACAATT
Source organism: Pollenia amentaria (assembly GCA_943735925.1). NCBI lineage: Eukaryota > Metazoa > Arthropoda > Insecta > Diptera > Polleniidae > Pollenia > Pollenia amentaria. The sequence goes on along the minus strand of OX031010.1, from coordinate 16,509,164 downwards.
GGTAATGATAAACGTATACATATTTCTTACGATACTTTTTAAAAAATAAAAATAAATTATTAATAATCGAAATTTAACAGGTATGATCTGCTTTATCTCATCCAATGTTTACGTGGGCAGGGCAATAAGTCCGTGACTTTTTAAATAAGAAGCAGGTTTTTGAAAAAAATCATTTTTTTTTCAACATGCCTCCTTTGAACTCTATACACTTTGTCCAACGTCTCTCCAATTTTTTTTTTGTTCCTTCCAAAAAATTAATTTTGTCAGGTCATCAAAACAAGTATTTATTGTTGTTAAGATGATTTCATCGTTAGAGTCAAATTTCGTTCTGTCGAGTTATTTCTTCAGGCTTGAAAACTAGAAATAGTCACTCAAGCCTAAATTCAGAGAATGGGGTGGATAAGGAAGCAATTAGTAGCCTAATTCATGGATGTTTGCCATAATCCCCAAATCAAAACGTAGTAAACGAAGCAACTTATTCAACTGAGAGATGCCTGTTGACACGTGCAGAGATGGCCTCTCTTGCAATTCAAAAAGTCCCGAACCTTTTGACCCGCGTTCGTATAGCACTGGCGAATAAAATCCCAATTCTTAATAAAAATTATTCATCACAGTTGCTGCTGATGTCGCAGTTTTTTTTTTTGTTATTTTTTTGTACCAACGTGTTCTAAGAGCCGAAATAATAAACCTGTTTAAATAATTCATTTAATACAATGACGAGATATGTTTAAAAATGATGTCAAAAAAATAGTAAGTATGAATTTGACATATATACTTATTTTTTTAATAATGATGGTCTTACCTAAAATAGTACTATCTACTTAAATATCCGCGGTCATATGGAAGAGTAGCTTAAGTCGAAATATAACAAAATTGAATTATTACTACATTTAAAAAAGGTGTAAAATCTTTACCCCCATTATCATAACAAATATTTTTGACTAATAAAAGGTTTATTGAACAAAGTTTCATAAAAAATTTGTTTCATAAACCTGCTATAAACCCAAAATATTTTTTATGAATATGGGGGTTAATATTTATTAAAATTTATTTTTTAAACAAAACGAAGCATACCTGCAAACTAGAATATTCGACACAAGCTACTTTTCCATATTGGCACAGATGTAAAACTTAAACAAAACGAAGGATACCTGCAAACTACAATATTTGACAATATTCGAAATTAGCCTTTCCATATTGGCACAGATGTGTTCATTAGAGGTGTCCAAACCAAACACTATTAATGTTTATAGCTTGTCTAGAGTTTTTTTATTCCCAAGCTTCTTGGATCCCCGGGAAAGCGGGAAATAAAAACCAAATTCCCAGGATCTCGGGACTCCCTCCCAAAACTTTGTATTTATTTATTTACTTATTTCTCCAATAAAACTAATATTTCTTATTGGCTATTACGCTTAAAATAATTAAATCTAGTGTCTATTATATAACAAAAACGTAAAAAATTTATGATTAAAATAAGTTTACGACACTTAAGAGGTTATTTTGATGCCAATAGGATCATAGAAATCATTATTCTCATTTGCGTAATAAGAATGAAAGCTTTAAAGTCTAAAGGGAATAAAAATTCTGGAAGGGTGATTAGTAGAGTGTGCCAATTTGTATATATTAAAAACAAATTCACAAGCGGCTGTCAAAATCTTAATCTACGACGAATTCTTAGAAGGTTTGCCCAGAAAACCATCGGTCTAAAATCAAAATCGAGCTGCTCATTTTTAAAGAGAAACTTTTCGTTAATTTTTTTTTAATATGGGGCATTATTTGGGAAGCGGACAACCCAATAAAAATATTTTGTTGGAAAACCTTTATATTTGGCATTACTATAGTTCTAGTAGATATGAATAAGTGTGCGATTTTAAGTTGGCTTGGCCATACATTTGACTCATCTAGGAGCATCCTACGCGCTGCAGGGACCTAATTTTTACAATTTTTACCATATAAATATAGCCCCTGCAGCGCGTAGGTTGCTCCTAGATGGATCAATTATATGGCCAACCCCACTTAACTTATCATATCCATCTTTTATTTTTAACAAACCTACCCTCTATCTCCAGTCCTTAAGGGAGCTCCTATACAACATTTTCAAAACAGACTACAAATATATTGAAGAAAAAGTCCCATAACCACACAGCAGTCGCCCTTAGGGGGATAAAATGTATGACCAATCTCCAGTAGTTTTTAGTTCTTACCTTTTTCTCAAAACATACTTGCCCTTTATCCCCACTTCTTACGGGGGTTCCCATACAAATATTGCGTTTTAAGAAATTCTTAAATTGATTTAAAATTCTTCGACTTTTGTGAATAATATCAAAAGTTGTAAACAGATTTTAATTATTTATGACTTGAACCAATTTAAAGATTAGCTGCATTTTCCAATTTTTTTAGGAATTTTTAAAAGGAAAAATTTCGAAATTTGGCTAAAAAATTTTTTTTCCAAAAAAAAAAAAAATAATAATAATATAAAATAAAATTGTAAAAATTATACGAGGGTGTATCAATAAGTCCGTGAACTTCCGAACTTTGAACTTCTCTCGCAGTTATATAAAATGCAACACTGCTCCCGTCTTGTACCAGCTGTTAATATACTACTGTCAAGTTTTGAGCAAGTTCCGTCATTTACTTTGCGTTTAACAGCTGTTCAAAACATACAACCTCGTGGATTTTTCTAAAAATTAAAAAAAGTGAATTTCGATGGATCCATTACAACACTCCGGAGACCAAGCAGCAGTCTAAACAATGGGTTTGAAGAAGGCCAAGGTAAATTTGTCGGCCAATAAGGTGATGGCAACAGTTTTTTGGGATGCACGCCTGACTATCCACATCAATTACCTTCAAAAGTGAAAAACAATAAACGGCGAATATTATGCCAACTTATTGGACCGATTTAACGAGGATTTAAAAAAAACGACCCTATTTGGCCAAGAAGAAAGTGCCTTTTCATCAAGATAATGCACGGGTGCACACGTGTGCAGTTTAAATGGCAAAAATACATGAATTGGGCTACGAATTGGTACCTCATCCCCCATATTCTCCGGACTTAAAAAAAAAAGATTTTTAGTCTATATACCAAATAAGGATTAATAGATATATATATATGTATATATAAATATTTAATAATAAATATATATCGATTCAGATCAAAAAATGGTGATATATTATAATTTATTAAATATATATGATATATGACTATTCCCTATTTCCGAACCTAAAGAAATGGCTCGGTGGAAAGAGACTTAGCTCCAACGATGAAATTATTGGTCAAACAAATGCCTATTTTATGGACCTCGAAAAATCCTATTTTTTGGAAGGGATACACAAATTGGAGAAACGTTGGACTAAATATATTGAGCTTAAATGAGATTATGTTGAAAAATTATTTTTTTTTTGTAAAAAAACTGTGTTTCATTCAAAAAGTCACGGAATTATTGATCCGTCCTTGTAATATAAAACCTTTCTTCATAAGCAAATTAATTTTTTTACATACAGTTAGAAAACTTTCAATTTAAACTAGTCATTTCCACGGTTCAACAATGCAACAACGTAAAGAAATTTGTATAACTTTTAAACTAATAAATGACCCAAAATTTATTTTTTTATTTATTTATTTGTTTATTTATTAGTCTATGGAGTAACTCCTTTCAGACAAAAATTACCAAATATTTAAAAATTTTACAAATAAATTTAACATATAAATATAAAATTAAATTGTGTTTAATAGTGTTAATATCCAAAGTTAAATCAATAATACTGTGCAGATCATTAAAATTTACACATATTCGACGAAGAGGGTCGGCATTTGCATAATTTTGTTGAAAGTATTCAATTGATATCGGCTGGTAATAACGTGTAGGGCGTTGGGGAACATTAAAAAATAAACTATTTAGCAGGAACTCCGAGCAAATATTGCCTTTAATCAGATTGATAACAAATATCACATTCAGCATTGTTCGGCGGCTTTTTAAGGTTGGTAAATGAATGTCCTGGTTCTATATGAAGGAAGATATATAGATGGATTTGGGTAAGTGCTCCGTAATATGAATATCAAAAATTCATTTATTTCGGCGTAAAAAAAATATTAATTAAGTTAGAACAATTTTACTTTAAATGACTAATTTAAATAACCGGTTTTGCAGATGAAAAAAAAACATTTTTTTTTATATTAGTTTGTTTTTATTTAAAGATCAATGGATTATCTAGAATCACTTAAAAATTTTTTTTTGGCTTGATTAGTTTTTGGATCGGAAAAATAATAAAAAAAAATTTTTTTTGATAACGGCAACACTTTACCACCCCGTAACTCGATAAATAAGCATCATAGAAAAAAAATTATTTCGCACACTTATTCATATCTACTAGAGCTATAGTAATGCCAAATATAACGGTTTTCCAACAAAATATTTTTATTGGATTGTCTGCTTCACATATATTCATTAATTCTAAGCCGATTTTGCCATTTGGGTGTCAAATTGTTTTCAGATCTTGTAGGATGTTTGGGATTGAACTCCAACAGAATCGGTTCAGTAGGAAAAGAGTTATGCACACAAATGTGGAACTACCTCCCTAAAAACTTAACAAAAACTAACATAAATTTGTGGCGAAATACATACAAATTTCTACTTTCATAAGACTCAAAATCACTTGAAATGCATGTAAAACGCAATCTAGGAAATACTTTACTACGCCCTTAACCGCAATAGTTTTTAATATTGTGGTTAAATTTACATTTAATATTGCAAGGACCAAAAATAGCTTCGTACAGACGTTGGTCAGATCATACAATATTGGAAGCAGGCGTTGTCATAGAAACATTTTTCTGACAATGGTGCCATTGTCATATGCATTAATTTTACACGTCTGCCAAATACAAATGAGCTTACAATGTTCACACAGTAGCAAGACATTTTAGATACGAAAAATGTATATTTCGTATCCTAATGGCATCACTGGTCTTTAGTTTTAAGGAGAGAGAGCAAAAGAAATGGCATCCAGAAGACTTGACGGCTCAAACTTGGAGTGCGTGAATCAGCACAAATAAAAACCAAAGATTCAAAATTCAATTAACGTTATCAACAATTATTTATGGTTGACAATGCAGTAGTTTAAATGTTTCTAGAAATCGATAAAACAGTAAAAGTTAATCAAAAGTTTTTTTAATTTTATGTATTTTTAAGTAGTTTTTAAAAGAGCTTAAACAGCTTTTAATATTAAAAAAGGTGACTATATGAAACTCTTGTAAATCGAATATTCAGTCAGTCGCAGTAATTCAACATGCCAATTCTCACCACATCATCATCAATCATGGACAAACACCATGGCGAGAAAAACAATAAAATTCCCACAGTTATTTTAACCAAACACCAACAACTTTGACTCAATCAAGTAAGAGTGCTATATTCGGCTATGCCGAATCTTACCATTCAAAAAGATTTGATATGAACAATATATATGGCGACCAGGGCTGCCAGATAAAATTGTAAAAAAATCGTCAATTTCCTGAGAAATAATAAAAAAAATCGTCTTTCTGTTAAAAAAATCGTCCAAAAAATCGGACAATTTAAATTAAGATTTTAAACAAAGTTTGTTCGGTTTTTATTTAAAAACAAGCAAACAAAAACATATGATCAAAATTTTTTTTTCGGGAATGAAATATTTATTATTAATTAATTCATTTATTAATGATGTGCTACTAATCCCAATTTTTGAATTAAAACACTGAAATTTATTGTTGTGGGAAAGCTAGTTCCATACATATATCACCGTATGTTTATGAAACTGTTTGTTAAATTTAACAAACGTTTGTTAAGGAAAATTTTCATAAAAAATTTGTTTTGTAAACCTTTAATTACTATATTATAATAATCTAAGGTTTTTTTCCAAGTCTTAAGAATAAAAGATACTTTCAATCGGGTCATTTTCTAAAAAATTTCAAATACCGTTCACGACAGAGGGTATATATACAAGCTCGTTTTTATATAAGTTTGTAATTCCTTTTGTAATTGCTACAATACTAATTTTATGCCCTATAAAATATATATGTATATTCTGATTCCTTATGAATAGCAAAGTTGGGTTAAAGATGTCAATCGAACCATGTGTTTGTTGAAATGGGATTTCCGAAGACTCGTATATAAACATTGCTATACATTTATATTGGATATAGTAAGGAATAGTGTGCTATTATATTTCAGCCAGATCGGTCTACAAATGCCTAAGATATGAACAAAAAACCACGACTGCCTGTAATTAATCACAATAAATCTCTCATTTTCATTTGTAAACCTTAACTTTTTTAAATCTTCTTTAAATTTATTAATATTTTTTCTTTTTTTACCTGAAATATTCTTTCTTCACGAAATTATAGTTTTGGCACCATGGCACCCAAATAAGTTAGGATGATAAAATTTGGCTTAAAAATGTTTCATATATATAGAGTATTAAATGTTCAAAATGAGCCAAATCAGTTCATAACTTCACCTGCTCCCCCACACGAGTGAACTCTCAATCTCAAAATCAAGGTTTTGGTACGAGTTTTTACTTAAATTGAATTGACTCAAAATTAAGCTTTTGCCCATAAAATTTTTTATGGAAAAGAACAAAAATTATTTTTCTGTGCTGTCTAATAACAAACATCAAAAGACTAAAAATTGTCTTATTTTGAAGACTTAATAAAATCGTCACTTTTTAGAAAAAAATCAGCAAATCGGCACTTTGCTAATTTCGGAACCAAAAATCGTCAAAATGACGATAAATCGTCAATTCTGGCAGCCCTGATGGTGACCGTCAGTTCTGTATTATACAGATCAGTACTGTATTTCAGATATCTGTTGTATTATACTCTAGTTTGAAGCGGTATGAGAATTTTTTTTCAACGATATAACGTTTTATTTTTGTGAAAGCAAGTTATTAAAATGTTATTATAGGTAAATTGTGATGCATAATTGCCTTTTAACAAACTTAATTATAAAAAAGAATACTTTTTTAGGAGTTCAGTGTATTGGTCGTTACTCGGGTATTTTCGACAGATTTAAATACCGACCTCTTAATGATGAAATTTACCATTTACCTGGGTTATGAAACTTGGAATCAGGAATTATTATGGTTTCCGCAAATGGGCATTTTTCAAAAATTAAATTATATTTTAGCCAAGATTTTTTTTGTATCTAAGCCGATTTTTTCAGAAAATATGTTCTACTAAGATTTCCAATCTTCTGACGTATAAGACGTACCCACAGGTCAAACTACAGCCCTAAAACTTAAGTTTTTATAAAAATGCTGAATTTACTTAGCCCATTTTTGGAGTATTTTGCTCATAACTTGGCCATTTTTAACCGATTTAACAGATTTAAATACCGACGTGTTTAAGAGAACTTGGATTCTAACACTTGGACTCGGAAGGTCTATAGTTCCCGAAAATGGGTATTTTTTCAAAAATAATTTTCTATTTTGGCCATAACTTATTTGTATCTGAACCGATTTTTCCAAGTTTGTCAGAAATAATGTTTTACTAAAGATTTCCGAACTTTTGACATATTAGACGTATCTATAGGTCACATTTCAGCCATAAATATTAGTTTTACAATTCAATTGGTTTATAAAACTCGGAAAGATTTATAGTTTCCAAAATGGGTATGTTTAAAAAAAATTTTTTTTTGGGAAAAAAATATTGATTTTTTGGGAAATATATTTTCTATTCAACATTTTTTATTTTTCGAATTTATTCTATGAGATAGATTTCAGTTATGTTTTTTTAAAGCTTTTTGTAATAGTTCTATTCCTTAAATTTTTAGGAATGACTTTATACACTACCAGACTATTTATTATCTTGTATCTTCTTGTTAAATTTTACCTTAGCTATCCTTTGGATTGCAATGAAGTATATTGTAAGTACAGAAAAATTTGCAATTATTAGACACCAGCAGAACATACAAGATAAGATACAAGTATGGTAGTGTATAAAGTCATTCCTAAAAATTTAAGGAATAGAACTACTACATTAAGCTTTATAAAATACATAACTGAAATTTAGCTCAAAGAATAACTTCGAAAAATAAAAAATGTTGAATATAATAAAGTAGCTTATGAAAAGAATTAATTCCCAGATTCTATTTGTTGAAATATATTTTCCATATTTTGATATATAAAATGAGTCCATAGGTCTTACTACATCCCTTATATTTAAAATTATGATGTTTTTTAGAACATTTTTGGTGTATTTTTGTCATAACTTGGCTATTTTTCAACCGATGAGACAGATTTAAATATCGACGTGCGCTTCATAAGTCCCCCCCACATTTCTTCGGATGTTGTGTATTTGTTCTCAAGATAAACAGAGATGTATAATGTTTTTATACCGGAGGTACCACGCCCACTTTTCCAATACTGCCCATTATTTTATAGAAGTTGTATATTGATAGCCTAGCTTTGTGTTTATCTATTTTGTGCCACGCCTACTTCTTCAATACATGTAAGCGAGATTGAGGAAGCGGGTTTAGATTTGTCAGATGTTGTGTATTAATAACCAAGATGCTTGTACCTAATTTTAAGCTTTGGCTCTTGCCGTTCTTCAGATATACAGAAATCTATGATGTCTTTGCACGTGAGGTCACAATATAATTTTTAAGCAAAAATAAACTTTTATGTTTTTCCCTTCTCCTGTAAAGTTGCATTTTGGGCCATTCTACATGACGTCAACGACATTTAGGTTCTAACTTTAAGACTCAAACTCGCGAGAACCTCTGAATTTATTAATAAGCAATTAGCTCATTTTACGAATATTTAAAAAAACAATTTAGCTAAGACATATTCTTAAAAAACGATTTATTAAAAAAAAAAAAATATTATTTGGAACAATTAATAACAACAATTTTTAAAATAATACGTACATACAAGTGTAATATTTAAGTCTTATTAAATATATATGTATTTTTAAATCAAAGATGTATAAAACCAACTGTCAAACTAAATTTTATTGGTATTAATATTTATAACTTAACAATAAAACATTAAACTTAAACAACTAAATAAAATTATATTATTAACTTATATTTATGCCCTCAATTTGATTTAAAATCGTATGCGGATATAGTATGAAATTAAATTTTTCCTAATATTAATATGTATTAATATTAATATTAAAAATAACATGTACACTAAAAATACGAAAGATTCCTTCGTAGCTACTTTTTCGTAAAGTATATAAAAGTTTCGTATATAATACGAATATACGAATATAATACTTCTGAGAGTCTACGTAACTAACGAATTACGGCCTCAGTTATAAAAAATAAAACATGTTAATAAAGGGTTTATGAAACGGATTTTGTATGAAAATCCGTTTCATAAACCCTTTAATGACCTGTGTTATTTTTTATAACATAGGCGGACAGTTTTCAGTTAATTTTTCGTAAATATGAGGACACTGTTTATTATGTACATATATAAAAAAGAGATTTCGTTAAATCTTTTAATTAAAAAAAATATTTGCTGTTTTCTACAAAGTGACAAAATTTCGTAAAAATTCGAATTATTTTCTTAGTTCAAAAAAAGTAATATATTATTTTATATATTTTTTTTATATATTTTATTTTTATTTTACTAAAATATTTCGTGTTTCGCACCCTTTTTCGTCCACTCTACAACAGTTTTATTTTACATAAGGCATCAATTTTCTTGATATACATACATATGAATACACATTAGGGCGATAACATTTTAACATTTTTTAACATATTATAGTCAAATCGGTCATTAAAAACTATAAAGAAATACGTTTTTACTTTTTCGCTAGCGTCAAAAAGTTCACGCAGCAACAGAAATGAAGTTTTAAATTTGTAGACAAAGAGATACGCCGTTTGAAATTTATTTCAATAAAATACAATATTGGTGGCTATTCTAAAGAGATGGTATTTGTTTATCATTCAAAATTTTTTTTTTATTGATTTAGAAGCACCTATTACGGTTCAGAACTCAACTTAGTTGAGTTGTAATTTAAATAACTGGTTGTGATGAGTTGTAACTTTTTGATGTTTTTGTTCACTGGAATACAGCAAAGTTGTAAACCAGTGTTTAAAAATGCTTGACTATTTTTAATGTTTTTGTAATTGCTTAACTTAACTTAAGAAAAAGAACACAGCAAAAGCAAAAGCAAACGCAGAAAAAGTGAGAGTAAATAATTTATTTATTATCACCATGTTTATGTTCTCAGCTTAAAAAGCCAACCAAGCAACCACTTGAAAAAAAAAATTGCTGTTGCTGTAAGTAATAAGTTTTTGTTTATTTTTTTTTGCTTTGGCTTAACTGTAAATTGATGTGCTTAAATTCAGCGAGTATTAACTTCTTTGCTGTTTTTGACTTCATTGCTGTTGCTTGCTGTTGCAGGCGTTAGTTTCATAGAATAGGTAGGTATATACATAATTACATAACACAAAATAAACAAATTAGTTTAAAAAAAACGTGTAGTTTCATTTATGTATGTATGTATGTACCTATTTATTAAAAAAAAAAAACGCAAAATACCAAAAAAAAATCGAAACAAATTCGTTCATAATACCTATATTAAGTTCCAGCAACAGCAAAGAAGTTAACTTGCTGACTTTAAGCGCATCAAAAGCAAAAAAAAACAATCAAAAACTTAATACTTACAGCAACAGAAAATTTGTTTTCTTAAGTGGCTTCTTTGCTGACAGATTTAGCAGAGTACATGCACATAGCGAGTTTAAACAAATTATTTACTCTCTTTGCTTTGCTTTTGCTTTTTTGCTTTTGCTGACTCGTTATCAAAGAGTTAAGTAAACACTTAGACACACAGTTTTTTAATTTGCTGCAAAAAATGTAAACAAAGCAAAAATGTGCGACTGTTGCTATTTTAAAGCAAGCAATTTAAACACTGTTGTAAACCATAATACAAAAATTAAGAAATTACAACTAAACTGAGTTGAGTTGTGGACCATAACGGCGGCCGTATTTGGTGCTAGAAGTTTTATATGCAAAATTTTCGGTAATAAAACAACATTTCCCACCTCGTGGTACAATGCGAAACTTTGGTTATGGCCCTAATGTACATATGAACTTCCATATATGTTCATATTTATATTGCGTTTGTGTCTTTAGACATACAAAACAAACATGGCCGATATGGCAGCAAGGGCCGACAAAAAAGTCGAGGCATACAAAATAGCACATGTTGTTTGCATCCAGGCTATCAGCGGTCCCATGCACAAGGAAACAATAAATTGAGCAATGAACACAACACTACTGATAATGGCTATATCGGTACCCAAACCACGTTTCTGTTTTAAAGGAACACTTTCACCATTGCACATTCGGAACTGGAAAGGAAAATAAGATTTTAATAAAAATTGTATCCAAATGATATCATTCGATACTTACACAATCTTTGGCATGATAATTAGCTACCAAAATATAGGGCATGGTAAAAAGTGTACCATATAAAATACCAGCCGAAGTACTGAAGACAAGCACACCCCATTTTGTGGGCCATAAACCCAATATTAACATACCCACGCCATAATAGACAATACCAGCAATATAAACGACTTTCGTTCCCAACCATTTCATTAGCTTGGTCACCGACAGAGAATAAATGGAACAGGAAAAGGCATATATAGACATGCCAAAGCAACCAAAACGTACCCCAGCCTCGTACAAATTGGCAGCTTCAGAGTTGGGACGAGCCTAAAAATATTTTGTAAAATTTGTTAATAATTAATGAAAAAGAAAATTAAAGCTGAGCTTACAGTTGGATCACCTTTGAAAACCGCTTCTCCTACAAAATCGGTGAAATATAAGCAATAGGTTACATGACCCATCCAACAGAACAGGTTAGTTAATGCCAAAATTCTCATGGAGCGTGGCATTACGAAAATACTTTTTAAATATTGTGACAATGAGACTGGTTTCTCATCTTCAATGTTATCCAGTTCGGGTATGGCTTTAGAGGAATACTTTTGGAATTGCATTTGTCCACTTTTTGGTATATCTCCATTAAGTTCAAATCCTCCATTTTGATAACCTTCACTTAAATTATATTTTTCAGTACCTTCATCCATTTCGTTTTCAATTGTTGTAGTCTAAATAAAAGATTAATTAAAGTTTGTATATTTAATTTTTAATGTAGGACAAAATTCATAAATTCGATTAATGTTTTACTATTTTAAGAAATAACAATAAGAAATAGCAAAAGAAAATCGAAACTAACTAATCAGTGTCCATGTTCCGTAACTCTCGCTTCGAGAAACTTTTCGATTGAAATTCGAGAAATGAAACAAAAATGCCATAAATTGAAACAAACAACTGTTTTTCTCACTTAACTGCGTCTGCAACATTTTTAGCGAGTAATAGCTGTCACGTAAGGAAATTACTTACGCCAATTTACAGAAAAAGTGTGTCTGTAAAATTTTTGTAAGAAAGTTCCCGCTTCGAACTGTCAAATAAACTCACGCATGAAAATGGGATGAGAAAAAATACTACCACTAAAAAATATATTAAATATGCGAAATGCAATGAATAATAACATGGAAGAGATAAGTATTTTGTTTTTGACTGATTTTTTCATTGTTTAATTATTTTGCTTTTAACATTTTCGAAAAAAAATATACGAATGTTTTCAAAGCTATTTTTTAAACAACGAAAATTAAAGTCGCACTGTACATTATTAGCTATAGCCGACGGTTGTATTTTCGCCGCCATCATTGAAGATTTTTAAATTTTAATAATTTTGGCCGCCGTCAACGATATGTGTTACTGGCGTTCTCAACGCCTGCAAGTTTACATCGGCTTCGAGTGGAATACTATGGCATTTATAACGTAACGACGTAATATCTTTTGATAGTTTTCTACATGAGTTACAGGCACACTTATTTCTCACTTTTCGAGAAACGATGGAATATCTTTTTTCGATGCGAGAAGTTCTCACCAAAGTTACAGAACATGGGTACAGAAATGCGATGGAAATGGATTTTGAAAACGAAACGATTTAACCTTCGCCTTACCAAACGTTGTTATGCACATCGTTTACCAATACCCTACTGGGTGGTACATAACATATGCTCATAGGCGTTGAACAAGTTTTCATCATACAAAAATAAAAATAAAATATATATTGGGTGCGATCGTAAATGCATCAATCACTGCTCTGCATCAGAAAAGCAAACTTTTTTTAATGTCAATAAAGAAGCAATTATAATTTTTTTTATTGTGTGACTATTATTTTTGTGGAGTATTAAACAGTTTTTTGGTCCACATCTACTTCATTCATATATTTATAAACATTTGAAATCACTGATGCAGCGCAGTGATGCATTTACGAACGTACCCATTCTTATGTGATTTTAAAGAACTTAACAATTCAGTGAGTAAGAGGGAGTTTACACGGTGTCTTTTCAGAAATGTCTGTTTTATTAATTCTCTTTTGAACATGCTTCCAAAAACCTATTATCTTTTCACGATGTCTTTCCAAACATGTCTGTTTTTATGTATAATATCCATATACATATAAATTAAAAAATTATGAAAATTCATCAAAACAAATATGAAAACTCGTTTTTGAATTTTATATTACGAGTTCCCACTTTGAAGCAATACGTTTTTGACACAGAAAGCCCTTTATTCAGCGCATATAAAATTGGTGAATGTAACGAACAGCTGTGCAGACTGAATTTTTTGTTACCGTTATTCTTTAATAAGCTCCCTTACAAACCTGCTTCATAGTAAGGGAATGTCGTTGCTCTTCAAATTTTATATATATTTTTTTAAAATTATTTAGAATTCGTCACTTACGTTACTGCATCTCTGTATGTCTTATTGCGTAGCGCATATATGTGTGATTAATTTTTAAAATGTACCATTAGTGCTTCGCAAAATAAGAACATTTTTTATTGGGTTATTAAAGAAATAAAACCGAAAAGGTCACCCATGGGTATTGGTAAAGCGAAGGTTAACACCGATAATATCATCTTTAAAAATTAATTTATAATACATATACCTCTTATTTTCTTTAAAGTTTATATGATATATCGTAGTGCCAAAGTTATCTTCACGTATATCACAGAATTATTAGAAGCTAGTTTTAGCAGAGAAACAGACCTGGTGATTGCGCAGATCGATAGATCTGTTGAATTTAGCACAAGAAATTCTCTTATCTCATTTTTTTTTTGATTTTTTGAAACTTCGGCTCGACGATATGTTAACAAACTGTTTTTTTCAACAAAAAATAAAGACTTCAACTGACAAATAGATTTCCAAATAGCTCGAAATTAATCACATCTTTTAAAAACGACCGATTTTCTTCACATATCTTTAATAAGAAAAACATAGATCACGGATAGATAGAGTTAACGTGTATCGGCTTGCCTCAAGCTGAAATTTTTCGTTGAAGCACGCGTGTCGAGAAAATAGAAATAGGCTAATATAGATTAACTTGTGTGCCTATTTTTTAAAAAAAAGGTATATTGATTTTATCATTCCATTCATAGTATATTGAAATAGAGGGGTGGCACTCCAAAAAATGAATAAATATTTAAAGGCAAAGTATAAAAAGAACTATAAAACCTAAAACAGGGGAGGGGATCAGGGGGATCCAGATTTCGGCAACAAACAAAGTTTTCGTCTCTAAAAGAAATTTATAGGACTACAAATTTCATATAAAAGGTTAATAAAAAAAGTAAAAGTGGACTTTATATGGGACCTTTGGTGAATTATATACCGATCATCAAGAAATTTGGCGGAGTGCTTTCTCATTAATAAGGCAAAAAGTGACATCAATCCAATGAAGAACATCATTTCAGATCATAACATTTTGTCATATTTCATGCGTCATCTATTTAATGACTACAGTGGCATCAATTCGATGCCACATTTTTTATACACTATAACGCCATCAGTGCGGCGACAAACTGTGACATAATATATCATGTTCTTCAGTGCGATGAAAAACTGTCATCAGTGCGATGACATAATTATCATGTCATCAGTGCGACGACAAATTGTCATTAGTGCGATGACAAACTGTCATCAGTGCGATAACATAATATATGATGTCATAATATATTATTAACAAAATTAAATTCAATGAACTTAAGCCTAATTAAAATATCGAAATTTGGATTAAAAACCATTAACAGTTCAAAAAAATAACCCCAATACTAATTATCATTATTTTCATGTTTAAAAAGTAATATTAGAAGCAAAAATTCCCATATTCTATTTTTTTAAATTATTTATTTAAGTACATCAAACTTTTAAAGTAGAATTATTATGAAAACCATATCGGGCATGCTGCTGGTGTCTTATAATGTTAAGGCTGACATCACAGTGATGTAAAGTGTCATGGGGTCAAAAACGAAGAGCCTTGTCATAGTTCTGATGTCATCATGTCATGTCATACATCAGCGTTATGACGCCTTTTCTATCAGTGTATAAAACGTGCAAAATTTAATGAGAATCGGGGTAGTTTTTGTCACAAAAATTTAATTTTTTAGGTAGATTCTTCCACATTTGGGCTTATAGCCCTCTTTCTATTGCACCGATTGTGCAGGATATCAATTTTAAACTGCTTATGAGAACTGGAAAGAATTTTACACCAATATTGTTCTTTTCTGTTGAGTCTTTCAAAAGTGAGCGTGTTGGGTCTGTTTATAAATGCATAACTGCTGTGCATTATACGAGCAAACATTGCTTATACTGCTAAACATCTTTTATAGCAGAAGGCATTTCTCAACTATGTAATTGATACTTGTTTGTCTGGCATCGGCTTTAGCAAAATTTTTTAAGACATTTAAATTTTCGTTTGCAGCGTAGTGATGCATTGCCGAACATGCCCTTTTCAACAGACGTACAGATGGACAGACGGACATAGCTTAATCGACTTAGGGCTAATAAATCAGAGCAAGTTAAAATCTCTTTTTTTAAATA
This sequence comes from Pollenia amentaria, assembly GCA_943735925.1. NCBI lineage: Eukaryota > Metazoa > Arthropoda > Insecta > Diptera > Polleniidae > Pollenia > Pollenia amentaria. The sequence goes on along the minus strand of OX031010.1, from coordinate 16,493,219 downwards.
TGTTTAAACCAACAAATCTATAAATCAGTAAACATAAAAACATATACATAAACCATCTTTAAACGCATAAATTTGTGCGTTAAACCAGAGTCCGCCAAAAATTTTTGAGCGTAATTGTGTTTCTCTTAATCCACTGAAAAAAAATTTTTAACGTTTTTTACCATTAGTCTAACAAGTGTATTTGAAAGAGTTGTCGCAGTTCTATAATTCAAAATAAAAATTGTCTTATTAATATCGCAATTAAAAAATTATAAAATGACGAACTTCAAAAACTTTCAATAACAAAGTTTCGAATTACAATACATAACTCGTTTTTTTATACACACATATGTATGTCTGTAGAATATGTAGTTTTTAATATTATAAGATAATATAACTACTAGGAATATCGATTATTCGACTTTTTTCAATAACCGGTTTTCGAATATTACGAATAGTTGCTAATTTAAAAAACCCGGTTTTCGGTTAAACATTTTTAATCTAACCGGTTACTAACCTACAAAATACATACATAGATATGACTTAAGGTATGGTTAGACCTAACAAATATTTGACGATCCAAAAATCGAGACCAGTAAAATGACCAAACTTTAACATCATTTTTAACAATTTCTATTTATTTACTAATCTATTTTTGTAAGAAAATAATTGTATAATATAATTAAAAAACTATTAAATGATGTTTGTTTTAGCCAAACTTTTTTCAAGAGCGAATAAAATATTATAGCAATTTAATAAATTTATTATTTGAGACATTCTCCTAAATTTATTTTAAATGAGTTTTAATTTGTTGGCGATTAAGTCATCTCTATATGAATCAGTATACTTCAACCATATTTTTGAAAAGTTGCAAGCAACAAAGCCTGGATTATATATATCAAATGATTTTGTTTCAGCATTATATAAACGATTAGTAAGATGAAAATGCTTTTTGTGTAAAATATTTGTCAATTTGTCGACCACAATTTGAAACCTTCCATGACTTTGTTTGATTTTTCAATTTTGTTTTTTAGTTCTTGGTGTTTTAATAAATAAAACTGATGAATTATTTCCATATCGTTGATTCCGCCGGAATGTTGTAGTTTTAAGCATAAAGAAATGCTGAAACTATTTCAGAGTTTATAGTACCTTAAGGGGCATTCCGTCATCGGCAACACAACGGGTTTATATTTCACCTAATGATTCATTTTTGGCAGCGTATTTTAGTAAAGTATTATTTATCGACTCTTTAGACCTACTTCGAACGGGGTTAAGTTTTATTTGGAGCACATTAATGTCAACCATATGGACTAATTGATTAATAAATCGTGACGTGGAAGCCCCTTCGCCAATTATCACTTTACGACACTTCAAGAGCCTAACTTTGTCTGTATAATCCCTTTCGAAATATCTCTAGAGACGACATCTATATAAAAATATTTTTAATATTTAGAAAACGTTCGCACAAATTAAATACTATTTACTATTTAACAGCACACGTTTTTGAATAGTTTTTGGTTTTTTTACAAGAACACACGCATTCATAAGTGGTTTTTATTTACAGTGTTCAAATTTTTTTTACTTTAGTTACATTTTGTTTTGACATTGTTCATAAAAAGTTTAAATTTGCCTAATATAGAATTAGAGAAATACTTAAATTACGGGTACATCTACAACAAGAGTAAGAAAAATGTATATAAATTACACATTATTAAAATAACTGGTTTATTATACCAAAATAACCGGTTTATTCGATATTCGAAAAATGGACATTTCAAAATAACCGACTTGAGCAAACCTAAAATAACCGGTTAAAACCGGTAGAATAATATCCGTTGGATCTCCCTAATAACTACATACATACATATATAATGGTCATAATTTCTTGTTTTCTGCTATTGAAAATTAATACAAGTTACGTCAAAGATGATACAAAAAATACTTAATTTTAAGCCTTACTGCTTTCGTTACGAGTAACAAATGAAAGTAATTTCGGCATGGAACTGCCTGTTTTTTTTTTTTAATAAAAATAAAAATTTTCGTTAGGGAATTTATACTGAAAACTTGAATTTGAATTTTTTTATTGTTGTTTTAATGTTAACTCCCAAACGAAAATTTTTATTTTCATCAGTCAGTAAAAGAGCATTCTCCCATTTTATATAGAACATTTTGTAGTGTTGTCTAGTAATAAGAGAAATAAAAATGCAAATTATCTTCTTTGCTCTTTTCATTAGTGTGAGAGCATTCTTACATGTGCGGTGTTTTGGCGGTCTCTAGTTAAAACGCACAATTTTATGCGTTTAAAGAAGGTTTATGTTTATGTTTTACTAAACCAGCGTTTAAGCACTCACGGATTTATTAGCCATTAGAATTACTAAGGCCCCAGAATATATATTCTTTATTTGGTCTAAGATCAATATTAATAAAGTTTTACATGGAATGACAAACTTGGTATACCCTCATTCACCACTAGAGGGGAAGGGTATAAAAATGCAATAAAAAATTAAATGAAATTCCCGATCGATAGCTTAATTTTCTCCCTACTGATGGATAACATTTGTTTGTTTATCTTGTCAATTTAATGCGATGCATTTTAAAATTCTTACCTGATCAATGTAGAAAACATTCGAATTGCATTTCTTTAACTCCTTTTTAATGGCAGCATCCGATAAAGGTCTTAACATTTCATCTTTTTCAATCAATTTCAATGGAATTTCGCGGAATGTTGTAATCGTGATGAAATAACAAACAACAAATATTATTGTAACCAAACCGAATACAGTGGGTATATTACCGCCCAAAAATGAACCTTAATTGGAAAAATCGAAAATAAATTTCTAAAAGACTTGCAAAATTGAAACTAAAAACTTACCAATTTGTGTCTTCTCCCAATCAATGCCACCAATGCCATAGCCAATGGTGCCACCTACACCAGCGAACAAGGTAAACATCGTCAAAGCCTTCGATTGATCCTCGGGTATACACATGTCTAACAAATAAGTACGGGCTGGGGTCTGACAAGTATCAGCATCTAAATCCAATAAAACCAAACCAAGAATAGTAAGAATTGTGGCATATTTGTAGTTCGCAGGTGAGGGTCCGTTTTGTTCCGGTGACTGCAAGGCAGCTAAACTGCCCTCCACAATACTAAAGTTTGTGGTAACTGTTGTCGATACATTATATGTATAACCTTCATCTCCCAGCAGCAAACCAAATTGTTTGCCATAAGGCACTAAAATCAAGCCCAAAACAATACCAAACGATAGTAGTGTTATAATAGTTCTACGACGGCCCATCTTCAAGTAACAGCGATCACTAACGGAGCCCAATAGAGGTGACAAGAAAAAACCCAATAAAGGCGATAGTCCCCAAGCCATGGTCATGATTTTATGGTCTAAACCGATTTGCAAAAGAATCGGTGATACAAAAGAAGTTTCCGCCGCATAAGCAAACTCAATGGCCATTGCAATAGACGATAAACGAAACATCTCAAAACGTGTTTTCCTACGAAAGACATGCGAGTAATCGTGTTCTTGATTCTTGGCATGAATCTCACGTTGTTTCAGCATATATTTAATCATAGGATTTTTTGTCGATGTCATTTCGCCGGCATTCGAGCTGTGTGCCACTCCAACCATTTTCAGGGCTTTAAAATCCGCTTAGAGTTTGCAATTAAATCGAAAAGGAAAAAAGTTTCCAGGCGGCTTTAAACAAACAAAATCTGTAATTCAAATAATAAAAATGTAATTAATTACTGTTATTTAATTTAAGGTTTTTACATAATTTTTGTTTTTAAAATAACATTTAGAAACCACATTATTAGAAAAAGGGAAAAACTTATTCATGAATCATTAATATCACGCTAATAAAGTCTAACTCTGATTTGTATAATTATTTGGGGGAGGGTGTTAATGATCATGTGTCTGTTTCGATACTTTTTAATGACATGTTTTGTTTTACTTTGCTTGTAAGTGTATAATTCAATTAAAAACAAAAATTCATTCATAATAATATGTATTTCCTTTTTAAAAGATGCGCTCATGTGCAGTCTACCCCATTAAACTTTTGCGTGTTTCTTTGCAATTTTGTTTAATGGAAACTTTTTTTGGAATAAATAATCGATTTTGTCGATTAAAATTTTTTGTTTTAATTTGTTTAGTTTGTTTATAATGGAGTAATTGTACACTTAAAAATTAAAAAGTAATTAATTTCTATTAGTAATGATAAAAAGCCATCGTTATTTCACACAGACCGAGTTTGAAGTATTTAAATTTTTAAATTCTGCTTTTATTTTCATAAAATTTTACGAATACAGAATTTTTAAATTTTATTGAAATCGGTAAAAAATTTCCAATATCCCCCATTTTAAGTGGGTTACAGACATCGTTGCCATTTTAATATATTTAAAGTTTTTCAAGTTTTTTTTTTTTATAAATACATAAAGTTTTTCCAGTTTTTTATAAATAAATAACTTAAAATTTGGATAAAAATATTAAATGATGTTTTTAGACAATTAAAGGATTTTATATTTTCTCACTCCTTTATAAGTGCAACAGTGTTTAATTGTGTATACTCCCTGTAAGTACAACAAGGTCGTTTTTATACATTGACAGGGTGTAGTTATCTTTGTAGTGCGGAAGACATTAAAAAAACTTGGACAAATATTTAACGAAAAATATTTATGCCTATTTCTAAATAAAATTTTTTATATTGTTTTAGTCCCCAGAAAAAAAAACCACTACAGAGGAACAAACAAATCAACCGGAGACTCCAAGTTGTACAACGAAACCTAAGAAATGTTAACTTGGGAACTACGTAAAATCATGGGATGACCATATTGTACTGAAAGGATGAATAACGAAATAAAATCCTAATACATTTTGGTATTTTCTTTAAAAATTTGGCACTTTTGAAAAAAAAAGTTTTTTCTTGCGAAAACAAATTTTTTTCTGAGATATCAAGATTTTTTTTAAAAATATATGGTAACGCTGGTTACACACTAAAGGTCTGCATCAGTAGTGCGATTCACTAACTTTAATAACGATATTCGTATCGTTACAATAAAAATGAGGAAAATGTATCGAATCTGGTATTCAGTACCATCTTTAACGATATTCGGTGTCGGTTGAAGTCAGCTGTTACTTTAAGCAGTATTTTTTTCGTTATTTAAGCGACAATAATTTACGTGGTGTTTATTAAATCTTTAAAGCAGGGACCGAAAATAACAGTATTTTGAAATTTTAAAACAAAAAAAGCATATAGAAGTAAATGCTGGCAAACTGATTCAAGTATAACATATTGATCCTTATGAACTTTTCTTTGATAAAATATTATGATTTTTAAAGTTTTGATTTTTATTATTTTGAACAAAAATAACAGTTATATTTTTATTTTTATTTTTTTGAACAAAAATAACAGTTATTGTTTGATTTTTATTTTTTTGAACAAAAATAACAGTTATTTTTTGATTTTTATTTTTTCGATCAAAAATAACAGTAATTTTATGATTTTTATTTTTTTGAACAAAAATAACAATTATTTTTTGATTTTTATTTTTTCGAGCAAAAATTAAAATTATTCTTTAAAGAAATTTACGTGTTATAATTATTGAGTTGTTATTTAAATGTGTGATCATCATTGGGATATCTTATGCCCATTAAAAAAAAATATTTAAAGTCAACTAAATAATTATAACACGTATATTTCTTTAAAGAATAATTTTTATTTTTGCTCGAAGAAATAAAAATCAGAAAATAACTGTTAGTTTTGATCTAAAAAATAAAAATCAAAAAATAACTGTTATAATTGTTCAAAAAAATAAAAGTCATAAAATAACTGCTATTTTTGTTCAAAATAATAAAAATCAAAATATAACTTTTATCATCAGACTTTTATGAAAAAAGGAATAACTGTTACGTTCCCTGCTTTAAAGTATATTTTGTGTTTAAAATTGCATTTGAGTATGTGGCATTCGCCTATTTTGACATTTTGTAGACACAAATGTGACATGATATTAAATTAAATGAATACAAAACTACAGCTGTTTACTATCGTTAAAAAAATTACAGAATCAGACTTTCTTTACTGCAAGCGAATATATATGTAAAAGAAAAAAAATACGATTCTAGGTTCATTAAAAGTCGGTATATCGCACTACTAAAATTTTCGAACTTTGCGCTTCAACTTCAACTGCAACGACTACTGCAACTACATATTCTGTTGACACAACTTTCAAACTGCCGTTTTTTGAACTTTTCACAGCTTGCAGCGCTATTCGTAACGTTGTACTGCAGCGACTATTATGTTCCGCACTTCAGACCAGTGCTGCCACGACTAACAATATTTTTACAACCAAAATGTTTGAAAAAGTTACCAAATATAACCAAATTAGAAATACCTTTTGTTAATTAAGACAGATATTAAAATTTAGTTTAAGTTGTATTGTAAAACTTAATAGGAAAATATGAATGACAAATAAGAAAACAAGACAAGAAATGTAATTCTTGTACATATTAAAAAATGACGAGAAACATAAATAAATAGATATTATTAAAAGTTAAACCCGCCAGATCTCCATACAAAATTCTGTGTTAATAAATTGTATTTTTTTTTTGAATATATCCTTTACAACAAACGAAATATGTACTTCACATTTATAAATAACAAAAATTAAATTGTTTTCCGCTTTTTAACTATTAGTGGCAGGGCTGTCAGATGTGCCGATTTTTTAATCCTTTTGGCGATGGAAATTTACATTTGGCGATGGTTTTGGCGAAATTGGAAACTGTTGGCGGGCGATATGCGAAATGCATTTTTTGTAAATATTTTCTAATTTACATATTTCTAAAATATTATAAAAATGGTTATAACTTGATTCTCTTGTTTGTAAATTGTATTTTAAATTGATAATTGTTATTATTACTGTTTCAAAATTTATCTATTTGAAATATTTTGTGAATCATTGTATAATATTATGGCGAATATAACCAAAAACGTATTTGATTTTTTTTATGATAAATTGGACTTTTGATAAATTGGACAGCTCAGCACTACAAAACAACAACAAAAAACGAGATAACTGTAATTTTTTTCTTAATAACACAAGGGAACAAGGTTTTTGATTAAGAACTGAATGTTGTTTTAAAGGTTATTTGGGGTGCTGCATTCAAATCTGCACACAGTTTTTTTCTAGATATACTGTTAGTCCCAAAATTAAGACATTTCCACTACATATATTACAATAACTTGAAAACGGTGCACCATATTTACTTAAAAAAAAAAAACCAAATTCGCCAACAATATTATCTTTTTAAAAAAAAGAACAATTAAAAAAAAAAAATTTTTTTTGTTTAAAATCTCAGTTTTGGTATAAATGAGATTTATTTTAATCGGTGCACAACTTTTGATTTTATTCACAATTTACTGAGACAATTAATTTGATAAAAATTGCGGATTCCATACAAAAATAACATTTTTTAATGTGTGTGTTTGCTGCTGCTCTATTTATGGACGTTTTTCCTTCACTTCACTTCACTTGATTGCGAAAAAAAAGTGAAACGTGTTCATCGATTTTTATGATCTATATCTCATTTCATTAACGGGTTATATGACTTAACGTGAAATAATTAGACTTTGACTTTTTTATGTTTTGGATTTTTTATGATTTTTAAAAATTAAAAATTTTAATTTTCTGGATTTTTTTTTACGCAAACAACCACTACTCTGCCATTTTTTTTTAGTGATTTGCAAAAATTTGACAATTACATCTTTAAAAAAAAGAAGAATTCTGAAAGTCGCCTCATGAAGAGTGAATGATTTTTTGAACTTTTAATTTTTGGAAAAAGTCAAAAATTCGATTAGTACCTGTAACTGAAAAATACAAGCTGATAGAGAAAAACGGAGATTAAGTTTGAAATCAGCGACCTAAAATTAGTTAAAAATTGCATCAAACTTCCAATCAACACACAAAAATTTCAATTTTGTTCCGCTGTTTAATCAACGTATTTTTACTTTTTTTTTGCCTATGCTATTCCCGCGAAGCTCTTCGCTTGTCTGCAGGAGATCAGGGTCTCTGGCTAGAATCGAACCCGCAACCCCGGCACTGATAGACTAGCTCACTACCAGCTAGCCTACCGGGGCATCCTATGTTAAGCCAGCGATATATAAAATGTTGTGGTAGTCGGTCCATAGTTTACTATAGGACACTTTAATATGCATAAAACTCTAAGAAATAACTTTATTCTGAAAAAAATATGGTTCACTTTAGTTTTATTAGACTCGAAATTACACTACTAAGTTTTGTGTTGATTGTTATTAAAAATGATATGGTGATAAAACCCAAACCCAGTAAAAAAAATTTGTGTTCTTGAAGCACTTAAGAAAAAAAGCGCATGATCGAGCTCTTCTATAAGAGAGCACTTATACAGCAGTAAATAATAACGAATTAAAAAAGCTGCTATTTTAGAGCTGACAACGAAGAAGGTTTAAAAGCGAAAAAAAAATAAATAAAAATATATTTTGGTATACGAAAATGATTAAAAAAGCATTTAACAAGGAAAAACAAAACATTAAGGAATATATTAATATAGTTAGGCCTTAAAAAAGCACTTAAAAAGTGCTCTGTTTGCATGTTTTATTAGGTTTAAATATGCGCTTATTGAAAGCAGAAAATATTCCTCCAAGCCGGGAACACCCCATACACTAGCAGATTTGAAGCGATTTCAGTCATGTATTCAGACATAAAACCTGATGGAAAATTTCACACATTAGTTTTATATGGGTGCTACGAAAGGCTTGGGTAGGCCTTGGTCTTCGAATGCCTGAAGCTGCTTTACTATTTCTCGGTAATTTTTCTTATTTATTTATTTATTAAAACCATAATTAGTACAAGACTCGAAGTCTCTTAAAGCACCTCAAACAAATGTAAATAATTAATCGAATTACATCTTTAATGAACTTAAATACTAAATTTAAGATGATTACATTAAAAATTTTAATTAATATAAACAAAAATAATCATATGAACAAAGAAAATTAATTACTAATTACTAAAAAGTTTTTTGACTGCCATTTTGAAAGACGATGCACGGGGATCGGCTTTTATATAATTGGGTAAGTTATTCCATAATTTCACAGTACTAATAAAGAACAATCTTGAGGACGATAAATAGCTATAGTTAGGTAGAATCAGGTTAAAAGTTCGACCAGATCTAGAGAAGCATAGTTCGTTCGAAAATATTACCAGGTTCACGCGAATATATAACCCTGTGAGGAAAAACTAAGTTACGTATATTTAGGTTCGAAGTCAAACTGCATCCCAGAATCTGTATTGAGTACTGAGATATTCTATCATATTTTCTTCTGTTACACACGTATCTGGCACAATTATTGATGACTTTCTGTAATTTAACTAGTTTGAGTTTTATATCACTCGTGATAAATGCCGATAAATACCATAGTTTCCTAAGAACATTATACATTCTAGTAATGGAATAGCTGACATGGTCCTTACAGGTAAGTTCAGAGTTAATAACAATACCAAGATTTTTCACAACCTCAATATATTTCACAACTTCATTATGCATACAAATTTCTGGCAAGATATTTCCAGGGTAATTTAAGTTATAATATAATTTGTAATTGTATTTGTAACATTTAATAGATACAAATTATATATAGTTCTATAGTGCTAGAAATTTTGATTTCGGATTTTTTAAAGCTGCTCCCAAAATGTTCGAAAAACAAAAAAAAAAATATTTTTACTTTTCAAAACAAAAAATTACAAACTTTTAAGTTTAATTATCAAATCATCTAATGAAATAGGACAGATTACAGACAATTAAGTTTTTTTTTTGCCAGATGGAAAAAGATGTAATATTTTTTTTAATTTATGCACTTTTTTATATTTGCTCAATTAATTTATAAAAAATTAATTATTTATACAATTTATTACAAAATACAATACTACAAAATGGAAACATTTCGAAAACTGAATTGATTTTTTTAAGAAAATTTTACAAATTATGCGGACAATTTTACACTGCTATAAATAACGTAACAAAACATGACTGGCATTTAAAACGCCGCAGAATAAAGTTGGTAACTCTTATTCCTTTTTTTTAAAGGAGATGAGATTGCATTTTTTGCCCTTTCCTGAAGGTAAAACGGTTTGTTTAACTTTATCATTCCGTTTGTAATTTCTACAATATTGATCTCAGCCCCTATAAAGAATAAACGCAAAAGAAATATTTGCCCCAATTAAAGCGTTAATCAAAAATAAAATCATTTTTATTTAAAAATTTAATCAAGTGAATTACATGTTTAATTTTTACTATTAATTTGTTTTAATGCTGCAAATTAATAGTGTCAATTTACTTTTTAATTTACTTGATTAAACGTTTAATTCACTCGATTAAACGTTTAATTCACTTGATTAAATGTTTAATTAAAAACAAATTATTTTATTTCTGATTAATGCTTTAATTGGGGGCAAAAATGTCTTCTGTGCTTATTATGGCTCCTTATCAGTAATGCCAAAAGGAGGGATTTTTTTCTTTTTTTGTACGGATTTTTCGAAAAATTTCAAGCGTGGGGAAACACGGACAGATTTTTTTTATTTTAAGGCAAATGTAGGACATTTTCAATATATTCTCTCTTTTTGTATTATTTCCATTTAAATCCTTTTAGATGGGTGCCCCGGTAGGCTAGGTGGTATTGAGCCAGTCTATCAGTGCCGGGGTTGCGGGTTCGATTCCCGCCAGAGACTTTGGTCTCCTGCATACATGCGAAGAGCTTCGCGGGATAAGCATAGGTAAAAAAAATATATAAATTTTTCATATACAATAGTATTTAATTTTTTATAACAGAAACCGTATACTTTGAGTCCTATCAGCCTGGCAATCTTAAACAAAAGCCAAAAGCATTTACGTATCACTTTTGGGATCTGACAATACTTAAATTGTACCGTCTCAATGGCAAAATTGTACCAAACTGACATACATTGTACCAAATTTTGGCTATAAAAAAAGCATACATAGTAAAAATTTATAACACCTTTTTACTCAATTTAACAAGTAAGAAATAAAATCGGTCAAGCCCGACCATTTGCTACCCTACACCGCAGTACATTATAGACAAATATTCTAGAGTGTGCCCTATTTAGAACCCATGGGCAATGATGGAACCGCCAGAATAAAATTAAGTTGGGAGAAAAATGACTGAGTAAAAATTTTGTATTTTAAAAAATCATGAAAAATCCAAAACGGGAAAAAGTTAAAGTCTTATTACTTTCACGTAAAAATCGATTAACGCGTTACACTTTTATTCACAATTAAATTATCATTTTTAAGTGGATGAAAAAAACGTCCATAAATAGAACAGCAGCAAACACACACACATTAAAAAAACGTAATTGTTGTATGGAAATTACGATTTTTATCAATTCAGTTTTCTCAAATAAATGTGAATAAAATCCAAAGCTGTGCACCGACTACAATTACATCGGTTTATCGGTTAATCGACTGAAATTAACCGGTTTATCGTTAATCAAAAATAGACAATTTTAAATTAACCGATCAGTTAATCGGTTAGTAATTAATGGGTTAACCGATTAACGGCCAATCGAGAGTATACCCTAGTAAATATGCAATTGCATGTTCTTCTTACTGCGATTAATAAAGGCAAGAACACTATATTTAACCGTTTCAGATGTTTTTATAAACTTTGGCATCGACTTGTTACGGCATATTTTTGCATATTTGACTCTGCTTTTTCTGCATATTTAAGTTAAAAGAGCGTTTTTGCAGATTTTTTTTAATTTTATCGAGAAAAAAATTGTAAATTCTGGTTTTAAATGTCTTATATATTTAAACATAAGGTGAGAAGAATATTGTGATGTGTGCGTAACATATAAATCTTACGATGTCCGTCCGCCCGGCTGGCTGGTTGTCTTTTCATGTTAAAATTGTGCGCAAAGTTTTGAGACAATTCCATAAAATTTGGTACATGCGTTTTAATTTTCATAAGGATAATGACTTTCAAAAATAATGAGAATCGATCTATAATTAAACACAGTAAATATAAAATTTTGTCTAGTAAAGAGTCTCTGTGCCCATTAACCATCTAATTATGTTAGTATGTATTCGGTTTAAGTTCGGACCTAAAATATTTCATTACAACCTTAATAAAATGACAAAAATTTTTTAGAATCGGCTTATATTTGACGGTAGCTCCGATTCAAATACAACTCCCGAAAATAGCTCTTAAAGCCAAAAACTTCCTATAAATGCTTGTATTTATATAAAATTTGACGAAAATAACTTGTGTTAATATTGCTCCATAATGACATTTTGTGTTAGTAGGTCCAGAATTGACCATGGGTCCCATATAAGGCCTCTTACTAAAATCACTTTAAGACCTTCTAAACTCATAATATAATTTTGTTCTGGTGGGTTTATGACTTCTCTGGGTCCTAAATAGGAACACTGGAAAATGTTCCTGTAAATACTGTGGTGTAGGGTATCATATGGTCGGGCCTGACAAGCCCGACTTGCTTAATGTTGTAATATATAAATTTCTTATATTCTCAATTTTACTAATTGAATTCAAGAACACAATCAATATCAATTCTGTAGTCACACACTGACATTTTTAACAAATTAATTAAAATTTTATAATATTTATCAGAATTTTAAATTTACACAATTGATGCCAGTTTTTATTTTAATTTCGATCTGACGACAGTAAAAAAAACATCTTATTAAAAACATTAGGCCTGTTCATTTACTGAACTTATTTAAACAGCTGTTTTTAGTTTTTGTTAACACAACACTCTCCAGAAAATCTGCAATAAAAACATAATAAGAAATGAAAAGAAAACAAATGTACTTTCGGCTTCAAGAAGAATTCTTGACAAAAAGTATGAGAAACAGAAGAAGTAAGGAAGAACATGTCAATTTAAATAGATAACACAGCACAACAGAATTTAAGTTTTTGTGTATTGACTGGAAGTTTGATGCAATTTTTTACTAATTTGAGATCGCTGATTTAAAATTTTATCTCCGTTTTTCTCTGTCACCTCGTATTTTTAAGTTACAGGTACTACTCGAATTTTTGACTTTTTTTCTAAAAATTCAAGAAATCATAACTTCACTTTTCTAGAAGCGATTTTCAGAATTCTTTTTATAAGATGTAATTTTTAGCTTTGAAAAATAATCAAATTTTTGCAAATCACACAAAACGGCTGATTAATGATTGTTTACGTAAAAAAAAAAATTCAAAAAATTACAATTTTTTTATTTTTAAACATCATGAAAAATCCCAAACATAAAAAAGTCAAAGTCTGGTTACTTTCACGTAAAGTTATATAACCTGTTAATAAAATGAGATATAGATCATAAAAATCGATGAACACGTTTCACTTTTATTCACAATCAAGCGAAGTGAAGTAAAGGAAACCCCGTCCATAAATAGAGGAGCAGCAAACACACACACCCACATTAAAAAATGTTATTTTTGTATGGAAATCGCAATTTTTATCAATTTAATTGTCTCAGTATATTGTGAATAAAATCAAAAGTTGTGCAGCGATTACAATGAAATAAAGCTCATTTCATTCGAAATATGTTTAGCTAACTGTTTTTATACCAAAACTGAGATTTTTGCCGAAATTTATGAATGTTTAAATAAAAAAAAATTTTTTTTAACAAATAGAATTTGGGAATTATTTCTTTTTTCATAAGTTACTTTATTATATTCATTCCTAAAATTTAAGGAATAGAACTATTACAAAAAGCTTTATAAAATACATAACTGAAATTAAGCTCATAAATGTTTTTTTTATTGTTCTTTTTTTTTTTAAAAAAAGTTCAACGATATCTCTGAAACTACTGGGCAAATTTAAAAACAATATAATAACGGCTTAAAAATTATATTGTTAGCGAATTTTTTTAAGTGAACCGTTTTCAAGTAATTGCAATATATGTAGTGAAAGTGTCTTAATTTTGGAAATAACGGTATGTCTCGAAAAGTCGAGCCGATAGAAAAACTGAGTGCGAAGTTGAATTCAGCGTCCCAAATAACCTTAAAAACAACATTCAGTTTTTAATCAACAAAAACCTTTTTCCCTTGTGTAATCATTCACAACAAACTTAGGCCCACAAAAAAGGTGAAAATACCAATTGGTTTAAAGGTTGATCTTTGACTATTGACTGCCAGCGATCGTCAATGGCGGTGAGTGGTAAAGGGCAAAGATTTCTGACGAGATATGTGGTTACTATCGAAACATGTTATACCGACCTGTCCCTGAACCTGGGTTCGATTCCCCGGTCAGTCAAGAACGAAAAATTATCAACAAATTTTAATAATTTCATGTTTTAAATTTCTTTCTTCATAAAAATAATTTAATGAAAATTTAATTTATTGAACTTTAGCCTGATTAAAAAATAAAAAAATTGGATTAAAAACTATAAACAGTTTAATAAAAAATAACCACATTTTAATTAATTATTTTTATTAATTATACATTTTTATATTAATTCGAATGCGTATTCTACGTCAAATTACAATTTATAAAGCTTTTATACTTTAATAGTTTTATTCCTTCAATATTTTCCAGGAATATTTTCTATGCACTATCAGAATTTATTTTTTGAAAATTTACAAACTGAGAGTTATCGAACACCGATTTTACTCAACAGAAATTCTGTTTAAGTGCTAAAAAAAAAGTTGAAAGAGATGTATTGCCAGAATCCCAAGTGTAAACTATTATATTTATATTTGTATTATAACCTGCTAACACGCAACAGTTAGTGTCAACCAAATAAACAAACGTATCCAAGAAGTTGGTAAAAAAATGAAAAAAATACTAAAAAATTTTGTAAATTAGCACAACATTTGTCAGTTTAAAAATCGTCAAATGTATAAATCGTTGGCTCGTCAAAATGACGATAAATCGTCAAATCTGGCAGCCGTGCATAGGAGAAAACCCTTTATGGTGTTGTTGTTTTTAATGTGTACACACAAAAACAAAGCATAATGTTATTTAAATATTTAAATTGTTTAAATTTGTTTCTCACACGTACACGATGTTTTCTATGTATTAGTAACACTTTCTAACGCCTATAACTTCAAAAATACTGAACCGATTTCAATTAAATGTACCTTTTGCACTTCTGCAAAATATCTTTCGAATGATGTTTCATTTGTTAAAATCCAATGTATGTATTGTGTTGGCGTAAAAGGGAGCAAAAGAATTCGACTTGCCTATTAATATATAGATATTTATATGTTTAACACATTGAAAGAAGAAAAAAAACAAGTAAGAGTGCTATATCCGGCAAAGCCGGCTGTGCCGATACTTAACACCCTTCACCATATCACTCACCCACTAACGCACATTACCAAACAGAGAATTAAACAAGTTAGAGTGATATATTTGGCTGAGCCGAATCTTTGATACCCTCCACCGACAGGAGTGGGCTCTATATGATAAGTACATATATCTTATTAACTAAGCTTTACAAAAAAGAATGTCAGCATTAAAATTGGTTGCGTCTTATACCTGAATTAAATTATTGACCGACAATAAGAACGTTTATGTGTTTCTTGTTAGAACGTTGAACTGGCTTGAGTAAAATATCATGATTCGTAAAAGTTTTAGCCGAACTAAAATAATTTTTAAGAAGGGGAAATTTGTATTGGACCTATGGTAAATTATGGACCAATCATCCCAAAATTCTGAAGACTGATTTCTTCTATTACAAAAAATAAATTAGAATAAATTTCAATACAGCAGTGTAATAAATTTTAGCGTTAACAGTAAATTTCACAAATTTGCATGATATTTTTTCTGGCCATATGAATTTAAGTAAGAAATTTTACCGCAATATCTATATCTGTGATGATGTTAGGCCAATTTAATTATTTTCCCAAAGTGGGCTTTATTTGGATAGTGTAGGGTTGATATGGAGCCTAGGGTAAATTATGGACCAATCTTCACGAAACTTGGCAGTGCGATATATTGTCCTATAAAACTGAGACGTACCGAATTTTATTATGATAGCGTTATTAATTACGGTTGTAGGCGTACTAAACTGTTTTCGGGGAGGAGGGTTTATATGGGACCTAGTGTAAATTATGGGCCGATCTTCAAAAAATTTTACAGTTTGATTTGTAGTCCTATAAAACTGTGCCGTAACAAATTTTGGTATGCTAGCGTAATTTATTGCGGTTTTAGGCGTACTAAGCGGTTTTCCGGGAGTAGGGTTTATATGGTGTAAATTATGGACCGATCTTCAAAAATGTTACAGTTTGATTTCTTGTCCTATAAATCTGTGACGTACCAATTTTTAGTATGCTAGCGTCATTTATTGCGATTTAAGGCGTACTAAACTGTTTTCCGCGAGAAGGGTTTATATGGGGCCTATGGTTAGTTATGGACCGATCTTCACGAAATTTAACAGTATGCTTTGCAGTCA
The DNA here is from genome assembly GCA_943735925.1 of Pollenia amentaria. NCBI lineage: Eukaryota > Metazoa > Arthropoda > Insecta > Diptera > Polleniidae > Pollenia > Pollenia amentaria. The sequence continues at coordinate 16,476,765 of OX031010.1, read as the reverse complement.
TATAAAGCGAATTCGTGCAAAATCTTATGTCATTCCGTGCATTATTCCACCATTTATGTTAGTTTTTGTATCAAAATTATCCATTTTTTTTAGGGTGGTGGTTCCACATTTTGATTCATAGTTCTGATCCTACTGAACCGATTTTGTTGGATTGCAATCTTAAAATGCTTACGATAACTACAAGCAATTTGAGACCAAATTTGTTATTTTCTTTTGCGGTTTTCGAAAGTGAGCGTGTTTTCAACAGACGGACAGACGGACATGGCTAAATCGACTTAGAATTACTCAAGGAGCCAGAATATATATACTTTATGGGGTCTTAGATGTATTATAAAAAAGTTTCACACTGAATGACAAACTTAAGCCTATAGTGCACGGCATGTAAAAAGACACATGCGCATGTGGTTCTGACGTAATTTTGACGTCAATGCAAAGCCACAATAAACATTGCGTGTTGTGTGATGACGTCAAAATTACGTCAGAACCACATGCGCATGTGTTTTTTTACATGCCGTGTACTATAGGCTTTAGTATACCCTGGTGGTGGAGGGTATAAAAAAAATATATCTATTTGAGTAGCAAATCATGTGTGTGTTATGTGGCAAAAGGCGGCAAAAAAAACCACAAATGATTTTATGGGTACAAATTAGAGGCAGTCGTAGTTGTTTGCTCATATCTCTGCCATTTATGAGCCCATTTTACTGAATTTCAATAGCAAACAATTACGGAATATATGTATGTGATATCAATATATTATATCCTAGTCCCCATCATATTGGGGTCTTCGGAAACCCCTTTTTAACTGACACACGGACAGATGAACATCGTTAAATCATCTTTGCTACTCATAAGGACCCAAAATATATATACTTTATAAGGTCTTAGATCAATATTGTCGAAATTACAATTTGAATGACAAACAAACCACCTGAGGCTATACCCTTCACAGGGTATAATTAAAATCACAAACAAACAGTACGAGTATAAAAAAATGTTTTATATAATGCAGCTTACAAATTTCAAGCCGTTGCTACGGGTGGCTGTCTTAAATTAACTGAAAACATTTCTATTTCGAATTATCGCAATTTATATATAATTTGCTATTAATGTTTATCAACTAAGTAAAATAGCGGGGGCCTTTGGCGATCTTCCGATATGTAATTGATTTCATCATTAAATAAATGGTAAGATTACAATAATTGTAATGTGGTTATTATTGCCAGTGTTTATTTTATACAAAATATAACAGAAAATAATTTAACACGTTTTTTAGTTCTACCTGAATGATCGAAAAATCACGTTTGACTAACAAATCAATCGCCTGTGGTATCAACTGTAAACTGAGAAGCAGGTTTTTTTTGTTAAACTAAAAGTTTTTTATTTGAACGTTTCTGATTACAATCAATAATTTATGCGTTACTGACCATAAAATTTTATTCTGACAACAACAAATAAAGGAACTAGTAAATGAAACAATTACATGACTTTTTAAAATTGCGCAAAAAGATAAATAAAGGGTGTTTTCTTTACGCTCAATAGGACTTGAAAATGTGAAAAATAACAAAAGCAAAACTTTGAGTTTAATTGAAAAAAAATTTTTTTTCGAAAGATCATTACAAGGAATTTTAATTTTAAAATGATTTTGGGCACCGCGCCGCTTTTTGACGTACCGCATTCTACTGCGTAATTGTTGGACTTAAATCGAAAATATATGGCGTATCAAAATAAAAATTTGTTAAGGTTAATTTTTATATTATAAGTTCTTTGAATATATAAAGATTTGTTTTACGTTCGTTTGTGAATTATATTATAAGTGTCCTGGTGTACGGGTGCAAACTCTGACAAGCTTAGCATATGGGCACCGCGCCTGTTTTTGACGTACCGCATTCTAGAAGTCCAATTTTAGACTACATTTTCGAGCGTTGCTGGCCGTATGTCACGAATAGCACGATCAATATTGACGTCCAAGGCTTCAGTTGTTGCTTGTTTATCAGCTTATGCCGGTGACTTCACCTGGCCCCATCAAAATGAATCCAGAGGTGGCAAATCGCACGACCTTGGAGGTAAATTAACATGACCATTTCTCAAAAAAAAAACTTATCGCCAAATTTTCATTTAAATAAGTCAATGGTTGCTGTTGCCGCGGCGCGCCATATGGTACCGCAACTCGCCCGGGTTAATATAATCTACATTTTCAAACAAAAAATCATTGATCAGGGTGAGGTTACACTCCATATGCGGCAATTTTGTTTGTGAACAGTTTCATTAGTTCAATCGGGCTTAAAAACCACACCCTTTACTTATGTTTTTTTTCATAAAATAAGTTTTCCAGTTTTTTTTACACATAAATAATTATTTTAAATAACCTCTAAATTGTTTGCAAATTATCGGTTTTGCAAAACATTAACATAGATTTCGTTGGTGTTATTGCTTAATTTTGTCTGCAAAATTACAAAATAATGATTTTCTATCTAAGACCCAGAAATATCTATGTACGTACATACATACCGACATACATACATACATATGTACATACATATATATGCCTAGATACTAAGAATGATAGAATACAAGATTACGCCATGCGCATAATTTCTTGTAAGATGACGAAGCTTGTCCCTGGTATGGGCTGCCATGTCTAAAATACCCTAAAATTTTGGAATTTTTTATAAAATGTGCATCCATGTTTAGGAGTAGGCAGCCCTGCAATATTTTTAAGAATTTCAGAATAAGAATAAGAATTTCTTTATTTATACAAGTACCTAAGTATTAATGAACATCTTATTAGTATAGATCAAATATATAAAAAGAAAAATATTAATGAGCTTAACGACATATTTTTTATAAAAACGTCTGTCGTAATTGCATATTTACGGTTTCCCTGATTATTGTTAGCTTGTTCCAACATTTTTACAGTTATAAAACTATGCATAAGCTTTTTCATATATGGGGGATTTCATGTCAAGTGACCCAACTTTTGAAATCGATGTCTTCCGATTTGGATGAAATTTGCACCTATTAGATAGTAGTTTATACACAAATTTTCAACAAGATCGGTCAAAAAGTTTCTGAGTTAGAACGGGTCAAAGTTTGACATTTTGGCCAAACTGGTGTTCTTTCTCATCCATGTAACTTATTATCTATTGGTGTTAGCAAAATTTGTCCCAAGCAAATTAGATAGCTATTTCTTCAAGCTTTCGAATCTTTTTTCTCTTTTGAAGCGGGGCACCTGACGGTTAAACCTAATTCGGGTACGCTGAATCCAGTGGTGATAACCGTTTTTAGGTTAGCTCTTGTTTTCGAGACATACCGTTATATCAAAAATGGAGGAGTTTGCACATTATATATTCGCGTTACTCAATAACGGCTTAGTTTATTGAATAAAAATTACCTTTAAGTACGGCTAAATTTTTTTCTTTTCTGCGCATTCGTTTTAAAAACATATATTTTTCTTTTTTGTCAAAGAAAATAATTTTTTTTGGTGCAAAATTTCGTAATTTTCGATTGCCGCACTTGCATCAATGACACAATTTATTTTGTGCATTATTGACGCACAATAATAAAATTACCCCAATACACTATTCTGCAATCACACGATTGCCCAGTTTTGTACAAATTATGCTAGGAACACAACTGGGGCGAACGACGAATTTTTGGCCGCGAATATTCGTCGCCAAAAATAAAAGACCTTTGTGTATATGAATATGCACACAATCAGGGCGCCGGCGAAAATTCGCCAGACGCGGCGAACTTTAAATAGATTTAATTCTATTTCATACGCCGTCATACTAGGTGACCATGTTTGGTTTTAGTTAAGAAATAGTTTAGTAATTAAAGTTACTTTTTACTTTAATAATTGTTTTATATTATTGTATAACACATAAAATAAGTATACAAAGTATTTGGCTATAAAAATAGTTTTTAGTTGTGTTTTTGATTATGTTTTTATTTTTAAGCATTATTTTTTTTAATGTGGTCCCACTATTTCTCTCTCTTTGCACAAACAGTAATCAACTTTCTCAATTATAAAAGCTGCCAGCTATTCGTCGTTATTGTGCTTCATACGACGAATTTACTCAGCGAATTTTTACGGAAAAATTCGTCGTGTTGGGCGAAATTCGTCGTTCGTCCCAGTTGTGTTCCTAGCATTAAATTGCCGCAGGTTGGTACAAAGCGAAATGGGTGCAATGATTGCCGTAGCACAGTCACACGATGATGTGGTAGCTTTTTTATTTCTTTGGAAGTTCTAGTTGGTTTGTTCATTAAAAAAATAAAATTGTATCATATATTCAAACAAAGTTTTGTTGAATAGTTTTATTTGAAATTTTTAAAGTAAAATATATGAAATTCCAAAAATTAAACAAAGTAAAATTCTATTTCAAGTATATAAAGAAATAGAGAATATTTATATACAAAAAGAAATTCGCTTTAAAGAATTTCAATACATTTTACTCCGTTTTCCTGTATATATTCTTTTATATTGTCTATCTTTTTATATTGTATCAAAAGTTATTTTCGGGAATACAAAATTAATTATTAATTTACTATTTATTAATGACCTGCCAAATTCCCAATTTAAATTTTTATTTTTAATTTATTCCTACTAAAAGAAACACAAAAGTAAATTTATTAAAAAAGGCAAATATCGGCGCGTATTGTGCTAGTGAACTAAAGATCTAGTGAAACGCTTTGCAATGATACCAATATTGGCCATATACGTTTAGAATTGTAGTGGAAAATCACATATTTATATGAAAACTTTAAACGTCCATAACTCGAAAACTAAGCGTTTGCGCCAACTTTTTTATTTAATTTTTTCTTCTTATTTTTCCATTTTCCATCACCCTGGGTACTTTTTTTTTATTTGGAGCTGCGTCGGTAAACTAGATTTGTTCCTATATTTGTACTTCCCTGTTTTAAATTCCTAAACTCGACGCTAACTTTTTGTTTATACTGCAAATACCCATTATTTGGGTATTTTGGTTTCCCGGTTTTTAAATTCCCAAATTGGACGCTATTTCTTCAACGCTATCTTGGCTCACGTTTGTTATTTCAATTGTTTACACACCGATCAGCTGTTTTCTTGCAAGCTTTCACTGGATACTGTCTGCGTAGTTTTTGAGATATTCTTAGCCGAAAGAGTAAAATTTGTCTTACTCTCCCAAAAAAATTTACTGAGTATTTGCTACTGGAAAAGTACCCAAACAGACCTAATATTGTCCTCAATTGGTACATGAGCCATTTGATTGTACAGTTACACGATTGGGGTATTACAAATGAGAAAATTGGTGCATTGCGGCAATCGTGTGATCCCAGCTTAAGCTTCTATTTTTTTCTACACGTATAGAAAACAAAGTAGTAAACATAACAAGCCATAAATGATTAACATCTGCCTACAACTTTTATAATTAAATTTTAATTAAATGGAAGAATTTCATGGGTGGAAATTCTGCTACAAAACTGTTGACAACTGTTGATCCTAACATTGACGTCTTCGAAACGGCATGATGAATACAGCACAAAAATAACAGCTATCAAATGTAAAAAATAATATAAAAGCGAGACAAAGGAAATAAATATTTATTTAGTTTAGCTAAACTAATAAATAACTCTGTTTGATCAGCTGTTGAGGTTTAGCATAGAACGTTGACTTCAGGCGGCTAAAAAAAATTTTATGATGGAATAAAGACAACTTTTGAGTTGAGCGCAATTGCTCAACTATTCGTTTCTAAGAAAAACACTCTACCGTTCCGTTCTTACTCCACGTCACCATGCGCTATCGATTTTAACAAGACATGAACATAACGCCGGCAAAGCAACGGTACTTATTTGTTCATGTTCTTGTATGCGGCGAATACGTGTTGATGTTCATGTCCTGATTTTCCACAATATTTGTTGTTGTGCGTTTGGTTGTAGACAGAAAATGACATTGTAAGGCGACCATCATGGCGAAGATGGCTTCTACGACATACATATGATAGGCTACGATGGCAGCACATACACGAAATATGAACATAAAGAGTATACACTAGCAGAATTCATGAGCGACATGATGTTCTTACCAAGTTGATGGATAGTGGAGACGGGTAGTTATGAACGTGCCCAATGTGAAAGTTTGTATCTTTGGATATTTATTTGTTTAGATATTTGTTAGTTTGTGGCTCAATCACGCGAAAACTGCTAAAGGAATTTGGATACAATTTGGTAGACGGATAGCACGTGGCCCAGATTCTAATATAGGGTACTTTTAAAGAGGTAAATCCGGGACAATATTGGTACTTTTTCTCTTTTTGATAAATTTGGTTTTCAGATAAAGATATATGGTAAATTTTAAGGGATTGGATTGGTATTTTTGGGGGGTAAAAGCGGAATAAGATTGGTACTTTTTCTCTTTTCACTTACTTTGAGACAAGAGATAACCTGAAAAAACTTTAAGCACCACAAGGTGCCCTGCTTGTCTCAAAAAAAAAGTGTGAAATTTTAGCACAGTGTAATTTATTTAATTAAAAATTTGATGAATTGATTCAACTGAAAAATAATTATGTTAAAATCTATATTTTATTCAATTATCTCAGTTGATTCAAAAATAATAAAAAAAAAACAATTAATTTAGTAATTAAATTGAACAAACTAGTTACTGATTTATTTTTAAGATTAAAGATTGAAACTAAACAATAAACAGCTTAAATACACAGAAAAAAGTGTTTTATCAATTAAAAAAATGGTTTAAAAAGTATTTTAATTTAATTAATGTGATAATTGAATCAATAATTTTTTTAGCTGAAAAAATTTAAAAATTTAATTTTGATTTAATTAACATTTTAGTTGTTTTGAAATAAATTTTCAATTAAAATTTTAATTAAATAACAAAAAATCTTAATTGACTTTTTTTCGTTTAAAATAAAATAATTTAAACATGTAGAATTGTTGTTGGGAATTGTCAATATTTATTTAAATAAATTAACACATTGTTTAAAATTTCAAAGTTTTTTGATCACTTTTTTAATTAAAATGAAAAATATCATTTATTGAAAATATTTTTTCAAAATTTTAAAATTTTTAATAATCAATATAATCATTTTGGTAATAGGTGTAAAATCAACAACTTGTTTGCTTGATATTATGAATTTAGAACAAATTTGGTGATAGGAGAAATTTAATAATTTTTTCTGTGTATTTTTGCATTGGATGAGACCAACAAATTAATGAATAAAAAATTACAATAAAATTGTTAAATAAAAGCAAAAACTAAATTTACTTACATCGCAAATACTTTTAAGTCAAAAACCTTTTGAAGTTTACAATAAAAAATTTAACAAATTGAAGTCATTTAAAGAGATTTCGATAAATATTAAACAATTTCATTTAAAGATTATATATATTGATAATCGATAACTTTTAAATTAAGATAGTGAATTGATTACCTATAATTTTTATTTTTTCTATTAAATAATTTATTAAAATTGTTTTTTAAATCACTTTATTTTTGTTTTCGTATTTAAAATGGAACCAAGACTTTTATTGACATGATATTTGGTTGAAACTTTTGTAATTTTTAATAAATCGTTCATGGTTTTTGTTTTAGTGCTTTTAATTTATAAATAAATTTTGAAATTTTAGTTTAGTTAAAATTTGTTTATATTGTGGTTTTAGTTGCGGTGTCTTTTATTCAATATTAATGTTGTGTTTGTTTATTAACTATTATGCGAATATTTGAAACATAGAAAACAAACTAAAACCATCCGTTTGCTTTAACGTTTAAATTATAACTGAAATCTTTTGAACACAAAAAAGTAAACCGAAATAAATGCTGAAAAAAAATTTCATTTCTTAGAGTTTAATTATTGATTGTAGCAAAATGCAGAAGAAACGAAAAAACGATTTATTTGTTTTCTTTAAGAAAACATAATAGGCAACGATTAAACAGTTTAGTACTCATAATACCCTACACCATCATTTGTTTGCAATTTATACAATTTTTTATTTGAGACCTAATCACTAGTATACCGATCGCCTTAGATACATTTTACAAGTCGATCTTATGATGTTTTTTTTTACCCTGATACTGCACAGAAAAAATTGTCGCAAATTTTTCACCAATTAAAGCATTAATCAAAAATAAAATGGGTTTTAATTAAACATTTAATCAAGTGAATTAAATGTTTAATCAAATGAATAAAACGTTTAACCAAGTAAATTTTAACTGGTGCAAATTAATTTTTTAATTAATGTCACAAATTTTTTAATTGAAATTAATTTTTATTTTTTCTATGTACCCGTGCTGTTATATTGTTCTGAAACATGGGTTATTTGCAAAAGCAGATGAGGCAGAACTTGGAGTGTTCGTAAGAAAAATTATTCTTAAGGTCTGCGCTGATGGAGAATATCGTCATCGTATTAACCACGATCTGTATGAGCTATCGGTAGATATAGTCATAGTAATGCGCCTCAAAATACAACGATTAAGTTGGCTAGGTCATGTTATGGGAATGGATGAAGGTGCTTCAGCTAAAAAATCATTTAAAGGGGACGACCAAAACTTCAATAGAAAGGGCAAGCGGACGAAACTAACTTTAAGTTTGGTGTCACAAATTGGAAATGAAGCGCAGCCGCCTGAAAATTTATTTTACGTTCGGCTAAAGGGACTAACGTCCTTTATTAGCCTTCAAAATAAGTAAGTGATGATGTCTTTTCGTTTGGCTGGTTGATTTTGTGCGCCCAATAATAGAAGTACAAAGTCCATCGTAAATTATAGAAAAAGCTTTTTGATTTTACCTAGAAATGTTCACATACACCCAATTTTCACGGGGCTTTTACGACGTCGCTTTTTGTTTGTTGGCAAACGGTGTAGAGAAGAAAGAGAGGTAAACAAAAAGATTTGGCTTATGTTTTTCATGTCGTTTTTTTATATTTATCTTTAAACTTCTTCTTGCTACGTTTTAGTCTTTTTCTTACTTTGTAGTGTCAGGTTGAAAATACAGTGAGACCTTGATTATCAATAACAGGCGGGACCGGCAACATTCTGGATTTAAAATTTTTTTTTTTTTTGTGTTTTTTACTTTATGTAAATTTAGAATGTAAATGGGTAATTCCATGTCAAATCGACCAAAAGTGGGATTCGACCCCTTTCGATTTGAATGAAATTTAGTGTGAAGGTTCCTTTCATCCTATAAGGACAATATATTAACGAAAAAAAATTTTTAAAATTTTTTTGCAAAAGTGACTTTATATTCAAAATGTCATAATTTCGCCGAATTAGCCGAATGTGTTGAGCTTATTTTCTCAATATCTCAAAGACTACTGCACATACGAAGATGATTTGTATGTCATTTTAAAGACATACACCCAACCCAAATATTTAAATAATATGGGGAAAATTTAATTTTAATAGAGATAATCGTTGCAAAAAAATGTAAATCAATGCCAACAAATTCTTTTTATTTCCAGGTTAATTGATGCTGCAAGTTAGTCGAATTACGAATAATCAAGTCCCTACATGAAATAAAAAAAGACATGCAGCGAAAAATCATCGAATAAATGCAAAGGGTTTTTGGAAGTTGCTTCAAAAGGGAATAAAGAAAAAACGACGCTTTTACGACCTCGTGAAAATTAGGGGATAGAAATGTTCTATCAACATGACGCCTAATCATCCATTTTTCAAAAGCTCTTAATAAGTTTTAAAATTTACATAAAACTTTACACAAATTATTTGTACACAGAAAAAAATAAAAATTTATTTCAATTAAAAATTTTGTGATATTAATTAAAAACTTAAGTAAATTTGTACCAGTACACAAATTAATAGTATCAATTAAACGTTTAATTCACTTGATTAAAGGTTTAATTCACTTGATTAAATTTTTAACTAACTTGATTAAATTTTTAATTAAAAAGAATTTTTTCAGTGTATATTAGGCATGTAACGCATTATTTACACAGGCCATACTGCACTGTGTAAATAATGCATTGCAAATTTCGAAATTTACTGCTTACTCAAAAATATAAGTAACCAGTGTTCTGAAACTCCCACGGCAGGAAACTTTTCGATTCAAATGTGTGATATGAAACAAAAATGCCATAAATTAAATCAAACAGCTATTTTTCTCACTAAACTGTATCTGTAACATTTTTTTGGTGACTTATAGCTGTCACAGGTCCGTAGAATTTCTAAGAAGCAATATTACGCTAGGAACACAACTGGGACGAACGACATATTTCGCCCAACACGATGGATTTTTCAGTAAAAATTCGCTGAGTAAATTCGTCCTATGAAGCACAATAACGACGAATAACAAACAGTTTTTATAATTGAGAAAGTTGATTGCTGTTTGTGCAAAGGAGAGAAATAGTGTGACCATATTTAAAAAACTAATGCTTAAAAATTAAAACACAACTAAAAACTATTTATATATTTTTTAAATGTAATAGAATAAAAAAGCAATTATTAAAGTAAAAAGTAACTTAATTAACTAAAATAATTCTAAACTAAAACCAAATATGGTCACTTAGTACTGATTTGTTCGTCGTTCGCTGGCGTATGAAATAGAAATAAATCTTTTGCAAAGACGCCTCGTATGAGGAATTTTGCCGGACGCTATTATTGTGTGTATTTTCATATACACCAATTTGTTTTATTTTTGGCGACTAATATTCGTCGTTCGTCCCAGTTGTGTTCCTAGCATTACCAAAGGCTCGGAGGTCACTATATATGTGGACAGCCAGGCGCCTTATAGGTCCTTAATTGGCTTTTATGTAATTTCCAGACTAGCGGGTGATTGCAACATCACCGGCAATGATACAGCTGATAAGATGGCAAGCCTGGGCTTGGAAATGGAGGACACTGACTGTCTGGCGTCGGTCAGGCCTCCAATTAGCTTCTGCTTTGGGATAATAAGGGAATGGGTTCTGTGCGGGACTAATCGCGCCTAGGGTAACCGCACGGACGATTTGGCCGGTGCTTAGGAAGTCCGATTCGGATTCGCTGCTGGGCAGGAGTAGGGTCTGCATCGGGACCATGATAGGTATTATCACGGGCTGCTTGATAGGCAGGATGGCGGTGAGAATGGTGTCTGACTTGTCGGATATATGTAGGTTGTGTAAGGACCCGGAGGAGTTGGAGACAGTTGAGCACCCTTTGTGCTGCAGAACTGCAGGATGAGATGGCTAGGTAGTAGATTTCTGCGCGAATTGGGAGACGTCTCCGTCTGCGGGTTCGAGAATCTGGGAATGACCTGGTTGTGCAGCTAAAGTCTGGGGACTGTGTATATTTAGGGCAGTTTTCTATTTCGTTGGGTTGTTTGCTTGTTTTGCCCGATTTTTGTATTCCCCTACATTCTCTACTTTTGTTCTTTTCCTCTTTATTTCTCCTATTCTTCTCTTACTAGAATCCTATCACTAAATGAGGCGTCACAACAGACCATATTGGTCTCCGGGTGTGGGTGTGAAGTTTACTTCGCACAAGCCTTTCTACCTAACCTAATAGCTGGCACGTAATAATATTTCTCGCAAATTTACGGAAAACTTTTTTGGGGGCAAAATTTATGTTAGAAACGTTGAATTGTCAAAAATAGGCTGACAGTAAACTTTGAAGTCTTTTGCTTGAGATTGGTCGTAAAGCCAGGAAAGTTGAGTAATTTAGCTTTTTTACAAAAAAGTAAATCAGCCATTAAAATATTTAATCCGTTTAAACAAATGTAGCGTCTCTTAGAAAACACAATCGCATAAAAGTGGCAAATAAATTTAGTAAGCAAAAAATATTATATTTTCTAAAAATTTATTTGACATCTTTTAAGCAATAAAATTTAAAAAATTCAACTTAATTTGGAGATGTATTTATGACGTTAAAAAAAATATATTTCTGTTTGTATGTACATATATACATACATTCATTCATACATACATTCATACATATATTTTTCGTCTGTGAAATAGATAAAATAGATAGCGTCTTAAGACCTTTAAAGAAGCACGCACTTTTTTTAATTTGCACAAACTAATATCGATTTCAATTTAACCTTTAGACGTTTCTAGTAGAGTTGTTGCTTTTTTTTATTTCTAAAGTTGTCGGTGTTTGTGGTGGATCCGTTTTACTAGGTCAATCAATAAAACCAAACTTTAAGTTTTTGCTGTTTTTGTAGACAATTCTGCATTTATTATGTAAAATAATTTTAGACAGTCATAACAAAGACTTAACCCTCGTCGAGGGGAAAGGGTACAATTCTACCTTTTGCATTTTTGATATGCTATAAATGGTTTTCTTAATCATCAGATGCCTAAAATTCTGTGATTACTCCGCACTTATAAAACACATTACATTTCTTGAAATTTTTAAAAAATATCCTGGGGCTTTCCCCTAATAATAGGGCCTGGTTGATTTATAAGCCTTAAGAAGTTATATGGATACAGGTGTATTTACATAAAAATAAGCATATTTTATATAAAAATAAGCAAGGAAACTAAATAAAACGGTTTGATAATGAAGATTTTTTTAACTATGCGCAAATATGAACATAAATAATAAAATATATGATTACGGAGTTTCTTTGTTTCTTATAGTGAGTCTTCATCTCAGACGGGATAAGAACAGACTTTACAGGACATTCTTGTTTTACATTGTACTCGTTGCTTAGATTTGTAAATATAACACCCTCCAACAACGGCTGAGGCTCCACGACTGCCATATGGTGCTTTCGGCCCATCATCTGGCTCTGATGCTACAAAAATATGTCTTTTAAAAACCGTTTCTACTGCACTTCGAAGGAAATATTTTCTTATAAATAATTTATTTATTCTACGTTCTTAAACTGTATCTTTTCGGGGATTCTCCGTTTTGCATATTTAAGTGCAGAACAATAAGAAATTACTGTGTTGCTTTAGTATTACGTTTTCATTCCTCGTTAAGGGTCCATGAAAATATAAATGCTGTGTTCTTTAGGTAATAGTAACGTTTATTTCTATATTTGAGTTTAAGGCGTTCAAATAGTTATGGAAAAGATGTACAGTACTTTTCGCTTATAGTCACATCATTTAGTTGCAGACAAATCGTGGGCTATATCCCTAAAGTGACTATAAAGATAATTCACATATAAACCACTATGAGGCATATTACCGAATTCGAATATAACAAATTTTGTGAATATAGAAAATAAAAATTCATATAAATTACACCGGCAGCAGGCGTCTGGTTTTGCAATAGAGTTGCATACTGTATAAAAAAAATTGTTCAAATAATGAGATATTTCATAACTGATACCAACGGAAAAAAGTGGAATGTAAGAGAAGATTAACTCACTGTTTATTGTGTTGTGGCTTTGTTTAAGCTTTGTTATTGTTTTTACAAGTAAAACTTGAAGGGTTAATAATTCTTATACGCTTTACAGTTTTATTTATATTATAAAGTCCTAGGAAAAAGGTTTCCTGATGTTCTGGCCCCAGTGAAATGCGCATAGAAACTGGCTTTTCCTCAACAATAAGTCTCAGTGTATTTATCAAAAATAAAAATTGGGAATTTAGCACGTCATAGAGAAATCTTATTAATAAAGAAAAACCTAATTTCTTACGAGTAGAGAGTTGATGACAAAAATTAAGCGAATTAATGCTGAGTTCTTTAGATGGATTGTGGTGTCGAAAATTAAAAAGGGCTTAGTAAATTTTGCTAAAGTGACTATAACGCCAATTATTTGCTATACTTTTGCTTTTGATAGCCGCTCATAGATGGTAAGTATGGCAAATGTGCTTATATTGCTAAATTGACTATAACGTAAATTCTTTATCAAATAGAATCTGGGAATTATTTCTCTTTCATAAGTTACTGAAAATTTAAGGAATGAAACTATTACAAAAAAGCTGTATAAAATACATAACTTAAATTTAGCTCATAGAATAAATTTGAAAAATTAAAAATGTTGTCAATTCTTTATATACAATTTACTTATAGCAGCAGAATCAACAGATAAAATGGACTATATCGGTAATCTGACTAAAGAGGTAGAGACTATAAACGAAAAGTACTGTACAATAAAATAAAAAAATACCTTTAACATCTGGTTAGCTTCTCAGCTGCTGTTGTAGCATCTTTAAATATAAAACATTGAATGACTTATTAAGCTTTTAAATACTCAGGTATTACATACACAGGTAAATGCATTTGTATATACTGGTACAATTGTACCCATGCCTCCTGTTAACTCTGTAAAATAAATATGTACCGCTCGAAGAGGGTTAAGTAAATTTTTTATACATATACCACAATAGTGTGGAAGGGCAGTATGCGTTTGATCTGACATTTGTAACACCTTAAAATATTAAGTGCTAGACTTGCCTTTAAGATAGATTTAGAATCGATCTAAAGATGTCCGTCCGTCCGTCTGGCTGTCAATGTAAACCTTGGGCAAAAAGTTCAGGGGGCTAGTTCTGGCAGTCGTGATCGAATACTTTTTCGATTCGAAAGTAACTTTATTCCACATTATTTTAGTCGATACTGAACGTACAGCAATTATTTGAGTTTTCACAACACTGAAAAAATAATTTCGATTCATTCAGTATCGACTGAAAGTATTCGAAATAAAATTGCTTTCAAATCGAAAAAGTATTCGATCACGTCTGCCAGAATTAGCACCCAGGTCACAAGTTTGGAGGTAGTTTAATAAAATTTAGTACAAAAGTTCTAATTACTACAAGAAATAAGCCTATTGAAAATTATGAGAATCGGTTCATAATTTTTGCCCATAGGTCCCAAAAAGAGAACAATCTCGAAAATTTGTTTTTAAACACTGTGGTTTAGAGTATCATATGGTTCGGCTTGACCTACTAAACTTTCTTACTTGTTTTTTTTTTCTTAACGTATTTGGCGAATATTGGTTCTCAGGCAAATTAGTTAAAAATTCAAATAGTCAAATTTGCATAACTTAAGTTGAATTATTGGTTTTAAAAAGAAAGAAAGTCAAAATATTTGACTTCTTAGTCTTAAGTGACGGTAAGTTATTACACAAACAAATTTTTGCTGTAAATTTTGAAAAATAAACTTATTTTCTTCTATATAAAAAAAAAAAAAAAAAAAAAAAAAAAAAAAAACATTTGAATTCTCGAAATTCATATCGTCCGGGTTCCAAAACATCGCTTTAACAATGCAATCGTGCAGAGTTGTACAATGTTATCTGTCCTTTTGGAGTAACATCGCTTGGGGAGATCAGGTGCCGTAAATACCTGGGATTCACAAAAAATCCAAAATTGACAGATCTCAAGAGATATTTACGATCTCTTATAACATTTTTACACAATATGCAAAAACGATATGGCGATTAACATTATTGTCTAGTAGAAGGCCCTATGTTCCACTCGGAATAAGAGAATTAAATACATTATCTCAAAAATCAGGTTTTTAGAGTTATAACTCTATTGCAGCAAAGGATATGTACCTATTGTTTCTAAATTCACGAAAATTATATACATATATTTTATATTATTCATGGAATTTTTATCTTATTTTAATTTTAAATTTCTTAGAACTTATGGAAATATTTTTTTACGCTGTTTAAAAGTTTGTTCTGTTAACAAAAACGTGAAACAGCTGTTCAAATAATTCTTGCTAGTAAATATTTTACTATCAAAAATTTTCAAAAAATATTTTGCCTCTTTTTTATTCTCTCGTTGCAAGTTTTTGAACAATAACATTTAACAACTATTGCAAATTAGCAATAATTTTCGGTTACTGAACAGACCTAATTTATCTAAAATTGAAAACACCACAAACTTTAACGTTAATACTTACTTATGTATGTATGTATGTTTATTCACCTTAATTCTATTTGCCGTCGTCAACAGAAAACAACGCCGTCTTTTATGTTTTGTTACAATTTCGTATTCACGTTGTCAATATTGCCATATTTCGATGATTGTTAACATATGTTTGCTATTTTGTAAGAAAAATCGGAGTTGCTATTGTGTTTAACTGCCTTTAATTTTGTCGTCGGCGATTTTAATGTTGTTGTGTTTTACAAGTGTAAAAAATACAATGTGATTGTTAGCTTAAATTTTGATTTTCAGAAAAAAAATTTAAAAAAATTGCTACTTTTTATCTGGCAACAACTTAGACTGGGTTTTTGAGATCTCAGTTAAACTAAGTTTTGTTAATCTGAAAACAGATTTGTGCCGACATTACCAGGTTGGTATTCAAAAAGTTGTTGGAAGAGCTTAAGTTTGCCTTAAATGCTGGTCTTTAATGAAATTATAAATAAAATTACATTTCGGCGGAAAAATCCAAGTTTCAGACTATGTTAAACTAAGCTTAAACTTAATCCACATCTTGAAAACCAGGCCTTAAGAAATTCTTCCTTTATATCGGTCCTAAACACTACTATTTTTCCGTTAAAATTTTACAGGAATTTATACGAGAATTTAAAATACATAAAACTTTTGAACGTGAAACAAATTTTATGCAAAAATTAGGTCTAGAAAGCTGTAAAATTGCAATGGCAAGAAATAAATATAATACGTTGGTTAAAAGTGAAATAATAAAAAAACTTATAATAAGGGAATGTAGAAACCATTCACAGTGGGGGAAGACCTCGTTAAACATCGACACGAGAGGATCAAAGAATAGTACGAGAGTTCATAAAATAACCCTTTGTATCTAAACAAAACGTCGATGAAAGATTAGATCTAAATGTAAGTGCAAGGACAGTTAGGAGCAGAGCAATAGAAGCAGGGCTTCGCTTCAGAAAAACGGCAAAGAAACCGTTTATTTCTTGTAAAAACAGAAAAGCAAATCGTTTGCAAAGAAACACTTGCATTGGAGTATTGACGAATGGTAAATAATAATACTGGCTTCCAATCAATCCAAGTTCAATCATAAAGGATCCGACTCAAAAAGAAACAGGTTCGACGACCCCCAAATAAGCACTTAGGCTTTTAATACTGTAAGGGAACAGTTAGGCATGCTGCCGGAAACGTGATGGTATGGAGATGTTTTTCCCTTATTGGAATTGGACCGCTACATGAAATTAGTGAAACCATGAACAGATACATTTACCAAAATATTTAAGAAAGCGCAATGCTGCCGTTTGCAGAAGAGAAAATTCCTACTGGCTGGATATTTCAACAGGACAATGAAACGAAGCATACTTCGATAGTTGTTAAAACCTGATTTCAGGATAAAAAAAAGTTGATGTACTTAAATGGCCAGCACAATCACCTGACCTGGAACCCGATTAAAAACCTGTGGGGTTTGGTAGATCGGAAAATCAAACGGGATCAAGCGAGGAAAAAACATTTATTTTTCCTAATAAAAGAAGCATTTAGGAAAGCATTTCAAATAAGCAAATCGAGAAATTAATAGACTGAATGCTTCGGAGATGCTCAGCCGTGCTAAAAAATAATGGATATGCCACTAATTATTAAATCATAATATAAAATGAATATCAAATACTAAAAGTTGCTTTAGTTTTAGCCAGGTAGTTTTGCTTGTTTTGTTACTTATTGTTTTCTATACAAATAAAATCTGAAATGATTTTAAGCTTAAAACTTGTGTACTGATTAAAATGCATTAACATTTTATTTTAATTTTATTTTTGTAAAATTGTAAGAATGCTAAAGTAGTTGCTTCAGTTTTCGCCACAAGTGTATGTACATGATTTGCCGCTTAAATATTGAAATGTGTGTTTGATAGTGTGTGTTAGTGGGTGAGCCATCTAAGACGCTGCATTACATTTAGTGAAGAGCATTAAAGATTCGGCACGGCCGAATATGGCAATATTAAATTAAAAATCCTTTAAAAATTTCAGGATAATCGGTTTAGGCTGGGTTTTTCAGATCTCAGTTAAACAAGGTTTAGTTAATCTGGAATCAGATTTGTGCTGCCAATAGCAAGTTTGTATACAAAATTTTGACGGAACAGCCAAGTTTTGCTTAAAATGTTGGTCTTTAATGAAATCAAAAAAAAAATATTACATAGGAAAAGTCATAGTTTTCGACTTAGTTAAACTAAGTTTAAAATTAATCCACATCTCAAAAACCCGGCCTTAGTAGTTTAGCAGTATCCCAGCGGGAAAAAGAAGAAGTACGGATGCCTTCTAGAAGTCCTCTGTACTTCTTCTTTTGGATGTACAAGGTCTTCTCTCTCCATTCCGTACTCATATTTTCTTTACACACGTTGTCATTGTGGGGTAGGCCTTCAGCTCTCGCTTCTTTGACAGGAATGTACATAAGAATGGCAACTGAATAAAAAAAAAAATTTTTTTTTATTTTTGCTTTGGCAAAAAACAAAACAAAAATTTCCACACTCCCTTCTCATAGAAACGAGTGTGGAATGTGTATCTTATCTTTAATACAAAAGAGCCGAGGCCTTCTTTATCAGTTAGATCAGAATGGTAATTGAATCCAAAAAAGTTCTAAGCAGGCCTTCAATAAGGCCTGAAGCTGGGACATGGGAACAAACTTTCATACACACACACACACCAACAAACACAACAAAGAAAATTCCTGTTTTAATATTAGAAATATGTATATATTGATACAGAGGAAGATAGTGCTGGTCTGCCTTCTTCACGATATTGAACGTTAAGCATTAATCAAAAATAGAATCAGTTTTAATTAAAAAATTTATCCAGCGAATTAAACAATTACTTATATCCACAACATTGCTGCAGAAAATTTTATTAATGTCAATAAATATTTAATTGATACTATTAATTTAATAACTGGTGTAAATTGAATTAACTTTTTAAATAATATCACAAATTTTTTAATTGAAATCAATTTTTGTTTTTTTTTCTGTGTACGAAATTCTTTGCGAAGCAGGCAATAAATCTTACCTAAGTAGCAAAATTAATAACAATAGTTAAATGAACGATTAAAAATGTAATAAAACTATGTGGACAAGAAGCAATAGAGTTATCTTAATTGTTCCATTGTAGAAATTTTTTTTTTAATTTACAGACTTTCGCGATTAGATCTTAAAATGCCTTGAAATTTCTTCAGATATTAAGTTGTAGATTAAATTTTTAGTTAGAAACCCAACTGATTAGTTTGTCAGTGGAAAATATGCGATAAGTTTATGTTAAAACTTTTTAGTTAATAGCGCAAGAGAAATCATCGCACAATTTAAATTTTTTTAGGTGCATTTTAGACCTTGTTGACACCGTGGTACTATCGCGACTTATTTGATACAATTTCAAAACGGAAGGGTGTTGTAATCGGTAGGTGATATTTTTATATCTGCTAGGGTATTCATTTGGATAACCGTTAATCGGTTACTACCCGATTAACTGATCGGTTAATTTAAAATTGGCTTTTTTCGATTAACGATTAAACCTTTTAATTTCAGTCCATTAACCGATTAACCGAAGTAACAAAATTTTTATTTTTTGTAGTATTTAAAATTTTTTTTTTTTTTTGTGATTTTAATTATTTCTTAACTATAATAATAATAATATTAATTCGTCTCATATGCAAAAGGTATGCGTTTACAAAATATTTTTTCATACAAACAAAAAAGGGATCTTCATTTTAAATAGATCTTTGCTGTTAACAGCCTTTTGTTTTACGTACTTTTTATATGGGCATTTCCATTGTGACGTGACTTGAAATTTGTACGAAAAATGTAAAAAAATTAAATGAAGAAGTCAAATTTGTAAAATTTTTTTTTTTAACTACAAAGTTATACAGCAGCACTTTTCTCAGAAAAAAATTTACAACAATCAACCCTAAGAATTTGAAGATAAAAACAAAAATTTGACGTTACAAAAAACAGAAGTGGATTTTGAATTGCATTACAAAACTGCATAAGTCTGCGAATTGAGTAAGACTTTTTGTATAAAACCTTTTTTAATAAGCTTTGGACTTATAAAGATTTATTTTTATCAAATTTAAAAATCTTTGCTCATTTTAGGTACGTATGGGAATTTCCAGCGAAAAATCTACTTTTTTTACATTACAAAAATAAAATAAGCCAGAAATAAAATAAGCTTGTATTTTAGAACTATGTTGTCCCTTTTGTATCTTAATGTAGAGCTAGTTGCGCTTTACACAACATATAAAAAATTAAATTATACATATACAATTTTTGATAAACGATTTAAATTACTTCTGGCTTTACGTTACAAAAAGGAGACCTTTCGCTGGAACTTCCCATATGTACGTATGTGTTTAGTTATTTGTTTCTTTTCATGTTTTCACATATAAATCTTTTAACAGAATTAACCGAACCAATTAGAAGAGCTGAAAATTTAAAGAATTAAGGCAGAACTATAATGACATAATGGAAAATTTTATACGTTTAGAGAACTCCAGGAAAAGGACTTAGTAATTAGATATTCTGTATTATGGATTGCGATCGATTTCTACAACTTCAACGATAAGTGAAACATTTTTTTCAAGTCAAGATTTATCAAAATTCAAGAAAAGAATAGCTTAAATCCTAAACATTTTTCTAAAATTTATTTTTAAGGTCTCCTTAAACTATTGAAATAACTACATTATTATTACTACATAATATATATGTTTTAATTAAAAAATATGTATTACATATTTATGAATAATTTTTTTGTTTGCTTGTGTAAGTTCAAGAATTGTTACGAGTATGTTTGTTATGGTATTGCTTTTTTTTAAATAAACTCCATTTTTATGTATTGAAATTACTTAATTTATAAAAAAAAACTTTATTAATCGGTAATCGATCAATTACAAAATTAGCCGATTTTTAACCGATTAAACCAAAACCTCGGAAAATAATCGAGCTATTAACCGATTAAAGGAAAAGCCCGATTATACTGATTAGTTCCTAGATTCCATATTTTGAATGAAACCACATTTCTACGTCTTTAAATTTTTTGTCAGGAATACGCTTTTAAATCCGTACACGAAGAGAAAATATATAGTTTGGGATTGTTACGGAAACTACACTATGTTTATTGTAGCAAGACATTGTTGGAGTTAGCAAAAATTGTTATTTTTATTGAATATCACCAATATTTTAGTTACTATAAACATTTCACTGTTTATCGCAATTATAAATTTTATTATGGTCCACCGAAAAATAAATATTTTTCTAACAACTAAATATTGATAACTTTGAAAACATATTACATTAGTTACAACTAGGGATGTAACGAATACCGATGCCGATATATCGGTGATACTTCACGTTTGCCGATATATCGGTATCGGCGATATTTTACTGTCGATATGCCGATACTTTTTTATAGTTTTTTTAAACAAAGAATGTAATTTTCAATGCTTATTTTTTGCATAACAACTAATAGCAAAACATCAAACAGAATAATAAATTGTTTCTTTGGATTCTTAAGCTTCTAAAGTAGAAAGTAATTCTACTTCATGCCTTCGATATGTATATGGGGGATTTCATGTCAAGTGACCCAACTTTTGAAATCGATGTAAACCGATTTGGATGAAATTTGCACCAAGGTTAGTCCTATCGGATAGTAGTTTAGACACAACTTTTTAACAAGATCGGTCAAAAAGTTTCTGAGTTAGAGGGGGTTAAAATTTGACATTTTGGCTAAACAGGTGTTCTTTCTCATCCATGTAACTTATTATCTATGGGTGTTAGCAAAATGTGTCCCAAACAAATTAGATAGTTATTTCCTCAAGCTTTCGGAAAAAAATGTTTTTGTTTTTTTTTATATATATAAAAATTTTTTTTAAATTTAAAACTTATTTTTTATTTTTTTTTAAGCGGGTATTTTTTTTTTTTTTTTGCTCAAAAGAAAGCTTAGGTCTTTTCCTTTAAATTCGCTCTGGTCGCTATTAAGGCCGCGAGTGGGTTATGTATCAAAAAAAAAAAAAATAATTTCTAAGTCAAGACGAGCATTTTTCTTTTTTAGCATATGCACTATTTTGAATTTTTTTCCTATTTGTGTGTAAGTGTTTCTAAAATCTAAAAAATAAAACTTATGCTGAGAAACTAGACAAATTTACCTCTCTCAATAACCACAATATGTTAATCCCAGGAATAAAATCACTTTTTTTCTATAGAGATGTTGACAAATTAATTTTTTTTATTTATTTGTAATAATAATTAAATTAATTTAAAATAATAATAATAAAAACAAAATGATAAATAATCTAAAAAATTTAATCTTAATCACATAAGATCTTTTAATAATTTTTTTTTAAATTTTTTTTTTGTTTTCCTAGTTTTTTTTACTTCGTTACTTTCATGTATTTAAATCGATAGTCAAAAGAAAAAGAATGTGAGAATTTTAAACCAAGCATTCAACTACTGAAGAGAACACAACAATCAATATTTTGATGCTCTCTGATATTTAATTTTCAAAATTAAACATACGAAGCTTAAAAATATGAAATTATTTTTGTATTTTATAATACCTTTAGTTGTAAAGGGTGATTTTTTATGAATTAAGTTTTTCGGGCTGGCAGCACTGGTTGGTAATTGTGTCAAACTACATCTGTGAAGGTGAAAAGAGTTCAGTATACTCTGCCCAAGGCGAATTCATGTATACGGTGGTGTCGATACTACAACAAGTAACAACACCAAAAACACACCAATGTATCTTTTTGTTGCTTTGGATTATCGATATGTCAAAAACACAAGCAACTTTTGACATTTCTTTCTCTAAGTAAGAAAAAAAAGTAGCACAGCTGTGCGTTCGACGCCACCTGATAAATGAATTCGCCTTGACTCTGCCATTTCATCATGGAGAAACTCACACAGGAGCAACAACTGAAAATCGTTGAAATTTATTATCAAAATTCGCTCGATGGATATCCCCTGTTTTATCGAAAAATCGTGTTCAGCGATGAGGCTCATTTCTGGCTAAATGGATACGTAAACAAGCAAAACTGCGGCATCTGGAGTGAACAGCCACATGCCGTACAAGAGTTACCGATGCATCCCGAAAAAACGACAGTTTGGCGTGGTTTATGGGCTGGTGGTCCATTTTTCTTCAAGGACAACCGTGGGAGAAACGTTACCGTCAACGGCGAACGATATCGAGCCATTATACGCGACTTTTTTTTGCCCCAATTGTCTGAGTTGGACTTGGTTGATATGTGGTTTCAACAAGACGGTGCCACATGCCACACAGCTCGTGAAACCATGGACATATTGAAGGATGAATTTGGTGAGCAGTTTATCTCTCGAAATGGCCCTGTGAGTTGGCCGCCAAGATCATGTGATTTGACGCCTCTTGACTATTTCTTGCGGGGTAATGTGAAGTCGTTAGTCTATGTGGACAAGCCAAACACAACTGAAGCCTTAGAGTATAACATAACACGTGTTATTCATGGAATACAGGCCGAAATGCTCGAAAAAGGCTTCAATAAATTGTTTTACACAGATAAAATGTTTGCCAAAAATTTTTCAATTAAATAATTAATTGGTGTGCATTAATTTTTTTCAATTAATTTTTTGCTTGCTGTAATAAATTTCTTTACACAGATAAAATGGTTGCCAAAAATTTTTCAGTTAAATAATTAATTGGTGTGCATTAATTTTTTCAATTACTTTTTTGTTTGCTGCAATAAATTTTTTTAATCACAGCGCATAAATTTTAATATTTCTGTATATGTTTGATCAATTCTTTTGCCTTTGCAAGCATTAAAAAATAAATTTACGAGAGTGTACTCTACTTGGGACTCGCCTGAACATAATTATCTTATGAGGTTAAGGTTCATGTTAAAGGTCTTTGATCCGAATATTATATAGATATCTTCATCTTTATGACATTTTTTGTCTTTAAGTGTAATACTTAAGTAATTTTGAAACTCAATACCACCATGTCGTGACATAGAAGCTTTCGTTTAAGGTTATCGTCCACAATTTTTATGTTAATACCCACATTCATAAGGATGTTATGGCATTAAAAGTTTATTTCGGGGTTAGTATTTGTATCGCAGCCATGGTCAAATATGAACCAACTGACAACGAGAGCTCATATGCCCACAATTATGTCACATGGCGCAATGCACTTTTTTGAACACGTTCTCTTAACTTTTGTAAGAGAATTTAAGAGATTTTAAGAGAATCTAACATTATGCAATTTAAACATCTAGAACAGGGATGTTAAATGGGGTTTTAAATTTTGTACCAACTTCCAAAACAAAATGTACTTTTTGGACCTTCACCGTACCTTTTTTTTAAATTTATCAAAACAATAAAAAAGAACATAAAAATTCAATTGTACACAAAAAACAAAAAAGGAAAAATTACGAACATTGAAAACAATGAAAAATGGAGAAGTTTTACACAGAAAAAAGTGTTTTATCAATAAAAAAAAGGTTTTAAAAGTATTTAAATTTAATTAGTGTGATAATTGAATCAATTATTTTTTTAGTTGAAAGAAAATTAATAATTGAATTTTGATTTAATTAACATTTTAGTTGTTTTGAAATAATTTTTCAATTAAAATTTTAATTAAATAACAAAAAATCTTAATTGACTTTTTTCGTTTAAAATAAAATAATTTAAACATGTAGAATTGTTGTTGGGAATTGTTAATATTTAATTAAGTAAATTAACACATTGTTTGAAATGGCAAAGTTTTTTGATCACTTTTTTAATTAAAATTAAAAATATCATTAATTGAAATTATTTTTTCAAAATTTTAAAATTTTTAGTAATCAATATAATCATTTTGGTAAGAGGTGCAAAATCAACAACTTGTTTGCTTGATATTATGAATTTGGAATAAATTTGGTGATTGGAGAAATTAAATAATTTTTTCTGCGTATAAATGGATTTAAAAATTTTACAGAATTATGGCACGTTAAACGTGAAAGTTATAAAAATAAAACAAAAAAAGCAGGATATACCATAAGTCCGCTATTACAATGTGGCAAGTAAAAGGCAGACAGACGAAGTTTGTAGGCGAGAGAGGAAAACAGTAAAGTGTGTATCCTGGTATCCAAATAAGCGTTAACTCCGAATGTTCAGCAATCTCATTCAAAGACATCCGACATTCCACAGTCAACCTAGATGTCGTATAGACACCCGCAAGAGAGGCAATGGCAGCCTTGCTGTCAGTAAATATACGTATATCTCCCGATACGCGATAATACTTTAGCCAGTTGGCTGCCCGCTTTATAGCCGAGATTTCCGCCTGCAGGACACTACATCCATCCGGCAGACGAAAGGAAACTTTAACGCCCAGTTCCTCTATGTAGAAACCTCCGCCAACTCTTTCCCCCTTCCTTGAACCATCAGTGTATACCCCCAGGGCTGGTTCATGGAAGGTGCTCATAACCGACAGCGCACTTTCGTGCGCTATATGTGTCGCGTACCTCGCACCAAAGAAAGGCTCCGGGGTGCAGTAGTCCACTCCTTCAGGGACAATCGAGTGTCCCATTATACTGGAGTGTCCATAGTCACGGTTCGACCAGCTGTGTGCCGCGTTCAACCGTATCGCCGAACAAAGAGCCATATGTCTGGCCGTGATATCCACCGGCAGCCAGTTTAGCATAGTAAACAGCGCCTTGGTGGGAGTAGAGCGCATTGATCCTGTGATCATCAATGCGACCAGTCTGTGAACCTTCTCAAGCATCGCACGGTACCTGCCCTTATCCAGCGCAGTCCACCATACGACAACACCGTAATAAAGAGTCGGCTTTACTACAGCCTCAAAGATCCAATTGACACACCTCGGGCCCATGCCCCAGTTCTTGCCGATTGCACCTCTGCACGCATATATAGCAACAATTGCCTTTTCCATCCTCGTCTGGATGTTCAGCCCCCACGACAGTTTACTGTCCAGGATTACGCCCAGATATTTGGCGCTGTTAGAGAACTTAAGTTCAGTCCCGTTTAGCCTCGGAAGTCTCATGACCTCAGTCCTATACTTCCTCGTGAACAGTACCAGTTCCGTCTTAGACGGATTAACACCCAAGCCGCATGATACACTCCAGGTGCTAAGTACCCTTAATGCAGCCTCCATACACTGAGACATTATGTTCAAATGTTTCCCCGTGATGGCCACTGCAACATCGTCTGCGTACGCCACAGTTTTAATCCTCATGTCGTCCATTTTCGTCAACATGGTGTTCATAGTCAGGTTCCACAATAGTGGGGATAGTACTCCTCCCTGGGGAGTACCCCTGTTAACCAGTCTCTGAACGCTGGTCGTACCTATCGTGGAACAGATGACCCTATTCCTGAGTAGATTATCCACAAATCTACATATACCGTCATCAACCCCCAGACTCCTCATGGATGCAACGATAGAATCCGGGTTGACATTATTGAAGGCCCCTTCAATGTCGAGAAAGGCCACCAGAGCACACTCCTTGAATTCGAGTGATCTCTCAATAGTTCCAACTAGTGAGTGAAGAGCCGTCTCAACAGACCTACCCTTTGTGTAGGCATGCTGAGAGGTCGAGAGTAAACACTTTGGGATGGTCATCCTTAAGTGAATGTCGATAACTCTTTCAAGAGTCTTAAGAAGAAAGGATGCAAGACTAATCGGTCTGTAATCCTTCGCCTCAGTGTGAGAAGTCTTCCCTCCCTTGGGGATGAAGACAACTCTACACAAGGTCCAGCTCACAGGTACATACGAAAATCTAACGCATCCCCTGTATATAGCCATCAGCCAGGGTATTATCACAGTCGAATTCCTCTGCAGGTCCGCCGGAATTATACCATCCATACCCGGAGATTTGTACGGGTCAAAGCTGTCGACAGCCCATTTAATCCTGTCGTAGTCCATTGGGACGGACAGAGGACCGGGCATCGACTCACAAACCTGATCCCGCAAGCTCCCTTGGGAGTTTCCAGGAAAGTGAGTGTCAATTAACACCTCGAGTGTTTCCTGACTAGTAGTAGTCCAACAACCGTCCGATTTACGGATATAGGTCGGGACAACAGGGCTCGAGGCCATTATCTTACGTAAACGGTTTGTCTCAGAGGATCCTTCCACGCCGCCACAGAAGTTCCTCCAAGCACTCCTTTTCGCCGATCTAACCAAGTTCCTGAATCTATTCATTGAAGACTTGTACTCCGCCCAATTACCATGGCGCTTAGCCATATTGAACAACCTACGACAGTCTCTTCTTGCCTGCGCAATATCAGGATCCCACCACGGTGGACGATCCCTGCCCCTATACGTCCTTGGCTTGCACGCCAGGGAAGTCGCTAACTGCAGTGAGTCTGTTAGCAGACCCACTGCCGCATCGATCCCCCCTATATCATCAACCCGGGGAGGATCAGATAGAGACCGAACCAGAGAGGATGAATGAATCCCCCAATTCGTTCGTTTCCTATTCAACATAACACTCGACCCTACAGATCTAAGTACCAGGCTAAATTCCACATATCTATGATCAGAAAGTGAACAATCATTAGAAACCATCCAATTTTCGATCATGTCAATGTGGTCAATGCTAACCAGCGTGACATCAAGAACCTCACACCTATTTGCTACAACAAACGTTGGCTCGCGGCCCCTATTTACTATTCCTAAATTATAATTAATAATAAAGGAAAATAGTGACTCACCTCTAATATTCGTGTTCGTGCTACCCCATATAGTGTGGTGCGCATTAGCATCGGCACAGATTATAATAGGCGTTCCAGTGCCTGCTGCCTTCGTTACTGCATCACGGATGAGCCGATTGGGTGGGTCCTGTCCGTGATCATGCGCCATATATCCCGAGACCATCCAGATTATACCATCCTGTGTCTCGAGAGCAACTGTTGTGGTGTCTTCATCACTGTAATCAGAGAGAATGAAGATATTCAACGAATTTTTAGCTAAGACACAAGATCTTATGTTACCTGTACCTTTCGCAAACAGAAGCTTATAGCCTTTGAGATTGAGTCCGCAAACCCGATCCTTATGAATCCAGGGTTCTTGGACCATTACGAGCTCCTCCCCTTTTTCTACCACACGGAGGAGCAATGCAGCAGATGCTGCTTTAGAGTGGTGGAGGTTTATTTGCAGGACCTTCACCATTATCCATATTGGCGACCACTGTGATGTTGACGTCCTCCTGGTCTGACTCCAGAAGTACGTCCTCATCAACCATATCACCCAGGTGCCCAAAGACAGACACCAATCCGGAGATAGACTGGGTGTCCTCTTTGTCACCTGAGCTTACGGCATCGTCACCAGACAAGCCCTCTACAGGCTGCTTGGCCTCATTAACCGAAGGAGCCGGATTGCCCTTGTTATCACTTCGGTAGACACGGAGCAAGATCGTACTAAAACCATAGTAGATCTTACCCTGTCTCTCCCTCAGTGGTTCCAAGGATTGCTGGTTTAACACCACAATCGCCGTCCTCGAGGACCCTTCAGCAGCCGAAACCTTTACAACTTTCCAATCCTGCGTGGGAAGTTGAGGGTTGCAGCACTGAATGATCTTCAAGATCTCCTCAGGTTCCGATGGTTCGGCAGGGATGATGACAGTCGATCTAGGTCTCCGTGGTATCTCATCAACCAATACCACATCGAGCCTAGCACCTTCCCAGACCTCTCCTAGCATTTGGATGGCCCGCTTCAGAAGCAGCGCTGAGCGCTCATCTGCACAAGCCATCAACTTCACGTGACCCTGGAACCAGCCAGCATCATCGCATTGAGGGGGTGGCCCTGGATTCTCCCTAAGGATCGTCCAGAACACCCCCATTAATTTTTGTTTCACCAGGTCCCACTTGGTATGGGAGATGGCACCATTATCCACACCTCTATCGATAACAGCCCGTACAAGGTGACCTTTGGCCACCTCGCTGAACGACCTATTTACCGATTTCGGCGCAATCTTGGGACGTTTCGTCCCTGGTTGCTGTTTCGCGGCTGCAGCTTCCTCCTCCGAACGTTGCCGTTTAGGCATTGTCACCTTCGCAGGGACTGAAGGAGTAGCACTTGGCAGCCCAGCTATGTGGGCTTTTGCCCATGCCCATACTAGTCGTATATTTAAGCGCCCATTACATTTACGATTTGTTGTACAACATATATGCAATGAAAAGGACTCAATAATTTGTTTGTTATACAAAAAATTCAAAAAGTAGGAACTCCAAATACACGGCTTGCACATCTGTAACCACTGTGCCTTATAATATGCAGCTTCGCTAATAGTATTTATTAAATACTATTTACCAAAAATTTTTATTATGTACATTAAGTTTTAAAGCAAAATGCCACTGCATTTACAAATCAATCTGTTGTCATTTGCAAAATAAAAATGTTTAACAAGTTGGTCTTAATCACGGTCAAGTGTGTTGTGTATTTACGTTTTAGTATTTAGTACACAACGGACTTGCATTGTAATTGTTTTCGTAAATAATTAGTACATTTGTTCTTATTTACTTTAAAATTTTCATTCTAACCTACATTAAAAATCAATTCAGTAACAGCGATTATCACATTATTTATGGGTATTTTGCATAGTATACGATCGTAAATGTAAATTTATTATAAAGCAGTGTATTGATAACGAATGACATTATCTCTTAAAAACAATATTTAGTATAATGTAAATAAAAATATAAGAATATGGTTTAACGGGTACAATAACATTCAATATAAGTGAGAGTTTCTATGAATTCTAAGAATTTTTTAGAGGAAACAATTTAATGCGTATGTCGTAAGATAGAAAATTAACGATGTTTGAAACGAGAATGGGTTTCCTATTTTTTATATGCCTTCTTTACTTTTCATGACTGAATTTATAGTGTGTGAATTAGATTTAGTGAAATATCGTCAAATTTATCAAAAAATATATATTTTAAATACATAGTCTTGTTTATGTTAGCAATTATTTTCAGACGCCTTAATTTCAGTTAATAAAAGCAAATCAAACAAAAAGTGTAAAATTAACCCTTAAGCACATATTTTATTTTTTTTTAATATCTGGGATTCTAGTTGAATTTTGAGCTTTTTGTAATAAATATTTTTTTTTAAACATTTAGCAATCATTTTTAGAAGACTAAATTTAAGATAACAAAAGCAAATCGAACAAAAAGTGTCAATTCAACCCTTGAACACATATATTCTATTTTGTATATTTCTGGAATTCTAGTTCAACTTTAAGCTTTTTGTAATGAATATTTTTTTTTAACCTTTAGCAATAATTTTTAGAAGACTTAATTCCAGATAATAAAAGCAAATTGACCAAAAGTATGAAATTAACCCATAAACACATTTTTTATTTTGCAAATAACTGAGATTCTCTTAACATTTTTTTTTTCATTTGCAGAAGACTAAATTCAAGATAATAAAAGTAAGTCGACCAAAAGTATGAAATTAACCCTTAAACACATATCGTTACCTTAATATAAAAAGGCCCCAACTCATTATTTTTGGAAATCCGTTTTTTTATTGATTATTGTAGAATGGTTGCTAATACACATTCTATTAAAATTTCAAGCAAATTAGATTAAAAATAAAGAAGTTATAAGCAGAATACAAAAAGCCCTAACTCATACACACAATTTTTCTAAAGAAAAAAAGGCCTAACTCATACACACAATTTTTCGAAAGAAATACATATTATGTATTTCAATCTGAATTCCTCGTTTAATTTTAATAAAGATGTTTTTTGACAATGGTTGTGTAGCTATATTATTTCAGCTTTTATTAAGTTTTTTCCTTCTCCTGTAAAAAGTGTTTTTGATGAGTTGGGGCCTTTTTATATTAAGGTAACGATATGATGTTTTGCTCATTTCTTGGATTCTAGTTGAACTTTGAGCTTTTTCTAATAAATCTTTCTTTGAAACATTTAGCAATAATTTGTAGAAGACTAAATTCAAGAAATAAGAAACAAATCGAACAAAAAGTAAAAATTTAACCCTTGAACACATATTATATTTTGTACATTTCTGGGATTCTAGTTGAATTTGGAGCTTTTTGTAATAAATACTTTTTTGTAAAATTTAGCAATAACTTTCAGCAGACTAAATTTAAGAAAATAAAATCAAATCGAACATAAAGTGTGAAATTAACCCTTAAACACATTACATTTTGTTTATTTTTGGAACTCTAATAGAATCTCGTGCTCTAGTAGAATTTCGAGGCTATACATCTAAAATGTAAGGGTTAGATTGTCTTGTTTGCCGATTTATCACACGAATGTGCCAAAATTGCGGAACATTGAAAGCAAAAACAAAGTCAAAAATATTTTATAAATTAGTTGTTGCTTTCCACAAAAATTCATGTTGAATATTTAAATTTCAAACATTTAGGACCTTAACTTTACTGTTGGCCTTGGGCCTGAAAACGAGTTCTTATTTCCCGGACCATTTTGATACCAGGCTGGATATATCAATTTTCTACATCTCGGGATTTATAGATGCATTTTTGAACATTCGCTATCTTTTGACAATTAACGATAGTTAACCCTAATGAAGAGCTATAAATAAGAATTCAGTCAGTCTAACTTATTAAGTTTGTTATTCCGACATAATTACGGCGTTCAATTGCCGATGTTCGAGTTTATAACTTGAGGTGGCGATCATGTGCATATCCTTAGAACATAAATGGTATGGAATATGCTAAAGAGAGGTTGTATTTTATTTTCATTGCAAAGAAAAAGATGCGCGCTAAAAGTATTCAAAATTAACGTTCTTTTAAAGCAAGTAATAATTCCGCATAGCGGAACGTTTTCTTCCGCTTAGTTTTAACGCTGAAATGCCATACCTAAACAAGAGCGGCACTGCTACGTCAAAGCGATCAATAATATATTTTGTTCTCACTTACTTTTAATATCCTTCACCGAAGGTAAAAGGGTATATATAACTTTGTCATTCCGTTTGTTATTTCTACAATATTGATCTTAGACCCTATAAGGTATATATATTCTAGCTCCTCATGAGAAGGGAAGTTCAAATCCTGTTGTTCGTCTGTTGAAATGGGTTTCCCGAAGACCCCAGATATGACGGAGACTTGGTTGCTATATATTTATGTCCGATATGCTCATTATAAATTAACTATTGAAATTCAGATCGGTCCATAAATGGCTGAAATATGAGCAAAAAACCACGACTACCTCTAATTTTTCTCATAAATACCATGGTGTTGTTTTTTTTTATTCCTTTTTTCTGCACATCTGGAGAACGGCAAGAGCCGTTCTGCTTTCAAATTTGGTACAAACATCTTGCTTATAAATACACCATCTCTCTAAAAAAAATGGGCGGGATTGGAGAAGTGGGTGTGGCACTTCCCATACAAAGACATTTTACATTTCTGTATATCTGCAGAACGAAACGAGCTAAAGTTCCCAAATTTTTTTTTTTATATACATAGAAAAAATTATAAATTTTCTCCAATCACCAAATTTATACCAAATTCATAATATCAAGCAAACAATTTGTTGATTTTGCACCTATTACCAAAATGATTATATTGATTACTAAAAATTGTAAAATTGTGAATATTTTTTTTCTATAAATTATACTTTTAATTTTAATTAACAAAATGATCAAAAAACTTTGTCATATCAAAAAATGTTTTAATTTATTTAATTGAATACTGACAATTCCCAAAAACAATTCTACAAGTTAAAATTATTTTATTTTAAACGTAAAAGTCAATTAATATTTTTTGATATATAATTAATTTTTTATTAAAAATGTATTTCAAAACAACTTAAATATTAATTAAATCAAAATTATATTTTTAATTTTCTTTCAACTAAAAAAATAATTGATTCAATTATCACATTGATTTAATTTAAATACTTTTTAAAACATTTTTTTAATTGATAAAACACTTTTCTGTGTTAAAACCAAACTCACTTTTTTTAGACAAAACCTTTAATATCTCAAGACAAGAAATTTCGACTTAAGCCATTATTATTTAATGCCACAGATATATTATATATGTATATTTATATAAATATCCTTTTGTTCTTATCGCACAATGGTGAAGGGTATATAAGAATCGGCAGAGCCGAATAAAGCACTCTTACTTGTTTTCTCTTTTTATATTTATTTGTTTACACTTTTTGTTTTTTTGAAACTAACTTTACTATTAAACGCGCTCTCAAAATTAGATTTTCCAAGTCCAACGCGTTGCTGCCGCGTTATTATATGGGCATGATAATTTTTAATACCTAGAAAAAGCTTTCCGCTCTTGGTTAGATATGCCTTTAAAGTTATTATTTCTTATTTTAAATGTTTTCTTCTTTGTTTACTATTAAAAAAAAAAACAACTCTGAAGGGAATGACAATTGAATTAGACAGCTTCTGTTCAAAGATAAGTGCCCACCCAGAAAAAATAAAATCCGCTTTAATATAAAATTTAATTAAGGGAATTAAACAAATTTAATTAATGTTTTAATTAATATCACAAACTTTTTAATTGAAATCAATTTTTATTTTTTTCTGTGCTGCCATGTTTTATTTGTTGTTTAGCATGTTCTATAACACATATTTCTGCTGGGCAGAAGTTAATATCTTGTGTTAGCAATAGAATTTTACATTTGCCACGGGAAAATGTGCCAAAGTTTGCGCTGGTATGATCGAGGGTTACAGATAGCAATCGGAACACATTTTAAGCCTTCAAAAATATGTTTTAAGTACCAAAATTGTTTGAATATGAGAAATTCCTAAACAATTAAGGGTGGGTTTTAAACATGGAGATTAGAGATTTAGTCATCTTTAATCTGTACTTGTAGCTTTTAAGATGAGGATTAATTACTTTTATTTGCCAGTTTAAGCGGCCAATGTTGGTGGTTTAAACTTAATCAACAAATGTCAACACATACACATGTTTGTATGTATGAAAAAGCAGCTGCTTAAATATAAACACAGAAAAAAATATACATACATAAAAGAAAAGATTTTTTAGAAAACAGAAAAATGGTTCATTCTAGGGAATATAAAGACTAGTGATTCTGAAACATATGAAAACTTAAATAGAACAATTATATGAAGAAATTTTCATTTTATAAGTACTAAAATGGTGGATTGTCTTCTTCTTCTGTATAAAATGCAAAGGGAACTGGTAAAAAGTTGACATTTTAAAATATGTTTGTTGCCATTTTTGTTATAGAGTATGGCAATTCTGCAAGGTTTAAGCTTCCACTTAAAAGCGACAAACACAATAAGTACACAATTAAATTTATTCTCAGATTAATTAATTATAGTTTGCTGGGAAGATTAAACTCGATGTTAAAAGCCTACTCTAAATAGACAAAAACATAATCTTGGTATGTAAGAATCCCGGTTTCAATAAATTTAACATGTTAAGGGCACTATACACTATCAAGGCGAATTCACTCGTGTACGTGTGCTGGACGTAATAGCTAAAGTGGTTTGATTTTCCATCAAGCGTTGTCGGTGTCACATACACAAACACATTTTCACTAATACTACCATATCGCTTGATGAGTAATTTTGATAGTCCCAACAAACACGCAGGTTTGATTTCAAATTGAAAATGATTGTAAATCAAACCTTTTATCAAACGACAAACGTTTGATAAGGACTTGAAAATCATTAGAAAATTATAGCAATCTCAACAAAAAGGGGAAATTATTTAAAAATTAGACATGCATTTATTTTCAACTTGCTTTCAAACGTTATTATATAAAAATATTTGTTTGTTTTTTAATTTAAATTCCTTATTCATTTAAATAAACTTTCAGCTAAATAAATATTCGGCACCATAGCTTAAAAATGAAATAGTGTTCTTTCCGACCTCAAATTGTTGGAAAGGCGAAATACTTGGCTCCTTTTTGCTTTGAGGATGCAACAAACTTTTAATTTCTTCACTTCCCCGTTTAAATATTATTCGCATTCTTACACTTTGTAATTTATATTTTTTCACAAGAAATTAAGTTTTTCTCAAGACGAATTCACTTCACTTAATATATCACTTTTCCTTATTGTGCTTATCCTTAATTGTAAAACACATTTAACTTTTATCTTTAGTGCTGCCAAGTTTTTTTTTGATTTGGGAAGAACATTTGATATCAAATTGATAAAACATTTTATTTCAAATACTTATACATATTCAAATCATTATCAATTTTAAGTTAAATGTTAAAATCAAACAATTAAAAAAGATTTGAGAATTGTGTTTGATGTCAAATGATAAAGTTATTTCATATCAAAGGTTTGACTTCGTGTTTGTTCAGAGAAAAAATTCCCGAAAATGTTTCACCAACTAAAGCATTATTCAAAAATAAAATCAGTTTTAATTAAAAATTAATTAAGTGAATTAAACCTTTAACTGATACTATTAATTTGTTTACTGGTTCAAATTTAATTAATTTTTTCATTAATATCACAAATTTTTTAATTGAAATCAAATTTTATTTTTCTCTGAGTTGGGGTGTATAGTGAGTGCCCTTTTTGAAAACTTACCTTAACAAAGCCAAAGATTTGTTTTTACAATCTCGTTCAGAAACTAGTTTGTTTAATTAATACTTATTAAAATTTCTTGCCGGGAGGGTCTATTAATTTTTATTTTTAATTTTGTCTCATTGACTTGATCACTGCAAAATCACTATTCACAATTTCACTTTCACTAATATTTTAATTGTATTAATTAAAATATTTCGTAATATTTAATAAATATTTTCGTTTGTAACGGTAACAAAGTTAGTTTTTGGCTATTTAATAAAGTTTTTCTTTTGCACAAATTATTAAACATATAAAATAATTGCAATTTATTTAATTTAAACGTTTTTAAAAATTGTACCGTTTTTAGGGTAGTTCTTCGATGAAAAGTCGAGGTATTTTTCAATCTCATAACTTTTCCCATACAGGTGATAACAAAAATGAAAAAAGTTTAAAAAATATTTACTACAAAACAAAATCTAGTTTATAAATAGTTTTTGTCGATGGGAGTTTCTCTTTCGTTGTTTTAATGTGTAGAATTTGAATTTTACTTTATGCTAACTCTCTGACATGATCGGCAACCAACGAATTTAGCAAATTTTAAAAAATACATTTATTTTTTTCCTAAAAGGTGTCACACTTGTAAAAAAATTTTAATATTGTTTTGCTTTATAATTTTTTTTTTTTGTATATTGGGGACGAACTTAACCCACTTAAATTTAGAATTTCCTTTACGTCACTTCAATTTCCCGTTACAGATTTTTTCTCAAGTATTCCGTTATCAGTTTCGGTTTCAGTTTTAATTTCTGTTAAGTACACGGATGTGTCTAATAAACTGATTTTCCACCAGTTTGGTGAACGGTTTTTATAGATTTTTGTGTAAAAAACAACAGCATTTAACTTTGGGATTCTGGCTGTGTTAGTGCTTTTGATTTTACGGCGAATTCAATCTTTAATTTCATATATATTCGTATATAAATAAATTGTGTGTTGTTATTGTTTTCAGTACACGTAAACGTATGTGTAATTGTAGAATAAATTTCTAAGATACATTTTGCACATCATCATGTATTCAGAACATCTTAAGATAATTTAATGTCATGTGTTGCCAGATATCTTAAATTTTTGAGAACTTATATGTAGAAAAATTTAAGTGAATTTATGTTTTTTTTTACTGCACACTTGCGGCTTTTTTCCAGGCTTCCTGCTAAAACAATTCCTAACAAAACAATTGTATATTTTTAAAAAGTGTTAACAATTTTGAAAGTATTTAAATATTTTTCATTCTAAGATTTAAACTGTTCTATGATTTTCGATGAATCACATTTTCGAAAAATGTTGTCTTAAGCGAATTCTATGCAAAATTATGAATTGTGTGCAGGGCGATAGTCAACCTTAATATTGAGCAAAATCTGAAAAAAATATATCGCACTTGTTTAACAATACTGTATGAACTCAAAATTTAAAAAATTTTAAGTGGAAGCATAACAATTTTATATTTTACATTAAAGGCATATGGAAAATTATTTTTCAACCAACCGTTTCATTAACAAAAAGTACACAAAATAGCACGACATTTTTACAGCGGGTAGATTTGAAAATTACGTGTCGATTTTTTCCAAAAAATTAAAAAATAAAAACTTTGAGTTAGTACACTATTGTTGAACAAGTGCGATATAATAAATTTTTAATTTAATGGGATAATAACTGAAATCCTCGAAAAAAGACCAATTTTAATAAATTATTTTCACTACATTTCATATCATATTTGCTCCAAAAAAAAAAAAAAAAACTTCAAATTGGATGTATCAAGTTTGCATTAATCCAGATTTAACAACGATGTCAAGAACATTTAATCGGTAGGGCGGATAAGGGACTTTTTTCGAATTCCCATGTTTGAAGAGATTTCCAGCAATACAAATTATTCAGTTTCTTCTAACTAAGCAGAACTTAGTTCCCAATAGCTTTAGAAAATATTTCCGGAAACGAAAACAAATTTTAATACGAAAGAAAGATATAAAACTTATGCAAGGACTTTGCTATTTCAAACAATGTGTGAATTTATTTAATTAAATATTGACAATTCCCAACAACAATTCAACATGTTTAAATTATTTTATTTTAACACTGGATGGTTAAAAATTGTTCTTTAAAAATTCATAAAAAATAAATGTGCAACAAAAGTCACAGTTTGGGTCTAAAAGCATTTAGTTCAACATATTTCGAATGAAATGAGCTTTATTTCATTGCAATCGGTGCACAACTTTTGATTGTGTTCACAATTTACCGAATTGATAAAAATTGCGATTTCCATAAAAAAAAACGTATTTTAACAACAAAAAAAAAAAATATACATTAAAATATGTTTTTTTTATGGATAAATTGTGAATACAATCAAAAGTTGTGCACCGATTGCAATGAAATAAAGTTTTTTTTA
Organism: Pollenia amentaria; assembly: GCA_943735925.1. Taxonomy (NCBI): domain Eukaryota; kingdom Metazoa; phylum Arthropoda; class Insecta; order Diptera; family Polleniidae; genus Pollenia; species Pollenia amentaria. The sequence goes on along the minus strand of OX031010.1, from coordinate 16,439,083 downwards.
AATTTTTATTTGTTTTTTTTTAAAACTTCAACAATATCTCTGAAATTACTGGCCAAATTTAAAACAATGTTAGTACAACTTAAAGATAATATTGTTAGCAAATTTCGGTTTTTTTTCTTAAGGGAATATGATGCACCATTTTCATGTTATTTCAATATATGTGCTGAAAGTACCTTAATTTTGGACATAACGGTATATCTCTAAAACTGGAGCTGATAGAGAAAAATGAAGGTTAGATTTGGAATCAGCGACCTCAAATTAGTAAAAAAAATTACACAAAGTTCCCGGCCGCACAAAAAAAGTTCAATTTTGTTCCGCAGTGAAATTTATAGAAAAAAAAATATTCCCAATCTAACAATTTTTAGTAATCAATATAATCATTTTGGTAATAGGTGCAAAATCAACAACTTGTTGGCTTGATATTATGAATTTGGTATAAATTTGGTGATTAGAGACAATTTTTAATTTTGTCTGTGAAGGTGTGATGTATTTCGATCGATTTTAAAATCTATTTCTGAATTATATAAAAGTTGACCAGAACCGCACCTGTTCAACAATAGTGTATTAAAATTTTAATTTTGCCACTTTTTGGAAAAAATCGACACGTAATATTCATGTCTACCCGCTGTAAAAATATCGTGCTATTTTTTCACTTTTTTGGTAATGAAAGGGTTGATTTAAACAATATTTTTCTATTGCCTTTAATGTACAATTAAAAATTGTTTTGCTTCTACCGAAAACTTTTAAATTTTCAGTTAATACAATATTCTCGAACAAGTGCGATATACTTGATTGGCTTTTCGATGAATATTTTTTAATGTGACATATGGAATGTCAAACTTTCTAAAAACAACCCTTAATTTAAATGCCTCAACTAGGGCGTTCTTTTTTAAGACCATATAGCCGTACTTGACTAACTATTTCTCATTTCTTTTATTTTTAAATAAATTTCATTTTACACTATTAACTACAAGTTTAAAATTAACTTGTAGTCACATATTTTCTATTAACAAACTAATCAGTTTGGGTTACAACTAAAAATATAAAAAAAATAAATCGTATTTCGTCAGCATGTTAAAAAAATATTATTTACATCGGAACGATTAAGATGACTCTATTCCTTTTTTCACATATTTTTATTAAAAATTTAATTGTTCATTTAGCAATTGTTATTTATTTTTTTTATTACTTAGGAAAGATTTGAACAGACCACCACAGCGTTTTGTAAATATAATAAAAAAAATTAATAATTCAATATAATAATATCATAAATAAACATTAAAGTTGATTGTATTTTGAATTTAAAGTACATTCACAATATCATCACCACTAAGGTGCAGTAAGCTAATCCAATAGCACGACTGCTTTGGGTTCGATTTTTGAGCAAGAAAATTGCTCACCACACAAGTTAAAGTCGAGAAACGCTAAAAGAAGTTTTTGATTTACTAAAATGCTGCTTGAATCTTATAGCTTAATGGATTGGGATACAATTTGGTAGACGAATAGCATATGTCCCAGATTCAAATAAAGTGTACTTTGTAAGTGTAGAACGTGATAGAATTGAAATTTTTTTGTCTTTTCGATAAATTTGGTATACTCACAGATTAACCCTAACCTGAGCACCGATTTTTGTATCATGAATTCGGGCAGCACTTTCATTTGTAAATATGTGCACTTTTATATGTTTTCCGAATTATTTTGAAAGAGACTTAGAGAAAACGTTACTTGCCTTAAATAAAAAATTAGTCACCGAGTCCGAATTATAGCTCCAAAGGACATTAAGGCCCTAATCATATAAAACGCAACGCAACGCCAAAGAATAACATTGAAAGCACAAACAATGTCATAAATATTTTGTAGTTTTGTTGGTTCTTTCAATATAATAAGATGTTTTATGGGCAAAAATACTCTATTCCGGAAAGAAGTTTGTATAGGAGCTATGAGGAAATATGTGCCGAATTCAACCACTTTCAACTGACTTCGTCCTTGTAACAAATTATCTTCAAAATGAGAGATGTACTTCGCGCACAAGCTTTACATGGACAGACAACCAACCAGCCTGACGAACAGATCGACATCGTTAGATCGATTCAGGTTGGTATAGAACCAATATTTTATGTGTTACACACATCATTACTAACCCTCTCCGCTTATTGTAGTGTGAGCATAAAAACCGCTAAGAGCCAGTTTTTGACTAAAAGATAATCGATTAAATTAAAATTTATCTTTAAAATTCAGTTTTGGGTAGTCGAGTTGATGATCTAAACTTGCGACAGAACTTTCAAAATAACGAACAGCTAATAAAAGGAAATATTACTTATGAAAGTAAAATTTATTGCAGAAAGTTAATAATACAGAAAAAATTTATATTTTTCTCTAATCACCAAATTTAAACCAAATTCATAATACCAAGCAAACAATTTGTTGATTTTGAACCTTTTACCAAAATGATTATATTGATTACTAAAAATTTTGTAACTGTGAATATATTTTTTCAATAAATGATATTTTTAATTTTAATTAAAAAAAATTATCAAAAAACTTTGGCATTTTAAACAAAGTGTTAATTTATTTAATTAAATATTTAGGGCCTAATGTAAAAAAAATAAAGCAAGGCCGTTACAATTCCCAACAACAATTCTACAAGTTTCAATTATTTTATTTTAAACGAAAAAATCAATTAATATTTTTTGATATTTAATTAAAAATTTATTTCAAAACAACTAAAATGTTAATTAAATCAAAATTATATTTTTAATTTTCTTATAACTAAAAAAATAATTGATTCAATTATCATGTTAATTAAATTTAAATAAATTTTAAACCATTTTTTAATTGATAAAAATTTTTTTTCTATAAAAATGGTCTGTTAAAATAATAAGGAACAGAACGGAACAGAAGCAATGGAAACAACATGTAAATTAATTGAAAATAAATAATCATTCACAACAACAATTTTCGATCCACCAAGAAATCTACAATTTGGTTTAAAGTTTGATGTACGACTATTGACTGCCAGCCGTCGTCAATGGCGGTGAGTGTTAAAAGGCAAAGATTTCTGAAGAGATGGTGTAGTTACTATCGAAACATGTCAAATCAACCTGTCCGTGGATTCAATCCCAGCTTCAGTCACGACTGAAAAATTATCCATAAATTTCAATTCATTTCATGTCGTAAATTCCTTTCTTTATTAATAATTAAATTTGATGAACTTAAGCCTGATTCAAATATAATAATCTGGATTGGAAGACTTTAACATATGTAACATTTAAATACGACATAATGGCAAAGATTTTGTTGAAAAATTCAATTGATCAGTGATATTCCATCTCGTTAGATAAGATATTGCTTGATCGTTTTTTTTATTTTTCGATTTTATTTGTTTATTAAAATATATTTAACACATACAATATCTTCGCTTTTTCTTCTTATTTTTCACGTTACGAACAATAATTTAATGACAGTTTTTGACACTTGTTTTAAACTGACATAGGTACTTATAGATAAATACACAATTGTCAGTTTATATGGCCAGGCCAAGGCGAATTCATAAAGGTGACATTTTCGAGTCATCTGTTTATTGTTTATTTTTTTGTGTGTATACTGAATGTCAATCTTTGTTTACATTTTGAGAAAAAAAAAATAGTTAAAATATTAAATTCAATAAAAATCTAAATACGTGAAAAAAGCTTCTTTAAATTTTATAAAGCAAAAAAATAGAAAAAAAAAAAATTAAATTAAGGAATTAAAAGTGCGTTAGGAATAAGTGGAGCCAAAATAAATTTGCATTTGTGTATATTTTATTAACAAATAATTCCCTGGTTTATATTTTCAACAAATAATTTTAACATTCGCTCTAACTTTTTACAAAAACAAAATACATAGTATTTTTTTAAAACAAAGGGATATATAGCTTAACTCTATCTCATGATGCGGTCACTTGTATGAATTCGCCTTGGGCCAGGCTTAAAGCTTTAGGCCGGGTCTTTGAGATGTGGATTAAGCTTAAACTTAGTTTAACGTACATACTCTGAAACTCGGATTTTTCCGCCGAGTTGTGATTTTTTTTTATTTCATTAACGACCAATATTTTAAGCAAAACTAAGCGGTTCCGTAAAAATTTTGTTTACAAAATGGTAGTGACGGCATAAATCGGTTTTTAGATTAACTAAACCTAGTGGAACGGAAATCTCAAGAAACCCAGCCTTAATCTTTCACACATGATTGAGTATTACAGGTAGATTAATTTTATAATGATTAACTAAATCTACTCTTTTTTCTGGTTTAATCTTTTAGTCAAAAACTCACTCTTAAAGTGCATAATGCAAATAGACGATTTTGTGATAAATATAATAAAATAATTTCCATAAAAATTTTTTGGAAATGTTTGTCATTCAAAATTGTATTATCTGAATATTTAAATAAACTGGCAACTTAAAATTATCTATTTTTGTTTATTGCAGTGGCTCTCATTCTTATCAAACGGCAGTTAAAACTTTACAATTACAATTAAAATTTAAAATAAAACAAAGCAAACAGATGCAATGGAAATATTTGTATCTCTATTTACCCCAAGACATAAATTCAAATTGCATTTTTCGTATATGTTTGTGCGTAAATATTTGCATATAATTTGTATTTTTTATAACATTTTTACACACATAATTGTTGAATAAACTAACTTAAATAATAAAAAATTATAGCTGTTGATCTTAAGAAATTTGCTTTATATCTAAAAACATAAATTATTTTATATTAAATTCTGGATAATGCAATAATTGACTTTGATTGAATTAGTATCATATTCCAATAAAAATATTAATTCTAAGTAGTTTAGTTTAATAGCAACGGTCCCCAAATGGGGGTCTGCAGACTTCCAGAGGCCAACAGCAGATTTTTGGTGGACCCCTGAAATGAAAAACACAAACAAAAATATGTTTGCATTGTTTTTTATTTTTAATTTATGAACGATAAAAAAAATAAAAAAATTAACTTTCAGTTCTTTTAAATTTACATTGAAACCCAGGCGAATTCATGCAGGTATGTAGCTCAGTGATGCAAAATGTGGTACACAGAAAACATTTTTGCCCCAATTAAAGCATTAATCAAAAATAATATCAGTTTTAATTAAAAATTTTATCAAGTGAATTAAACGTGTAATCAAGTGTATGGAAAGTTTAATTAATACTATTAATTTGCAGCAGTAAACAAATTAATAGTACCAATTAAACGTTTGATTCACTTGATTAAACGTTTTATTGACTTGATTAAACATTTAATTCACTAGATTACATTTTTAATTAAAACTGATTTTATTTTTAATTAATGCTTTATTTGGGGCAACATTTTTCTCTGTGCACATTGGGCCATTTGTTGCACTTTAGAATAGAATGTTTGATGGCCCTGTAAAAATCTATTTTGGCCTTTTCACGTCAAAATTTAATTAACTACTGTAAATGTCAATACATATTTTAATGTTATTTTCTCGATTTTTAAACACTAATTTTATTTACGAAATTCTTTTGTTTGTTCAGGACCAAAAAAACCACACAAGCGGCTTGATCTATGATATAAAAAAACATATGATACGTGTTGTACGAAAATCATTAATTTTAAATATTCACAAACCAAGGTTTCCTGCAGGATTACTATCGGCTTTATTTAAACACATACAAACAAAATAATCAAATACATAAATTGTTACCCTATCAAAGGTATTTTGGCCTTTTTAAATCTTCAATTTGGACCACAAATAAAAAAACTCAAAATGCATCACTAATGTAGCTATAAGTATTCTTAATATCAAGCCGCTTATAAAAAAAATTTACAGCCAACTCAATTCTCTCTCATGCGGTCTGATGTGTTCACCTGCATGAACTCGCCTTGATTGAAACCTATAAATATTTTCAAAACGTCAAATATTTCATCATAAAGTTGTTATAGCGAATTACGTTTGGGGATCTGCAAAACAAAAATATTGATTTCTGAAGAGGTCCAAGAAACAAACAAAGGTGGGAACCTCTTGCATAAAGTAATGTTTAGCAGAGAGACACATCTAAACTACGAGTTTGTATTACGCAGACTTGGGCGTTATCAATTACAATTTGTAATTTATAAAGGGTCCAATTACTTGGCAGTTGCTGTTTCAATTATCAATTTAATGTAATTGTTATTGGAGGATTCCCAACCACTAATTACATGTAATTGCTAAATTGTAACTATTAAAAAAGTACTTGAAGAAAATATAATAATGATTACTTTTTAAGCATTTATTTCAACGATATAATTATTATAAAACTTGTTCATTACAAATAAAATGCTAAACATGCCACTGCGAGTTAAAATTTAAATGTCGGTAAACAACAGCTTTAGTCAGAATTGTTGTGTGCGTATTTATCTCTTTTTTTTGCATATTTTTCTGTTTCTTTATAAAAGGTTTGTTCAGTTTAATTAAATTTGGCATTATTATTCATTTCTATGAGTTATTTCCTTATCAATTACTTGCGAGTACTTTAACAATTACCTATTAAGTGTAACTGACATTTATCAATTACTAAATACAGTAATTGAAAGTTGTCAATTACAAACTGTAAATGGGGGCAAATTACGGCATTCGATATCGATCTAAATTACAATATAATTAAAATGGAAATTTCTATAGATATCGAAAGCCATAGTTTGCCTCCTGGGGTCTAATCGCCGCATACGATATCGAGAAAAATTGATCGGAATATTTTTACTTTGGTATCATGACACTCGATATCGAATGAAATGTATCGTAATTTGAGATGATAGCATCCGATATCGGGTAACCAAAGACATTACATCTCTCGAGTTTTCATTCGGTATGTCAGTGTCTACCGTATGCAGAAAAATAAGTTAGCTTACTCGATACGATAGTTTACCCGATATCGAATGCTGTGATAAGACCCCTTGGATTTTGTATTCGCGAAAATTTTATTAAAATTACATGTAATTGGAATAAACCAACTACTAAACACATCTCTTGTAATCAGGGAACGTAAATAACAGTTATCCAGAAAATTTCAACTCACAAACTCTTCATATAAGAGTCAACTGAGACCAATGCTGTCATATACCAATAGATTCGTATTGAAGTGCTCTTTCAAAATCTATGGCGATCTTAAAAATCGATCTCAACTCCACATTAAGACTTATTTTTTAACGAAAAACAAAAGTTCGGATGAAATCCTTAAAAAGAGAGTTTATTTTGCCATAATAAAATAAAACTCTTTTGAGGAGTTAAATTTTTTCGTCTAAAATAAAATTCACTTTGTCGTCATAAAATAAAACTTTTTTTAAGAATTTTATTTTTCCGTTTAAAATAAAATTAATTTTGCTGTTTTTATTTCTGTTTTATTGACGACTTATTCAATTGCAATGGAAGATGAGTAGATTACGCTGCTTAACAAATTGTAATGATCTGACCAGCAGCAAGAGTTGGATGAAAATTAACATAAAATGAATTATATATTCTGACGGAAAATTTAGACTCCTCAAATGAGTTTTATTTTTGACGGCTAAATAAAACTCTCTTTAAAAGAGTTTAACTCAACCTCTACCGAGTTTTATTTTCTGACGGTAAAAATCTAACTCCTAAAATGAGTTTTATTTATTTTGACAGCTAATAAAAACTCTCTTTTTAAGGGTTTAATTCGACCTTCTATTTTCAAGTTTTAAATGGATTTTTTGGTTTTTAATGCACAAAATAACTGTTATAATAGAACTTTTTTGATATCACTTATAACTTTTTTTTTGACTGTTACGGTCGCTGCATGTAATTTGTAAAAAAAAGTAATTGCCAACGCCCATGTCTGGTATTTAATAGATAAATTTAATTTTTAGATTTATATGCCATTAACATTTTTGTTGTGGTTACATTTTAAAAAGTTTAAGGTTTTTGCTTTATTAATGCAAATTTTTATTGTACTCTGAATTGTCGCATCTAAACAGCACCTCAAGTTGATTTTAATTATTTTCATTTTAACGCCAGTCAATGTTGACAAATTGATACTTAAAGTTGTGAGCACTTTTGTACACATTTATTTAAAATCATAAGTAAAATCAAGTTAGAATATGTAGTCGATCGATCTCGACCATATATATACACCCTATACCACAGTACGGCCAAAAGAACAAAAATATGTAATGAGGCTTAGTTTCGTATATTAGCTGTTCTTGCCGAATTTTATCTGGATATCAACATCTACAAGAGATTTACAAGAGATTTATTTTTGTAAAAAAAATCTTGTTTAGCCATTTTGATGCAAATTTGGCAGCACTGACTAGAAAATTATGTGACAAGGCTTGCAATAATGTTATTCGCGTGCAGTTTTATCTTCATAGTATGAAGTTCATACCATCTAATTTTGCAAGAATTTTGGCAGTAAAAATGTTTTTATATATGCAGGTGCTTTTATGGACCTGTGATTACAACCTTCTGGTTTGAGATTTCGGTTTGCAAATTTAGATCGAGTCAGAAAGTGGGACAATCGGTGTATAAAAAACACCTACTTTAACTTTGTTTCAATTTAACGAATGTTTTGCATTCAAACAAAATAAAAACAATAAAAAATGTTATATTCGTTTGTACCGAATTTTCAATACCTCCACCAAGAGTTAAATTTTGCGGTAGTAGATTTCATATTAGATCTGTGAAAAATTATTAACCAATCTTCATACAATTTTACATTACACTTACGTGTATCAAATTTCATGACCACGAATAGCCAATCTTAACTTGAGCGCCACTGGATATTTCAAAATTAACCCTGGTTGGTTACCAAACTCATTTACCCTTTATCATATTACTCTTAAATGTGTACTCAAATTACGTTCTTTTTTCAACAACGTTGGTTAATGACGAAAGCTTTAAAAAGTTAATTAATTTGAAAATGCAAAAAAGCGTTCAAATTCTTCAAATTCAAATTTTGAGAAAAAAAGAACTTTTATTTACTATACTTTATTTTATTTTTTATACTTAAATTTATTTTTTAATAAAATACTTCACTAAAAAATTGTTGTTGATTGTTTTCACTAGAATTTTTTTTTAAATAGTTCGTTGATTCGACGAAGAGTAACCTTAATGTACTAAAATGAAGAGCAACCTTCCAGGGTTAATATGATGAAGATGAAAAGTAAAGTGGGGCTGGTCATACATTTGACCCATCTAGGGGTATCCTAGGTGCCAAATTCTAGGAAGAATTACAAGCAAAGCTACATTTTATGATTTAAAAAAAAACAAAACTTGGAAATTTTGCAAAATATTTTTGACAAAAAAAAAAAAAAAAAAATATGTTTCTAAAACGACTGTGCATATAAGAAAAAAAATTGATTGCGGAATTTCGGTATTTTTATTTTTTCAATAAACAAACACGTTTTTGAGTTACGCGAATATATGTTGTAGGGTATTTTTTTTCTTCCTATACTAATCCCGCGAAACTCTACGCTTGTCTGCAGGAAAGAAACAAGAGTCTCTGGCGGGAATCGGACCCGCAACCCCGGCGCTTATAGAATAGCTCACTACCAACTAGCCTATCGGGCTTTTGCTTGATTAATTAACCGAGGTTTTGGTTTAATCGGTTAATAATCGGTTAATTTTGCAATTGATCGGTTAACCGATTAAAAAAGTTTTTTTTATAAAATAGATTTCAAACGTATTTTAAAACAAAATTTCCATACAAATTTTCCTTAAAAAAGGTTTCATATCCAATTTAGTTTTTTATGAATACGGCAGTTAGTAATCAATAATAAAAATTCACAAGTTATTTATTATTTGGAGTTTATTAGTAAAAAAAAAAAAATGTACATAACAAACATAACAGTTCTTGAATTAAAATAAGCAAACAAAAAAATAATTCAAAAATATGTTATAAATATTTTTTAATTAATATATAAATATTATGTAGTAATTTAAAAATAAACTGTAAGATAATTTTATCAGTTATTTCAATAGTTTAAGGATACCTTAAAAAATAATCTTTTAGAAAAATGTTTAGGATTTAAGCGACTATTTTCTTTACTTTTTATAAAATTTGACTTAAACAAATTCTGTCACTTCTCGTTGATGTTGGAGAAATCGAAAGCAACCCATAATACAGAATATCTTATTACAGCCAATTCACATGGAGGCTTTCGCGAAGAATATAAAACAAAAGTTTGAGTTTTAATTTAAACATATTTCTTACATATTTCTTATTTAAAAAAAAAAACACTTTTTTATATTTTTCTTAATGAGAAAAATCAACTAAAGCAGATTTACCGATAAGGCAATAAAAATCAACCCTGGTTGCAAATAAAAACTAAAATTGAAAAAAGCGACATGCCACTAAAAATCATCGTATAAGCGCAAGAGGTTTTTGGAAATTGCTTCAAAAGGGAATTAAGAAAAAACGACGTCGTTAAAGCCTCCATGTGAATTGGCTGTTACACAGTAATTTTCCTTGATTTCTCTAAACGTATAAAATCTTCCATTATGTTATTAGGGTCTTAGATCTTTGCGAAAATAATATATATTATATGTAAACCGACAAAAAAAAAATAATAACTGCGTTTAACTGCCCCTTCGCCGATATCGAATATTAACGTTCGCATAGTAAATAACATTTAAAACAAAAACAAAATTTCAAAAATTGTTTTGGTTTCATTCACACGAAAATCAGACGCAATTCTACCCGACATTAAGAAATGTTTGCCAAATCTGCTCTTAATGCCACACTATCCCACAAAAAAGATGCAAAAAGATAATCGCATAGAATGTATTATATTATGAAAATTTTCATAAACATTTGCAAGTCGGTCAGACTTGTTACTCAATAGGATACTGTATCGCCGACTTAAAGTCGCATATTGCCCCTCTTTCGACTGTCTTTAGTCTTATCTCTTTGTAAGTAAAGTTATACTACTTTAAGCTCGTCCAATTAACAAGTAATCAGTAACTGTTTTTGTATAAATGATTAAATAAAAATTATATGGAATAGTGGCACAAAATAGATTTCTTTATATCTGATGAACGGCTTGTGAAGTTTCCAAATTTCGTACAAATTGGTACCAATACTTTTGCAACTACACCTGATCCAAAAACAACGACAGTTGCTTGCAAGTAGAATTTATTTGATATTTTAACTTGTTGTAGTCATTTGTTAAATTTTCAATTGTATCATTGACAATAAAAATGCAACACACCATCTCAGCGCTGCCAAATGTGCCGATATATCTTTTTTGCAGTTTTTTACTTCAAACCCCGTGTTTTTAAACAATTTTATTCGAATAATACAAAGAAGCATTTAATTACACAGGCCTGCGAAATTATAGTTTTTGCTAGTTTTTTTTCTTAAACTGTTATTATTTGTAGTTATTGTCGTAAAAGTAACGGGAAACGATATTGATGTCATTCATTGCATGAACCGATGTAGTTATACTTCTCTTTAAGGCGTCACCCGATTAAAATAATAGCTAAGTTATATCGGGTTAAATCTAAGATTTTCTGAAATTTTTTTCGTTTTTTGACATTTTTTTTCCTTCAAGAAATATGTTTTTTCTCACATGTAATTACAAAATCCATGGTCTTATAAATTAATTGTATAGTCCATTTGATTTCATTAAATGTTGATTTAAATCAGCAGTGCACTATCACTAAATTAAACTGCAAAAAAATTAGTTTGCACTCTTTTTTTTCAGCTCGCACACTCCTTCAGTATTCATGGGCTCCAGCAAGAATGTATCAAGCGTATACATCAGCACATACATCAGTGCACTTAAGTCCTCGCATCTCGACAAGATTGTTACCCAGGCAAAGGATATTTGACCATAGCTGCCATACAAATACAACTCCTTAAAATAGTTTTTAATGCCATAACTTCCTCATAAATGTTGCTACTAACATAAAAATAGGGGATAACAAGTTTTACGATAGCTCATGACATAGTACAAAATGTTGTTATTGTAGGTCCAAAATTTACCATAGGTCCCAAATAAGCCCCTATCCTAAAAACTCATATACATGAAGATATCTTAATATAATTCGGCACAATGATCTTTTACATGAATCTTAACTTCATAACACAATTTTGTTCAGGCGGGCCATGCTTGCCCATGGGTTCTAAATTGGGTTGACCTGCAAAAATTATTTCCATATACTGTGGCGTATAAGATAATGTTTTTCAATGATAACAATTAGAAAATATCTTAATGGAATTTTACTAAGACATTTATGATCATTTCAGAATTTTTGGCTCAAATAAAAAAAAAAACTACGCACTTTATTTAATAATTTAACATAATTTTATTTATTTTAAATTTTTCTTATCATTTATGTCAGCACATTCTTTTGTTTTATGTCACTGTTTTGTTCTCTATGTAATGCCAAACTGTTTTTTTATGTTTATTTAATTTAATTAACCATCTTTTTTTGCTATGAATATGTTTTTGTTATTTTGTTCACTTGTTTACTGTTTTAAAAACACAAAAAAATGTGTTATATTACTAAAAAAATTTAAAATTTCGTTACATCGGTTAATCGGTTAATCAACTGCAATTAACCGGTTTGATCGCTAATCAAAAATAACCAATTTTAAATTAACCGATCAGTTAATCGGATAGTAAAAAATCGGTTAACCTATTAACGGTTAACCGAATGAATACCCCAATATGCTGTGCAACCTTCTCTATTTTCGAAATAACGGTATATCTCGAAAACAAGAGCTAACCTAAATAAAAAAAATGGTAAGCGTACCCGAATTCAGTTAAAACGCCGCGTGCCCCGCTTGCCACAAAACAAGTGTCAAATTCTAGCGCACTGCTATTTTTATAGCGGCACAGTACTGCTTATGTTTGACTGTTTTTTACTTTACTAAAAGAAAATTTTATCTTGCGTTATGCCCGTATTCATAAAAATATTTTAAATTTACAAAACAATTTTTCTCTGAATATTTCCCTTATTAACCGTTTATTAAATTTAATAAGCGTATAGGATTTTTTTAATACAAATTATTAAAAGTTAGTGTTCAAACAAAACTGAGTCTTCAACTTCAAGAGAATAATCCTAAAGCCCATAATTAAAACGTCCGCAGTAACTTCAATCCTTTCTCATATTATTGATTTAATTTTTTATTTTCTTTGGTTTTTAATTTTCTGTTTACAAAATTTATGAATATTAATGAATGTTTGGTAGCATTGTTGGGAGAATAACTGTCTGTGTTATGTGAGAGCATTAGAAAAATAAATGATGAAACAGAATTGAGTCTTCAACTTCAGGCATAAATTATCTTAAGCCCATAATTAAAACGTCAACCGTAACTGCAAATTTTCTCTCATTTCTTTCGTTTTCTTTTGTTCCTTTTTTTCTTTGTTTACAAAATATATGAAATTGAACGAAAGTATGGTAGCATTGTTGTGAGAATAATTGTCTCTATGTGAGAGCATGAGAAAAAATGTTTTCAAAATAAAATTGATTTCTCGACCGCATTCTCCGGCATTATTTTCATAGACAATGAAATAATTTTATGTCAAACTGTAATGAAAACATCGTTCAGCCCCAGTTCTGTTTCATCATTAAAATAGATTTTAATTCACGACGGCTTTCTATGACAAATTTGTAGGTCAAATTGTATGGAAAATGTGGTCTCGATGCAGTTCCGTTTGAACACATAATATTTTTTGTCTAATTTTATGTGTTTTTTTTTTAAAACTTTTGTATATTTTATTAGCGAAATATTGGCTTGAGTTTGGCGAATACGAATAAAATTTTATAAAGTCTACATTCACACGTTTCAACTCAACTCAACTGTTGTGATCTGTTGCGAGAGAAGAAAGGGTCAGCAAGCTTTGTGTTTTCATTCGTAGGTATATGCTCAACGATGGCTGCATTAAAAATTAAAATTGTTGATGTTTTGAAGCACGTGTGGAACATATTGGCATCTTCAAAATGGAATTGAAAAGAAAAGAAGTTGAGCATCAGAAGATGGAACGTGTGAAAGTAGACAAAATAGCCGCATACTCGGCATTTCGAATACGAATATTCGTAACATCACTAGTATGTATGCTAATATTTGATAAAGTAGAATTGTTTTCTTTCAAATAAAATAAAAAATAAGTTATCTTGCCATTTAGTAATCACTTCTCTTTGATCACTTTTATAATCGCAAATAGATAATGTATTGTTCACTTTGCGCGTCACTACTAAGTTAACATTTCCATAAAATAAACATTATCATACTTTAATAAAAATATTCCATTAAAATAAAATACATATCACTTATTAATTTAATGATTTGACCCTCAATTATGAAGAACTACTTGTATAAAATATTAAATGCTTTAAATGTTGACTTTACATACATAAATGTAGGGTGTTTATTTTAATGTTTGGTTTAAACATTCAAATTGATTGATGATTGGCGATTGACAGATTTAATTTTTTGTAAATGTAGACGACGCACAGTGGCGCCATTTGAGTTTTTTCGTTGCAAAAATCATATCTTTTGAACAGAATAAGATAATTGAACAGTTTAAACAGCATATGATAGATAACTGTTCAGCCTATGAAATGAGCGTTTGGAAAGGGTGCTACGCTTTGTAGGGGTCTACTTATGGGTTATCAAAGTTAAAATTAGTAGAAAAATCAATTTTATGGTAACTAAAAAAAATTATTTTTACATTTTTAGATTGTTTTTATTTTTTTTTCTTAAGGGTTTTATGTTTTAAATTATTACCCAACAAATTAAAAAAAAAAATTATTTTTTTTTTAAATTTATTTTTTAAATTTTCTGTAAAATATTCATCACAATTCGTAAGAGAAGGTATATCTAAAAGACTAACCATTTCTAAACTATAATTATTTTGTAACTCTATTTGTGACTTCACATGCCGCAGGGAAGAAATAAGTGGATCGGAAGATGCTGCCAACATGTTGAAGAGGTCCTTATTTTGCCTTACCCTTGATGCTTTGAATGTGTTGTGCAATATATATATTTTATAAAATTTGTTAAGAGACTCCTGTGCTTCTTCAGAAAGCTCTCCAATTGGCAAAGACTGGTACTCAATTATATCTTTGCCATGCGCCAATATTTTATGGACGGTCGGGGTCAACTTCTTCTGTGGATACATTTCTGCTAAAAGAGATGCAGTTTAAGACGCATATTCTCCATATTTTGTAGAATTGACATTTTCTTTGCAGTTTAAAACATCCAAGAACGTTCCCAATCTTTTCACGATTTGATTGTCAATTCCAATGATTCTAGTTACTGCCTCATCATTTTCAAAAAATCTCCTAGAAGTGTTTCCATCGTTTGAGTTACCGTATCCGTGCTTGGGACAGTCTACTTTTAGTCCAACTTGTTTAAAAAAAGCCTCCTGTATTTGCTTCTTTCTGATCTTCTCCTTATCCTTTATTGATGTATTTTCATCGAAGTTTTCCTCCTCTTGTGGTAGGGTATATGCCAGTTTTAGCAAGAATTCCATACACCTTATCCTTGCGTGCATTGGTGACATTCCATATTCGTAATTCTCCTCATTTGTAGAATCGTTTAAATTACCAAAGTTCTTCTGACAAATAATAGTAAAAAATCGATAAAAAAAAATATAAAAATAAAACGAAAAAAGGGGTTTAAATAGGTTTTTGCTAAATTTTTACCTCCAAAATAATTCTGTCTATATATATGTATATGATAACTAATTGAAATATGTTATAATTAAGCAGAAAAAGATACTTATCTTAAATTCTTTACAACTAATTATATAAAATTGAGATGTAACATATTATATATAAAATAATTGAATTGAATTGAAAAAAGTTCTTCTGACTCTTTTTGCAAATCGGGCATGACATTGTTGAGGTTGTTCCTGTCAGTTCGTAATTGCATTCAATATATTTTCCTTCTCCAATTTGCAGCTTTGTAGGCTTAATCTTGCTTATTTGTTCTTCAATGTCCTTCACCGCAGTCCTTATGAGTTCTGCCGATTCCCTTGCAAACTGAAACATTATTGGTCGGCAATAATGCACTGATGACGGACGTGGATTTTTCCAGTGTAGGGAATCATCCGATTTTAGCCGCAAAGGAACAACAGATGCCATAAACATATTTCCGTCCGATATTGTAGCGTCATCGGAAGATATCCTTTGCTTATAAACGCTTTGTCCGGATGATCCATCGCAGCCCCATTTGCTGATCACTGTCAACTTCTCAGGAAGAATTTTCACTTCCGTGAAAAACTTTGGTGTGGTTGACTTTCTAAACAGTTCAAATAATTTTAAATTGTTCAACGCCATGTTTTCAGTACTTAAATTGTTTAATGGTTTCAGTAATTGTTGCGCCAACTTTCAGGCGTAGACTAATCCAGGCATTATGCTTATTTTGCAATATATGTATAGGCTTATGCTACCATGCCTAAAAATTTACCTGTTCCCTGCATACATATGGATTTAGGCTGAATAATGCAATTTTGATATTATGCACGTGTCCAAATAAGATTTGTGCCTACCTGTAGGGACCATAAGTCAATATTGTTCCTGACCATTTGTACGCCAAAGTATTGTTTATGTGAGGTACGTACCTGCTAATTTCAATGAGTAGTTTTTTTTCAAACTATTAGATCAAACTACTGTCCGTCAAAACATATAAGGGATGGACGCCATACAATTTCTGCAACCATGTCTTTTTAAACTTTTTTACCTCTAGAAGCCAAACGGGCACGTACGGGCAGATAAAAATTTTGAATTATGTAAAGAACTAATCAAAGAACAGGTTTTTCAAATATGGCAAATATAGTTTCCTGACGAGCTGGCCTAAGCAACCAGCGAAATGCGCATAGGAACTAGCTTTCCCACAACAATAAATTTCAGTGTTTTCATTTAAAAAATTGGGATTATTAGCACATCATTAATAAATGAACTAATTAATAAAATATTTCATTCCCAAAAATAATTTTTGATAATAAATTTGCATGTGCCCGGCAAATAAAAAACTGAAATGGCAAGCTGCTTTATTTAAGTAACTTGTTTTTTTTTAATTTTTGTTTTTTCTTTCTATCCTCTTACAACTACAATTTGTGTTGGAAAAAACCCAGCCAATTGTGGGGGAATGTAAGAAAGAAAAAATTGACGGTTTGTTGTTGTGACTTTGTTGAAGCTTTGATATTGTTACATTTAAGACCAGAGTGTTTTAAAATTCTTATTCACTTTATGGTCTTACTTGTATAATATTTTTAGCTTTTCTAAAGTATTTGGAAAAAGTTTCCTGACGAGCTGGCCTAAGCAACCAGCGAAATGCGCATAGGAACTAGCTTTCCCACAACAATAAATTTCAGTGTTTTCATTTAAAAAATTGGGATTATTAGCACATCATTAATAAATGAACTAATTAATAAAATATTTCATTCCCAAAAATAATTTTTGATAATAAATTTGCATGTGCCCGGCAAATAAAAAACTGAAATGGCAAGCTGCTTTATTTAAGTAACTTGTTTTTTTTTAATTTTTGTTTTTTCTTTCTATCCTCTTACAACTACAATTTGTGTTGGAAAAAACCCAGCCAATTGTGGGGGAATGTAAGAAAGAAAAAATTGACGGTTTGTTGTTGTGACTTTGTTGAAGCTTTGATATTGTTACATTTAAGACCAGAGTGTTTTAAAATTCTTATTCACTTTATGGTCTTACTTGTATAATATTTTTAGCTTTTCTAAAGTATTTGGAAAAAGTTTCCTGACGAGCTGGCCTAAGCAACCAGCGAAATGCGCATAGGAACTAGCTTTCCCACAACAATAAATTTCAGTGTTTTCATTTAAAAAATTGGGATTATTAGCACATCATTAATAAATGAACTAATTAATATAGAAAAATATAGTTTTTTTTTATTTTCCGTCAAAGTTGAAAAATAGTGAAAAAACGGATAGTTTTTAAATAGTGATTTACCAGGAGAAACACAGAGCAAACAGTTAATTTTTTTTTTATCATTATACATTTAATAAATACATCAATCAATACAAACAAAAAATAAGGCGATTCGTTACCTATTTTTCGTGATATTACACCTGAAATCGCAACAAATTGACTAAAAATTGTGTGTTTTTTTGAAAACCGAAAGTCGGTCAACTTTGAACGGTTATATCTTCTAAACTAAAAATGTGATATTATTAAGAGTGGCATATTTGAAATCGTTGAAAAGTTTCCTATAACATGGGTTTATTCAAAACTTCGTCGGCACTCATGAAAATTTTGATTTTTGCAACCTCGCTTGCTCTACGGGAGCCACTGTGCGACGATGACAATGCACAATGGCGCTAAATAAATAAGTTATTGTAATAATAAATTAGAACTTTTAAGCTTCTTCACAAATCTCTATTAACAAATTGTAGTCGATTTGGATACATCCTATATTTATTTTTTATTAATTTACATAAATCTTTTAATCCAAATTTTTAATATTTTATTCAGGCTAAAGTTCATTAAATTTAATTTTCGTTAAATTATTTTTCTGAAGAAATGAATTATTACAACATGAAATTAATTAAAATTTATTGATAATTTTTCATTCAACCCACATTGGAGGCCCTACTTTAACCAATTAGAACCTTCGAGAAGCTCCAAAATAGATTTTGAAGCACCGGCACACACATGAGAGTAATATTCCATTCGCGATTGTTTAGGTGGTATAAACAGTAAGTATAGGCCGATGGCTCTCTATTACTAAAGGTGCCCGTAGACGACATGTTTTTTACATCTGACTTGTCAAATTTTCCACTCTTAAATACATACATGTCGTGTGTTACCTTGAAAACATTGCATCTGTAAAAGTCAGACGCAAAGTCATCTGACAAAATTTCAATTAGAGCGTGCTCTTTTTTCTTCTGACAAGCCATCTGACATCAGCCGTGTCAGAAATCTATGCCGGGAAAAACCGGCAGCGGCGGTACACTATTGACGGAATCATTAGCCGGCTGAAGTTAATATTTTACAACACCGATGTATGTATGATAATTTTAACATTGAATATAAATTATGTTCATATATATAAAGAAAAAGGTTTTATTATAATATCGTAAATTGGTTTCTTAGAATTTAAAGGAAAAAAATGTTAAGATGGCTTAACTCTTTTACTGCGCAAATAACAGTTTTTGTGGCGGCAGCACGATATTTTGAAACGGAGAACTACTTTGGTTTCTGCAATGTACGTGTGTGACCAAATATTATAAACCTTATGTAAAACAGCAATTTTGACAGACATGCACAATTACATGTGACTTGAAAAGTTGACAAGTCAGATGTAAAAAACATGTCCATGCGCCTTATCGTCACATTTGTTTATATGCATTGGTTTACATACATGCATATGCCCTCATTTCAAAAGGCTTGGATTTCATCAACACTTTTCAAAACTGGTGTCTCAAAAAGATATTAACATTAAAAAAGTTTTTCCATTCCAATGAATAAAATATAGATTCTTATTTTCTTCTGGGAGAATCTATACGAAGAGAAAACTCATTTTTCTATATGATCACTTCCAAACAAACTTTTTGGTTAAAATGTTTAAACATATTATGGTTACTTAAAGTCTAGTATTGCTACCCGTAACGATATTCTGTTTATTCTGTATAGCCCTACATCAAAAATTCACAACCATATTATGGTTACCTCCGAACAATTATAAATGTATAATCTTAAATTTTTTTCCAAGAGCAACATGTTATGGTTAAAAAACCGCAATACTGTTATTGTTGCTAAACATATAATTGTTATTATTATACATAACATTTAGAGAACTACAAATGGAAAGCTTTTTCTTGTCTGATTTATAGTCCAGACATTAAATTTTCTGGCATATTTTGTTTCAATCGATTGAAAACAACTTTACTGAACTTTATATTAATTTAAAGTCATACTATGCAAATATTTGACCAAATCGCTGCAACAACAATTTTCATTTGTTTGAAATACAATTTTGTACTTTAAACAATCATTAATTAGTTCAGTAGAAAGAGGGTCAGTTTGGTTTTTTCTTCCCTTTCAAATATTTGTAAAATGTGCCTGACTATAAAAATGCTTTCTTCTATACACGTTTCATATCTATTAATGTTTAAAAATTTATATCACGTTTATGCAAATATTTACAGTTTAAAAAAACATTTAAATCATCTTACAAGCAATAAAAAAATTATTTCTGGTTAATTACGCTACGACTGTATAATCGACTAATTTCAGAGTATTTTATGGTGAATTAAAAAAATTTACAAAAAGTTTTTTAACATTCAAAATTTCTCCTCTTTAAAAACTTAATAAACACCTTCATATTATTTTAGACCTTTTGACAAATGTTAAATATTATATAGTGTTCTAAATGGCGTTTGTTGTTCCATTCTAAATCAGAATTTTAAATTTGTTCATATTACAATAAAATATAGATGTTTATATTAATATGCAACAAGCAATTTATTAGAGCTTGTCAAACAAAAAGTAATAAAAACGTAAGTTTTGTTGAATTTACTTAATTTTAAATCAATTAAAACAGTACAATGGGTCAAACCAGACTTTATGGTACCTTACATAGACATGAGTTTGAAGGGTATTACGCATTTGTGCTCATAACGCCTAAATTTTTTGTTCTTAAGCCACCTTTAAGTAAACCGATTTTGTGTAAATCCCTTTCTAAATCGATCTAACGGTGCAGAGTGGCGCCATTTGAGTTTTTTCGTTGCAAAAATAGAGGCCTACTTATGGGCTATCAAAGTTAAAATTAGTAGCAAAATCAATTTTATGGTAACTAAAAAAAATTATTTTTACATTTTTAGATTGTTTTTTTTTTTAAATTATTACCCAACAAATTAAAAAAAAAA
The DNA here is from genome assembly GCA_943735925.1 of Pollenia amentaria. Taxonomy (NCBI): domain Eukaryota; kingdom Metazoa; phylum Arthropoda; class Insecta; order Diptera; family Polleniidae; genus Pollenia; species Pollenia amentaria. The sequence goes on along the minus strand of OX031010.1, from coordinate 16,418,236 downwards.
TAATTTTTTTTTTAAATTTATTTTTTCAATTTTCTGTAAAATATTCGTCACAATTCGTAAAAGAAGGTATATCTAAAAGACTAACCATTTCTAAACTATAATTATTTTGTAACTCTATTCGTGACTTCACATGCCGCAGGAAAGAAATAAGTGGATCGGAAGATGCTGCCAACATGTTGAAGAGGTCCTCATTTTGCCTTACCCTTGATGCTTTGAATGTGTTCTGCAATCTATATTTTTTATAAAATTTGTGCTTCTTCAGAAAGCTCTCCAATTGGCAAAGACTGGTATTCAATTATATCTTTGCCATGCGCCAATATTTTATGGACGGTCGGGGTCAACTTCTTCTGTGGATACATTTCTGCTAAAAGAGATGCAGTTTTCGACGCATATTCTCCATATTTTGTAGAATTTACATTTTCTTTGCAGTTTAAAACATCCAAGATCGTTCCCAATCTTTTCACGATTTGATTGTCAATTCCAGTGATTCTAGTTACTGCCTCATCATTTTCAAAAAATCTCCTAGAAGTGTTTCCATCGTTTGAGTTACCGTATCCGTGCTTGGGACAGTCTACTTTTAGTCCAACTTGTTTAAAAAAAGCGTCCTGTTCCCTGCATACATATGGATTTAGGCTGAATAATGCAGTTTTGATATTATGCACGTGTCCAAATAAGATTTGTGCATACCTGTAGGGATCATAAGTCAATATTGTTCTTGAACATTTGTAGGCCAAAGTATTGTTCAAGTGAGGTACGTACCTGCTTATTTCAATGAGTAGTTTTTTTCAAACTATTAGATCAAACTACTGTCAGTCAAAACATATAAGGGATGGACGCCATACAATTTCTGCAACCATGTCTTTTTAAACTTTTTTACCTCTAGAAGCCAAACGGGCACGTACGGGCAGATAAAACCTTTTGAATTATGAAAAGAAATAATCAAAGAACAGGTTTTGCAAATATGGCAAATATAGAAAAATATAGATTTTTTTATTTTCCGTCAAAGTTGAAAAATAATGAAAAAACGGATAGTTTTTAAATAGTGATTTACCAGGAGAAACACAAAGCAAACAGTTAATTTTTTTTTGTCATTATACATTTAATAAATACATCAATCAATACAAACAAAAAATAAGGCGATTCGTTACGATATTACACCTGAAATCGAAAGTCGGTCAACTTTGAACGGTTATATCTTCTAAACTAAAAATGTGATATTATTAAGAGTGGCATATTTTAAAGCGTTGAGAAGTTTCCTATAACATGGGTTTATTCAAAACTTCGTCGGCGCTCATGAAAATTTTGATTTTTGCAACCTCGTTTGCTCTACGGGCGCCACTGTGCGGTGTTTTGTCGGCTGTGAAGGTTGACTCACACAAGGCTGACATCTTGTGCACAATGTAAAGTTGACAAGTTTTTATAGATGCTTAAATTAAATTAATTTTATTATAACTAAAACGAAAGTAAAGTTTATTTTAATACGCCTAAAATTCTATAAATTACGTAATAATATTGTAATAAAATGTTATCTCAAAGCAAATGCATCTTCACACAGTTTGTCATCGCACTGATGACAGTTTGTCATCGCACTGATGATAGTTTGTCTGTACTGATGTCAAAATACATCAGCGTTATGACGCCTTTTCCATCAGTGTACACAAAATGTGGCATCAAATTGATGTCACTGTAGTCATAACGTAGATGACGCATAAAATATTTTTTTTTTCATTATTTATTGAATCTTTATATAATAAATATGAACTAACAATAATTAATAAAATCTTATACTAATACTTTATTTTTGTCCTGCCAATGCTAGACGAAAATTTTTCTCCTCACGGTTTCTGTTCAAATATGTAGATGTTTAGCGGTCTTCTCGTCGGATGAGTCCTGCAGTATATCTTCACCTTAATCTAGAGTGTCCACTGTACGCATAAAATATGACAACATTTTAGGATGGCATTTGTCATTGGACTGATGTCACTTTATGCCTCATTGATGCCATTTGTAATTACATTGATGTCACAATTTTGATGAAGATGCATTTTTCTATGAGTAAATATGGGGCATGCTGCTGGTGTCTTATAATTGAGAGTTTTGTTAACAAAGGGCGGAATACAACAAAAGTAAAACAAACATAAAAGTGTCTCTTTAAAACCACCTGGTAATTTGGTTTACATTTCCGGCTCTGACTTTTTAGCCTACCGTTAATTAGACATATCATGAATTGTTAATTTTTTCCTACCGGTTTTCAGCGGTAAACGAAAATTTAACTCGGGTTCTAAGGGCGGTTGCTTCTTAGCTGCTTTAACCACCAGGCCATCCTCCGGTGCCCAATCAACATTCACGAGTTTCATTCATTTTCCCTAACTAAGTACATTAAAAATAATTATTACAATAAATATGTAAGTACTGTGAATTGAAAATAGTGTGCCCGTTTTTAATTTAAAACCCTAAAGACTCTAGGAAACCCCGCCTGTCCTTGTCTCTAGAACACCCATTTCCCCCGCTAACGAGTTTTTCTCCTCATAAGCTCTGCTCTCCATCTTCACGAGTTTTCATGGTACTTAAGGTATCAGTACCCTTCCTTAGTTAATTTTTTATTTTCATTGGAGTAGCGGACATTTCTCCCTATTTTTTCTTTAATTGTTGATAAAGCCTCTAGTACACGGAATGTAAAAAGCCCATGCGCATGTGGTTCTGACGTAATTTTGACGTCAATGCAAAGCCACAATAAGCATTGCGTGTTGTGTGATGACGTCAAAATTACGTAAAACCACATGCGCATGTGGCTTTTTACATGCCGTGTACTAGAGGCTTAATAGCTATACACAATTAAACACATTTGTAACGGAAAAATAAGAATATTCTCTCAATTTGACTTAAGGTCAGCTATAATGACTCAATTTGATGACAGTTTGTCATCGCACTGATGATATGCTTTATAAAACCGTCTCCGATTCGTCATTTCTGTGATGCCAATGTGCCATCCCATTGATGGCATAATTTAAATTTTTGACCCTGATGACAATTTGGCCAAGTTATATTAAGGCTGATATTACAGTGATGTAAAATGTCATGAGGTCAAAAACGAAGACACATTTCATAGTACTGATGTCAAAATACATCAGCGTTATGACGCCTTTTCTATCAGTGTAATAAAAAAAATCGTGATCGGTCTATTATTCTCCAATTGGTTCCACAAAAAGCCAACTCTCGAAAACCACGTTTATAAGACTCCGTCCTTTGGCCAAAAAAAAAGCTTTATGGCAATATATTTTAAATAACCAGAGGAAAAATAACCAATTTTGGAAACACGATCGATTATAGCAGGTACTTAAAGGTGACATTATGAGTATTATTTTGGAATATAATAAATATCAGACAAATGTGCAAATATTTAAAAAAAAAGCAACAAGGTCTGGCAAAACATAAAAAACACATTTATTGCACTGTTGAAATTGATATTTTACTAATTTACAAAATGAAATTTTAATTGCTAAAAAAACAATTTGTTATAATATTTCTTTACATATTCTTAATTAGAAAATTCAGTTTAGTTGACATAAATGGCAAATTGTTAGTTATGGTGTGTAGTGTTAAAACGCTCGTTTATTTTAACTAATTTATTAAGGTAAAGTACAGAACTTTAACATTCAAATATAACTTTAATATTTACTATTGTTTTTAAATTTTTAAATAGCATATAAAATTATTACCTAGACTTTGAGATTAAAATGATTGTATTATGTTGCTCAAAAGTCATCACCGTATCGGAATAAGCTATAATTTTTGCAAATGGCGGAAAATGTCAGTTATGCTTTGACATTTATGAAATAAACAGATATTAATTATACATCAATAAGAAATGGAGCGTTTAATAGTGGTACACGATATACGTCGATTTTTAAAAAACACTCGATGTAATGTATCAGTGTTCCCATCACAGTTTGAAGCGAATATGCCAAAACTTCAAAAAAAAAAAAAAATAAATAAATAAATCAGTTTAATCGTAAAATGAAGAAAATATGCGGAAATCCGCTAGGATGAAAACCTAAAATTTTTATTATTTAATATCTGCCAAAAATATGCAAAATTTAAAAAAAAATGCCTCAAATCTGCTGCATTTTTAAAAAACAAAATATTCTAAAAATCTGCTAAAGAAAATGGAATTTTAATATTTATTTCATAAAAACAAAATACGCTAACAAATTCTACTTTTCTAAAAAGTAAAAATATGCTAAAAAAAAATCTGCTATTGGACAAGAAAATATGCTTAAAAGCAGTTTGAATGAATATTTAACAAGTAAGAGTGCTATATTCGGCTATGCCGAATCTTATATACCCTTCACCATGGTGCGATAAGAACAAAAGGATATTTATATAAATATACATACATATGTAATATATCTGTGGCATTAAATAATAATGACTTAAGTCGAAATTTCTTGCTTTGAGATATTAAGGGTTTTGTCTAAAATAAATTGTTTGGTTTTTATATAAAATTATTAGCCACATAAAAGAAATGCGCATTTATATAGTACAAAACTCTAAATTTTATAAAAAAAGAGCGTTTTTTAAAGCATATAAAAGTAAAAAAAAATAGCAAAAAATGATATATTTTTTATTTAATTAAAAATAATTTATAAATACCAAGAGAAAAATGCTTTTTAGCCCATTTTTTTGTGTATTTTGCTAATAACTTAACCATTTCTTAACCGATTTGGTAGATTTATATACCCACGTCTTTAAGAAGAAATTTACCATTTACTTAGATTATAAAAGTTGGACTCGGAAAGATCTATTGTTCCCGAAAATGGATATGTTTCAAAAAAAAAATTTTATTTTGGGGATTACTTCTCCATTTTTGGGAAAAAACTTTCGGGGTTGTCGGGAAATATATTCTGCTAAAAATTTCTGAAATTCTGGTATCTAAAACGTGTTCATATGTCATACTAGAGCCCTAAAATTTTACATTTTGAGTATTTTCAATAATGTCTTTGCACGGGAGGTACCACGCCCACTTTTCCAATCCCGCCCATATTTTGTGGGATCCTGTGTATTGATAACAGATATGTTTGTACCTAATTTGGGAACTTCAGCTCGTTTCGTTCTCCAGATATACAGAAATACATAACGACTTTGTATGGGAAGTGCCACACCCACTTATCCAATCCCGCCCATTAGAGAGTTTGTGTATTGGCAAGAAAGATGTTTGTACCAAATTTCAAAGCCGTAGCTCTTGCCGTTCTCGAGATATGCAGAAAAAAGAATTTAAAAAACAACAACAACATGGGATTTATGGGAAAAATTAGAGGTAGTCGTGGTTTTTTGCTCATATCTCAGCCATTTATTGACCGATCTTCCTGAATTTCAATAGCAAACAAATCCGGACTATATGTGACATAAATGTATAACAACCTAGCCTTCATCATATCTGGGGTCTTCGGAAAACCCATTTCAACGGACGGACAGACGGACAACCGGATTTGAACTTCCCTTCTCATAAGAAGCCAGAATATATATACTTTGTATGGTCTTAAATCAATATTGTAGAAATTACAAACGGAATGACAAAATTATATATACCCTTTTACCTTCGGTGAAGGGTATAAAAAAAAAAATAAAATTGGCAATTCCCCTCAATCCTAATCTATATGCTAAAATGGTAGCACTGTACGGCAGTGTTGCCAAAACTTGGTGACCAAAAATGGCTTAATAACTCTTACGAGCCAACTAAGGAGTTGAATATGTGATGATTGATTGTACAGAATAGACAACTGAAGGTAGGGTTATGACTATGTTCAAATGATCTTTCTTTCTTGAATATTTTATAGGTGCTATGAATATCCATTAATCGAATGAAATTGAAACGTTAATCGTTCTTATATATATCGTAGTCAAAACACGTACACGATATTTATGGTTAGATATAATTTTTTACATTATAATTCTTAACAAAATGTGAGTTAATTAGTTGAAATATATCTGCTTTGAATTTTATTTAATAATCTTTGTACTGTATTTTATAAAAATAAAAAATAAATACCTATTTCCAAAGAAAATGTTATCTAGTTTAAATCAATTTAAACATAGATAGCAATATTTCTCCAAAATAAATTGTTTCTTACATTTAGAATTATTGAAATAATTAACTACTTAAAAGCAGATTAAAATGTATTTATTGTGAACACCAAGTGAAAATGATGCTGCCATTGTGAACGCAGGTTTAAAGTTCTTAAACTACAAATAAATTTTTTATTTGAATAATAATCAGATTGGGATATTAATATTAATCGTCCAGACTTGCAATTTTTGTTGCAGCTATTCTTGAGTTTAGTGGTGAGAGAAGTAAGAAGATTGTTAAGGGGAACTCAGTTTCAATCAGTGTTACCAATAAAGAATTCGTAAATTACACATGACTTTTAATTTTCTTTTAATTTAATATGTCTAATGGGTCGAATACTTATTCTTCCATAGCTTCGTTTATTGCTCCATAGCGTTGTTAGTTAAGGCAACTTCTGTCAGTAGCCGTTTTAACCAATCCCCAACCGAAAAAAAATTTAAAAAATAAGGCAAACAATTAAAAATAAAAAAATTAACCCTTTCCCGTATTCATGGGTCAAACTTAAAAAAACGATTTTAGTTGCTTCTTATTTTCACAACTAGTCAATAAATTTTTTGAAATTATATAAATATAAAATTATTAATTTCAAGGCTTATTCTTAATGCCTGTACCAAAAAATTTACATATTTTGTAAGCATGGGTCAAAATTGCCGAACACTATTAAATCAATATAAAATATTTAACCAAATGTACAGCATGTTATAAATTTATGTAAAATTCATTTCGAAACATGCATTGAATGTTAAAAAAAATTAACAGAATTCACAATTGCATGGTGAACTTTCTGTATTGGGCAAAATTGGCCCACAAATACCTGGTACATGATTATACCATAGCACTATAGGAAATTTTTCCCATTTTTTTGGCCAAAATTAATTACAGGCAAACGGGTGGACCCATTTGAACAATTTTTTGGAATTGACTTTTGGTGAACACTTAAGAGAGAAGGAGTGACCGAAAAAGTTTTTCATATACTCAGAAAAAAAATAAGTATATTTAACTAAAAAATTAACAAATAATTTGTTCTAAGAAGATGTTACGGGTGATAGGTTCCCGCATCCAACAGTTTTCTTTGATAGATAATCTGGTTTTCTAAACTGCTTTTTTTCTACAAAAAATTTTCGAGTGTACACTTACCTTTCGAATATAACAGTAGAAATTAATTTTACCAATTTAATGAAGTAACAAACAAAGCCATATTTAAAAAGGATTTTATTCAACAATTTGATTTTCAAGTTCCCAACCGTCAACTAAATGTAATATTCATGGGTTCTCTAAAAGAAAGGCTAGTCCTTCATCAGCCGATAGCTTAGTTGGCGCTGCTTTTGAAATTATTTTCCGTATTTTCGAAGCTCTAGTAGGAGTACGGACAGCCTCTTTTAAAACCACTGCTAAATCTAATTGTTACATTTACGAGCAGACGCAGATACAGCAAGAATTAGGGATTCCACTTCATTATTATGATCTTTAGATATTCCTGCTGCAACTCGTCGATTTGTTCTCTCAGATTTTTGGCAAAAATTCAAGGTTTCGATTTAATGGAGGCACACTGCGTTTCACGTTTTCTGATCGAAGTACTGGCTTTAAGCCAAACAGCATGATGTTTTTCAAAAAATTTCAAATTTCTGGAACTATTACGTTTAAAGTTTTCGGAACAATCACTCTCAGAAATGTATGACAAGAAATAGGCGTAAATAGCGGCTCTTTTGTGAATTTCGTTGTGTTTCTCTAGCCATATATTGAATAATTCTGAATTTTGCACGCAGAAGTCACCTGAAAAATTTATTTTTTTTAAACTCGCAAAAAATTCGCAGATGAAATATATTAAACTTAGAAGATAATTGATTGTTCTAGAGAACTATTATGATATTATGTCTAACATTTTTTTGTAAGTCTATATAAAATTCTAATTCATAATTCCATTAGTTCATTTTAAGGGCGCTTTAATTTTTCCAATTTAATCGATTTTTTAGATGAGTTTACCAACATTTTGCTATAGAATGTAAAAGTACTTACCTTCGGCATTATTTCCCATTTTTAAATTTTTCAAAAATATAAATTTTTGTCACGAAAACTTGTATTAGAAGATGTCACAAAATTCACTGCACTTAAAAGTTTTCTGATAACTGGTTTAGAAATCGTAATTATAACAACTGTTAAAGTAACAGAAATTAAAATTTTTTTGAAATATTTAAAGAGCTATGTTTACTTTGTTTTGTTTTTTTATTATATTAAAGCAAAAAAAAATAAACTGCAAAAATTCAAATTTTTACTTTTGGACAAAAAAGGGGGAAAATTGCCTATAGTACATAGTTCGGTACATTTATTTTTTTTTTTGATGGCCAAGAATGAGTGAACGTAGCCTCTGTTGGGCGACACTTGAGAGTCAAATCTAATCCACTAGAATCACCTGTAAATATCAGCAAATTTGCTTGCTTTAGGGCATATGTTTGTCTGCTCAAAGATGCTGTGAATTATTTAGCAGATTCTATTAAGACTGAACACAAATTCATCGCACAGCACTATCTCCACTATTTAAAATGTCTAATATGTACGTGGATACAATTCCATTTATTGGACTCTTAAGTCAAATTGTCGTCCAGTGGTAATTGCATCTATTTTGTTAGCCAAAATAAGAACTATGTATGTAATAAAATGTCCCAAATTAAACAAAATAAAAGTAGAGATTTTTATCTTTTTATCAGAAACAAAAATCTTACGTTGCCTAGATATTTAATATTTGCCAACAGAAATCAACCCCAGTTGCCATCTTTGATGTATTTTCGGCAACCGGAAACTTAACTTAAATTCGGTTGCCATACATAATCGACCAATAAAATTATTTAGAAATATTACGTGAATTTCTAGAGTGTATCTCCAAGAGTTCATATTTTATATTTTATTTACTTTACAGTTACTTAATTATACAAATGCTTAAGCTAATCATAAATTAATTGTCACTAATAAAATTTTTTAGTTTTCTGTTTGAATTAATTTAAATACTGAAAATGATATATGTAATTTTTATCTCTTTTTTATAACAAACGCAAAAAAAATTTGGTATATGCATTTCCCCCAATATGTCTACTAAAGCGAACAAGCAAAAAAAAAGTTTTTTTTTAGAGAAAGAATTAAAGTTAACTAATTTAATCCTATTTTACATTTATGCGAACTCTATTTCGAAATAATCGAAGCGCAACTTTTATAATTTGGTTATTTCTATTGCATGTTTTTTATAAAAGTTCTTTAAGAGGGACATAAAGCATAAGCTTTTGCTTTTTGTCTTTCGCTTCCTACAGAAACATAGAGCCAAAAGATAATGTATAGAAAACTATGCGATTGCAAATAACTGTACGTTGTTGCTTTGTTTGATTGCATAGTTCAGTGTCCCGTGCGACCTTGACAAACCACATTTGTGAATAGTGCTTCGAAAGTATGTGTAGAAAGCTTATCAAATATTGAGAACAAACTGAGATTTTTATGTATGAAATTAAAATAAAAAAATTCCTGCTGAAAAAAGAAGATTTGTGGTCTTAGTACTTAAATAAAAATTGTCACGTGCGACATCGTATGTGTGAAATTAAAAATTTTGAAATAATTTTGGTTTACAAAAAATGTTTATATAAACATTCACATGCTTTTTAATTATTTTAATCTTGATGAGCAAAAGGTGGAAAGAAAAGTTAAAGTTAAGGGAAAAGCGTTGCTACAACCGCATAATTTTCATGAACAAAATAACATAAATTCACCTACAATATGTATATTTTATGCCATCCGATCAGATCGTTTTAGAAAAGAAAAGCCTGTTATATAACTTATACGAAAAATGAAAAGAAGTAAAACGCAATCAAATTAAACCGAGTTGCACTTCATTTGCTGCAACGAGAGAAGAAAGCAGCCGGGACTGTTTAATATTGCTGATACTGTTATTATTTTGCATAATACTTTTTGATACTTTTGTTGTTATTGTGCGAAAATACAGTAAATACTTTCGTTAATTTTAAAACAGTTTTATAATTACGTTAAAAGTCTGTTGCTCTATTTACGAAATTATATATAAACGAGCTTATAAACAACAAAAATATCATGACTGAAACAATGTCCCATGCGACAATGCTTAAAAGCAAAACCATCAATGTACAACATTCTTAACATTTAATACTGAAATATTGCCTAAGGTTTTGCTCAAATCCGCGTTTTAATTGTTGGTTGACCAAACCACTTTAGTTTTTGTCCCGTGCAAATGCATTGTATTATCTTGAAAACGAAAAATAAGCCAAAATAAAGCTTTGCACCAATTATGGGCCAATGAAGAGCTAAAAATCCGTTTTATTTCATCATTTTTTCAATTTATATTTGTTTGACGGTCACATTCGATACAATGGAAATACCCATATTTATAAAAATCTCAAATAAATATACAAAAACTTAAATAAAAATTATCTCTTGATAAAAAATCCCATTTCGTTTTACGTTTTTTTTTTAATCATAATAATTTATTTATTCTAAAAAGTGGCTGATTATCTTTCTTATCTGTGCAAACATGTTCGAAATTTTGAATAGAATATTCATTGTGATGCCTTATAAACAAAGGCGATTAATTTTTATTTCTTTAGATTAGCTAACTTATCTAAAGAAAAAACTTTACTTACACTTAAATTACGAAACAGCCTGCTAAACGTTTTATCTTTTCTTATTAATCGCTTCACGTAGCATTACACTACACCAGTTTTCAAAGCACTTTCTTGTAATTCACACAGTAATGCATGTATCGCTGTTGTGTAGATTTGAAAATTTAAAAATAAAGCAAAGAATGATTTAACAAGACAGTGATTTTTAATTAAAAATATTTAAATGTGTGCTTATAAGTATGTAAAAATCATTCGTTAACAGCCATTTAAATTATACAGACGTTGGGCAGTAAGAGGCTGTTTAAATTAAGAGTGATGTCGCTGCGACACGTGTTTGCTGGCGGCTGTGTAGAAAAGCGGGGTAGTAAAAGTAGCACGAAATGAGATTAAAGCATCGATATTTTGTATTTGTTCTTTGGCAAGATAATTTTTATCAAACACTGAATTCCGCTTATATATTTGTGGGCTGCAAATAGGGCTCGATCATATTTGCTGTTTTGATTGTACTGCAGAATAAAAATTTATTTTAATGTCCCATTTACTTATATTCCGAGTACTCAGAATTGTAAGCCAAAGAGTTACACAGAGTTTCCATTCGCTTACTTCATATTGTACAATATACATGAAATAGTAATACAGACAGAAAAGGTAGGCCGACCGTGGTATAGAATTGAGTGCAATACACTTTCAAATTGTACTAAATACTTAACGCAGAATCTCTGTTGCTTACCATGTAATGTATAAAGTATGTGGTAGTGTGCTATTAAGAGAACAAGTTCATAAAATGGGGTTTTTTTTATTTCTTAAAGAAATTGGTTTGTATGTTAATGTTTTTTACTAAAATTATTTTACATATTCTCCCCTATCGTGAATAATTATTCTATCGCAAAATCTCCTACGAAAAATTAATCCAAAGGAGAATAATAACGTGAAAAAATGTTCGCGGGAAAAAATTCCCCTTATCGTTAAAAATTTTTTTTCTCGTAATTTTTTTATTTATTTTTGCTGGGCAACAAGACATTTTTGTAAGTAATTCTTCTCATAATTCGAATATTAATGTTTACAAAATTAAATTTATCGTCAAGAACCGTTAAAAAGACTCAAACTTATATTTATATTGCTCAACAAAATGCAAAACAACAGGTTTTGTGAAGCTTTCCGAAGACTTGGTGCAGAATTTTAGAAATTATTTTACTACATAAAATTGCAATAAACTAATGTTGCAATTAAACTATCACTCCAATACAATATATTTAACTTTGTTTTTTTTAACTTTTTTTTTAAATATACGTGTATACTTTTGAACAAAAATTTCTTTGATTTTTAATGTTCTTTAATCTTTCTTCTTTTTTACATTCACTGAGAACTGATAAAGGAGTTCACTGGAGTTTCACGATAGCATGTTTCCCTTCGAGGGGAATAAAAATTTTATCGGAACAAAAATTCCACTTGTTATTCACGATAGGAGTGATTATATTAATTATGATAAACAATAAAATACAAAAATTTTTATTTTATTTTATTGCTCACTTCCACATACACCTTCTGCTAAGTAAATGCGAAAATATTTTATTATGAAAGAGTATGATAGACGGATACTTTCTCTTACAATTTGTGGATTGGTGGTAACCAATGAAAAAATGGCCATGTCTATTAAAGTAAACCTTATGGCGATTTCTTTTCTGAAAAAATATGTTACAGTATACACGTGTAACACTTTCTAGTGTTACCCTTAATCACTCGAAGTGTTACATGTTATGCAACTTCAAAAAAACAAAATAAGCTGCTTGTATTTACAACTATTACATTTTTATCATTATTGCACTTCATTAGCGATTTTTAAATCTATTTAAGCGGTTGCTGCACGCTTTTGCTGTTTGGAAGTAAATATTGACATCACTAATAGTTTCGAAAAAATTTAAACTATAAAAATATTAACAGCAACAAAATAAATTAAAAAAAATTTTAATAAACGTATTTTGTTGTTGTTAATATAACTAAATAACCTTATAAACTGATAGCCAGCCTTTCGTGAACTCCCCAATAGATTTTTTTAATTTTAATATGTAAACATTTTTATATATTGTTTTTAAACAATATTTTCACAAATTATGAGCGGTATGAGTTATGACAAACAAAATAAAACGTTGGTTGTACAGACAAAGTAGGAAGTACCACAGTTGTAAATCTGGGCAGTATGAACACCTTTCATAAATAAAAGTGAGGGTAAAATATGCAACATGTATTGCATGTTTTTCATCAACATATTGTTATGAAAGTAACTTTATTTAAGAACTAGCATTTAACCCGCTACTTCATTAGCGTCTCACTTTCTTTCATGGACATATTTATATGCCAAAGTTTATGTTTCTAGGTTTTAACTTTCCCCATTGATGTATCAAAAACTTCAATATTGTAGTGGGAGCCCATAATTTAGTACGTATATGTCAATGAATGGAGAAAAATATTTTGTAAAAAAAGTACCAAAAATAGTTACGATTTTCACCCCTTAAAAGTTCAAATTTCGAAAAAGTCCCTAATTCGTATTTGTATTTTTAAGATAAGTTTCGAATGTGATATAACCTTTATTTCTATGTTTATTGGTTTAAAAGATAGATGGGGTGACAAAAAAGTACTAAAATACTTGTTTTACCCGTTTACTCCCTAAAAGGGCCGAATTTCAAAAAAGTACCAGAAACCTGTCCGCTTATTTTTCTTAAGAACAACCATAAGTATTAAATTTTTGTTGAATCTTATCTCTTTTAGTTTTGGAGATATAAGGTTACCGAATTTACCCGTTTTTACCCCCTGAACATTCGAATTTCCAAAAATCCCGTCTTAGTGGATCGATTTGGGGAGAGACCAACCTCCGCTCCAAATTTCAAGTTTTTAGCTTTAGGCGTTTAGGCTGTGCGATGATAAATCAGTCAGTAACGTTACAATTTTATATATATAGATTAACTTAATTTTTTAGTCATCTTGTATTTATAAGTTATTTTGTATTTCTTACCTCTTTTATCAGTATAAATTTTCATTGTATTAGTTATGCATATTTCTAGTGTTCAAATCACTGTACAGAATTTTATAGTACAAACGTAATGTTAAAATTGTTATGCATAACTGTACTTCAATCCCACTGTAATTTTCTCTAATATTCGATAGTAGTCTTAATATTATTTTTTTTAATCCTTGAAGTATGCTTTGGTTTGTTGATGTATAATAGCTCAATTTAAATTCAGCCATAGTGTTAATGCATAATGTTATTAGCTGAGTAAGTTTAGATAATTTTAGAGTGACTAGGTTCTAAATAAAGTATCAGCTCTAAATAAAGTGTTAAAAGTGTCTTATTTATTTTATTAAAGTTGCAATTAAAGAACTCAAGAGATATATTAGAAAGGAAATAAATCAAAAGCGTCATGGAAAAGGCAGTAACGTAACAATATATACAGAAGAACTTGAAAATACTTTCCACAGTTGTATTTTTTGTACAAACGAACAAAAAAATGTAGAACATGTAACATTTATGCAACACATTTCTCAGAATAGAAATCGCCATGAAACGTATATAAAGTTCCGAGTATCCAATACTCAAAAAGTATGACACACGTATTTCAGTACGTGTAACACACGTTCGTTACTGGGATATTTCGTCTTTTTTACTGATTATAAAATAACAATGCATTATAATATGCTGTAGTATATTTAAATAGTTTTTTTATAAATGCTTCCCATTGTGCAAAAAAAGCTTTTATTATTTTCATTTCACCACAAGGTATACTGTAATTTTTTTTACTTTACAGAATAACTTTAAATAAAAAATATTGCCAATTTGGAGATTTTCTAAGAATAGAAATCCAATAGGAAGAACACAAGTATTTTTTGTGACGTTTTTGTGTTTATTATTGTCTACATACCCTTGAAGATGGAGCGATGCTTACCGAAATATTGGAAACAAAGAAATAAAAATATCAAAAAAAAAAAAATCACGAGCTTTTATTTTTTTTATTTACGTGGACCTGCAGCCAAACAAAAAACTAATAAATAACCCATATTAATAAAACAAAAAATTTTATATGAACAGTAAGACCATAAGCTCGAAAATTTAATTATATAATTATTAAAAGAATAAAGGTCAAATAAAGTACGTATAATATTAATATTATTATTATTATTTATCACTATATTTTATTTGTTACTAGCGGGCCCGTTGCCTGCTTCGCACGGCAAAACAAACGACCAATATGTATTCAATACTAATGAATTCTGTATGCGGTACAAAAAATGCCTGCGGCAAAAACACACTCACTTCACATACGCACCGCACACACATGCGTTGTCGGATTTCAACCAAACTTCATATAAACCATATATGGGCCACTGCCTACGTAGTGTATAAGTTTGGTTGAAATCGCACGACGCGTTTATGATTAGTTCGGCGACGTACATATACGGACTTATTTTTATATATATAGATTAATAATGCAACACGGATTGAAGTTTTGGAGTGCAAGTTTTTTTTAGCAACCAAAATAAAAATAAATTAATTAACTTAAAATAATATCTAAAAAAGCACTTTAACATGTAATTTCCCTTATCTGACTCTTTAAATTGGTACTTTAAAGATATGAAAAGTATTTCAACAAAAACTTTTTTTTTTAACATTATCAGTTTTAACAAGTAAAAGTGCTACAGTCGACTGTGCCTACGCCCCCACCAAGAAATACACTTTTTCTACCCTCCTCAACTAGTTGTGAAAAGGGTATACTAAGTTGGTCATTCCGTCGGAAACATTTGTGGTATTCATCAAATACTATGTTCACTCGGACAGCAATATTCGTGTTTCGCTCTTCCATTCATGGTTTCGCGTTGTTGTTTAGTGTGGTGAAACCGGGGCTACTCAGGGGTTGAAGCGGCTGACTCTGCTCTCTGGCGAGGAGCATGATATTGAAAGTATATGTGCTCAAAGTCAGACTGCAGAGCCTGTCCCTTCCACCGGTGAGGCCAGGGGACATCAAAGGGGACACTCAAGAGGAGATCTTACATTATTGTAAGATCTGGCCACCGTCTGTACGAAGCTTAATACATCATAACTTGAGAACGATTTGCCCGATTTTGATCAAAATACCAGCAAATTATTAGGAATAAAGCATCATCGTTCAAAGCGAGCATTCACTACTTGTAGAGGTGGAGGGTATACAATCATTTATTGTATAACCTTCTTAATCAGTTTTTAATCAGTCCAAAGAATTGTAATTTATGAAGCTTTTTAATATTTAATTCAAGAGAAAAATAACTTTTATGTGAACGAATATTTTTTAAGTTTTACAATGTGCTATTATCAAATTTTTTATAGCCCTGTTCAAAAGGTGTCTCTAATTTTTTTTATATGATTCTGTTGATAATTAAAAAAAACACACAAACAAAATAAAACTTTAAAAATATTTCAAGTCATTTTTGGTTGCAAAGGAATAATCATATTCCAAAAAAAAATTGAGTCGTTTGATTTTGAAATTCACAACCGGTTTTTAAATTAAAGTTCGGATACTAATTTGTTTTTATTTTAACTTTAAAAGAGTTTTAGAATAAAAAAATTTATTATATAAATGAATTTGAAAAAAATAATCAATTTTTATAAAAAAATACTGCATAGATTTTGAAGCCAAATGATTAATAAGGTACTCTACACACTCTGCTATTAGCATTATAAGTTAAATCAGATTTTTGTTACAGGGGCTTATTCTGGCAGTCGTGATCGAATACTTGGAAAAAATCGACACGTAATATTCATGTCTACCCGTTGTAAAAATATCGTGCTATTTTTTACACTTTTTTTGTAAGGAAAGAGTTGGTTTAAAAATTCTTTTTTTTTTGCATTTAATGTACAATTGAAAATTGTTTTGCTTCTACTGAAAACTTTTAAATTTTAAGTTAATAAAATATTTTTAAACAAGTGCAATATATATTATTGGCTTTTCGATGAATATGTTTTAATGTGACATGTGGAATGTCAAACATTCCAAAAAAACAACACTGTATTTTAATGCCTCAACTAGGGCATTATTTTTAATGAACATATAGCCGTACTTAACTAACTATCTCATTTATTTTATTTTAAAATAAATTTCGCTTTACCATATTAACTACAAGTTTATAATTAACTTGTAGTCATATGTTTTCTATTAACAAGCTAATCAGTTTGGGTTCCAACTAAAAATATGACAAAAATAAATCGTATTTCGTCAGCATGTTAAAAAAAATATTATTTACATCGGAACGATTAAGATGACTCTATTTCTTTTTTCACATATTTTTATTAAACATCTAATTGTTCATTTAGCAATTGTTATTTATTTTTTTTATTACTAAGGAAAGATTTGAACAGACCACCACAGCGTTTTATAAAAAATAATAAAAAAATTAATAATTCAATATAATAATATCATAAATAAACATTAAAGTTTATTGTATTTTGAATTTAAAGTACATTCACAATATCATCAGTACTGGGGTGCCGTGAGCTAATCTAATAGTACGACTGATTTGGGTTCGAGCAAGATAATTGCTTAGCACACAAGTTAAAGTCTGTTTTTGAATTACTAAAATGCTGCTTGAATCTTATAATAAGAAGTAATTTCTTGCAGTAAATCATTACTGGAGGAAAAAACGGCCAACCAACCGAATCCATGCACAAAGCCGCATATCTATGAAGCCAGGGTAATAGTAGGATTAGAAGCGTTCGACCACTGAAATCGGGACAGACGATCACACTATACTTGTACATCCAACATGTGTGATCAGACATGAAACCATAATAGTTTAAGGCAATTTAGAAAATATTATTTGGAAAGTTTTGTCTCACCCTCCTTAAAATTTTGACTGTTGAAGTGTAATTGAGTTTCTAAAAATGTCAAAATGATCTACATAAGTCGGCCGGCCTATAATCTGCACTAGGGCATTTTAAAAATATATATTCACTGTCACATAGTGCAACGCATCCTACTAATATTATAATTCATAAATGTCAAAGTTTTTAAGTTTGTGGTTCGATTACGCGAAATTCGCTTAATGGATTCGAATAAAATTTGATAGACGAATAGCATATGTCCCAGATTCAAATAAAGTGTAGTTTGTAAGTGTAAAACGTGATAAAATTGGAATTTTTCCCTTTTCGATAAATTTGGTATACATACATACAGATTAACCCTAACCTGCGCACCGATTTTTTATTATGAATTCGGGCAGCACTTTCATTTGTAAATATGTGCACTTTTATATGTTTTCCGAATTTTTTTGAAAGAGACTCAGAGAGAACATTACTTGCCTTAAATGAAAAATTAGTCACCGAGTCCGAATCATAGCCCCATAGGACTTTAATTGTAAAAATTATAGCTATTTTAAAAATGGAATATATATAAATGTAAATACGGTCAAGTTAGGATTTAAGCCTTCATTAACAGGAGGTAAAAAACGGGAAAATATTGGTGCTTTTCAATTTTTGATAAATTTGGTATACAGATTGCGTATGGTCCATGTTTACAACATGTTTAAATACAACCATAATATTGATGGAGGTTGTCGGTGATGATAATATGATTACATTAACCATTATATGTTTACAATTCTCTTTAAAAATAGTTTTGTTGGAGGTGACCATATTTAAACCTAGCTTTTCTCTGGGAGTATATATATATTTTTTAAATGGTGGTGGCTAAATTTTATTTTGAGATTATATTGTTAAGTTCAACCATTCAATAGAAAAAAAAATATATTAATCCTTAAAATAGAAAAGTTAAAAGCAACAATAGTTTGTTTTTGGCCATTTCGGGGACCCTTATGTGGTTTCTAACCATAGTTCAACCAAGTTATTTACTCCAAAAAAATTATTTTATTCCTAAATGAGGACCATTCCCATATGACCAATTCTGATTGTTCATAGAACCTATTTAAAAATTAAATGATCATAAAATTTGGTACAAATTGTATCTTTTTACAATTATGTCTTCAATATCTCAGAAAAAAATATGTATTATTATAATTCTTGATAGTGTCGCTTAGCGAAGGGATTCGCAATGGACCTGATGATATCCAAGAAGATATGTTATTACACTACCCTTCTTGACCTACCTGGCTACGTGATGGCGGGTATCAATGATTTGAAACGGCCAACTATATCATTCTTACGTTTTTATACCCTTCGCCGAAGGTAAAAGGGTGTATATAGGTTTGTCGTTCCGTTCAATATTGATCTTAGATTCCTATAAAGTATATATATTATGGGTCCTTATGAGGAGCGAAGGTGATTTAACGATATCGGTCTCTTCGTGCGTTTTCCGAAGACCCCATAAAGGATGGGGACTTAGTATTTATATATTTCGGTCAGATATAGTCCGGAATGGCTTGCTATTGAAATTTAGCCACATCGGTCCACAAATGGCTGAGATAGGAGGAAAAGATCACGACTGTCTCTAATATTACCTCGGCAGGAGCCAAAGTTTCCAAATTAGGTACAAGCATCTTGGTTATCAATACACAACATTCGTCAAAATGTTGGCGGGATTGGACAAGTGGGCGTTGCACAAAGTTTATCAATTTATATCTAAAGAACGGTATGTATGTGGGATGGTGACTCTGACAATATACGCTACAATGACAACACATATGACATAGACTGGAATGACAGCAGGCATACAACACACATACGTTCAGAAAAAGCGAAACGGAGCTCACTACCCATGTTCTGTAACTTTGGTTAGAACTTCTCGCATCGCAAACGTGTGAAACAAAATATAAATGTCATAATATTCCACTCGAAGCCGATATTAAATTGCAGATGTTGAGAACGCCAGTCCAAACATATCGTTGACGGCGAACAAAATTGACAACAATTCAAAAATTTTCAATGACAGCGGCGAATACCAATAAATGTAAAGTGCGACTTTAATGTTTGTTGATTACAAAATTGCTTTGAAAACATTCGTACATATATTTTTCAAAAATGTTAAAAGAAAAATAAATAAACAATGAAAAAATCTGACAAGAACAAAAAACTTATATCTTCCGTGTTTATATTCATTGCATTTTTAATTTTTTTTTTAGTGTTAAAATTTTTTTCTCATCCCGTTTTTATGCGTGAGTTTATTTGACAGTTCAAAGCGGGAACTTTCTCACAAAAATTTTACAAATACACTTTTTCAGTATATTGGCGAGTAATTTCCTTACGTGACAGCTATTACTCGCCAAAAATGTTCCAGACGCAGTTAACTGAGAAAAACAGCTGTTTGTTTAAATTTATGGCATTTTTGTTAAATTTCCAACATTTCAATCGAAAAGTTTCTCGACGCGGGAGTTACAGAACATGGGCACAGGATCAGCTAAGTGACGGCTATAGAATTCAGTCTAGAGTTTTGAGTTGTGACGTGAGTTACGAGGAAGTAGTGTTCGGTCGCTAAGCCGCCGTGTGTTGTGTAGAAGGTTAAATAAACCTAAGCCAAACTTATATAAATAATAAGATAAGTGAATTTAATAAACAACATTTAACCCAATTGTAGGCACTTAGTAAAACTTGTACTATCGTAAACCATTTAAGCAAAACTTATAGTAGCCTTAAGGAATAAATGAACTAATAACCCCCTCCTCCTCCCCCGCCCCCCTCATTTATAGAGGCTTTTATTTATTCAAATACCCTTTGACTTAAAGTGAACCACATATATATAACTTTCTGTAATTATCGCACCAGTGTGAAGCGTATATCAGCTTCGACATAGCCGAATACAGCACTATTACTTGTTTTTTAATTAAACTCTCGGTTAATAAAAAATTGCTTAACCAATTTTGCTGTAATATCAATAATAATTGATTAAATTTTTTGTACAATAAGTTTTTAATTTTTTTACACAATTGTTTATGTCACAGTTTTATTAACAAAGTTGATTTCTTTGTATAGTTTCAAAATGTTTGTGTTATTTCTAAATATTTTTTTTATATTCCATTCTTTGCGATTTATTAATCACATATTATCTTAACATAGGGACATTAAAGCAAATTAAGTTTATAGAGGTTATTAAAATGTTTTAAACAGATAATTAAGAGCAAGCGCTAACACAATATTTGGAAAACTCTACAATTAGTGTTTTTATTTTTTGCATGGCTTAGTAGACTAAGGCCGGGGTGTTGAGATCTGAATAAAGTTTAAGCTTAGTTTAACGTACTCTGCAACTCGGATTTTCCCGGCGGAATTTTTTTTTTTTTTTTGTTATTTTATTAAAGACCAACATTTTAAGCAAAACTAAACTGTTTCGTCAAAATCTGTTTTCAGTTTAACTGAACCTAGTTTAACTAAGGTCTCAAAAGCTCAACCTAAACAAGTTTGGATTATCTTCCGTTTTTAATTAACTGCCTGGCCCACTATGTCGACAAGAACATTTCTTTCTTATATTTATATTGAAAAAAAAAAACAAATTTAAATTTGTTATTATTGTTTTCAATATAAAAATGCGAAAGAAATGTTCTTGTCGACATAGTGGGCCAGGCAGTTAATTTGATTCATTTCAATTAAAAAATGTCTATATTCAAGAGTTTTTTAATTCAAAATTACTTATGAGACTTACGGACACAATGAAAAACTAAAGAAAAGATTTCGAACTAAGTAAAATAAATAAAGTTGCATAGGCGAAACAGGTGACCAATGTCGCAGTGCTAAAATAGGCGACCAAAGTCGCACAGTAGAAACTGCGAAGTTATAATGTCGAAACAAGCGAACATGATTACAGTGCCAAAAAGATGAACGTAGCCACAGTTACGGATGACCGAGGTCGCAATGTCTAAGCGTGAAATCAGAGTCGCAGTGGCGAAATAGACAACGAAAAATATTTAAAAACGGGCGACCGTAGTCACAGTGACAAGACATGATAGCGGAGTTTTTTTTTTCCTAAATTCTCTCATTGACTTACATCCCAATAAAAAAAATTCTTATTTTGCGAAGAACTAATGATACATTTTAAAAAGACAGCGCGCATCTATGCGCTACGCAATAATACATACAAAGATACAGGAAATTAAGTATGCATGAATTCTTAAGAAATTAAAAAATAACAGTAAGAAAGCCCAGTCGGTCAAGCCCGACCACTTGGTAGCCTACACCACTGTATTTTTTCCGAGTGTTCCATATCTGGGACAATTATGGGCAATCCTGACCCCGGCAAAACAAAATTATGTTATGACTTTAAGATTGATATAAGAGTTTTTTGTGCGGAATATTATTTAGATATCAACATCTATGTGAGATTTGCTCGTACTAGAACGTTTTTAGGAGATGGGTTTATATGTGGACCTGTGCAAAATTCTGCCCGTACCAGTCAAAAATTGTAACATTGTAGCTATTATAAAAGTTATCGTCGCTAATTTGAATATCAATACCAACACCTATAAGGAAATTATGGCATTTGAAGCAATTTTCGGGAGTAGTATTTGCATATGAGAATTGGTAAAATATAGACCGATTCCAATAAAATTCGGTAAGATGATTAAGATTGCAATAAAATAAGTTTGGACCAAATTAAATCGCAATGCCAACATACTCAGAGGTCTTATGAATCAGAGGTGCCAGATGATTTAGATAGAAAATTGTCATATTTTCAAAAAAAAAATCGGTATTATCGGCACTTCAATATAAAAAAATCGTCAAAAATTAAAAATATCTAATTAAAATACAAAAAACCTATTCCTATTAAAAAAGAAGAACAATTCAGCATTAACTAACGCTTATAATGTATAAAATAACATAAAAATCAATCGCAAAAAAATTGTACATAGTTAATTAAGAAACAAACAAATATGTTCTACTAAAGATTTCCAATCTTTTGATATATAAGATGTATCCATATGTCATATAACAGCTCTAAAATTTTAGTTTCTATATAAATTTTGTGCTTTCTAGCGCATAGGAGTATTTTGCTAATAACTTAATCATTTTTAACCGATTTGGCAGATTAATACACCGATGTCTTTAGGAAGAAACTTACCATTTACCTTGGTAATAAAACTTGGACTCAAACAGAGCTATGATTTCCGAAAATGAGTATAGTCTATAAAAACAGATTTGAATTTAACATTTTCATTTAATAAAAAAAGAACTACTTGCAAAGATAATTTTACAGGGAACATCGAAATTTTGTTATATAAAAAAATTCTTTCCACATTTGCAGAAGAATATATATATAAAGTATATTTTCCTAATATATAAAGAAATTTTAATTGAATTTTTTAAGGTTTAAAAATGATTTCTTCTTTTAGCTTTCGTCTTTGATTCTGCATAGTGAAAATTTTTTCAAATAAAAATGTTATAACATAATATACAAGCACTGCATATAATACTGAATAAACCTCACTATTTTTTTTCCTTAATAACAGTTGTCTCTTTTCAAAGTAATTAGTATTTCAATGTCGCCAAAAACTAATAAAGTATACTAAAACAAACAAAAAGTAACGGTTTGATTACTTATCGAATAATCGGCACTTTTTGGAGCAAAAGTCGGCAAATCTGCACTTGAATAATTTAGAGACAAAAAATCGGCAAAATGCCGATAAATCGGCAAATATGGCAGTCCTGCTTATGATCACAAAGAGTCTATTCCGGAAAGAAGCTTGTATGGGAGCATGTGAAATTATGTACCAATTGTCCCATAGGCTTCGTCGTTATGAGAAATGAGACGTATGTATCTACCAAATTTTATTTAATTATCTTCAAAATTACGACCTGTACTTTGCGCACCAGGTTACCTGGACAGACAACCAGCCAGCTGGACGGATGGACATTGTTAGACCAACCCAGAAAGTGACTCTGATCTCAAATATATAATACCAGTTTTAATATGCGTTGAACAAAGATGTTTTTGTGTAAAAATATATTAGCGGAGTTCAGTGTTTGATGCGAACGGTCTTGCAAAAGTGCTACGTGTATTGCGTTTGCATCCCTGATACTCGAACAGCTGATATTTGAACACAAAAATTTAGAATCGTCAATCAAATCTACTAATGCTGCGATAATGTTTTCTTATACTTCTTCGTTATTTTTTGAAATAAATTTTCATCAACAATAATTCTGGATATGTATCAGCTATTGCATAATCTGCATTTAGCATTGTAAAGTTGCTTAAAATACCGCTTACTGTCAATGACAAAATTATTGCAATAACAAACTGTATAAAACGCGCCAAACACTGAATACCGCTAATGTCTGAAACAGTGAATTTATCTTTTTAGTTGGAATTCTTCCAACATTAATTGTAGTTGTAAGTGGGTAAAGAAAAAACAAATCAAATCCAAAAACAATTTGCTTTAATTGTTTTCGCAAGAAATCAAAATAAAAACAATTTGCTCGTCCAGTTTTTTATGCACGTGCACTTGCAAAAATTTATTATCAAAAAAGTTGTTTTTGGGAATACATAATTTTTTTTTTCCTTGAAAGATTTTATTTATTGTGCTTAATACCCTTTTTTAAAAAATTCATTTTAAAAATTCATTTTAAAAATTCATCTTAAAAATTCATAAGTACGAGTAAAAAAAATTTTAAGAAACGGACTAAAATTTACAATTATAACGTTTTTGCAGATAATATGTATTTGAATTATAAAATAATCAATTAAACGAATTTCTAACACACATTTACCGGCATCACTAACATACATATTTTGATACGAGTATGTATGTGTATCACAGGTGTTGCATACAAATTGATGAATTAAAAATACTATTCCCCAAAAAGTTAATTATAAACAAGAAACTCATTCAAACCTGTAGGCACCCCTGGCCCTCATCCAGACGTGTGAAACAATAATTTTTTTTTTTGTTCTTGACAATAATAATGATGATGATGATGATGATGTTAATGTTATCTGAACAGTATGGCTCTTATCATTTTGGGTATTCTCTACAAAACGTATAGATCACTTTACACTTTCGGCATTATAAGACTGTCTGTCAATTGAACTCGATAAGTTATTTAGTGTCAACGCTATCGCGGGAAAATGTGCAAAAAATAAAACCAAAAACCAAATATCCCATAAACTCTAAAATAGATAATATTAATAATACACACACTCACGCTTAAATAAAATGAATAAAGAAAATGGTGCTTTCGATAATTCTGGTTTCATGTCTTCCAAAGTGGACTTGATAACGAATAATTCTTCCGAAAGTGATGAAAACATAAATGTTGGTATTTTTTTTATTTTTTTATTTATTCTAAAAAGTGACTGATTTAAATAGAAATGTGAATGACATAAAAAGTTTATTTTATGATTTAAATGATGCTTGCGAAAATTTTTCCGCTTTAATAACTCATCATACGAGTAAGATAAGCAAAAATCATTTAAATATTGTTATTTGCTTTACGTATTTTATGCGTATGTTGCTTTGAAGTGTTTATATGAACAAGGTTAGCTTAGGTTCAATGGACAACCGACACGAGAACGGCTTAGTTGGGTCCTTACAGCGATCTATTTGTGATACCCTGAAAAGAAAGTGACGAGTGTTAGCGCAAGATAATTGTATAGTCATAAGCCTCCAACCATTTAAATTTTTTTTCTGAAACAAAAGATTATTCTTGGTCCTACCTCAGAAAAAACATCCGACAGGGCAAATGTGGTCTTCCAAAATACTTTATGATTATGTCCCTACGACTCACAGAAAAGTTAAAATTGTAGAAAAGTAAGGATAAATAAAAGCTGAACTTGATCCTTCACCGTCATGTTTGGTGTTGGCAAAAGGTAATAATAATATTCTATATAAATTGGCTCTTATTCGACCTTTAAAAATTTTTTAATTAATCCTTTTTATTAAGCTTGAGGTCTTTTTCTTTTTTTTATAAATAATATTAAATTTTATTGAATCCAATATTTCGGCACTCCGTTGTGTGCCTTCTTCAGGGATTTTTTTTTGAATATTTGACAAAAAATTAACAATTTTCAATAAATTTAACAAATTTAACAAAAATTTATAAAAAAAAGAAAAAGAACTCAAGCTTAATAAAAAGGATTAATTAAATAATAATATTCTATTTACGTCACCAACTGCTAAAATTACAACAATTATAAAGCTAACAAAAAGTTATCAGCAGTGCTGTTACGTTTCCCTGTAATGAATTCGCCTTGGAAAAAATATTAATATCGATAACAATGGGCTTCCCTGAATCAATCCTAAGTTTACCTACATATGTTTCAACCCATTGTGCTACTAAGGAGAAAGGATTTGTTTCAAATTAATTAAGAAAAATTTTTGTTTATCTCCTCCAATTGTGTCTTATTTTGTTTTTTTTTTTTATTTTTTACTCAAACAACACAAATCAAAACTTCTCCAATACCCATTTTAATCAATAAGTTTAATAATGTAACAAAACCTACGGTTGCCATACTTTGGAAACCGAATGAGGGAACAGGTTTTCCAATAAAGCGTGTTTTATTAAGTGCTTGCTATATTGTTTACTCGCGGCAAATGTCTGCCGCGGCGATTTGTGGCGCGTATCCGAAATGATCTTTTTTCCATTACTCTGGCGCAAAAATCAGGCGAGTGGCAAGAGTTATGATGTCTTTGAGAGCTGCTCTGCTTTGTGGCTTATTTGCGTAGCGCAGGTCTACCCAAAAAAACTAAAAGAATAATTATGATGGGGTTAAATCGCTAGATGTTCGTGGCCAGTTTACATCACCTCTCCACGTGAAATGGCAATACTTTGAAATCGCGTTTGCAAAATGTACAATGTGGTGTGGGCTGTGTGGCATTTAACGCTCTCCAGCCGTCCCCTATATGTAATTGGTCCATCCATTTCAGGTCGAAAGAAGGTTATTGTTAAACATCGACCCATTACAGGGACATCGCAAAATCCACACTAAACAGTGACTTCTTGGGCGCCCAATGAGCTTTTGGATATCATGTGGATTGGTATCGCCCCAAATTCGACAATTTCGTTTGGTGATTCATTATTCATCATCATACGTTGAAGTGTGGCAAAATTATAAAATATTTTTTATTTAATTCAGGCTTTAACCAACATTATTTATTAGTATCGGAACATATAATGTAATTGATAATTTTGCTCCCGAATTTCTATAAGACATGTCCATAGCAGAACCCTGATTTTTCAATTTTTTTTATTTCTGGATTTTTTTTTGTGGCAATTTTTGCCCAAAGTTAATATTTATTTATAATCGTCTATTTAAAAAACTGTTTAAACTAGAACTTTTAAACTTTCTGAGACCCAAAAGACTATCCATCTGCATTACCAGGTGTATCGTTACCTCCGTAGGAGCAGCGAATATGTTACGCCCAATCATTAATAACACTGTGCTAGTTAAAAAAACAAACTAACAAGCGTGGCACCTGGCGTTTTCCCCCAATTCTTAAATAAAACGAGAAATGTATTGAAAAAAAAGTCCCATAACTGCCAAGGAGTTGCCCCTAGGGGGCTAAAATGTATGGCCGACCTCCATTAGTTTTTTGTCCTTTATATTTTCTCAAAACATACTTGCCGTTTATCTCCATCCCTTAAGGGCGCTTCCATACCAATATTGCGGCTTATTGAAATTCTTAAGTTTGGACCCTGCAGTGCCTATGATGCTCCTAGATGGGTCAAATGTATGACCAACACCACCTTGTTTTTCATCCCAATCATTTATTGCTAACAAACCAACCCACTATCTCCACTCATTAAGGGGGCTTCCATATATGTATAATGTTCAATACAAGCTAGAAATATATTGAAAAATGTCCCATAACTGCCCAGGAGTCGCCCCTAGTGGGACTTAATTTATAACTGACCGCAAATAGTTTTTTGTCCCTAACATTTTCTCAAAACATACTTGCCCTTTATCACCATTCCGTAAGGGGGCTCCCATACAAATATTGCGGCTTATTGAAATTCTTAAGTTTGGACCCTGCAGCGCCTAGGAAGCCCCTAGACTGGTCAAATGTATGACAATGAGCACCTTATTTTTCACCCCCATCATTATACAACAATACAACATTTTTAATACAGGCTAGAAATATATTGAAGAAAAAGTTCCATAACTGCCTAGGAGTTGCCCCTAAGGCGTAAACTGTCTGATCAACCTCCATTAGTCTTTCGTCCTTAATTTTGCTCAAATACTTGCCCTTTACAACCACCCTTTAGGGGGGCTCCCATACAAATATGGCGTTTTATAAAATTCTTAAATATAATTAAAATTTTTTTTCCTCCCTTCTGAATAAAATCAAAAGTTGTAAACAGATTTTGATCATTTATGCCTTGTTTTTTATACGTGTGCGCGGCAAAGAAAAGACCTTATATTGCGCGCAAGGTACCTGTGTACATATATCAAAAATGCGAAGAAAACAAGCGTTTTTAACCGAAATACCCAGTTAAAAAGGTGTAAAATATTAATAGACTTGGCAAAACATACTTATTTATTTCAATAGATTGCACTACAATATGCTATTGGTCTCGGCGTGCTAAAAAATATTGTCCATGCGCTTCAATCATTGGTATGTTGTCTCCAGTTTGATTCACCAGGGATTTTTAGGTCTTCCCCGTTTACGCTTTCTTTCATATTGATTCTTGAATGTTTCTCATTCTGCGTTTAGCTTTCCGATGTGTCTCAGACAGCGCAATCGTTGTTTGTTTATGCGTCTAACTATGTTCACAGTAGTTTAAATCTCATACAGCTAATAACTCATTCGCCGTCTACACTCTTTGTCAACGCATATGGGCTCATATATTTGACGAATTATTTTTCTCTCAAAAATGCGTAAGATATATTTAATGGTATTTGCAAGTACCCATGTTTCGGAACGGGTATTACAAGAGGTTTTCGTGTTCCTGGAGATGGATGTGCTTTTGAAATGCTTGCACTCAAAAGAAAAATCAATCCATCCGTACTTTAATCAATCCGAAGCGAAGCGAATCAAGTACAGAAAGATTGATTCAAGTACGGATTATTCAATCGCGAAATACTCAAGTTATCCATATTCAATACCGGATTCGTACTTAAAATAATTCGAAAATGAGATTGATTTAAGTAAAACTGAGATTGAATCAATCTCAAAATGTACTTAGGTCAAGTGTTATAAAGTTGAATTAATCCCGAATTCGTACTTTAAATAAATCGAAACTGAAATTAGAGAAGAAGAATATTATTATAATTTATTTACTTACCTTACAAAGTTCCAATTCTAAAACACCACCATCATGCCCGATATGATTTTTACTTTAAAAACTTAATGTACATATTTAGCTAAGAATATAAACTAAATGTGAAGTGAGAAATCGAAGGCAAGACAATTTTACTTTTTAAGGCCCAACCATAATGTGCTTAAGTTGGCTTCAGCAAATGTGCGAAAACATGTAAATCATATGAGGCAAACCATATTCAACTTAAGGAAACGTTTTGTTAAGTTTTATGAAATTGTCATTTGCTTAAGCAAAGTGCGAAACTGATCGCACATTGCGTACGGGATCAAATGTTTTTTATTTTGTTTTTGTTTTTTTAAATACATTTGAGAGCCTTTTTGTTAATTTTTGACAGTAGGTTAAGCAAGGCTATGCATATTATGGTTGGGCCTTTAAAGTTTAAAAAGTAAAATTGATTAAGATTTTAAAATGAAAATAATAGCGGAATTCACCCTTGATAGTAAAGTCCCTTGTAGACCTTGTTAATCTTATAATTTTAGTAAAAATACTAACATTTACAACACTGCAACAACAAAATGTATTAGACTAAAATATACTACGCTGTGGTTAAAGAATCCCACAAAAAGCAGTAGTAAACAAAGTGTGTGAATTTA
Source organism: Pollenia amentaria (assembly GCA_943735925.1). NCBI lineage: Eukaryota > Metazoa > Arthropoda > Insecta > Diptera > Polleniidae > Pollenia > Pollenia amentaria. Next base: position 16,388,668 of record OX031010.1, on the reverse strand, counting down.
TCAGAATAAAACAGTTGAAGAAACTTTATCTGTCTCTTTCTCTCACTCAGCAAATTCATTAATTTACAATGCATACGAAAAAGACAATCACGCTATTAAGTATAAAATCTTATTAAATATAACAGAGTTGTACACTTAATACAAAGGGTGAATACCGCTAATGTGTTTTATTCTTGTTCTGTTGTTTTTGTTGTTTCTACTCACAACAAGCAAATCGTTTTTTAGCTACTTGTGTAGTGTTGTTGTAGTGGCTACCACCAATTTTAAATAGGTTTATGAGATTAAAGCGCTCAATTTGTAATTTTACTCTCAGAGTGGCAGTATCAACGAAAAGTTCAATCTTTTTTGTACTTGGTTTAAGAATTTTATACTTACTTTAAGAAATTCCGGGAATGATTTTCAAAAGTTATCCCATTAAGGATTGTTGTGAGTACGTTTTAGTATTATCCGTACTTGAATTTTTGAGTACGACTCGTACCTACTCAAAGTAAGTGTAAAAAGCTTAATTTATTTCGAGTGTTTTTCTTTCTGTGTGCTTGCTTAGTACATAATAACACCTATTTGCAAGCACAATCCTTCGGCTTATTTCAAGGATGCTATTATTTTCTCTATTTACAGTGGATCTTGATAGATTAATTCTTTTACTATCTCGAAATTATAACTGCCTGCTTGAACTTCGTCGCCATGTTTTATTTGTGTTGATTTTTCTGCAGTTGCAATCAATAAATTTCTTTTATCCTCGTTAATACCCAGACCCCTTTTTAGCTGAATCGTTCTCAGTCTTCTCATATACAGCAGTTATATCTCGAATGTGTCTTTCAATGATGCCAATATCATCTGGATAAGCAAGGAGCATATGGCTTTTATCTCCAGCTTGGCCTTTTATTCCAATTTTTTTTTTCATTAAAAGGTTGAAAAAATTGCAAGATAAGTTGTCCCATTGTCTGAGACCTCTTGTAGTCGTAAGTGGTTCGGAGATGACAGTTCTAATTCTTACTTCTTACAACGGTGCACTTATTTTACAGAATTACCGTCATTAGACAATTATTAAGCATTCCATTTATGGTCCACTGTGTACAAACTGCTCGAAAGATCTGCACTATAATTTAATTTATTTTGTTCTTATTATTTATTGAGCTTTGGTTTTCTTTATGTTGCCGTTTCTCTATTTTACAAAATAAATTCTTCACGTTTATATTTTTTATGTACAGACTATCATTAGTTTATGCAGAGCTACTACCAACTTCAAACAATTTATCTACAATGGCCACATTTCTATATAAAACACGTACAGGTACCCGGGTACCTTGCTGCGCATTTAAGAGTGTTAGGAGTAAATTGGTCTCTCACGCAAATGACAAAAAAAAAAAATTAGTTAGACGGCTGCAAAAATACAAAAAAATTTTAAAGTTATAAATTGTCAAGAAGTTTCAGACATGCAGAATAAAAGCTGGAGTTTTCAAACTTTCTGAGCATCAATAAGGTATAAATCTACAAGGGGGAAGTTATCACAACTTAATATCGTTTATTAAATAAAATTATAAAATTTAAAGTTTTTAAAATATCTAAACATTAATAAAATATCAATCTGCATTTTCTGATTAAAAATTGCCCCAAATGGTTGTTATCTTCTGTGGTGTATACCCTGTTACGCTTATAAGTATTTTGTACTTTATAAATACTAATTCGATTACTTTTTAATACTGACAGCATTAATAGAGTATTAATCTGAATTTAACTGTGTCTTATGACGCATTTTGCCTCCACAGTACAGCGTCCTATTTGCTTTTTACTATTTTTGTAGAGTTCAATAGACACTCTCTAAAATTTCGATATAAACTTTATTTTGTATTCCAGAAATCATGTGACGCTATCCCTAATAATGAATCACAAACAACTGCAACCCGTGACCATTGGGGAAATGGTTTAGAATTTTTAATGTCCTGTATTGCCCTCTCTGTGGGTTTGGGTAATGTGTGGCGTTTTCCTTTTATAGCCTTAGAAAATGGTGGCGGAGCATTTCTGATACCCTACATAATAGTATTATTTCTGGTGGGCAAACCCATCTATTATTTGGAAATGATATTGGGACAATTTTCTAGCCGTGGAAGCGTTAAGGTGTTCGATTATGCACCCATAATGAGAGGTTCATTGATTATTGCTTTAATTCTCGAAAAATACTTATTGCATTTAACTTTTTTGTAGGCATTGGTTATGGTCAAGTGATGTCAACGTTTTTCATAGCAACCTATTATTCCTCCCTAATGGCCTTAACGTTACGTTACTTAATTTTATCATTTTACGCGATACTACCGTGGAGTTATTGTCGCGACGAATGGGGTTCACAATGTATCGATTCGAGGTTAAAAACAGATGATTCCTTGAATGAACAAGTCAGTATAGAAGCAATAAATGGTTCGATTAAGAAGACATCAGCCGAGCATTATTTTTTGTAAGTGCATACTTCTATTAAAAGTTAGTTTGGAAAAACCTTATTTTTTCTAAAAAGCAAAGTGATTTTACATGAGACACCCAACATAGACGATGGTATTGGTGCTCCTGATTGGTATTTAGCTCTTACATTAGCAGTATCCTGGATTGCTATTATATCAATTGTCATACGTGGTATTAAATCTTCCGGAAAAGTGGCTTATTTCTTGGCGCTCTTTCCTTATCTCATTATGTTGGTGCTTTTAGTGCGTGCCTTAACACTTCCTGGAGCATTTGATGGTGTTTTGTATTTCCTAAAACCACAGTGGAGTAGACTTCTCGACGCTAGTGTTTGGTATGCAGCTGTAACGCAAGTATTTTTCTCTTTGACAGTTTGCTATGGCATTATATTGATGTATGCCTCTTATAATCGCTTCGATCACAATATCAATAGGTAAATTGGAAGATAATACTAGTAAATTACTTAAGATATTTTATTATAATTTCTATTATAGAGATTGCACCATTGTCACCACTTTGGACACCTTTACATCTCTTCTATCGGGCATTATAATCTTTGGTATTTTAGGCAATTTAGCCCACGAAACTGGTACCACCGATATAAAAAGTGTTGTTAAGGGAGGTCCTGGCTTAGCATTTATTTCTTATCCCGATGCTATTGCGAAATTTGTTTTAGTACCACAAGTAAGTTTAATTTGGTACAGTAAATGCCCCATTTCATTGGTTTTTAACTTGAAAAAGCTTTTTATACAAAATGTTTTTCAATATTATAAATTTGTGTAAAATTTATTTTAAGTAGTGGTGAGGTAAATGTTTTAGAAATTAGGGGGTTGATTTAAAAAATCTAAAAAAAAAACTCAATATCTTTTGAATATGTTAACTTAATTAGTAAAGCATAGTTTTAGGCTAATAATTAAATGATTATTAATTTCGTTGCTAAAAATTCTTCACAAATACTATTTGGTTCACGCCAGGCACCTAATTGCGGTTATAACTGCTCACTGGCACATTGGGAAACACGCCTAAAGGCTAGGGCTCCCTTGCAATGACCTATGTAGAGAGTTGCGTCGACGAGGAGGATGAAAAGTCATCGCAACATCTTCTCTAACCTTGCCCGGCATTTGGAGACTTAATACTCAGACTGCTTGGTCGAAGAACCCTTAGGGACAAAACCTGTCTCTCTGATACGGATTTAAACAAGATCCATTCCTTCTCTGAATCAACTGGATGGCTGGGGGAGAATTTCATCAGTTAGGTAACATACGACCATTGGGAAACGGTAAAACATGGTAACACAACGGGATCTAATTACTGGAACCACGTGAGCCGTGCTTAATTGCGGCTGCCAATGGAACATAAACTAATCAACTAGTTGTATCAAATAGGTTTACAACGGCCATGTTCGAAAATGCATCACTGTGCAGCATGTGATGCTCAGAGCAATCGTAAAAGCATCACTGCAAATTTCAGCTGTTCGAATGATGCACAAACAAAACTTAAACATACTTTACAAAAATGGCTAATGCATATTGTATAAAAAATATAACCAGACTGCGCAACAAACAGGCATTGACATCAGCTTATTTGCATGAGCATCGCAAACTAATCCCTGATGCGCATCAGATGCAACATTTCGATATGACCGTTTATGATGTTATGGCAGTATTGCCATCAATAAAATAAAAAAAATTACTTATCTGCTGAACCCAAATTATTCAAAACCAAATGAAATTATACAATTAATAGTGAAGTTGTTGCCACTATTTCACTGCTGCAGAAATTATTTCTATGACGAAAAAAAGTCTGGCTAAAACAGCTGTGCTAAAAAATCTTAAAAACCGTCTCACTTAAAACGTATCTAAGTCTGGGTTCACACTATTAAAGTTTTCTTTCAGAATGTCTGAGTTAATTGGTGAGAGGGGAGAGAATAATTGCATGTTGCCTTCCCCTCTCACCAATAAACTCAGTCTTTCTGAAAGAAAACTGTCATAGTGTGAACCCAGACAAAAGAAGATACGTAATTATTCCCAGTGTTAACGCTGATTTGTAAAATCCAAAAATTATGATTTGTATGTGACCTTCTCCGAGAAAAGGGACCTAGTGTGTCAAAAAACAGGTTTGGACTTAAGAGTGGATTCTGGTACCTAAAAGGGTGTAGAATAAGACGAAATGAGCTAGATTTCTGATAAAAATTTATTTACCCCATAAAAACGTACAAAACGAAATTTGGAAAAAATCGATAAAAATGAGAAAAACTTTAAAATTTTACTTTTTTGATTTTTTTCTTAAAGCTTCATTTTCACACATTAGGTCCCTTTTCTCGGAGAAGGTCACATATATTAGTTTAGTGATAAAAAAGAAAAAAAAAAACATTTTGTAATCATATCTAATGATATTCATCTAAGTGTTGATCATGTACAAGTAAACTCTATATATATAGGAACAGCACATCATTATTAATTTGGTCCATAAATGGCGCTTATTTTAATCGGACACTGTCTGTGCATGATTTCATGAAATTTTACATAAGTACTGGTTCACACTTTTCAAGTCTTAGCAGTCAAGTCTTTAGTTTTTAGGAGACAGAGAAAAAAATGGCATTCTCTTTTCCCTTCTATCCTAAAAGCTAAAGGACTTGGCGGCTGAAACTTGAACAGTGTGAACCTGCACTAACAACCCCTCTCTCAAATGCAATTTTTTTTTTTTTAATATATTAAGGGCAATCACGATGGTCATTGTGCAAATTTGCAGTGCATATTGTGATTGACCGTGAGCATACCTTTTTTATTTTTTGTGCAAATATGCTATTTATCTAAAAATTTATTCTGGCAACACAAATAACTTCTGGCAGCCCTAGTATAAGTTGTCATAAACGTTCATTTGTTTACAATTATGCACAAGAGTTCAAAAAATTGTATATTGGACTATAGGAAATTTTTGCCTTTTTTGGCCAAAAGCGAAAAATTATTTTATTTGAAATTTTGATATATTTAATTTAGTACACTTAAAACATACCAAAATAACTTTCAGTGTGTATTTTTTTCTACAATGTGGATTTACCGTTACTTAATAAATACAAACATGTGTGATTTTCTACCGAGTTAATATCAATGATTGAATGCAGTAAAATACAAGAATCACAAGCAAAAAAAAAAAAAAAATTGATTACAATTAATAGTTATAAGTAGGCATGCGATTTCCATGCAAATGCATGTTTTTATCGATAGTCTAAGAACGAGGTTTTTGCATATTGTTGAAAATGTATTAGTGAAAATGCATATTTTTGCATATTTAAGATTTAAACGCATATTTTTACATATTTTTACAGTTTTGAGGGTTTTTTTTTAATTTCCATTTTATAAAAAAGTTCTTAAATTCTATTCTAGCAGTTGTCATTAAAATACCTGTTTCGTTTGGAGCACAAGCGGTATATGAGCACTTAATCTCAATTTTAAAATAAAGAACTTTTGCTTTAAGCCCATCATATGTTGTTTGTGTTTAAAGTTGTTTGCAATTTGTGTTAAAAAAGATGAAAATTATTGTTTTGTAATGGCAAATCTATATAATGAAATGAAAGAATGGGTGAACGTAAGGTGTCTTGCACTTGGACTGCTAAAAAGTGCAAAGGACGCCAAATACGTGCGTGATGTTTTTTTGAAAAACATCAAAAGGGCGACACTGATAAGTCTTTGGTGTTTAAAAAAGTTTTATATATTAGGCTTTTTCTTATATACGAGATTCTTTTATAGAAACATTTTTTTTGTGGGAAGTGCCGAAAAAGACATTGTGTTTTTCGTAGACTTTCTTATAAGCGGTGATTTCTTAATTTAATGCGATGTGCTTATATCCGGTATCTACTGTAGTTATAACAGGAAATTTTGTACTTAACTTTTGTAATCTGTTTCAACATCTCCTCAGGTTTTTTCAGCTCTATTCTTTCTCATGATGTTTATTTTGGGTATTGGCAGTAATGTGGGAATTATCACCAGCGTTATAACGGTGGCATGTGAACTTTTTCCCAATATAAAACGATGGCAGATAGTAATTGTCATATGCGCAATATGCTACTGTTTTGGTCTTATGTATGTAACACCAGGTGGCCAGTATATGTTAAATTATATAGATTTCTATGGAGTGACTTTTGTGGCCATAGTGTTGGGCATTTTTGAACTTATATCGGCGGGTTGGGTTTACGGTAAGTTTACATACATACATAAATACATACATATGTAAGTAAGTATGTATTTACAATGCAATTTGTTGTTGAAATATTCAGAAAACTTAAATTCATGTTTAACTTTTAAAGGTGTAAAAAATATTTGTCGAGATATTCAGTTTATGCTGAATATCAAAACCTCCTTGTATTATCGCATTTGCTGGAGTATTATAACGCCCGTTTTTATGGCAGCAATTTTAATTTATATGTTGGTGGACTATAAGCCTTTGGATTACAATGGTGTTAAATATCCTGAATATCTCTATGGTAATTACTGACTTAAAAATAGTGTTTTAACAAATTATTTACTTTATTGTTACATATTTTCTTTTAGTGATAGGTTGGTGTATTTCAGCATTTGGGATTGGCCAACTATTTGTCTGGGCCTTTATTGCAATATACAAAAGACCCGAGTCCAAAGTTTGTGATCGTATTAAAAATGTATTAAAGCCCTCTACTCATTGGGGCCCTTTAGATCCTTCAACGCTAAAACTATATAAACAAACGCTCGCTGAGTCGATTAACGTTGATTCGGTGAGAGTTACGAAAACAGGATTTTGGTTTAAAATTTATGATAATATTTTTAATTAAATGTACATACTTGTATACACATATCACACTTGATCATAAAGAGGGTATTAACTTGAAATTTTAAAATTTCCAATATAAACAAGACAATTTTCAATTTAATATTAAAGTCATATGAAAAAGATTTATAAACCAACCGTTTCATTACCAAAAAGTAGATGAAAAAATTTTGAGTTAATACCCTCTTTATGATCAAGTGTGATATGAATTATTTTGTAAAAGTATATTAGTTAATTGACAGCCATATGTATTTTATTGCAAATAATAGTTGAAATAGACATAGTTTAAGACATAAAACAAAAATGTTACTACCAAAATGTTCTTTTAAGATATCAACAGATTTTGTTTGTTGTTCTTAATTCCCTATTTTTATTCTTGATAAATATACTGAAATTTATTCTTGGAGGATAAGTTGGTTTTTTTGCGCATTTCACTGGTTGCTTAGGCCAGATCAGGGATGTTAAAATTGGTACAATTGTACTTTTTTTTGGTACATTTTGATCTTCTTAAGTACCGTGGTACTACCGTCACTCATTTGGTACAATTTAAAAATTTGTCATATTTCCCCCTTTTTGAAATTTTAGAATAGCAAACAAATTATTGAGTCCTTTTCATTGCATTTATTTTTTTAATTATTATTTCTTTTATCAGGACTTAAAAATCCTTCTTTTAAATTGCAATTTTTATTTATTCAATATGCACTTAAAATTTCGAGTATTAACATGGTTAATTTAGAAATGCCACCAGAAGATGCTCGAATGCATGTATTTTTACAAAGGATATCTTTTATATTCCGCCAAATAGCACGTAATTTCATGAATAAAAATTTTACGCAATTTCATGAATAAAAATGTTTTGGATGAATGTGATATCTCTATCGTATACCTTTACAAAAATCACATGCTCTTTGAAGAAATTTATTGCAGAACAGAAGTGGATTTATATATCTCTACAAATAAAATCAATATTGATATTTTTAAAGAAATGAAAGAAAATGCAAAACAATTTTATGTATATAAAAGTTTCCAAAGTCAATTTTAATAACGAAGTTTTAATGTGAAGATTTACTCCTGAAAATGTTATTTCAGGTAAAACAATTAGTATTGTACTTTTTCTAGTAAAAATGTTCCCTAGTGAAATTGCAAATTTTGATTCTATCAATAATCAATTTAGAGCTTAAGCTGATATCGAGCAACTGCAGTCGTTAAAAAATGAAAACATTTGTAGTTTTTGGTCGGCAGAAGATAATTTATAAGATGAGCTGAACGTCCATATGTTTGCTGTCATTTCTAGAGTCGTTGCTGGAATTTTAACCATTCCATATTCGTTTGCAAAATTTTTTCAAAATACAATAGAAACAAAAGAAAGAAGCAGACTACATGTGCCAACATTATTAAGTCTCATACAAACAAAAGATTGATTAAGATCGACCAATTTATGCTGCTATGATGTAAAAATTCCAAATACTTTATTAACTAATCAAATAAGTGCCTGATTTTGATCTCATTATATTTATAAGACTTTTATGTACCTTATTTAATTCATACATATAATGTATGTTAATGTTTCGTGCTGTTTTTTTGTTTAAAATTGAATTTTTATGTACTTTTTCGTTGTTTTAATAAATTTAAAAAAAATGGTACCGTTAAAGTCTAAAAAGTACATTTTTTGGAAGTTGGTACAATATTTACAACCCCATTTAACATCCCTGGGCCAGATCATCAGAAAACATTTTCCCAAAAACTTTTAGAAAAGCCAAAGATATCAGTAAATAAAACTACAGAGGGAATGAGAATTACAGACACTCAAAAAGTCTTATTTGCAACGATATCAAAGCTCAAAACAAAATACCAACAATTAAACAGTGAGTTTATCTTTTCTCACATTCCCGACTACAATTAGTTGGAATTCTCCCAAAAATAATTAATTGTCAGTGATGCTATTAAAATACGAAAGATACATATTTTGCATCTTTTGATGACTTCAGGTACGATGATAATCCTGACATTTTTCGTATCTTTTGAATCTGTAAGCAAAATGTACAGAAATAAAATATTAAACTTTCCGTCTCTGACAAAGTTTTTTGAAGTTATCATATTATGAATTCTAAGTTCATCTGTCGTCTGCGTATTCTTGTGTATGTGTGTTAAAAATAGATTTTAAAATTTTTTTCAAAATGTATCTTTTTGCACGCAGAGAAAAAATATGTTTAAATATGATCACCTCCAACAAAACTATTTTCAAAGAAAATTTTAAACAAATTGTGTTTAATTTAACCATATTATTGTCACCGACAACCATGTTCTTGTTAAATTAGTCCTCCATCAAGAAGTCACAACCATATTATGGTTGCCTCTTAACAAGTAATTTCACCGGCAACACTGATAATTGTAGTTGTAAGTGGGTTAAGAAAAAACAAAATTAAAAAAAAAAAAACAAAGCCAAATGGCTGTGCGCAAAATGACTCCAAAAAAAGAAAGTGAAGAATGACTCCAAAATTTTACATTAGACAAAACAACATGCAATTTTGGGGAAGTTTTTTTTTTGGCGTTGTTTTATAATTCCGTTGGGGTACGAGTATTTTTGCTGAACTGAAAAATTACCCCAACTTCAAGGAATTCAAAATAGCCCCAAAAAAACTCACAATTTCTACTTTGGGGCTATTTTTCATTAACTAATCTGTAATGAAAATTTTAAGAAATGAAAAATTACCCCAAAAAATTTTATATCGAAATCCCGAATTCTTATACCAAAGAAGAGAAAATCCTTGCCGGATCTGCAGAGACGATTTAGTAAGCGAAGCCGGTGTTTGTTATACCATTGAGGAGAAAATCCTAGCGCCCGGGCGAAGGTCGGATATGTAGTGAAGTTTCAGTTAGCAAGGCCAGTGTTTGTTATAATGGGTGATTCAAGTAGAGATACTTTTTTCAACAGCCTTTTTTTGACAGATCACGTGTGAGTCGTGTCATGCTGTCATGTTATTTTTGTTTAGTATTGTTTGGCATTTCATAATGGAAAGACTTACGCCTGAACATTTACAAATCGTTCAACTGTATTACGAAAATTCACGTTCTGTGAGGAATGCGTTTCGTTCACTTCGCTCATCTTATGGTCAACATAATCGGCCTACTGAGCGTACTATTCGCAACACCATCACCCATTTTGAGACCCAGCATTCATTATTGGATAATATTCGACGAATAGACCACGTCCAGCACGCTGTGAAGAAAATATAGCGGCTGTAGCTGAGAGTGTACACGAAGACCGTGGAGAGTCGATTCGGCGCCGTTCGCAGCAGCTCGGACCGTTATCGTATTCGGTGAGCACATAATTTCACGTTTTTGGCCGGTCGATTGGCCACCAAGATCGTGTGATATCACACCGTTAGACTTTTTCCTGTGGGGATATGTAAAGTCTTAAGTTTATGCGGACAAACCCGCTTCGATCCAGGCCTTGGAGGAAAACATTACGCGTGTCATTCGCCAGTTACCAGTCGAAATGCTCGAATGATAAATAAATGCCAAAGAATGTTCTTTCAAATGATAATAAACATTCCCCATTAAATTTGAATTTTCTGTGTTTTTTTTTTTTTCTTTAAAAAAGTAGGAAACCTCGAAATGGATCACGCTTTATATTTAAATATTTTAAAGTTCATAAAAATTCGTGTTACTTAAATTAAAGCCTCAATTAAGTTTCATTATAGTTCATATGTTATTATTGTTCAGAAAGTATTAACTGATTATTTCAATGCTCGAATCGATAAAAATTTTACTTTTAAAAACTGGTATCAAACATTTATGTATGTGCAAATATCAGGATTTAATAAAAAATTAACATATGCAAGACTTAGACGTTGATTTTGAATAACATTGTAAAATAAATTTTAGTCATTACTCTTAAGGGAAAAATAATCCACACAAATGGCTTGGCAAACACATACTACGTTTATACGTAGCATATTCGGAAACAAAAATTACTTGCGATTAACTAAATAACTTTCAATATGTAAATTTTCTTACAGAAAATTCTTATTTTTGTGATGCCAGATGAAAAATTTAAATCATTTGGTAGCACCTTTTTATTTTTTTAAATCGAAAATTAGAAAAAAAAACAAAAATTATTGTGTATTTGTATATTTTATTTGCACAAGTTTTAGTTAGTTTTAAATTGGTTGTCAAATGGATGAGCCACATCGAAATAAAAACTTAAAACGGCTAAAAGTGTGGCAATGTTTAAATCTTATTTGCAAATAGTGTCGTTAATCAGGAATTGTTTTCGTGGGTTAGCTATTCGCAAATAAGAATTTAGTTCACTGTTTGTGCGGCAATTTTTTATAATTGCAATAAAATTATTTGCGAATAATGCAAGGAACACAACTGGGACGAACGACGAATTCTTGGCCGCGAATATTCCTCGCCAAAAATAAAACATATTGGTGTATATGAAAATTCACACAATAATAGCGTCCGGCGAAATTCGTCACACGCGGCCGTCCTTGCAATAGACTTATTTTTATTTCATACGCTGGCAAACGACGAAAAATCAGTACCAGGTGACCATATTTGGTTTTAGATTAGAAGTATTTTAGTAAAAAAAAGTTGCTTTTATTTTAATTTTTGTTTTTTTCACATTGCGTTTTAAAATTTCAAACGCTGCATAGCTTGTGTCGTTGAAAATTTTAAAACGGTACATGAATTTCTGTTGAAAGCAGTTTTAGTTGTGTTTTTGATTGTTTTAATTTTTAGCATTATATTTTTTTAAATGGTCACATTATTTCTTTCTCTTGTTAATCATCGTTATTGTGCCTCACACGACGAATTTACTCAGCGAATTTTTACCGAAAAATTCGTCGTGTTGGGCGAAATTCGTAGTTCCCAATCCCAGTTGTGTTCCTAGCATAAGCTGTGCGTATATTCGTAGAAGCACACACTTTGTTTCTGTTTACCAATAAACGACTCAATTATATTTCTACAATCATTTATATATCAGTTTTGTTTCGTTTTCAAGGAATTCAGACGGCGATTGTGCTGCGGCAATCTTGCTCGATTTATGTTTAAAACGGAGGAGAAATATAAAAGAAACTGAAAGAATTTTCAATAAAAATTGGTTTAAGCAACGACCTGTTTTGTGGCAAACAATACGGCCAAAAGTATTCGAATTTACCGCTGAAAATTATTTAAATGCTTCTTCTTAAATTAAAATTTTTTAATAATTAAATTTAGCACTAGACACCACAAAAAGTTTGACAAATATCAAACACGTCTGCCAAATATTAGAAATTTTTTTTATATTTCTACAAACGTTGTTTCAAATGTTTGTCCAAACAGCAAAACCCCTTATCGAGCCATAACCGCGAAAATAGCTCAAGCGACAAAAACCAAATTTTACAGGAGAAGGTTTTTTTAAATTATATTTCATAAAAAATTTTTATGAAAATTGGCGCTTAAACTAAAATTGTTTTTGCTATAAAATCGTAACGGTAACTTCTGTGACCATGAGATATTAGAAGATGATTCAAGTGTTGCCAATATATTCATTTATTAAAAAAAAACGAAAAAACGAAAATTGTCGCTTAAGATTTTTTTGCACTTATGGCTCGATATAAAGAAAAGAACTTATTTACCTACATCGATATGTCAGAATAATATACTTTTTTTGTTTGAATTTTCGGTAATTTTAATTTATTTTTGCAACTTACAATTGTACACATAAAAAAAATACCCAACAGTTATTTCTTTAATTTAATTTTTGAATGGTTTAACAGTTTTAAAGTTCCTTTATAAGCAAAAATCATTTGATTCACATATAAAACCCATTTTTGTATTACAATCATTATCATTCCATTGATAGAAAGGGCTATCATCCGAAACGTGTACACAATGTTCACGACTTTGGTAATTATCGGGATTGTCGCAGGTCCAATAGGAAAAATTCATTTGTTTTCCTGTGGCCGTCCAGACGAAGGGTCGATTATATTTTGTACTGGAGCTTAATTCATCATTTCCACCCAACCATATATTTTTATAAGATTTTCCTAGAACTTCTTTCAGAATATCCATAACGATAACATTTTTTTTCGCCGAATGGATTTCAACAAGCCGAGAATTTATGCGGGCACATTCATGCATGGCCTGATACCAGTTATACTGTTAATTGTTATTCGAAATATTTAAGAATTTTTTATTATTTGTTTTTTTTTTTGAATTTTAAAGGTACCTTACCTTTTGTTCTGTTTCGATATAATACCGTCTAGAAGCATCGATTTTGTACAACTGCGGTGAGCTTGAAGCTGTTTTTAGCAGAACAAAGCAAAAAAGAAAGACTTGATTGAGCGAGAAAAACATCTTCTTTGCTGAACGTTTAAATGCTGATTGTTAAGCTGTGAAGGAAATGTTTGATATTTATACTCTAGCAATTTTTTTTTTTTTTATTGTGTGAAAATGCAAAAAAGAGGTTTTCTTATCTATTATACAAATAGAAAGAAAGTAGACAAGTGATTAGGATCATTAATATGTGAATAGATAAAAATAATTAAAACATTTATTTATTTGTTTAAATAGCCTTTTATATGTCGGTACATAGAATGTATGTATATAGAAGAAGTGGTATTTTTAAATATCCTACTTATATAATAAATGTGAAAGTTTGTATGTTAAGATGTTTGTTAGTTTGTGGCTCAATCACGCTTTATGGATATGAATTAAATCTGATAGACGGATGGCATATTAAGATATAGGGTACTTTTTAAGAGAAAATCGGGGAAAACTTGGTAATTTTATACTTTTTGATACATTTTGCATGCAGATTAACAGTGTGGCCAGGGCAAAAAAAAATTTTACAGCTAAATTTGGCATAAGACATGGCCAAAAAATGCTAAAAATGATTTAAATGATTCATTTGTCCTTCAAGTTGTGCTGAAAAATGTCAACAAGAAAAAAGAAAGACAAAAAACATGATAAACAAAAAATGTACTTTGGACTTCAAGAAGAATTCTTGACAAAAGTACGGAAAAAACAGAAGTAAAGGAAAAACATGTGAGATCAATTAAAAATGGATAATCATTCAATAAGCAAATTTCGATCTACCAAAGGTTAAAATACAATTTGGTTTAAGGATTGATGTTTGACTACTGACGTCAGCAGTCATCGATGGCTGCGAGTGTAAGACGGCAAATCCCTTTGAGAAGACCTAGTGGTTGAGGTCGAAACATGTCAGGGTAACCAGCCGCCTGGGTTCGAATCACACGCCAGCCAGCCTGGCTTCGAATCCCAGGTCAGTCAAGAATGAAAATTATCAATAACAATTTTAATTAATCTTCCATGTTGTAAAAATTCCTTTCTTCATAAAAATAATTTAATGAAAATTAAATTTAATGAACTTAAGCCTAATTAAATAGTAAAAATTTGGATTAAAAACCATGAATAGTTCAACAAAATAACCACAATACTAATTATTGTTAAAGCTAAGGCACAAGCTCTATGTGTTCATTTGTCCTTCAAGTTGTGCTGAAAAATGTCAACAAGAAAAAAGAAAGACAAAAAACATGATAAACAAAAAATGTACTTTGGACTTCAAGAAGAATTCTTGACAAAAGTACGGAAAAAACAGAAGTAAAGGAAAAACATGTGAGATCAATTAAAAATGGATAATCATTCAATAAGCAAATTTCGATCTACCAAAGGTTAAAATACAATTTGGTTTAAGGATTGATGTTTGACTACTGACGTCAGCAGTCATCGATGGCTGCGAGTGTAAGACGGCAAATCCCTTTGAGAAGACCTAGTGGTTGAGGTCGAAACATGTCAGGGTAACCAGCCGCCTGGGTTCGAATCACACGCCAGCCAGCCTGGCTTCGAATCCCAGGTCAGTCAAGAATGAAAATTATCAATAACAATTTTAATTAATCTTCCATGTTGTAAAAATTCCTTTCTTCATAAAAATAATTTAATGAAAATTAAATTTAATGAACTTAAGCCTAATTAAATAGTAAAAATTTGGATTAAAAACCATGAATAGTTCAACAAAATAACCACAATACTAATTATTGTTAAAGCTAAGGCACAAGCTCTATGTGTTCATTTGTCCT
Organism: Pollenia amentaria; assembly: GCA_943735925.1. Classification (NCBI taxonomy): domain Eukaryota; kingdom Metazoa; phylum Arthropoda; class Insecta; order Diptera; family Polleniidae; genus Pollenia; species Pollenia amentaria. The sequence continues at coordinate 16,373,327 of OX031010.1, read as the reverse complement.
TCAAGTTGTGCTGAAAAATGTCAACAAGAAAAAAGAAAGACAAAAACATGATAAACAAAAAATGTACTTTGGACTTCAAGAAGAATTCTTGACAAAAGTACGAAAAAACAGAAGTAAGGAAAACATGTGAGATCAATTAAAAATGGATAATCATTCAAAAAGCAAATTTCGATCTACCAAAGGTTAAAATACAATTTGGTTTAAGGATTGATGTTTGACTACTGACGTCAGCAGTCATCGATGGCTGCGAGTGTAAGACGGCAAATCCCTTTGAGAAGACCTAGTGGTTGAGGTCGAAACATGTCAGGGTAACCAGCCGCCTGGGTTCGAATCACACGCCAGCCAGCCTGGCTTCGAATCCCAGGTCAGTCAAGAATGAAAATTATCAATAACAATTTTAATTAATTCTCCATGTTGTAAAAATTCCTTTCTTCATAAAATAATTTAATGAAAATTAAATTTAATGAACTTAAGCCTAATTAAAATAGTAAAAATTTGGATTAAAAACCATGAATAGTTCAACAAAATAACCACAATACTAATTATTGTTAAAGCTAAGGCACAAGCTCTATGTGTTCATTTGTCCTTCAAGTTGTGCTGAAAAATGTCAACAAGAAAAAAGAAAGACAAAAACATGATAAACAAAAAATGTACTTTGGACTTCAAGAAGAATTCTTGACAAAAGTACGAAAAAACAGAAGTAAGGAAAACATGTGAGATCAATTAAAAATGGATAATCATTCAAAAAGCAAATTTCGATCTACCAAAGGTTAAAATACAATTTGGTTTAAGGATTGATGTTTGACTACTGACGTCAGCAGTCATCGATGGCTTCGAGTGTAAGACGGCAAATCCCTTTGAGAAGACCTAGTGGTTGAGGTCGAAACATGTCAGGGTAACCAGCCGCCTGGGTTCGAATCACACGCCAGCCAGCCTGGCTTCGAATCCCAGGTCAGTCAAGAATGAAAATTATCAATAACAATTTTAATTAATATTCCATGTTGTAAAAATTCCTTTCTTCATAAAAATAATTTAATGAAAATTAAATTTAATGAACTTAAGCCTAATTAAATAGTAAAAATTTGGATTAAAAACCATGAATAGTTCAACAAAATAACCACAATACTAATTATTAAAAATAATGCTAAAATTTTTTAAAGATTTTCGTTAAAAATTTATAACCAGTATAAAATTTTATTCGAAACTAAATTCATTTCAGTGACTAATTTTGTAATCAAATTAAAATAAATTTTAATATTGAAGCAAGTCGCTAGATTTTGGTAAAGTGGCTAGATTTTTGGTAAAGCATACATATAAATATGTAGCACAAGTAGTTAAGATTCATTTTTAAATTTAGGTGGCCTGCAAACCTCTGATACATGCAAAATGTAAACGATTTATTTCTATGATATACAAAATTTTTTAGATTATTTTATTTTTTATAGTTCAAGAAAAGTTGAATCTTTAAAATTACACTGTGCTACACTCGAAAAGCACTTCTGAAATGACCTAGTGTGCGTTAAAGGTGTTGGTGAGCATGTTACGAATCCGGGCTTGAAAGTTTCAATATAGCTCCAAATTCCCGAGTTATGGACCAAAGAAATTTTTTTGAGGTTGCTACTTTTAAACATTTATAACTTTTTTTAATTATTAACCGATTTTTGAAATTAAAACGGGTTTGGAAAGCAAAATATTTATATGGAAAATTTTTAATTTTTTTTAAACTTTTAAAATTTCTACGAGACTTTTTTCCAAAATAAGTTTAAATACAACAAATTTAGAGAAGACAGTGTCATTTGTTGAAATCAGTTGAGAAAGGAGGAAGTTATAGTACTGTCTTTAATATATTTGTTGTCTTTAAACTAAATTCGGAAAAAAGTCGCGTAGAAATTTTAAAAGTTTAAGAGAAATTAAAAATTTTCCATATAATTGATAAAATCTATTCATATTTAAAAATGACAATTATTTTGCTTTCCAAAACCGTTTGAATTTCAAAAATCAGTTAATAAGTAAAAAAATTATAAATGTTTAAAAGTAGCAGCCTCAAAAAAATTTCTTTGCTCCATAGCTCGGGAATTTGGCGGTGTATTGAAACTTTTAAAACCGGTTTTATAATACACTAATCTAGACCTATAACATACACTAGGTCACTTTGAAAGTGATTGCAAAAAAGGAAATTTTGTAGCACGGTGTAATTATTTTTCAGAAATTTAGAGCAAACAATTTCTTCAAACATTTACACCACTTTTATCTAAATACAAAGTGAAGTTTCCTTGTACCTACTTTTATATCGTAATATCAAAGGGCAAATAATGTTGACAATTGACATGATAAGGGCATTTCTAATATTCCCTGAATATTCTATTTTTTTTACAAGACACATTTCTTAACATAAGAATTATCCATTTTCATACGAAATTTAATTTTGGGTGCAACTAAATATTTCTAGTCAAAATGTACTATAAATTATAAAATGTTTTTAGTAAAATCAATAAAACTATTCGTCCAAATTTTTAAAATAAATAATGGTTAAAAAAGCTAAAAACATTTTCCAAAAATGCTAAATAAAATGCCAAGCGCTAATTGAAAATTTTGCAGCTAAATATAAATTTGCCAAAATGGCCACACTGCAGATCACATATGGCCAGGATTAAAATTAAATGTATTTTTTAAGGGATAAATTAGGAATTGTCCCAGATTAAAATATAGGGTAAATTTAATGATGTAAAAACGAAAAAAATAGTACCTTTGGTACGTTTTCCCTTTTTGATAAGTTCTTGTTTTTGATACGAAAAATAATAATTCCTATAATTTTTGTTTATTGAACATAAAATAAGTTTAGTATAGATGTAGAAATAAAATTTCTGTAACGTAAACGTAGTTACGGATAAAAGTAGTTACGGTAATACATTTCTATACCTCCCAATTTTTGAATAGAAAACAAAAAATTTATTTGTACAAAAGGTATCAAGAGCGCAAGATTTTACCCCAATTTTCCCTTTAGCAAAAATTAAACAACATTTTAAATTTCAAGTCTCTGGATTGTTTTAAATATAGAAATTGGAAATTTTCGTTATTGCACTACTGTAATCCCATTTCATGTATACGTATTCCTCTTGTGATCTAATAAAACTATATATTGCCCATAATTCGGATTGTACTTAAATGATGTTTTAAAAATTTCCATAAAATTAGTTAAAATAAAAGCTTGCTTTCAAAAAAAAAAGTACGCACCAACTATAAAAACTTTTTAATGTCTTTTATTTCTTTATATTATAAAAATTTATGTTTTAAGTGGCAATTCAAAAGCTTGTAAACAAATCTATTCAAGAAATTTTAAATCTTTAGTATGTTTATTACTGCAGATTAAATATAAAATTTCATTTTAACCATTTTGTTCCATAATACCCGTATGTACCGTCTTTATGTTAACGAACATAACCCTGCGGGAAATTTTTGTCAATTGTTCCAACAGACTGGTCCTGGGACTTGTGAAATTAGAACAAGTACAAAAAGAAAGAACTTATGACCAGTAAAAGGAGAACCAATCATTGACAACAACATGTAAAAGTTATAGGTCCCATTCATATAACGTGTTGGAACTAGAACCGGTCTCACCACCAAAGACCTATCATGGGACTTATTTGGTGTCAGTTCGCTTCCCTCTAGAGAGGATTTAAGTTTGCCCGAAATTACTTTAAAAAGTGCCAAAGAAAGGTTTACGCTGTTTGAAAAACTACAAAAATTGTGCCTCGCACTAAATTTGATGTGCGTAGCTCTTAGAACAAAGTGCATGTTCCAACAAAATCTTGGTGGTATAGGAGTGGGAAGACGGGACCCCCATAGAAAAAAAGTATTATTTTGCTTATATCTGAATAACTAAAGTAGTGACTAAATTTGACGTTTCTTCCTTCCTATGCTAATCCCGCGAAGCTCTACGCTTGTCTGAAGGAAAGAAACCAGAGTATCAGGCGGGAATCGAACCCACGACCCCGGCGATGATAGACTAGCTCACTACCAACTAGGGACACCAGGTGTTACTCTTAGAACAAACTTCATGTTCCAACAAAATCTTGGAGGTATAAGGAAGGCAGGGAGAGACGGGTTCCCCATACAAAGAATGTAGTTGACGGATAAGTAACCCAAAATTTGTACCAAAAAAATTTTTTTTTACAAAAATTATTAAAAATTTCCACAAAATTCTTAAAACGTGCACATATATGATTTATCAATGGGAGAACGTTTTACCATTATGGTGAAAAACAAAACGGCTGATGCCGCAGGTCCACACCAAGCGTTTAATGCGTTTATGCCCAAACAGTTGAAGTGCAAAATTGTATTGACAGGTTACACAGTAAACGCGGAAAATACTCGTACATATACATATCGAAGGCATGAAGTAGGATTACTTTCTACTTTAGCATGCGTCACGAAAAAAGAAAAAACGCGTGGCGTGGACCGCCGTCCAGCTTAAGAATCCAAATAAACTGTTTATTATTCTATTTGATATTTTGCTATTAGTTGTTATGCAAAAAAAGGCATTGAGAATTAAATTCTTTGTTTAAAAAAAACTATAAAAAAGTATCGGCATATCGCCAGTAAAATATCGCCGATACCGCCATATCAGGAAGCGTGAAGTATCGCCGATATATCGGTATCGGTATTCGTTACTTCCCCTATTTAAAATAAAGCTAAAATCTCTGCTTAATTGAGCCCAATTAATAACTTTATATCCCCTTAAATTGAGAAAATCCATTTTTTAAATTTCACATATAAACCTAAAAAAGAAATAAAAACACTTCCACAAATAAATTTTTTACAAATTAAAGCAAAACAAACATGAGTTTGATAGTTATATTTATTAATTTTTTAAATTACTTTCCGTAAATCGGATTTAATTACGAAAAGATTAAAGTTTTTTTTTTTGAAACTAGAATCTGGGAATTATTTCTTTTCATAAGCTACTATATTATATTCAACATTTTTTATTTTTCGAATTTATTCTATGAGCTAAATTTCAGTTATGTGTTTTATAAGGTGATTACTAAAAATTTAAGGAATAGAACTATTACAAAAAGCTTTATAAAATACATAACTAAAATTTAGCTCATAGAATAAACTCGAAAAATAAAAAATTTTAAGTTTTTTTCGCCAATTTTTTCTTACAATGTTTAATTTTAACGCATCACAACAAAAGCCCCGTTACAAATTTGACACTTATTTTTTTTTTTTTTTTGCCTAGTGATGTAGAATTTTGTGCACTTTAACCGAACTTGAACTTTTATTTAGTTAATCCGTAAAATCGCCACCTTTGGCACCTGTGTATGAAGTAGCCATAGAAATGCATACAACAATTATGATTTAGGATGTAGAGAATTTTAATTTGGGATCATCCACAATATGCAGGTTAGAGATGAGCGATCCCGTGATTTTTAAAGATCACCGTGATTAGTGAATGTGATTTAAAAATCACTGCTCCTTTAAACTGTGATTGTGATCACGGTTTATCAGTTTTCTGTTCTTTTAAAGCAATTGCGGTCAAGGTATATGCACAATGCGCGAACTTTTGCAAGAGCTTTTGTAAGCACTTTACAAAGAAACAACAACAAATTGTAAGAGCTTTCAAAGCTGTTTACTTTCATATACATACATACTTGAACAAATAAATTTTGGCATAAAAAAAATTCTAATAAGATAGAAGAGAGAATGAAAGGAACAGCAACATTATTCGCCATTGCATTCAAAAAACGCTATTACCCGCACAAACAGTGAAATATCATAAATTTGTATATGTAACAAAATACAAAAAGAACGACTTAGAAAGTACCTGTTACTGGACAAATTTGGTCACAACTGTTATTCGTGATTTTTCAGTAACAGTGATTAAATCACAGGTACAGAAATATCGCTCATCTCTAATGCTGGTAAAAAATTATCAAGCGCTTAACCACTTTACATGATTATAAATCCCTGGTGTAGAGCCGCACACCTGCGCTCAAATCGGGTATGCGAAATTCATTGACAAAACTTTAAACATTTTTCCCCCATTGTGCATTGTTTGCTTTAAGTAGAAATTAAGCGTCAAATTTATTAAATAGAACACACTTTTACGATAAAAGTATGTATTTAAAAATAGTGTTTTAAAAATACCTTATTTTATAGTGACACCAATAAAAAATCTTAAATGGTAAAACTCTTGAAATATAATAAAAAAATACAGCATAAAGATAACTGATATACAGATTTTCAATGAATAATTAGAATTTTTTTTAACAGCTCTAGTTTTTGCGATATAGCGAATATAAAAATTAAAGGCACGTGCAGAACATATGAGTTGCTTAAATCACAAGGGGCTTAAATGCCTTTTTTAAAAATTGAGATTAATTGCTCATATACCCAGTGTGCTCAAAGGGAAACAGGTATTTTAATGACAACTACTAGAATTGGTCGCCAAATCTCGCTACCAGATGAAAATTCCACATTCACTCCTTGTGTTCTGAACTTCACCTACTTATTCCATATGTAATCTCAATTAAAAAAAGCTCTCAAACCCCTTGTGCTTTAAGCCCCTCATTTATATTAGCACAACTTGACTTTGATATTCCTTAAAATAAAATTTAAATTTTAAATTCGACAACAAAATTATCCTTAAGACATGCAAATATTATTTTTAAATCTGCACAGTAGTTTCGGAACAGAATTTTTCCTTTTCCCGGACTTTTTCATTTACTAGAAACGCAGGATTTTTTTAAATTGCCCGGGAATTCCCGGGATTTCCCGCTTAATATAAAACAGTTCAAAATATAATTTATGTAATTTAATTTATTTGAACAAAAAACAAATAACAATTCATAAGGTCTATAATATAAGTTTATTAATGCATTTAACGTTAGTAAAAAAATCAGTTATTTATATGCAAAGCCAACATCATTGACATAAAACCAAAATAAATAGAATATGGGAATTTTTTCTTTTTCGTAAATTATTTTAAATTATATTAATAATTTTTTCGAATGTGAGTTGTATTTAAATTTATAAAGCTTTTTACAATAGTATTATTCCCTCAATATTTCACAGAATTTGGATAACATTGAAGCTATAGATATGTTCTTATACTTAGGAAAAAAAATTTAAATACAACTCATAGAATCACATTCGAAAAAATGATTAATATAATTAAAACCAAAATAGTTAAATAATTTCAACAAAAGTTTGCAAAACATTTCTTTGAAAATAGGATTCAAGAACAGTCCAGTCTGTAAGAAACCCGTTCACTTTCTACGGGTGTTGGCCTAATATTCACGAAATCATATTACAATATCTGAGACTTTCGCTTTTTAAGCCCTTCCTTCAAAAACGTGTAGTTCCCTTTTTTTAAGTAAATTATTTTCTTTAAGTTATAGTTTTTTTTACTAATTGCTGCTTTAAAATTTCCTATCTATGAAAATGATATCATGAAAATGTTGGCCATGACTACGTCTGAGATGGTTCATTCGGAACTCAATGAAAAACCCGGTGTTTTATCGTGAAATTTTTAGTGGAAACGTTAATAAACAAAATTGCCTTATTTGCGCTCATGAGTAACCCGAAGAGTACCAAGAGCTCCATTATATCCATTAAAAATAACGGTATGGTGTTGGTTATGGGCTGGTGGAATCATTGTTCCATATTGCTTCAAAAATGAGGAAAATCAGAACGTTACCGTCAATGGTACCCGTTATCGCACCATGTAAACGGACTATGTGCTTCCTGAAATTCAAGCGCTTGGTCTCGATAAGCTCTGGTTTCAACAAGATGGCGCTACGAGCCATACAGCATTTTGGTGAGCACTTCATTTAACGTTTTGCTACGCCTTCGGACTATTTTCTTTAAGGATATGTAAAGTCTGAGGTCTTCAGGAATAAGCCAGCTACGACTGGTGCTTTGGAAGCCAACATAACTCGTGTTATTCGTGAGAAACCAGTCGCTATGCTCGCCCAAAATTGAACCTGCCGAATGCACCACCTCAGACGTGGTCATGGCCAATATTTATATGATAGCATTTTTAAACAGTTAATGCCATAAATTTTTCTTTTAACCGATAAAAAATTTTTCAAGTTCACTTTAAAATTTATGTGTTTTATTTTACCGTACCTATAAATCAAACCTCACGATGAATCACTCGATATATACGTAAACATATATATGCTCCTCTAATTCCCACTGGAGCATATGGTGCCAGAGCGATTCGTTAGCATTGTTGATTTCAGAGAGCTGGCCCTTTTTTCCTAGATTGGTGATAGGTTTAGATGGTATGAATATCGTTTAGACCAGTGATGCCAACTTTTAGCTATTTTCAAACTTGATTTACTCCTTTTTTGCTTTCTAATGCAAAATTGTACTACCCTGCATCAAGGACATATTCATACCAAATAAACCAGGGAACGATATAATTGCAAAAACGATATGATATTTTCATGGATAAACGATATTATACGGTCAGGCACAATTTAAATACTATCGTTTATGATACAAGATCGATATCATCTATATATATATAAAATTGTAACGTTACTGACTGACTGACTGATTCATCATCGCGCAGCCTAAGCGCTTGAAGGTAAAAACTTGACATTCGGACCAGGGCTTGGTCTATCCCCAAATCGCTCCACTAAGACGGGATTTTTGGAAATTCGAATGTTTAGGGAATAAAAAAGGGCAAAAACTGGTAAATTCGGTAACGTTATATCTCTAAAACTAAAAGAGATACAAAAAAACTTTAATACTTATCGTTGTTCTTTAGAAAAATAAGCGGACAGGTGTCTGGTACTTTTTGGAAATCCAGTCCTTTACAGGGGTAAACGGGTAAAACCTGTATTTTGGTACTTTTTTGTCACCCCATCTATCTTTTAAACCCATAAACATAGAAATAAGGGTTATATCACATTTGAAACTTATCTAAAAAATCCATATACGAATTTGGTACTTTTTCGAATTTTGGACATTTAAGGGGTAAAAACCGTAACTATTTTTGGTACTATTTTACAAAACATTTTTTTTTATTAAAAAAGTTAGTACTTATTGTTGTTTACTTATTGTTTTGAAATTCAGCCTTTTTGGGGAGTAAACGGGTAAAACGGGTATTTTAAAACTTTTTTGCCACGCAATCTATCTATTAAACCAATAAACATTGAATTAAAAAAATATCACATTCGTAACGTATCTAAAAAATACAAATAAAAATATGGTACATTTTCGAAATTCGAACGTTTAAGAGGTGAAAATCGTACCTATTACAAAGTAGCGTGTTAAAACCTAGAAACATAAACGCTAACGAAGTAGCGGGTTAAATGCTAGTATATTATAATTAATATCACCTAGACGATATCGTTATAATATCGTTTGATTGATTGATTAGTGTAGTTTTAATTCAAAATCTTATTTTAAAATACATACCAAAACCAATTAAGTATTTAAACTTTTTATATTCAAATTCATTTATAACAAATAAAATAAAAAAAACAAATCGTAAGAACAAATACTTAAATATCAATTTGTATTAGATTTGAATAAAAAAAACCTTAAATGTATTTTATTATGAATTAATTATAAATTTCGTTAATCAACTCATAAGCAAGTGCTTATGTATCAGATTATATGTCAGCCATTACTTAACTTTTTCTATGTAATGCAGATGGTATGAAGTAGTCATTGAAACGTAAGTTGTTCAGTAATTTCAAGTCATTACCTAGTTTTTTTTGAGTAGCTATTTACATAACGCACTTGTTCTTCTAAACATCGTCAACTCAAAATTTTTCAAATTTCACTTGTTGCAAGAAAACGATAAACAGTGGCCATATCTACCCACTGTAAAAATCTTAGATCTATTTCTCTAGTATTTTGCCTAAAAAAATGCAGCTTTATCCCCATTTGTAATATAAGAATATATATAAAAAAAAGTTTTTTTCTCTACTGAAAATTTATAAATATTGAGTTGACTCTGTTTCGAGGAACAAGTGCGATATGTAAAGTAGAAATATTTTGGAGACGAAGTTGCGAGTTCTTGTGGGTACTTCGACTCCGACTCCGGTCCAAAAACCTCAACTCCGACTCTTTTTAAAAACTTCCAAAACTTTTTTCAAAATATGGAGGGTTACTTTGTTATGGAAAATGCATTTAGCGCGATGATAGTTCTTTATATTCTTTAATTTATTGGTTGTTTTTCTATGAGCATTGCTGGATTTTTCACAAGACGTTTTATCATCAGTTTCAAACCAAAATTGTTTCAAATTTAAATTGAATAACCTTCACCACTAATGGTGAATAAGGGTACACTAAGTTTGCTACTCCATTTTTAATATTCATCCAAGACCCCATAAAATATGTATGTTTAGGGTTTTTGAGTAATTCTAAGTCAATTTAGCCATGACCCAATAAAAAAAATTTGTGTTTTTTTAAGCACTTTAGAGATAAAGCGCATAATCGAGCGCTTCAATGAGAGAGCTCTTATACAGCAGTAAATGATAACGAATAAAATATACAAAAAAGCTGCTATTTTAGTGCTGACAACGAAGAGGGTTTTAAAGCGAAAAAAACTAAAAATATAATATGGTTTACAAAAATGCTTGAAAAAGGGCATTTAAACCAGTAAAAGCAAAACATTAATGAATATAATAAAATAGTTAGCCCTTAAAATATCACTTTAGGAGTGCTTTATTTGCATGTTTTATTATGTTAAAAGAAGCGCTTATTGTCAGCAGAAAATAGTCCTCCAAACCGGGAACACCCCATACAAAAATCAGGCATCCCGTCAGCAGGTTTGAAGCGATTTGAGGTATGAATTCATACATGAAACCTGCTCCTTTTGGAGCACATTTTTTACTGGGGAACGTCTGACCGTCTTACTTTCGAAAGGCTCAACAAAAAAGTACAATATTTTCGTCAAATTGTTTCAGGTTCTCCTAAGCAATTTGGGATTAAAATGTAGAGCAATCGGTTTAGTAGAACAAAGAGTTATGAACCCAAAAGCTTTCTTCGTTGTCTGCACTAAAATAGCAGCTTTTTTGTATATTTTATTGGTTATCATTTACTGCTGTATAAGAGCTCTCATATTGAAGCGCTCGATTATGGGCTTTTTCTCTTAAGTGCTTAAAAAAACACATATTTTTTTTACTGGGATGTGATGTGATGAATTTTCTATGCGATGGAATAAAGCGAAATTATTTGAATATTTTATTAAATTCGATTCACCTTTTAAAGTTATTATTAAAAAAAGGTAAGTGCCTTTTCGAATATAACGTGCCTGTTTAAACAAAAAAAAAATTCTTTCTTATACAAAAGCATAATTTAAAAAAAAAACACATAAATATTTATTGTATATTATTTTTTTATAACTATTCGCATGATCATAATCATTTATAATTATTATTGGTGTAGATCACACAAATTTAAAGTGAGAGCTTAAATGATAAGATTTAATGATTATTTAACAAAATTTTCTAAGGTATAAATATAATAATTTTTAAAACAGTTTAACATTAAACTTTTAAACGTTTAGCGAATAAGATGTCTTTTTCGTTTAAGCAAGTCTTTCTTTTTTGTTTTGTACTGCTAAAGGCAGTATCATGCATACCGCGATCGATCCAAGGTCCAGATTTAATAGAGGTCACTGTTGAAACAGAACGTAAGGTAAGGTATCCTTTATATTCCAAAAAAAAATTATGCTACCAATTTGGAATAACAATTTGCAGTACAACTGGCATCAGGCCAAGCATGAGTGTGCCCGCAGAGATTCTCGACTTGTTACAATCGATTCGGAGGCAAAAAATGCTGCCATCATAGATATTTTGAAAAATGATGTTGGAGGAACCCATAATCTATGGTTGGGCGGCAATGATGAATGGAGCTCCCTTCAGGATTTTAATCGGACCTTCATCTGGTCGGCCACAGGAAAACCATTTAATTTTACCAATTGGTCCATCGGAAATCCCGATAATGACAAGAGTCTTGAAAATTGTGTGCAGATTTGGAATAATGATGATTCGTATAAGTGGAATGATGCGAATTGCAAGTCAGAAATGGGCTTTATATGTGAATCAAATCGATATTACACCGAGTAAAGATCCCATTATCCCAACTTTGCATTACAATAATAAAAAAATAAAATAAATTTAAACGAAAAAATTTTTTTATTGATACATATATAAAAAGGAAGATATTAATACTTTTTCTATAATTTTGTTTTGCATAAGTTTTAAGTTTTTATCTTCAAGGAAGCTGCCAATAAAGATTATTTTTTACCACCATCTGTTTTGTTTTTAACGCAATTCCATTTATTGCCAAATTTTTTATTTCTTTGGCTGAGATACAAACTATACAGCACGCTTTCCATGCTGGGATGTTTAAAATTGTTCCTTTTCATAAGTAACTAGTATATGCAATATTTTTTATTTTTCGAATTTATTCTGTGAGCTAAATTTCAGCTATGTATTTTATAAAGCTTTTTGTAATAGTTCTATTGCTTAAATTTTTAGGAATGACTTTATACACTACCAGACTATTATCTTGTATCTTCTTGTTACATTTTACCTTAGCTTTCCTATGGATAGCAAAGAAGTATATCGTATGTACATAAAAATTTAAAATTATTAGACACCAGCTGAATGTCAGCATTCTTTGTGTCACACTGAATAGTGATACTTTATAAACTGAATGTATTTAACTCAACTATTTTAACAAATAGCTTTCCAAAGGATAACTAAGGTAAAATGTAACAGGAAGATACAAGATAATAGTCTGCACAAAGTGATCCCTAAAAATTTAAGGAATAGAACTATTACAAAAAGCTTTATAAAATACATAACTTAAATTTAGCTAACAGAATAAATTCGAAAATTAAAAAATATTAAAATTGTTCATTAATCGAAAAATTGTCTAACCCATTGAGGATTTATTCCGTATATCACTAAAATTTCGAATTTACAATCATCCATAATTTTATTAATAAAAGAAAAAAAATCATCTTTAACAATTTTTTTTTTTTTCCTTTAACAAAATTCTAATTCTGTTTTTATACCCCCCACCACCACTAGTGGTGAATGAGGGTATACTAAGTTTGTCATTCCGTGTGAACATTTTTTTAGTATACATCTAAGAGCCCATAAAGTATATATATTATGGCTCCTGGAGTAATTCTAAGTCGATTAAGCCATGTCCGTCTGTCTGTCCGTATGTTAAAACACGCTCACTTTCGAAAGACTCAAAAGAAAAGAACAAACTTGGTCTCAAATTGCTTGTAGTTATCCTAAGCAGTTTGGGATTGAAATTCAGCAACATCGGTTCAGTAGGATCAGAACTATGAATCAAAATGTGGTATCACCGCCCTAAAAAATTGATAATTTTGTAACGAAAACTTACATTAATGGTGGAATAACGCACGGTCTGATATAAAATTTTACACAAATTCGTTGTATAAACCTGGAAATCATAATGGGTAATTCTATGTCAAATCGATCAAGAGTGGGACCCGAGCCCTTTCACTTTGCTTGAAATTTGGTGTGAAGGTTTCTTTCATCCTATAAGGAATATATATTAACGAAAAAAAATTTAAAAAATCTATTTTTAAAAGTTACGTCATATTCAAAATTACATAATGTCGCCGAATTAGCCGAATGTGTTGAATTTATTTTTTCAATATCTCAAAATTTACTGCACAAACGGTGATGATTTGTATGTAATTTTAAAGAGAATACTTGGGGCTATAAACAATATATTAAAAAAAAAATTTTTTTTTTTATGTAATATCTACAAAATATTAAATTTTAAAAATGGACTAAGTCAAAAACCTAATTTTTTTTATATAATGCCTCAAACTGGTCTTTAAAAATCCTGAAACTTTGACGGAGGTGTTTTTTTTTTAAAGATATGATTTTTTTTTCTTTTGCAACCTGTAAAAAATAATCCAAAAATAAAATTTTAATATTGAAATTTTGTGCAATTAGTACTTTTTAAATCTGATTTATGTGATTTTTGGTGGTTAAAAAAGTAACTACATTGATAAAGTTGTTTATGTTTATTTGCTGCATTTTTTTGTTAAAGCTCAATGTGGGCACTTTCAAAGAAACGTACACTTTTTGTCACGTTACGTCTCCAAGAAATTAAATGAGTTTTATTAATTATAATAAAATTAAATACTTCACAGTTTTTTAGGACTAGAAATCATACTAATAAACTTCGTGATGATCGGTCCATAATATACCATTGGTCCAATATAAAGCCCACTCTAAGAAATTAACTTAATACGCCTTGATCCGTAAAATTTATTTTAGTTTGATATGGCCATAAAAAATAAGTTCATTTTTGTCTTCCAATTACAACAAGTACTTACCAATTGTGAACAAATCGGCTCTTTATATTGAAGCCACAGTGTTGGAGCCTCATTGAATTCTTAAGTATGGAATTAGACTTTTATCGTTTTTTACATAATTTGTCTCACACCCACTCACATCTAAAAAGAGGCTCAAATATGTTCTAAAGTACGTGTTATAATCTTTTTACACATGTCAACATCTAACATCTAGCATCTTTTTGCGAAGATACTGAAATTTTCCCATAAGAAATACATAGAGCTAAAAATCAACATTTTTACAAGATGTTCCTATCTCATTGTATTCCATTCTACATCTTCCAATTATTTTATAGCCTTTTCACACTTGTCAACATTCAACATCTACCATCAATTTGTGAAAATGTTGAAATGTTCCCATAAGAAATACATTAAGCTAAAAATCAACATTTTTTCATGATGTTTCTATATCATTGTATTAGATTCTACATCTTCCGGTTATTTTAGTGTCATCACTAGAAAAGCGGCAATAAATTCTATTATTATTGTGGCATCACTGACAAAATGGCTTTTCTTTTGAAAGCAGCGTTACCACTTGTCAGGTTTTTACTTTTTGCAAGACTTTTTTTTATATTAATAAACAAAATGAATTCCAAATACATTTTGGTGTTTTCTTTTAATATGTTGGCACTTATGTAGGCAAAAAGTATTTAAAAAAATAACAGTTTTTTCTCAGAAATGGTAACATTTTTATTGATAGTAGATATTAGATGTTTCAAGTGTGAACGCATGTTTCACAATTTCAACAATTTGCATGCGGCTTTTTCACACTTGTCAACATCTAACATCTACCATCAATTTGCGAAGATGTTGAAATTTTCCCTTAGGCAACACATAGAACTACAAATCAACATCTTTACAAGATCTTTCTATCTCATTATCTTACATTTTACATCTTTTGTTTATTTTAGTGTAATCACTAGATAAGTGGCAATAAAATCTATTATTATCCCTGACAAAATGGCATTTGTCAAGTTTTTCCTTTTTTGCAAGTCTTTTTTTTTTGTTTGGTAATTTTTTTTATGTTATTTAACAAACTGAATTCCAAATACATTTTGTACTTTTTTTTTTGAAATTTTGCCACTTTGGTAGAAAAAAAGTTTTTAAAAAAATGTTTTTTCAGAAATAGTGACTTTTTGCTTAATAGAAGATGTTAAATGTTTCAAGTGTGACTTCATGTTTTACAATTTCAACATCTTCCATGCATTCCTTCGAAATGTATGCAAGTGTAAAAAGGGTAAAACGCAACAGAATATAAAAACATGTTATTTAGTAGTTAGGTATTAATTCATTTAGAATTCTAAAAAAAAAATATTAAGGCATTTATTTTAATCGATAAATTAACATAAATTTTTCGAGTTATTCGTTATTTGAAATTGGCTATTTTAATTATTCGATAAAATAATGGCGAAAAATTTCTTCGATCAATCGCGCAACGATACATCGAGTGGCTATTCCTAAACATTCCATACACATCGATGATCTTGCTGGGTTAGCGAAATTTATTGTCAAAACTTAAGCTTTGATTCTCTTCTAAGGCCATTTCAAATTAAAATTCAATTAGGAAATTATTTTTCAAACTGATATATTTGCAAAAGATTGTGCATTGCTTGCAAAAATTAAGCGTAAAATTTATGAAAGAAGAACATACTGTTACGAATAATTTAAAAAAAAATTATTTTTTTTAATAACTAATTTTATAACAACAACAATAAAAAGACTTAATAAGCAACACGCTTAAACTTAAAAATTGGGTCAAGATAGTAACATCCCCAATAAACTCTTTTTTTCAAGTCAACAGGAAAAAAAGAAAAGCTTCATTTGGTTGATGCTAATAAAGTTTTTTTATCAATTGTTGACAAAAAATTCATAAAAAATTTATTTATTGCAAATTTAAAGTTTTATACGAGGGCGGATCAATAAGTCCGTGACTTTTTGAATGAAACACAGTTTTTTTACAAAAAAAAAAAATCTTTTTTCAACATAATCTCCTTTTAGCTCAATACATTTAGTCCAACGTTTCTCGAATTTGTGTATCCTTCCGAAAAATAGGATTTTTCCATAAAATAGGCATTTGTTTGACCAATAATTTCATCGTTGGAGCTAAATCTCCTTCCACCGAGTCATTTCATTAGGTTCGGAAATAGGAAATAGTCACTGGGGGCTAAATCCGGAGAAAATGGCGGATTACGTACCAATTCGTAGCCCAAAAAGTTGTCACACTATTACGTTTATGGTCAATTGAGAGCAAGCGCGGCACCCTTCTTGCAGACAGCATTCTTAAACCCAGCCGATCATTTAAAATCGAAACCACACTGCCATATGAAATGCCTATGGCAGTAGCAATCTCACGCACTCTTACTCTTCGATCGGCCAACACCGTATCATGAACTTTTTCGAAATTTTCGGGTGTATTGACTTCAATTGGCCGTCCAGAACGTTCAGCGTCATTTGTACTTGTGCGACCACAACGAAAGTCAGTAAACCACTTTTTTACCATTGAAATCGATGGTGCAGAGTCCACATAGTATTTATCAAGCTTTTCCTTGGTTTGATTGACGGTTTTTTTTCGCAAAAAATAATGTTTAATGAGCACTCGAAATTCACTTTTTTTTAATTTTTAAAAAAATCCACGAGGTTGTATGTTTCGAACAGCTGTAGTAGTCTATTAACAGGTGGTACTTGATGTGTGTTGCATTTTATATAACTACGAGGGAAGTTCGGAAAGTCAGGGACTTATTGATCCGCCATCGTATGAGGAATTATTCATGATTTTTAAAATCTGTAAAAAAATAATAAAAACATTTTGCAATACATATATATTTTTTTAGTTAGTTATAAAACCACTGATAATTCAGCCAATTGGGACTGTTTTTCGCAAATCCCGGGATTCGGGATTTCAAAAATTCAAATCCGGGATCCCGGGATATCATGATTTTTCGGTATTCGGGATTTTTGAAAGTCAAAAGATGAATGCTTTTTATAAATATTTAGAGGCTTAGAAACAAAAGTTTTATAATTCATTTAATATTACAAAGTTTAATATAAAATGATTATATTGATAACTAAAATTTGTAAAAATTTAAAAGCGTGATTTTTTCTTAATTATGCTAAAAATATGATAAAAAAAAACAATTAAAAAATAATTAACATAAAATCTATATTTTACTCAAATACCTCAGTTGTTTCAAACTTAATATAAAAAATAATTAATATAGTAATTGAAAAGAGCAAACTAGTAATTGCTTTATTTGTAAGATTCCTTTAATATTTGTACTAAATGAATTAAGATGAATAATTGAAATTTGAACTCGAAATTAATTAACAAAATCAATTTTTTTACTTAACAATAAAAATCTTATTTTAACAAAAACACATTTTTATACCCACCACCTTTAGTGGTAGAAATTATTTATGTAGTGTATAAATTACACTAATTAATTTCGTCAAATCGCTCCATAAGATCCTTAGATCCATGCCCATGCATTTGAAATCGATCAAAAAATAAAACCTCACGGAACTTTTCGTTGTTCTTTTTGTTTTGTGGATTTCAAAAGACATTTATTACTTAAATTAATTTTCTTCTTTAAATATGTTCAGCATATGATAGGGGAAAAAATATTCTGTTCCCTATCCTCTCAAGGGAGAGTGTCCTGATTAATTTATTTTTATAAACAAAGGTGAAATAAAAAAATTAAGTTAAAGATTTCGGGATCAGGATTTCGGGATTGGCATTCCTAGTTAAAATTTCATGCATTTATTAGTGGAAAATATGCACATAAAACATTTTATTAATATATTTTATTTACCAATCATACTAATATTTCTTAGACCGGGTTTTTGAGATGTGGATTAAGTTTAAACTTAGTTTGACGTACTCTGAAACTCGGATTTTTCCGGGGAAATTTAATTTCTTTTATTATTTCATTAAGACCAACATTTTAAGCAAAACTAAACTGTTCCGTCAAAATTGTGTGTACAAACTTGGTATTGGCGGCACAATTCTGTTTTCAGATTAACCAAACCTAGTTTAACTTCGATCTCAAAACCCCAGCTTTACACTCTAGAATGCTTAAAAATGAATTGCAAAATATAAACTTAATATTATTTTATGACCATTGGCTAAATATTTAGTCAATTCACAAGGTATCCTAACATGTCATATTGTCAAAATGTCCTAATATTTCACAATGGTTTAAAAATATTGTTGTACGGCTCAGCCGCTCAGCGCTGGACTTTTCTGATTAATTACGACAGCACAATAAACACAGCAAGCAACGTTCTATTTATTTAAGACACTTTTTGTTAACAAACCAACAACAATATTTTTAAACCATTGTGAAATATCAGGACATTTTGACCATATGACATGTTAGGATACCTTGTGAATTGACTAATTGATGTTTAACTAAAGACTGGAAGGCGCCATGCAAACGGTGGAACGCAAAGAATTCTGATAATGGGGATGTGGTTATTCTCGAAACATGTTAATTCGATCCGAGTTCGATCCCGTGTTCAGTCAAGAATAAAAATATAAAATAATTTTAATTCGTTTTATGTTGTAAATTCCTTCCTTCACCAAAAATAATTTAATGAAAATTAAATTTGATGAGCTAAAGACTAATTAAAATTTCAAAAACTTCAATTAATAACGGAATGAAAAACTTACCCTTTCCGCCTGTGGTGAAGATTATACATTTCAATAAGCCAAACATAGAGTCTTATTTTAAACATTGTTTTTGTGATTTTGTTGTTCCAAAAAAAATTTTATATGAATATAAAAATGAAATTATAATACATATATACTTAAAAGAAAAAATCCCTAAAGTTGAAACAAAAATCCCCAAATTAAATTTTTTTAACCCCACTGGAAAATAAAATCCCCCATTAGCCCCACAGCAAATGTGCTGTTAATTTAATTTTGGCCAAGTGTTGCTAAGTTTTTCAAAAAGTTTGCAGTACAGGTCCATGATCACTAAGTCCTCGTCCATATTACTTTATTCAATTCTCTTTCAACTGCATTCGTGGCTTGCAACTGCATTCGTGGCCGCCATCTCTCTTTCATATGGAATTCGCTTGTACTGCCTTCATATGAAAGCACACTTGGTCTAATTAAGTTACCGACGTTAAGAATCCGAAAGAACAATTCGTAGTTTTTCGTTTTTAATGGGTCTAATACGCGGTGATGTCGATTCCAATTACTTGTTAAGCAAAATTACCGTTCTGTTTACGCTAACAACGACTCCTTTCGTCAAATTTCCTTGAAATTTAATAGTCTATATCATCTAATTGACTTTTCTGATAGTAATGATGTTTTAAAAAGAAAATTTATTGTTTATTTAAATTAGTTAACAAAATTATTCATGATTTATTGTAGTCCTTTTTTAGACTTGTGTCTGTATGGATTTTTAATCTATCGATTAAAAAAAAATATTCTTCCTTTCAATAACAAACTTACGAAAACTGCTTGTACGCGAACCAAAGTACATACACTTATCCATATGTCTTCCCCTTTTCACGTTCAAACTCAAATGTTTAGCGGCAAAGTTTCACAAAATGGACAGAGACTAATTATTTGGATCTGCTATTGACTGGATTTTTTTGAATAAAATGTTACCATTTTAACAAGAAATATTTTTTTTTTTAAATAAAGAAGAGTCTTTTTGAATAAAAAGTTACTTGTTAAGAAGTGTCTTATTAAAAAGGACCTCTTTGAATATACATTGTCTGTCGAAATAAAAACCAGTAAGAAAGAATAGCAGGTCAAGCACGACCATATGATACTCTACACCACAGCATATAAAAAAAAAGTATACTAGTGTTCCCTATTAGGGACCCATGGACCCGCCTAAAGAATATTATGTTATGAAGCTAAGATTCATGTAAATCCATCTTATCATGAGGGCTTATATAGGACCTATGGTTAATTTTGGACCTTTAAGGAAAAAATTTTGTCACGATATAGAAGCCATCGTTAAAGTTATTATCGCTTATTTTTATGTTAATACCAACATTTATAAGGAAGTTATCCTAGAGGGAAGCGAACTGACACTGAAGTAGTCCCGTGATAGGTTCTTTGGTGGCAGAGACCGGTCCTAGTTCTAATACTTCAGATGAATGGGACCTATCACTTTAACATTGGGTTGTCATTGAAGGTGGTTAATTGACATCTAACAGCCACCATTTGACCAGTCACACATCTATTTTCAATAAAAGTGTTTAGTGTTAATTACTACAATGCTAGTCCTTGGTATTTTTCCAATTAAAAAGTCCTAGAATTAATTTTCAGAACCAATTTTTAAATAGTCCAAAAGAAATTTATCACTCCACCGGTGGATACTGAAATTATTTAAACAAAATTAAAAATCTAACTTATTGTTTTTACTTAATAAACCAGTCAGTTCTCCTTTCACATGTCATTAGTTATTTCTTTTTGTTCTTTGTCTATTTTCACAAGTCCCAGGACCAGTTCGGTGGGAACGATTGACACAAATTTCCCGTGCATTCATAGAAAAATTCGTATGCATATTGATGCTGCTCTAACATCAGATTTGTTACATCAATGTTATAACAAATGGCATCAATAAGGCAAAAAGTGACATCAATCCAATGACGAACGTCATCCTAAAATTTTGTCTTATTTTATGCGTCATCTACGCTATAACTACAGTAACATCAAGTCCACGCAATAATTTGGGTACACGGATGGAAAAGTATCATGACAAACTGTCATCAGTGCAATGACAAACTGTCACCAGTGCGATGAGATAATATATCATGTCATCAGTGTGATGGCAAACTGTCATCAGTACAATGACAAACTATAATCAGTACGATGTCAAACTGTCATCAGTGCGATGACATAATATATCATGTCATAATATATTCTTAACATTATTTTTATGTTTAACAAGTAAAATTAGAAGCAAAAATTCCCCTATTCTATTTTTTAAATTATTTATTTAAAAACATCGAATTTTTGATGACATAATTTAAATTTTTGACCCTGATGACAATTTGGCCAAGTGATGTTAAGGCTGACATCACAGTGATGTAAATTATCATGGGGTCAAAAACGAAGACACTTGTCATAGTACTGATGTCAAAATACATCAGCGTTATGGCGCCTTTTCTATTAGTGTAGGGTATGGCATTAAAAGCTATTTTCGGGAGAAGTATTTGTATGGGAGCTATGGTCAAATTTGGACCGATTCCAATAAAACCTGGTTCGATGATTTTAATGACAATAAAATGAGTTTGGACCAAATTTAATCTAAATATGTACCTACACCCAAAGAAAAAATATGTTTAAATATGGTCACCTCCAAAAAAACTATTATTAAATAAAATGGTAAACATACTAGGGTTATTTTAACCATATTATTGTCATCGACAACCATTTTATGGTTCAATTAGTACTCAATCAAGAAGGCACAACCATATTATGGTTGCCTCCGAACATGTTTTGGTTAATAATAACTAAAATATGTTTAACATTTATAATAGCATGGTTGATTTTCAACCATAGAATGTTGCTCTTGGAAAAGAGGAAAATACTATTGTTAATTTAAAAACAAATTATTGTCATATTTAACCATTACATATTTAGAGGCAACCATAATATGGTTGTGGCTTCTTGATGGAGGACTAATTTAACAATAATATTGTTGTCGGTGACAATAATATGGTTAAATTAAACAAAATATGTTTAAAATTTTCTTTAAAAATAGTTTTGTTGGAGGTGACCATATTTAAACATATTTTTTCTCTGCGTGTACATAATAAGACGGCTTATGGGCACAAAGACCCTATTCCAGAATGAAGCTTGTATGGGTGATATGTGAAACTATAGACCGATTAGCTCCATTTTCAACAGGCTTGATTCTGAGCCAATCGGTATACTTAAAGGTGGATCTACAACCAATATTTGAAAGTGTTACAAACATCAGCACAAATGCATAATACCTTTTCCACTATTGTGGTGTGGGTATAAATATATTTTCCTTATTATATAGAAGCATAATTTTACAAAGAATGTTCACCCCTATTATGAAAGTCGACGTCGACATGAGTCGGCGGCACAGGAACAGTAATTGTATTTTTTGAGTCATTATTGACAACAATCGATTACTATTGACTGTCACTTGATATTTTCTAAGGCGCTTTTAAGTCGACGTCGAGTAGAATTGTCTCTGTTTTAGTCGACAGGAAACTTTGCGACGACTCAAATTAAAGTTAAAGAATTTTAAGTAGACT
The DNA here is from genome assembly GCA_943735925.1 of Pollenia amentaria. Classification (NCBI taxonomy): domain Eukaryota; kingdom Metazoa; phylum Arthropoda; class Insecta; order Diptera; family Polleniidae; genus Pollenia; species Pollenia amentaria. The sequence goes on along the minus strand of OX031010.1, from coordinate 16,350,688 downwards.
GTCAACATATTTATTAAATACACTGAAATAAAAAATGCAAATTTAATAGAATTTATAGGCACACATTTTATTTGTAAATTAAACGTGAAAATTCGGAAAAGTTTGCTAAAATAGCCAAAATTCGCGAAAATTTTTAATATAAGACGATTGCCTCGAAGAGCAACAAAACTACGTGAAATTGCGAAAATTTGGAAAAGTTTGCCAAAATAGCGAAAATTTTTAATATTTCAAACAAGCCATTAAATTAATTAAAAGTGTGCAAAACTATAAGGAATGGCAAAAAGTCGGTAAAAATTGCAAAATTAGCGGAAATTCCCAAAAATTTTGTAACAGTCTTATATTTGTTAATAATCGTCAAAGGTATAAAGAATAAGAAAACTTACAGGTAAAAATAGCTTTTATCGCGAAAAATTGCAAACTTGGAAACAAACAAAAAAAAATTAATGTCGACGTCGACAACGACTTACATAATAGGGGTGAATATTAACATTTTTTAAATAGTTTTTTTAATTATTTAAATCATGATGATTCTAATCAGTTCTACTTGTTTATATCTTTAGATTGCACATGCTTTAATTGTTACTAGAATGATAAGATAAAATGACCATTAAACATTTTAGCGCTTAAACAAAGTTTGCAAAAGAATAAATATGAAAATTTCTTAGCATTCAACTTTTAAACGTTTAGTAAAGAAGATGTTAATATCGCTCAATCAAGTCTTGCTTATGCTTTGTACTGCTACAGGTAGTATAAAGCTCACCGCAAGTGTTTAAGATTTCAGAACGTAGAGTATATACTATCGAAACAGAACAAAAGGTAAGGTACCCTTAAAATTCCCAGAAAAAAATTATATAAGTAATTTGGAACAACAATTTACAGTACAACTGGTATGAGGCCACGCATGAGTGTGCTCGCATAAATTCTCAACTTGTTGAAATCAATTCGGCGGAAAAAAATACTATTATTGCTAATTTACTTAAAACGGTTGAAGAGAAAAAGTATAATTTTTGGTTGGGTGGCAATGATGATTTTAACAAGAATAATCGGACCTTCTTCTGGTCGGCCACCGGGAAAGAATTTAACTTTACCTTTTGGTCTAAAGGAAGTCCAAGTAATTTCGAAAGTGATGAAAGTCAGTATCAATGGAATGATACTAATTGCACTACAAAACTAGGATTTTTGTGTGAATCAAGGAATTTGAAAAAATGTGATATGTACTAAAAATAATTTACAGAAAGGACAATAATGTATTTAATTGAGTATACAACTTTTGATTGCAATAACAAACTAAAATTATCTAAATTTTAAATAAAAAAAATTTTTAATTTCCACATATTTTAAAAAGGGCGATATGGTATTGTTATGAATAGAAATACGTTGCATGAAAAAGTGGGAGGGGCCACGCCCCTTTATGTCGATTATATCTAATTAACTACTTAACCGATCGTCATCAAATTCTCACAGTTGGCTGTTGTTATGAATTAATGAGCCCTAGGCTATGTAAAGTTGTGGTTGGACAAAGGGGCGGTGGCACGCCTAATCAACTCAAAATTTATAATCCTCTTATCTTCGATACTGTTTCACGTATGTAGGTATTGGGAGAAGTAAGATAGCTGCAGGGGAAGTGCTACCCCCCATAGGACGCCAATGTTTAATATCGCATACCGTAAGAACTGTTATAGTGAGAATGTTCAAACTTGGTATAAGTCATTCTTATGGAAAACTACACCCTTAAAAATCCACTATTATGGTAAGCTATAAATTCCAAAATAAAAATGGGTGGGGTAGACGAAGAAGGAGCAATACCCTCCATAGGACGAAAATATTAAATACTTCATATCTGAAGACAAAAGTCTTCAAGCGTTGTAGGACCCACTCTTATGGTAAACTACACATTTAAAAATAAAAATATACTATATAAATGAAAAAGCGTATGTTTGTTTATTCTCTACAGACTCCTAAGCTACTGAGCCGATTTTCCTGAAAGTTTCACAGTAATTTCCTGATAACTCGGCGCTTAACATAGGCTATTAATTTATTTTAATCAAGTAGGCGTGGCAACAACCATACAATAAATATATGAATAACCTTATATCTGGAGGACGGTTACAATAAGAGTTTTCAAATATGAAACAAATAACTTCGTTATCAATACACGACATCTGTCAAAAAGTTCGCTGGATTAAACAAGCGGACGAGGCACCACCCACACAATTTCAATAAAGATTTCTACGTATTTGAAGTACTGTAATAGTGAAAGTATTCCAATTTTCTACAAATAGCTTAGATAATAATCCACAACATATTTCAAAAGGTAGTTTTAATAGGAAAAGTAGGCATGGCACCTCCCATATGAAGAGACATAAAATTTCTGTATATCATCTGTTGAATGGTTACTGTAAAATCATTCAACGGAGTGTTTAAAAAGAAAATTTAAGCTGTTTCGGTTTTTAGCACTCCTTTGTGAAAAAATAAAAACATCAATCTAACAAATTGTTTATATAAAAAAATAAATACGCTGCAAAGAAGACCGCCAAAAATGTTTTTGTTTTACAAACACGAAAAATATATACCAAAATTTTAAAACGTGATCAGAAACAATTTATTTGTATTGCAGGTTATTTGTTTAACAATCGTGAATACTACAAAGTTATTTGTTAAAATATATAAAAAATAAAAAATTTTTTATAAATAATAAATATTCAACATTTTTTTTTTTATTTTTCGAATGTATTCTAAATTTCAGTTATGCTTTTTGTAATAGTTATATTCCTTAAATTTTTAGGAATGACTTTATACACTACCATAAATTCGAAAAAAAAAATTTTGAATAGAAAAAAGTAACTTATAAAAGAGAAATAATTCCCAGATTCTATTTATAATAAATATTTTGTGAAATTTTTAGAATTTTTAATACAAGTTTCTAGCAGGTACATACACAAAAAACAGTTTTTTATCCATTAAAAAAAAAATGATTTAAGTAGTATTTAAATTTATTTAATGTGATAATTGAATCCATTATTTTTTTAGTTGAAAGCTTTAGTTGAAAACTAAAAATATAATTTTGATTTAATTAATATTTAAGTTGTTTTGAAATGAGTTTTTAATTAAAATATTAATTAAATATCAAAAAATTTTAATCGACTTTTTCGTTTAAAAGGTTGGTCTACATTAGACCCATATTAACTTAAGCTATTTAAAATAACTAGAAATAAGTTTATAGTTATTAGTTTAGCATTGTTTCATATTATTTTCAAATAAAAAATTATTAATATAACCTTAAACCACGTTGTTTCAAGATTGTTCATTGTTAAAATAACATTGTTAACATTGTTGAAACCATAAAATTCTGTTTTACTAGTTTTGTGTACAAACAACAACACTACAAGAAGAAAAAATTTTCAAATATTATTTTTTAAAAATCGGCAAAGGCAAAACCGTTAAGAACACTCTCTTTGCCTAATGACTAGAAAGTACACTATATTAAGGGTAATTTCTTGCAGAAGTGCACAATATATATATTTTATTCAAATCTGTTCAATACTTTTAGAGTTATAAGCGTTCAAATTTTCTTCTAACACATATGCAAAACACATAAGTAAAATTAAAGGCAGTCGTGGTCTTTTGCTCATATTTCATCCTCGATCTAGCTGAATGTCAATAGCAAACAAATCACGAGTACGTATATGTACGGTGACCATATTTTTCAATGGAAAAAACGACATATCGAAATATAGTAAAAATGATGATAGTTTCAAAGTTTTTGAATAGGTAATAAGATAATTCAAACAATATGATATTAGCAAGTAGATTTTTTAGTAAAACATATACTTATTTTATTGCCTATAAAAAAATAAACACAGAAAAAATTATCAGTAGTTTTTTTTACCAATAAAAAAAATTTTTTAAAAAGTATTTCGATTTAATTAATGCGATAATTGAATCTATTATTTTTTTTTTGTTAAAAGAAAATTAAAAATATAATTTTGACTTAATTAACATTTTATTTGTTTTGAAATAAATTTATAATTAAAATATTAATCAAATAATAAAAAAATCTTAAGTGATATTTTCGTTTAAAATAAAATAATTTCAACTTGTAAAATTAGGAATAGTCAAAACCTGAGCTATATATATTTAAATCAATTAACATATTGTTTGAAACGGCAAAGTTTTTTGATAATTTTTTTTTAATTAAAATTAAAGATATCATTTATTGAAAAAAAAAATATTAAAAATTTTTAATTTTCACAGTTTTCCGTAATCAATATAATTATTTTGGTAATAGGTGCAAAGTCGACTAGTTGTTTGCTTGATTCTATGAATTTGGTATGAATCTGGTGATTAGAGAAAATTTTAAATTTTTTCTATAAACAAAATATACCCAAAGTTTCATATATAAAATTATGTAAAAGTCTTTAAAACAAAAAAATTCAATAATTTAAAATAATTGATATTTTTCTGTAGAATGTATTCTTTAAATATCACTGTTTTCCAGTGTGGCCATTTTAGCATTTTTGCAGCTAAATTTAGCATTAACAATTTTTATTTAGCTGCAAAATTTTCAGTTAGCACTTGACATTTTATTTAGCATTTTTGGAAAATGTTTTTAGCTTTATTTATTTTAAAAATTTGGACGAATAGTTTTATTGACTTAATTTTTTTTATAAATTATAATAAATTTTGACTAAAAAAGTTGTACCTAAAATAATTTCGTATGAAAAAAGATAATTTTTATGTTAAGAAACATCTAACCTGTCTTGTTAAAAAAATAGAATTATTATATATTTATTTGATGTTCCATACACAAGACTTAGAGTCTCATATTGCTGTACAGAACTGATCTTTTGTAAAAATTACAGGTTTTGTTATTAAAAACTTAAAAACTAATAAAATAAAAATATTACATATTTATAATCAATTTAAAGTATTTTCAAATTGGAAACAAAAAAAAAAACATAAACAAAAAATTAATTAAACATTGTATGTATAAAATCATATAATAATTAATTTAACATAACCAAATAAAAAAAAGGAAAAACAAAAATACAGTTTCTTCATTTGAATAAGCAAATAATGTTATTTTTGAACTGAAGTGCATTACTTATAACTTGAGAGTCATATGGAAGTTTATTCCAGAGACGAGTAGCGTATAAAAAGAATTGCCATTCGGATATCAAACTATGATGTCTAAAGAGTATCAATCTTCTTCCCCTATTGGATCTTGAAAAATTCAATCGATCATATAAATGCTGTGGTTGTTTAGTGTAAATAATCTTATGTAGGAATAGTAATATTCTAGTTTTAAGAAGACTATCAAAACTTATGCCATACAACTTTATCGAAAACGCTGAGACCCTTTCAAATTGTTTCAAACCATAAACATATCGGGCGATATTATTAAAAACGACGTTAAGTTTTCTTTTACTCTGTGTGTCACAACTAGCAAACATTTCACACCCATATAAGAGAGTAGGTATTAAATAGGTTTTAGCAAGAAGTATTCTAATATTTATTGGCGTGCAGTGCTGTGTTTGCCCGAGCGTTCTTAACATGGAAAAAGTCAGACCACAAGCATAATTAATATGGTCAGACCACGTGAGAGTGTTGTTGAAATATACTCCAAGATTCTTGACGGAGTCTACTATTTCAATATGATGATCATTAAGAGTTATGACAGGTACAAAATTGATGACTAACCGCTTCATAATTACTAGGCATTTTGATTTCCTTGGGTTTATGCTAAGACCATTTGCCGAGGCCCATATAAAAATTCTGTGCAGTTCACGATTTAGATTTTTCACGCATAAATCAATTGAATTTACCTTACAACTAACATGAAGATGGTCATCATCCGCATACATTCTAGATTTACACAGCTGAAGTGTATCCGGGAGATCATTTGAATAGACTGAGAACAGAAGAGGTCCAAGAATCGACCCTTGTGGTACACCCCGAGTTACCGGGAGGGAGCTTGATTTAGCATTAGATGACTCAACATATTGTGATCTACCCCCAAGATACGTTGAGATTAAATGCGTAGCTGTTCGAGAAAAATTAAACAATTTTCTTAATTTAAAGCATAAAATGCTATGATCGACTGTATCGAACGCTTTTGAATGATCTAAAAGTACTAAAAAAGTGATATTATTGCTTTCAATCTCTTTTCTAATTTCCTCAGCAACATCTACCAAACAGTTGTGCAACTATGTCCTTTACGAAAACCGGATTGTCGCTTAGTCAACAAATTATTATTGTCTAAAAATTTACTTATTTGTATATGAATAAGCCTTTCAAAAACTTTAGAAAGGTATGGTAGAATATTCAGAGAATATTAGAAATGCCCTCCCTTATCATGTCGATTGTAAATATTATTTGCCCTTTGATATTACGATATAAAAGTACAAGGAAATTTCACTTTATATTAAGATAAAAATTCAATAGTGTAAATGTGTGAAAAAATTGTTTGCTCTAAACTGCTGAAAAAATAATAATTCTAAACCTTCAACTTTTCTTAAACTACAAAAAATAAAATGATCTAAAAAATTTGTATATCATAGAAATAAATCGTTTAAATTTAGCATGTATCAGGGGTTTGTGGGCCCCTAAATTTAAAATTTAATCTCAACTATCTGTGCTTCATATTTATGTCTATTAGATGCTTTACCAAAATTTATCCACTGGTTTAAATATAACCATTTATTTTAATTTCGTTAAAAAATTAGTCACTAAAATGTATTTAGTTTCGAATAAAATTTCATACTGGTAATAAATGTTTAACTAAAATCTTAAAAAAAATTAGCATTATTTTTAGCATTTTTTAAATTATTTTTAGCATTTTCTGGCCATGTCTAATGCCAGATTTAGCTGTAGAATTAGTTAGACCTGCACTGCTGTTTTCAGATAAAAATAATTTAAAGTGATACTTAAGTTACAACTTTTAATTGGGACTTTTCCGATAATCCAAAAGTTATTAGCAATTAAATTGAGATTCATTATATTTTTACCTCCAATATGTTTTTCATTGAAATAGCCAATATGTTCCATCTGTATTTGACCCACTGATATATCATCTTTTCTCCACTTCTCATCCAATCAAAAAGTTAAATTTTTGGAAAAACTGCAGCCCATTGACTTAAATCGTCCATATAGAATACTACCTGTAAACTCAATATGCCAAAATGGTTATAATTACCAATGGTAAAAACTAGGGTATTCATTTAATCGGGCTTTTGCTTTAATCGGTTAATCGCTCGATTAATTAACCGAGGTTTTGGTTCAATCGGTTAATATTGTTTTTGATCGGTTTACGGATTAATAATTTCTTTTTATAAATCAAGAAATGTCAATACATAAAAATGCATAAATTATTTATTATTTGGAGTTTATTTGTAAAAAAAAAAAACCAATAACATAGAAAACATAACAATTTTTGAACTAAAACGAACAAACAAAAGAATAATTTATAAATATGTTTTACATATTTTTTTAATTATTGCATAAATATTAGGTATTAATTAAAAAATTAACTGTTAAATCATTTTATTAGTTATTTTAATAGTTTAAGAAGATCTTATAAAATAATCTTTTATGCAAATAATTTTGTTTAACCCCCATATTCATAAAAAATATTTTTGATTAATAAGAGGTTTATTAAACAAATTTTCATAGAAAATTCGTTTCACTAATCTGCTATAAACCTAAAATATTTTTTATGAACAGGGGGGTAAATGTTTAGGATTCAAGCGTTTATTTTCTCTAGTTTGGATAAAACTTGACTTTGAAAAAACTTTCATTTATTGTATATGTTGATGAAATCAAAAGCATTCAATAATATAAAATATCTAGTTTTTCAGTTCTTTTCCTGTATTCTTCTAAACATATTAAATCTTCCATTATTTCATTACAGTCCTGCTTAAATTTTTTAAAATTTTTAACACTTCTAATTGTTTTGGTTAATTCTGTTAAAAGATTAGAAATGAGAAGATATGAAAATAAATAAATAACTAAACACATACATATAAAAAGTACGTGAAATAAAAAGCTGTTGACAGCAAACACTTATTTAAAATGTAGATCACTGAATACCTTCTTCGTTTGTATGAAAAAATTTTTTCTAAACACAACCTTTTGTATTCGAGACTAAACAAATAATTAAAAGCACAAAAAATTATGTTATAAAACTACAAAGAGTTAAAAATTTTATAACATCGGTTAACCGGTTAATCGACTGAAATTAACCGGTTTAATCGTTAATTGAAAAAAGGCAATTTTAAATTAACCGATCAGTTAATCGGGTAGTAATTAATCGGTTAACCGATTAAAGGTTAATCGAATGAATACCCTTGTAAAAACACATCTTCTTTGCGTGCAATTCATTTTAAATTTAAGTCCTTTAAAGTAAAAGCAGCCTCAGACATTGAAATGTGTTGTAACTCTAGACGAAAGTAACCACAATTCAGCAAATGGATTATCAAAATAATTTTTGTAATATCTTCGGGCCCCTTTGTTGAGGGAGAAAATATTCTTTCAATGGCACGAGCAATTGTAAAATTCGCTCTTATGCCGACATTCATGGCTTATTTTGCAATATTGATGTTAAAATTTTTGGGGTTTTGAAAAAACTTTTAGTTTTTGAGTTTAAAGAAAAAAAAAGTCATAGGCTAACAAGAAGACAATTCACTCAAAATAACACAATGTACCCTTTTTTAGAAAACAGGACTGTCCTCTTAAAAATAAGCTCGAATGGTCAACGTATGTATATGTGACATAAATATGTAACAACTTATTCCCTATAAGACGGACATCGTTTAATCAACTTAGCTATTCACAAGGACCCAGAACAATTTTTGATATAGGGTCTAACATCAATATTGTAGAAATTGCAAACAGAATGTCAAGCTTATATACTCCCTTTTGCCTGCGATGAAGGGCATGATAAGAGTTGACAACACCGATTTGTATCTCACGGTTAATTTACCTTAAAGTTTTATTACGATTTTGCCATAAAATAATGCGAGCAAAAAAGACTGTTGTTTAGGTCACATCATTGTTATTTACTAATACAATGATCAGTCTTAAATTCAACGTTAAACTGTTAAGACGTTTTTAAAATCTAACAAATTTTTTATATTAAAAAATAAATAAGCTGCAAAAAAGACCGCCAAAAGTGTTTTTTTTTTACAAACACAAAAAATATGTACGAAAATTTTAAAACGTGATCATAAACAATTTATTTGTATTGCAGGTTATTTGTTTGACAAGTGTGAATACTACAAAGTTATTTATTAAAGTACATAAAGAATAACAATTTTTTTAAATATAATAAATATTTTGTGAAATTTTTAGAATTTGTAATACAAGTTTCTAGCAGGTACATACACAGAAAAAAGTTTTTTACCAATTAAAAAAAATGGTTTTAAAAGTATTAAAATTTAATTAATGTGATAATTGAATCAATTATTTTTTTAAGTTAAAAGAAAACTAAAAATATAATATTGATTTAATTAATATTTAAGTTGTTTTGAAATAAATTTTTAATTAAAATATTATTTAAATATAAAAAAATATTAATTGATTTTTTTTTCGTTTAAAATAAAATAATTTAAACTTGTAGAATTGTAAATAAATTAACACATTGTTTGAAATGGCAAAGTTTTTTGATCATTTTGGCAATTAAAATTAAAAATATCATTTATTGAAAAAAATATTGACAATTTTAAATTCTTGGTAATCAATATAATCATTTTGGTAACAGGTGCAAAATCAACAACTTGTTTGATTGATATTATGAATTTGGTATAAATTTGGTGATTAGAGGCAATTTTTAATTTTTTCTGTGTACAATTTGTTTATATTTGACATATTAAAACTTTTTGCATAATTTGAATATCAGTCATTTTAAATATGTGGAACTAATTTATTTAAATTGTATATGTGTAATCTGTTAAGTTCAATGTGTTTTTGTTTTAATGTTTTGATTGTGCTTCAGGGCTTAATTTTTACTATATTGTTTGTTTATAATATTTAACAAGTTAAATAAACATGTTAGCCTTTAGAAAACAATTAAATGTTTTACGGCCTTGTTCATACAGCAATGAAGAAAGTTCAGTCAAGCCCGATCATATGACACCCTACACCAGTGTGATGGTAAAAGATAATTGTAGATGATCGATTAAAAAAATAGTGTGTACAAATAATGTGTATAAACTTGAGCTTATTATTATTCTTAAAATCATTTCGTTGTGTCATGATTTTATAAATTTTTTTGGAATAGCAAAATATGGCCAAAATTTGCTCATTTGTAAAGGGTGGTATTCACTATCCTATTAAGTCGCACGGTATGTCAAAAAAATCGTGTGTGCTCATAATGTATGACAGTGTGGCTTAAAAATGAATTGACTCACAGATTTTTTTGACAAGTCTGTCCGACTTGCAAATGCTTATGCAAATTTAAATAAAATGATAGATTATGTCTGATCAGAGGTGCATTTTCTTGTAAAGTAGAAGAGTCATTTGAGTTTGCATCTTTTTTGTGGAATAGTGTGGCATTGACAGCAGATTTTGCCGGATAAATTTCTGTCAGTGTGAATGAATCGTACGATTATGTAGGATAGTAAATACCGGCCTTAAATAGTACAAAAACGGCTTAGGAATTTTATACGAATTTTTATTTGTATTTTTTTATGACATTAATATCTAAAATGTTAATATTCCGCTTCACGATTCAACGTGGAGTTGTATGAAAAAAATATTAAAAACATTAATTTTGGCATTTTTACCTCTTTTTTTTTTTTGTTTGTCTCAATTTGTCTACAAACCAACATTCTATCGTCAAGCGGAATCTCAAAATTGTAGATGTGAAAGTCTTTTACTTGTTTGGCAGCCATTTTTGTGCCATTTTAAATCTAAGATAAGAAATTGTTCATTCTTTCGTTTTTATACCCTCCACACCCAGAGAAAAAACATGTTTAAATATGGTCACCTCCAACAAAACTATTTTTAAAGAAAATTTTAAACATAAAATGTTTAAATTTAACCATATTATTATCACCGACAACCATATTATGGTAAAATGCGTCCTCCATCAAGAAGGCACAACCATATTATGGTTGCCACCAACTCCTGTCGGTGGAGGGTATCAAAGATTCGGCACAGCCGAGTATAGCACTCTAACTTGTTCATTCCACAATCTGTTTTCTCTAAGTGTACTAACAAATTTTTTTATTTATAACTAGTTCATACCCTGCGAGTTGGGGCCGTTGTCTTTATTTTCATTAAATATATTTAATAATGCTGAATGCCTTGTATGCAATCCGAAATTAAAAAGAATAAGAGCATACAGTTTTAAACGTCATTACGAAAGCTGTCATTTTGATCTGTCGAGTTTGTAAGGAGAGGACAGAGATAGGCTCGATTTTAATTAATAACACTAAACACGATGATTGAGAATATATGTGTGACTTGTCAAATGGTGGCTGTTATGTGTCAATTGACCCCCTGCAATGACAACCCCATGTAAAAAAGATAGTTCCCATTCATATAAAGTGTTAGAACTAGCACCGGTCTCTACCACCAAAGATCTATAACGGGACTACTTTGGTGTCAGTTCGCTTCCCTCTAGGGATGTTTCAATGGGGGTAGCGAAGAGCACCGGGTTAAGCTTATATAATATAACATTTTAAATAATATGGAGACGAAAACAAATCTATATATATAAAAATAAGTCCGTATATGTACGTCGCCGAACTAATCATAAACGCGTCGTGCGATTTCAACCAAACTTATACACTACGTAGGCAGTGGCCCATATATGGTTTATATGAAGTTTGGTTGAAGTTTTCGGTCTGGGGGCGGAGGGGCGTGGCAAAATCCATAACTTGAGAACGGCTTGACCGATTTGCACGATTTTTTCTTTAAAATGATCGCCATGGTCGAACTAAGGTTTTTACGCCCAATTTTACGCCCACTTTTTTCGATTTACCTAAAATCAGAAAACGGCTCCATCGAGTTGACTAATTTTTCTTTCAAATGTTCGTATTAATCAACTTTAAGTTTTCATTGAAAGAAAAATTTACCACGCCTACTTTTACGCCCACTTTTTCTATTAAGCGCATAACTGGAGAACGGCATGACCGATTCCAACGATTTACCATTTGAATTCAAGCGGCTCCACTTCCCTTTGCTATTACCATCAACAAAGCACAAGGCCAATCATTGACTATTGCTGGCTTAAAAGGTCATGAACAATTTGATCGAAGCAACAATTTTAAAGGGGAAGTTTAAAGGTGAAGATGTATTGATTCCACGAATTCCAATGATTCCATCAGATTTACCTTTTGAATTCAAAAGACTAAATAAAGCGCAAGGGCAATCGTTGGAATTGTGCGGAATTGATTTAGAATGTCCTTGCTTTTCACACGGCCAGTTATATGTTTCGTGCTCACGTGTTGGCAAGCCTTCAGTTCTCTTTATCTACACAACAACTCATGGCAAAACCAAAAATGTTGTCTACGAAAGAGCTCTAAGATAGTTTAAGTGATACACAGTCTAAGATTGTTAGAAACTAGAATTAAAAGTTGAATAATAGGGAAAAACCCCAACTTTATTAAAAACAAGTGTGTTTCTTTTCTTATTTTGTTTTGCCGTGCGAAGCAGGCAACGGGCCCGCTAGTGTATTATAAAATCAACTTTTAAAGATACTAAAAACGATATTATCAGTTTGGAATCGCCTTGTTTTCCAAATCGCTTGCCATCACATACCCGAATAGTCCGAAAAAGTTAATAGCTCTTGGAACATTGTGGTTAACTTTTTCACGTTTCTACTGTCTATTATTCGTATCTGTCTCATTTGCTGCCTATTTCACTAAATGCGAACGAACGCTATCTTTCGCACAACTACATGTAAAACAAAAACAAATTCTCAAAAATTTGTTTTTTGTTTCAAATGTATTTGTGCGAAAGAAAGCGTTCTCTCGACATCGTGAAGTTGGCTGTTGATTTGCTTATTAATAGATGAGATAGTGTCAATAAACTTTTTAAAAAACTAACATTAATAAAGATATAATTAATTTGAATTTTAAATAGTAACAAATATATCGCACCCTAAATCATAAACAGGCACAACTCAATATATCTCAAAATCGTTTTTTTTCATAAGCCAGCTCACATATCAAATCTATAACGACCACGAAAATTTCGTTTACGTCACCGTTTTCCTTAACTTTTCTTCTTTAACATTTGTGGAATTCAATTTGATAATAAAATAAATGCAACCATGTTTTTTCTGCCTCTCATTAATATTTTTGAATTTTAAGTTATGCCTGTTTAGGATTTAGTGTACGATGTATACAAAACACATCTGCATACATTCATATATGCACATTTAAAAGTGGAAGTAAGAATAATTATAACTATAATAATTTTGCTAATAACTAACTATTATTTATTAGAAATTTTAATAGATTACCTTGCATACCTAGATAGTATTGCTGTAATCAAGTACTTCAATAATATTTAATTTTTCTAATGAATTATTGCAATTCACATAAATTATTACAATGCAAAAAATTATGCATAAATATTTGTTGTTTTTTCTAGCTAAAAACAAACATCAGCGGTGGTTGTTGTCGATTTACCAACTTTGAAAGTCTTTATGATAAAAAGATTTTAAAAACTAAAAAATTTAACAAATACCGAATTGGTATAAACTCAACTTTATAGATATTTTTTTTAAGGGACCTTATCGTACTTAAGCTTTAATTTAGGAGAACATTTGTAAAGGCCCTAAGTAAATTATTATGAATTTGTTTTTACTGCATGCATTTAATATTGCTATATGTAAAGAGAGCTGATCTTGTGGTGCCCGTAGTCGACATGTTTTTTACATCTGACTTGTCGAACTTCCCACTGCAAAATACATACATGTCGTGTGTTACCTTTAAAATATTGCATATGTAAAAGTCAGACGCAAAGACATCTGACAAAATTGCATTTAGAGCGTGCTCTATTTTCTTCTGACAAACCATCTGACATCAGCTGTGTCAGAAATCTATGCCTGGAAGAAACCGGCAGCGGCAATGATGTTAATATTTTACAATACCGATATATGTTCATTAGAGCGACTCAAGTTGTATGGAAGCGAAATTCGTCCAAGGTTTACCCCCCTCAAAATGAACCTTGGACTTTTTTAAGATGACATTTAAAATATTTCGGCTCCAGCTTTGACCTCTCGTGAGCTGGACCATTTTGAAAAAGGGTCTATTTTTGCATGTTTTGTTAATATTAGAATCTGTTTCCTTACCAACATATATAATATGGGTATCATCGCCCAAGGACGATCATCCATGTTCTTGTTTTACGGATATTTTGTAAAAAAGAACGGTTTTTGAATTTTTTGTTCGGGTTTGTTTGTAATAAAAATGCCAAATAAACATACTTTAATCTTTAGTCGATTTAATTAAATACGGGTCTCAGCTTTTTTTGAAATTCGTGCTAGTTCGCGTTTTGAGAAAAAAGTAAAATAGGGCAATATAGGTATAAAATGTTTTCTTTTTCCAAGTACATCATCTTTATATGTACTTTCTTATGATACCCATATTGTATATTTTGGTAAGGAAACAGATTCTCAAATTAACAAAACATGCAAAAATAGACCCTTTTTCAAAATGGTCCAGCTCACGAGAGGTCAAAGCAGGAGCCGAAATATTTTAAATGTCATCTTAAAAAAGTCCAAAGTTAATTTTTAGGAGGGTACATCGAGCTCTTTTTTTTTGTGAGTCGCTCATATATATATATATATATATATATATAACGTATCATTATAATATCCTAAATTAGTTTCTTCGAATTTTAAGAAAAAAATGTTAAGATGGCTGAAGTCTTTTACGGCGCAAATAAAAAATTTTGTGGCGGCAGCACGCTATTTTGAAACCGAAACCCACTTTGGTTTCTGCAATAACTATGAGAAAAAAACCCAGACAATGGCAGAAGCAAATTACATGTACGTTTGTGACCAAACATTATAAACCTTATGTAAAACAGCAATTTTGACAGACATGCACAATTACATGTGACTTGAAAAGTTGACAAGTTAGATGTAAAAAACATGTCGTGTACATTCATCTTTACTAAGCTCGATGCAAAAACTTCTCCTTAAGTTGCCGCTAACGTATTAAATCAGTTATTTCTAAAACTCTTTATAAATGTATATGGTAAGACGAAAAATATTGAATTTCCCGGGATACCTCTCTGAAGAAAACAAGTAAGTGAGCTATTTATTTTCGGATTGACTGAATCGTTTACAACCTTCAACACAGTATTTAAAAGGCTATTTTTAACTTTAAAATTTTTTTGCAATTCTTTTTCGTTTTGGTGACCTTTTAAGCCCATTTTCAATTTGAAAAAAAGTAGAAAATATTTATCTCGAAATCTTTTCTTGTGGTCGCTATTTTAAGAAATCCAAGGCTGTGAAGTCGTCAAAAAAAGTCGACTGCAACAGCTAAATTTTTTTAAGTCCGACTCCGATTTTGATGCTAAATGTTAATTGATACAATTGGTTGATTCACAAGGTAGTCATAAAGATAAAAAATCATATATGACTGCTGTGGGCAACGACTTATATTTTAGATTTCTAATGTACAGATATGACAAATCAATGAACACAGCATTAAAATTTCTGTTTTGTTTGAAACATAACAATATTTTTTTTAAACACTTGAAAAATATTATTTAGAACATTATGACGATATGATTTGATGGCACAACTTGTGAATCACCGAAATATAAAATTTTATTTTTAAAATATTTTAATTATGTGCATTTATTCTTTTAATAATAAGCAAAATACTACAAAAACGGAAGCTTAAAATAACAAAACTTCAAAAAATGTAACCAATCTAACAATAGTAAAATTACAATAAAAAATATTACTCTGCATTTGTCTTTAGAAATAGGATAGCCTCAATAATATATGGCTTCACTGATGCTCTAAAATCGAATCTGATGATTCTGAGTGCAGAAAATAATCGTTTTACGTAGACTTGCGTCGGTGACAATGCCGTGGCGATCAATGCAGATATTCTTAGACATCTTTAAATTGCACCTCTAATTGTTAAATTTGAACAACAGTCTATTTTAGCACTATAGCAACACTAATTCTATACGGGTAATTCCATGTCAAATCGACAAAGAGTGGGACCCGACCCCCTTCGATTTGAATAAAATTTGGTGTGAAGGTTCTTTTCATCTTATAAGGAACATATATTAACGAAAAAAAATTTTCAAAATTTTTTTGTAAAAGTTACGTCATATTCAAAATGTCATAATTTCGCCGAATTAGCCGAATGTGTTGAGTTTATTTTTTCAATATCTCAAAAACTACTGCACATACGAAGATGATTTGTATGTAATTTTAAAGAGAATACTTGGGGCTACAAACAATATATTAAAAAAAAATTTTTTTTTTTTTAAATGTAATATCTTTTTTTTTTGGCTGATTTTTTTTTATGTAATTCCTCAAACTGTTCTCTAAAAATCCTGAAATTTTGAAGGAGGTGTTTTTTTTTTAAGATATGATTTTTTTCTTCTGCAACCTGTAAAAAATAATACTAAAATAAAATTTTAACATTGTTTTTGAGAAATAAGTATTTTTTAAATCTGATTTGTGTGATTTTAGGTGTTAAAAAAAAGTAACGACATTGAAAAAGTTGTTTATGTTTATCTGTTGCATTTTTTGTTGGAGTTCAATGTGGGCACCTTCAAAGAAAAGTACACTTTTTGTCACGTTACGTCACCAAGAAATTAAATGAGTTTTTTATAAAACTTCGCTAAAATAATGTATAACACTCATTTAATTTTTTCGTTAATATATGTTCCTTATAGGATGAAAAGAACCTTCACACCAAATTTCATTCAAATGGAAGGTGGTCGGGTCCCACTCTTGGTCGATTTGACATGGAATTACCCATACAATGTTGAAATAATGTATAACACTCATTTAATTTTTTCGTTAATATATGTTCCTTATAGGATGAAAAGAACCTTCACACCAAATTTCATTTAAATGGAAGGTGGTCGGGACCCACTCTTGGTCGATTTGACATGGAATTACCCATACAATGTTGAAAATATTTTAGTGTTGGCGGTAAAATATTTTGAAAAAATTTTTTTGCGGGAATTCCCGCAATTTGGCCGAGCGTGTTAAATTAATTACGGACCTTTAAAACCATAAGCCTCTTTTTTCAACTACCCAGTAAAAAATTTTCTTATTTTGCGAAGCACTAATGGTCATTTTAAAAAGTAAGCACATATTTAGCGGCTCCGCAAAAAGACATATAGAGATGCAGTAAAGTAAGTGAACGAATTCTTAATAATTTTAAAAACAAATATATAAAATTTGATGAGCCACGACATTCCCTTACTACGAAGCAGGTTTGTAAGGGAGCATATTAAGTGTGCTGAATAAAGCGCCTTCTGTGTCAAAAATAAATTGCTTCAAAGTGGGAACTCGCCATGGAAAATTCATGTCTTCCGTAAGCGATATGGTAAGCGAAACTTTAATGTATCTCCCTTACAAACAACCTTCGTTGGAAGCTCCATTTTTTATGGGGTAGATCAATAACCGAATATAATTTCTGACAATGCAGTTTCAGAACTTATACTCGCACTTATAAATAAAATATCAAAATAACTTATATTATTACACATTTTTATATTTGGGTTGTTCACGAAAGGCTGGTTAGCAGTTTATATGGTTATTTAGTTATATTCACAACAACAAAATACATTTATATAAAGTTTTTTTAAAATATATTTTGTTGCTGTTAATATAACTACATAACCATATAACCTGCTTATCCTCCTTTCGTGAACCACCCAATTATTTTATTTAAGTATTTGAATGAACTTACTCTTACATAATAAATTAAAATCTACTAATTCATAGTGAACTGGAGTTAGTGGTACATATCGCACTTGTTCCTCTAAACAGCGTCAACTCAAAATTTTTCAATTTTCACTTTTTGCAAGAAAACGATAAACAGTGGCCATATCTACCCACTGTAAAAATCTTAGATCTATTTCTCTAGTATTTTGCCTAAAAAAATGCAGTTTTATCCCCATCTGTAATTAAAGAATACATATAAAAAAAAAAGTTTTTTGTCTCTACTGAAAATTTATAAATTTTGAAATGACTCTGTTTCGAGGAACAAGTGCGATATGTATTTGAAAAATTCTTTGAATTGTATATGCTTGTCTAATATTGAGAAATTTTAGAGTCTGATTCACGATTTTACTTCGTTTAACACACCTCCACAGCCTGACGGAAATCAGTTAAACCCTAGTAAATCCCCTAAAAACATTGTTGCCATAAGTTCTACTCCAAAAGCGAATTCTTTTGAATACGAGTAAATCTCAAACTGACATTTAAATCGTCACAAAATTTATTTCGTCTCTGGTACTAATATTAATAAAACTTTTTATACAACATTTTAAAGCAACATTTAATTTTATTACAACCCTCGTATGTTGATTTACCCATGCACTTAATATCTTTATACATGCTAGTATTTAGTATCTTCTGCTGCTTTTGCTGTTATTTGCAAAGGCCAAACACCAAAAGCAACACATTTTGCAATTGTTTATTTAACAATTTTTTATTGTTTTATGTTATTGTTATTTTTTTTTCTTCTTCTTCTCAATTATGAAATAACTTTTAAAGTTTAGTATATTACGAAGTCATTGTGTCAATATCTCTTTGTGCTGCATCAATGAGCTGGTATGTTAACCAGTGCCAGCAGACAATGCAACCGCCAAAATGCATATACGAAAGTGTAGTGCATTCACACCAGGGATGGATAATATGGTACAATTATTTTGATAAATTTTGAACTTTTTTGGTTATCTAAAACTTTCTCGGTTTTTAATAAGAATCTAACGCAAGGACTTTATATATTTACATTTCATAATTTATAGACAGATGTAAAAAATTAACGATTCGTAGTTTTTTTTATCATAAAGTAATTGCCGTAATTAATTAAAATTTTTAGTCTCTTAAAAACGAAGTCTAGTTTTCATCACCCCTATCGTGAATAATTTTTCCCTCGTTATTTGTTCCCTTTTTAATTATTTGCGATCACGAAAAACTCCCATGAAAAAAATGAATTCATAGGATAATAACGTGAAAAAAATGTTCGCGGGAAAAATTCACCTTATCATGAACAATTTTTTCCCACGTAATTTTTTCACTTTCCCTTTGAATTTCTCACTTTATTTTTGCTGGGGAACAAAACATTTATGTAAGTTACCCTTCTCATAATTCGAATATTGAAGTTTACAAAATTAATTTTAAGGTAAATTTCCTTTAAAAGAGGCACAACTTATATGTATATTGTTCAACAAAATGCAAAAAAAAGGTCGATTGCCTGAGGAGTTATGAAGCTTATCAAAGACGTGGTGGCAGAATTTTAGAAATTTTTTTACTGCATAAAAGCGCAATAATAGCAATACATCTTTTGTTTTTTCTTTAAAAAAATATTTTTTAACCAAAAAAATGTTTTTAATGTTTTTTAATATTTCTTCTTTTTTACATTCACTGAGAACTGATGGCGTGAAAAATTGTTCACGGGAGTTTTACGGTAGCATTTTTCCCTTCGAGGGGATTAAAAATTTCATGGGAACAAAAATTTCACTTGTTTTTCACGATAGGGTTGAATATTTACCAAGCAGCTTGAATCAGATGAATGTTATAGTACATATACTATACTATACTATACATTTTTCTGAATTCTAAATTATATAGTACCTTTTCTGAAGAAAATATGGAGAAAGCACGATATAGATAAAAGACAAATCGATATGATGGGAACTAAAACAAGCAACATGTTGTTTGTTATTGTCTCTTAAAGTTTTCTTGATAAATAAAGAGCTTTGTTTCCAGATATGTCAAAAGATGCGCAAGGAACACTTTTTGATACTCTTATATATTTTTGTTACATACGCTGCGTTAAAATTAGGGATGTAACGATACGGCTGTTTACCGATGCGATACCGATACGCTTATCGAACTTGAATTCAAGTTAAATTTAACAAATCTCCAGTATAGTAAATTGTAAATTATTGTTGTTTTCAATATAATTTCTCACACGAAGTTTTGTTTTCATTTTCTAAGAACAGGCAGTTAAATTTGAATTCATGATAAAATTTTCAAAAAAAAATAAAACACTTTTTTACAAAATATTAATAAGATTTTTGTTTAATAAACAACGTATTCTCAACTTTTGCGGAAAAACGATTTCGCAAGTCCGTTTGAACTTAACCTGAAGTGGAAAAAAGTCTCTTAGATGCGACAGAACTCATCTGAAAACTTTATAGAATTCCTGCGCAGTTTTCTTCAAGTTTGGGTATAACATGTCATTGCGCCCGTAAACAAGCGGATCTGCGTCTCTTGAAATATTAGGAGATCTAAGGTATCTCTCGACTTCTGCCTAAGCAGAATCACAACATAAGATGGAAAAAGGCTCATTCTCCTCGGATCCTCCAATAAATTATATCCAAACACTCCAAAGGCCAGTTCTTGTAAACTTATCAGAACTTGTACCACCTGTAGGTTTTGCCGGGTTTTCAACACTTTCGTTCGGTACGATTGAAGTATTTAAAATATTCGAGCACTGTATCTTAGATCAAACATTGTAGATAAACAAAAGGTTGCATTATTTTCTAAAGCCCTAAATCTTTTAGTTAGAGCTAATGCTAAGTCAACCGCTAAATTTTGAGACTCCGGACTATTTTCCATCTTCGTTGATTCATTTATTATATGAAACAATTTCATTATTCTGTTTTAATTTTATGACCTGCTTTTTAATGTGTTATTTCTCTTAGTTGCTATGCAAAAAATCGGCATAGCAAATATAATTATATATTCAAAAATACTCAAAAAAAAAAAAAAAATAAAAAGTATCGTCGCAGCGACAGCAAAATATCGCCGATACTGATATCTCGGAAAATCTGAAGTATCGCCGATATATCGGTATCGGTATTCATTACATCCCTAGTTAAAAGTTGCTATTAAAATTTAGCCAGATCGGTGCATAAATGATTGAGATATAAGAAAAATTCCACGACCTGCCTCAAACTTTTACCCATAAATGTGTACCCATAAACATTAACTCTTTAAAGTCCTCTTGTAATGTATGAACTTAATTTTTTTACTCACATCTCCAACAGACTTAGTAGAATACTGGCAAAAACGGTCAAAAAATTACCCAGTTCTATACAAATAACTACTGGTTTGGTTTTCAAAATCAGCTAAATCGCCCTATTATTTCACCAGGCACCCATACAAATATGCTCTCGAAATAAGGACTTAAGGACGATGGTCCCCATACCGTATGAGCTTAGTGGACCAAATTTGACTCATATATTTCTTAAATATAAGGGGTATTTAATATTAAAAATAAGCCAATAGGATCCATGCAAAATAAGCTAAGTGGATATAATATAACTTTCTGCTCTTTGTCAACCATGGTGAAGGGTATATAGGATTCGGCATATAGTCTGGGGTGCTATTCTTTTCTCCCCTCTCACCAATTAACTCAGACTTTCAGAAAGAAAACGTTCATAGTGTGAACCCAGACATACGAATACGTATAGAACTTTTAGGGGGTTATTTTGTAAAACACTTCACCCAACTTGAAAAATATTTACATACAAATTTTCGAAAATTCAAAAAAATTTATATGAAAAAATTTTCAACTCAAGCTGAAGGGATTTACAAAATAATCCCCTTACTTCTTTATTCAACATACGTCATCAAGCGCTTAGATCCGAAAATATCTTTAGAGGCAATTACAATTATTAAAAAATAAATAATACCGTCATAGTCTAAATAGTACTAATTATTAAATATAGTACAAAATTCAAAAAGCCATTTTCCATCCCTGAATTACCTAAAAAAAAAAACTTACAGCTTTAAATCAAAGCCGTTTATTATTGAAAAGCTCCAACTTAATTTCAAGAATTAAAAATTTTTAAATTTAAATAAATAACATATTTGTTATCGATTATTTTATAAAAATTTTTAATATTTCCATCAATTGCAAAAGCAATGAAAAGCTTCACCAGATAAAAAAAAATTGTCCCTGAATTGGGGATTTTAACTTCTATTTCATTTAATCTGTATAGTGAGCTAAGATTTAATGATAATTACAAAATATTATATTTCTACAAAAATTATCCGCTAAAAGTCTTGAGAATTTAAAATAAATAAAATTTAATAAATAAGTATAACTAACCCTTCATTAAAGGTAGAGGGGCAAATAAAAGTTTGTCATTGCGTTAATTATTTCTACAATATTGATCATAGACCCTATAAAGAATATATATTCTGGGTCCATATGAGTAGCGAAGTTGATATAGCGATATTCGTCTGTCTGTTAAAATGGGATTACCAAAGACCCCAGATATGATGGGGATTGGTTGTTATATATTTCTGTCATATCTGCTCTTTCTAATTTTGCTACTGAGATATTTTATACATATCATCTAAAGTAATATTCCTTGTATAAGTTGTTCATTTTTTAGACATTTTTTTTTTTGTTTTTATACATAATTAATACATATGTACTTGTACAGCGCAATTGATTTAATGATGTCCGTCTGATTTTCTGTATACCTTGAGAACGAAACGAAAAAGCTTCCAAAATTAAGCATCTTGGTTATCTATGCACAACATCCGACATTATGTGTGCGGGATTGGAGAGGTGGGCGTGGCATTCTCCATACAAAGTTTTCAAACTTGGTATTAGCATCTTGGCTATAAATAGACAATATCCGACAAAATGTTAGAAGAGCTGGATAAGTAGCCGTGGCACAAAAAACATTTATTTATATCTAGGGAGCGGCAAAAGGTACTGGCATCTTGGTTTTCTATACACAACATCCGACAAAATGTGAGCGGGATTAGAGAAGAATTAGAATTAGGCGTGGCAAAAAGATTTTATTTTTAGCTAAATAACGATATTTATATAACTGTCTGTTCTAATCGGATCATGGTGAATGAATATAAGATTCGGCATAGGCGAACATAGCACTTTTACATGTTTTATTTTCTGTTGATTTCTTAAGACTTCAGGCAAAGTTGCAAACAACATTTTCAAATACTAGGACCAATTTTGACAAACAAAAATTCAACGTCTTAAACGCCCGATAACTGCCAAGGAGTCGTCTGTAGGGGGATAATATATATGACCGACCTCCATTAGTTTCTTGTTCTTAATATTTTCTCAATAAACTAAACCGTTTTTGAGTTTCGCGAATATTTATTGTGCAACCTGCTCAACTTTCGAAGTAAACGGTTAGCACCACTGAATTCAGCGTACCCAGCGAACTAGGTTAAAACGCCAGGTGCCTGGCTTGTCTGTTTTTGAACTAGATCAGTCAAATAAGGGCCTTTGGGCGGGAGCAAGGATTTTATCCTCTATAGTTTAACGAACACTGGCTTCGCTAACTAAAGCTTTTCTACTAGCCGTAAGCGCCATTTTTGATGCTATCCCTGGAAATTTTTGTATAAAATTTTATAAAATTTGTATAAAATTAGAATATGGGAATTATTTATTTTCATAAGAAACTTTATTATTTTAACATATACAGCCATGTCACAGAGTACAATTCCGTTCGGAATGATTCCGTTCGGAATTGAAGAAAACATATTTGTTTATTGATAGAAAGTATATTTTGATAGTTTTTTGGTCTTTGAGATACAGAAAACTCCCATACCGTTCATGAAAACAAAAATGGTTTCATTCCGCAAAGTGTTTTCGTAATTTTCTGAAGCACCAAAATACGGAATGAATTCCGTTTCCGAACGGAATTGTACTCTGTGACATGGCTGTATATTCAACATTTTTATTTTTTTCGAATTTATTCTATGAGCTAAATTTCAGTTATGTATTTAATAAAGTGTTTTGTAATAGTTCTATTCCTTAAATTTTTAGGAATGACTTTATACACTATCAGACTATTATAAAATCCATAACTAAAATTTAGCTCATAGAATAAATTCGAAAAAATAAAAAATTTGTACAAATTTTTTATATAAAATTTTTAGGGGTAATTTTTCATTTCTTAAAATTTCCAATATATATATAAGTAAATGCAAAAAGTCCCAAAGTAAAAAATTTTGATTTTGTTGGGGCCATTTTTCATTTCTTCATATTGGGGTCATTTTTCATTCCACTTAAAATGTGAAAATACCCCAACGAATAAATGAAAAAACCCAAAAAATTTGTTCTTCTTTTTTTTTTGGGCCATATATCCTTGTAAAATTTCGTTAAGATTGGTCCATAATTTACCTGAAATATTCGAACTGTCGCACAGTGGCGCCCGTAAAGCAAGCGAGGTTGCAAAAATCAAAATTTTCATGAGTGCCGACAAAGTTTTGAATAAACCCATGTTATAGGAAACTTTTCAACGATTTCAAATATGCCACTCTTAATAATATCAAATTTTTAGTTTAGAAGATATAACCGTTCAAAGTTGACCGACTTTCGGTTTTCAAAAAAACACACAATTTTTAGTCAATTTGTTGCGATTTCAGGTGTAATATCACGAAAAATAGGTAACGAATCGCCTTATTTTTTGTTTGTATTGATTGATGTATTTATTAAATGTATAATGATAAAAAAAAAATTAACTGTTTGCTTTGTGTTTCTCCTGGTAAATCACTATTTAAAAACTATCCGTTTTTTCACTATTTTTCAACTTTGACGGAAAATAAAAAAAACTATATTTTTCTATATTTGCCATATTTGCAAAACCTGTTCTTTGATTATTTCTTTACATAATTCAAAAGGTTTTATCTGCCCGTACGTGCCCGTTTGGCTTCTAGAGGTAAAAAAGTTTAAAAAGACATGGTTGCAGAAATTGTATGGCGTCCATCCCTTATATGTTTTGACTGACAGTAGTTTGATCTAATAGTTTGAAAAAAACTACTCATTGAAATTAGCAGGTACGTACCTCACATAAACAATACTTTGGCGTACAAATGGTCAGGAACAATATTGACTTATAGTCCCTACAGGTAGGCACAAATCTTATTTGGACACGTGCATAATATCAAAATTGCATTATTCAGCCTAAATCCATATGTATGCAGGGAACAGGTAAATTTTTAGGCATAGTAGCATAAGCCTATGTATTGCAAAATAAGCATAATGCCTGGATAGTCTACGCCTGAAAGTTGGCGCAACAATTACTGAAACCATTAAACAATTTAAGTATTGAAAACATGGCGTTGAACAATTTAAAATTATTTGAACTGTTTAGAAAGTCAACCATACCAAAGTTTTTCACGGAAGTGAAAATTCTTCCTGAGAAGTTGACATTGATCAGCAAATGGGGCTGCGATGGATCATCCGGACAAAGCGTTTATAAGCAAAGGATATCTTCCGATGACGCTACAATATCGGACGGAAATATGTTTATGGCATCTGTTGTTCATTTGCGGTTAAAATCGGATGATTCCCTACACTGGAAAAATCCACGTCCGTCATCAGTGCATTATTGCCGACCACTAATGTTTCAGTTTGCAAGGGAATCGGCAGAACTCATAAGGACTACGGTGAAGGACATTGAAGAACAAATAAGCAAGATTAAAATATATTGAATGCAATTACGAGTTCCACCTGACCATGGTTGACGGAAAAGTCGTTAACGAACTGACAGGAACAACCTCAACAATGTCATGCCCGATTTGCAAAAAGAGTCAGAAGAACTTTTTTCAATTCAATTAAATTTATTTCATATATAATATGTTACATCTCAATTTTATATAATTAGTTGTAAAGAGTTTAAGATTAGTATCTTTTTCTGCTTAATTATAACATATTTCAATTAGTTATCGTGTACATATATATAGACAGAATTATATTGGAGGAAAAATTTAGCAAAAACCTATTTAAACCCCTTTTTTCGTTTTATTTTTATATTTTTTATTATCGATTTTTTATTATTATTTGTCAGAAGAACTTTGGTAATTTAAACGATTCTACAAATTAGGAGAATTACGAAAATGGAATGTCACCATTGCACGCAAGGATAAGGTGTATGGAATTCTTGCTAAAACTGGCATATACCCTACCACAAGAGGAGGAAAACTTCGATGAAAATACATCAATAAAGGATAAGGAAAAGATCAGAAAGAAGCAAATACAGGATGCTTTTTTTAAACAAGTTGGACTAAAAGTAGACTGTCCCAAGCACGGATACGGTAACTCAAACGATGGAAACACTTCTAGGAGATTTTTTGAAAATGATGAGGCAGTAACTAGAATCATTGGAATTGACAATCAAATCGTGAAAAGATTGGGAACGATCTTGGATGTTTTAAACTGCAAAGAAAATGTCAATTCTACAAAATATGGAGAGTATGCGTCGAAAACTGCATCTTTTTTAGCAGAAATGTATCCACAGAAGAAGTTGACCCCGACCGTCCATAAAATATTGGCGCATGGCAAAGATATAATTGAGTACCAGTCTTTGCCAATTGGAGAGCTTTCTGAAGAAGCACAGGAGTCTCTTAACAAATTTTATAAAAAATATAGATTGCAGAACACATTCAAAGCATCAAGGGTAAGGCAAAATGAGGAGCTCTTCAACATTCTTCCGATCCACTTATTTCTTCCCTGCGGCATGTGAAGTCACGAATAGAGTAACAAAATAATTATAGTTTAGAAATGGTTAGTCTTTTAGATATACCTTCTCTTACGAATTGTGATGAATATTTTACAGAAAATTGAAAAAATAAATTTAAAAAAAAAATTATTTTTTTTTTAATTTGTTGGGTAATAATTTAAAACATAAAACCCTAAAGAAAAAAAATAAAAACAATCTAAAAATGTAAAAATAATTTTTTTTAGTTACCACAAAATTGATTTTTCTACTAATTTTAACTTTGATAACCCATAAGTAGGCCCCTACGTAGCACCCTTTCTAAACGCTCATTTCATAGGCTGAACAGTTATCTATCATATGCTGTTTAAACTGTTCAATTATCTTATTCGGTTCAAAAGATATGATTTTTGCAACGAAAAAACTCAAATGGCGCCACTGTGTGTCGGTGGAGAATATCAAGGATTCGGCACAACCGAATATATCACTCTAACTTGTTTAATGTTAAATACATCAGCACACCCTCATAATACCCTCTCCACTGTTGTGGTGTGGGTATTACAATTATGTATTATTTTTGCGGTATTCATAGAATATCGTAGCAGTCACATTAGGGAATGAATTAAATCCAATCTATCCCTACGAAAACCAGAATCTTAAGATTCTCGACTAAAAGAAGAAGAACCGGATTTATCAGATCTTAGAAATGTTGGATTTAACTGATTTATCTTGTGTTACATGGCAGAAATGTGCCAGAATTTTCATACGCTTAAAATTTCTTTAAAAGAAACTCTCTATTTCTGTATTTTAGTAAATTTTATCAGATTTCTGTCGAATAGCAAACTGACTAGTTACATTCGATATTATAAACGAACAATGTGGGCCTTATTTCTTTAATCACTTAATTTTGCTTTAACAAATTTTTCATATAAAATTTGTTTAAGTTTTCAAAAATTTATGAATGTAATAAAATAAAGGGGCTAACTTAATTCTAATAGCAACAGTATAAATATCCATTTTACTATTTAATAGAAATTTTATGAATTAAAAAAGTTAATGAGGCGTGTAGGGTATGAAACAAAAATAATAAAGTGCTATGCACACATCAAACAATGTGAACATATAATTATTATGCAGCTGCATATTTTATGTTTTGAATTTTTGTTCAAATAAATTTTTTTTAAATTTGAGTTTTGTTTAAACGTTAGCTGTGGGCACAGTCCAATGCACTTGTGGTGCAAGGTTATTGCCAATTCTACATTCTTGCTTAAAATTACAAATTAAACGTTTTTTGCTTCAACTGTCATTTATTTCTCAATTTATGTTTAATTTTTTTTTTAACAGTTGTTCTTCAATTTTTTTCTACTTACAGATCATGTTATTGTCCTTGACAAATATTTTATTTCTTTTGGAACATAGTAAAAAAGTTTAAAAACTTCTGAGCAACATTTTTTTTTTATTGGCTTTTTTTAACTGTTTGTGTGACTGTTGGATGCGGTTTGCTTCTTGATTTGACCAAAAATGGCAGCATCAAGTGTTGATTATGAAGGTGCTTTTGTCAATGCATCGTATATACACTCGAGATATTCATCGGCCGCTTCCATACCTGGAGAATATCGTAAAGCTGACGATGACAGTGGTTCTTCGGCGATGTCATCAAAGAGAGAATCGACGAGAAGTATTGAGAGAAATGTAACTGACCTAAATAGAAATGTAAGTGGTAAAATAAATAGATTTATATCTAAATAATTGGAAAAAATCTAGGGCTTTTGATTTCACAAGAAAATGAAAAATTCGTACGAAAGTGAAGCGCAAAAAATTTTCGTTATAAACTCGTTTCAAAATTGTGAGGTGTAATTACTAATTTGAGAGAAAAGAAACGCTAAAAAAATATTTCAAGTCATTGAGAATCCTGTTGTTTCTTAAGTTGTGTCTTGAAAAATAGACAAAAAAAACCTGTTAAGATAACAAATTTTTTACATTTCTTACAGTTCACAAACTTAACAAGGAAAAAATGTGAAAATAAACAAAAAAAAAAGCATTGACTTATTTTTTGTTCTTTTTAGCTTTCTATCATTGATTCAATTATTGAAGCACAGGGCGTATTGATTAATATCTATATTTAGCAATTTTTTCAGGATAAAATTTAGTTTTTAACAAGTTTTTTTCATTTATTTTCGAAGTGCCCACAATCATTTCTATTATTTTAGGTTTACAGAGAAGCTGCGTACACGCAGAGAAAAAAGTATGTTTTAATATGGTCACCTCCAACAAAACTATTTTTAAAGAAATTTTTAAACATATTATGTTTAATCTAAACATATTTTGGCAACGACAACCATATTATGGTTATATTAGTCATCCATCGAGAAGCTACAACCATATTATGGTTGCCTCTAAACATGTTGTGGTTACATATGACAATAATTTGTTATTAAATAAAAAATTGTATTATTCTCCTTTCCAAGAGCAACATGCTATGGTTGAAAACAACCATGCTTTTTATAAGTGCTTACCATACTTTAGTTATTATTAATCATAACATGTTCGGGGGCAACCATAATATGGTTGTAGCTTCTTGATGGTGGACTAATTGACCATAATATGGTTGCCGGTTACAATAATATGGTTAAATTAAAAATAATATGTTTAAAATTGTCTTTCATAATTGTTTTGTTGGAGGTGACCATATTTAAACATGTTTTTTCTCTGGGTGTAATAATGATATAATCTTCAATAACAAAAAAACAAAGTTTTGATTTTTTTTCGTATTTATGAAAACGTACAAAAGCTAAAGAAGAAAAGCTGCAAACGTTACGAAATGTGAATATTTTCACTTTCGCACAAATTCTGTGACATTCCTAATTTTTAAAATAAAAAATGTTTGGCTTTTTCTTAGGTATCACACTGTCTAGAAGCATCCTCAAAAGTCATTAATTAGCCTGGTTTGTTGGCCTATGAAGCCAAAAACTTTCTGAATCCGTTTCCGAGTTGTATGGTCTCTATCAGTTTTAAATAGTACTCCATTAGCAACTGAGTTTGAGTCTGAGTTTTAAATGGTACTCTACGAAGTCAAATAAAGTTATTTTTGGTTCTCCACCCGACAAATACGTTACATACGAATGCATATGATTGATTTTGAAACCAGAAAAACTACTACTCGATATAGTTTTACGACGCCAAGCCGTTAACCGATGCGAGTGATATAAGACTTAAGTTCGCAATATATCGGTAGATCCCCCATTTTAACATCCATATAGAAAGGCATTCAGCGGCTTATTGACTATTTTTAAAGCTTGGCAACCGAAACGAATTTCGGTATTGGAATTTTATTTCAGTATCGGTAATCGCATCGGCACACCCAGAGAAAAACTATGTTTCAATATGGTCACCTCCAACAAAACTATTTTGAAAGAAAATGGTAAATATATTATGGTTAAATTTAACCATATTATTATCACCGACAACCATATTATGGTTAAATGTGGCCTTCATCAAGAAGGCACAACCATATTATGGTTACCTCCCAATGGTCAATAATAACTAAAATATGTTTAACACTTATAGTTGATTGGTTGGTTTTCATGTTGCTCTTGGAGAAGAGGAAAATACTATTGTTAATTTAAAAATAAATTATTGTCATTTTTAACCATAACATGTTTAGAGGCAACCATAATATGGTTGTGACTACTTGTTGGAGGACTAATTAAACAATAATATGGTTGTTTAAAATTTTGTCTAAAAATAGTCTTATTGGAGGTGACCATATTTAAACATGTTTTTTCTCTGCGTTTATTAAACTATGCGGTATAGAAACTTTTATAACGGAAAATGTATTTCGGTTTAACAATTTTATTACCCAAACAAAACAAGAATGTTAAAAAACATAAAAGCGGTCTAAACCATGATGAAATAAACAGGTGGCATTACTACGCCAGATGACGATTTTCTGCTCTTGTATTGTTTGTCTAGTCTTATGTCAAAGTTTTGTTTATGTTTACAAAAAACCCACGTTTTGTGCTGTGATTATTGTATTGTATTAAAAAGTTTTTGATTATTAAAAATAAAATTAAATAAGATAGCAACCATAGTGAAATAAAAATTGGCTAAAAATTAATTTATTTCATTGCATTCGGCGGCAAAATTTGATTTAAGTTTAATATAATTTTTGACATATACGGAGACTTATTTTTCATTTTTGTTGTTGCCTTAGTGCTGCCACCTGTATTATTTTACCATGGTCTAAACGAATTAGGTGTTACATTTTTTCCAGGGTGGTGGTTATTTAAGGGATTTTTCTCTAAAATTACAAATTGCATTATCTTTCCAAATTTATATTTTTTAAGAACACATAAATTTTGCATAGAAGAAACAACTTAAGATCTTCGATACCGGTACCAATACCGGCATTAAACAATTTCTTGTTTCGGTATCGGTATCTATGCCGGTATCGGTATAGGTTTCGGTTTCCAACCTTGCTATTTTTTTTATTAGCATTTAGGAAATATATTGTAGAATTTAAAAACGCGGTAAATTAGTAATGCCTTATCGATAATAATCCCTTATCACTTTCAGAAATATCCGATAGATAATGGAGATTCGGAAAATGCCAATGCAGGTAAACCACAACGTGAAAATTGGTCTAATGAAATTGAATTCTTAATGTCGTGCATAGCGCTATCGGTCGGCCTTGGCAATGTTTGGCGTTTTCCCTTTACTGCCTTAGATAATGGCGGTGGTGCATTTGTAATACCATACATTATAGTATTATTCTTAGTAGGTAAGCCAGTGTATTACATGGAAATGTTATTAGGACAATTTTCCAGTCGAGGTAGTGTAAAAGTCTATGACTTTGCACCTATAATGAGAGGTACAATATATCTTTACAATTTAGCAAAGGTTAGCAAAATAAAAAAAATCCAATTTTTTCTATTACAAAACCAAAGGAGTAGGATATGGCCAAGTATTGGCTACCGGTGTAGTAACTACTTACTATGCCACCTTAATGGCTTTAACTTTGCGTTATTTTGTGGATTCTTTTTTCTCCACTTTACCCTGGAGTTTTTGTCGTGAAGAATGGGGTGAGACGTGTCTTGATTCGAAACCAAAGGCTGATGGTTTTATGCAACCAGCAGGTCAAGATGTTAAAACTACATCGGCGGAGTTTTATTTTATGTAAGATTTATTTTTTTATATACATTTATACATATGCAAATATTAAGGCAATTCATAAAGTGTTTTATTGTGTCATATTAGGTGTGTTCATTTACTTTACTAACAGAAACTTGCAATGAGAGAGTAAATTTACAATTTACAATATTTTTCTCTCAATTGCTCAGAAAAATAAAAAAGTAAATGAACGCTTTACCAGCAAAAACTAGCAAGTTAGGCATATTGACAATATTCAGCTGGAAGATACGAGATTATTTCTTAATAAATTCAACTGTTTTCAACCATTTGCGTAAGAATTTTGTTCATAAATTTTAGAAAAATAAATATTTTATAATTTTGAAAACACTTTTAATTTAAAAATTATGACAATTAGTTTTGTCTTATAAACATAAACCTGAAACAGGTGGTTGAATAATTCTTGCTAGAAAAAATTTTACTATCAGAAATTTAATTGAAGATGAAACATCAAAATGTGAAATATCCATGAGATGATCAGAAATTTAAGTGAAAATTTAATTGAAAATTTCTGATCATCTCATGGATATTTCACATTTTGATGTTTCATCTTCCCTGGCAAATCAGGTGCATGCATACCTGGGATCCGACAAAGATTCAAAATAACAGGTCTTCTTAAGTCTTTGTGCTTTCTTGAGACTGAAGGCTCCCCCAAGTACGTTCTCATCTGGTGCCACGGGAGTCAGGAGCCTCCGGTGTGTGCAATGCACTAGTCTGACTATTGCTAGTCTTCTTCTTGCGCGAAACGCTTCCTGGCTTTTAGTATGATTATCTTTGCGGAAGTTTTTCTGATAGATAGTTGCTTTTTATCATTTTTTTTGCGTCTGATGGGGGGAGTGCTTTTTTCAAAGCAAGAACTCAATAAAAAAGTTCAACAAAGGCAGCTTTTTTACGAAGAGATACTTCCGGGGATCATGTGGAGGCTGTGGCTTTAGCCAAAAGTTTAGGATAGAGATTGAATTGAAAATCCTAATAAAGGGCTGATTTTTCAGCACTTGCAAGAAAGTTCGGCCTGAGGGAGTAAGGGAGTGGAGGTTAGATAGCTCCGGCTTCTTAACAAGGGCCGAGTGTATATTTTTTGTCGGATTATACACTCAACATGGCAAGGTGTGTGTGAAAAATGCTGTTGTATTTTTCATATTAAAATATTATATCATAATAAAAATTTGTTACCTTCATATCGCACTCGATAACCGAGAGGGTATTAACTGAAGCTTAAAAATTTTGTGTTTCATTACCAAAAAGTAAATAAATAAATCACTTTAGAACACTTTGTGAATTGGGAATTTATACTGCTTATAGAAAGTTTTGGAGAAAAAACTTAAGTTCATGTAACATTTTTAATTTCCATGGAACTTGTTTAGTATGTAAAGGGTGTTTTTTTAGACGTATAGACCTTGTGATAGGGATAACTGTAAATGAAGTATGTTTGACCTATTTTTAGTATACCTTGGCAAATCACCATGCAAAGACTAACATGAGAACAACATTTTTAATAGTGGAAATTTACGCTCATTTCGCCCAAGTTTACGAGGGGCATAATTGTCCATCTGAGCAGCTAAAACGCAATAATAGGGATTGATTCAGGACCATTGGTCCGACGCCAGCAACTCGGTCTCTGCCTGTCCACTAGTTAAAAATATTTAAGGAAATATCTTGACCTGTACCCATATAAGAACCAATTGAAGTAAGCGGACCTTCGGTGAATGAGCTGATAATCAACTAGAAGCTGAACCAGATTCGAATCGTCAAATCATCTTCAGCAATTTCATTTCTGGCTTAACGGATATATAAACAAGTAAAACTCTTGTTTTTTAAGAGAGCCCAACCCTCATGATACTCCATTACATCGCAACAAAAAATTATTGTTTGGTACGGTTTATATGCCGGAGGCACCATCGGCCCATTTATCTTTAGATCCGAAACCGGTGGCAACATTGCCCTAAATGGCGAACGCTACAGGAAAATGATACGTGATTTTTTTATTCCTCATGGTATTGCAAATCATTTAGAGGAGAAATGGTTCCAAACAGCCTCGCAACATACCACACAGCGCATGAAACCATCAGTTTGTTGATCCAAACGTTCGGCGACCGAATTATCTCAAGAAATTTACATGTGAATCGTGTGGTTTGACATCTTTGGACACCTTTTTGTGGTGGTACGTGGGGGGATCGATCATTTAAAAGCCAACATTCGAATCACCATTGACGAAATAAAACCGGGTATGGTCGAAATGTGGTGACAAATTGAACCGACAGGATGGCGTTCATAAGACGCAGTCGCGGAGGCCATATGCCAGAAATTATTTAAAAACATTAATGGCCATGAAATTTGTAAGCTAATAAAGTTCAAATGTTGGTCATCCCACTGAATTTGTTGAGCTATATTTTTAAAAAATGTTGTGTGCCTTCAAAAAAACACCGCTTATATTACTGAACCTAACATGAGCATATTTTACTGGAAATATAAAGCCTTAAGTTATTTAAATACTAATAATATTTTTCAGAAATATAATTTTAAGTGAAAAGGACAGCATAGATGATGGCATCGGTTACCCTAGTTGGAGTTTAGCCATAGCTCTAGCAGTTTCTTGGTTAATCATTGCGTTGATTACGATTAAAGGCGTTAAAAGTTCCGGCAAGGCTTCTTACTTTTTGGCTATTTTTCCCTATTGTATTATGTTAGTTTTATTGGTGCGGTCTCTAACTTTACCGGGGGCTTTCAATGGTGTTTTATATTTCCTAAAGCCTCAATGGGATAAGCTGCTGGATCCTAAGGTAAATTTAATTTAAATTGAGTTTATTTAATAAAATTTTTTAATACTTTAAGGTCTGGTATGCAGCTGTTACCCAAGTTTTCTTTTCCTTGGCCATTTGTTTTGGTAATATTGTCATGTATGCTTCATATAATCGCTTTGGTCATAATATTAAAAGGTAAAGTTTACCTAACACTAATACAACTTGCCGATAGTTAAAGTCAGAATGTTATCGCACAGATAACTGGTTTTTTATTATTTTAACTTAATTTTAAGGTAAAAGTGGAAGATAAGCTAAAGGAAAGATTATCTTAGGGCTCATAAATGATTGCAAGTTAAACTCTCTTTTTGGTTTCAAATGGGTTTAAACAAGCAAATCTATAAATCAGTTAACATATACCATCTCTTAACGCATAAAATTAGGCGTTTAAACTACCAATACAGACCATATGAATTTGACAACATTTGTCGTAGTGTTAACAGAATCTTATTTTGCACTGATTTGCAGCTGTTGGGTTTAAGCTACATATAAATTTAAGTGTATGTCAGCTAATCCAGTGTTAGCCCTCAGTCCTAATTTACACGTTGCAAGTCTTATTGATCAGGTTGCTACTTTATAGGCGAGAGAGACAAGGAAAGAAACAATTCGCTGTAACTCTCTTTCGCCTGTAAATTAGCAAGCTGATCAATAAGACTTGCAACGTGTAAATTGGGACTTAGCATTAATTTTTAACGTAAGTCCAAGGTTGCACTACGAACATTTTTTGCCGGACAATTGAAGTTTGTAGGCGAGAGAGGAAAAATGTGTGTCACTCATACATCGTCACCCGCTTAGTCATCGTCCAGACTTGCAATTTTTGTTGTTGCATTTCTTGAAAATTCTGCTTTAAAATTTCATAAGTGTCCAGATTATGAAATTATAGCTTTGCAATTTTTTTATTTTTATCTTGTTTTTTCTCATCTTCTTTTTATATTTTGTATATAAATACAAATACATCTACAGCCAACTTCAACTTAAAAAATGTGAAAACAACACAACAAAACAGAATTGCAGAGTACATGAAATTAAGTACCCCTCACCAATAAACTCGAGAATTGCCGCAACAAAAATTGCAAGACTAGACGATGACTTGCCAGCATACTTCGTTAGTCTGGCAAGAAATTGTGTAAATTGGGACAAAGTTTTATGCATTCCGAGTTGCCATATTAAAGCTGGGATCACACGATCGCCGCAAATGCACCAATATCACACAATTTTGATTGTGCTTTATTGACGCACAATAATAAAATTGCCCCAATAAAATATTCTGAAATCACACGATTGCCGTGATTTATACAAATTTAATTTCCGCTGGTTGGTACAAAGCGAAATGGGTACAATAATTGCCTCAGCACAGTCACACGTTTGTTCTTACTTGTGTCAGCTGCGAAAATAGCTGTTGTTGCAGCTTTTTTATTTCTTTGGAAGTTCTAGTTGGTTTGTTCATTAAAAAAATAAAATTGTATAATATATTCAAACAAAGTTTTGTTGAATAGTTTTATTTGAAATTTTTTAAGTAAAATATATAAAATTCCAAAAATTAAACAAAGTTAAATTATATTTTAAATATATAAAGCAATAGAGAATATTTATATTCAAAAATAAATTCGCTTTAAAGAATTTCAATACCGTTTGCTCCGTTTTCCCGTATATATTGTTTTTTATTGTCCTCAACAGCTATTGCACTAATTAAAAAAAAATTATATATCAAAAGTTATTTTCGCGAATACAAAATTTATTATTAATTTATTTATTAATGACTTGCTAAATTCCCAATTTTTATTTTAGATAAATTTAATTTTTATTTTTAATTTATTCCTACTAAAAGAAACACACAAAATTTATTAAAAAATGCAAATATTGGCGCGTGTTGTGTAGTTTAATTGCCGCACAAGAACCCAATAAATATTGGTACATTTTTGTCATTTTTATTGATGCGCGGCTGCATATCAAGTAGTCACACGATTGCCGCACCAGGGTTGCGTTTTATTGGTAAAAGTGCAGTCACACGATTCGGGTATTAAAAAGTGTGAAAATTGGTGCATTGCGGCAATCGTGTGATCCCAGCTTAAGACCTTCATATGTTGAATGTAAACAAATGTCAAAGGTATTCGGTATTTCCTATAGTATTGCCATATCTTGAGCAATTTTGTATTAATCTCAGTGCTGGTTCCCACTGTTCAGGTCTTAGCCGTCAAGTCTTGAGTTTTAGGAGAGAGAAGAAAAGAAATTCCATTGTCTTGCCGTCAAGTCTTGAGTTTTAGGAGAGAGAAGAAAAGAAATGACATTGTCTTTTCCCTTCTCTCCTAAAAGCTCAAGACTTGACGGCTTAAGCGTGAACAGCGTGAACCAGCACTGACTTGGGGCCACACGATCAAGTTTTGCTTTTCAATTTGCAATACACTCTTACTTTTTACTAACACACTCACACTTTTTAAAATGACCACGAGATTGCTCTCTATTTTACCTTTCCTTTTTTCCTTTTTTTTTTTTTTTTTGGCAACTTTACGTTCAATTGAACTGCTGGTTACAAGTTAATTGAGCAAATTTTTCGTTTGTTTGTATAAATTGTTTTCTTAATGACATCTTGAAAGTAAATTGCGTGCAGCCTACGTCACAGCTTTATATTTATGTAAATTTGAACAAACAATATATGTAAAGACTGTCAAGAAAACCTTGATCGTGTGGCTGCAGGGTTACAGGGAAGTTATAATAACATAAATATTTACAGGCCACTTTATTCATTACTTTACCTTAACCTATTTTTTACTAATATGAACTTTAAAGGCAAGTTGTAATAACGATCGCAAGAATATTAATTACTTTATGGACGTTAAAATATTTTTGGGACTTAAATTAATATGGGAGCCATTGGGAATTATAGACCATTACTTAAAAATTAATTTATTAATACTAGCAGTGTGACCAGATCTAAAAAAAAATAACAGCTAAATATGGCATTAGACATGGCCCAAAAATACTAAAAATTAGTTTAAAAAAAATGCTTGAACTTTTTAAAGATTTTTTTAAAAATGTATTACCAGTATGAAATTTTATTGGAAACTAAATACATTTTAGTGTCTTGTTTTTAACGAAATTGAAATAAATGGTTACATTTAAGCAAGTGGGTAGATTTGGATAAAGCATCTGATATATATAAATATATCGCACAGGTAGTTGAGATTAAATTTTAAATTTGGGGGTCGCAAACCCCTGATACATGCAAAATTTATTTCTATGATATATAAATTTTTTAATTCATTTTATTTTTTATAGTTTAACAAATGTTGAAGCTATAGAATTGTTATTTTTCAGCAGTTTAGTGCAAAAATTTTTCCAAACATTTACACTATAGAATTTTTATCTAAATACAAAGTGAATTTTCGTTGTATTTTATATCGTAATATCAAAGGGCAAATAATATTTACGATCAACATATTCTATTAATAATATTCTATTTTGTTATCAAGGCAGGTAAGATGTTTCTTAACATAAGAATTATCCCTTTTAGTCAAAATATATTATAATATATAAAAAATTTAATTGAAATCAATTAAATTATTTGTCCAAATTTGTAAAATAAATAAAGCTTAAAACATTTTCTTACAATGCTAAATAAAATGCCTTGTGCTAAATCAAAATTTTGCAGTTAAAAAAAAAAATTTTTAATGCTAAATTTAGCTGCAAAAGTGGCCACACTGAATACTAGTTTCGCCCGGTGGCCGGAATTCGACCACTTGGCATTTACTTAAGTGAGAACCAGTGCATTATACAAAAAAAAACGTTCACATTCTGCGTTCTCAGTTTTGGGGATTTATCCCCAAATTGGTGATTTTTTTGAGTTGGGGGTACAAATTTCTGGAAAATCCCCAGGGGACTTTTTTGGGGAAAAGTACTTTTTCGCTGGGGATTTTTGGGGATAATATATTATTATAAACTCTATTTGTGCAATGGCAAGACTGATTTGGTCAAGATTTGGGTACAAATTTAAGTCCTTTTTGGTGGTGCAAAACCTTTTCAAGAGCTGGCTGAAATTGTTTTAAATATGCTTTTTGTACCAACAAGCGTTTTTTCTGATGAACGAGACGTTTCTATAATGTAAACAACAAAAACAAAATTTTCAACAGAATTCAGTATGAATTAATAGAAGCTCTTCTTAAAATAAAGCTTTAAAAATAATGCAGCTTGCGATTTCTTTTCTTTTCGCAACAAAATACTTACTTTGTGTTTTTTTAAGTATTATTGAGTTTTTATGCAATGCCCGACTTTCAATGTGAGACAGAAAAGTGACTTTCTAAGTTTTACCTTCATGTACATTTTATAACGCAACTTAGAATAAATTTTTTTGTTGTTTTTAAATGAAAGAGTTTTTGCGATAATATAGACACAATTGAGATGTATTTTCTTTTATCAAAACAGAGATCAAGGTTCCTATTATGAACTTAATTCGATTTTCGACAGCTGTCGAATTAGTTGATCAAACGAATTTTCATTGGGTATTACAGCGGCACACATTCGATAAAAAAGTACTATATTGAGATCTAGTTTATTCACAGTAGTACATTTTCTATCAGCTGTCACTTTAAATAAAAAATTTTTGTTAACAAATTTAAACAATTAAAACTAAAATAACCAAAAATAATTAAGAATGTGGAATTTGCACACCAAAACTAATAAATTAACAAAAACTTACACCCAATTTTCACGATGATTTTTTCCCCTATTTTAAAATCATGTCTTTTTTTGTTTGATAGTGAGCGGGGTAGAGAAGTAAGCAGGGTAGAAAAAAAGACATGAATCGTATTTCTGTGTTTCTTTTTTGACATTCCTCTTTGCACTTATTTGTGTTTTTTAATTTCTATTTTATTCTTATTTCAAACTGACATGTGCTTATTAAAATATAGAAATATAAAAAATTTTAATTAAAAAAAATTCAAAATATATCAAAATTATGTGGAATAACGAAATTTTAAATATTGTTACG
Source organism: Pollenia amentaria (assembly GCA_943735925.1). NCBI lineage: Eukaryota > Metazoa > Arthropoda > Insecta > Diptera > Polleniidae > Pollenia > Pollenia amentaria. Next base: position 16,311,055 of record OX031010.1, on the reverse strand, counting down.
AATAAGAAACTAAGAAAAAATCAGCTCTGACTGCAAAGAAAAGAAACATTGGTGAAAATTTAACAAGTTCTTGGAAGTTTCTTTAAAAAAGAAATACAAAAAAGACATGTCTTTTAAATCATCGTGAAAATTGGGTGTTACTTACATTTTCAACAATTTTTTTTTAAATTTTTTACACCGTCGAAAGCAAATTTGTTTTCGTTGAAAAATTCGATGCACAACGACATTTTCGACAGTGCTGCCAACTCATAATACCAAATTAACATTCGATAGTCGATGTTCGATAGCCAGCGAAAATCGTTTATATAATATAACTCATAATAGGGGCCATGGCTTGCAGAAATATTTTCATGTGTCTGCCCGACTTTAAATGTGAGCCACTGTACTTAAAAATCAATTACAAAAAATTGTTCCCGTATTTATATATGTACATACATATGTGCATTAGCGTGGCCGTTAGTTGCATATAAAATTTTTATTTTGATTTCTTATGTTATCTTCCGACCCCCCCCCCCCCCCCCCCCCCAAATCGGTTCAGTTTTATGTAAAAAAAATTTCATAGCGTGTTGTGGTTTAGGTGGTGCGTCCGTCCCTCAAAATTGGCATTAAACCCCATTTATTCAAAAGTAATTTGTTTGAATATGGCTATCTTTTTAAAAAAACATTTCATAAGAATATGATATATGGCAATATTTTAGCCAACAACATTAGCTTCAAAGAAAGTTTTTCGCTAAAATCAATATTTTAGAAAATAATGAAGAAAATAACCAACAAAATAACAAAAATTATATATGAGGGATTCATGTCAAGTGGCCCAACTTTTGAAATCGATGTTTTCCGATTTGGATGAAATATGCACCAAGTTAAGTCCTATTGGATAGTAGTAGCCAAAACGGGTGTTCTTTCTCATCCATGCAGCGTTGCCATATATATTTTTTTTAAAAACTTCTTATATCTGAGAAAAAAAACTTTTTTTTCAAGAAAAAACTTGTTTGTACAAAAGTGCCAAAATTTTACAAGAAAACACAAAAATTTGTATGGAATTAATTTTGTTTACAAATTCAAAAAAAAAAAAAAAATACAAAAAAATGTATTTGGAATTTATTTTGTTTAAAAATATAGAAAAATGTAAATAAATGTGATGTTTTTTCTGTTTAACCAATAAATTAGTTTACAAGGAAATACTTATTAAAAACCTTAAAGGTGCTAAAACAACTTTACAAAGTTTAACATAAAACGTTAAAGAATAAACTCTAAAGTCCATTATCACCTTCAGATAACTTATATGAATCTAGTGTTAAAAAAACTTCAGCACATAAAAAATATAGTTGGGATATTTTAGGTAGGAAGGAGTAAACACAATTAAACACTGTTCCAATTATAAAGGTCAGAGAAAATATATAGGAAGATGGCCTAATTGCACAAAAAACACTTAATATTTTCATCCAATATACTGCAAATTTTATATTATGTATTTATAAAAAACTGTCATTAATTTATAAAAAACTTGAAAAAACTTTATATATATTAAAAACTTTATTACATTTCAAAAAACTTGCAAAAAAAGTAAAACTTGACAAATGGCAACACTGCATCCATGTAACTTACTATCTAATTCTGTGGTTTTCACGAATAATCGCGTAAGTTATAAAACCAAACTTTTCAGGAGAGCAAAAACAATTATTTTTTTCAATTGCGGCTTCTGTAGATGCTTTTTTAAACTTTTTTCTTTACTATCCTCTTAACAGTGACTTTCTACGTATTATACATAGTTTTCATGAAAAAATCCTCACAGGATCACAATCTGTAAAAGGATTAAAAATGCATATGTTTGATTGACTCATTAAGTGTGTGCAATATAACAGCATATCTCCACATAAGTTCTTTTTTGTGAAAATAAATGTTATCATTTTAATCACACATGACGACTTACGTTGTTATTTTTACGACTTTAGTTGTTATTAATAGAAAAATTTTCAAAAAAATACTTTCATATTTTTTGCACGAATAACAACATAACATCACATATGCTTTTTATTTGGAAACATATTCAGCAATTTTACAATTTTTGGCGATGTATGTCGACATAAATCGTTATAATAGCAAAATATTTTATTAAACAGTTAACTTAAGTTGTTTTTAGCAGAAAAAAATTAATAATACTACATTATATTCTAAAAAGCTTAATACTTATAAAAACCTAATACAAAATGTAGCACTTTGACATCATTATCTCAATTTCGGTAAAAACCGACTTACGCGATTATTCGTGAAAACCACAGAATTAATAATAAATAATTTTTCAACATAATCTCCTTTTAGCTCAATACACTTATGCCCGTAATTTCTAAAAAGAGATATCTTGTCGTGTTCGTACCTAACAGTTATCTTTACCTATCCGGTAAAACTATTTAGGCAATTTAAACGTTAATTTTACCTACGTGTTTTTTCCTTTAAGTTTTCTTTTAAAATATGGCAACATTCGTATTTTTATTAATTTTTTGAATTAACTGTCAAAAATCGATAGTGTAAAATACTCTTTTATGAAAAATTCGTTACACCATAGATATCTATACACAGCTAGATATCTATTTGTAGAAATTACGGGCATTAATCCAACGTTTCTCCAATTTGTGCGTCCCTTGCGAAAATAGGATTTTTCGAGCTCCATAAAATAGGCATTTGTTTGACCAATAATTTCATCGTTGGAGCTAAATCTCTTTCCACCGAGCCATATCTTTAAGTTCGGAAATAGGAAATAGTCACTGGGGGCTAAGTCCGGAGAATATGAAGTTGTCACACGAGAGCAAACGCGGCACCCATGCAGACAGCTTTCTTAAACCCAGCTGATCATTTCTAATCGAAACCACACTGCCATATGAAATGCCTATGGCATTAAATGTCAGATAAAACTTTTGCTTCGCGTTGCGTTACCGATTCGCTTTGACATCTAAGATAAAATATACGTACTTATACGAAACATGTCACATAAAATACTTTCAAAGCGGAGCGAAGCAAAAAGTTAGCCAACTCTCATCTTTTTGCGCGCTTTGACAATTGGCTAGTATAATTTTCTTTTTTTTTAAATTTTTTTTTTGCCAAATTCAATTCCAAAAAACCGTCCAATTAAATTTTTAACTTTAATTTTTGTAACAAATAATTAAATGTACAAATTACCAACCGCTTTTATAAGTAAACAAACAATGCGTGAGTGTTGTCAAAGTTTTCATTGTGGCATACACCTTTTGCTTTGCGTTTTTCTGCCGAAGGTAGAAACGTCACGCAAAGCGACAAAGTTGTATCTGACACGGCCTTAACAATCTCACGCACTTTTACTCTTCGATCGGCCAACACCATATCGTGAATTTTTTCTACATTTTCGGGAGTATTGAATTCAATTGGCCGTCCATAACGTTCAGCGTAATTTGTACTTGTGCGACCACAACGAAAGTCAGTAAACCACTTTTTTAACATTGAAATCGATGGTGCAGAGTCCCCGTAGTATTTATTAAGCTTTTCCTTGGTTTGATTGACGGTTTTTTTTTTTTTTTGCAAAAAATAATGTTTAATGAGCACTCGAAATTAATTTTTTTCCATTTTTAAAAAATCCACGAGGTTGTATGTTTCGAACAGATGTTAAACGCAAAGTAAATGACGGAACTTGCTCAAAACTCTATTAACAGGTGGTACTTGATGGGAGCAGTGTTGCATTTCATATAACTACGAGGGTAGTTCGAAAAGTCACGGACTTATTGATCCGCCCTCGTATTACACTGGTCAGTAGCAAAAATTACCTTTAAATAAAAAAAATATGTGGACCATAAAGATTTCAACATGCTAAATTCAAATCCGTTTTCAGTTTTTTTCTATCGGGCTCAAATTTTGTGTATGAGCTGGACTAATATTTCACCCAAAATACCGCCGTTCTGCTAATACATTTTATCGCAACTTGAGAACGATTTGCCCGACATAAAGATTGGTTCAAAATTTATCATAGATTCCATATAAAGACCATTTCAGAAATATTCTAACGATCGGTAAAAAGTATCAACAATTTTGTACAGCCGGATATAACATTCTAACTAATTTTTTTTTTTTTTGCAATTTTAGAGATTGCAATATCATAACAGCCTTAGACACATTTACATCTTTACTATCTGGTATTATTATTTTTGGTATTTTGGGAAATTTGGCTTATGAATCCAATACCACTGATATTAAAAGTGTAGTCAAAGGTGGTCCAGGCTTAGCGTTTATATCCTATCCGGATGCTATAGCTAAATTTAAATTTGTGCCACAGGTAATCAAAAGTTATAATATTACTTAAATTGGATAGTTATGATAAAAAATTCTTCAGATCTTTTCAGTTTTATTCTTTTTAATGTTATTTGTTTTGGGTATTGGCAGTAATGTGGGCATGGCCTCTTGTGTTATGACTGTAATCAAAGATCGCTTTACCAATACCAAAACCTGGTTCATAGTTGTGTGTATAGCTGTGACCTGCTACTGTTTGGGTCTTTTGTATATAACTCCCGGAGGTCAATATATATTAAATTTACTAGACTTTTATGGCGCCTCTTTTGTAGCTTTAGTTTTAGCTATATTTGAACTTATAGCTGTGGGTTGGATTTATGGTGAGTACTTAATCTTAAAATATTTTAAAAATAATTATTTTGAATTGTCACACCTATTAAATATTTGACGTCCTAAACGTAACCTCTAGTTTAATTAAAAATCGATTGCTCTTGCAACAGCTTTGGCTATCTCAATTATCAGTTAACAGTTTCTAAATGACATTATACAATTATATACTTACAAATAGAGTTTTATACATCAATAAAAAAATTAAACATTAAGCTAAAGCTTGATGAATTTACTGGTCACCCTTTTTTGTATTATTTCGTCAAATATTTGTTAGGTCTTAACAAACCTTAAGAATAAAAAACCCCTATTATATATTATCAGGTGTAAAGCAATTATGCAAAGACATCCACTTCATGTTGGGCATTAAGACTTCTGTATATTATCGGTTATGCTGGGGCATTATAACACCAGCATTTATGGCTGCCATTTTAATTTATACCTTAATGGAATATGAGCCCTTACAGTATAATGGCTATACTTATCAGCATGGGGTATATAGTAAGTTTAAATATTGATAATATATGTATGTATATTTCTTAATATTTTTAAAAATTTCCTGTATTTTAGTTTTTGGTTGGTGTCTATCGGCTGTTGGTATTGGTCAATTGTTTTTTTGGGGCATATATGCTGTACATAAGCAATCAGGAAATACATTATGGGAACGTTTTCTCAATTCTTTTAAACCCACACCAGACTGGGGTCCTCTAGATCCTACCGTTCTTAAAGTTTATAAATTGTGCATGGATGACTCAAGAGTGGAAATGATGTTTCAAAGAAATGGATTTTGGTATAAAACTTATGATAATATATTTGGTTAAAATAAAAATAAATTAATTAAAAATTTAAAGGAAAAACTTTTGTTGAATATTTTTACTTAAGAACATATTTACAAAACTTGTTTCACGTTTATAAAAGAGGGCCCTACCTTAAAGGGCCCTCTGTGATGACGCAAACATTATTTAAGAAATGGTTTAAAGTAGGGATGGGCAAATTGAAAAAATATATCGATATATATCGTATCGATATTTTTTAAGAGTATCGATATATATCAATTAAAAATATCGATATATCGATGTATCGAACGTATTAAGCTGAAATTATTACTAAATTTAAAAACTTAATATACCTATGAAAATACATTTTTACATAGGCACAAACGTATTACATATTACAAAAAAAATTTAAAAAAAGTAAAGAATACAAAAAAGTTTTTACTTATTCGCCATATGAAATTTAAAAAAAATAATTAGGATTATATACTGCCGGTAAACAAAACTTGTAACACATACTATACAAGTAAACTGTGCAATATTTTATTATTAATATATAAGAACATGCTCAAATAAAAAAATAAAACAAAATATTTTTTATATTATTAACATTCCAACTTTCATGAGTCGATTCTTTGCATAATTCTAGGAACCCTTTCCAGAATATTTTTGCCGCGCTTATTTTTTTGTTGTCATCTCTTAAAAAACCAAGACAAAACTGACCTGTGTAATCTATGAAAATGTACAATGGAAAAACGCCTTTATTTTCTTAATAAAAAAAAACCTATGATGCAATTCTTAAAAAACAACAGTATTGTAAGCAGTTGAGCAACGGTTAAAATGTTGAATTTTATTATAAAGTGATCTTAAAAATATCGAATTCGATAGTCGTAGATAAATATCGATGTATCGATATATCGGTATTTTAAATATCGGCGATATATGTCGATTATAATTTTTTTAAATATCGATATTTTGATATATCGATATTTATTGCCCATCCCTAGTTTAAAGAAACTTTTTAATTTTTTTTTAAAAGTTATAAAGGTCTAATGGGAGAAATGTAAACAGGCCGCAGAAGTAGCAAGGTATCAACAAAGGTCAAACTGTACTAAAACAAAAAACACAATTGTATAATGCTTTCCATCTCTGCGTGTTATAATTTAGAAACGATATAAGACCATTAGGTGGAGTTTTATGAGGACATAATCCCAAAACAATATTTTTTTTATAGTCGAAGTCGCTTTTATCTAGATAGCCCCCTTTTGCAATGTGGCAAGTGAAGGGCAGACAGACGAAGTTTGTTGGCGGGGGGTTGTAGAGGTAGAGTGTGTAGCAAGGCGAGTTCATGTATACGGTGGTGTCGATACTACAACAAGTAACAACACCAAAACCACAACAATATATTTTTTGTTGCTTTCGTTGATCGATATGTTAAAAACACAAGCAACTTTTGACATTTCTCTCTCTAAGTGAGAAAAAAAAGTAGCACAGCTGTGCTTTCAACGCCACTTGAAAAATTAATAAGCCTTGGTGTGTAGTACATGGCTGTCTGTACTAGACATTTTTTGTCTTTCTCTTTCACTGTTCGCAATTTTCATGTTTTTGCTTCATATCCTCTTTTTCACACCAATGTAATTTAAGTATCTGTAAAATGTTCATCTCCGTCAACAGCGAAAAAGAACGAAAAAAAGAAACGAATAATTGGGACCCTAACTAACCAAAAAAATTTTTATTGATTCTATTGTATTGGATCAGCACAAATGGCCACAAAATCTTCCGACTAAAATCAGCGATTTTATTAACAAAAAACAAACACCTCTATCTACAATAGATTTTATGATAGACAATAAAAGACCTTACTAAGGCCCATTATTACAACTTACAAATAGTTATTTTAGGATGCTATCTGACAGATAAATAGTTTTTGGTTATTACAAGTTAACATTAACCTAAAAAGTGACTGATAAGCTAACATCAGGTTTGTCCTCATGGTAACTTTACAAGTGAACTTTAAGAACTTGAAGATGCCATATTTTCTGCTGAAGATATGGTAGCATCAGTGACAGTTTTAAGTCAAATTAAATCATGCAAACTTAAAAAAAAAACACAATTTAACACAAAAAACAAAACAATTTACCATTAAGAACAAAAATAAAGCACAAAAATTGAATTCTTTTTTTAATTAAAGAAAGAAACAAAAGCAAGTCGTTGCCACTACGTATTTTAACAACCAAAAGTAGTCGGTATATACTGCAATGTTGCCACAGTATATAAATTACATTTTTTATTTTATCGGACAGTTGTAATAATGGAAAAAACTTATTGGTCACTTTATCGTTCAAGATAGCTATTGTTCACGTTAACTATCAGCAACTTTATCATTAGGTTGTAATAATGGCCCTAAAGGCTCAGTTAGGCGAACGTTGCTGTACCGTATCTGTACTGTATCAATCAGCTGTTCGCTTTTTGGTATATGAAAAGCAATGCAAAAGCTTACCGAAATGTAATGTACCGTAGTTGTAACGTTTCATTCTGTATAAAATAGAATTTCATGCTGTCGTTACGTGACAGTTGTAAGGCAGTGATGGCCTGATTGTACATTAAATGGTATGCGGGTATTTTCGCTCTTTTTTTTGGTACTTTTTTCCAGTAAATCTATGGACTTTCGACAAAACTACTTACAATACAAAATATTTCCATATGTATATAAATATACATATGCTTAGATATACAAAATAAAAAAAGGCATATGCACATATAATAGAAATGAGAAATATATAAAAGCCTTTAAATGGTTACAAAACATTGTTTTGTGTATGCACATTTACAAAATAATACATGTAAATGTGTATGTGAATGCTAAAATAAATATTTGTTTATTGCAAATCTATAATATAAATATCAGATATTAAATTAATAATGTTTTTTTGCATACACTAAATACTGTTTTAATACCATTTTAATCACTTGGTACTTTTTCTGCACAGCGGTCACCATTTAAACCTTTCGATTTCCCATCACTGTGTGTGTTGTTTTGTGTATACTATTGCTTTTTTGTTTATGTATGTGAAAACATATGACACGTTTTTAGATGTTCTATAAGTGCACCAACGTGCTAGCGGTACGGTACAGTACGTTACGGGTACAGCAACGTTCGCCTAACTTAGCCTTAAGTGTTCAAACAGAACTGCGTCGAGACCACATTTTTCATAAAAGGTGACATAAAAATTTGCCGTTAAAAGCCGTCATGAAATAAAATCTATTCTATTTTGAGAACGATTTTCCTAATGCTCTCATATGTAGACACTTATTCTCCGAACAATGCTACCATACTTTCTTTACATTTCATACATTTTGTAAACAAAAACTGAAAAACAAGAGAAAATAAACTTTAAAAACAATATAATTAGAGAGTATTTGAAGTTATTGTCGACGCTTTAATTACACAGTACAACAGCCAATCTGGGGGGTGAGAAATTCCAAGTCAGGGTGATGGTACTAGGTCAGTATAGTAAAACCCTCAAAGGGTTTGGCGTTCGTATGTGTCAGTTTTTTTTTTATGACATTTTAAATTTTTTCCTTATCTTGATGTTTTTTCGCTTAGTTGTAACATTTTGGCAAAAACGTAGTTTAACATAACTCGAGAACCACTTGTCCGATTTTGCTAAAACAAACTCAAAAAATTTAGAATTACAATTTCTTTAATCCGTTTATATAACGTTTTTCTTTATAATCAACAGTTTTGCCGGTAAAAACAAATTTGTGGAGAAAAAAAAATATTTTTTTGCCTAAAAATTAAAATTTTTTTTTTTTAAATTCATAAAAAATCCAAAACGGAAGAAAGGATCAAGTGTTATTAATTTCATGTAAAGTCACATAACCTATAAACAAAATGCGACATAGATCATAGAAATCTATTAACGCGTTCTGCTTTTATTTACAATTAAGTGAAGGTATCCCATTTTGACAAGAATATTGATATTTGGTTTTATTCAAAAAAGTGTCATTTATCGCCTTTTTTATACATTTTCCCCAATAACTCCAGACTTCTGGCCATAAACTACTAAAAAAATTAAGTAAACATTTTTATAATTTTTTATTTTTATAGATATTGGGAATTATTTCTTTTTCATAAGCAACTTTATTATATTCAACATTTTTCATTTTTTCGAATTTATTCTATGAGTTAAATTTCAGTTATGTATTTTATAAAGCTTTTTGTAATAGCCCTATTCCTTAAATTTTTTTTTTTTTTTTTTTTTTTTTATTTATTTATTTTTATTTATTTTAATAAATATTGCCTAGACTTTTTCGATTGTGGTTGTTCGGGACTAGTGGCATCGCATTCATCGCTATCATCAGTTTCTGAACCACACATGATGGCAATGTGTGACTCCACTGTTGGCCCTTCTGCATCTCCTTAAAATTCTTTATCATCAAGATCATCCTTGTCTTGCCACACAAGCTTACTCCACCAGCAAATTTCCGCAATTATTGCACTCGGCGACTTTTTGCCTCTATATCTGTAAGTTTTTGTTTTATTAAAATGAGTTTGAAAAAATAAAAAATCAGTATTACCTCATTTGAAATGGCATAGCAACTTGATGATAGCGTTCACCTTGTTCATCAGATTCGGTAGCCAATTGTTTGCTGAAGTAGTCCAGATGATGATGTAAATAATGGATTTTCAAGGACATGTGGACACCAATTTCCGAGAATGCTCTTAACATCCTTGCGACAGAAACATCGTAGTTGTTAGAATGATGCTTTCCCAACAAGCCTTCTATTACTTCTTTGATTGCCTGCCATGCATTCAATTCAGCGTCAATCAAAATATTGTTGAATGCGTCACTTTTAATCAGCTTTCGTATATCTGGACCATTTAGTACGCCTGATTGGAAAAAATTAATTTGTTAAGATGGAAAATCATGGGAAATGAATGTGATATTATAACTTACCTTCTTTAATTTTACTTTCGCTGAGTCTCGGGTAAATTAGTTTCAAACACAAGAAAACTTTATCTCTTTTGGCGACAGTATTGATAAAATTCTTAACAATTCCAAGTTTAATATGCAGTGGAGTCAGCAATATCTTCTCCTCCGGCACTAGAGGCTCACGAATAATATTGGCCGTTTGTATGCTGTGCTCTCTGAGTGTCCATCCGTGGCATGCATATTGGTCACCGGAAAATCGTGTGTCCCAATCGCACAAAAAGCACATATATTTTATATAGCCGCTTTGAAGACCGCAAAGCATTGCTACAACTTTTAAATCGCAGCATATGCGCCACATATGTTTGGCGTAGTTAACCATTTTTAAAATATTTTCCAGTGCATCATATGTTTCTTTCGTTTCTGTACTATAGGCGATTGGAACTGAAGGTTTTTTATTGGTCTTATGCAGTAAAACCGCCTTCAAGCTGAGTTTTGAACTGTCAATAAATAATCTCCAGTCATCTGCTTCATATATTATTTCCATTGCGTCCATCAATTTTCCTACATCCGGGCAATATGCAGAAGTTTTTTCATCATTCACAAGGAATAAACTTTGGAGTGTTGCCTGACGACTTCGATAAGCTGTGACTTTCACACCGGGTGCCAACAAATAGTTTGATTTCAAAATGGAAGCCAGCTCTTTCGATTTATGCTGTGTTAATTCCAACTTGGTAACAATTGAATCAAGATTATTTTGATTTATTAAAATTGGTGCCTTAAAACTGCTCTGAGTGGAGAAGCAGCTCGCGCTCGTTGTCATTATTTCTTAAGGGCAATCAGGTCGTTCTTGTTTGTCTGCTTTTCGTGCGTTTTGCGTTGTCACCTCTGTACCGAGTTACAGTTTTTGCGGTTGTCGGCATTAACTTTGTGCAATCGTTTGTAACCTCAAATTTTTAACTTGTTTTCTGGTGGAGAACCAATAATAACTCAAAGTGACTGGTAGAGAACCATAAAAAACTCAGACGTTTACTGGTGGAGACCAATAATACTCTGGAGTGGATTCTGGGAGCTCTCGCCTTCCTATACGATGGTTTAGGTCGAACGAGGTCTTGTGGTTGAAGCTCCAAAAATTCGTGGGATACCCTGGCAATATGACTTTAATAGTTAGCCAAAAACTTTTTAGTTTTTAAGGAAAGCCAAAAAAAAAAAAAAAAATTGGCTCATTGGATACTGATGGCTCATATGGGGGATCATCACGTGCATGATATGTCGGAGCAGTCGTAGAAGAGAAAATATCTGGGCTAGAAGCTTTTGGCACAGGAATGTGGTCCGAATGAGGCAATGGTGTTGCGGCACTTGCAACACCAACGTAATTATACGATTTTCTTATCCTTTTTGCGGCTCCTTTATTCGCACATGCATAGCAATTCAATGGATTGTGACCTTCGCCAGGATTAGTCCAAGTCATTTGGATACCGAATGGCATACTTTCACGTCTTCTATTTTTCCAATCCATTAGACGGTTGTAGCAGCTTTTACACACTATATTTGGTGCCCAATTTTCGTTCACTATAACATTTTGGTTGAAGTACATCTCGTATGTTTGAACAAAATCAGTACTGAAATTTCCCCTTTTTTTATGTGTTGACACATATTGACCACAGCAGTAGCAAAAGCTATTTATATCTGGCTTGCACAGTTCCATATTCTGTTCTCTTTTGTTCACTTTTAAAAAACTGGAGAAAAATCACTTTTACTGTTCGCGTTCGTCGGCACTTGTTGAATGACAAAAATCACAGAACCAGTGTGAGAAAGAGAAGAAGTATAATGGCAATGCATGTTTTATGTGAACATTACAGAACCAGTGTTGCCACATCAATATTTCTCTTTTAGTACAGTTGAAAAATATGAGAGAGTTCGGCTTGTGAGTGTCTATGTTTTCTCCAAATAATGTTGTGCATATCTGGAGCAAATTTTTGAAATTCATACATTTACCTAATTGTGAATAAATGAGAAACGCGTGCATCGATTTTCATGATCTATGCCTTTTTTGCTCATGAGTTATGTGACTTTACGCGAAAGTAATTATTTTTGGCACTTTTTCCATTTTGGATTTTTTATGAATTTTAAAAAAAAAAATATTAAAATTTTTAATTTCATACATTCATTTTTAACTTCGAAAGTGTTGCACATATAGGAAAACGGTATAGAAACAGATTAGAGAAATTTTAATTCTTAATTTTTCTAAATTTGTTTCATCAAAATCGCACAAGTCGTTCTCGAGTTATGTTAAACAACGTTTTTGCCAAAATGTTACAACTAAGCGAAAAAACATCAAGATAAGGAAAAAATTTAAAATGTCATAAAAAAAAACTGACACATACGAACGCCAAACCCTTTGAGGGTTTTACTATACTGACCTAGTACCATCACCCTGACTTGGAATTTCTCACCCCCAGACAATAATCCCAAAAATGTTCCATAGTGTTATGGGCTTTAGGATTGTTGCCTGAAGTTGAAGACTCAATTCTGTTTAAACACTAACAGTTTTCATAATATGAACATTGGCAATTATCAAAACAACTGGTAGGTTTTACAAGATAAATAAATTATAAGCAGTTAAGGGCAATTGAAAATTTTCAAAATATAAGATAAGGCATTTTGCGGTTTATGTAACGATATATATTTTTAAAAGTAATTAAATTTTTACTTTATTTGCTTCATTTATGTTTTTGTCCTTTATTGAATTTAAATAACAATATTTTGGAATAAACATTTTAATAAATTGTTTTAAACTTATTAATAATTAAGTTGGTGCATTTAAAATCGCGTTGCTCTTCAGCAATCGGTCATAGTGCAACGACGTCTCTTAACGGTACGTTTAGGGCAAGGTTGACCGCCGTTCTTAGGTTCGCTAATTACATAGCGATAACGTTCAGAATATCCCAGACCACAACGTACACTACATTCGGACCAATTAGACCATTCCGTCATAACACAAGCTTCAGGAACACCATCATCTTGATCGGTTTTTGCGCGATGTGCTGATGCTAAAGATAAAGTAGTAATAGGACGAGATGTAGTTATTTGAGTTGATCCATTGGCAGCACCCAAAATGCTGCAACTATTTGTACAATCGCTTTCGGTAAGAAAATTGTTACGATTACCACGGCAACCACCGTAAGTAAAGGTTTCACAGCGTCCAGTATCTTTGTTGTAGGCATAACGCATGTAGTTTCCACGACATGGACCAGAATCGTAACTTTCGACGCAAATTTCTAATAAATAAAAAAATGTTATAAGATTTTCATCATGAAACCTATGATATAAATTACCTTTAGCCATATCAAAACTTATGGTACAATCCTGGGATACAGTGCACTCCTTTTGTTGATCCAATTCCATACGTTTTGTACAATTTTCTTTAAGGGATTCATCTTCCAACAATAAAATGCGTCGACGAATGGTGACACCTTTACCACAGGTAGCTGTACAAGGGCTCCAGTCACTCCATTGAGTGGTGGGACATATGGGATCAGGCAATTCAATTTCCTCAAATGTGCACTCGGGTTTCATGCATTTTTGTTTTTCCACCACCGAAATATGGGGACAACGTTTACGACCCACGTGGTTTAAGAAAGTACGAGTACGCATTGTTATTCCAATACCACAAGTAGCAGAACAGTCAGACCAGGGACTCCAGGCAGTAGTTTGGCAAACGCCAGCACCGTCACCATTTTCATTGACCAAGGAAATTGATTTTGCCAAATTTTCACCCTCATCATCGTCATCTTGTTGAGTACTAGAAATAGTAACAAAAAAAGTTAAGATACTAATTTCGACCATGCTAAGATCTCGTTTTACTATACGATCTGAATTAATAAATTTATTTTTAAATAACAAGCCGATTTGGCAAATTTCCAACACCAAATAAATCTGATAGGTAAAAACAAGAAATTTGTGTATTACTTGGTTTTTTCCAGATATAACGACACAATCTGACCCCAAAAAAACTTTTTCAAAAGCATGGACTAAAGCATTTTAATAGATTTTCTATTTATTATTTCCGTATGGCAAATCTAATAATAATTTTGTTAATCTACCATTTCTGTGGTGGATATAAAATATTTATTTTAATAAAATAATTTGACAAAAAATACTTACCCACATTCCGGTATATCAGCAACACACATTTCCTTGGATATTAATTGTCTAGAGCACTTAGCTTTTTCAGCCATTTCGGAGTTCAAATATTGCCGAGAGCGCATACGTATTCCCTTACCACAACTAACTGAACAAGGTGCCCAATTGCTATAGTCGCTTACCCGACACTCCACTTAAATAATATCAAATTTAAATTTAATAGGCATAGATCACAAATTTTACACTTACTTCTGGTATCTTGATCTTCAGTATTATCGGAGACTTCAATTTGCAAAGCTTGCAAAAAATCATCATCGCAATTTCTTGAAATAATCTTTTCTCTTCGGATATATAACTTAGCCAACGGAGTCATTTCTCTTGCTTTGGGATTGTAGAAAGGAGAACGAGGATCTTCAGGGTACATAGTCGTTATGCGATACATGCGTTCTCTAGGCTGGGTTTCTAAATTGGGAGACATATAAGTAATACCACTATCAGTACCAGCATCCCAAGGATACAAATCAAAGTCCAAAGATTCCTTCCAAGAACAATCGGCAGTACACAAATCTTCACCGCTTATACCCACCACCCAATCGGGAGAGGGACCAAACATAGAAACCAACGACACTTTATGATGTTTACGGTCCACACGAAAAGTTGAAGATGCATTAGAATTAACACTGGGATACCATAAACCAGCAGCCTTAATTAAGGTACGCAATTTAGGACCTTTAGTTCTAAGTTCTGTCTCTAGACCGCTAGGGGAACCAAACTCTGCCAACAGCTTAAAACCATCAGTAGCAATATGATTTTCACCCCAGAAGGAGAAATTAGAATCATGAGAGGCACCCACAATATCAGAAAAATGTGTTAACCAAACGGTGAAGGGAAAATCTTTAGGATGAGTTTCGTTTGACCAAATACCCTCGAAGACAAACTGTTTGAACAAAATTTATAAGAATTTGGAATTTTTTTTAGTTTAGCTAAGAACATTTTTTAACTTACACTGTATTTAGCTTCATCGCAAGCACAACATTCCTTTTGTACAGTCGTGGAGTCGGGTTTTTTCTCACATATAACTTGTGTCAATTGACCATCATCGGAAAACCATGAACGTGGTCCCTCATATACCATAGCAGAGAGAGAAACACATCCAGAACCAGCTTCTGGTGCTACCCACATTACTTGGATTTCAGTTTTTGGTAAATCATCGGCCTCGGACACGGTATTAACACAACGATCACTGAATTTAGTAAGAGAATCACTGAACAGTTGGAAACGTCCAACGCGTTTAGGATTAGCCGGTATCGGACGTCTGCCACCAATATGTGCTTCGGCAGTGATGGTAAAGTGTGTGAAATGTTGAACTTTGGAGTGTGTACGAGAGCCAAGTAGAAGAACTGAAAAAGAAGACCCCATAAAGTATGCATATATACATATGTACATATTTTTTAATATTTTTTTTTTAATCCTAAACTTAATCCCGCGAAGCTTTTTACTTGTCTGCAGGAGACCAGATTCTCTGGCGGGAATTGAACCCGCAACCCCGGTACTGATAGACTAGCTCACTACCAGCTAGCCTACCGGGGCACCCATATATATACACATTCATACATTCTGCAGTATACATACATACATATGTATTTATATTCTGGTAAAATTCTAAGTCTAAAGGGCCAACCATAATGTGCATAAGCTAGCTTCAGCTACTGTCCAAAAATAACGAAAATCCTGTCAAATGCATTTCAAAACACAAAATCAAAACACATCTGGTTTTGACTGGAATAAGCAAATGACAGTTTCATAAAGCTGAACATTTTCTTTAAGTTCAATATGGATTGACATAAATGAATTACAGTTGCTAAAGCCGGCTTATGCTCATTGCGGTTGGGCATTAAGCATCCATCAGTCCTTCACTTCTGAAAGACATAACAACAGCCTCAAGGCTCTTAAAAAATACGTATTTGAAATAACCACGCCAACTTATGCCATCTCGCCCATATTTTGTCGGATGTTATGTATTGTCAACAAAGATGTTTCCACCTTATTTGAAAACTTTGGCTATTGCCGTTTTCCAGATATACAGAAATCTAAAGGGTGGTTAAATTTTAAGGGCCGATTTTGCTTTTGAATAAAACTCAAATTATTTAGGAAATTATTGTCATTTCTTTTTATTATGATAATATTGGTATAGTTCAATTATGTATGGTGCAATATATCGGCCAAATGGCCGCCGCGTCCTCGGCGGCACACCTCCATTTGATGGTCCACATTTTCGATGACGCTGAGGCATAATTAAGGTTCTATGCCGTTAATGTGCCGAATTATCTCATCATTTAGCTCTTGAATTGCTGCTGGCTTATCGACGTACGCCTTTTCTTTCAAATAACCCCAAAGAAAGAAGTCCAACGGTGTCAAATCACATGATCTTGGCGGCCAATTGATATCGCCACCACGTGAGATAACATGGCCATGGAATTTGTTGCGCAAAAGGGCCATTGTTTCGTTAGGTGTATGGCAAGTTTCACCGTCCTGTTGAAACCACATATCGTCCACATCCATTTCTTCCAATTCGGGCAATACAAAGTTCGTTATCATACTACGATAGCGAACACCATTCACAGCAACTGCCTGTCCGGCCTCATTTTGGAAAAAATACGGCCCGATGATGCCGCCGTCCCATAAGCCGCACCAAACAGTCACTCTTTGTGGGTGCATTGGTTTTTTGACAATCACTCTTGAATTATCATTCGCCCAAATGCGGCAATTCTGCTTATTGACGAATCCACTGAGGTGAAAATGTGCCTCATCACTGAAGATGATTTTCTTCGAAAATTTATCATCCACTATTGCCATTTCTTGCCACCATTCTTACCATTGACGACGTTTGGAATCGTCAAGAGCAGTGTGGCCATTTTAGCATTTTTGCAGCTAAATTTAGCATTACAATTTTTATTTAGCTGCGAAATTTTCATTTAGCACTTGGCATTTTATTTAGCATTTTCAGAAAATGTTTTTAGCTTTATTTAGCAATTATTTAAAAGATTTGGACGAGTAGTTTTATTAATTTTACTTGAATTTTTTTATAAATTATAAAAACTTTTGCTTAAAAATAGTTGTACCCAAAATGAAAGTTCGTTTGAAATTGGATAATTCTTATGTTAAGAAACATCTTACGTGTCTTGTCGAAAAAAATTTAATATTCCGGGAATATTAGAAATGCCCTCATCATGTTGATTATGAATATTATTTGCCCTTTGATATTACGATATAAAAGTACAAAGAAATTTGACTTTGTATTTAGATACAAAATCTAGTGGAAAGCTATGTTCACACCCATTTAATATTCGACGTCCTACACGTAACCCTTAGTTTTATTAAAAAAGTATTTGCTTCTGCAAAACGTTTGGCTATATCAAACATTATTTAACCGTTGATAAGCCGCATTAAACAATAATCTTCTTACAAACAAAGTTTAGTAAATCAATAGGGATTGTTAAAAATAAAGCTGGATGTTTTCGTCAAATATTTGTTAGGTCTGAACATACCCTTATGGCTAATAAATCCGTGAGTGTTTAAACGCTGGTTTAGTTGAACTAAACTTAAATTTATATGTAGTTTAAACTCAACAGTTGTAAATCAGTGTCCCATGTATTATATGTAGTTTAAAAAGTAATATGTGGCAGCACTACGATAAATGTTGACAAATTCATATGGTTTGTATTGGTAGTTTAAACGCCCAATTTTATGCGTTTAAAGATGGTTTATATGTTTTCTGATTTATAGATATCTTGGCTTAAACACATTTTAAACCAAAAACAGAGTTTAACTTGCTCTGATTTATTAGGCCTTAGTGTTTAAAAAAAAAAATTTTGCTCTAAGCTGCTGAAAAAAAAAATAATTTTAAACCATCAACTTCTCTACAACTTTCAACTATAAGAAATAAAATTATCTAAAAAAAGTTTTATAGCATAAAAATATAACCGTTTAAATTTTGCATGTATCAGGGGTTTGCGGGCTCCCTAATTTTAATCCCAACAACCTGTGCTACATATTAGATCAGATGTTTAAATATAACCATATTTTTGATTTCCATAAAAAAAAAAGTCACTTATAGTATGTATTAATTTTCGAATAAAACTTCATACTGGTAATACATTTTTAGCAAAAATCTTTAAAAAAAAAAATTTTGCATTATTTTTAGCATTTTTTTAAATCATTTTAATCATTTTTTGGCCATGTATAATGCCAGATTTAGCCGTAAAAATTTTTAAGATCTGGTCACACTGGTCAAGACGCTTTAGTTCTTGTGTCAGTTTCACCTTGTAAGCGTGTAAATCCAAGTCTTTATGCATTATGTTCATCAACGACGAGCGTGAGTTGGGTACGAAGACGAGTTGAGGAGGAAGGCTCTTCAGCCACACTATCGCGAACAGCAGAAATATTTTCTGCAGTACGTGCTATACGAGCATGCACTGGTGTTTTCACATCTCCTACAGACCCGGTTTACTCAAATTTTTGCACGAATTTTCCGATTGTACGCACATTTAGACGATTAAATTCACCGAAAAAATCACGAAGTGCACGATATGCATTTTGATTTTCATACCGGATACTTTTTGCTGAACCGCCGCCGCCATAAAAATTTATGGATTGATCCATATCGCAGAATAGCCTTATTTTATCACAATATATAGAGACGTGTAGCAGTGCCCATACAGTGAATTCACAAAAAGAAGACAATGAGGAATGTCTTGACAATTAAGCGCTTAAGATATGTGCAGTATTTCTCGCTTATAGTCACATCCTTTAGATGCAGTCAAATCGTGGACTATATCGCTAATGTACTGTAAGCCTTATTCACATATATGCCACTATGAGGCATGTAACCGAATTCGAATATAATCAAGTTATGTGAATATAGAAAATAAAAATTAATAAAAATTACACCGACATCAGGCTTATGGTTTTACAACAGAGTTGCATTATGCATAAAAAAATAGTTAAAATAATAATAAGATATTTCATAACTGATACCAATAAAAAAATTATTTTTTACGACTAGAGAGTTGAACCAAAAATTAAGCGTTTTAATTCTTAGTTCTTTAGATGGATTGTGGTTCCGAAAACTAAAAAGAACTTATTAAATATATATAAAAATGGATTATGTATGTTTGTTTGTTTGTTTGTTTGTTTGTTTGTCGCTTTATAGACTCCGAAACTACTGAACCGATTTTCCTGAAATTTTTACAGTAACATCACGTGAGCCCTAAAAATAAAATAGGCTACTTATTTTTTCGATAGGGGCAGGGGAATTGGTACCCCCATAGGATGCCAATGTTAATTATCGCACGATTTTCCTGAAATTTTTACAGTAACATCACGTGAGCCCTAAAAATAAAATAGGCTACTTATTTTTTCGATAGGGGCAGGGGAATTGGTACCCCCCATAGGATGCCAATGTTAATTATCGCACGATTTTCCTGAAATTTTTACAGTAACATCACGTGAGCCCTAAAAATAAAATAGGCTACTTATTTTTTCGATAGGGGCAGGGGAATTGGTACCCCCCATAGGATGCTAATATTAATTATCGCACGATTTTCCTGAAATTTTTACAGTAACATCACGTGAGCCCTAAAAATAAAATAGGCTACATATTTTTTCGATAGGGGCAGGGGAATTGGTACCCCCCATAGGATGCCAATATTAATTATCGCATATCTTAAGAGCCGCTGCACGCATTTTGCTGAACTTTTTGTAGTAGGATCTTCTGAGCCCCGGAATTGAAATAAAATAGCAGCGGGGGTATAGGAATACCCCATAGGACGCCAATGTTTAACATCGCATATCTTAAGAACTGTAATAGTGAGAATGTTCAAACTTTCTAAAAGTCTCTCTTATGGTATACTACACTTTTGAAAATAAAAATAAAGCGGGTAGGCGCAGGGGGGGAAATACCTCCCATAGGATGCATACATTAAATATCGCTCAACTGAAGAACTATTAAAGGGAGAGTCTTCAAACGTGGTTAAAGCTACTATTATAGTAAACTATAAATTTCAATATAAAAATGTGCGGGGTCAGTGTAGCGAAGCGCACCGGGTTAAGCTAGTTAAATATATATCCCTTTTTGGTTAATTGAAGCGATGCGGAAAAATTTATTTTTTAGAATTTATAAATAATATTTTAAAAAATTTTAAAAATGTATATTTTATTGTAAAAAACTAAAAGAATCTTTGGCGGTTTTTGGCATTGAATGTGGCGAAAAGTTTCAAAAAAAATCTTACAGCCCTGGTTACTTGATATGTCATCAGCGATTCCATTTCCGCATTTTAGCTGTGAAATGCGCGTCTTTGTTTCGTCTTTTTCTAAAAAAGACGTTACTATTTTTTAAACACCTAAAATCATACAAATCAGATTTAATAAATACTTATTGCTCAAAATTACAATATTAAAATTTTATTTTAGGATAATTTTTTACAAGTTGCGAAAGAAAAAAAAATCATATCTTAAAAAAGAAAAAAAAAACACCTCCTTCGAAGTTTCAGGATTTATAAAGAACAGTTTGAGGAATTATATTAACCCTGCTACCACGTTAGGGTCTTTTGATGACCCAAATCGTATTTAACAGTACCGTATTTCTAACTGGTGGAATATATTTGAAAGTTCTTGCTACTCAGTGCATCAAATGTTGAAATATATCGAATTCAATTAGTTTTATCACCATTTTAGGCTTAGACAATTTTTTATTGCAAGTGTTTACACATCTCATGTTCGGGTCATTTTATGACCCTCTATCATTGTTGTAAAACGAATAATTAATATATAATATAATATGTCTATATTATTAGTCAATTCACAAGGTATCCTAACATGTCATATTGTCAAAATGTCCTAATATTTCACAATGGTTTAAAAATATTGTTGTTGGTTTGTTAACAAAAAGTGTCTTAAATAAATAGAACGTTGCTTGCTGTGTTTATTGTGCTGTCGTAATTAATCAGAAAAGTCCAGCGCTGAGCGGCTGAGCCGTAAAACAATATTTTTAAACCATTTTGAAATATTAGGACATTTTGACAATATGACATGTTAGGATACCTTGTGAATTGACTATATATGTTTTTTGGTGTTTTACATGACAACAAAACAAACAAAATAAGAATGACCGACAAAACGTCCAAAAAAAAAACGATCAGAACAAAGAGGAGATAACTTGCTTCTATTCGCACATTTTATGAGCAATGGACTCAAAACTTGCAACTGCTTTACGTTCCAAGTGCTAATATAACGATTGACGAACAGCTTATTCCGTTCCGAGGTAGATGTCCTTTCAAAGTATACATTCTAAGTAAACCTGGGAAATATGGCATGGAAGCGTGGATAGCAGCGGATTCTGACACCGCGTTTTGCTTAAAGTTCCAAATATACTTGGGCAAAGTGGGAGACAATGCTTAAAGGAACCAATACGAACGGGTTGTTGTAGACTTACTGCCTGGCCCACAATGTCGACAAGAACATTTCTTTCTTATATTTATATTGAAACCAAAAACAAATTTAAATTTTTTATTATTGTTTTCAATATAAAAATGCGAAAGAAATGTTCTTGTCGACATTGTGGGCCTGGCAGTTAGTGTCTTCATACCGCGGACGAAATGTGACTACCGATAATTTTTTACGAGTCATAATCTTGCACAGTGAGGAAAAACAAACGTTTTTTGTCGGTTCATGCAACAACACAAGAATTGCGTAAGCTTCCAATAAACTGCACAAAAGGACCCTATTTTTAGAGCAACTCGGCGAAGTTTTAGCTCAAGAACATATCAAGAGGCGTAGTCTGCTTCCTCGCGTAGAAGTCTCTGCATCATTGATACGAACAATTCGAGAAGAAGACAGTGTATCACCATCTACGAATTCGCCTTCTCCAAAACGACAATGCGCTAGTGAACGGAAAGGGTGCACATTTTGTCCGTCGTAAAAGGAAAAAAAGACCTATACTGAGTGCATAACTTGCAAAAAAACCTGTTTGTTCGTCACACCGACACACAATCACTCTAACGACGACATATTGCATTGATCAAAAGCCTTTAAAATATTTTTGAAATGTACAAATTTGAATTTTCTTAATAAAAAAATGTTGGGTCAAAATATGACCCGAATATAACATGTGTATTTTTCTTCTAACATAGTAGCAGGGTTAAAAAAATGAGCCAAAAAACTTCGTTTTTCCATTTTGAATAACTACACTACAAGAAGACTACCTGTAATTTTACTAGTTAGATGGCCGGTAGTGGTCACCGATATATTGGTATAGTTTCTATTAGTTTATTAAGAGCAAAATGAAAAAACTGACCGAAACCTTGTGTACATGTGATTTTACCTCTTCAATGTAAAATTATAGTTTTGACTATTCACTTCTTGTAGGGTAATTCTTTTGTCAGATGATCCACTACCGGATACTTTTTGCTGAACCGCTGCCGCCATAAAAATTTGCCGACTTAGACTTCTGTTAAGAAATGTCAGCAAACAATTGTTCTTTTCTTTATGTCAAAATTTTACTTTGTCAAAAATGTTATACATGAAATTTTTTTACCACAGTCATATTTTATTTCACCATTTAACTTTGCTACCGTTTCACACATACCCTTAATATGGTTACAAAACATGAAATTATTATCATATTATATATGTATTTCGAAACAAAAATTAATTACATGAAATTGAAATTAAGCAAAAAGCTAAAAAAAAAAGCTAAATACATTTTTGAAAAAAGAAATATTTCAAGCTTGTGAAAAACGTTGATCAACATTGACTATTTCGCACGAAAAAGTTGTCATGTATCAATGAGTTTGCACAATTTGAGGTTTTTATTCCTTCAAAGTATGCGACAAAAAATTTGGATATTTGAGAAACCAAACAGGTAAACGAATTTCAACCAAACGAATTACTACACACGTAGCAACAGAAAGTGAAACATGCCTCGTCTGTGGGCAGCATTAGCTTTGCCTGCCAGATTTAACGATTTATTGTTCCTAATACCATGTTCACACGGACAGCAATATTCGTGTTTCGCTCTCCCATTCCTGTTTCGCGCCCCAAACATGATTGAAACAACATGTTTTGCCATACAAAATTTTGAGAGCGAAACAGGTCGTTTCATTTTGAAACATGTTGCGAAACAGGAAAAATATAATATCATCTCCAATTTTGATAACAATTATCGTTAGTTTATCTGAACTAGCTCTCAAAAAAAATTAAAACAAAGAAAAAACAAAATAAAAATTCATGTTAAATAAAATAAAGTGAAAATAATTAAATAATAATATTAATAAAAGTTTTAAATAATATATTTTGAATTTTTACTTACATTTTAATCTATTTTAAATAAAATCACACTAACAACACAAAAAAAATGTCAACATGAAACAAGAATGAATCGTATGAACAGCGTGTTTGGCAATCGAGTTTCAGAGAGCGAAACGAGTGGTTTTTATCGTCGTATGAACATAGCATAAATTAAACAAGTGCCGATTTTTTTTTTTTATCTACAAAGTGACATTTTTTTTTCAATCTTTAAAGGCTAGATTACACTATCTCACAAGCCTTACGTATTCCATAATACTTTGTGAGATGGATATCTAATGAGTTTTGTTGTGACTGTCAAAAAATCTAATGTAACATTACAGTTTGTAGTCACACTATCACACATGAACATGCTTTTGTTAAAATGCAACCCTGATCCAATGAAAAGTATTAGCGTTTAAAAATTTTTCAAAAAACGATTAAGTCGTATGGGATGTCAAACTTTTTTCGTAATACTTGTGACACATTGCATTCACACTATCACACTTTGTCATATTACTTGAGTTTTTGACATGTATTAATACAAAGTATAATAGTGTAATCTAGCCTTAATATATGACACTTTTAAAGTTGTTTTTCAGCAGCACAAGAAATAAAACATTGTTGTAAACGTAACAGCAGAAAGATTTTCTTGTGAAACCAGTAAAGTGTAACTGCAATATTTAAACCATATATGTATATAGCATATTTAAACAAGACTTCATTATTTTGTCAATGTACTACAAATATTTGTTGAACTCAGTTTAAAAAATGATTAAAGGTATCCATTTCTCCAAAAACTATTTGAAAATTAAAACAAAGCTCAAATTGTATTAATATTGCGATTAAGCTTGACTTAAAAACAATGGGAAGCTTAAATGTTCTTTTTAAAGTTTTTTTAAATACATTGTCAATGTATTATTAATATTCATGTATCTTTTGTTAATTTAATTTTTCTCACTCGGTATACATAAAATAAGTAAAATAACTATTAATATGAATTATTAGTTTTTGTTGTGCTGTTTTTAATTAAAGAAAATTGGAACAAATGGTACGCTCATATCCGAGGCGAACCAAGTTTTGAAAATATCTGCTATTAATTTCAGGAGCCATTGACTTGGGTTTATTCCCATTACCTTAGGAACGAATCACTTTTTAATTTATTCCGTTACAGAACTGGATAGAGTTAAGCTTTGACTAGAGTTTCGCACCAGTTCTGAAATACATATACATTAAAGTGCCGACAAAGTCCGGTATTCACTATCCTACATATTTAGTCGCACGACATGTCAAAAAAATCGCGTGTGCTCATAATGTATGACAGTGTGGCTTAAAAATGAATTGAGTGACAGATTTTTTTGACAAGTCTGTCCGACTTGCAAATCTTTATGAAAATTTTCATAAAATGATAGATAATATCTGATCAGAGTTGCATTTTCTTGTAAAGTAGATGAGTCATTTGAGTTTGCATCTTTTTTGTGGGATAGTGTGGTATTGACAGCAGATTTTGTAGACATTTTTTATGTCGGATAGAATTCCGTCAGATTTTCGTGTGAATGAGTCGTACGATTAAGTAGGATAGTGAATACCGGCCTTAATGCCGATTTTATTTTTGAAAATATGCTGATTTTTTATATAAATTATCTGGCACCCCTACTCGTTATATATGTTTTGTTTTCTGAGTCTACATTCACACGCTTCAACTTTTGGTTTCAACCAGGGATGTTAAATGGGGTTTTAAATTTTGTACCAAGTTCGAAAAAATGTACTTGTTGGACCTTCACGGTACCATTTTTTTTTAAATTTATTAAAACAACAAAAAACCAAAACTTAAAATTAACATACATACATTATATGTATGAATAAAATAAGGTACATAAAATTCTTATAAATATATGAGATCAAAATCGGGCACTTATTTGTTTAGTTAGTAAACTATTTGGAATTTTTACATCATAGCAGCATGAATTTGTCAATCTTAACCAATCCTTTGTTTGTCTGTTTCTTTCCTAGCTTTTATTATATTTTGAAAAGAAAAAAACTCTGTCCACATTTGCAGACGAATGTGGAATTGATAAGATTCTAGAAATGTCAGGAAACATATGAACATTCAGCTCTTTTTGTAAATTAGCTACTACCGACCAAAAACTACAAATGTTTTCCGTTGCTCGACATCAGCTAAAGCTCTAAATTGATTATTGATTCAATCAAAATTTGCAATTCGGAAACATTTTTACTAGAAGAGGTATAATACAATTTGTTTTAGCTGAAATAACATTTTCAGGAGTAAATTTATTGAACCACATTCAAACTTTGGTTCTCAAAACTTTGCAAAATGTTATATAAAATGGTTTTGCATATTCTTTAATTTCTTTAACAATATCAATATTAATATTATTTGTAGAAATATATAAAGCCACTTCTGTTCCGCAATAAATTTCGGGTTTTCACTAATGTTGCCTCGTCTGTGGGTACCATAAGTCCCCTTTTACAATGTGGCAAGTGAAAGGCAGACAGACGAATTTTGTAGGCACAATACTAGTCGCATTTTTAAGCGCTTAACGATTTGTTTTACAACATAAATGCAATGAAAAGGACTCAAATATTTTTTTGCTATAGTAAAAATTCAAAAAGGGGGAACTATGACAAATTTTTAAATTGTACCAAATGAGTCACGGTAGTACCAATGTATTTTAGAAGGGCAAAACGTATCAAAATAAGTACAATTGTACCAACTTTAACATCCCTGTGCTTAACTCTTGTGGTTTAGGGTGAGGGGAGCAAGAAGAAAAGGGGTTGGTGCGGAGATGCCTGTACTCGGGCAGTACGCTTTGTGTTCTCATTCGTAGGTATATGCACAACAATGGCTGCATGTATATTTTTTCTTTTCTTTTTTTCTTTGGTTCACTTTGAATAAAAGTGTTCTTGTTTTGAAGAAAAAAAAGTTGAGACCAGTTGCTGCGTGTGAACATAACGGCATCTTCAAAAGGGAATTGAAAAGAATTTGAGCATCAAAAGATGGAACGTGTAAATTGAGACTCATTCATAATGTAAAAACGCACACACATGTGTGTTAAACGGGAACAACGATTTTTTGTATGTTCTTACTGCCCGTCTATACCATAGATAAATATTGCGACATATATTGCAGTAAATGTCAAAATGATGTTATCTTTAATGTCGACAGCACTTTTTTGTACATACATATTTATTGCTAGTCAATTATTGTAGACAATTATTACCATCATAAAACGTCAAATTTGGTAGCCAGTTGAAGCAAAAAAAAAAAAAATTAATGCAAATTGTATGGGAAAGAAATTATAAATAATTGAAGTAAAAGATATAAATAATTAAAAATAACAAATAGTTCAACAAAATAACCACAATACTAATTATTGTTAAAGCTAAGGCACAAGCTCTATGTGTTCATTTGTCCTTCAAGTTGTGCTGAAAAATGTCAACAAGAAAAAAGAAAGACAAAAAACATGATAAACAAAACATGTACTTAGGACTTCAAGAAGAATTCTTGACAAAAGTACGGAAAAAAAAAAACAGAAGTAAAGGAAAAACATGTGAGATCAATTAAAAATGGATAATCATTCAATAAGCAAATTTCGATCTACCAAAGGTTAAAATACAATTTGGTTTAAGGATTGATGTTTGACTACTGACGTCAGCAGTCATCGATGGCTGCGAGTGTAAGACGGCAAATCCCTTTGAGAAAACCTAGTGGTTGAGGTCGAAACATGTCAGGGTAACCAGCCGCCTGGGTTCGAATCACACGCCAGCCAGCCTGGCTTCGAATCCCAGGTCAGTCAAGAATGAAAATTATCAATAACAATTTTAATTAATCTTCCATGTTGTAAAAATTCCTTTCTTCATAAAAAAAAAAAAAAAAAAATAATTTAATGAACTTAAGCCTAATTAAATAGTTACAATTTGGATTAAAAACCATGAATAGTTCAACAAAATAACCACAATACTAATTAATAACAAATAAAATCATATTTTTTTTTTTGTTAAATAAAGGCTATAAAATTGCAAAAATTATTTTTGCTAATATACATTTTTTCTCATTTGACCTTTATTATAAAAATTGATATTAATTTTTTTAAGCTTGAAATCTTTTTTATATAAAAATATTAATTTTATTTTGACAAAAAAATTATATATAAATTTCTCTTTTCTTAATAATTTAATGAAAATTAAATTTGATAAACTTACGCCGAATTTAAATATCAAAAACATCAATTAAAAACCAACAGTTCAATGAAAAATCACAATTGTTTAACCAAATATATTTAATAAAATTAATATTTTAACAAATATAATCTGGGAATTCAGTTCTCATGATAGTTCTTCTGATAGTGAATAGATCATATTCCTTGAATATATTGAAAATATTGTAATTTGACTTAGAACACACATATAAAAAAGACATCAAATTTAAAAAAATTATATTCATTAAAATAATAAAGGTAGAATAAGAAGAAATGTATATTAACAAAATCATTTTTGCAAGATATAAGATAAGCAATAAGAAATATTTCTGTTATTGCCAAATTGTTGCGACATTTATCTTTCGTGTAGACCAGGGGTTAGGAAACTGACGATTACTTAACAAATGGATCTGGCAGCCTTATTTGCTTGTTATACATTGATAACAACAAACGCAAGAGCGCGCTAATTTTTTAAAAGAAAAATTTCACAGATCAACAGAATTTAGCTAAATTTAATTTAGACTGTTTTAGTGAAAAGTGTGCCCTATTAAAATTATATTAAAAAATATGTGCGATATTAAAGGTATTAATTTAGCTGAATTCCAAAAATGTGGAGAAATAATGGTAGCGTCAAAATTAAACCAACTTGCCATATCCTGCAATTTTTGCCAGCATTTGTTTAAGCAAGTACAGACTTTTATGAGACACTTGCAGCAACGACACAATGACAAATTAATATTTGTTAAGCAGGCCAAGGAGGTAGAAGTTTATGCTGTCGAGGAATTAATTAATCAAACTGGTGCCTTCTGTGTGACCGATATTGAAAGTGAGGGATCTAACCCGGCTGATGATTCAAAATGGCTGAGTAAGGAAGAAATGGAATGGTTGGAAGAAGGTATAGTACCAAAGAAAAATGAACGGCATGATAGAAATCATAAGAAAAATAAAGACGACGACGAAATTGGTTTAGATATGACCAATATGTCTATTTTAAAAGCTTTAGAAGATTGTGATGTTTCTTTTAACTTAATGGATAATTTAAATAGTACAAAGCGTGACGAGGGCGACAACGATGACAATAAACTTGACAATACATTATTAAGAGAAATTCAAAATGATTGGGAAAGCAATGATACTAGTGAAAGTATAATGCAAAGTATCGATTGTACTTATACTGAAATGACAAACATTTCCAATCATATAATGCATATTAGTAATGAGTTGGATGGAGATGTTTCTATGACAGATGTTCCCGTCAATAGTACATATATTGAAAAAAGTTTTAATATGAAAAAATATAATTTAGAACAATCCAAAGGTATTAAACATCTTTTACAGGGTCTAGATGATTTAGAAGATGTAGATGGTTTATTGGAAAATTTAGAAGGTAATTCGAAGACACTGAATGAGATACAAACAAATCAAGATTTATTTAAAACGGTTGAAAACAATTGTTCTAAAATTCATCAAAATTTTGCGTATAGCAAAAAAATATTGCAAAAAACAAATAATATTGCATCGGAAGATTTCGAAACTGGTCTTAAAGAAATAAAAGATTCTTTGCAAGATGATGATTATTTGATAATTAAAAATGGGAAACAACGTAAAATTAAAAATTGTAAACAAAAAAATAAATATTCTTCTAAACAAAGGACATTAGAAGAAACCGTTAATTACGATAAACACTCTTCTGGCAGTTCAATAGAAAAATTCTCTCAAAATGTAATAAATAATTGCAAGATAACACGTAGTACTGATTTTGAAGTACAGTTAAAAAATTTAGAAGAATCTTTAAATGAATCTAATATGATAGATCTGAATAAAACCAAAACTAAAGATGAAAGTAATATGCCTTTAAATGATGACCTTACAAGAGCTTTAGCCGATGCTTTGGGTGATGAAGATATTGATCTATTAAATATGCAATTCGAACAGGAAAATGAAGAAATACTTAATCAAGAAATATTAAGTTTGTTAGATGATGAATTAAATGACAAAAAACTTGAGCAAGAATCATCATTATTAAAACAATCACAGTCCTTAGAAGCAAATAAAAATATCACTATTACCAAAAACAAAAATATTTCTACCAGGAATGTAATAAAATCAAAATATCAGAAAACTAATTTAAAAGCCAAAACAAAAACTTTGGAAACACAAAACAAAAATATAATACAATCTTCAAAATCGT
The DNA here is from genome assembly GCA_943735925.1 of Pollenia amentaria. Taxonomy (NCBI): domain Eukaryota; kingdom Metazoa; phylum Arthropoda; class Insecta; order Diptera; family Polleniidae; genus Pollenia; species Pollenia amentaria. The sequence goes on along the minus strand of OX031010.1, from coordinate 16,280,808 downwards.
TTGTACTCCAAGAGTTTAAAACACAAAATACTGTTAGGATGATGAAAGATTCTAAAATACCCCTTAAAGGAAATCACGATATATTTTTGCAACAACAACAACAGCACGCGTCCATGAATAATTCTTTAACAAGTCCTGCGAAAATGTCAAATCCAGAAATCTTAAATGGACGAATTTCTAATATTTATCTGCAAAAAAACACTCCAAATAAAGAAAATGAAGAGAATTGCAAATCCATAAATATGCGAAATATAAAACAAGAAAAATTTACTCCTATTACAAGTTTTTTAAAACCTGATAGAGGAGATAAAACACCGGTAAAAAAATCACAAATATATATAAAACAAAGTCCTAAAACACAAGAAAAAGATGATGTGTTAAAAATTAAAACGACTCCAAAACGTGGATATACTCCACAAGAAGGAAAAATAAAACAAAGTCCCAACACTCAGGAGAAACAGGAATATTCAAATACTCGGCAGACACCAAAAGTCCCGTTTCAAAAAACACCAGAACTTATTAAAGAAAAATCAACTAAACAATCACCTAAAACTCAAGAAAAGTCTATTCCTCTACTTAACCATAAAACAACGGAAATTAAAAATTTACCAATTTTGAAAGATCAAAATGAAAAAACCCCTAAAACAAATACTAAAAACTCAAGCGAAAAACACTCATCTCCTAAACAAACTTTAACAGTTCGAACACCCTTAACAACACCACAAAGATTGAAAAATGTGGCTATAAAATTACAAAGATTTTCTCCTGAAAAACTTGCAAACCAGGTAACAAAACAGGGTAACAAATCTATAAAATCATCTCCACAATGTATGAATGATGATACCAAGCAAATAGCAAAGCATTTTAAATTGCCAAAGGGTATAAGTTTAACAAAATTACACAGAGAAAGTTCAAGTCCGGAAGCCAATAATTCCAAAATTTTAGAAACCCCTGTTAAATCTTCAACTTACTGCAAACAGAATTTTTTGGAATCCAGCTTAGAGCCTCTTCCACATGAGGAAAAGGTAAACTCAAGCCCAAATAAACTAGAATTTAGTTCCATACAGGCACCATGTCAAATTATAAATAATTTAAAAGCAGAAGCAAATTCTTCTTCAGTGCGACAGCGTAAAGCATCTATTGATATTTTGCCATCTTCCTTAGGAAATAAACAACAAACTCAAATGTCAAGCAGCAAAACACCACGCAATAGCAATTTGGATTACAAAAGTTATTCTGTCAATCGCTCTGCACGCAAAAAGGAAGTATTGCAACGAATGCGTAACATTAAAAAGCAAATATTTAAATCTATAGGCGAAGGTGGTGGTCGTGTAACTAAAGCCAACCACACCGATTCGTCACAAGGCACACGTCAGAAAAAGCCTGAATTTTTGATAGAAAACGTGAAAATTTTGCCCAACCTTAGGGAAGATGCAATGACGCCTTTATTAAATACACATAATAATTTTAAAAAGCCCGTTGCAAACAGTATTTCTATTACACCTATTGCTAAATCTGTTTCACCAAAAAATTCGGCTGATGACCAGAAAAAGGCGAATAAGTCATTACAGGGTTCTAAAAATTATTCTTCAATTAACGACGATAAACAATTTATTAAGAAATCACTTAAGAGACCTGCCTCCTCTCCACTGTTAAGCGAAGATAAACCAGCTAAACGTCTGCATAAATCACCGGTCAAAGATCATAATGAATTGGCCGAAAAACCGTTGGAGTTGGAATCAACGCAATGGAATCTTTCAGAAAGTGTTGTGGATTTTTTGCAGGTACAAATTTTAAAATATTGTATAGATAAATTGTTATTTTTATTCTTTGTAAAAAAACAAATTTTAGTTTTTTATTATTGTTCTCAATATAAAAATGCGAAAGAAATGTTCTTGTCGACGTTGTGGGCCTGGCAGTAAACTTAAAAAAATATTTAAAAGAAATTTTTTAAATGTAATAAAAATGCGTTTATTTTAAATTTTAGCGCGATTTAAAAGAAAATCGTTTAAATGTGGAAAGTATTCTTAATGAGAATTTGGCCATAAATGATTGCAACAGCAAACCAGATAAAACGTCAGTAGAATCAAATGGCAAAGACAATAAAGAAGGGGAAAATTATAAAGATGAGGGTTTAATAAATGATATATTAAAGCAAGTGGTAAGTAATCCATTATATTATCCTTAATATAAGAAGATTTTTTTATTTTTCAACAGGATAATGAGAAAAGCGCAACAGAAAAAAACCTTAACGAAAACTCAACAGATAAAGATGAAACGCAAACTAGTTCCAAAATGTTTGAAGACTTTGATGATTTGAGAGATCTTAATTTATTAGCTAATTTTGGTGTAAGTTTTTACAACATCGAAAAGAATAATTAAAAATTCTTTTACAAAAAATATAAGCATTGTGTTGAGCTCGAGGCCAGTATTTAAGTTTTTTTTATATATTTTTTATTTTCGATATCCGTCGGATATCGTATCGTTCACAATAAAACTGAGAAAAGAGGCAAATAAACCACACAAACGGTTAAACAACATTTCAAAAATAGTGAAGCATATTAAACATATTTAAATATTAAAACCAACATCTTATTGTGTCAAACTTCTTTGTGTGATTTATTTTGCCCTTAACAATAACAAGAACAGGATACCACAATTTCATTGCATTTAGAATTAAATATTGAATGTGATATCCGAATGTGATATTGAAAATTAAAAACTGGCCTCTAGCTTAGCCTTCCTAAACTATTGTATGCATTGACAAAGCATTGTTTTAATCAAGCAATAATTCTTTAGAACACTGCAAATTAATTTCTTTTGCCATTTTTAACTTTGTAAAAGCATCGTCAGTTTAAACTTTTAATAATGCGCTATTTGCTTATGTTTGCATATCAGCTTCGAAATAGATGACTTTAGAAATGCCATGCTTTGTCAAAGTTCTTTGCACTGTTGCATTTAGGAATACGTGACATTGTTGTACTGCAACACAACATAATCTTTTTATTTTTTGGAATATCAAAATAATACTCATAAAAAATTAAACTCTTATTTTAGTTAAAAATTATACATCTGCCCGAAATTGAAGATGTGATATCATTGGAGGAACGAGATGAAATGAACGAGAAAGCCACTAAATTTGCAAACATCTACAAGAATTGGCAAAGAATTTGGTCGACGAAAAATAGTGAAAGTCCTAATTTGAAACAAGAACTAGAAATAAGTTTCAATCAGTTTTTAACTGAGGCAAATTTATCATTCAATTTGAATTTGAAAATTGAAGAAGTTAAACGCTTAGCAAATCTTATAAACATTTGGTATACACATAATTTTAGTAACAAACTTATAGAGAAACAAAAAATATCCGATTCCGTAAATCGATATTTACTCATCTTTCACTTCATACCGAAGACAATTAAACGTTTTTACTATTGCGAGTATTGTGAAGAATATTTCAATACAGAACACAAATATTTTACTCATCGTATTATTCATACTGGAGCTTTGTTTCCCTATACATGCCGAAAATGTTCGGTAGGATTTCGAACAGTAAAACAGTTAAAAAATCATGAAACATCATGTGATATTATTTTAACTTCTCGGAAATTAGCTTTAAAAAAAACTCCAAATACTAATACAAAAATAAATACTCGATCTCATAAGTGCCATGTCTGTGCAGAGCTGTTTGCAACCTCTGAACTATTATATGAACATAGTAAGAAACATTTGAAAACTATATACAATTGTGCAAAATGTGAGCTAGTATTTGCCACTGCCATTGATGTACAAAATCATATGTCTATTTGTTATGCTGTTACCAAACGAATGCCCAAACAATATACGCCTCGTCCAGCTAAACTAAAAGCAGAACCATATTCAAAGAAATGATTTTTTTAACTTCATTACTGATTTAATTTCTTATACAAAGAGTGTACATACATATAAGTTTTTTTTATATTAATTATTTACACAAATAGTGTATAATTATTTTACGTATGTTTTTTTAATTACTCTAAAATTATTTTATTAAAATTCTTAAATAATTTCCTTTTATGCAAAATAAACGAACAAAAAGTCATACAAATTAAAGCTTTGTTTAAAAGTTTTTATATTAAGTTTTACGGAAACTGTTTTTATGAGGAAAACAAAATTTTTATGTCACTATTCATAAAAATATATTATATTAAGTAAATGTTTGAAACATATACTTTGGTTTAAAACATATTACATATAATAAGTACTTATAATAAATACTTATTCTACCATGGTTTAAAATACAAATACAATGTGAAAATCATGGTGAAAAAACCGACGATAAAGTAAAAAGGATTCTATGTATGTGTCTCGTCCTTTACATTAGGGGACTTGGTGGGTGTTATTATATTTTTTTAAAAATTTAAAACCTTTTACCATTTTACACAAAACCAAGGCGAATTCATACAGTTTACGTTTTCGAGTCATTAGTTTATTGTTTATTTATTTGTGTGTATACTGAATGGCCAGCTTTATTTACATTTTGTGAAAAACTTAGTTAAAATTTAAAATTCAATCAAAATCTAAATTCTTGAAAAAAAACACTTTCGTGAAGATCGGTCCACAATTTACCCTAGGCCGCACATAAAACAGTTTACAGTACTTTTCGCTTATAGTTGCACAACTTTTGCGGACTATCGGGTCTGTTATAGGTTTCGACTCGTTTTGAAAACGCAAATTTTTTTGAATCCGCATTATTCATAATAGGTGTTCTCAAATCCGCATGTTTTTGTGTATTCGAAGTTTGTGTTCGAAAAAAAATCTAAATGTCAAAAACAAAAAAAAACTGCTTTTTATCAGCTGTTCAAAACAAAGAAATAAATTTTTTTTTATTGTATAAAAAATTATTCCTAAAAATAATGCTTGACTCCATGTTTTTTTTTTACACAAGTGAGTTTAATAAAAACAACTTAAATTTTTGGATATGTTAAAAATTTTATTTTTATTAATATTTGTGTAAGGGAATATTTATTTTTTTTTTATTAAATTGAATAAAAAACATTTCAAACTAAAAACCTAAATTTTGTTTTTGTTAAAAATTTTATCACATATGTATAAGAATAAAAGTCGATTCGTTTTACTTTCACCAACCCCTAACTGCTCTTATTGAAAACGAATAATAACATGCGGATGTGAAATGCAGAACACCAAAAATGCTGAAGCAATCCACTTTCGAGTGGATTCGGATTCTAGAACACGAATTTGGACTATAACCGATTGGTTTTTATATGTAATTTTATGGATAATATGTATATCCTAGTATAATTTACATTTTGGACTTTATAAAAATAATTTTCTTCAATAAAACCACTCAATATAACGCGTTTACACATTTTTTCTATTCTTATGAATAAACCATAATTTGACGTTTATAAAAGTTGCCAGAAGTGAAAATAAAAACATATTACCAATTTGTTTTTAAAAAATATAAAAAACAGAGCGGACTGTAAGCGAATTTTTTTCCATAAAGTTTTAGATACGCATGCAAAGAAAAAGTGGCTTTAAAGCAAAAACTGACAACAAGCAAAATGGACTTTAGAACAAATAAATTGCACGTAACTATGACAGTTTTGGCTTTAACCCCTTTTTGGCCTTTAAGCGGAATGGACTATAAGCGAAAAGTACTGTAGTAGTTAAAAAAAACATAATGAATAATGCTATTGTAATACAATTTGGTACGTCAGAGGTTCATAGGACTTATGTAATAGCACTCTATTAAATTTCGTGAAGCTCGGTCCATAATTTACCATATAATGTCCAATATTATGCTCACTCTGGGATATTTAAATACGCCAAAAACCGTAGCAGACTTTGGTTCATATGGCCAGTAATAATATCATGCAAATTTCTGATAACCGGTCCATATTTACCTTAGATCCCATATTAAGCAGCCTTCTGAAAAGCTCTTTAAACGCTAAACCAAATTTCACTACTGTATTGACATTTGTTTCATTTCGATTTTTAATAACAGAAATTACTCTAGAGGATTTTGGGATGATAAATCTATAATTAACCATGGGTCTTAAAAATCCCCCTCCTAAAAATCATTTTAGTTTGGCATAAACTGTTACAAATTATGATATTTTATTAAAGTTAGTTCAAATTGATAGAAATAAGAGAATAACAATGTCTGACTGTCGTCCAATTGGTTTAAATCGGAACCAATTTTTATACTGACGTCCGTTTTTATAAAGATTAATAAATAATTTATGGTTCTCATATATTCTAACTGTCGGTGGAGGGTATCAAATATTCAGCACAGCCGAATATGACACTCTACTTGTTTTTAATGCAGTACCTTTTAAATAGCAAGAAAATGATTCTGTAAAAATTTCAAATCGATATTTGAAATGTTGCATCGTCAATTTGGAAGAATTTTTTTTTTAGAATATTTTTTAAATTTTGTATGCCGAAAAATGTTGTAGTCGCAGTCGCGAGTTTTTGTGGGTACTACGACTCCGACTCTGGTACAAAAACCTCAACTCCGAATCCATAGCCCTGCTTGTTACAAAAACAAAATACCTAGTACATATTATTTTACAAAAAAAGGGATAGCTAGCATAACTCTATCTCTATATGCATAAAGATTTATATTTCGTATATTAAAAACACACTGTTTTAGAAATTTTCTAATTTTAATTAAATTGCAGTTAGTAGATTGTTTCAATTATTTAATTTTTTTTGTCACGATTTATTTATTGCCCATATGTTGGGAACTTACTATTATAAGCTTTGCCTGGCACATAGCCATTGGGGCCATCAGCGACAATTAATTTGTATCCATTGTCACCGCGTGTACGGCGACCATGTGGCAAATGTGTAGGAGCACGAGTGCATGCTTTTACAATGCTAATTGTCAACAGCAAACTGATGAATGCTATTTTCAAACATTTAGCCAACATTTTAATTAAGATTTTTCTTTGTTTTCAATTTTCTATTTAAAATAATTTTATCGTTAAAAAAACACACATAATAATTAAACCGAACGAACGAACGAACGCACTTTAGAACTATCTACAACAGAGTGTGATAGTATCGCATTAACGCTCAAGACGTTCTACTATTATCAGCTCTTAAAAGAAACACAAAATAATGATGGTTGTTGAAGATGTATGCGGTGGCTTTTCAAAACTACTGTGTAAAATAATCACTGGTTGAAGGCATTAGCCTTTTAAGTGTTGCTCTTAAAAGTACAAGTATTTAATAATTCCGAGATACAAGTCAATGGAACAACGTATTCGAGAAGACTGATTTGAAAATATTTAAACTGAAAGAATTTTTTTATAAGACAAAGTTTTGAGATGAAACAATGTGTCTTGTGTAAAAATATGAGCATAGACGGGTTGAAAATTGATTTATAGTAGGAAATATATGCAAATATAAAAGGCTTTGAAATTATCGACTTACGGCCAATTTCACCAAGTACAGTTAAAACTTACTATTACATTAACTGGACGTGGTGAAATTGGCCGTTAGGCTCAATACTACAACTTAGTGTTAATCCTAAGTGAGCGGTAAGTTAAAGGCTAGTTCTTCCTTCCTGGTGCGTTAAGGTAAAGTTGTAATAAAAAAAACTTTTTATACGTCTGATAAAATCCTACCTCTAACTAACGCGAAGTGGAATAATTTGAACTATAAAAAAGAAGTAAGCCATTATAGTAGGTCAAGCCCGACCATATGTTACCCTACACTTTAGTGTTAAAAACAAATTTTCGAGAGTGTACCCTATTCACCGCGAGAGAAAAATTATGTTATGAGGTTAAATATTAGCAAAAGCTTTTTGTGCCGAATATTATTTAGATATCTTCATCTATATGAGATTGGTTTTAAGTGGAAGGGGGCTTAAAGCGACCTATGCTTAATTTTGGACCTATCAGCACAGCATTTTGTCATGACATAGTGGGGATTTGATTTATTTATTTTATTTTGGACTTTTTAGTGTCCCTGATACTTTTTATGAAAGGTGCAAGCAAGTTACCAAAAACTTTTTACACAGGGTCTCCACCTGAGATAAGATATAAGATTTTTATATCAAATTCAATCGCAGAGATTATTAGCTTACTTGTGAACTATCAAATAGTGTAAATATTAATGTTATAATAAATGTTACACAGGGTCTCCACCTGAGATAATATCTGATATAATATGTGAGAGAACGCCGGCAGAATGAGAGAGCACATTTCTTCATGTTAATCTTAATCTTAAACAAGGGGAACATGTATCTTATAAGATTTCATAATTTACTGATTTTCGTACAGTAAACTTGTGTCGTTTTTGATTCTTTTTAGTTTTTTCTCTGTTTTTAGTGTTTAATATTATTTTTTAAGCACTTTTCACAAGAATTCAACTATTTTCACTTAAAAAATTAAACATTTTAATGATAGCGTCTTATTATTAATTTATGTGTATGTATGTATGTGTATTTTTGACAGCTCATCTTATAAGATAGTTGTTATAAGATTTCTCATAACAACTGTCTCATAACATTTATTATAATATTAATACTAACACTATTTGAGAGTCCACACGTAAGATAATACTCTCTGCGATTGAATTTGACGTTTGCTAATATAAAAATCTTATATCTTATATCAGGTGGAGACCCTGTGTTATGAGACAGTTATAAGATTTCTTATAAGATGAGCTGTCAAAAATAAACATACATACAGTGAACTCGCGATAATGTGAACACCCTATTATATGAACATCCCAAAATATGAACACTTATATTTTTCCATTGACTACTCTAAAATATTAAACTTATAATTATATTTTTAACGTATTTTATCTACGTATACAGTGTTTAAATCTAAATCAACAGGGTGGTGGATAAATTTTGATTCAACTGTATAATAATTGGGGAGTTTTTCTAGCTGCTTGCTTTAAAATTGTCTTCAAATATCAATCAAAATGTCTTGCATACACGATTTAGTTAGTGCTCACATTCAACTAGAATTCCATATTCATCTTTAAACATCATTTGAACGTGAATAGTTCTTAAATATGCATACAAAAAGCATAAGTTTTTAACTTTAAAAAGTAAGAAATTTTAGAAGATTTAGTACATTTAGGAAAAGTGTCAGTGTTACTAATTTAGCTTATAAATTTGTGGTGAAATATTCAATAATATGTAGACAAAAATTAAAAATACTAACAATACGATTATTTGACCTGGAAAAAGAAAAACGTGCGGCCTTCCGAGTACCCAAAAATTGAAAATGCGTTCTCCGGATGGTTTTTGAATATGAGAGACAAAAAGATAACTGTTAGCGGACATGGTAAATATATTTGAGGGGAAATTAGTTGCCATTCGTAAATATGATCAATCTTGCAATAGCGAACTGGCGTGGGTTTAATTAGTTCATATTACCGCGAGTGCACTGTACATACATATTAAACAATAATAAGCCAGCATTATTAAAATCTGTAATTTATTCATGCAAATAGTGCCAATCTTGTGAAAAGTGTTTAAAAAACAATATTTTAAACTAAAAAAACGAATAAAAACGATACAATTTTACTGTACGAGAACTATTCGATTATAAAATCTTATAAGATACGCGTTCTCCTTCTTTAATATTAAGATTAACATAAAGAAATGTGTTCTCTCATTCTGTCGACTTTCTCTCAGATATTGTCTCAGGTGGAGACCCTGTGTAATTTATGATAACATGTATTAGCATAACCCCATTATTTCGGTTGAAAATTTACTCTAGCCCATAAAAAAAACTAGACATGATAGAAAAGACATAAAACGGATTTGAATTGAGCGCTTTAAAATCTTTTTATTTCATATATTATACCCTCCACACCACTAGTGGTGAATGAGGGTATACTAAGTTTGTCATTCCGTGCGAAACTTTTTTTATTATACATCTAAGACCCCATAAGGTATATACATATATTCTGGCTCCTTGAGTATATCTAAGTCGATTAAGCCATGTCCGTCTATCTGTCCGTCTGTTGAAAACATGCTCACTTTTGAAAAACGCAAAAGAAAAGAACAAACTCAAAATACTTGTAGTTATCCTGAGCAGTTTGGGATTGAAATCCAGCAACATCCGTTTAGTAGGATCAGAACTATGAATCAAAATGTGGAACCGCCACCCTAAAAAAATTGATAATTTTGTTACAAAAACTCACATAAATAGGGGAATAATGCACGGAATGATATAAGAATTTGCACAAATCCGTTTTATACGACTGCAAATCTGACTGTTAAAGATCGGTATATAATTTACCCTAGGGCCCATATAAGCCCTAACATTGCATTTTTTTTATGGATCTTCTCAAATGAACGCTACTGACATTTTGAGCAATAGCACTAAAACCGTAAATATGTTTAAAAATTGTATTTAAAATTTGTGAGAGAATCGATTTAATATTTAAATGCGATAAGAAAATTTATTAAAAACAATTTGATTAAAAAACGAAATAATTTTTCTAAATCATGTTGATATTTAATAATCTTTAATGTTTTTAGTTTTCATAGAAACATTTCAAATGTTTTAGAGAAAATTTAAAACATTATTGGTAATTTGTTTAAAACTATGTATGAATGAATGTTTGTATGTACATACCTATCTAATATAAAACATATTATTTTCATAGACACTATACATAATTGTTTGTATCACATTTTCAATTGCTTTATTATTTTAGATGCAATCGAATTGAAAAAATAACGAATATGTATAAATAAACAAGAACGAGTACTATGCCGAATATTAGATACCCTACACCCCCCAGCGTAAGAATATTTCATAATTGGGCTTTCTATAAAAAAAAAAAATAAAAAAATTACCTTATAGGTAGTATTCTATGAAACTATTGGCGATTTCTTTTCTGAGAAAAATGTTGCATAAATGGTACATGCTCTACACAAAAGAGATAGAGCATGTACCATTTATGCAACATATTTCTCAGAAAAGAAATCGCCATATGTCAGACTAAATTTTACTACAATAGCAGTCAGTGTTGCCAATTTAGCCATCTAGTGGCTAGATTTAGCCATTTTTCACATTCTTTATCAATTAAAAAACGAGTTTAGCCATTACCCATTTTTTTTTTAGCCATTTTCCAACTTGTTAGCCATAAAAACTTTTTTCCGTTTTTCTTTGAAAATCATAATTTGTATTTTCTTATAAAAATTTATAAAATTGCTAAAAGTAAAATAAACATTTTTAACAAGTTAAACGCATTTAATTTAAATCACAACTTTCACAAATGTTAAAAACCTCTATAAGCGCTCAGTTTTCACAAAAAAAAAAAAAAAAAAAAAAAAAAGCCATAAAGCAACATCTCAGCGCCAAAAACTGCAACAGTTTATTGTGTGCAGGTGCAACAAGATAGAAATTTCGGAATTTACTTTAAAGTTACTCTCACTTCCATGGTATAATGCTGAAGTTGAGAGGGTATTTAGGCTGGGTTTTTGAGATCCTAGTTAAACTACGTTTAGTTAATCTGAAAACAGATTTTTGCCGCCAAGTTTGTATACAAAATTTTGACGAACACTGTAAATTTGCTTTAAATGTTGGTCTTTAATTTCAGAGTACGTTAAACTAAGTTTAAACTTAATCTATATCTTAAAACCCTGGCCTTAGCCAAGTAAATATTGTTTACAGTTATTTGAGAAACATTTAGTAACCGTTAATTCGATTTTATAAATTAGAGAAATATTTTTACCATAACAATAAAATATTTTTTATCTCTGTTTATTTTTTTTTTTTTTTGGAGATTTGGACTCAAAAGATTGGGTATATGTCATGATTATGATTTACCTTCAAAATATTTAAAACTAAAAGGTACAAGTGATTCCTATGCAATGAACAATAACGACATACGGCCTAAGTTATAAAAAATAAAACAGGTTAATAAAAGGTTTATGAAACGGATTCTCATACAAAATTCGTTTCATAAACCCTTTATTAACCTGTTTTATTTTTTTTTAATTTAGGCCAATAGTATTTATCGACGATTTTATTTTTTAATTTTCGTTTATTTTAAAGTTATAAATTGATCTCAGTTTACAATTTCATTGTTTTGAATCTTTTTAATTTTAATATGTTTTTATTTATAAAAAATGTTTAGCCACTGTTTTCAGTAAATTAAGCCATTTTAGGTCACCAAGTTTTGGCAACACTGATAGCAGTATACGTTGCGGTTTTGGGCGTACTCAAGTGTTTTCCGAGATTAAGCTTTATCATATAAGGAATATTGTAAATTATAAAGTTATCTTTACGAAATTTGGCACTGTGATGTCTAGTCTTATAAAACTATGACATTTGAAATTTTATTATAATTTTTAATCGTTACGATTTTAGATGCACTAAAGTGTTTTCCGAGAGTTGCTTTATATGAGTCTATGATCAATTATTGAGCGATCTTTACGAAATTTGGCGGTGTGACTTCTAATCTAATGACATTGTGACATACAAAATTTTAGTAAAAACATTTAGCAAAAATATTTGTTACGATTTTAGGCGTACTTAAGTGTTTTCCGAGAGTGGGCTTTATGTTGAGCATATGGTCAATTATGTACCGATCTTTACGAAATTTAGCATTGTGATTTTAAGCCTCACGGTTTCGGACCTACTAAACTGTTTTCTGAGAGTGAGCTTTCTATTAAGGCTATTGTGCTTATTCTCAATCCCAAAATGCTTAGGAATTAAATACTAAATCGAATTACTCAAGGACCCAATATATGGAGTCTTAAGCCTAGTACTATGTTCCAATTTGTGAAAAATTTGACATATATCAATGTTATCTATCTCGCGAGTTTGCACAATTTGACGTTTTTAATCTTTCATAGTATGCGACATTGTTTTGCATATGTAAACAAAACCCACATGTATTTTACTAAAAAGTATTTATTTAAATAAAAAATGAAGTAAAAATGAAAGTAAATATGGATGAAAAACTATTACCGGTTGTGTCATTTATGTTTTTCCCTACTCATTTTAATATTAAGCTTAAACTTTTTTCATTTGCTTAAAATTCCACGTGAAAGAAGTGCAGCTTATATTATTTCGCAGTTGTAAAAATATGTTGCCAGAAACGTTTCGTTAATTTTCAATAAATTGAACAGAGTACAACTCTATCAACATAATTTCATAGAAATTCCTCACAAGTTTTTTTCATATTTCGACAGCATTTCACGAAATACTGAACAGAGTACTAGGCCTTAGATGAATATTAAAAAAGTTCCAAGCGGAATGACAAACTAAGTATAACCTAGTTCACCAATTGTGGTGGAGAGTATAAAAAAGAATAATTTCAATTTGCCTTCGATTTTTTATTCATATATATTTTATTTATTATTTTATAACCTTAAAGGTCAATTTAAACAAAGAATTATACTGATAAACAATAAATAAAAATAGTATTAAGAAAAGATTTCTAAAAGTACTATCATTCGATGTTTTCGAATCCAATTATATTAGGGTTAAGAAATATTTGAAATACATACAGTATGTATGTACATACATACATACATATGTATTTTAAATAGCCAGTGTAAAATTGAAAGATGCTAATTGAATTAAATTAAAAGATTTTTAATTGAAACATTGATTTTTAATAAAACAATTTTATTTGTTCAATTTAAAAATTTTATATACTGAATTCATTTTGTATGTACTTATTGAGGTATGTATGCATGTATTGGAGGCCCGCACAATTTAACTCGAAAATCAAATCCCACTTGCTTTTTCAAATGGTTGCACACAACATGCATGTAGTTCTCTGTTCAAATTTTTAAAACATGTTGAGCAAATGGAGTATTTTTAATAAATCTGGCACTGTCAAAAACAAATAAACATCACTGACAGAAACAGAGCGTAAAATAAATATAAAAAAATTTTAAAAAACAGTCAGCAAAACATGTTGAGCAAATGGAGTATTTTTAATAAATCTGGCACTGTCAAAAACAAATAAACATCACTGACAGAAACAGAGCGTAAAATAAATATAAAAAAATTTTAAAAAACAGTCAGCTGGGCTTTTGCGATCACCTTTTAATGAATTCGCCTGGGGAAATACTCCCTACAAGAAAAGAAAAACCAAAACTAAAAAAAAAACAATTTTTACTAACACATTTGCAACAATTTAACATTGAATTAATAAGATAGAGAGAGAGAGAGAGAGAGAGAGAGAGAGACATAATTAGTTAGAGAGAGAGGCAAAATCACATGTACACAAGGTTTCGGTCAGTTTTTTAATTTTGCTCTTAATAAACTAAAATTAATATATCGATGAGCAATACTGGTCATCTAACTAGTAAAATGGCCGGTAGTCTTCTTGTAGGATGAATTAATGAGTTAGAGAGAGAGAGACATAGTGGTGGCTTTTTTTGAAAACGCGTCGAAGGAGTGAACATTTACATGAAAACAAAAACAAAATTTACGAAAATTGTTTTTGTTATCTATAAACTTCTAATACTTAATTAATGTGAGACATTTAACGCGTTCCTGGCACTTTTAAAAACTGTAAATTTTGTAGATAAACAAAAGCAATTTTTGTAAATATGTTTTTGTTTTCATGTAAATTTTCACTCCCTCGACGCGTTTTCAAGAATATCCATCAATGAGTTTAAAAGAAAGGCAAATCACATGTGCACAAGGTTTCGGTCACTTTTTTCATTTTGCTCTTAATAAACTAATAGAAACTATTACCAATATATCGGTGAGCACTATTGGTCATCTAACTCGTAGAATGACTGGTAGTCTCCTAGTAGGGCTGTGTTTTTGTTGTTAGATAAAAGAAGAAGCAACAATATATGCAAGACCATTTACACGAAGCCCCACTAATTATTTGTGTATTAGTAAATTAAATTTGGCCCAAACCTAAACCTAAATCTTCCTAGCAAATCTTACTGGAATCGGACCATAGTCGCTATACAAATAACACTACCAAAAAAGCTTTTGGCAATAATAGCTTTCTTTTATTTGTTGGAATTTTTTCTTTACTTTACTTTTGTGCCACAGTGTTATTACATACATACATATTTTCAATACATTTTTGGGGGATTCACAAGGTGTCATATCGTTATAATACCCTGAATAATATTTTACAATTGTTTAAAACACATATTGTCGTGTTTCAAACAAAATAAGAATTATTATGCTGTGTTTATTGATTTGTCATAACTACACAGTTGAAATCTAAATTATGAGCCATTGCTCACAGCAGTCATATATTTATCCTATTTTTATTTTAAGACATTTTATAACTTTATGAATACCTTGTGAATTCCCCAATTGTTAAAATATTTATTGCTGCTTCCGTAGTTGAGGTTTAAAACTCTCTCTTTAAATTTAAATTAAATATACATATTTTTTTATCGTTAAATACATTTAATTAATTTTTTATAAAAAGTAATTTAAGGTTCTTATAAGAATACAAAAGCAAACTCGAATAATAAAATTTAATACATATGGGTATTTTAGCAGAAAAGTATACATTTTATCACGTTATGCCACCAAGCAATTTAAATTGCTTCTCAAAAAATAATTAATATATTAACAACTTTTTTGTATTTTGGTGTAAAGTGCAACTAGCTTTACATTAAGAGATAGATAGAACACTTTGGAGCAACATGGGTCTAAAATACAAGCTTAACTGCTTGATATCGTAACGTGACAAAAATATTTTCTGTGGAAGTGCCCATATGCATGTATCAAAATATGTACAATATCGTAAATATTAGTATAAAGATAAAACTTAAAAATTTTTAAAGAAAGTATTTTTAAATAAATTGTATATTCGTATATATTTTTAGGATGCACAAAGCTACAATCCTCTTTTATAAAAATTATTATTTTTTAATCTTTTTAGAATTACATAGTTTGCAACTAAACTACATACATAAGGTGCGTTCGAGAACCCAAAAGTTTTTAATATTTTGTTTCTGAACTTGACTGCATTTTACTAAGGCTTCGTACAGACGGTGGTCAGATCATACAATTTTGTAAGCAGGCGTTGCCAATAGAAATATTTTTTTGACAATGGTGCCATTGTCAGATGCATTAATTTTACACGTCTGCCAAATGCAAATAAGCTTATAATGTTCACACAGTAGCAATACAATTTTAGTAAATTTTAATGCAATTTAAGCAACGCTGTTTACCAATATTGTAAGATCTGACCACCGTCTGTACGAAGCTTAAATTGCATTCGCGTACACAAAATACAGTAAATAAGAATACAAAATGTGAGCGTAAAGTGACAATTCTTGACTGAGTATTTACAATCTTAACTGCAGAACTTTTTGGAGTAAAATTTTGTTAGACAAAAAAAAAAAAAAAAAAAAAAAAACATACTATTCTCAAAAGGTAAACAAGCAAAGGTAAATAAACAAAAAACTTGCAAAGTGTGAAAAATTATTTTTGCCATCAGCTGTTACCTAAATTTTACAACAGCTATTTTTGAGAGATAATTTTTCAATTTACTCAGTATTTACCCATTCACTGCATTTTACTGTAAAAGTACTGGAACGCACCTATAATTAACTCTAAAGTGGGGCTTACAACACTTGGCTAAATTTTTAAGTGTCACTTTAGTTTGATAGTGTGTACCCCACTTTATAATTTTATAATTATAGTACAGTCTATACCGGATATAAGAACATCTCATAAGAAAACCTGCTTTTAAGAAAGTATGTCAAAAGCACCGTGTCTTCTTCAATATCTGTCAATGTAAAAAGTATTCTGTATAAGAAAATCCTTTAAAGAAAAAACCTGATACAAGGATATATTTTTTTCATGCACCAATAATACGTACAAAAAATATGTTTTATAAGATAATATAAGCATAATATGCCTAATAAAAATATTAATCTCTAAAACTTTATTTGTTTTACTATTAAATCAAAAAATAATACATGTTATGAATGTGTATAATTGTATTTTCATACATACTATTGTTATAAAGAGAAGTTTCTTTGATAAGAAATAAATTTCTTATAAAAAATTATTGCTTAAAAAAACACGCATATAAGAAAATTTTTCGTAGCATTAATTATTTTCTTATATCCGTTACCTACTGTATAAGTTATTCGTATGATATATAAAATATTTTTTTAAAATAAATTCATAAATCATAAAATGCTTAGGTACGTTTTGTATAAACGAAATACATATATCTAAACATTGTTAAAGATATTTTTAATACCAATGAAGTAAGAAAAGTAAATTTTTAAATAAAATTACACGATCGTCAAGAAAACATAAAAAAATTTAATACTAAAATGTTAATATGGGAGTTTCACGGTGATCCAGCAAGTCTGTAACGAAAGAGAACAAATTTTATTTTTTAATTTTTATAGATTATCATATTTAGATATTAAAAAGAAAATAAATACATTAGCAAAATAAAGACAATTGGCAATATTTTCGTTCGATTGAAGTACATAGTCGGCCATGCTCTCGAAATCGAAATCACGTGAAATTGAAATCGTTGGATATTTTCAATTAATTTTTTTTTTAAATTGAACGCATCTTTTCTTGATTTGAAATGAGGTAGTGGTGAGTAAAGGTTAGTGGACTTCAAAATATGAGGCATATAAAAATAAATATTTTTTTAAACTTTAAACACAGGATCAATTTCAAATTTTGTTCGATTTCAATTTTACGTGATTTCGATTTCCAGAACATGGCCGAATATGTCGTTTTTGTCATTCCGTTTGTAACATACTAGACCAGCTCATCGTTTTTAAACTCACACCACCGTAGGTGTAGAGGATATTATGTGTTAGTGCTGATGTGTAAAACACAGACAAATATTGGTTATAGACGACCAAGATTAACTTTCGGAATCGATCTTGCTATGTCTGCCCGTTTGTCCGGCTGGCTAGCTCGTAATCCAATCTGTCCATGTAAGTCTTCCGCGAGTTACGAATATGTAACTATACTCATTATTATTTTGCAGAGTACCGAAACGCTCGCTCATTCTTCATTCATGAGCGAGCGTGAAAATTTAAAAATTTTTCTGGAAATTCATCCTCATGAGGGTGAGGAAAAAAACTATTTTGATTTTCCTCGCTCATGAGGAGTAGAGTTTTTTTTTCCCCGCAATTTTTCATTTCCCGGGAAAGCGGAAAATTTTTTTAAGTTTCCCGGGATCCCGGGATCCCGCTCCATAGAAATAATAAAAATTAAATTCGCCAGGAATTAGCAAAAATTTTATTAGAAAGCTTAAAACACCTACTAAAACATACCTTATGTTTTAATAATACATAAATACGTTAATTTATATTTAATTAACTTTAAGTTTTTAAATTTCTTACAGCTTTTTTCCAACACGAAAAACGTATTCTTGCTATGTGAGATCAAAAAAGTAGACTTACAAATATAAAAACAAAAACAACAATTCAGTTAATTAAAACAAACATAAAATAATATAAAAAAAATAATAATTTGATATCCAAAACAGAAATTCTTAAAATAAGAAAATATTTTAATAATCTCAATTCATATTTTTTTGGTTTAGGAAATAATACTTTAAAACGCTTAAAGCGTTTATGGACCCGTCAGAAAGCCTATTTCTAATTTTGTTAGCAAATTGCCCTGCTACCGAAAACGCCCGCTCACTTTCTACCGAAGTAGGACGAATGGTTAGAAGTGCATTAAACAAAAATTCAACATTTTGGGTCTTTTGACCACTTCCTTCCAAAAATTTCAATTCTTTCTTTAATAAACATTTTAAAGTACTTTTGGAGTAAGATGGAGCACAAACATTAGCATTATTAATAGCTGCATTTAAAACTTCTTCAAATGTTTTCTCTTTGACGGCACCACATTCTTCAACATCATCATTACTTTCTTCAATATTATTAGTTTTGGCAAAAAGACGATTAAAAAGATTTTCAGCATATTCAGTTACTGAGTACTTAGAAGCATAGGAAAACATACAATTTTCGTGATTATGGTTGAAGAAATCAGGCTCTTTCAAATATTTTACCAAAGTGTACAATTTTTTGTCCCTCCTTTCATTAATACGTAGATGTAAAGCATTAAACATTTTTTCGCCAAGAATAGTAGGAATCGATTGGATTTCTTGACATAAAGTGTTAACTATGGCGTCAGTAGTTAATATGTTTGTATCACGGCGGCTCAACCTTTCAACAGCCATCTGTATGGGTTTCAAAACTTTAAGCATATTGTTTAATGTTACTATATTTTCCTCAATCCATAGATCACCCATTTCGAAATCAATAAGGCTCTTTTTTATAGAATTTCTTAATAACAGAAACTTGTCTAGCATTGGCACTATCGAATTCCAACGAGTTACAATGTCTAATACAAGAGCCAATTCTTTTTTATGCTCTTCAACTACGTATTTTTGAAGAATAGTGTTTTTTGTTGGACTTTTTTTAAATATTTTTATAATGCGGCGTGTCTGATTTAATACCTCTTTGTAGTTACTGTTTAAAACTAAATTTATGGCAGAATCTTGAAAATCAGCTTCAAAGTCATCATTGTTTTCTGTCGATTCTGATTCACTGGCAGAACAAATTATTTCTTTTTTATAAAAAACGTCAACGACTGCCAAATGAATGGCATGATTGAGACAAAAGATCCCTTCAGCTTCGCTATTTTTAACAAATTTTTTCATCACATTAGGTCCATCTGTAATGGTGGAAACTATATGACTTTCAAATTCTATATTGTACTCTCTTAAACGAGTTTCCATTAAGGTTTTTATTTCGACCGCTCCACACCTACCGGGTATATAGACCATTCCTAAATTGAAAAATGTTTGTTTATTACCTAACAAACATATGTTAAGGTATCTCCTATTTTTCAGACTAGTCCATTCATCCATAGTCAACGAAAATCTACCACCCTCAGCTAATATTAAGTTTATATTATTTATGTATTCGTCCTTTACTTCCTGGAATTTTTTTATTATTAACTGTTGCACTCCCCATTCTGCTTTTGGTAGATTAAACCCATCACGGTCCATACATTTACGTATGTATTCACTTCTTGTTATTGATCTTATGGAAAATCCATCTACAGATGCTAATTTTGCAACAGTGGTACACAAATTATTTTTGTTTTGAAATGAATCTAATGTAGGCTGAGTTTTTCTTATATTAAGGGGGATTTGTTCCTGATGTTCGCGTTTACGTTCTTCTTTCTCCCAATCTATCTTGTGTAAAGATTTCAAATGACGCAATAATCCGCTGGTACTTCGTCCTTTACATGAGATTATTTTAGCACATAAGGAGCATATCGCAGTTTCAGTAGATTTTTTCTTAAAAAACGTCCATACAATTGAGTTTTCCATCTAAAACAATTTTATTTGTTTTTATTAAAAACAAAAAAAGAGACTAATGATTTCAATATATTACTTTAAAACAGCAATATACTCGTATTTGACAAAATATCTTTAAATGTAAAATTTTTTAGAAAAACCGCTGCTCACAATAAATTTCCACAAATGCCAAAGTAAAAGCAGGTGCTTTTTGAACGTAAAGTTGTCAATTATTTTTTTATTATTTGGCACAAATACCAAAATAAAAGCAGCCGTTTTCTAAACGTTAAGTTGTCAATTTTTTTTTGATATTTCCCGGGATCCCGCATGAAAAATCCCGGGAAAGCGAAACATTTTAAAAGTGGAATTCCCGGGAATTCCCGGGACGGGAAATCCCGGGAAAAAACCCTAATGAGGAGTGAGCAAAAACCAAAAATTCATATGTGATTTTTCAGATATGAAAAATTTGAAAAAATTCACGGTAAAATTCTTCACAAGGAAAAAAAATGAAATTTTCCCAACCATTTCCAGCGGGAAAATCAAGTAGAAAAGAGGCCTTATAGAAGGCCTTTTTGCAGACATAAGATCTCCCAGCCGCATTCCAACTTTATTACCAATTAGCAAGGTGTGTCATTGGAGACCAACACCTTGCACTTTTGCATATATTTTAAACACTTCTGGAAGGGGTGCTAAAAAGATTTAAGAATAAAGCTTTATCCAATTTAATTGTTGTGGTTAATAATACGAAGTCAGTAAATTAATAACTTAACTTGCAACACGTTCTAACATAACTACTAATAAAACGATTGCGACAGGCCTTATCTTAGAATAGAAAATTTTAATTTGTAAAATATTAAATAAAAACCTTTCTAAAAGACCTTTTCAAAAAAGGCAGACTGGAATAAGTAAAAGTTTACTAAAAATTCAATTGTAAACATTCTTAAAGGCCTAAAAAG
Source organism: Pollenia amentaria (assembly GCA_943735925.1). Lineage (NCBI taxonomy): Eukaryota > Metazoa > Arthropoda > Insecta > Diptera > Polleniidae > Pollenia > Pollenia amentaria. The sequence goes on along the minus strand of OX031010.1, from coordinate 16,259,563 downwards.
TGATTCGCTGGCAATTTTCCCCGCCGGGCAGCACGTTTAGTCTGTGTGTATTTTTTTTGTAAAATTATTTCTTGACTGGTGACCAAAATGTGTGTGTTGTTTTTTATTTTTGTAGGCAAATATTATTGACAAAAAAAAAAATAAGAGAACTGCACATATCGTCATCTTAAATGCAGAACATTGTAACATCAAATTTCATAAGTTTACATGTAAAATGGAAATTTTAAAAGCATATATTTTTTTTTGCAATATTATACATATGGTTTGCTAAAATGCAAAGCAATATATCATTGAAAATTTTGTAATTGACTTTTTTATTGATAACGTTAAATATTTAAAAAAAATTTTAAACTTCCACCTTAAAAAATATCCAAGCTATTAAAAAAATTAAAAATGGCTTATCATTAAGTAAATAATTTCCTTAAAAAACATAATGAATAATCTTAATTAAAAAAAATTAGCAGAGTATTTGATATATTTTTACGAACACATTAATTTTTTTACGTCAAAAATGGGTATTCTGTTTCATATTTTGAACGTGTTAGTGGAATAAGTGATCAAACTGCACATTATTGCATAAGCAAAAAGAAAAACAGTGCTGTAAAATTAATATAAACCGAATCCATATATATATATATATATATATGTATTGAAAACCCTATATTAAGTATGACTATTAGCTTCTTCTACATTGGACTGTTATAAATTTCACAGCTTAACCCATTGCACTCCCATACGCTATGAATTTCCAAGAATAAATAGTACCATCTGCAGGTCCTTAGTTTTTTGCTTCCAGCAGACTGCCATTATTTTTATTATATGATTTTTCCATCATTTATTTCGTTTTCCAACCTTATGAGTTTATATATGTACATATATATAGTCAATTCACAAGGTATCCTAACATGTCATATTGTCAAAATGTCCTAATATTTCACAATGGTTTAAAAATATTGTTGTACGGCTCAGCCGCTCAGCGCTGGACTTTTCTGATTAATTACGACAGCACAATAAACACAGCAAGCAACGTTCTATTTATTTAAGACACTTTTTGTTAACAAACCAACAACAATATTTTTAAACCATTGTGAAATATTAGGACATTTTGACAATATGACATGTTAGGATACCTTGTGAATTGACTAATAGTTTTTAATAAATGTTAATACAGTCGAATTTCCTTATAATGAATCTGTTGCTATTGGATCAGAATATATCTTCATTATTAATATAGAAAGTTTATAATACAATAGAAATATTTTTTCCAAGTTTATTTAAAATAATCTGGTATTTTTGTTAGGATTGCATTCTTCCAAGTCGTTCATCATCAATATCATCAAAAAGACTGTTATAAAGCCTTTTGTGTTAAATAATAAATTACTTGTCTTCTACATCTTTAGAATAATAGCATTTCTTATCAAGTGCTGGAATATAAATTGTTTAGCTAAATTTTGTGTTAATCCTTTTACGGCTTTATTAAATACTAATAGTATTTTTTTTAGGGTAAGTGATTCTTTATACAACATTTTCTTTCACTGAATACGCGGGCTGCTATCAATACTACTTTTAATTGAAAAACTCTTTCATTCTTCTTATTTAAATTTTTCTGAAATTAACTAATTAAAATTTACTTCTTGCAGAAGTTTTTTCGAAATAATTCCTTATATGGAGGCAAATATGCATATATGTATTGAGTCAAATTTTTTACAAAACTTGTTTATTGTAAAGAAAAATTCAATTGAGAAAATTCATTAAAAGGACATCAAAATACACGTTAGTTATAATGGAAAAGTTGGATTTTTAAAATTAATTTATATTTAATGAAGTACTTTTTTTTAGTTTAATCCACTTCTAATTAGAAATAAAAAACTATAAATAATATGTCATAATAATATCTCTAATAATATAACATCTCTACGTTCTCAAATGCAGTACTGCCTGCACTGCATCAGAAAAGCAAACTTATTTCACCATGTCAACGCATTCCTAATGATGCTGCATATTAATTGTGTGATTATCATTTTTATATGTGCATTTAAACATATTTATCTTTATATTCTATTATACCTGTAACTTAATAGAAATATTTAATTATTTAATGTTTTAAATGATTGTTTAACTTAATATTATCATACTTTCGTTGATGATTCGTCGTTTTGCTTCAGAGAATTACAAATTAAAATAACGTAACACACATAACTAAATAAATAACAGTAAAAATATTATTTTTTTATCAAAAAAAAAAAAAAAATCGGTTATCGCATTTTTATTCTAAATATTTAAAATTGCTTTTGTATCTCAATTAATTTCCATTTTACAACGTTTTTTGCTTCTCATGAAAACTGTGATGTTATATTATTCTGCATTTAAGATGACGATATGTGCAGTTCTTTTAGTTTTTTTTTTTAAATAATATTTGCCTACAAAAAATTCAACACACACTTTGGCTCGTTGCCTTTAACAAAAACAAAATACACACAAAGGCATTTCGTGCTGTGGTCATGCAAACTGCCGAGCAACAACAACATTACTGGTGAGGAGCGTTAAAAAAATTTTTGGTTTCCTCATTTTTCATGACTGAGGAAAGGCAAAAATTTATTTTTCCTCACGCTCATGAATGAATTGGCAAAAAAATTCACAATTCATTCATGGTTGTGAAAAAAATTACACGTTTTAAATTCCTCATTCATGAAAAAATTCATGAATGGTTAAATATGAGCGATCATATATGAATTTTTCGGAACTCTGTTATTTTGTACTGTTTTCCCATCATACTGTATACATACTTATAATTTTTATATATCAATATTAATTTATATAAATTTTCTTTCTTTGAAATATTTTTCATGTTTTATAAAATTTTTAGTTTTAGTTTTGATTTATATTTTGAATAATAAACAACCAAATATTATATTTTTTATAAATGTAAATATTTTCCATAAATGTATTTTAATTAAATTACATAATTGGCGCAGTCGGATTTTGAACAAATTTAAAACTTAAGTTTTTCAAACCAAAAGCTTCCAAAAATATATAAAATTAATTATAAATAAATAACATTAAATTTAGAAAATTAATATAAAAAATTATTGAAGCAAAATGCAAGCAATGTCATTATCATTAAACGATATATTAAAAGATGCTCATAAAATAAATATATATAGAGGAGATGATACATATGCTTTAACTTCATTTTTACGAGAGGTTGAGAGTGTGATTGGTATTGTAGAGTCGCAACCAGATGTGAAACAATATATCTACAATAGAATAATATTGAATAAACTGCAAGGTGAGGCGCTTCATGTAATGAGAACATTGGGCCCTAATGCCAATTGGGAAGAAACAAGAGAAGCTTTAATAAATAACTTTGGCGTAAAAGAATCTTACCATCAACTATACCAGGATGCATTTTCTACAAGGAATGATGGTATTATAAATTATTTTAATTGTTTAAAAAACATTTTATGTAAGTTAAATGAAAAATATGAATATGATAGGGAAAAACCTGTAGAATTCAGTCCTTTAAGTGCAGAGAAAATTATTTTAAAAACTTTTTTAAATAATATAGACATTAATTTAGCATCAGTTATAATTAATAGGAATGTTAATTCATTAAGAGACTCATTTAACTTGCTAAATAGAGAAGGTTTGATAAGAAATGAAATAAGTAAAACTAAACTTATGAAAACTGAATATAATCCAAACCATCGTACTTTCGTAAATAGTGATAGAATTAGAGATTATTCGAATAATAACGGTATGAAAGAGAATCGTTCCAATCGAAATAGTTATTTTAGACATAACAATAATGTTGGTCATAGAGGTAATATTTCAAATGGAGGTCATGGATCTTCTAATTCTGGAAATTTTATAAATCAGCCTAGGAATTTGACAAATTCTGAAAGTAATCAACGGAATTTTTTTCAAAACAGTGGTCATTTTAGGCAAAATAATAATTCTCACAATAATAGTGGTTATTTCAGGCAAAATAATAACTCCCAAATGGAAATAGATCATATTCAAGAAGTAGATGATAGTTTTGAACAACAAGTAAATTTTCATATAATCGCTTCAACCAAACACTTCCCATAATACGAATTACCATTGATAGTGTGGAAATGGATGTTCTTATTGATTCAGGGTCAACAATATCATTAATGAACAGGGAAAAATTTCCACAATATGAAAGATTGAAACTTACGACCCCCATAATACTTTTTTCAATGAATGGCAAGACAATTATAGAGTATGAAATTATTACTAAATTACCTAAGGAATTTAAACAAGATGCTACAATGGCTTGGAAACTTGCTGACTTTAGTGGAAAAAAATTCGATGCTATTCTGGGTGGGAATATTTTAAAACCGTTAGATTCTATTCTGGACTATGGGAATGAGACATTAACTATTAATGGCTGTGTAATTAATTTTATGAGAAATTTTTTTAATAGTAATGTTGAGATCCAACAATTATATTCGATTAATATTAATCGGAATATTTTGGGAAATTTATATAATGGATTGAATGAAGAAGAAAAGTCTGCTTTGAGGGTAATTTTAACCTCATATAAAGATTTAATATTTCTTGAAGGCCAAAAATTAGGAAACACTAATGTAGTCCAACATAATATAAAAACATTACATGATAGACCGGTCTACACTAAGATATATCGTTATCCACAAATTCATGAACAGGAAATTTGTAACCAAATTGAGGATATGTTACGACATGGTATAATAAGGGAAAGTAGCTCACCATATAACAGTCCATTGTGGATAGTTCCTAAAAAAATAGATAACTCTGGGGAAAAGAAATGGAGAATAGTTATTGATTACCGTAAGCTTAATGAAATAACAATTGACGACAAATTCCCTATTCCTAATATAGATGCTCTTTTGGATAAATTAGGTAAGGCTCAATACTTTACAACTATTGATTTAGCTAAGGGGTTTCACCAAATTTTGGTAAAGGAGGAAGATCGTCCAAAAACTGCATTTTCAACGCCATATGGACATTATGAATTCATCAGAATGCCTTTCGGTTTAAAGAATGCACCGGCTACATTCCAGCGGTTGATTAACTATGTTCTTCGCGATCTTATAAATAAGATATGTGTAGTATATCTAGATGATATCCTAATTTTTTCTACCAGTTTTCAAGAACATTTTAACAATATAAAAATAGTTTTTAATAAATTGAGTGAAGCAAATCTCAAAATCCAGATAAATAAATGCAAATTTTTTGTAAAGGAAACCTTATATTTGGGTCATGTTTTGACACCTGAAGGAGTCAAGCCAAATCCAGCGAAGGTTAATACTATTCTTGATTTAAAATTACCAACTACAATTAAGGGAATAAAATCTTTTCTTGGTCTAACTGGCTATTATAGAAAGTTTATTAGGGACTATTCCAAAGTTGCTTATCCTATGATTAAGTATTTAAAGAAAGGTGTTAAATTGGATGCAAATGACCCAAATTTTGTAAATTCGTTTGAAAAATTGAAAAGAATTTTAACCGAAACTCCTGTTCTTAAGTATCCAGACTTCGGGAAATCATTTCAATTGGTTACTGACGCTAGTTTAAATTCAATTGGAGCTGTTTTACAACAGAATAACCACCCTATTTGTTTTGCTAGCAGAACTCTAAACAGTCATGAACGAAATTATTCGGCAATTGAAAGAGAGCTTATGGCAATAGTTTAGGCCACAAATTATTTTCGTCCCTATTTATTTGGTGTAAAATTTCAGATTCTTTCTGATCATCAGCCATTAAAATGGTTGTTTATAAAATCAGAAAGCAGAGAATTAAATCCTAGACTTTATAGATGGATGATAAAGCTTTGTGATTTTAATTTTTCTGTACATTATATTAAAGGTAAAGATAATTTAGTTGCAGATTTTCTTAGCCGAATAAATGCCGATTCCGGTGAAATAAATTTTTTTGATAATGAAAGTGATAACGAATCAATATGTAATAATGCAGGTACGACTATAGCAACTGTTCATTCTCAGTCAGAGGAAGGATGTGATCATATTGGCATTCTAGATACAATTGTAAATAGGTTTAAAACACAAATAATATTGACCGAAAATAAAATCATAGAATTTGAAATTAAACATGGGAATAGGAAGGTGTATATAAATTCTTATGAGCTGGGAGATGGTTTAGAAAACATTCTAAAGCGGAATATAGAAAAAGGAAAGGTAGGTATTTTTACTGAACTAGATGACCACAAATATAACATACTTCAACGGAAAATCATCGAGTTATATAAGGGAAATAATGCTATCAAGTTTGTAAGATGTTCGTATCATGCTTTGGATATGCCATCCGAAGATGAAACTTATAAACAAATTCACTTGTATCACCGTAATGAAACAGGTCATACAGGAATAAATGAGAACTATGAGGGTTTGAAAAGAAAAATTTATTTTCCGAATTTAAAGGACTTAATTTAAAAATATATAAATAATTGTGATATATGTAACCGTGCAAAATTTGATAGAAATCCCATAAAATCTAAATTTAATATTACGGAAACTCCAAATGATGTTAGCCAAATTATTCACATGGATATTTATACAAATTCAAAGTCGAATTTTTTAATATTTATTGACAAATTTTCAAAATTTGCTACAGCTTATTATTTGGAGGATAGAACGAATCAGACGATTATAGAAAAACTTAGACTATATAAGTCTCAAAAGGGTAATTTTACTAAACTAATAACTGACAATGAGTTCAAGAGCATTAATATAAAGGAATTTTTACGAAATGAGGACATTGAGTATCATCTTGTAAAACCTAATAATCACACAGGAAATGCTGATGTTGAACGGTTGCATAACACACTAAGCGAAAAAATTAGGATATTAACGCTTGAGGAAAAATCAATGAGTATAAAGGAGAAAATTAGTAAATCCATAGAATTTTATAATAACAGTTATCATTCTGTTATTAAGGAAAGGCCATTTAGTGTTGAGTACGGTTATTGCAATCGAGAGAATATATACAATAGAATAATTTTAACAAAAAATGACTATATAGAAAAAAGGAATAAATTTAGAGAAGAGTATATTGAACAAAGGGATACAGGGTATATTAGAAACTACAAGGCCTTGAGACACAAGGAGCAACCTAAATTTCGTTTAAATAAATTAGAAAATATTCATAGTTCAAATATAAAAAGAAAAACAAAGTACGATGGTATGATTGACGTAAATAAGTATGAAACTACTGAGGGTAGAATTAAAAAACCTTCGTTTCGGAGCCGGATTCCGCGTCTCATAAATAAAACTGAAAAATAAAATATATGAATAAATGAAAATAGAGAAAATTAAATATAATTTCTATTATATTATGTATTATGTATATTATGTATATTATGTAATGTTATTATTAAATGTTTCTTGTTTATTAAATTGTATAATAATTATTGTTTAGGCGTAGTTAATTAAAAAAAATTTATAGTGAATGTTATTTTGAATGTAACTGCTTTATGGATTTATTATTTAAATGATAAACAGTGTTGCATTGTTTGGCAACACTTTGCTGTTAATAAGGCTGAAACACTGACTGCTGTAATTAGTATAGATACAAGAAGGAGAGTGCGTTCTTTTTTTCTTGTAGAAAAATAAATGAGTCGTCATTTGGTATCAGCAGCAGCAGGAGCCATCCATATTTTGTTAATAAAGTTAAGATATAAAATTAAATAAACGGAGTTATTTCTGGTCCGTAAAATAACGGGCTCAACAATTATATTATAAAATAGTAATATATAAAAAGGATTCAGGAGTGCCTTTAACTAATTGGGGGAGTAGTTACGAATATGTAACTATACTCATTATTATTTTGTACTGTTTTCCCATCATACTGTATACATACTTATAATTTTTATATATCAATATTAATTTATATAAATTTTCTTTCTTTGAAATATTTTTCATGTTTTATAAAATTTTTAGTTTTAGTTTTGATTTATATTTTGAATAATAAACAACCAAATATTATATTTTTTATATATGTAAATATTTTCCATAAATGTATTTTAATTAAATTACATAATTCGCGCTAAAAACAGTTCCCAATTTTACAGATGATTTGATAAAATTAGATACATATGTATGTTCAATTGTCACAAGAACCACCCCTATTGAGGGAGGGTAGAATCAGTCCATATTGTCATTGTCCGCATCAAACCTTCTTTCGGAAAGAGAATATTTGTGCCTATCAACCATATCATTATTGGGCCAAATTAAATCTAAATAAAAGCATAATGGGATAATTTATGGACTCAAATATGTTATTCTGGAAAAACATTTGTATGGAGCTAAGTGAAATTATGGAACTATTTCAATAGGCTTTGTCCTTTTGACAATTTAAATGTATTTACCAAATTTCATAAAATTATCTTCAAAACATGGCTTACATGGCCAGACAACAAGCGAGCGGGCCGGACGGATGGGCAGACATGGTAATACGCTTTTTGCTGGTGTGGATATAAAAACGATTAACTTGGAGGGTGCTGTTTAGTATAGCCTACTTTAACCTTCACGAGTCCTCATAGCGCGTTTACAGACATTAGAAATTTAAGTGTTTCACTGTCTACGCACTTAGGAGGCGGAACTTTGGAAAACAACTAGCATGGAAAGAGAGAGAGAGAGAGAGAGAGGGAGAGAGAGAGAAAGAGAGAAAAGCACCCAACACTAAGATTGTGTTAGAAAGAAATTTGTTTACTTTGTTGGTGTTACTTTACTACACATACGGTATTTTAAGAGATTTGGCTATTAACCACAATAGAGGCTGTGACACCCGAAAGAGTCTAATCTACAACCAGGCCCTAAAGCCCTAAGAGTTGCTGATTTCCGTTACTTTATAGTACTCTTATCAGCCGCAATATCTTTCTAATCTAAACATTTTATGCCAAGCTGTTGGCTACAGCTACATATCGTTCGCTCATTATTGGTTTGGTGCATTTGCCAAAATGTCGTAGTGGAAAAAAACGACACTGAAGGTTTATATAAAGTTTTCTGAAAATATACCCGATAACATTTTTCGTATTTCCACCGCTGCTTCTGGCATATGTTGTATAAAAAAATGTAAATTTTTGTGAACGTTCATGAACGAACTTTATTGAACGTTATTGGAACGTGTTTGAAAGTGAAAATTATTGTTTTGTGCCGCATACGCCACTTTTCTAAATTTATTTCTATAACAACAAATTTTCCCTATGGGGGCATTTGCACGGTGTCTTTTCAGACATGTCCAACAAACACGTTTGTTTTGCTTGTAGGCGATCGGGTTAGAGAAGAAAGAGGGGTTGTCAAACAGACACGAAACGAGTTTTCATATTTATTTTTATGAATTTTCTTGTTTTTAAATTTGTATTTATAAATAGGTTAGACAATTAGACATGAAAACAGACATGTTTGAAAAGACGTCGCGAAAAGCCAACAGGTTTTTGGAAGTATGTTCAGAATGGAATGAATAAAACAGACATGTCTGAAAAGACGCCATGTAAATGCCTCTTATGATTTAAAATACATGTCTTTTTTGTGTTTCTTTTTTAATGCAACTTCCTAAAACTTGTTAAATTTTCACCATGTAGAGTAGATTTTTTCTGAATTCCTTAGTCCCTTATTCGTATAAAAATTAGGGACCGAAAATAACAGTTGTTTTGAAATTTTAAAACAAAAAAAGCATATAGAAGTATATACTGGCAAACTGATTCAAGTATACCATATTGATCCTTATGAACTTTTTTATGATTAAATATTATGATTTTTAAAGTTTTGATTTTTATTTTTTCGATCAAAAATTACAGTTATTTTTTGATTTATATTTTTTTATTTTTTAATTTTTTTGGAACAAAAATAACAGTTATTTTTTTATTTTTTCGATCAAAAATAACAATTATTTTATGATTTTTATTTTTTTGAACAAAAATAATAATTATTTTTTGATTTTTATTTTTTCGAGCAAAAATAAAATTTATTCTTTAAAGAAATGTACGTATTATAATTATTGAGTTGTCTTTAAATATTTATTTAAATGTGTGATCATCATTGGGATATCTTATGCGCATTATAATATATATTTAAAGTCAACTAAATAATTATAACACGTACATTTCTTTAAAGAATGACTTTTATTTTTGCTCGAAAAAATAAAAATCATAAAATAACTGTTATTTTTGATTAAAAAAAAATAAAAATTAAAAAATAACTATTATTATTGTTCAAAAAAATAAAAATCATAATATAATTGTTATTTTTGATCGATTTTAAACGAAAAAAGATACGTTTTAAAAATATGGGGAAAAATCATCATGAAAATTGGGTGCAAATTGTAGCTTTTTGTGCTGCATACGTTTACTTACTGGTGTGTTTTGAGTTGTTGACATTTAATTTTGCATTTGCTTTTACTACTTTTTCTCTTACGGCAATGAAGCAAAATAAGAGTGAAATTTATTTTGTATGAGGAATTTGCAGGAATTCGCCAAACAGTGGCGTGTAGAGCAAAACAATACTTAATTAGCTTTAAAATAGTTGATATGGAGCAAAATTAATGCTTAATATATCAGAAACAATAAAAAAATTTCATGAAACAGTTTTTGGATTCAGAAAGGGGGTATTCAAAATAAATATACCCCATACCTAACACAATTAAAAAAAAAAAAAAATGGTCGGTAGGTCAAACCAATAATGAGTTGACAAGTTAAAAGTTGACTTATATTAAAACAAATAAAAATAGAGTTACCTTTAGCTATACTCCACCAAGGCAGTGTAACATATGTGAGGAATGCATTTAATGGAGTAGATTGTTGACGACGATTTTCTTTCCAAAAATGAAATGATTGGGCAAAACCACGACTAGCCCACAAAGGATTATAAGCACCATCATCGAGTTCTGTAATTACAAAACAAACAAAAAAAAGTTAAATAACTTAATAACAAAATCAAAAACATTTTAAGCGGTTTATATTCAAATATAGAGTTCACATATAACAAAAACTTCCTTCAAAATGTTCACCTTTTAATGCTTTCTTGGGCAAATCACACCAATAGTAGATGGTAGTACCATCTGGTGTTCGTCTTTTTGGTACTAAATTAATTGCTCGATTATAAAATGCTTGCATAGCAGCCGTTCTTTTAGTTCGTGGCAATGTTGCAGCAAAAGTGGCAGATTGATGTAAATCTTCAGCTTCCGCCGAAGGCGTTGACATGGGTGAAGTGCTACACGAAGCAGAATTATTACAATTACCATTACAATCATTCAATGAGGCTGGTCTATTGTGAGGCGATGATATTAGTTCGTCAGTTTTTTGGCTAGCTTTTAATTGTGATGAATTATTATCAACATTAACAATGGCATTATCATTTTTACTTGGTTCAGTTTCTACGTTAGTATTTATTGGTTGCAATGGATGGCTGTCTGCGGTTACAGGTACACGAACACACATTTCAAATTGATAAATTGTAGTTTGTGGCTTGACTTCACTGTCATTTGAATTTGAAGTGGACGAGGGTGATGGAGGTATTGGCGAGGAATGTTTAGTATTGGATGCTTGTTCTACTACCGGTAGTTCTTCTTTGCCTCTAACTGTAATCATAGAGTCATTTTCGGTTATTATTACCATTTTAGCTACACTTTCAGAAACCAGTGTTATGTCAGTACCTCCATTTAGGGATATAGCATCATCTGCTATTTCATATTCTTGGCATGAATCATTTGGATCTTTATTCGTTTCCTCGAGTTTTTTGGTCGGCTTAATTGTTTTGGCTTCCGGATTATTATTGATATTTTCCTTTTTATGTTTTAAAGAATTTTTAGTTTTCTCCGTTGTGTTACTATTAGAGAGTGCCTTTTGTGCTCTTAATTTTTTAGGCGATACTTTAGCTAACAGACTAGTCTTTGCCGTTCTTTCTTTAATTTTATCTTTATTCTGCTCTTTGGCTTTTTCGTCTTTATCTTTGCTCCGAAATTTATCTTTTTTATTTACAGTTATTTCCGGTTTTCGTAATCTACGATCTGCTGTCGTTAGAGATGAACTTCTACCGATAGTAGCATTTGGCTTCTTATCTGTTAACTTTAAGCTACCTCTCTTCGTTACCACCAGTTCACTTTCAACGCTTAAAATAGTTTTTGGCTTTAATTTTAATTTCTTATCTGGCATTTTATTCAAACAAGCTGGTGTCTCATTTGCGAAATCATCACATGTTGGACAATAGATTTCAGACATTTGCGGAGTGTTCTTTTCGGAATTTGTTGAAACCCATCGTTTTTTACATTTCTTGCCAGTCTTAAAGCAATTGCCACCACAACCCGTAGTTTTGTCATTCACCGATAAGGGAGATGTTACCATGACAGCATCAGTTGTAGCTTCAATGGCATTTTGTATGACATTTTTATCAAGCAGTGCGGATGTCTCTTTGGCTGGTGAATTTTTTTGATTATGATCTTGTATTTGATCAATTGTGGTTGTTAGTGTTTTTGCTGTAGCACTTGTAGTAGTTGTGTCTTGTTTGTCTAATAAGGTTTTAAGCTCTTCACAATTTGGATTCGTATGAATTTTTGCTTCAGATACCGAGAAAGCAGGACGCAGATCTACAAATAAATATAGATCATTTGTTTGTAGTTTAGTTTCTGTCACTTCTAATTTTAAAACTAGCGCAAAATAACCAAAACATTTTGCAACATAAATTTATAAATATGCAAATAAAAATTTAAAAAAATCAAAATAAATTAAAAGAATTTGAAGTGTAAAATGAATGAGTTTTTGGATTGGAGTTTAAAGTGTTTTAATCTGTGCTGTTTTAAGAAAAAAAGGCGTACAAATGTATTTCAAAGCTTTCTAGTTGATACTGAAAAATAGTTGTAGTTTAACAATAAGTAAAAAGTTCTAGGTTTTTTTAAGAAAGTTTATTAAAGCTGAAGGAAATTTCCGCTTTTCGTTTAGGAAAAAAGTTTTGTAGAACAGGATTGCTATTGATTTGAAAACTATTAAAGATTTAGCTCAAATAAAAATTTCACTACTTCTTTAAGTAAACCAAGTAAACTAAATTGAAAAAATGTTGCGAAACAGATCAATAAGGCTGCGTTTTTCAGATCTCAGTTAAACTAGGTTTAATTAATCTGAAAGCAGATTTGTGCCGCCATTACCAAGTTGGCATACAAAATTTGGACGGAACAGCTTAGTTTTGCTTAAAATCACATTTCGCCTGAAAAATGTGAGTTTCAGAGTACTTTAAACTTAATCCACATCTCAAGAACCCGGCCTTAAGAGATATAACTCTAAACTAAAAAAAATTAAGAAAGTAGAGTCGATCAAGTATGTACATAAGCTATTTTTGAGGTCTACGGGCAATTTAGCAGGTTACAATTATTATAAGAGTTATTTCTGCAGAATAAGATTCTTCGTCCTTAACAGAGTTTTGGAAGGGATCCTAACGGTCAATTCTGGTCCTACCGGCACAAAATATTGTTCTTAAATAGCAACTATTATTGCCAAACTGTATCTAAATACAAAGATTTATAAAAAATTTGTAGCAATGAAACACTTTTTGCGCTTCGTATTTATAAAAGAGCTATGGTCAAATATAAAGCTATTTCTAGAAATAAAAAATTAAGCTTCCTCGCTCTAATGATGCTATTGAATATGTCAGCCGATGGATGACCTGCTTGATTTATCGATGAGGCCGCCGAGGTCGCAGCCGGAAGGTACATTATCTATATCCTGGCCAAGGATAACTAATCCACGCTCTGGTTTTCAATTGATTCACAATGATTCATTTTCAAGCCAGCCAGTGTGCTGGTTCCTGTACTGCGTCTAGCTTTGCAAATGTCATCTGTGTAGTCTAGGTCCTCCAGCCGACATTTAAGTCCCCACACAATTCCTCTCCTTTCGGTTAGAGCTTTGGAAAACGCTATATCAAGGACGCAGTTGAATAGAAGAAGTTATCACACATATCCCTGACGCACTTCTTCCTCAACTGCAATGCTGTTATCCAGCTGGTTTTCACGTAAGACATGTGGCCGAGTCAACTGGATTAGTTTCGCGGGGACGCCTCTGCATTCCAAGGCATTTCACATAACAGAGTGGATAAATGTATCAAAGGCCTTTTCGAAGTCGATTAATACTAGAGGTAGCCTCCATTCCACTAACTGTTCTACGATAATTCTAAGGCTGTTTATTAATCATGCTTGGAAGGGTGATGTTCCTCTAGATTGTCAAGTTAGTCAGGCCAAGGAAGGTTTATACACTCTTTGAGGTCAGTGGCTAAAATTTCGGATTCCCAGAATGACACTATGACAGGATGTAGTAGTTGTTGCTAGAATCTCTGGTGCGATATTATCCGAATCAGGGAACTTGTTTGTCTCCAGGTGTCTCAGTGACTCGGTGATTTCTGCTATGTCTGGGGCCTCCGCTGGTATGTTAGCATTTGGTGTAACACACATGTACAAAGTGGTTGTTCTTCTGAAGATGTGCTTGACAGCAATTTTCCAGAAATTTTCCCAAAAGCTGATTTGGCTGTATTAATTTTTACACATACATTCATTAAGGGGTTTCCTGCTGAAACCGTCTTGTTTGTACATATCTCCGGTAAGATGCGTTTCGGCTGCTGCCTGTAGTTGATTTGCTATGTTGTTTACATAATTACGTTTATCGCTGACGCTGCGTCGACCCTCATGGTTAAGTTGGTTTGATAGTAATCTACTAAATGCTATGGCTGATAAAGTTTTGCTCGAATTCTCAGCACTTTTGTCGGATTTTATCTGTATGTTCAAGTCCCACGTAACGTCGCTTATCCATTCTTGCCTATTTGATCCCTTAAAGCTTATATGTTTCTTAGAGGGGCTGGTGTAGATGTTTTTCATCTCTGGCCATGACCGCGTTCCACCTGCGCTTGAATGAGAGTGTGCTAGTTTTTTGAAGTAAGAGTTTGCTGTTTTTGGTTTTGTCACGTCGAATTTCCCTCTGCTCGGGGGGCTTTTGGTCGTGATGGCAGCTATTTTTAAGCGGACCGTTGCGTTTAGCAGGCGAAGGACACTGGCTTTATCAACATCGCGCTTGTTACGAACTCTGATCCAAGAAAAACTGGTACAAGTAATAAATAATGGATCTATTACCATAATCTGAACCATAAATCGGAATATTAATCGCCAAGCAGAGTCAACAATCTACCTATTTTTTCACGATAATCGACACAAAAGCTAAGACTGAATGAAAATTCGCCTAATTCTGCACTAAGGGAGTCGTTTTCGAGCTCTTAGCATTTCGAAGCATTTGTTGGAACGACCTAGCGTCAGCCATGTTTCGAAAGAGAGTTCTCGCGGGTGTTATGCAAGTGTAGCCAATACCTCAATCATTAAGTTACCAGATTTTTAATAGATCACGGCTGAGCAGAGTCACAAATATATAATGCCGCAAAATAAACTAACTATATAGTTTGTATTCTTTATAACCATTTTAATTTTTTGTTTTAGGCATTTTGTAATATGAATAACTACACAATCGTACAACGTACCAAAACAATTAATTTTTTTTGGTCAAACCAAGAATCCATTGCTTTGACACAGAGTCCAGGATATATTAAAAAAGTCTTATATGTATATAAATACAGGAACAATTATTTTGTAGTTGACTTTTAAGTACCTTATCTTCCACCGATTTTAATAAAATATATATCGCTTTAAAGGTATTTGTGTGTACATATGCACAATATTTTTAGAATTAAAGGGAAAGCATTTTAATTTTTTTTTTGCAAACACACGTACACACATATATTAACGGTGGTTGAAAAATCCAATGCTTTTTGTTGTTCTTTTGAAATATTTTCGTTTTTTTTGTACTTGTAAGCTGACACGCCCACAAATAGTAAAAAGAGTGCATTTTGTTGTATTCTTAAAATGTGTACGTTTTTGTTGTATAACGCAATGGGGTCTAATCACATACGATATCAAGCAAAATTGATCAAAATTTTTTATTTCGGTATCATGACATCGAATGAGATGTATCGTAATTTGAGATGATACGAGTAGCATTCAATATTGAGAAACCAAAGAAATTACATTTGCCGAGTTTTCATTCGATACGTCGGTGTCTATCTTATGCAGAAAAATACGATAGTTAAATCGATACGATTGTTTACTCGATATCGAATGCGGTGATTAGACCTCTGGTTCTCTCTTAAATAAATGTCAAGTGGTCGAGTTTCGGCCACCGAGCGAAACTAGTATATATAAAATGGCTACGCCAACAAACAAAAATGCAGGATCTGGGCTGCGGAGAATTCAAGAGCAGTTGATCAGCGAAACTTAGCCCCTTTTCAGGCTCGGCAAGTTAGTTGCGCAACCAGCTTGCCGAGTACAACACCGTCTGTACACAATTTTTCCGCCTTACCGCGACCTTACCCCTGACATGAACAAATCAAGAGTTGCGCAAGTAACTTGCCGAGTCTGAAAGGGGTTTACGCCCACTTGTGTACCGTTTGGTGCGTGTATTGTCTAAAAGGACAAGTATCAATAGTCTCAACAGGTAAAGTTAGACCCTTCATTAGTTTTTGGTAAGGACCCTTCTGGGATAACTCACTGCTTGTAGTTGTAGTAATACTGCGGAGAGAGAGAGAGCTAAGAAATGCTGACTTTTTTGCCCGCTGGCGAATTTCGTTTTGTGCAGATGATTTTCAAAAAATGCTTTTGTAAGGGTTATTAGATCTCTCCGTTTCCTGTGTATTGGAAACTATACACATTTTAAGTTTTAGATATTCTAGTAAGCTAATAGGGCCTTAATTTTTCCATTGTAAATTAAAAACACATTTAATTACATTTTTCCCCTCCATTTATTTTAGTATGTACTAGGATTAACCGCTCCGATTTTTTTACTTTAAAACTTTTTTTAATATTTCATGGGTCTAAAGGAAACACAAGATATACAAGATAAGCTCTAAGGGGAAAGATGTTTCATTCTACAATCCCATTGCGATAAATATAATTCTTATTTTTTCCACTGGACTTAAAGCATCTGTCTATAAAAGATTTACTGCATAATTTAGATTGCGAGTCTATTAATTCTTAGAAAGTTTCAAAGCTCTATGTTTTACAGTTTTTCAAGTAGGGGAAAATTACTGTTAACTTTGTACGGGAGGTGTAACGTCCATTAAAAATTTCGAAAAATTATATAGCCTATTGTTCCTTCCAAAGCATTAGTAACAAATCGGTCCAGCGGCTTAGGCACACAATTCTTCTTTATATATACATATGCAGCCATGTTCTGACAATCGCACGATTTGATATCGCAAAACGTCATATTTATTTTATGGTGTTCTGAAACTCGTGCGTTTATCTTGCGATCTGCCATAGTTTATAAAAAAAATTCCAGTTCCCTTGAGCATACTTTTGAGTCGCCAAACGTCTTGCAATTGCGGGTTACATATGAGATTTAAAGTCAGAATCGCAAATATTAAGCGTTTTGCGATTGATATATTTTTCAACATACAAATTTTGGTTACTTTTTTTTTTTACATTTTGGTTGCAAATTTATTTTGGTCGTGGCAACGTTGGTGATGATGTTTGTTGTAGAAACAACAACAATACTACAATAACAAAAAAAAGGTAAAAAAATGATTTACATGTTGGTTGTGGAAACAACAACAACACAAGCGCGTTATCACCTATCACCTTGGGTGCCCCGGTAGGCTAGCTGGTGGTGCGCTAGTCCATAAGTACCGGGGTTGCGGGTTCGATTCCCGCCAGAGACTCTGGTCTCCTGCAGCCAAGCAAAAAGCTTGGCGGGATTTAGTGTAGGAATAATAATAAAAAAAAGAAAAAAAAACTTAAGGAAGCCAGTACTTAAGAAGGGATAGTGCAATAATTAATTCCAAATCGGGGAATAATCCCATAGGAACACAGCCTTCCTGACCAAATATTTGGGTTTCCATCAGTAATATCATCTGAGATAAAGCTACAGCTAGCTGTTTCCAAAAATTCCCAGGAACAGACGGCATCCCAAACCTAGTCATAAAACATGTTGCTAAACATTTCCTTGTGTAATTTTTTAAAATCGTTAGTGCTTGCCTACATAAAAACAAATAATTCAAACTTCATGTTAGGAGGTATGTTTGCGTTTACTCCATTGGATGACCTCACAGACCTCGTGAGAGTTTAAGAGCGTTGGTGTTTCTATTTCATTTGAAAAAAATCTTAACTCTTGTAATTTAGATTTTATATAGTTTCGAATATTAATTTAAATCGCCTATTTTTGATCAAAACTTTATTTCAAAATATTCGGTCATGTTGAGGAAATCAAAATCAAGTAACATTTTAATCGATAGAGACTTTCAGTTAAATTTTTTAAGGATATTTTTATTAACTTTCAAAACAGAACTGTTTTTGAAATTTGTCCAATGTCACTCAAATTCGATTTCCAAAGCAAGGCTAAATTATTCATCAGTCCCTTGTCCCCTGACTGCTCTTTACACAATAAAAATGCCTTTATTTCCACTAAATTAAAGCATATTTAACAAGGTATAAGGACTACACCATATTTCATTGAAATTGAGAAAATTCCAAATGAAAATGATAATATCAATTTGAAATTGAGAAAATTCCAATTGAAATTGAGAATATCAATTTGAAATTGAGAAAATTCCAATTGAAATTGAGAATATCAATTTGAAATTGAGAAAATTCCAATTGAAATTGAGAATATCAATTTGAAATTGAGAAATTTTAATTTGTAATTGAGAAAATTCCAAATGAAATTGAGAAATTTTAATTTGAAATTGAGAAAAATCCAAATGAAATTGAGAAATTTTAATTTTAAATTGATAAAACGGAATTATATGATTTTTATTATATTCATACAACAAACATGAGGATGAAGAAATGAAAATAAATACAAATCGCAGTATTATTGACCATATTTTCCAGATCCAAAGCTGATTGACAAAACGTTGTAGTATGTTGTATGGCTCTACTGAAATCTCCAGTAGACAGCAGACAGTAAGACATGTAGAGCAAAGGCTTGCCTTTTTAGAAGAGGTGATTAAGGCTTCTAAGTATACATGTCTTACTGTCTGCTGTCTACTGGATATTGCAGTAGAGCCATACAACATACTACAACGTTTTACCAATCTGCTCTGGATCTGGAAGATGTGCCTGTTGGTCAATAATACTGCGATTTGTATTTATTTTCATTTTTTCCATCATTATGTGTGTTATGTACGTTCATTGTATGAATATTAAAAAAATTATATAATTAAATTTTATAAATTGAAATTTCTCAATTTCATTTGGAATTTTCTCAATTTCAAAT
Source organism: Pollenia amentaria (assembly GCA_943735925.1). Classification (NCBI taxonomy): domain Eukaryota; kingdom Metazoa; phylum Arthropoda; class Insecta; order Diptera; family Polleniidae; genus Pollenia; species Pollenia amentaria. The sequence goes on along the minus strand of OX031010.1, from coordinate 16,240,248 downwards.
TAAAATTTCCCAATTTCATTAGAAATTTTCTCAATTTCAAATTGATTTTCTCAATTTCAACTGGAATTTTCTCAATTTCAAATTGATATTCTCAATTTCAATTGGAATTTTCTCAATTTCAAATTGATATTCTCAATTTCAATTAGAATTTTCTCAATTTCAAATTGATATTCTCAATTTCAATTGGAATTTTCTCAATTTCAAATTGATATTCTCAATTTCAATTGGAATTTTCTCAATTTCAAATTGATATTCTCAATTTCAATTGGAATTTTCTCAATTTAAAATTGATATTCTCAATTTCAATTGGAATTTTCTCAATTTAAAATTGATATTCTCAATTTCAACTGGAATTTTCTCAATTTAAAATTGATATTCTCAATTTCGATTGGAATTTTTCTCAATTTAAAATTGATATTCTCATTTTCAATTGGAATTTTCTCAACTTCAAATTAAAATTTTCATTTGGAATTTTCTCAATTTCATCTGGAATTTTCTCATTTTCAATGAAAAATGGTACAGTTTTATATGTCTTCTATATGTCAAATCCATATAACTACATACAAAAAAAAAAAAAAAAAAAAAAGGGGGACCTAGTGCTGCTACCTTGTGTAGATGTACCTTGCACTAAATGCTTTTCAATCTTATTCTATATTTTAAGAGAAAGTTAAAAATTACTTTATCGTTGCAAGTAGTGGCATTCAACTGTTCTATACATATTATCAACGAAAAAGTGTTCGAATCTCATGCCATTTGCTTTTCTGTTTACACATGCCACTGCACACTTACACAGGTGGTGTCGGAACTACAACAATCCAACAACAACAGAAACAGCATAGGGTTTTTTGCATTGCATTGTTAGTGTTTACGGTCCAAAATGTCAACCATTCCTAACAAAACACTAACAAATCAAAACAGAGTGGTTCGAACTGTCAAAATCAGATGGCGTTCCGACACCACCTGTTGTTGAATTCGCCTAGGCCACTGCCAGTTCATTTTCAAAATGTCTTCGAAGCGTTCACATGAGATAATTTGTTTACTTCTAAAATTAAAAAAAAGTACCAGAAAACAAAAAAGAGTTACCGACTTCATCACATAGTTTTAGTTTTGGGAAAATAGTTTACATTTATTTATATTAGCATTATTTTAGCAAAATTAAAGCTCTATAATTAACAAACTTGCTTTTTTTAATGGGCGTTTCAAAAAATGAATGATAATAATACATTTAACAGTTAAAACTTTAATTACAATTCAACAACAATCCAGTCGATTTGCATTAAATTTTGAACAGGGTAACATTGCTAATCGTTTTGACATATGGATTAAGGTTAAACTTAGCTTAACGTACTCTGAAACTCGGATTTTTCCGGCGAAATGTGATTATTTATTATTTCATTAAAGGCCAACATTTTAAGCAAAACCAAGCTGTTCCGTGAAAATTTTGTAGATAAACTTGGTAATGGCGGCACAAATCTGTTTTCAGATTAACTAAACCCAGTTTAACTAAGATCTCAAAAACCCAGCCTTAGTGGCATGCAAGTGCCAATTTTTCACTCTCATGCAATTTTTGTTGCCACTGGAGCTGCCATTGCGAAAAGTGTGGGTGTATTAGTAAAATATTGTGATTGTGTTGAGTTTTTCGGACTGGCAGTGGCATGCGTAAATTCTAGGTATATGGAAGTTTTGGTTAATACTTTTCAGTTTACAAAAAGTACTTTCTGACTTATAGTAGTATTTTTTTTTCTGATTGGCAATTTTGAAAGGCAAAAATAAGCTTTATTTATATTTATTTTTTTTTTTACCATTATTAAGCTTAAGTTATTATTTCATTATATTGGTAATTATACAAAAAATTTATAACAAAAGAAAATTTTTTTTGCTACAAAAATAAATTATATTTAAAAAAACAATGCATTTCAGCTAATAAAAAATATATGTACTCTCGGACAAAATAAATTTGTAAAAAAAACAAAATTGTTTAAAAGAAAAGTAAATATTTTAAGGGATTGGAAAATATGTTTTTATGCATTCAACATCTCTACATTTTTCTTATTAGAGATTGAGTTTTAGATGAGTCCTGCTTTCTCGGCAAATCTATATGGAGTTTTTTTTTATTTATTTACTTTTTTGGTTTTCTTTATATACATTAACAAAATAATGTATAAAAAAAAATTGTTGAAAGTTTTATTATAAATTGTATTGTGTTTTAAAAATTTTCGTTTTTTTTTGTTGTTTTTCGTATAAAGGATAGAGGAGAACATTAAGAAGTTGTTTAAATAAATTTACAAAAGCGGCAACAAGTTAACAAAAACAACTTTAATTTATAAATTTTAGGTAAAAAAGCTTTTTATATACAAAAACAAAAATAAATAAAAAAAAGGATTTATAATAAGGAATTAAATTAAACTACATTCAAATAAAGATAGTAAATTTAATGAGTTTGGATTTAAAACAAGTATACAGGTAGAGGATAATTTCTGTTTATTAATATAATTTAATCATTTAGAAGACAATATTGAATTTGAGATAATCCTAGCTTATTTAAAAGTTTGACTAATTACTATAAAGAGTGTTTTTTTAAGGCCGAACTAACGAAAAGGTTGGCTGTCAAATGAATTGTTATGCTGCTCTCAATTTTTGACATTTATGGTCATACTCTATCAAGTTACATGAATAGATTTGTGGTTTAACAACGCTACCAAATAATCTAAATTTACTTTAAAAATCAGTCGTCGATTTATCGAAAAATTGTGTTAAGCGCTAAGTCTCATTTTTGGCCTAACGGGTTTGTTAATAAGCAAAATTGCGGCATATGGTGTAAGACCAATCCATAAAATACTCTACAGACTCACTTATATAAGAAAAAAATCACCGTTTGCTTGCACGCTAATGGTGGTATCATCGAACCTTATTTCTTCAAAAATGAAGGCGGAGCTTCCGTTACAGATAATGGAGATCATTACCGCACCTATGTAGATCAATAATTTTTTATTTTAAACTTTGTATTACATTGATCCAGGCGAGATGGTGCCACGTGCCATACCATAGCCGCAACCATAAACTTAAAAGATATGAAAATTCTGCGATAAGTTGATACCGTTAAATGAACCTATCAATTGGCCTCCAAGGTCGATTTGACACCTCTCGATTATTTATTGTGGGGATACATGAAGCCATTGGCTTATGCTGATAAAGGCTAGTTTACACGGTAATACAGTATATTACGACATGTCAAAAAATCATGCAGAATGAGTAAAATCTTATCAAAGAGAATACGGATACACGACCTAATTCATAAAAAATAAAACAGCTTAATAAAAGGTTTATCAAACTGATTGTCTATGAAAATTTGCTTAATAAACCCTTTATTAACCTGTTTTATTTTTTTATGGATAATGGGGACAAAATTTTACAAGCGGTCGGTAAATATTTCATTTTCTAAACCATTTTAGAAACTTATGTATTCTCATCGCACCAGAGCCGCATTTTAACAGAATATATTGAAGGTGGTAATATTTTTATAAAATTACATAAAACAACAAGAATCTACTAGTAAATTTTCATGTTGTTTTTGTAAATATTATAAAACTGCAACCATCTGTTTTTTTGTTCTTAACTCAGCTGTTTACTATATATTTAATACTTTGGAGTGATGAAACGAAGGTAAATCGTATGGGACCGGATGGTAGAGTGTTTGTTCATCGACCAAAACACCAGGCATTGGATCCACGCTACACTCAGAGGACTGTGAAGCATGGTGGAGAAAGCTTCATGGTGGGGGAAGTATTTTCATGGCATGGTGTGGGCCCAATTGGGAAAAATTAATGGAAAAACGAACCGTTATCAGTATTTGGACATTCTTAAGAACCAAATGGAACCTTATGTTTTTAAACACATGCCAGTTTCATCCACATTCATGCTCGATAGTGACCCCAAACACATGTCGAAGCTTGTAAGGAATTAGTTTTCTAAAGAACACATGCCCGTTTTAGATTGGCCAAAGAGCGCTGCCAGAAGCATGTCCTGTAGATGACACACGGTGCTTGAAAATAAAGGCTGCACTATTAAATAAATATTGATCATGAAACCAAAAACATTTATATTTGTACAATTTATTAAAATATATTATTTTTAGAATCTGGTAGTTATTTCTTTTTTCATAAGTTACTTTATTATATTCAACATTTTTTTTTTCGAATTTATTCTATGAGCTAAATTTCAGTTGTGTATTTTGCATTCCTAAAAATTTAAGGAATAGAAATTATTACAAAAAGCTTTATAAAATAAATAACTGAAATTTAGCTCATAGAATAAATTCGATAAATAAAACATGTTTAATATAATAAAGTAGCTTATGAAAATAAATAATTCCCAGATTCTATTTGTTAAAATAGTTGAGTTAAATACATTCAATTTATAAAGTATCAATATCTCATCTCGTGTGACACAAAGAATGCTGACGAAGGCCGTAGCGGGCCAGAAAATGCAGTACATTCTGCTGGTGTCTAATAATTGTAAATTTTTCTTTACATACAATATACTTCATTGCTATCTAAAGGATATCAGGATACCTAAGGTAAAATGTAACAAGAAGATACAAGATAATAGTCTTTATTTTATTTTAAAATTTCATGTTACGGATTTTTGATACTAGAACTAAAATACAATTAGTCAATTCACAAGGTATCCTAACATGTCATATTGTCAAAATGTCCTAATATTTCACAATGGTTTAAAAATATTGTTGTTGGTTTGTTAACAAAAAGTGTCTTAAATAAATAGAATGTTGCTTGCTGTGTTTATTGTGCTGTCGTAATTAATCAGAAAAGTCCAGCGCTGAGCGGCTGAGCCGTACAACAATATTTTTAAACCATTGTGAAATATTAGGACATTTTGACAATATGACATGTTAGGATACCTTGTGAATTGACTAAATAAAAAATACGACTGTTTTTATGACAAAGTTTTGTGCTTATTTAATTTCCAGGCCTGTACATATGTATATTTAAAATCCTGAAGGGTATTCAGTTCAGTTTTTTTTTTATACGTCGTTAAGGCCATGATACACTCTAACACAAGTCGTACGTATTTTGAGGAAATTACAACCTCAACGAGGAAATTACAACGTGTCATGGTAAGTTGTTATTGTTTTTTGAAAATTTTCAAACCATAATAAGATCAGAGATGCATTTTTGTCACAAAACGTACGAGTTATGTGATAGTGTAGCATGGCCTTTAATGGAAATAGATGAGATTCATACATATATGAAAAAATTGGTAATAAAAAATTGCAATGTTGCAAACCTGATTTTTTTATACTTGGATTAAGGTTGTTTAATTGCAACTTTTAGTGTAAAACGTTTTCCTTGTGTTTGTTGTAATAAAAAGTTGCATTTAAAATTTTTCCATTTCTGCAATTAAAAAAAATCTGAACTGAATACCCTTGTTATTTCTAATTTTTTATATCTGACTGATATCAACGTATATTCCTTATTGTTTACAAATTCAGTGGTAAACAATACTACGTCTTGATGCTCTTTACCTCTAAGCAAGTTGGACTTGGTGTTGTTTTTAACTTTTCTATATCGAAAACTACAAAAGATAAGAGAACCCTTATGGGAATTCACCCACCGATAGAGGAAAAATTCTGATTCCAACAGTATAAAAAACGTATTTTGGTGTAGTTTATCTCTCCCCTACATAACTGTTGTTACACTTTTACCCTGTTTGCATAATTTTAATAAATGAATATAACTTTCAAAATGTACCTAAAGTCAATGATTAATTGGCGGGCTATATAGTGTGTTGCAAAGCTAATTCGATCGTATATGGATTGTAGCAATACTACATAGTTTCTTTCGAAAATTCGTAGCAAAACTCTTTCGCTCCAAAATTAAATCTATTGTTTTTCAATATTTCAGTTGGTTTCAAATTTTCAGCTGTTGAGTTTCTAATCAAGAGTGGCATAACACTTCAGAATCAAAAAAATTCAACTATTTAATTTGGTATATTTAATAAGACACTATATATTTTGTTGATTTTCCCAATATTCGAATAAAGTGCAACGAACGAGTTTTGCATCTCAACTTCTCATGTGTTCATTCTTGGAATTAGCAATTGTATTACAGGTAACGTAAGTTGTTAACCTTCATTCCCATGTTTGGTGATAGGGCTGCTATCTGAATACCTAAAAGTGCTGTTTATTTCTAGCCAGTGGTTTATAGCCAGTTTTTACGTTCCTCTTAATTTTTGAGATCGTGGGCCATTCAGGGCTTACTAATACTCCCACCCTCCACCTTTAAGAACTCAGGGTTTACAAAAGAATTTTTTCGTGCAGATATAAAGGTTTTACCGCTTTGTACACCATTTGACACATCAATCTGCGTTCCCGTCACCCAATCGACTTTGGCGATCTATGCTCCAATGGGAGTTGCATATGCATATGTATATATGATATAAAAAGTATTTTCAGAAGCATACGACTTGGAAGCCATATACGTACTTCACAAAAATGCTATAAAATGTGTTATATGATTAGCAACAAAAATATACATATGTATGTATAAAATTATGGCAACAATATTTCTTTGACGTTAGGCAAAAAGGTATTAAGTCAAAAAAATGCATTTTGAGTTTTTTATTGGGTTTAACTCAATATTGTTTTCTCTTCCATTTGGTATCAATAACATAAGTCTAGCACAACTGTGTCCAATAGTCATCAGTTGCTCTTTTGAAAATAAATCAATTAAATTTAGGAATTAAATAATTTTAAATTTAACATTACGAAAAACTACAGATTCTGACTGTTGTCTAACTTTTTAGATATGTATATGTATGTATGTCTGATTATTATATCATAAAAATTATACTGTTGTCATAATATTGTAAAATTTTCTACATATCATATCCACACGTATTTTTATCTACAAAAGATAGGCATGCCTCTTTGCCTAAGCATATTGAGTTTGCTTCTATGCCATTTATGGACAACTTAACTGATTTTTATACCGGCATGTTCCTGAAATCAATTTAAAATGGATAAGGAAATGAGAAAAAACCTAAGTAAAATTTTATACAAATAATTTTTTGCATGGTTTTATATTCTCGCCAACAAATGTCCTCGGGATAATTTGACACGTTATTAAATACACTTTTTTCTTTTTTTTTTTTTAACGAACGTATGAGTATGTAATATCGAAGTATAAAATGCCAAGTAATACGTATAATTTCAATAAGTATCAATTAGGAGGAAGAGGAGGAGAGAAATTATGCATATTATGTGCATGAAACAACACTCACTTTAACTTCATATGAGGACACCAATGTACATTTGTAAATAGTAACATTGTAAAAAGAATTTTTGTTTAATTATTTATGCAATAAAAGCACGAAGTATAACTATAAAGTTGGTATAAATACTTGTTTTAAATTAAAATTGTAACTTAATAATAAAAAGAACACATACAGGCCTGTTCTGAAAATCACTTTAACTCAAATCAAGTGATTTCAAATCACATGTGCCTTTTGAAACCCCACGTGTGATATTTTGGTGTTCCATTTTTGTGTTTCGGTCTGATTTTCAATTGCTGAAAGCACACCGAGAAACACAAAAACGGTATAACTTCCAGAACACCACAAAATCACACATGTGATTTGAAAATCACGTGATTTTCAGAACAGTCTAGATGCGATAATTAAAAAACTATTTTAATAAAAAAAGCGTGCGTAAAATATAAGAATAGACAATTTTTTTATGTGAAGGAAAAGTGAATAAATATTATTTTGAATTGATATACTCCTATATAATGCAAGTGAGGATGAAAAATAGTGTACAATTTGAATGTAGTTAAAAAGTTATTTAGATAGCAAATGTTGAAATCTTTTATAAGAAAAATAAAACCAGATAAATGCAGATTCTTTTTTAAAAATTACTAAAAAAACAATTAAACAATATACAAAAAGCATATTGAAACTTTAGATAAATTATTATAATTACCATCTCTTAAATCTCCTGCTTCAATTTCAGACACTTCATTGGCTAAAGAGTCTAAGCCTTCATTTTCGGAACGAGCTTTAGAACCTGCCGAGCCGGACGCTGTATCGGAAGAATTCTTTGTCCGCCAAGCATAGCGAGAAAAATTGTTTAGATTAGCACTGGGATCGCTAAGACGGCGTTGGTGACGGTAAGTGCAGTAATCATCGTTTTCCTCTTCCCAATCGTCCCACATATCTGTGGCACAGAAGCTAAAATTTAATAAGTTGTATAAAGTTGTAGAAATATTATATCAAATTTTTATTTATACCCTGGTTCACTTGTAGGCGTTTCTACACCAGAACCTTTTGGTTTAGTTACAGCCATTTCGGCATGTCCTTTGCCCTGTGGACCTTTCATTCGAACAAATTCACACCTTGTTTGAACACCAGCTCCGCTACTAAACAGACCAAAGGACATACGTTGTGCAACTTTTGAACTTAAACTAGATTGCTAAAAATGAGGGGAAAACATTATGAATATAAGCAAATATTTATAGCATATAACATTGTCATACCCTAGAATCATAAACTTTCTTTAAAGCATCATAACGTATAGAACCTAAAAATATAACACCTTGTACAGCACCATCCTTATCATTGGCCACCAGTTCCACGCAAACCATTTCACCATCTCTTACTAAAATATCACTAAAAACCTTTAAAAAAAAATTGGATAATATTTATCAATTAACAATATTTTAATATAATTTTCGTTTTTACGGCATAAAGATCTTACGAACATATGTACATACCTCATCAAAATTATCCACCATAAAACAAATGTGAGGGTACGTTATCTCTTCACCCTCGCCTTTGGTATCCATTTTTCTTCTACTCGGGCTGGCATAAACACGTTGCGAATGACGTCGTAAAACCTGCAATTCTTTTGGCGAAGTTCTAGTACAAATGGCCAAGGTGAGAGTGTAGTCAAATTGATGTATAATCATATTGAGATAAACTGTTTCTTCCCAATCAACATCGGGATCACCAATTGGTAGTTTACGAGAATCTTTGCGAAAAACATCGACCTCAGTCTAAAGAACATTATTTATTTATATATATCTGTTGATAAGAAAAACCAATAATTTTAATTCTATTTACCTCATATTTTGGCATATGACGGGAAGAACTTTTTACATGTTTCTTACGCACAAAAAATAATAAATCATCTGAATCAATACTATGAACCGGTTCGGATTGAAATAGAAAGTGTCGTACAAACAAATCGGTCCAGTAGGTGGTGCCTTGTAAAACAACAAATCCACTGTCTGAAAAAATAAAAAAAAAAAAATTAAAATTTTACTTTAAAATTTAAATATTATATTTTAAAATATTTTTATTAATCTTTAGGTCACTTTTTTATAAAAAACAATTTAAATATTATTTATTTTTCGATATTTCGAAAAAAATATATAATATTTAATTGAAAAAAGGTCGAAATAATAGGAATATAATTAATAATTTAAAATTTAAAATAAAATATAAACAATAATTAGTATTGTGGTTATTTTATTGAATTGTTAATGTTTTTTAATCCAAATTATGATATTTTAATCAGTCTTAAGTTCATTGAATTTAATTTTCATTAAATAATATTTATGAAGAAAGGAATTTTACAACATGAAATGAATTAAAAAGAATTTTACAACATGAAATGAATTAAAATTTATTGATAATTTTTCATTCTTGACTGAGCTGGGAATTGAAGCCAGGTTTTCACGAACAGGTTACCCAGACTAGCTCTCACCGCCATTGAAGACGGATGACGTCATTAGTCAAACATCTTTAAACCAAATGGTATTTTACCTTGGTAGATCGAAATTTCCTTTGAATGAATGATTACCTATTTAATTGATAAAATATAAAAATTTTAAGAGGATTTTTGTATAAAAACGATTTTTGCACTTTTAAAAGGTTTTTTATTATGTGCTTTTTTAAGTTATTAGAGTACATAGTTAATTACAAAATACATACATAGATAAAAATATTGTTAAGCAACATATTAGGCACCTTTAATCCCATAAAATAAATTTTTAGCTTAAAATGTAGAGCTTTAATTCTTGAGAAAAAACTATAACAGAATTAATTATAAAGAATATTTGGGCTTATATCTTTTACTACTGGATTAAAAAATAAAATAACTTCTATAGAAACTTTAATTTATAAATTTTGGAAAATGCTACCACAAATAGAGACAAACTTCCCTATAATTAATCTGCATGTGACCAAAAAGTCGCTTGACGGAAACTTTACTATACAGAAATTATATTTGGAAAGTGTTTGGAGAAATCTTTAAATTTATTAAATACTAAAAATTTTTTTAAAAGATACGCGCGCTACTTCGGTGCACGGGTGACTGCTTTTAAAATTTTTATCGATAAGCCCTTTTACTGTTTTTCAGTTTTTTCTTATATCCTTCTTGGAAATTCCTAAAGAAAATAATAATATTCAACATTTTTTATTTTTCGAATTTATTCTACGAGCTAAATTTCAATATGGGTGTTTCTCTGGTTATGCACGCGACATTTGTACGCGTTTTATTGTGTTTGAATATTAAAAAAATAGAAGTGGATTGGAATTTTGGAATGAATTCTAGAATCGTTACATTGTTTGTGATGAGTTCTTTCTAAAAAGTATATATAATGGTAAATTGAGCACTGGGTACCCAAATGCCATGCAATCAAAGTTGACTTACTCACCTGACAAAAATAGAAGTGCCTTTTAGGACCGTAAAGTAAGTGAATTGTAGGAGGTTTTTATTTCGGAAAAAATGTTTTTATTAAGGTTAGTAATGGGCCTTTATAATCATGCTTTGTTCAAAAGCAACTATGCATGGGTTGGCGAAGAAAAAAATAAATTGTAAATTACGCACGTGACATTACGCACGTGACACTTTTTACCTTCATACATATTTTAGTAATTTTACATATATTTTCAGAAGTTTTTAACAAAAAAATTAAACTTTTATTCAAAAATTAAAAATAAAAAATAAAAATATACTACAAAATTAATACAACTTAATTTTTTCCTTGAAAAAAATTATGCGAGCGCTTTGATTTTTTAAGTCACGGTGGACCATTTCAGAGAAATACCCATATACAAAATACTACACTGCTATTCAAAGGATAGCTTAGGTAAAGTGTAACAGGAAGATACAAGATAATAGTCTGGTAGTGTATAAAGTCATTCCTTAAAAAAAAAAAAAAAAAAATAAAAAACAAATGAAAGTTTTTAAGTCAAAAAGTACGAAAAAAACAAGAAGTAAGGAAAAAAACATGTAAGTAAAATTTAAAATTGATAGTCAATTACAGCAAATTTCGATCTGCTACTACCATTGGTTAAAGATTGATGTTTGACTATAGACGGACAGGCGCTGCTGTGGCAGAAACGGTAGAACGGCAAAGAATTTTGATAATGAGAATGTGGTTATTCTTCAAACATATAGTAAATTCGATCCAAGTTCAATCACGTGTTCAGTTAAGAATAAAATTATCAAAAAAAAAAAAAAAAAATCAAATTTAATTGATTTCATGTTGTAAATTCCTTTCTTCAATAAAAATAATTTAATGAAAATTAAATTGGATGATCTTAAGCCTAATTAAAATATCCAAAACTTCAATTGAAAATTTGTTTATATAATTCATAATATGGAAACAATAATGCATTTGAGTCAAATTGAGATTTACTTAATTAATTCATTGTAAGGAAAAATTCACTATGTGCAATTTCATTAAAAGAAGATCAAACAAAGTACATTAAAATTGGAAGAAAAAAAAAGCTGTGTTTAAAAAATCTATTCATAATAGGAAGAGCTTCATTTGAAAGTAGTTCGCTATAAAAAACTTCGACTGTAGTAATGCTTTTGTATGTAATTAATTCGAACAACAATAAATCTTATTTAAAAAATAGGCAAATTTTATTTGGATACTTTTGATATTTTGTTTGAATTTGATTACATATTTATTTTAAATGATGCTAAACAACTTTGTCCAATTTAAAGAAGCTTCTAAACTAAATAGATTTTAATTATTTTTAAAGAACTTTTCTTTTTATTTCAAAGTTAAGAGCCGTGCGATGAGGCCGAATTTTTGAGATGTAGATTAAGTTTAAACTGAGTTTAAAGTACTCTGAAACTCGGACTTTTCCGGCGAAATGTGACTTTTTTTATTATTTCAATTAAGACCAACTTTTTAAGCAAAACTAATCTGTTCTGTCAAAATTTTGTATTCAAACTTGGTAGTAGCGGCACAAATCTGTTTTCAGATTAACTAAACCTAGTTTAACTGAGATCTCAACAATCCAGCCTAAGTGGTTTTTGACTCACGATCACGCAAGCGCACAAGTGAAGGAAATGTAATAACGAACGATGAATTTTTAAATTATCATGATCACGCAGGCTCACAAACAAAATTATTTGTTTATCACGATCGCTCATTCACGAATCATTTCCAAATTCGTACAGTCATGTACGTTCACGTGGAAAAATATATTATTAAAAAGGTACTTTGTTTTAATGAAGCGCGAAGATTAAAATAATTTCAACGTTTGTTTAAATTAATAATTGTTAAAATTTACACAATTATGGCTCATGTTCTGGTAATGAAATTGAAATCGATGAAATTTTGAAACCTATCGATCCTCTTTCCGAAGTTCATAAAAATATTTCTTTTTATATACTTTTAACTTTGAGTACATACTATTTGTCTTTACCATAACTTCGGTTACATTGAGAAAAAACAACAGTAATTTTTTAAAACAATTGAAGAGAAAATTTCGCTGGATAATAATTCTCGATTCCAATCTAGAACATAGCAGCAGTCCTTAGATAAGTATATAAAAATGTTTTTAAATTTGATGTATTCAATAGATTCTTAAAAAAGTCTTCGTGAGTCCTTAGGAAATCGTGCATGATCACGCACGCAAATTTTATATTGCAATCAAGTTTACTCTCTCACAATCACTAGTGACAACGTGCACATCTTTATTAGAGATTTTTCCGAGAAACTCAATAAGTTTTTTAGATATAAATAAATATATTTTGTTACACGCCTGCTTCTCCAATTCCGCTCACATTTTGTTCGATATTGTGTATTTAAAACCAAGATCCCTTATTTGAAAACTTTGGGTCATACCTTACAAAAATCTTTAATGTCTATGTATAACTATGTATGCTTGTACCTAATTGGGAAAGTTTGGCGCTTGCCGTTCTACGGATATACAAAAATCTATGTCTATAGGGTGGTTTCAAGCCCACTTCTGTAATCTTGCCCATAATTTTAGAGGTTATGTATTAATAATCCAGCTTATATACAAATTTTCTCTTATCGTTCTTTAGATATAGAAAAATCTTTTTCGTGCCACGCCCACCTCTCCAATCCCACCGCACTTTTTGTGAGATGCTGTGTATTGATAACCGAGATGTTTGTACCGTATTTGGAAACTTTGGCTCTTGCCGTTCTCTAGATATACAGAAAAAAAAGAATAAAAAAACAACAACAACAAGGGATTTATGGGTAAAATAAAAGGCAGTTGAAGTTTTTTGCTCATATCTCAGTCATTTTTTAACCAATCTGGCTGAATTCAATCAATAGCTAACTTTAACGGAGTATATGTGACATACATATCGCATCAGTTCTTCTAAAGGGGGTTTACTCAAAACAAATAAATTTCCAGTAGAGACAAAAAACTTTTTTTTTTATATGCACTCTTATATCTCAAAGGGGAAGAAAATACTAGAGAAAATGATGTAGGATTTTTACAGTGGATAGATATGAAGAAATCGATGTACAGTGGCATCGATTTCTCGCATAAGTGAAAATTGAAAAATTTTGAGTTCACTCTCTTTAGAGGAACCAGTGCGATATGTATAAACCAACCTCGTGTCCATCATATATTGGGTCTTCGGAAACCCAATTTCAACATATACACGGACAGACAGACATCGTTATATCTACTTTGCTACTCATAAGGACCAAGAATATATGTATGTACATATATACTTTATAGGGTCTATAAGATCAATATTGTAGATATTGCAAATGGAAAGACAGACGTACATATACAGCCATGTTCTGGAAATCGAATTCGAGTGCAATTGAAATCGAACAGATTTTCAAAATGATCCTGTTTTAAAGGTTCATAAAAATATTTCGTTTCATATACGCCATACTATGAGTACCACTTATATTTATTAATATTACTCTAAAAATAATGAAAAAATAATTTAATTTTTTAAATAATTTAGTTGAAAATTTCCTTCGATTTCAATTTCACTCGATTTCGATTTTCAGAACGTGGCCGATAACCTTTTACCAAAGACTATCCCACATATTCATAAAAAATATTATAGTTTTATAGCAGGTTTATGAAAAGAATTTTCTATGAAAATTTGTTTAATAAAACTTTTATCAATCAAAAATATTTTTTATGAATATGGGGGGTCAAGGCGAATTCATACAGTTGACCGCATCATGAGATAGAGTTATGCTAGCTATCCTTTAAAAAAAAAAAAAATACTATGTATTTTGTAAAAAGTTACGAGTGAATGTCAAAATTATTTGTTGAAAATATAAACAAGGGAATTTTTTGTTAATAAAATATACACAATTGCAAATAATGCAAATTTATTTTGCTTCCACTTATTCCTAACGCACTTTTAATTCCTTAATTTAACTTTTTTTCACTTTTTTCGTTTTATAAAATTCAAATAAGTTCTTTTTCAAGTATTTAGATTTTTATTGAATTTTAAATTTTAACTATTTTTTTCGCAAAATATAAACAAAGCTTGACATTCAGTATACACACAAAAAAATAAACAATAAACAGATGACTCGAAAATGTCACCTGTATGAATTCGTCTTGATGAAGGAATAAATATATGTACATAGTCTTTCCTTTTACCTTCGGTGAATGGTATAAAAAGGTTGTTAAGTTTTTTTTTAATTATGGAAGCGTATGGGTACACTATTTCGTCTAAATACGTCTACGCGAACCACGATAATGGTGAATAGCTCTTATGTTAAATCCAATATATTCTATTATATAGAGTTCTTGCCTTCACCAATTTTTCTTTTTTTTATTTCATAAATAAACATTCACTTTCTTATCGTATATTTACGAAAAAAGCAATAATAACAAAGAAGCGTACTAACTACCCCCGAATGCAATAATCAAAACAAAAACCAAAAACTATATCAACTTCATTTCCGTCAACCTACCCTTAGGATGTAAAGAGAAAGACAAAAGTCAGCCATCATAACAATACCATGACTAAACGATGTCAATAAAATGGTGTGCTTTTCAAAGTGGGTGGTTACAATATGTTACTGGCTGGAATAATCGATAATGTGCAAATATAGACAACTTTAATGTAAAATTGTCTAATTTTTTTTTGCAAGCCTAAAATTTTAAATAGGAAAATCTAACGAAAATTGTCTTCAAAACTTACCATCTTTGAGCAATTGTCTCATTTCTTTATTGCGTTGGAAGTTAATGTCTTCCAATAGTTGCTGTAGAGGCGTTTGTGGTTTTAATAAAACTCCTGCAGCGCTGGCCAATGACATGATTTAGCTGTAGTTTAGCCCGTGCAAGACTTTAATAAGTGCTTCCAAACTTGAGGTTTATTGCGGTTATTGCAAAAAAATAAACGTTTCCAAAAAATCTAGAATTGAGTGGGTACGTGTTAAGACTTGTCTTTTAAAAATATTTTTTAAATAAGGTCACCACCACATTATGATTTTGAATTTTTCTTCATTTAGTTTTATAAATGTTGGAACATTTTACTTAAAAAAATTCTGTTTCCTTATATGAAGATATTCAATTAAATAGTTTTTATTTTTATTTGTAATTTAACTACAATGAAAATCGTCTGCTTCCAACAACTTTTCTTTGTTAAATGTTTGATATTTTACACTTTGGCTCTATCATAGTGGAGTATTTTCTTCTTCAACTGCACACCAATTTACTTGTTCAAAGCGGGTAGTTTTTGACATTTCTTTTAATTTCATATGTTATTTTTCAGAATTACTTCTTCTGGATAATTTTTGTAATGCGCAATTGCCGAAATAAACAAAAGAAAATAATATTTAATTGTTTGGTAAACAAAAATCGGTTGTGAAATTGAGTTATGCATAAATAAAAACAACAACAGAAAGAGAATACAAAAGAAACAAAGAGCTTTTAACAGCTGGGGTACCATATGTTAAAAACACCAGTTTGTTTGCATATGCTGAATTTAAAGCTGCCACGTAATTCAAATCTAACGATTAGCTAATACAAGAACCACGAAAAAATTCAAGATTTCGAATAATTGAATATGGCAGTGACGTTGATACAATTTCTTAAGGGCATAATAAACCACACAAATAGCTTGGCAAACATGTCAAAATTTTACGTTTGTACAAATATTTTGTGTTGTTAATTAGGGTGTTTGCTGTTTGGACAAACATTTGAAGCAATGTTTGCAGAAATATTAAACATTTTTAATATTTGGCAGACATGTTGGATATTTGTCAAACTTTTTGTGGTGTTTAGTGCTAAAAGTTATAATTTCAGCGAAAACTTTGCAGAGTAAAGACGTAGAAGAAAAACATAATTTTCAGCCGTAAATTACAATTTGTTTTAGCAGAATAATTTCCCTCAAAACAGCTCGTTGTTTAGAGCACTCTTTTCTCTAAATCCTTTTCTATCTTTTATATTTTTTTCCTTTTTAAACAAATAGCGAGCAAAATTTCCGTAGCACAATCGTCGGCTACATTCATTGAAAACAAAACAAAAATGAAAAATTAATGTTTGTACAAAATATGATTGTGTTGTCTATTGGAAAACAGAATCAAAATTAAACTGCATGTTTGCCAAGCAATTTGTGTGGTTTATTATGCCCTTTAAGCAGTGTGTCCATTTTGCATTTTTGCAGCTAAATTAAGCATTACAATTTTTTTATTGAGGTTGTGTGTGAAACAGTAGAAAGTTCTATGTTGAAATAAAATTTGTCTGTGGTAGAAAAATTTCATGTTTGCACACATAAACTCTTTACTACAACAAGTACAGCAAGACAAAAACAACAGGCAATTTGTTTTTGTATTTTCTACCGAGACGTCAAAAAAAAAGATCAACACTGTGCCTTCAAAAAAAAAAAAAAACAAAACACGTGAAGAAAAAAATGGGGCGCACTAACTTTATGTAAACAAACATGAAAAAATGTAAACAAACATGAACATTTTTTGACATTTGGGGCTTAACTGGGGTAAACAGCTGACAAACATCTGCGCCAACGAGTCTACCTTGTGTAGATGTACCATGGTTTGTGCTGTGTGAAATTATAACATTTTGGACAACGTAAAATTTTGACATAAAAAAGAACAATTGTTTGCTGACGTTTCTTAACAGAAATCTAAGTCGGCAAACTTTTTGGCGTCGGCGGTTCAGCAAAAAGTCGCCGGTAGTGGATCACCTGATAAAAGAATTAGTTATTCAAAATGAAAAATTATCTATTGCAATTTGTTATTATTTTAAATATATGTATTTTTGATATTAATATAAATTTATTTTAGCCCGACTTCAGAAAAGAAGGAGGGTTTCAATTCGGTTGTATGTTGTTTTTTTTTAATGTTTGTTACCGCATAACTCCGTCATTTCGTCGGCTGATAATTTAATTGTCGTATGTGGATTCCGATAGTTTCGAGTAAATTGAGTTTGAACACATTTAATTTGAAAATTGCTTCAGCAAAGACCACATATGACAAACTCAACACTCCATTTCTCGACGATTTGTGAACAATTTTTTTTTTGCATTTAGGAATATACAGTTTATATTGTGGAAAAGCCTGTGGTAAATATTTTTTTATATTTTTATTAAAAATATAAATATATTTTTACTTCCCCTTTTAAAATTCCTAAATTCGACGCTAAGACCCCTTTCAGACAAGCAAAGTTTACTTTGCAAAGTCTTGAGTTTATAGAAGAGAAGGGAAAAGAGCATAGCGGGGGAGTTCATACTTTGCTGTACTCGCAAATTCGTTTTGTTTTTCGTTATACCTGAAGTTGGCTGCAACTTTCTATTTATATACAACGCTACCAGAATCTTGGAATAAAAATTGTCATATGGCGAAAAAATCATATTTTGAAGAGGAAAATCTTAAATTTTTTTTTCTTAATTTAAATTTTTTAAAACAAGGGCAAAATAGTAAGAATTATTAATTTTTTATAAAAACATACTTCTTAGTATTTAATTTGAAATACATAAAAACATAATTCGTCAGTATATAAAATAAAAATACATTTTTTCTTTTCACAAATATTTTTTTTATCTATATTCTAACTGCCTATTTCCGATGTGCGAAAGAATTATTTACTTCTTAAGGTACGTTCAGACTAATGAAATATTTAACGAAAATATTTGTTCTGATATTTGCATCAAACTGTGTGAAACAAAAAAATATTTTGTTTAATGTTCAAACTATGCTCAAACATTTGACAATTTTTGTTTGTTAAAACAGTTGGCAAATAGTTTCAAATAAAATAAATTAAATTTTGTTTGCCATGCGTTAAGACTAAAATAAATATTTGCATCAAATAATTATTTAATGAAAATGTTCAAAAATAATAATATATTTCACAAATAGTAAAAATGAGCGCAAAAGCTAATTTATTTTTTTTATTCTGTGGAGCAGCATCTTTTATAGTGTTAGAACAGGAGAATGTAAAAGATAAAAAAACTGGAAGACAATGGGTAACGGGAACATGGCTAAAATTTGCGAAAAATTGCAAACTTGGAAACAAACCTAAATCAGTTAAAAAACAAAATGTCCGGAAAAAAATTCTTGCAAAAATAGCGAAAATTCGCGAAAAATTTAGATATTTCAAACAAGCCATAAAATTTATTAAAAGTGCCTAAAACTATAAGGAATGGCAAAAATTCGATAAAAATTGCTATATTATCGGAAATTCGCAAAAATTTGCTAATAGCGGTATGATAGCAAAGTCTAATAATTATAAAAAATCTTTAAAATTTTAAAGAATCCGAAAACTTACAGGAAAAATTGCTTCTATCCGCAACATGGCTAAAATTATTTGTCGTTGTTTGCTCTTACAATTTTTTTGTAATATCAAATAAATGTTTTCTCAAAAATTCACACTATGTTCACATTGGACAAATATTCTGAATATAGTCTGAACGTACCTTTACAAATACATTTAAAACAAAAACAAAGTTTTTAGAATTTGTTATAATATGCATTTTTTAATATTTTTATGTCCAGAAATAATGATGCAATTTTGTGTATTCTAGATAATGGGTACAAAAGTGTGCCGCACCAACACACATCAAGCTGATGCAAAACTTCAGTGTCTTAAAAATTGACTGTTTAAATAATCGTGTATTTTCTATAAGCAAAATTAAAGCAAAAAATCAGAATTTCTAAAAATAAAAAATCATCATTTGAGATAAAAATCTTTAATCATATTTTTGTTAAAAAAAATAAGGCAAAATATGATAAAATCATCATTCTGGCAACGCTGTTTATATATTATATTCAAACAAGAGAAAACAAAAATTTGTCAAATTAAACTTTGTGTGTCTGAGCACCAAACAAAGTTTAAAAGAGAATTCAACACACTTTGTCAAAGTAAACTTTGCCTGTCTGAAAGGGGACTAAAGGCTGAGTTAGGCGAACGTTGCTGTACCCGTAACTTACTGTAACGGACTGCTTGCACGTTGGTGCACTTATAGAACATCTAAAAACGTGTCATATGTTTTCCACGAACATAAACAAAAAAGCAATAGTATACATAAGCCATTACACACAGTGATGGGAAATTAAAAGGTTTAAATGTTGACCGCTGTGCAGAAAAAGTACCAAGTTATTAAAATGGTATTAAAACAGTATTTAGTGTAAGTAAAAAACATTAATAATTTAATATCTGATATTTTTATTATCGATTTACAATAAACAAATATGTATTTTAACATATACATACACATTAACATGTATTAATTTGTAAATGTGCATAGACAAAACAATATTTTGTAACCATTTAAAGCCTTTTATATATTTCTCATTTCTATTGTGTGTGCATATGCATTTGTTTATTTTGTACATCTAAGCCTATGTATATTTATATATATGGAAATATGTTGTATTGTAAGTCGTTTTGTCGAAAGTCCATAGATATACTGGAAAAAAGTACAAAAAAAAAGAGCGAAAATACCCGCATTCAATTTAATATGCAAGCAGGCCATCACTGCTTTACAACTGTCACGTAAAGACGGCATGAAATTCTAATTTATACAGATTGAGACGTTCCGTTACGTGACATTTAAATTCGGTAAGCATTTACATTGTAAGCAAATAACAAAACAGACCAGACGTTTCGTTAGGGGACGTGGACGTTCCTCTAACTATACCTTAACTTTTTGTTCATATACTGCAAATCCCCATTATATGGGTATTTTGATTTCCCGGTTGTTAAATTCCCAAATTCGACGCTATTCGTCGACGCTATTTTGGCTCACGTTGTCATGGCCCAATAAGTAGGTCTGCTCGAAACGCCTGCTTATTTTTTGTAGAGCTGTGTTTTTGTCGTGAAATTGTTATTGTACCAATTTCTTTTGACATCTTGTCCATTTTTTACATAAACAAATGCATTGAGTTTTGACATCTTTAACATAATTTACACAAACAAAATGGGTGTTGTTTTTTCTATTGTTGCATTGTTGTAGTTTTGCGCAGACCTACTAGTTAAGGTAGAGTTAGCCGAACGTCCACGTCCCCTTACGAAACGTCTGGTCCGTTTTCTTATTTGCTTACAATGTAAATGCTTACCGAATTTAAATGTCACGTTCTTGCCGTCGTTACGTGACAGTTATAAAGCAGTGATGGCCTGCTTGCATATTAAATTGAATGCGTGTATTTTCGCTCTTTTTTTGGTACTTTTTTTCAGTATATCTATGGACTCGACAAAACGACTTACAATACAACATATTTCCATATATATAAATATACATAGGCTTAGATGTACAAAATAAACAAATGCATATGCACATACAATAGAAATGAGAAATATATAAAAGCCTTTAAATAGTTACAAAATATTGTTTTGTCTATGCACATTTACAAAATAATATATGTAAATGTGTATGTATATGCTAAAATACATATTTGTTTATTGTAAATCTATAATATAAATATCAGATATTAAATTATTAATGTTTTTTTACTTACACTAAATACTGTTTTAATACCATTTTAATCACTTGGTACTTTTTCTGCACAGCGGTCAACATTTAAACCTTTTGATTTCCCATCACTATGTGTGTTGTTTTATGTATACTATTGCTTTTTTGTTTATGTATGTATGTGGAAAACATATGACACGTTTTTAGATGTTCTATAAGTGCACCAACGTGCAAGCAGTCCGTTACAGTAAGTTACGGGTACAGCAACGTTCGCCTAACTCAGCCTTTAGGCCATAGGCCATGCCACGTTTAATTTGAGCTTTGTAGTATACACCACAGCTGCTGAGGGTACTAAGAGTTTCGATCGAATGAGAATCACTTTCTTAATTATTGAGGACTTAATGAAAGAGCATAAGAATATATGTGAAGTGGTATCAGCACAATTGTGCTGCGAAATACGAAGTACGCACATTTGTAAATATTAACGGTATAAAACAAGAGTTGAGAATTGACCATTAATCCCCATCCGATAATCACTTGGCGCACAAAAAAACTTTTCTACATAGTATAAATCTTAGCCTTATAACGAATACGTTTGTGTTGTTAGGTCCATAATTGCCCGTATGTCTCAAATAGTGACCACCATACATCATTCATTAGTGGTGGAAGGTAACTTGAACTTGTTAAATAGAAAAATTTTGTAAACCATTAAAAATAAAAACTTACGTTAACCTTAAACTAAATTTAATTTAAACACATTTCTAAATTTTTTAGTATGAATATTTTATTTTTTATTAAATTGAAACTTTTACTTTTTTCGCTCTCTCTGTGGTTTGCTGCTTTATTTTCTCTAATATTTATGTTGGAATTGAGATGATATAAAAAAATTTAATAAAAAAGTTTAAACTCTATTCAAATTAGTTCCATAGTTTTTTTTTATCAACGGTTATTTTTTCAGCTGTTTAAACGGACGAAGCAAAAAATATAATTCCTTAAATTTGAATTGTTTCTTACTTCTGTATACTTTTTGTTTTTTATATTTTTTGTTCTATAACTATTGCACTACTATTTTTTTTAGCGCGAGACCGGTTTTAAAATAAACAACAAAAATAACTTTGTTTTAGTTTTAATACTTGTTAGAGTTTTATACAGAGACGGATTTAAAATTTGCCCTGAATTACAATCAAAACAAGTTAAATTGATATAATTGGCAGTGATGCAAAAGATTTACATGGGTATTTGTGGGATGGAAAACCAACACATTTAGTTGGAATTTGAGTGTTGCTTAGAAGCTGGAATTATCTGCTTGAAGACAATCAGCATTTGTTGATAAGCAACAGAACCAAGGGAGATCAGCTAGCAGGCCAACCTTCCCCATAAGAAGTGGAAAAGTAGCCTTTAAAACTGACTTTCCAAGATTTCCCTTCGCCATTTTGGGTAAAAGTCACACAGGCACCACTTGATATCCGAAGAAGCCTCACAAATAACCAGTGCAGGATGAAGTCCCAGGTGCTATTGGTTTCCGTAGTACCAGATAACGATTTGTGGACGATCATCAAACATCTAATACAAGCTTTGTTACCAAATTTATAAATTTATTGCTGCCATTCTCGCCATGACTTGTATCATGGATGATGGAATCTACTGTATAACTGGAGGTCCTGAATGGACACCAATTGAAACATTTTAGGCTAATTGGATAAGAAATGTCTAAAATAGCTAGAAACCAAGAAACCTAGACTATTTTATCATTCAAATTAGATGGATGCTATTGAAAATATACACACAAAGGGGATTCAGGAGGCCATGCGTACACTCACAATATTCTGTACGTAAAATTAACTGAAATTGTAATATAAAATAAATGAATATTCAGTTAAAAACCGGCTTATTTTATTTATTTTTAACAAAAAATTATTTATTTATTTTCATATTTATTATAATTAAAATTACAA
This sequence comes from Pollenia amentaria, assembly GCA_943735925.1. Classification (NCBI taxonomy): domain Eukaryota; kingdom Metazoa; phylum Arthropoda; class Insecta; order Diptera; family Polleniidae; genus Pollenia; species Pollenia amentaria. The sequence goes on along the minus strand of OX031010.1, from coordinate 16,217,085 downwards.
TAAATCTTAAAACTAAAAGCACAAGCAGCAAAATATACGAGTACAGTCGTTTGGGAATGGGGGGAAGGTTGCAGTTAACACACGATGGAGAATTGTTTCACCGTTTCATGGTATGGCCTAGCAGTTGGCAATTTTTGCACCTCATTGGGTTGGGAATATATTCCCGCACTTTTACTTTGTACCAAGATATGTTGATTGTTTCCGGGAGAGGGTATAAGTCAAACGTTAAAAGAATTACTCCTGTGGTGCGATTCACTAACTTTTAACGATCCGACAATCGTAATTTTTGTCGACATTTAGGCCCTAATCATGTACAACGCAGCGCAACGCCACAGAACTAACGCAACGCCAAAGACTAACATTGAGAGCACAAACAATGTCAAAAATATTTTGTAATTTTGTTGTTGCTTTCTACAGAAATTCACATTAGCGGAGTTCAGTGTTTTGTGCAAATGGTCTTGCGAAAGAGCAAATGCAAAATTTCGTAGCTTTTTTATGAAATCTAACGGAAACTCTGTGCATTTTGTTGTTGGATTTAACAAAAAAGCTATGATATTTTGCATTTGCTCTTTCGCAAGACCATTTGCACTTAACACTGAACTCCGCTATTGCGTCTTAAAATTTCAAACGCTCCATTGCTTGTGTCGTTGAAAATTTTAAAACGGTACATGAATTTCTGTTGAAAGCAACAACAAAATTACAAAATATTTATGACATTGTTTGTGCTTTCAATGTTATTGTTTGGCGTTGCGCTGCGTTGTACATAATTAGGGCCTTATATTCGCTTGCAGTAACGATAGTGTGATTCTGTAATTTATTTTTAACGATTGTAAACAGCTGTAGTTTTTGTAACATCTCTGTCTACAAAATGTTGAAATAAATAAAAAGCACAAAGGAGAATAAAGAAAAAAAAAAACAAATGAAATTGTGCTTAATTTACTGTTTTTATATTTTATTTTGTGAATTTTTCATTTAGAATTTGGTTTTTGTATATAATTTGATTTTTTTGTACATTTTGAGTTTAGAATTTTGTTTTTGTTCATACATATATATATGTATGTAAGAAATAAGGCCTCAGTCACTTTATCGATTAAATAAACACAACGTAAATTATTGTCGTTAAAGTAACGAACAAAAAAAAAATTGCTTAAATTAACAGCTGACTTTAATCGACAGCGAATATCGTTAAAAATGTTACTGAATAGCAAATTCGATAAATTTTCGTTATATTTATTTTATCGATGCGATTATCGTAAAAAAAGTTAGTGAATCGCACTACTGAAGGGTTTTTTTACCGTCTACTAACTTTTCATATTTGTATATATCAACTACTCCCTGAGAGTTAAGTTCCTCTATGATTTCTTTTGAAGGAATTTTTGAAAGAATTGGGCAAAAATTGTTCCTTTGGTAAAATTTAAATGTTCGTGCAGTTTACACACAATTGGGCATATACCAAAAAGTTCTTTAGGTGAAAGAAACTTATTTGCCGCTATGTTATCTTTGACTAATAAGAGTAATTTGCCATCTCTTAATTGAGTGATGGAGACAATGTCTTTACTAATGAGGTGTATTGCGTGAATAGCGAAACAAGAGTAATCGGATAATGGTTTTTTGTCATCAGTTGCAGCAACAACTATGTATTTTGGATTGTAGGTTTTTGGTGCTGGTGGGGAAAGAGTAGGGAAATCAATAGGAGATCCTCCTCTATTTCTCTTTTTCCATTTGCTTTGGGGACTACGGTCGGCTAGCAAAGCAAACCGGTTATCCCCTATGAGGGGGAGGCTCAGGGGCCATTATGAATACTTAACGCAATAAAACAGAGTATTCCTCTTTATAATTAAACACTTGTTAATAATAAAAGATAACTATGTATTTTTGCTTGTTTTTTATTATTTAAAAAGAAATAATACACTGATCACGGTGCGCTTAAACAATTCGCAGAAAATTCGACTGTACCCGTTGAATGCTAGACGGAGACCAACGAAAAGTTCATTTAATTTTTACTTTCAAAAATTCAACTGCGAATTCCGTAAAAATAAATGAATTTTCAGTTATTTTATATAAATCAACTATCAAAAAAAAAAAAAAAAAAAACCGACGAATTCCGTAAAACCAAATGAATTTTTAGTTATTTTATGTAATTCAGTATTTTTTTTTTTATAAAACAGGGTTTACTCGAACTTCTAAAAAATACTAGACACCTGCCCGCTTGTTATTCTAATGAGAGAGAGAGAGAGAATATTTATTTTTATTTACTTACCCCGTTATACATCAAGAATGATATAAAAAGAGATTACGCCATGCGCATGTTTTCCCGGTAGATGACGTAGCTTAACCCAAGCTAGAGTTACCTATTCGTGTATGTTTCGTGACGTCATTTAACCCACCTGCGCAGAAAATTCAATTTTTGATTCGTGTTGTCGTAATCTTTCTTCTATCATTCTTGGTTATACATGTTTGTTTTACTTTTGTTGTACTGACCACTTTGCTTACAGAAGAACTTTCAATTATAAGACACCAGCAGCATGCCCGATATGGTATTCGCAATTATTTACCTTAAAAATTTGATGTATTTAACTAAATAATTTAACAAATAGAATATGGGAATTTTCTGCACAAAACAAGCAAATCGTTTTTTACTTTTACTTTTTGCCACAGATCTATAAATAAATTTATTTTTTGGTAGTTTTTTAACAGTAAAAATTAAATAAAGTTTTCGTTAAAATTAAATGGAAAATTAGTAGATCGGCTTTTAAGTAAATATAAGGGAGATCGAACGGTTATTATTCGACCGGTTGTAACCGGTTATTTTAGCTTTGACCAAGTCGGTTATTTTAAATTGCCCATTTTTCGAATATCGAATAAACCGGTTATTTTGGTATTATAAACCGGTTATTTTAGTAATGTGTAATATACATTTTCCTTACTCTTGTTGTAGATGTACCCGTAATTTAAGTATTTTCTAATTGAATATTGGCCAAACTTAAACTTTTTATGAAGAATGTCAAAACAAAACGTAACAAAGGTCAAAAATCATTATGAGCACAGTAAATACAAATCGCTTATAAAAGCGTGTGTTCTTGTAGAAAAAAACCAAAAACTATTCAAAATACTACAAAAACGTGTGCAGTTAAAAAGTAAATAGTAATTTGTGCAAGAGTATTCTAAAAATGAAATATATTTTTATATAACGGTTATCTCTAGAGATTTTTCGAGCGCGATTAAAAAGACAAAGTTAGGTGCTTGAGGTGCTCTAAAATGATAAGTTACAAAGGTTCTTCCATGTCACGACTTATTCATCACCTTTAATTAGTCTACATGCTTGACATTAATGTTCTCTAAATAAAACTTAGCTCCGTCGAAGAAATTCTAAAGTGACGACAAATAAGAATTTACTAAAGTACGCTGCAAAAAATTAATCATTGGGTGAAATAATAGCCCATTGTGTTGCCGAGGACGAAATGCACTTTAAGGCACTAAAAACTCTTAAGTAGTTCTAGCATCTCTTCATGCTGAAAACTACAACATTTCGGCGGAATCAACGATATGGGAAAAATTTCTACCAGTTTTATTTATTAAAATACCAAGAACTAAAAAACAAAATTGAAGAAATCAAAGAATGTCATGCAATGAATTAAATTGTAGTCGACCAATTGACAAATATTTTACACAAAAAGAATGTTCAGTTCACTATTCGTTTCTATAATGCTGAAACAAAATAATTTGAAATAGATAATCCTGGCTAAGAGGTTTTGTTTGCAACTTTTGAAAAATATGGTTGATTTATATAGACATGCTTAACCACCAACAAATTAAAACTCATTCAAAATAAATTTAAGAGGATATTTCAAATAATAACTTTATAAAATTTCTATAATTTATTTGCTTCTGCAACACGTTTTTCTAAATCAAATATCATTGAACAGTTTATAAATTACATAATACAAATATCTTCTTACAAATAAAGTTTAGTAAATCAATAAAAAATTGTTGAAAATTTAGCTAAAGTTTGATCAATTTACTGGTCCTACTTTTCTTGGATTTTATCGTAAAATATTTGTTCGGTCTGATCTAAGTCATATCTATGTATTTTGTTGGTTCCTTACCTTTGCAAATTGTTTTGTTTTTATTCAAATTAACGTTTTATTTTAAAAACATATTTGATTTCTGTGTTTTTAAGTATTCGAATTAAAACCGGTTAACCGGTTATTTAAAAAATGCTTAACCGAAAACCGGGTTTTTTAAAGTAGCAACTATTAGTTATATTCGAAAACCAGTTATTCAAAAAAGTCGAATAATCGATCTCAATAGTGTATACTCCTGCTCAAAATGTTTTTCTCCTGTTCGAGATGTTTTTCTTTTACAACTGCTATTTATATTCTTTATATGTATCTTTGTGTTTTGTGCATTGTTGTTTTCCTTCCATTTTCTTCTTCGTCTTATTTTGCTCATTTCAAATATAAAAGTTTTAGGGTTTTTTTTTTATTATTGAAAACACAAGTCAAACCTGAATAAAAGGAGAAGTAGAATTATTAAAAAAAAGTCACCTCAACTTTATTGTATGTAAATCAATTGTTTAAGTTAAAGTTTTTTATTTTTTATTTTTTTTGGTGGGACATAAAATAAAAATGACTTTTTTCCTTTTCAAAAAGTCTAAAAACAAATATAAAAAGTTTTTGTTATATAAAATTTCATCAAAAGGGAGATACAAGCGCAATGAACTGTAAAATGGTGTGCCGTTGAATATCGTTCGATATTCATTTCTAAAATATGTTAAAGAAGTTGTACAAAACTTTATGTCTGATGCAGACTTTGCAGACTTTGATTTGCCAGAAAAATGTATAGGATGTTTTCTAAGCATTTGAAATTAATTATGTACCTACATATTGGCATATACATACATACATACATTTAAAAGGCTGTTTTTTAAAACCGATAAAACTTGAAATTTCCAAAAAAAAAAAAAAAAAAAGGAAATAATCGAGAGGTGTCAAATCCCACGGCCTTGACCAATTGACAGCTCCATTTCTCGAAATCAACTTATCGCTAAATTTTGATTGGCTTGTGTGGTAATCTTGTTGAAACCATATCTCATCCGGATCAGTGCCAGACATACACATCCATTGATCATGGTGCAGTCAGGATCTCCATTGACCGCAAAGCTATTTCCGATTGCAATTTTGAAGAAATAAGGTCCGATGATGTTACCAGCGTTTAAACCGCATCAAGCGGTGTATTTTTTTTGGATTTGATGGAGTCTGTAGGGTCTGCTGCGGACTGGTCTCACTCCATATGCGGCAATTTTGTTTAAAGCCAAAAATGAGCCTCATCGCCGAACACAATTTCTTGTCAATAAGTTGCACGAATGGCTGACCAGTTTTAAAAGTAAATTTGAATAGTTTGGCAGAGTGTTTTAGGTGTAAATCTGTTCTGAATTTTTTGCCAGAGTATACTGATCACAAATATCAAAAATTGAGCACATTATGACAGTTCGTTTGCCAGCATATCCATTCGTAAGTTCAATCGGGCTTAACAAATACTCTCTATTAAGACAATTTTAACAATTTGAATTAAATCTGTTTGTTCGTTCCAAAATTGTGTAATGGAAGGTCTTGACTTTATCTCCCAGTTAACCCATTACTGGCCATTGTACTCGCACAGGTACAGAAAAACTCTCATATTTGAATTGCCATAAATCCAATAAGAAATGAGTTTTTTCAGTGGTTGTTTTGATTTTTTGTTAAGTGTACTCTGCTTATTAAAAGCAAATTGAAAAAGCAGCGGCAGCAAATAAAAGTACTTCGAATTTTGCCTTGTTTTGACTAGCCCATTCCAGATTGTCTCATTTCGGGTAGGTCAGTGATTGTTTGACTCTACCAAAAGTTTATAGCATAACAATTAAAAAAATTTGCATTTAATTTGCAAATCAAAAGGCTTGCCTTATTCTAATTTGAAATTTAGTGATTTTCAAAGCAAAAAGGAAGTTTTAAAAACAGTGTACTAGCTTGGGTACAGTGGCTGATAACATATATATTTTGATTAGATTATTTATATTATATTTTTCGAATTGGCATTGCGTTTGAAAGCATCAACCCATCACTCTTTTATGGCAGAAGATTTAATAATCTAGATATAATTTTTTTTATGTTGCGTATATTTCACCAAATGCAAATATCAATACAGATGAGGAGAACGGTGATGCTGAGGATCTTATAGCTAGCATCATACCACCAGATATTCTGGGTAATATAGAGGTTTTTTTTCAACAGCGATAGCGAAGACGCCCTTCAAGGGCTGCGTAGGACAGTTCAGCACTCAACACCAAATCAAATTTCTCCCAAATGGTCATAAAGAGAATGTTTCAATCACTTTTTTATATTTGTGAAATGGACTCATAACAGCGCTGTAACCGTGGGGTCAACCGATGAATTTCGTGAATTTCTATGCTGGAAACCATTTCCTAAAAAGAATTGAAAAAACCTTTACGCTATCTTCATTGACACAACCGAATAAGATGTACTTGTAAGCTATGAGGCTTAATATGAACACCCTAATATATGAACATCTCAAAATATGAACACTTATATTCCTCCATTGACTACTCTAAAATATTAGCTTCTGCGAAAGCTTTAAAATATGAACCACTTATAATTATATTTTTGACGCATTTTATCTACGCGTACAGGGGTAAGTCTAAATCAACAGGGTAAATAAATTTTGATTCAACTGTATAATAATTGGGGAGTTTTTCTAGCTGCATGCTTTAAAATTGTCTTTAAATGTCAGTCAAAATGTCTTGCATACATGATTTAGTTAGTGCTCACATTCAACTAGAATTCCATATTCATCTTTAAACATAATTTGAACGTGAATAGTTCTTTAATATGCAAACAAAAAGTATAAGTTTTCAACTTTGAAAAGTCAGAAATATAAGAAGATTAAGAACATTTAGGAAAAGGTGTCAGTGTTACTAATTTAGCTTATAAATTTGTGGTGAAATATTCTATAATATGTGGGCATAAAATATATATGCTACCAATACGTTGATTTGACCTGAAAAAAGAAAAACGTGCGGCCTTCCGAGTACCCAAAAATTGAAAATGCGTTCTCCAGATGGTTTTTGAATATGAGAGACAAAAATATCGTTATTAGCGGACACGGAAAATATTTTTGAGGGGAAATTAGTTGCCATTCGTAAATATGAACAATCTTGCAAAAGCGAACTGGCGAGGTTTTAATTAATTCATATTATCGCGAGTGACCTGTAATGCACAACTTCTCATGTACTCATGAATGCCAAAATTCTTATTAAAATTTATGTAAGAAAATATAAAATAACGTGTTTAAAATTACTTTGAGTTTTTTGGTCTTGGGCGATATTTCCGTGTTACTTATCAAAAAAATTGTTTTAACTAAAATAAAATCTTTTTTTTATGGAAGTCCCCTTTTCATCAGTGTTGCAACTTCGTGGGTAATTACCCGAATTAGGTGTCATTCTAACTGCCGTGGGTAGAGCGTTAGTAATTTGTTTTAGGTGTAGAGTAAATTGAAATTCTTTCGTTATTAGTGTAGATACAATTTCTTTAACTTAAATGAAATCTATATGTATTGGTATTTTCTGATATGAGTCTTTGTCATTCTGTTCCAATATCGATAGAGCAGTTACACAGGAAAAAATTATTAATTTTCTCCAATCGCCAAATTTATACCAAATTCATAACATCAAGCAAACAAGTCGTTGATTTTGCACCTATTACCAAAATGATTAAATTGATTACTAAAAATAGTGAATTTTTTTTCAATAAATGATATTTTAATTTTAATTAAACAAGTGATCAAAAAACTTTGCCATTTCAAATAATGTTAATTTATTTAATTAAATATTAATAATTCCCAACAACAATTCTACATGTTTAAATTATTTTATTTTAAAAGAAAAAAGTCAATTAAGATTTTTTGTTATTTAATTAAAATTTTAATTGGAAATTTATTTCAAAACAACTAAAATGTAAATTAAAACAAAATTTAATTTTCTTCCAACTAAAAAAATAATTGATTCAATTATCACATTAATTAAATTTAAATACATAATTTTTAAACCATTTTTTAATTGATAAAACACTTTTTTCTCTGTAAACATAAAAACTGTAGAGTATCTTATATTGAAGTAGTTTCCCAATTCAAGATTTGATGTCGGTAATGAAACTCATACCATTTTAGATGTTGCTGATTAAAAATAATGTCCAGCCTTTCAACAAAAATCGCAGTTTCCCTTTTAAAAAATGATCTCTATCGTTTGATATAGATTTGGAAAGGCTTAGATTTTAATAAATATATAGTGATTTCGAATCCGAAGTTTTTTGGAGAAAAGTATTCAAAATAAAAATAATAATTGAAAAGTCAGGAGTTTACAATAAAGTAAAATGTAAAGCAGCGCCAAGATCAGATATCACACTCAAAAATCTGTTTTCTGACACAAAAACAAAAGTGGATGAAGTGGAGAAGGCAAACGGTATATACAAAATAGAGTACAATGGTGATTGAAACAACGTATGCGACCAAGTATATGTAGGAAACACCAAAAATAAATTAAAGACGAGAATTTCAGGACACAAATCGGATTTAAGATGTGGAAATGATTCACTGACACATAAAACAGCACTTGCGGCCCATTGTGCTGAAGGAAATCACATGCCCGAACTAGACGATGTACAAATATTACAAACAGAAGAGAGTTACAATAAACGGCTTACACTGGGAATGCTACATATAATAAACATAGGACAAGATAAGAGAGTTAACTTTAAGGGCGATGTAGATAACGTAGCACAGGGCTTTAGACATATTATAAATAAAAGGAGACAGGATCAACAGTACAATCCAACATGTGAACGAGAATAGTCGTTTTGTTTTTTTATTATTGTTACCCGTATTTTATAGTGAGTTTGTTTTCTTTTTGTTTTTGTTATTACTGTTATATAATTTTTCTGTAGAATAGTTATTAGTGTTACAGGGTTTCTCAAAAATGTATATCTCTGTTTATATTTATTGTTAAGATTCCTGAAGATGCCATCCAAAGGATGGAGAAATATTGAAAATATAAAGAAAAATAAAGATTAAAATTTATTAAAAAGCAACTGTGGCCTCGAGCTTATCAATTAATAAAGTATTGAAAATTAAAAGGTCGAATAAGGATATAAATATTTAAAAATAATAAAGTTTGTCTTGCCATTTTTAAATGCTTCAGCTCAAAGAATATTGAGTACCCTTAATCATTACGGGAGTGTTATTTACTAAAGAAGGTACACAATTGTACATTTTGAACTATCTCCAGATATATTCGTTCTAATGTGTTACAGTACGAGATGAGCTTAAGCTTGTTCCATTGCTGTCCTCCATTTATCTCTGTTTTTTGGCTTTTTGATGGCAATTACGAATCACCATGAATCGCAGGTTTTCTTCGTTCTTGGTCGCACTCTTCTTGCCTGTTTGTAGAATGCGAGCGCAGAAGTGACTCGTTTAACTTACATTTAAAACAAAAACAAATATTGAAATTTTGTTTTTGTTTTAAATGTAAGTTAAGCGAGTCACTTTTGTGCTCGCATTCTACAAACAGGCAGTTCGTCAACAGCATCTGATGTCGTCTTTTAGCACCTTCTGCGGTATGCCATACGCGTAACATGCCTAGCGTAAATTACTCCTTATGTGTTTGATAAAGCCCTCTCCTTCTCACAGTTCGAGAAGTTCGTTCTTCCTTAGATATATGCAACCAAATGTGGAAGTAGAACTCATTACTTAAAGTTTTAAGTTTTAATTAGTATTGTGGTTAATTTATTGAACTGTTAATGGTTTTTAATCCAAATTTAGACATTTTTAATTAGTCTTAAGTTCATTGAATTTAATTTTCATTAAATAATTTTTATGAAGACAGGAATTTTACAACATGAAATCAATTACAATTTTATTGATAATTTTTCATTCTTGACTGCGCTGAGATTTGAACCCAGGCTTTCACGGACAGGTTGCCCAGACTAGCTTCGATTGTAACCACACAATCTCTTCAGTGGGGCTTGCCGTCTTTACTCACTCGACTATTGAAGCCGGATGACGTCAATAGTCAAACATCAATCTTTAAACCAAATGGTGTTTTTAAGTTTTTTGTATAATTTTTTATTAATTTATTTTTTTTTTAATTTAATGTTTTTCATTTGTAAATTCATTTTATGTTACTACCCAGGAAAAACTTTTTGAATTTTGGTAGTAGGTAGTAGTTATTTCATACGTTTCCTGGTAAGTACTTGTCATTACAATTGTCATTATTCTGAAAACCTCAAAAAGTACTTACTAGTAATGACATCAGTAACTACTTTTTACTACTAAACATTTGCTTACTAGTATCAGCTCAATGCCTACTTATTAACTGTGTTGTTTTCAGTACTGATTATTATGTTACTGCTAACGAGCTCAATAACTACTAATAACCATAGCTGCCAGATAAAATGTGTCGAAAATCGGCAAATTTTGCAAAACAAATCGTCAAAATCGTCATTTTAAAATAGCACTAACTTTTGCTAGTTTTTGAAAATGTTTAACTACATATTTTCCATTTGTTTTGATTTAAATAAAAAATATCATTCATGTGTTTTTAAATTTAAAGCTAAAAATCGTTAAAAATAAAACCTTTTTTCTTACTGTTATTGACTATAAATGCAGCTTTAACTCCTTTTACAGACCAACTTAAATACGAGTGGCAAGCGTTTTTTAAATATGAAAAATTCAGGTGTTCAATTATCCACAGTTGGAAACTATTTAAAAAACATTTTGGTAATACAAATAAGTCAATTCTCGAAACTTGGCCACAAATAACTTTGCGTGTCTTGTATTGCGTAGGATTTCATATATCCGAATTTTCTACAAAAGCTAAGAATATCGAATACGAGACGTGACTCGAATAAGATCTTTAATTATTCATAAAATGTATGAAAATTGGTTACCACATGAACTGAGAGATATCGACCAACGATTTTAATTATCAGAAATTCTCTTTCAGTGCTAAAATGGATCTATTACCAGAATCCCAAGTGTACACTAATATATTTATATTATGAACTGCTTGCACAAGACAATTACTATCAACCAAATTAACGAAAGTATCACTTATTTGATACTGTTCAAAAAAAATAATAATTCTAAAAACATTTGTAAATTAGTACAAAATTCGTAATTGGAATATTCGTCAAATTTAGGGTATAAATCGTCAAATCGTCTATAGGGCATTTTTGGACCCCAAAATCGTCAAAATTACGATAAATCGTCAAATCTGGCAGCCAATAAAATAAAAACTAGTCATTTTTTGGCTTGTAGTAAGTATATTGTAAGTACTTACAAATCAACTTACTGGTAGTTCAATAATAACTAGATATTTTTTGGCTTCTAGTAAGTGTATTGTAAGTACAGAAGAAATATATGTCTCCAACATTACTTGCTAACTTACCAGGTAAGTAAAGTTTTTGCTGGGTATATAAATCAACATAGTATGGCTAATATTGATCTCCTTGAAATGAAATGTTTGTGTCTTTCTTTTTTAAACTTCTTTATAAAATAAAACGTTAATTTGTTATTCAGGTGTAATTTTATTTCAAATTCAAATTCATATTTTATTGATAAATGTAACATGGTAAATACACAATAATTTTAATATTATATGTAAGTTAAGAGTTTAGTCTATTTTCTATGACTTTTCTACTTAATTATGTTGTATCTGTACAATGCGATAAATTTCTTAAAAAATTAATTTAATAAGTTAAGGAAAAGTTTTACAAAAACCTTATAGAAATATTAAAAAAAAAAAAAAAAAAAAAAAAAAAAAAAGTTTTATAAAAACGGGAAAAGTTGATATTTAAAAATACACGGTTTAAGAACATAAAGAACTAATGTGATCATGCGAGGAGCCGGCACATCTATTGAAAAATTTTTCTGTTATAACAGATATCTTATCCTTGACTAGCGGGATATTAGAAAGTGAATGAAGACGCGATGTTGAAAAATAAGGTGGTCAATTATAAATAGTTTTTAGAAGTTTATTTTGGCTAACTTGCAACCTTTTCAGATGACATGTTGATGTATCATACCATGCAGGAGCAGCATAAAAAAGAATTGCATAAAACACAACTTTTAAAATTAACAATTTATTCTCAATACTGAGTTTAGATTTCCGATTTATAAACGGGTATAATATCTTTTTAGTTATATCGATTTTATTAATAATGTGGCTAATATGTTCGTTAAATATCATTTTTTTATCGAGAATAACACCTAAATATTTGACATTGGTATCCCATGGTACATTAACACCGTCAACTGTAATATTATGTTGCGTTAAGAAGCAATTTTTCCTCTTTCTGGTAAAAAATATTGATTGGGTTTTTAAAGGGTTAACTAATATTTTCCATTTTTTGAAGTAATCAATTACAGTATTTACCGATATTTGCAAGTTACACAGAGTATCATTTGATAATGTATTTGAGCTTAAGATTGCCGTGTCATCAGCAAAGATGGAGGACTCACAACCATTTAAAGAAGGAAAATCAGATGTAAAAATATTATAGAGAATTGGGGAGAGACACGAACCTTGGGGACATCCTGCCGGAATATCATATTCGGCAGAGAACTTATCGCCAATATGAACTCTAAATGATCGACTTGTCAGGTAGCTTTTAATTAGCAAGACTGTTTGTTTATTTAAACCAATAGTTAATAGTTTGTGAACGAGAGCGTCATGTCAAACTGAATCGAATGCAGACTTTATATCTAACAATACCATGGCCGTAGATTTACCACTATTAAAGTTGTCTTTAACGATTTTTTTGATTCTGACTAATGGTTGTGTCGTGTTATGTTCAGATCTAAAACCGAATTGTTGAACCGGGAGGATATTGTTATCGTCAATAAAATTTACAATTTCCTCCTTAATAATTTTTTCCAAAATTTTACTCATTGAGTTTAGTAAACTTATTGGTCTATATGAGTCAGGGCTTGAGTGATTTTTTTCCTGGTTTTGGGATAGCAATTATTTTTGCTTTTTTCCAGACTAGTGGAAAGTGACAAAGCTTTATGCAGGCGTTAAATATACGTGAAATAATATCCAATCCACTTTGGGGGAGAGCTTTGAGGCATTTGCTAGAAATGCTGTCTATGCCTGGACTCTTCTTATTTTTAAGATTTTTTATAGTGCTCTTAATTTTTATGGTACTAACAATATTTGGGGTATGCTCCGAAGAGCTTTCGGTGTTTAGTACATTTAAAGAGTTAGAGACCATCTGAATTGTATTCATGTCACTCATATTAGTAGAAATAGAATGGTTCAAAAGAAACTTTTGAGCAATTATTTCTGATTTTTGTAAATTTGTTGTGTACAAATTATCATTTTGCTTGAGACTTGGAATACATTTAGTTTTCTTCCTAATAATTTTAGAAATGTTCCAAAATTTTGGAGAAGATTTATCCAGACTTTTAAGCATATTATTCCAATTAGAGTTTCTGAATTTGGATATATTGTCACAAATAACAATATTTAAAAAGTTTGATTGTTGTTTATATAAAGGTAGCCTAAATCTAATCCAGTTCCTTCTTGAATTGTTTCTTAGAGTTATCAGATTAAAAATATGTCTTGGTAAATAAAAGCTCGACATATTTTTCTTTGGTACGCTTGCCTCGATAGCATTTTGAACTAATAATGTAAAATTCGTAACAAGTTCTTCTACATCATCAACATTATTTAAGGGCACATTTGACAAATTTGAAACATTGTTATTAATGTACCTTTTAAATGTATTCCAATTTGTGTTTTTGTGATCATATTTTAGGTTTTCACTTGATTTATAAAAGTTAAAAACACTGGTAGATGATCAGAACTTAAACTGTTAAGAGTAGTAGCCGCAGAAAGTGTTTCTGGTACATTTGAGAGAAAAAAGTCAAGTACAGAAGGATTTACATTTCTACTTGTTGGAATAAGTGTAGGTTCAGAGGGATAAACAATATCAAATTTGTTTGTTGTAATAAAATCATGTAATTTTATTTAAATCGGGTAATTATTCTTGATCTTAAGTGTAATTTTGAATTTTGTGGTAACACTGCTCTTCATGCAACCCATTGGACCAACAGTGCGTATGAGTAATTTAATTCAGAAAATATTAGTCATACTCTCCTCTACACTATTAAAATTGTATAACAAAAAATTCTATGAAAAATATTAAATTTAAAGTAATAGAGACTTTTTATGCTTGAAAAAAGTGATACATTTTTTTGTTTTCTTTCCCTTAATAAAACTGTAAGTTTAGCTTAAAAATTTCAAATTGGTAAAATTGTTGTATGTAAACTATATTTTTTTTTATTAAAACAAGCAAAAAACTATTGTTTTTATTTGAGCTTATAATGAAGCCAATGCATAACTAAAACACCACAGCTGCAGTCAAAATAAAAACAATAACAACTAAATAAAGTTAACAAAAAAAAAAAAAAAAAAAAAAAAAAAATAATGTAAAAATCATCATGCTAAACAAAAACAATAACTAGACAAAAAAAATTTACATACACAAACAATTTTTTAATTATTTTTTATTTCTATTATTTGCTGAAAAAAAAGCAAAAACTAGTATTTAAGCCAACCGCTACAATGACGATTATGCTGCTGAAAATAACAACAAACTAAAAATTAATAAACCAAAAATATATTTTTGTTTTTATTCAGCTCAAGGCTAAAAAATCTGAATATTAATTTAACATTTTTTTTTTAACAACTACTGCAGGCCAGGGACTTTGTAACTTTTCTAAAATGTTTTTCCAGAAAAAAAACAGTGTGAAGTTAATGTCAGCGCAAAGGAAATAATGAAAGTTTTATCATGGGAAATAAATTTTATGTGAAATTTAAAAATATACGTATGTATGTGTCTCTGTATGCACATATGCTTGTACACTGTCTGACAAAATAAAGTGCAGTTTTGTACTCTTCTTAATTATTTTAAGATATTTATCATCTAGACTTTGCAATTTTTTTTTTAAATCATTCGTTTAAGCTTTTGTGTGCAAAGTGTGCAGAAAGTCATCGCGACATAGTAAAGTTTAATTTTTTGTTTTTAATCCAAATTTCGATATTTTAATCAGGCTTTTTGTTATTCGTGCGTTTTGTATAAAATTATAAGAAAAACTTCATGTGTGAAGATGGAATGTTCGCTTTATCAATTAACAAAATTAAACAACAAATTCTCTTACACGGAGTAAATCTTTAATATTATCTGTTTTATCCGAAACGCACCGCCACGTTTGCGTACATGTAATTATTTATGCATAAGCTTAGAAAGGAAAACGGAACATCTGATCTACAACGTATTTGTTTACGTTAGAGCAACTAGAACAAAATGAAGAAGTACACCCAGAGAAAAAACGTGTTTATATATGATCACCTCCAACAAAACTATTTTAAAAGAAAATTTTAAACATATTATGTTTAATTTAACCATATTATTGTCACCGACTACCATATTATGGTTAAATTAGTCGGCCGTCAAGAAGCCACAAGCACATTATTGTTGCCTCCGATCATTCTATGGTTAATAATAATAACTAAAATATGTTTAACACTTATAATAGCATGGTTGGTTTTCAAACATAGCATGTTGCTATTGGAGAAGAGGAAAATACTATTGTTAATTTTAAAACAAATTATTGTCCTATTTAATCATAACATGCTTAGAGGAACCATATATGGTTGTCACTTCGTGAAGAAGGACCAATTTAACCATAATATGATTGCCGCTGACAATTATATGGTTTAATTAACTATAATATAATAATTAGTATTGTGGATATTTTATTGTACTGTTAATGTTTTTTAGTCCAAATATCGATATTTTAATCAGGCTTAAGTTCACTGAATTTAATTTTAATTAAATTATTTTTATGACGAAAGGAATTTTACAACATGAACTGTGAATCATTAGACTAAGGCGAATCCAAATGTATTCACGTAAATCGATATCACAATTATAGCAAAAGCTACATTTTTATGGTTTTAATCAGAGTACGGAGAGCGAGTCCAATTCGAGCGAGTTTTATTTTCTACATTGAAAAGAATTATTCTTTACTGCTCGCGAGTTTAAAAAATAAAACTCGCGAGTTGAAAAATATTGCTCGCGAAAAGAATTCAAATTTTAAAGTCAAAAATAAAACTCAACTCGCGAGTCGAGCTAAAAAGAATTGTTCGCGAGTTTTATTTTTGCGTATGAATTTTTTTTAATTAAAAATATATTTTTCCTGTTTATTTGTTTGTATGTGTGGATAAATGTGTGTATGTATGAATATTTCATCGAAACACAGAACAGCAGTAGCAAATGGATCAGAAGTAAGGTGGGAAAAGGTATTTATTGATACAGCAACCCAATAAAAAGTTTTCCTATTTTGCGAAGCACTAATAGTACATTTTAAAAAGTAAGCACACATTTATGCGCTACGCAATATGGCATACAGAGATGCAGTAAGGTAAGTGAACGAATGCTTAATAAATAAAAAAATATATATATAAAATTTGAAGAGCCACGACATTCCCTTACTACGAAGCAGGTTTGTAAGGGACCATAAAAAAAGAGTAACGGTAACAAAAAATTCAGTGTGCAAAGCTGATCGTTACATTCACCAATTTTTATATGCGTTGAATGAAGCGCTTTCTGTGCCAAAAATGTATTGCTTCAAAGTGGGAACTCGCCATATAAAATTCATGTCTTCCGTAAGCGATATGGTAAGCGAAACTTTTACGTTTGCTGATGTTTTCTATAAGAATCAACTAATTTGGTTGTCACAATACAATTATGTGATGGCTTTTGCTACCCTAAAAAACTCTTAATTCATTTATAACACTGGTCTTCAAAAACAAATGTAAGTCTTTAAATAAAAACATAAAAAATATAAAGTTTCAAATTTTTTTATGGGCTTGACTAATATTCCGCCCGAAATAAGGGCCGATTTTTATAAAAACACCAACAAATGATTATTAATAATATTTCCTTTAAGTCAAACGAATAACATTTTTTATATTTTCCACTGTTTCGGACATTTTCAGAAATTAGTGGCGATAAACTTTTTTTTCAAGCAAAATTAGTACTATTTTTTGTTTTCAAAAATTTGTTAACAAATTTAGAACAATTTTTTTTATTATTTATCAGAAAGCCAGATATATTGCGAATAAAATGAGCCATAAACCATGAAAATCGATTGACAAATGTTTATTTTATTCATAATTATTAAAGGCAGCTTTTAAGAACGCATACATTTTATTACACATCATTAAACATTTTGCAGGCTTACATATTTTTAAACAAGAAAACATTTATACATACAAACACACATACATTCTTATCAACATGGTTATGCCCAGCATTCATATGTGTGCATATGTTTTTATAACTCCTTCCTACACATTTGCCTGCCCTTCGTTTCTAAAAATTCATATGTATGTATATTTTTACTTCGCACAAGCAAACATTAATTTTTTTAAACGAGTTGCTCGATTTCAACTCGTATGCGCTCGTTTTCTGCTCGCATAAAATTTGTACTTACGAGTTGAAAAATAAAACTCGTAAGCACAAATTTTAAAACGAGTTGTTATCTGCTTACGAGTCGAGCACAAAAATCTTATGATTCGTAACAAATTTTAAAATGAGGAGTTGACTCGAATTGTGCTCGCGAGTAGAATTTTTTCCTACTCTGGTTTTAATGCAGTATTTTGACCAAGCAAAATCTTTCTTTTACGTGTCTCAGCTTTAACTCGAGGTAACTTTGGATGCATCCTGCTACTTGCTATTCTCTTGGCAGTACAGCAAAACTTTCGGCAAATAGACTAAATATTAATCTTCCCTAAGCAGAAGATTTTTTGGAGCGATTTGAACGAGCGAGTGCCACAAAATTTTGCGCAATTACTTCTTTATAAAAATACTTATTGCAAATGAGCTAGATTAATTATATTTCACATTTCCCCCATATTTCAGCTCGCAAAATTCAAATTTGTAAAACTCTTGACATTCATTGAAAGAAATCATGATTTGAAAAATAATTATGGACAAGTTAAAATTTCCTAAAATAAGCTGCTACAAAAATAGCTTATTAACAATTAATGTAAATTGTTTAAACCACTTAAAAGAAAAAAATACAAGCAAATGAAATCACAAACACAGAAAAAAGTGTTTTATCAATTAAAAAAAAAAAATGGTTTAAAAAACCGCCTTAATTATGACTGTTGAGTATAGAGGGAAATGCAAAAAGTATTGATACGGATTTCAGTTTCAAATCAGCGGAGATGCTGTTGATGTTGTCAAATTATTAGAATAAAGAATGATAAAAAAAACACGAAACGATGAAATACTTATCTGCTTTTTACTCAACAAAACAAATTTAAAAAATATCTAATAACGGGTTTTTGGCAAGGCCTTACAAAATATTGACAAAACATGTTTTATCTTAATGCTTGTTGAGCACTGAAAATTCTTGTAAATCAAGAAAAATCAAGGCCGTGTACAGGGTTACCGTTTGCCCGACTAAAGTCACAATTTAACACTTTTTAATAGCGGTCTGCGACTTCTTGTGAGACTTTTTTTATCACCGATTTTTGCAACTTTTTTAATTGTGTAAAGTTTCTCACAAGAAACTTTAATTGGCAGTAAATTATAAATTTATTTTTTTTTTTGACCTGAGTAACTACTTATTACTTCTATTATGTTCATTACTGAATATTCTCTTACTAATAATCAGCTCATAACTACTTATTAGTTGTGTTGTTTTTTGTACTCAATATTAATTTACTGGTAACGCGCCTAATAACTACTTATTAGCTCTATTAACTTGCGCCAATTTTTAATTGTTACACTTTAGGAAATATAAAAATATTAGAATTAAATCTTTTACTATGCCAGTGGGTCTGTTTTTTCTCTTTGACTTACTTCTGACTCTATTGAATTACTGGCAGCTAAAAAATAACTGGAAACGTTTACAAAATTAATTTAAATGAATTTGAAAAATTTAAGTCACAAAATCGCGACAGTTTACCTGGTAATCTTTTGTAAAATCTTTCGAAATGAGTATCCCATGTTCGCCACTCTACTTCACTTCCATTCACAGCGTTGTTAAATTTATTACTGCTAGATCTATTGACCACATCTTCAAAATCTTGCTAGTAATCTATATTTGAGCGCCTATATTCTAGTTTCATTAATCCGAAAGAGCGATCATTACTGAACTTGGTATGGCCAGTTAGGAGGAAATTTAATGATTTCGATTCGTTTAGGCACTTCAGGCAACTATCTTTGTCGTTTTAATCGCGTTCGAATAATATATAGAGATAACCTTTATATAAAAATATATTTAATATTTAGAATGCTCTTACTATTTACTTTTTAACTGCACATGTTTTTGTAGTATTTTAAATAGTTTTTAGTTTTTTTTTCTACAAGAACACATCTTTTATAAGCGATTTGTTTTTACAGTGTTCATAATGTTTTTTTTACTTTTGTTACATTTTGTTTTGACATTCTTCATAAAAAGTTTAGGTTTGGCCAATATGCAATTAGAAAATACTTAAATTACGGGTACATATACAACAAGAGTAGGGAAAATGTATATAAATTACACATTACTAAAATAACCGGTTTATTATACCAAAATAACCGGTTTATTCGATATTCGAAAAATGGGCATTTTTAAATAACCGACTTGGGCAAAGCTTAAATAACCGGTTAAAATCGGTCGAATAATAACCGTTCGATCTCCCTAATCCTCATTGATAAACCAAAGCGTGAAAAGCCAAAAACAGTGCGTACACCCGAGAATATTGCTGCTGTGGCAGAAAGTGTGCGTGAAGCGCCATCAACATCAATTCACCGTCGTTCTCAACAGTTGAAAATTTACATCATTGAGACGAATTTTGCATAAAGAAATTGGTATGACGCCATACAAAGTCCAATTGGTTCAGGAGTTGAAGCCAACTGACCATCGAATGCGTTTTCGCTTCGCTAAGTGGGCCTGCGATCGACTTACAGAAGATGCCGATTTTGCCAAAAAAAATCATCTTTTCAGATGAAGCTCATTTTGATCTTTGCGGGTATGTGAACAAGCAAAATTGTCGCATTTGGGGCACAGAAAACCCGCACGCATACATTGAAAAGCCGATACACCCAAAACGAGTCCCTGTTTGGTGCGGTTTTTGGTCCAGAGGCATAATTTGGCCATTTTTCTTCCAAAATTAGCAAGGAGTGGCCGTTACAGTCAATGGCGATCGTTATCGGGCCATGTTGAACGAATTTTTGTTCACAAAAATTGAGGAGGAGGATATTGGCAACATTTGGTTTCAAAAGGACGGCGCTACATGCCACACAGCCGAAGCATTATCAGCCGCAGAGCTGATGTCGTTTGGCCACCTCGGAGCTGCGATTTGACACCGTCGGACTATTATTTGTGGGGTGCCGTCAAAGATAAGTGTTACGCCGACAAGCCAGAGACAATTGACGCTTTAAAGGACAATATTTGTGAAGCCATTGGTGAAATACAGCTGCACACAATCGATAATGTTGAAATTTGAACCGATGAACCGCTTTAAATTTAACCGATCGTGTAGGCTACTGCATGGCCAGCCGAGGCAGCCATTTGAATGAAATTATTTTCTATTATTAACCGGAAGGATTGTACTTTCAAATAAAAAAACAAATTTCAGAAAATATTCAGTAGTTTTTTTTTATAGCATTTTCAAAAAAAAAAGTTATTTGGCGGACCCTTTATAAATTATTTTATAGATAAAGACATTTTAATTGAATTGCTTTAGGTTTAAAAATTATTTCTTCTTTTAGCTTTGGTCTTTAATTCTTCATAGTGGAAAATTTTTCAAATACAAATGTATAATGTGTATGTAACATAAACATTAAATTCATAATATTGAATAAACCTTACCCAATTTTTTTAGTGCAAGGCTTAATAGCAGTTGTCCCTTTTCAATGTAATAAGTATTTCAGTGTCGCCCAAGGCTCACAAATTATATCAAAGCAAACAAAAAGTAAGGATTTGAGTGCTTATCGAAAAATCGGCATTTAGAGACAAAAAATCGGCATATATGGCAGCCCTGATTCTGAGTGAAAAAATGCGTCACCAGATAGGCATGACGTCGCCAAAGTCGGCACCTACTCATAACTAACCATTCCAACTCCCAACTGAAAGTGCTTTTACAGTGATAATGCTTTATGAAACTTTAAATGCGTTTTTCTCGAAACTTAATTTTCACACACTAGGTCATAACATTGCACTTTGCAAATATAACTCATACGCACTGATAAACTAAATAGGCGGCAGTTTACAAAAATCTGTTTTTTTCGGAGTTTAGATACATTTTGGTTTAGAACTTTTTTTGTATTGTACCGTTTTTAATACTTTTCAATTTTAAACTGCTTAAAATAACTTTAATTCATTTGGAATAATTTCTTTTAGTTGAGTTTTTCGAAAGTTAGCGTGCCGAACAGACGGACATAAGTAGCTAAGCCGATTTTCATTAAATATTAATTTTTACCACATGTGGTGGTGAAGGGATTCAAAGTAAATTTGTTATGACGTTCGTAGAATTAGATTAGATTTCTTAATAAGAATTTAAAGCAGATCTTAATATTTGCAAAATACTATAACAAAAGTATTTTTAATTTTTTTTTAAATGAAACATTAAATTCGATTAATTTCTTTTTATGTAAAATTTAATTTTTTTTTTATTAAGGACTATACACTTAAAATAATATTTGTTTTTTTTATAATATTGTATAGTTTTATTTAACGATTTAATTTTTATTTGCATAAAACAAATTGAAATGTATTTTTTATTAGAATTTTTTATTATATTTTCAAAACATACAAAATTTATTCAGTGTTTATTGTCAAGAGAAATGTTTAAAATTTTACGTTTACAGATGTACATCTACACATAAATATTTACATATATGTATTTATTTGTATACAAAATAATTAAAAACGATTGTTAAATACATTAGTAGCATCTACATTTTTAGGAAATTTTAAACACTATATTGAAGTTTCTTAAAAAGAAAACAGAGAAGCAGGTTACGAGTATATTCGGCTGTACCGAATCTTTGATTCCCTTTAGAGGCAGAATATTTCAGGTGGCCTTATATACATTAGTGTGTACCAAAAAAAAATATTATTTTATGCCCCACCTTTTTTTGAAAGCTTATAGTGTGAAGTATTTTTGTGATTTTTTTCAGATTTTTCGGAAGAGGTCGCTAAAATCGAATTTAACCCAAAAATCGGGGTTTCTCGACTTTTTTGAATTTTGCTGATTACTCGGCCCTGTGTCTGTTAACTTATAATACATACGAAAAAGTCACTCACGCTTTTAAGTATAAAATAGTATTAAATAAAGCAGAGTTGTACACTTAATACACAGGGTGAAAGCCACTACCTTACAAGAAATGAATAACCAAAACAAAATTTTTGGTTATTCATTTTTCTTTTACTAACACACTTGCAACAATTTAACATTAAATTAGTGAGTTAGAGACAGAAAAAGAGAGAGAGAGACACATCATGAGTTAGAGAGAAAAAGGCAAAATCACATGTACACAAGGTTTCAATCACTTTTTTTCATTTTGTCCTTAATAAATTAATAGAAACTATAGCCAATATATCTGTTAGCACTACCAGTCATCTTACTAGCAAAATGACCGGTAGTCTTTTTGTAGGGTTGTATATAATTTGCTATTGTGAATGATTTTAGGTTATGTCAGAAGAAAGCAAAAAATGAACGTGTGAAAGCACAAATTATAAACCTTCTGTATTTGTTAAGTTTGACAGACATGTGCCGTTTTATGTGGATTTTACATCTGACAAAGCCCCAGCAAAAGGCATGTCGTCTTAAACCACTTTAAGGTATACCAAAGTGTTTTCCAAGAGTGGAGGCCCAGGGTAAATTATCGACCAATCTTCACCAAATTTAGTATTGAAGTTTCTAGTTTTTTGAAACGAATTTGTTCAAAACTTAATGAAAATCGGTGCATTCAGTTACCAATTTATGTTAACTATTGTAACAGAAATATTAATTTTTTAGGGAGGTTATATCACATTTTGGTCCATAGCTCTACGAATTTACTGGATTTCAATCTCAATCTGTAGAGAAGAACTAAAAAAATTTGCCAAAAATGTTTTTCTTTTTGGTTGAGTCATTCAAAAGTGAGCGTTATTTAAAAAAACGGACATGCTACTTAAAATTTATCAAGGACTCAGAATATAATATATAATAAGGGCAAGTTGCTTCTACGCCCAAAGCAGTTTTACGAATGACACATTTAGTCAATTCACAAGGTATCCTAACATGTCATATTGTCAAAATGTCCTAATATTTCACATTGGTTTAAAAATATTGTTGTACGGCTCAGCCGCTCAGCGCTGGACTTTTCTGATTAATTACGACAGCACAATAAACACAGCAAGCAACGTTCTATTTATTTAAGACACTTTTTGTTAACAAACCAACAACAATATTTTTAAACCATTGTGAAATAGGATACCTTGTGAATTGACTAATTGTGTTTAATGTTTAAACTTTGTTAAAGTAAAATTAATTATAAAGTATTTAAATTGTAAAGGATGTTGAGAACTAATACCTAAAAAACTGAACTTTCGCTTTTGAAATAAAATCATAGGAGCGACCTTAATGTAAATATATAAATATATTTTTTAGCTTGATTATTTATTAAAATATTCATTTGAAATCGTTTTTTAGTATTTTAAACTATAAACATTGAAAATATCTTTAACAAATAACAAAAAAAAAAAAAAAAAAAAAAAAAAAAAAAAGAGAAAAATTAAAAATATGAAAAAAATAAATTGTGGTTTAAAAAAAAAATTTAATTCTGTATTAAATTGTTTAAAAAATTTTAAAATCATATTTTGTTTAAAAAAAATTGCATAAACTAAATTATTTTTTTAATTAAAGAGTTTACATTTTAAAAATCTGCAGTTTTTAAAAAAATTGTTTTTTTTCAAAATGATTATACTCGTAAGTTAATTGAAAAAAAAAATTTATGTTTTTTACCTTAACGACCGTAAAGCTGGAATCACACGATTGCCGCAAATGCACCAATATGACACAATTTTCATTGTGCTTTATTGACGCACAATAATGAAATTGCTCCAATAAAATATTCTGAAATCACACGATTGCCCTGTTTTATACAAATTTAATTGCCGCTAGTTGGTACAAAGCGAAATGGTTACAATAATTGCCGCAGCACAGTCACACGATTGTTCTTACTTGAATGGAAATTATACTTGAGAGCTCTATAAAATGGGACTTTGTATACTAATAAGTTATAGATAACCTTTTTTTTATTTGGAGTTTGTAATTTTTCCCTTTTTATAAAATAAATAAACATCTAAAAAAAAAAAAAAAATTGTTCTTACTTGTGTCAACTGCGAAAACAGCTGTTGTGGTTTAAAAGATCTAGTTGGCTTGCTCATTAAAAAAAAATGTATCATATATGCAAAAAAATTTTTGTTGAATAGTTTTATTTTAAATTTTTTAAGTAAAATATATGAAATTCCAAAAATTAAAAAATGTAAAATTCTATTTTAAATATGTAAAGAAATACAGAATATTTATATTCAAAAATTAATTCGCTTTAGAGAATTTCAAATCCTTTTGCTCCGTTTTCCAGTATATATTCTTTTATTTTGTCCTGAAGAGCTATTGCACTAATTTAAAACAAAATTATATATCAAAAGTTATTTTCGCGAATACAAAATTTATTATTAATTTATTTATTAATGACTTGCTAAATTCAAAAAAAAATAAAAGTAGGCACAATATTGCCCTCGATTGGTACATGAGGCAGTGATGGAAAATTCAGTACTATGGTACTTTTTTCAGTACTTTTACATTTCAAAAATACCACGGTACCCCCGTGTTTTAGTACTCTTTTCTTGTTATGCTTCTTTGTTGAGAAATTTAGCGTCTCTATTTTTTTTTTAACATTGACAACATTGCCACACAAAATTTATTGTTCTTTTTTTCGTTCATGTTAAGCCAAATTAAGAACGAAATGGACGAACTTATATTTCCTGATAATTCACGTATTGCTATTGGAATTTCGTCAATACCCCATTTATCAGCAGCAGTTGAGCGCACGTTTTCAGTGCAAGATTTTATAAAAACGAAAAAAAGAAATCGTTTGCAAGTACAAACTCTTTCAAATTTAATTAAAACTAAAAATCTATTAATGTCTAATGATTCTTGTTGTTACAATTATAATATTACTAATGATATCATTAAGTAAAATAAACAAATTGCTTAACAGCCTTAGACATCTAATACATACATATGTATCACAAGCAAATACATATGTATGCAATAAAAAAAAGGTTTGAAAAAAGTACCAAAATGTTGAAAAAAGTACTATTTTGCTTGATGGTAAGTACCATCTCATTTTTTTAGTTTTCCATCACTGACATGAGGGGTATTAAAAAGTGTGAAAATTGGTCCATTGCGGAAATCGTGTGATCCCAGCTAAACACAGTAAAACCGGCAATATTGTTAAAGTCAAATTTTTCTCGCCCTTTTTGGATTCCCGGGTAAGCGGGAAATAAAAATAAAATTCTCGGGATTCACGCCCGATTTTATTTGCCTATTTCTCCAATGAAATTTATTTTTCTAGTTTTAATAAATAACAAAATCAAAAATAATTTTTGATGCCAATAGTATCACAGAAACTAATATACGTATAAACATTGTCAAATTAAGAGATCATTTGCATAATTGGAATGACAGTATTGAATTCTAAGGGGAAAGACTTTTTGAAGGGCGAATATGAAGAGAAAGCACAACATTACGAAGTAGGAATTCTGAAACACTTTTTCCGTGTAACAAACTGAGCATTAAGGAAAAATTAAATTTACCATATTTAATAACATATTTTTACAATTTTATACCCAGAATCAGAAGTGGTGTATGAAGGTATACTAAATTTGTCAATCCATGTAAATGTAAAATTTAGCACACTACAGTTTGCTAAGACAAGAAATAAAATTTCGTGCATATATGTCTATATTTCTCTGAGAACGATCATTAACGGTCGAAGATTATCAACTTCTTTTGGCCTAAATTGGAGGATATGGACACAAACGACATGTGGTGTCAACAAGCTGGCACTTGGTGCCATACAGCTCATATCACATTAGACATTCTGCACGAGCGATTTTAGGGCATTGTCATTTTATGTATAGGCAATGTGAACTGGCCACCAATAGCGCGTGATTTGACCTCGTTAGACTTTTGCTTGTGGGACTTATTATAGATATTGGTTCTTAATTTACTTGAGTTATCTAATTAACAAAAGATTAAAATCTTAAATATTTTCTTAAGGTACTTATTTGTGTACATAAAAGCGCCGCCCATTGGCTCCAAAATTAATTTCGCTGTGCAAACGTCCATTTTTTTTTGTTATCACCGATTTCCAAAATTTTCATGGCATTCAATAATAGTCATGTCACCCCCGGGGGAGTGGCTGTGCCTCTAAGAGGGTGTAGTTAAAGCACCTTTGGAAGTTCATACCTCTAAGGTTAGGTCCCTTGGTCAGCCATTGAGAGACAACTCACTTGGGCCCTTCAGTGGTCCCTTTGTGATACCCAGTGCCAATACCCATCCTGTAGAGCAGTTACTCAGATGGCATAATCACAGAGTTTAAACAATTCGTCTTTCTAGTGAAGAAAAAAACAAACCTAAGTTCTATCCTGGATAGATCCTCCAAGAACGCAAACACCGGTTCTTCCAAGTATCTTTCCATAATGCCCCGAATCCCAGGACATTGACAAAGAAAGGGAACACAGTTTCATCTTCCTCCATACCTCTTGGTGTTACATCCTCTGCGGAGAAATGGTTTAAAAAGTATTTAAATTTAATTAATGTGAAAATTGAGTCAATTATTTTTTTAGTTGAAAGAAAATTAAAAATAAATTTTGTTTTATTCAACCTTTATTTTTTAAATTGTTTTATAATTTATTGAGCTTGAGGTTTTTTTCTTTTTTATAAAAAAAACCTCAAGCTCAATATTTTTACAAAAATTTTTTTTAACTGTAAATAATTTTTTCTATGTGACAATTGTTATTATTTTTTCATTATTTTAAAAAACGTTTGTTTAATTGTTTAATTTGTTTCCCTGATGATGATACACATTGCTGTATCGAAATATTAGAGTTATAAAATAAATTTAATAAACAAATTTGTATATAAAAAAGAAAAAAACCTCAAGCTCAATAAATTATAAAACAATTTAGAAAATTAAAAATTTAATTTTTATTTAATAAACATTTTAATTGTTTTTTAATAAATTTTTAATTAAAATTTTAATTAAATAACAAAAAATCTTAATTGACTTTTTTCGTTTAAAATAAAATAATTTAAACATGTAGAATTGTTGTTGGGAATTGTCAATATTTATTTAAATAAATTAACACATTGTTTGAAATGGCAAAGTTTTTTGATCACTTTTTAAAATTAAAATTAAAAATATCATTTATTGAAAATATTTTTTCAAAATTTTAAAATTTTTAGTAATCAATATAATCACTTTTGTAATAGGTCCAAAATCAAATAATTATTTGCTTAATATTATGAATTTGGAATAAATTTGGTGATTGGAGAGATTTAATAATTTTTTCTGTGTGAATCCCTTGATGCTGTTGATATTTGACAGAAGCTCCGGCTGCTAAACAACGGGAATTACACTCAAAATGATACGAGTGATGTTTTTGTACCTTTGATTTAATCACTGTTTCTGAAAAATCACGAATCACAGTTGTGACCAAATTTGGATCTTAACACGATCTCAAGTAGTTGAGATCCACCGTGAAGTAAAGTCAGAAGACAGATATTCACGTAAATCGATATCAGAGTAGACATATAAAAATTAAGGCAGCCAAAAAATTAGGACAACATATTGCGTTATTTGGGCATGCTGTTTAAAAAAAATATTTTATGATTTTTTTTAATTTTTTTGCCATTTTTGTTAATTTGATTGGAAGGAAATCATCCTCACAAACTAATATCTATAATGGGCTGGACTTTATTTATGTAAGATGTGATATGCTGGATTACTGTACCGTTTACATCTGGTGTGTTATTCAAAGTTTTCTAAGGTGCTGTATTTTATCAACACTTAAAGTTTAGAGGAATAGAACTTTTGAGGGTCAACACGGGTCAAAAAACGTATGCCATCAGCAGTAAGGTAAAAGTGTCCTCTTTAACCCCATATAGACTTTTGAACCTTCCTGCTTCCGCCTATACAAAACTTTTTTCATTTGAATCAAATGATATAAACCGTTGCGACCTGTACTTTGCGCACAAGGTTTACATGGACAGTCAGCCTTCTAGCCGGACGAACGTACATTACTATACTAGAAGGTAGCACTGTGGCCAATATGCTTAAACATTACAAACATCAGCAAAAACTCAAAATACCCCCACTACTGTGGTGTTGTGGGTATAACAACTAACACCACCAGCATTTTCGTACTAAATGCTAAAAAAATGAAAAGATACATTTTGACCTTAAATTTCTCAACAACTGCTAAGCCGATTTTAATA
The DNA here is from genome assembly GCA_943735925.1 of Pollenia amentaria. Classification (NCBI taxonomy): domain Eukaryota; kingdom Metazoa; phylum Arthropoda; class Insecta; order Diptera; family Polleniidae; genus Pollenia; species Pollenia amentaria. The sequence continues at coordinate 16,188,416 of OX031010.1, read as the reverse complement.
AAATTATAACGGAAGAAAAATTCAAAAAACATCTCTCCATCAAAGTGTTTCTTAATTATCTCTATCGGTTCAAAAATTATAGAGTTTTTACCGATGAAAAACTGCTCTGAGCCACTGTGCGGCCAAGTCGTTCATACTTTCTAACTCAAATTTATTTATTAAATTTTCCTAATATAAATTTAAACATTTTCAATAAAGAAAGATAAGATAAGTATTTGTTCATAACAGTTTCTGAGTAAAAATAATAATGACATAAAATTTGCATAGATAATTTTATATATTTTACTAAAACAAAAAAAAAAAAAAAAAAAACAAAAAAAAAGTGAAAAAGTCTGTCCAAAAATATGTAAGAGTATGCAAATTTATTTAAACGTTATTGATTCGTCTTAATTTTAGTTTTCAAAAAGTTTTGCCAACAGTGAATTTCTTTTTTGTTTCTTCTTCTTTCTCTCCTGCCAGGTTTTCGTATTTTTTTTTTAACTATTTTTTGTTCGTTTAACTTGGATATAAAGTTTTGTAGGTAAAAAGAATAAAAGAAAATGTTTAGGAGAAAAAAGGACAATAGAAACTTATAAAAAAAAAACAAGAAAAAGTTCGATGTCTGGACATTCCGCATCTTATATACCCTTCTTCATAGTAAGGAAAAGCAAATAGTTCCCAAGGTCATGCAGTATGGGCGCTATTGGGACAAAATTCTTATTCCGGGAGAATATCTGTATGGATGATACGTAAATTATATGTAGAATTCGCCGAAATTTTAAACCAAATAAATCTCATATATAAAAAGGATGTTTTAAGCTGCATGAGAACTCTCGATAACTATGCTTTGACAGCTGAGAATGTCAAACTGAGTTGACAGTTCTGTTCAGTAAGGCTTGGTAAGTCATCATGAAGCGTTTAATACTAGAGCAACGCTTTAAAATAGTGGGAATGTACACTGAAAAAAAGATCTGTTTGCGAAGTTCAGAAAGCTCTTCGTCCATTTTACGAAGCTCATTTTTGGGTTAATGGCTTCGTCAATAAGCAAAATTGTCGTTTTTGGAGCTAAGACAATCCTCAGCAGAGTGGCCATTTTGGAATTTTTGCAGCTAAATTTAGCATTAAACTTTGTTATTTAGCTGCAAAATTTTCATTTATCACTCAGCATTTTATTTAGCATTTTAGACGAATAGTTTCATTGATTTTACTTAATTTTTTTTTTTATAAATTATAATAAATTTTGAATTAAAATAGTTGTATCCAAAATTAAATTTCGTATGAAAAGGGATAATTCTTATGTTAAGAAACATCTTACCTGCCTTAAAAAAAAAAAAAATAGAATGTTCAAGGAATATTAGAAAAGCCCTCATAACATAATGGTTGTAAATATTATTTGCCCTTTGATAATACGATATAAAAGTACAAGGAAATTTCACTTTATATTTAGATACAAATTCAATAGTGTAAATGTTTGAAAAATTGTTTGCTCTTAACTGCTGAGTAAATAATAAATATAAAGCTTCAACTTTTGTTAAACTATAAAAAATATAATGACTTAAAAAAATTTGTATATCATAGAAATAAATTCTTTAAATTTTGCATGTAACAGGGGTTTGCTGGCCCCTAAACTTAAAATTAAATCTCAACTACCTGTGCTACATATTTATATACGAGGATATCAGATGATTTATCATAATCAAGCCACCTGTTTAAATGTAACCATTTATTTCATTTTCGTTAAAAAATATGTCACTAAAATGCATTTAGTTTCGAATAAAATTTAATACTGGTAATAAATTTTTAAAAAAATCTTTAAAAAGCTTAAGCATTTTTTAAACTAATTTTTAGTATTTTTTTTGGCCATGTCTAGTGCCAGACTTAGCTGTAACATTTTTTTTTAGATCTGGCCACACTGATCCTCAGTCCATTAAAGAATTGAAGTTTTCTTAACCACAATTGACCAATCTAAATTATTTTTGACGCTTTCTCAATTATAAAGGGTGGTTAAATTTTAAGGGCCGATGTTGATTTTGAATAAAACACAAATTATTTAAGAAATTATTGTCATTTCTTTTTATTATAATAATATTGGTATGGTTCAATTATGTATGGAACAAAATATCGGCAAAATGGATGCCACGATTTCGGCGGCGCACCTCTATCCGATGGTCCAAATTTTCGATGACACTGAGGCATAATTAAGGTTCTATACCGTTAATGTGCCGAATTATCTCATCCTTTAGCTCTTGTACTGTTGCTGGTTTTTCTTTCATATAACCCCAAGGAATAAAGTCCAACGGTGTCAATCACATGATCTCGCCACCACGTGAGATAACACGGCCATTGAATTTGTCGCGCAAAAGAACCATTGTTTCGTTAGCTGTGTGGCAAGTGGCACCGTCCTGTTGAATCCACATATCGTCCAAATCCATATCTTCCAATTCGGGCCATAAAAAGTTCGTTATCATCTCACGATAGCGAATACCATTCACAGTAACTGGCTGACCTCCCTAATTTTGGAAAAAATACGGCCCGATAATGCCGCCAGCCCATAAACCGCACCAAACAGTGACTCTTTGTGGGTGCATTGGTTTTTCGACAATCACTCTTGGATTACCATTCGCCCATATGCGGCAATTCTGCTTATTGACGAATCCACTCAGGTGTAAATGTGCCTCATCACTGAAGATGATTTTCACGATATGCATTTTGATTTGAACGCCCATTTTCATAATAAGCCTGAATAACTTTAACGCGTTGCTCGATTGTGTATCTTACCATGGTTCAAATTGAGTTAGTCTGAAATTGAGTAATGTCGAATGAAATGCAGAAATAAGCTTGACGTTTAGGTGTGGTTCACATTAAACATCGGTCCTTAAAATTTCTCTTTGTCCTTCTTTACTCCTCAATGGAGCATAGGGCTTCAACATGTTGATTTCTCCAACGTAATCTGTCTAAAATTTAACCACCCGTTATTGACGCCTTCTGTATTGAAATTTTCGTTTACATAAAAGTTAAAAAATTTTTGATGCCAACATTTTTATAAAATATATAAAATTGGAGGAATGAGAAAAATTATAATGCTCTGTGAGAGCTATAATAAAATTTGGTTCTCTCAAAACAAAGTTTTTTTTTTTAAGTGTATTCACGTTTATATAAAAGTTACATGTGAAGAGTTTTTCCTCGTTACTTATATTTTTGAGGGGTTTATGCGAGCGAGAGCCATAAATAGGAACGTGCTTTAAGGAAGAGCTATTGTTTAGTATGGTGGCGATTTTCGGGAACAGGTCTTATATGAGAGCTATTACTAATTGATGTTCCAATAAAAATTTGAAAAATAGTTTATGAAAAAATTACTCATATAAAATTCAATCGCTTTTTTATAATTTAAGCGATATATGCTCTTTCGTAGTGTAATGCGGCAAGGTGAAATGCTGGACCGATTTTTAGAACGAAACAAGCTTAAGTTCCATATTTCATCAAATAATTAAACCGATCTATAGTGGATCGCAAGCTTGATATGACTATACTAGCAAATCATTTGTGTGGAATACTGTGATATCAAAGTATCCATCCTTGGGCCAAAGACAGTTTAGGTAACAGATTTCATAAATTTTTCTTTTAAAATTGTGATCTAAAACGTTCGAATTTCGAAATTTTTTATTTTTAGCCCTTAAAAGTCCGAATTTCGAAAAAGTACCAAATTCGTATTTGGATTTTTTAGATAAGTTTCAAATGTGATATAACCCTTATTTCTACGGTTATGGGTTTAAAAGATTGATGGGGTGACAAAAAGTACCAAAATACAGGTTTTACCCGTTTACTCCGTTAAAGAGCTGAATTTCCAAAAAGTACCAGGCACCTGTCCGCTTTTTTTTTTTTTATTGAAAAACAATAAGTACTAAATTTTAAATGTTTTGTAAAAAAGTACCAAAAATAGTTACGGGTTTTACCCCTTAAAAGTCCGAATATCAAAAAAGTACCAAATTCGTATTTGGATTTTTTAGATAAGTTTCAAATGTGATATAACCCTTATTTCTACGTTTATGGGTTTAAAAGATAGATGGGGTGACAAAAAAGTACCAAAATACAGGTTTTAACCGTTTACTCCGTTAAAGAGCTGAATTTCCAAAAAGTACCAGACACCTGTCCGCTTATTTTTCTAAAGAACAACAATGAGTATTACATTTTTTTTTGTATCTCTTTTAGTTTTGGAGATATAAGGTTACCGAAATTACCCGTTTTTACCCTTTTTTACCCCCTAAACATTCGAATTTCCAAAAATCCCGTCTTAGTGGATCAATTTGTGGAGAGGCCAACCCCTGGCCCAAATTCAGGCCGTGAGTCAGTAACGTTACAATTTTATATATATTGATAGTGGTCACTGGTCACGGTATAAATGCTTTAAAAATAATTTATACAAATTTCACGCAGGGATGTGTCTAGGAGATTGTTTGTGGCCTAGCTAAAGTTATGGACAGATATTCACCAAGTTTCGTCCTTGTATCGAAAAAGCTTGAGTACAAATGTTACAAAACTGCCTTTTGCATTGCCAGAGCCTTAAGATCGTGTCGGTTTGTTTTTAATCGTTAAAAATTAGCACAAATACTTAAACTTTGAATGTGTAGGGTATACATATTGATTCAGATGTCATGCATACGTTGAGTCAAGGTTCTAAAACAATGTTTTAAATTTCGCTTGTTTAATTATGTCAGGTGATTGACCAAATGCATGAATTCATCTAGAATTTTCAAGCTTATTTTTTAACACTTCTCCTGTCGTTATATTTATTCATGAACTCAATATACCTGCAAAAGGAGGTGTAGGATTTTGATATAAAGAAAAAATACTTCATACTATTTTACATGAAAAACAAAATAAAAAAAAAAAATATTTTAAGGAATCTGTAATAGAAAAAAAATTGAGGCAAACGTTTAAGACAAAGACATCAAAAGTATCCCTAAAGAAGGTATAAGAACAAGAACTCTAAAAAAGTAGAAGGACATTTAAATATGTATAAAAGTCCTTTATTTTTTTTAATGCATTTTGCATAAAGTTTGCCGTTTCTTAAAAGATGTTAAGGAATAAAAAAAGAATTATCGAGATAAGTGGATGTAGTATGGCATGCAGCATTACAATTGCAATCTGTTGGTAGACTTTGTTGTTGCTGTATTTCCATTTAAAACCTACAACATACTTTCAAAATTCTTCCACAAACACACTTACACGTCCAAAACCCAGCTATAGTTTTGATAAGTTTTAGTGCTGATTCTTTTTTTATTTTTTTATTTTTTTGTGAAAATTTTCTGGTTTATGAAAAAGTTTAGCTTAGAGGAATAAGGCAAAAACAACAAAACAACAAAAAAAAAAAAAAAAAACAAAAAAAAAAAAGACGTTTTAGTTACCAAATATTAGAAAAAAATTTCTTAAGAAATTTTCAAAGAAATTAACTGTAGATTTTTTTCTGTCTATATTTAGGAAGTCACAGCAGACGCAGTAAAATATGGCGTTGGAAAGGGTGCTTTAGTGATAGAACTTGAGGTACTAATATATTTGTAATATAATTGTTCATTAATTGATATTGCACATTTAAATATCCTTCCTGTCTGTATATTAAATTTTGTACACCCAGAGAAATAAAATTTTCAATATGGTCACCTCCAACAAAACTATTTTTAACTAAAACTTTTAAAAAAATTATTGTTACTTTTAAACAAATTATTGTCACCGGCAACCATATTATGGTTAAATTCATATTATTGTTGCCTCCGAATATGTTATGGTTGATAATAACAAAAAATATGTTTAACACTTTTAACACCACGGTTGGTTTTCAACCGTAGCATGTTGCTCTTTGAAAAGAGGAAAATACTATTTAAATACTACTTAAAAACAAATATTTAACCATAAGATGTTTAGAGGCAATCATAATATGGTTGTAGCTTCCTGATGGAGGACTAATTTAATCACAATATGGTTCCGGGTGATAATAATATGGTTAAATAAACCATAATATGCTTAAACATTTTGTTGAAAATAGTTTTGTTGAAGGTGACCATATTGAAAAGTTTCTTTTCTCTGCGTTATGGTGGCGCAATATATTATGTAAAATAAATAATCTTTTGTTTTATATTGCACGAAAAGAAAAGTTTTGTAATGTGTTGACAACATCCCAGCGGGAAAAAGAAGGAGTACGGATGCCTTCTAGAAGGCCAAAAAATGTTACTCTTTCTCTTCTTTCTTCTCATAGAAGGGAATAAGTAATGTGTGTCTTATCTTTTATACGAAAGAGCTGAGGCCTTCTATGAGGCATTCTTAAGCAGTTAGATCAGAATGGTAATTGAATAAAAAAAACCATTTTTAAGCCGGCCTTTAATAAGGCCTGAAGTAAGAAGTCCTTCTGAGTTTTCCCGCCGGGATTGTACAATACGCCCATGTGTGCCTTGGGCTTGTTTACTTTTACATGTATTAAATTGTCTAACCATTTTCGCATTTTTCCAGCTTCATTTAGCTATACAACTGTTGATTTAGCTGCCCCACTTTATTTTTCATCGCCAACATTTGTTTCTAGCGTTATCCATTCCTTAGAGTGGCTTCCTTCACTTTTTCTTAATTTTTTCTTTTTTGAAAAATCAAACGATTTCCTAAAATAATCAATTATTTAAATTTTTTTATTATCAAAAAACAATAAAATCATTTTGTTTTTGTTTTTAATCTGTTTTTTCTTAACCCACTTACAACTACAATTAATGTTGGGAGAATTCCAACTAATTGTAGTGGGGAATGTAAGAAAAGATAAACACACTGTTTTATTGTTGGTATTTTGTTTAAACTTTGATATCGTTGCAACAAGACGTTTTGAGTGTAGGTAGTTCTCATTCCCTCTGTAGTTTTGTTTGCTGATAGCTTTGGCTTTTCTAAAATTATTTAGGAGAACGTTTCCTGATGATCTGGCCCAAGCAACCAGTGAAATGCGCATAGGAACAGCTTATCCTCCAACAATAAATTTTAGTATTTTTAGCAATTAAAAAAAAGGGAATTAAGCACAATAAATAAAATCTTTTAATGAAAATAATTATTTTTGTTTAATTTGTTTCTAGTGCAAAACAATACAAAACAAATTTTTAAAAAACGGTTACACTTTTCAACCCCATAACTGGACAAACAAATAAATATCACAAAAAAAAATTGGCACACACATTCATATCTAAGAGAGGTATAATGATGCCAAATATAGAAAGGAATTTTGGCAAAAATTTGTATGGGTTGGTCGCTTTACGAATAGTGCCTTATATGTAGGGATGCAACATCGTTCCGAAAAACATCGATATTTAAAAACATCGATGTTTCCACGATAAGTATCGATGTTAAAAAACATCGGTACAAACACGATACATCGATGTTTTAATTTTTTTTCTTATTATTGAAAGATTTAATATGTATCCAACAAAGAAGTTAGTTAAGTAAACTTTTGGGGAATTTTCTTGACAAAATGACATGAAATGCAAAGTATTTTAAAATAAATATTATATAATTTCAGTAAAAAAAAAACATTTTAATTAAAAACTTCATGGAACTTAGCGGGTGTACTTTTTTAACAATAGCAAAAAACTAAAAATGCATTTCTTAATATTTGTCCATGCCCAATACGATTTTACCTTGGGAGAACTGATATTTGCAAAAAATTAAAAAACTTATAACCCTATTACACAGTCTCCAAAATTGTTTTAACATTTCTTTAGTTTACAATATGGGAACCACATATGTATATGTAGTTATGCAATGCATATTATGCAGGTATGTACATACATATGTACGTACTTTGAACACGCCGAGAAAAAACATGTTTAAATATGGTCACCTCAAAAAAAACTTTTTAAAGAAAATTTTGAACATATTATGTTTAATTTTACCATATTATTGTTACAGACAACCATATTATGGTTTAATAAGTCCTCCATCAAGAAGCCACAACCATATTATGGTTGTGCTTCGTTGTGTATTGGTTGTCGATGACAATAATTTGGTTAAATAAACCATAATATGTTTACAATTTTATTTAAAAATAGTTTTGTTAAAGGTGACCATATTTAAACATGTTTTTTCTCTAGGTGCACGGCTATACTTTGAAATGCACTTTTTCATATTTTAAATGAAGGGTTTAATTGAAAAAATAAATATTTAAAATGATAAAAATATTATGAAAAAAATTTAAATAAGTGAAAATATTAAATAGACGATGTCGATGTTTTTTAGTTTGGACGGCGATGTATTGCCGATGTATCGTCCATCAAAACATCGATGTTAACATCGGTGCTTATGACCAATATATCGATGTTTTCTAAATATCGATGTATCGTTTGCATCCCTACTTATATGTACATTAGACGGTACTTAAAAAAAAGTTTCCCCGTACACCCTCTTATATGAAGATTTTTGCAAGGAGGTTTCAAAAAATAATTTTTTTGGTCGAACGAACATTTTTCGTTATATCTTAAGCAATTACAGTCCGATCTTAAAGTGTTATATATCGAGAAGACCAATGTTTTTCTGTTAGGGGCCATTGACCGCAAGTATCTCTTATATACCAGATCTCTGTTTGTTCCACCCTAATGTCAGAAAATTAAAGCTCACAAGAAACTTTTGCCAAGAAAATAGTTTGATAGTTCCATCAGAAACATTTTTAAATTTAATTAGAAAATTTTATCTCGCTTAAAATCATTACAGTTTCGCTAAGGAAGTATTTCTATAATTCCTGCAGGACAGTCGGTTTCTGCTGTAAATTTCTGATGAAATTACTTCCTTAACAAAAGCTTAATAGTTTCTTGCGGGCTTTAATTTTCTGATATTAGGGCTGCACATTGTGGTAGAACAAACAGAGCTCTAGTGGATAAATAATAGAACGAGATACTTGCGGTCAATGACCCCTAAGTGCAACACATTGGTTTTCTCGAGACAACAAAGTCACAATCTAAGATCGCGCTGTTAATGCGACCACTTCGTTCGGCAAAAAAAAAAAAAAAAATTATTTTTTTCAACCACCTGGCAAAAATACTTTATAATGGGTGATTCAAGTCGAGATACTGTTTTCAATAGCCTTTTTTTGACAGATCACGTGTGAGTCGTGTCATGCTGTCATGTTATTTTTGTTTAGTATTGTTTGGCATTTCATAATGGAAAGACTTACGCCTGACCAACGTTTACAAATCGTTCAACTTTATTACGAAAATTCACGTTCTGTGAGGAATGTGTTTCGTGCACTTCGCTCAACTTATGGTCAACATAATCGGCCTACTGAGCGTACTATTCGCAACACCATCACCCATTTTGAGACCCAGCATTCATTATTGGATAATACTCGACCGAATAGACCACGCCCAGCACGCTGTGAAGATAATATAGCGGCCGTAGCTGAGAGTGTATACGAAGACCGTGGACAGTCGATTCAGCGCCGTTCGCAGCAACTTGGTCTGACGTATGGAACGACTTGGCGCATTCTACGTCGATATCTTAAATTGAAAGCGTACAAAATAGAGCTTGTACAACAACTGAAGCCGCTCGACCTTCCCAAGCTCTTGAAAAGTTCCAAGAAGATCCGACGTTTTCGAGGCAAATTTTGTTCAGCGATGATGCCCATTTCTGGCTCAATGGGTATGTAAACAAACAAAATTGCCGCATTTGGGACGAACAGCAACCTGAAGAGATTCAAGAACTGCCACTTCATCCAGAAAAAACAACGGTTTGGTGTGGCTTGTGGGCCGGTGGAATCATCGGTCCATATTTCTTTAAAAATTATGCCGGTTTGAACGTAACCGTCAATGGGAACCGTTATCGTGCCATGATAACCGACTATTTGATACCTGAAATTGAAGCTCGTGATCTCGGCGACATTTGGTTTCAGCAAGATGGCGCCACTTCCCACACATCGCATCAATTAATGGATTTATTGAGAGAACACTTCGGTTCGCACATAATTTCACGTTTTGGGCCGGTCGATTGGCCACCAAGATCGTGTGATATCACACCGTTAGACTTTTTCCTGTGGGGATATTTAAAGTTTATGCGGACAAACCCGCTTCGATTCAGGCCTCGGAGGAAAACATTACGCGTGTCATTCGCCAGTTACCAGTCGAAATGCTCGAACGAGTCATCGAAAATTGGACTCAACGGATGGACCATCTCCGACGTAGCAACGGCCAACATTTGATAGACATTATCTTCATAAAATAAATGCCATAGAATGTTCTTTCAAATGATAATAAACATTCCCCATTAAATTTGAATTTTCTGTGTTTTTTTCTTTAAAAAAGTAGGCAACCTCGAAATGTATCACGCTTTTTTAGAGGATGTACGGCGCAATTTTTTTCCTTGTAAGGTGGTTTAGGTTACCATTTTATACAAATTTTATTCCTTAATGCCTAAAGCCGCAAACGTGTCAAAAAGCCTGTCAAATAAATTGAAACATAAATCACTAAAAATTCAACAAGATGTTATAAAACAATATGGCTAAGTTTAGTATGGGGCAGAGTCGAATATTTAAAGAGGTACGTAATATAAAATATGTTTCTTCGTTTAAATTTATGTGCTGACGTCTACAATTTGGTGTAAAAAATATTTTGTCAGTTTTGGAAGATAACGCTTTCTGCCGATAAGAGATACTAATTCTTATGAAACATTTTTTTTTTATAATTTTTGTTTATTAAAAGGCTGATTAATTGTAATAATATTCAGATATTAAATTCGACTTGTTGCCACTATTTAACAGTCAAATTGTAGAGGTTCTTTTCGAACGCTGAAAATAATAAAAAAAATGTTAAAAACACAAGATTCACATATCGTTTTATTCTTTCCACGATTTATTAAAACGCAGGTGCTCTTAAATACTTCTTAACTTATAGCTGTTTGCATAATAAATTTTTTTTTATGATTTTATTATAAAAATCTAAATTCAATGTAATATTTAAAATATTATTGCAAAATATCAGATTAAGTGTAACCACTATATTCCTACATTGCTATAGTAAACAGGACTAAGTGCTGGTTCACACTCTTTAAGTTGTAGCCATCAAGTCTTAAGTTTTTATGAGAGAGAGCAAAATAAATGGTATTCTCTTTTCCCTTCTCTCCTTCAAGCTCAAGACTGGACGACTTTAACTTGAAGAGCGTGAACCAGCACAAATTGCCATTAAATTTACCAAGTGGATACAAGTTCATAATTTGATGATAGATTTCACATCACCCCCTAGAGGAAACACGCCGCCTTGGCGCTAAGACAACTCGACTACGAACGCTGTAACATATGAATAAGGCTTAACTGGAAGTTGTTTTGCTCTACGAAGCTGACCGAAGTTGTATTCGGTATCACGGGAGTCAGCGGACCCCTGGAACCTCGGTTTCAGCTTGACTATTGGGGCCGCTCCTCGGGGATTATCATGTTAGCTATGGTTTATATCCAAATCGCGGGTAGAGTTCTTCATTGCTCAATGTAGAGTTGCATTGCAACAAATTTCTGTTACGAAAAGAACAGGAGGAGTGTTAGATAGGCTCCGAACCTTGCAAAGGTAAAAGAAGTGGCCCTAGGTACATCTTCTTTAATTGGCACCTTTGCTCCTTTGGTCACGGTGATGTGGCGGAAGATTCAATTACTGATGCTGTGTTGAGATAACCGTGAGGTTTGGTCTAAGGATGCTACTCACGTTAATCAAATGGACGAATCAATACCCCCTAGAGCTCTGTTCTGGGATTTCAAAGTAGAACATCTCGGGTATGCTCCATTTTTTAAATGCTGGTCATTTTTCTAATCGTAAAGAAAACACACTTTCGATATGGTCACCTTTAACAAAACAATTTTAAACGAAAAATGTTTCAACATATTATGGCTACTTTAACCATATTATTGTCACTGATAATCGTATTATGGTTAAATTAGTTCAAAAAGCCACAAACATATTATTGTTGCCTCCGAACATGTTATGGTTAATAATAACATTAATATGTTTACCACTTATTATAATTGCTTGTCAACCATAACATGTTAAACATGTTATTGTTAGTTTGAATCTTTAATAGGCCTTGTTCTAAAATTATTTTAGAGCTACCTCATTGTGGACAAAGACGCCCAATAAGAAATCTCCACCTGGAGCGCATATTTGCCATACTTTTTAGTTCTGTCAAATTCACTATCTCTCTATAATTAAAATCAGGCAGCTTATTAATTTCGTTTAATGTTGAACGTCGCCAAGAGTTGTTCGGCCTTCCTCGTCTTCTTGCACCCTGGGGGTTATATGTTAGCGCTTTCTGGCATATGTTGTCATCTTCTCTTCTTTGGGAGTGCCCTATCCAGCCAAGTTTACGTCTTCGGATTTCACAGTTTTTGTTATTTATATTTATTATGGCGAGCAGTTGAGCATTTGTAATTGTATTAGGCCAATAAATTCCAAGTATCATCGGAGTCATCTGATGGTAAAACCTCGCATTTTGCGCTAAGTCTCTTCACTCACATGCCATGTTTCGCATCCATATAATAAGACGGACTGCACCCATGCTAAAAATATATATAACTTTGTCTTTTTTCTGTATTCATTTAAGTTCCAAGTTTTTGATAATACAGCAAAAGCACCTCTTGCTTTTCATATTCTTGTCGTGACATCAACAAAGACACCATTTGTATCTATCATAATGACTACGTATTGAAACTCGCTTACACTTTCTATTACGTCATTGCCGATCGTTAGTGGTTCTGTCGATTTTGCTTTAATGCGTATTTCTTTTATTTTATTGATATTAATTCTTCTCTGATTCTCTTGTTAGATCATTAATTTTTGCTTGTATATCAGCAAGTCTGTGTTAAAGCTCACATTTATCATCTGTGCAGTCCAGCGACTCTAATCGAATCTGTGGGTTTAGGGGTTCCCCTAAACCCGTAAACAAATTATTGTTATTATTAATCATAACATTTTCGAAGGCAACCATAATTTGGTTGTGGCTTTTTGATGGAATACTAATTAAAGTATAATATGATTCGTTCGGTATCGACTGAAAAAATTAGAAATAGAATTGCCATTGAATCGAAAAAGTATTCGATTACGACTGCCAGAACTAGCGTCCTGACTTTTTAATAAATCGCTTATGGTGCGGAATATTCCTGAACCCAAATCACCTAAGCAAGTCATAGTCATTACTGCTCTAAAAAAGTTGGCATCACTGTTCAAAACACTGAAAAACTAATTTTGATTCGTTCAGTATCAACTGAAAAAATTAGAAATAGAATTGCCTTCGAATCGAAAAAGTATTCGATCACGACTGGCAGAATTAGCCTCCTGACTTTTTAAGAAATCGCTTATGGTGCGAAATATCTTTGAACCCACATAACCTAAGCAATTGATAGTCATTACTGGCCAATATTTTCCACGATGAAGTGGTATGCCAAAATTTTCGAATTCGATCAACTATTTCGACTGGCACCTAAAAAAAGCGCTTATACCAAATGAACTAGGCAGAAATATAGCACATTTACTGGATTATGTTTTAACGTTGTGGCTGGAACAGGTTAAGGGTTTCTTAGTGGTCGCGTTTATTTAATCGAATATTGAAGCAATCTATACAAATCTCAAATAAATTAAATAATCATGCATTGTTAGCAAAGTGAAAGAAGGAAAGCAAAATTTTGTTATTGGATTTTTTTTAGGTACGTGAGATAATTTAAAGCTTAAAAATGTTTTTGTATACATGAAACTTAAACTTACATACATGTAAATTGTTTCTTAAATGTATATATGTAAATCCACTATTGCTTTTATTCACGCTGCCAACCTGAGTGATAAATGGGGGCTATTTATGTTCATCATTTCGTATGTAACAGCAAGAAATATTCATCTAACCCTGCCTTTAAACATGCAAGTAATTACCTTCAAGGTGGCCCTTAGGGTGCCCCGGCTAGTAGGCTAGTAATATCGAAGAAATAGCCGAAAGTCTTGCAAGTAGCTTGAGTGTTTACACAGTCGGTTGTAAGTTTTTTTTTCAAATGTTCTCAAACATCTTCAGCACAATTATAAATAAAAATTCCCCTGGAGTTTTTTCCCTTCTGCCATTTTGCCTATTTCAATTTAATTGTAAAAATGGGAAAAACTCCCGGGGAATTTTTTTTCATAATTGGGCTGCTTATGAAAAAAAAATTTGTGTTTGGGTTTAAAACACATTATCATGGTAACGATATCACGAAACCTAATTTAATAATTTCTTCTTTTTTTTATTTTTGGTCCATCTTGATGAAAAAAAATGATGTTTGTTGTTAAAATATATGAATCCAGTAGTGCCGTAGTTACCGATAGCATAACATTTTTGAGGAAAATATTTTGATTAAAAATTTTTTTTTCAAAATGCTTGCAATTTATGTTTAAAAATACCATTAAGATTTGTTACTCTATATTAGAGTTTTTGTTTTGTTGTTTATTTTTAAAAATACACAGAAAATCAGCTATAAACATAAATTTTATGTAACTAAGTACGAGTAGATCGAAACAAAACGGTAACACTGTTTTTTCATTTGGCATTTTAATTGCTAAAGGTATCAAAAATTTACTAGCAAGCAATATCTCTTGCAAGTTGAGCTGCAAGTACGACAAATGTGATGGTATTAGAGAAAAAGTGTGAGTGTATACTGATAGAAAAGGCGTCATAACGCTGATGTATTTTGACATCAGTACTTTGACAAGTGTTTTCGTTTTTAAACCCATGACACTTTAGATCACTGTGATGTAAGTCTTAAGATCACTTGGCCAAATTGTCATCAGGGTCAAAAATTTAAATTATGTCATCAATGGGATAACACATTGTCATCACAGAAATGACGAATATGAGTCGCTTTTAGTGCGATGATAAACTGTCATCAAATTGAGTCATTGTAATTGACCTTAAGTGAAATTGAGAGAATATCATTATTTACTTACCCGATACACATGTTTGTTTCACTTTTGTTGTATTCCGCCCTTTGTTAACAGAATGACTCGCAATTATAAGACACCAGCAGCAGGCCCGATATGGTTTTTGTAATAATTCTACTTTAAAAATTGTATACTTTAAAAATTTAAAAAAAAGATTTAAAAAAATAGAATGTAGGAATTTTTGCTTATTTAAAATAATGGTAATAATATATTATGATATGATATATGTATGATGACATCGCACTGACGACAATTTGTCATCGCACTGATGACATGATATATTATGTAATCGCAGTGATGGCAGTTTGTCATCCCACTGATGACAGTTTGTCATCGCTCTGATGACAGTTTGACATAACACTGATGGAAGATATATTATGTCATCGCAGTGATGACAATTTGTCATCGCACAGATCACATAATATGTTATGTCATCTCACTGATGACAATTTGTCTGTACAGTTGTCAAAATACATCAGTGCCTTTTCTATCAGTGTACAAAAAGTGTGGCATCGAATTGATGTCACTGTATACATAGCATAGATGACGCATTAAATATGACAATATTTTATGAAGACATTCGTCATTGGATTGATGTCATTTGTAATAACATTGATGTCACAATTCTGATGTTAAGGCATCATCAATATGAAGACGCATTTTTCTATGAGTGTATTGAATCTTTCGAACTTGCACTTGCATGTGTAAACCCCAGGTAAGACCCGATGTATTATTTGCCATGTCCATCTCTCTGCCCGTCTATTGAAAACGCGTTTACTTCCGAAAAACTCCACAGCAAAGAATGATCAAAGTTTTTTTAGTGCTTAATTTCCAATTCGTTCTCTTGAAATTTATTATTGGTGGGACAAACAAGTTCCTAGGCGCATTTTTCTGTCTGCTATTGGCCAGATATTGGTTTCCACTTCTTTTTATGTGCGCTTTTCACATTCCAGGCGATTGATTGATAGTTATAGCGGTCTGGAAGCGAAGACTAAACACAAAATTACCATAAATTATTAGCGGAACTCCGCACAATTTAGTTCTATACGACTAGAAATTATTCAATCCATTTTCTTGATAAGTGATAAATCATATTCTAAAGGTCATTATATAAAGCCCACTCTCGATAAAAATTTAATATGGCTTAAACCTTAGCGAATACCGAAAATGTGGTCAGATTTGGTCTTCTTCAGTTAAGTATGACTTGATATTACATAGCCCAATTTTATTTTGATCAGTTTATAGTTTACTAGAGGTACGAAATAAAGCCATCCAAAAGGTACATTTGATTGAAATTTGGTTCAATTAAGTTTTACATAAATTGCAACAGGCACCATATATGAGTAAAAATGGTGGTATGAGATTCTTTGAAGATTGGTTTATAATTTATCACAGATTCACTTTCGAAAAATTTTCATTCTTGATGAAGAGTATCGAAAATTCGGCGTAGCCAAATAAATCATTCTCTCCTGTTATTTTAAATTTTTTTAAAATATCTAAAGTCAATATTGACACGTATTTATTTCTTTATAAACATCACATACATATACATGCCCCATGTACAAGTATTTTTGTGGAACTACAGTAAATCCTTGGTTTAGTTATTTTTTTTAACCAGTTACCATTCTTATGTAACTGCGAAAGAAGCGAGAGCGGAAGGTCTACCTTTCTAGAAAGCATGCGTACTCTTTCTTTTTTCCAGCTGGGTAGTTGTCCATTTTTCAAACTTGGCAAGTGTTTTATTTGTAAGCCTTTTTAATAACATTATCCCGTATTTTTAAAAGCAACATATTATAGTTGATTAACAACCATACTGTTATTAGTGGTAAACATAAAATATTATCAAAGATGGGGGTAGTGCACTCATTTTGCAGTTTCAACTCACAGTTAGTGATAGTGCAAAATTATTGCAATCATTTTGTTTATGTTGAGTGATGAATTGAAAATTAGCAGAATCACTAAACATGAGTGATAGTGATGTTAAAAATGTTGCACTCAAAAAATAAAAAAAGGATTATTTAAGAAAAATCAATCATCAGTTTATTGCAACTTTTTTTGCTCTTTTTTGCTAAATTTACAAACAAAAAACTTGTTTTTTCATGATTAAAGCCATGAGATATTCCGTTATTGATATATTATTGACATGTTGTTTAATTTCCTTCCTTATGCATATCATAACAAGAATCAAAAATTATGCTCATATAAAATTACATTTTTCAAATTTCAGTTAGAGTCTGTTTATATGCAGCCTTTTTGATTGCAAGTACAAATTTTGCCCTATTTGAATTGAGTGCCGTTTTTGCATTCAATCTTCGTATAGTGATAGTGAAAAAATTTGCAATATCACTAATTTTTTTAGTTTTTTAGCAATAAACACTTAAGCTGGTAAAAAAAGAGTGCAAACTAATTTTTTTGCAGTTTTATTTTGTGATAGTGAACTGCTGATTTAAATCAATATTTAGGGCACTACCCCCAACTATGAATATTATTATAGAAATTTGGCGGTATGATTTTTAGCCTTATGGAACTATGAAAGACTAATAAATTTGAACGCAATAGTATTAATCGTTATGGTTTTAGGAAAACTAAAGTGAGTAGGCTTTATTTTTAAAGTAAATTAGGGACCGATCATCACAAAATAATGAATAATGATTTCTAGTCATATTAAAATTTAATGAGAATCCGAGCATCCCGTCACCAATTCATGTTAGTTTTTTGTAAGATATTAGAAAAATGTTTACGGTAGTTGGTCTTCATTTTGATTCTTATTTCTTCTTACTAAACCGAATCTGCTGGAGTTAAATCTGATACTACTCGGGATAACTAGAAACAATTTGTCACCAAAATTGTTCTTTTCTATTGAGTTTTTCGGAAGTGAACTTGTTTTCAACAGACGGACAGGCGGCATACAGATGGACATTGCATAAATCGACTAAGAATTCTCAGAATACATAAACTTTATGGGGTCTTAGGTGAATATTAAAAAAAGTTTCAAATTGACTGACAATCTTAGTATAACTGCATTCTGCACTAGTGGTGGAGGGTATACAAAAATACCAGTTTCATGAAAATAAATAAAAATCTAAACTAAATGCCAAAAATAAAGGAAAGTTAATCCACAGCAAGACCTTAGTATACATGTCCAAAGGTGCTTCATAGGACCTTATAACTCAAATCGCTTTAATAAATATTTTAAAGCGTTATTACACACAGAAAAAATTAAAAATTTTCTCTAATCACCAAATTTATTCCAAATTCATAATACCAAGCAAACAGTTTGTTGATTTTGCACCTATTACCAAAATGATTATATTGATTACTAAAAATGTTAATATATTTTTTTTTTCAATATATGATATTTTTAGATTTAAATTAAAAAATTGATCAAAAAACTTTGCCATTTCAAGCAATGTGCTAATTTATTTTAATTAATATTGATAATTCCCAACAATAATTCTACAAGTTTAAATTATTTTATTTTAAACGAAAAAAATCAATTAAGATTTTTTGTTATATAATAAAAATTTTAATTAAAAATTTTTTTCAAAACAACTAAAATGTTAGTTAAGTCAAAACTATATTTTTATTTTCTTTCAACTAAAAAAATAATTGATTCAATTATCGCATTAATTAAATTCAAATACTTTTTAAACCATTTTTTTAATTGATAAAACACTTTTTTCTGTGTAGGGAATATATTAAGTGCCAATGAGGCAAAATTCATTAAGAATTAGTTTTACAGCCTGGCCCACGATATCTATTGCCATCGTTCGTTTGCATTTTCAATGAGAAATAGTAACCGCTAACAATTTTAAAGTTAAAGTGCTTGCCTACAAAACCAAGCACCACATGTTCGATCCCTGGCAGAGGACTAAAAATTTTCACCAGGACCTTCGATTTACAAAAAAAATTTTGTGGCTTCCAACCCCCTTTCAAAGAAGCCCCCTAACCTGCCCCCACCCTGGAAATGAAGATATCATCATGGAAAAGGTCAGTCAGCCGCCACCCGCTAGGGGGGAAAAAGGAGGAATAAAAGATACAATTTGACATAAAAATTTGAAGTAAAACGTCATAGTGAAATAGAATATATTTCATTCACTTGTGCCACTAAACCAAATTCGTACGAAAGTAAAAATTAATACATCTATACCTTCTCTACACGTAGAAGAAAAAAATATGGTTGGAGGTAGCCATATTCTATGGTTGAATTTTAACAATATTTATGTTAGCAGGCTATTTAACCATAATATGGTAAAAATTATCCAAAATTTTCCCAAAATCAACCATAATATGGTTTAAATTCAAAGATGATTTGATCAAAATGTACCTTATTTAGGTCCAAATTAACCATAATAATGGTCAAAATTAACTATATTGTTTCCAAAATTAACCATAGAATGATCAACTTTTTTCATAATTTGGACAAAAGTAAACATATTATGGTCAGAACCAGGGATGTTAAAGTTGGTACTTTTTTTTTGGTACATTTTGACCTTCTAAAGTACCGTGGTACTACCGTAACTCATTTGGTACAATTTTAAAAATTTGTCATAGTTTTCCCTTTTTGAATTTTTAGTAAAACAAACAAAATATCCAGTCTTTTTCATTGCATTTATGTTGTACAACAAATCGTTAATGTAATGGGCGCTTAAATATACGACTAGAATTGTGGTGTATAGAGCGATTAGTCGCCTTTTACAATGTGGCAAGTGAAAGGCAGACAGACGAAGTTTGTTGGTAAGGTGGCGACGCTATTTGCGTGACACACTTTACTTTTTTCCTCTCTGGCCTACAAACGTCGCATGTCTTCCTTTCACTTATCACATTGTAAAAGGGGACTTATGGTACAGACGAGGCGACATTAGTCAAAACCTGTGTTACTACTTTTGTTTCCTTTTTACCACAGACGATGACACTAAAAGCAAAAAGTATTGTTTTTTTTTTTTTTTTTTTTTTTTTTTATATAGAAGTACTACTTAACTTAACAAATATATGCGAAAGAAATTTTTTATATCCTGCTTTTTTTTATATAAATTTATATTAATTTTTATAACTTTCACATTTAACGTCCCATAATTCTGTAAAATTCCATTTATAAAATTTTTAATTTTTCATTGTTTCAATGTTCGTAATTTTTTCTTTTGTGTTTTTTTTGTGTATAATTGAATTTTTATTTACTTTTTTTGTTGTTTAAATAAACTAAAAAAAAAATGGTACCGTGAAGGTCCAAAAAGTACATTTTGTTTTGGAAGTTGATACAAAATTTAAAACCCCATTTAACATCCCCGGTCAGAACTAAAAATAATATGGTCAATGCTAACAATATTATGGTTATTCAGGCATATTTTCAGTTGCAATTCGTGTCAATTTATAATATTAAATATTAACAGGAATACGTTGTACGGTCCACTTTTATACTTTTATACGCTTGTCTGCAGGAAAGAAACCAGAGTCTTTGGCGGGAATTGAACCCGCAACCCCGGCGCTGATAGACTAGCTCGCTAACAACTAGCCTACCGGGGCACCCCTTTTAATCATTTTCCAGCCTTTCACGGCCTTCATTAGCACTCCTGTTCTACTGGTTCATACTTCTACGTAAATTTATATATTTTAGTCAATAATTTAAAATAAAATGAATGAGAATTTTAAGCGAACCAAGAAAGTATGTATTTGGAAAGCATTCAACTATTGCAGAGAGTAAAAACCATGATTCTGTTGCTTCTAAACACATTTTTTTTAAATTTTAAATTAAACATACTATGTTTTTAAATATTATAATTTCAAACATATTTTTGTTATTTTTAACCATAACATGTTTAGAGACAACCATAATATGGTTATGGCTTTTGGATGGGTGAGTTTAACCATAATATGGTCGCCGATAACAATAATATGGTTAAAGTAACCATACAATGTTTCAGTGTATGGTTATAGCTTTATTTTATTTAAGTAAATATTGTTAAATTGAACCATATTTAAAGTTTCAAGGGAGGTAAACACTTAAATAAAAAAAAGTTTTGTTTAAAACAACAATATCTTGTTTGCTGCCATTGCGGGGACCATAATTGGGGGGTTTTAACCATACTTCAACTATGTTTTTTTCTCTGCGTGTAGAAAACTAAGACCCCAAAACAATTTTTGTTTTTCATTCAAAAAAGCAAAACAAAAACGGTACGAATTGAAAGTTGTGTAAATTTTCACTTACTGGTTTCACACGCCGAGGTTCCACTGTAAACGTATAGAAATTTTAAGCAGCTTTTAAAGTCTTTTGTCTCAAATTGAATTCCAAAAAAGTATCTGATAAACAATCACGTGTCGAACAAATTGCCATACACTGGAAAAATGTATGTTAAGACAAAAGTCAATTTGAAAAGTTCTTTTGTAAATGTAAATCACAATTCCAAGTTTTTCAAAGTTTTTTTTTTTTTTTTTTTTTTTAATAAGATGAAGAAATTTTCGTATTATTTGTTTTCTCAGTGTATAGATTTTCTTACAATATTCAAAACACTAAATGTTAAACATGTTTTTGAAATTAGACATTAATGTCGATTTAATGGATTAACTTTTCATATTTTGTATGTAAAAATGATACATGAGATTTTTTTTTTGGGTCGTCTGCTGATGGCTCCACTAAAACATTTCGCAAAAGGAAATGAGATTCGTATGAAAATGAAATGAAAATTTGATAAATTTATATTTTTGTGTTTGTATTACATATAAACACATATACAATCAAATTATAGAGGAAATTATTGATTTTTATCAATGCGAGGATTTAAAATAATTCAAAATATCCATTTAAATGGATTTTTTTGGGGAGGAAAAAAACACTTCATACCTGACTTAAATAAATATGTATAAGCAAAAAAAAAATTGTTTAATTTTAAATTGTTATTTAAAAAGATCTAGGTCGAGGAAATTCGTTGACAGGCAGTTTTTGGGGCAGATGTGTGAGGCAGGTTGACATATAAGGCAAAGGTAAATATTTACAAATGTTTGCGAATACAAAGACATTTGGCAATATCTTAAAGATATTAATACTAAAATCTACTAATAATTATATCCTTGCAGACATTTTGCAATATTCTTTTATGGCAAAATTAAACATAATATTTATTTTTGGTATAACGAAAGTATTTAGATGTTACTTTATAACGTTGCACTCCATTTTTATAATTCAGGCGGTCCATATTAAGAGTGTTTTGAAAAAGATTTATTTTATTTCATCTTCATTAGTACAGATGGTAAACAAGATTATTCACCCTTGTTCTGCGTTTCGATTACGTTCCCGCATTCAATTACTCTCGAATCGAAAATAGGTATTCTAAAAAAAAACTTAATCGAAAGAAAAGAAGAAAAGAGGAGTATGTTTAAACCAGCTGCTAGAAAAACTTTCCATTTTATCAGATTGTAATAACGCAAAGTTATCAATTGTGCATCCGTTTTTTCTAAAGCCAGATTGATTTGCGTTTAAAACTTTATATTTTTCTAAATAATAAACCAGTGTTTTATTAATGATCCCTTCCAATAGTTTACAAAGGCAATTTGTAAGTGAAATTGGTCTGTAGTTATTTTTATTTGTACTGTCTTTCCCTGGTTTTAAAATAGAGATTACTATAGCCTTTTTCCAAAACCAAGTTTTTTGTGTGTGAACTTAGTGCAAGATTTTTAGATGCACTCAGATGTGATCAAAAATTTTAACATCACTATCACTCATGTTTAGTGCGGCTGCTAATTTTCAAGTCATCACTCAACATCGGCAAAATGATTGCAATAATTTTAAAGTTTCACTGTGAATTCAAACTCCAAAACTAGTGCACTACACCCATCTTTGATCCCATAGTACTAAGAACAAAATTTACATTCTTTATAAATACAATGTATGCACTATTACTTTGACTAGTGTATTGTGTCTTTTCATCTCTAGAAATATTTTTGAATATTATTTGCTCTTGTGTACATTCGTAGGAGCCAATTTTGTTATATTTAACTTTTTAGAAGTCACTGCATAAAAATAGAAAACTTTCCTTAAAATTGGGAATATCAACATTTTTTTTCGGAGTCATCCTTGTGTACGTGTTTCCATGAGTGCATGCAACAAAAAATAAAAGCGAAAATTGATTTCGTTGGTAAGGAAAACAAGAACATTAAATTTTTTTTTTCTTTTTCTTCACTATACATTCGTTTATTTGTTTGAAAAAAGAAAAAAAAAAATTCATAAAAAAATAAATGTTGTTAAATGTATGAACATTGTATTCTTAGTTTTCGCGTATGTGAATCAAAATATGTTGCATATTTTTAGGGAAACAGGTATAAGTAATAAAAATGTGTAAGCGAATATGAATAAGCCGATTTACATGTGTGTGTTTGCAAACCAATAAACTGACACAAATTTAGTTTGTTGAAAGATGTAATTTGACATCGTGGTTTTACTACAAAATTCCATCAATTTGTAGTTTCAAAATTTATTGTTGAAAGGAAAGATACAATAGAGTTTTAGAAAATGTATTCCGAACACATACATTTTCATACACAATTAAATATATCCCAGCAAACACAGAAATATAAAATATGTTTTGCCTGAATGAAAAAGAATATTGCGGCAAAAATCGTATAGATACTTCCGATGGCAATACTCCTAAGCATTACGAAAGCGATTCTGCTAGGTGATTAACTAGCAATATTGCCAGATAACCACTTCAAAGAAAATAGGAAGATATCGCTATATATTAAATTAGGATGATAAATGGAAGAGTTTTCATTTTGAAAAAAAATTTGTTTACATATAACCACAGATTTTTATTTTAAATTTAATTGTTTAACCCCTAAATGCATACTGTTGTAATGCTGCAACATACCATTTAAATGGGCACAACGTTAATGTTGAACCCCCACTGCATAATGTTGTTAATTTAAAGTTTATCAAAAATTATACACAACTGCAATTATCATTTTTCATTTTTTTTTTGTGTAACTTCTTACTCCCATATTCATAAAAAAATATTTTAGGTTTATGGCAGGTTTAAGAAACAAACTTTTTATGAAAATTTTTTTAATAAATTTTATATTAATCAAAAATTTTTTTTATGAATATTGGGGGTTAATGTTTAAAGATGAGTATATAAAAAAATTATTTTTACATGTGATAATAAATATAGCAACTTTGCTTTAAAAGAAAGCTGTTGTGTTTTTCCCAATTTTTGTCAATTTGTATATGTTGTAAATCTGCAACATTATGCATTTATGAATCAGAAATTGTCCATAGATGAACAATATACTGCTATGAAGCAGTATCACATAATAAGCCCCACAAACGGGGGTTTAAATTATATGTGATGTCCTGTGTTAAACGCTTCGCTCATAAATTTTAAATATACACTAGGCAAGAGAGTGAGAGATTTCAGGACGAACCAGATTTTTACTAGTAGGAAAGGTCGTCATCCGCCTAGCCAAAGCTGTACCAAGGCATGTAAGTCATATTATTTACTTTGAAGTACTGGATACAGCCGAGGATTTTCTTTCACTCTGTGGAAAACTAGAAGGGCCCTTCGGCAGCAACACCATCGAAGAAGAAATTCAGTCAAAGAAGAAAAGGGGAGCAGGTCAACATTTTCCACCTAAGGACATGAGATAATGTTGGCCGCTGGTCTGAGAATTGCGCGCGCAGCCGTTGTAAACTGCCTGAGTGCACAGGATATACCCTAACAAAGTGTGGGAAGTGCAACGTAGCCATTTGCTTCACAAAGGCCAAGAACTGCTTTTCATTTAAAATTAAACTTTTATTTTAATGTACATGCATAGTGTTGCAGACGTGCAACAGCAAGTTTTTAATTAGAAAAAACATTACAATGTACTTGTCTGAATAATATATTTTTTATAAAGAATAAAAAAATCATGCATTGAAGGGCTAATAAAGTCATATACATTAGTTACAAATAATATAATTTATAATTTAAATAATGTAAAATAAAATAAAATGCAAATATTCAGAAGCAACAGAGAACAAGAAAGTGTTATTTTGTTATAGAAACGAATTAATATACTTTTTTTTTTAACCCCATGTACGACACTTGAGTTAAATCTTTTTTCGTTTTCCGTAAAAATTTCGTCCATAAATTTTGCAGTTTGTCTTCTGCTTTGTTCTCTCAGAGTTTTTAAGTTCATTAACGTGCAGATTAAAATGTACATATGGATGTATAATTATAATTAGAGATGCGATTTCCATGCAAATGCATGTTGTTTATCGATAGTCTAAGAACGATGTCGACCAATTATCTTTCCAAATCATTAAATTTGCGTTAAAATAGCATCGATTTGTTTTTGCATATTGTTGCATATATTAGTGAAAATGCATATTTTTGCATATTTAGGTTTTAAACGCATATTTTTTGCATATTTTTACAGTTTTGAGGGGTTATTTTTAATTTCCATATTATAAAAAAGTTCTTACAAAAAAATTTTAAGTACACAAAAAAAACTTTCCAAAAAATTGTTTAAATAATAAATACATTCTTTTGGAGGTATGCTTAAAATACAATATTTTTTCTTTTAAACCGATGCAGTAATTTACATGGTTAAGGCTTCCAATAGGATAAAAATATTTTATCCGAAACTGTTACAAACTACTTTCTTAGCACCAGAAGCCAATTCGATAATATTGCAATTTTTAATGAAATGTATCCTTTGATTCCCCTTCCACCGCAGCTAGTATAAGCAAAATGGGTGCCTGGCTAGATGCTGCAGAATTATATTCAAAAAACTTCAATTAATTTAAGAATGTTAGAAGAGCTTGTTAATGTCGATGATTGTGGAATTAAAAAAGTAAAAGAAATATTAAATTTAGATAACAGCAGAATTCAATTAGCATTTGTATTTTCCAATAACGGATATATTGGTGAAACAATAACTAAGTAATTAGGAGGGACTTATTTCACTTTATACTCAAGTCAAATTAACTGATATTGCAGAAAGTAAAATTTACAATGTAAAAGGAAGAATAGCCCGGCAAATAAACAAAAAATTCAAAACGTTTTGCAAAAAAAAAAATAATTAGGGATTTAAAAAAATAAAATGAATTTCAAATATTTTTGATCTGATCTGGAATCAAAGTGGGATCTGAAAATAAATTTCTTCAAAATGCATTGGCATTCTTGAAGTACAAGACAACGTTTTCCTTTTATAAAACAGTACTTATTTATTTAAACAAACAAAAATTTGTTACTTTAGTGTTTTAAAGATATTTGAATAACAATATACTGAATTTTTTATATTTTTGTTTTTAGTAAAATTAAAAAAGATTTTTTATGGAAATTTTCTTAGTGTTTAGTGCATATTTTTTATTTTTTTAATGCATATTTTGGATTTTTAGTGCATATTTTAAGCGCATATTTTCGGTTTTTTAGTGCATGAAAATCTCATCCTTAATAATAATTAATTTAAATATTTTCTGTCTATAGGTTCTAATTAAAAAAAAAAAAAAAAAAATTAAAAATGACTGACTATTTTCTTCTAGATGACAATTTGGGGATATTGCTTAACTATTGCCGTGGGGGATATCTTCCATTTGTTTACAGGGGGTTATTTGTAAATTCTCTTATACACTAATAGAAAAGGCGTCTTAACGCTGCTATGTTTTCACATCAGTACTATGACAAGTGTTTCTGAACTAATTTTTTTTTTATATTCGCAGTCAATGAACGTTGATGTGCCTACCAGCTTTCGTATGTTTTTACTTTAATTCATAGTGGTGCATCCGCTGCGCCATTTGTTTCCTTATAATAAATTTCCATACCGTGATGTTTTCTTTAGAATGATCCAATTTTTCAAATACAAATTCGTTTTTGATCCCATGACACTTTTCGTCATTGTGATGTCAGCCTTAACATCACTTGGCCAAATTATCATCAGGGTCAACAATTTAAATTGTGTCATCAATGGGATGACACATTGACATCACAGAAATGACGAATTGAAGTCGGTTTTATAAAGCATGTAATGTAATTGACCTTAAGTCAAACTGAGAGGCATATTTATTTACTTACCCGTTACACATGATTGTTTCACTTTTGTTCTATTTTGCCCTTTGTTAACAGTAGAAGTCACAGTTATAAGACACCAGGAGTATGCCCGATATGGGTTTCGTAATAATTCTAATTTAAAAATTTTATGTATTTAAGTAAATAATTTAAAAAAATAGAAAATGGGAATTTTTCTTCAAATTTTACTTTTTAAACAGGAACATAATGTAAATAATATATTATGATATGATATATTATGTCATCGCACTGCTGACAGTTTGTCATTGCACTGATGACATGATATATTATGTCATCGCACTGATAACAGTTTGTCTGGACTGATGTCAAAATACATCAGCGTTAGGACGCCTTTTCTATCAGTGTACGCAAAATGTAGCATAGAATTGATGTCACTGCAGTCACAGTGTAGATGACGCATAAAACATGATAAAATTTTAGGATGATGCTCACCATTTGTTATAACATTGATGTTACAATTATGATGTTAGAGCATCATCAATATGAAGATGCATTTTTCTATGAGTGTATGTTTATGTAGCAAAAATTAGACTAGAAAAGTATTGACGTATACGTTCCACTTGTATGAGAGCAGGGAATTAATAAATATATACGAAAAATTTTCACCAACAGCAGATTGGCAAAGAAGATGAAATTGCAAAACAATCGGCCATTTATTTTACAAAGGCCCACATTTGCTCTCTTGAGATACTGCTAATTGGTATATAAGAAGACTTAAGCCCAAAAAAGTTACCTCTACGTTTTGAAATACTGATGCAATTCAAAAACTTAAAACCAAAAATAAGAAAAAAACGGTCCTACTTAGCTCACTTTCAATAAAAAGAAGTAAGTAGGCTTTATTCAGGCGTGCCGAATCTATGATATCTTATATGTAATGCAAAATGTTGTGCTGGTAGGTCCAAAATTGAGCACCGGTCTCCCCCTCTCTAAAATCACTTTAAGACGAAAAAATCTTTTATGAATAAAGAAGATATTTGGCATTTCTTAAGCTCATCACTTATTATTCTTTCACGGGATCCATTTTCGCCCATGGGTCCTTAATAGGATACGCTCACGAAAGTGTGTATGTTAATACTGTGTTGAAGGGTATCATACGGTCCGGGTGGACCGACAATTCTTTCTTACTTGATTTTTATTCATAACAAAAAAAAAACTTTAAAAATTTTATTGATTTTAACACAAAAAATTTAAAATTCTGATTTCATTATTAAGTCTAAAATAAAGTGAAAAGATTTTCAATATGTTTTTCCAAGAAATGTCTGAAATAAGTTAAAAACTTTTTATACTTTTATGAACATCTTTTTGGGATTAGAAAACTTAAAATGAACTGAGGCATAAACAGACTTTAGAAAAAATAATAGAAACTAAAAACTTTAATACAACATACAACAACAACAAGCAACATGATGGAAAAATACAGTCGCAGTAAAAACAAGTATGAAAGTATAGAAGAGGACAGTGTAGCCGGAAAAATATTTTCGGAATAGTTTTGCGGTTTAAAAGAACAACCGATTTTTATCTACATGAGGAATCTCTAATCGAATTTTCAATAAGTATCCAAGTATTTATCCTAATAGTTTTTTATTATATATTTCCAATGAAACATCTAGTTTACTGAATTTAAATACATATTTTTCAGGGCTGTGGAGACGGAGTCGGAGTTGAAGAGTCGGAGTTGAGGTTTTTGTACCGGAGTCGGAGTCGCAGTACCCAAAAAAAAAAACGCGCGACTCCGACTCCAAAATTTTTCGGCATAAAAAATTAAAAAAAAAAATTCTAATATTTTTCAATATAAAAATTCTTCGAAATTGGCGATGCAATATTTTGCAGACCAATATGAATAAGTAGATTTTAATTTATTTTATGAGAAACTAGCTGACCCGGTCCGCGTTGCTGGCCCTAAGCAAACATTAGTGTTGTATTACCAGACGATTTAAATTGATCTTTAAACGAAATTTACGGCCTTTAAATAAAAATCCATGAAATACCTATCATAAAGTTTTTTTACAGAATAACTTACATATGGTGTAGATATGGGTTCAATGAAAAAGAAACAGATGTATTTAAGGCAAATTGGAAATTATATTTATTGATTACTTCATCTTAAGGCTAGCGGATAGACAATGTTTTTTGTTTTTTTATTTGGTAAATGTTGTTCATATACATATGTTTGATTTACATTTGATTTGAAAATACATATCTTATGAAAAAAGTGAGCGTAAAAGTGGGCAGGGCAACATTTTCTTTTCGCAAAACCTAAGTTAGACCTAAGTTAGACCATGGCGATCATTTTAAAGAAAAAATCGTCCAAATCGGTCAAGCCGTTCTCCAGTTATGCGCTTAATAGAAAAAGTGGGCGTACAAGTAGGCGTGGTAAATTTTTCTTTCGATGAAAACTTAAAGTTGATTAATATGAACATTTGAAAGAAAAATTAGTCAACTCGATGGAGCCGTTTTCTGATTTTAGGTAAATCGAAAAAAGTGGGCGTAAAAGTAGGCGTGGTAAATTTTTTTTCAGTAAAAACCTAAGTTGGACCATGGCGATAATTTTAAAGAAAAAATCGTCTAAATCGGTCAAGCCGTTCTCAAGTTATGGATTTTGCCACGCCCCTCCGCCCCCAGACCAAAAATCAAAAATCAGACTTCACAGTGTCACCCGCCTGAAGATTCTGAAGATTCGCTGAAAATTTCATCAAAATCGGCCCAGCCGTTTTGGAGTCCATACGTTACATACATACATACACACATCCTATTTTATATATATAGATAGTTGATTCAAGTACTTTACTATTTAAGTATATTTAGGTATATTTTTTATACGTGCGAGAAAAAGTCTAAATTACATTAGCAAAACTTATACTCAGTTATGGATCTAGTTGAAAAAGATGTGTGATTTTTTAAATAATTTACTCATGCTAAAAAATGTTAATGACAGGAATTGCCAATAATTTTAATATCAGAATTTTTTAACCATCAACGCTGAAATATTTTCAACATTGTACAGCATAAGTGTTGCTATAGCGCATAAACACTAGTATGTATTAGAAAAATTGTGACGTAAAATTATTTCTCTTTTGTGTAGAAACATCTTCATCGGCCTGCCTTTAATTCCTACCATAACACTCATGTTTTTCTTATGCACATTACGCGGGGATTCCCATAATTCGTTTAATAAAGATGTTTCTACACAAAAGAGAAATAATTTTACGTCTCATTTATTTCGCATCACGGTTAGAGAGGAGTCGGAGTCGGAGTCGCACTTAAAAAATTTCAGCGTTTAGAGTCGGAGTCGGAGTTAGTACTTTTTTCGGACGACTCCACAGCCCTGATATTTTTATACATTCAATCCCAACAAGTTCCATCTATTTCCGAAAAATAAAGGTTTGGGTTGAAAATGCGAGCGGTTGAATTATTAAAAAGCTTTAGTATATGCAATATTTTTATTTGTGTTATGGTAATTATTTATTATATACATTTGAATATAACCGTTTTTCGTATCATAGTTTCATAATAGTGGGCTTTGAATTTGAATTTTATATGCATAGCCATTCTACCTTCACATATATACATACATATGAATATATGTATTGATCTAGCAAAAGTTCACAAAAGAAGAATTATATAACTGTCAAATTTCAAGTGCATTAATAAGAAAACATCTTTGATATACAAAAATACATAAAAATGAGTGAAAGAATGGTGAGTCCGTAATTTTTTTTTAATATAATGTACCTATATAAGTATATATCATTACCTTCAGTCGTAAGAGATGTAGTCCAATGTATAAATTTTATAGGAGAGAGAAAAAAAACGTTCTAAAGTCTTTAGTTCTGAATATATTTTAAGTCTGTAAACCAGTTTTGCTTCATTGCCGACTCTAAATTGGCTTGCAAACCAACTAAAAATAATACATTTATGTTTTACGTAGCTTTTTGTGACTTATCACCTTTTCTATTATATATTTTATACTTTTAATGTACATTTTAGTATGTCAAATTGCAACAAATAAAATAAAATATACTATAAAATTTTAATGTGAAAAATTAGTTGAGCTCAAGGTCAGTTTTTTTAATTTTTTTATTTATTTAAAAAATGTTTCCAATATTTCGAAATCCACTGGATCTCATCTTCAGGGTAAAGAGTAACAATAATAAAAAACACGTCACACACGGTTTTACATTTAAAATTCCAATTTTGACAAAACTGACCTTGAGCTCAACTAATTTTTCACATTAAAATTACAACAAAAGGTCGAACAGCACACATATTGAGTATACTATAAAATTATTTTATTTATTTCAATGTTGACTATTTTTTTATTTTTTATTTTTTAATTTTTAAAACGTGATTATTGATTTGTGTATTTAAAAACTAAATACAAGAAAAATAAAAAAAAAATACATGTATGTACATACATACATAAACACACATTTTTTTATTCTCGGTGTTGATAAACAATAACAACATAAAAATAAGAGCACAACTGTAAACAGTAAAAAAAAAAAAAAAAAACTCTTATGAGTGCAAACAGTAGAAATGCATATATCACAGTGAGTGTTAATGAAACAAATGCAGAAATAAAAAAAAGAATCGATGATAGCAAATACCTAACGGCTAAACCTATTACTCGCACGCGATCCCTCTCGCCGTCTGTATTTGGTAACACGGTTGATACAATAACAAATATAAAACCTGCTAGCGTTGCCTCAACAACAAAAACAATTTTAATAAGTGATGTAAATATTAACCCCCAATCAGGCATAATAGAAAACTCAGTATCACCTTCGGTGTCTAATAATACGGTTGATATTAATACAATAAAAAATATAAAACCTGCAAGCGGTGCCTCAGCGGCAAAAACGATTGTAATAAGTGATGAAAATATTACCCCCAAATCAGGCATGATGGAAAACTCAGCTCCACAAGTAAAAAGTGGTCAAAAGCCTCCAGTACAAGTAGGTATTGATAGGTACATAACAGTGCTTAAACGGGGTCGCAGCCCAACCTCTTCAGCAGTTGCTTCGGTCTCAAAAGTCTTAAAAGATGGTACAGCTGATAAAACAAGTTCTCAAAATCGTTTTGCTATTCTGGATGAGGAATCTCCGGAAGCACAAAACGTTATCAAATCTAAGCCACCGCCGATATATCTTAGAGAGCAAAACTCAAATGACCTAATAAAGAATTTGATCTCGGTAATAGGTGAAAATTCTTTTTATGTAGTTGCAATTAAGCGGGGTAGTATAAATGAGACAAAAATACAAGTTAATCGTGAAGATGACTTTCGTAAGGTAATTACGAAATTAGAGGCACTAAAAAAAAACTTTTATACATACCAACTGAAGAGCAGTAAAGGTCTCCAGGTAGTGATAAAGGGCATTGATTCATGCGTAGATCCAAGTGAGATAAAAACGTTTTTAGAAGAGAAGGGCTTCAAAATAAAAAACGTAATAAATATTAAAAATAGAGAAAAAAATCCCCAGCCACTATTTCGAGTGGAGTTAGAACCCGGCGACGTTAAGCTTAAAAAAAACGAAACGCATCCCATTTACAGTCTGAAATATATCCTGTATAGGAAAATAACGATAGAGGAGCCGCACAAAAGGAACGGTCCCGTGCAATGTTTAAACTGCCAAGAATTTGGTCACACTAAGGCATACTGCCATTTAACCCCTGTTTGCGTTGTATGTGGAGAGTTGCATGGTACAGCTCTCTGCGATAAGTCTAAAAACGACCCCAATGTAAAAAAATGCAGCAACTGTGGTGGTAATCACACTGCCAACTATAGAGGATGCCCTGTATACTCTATAGTCAAGCGCTCGGTTGGACCGAAACCTAATCCCCCTCAAATGCAGGTATCACATCAAGTTAACACTAATGACATTCAAGTGCCGCAGCCTAGTAATAACAGAACATCCTACGCAAACGTCCTAAAATCAAACCATATTCCAATTCAAGGTGATTTGCCAAATAATGATGAGACTCCAGTTTCTAATTTAAGTCGTCTAGAAAAAACCATGGAAACACTGGTGCAAACAGTAACTAACTTTACGAACACAATGGGTAATATGATGCAGGAAATGTTAAGAATGCAATCGATGTTATTGCAGGCTGTACTAAACAAGCCATGAATTGTTTAAAAATTTGTTTTTGGAACGCAAACGGCATTCGCCAACATAAAAATGAACTAGAATACTTTCTTAAAAGTAAACAAATTGATGTAATGATGGTTTCTGAAACTCATTTGACCTCAAGAAATACGTTTAAAATTAATGGTTATATATTATATGATACCAAGGACCCTCGAGATAGAGCTTGTGGAGGCTCTGCTATTTTGATAAAAGCCCGAATCAAACACTACTTAATGTGTGATTATCGTGAAGATTATCTGCAGGCAACGAACATTTGTGTTGAAGAGCTAAATCGAAACTTAGTACTTTCATCATTATACTCTCCACCTAGATTTTCAATATCACAAAGCCAATATTATAAATATTTTAAATCATTAGGACCCTGTTTCCTAGCCGCTGGCGATTACAACGCTAAACATACCTTCTGGGGGTCACGGCTCATAACACCAAAGGGTCGTGTTTTGTACAATACAATGTCTAAAATGGATTTAAATGTGGTCGCGAGTGGTCAACCAACTTATTGGCCTACTGATCAGCAAAAAATTCCAGATGTCATCGATTTTGGCGTGGTTAAAAACATCCCCGCAGAAACGATTCATGTTGAAGCTTCTTTAGAATTATCTTCTGATCACACACCTACACTTCTAACTATAGCAAACCCTAATAGAATTGTATCTCCGTGTGGATACTTAGTGACGTCAGCAACACAAATAAATTGGTTAAAATATAAAAAATATCTCAGTACCCACTGCACTGAAAATATTCCGCTTAGAACACCGGAGAATGTGAATCTTTCTATTGTAAATTTTGACAATTATCTCAAACTAGCTGTTCAACATTCTAGCATAGCCCGCAAAAACATCAAAAATAGTAAAATATATTCTACAGATGTCGAGCGTCTCTTGACTGAAAAAAGGAGAGCTCGAAGGGAGTGGCAATTGCACAGATCCCCTCAACTTAAAAATTTACTAAAAGAGTGCACAAAAAGGCTAAGAATCTTACTGCAGTCTCAAAAGACGGCTTCTCTGGAAAAATATCTTAAGGAACTTGATGCAACTCCTCAATCTGACTACTCATTATGGCGTGCAGCTAGAAATCTAAAAAGACCAGTTATCACTAAACCGCCATTAAGAAACTTAAATGGAAGTTGGGCACGAAATGATATAGAAAAAGGAAATATTTTTGTTAATCATTTGAAAACCGTATTTACCCCTCATACATCTTTCGATACTGCGGTCGAGTTACCACCTGTTGTTGTTAGATCAGCTGTTCCACTAAGATTTGAGATAAGAGAAATCGAAAAGGCTATTCATGATTTAAACCCCAAGAAAGCCCCTGGTTTTGATAACATCAGTAACAAAATGCTTTTGGAGCTACCCCGCATAGCAAAGAAAATTATTCTACTAATTTTTAATGCTATTTTACGCCTTGAATACTACCCACAAGAGTGGAAAGTATCTTTAGTTACCATGATACCTAAACCAGGAAAGGATCCCACAAAAGTTGAGTCATATAGACCTATAAGCCTATTGTCTAATATATCAAAGCTATTTGAGAAACTACTAGTGTCAAAATTAACGCCGATTTTAAATGAAAACAGATGTATTCCCAATCATCAATTCGGTTTTAGAAGAAAACACAGCACAATTGAACAAACTCATCGAATAGTAAATGTCATAAGAAAAGCCTTTGAAGAAAAAAAATATTGCTCTGCACTCTTCATCGATGTGTCTCAAGCTTTTGATAAAGTCTGGCATAAAGGGTTACTACTGAAGTTGCAGCAAAACTTACCAGCAAACATACACAAGCTGTTAGAAAGCTACTTAGTCGGGCGTCATTTTATTATTAAAGAAGGCGATTTTTTAAGTTCTCCTCAGCCAATTAACGCCGGAGTCCCACAAGGCAGCATCCTGGGCCCTGTATTATACTTAATTTATACATCGGACTTGCCAACAAACAGCTACACCCATACCTCAACATTTGCGGACGATACAGCTTTTCTAAGCGTACACGCAAATTGTCAAGAAGCATCTCGTTACTTACAGGATCACATATTTGAACTGGAAAGGTGGTTAAAACAATGGAGGATAAAGATCAATGAGCAAAAATGCGCACATATAACATTCACATTGCGTCGGGAAACATGCCCCCCTATTAAAATCAATAATCAAATAATACCCCAACACTCGCATGTAAAATACCTCGGTATACATCTAGATCGGCGTTTAACGTGGAAATGGCATATCGAAGCTAAATTAACTCAAATGAAACTAAAAGCAATTCAAATAAATTGGCTTATTGGAAGAAATTCTGTTCTCAGCCTCGATTGCAAACTTCTACTTTACAACTCTATCTTAAAGCCAATTTGGTGCTACGGTATTCAGTTATGGGGCACTGCCTCGGCTTCCAACATCGAAAAAATTCAAAGGCGCCAAAATAAACTTCTTCGAATAATCACAGCCGCCCCCTGGTACGTCAAAAACTCAAATATCCACAAGGATCTCAATGTGCCATTAGTAAAAACTATGATAACGAAATATGCATTAAAATATTTAAAAAGGCTGGAACTGCACCCAAACCCATTAGCACGAAATATTTTAAATTATGGCGGCCACACTCGATTAAGAAGAAGAGACACTGCAGCACTCACCCAATCAGATGAGCGGTAAACACCTACATATGTGAACAGAAACCGTGATGACGAAATCTTTTTTGTCCGGCACTGGCAGGACATAAATCAAATATTAGGTTAAGATTTGATTAATTATTGTTAGTTCATATTTAGTATATGAAGATTCAATAAATAAATACTGAGAAAAAAAAAAAAAAAAAAATGTTGACTATTAACAAATATTAACAAATTTTTTTTGAAATTTTCACATTTTAATGGGCCCTAGCTAGGCTTGCCAGATCCAGATTATCAAAAAGCTGGAAATGTGAATTAAAAAAGCTGGATATTAAAAAAAAAGCTGGACATTTTGAAATAAAATTTTCACGAAAAGTTACTTGTTTATTGTACAAACAATTTTATTAAAAAAATACCCATATGTACGAGTATGACATTAATATTATTACATTGATTTTTTTTTATAATACTTTACTACAATACTAACATAACAAATTATAACTAAACTTAAATTTTTTCAGTTCATTCATATGTTCTATATATCTACATACCTCTCATTTGCTGGAACAACGTCATAACTCAAAAAATTAGTTTCTTATTTTAATGTAGAATTAATTATCGCTCCTATATTTATCTTAAGTTAAAAATTGATGTAAAAATCTTGCATATTCAGCTCTTGAGTATGGAAATAGTACTGTGATGGAAATAGTACTGTACATACGAATTAAATCAAAAATAGAAATGATGGCGCTATTGCAGATGCATTATGTTCCAATAAGGAAATATATAAAAATTATTTTAAAGCAATAAATATTAAGAGCATTTTGTGGAAAATTTTTTTAGCTGGACAAATTTCTTTTTAGCTTGAAACTGGACTGGCCATTAAAAAGCTGGACAATCCAGCCAAAACAAGCCCGACTGGCAACCCTAGCCCTAGCACTTTTTCTTGAGCATTTTTGGACTTAGAACTTTTACATATCGTTGCAAAACAAGAACTAGAAAATAATATTTGTATTTTTTCCGTAAACGATGTATTTTTGTTAACTCTATTGAACTGCATCCAAAACTTAATTTTCAAAAATTGTGGCATTAGAGCATTTAAGACAGAAGGTACTTTTTGTCTTTCCATTGTTATAAGCTTTAAAATTCCTTTCGAAATAAAAATAATTTAAATAAAAAAATTAGCTGTAATCAACTTAAACCAGAATAATAATATATGTATGTATCTTTAGATTAAAACCCAAACAGTTCGACTTAAATTCATTACTTAATTTTAAAATTAGAGAAGCATATTCCTTCTTCCAAAATTTTGTTAACAATTGCATATGTATTTTTTTGGTCGAAAAATTGGTCAAACAATTTAGTATGATGTAGTCAAATGAATTGTTTCAAATAAAAAAACATTAAAAATAAATAAAATTATTTTTATAGCCAAAACGTTATTTTAAAAGATTAATTCATTTTAATTTATATTGAACTGATCTTATATTTTATTTTATCTTTTTGTTGAGTTTTTTTAATATAATATAAACATATCGTTTTTAATAAACTTTTAAAAACAAATTTTTTACTTGTTTTGTATCATAACAAATTTCGCCCCCACTAGGGCTCAAGCTGGATCCGCGTCTGACACCCATAAAATAACTACATTCTTGTAAACACCAAATACATTTACTTTTTTAATAGTTTTATTGAGCTTTTTTAGTTACAGCGAACACCGCTGTAGTGAATTATGCTTCATAAGGAACAATTCCTTATATTAAATTCCAGAAATAAAAGAAAACATATTCAAGGAAAAGTCGCTACTAAAATAATGAAATTTCAAAGAGTAAATGTGCTTAGTGCAAAAAAGCATATAAGTCCGCAAATGATTTATTTTAAAATCCTACGACTACTGGTTTTTTAAGAGGAGGGACTAAAGAAAAAAACTGCATTTACAGATTTTTAAAAAGACTACAAAAAAAAAAAAAATTACACAGTTTTTTGTCTCTCCTCAATTATTTGAAAAAAAAATGGACTTAGCACTTTTTCCAACTAAGGTAACGATTTTTTTATCATATAATTGTTAGTTATGTTGTCAGAAGTCCACAGATATTATTATTGAAAAAAAAAATAGAAAAAAGTGAATTTACCCGTATTCCATTTAATATACAAGCAGCCCATCACTATCTACAACTGCCGCGTAACCTTTTAATGAAATTCTATTTTCTACAGGTTGGCACGTTACGGTTAAGTGACATTACATTCAGTTAAGCATTTGTATTGCTTTCCATATAACAGAAACGATCAGCTGTTTACATTACATTTACGTTCGGCTAACGCGGCCTTTAAGTTTAAAATTTAAGAAATTTAATAGGGCTAATCTCTACTTTGCGTACAGGGCTTACATATAAAAATGTACTAAAGTTTGCCTTAGGTAGGACCTGTCCTAAATTTAAATAGTATGTCTATGAGCACAAAATTATGGTTAGAGCGAACTCATCATGAATATTTTCATATCCAAAAATATCGTAAATTGAGGCTATGTAAGCACATGAAACGATTTTCTTTATTAGAAATATATATCGTCCTTGGGCCAACAAAATATACAAGGACGGACAGTTCGATTCGAATAACTGTGTAATTCTGATACGATTGTTAAGATGAAAAATTGTTATTCACTGTTAATGCAATTTTTCTTTCATACATATTTGTACAAGATTATAAAACAACGTATCTATGTGCATCAAGTAGTGTATATTGTTCAACATAATGTTGAATGTTGAAGAGAAAAAAAAAATCTTAAAGCCTTTTTATACGATGTAATCATGTATCGTAGATTCTTTTGTAGTTGCTGCATTTTTTCTCGGTATTGTTATTCTAGCTTAAAAGGGAAAAGAAATAATAAAGACAAGCAACAACTGTATTAAAAATAAACATTATTTTTTGTCCATTATATTACCCGTACCAAAAAAGTACCAATACTAAGCATGTGAGAAAAAATAAATGAAAATTAAACTGAAAAACTAGCAAAGTGAACATCTACAAAAAAAAAATAAATAAAATTTTCTCAAATGATTGGAAATATAACATTTTCAGGAAAATCTGTATTTTTGCTAAAAAAAAAACACAAGAAAAAATAGGAAAACAGATTATAAATTGTGAAAAGAAAGATTTTTCATTTATTTCATCCTAATTGCATGCAACAGTTAACAATATTATTTTAAGCTTATTATAATGCTACAAAAAAAAAAAAAAAAAAAAAAAAAAAAAAAAAAAAAAAACCCGCAAGAATAAAATTCCTTGTTTTTGCAATTAATACTCGTATCATAATATTTCAGTAGAAGTTTTGAAATTTTATTAATTTAATTAATTTCAGACATTCCTTTTATTTTAAAACAAAAATGTATAACATTATCTAGGTAAGGCAGCCATTCAAAAAGACAGCTCCCTGGGTTCCCTTAGTTGTACCTTGGTGAAACCCAGCGCTTAGGATTATCCCAAAGAGCATCTTCTCAATAGGTGTCACAACAGATTTAACCAATTCGCTTTCCCAATGAAAAAAAGAAGCAGCCTTAGATCTATCCTAGATAAATCATCCACACAGCAAAACGCTGTTTTTCCCAGGTAGCTTTGTCTAATGTCATGAATATCAGGATATCAATAAAGAAAATTAAAAAAAAGAAGCAACCTTAGATCTATCCTATCTAATGTCATGAATTTCAGGATAATAATAAAGAACACTTTAAACAGGTTCCTCTTTCTTCTCGTCACGAACACTTCTGCAGTAGTCATTGAGTTCCAGACCCATTCTACTGGTATGAGTCCTTGCTAGTCAATGCCTTGTTATTTGTTCCATATTAATCGGCGGTACGTTCCGTTCATTTAAGCCAGGCCATAAAGTCCTGATTAATGAGCAGGAAGATTCACAAGTTCACCCCAACTTTGCAAGTCTTTAAGACTCCCGCTGAATAAGTGACTTACAGTGAGGCAGTGGAAAGTGCCAAAATGATCTACAAATCTGTCATCCAGATGACTATCTTGATTGCCAAGCTTATCTGCTCTTTAGTAATCTTGACTGTCTTTAAGCTCTAGTATCCACGTTAGCGTTACTTTTGAATGCCTCGAAATCTCATTTAAAGATTTCTTACATTCTGCATTTAGCCTAGATGTTATAAAGACACCTGTTAGGGCTGCAAAGGCAGTCTTGCTTTAAGTTAATATATATCCCTTGATATACAAACTTAGCAAGTTAGCCTCCCGCCTTATAGCAGTTATTTGCGCCTGTACACAGAAAAAATTCTCCCAAATTTTTCACCAATTAAAACATTAATCAAAAATTTAACCTTTTTTAATTTAAAATTTAATCAAGTGAATTAAACGTTGAATCAAGTGAATTAAACATTTAATAAAGTGAATAAAACGTTTAATTGATACTACTAATTTGTTTACTGGTGCAAATTTAATAAATTTTTTGTAGTTAATATAACAAATTTTTTAATTGGAATTAATTTTTATTTTCTTCTGTGTAGGACACTTCGTCTATCGTCTATCCGGCAGCAGAAAAGCGAACATTCAGATACTCTGTGTTCCTCTGTGTAGAATTCTCCCCATTATCCTACTTTCAATCAAGTTTGTTGTATTTAATAAAAAAGAGAGTATTTCCACAGGATAGTTTTTAACGTTAAAACATTTTATTTATGTCACTAAATTCCACCAATAATTTTAAACATGAAAAATGTAAAAACATAATATTCGGCCTTGTCGAATCTATAATACCCACCACCAATTATATAACATAATTTTTAGGAGGGGATTTTGTATAGGAGCTATGTGAAATAATGAATCAATTTGTGCCATATTAAATTTAAACCAAAAAAGTACGTAAAAGAGATATTGCGTTAACGCTCTATGGCCGTTATCCTCTTCAAACTCTTAATCTGAGAGATACATTAGTATAGGAGCTCCGCTAGGAAAAGGTAAATTTGGCCCAATTTGGAAATATTTTGAACAAATTTTGTCAATGCCTCAGCGCATACTATGTAGCCGATATTGTTTCAAAAGTCATATTCCGGGATCTGTTTATTTTTGTTTAGTGATTTTCAGCTTCAAACATGCGTTGTAAAGGATGTTTTTTTTTGACGTATAGAACTTTTGATATATCGTAAAAAAAAATTTGCGCCAATTAAAGCATTAATCGAAAATAAAATCAGTTTTAATTAAAAATTTTATAAAGTGAATTAAACGTTGTACCAAGTGGATTACATGTATAATCAAGTGAATTAAACGTTTAATTGTAACTATTAATTTGCTTACTGGTGCAAATTGTATCAATTAAACATTAAATGCACTTGATAAAACGTTTAATTCACGTGATTAAATGTTTAATTAAAAATTATTTTAATTTTGATTACTGTTTTATTTTGTGCAAATTTTTTTTTCTGTGTAGGGATAATTGTAAAAGTACCTGTCATTCTAATGAAGTGGGTTTGAGTTTTCTTTCAGTATACTTTGGCAAATCAGCATTTCAGGACTAACACCAGAACAACGTTTACAAATTGTGGAAATTTAAATCCAAAATTCGCCCTCTGTTCGCCAAACTTATAGAGAACATCGTCTAGTTTACGGTGTGCATTATTGTCCCAACGGCTAATACGAAATATTGGAGATCGATTCATGCCCAAATTTACTCTTTTGTACAATATTCATCCGAATCGAGCCCGTGCCTTGCATACAGAAGAAGTCATCGCCGCTGTAGGCGTGAGTCTGACAACTGCCTCGAATTTATCGAGCTGACGCCACTATCAGCAACTCGGTCTCTGCCCTTCCACTACTTGGAAATTTTTGAGCATAAATCTTTGCCTACATCCATATAAGATCAAAATGGTGCAAGAATTAAGGCCAGGGGACCATTTTATTGAGCCTTGTGTTCGATGAATGCGCTCATGCACTGGAAGTTTAACCAGATTTTTTTCGTCAAATCATCTTCAGCTATGATGCCCCTTTTTTGGCTTAACGAGTATGTAAACAAGCAGAATTGTCGTTTTTGGAGAGAGAAAAATCCTCATCATCCCCATATAACCCGATAAAATCACTGTTTGATACCAGTTTATATGCCAAAGGCATCATCCGCCTATATGTGTTTGAATGGCGAACGGTACAGGAATATGCTTCGGTTTTTTTTATATTTCTCATATCATTGAAAATCGTTTGGAGGAAAAATGGTTCCCACAAGATGGCGTGTGAACATGCCATACAGCGTGTGAAACCATTTCTTTGTTGTGCCAAGCGTTTGGTGACCGAACGAAGAAATGGACATATGAATTGGTGCGATTTAACACCTTTGGGCGTACGTCAACTCTTTGGTCTATGTTGATAAACTTATTTTGCCAAAATATTGGTTATTGAATTGGATTTGTTGTGCTTTATTTTTAAAAATGTTCAATGCCTTTTAAAACACACAACTTATAAATAATTTTTATATATACAATTTTTTAACTGTAGCATATCCTGCGTGACCACTACCCAAGAG
Organism: Pollenia amentaria; assembly: GCA_943735925.1. Taxonomy (NCBI): domain Eukaryota; kingdom Metazoa; phylum Arthropoda; class Insecta; order Diptera; family Polleniidae; genus Pollenia; species Pollenia amentaria. Next base: position 16,146,174 of record OX031010.1, on the reverse strand, counting down.
TTTCCAAATTTTCACAGAAATCTCGTTTAACAAACCTTTCATAAACTTTTTGCTGATGGCCTGCTATTTGCGAGGCTTTTTGTATAGAAGATATTTAAAACACTGGAACGATTTGTTCCATTTTTAATATTGAATAATCCTCCTCATACCACAACTGTTCCAAGTTTTAAACCGGGAGAACAAAAGGACTAATTTTGAATACTAAACAAATCTGTTTTTTAAAAATTTCCCCTTTCTAAATCCTAAATAACAAGCTTAGAAGAGCTTTGAATAAAAAGTCGGAAGGACATGTCTTGACCGTCTTCCACTTTTATAAGGTCGCAAAACATATTTCTATATAAATACTATACATTATAGGATATCTAATGGTTATTCCATTGCGGTACAAACTGAATGATAAAATCAATATAGACTACATCTTTTTGGTTGTGTATGACATTTCATATCATTCAGCAGTCATCGTCACAACAACTTAAGAAATTTAACCAACATTTCCCGGAAAGAAGAATAAATATTAGAAAATAAAAAAAAAACTGCAAATAAACCAACTAAAAGGAAATCCACACTCAACAACAAACAGATCTACTTACGAAATAAATACACACAAAAACGTCAAATCGTCGTAAATAAACCTTCGTTTAAAATACCAAAAACTATAAAGTTATAAAACCACAAATATTGTTAAATATAATGCAGCTATTTACGGAGACGCATAGTAAAAGGAATGATATCAACAGGTCTGTAAAAGAATTGGAAAACTAAAATTTTAAAAAGATCAAATTTTTAGCAAAATTTAAGAAAACAGTTTATTCTGCTTAGCCAGAAGGAGTTTTAATGCCTTTGGATGACTCAACTAAAAATCGTTGACCCCTTTTAACTGTAAGTCGACTATCAGATATTATTTCAGTACTAAGAAGGAGTGCCCTTAAGGCCTCATGATTCAACCAACTGGATCTGTTAAGATCTGTTCGTATATTTGACATAATAGTGACCGATGTCTGATCGTTTACGAAATAGCTTTGAGGCCTGCACAAAAAAAATGTTCGCTTATTTTTTTTCAATTAAGGCATTAGGTTAGGTTAGGTTATAAAGGCTGGTTCGAAGCAAAGTTCACACCCTCACCCAGAGACAAATATGGTCCATTGTGACGCCTTAATTAATGAAAGAAATCTAGTGCGAAAGAGTAGGAGAAGTAAAGAGCGAAAGCACAGGAAAGGAAGATAGTGTAAGATAATAAATCGGACAGAACAAGCAAAAACAAGCCTACCAAACAGGAAAACTGCCCTACAAGTTCCCAGTACCCAGCGTCCTGCTGTGACGCCGGGTCATTCCCATTACGAATGCCGTCAGATTCTCGAGCCCGCAGCCCAAAACATCTCCCAATTCCTGTAGGAGTCTGCTACCCAGCCACCTCAGCCTGCAGTTCTGTAGCCTGGGACAGTGGCACAGAAAGTGCTCAACTGTCTCCAACTCCTCTTGTTCCTTACACAACATACATTTATCCGCTAAGCCAGACCCCATTCTCACCGCCATTCTGCCCATCATTCCGTGGCCCGTGATAATACCTATCATGGTCCTAACGCAGGCCCTACTCCTACCCAGAAGCGCATCCGAATTTGACCTACTAAGCATGGCCACAGCGTGCGTGCTTCTCGGCACTCCGCTCTTCCCCGCCAAACCTACTCAGTCCCGCTCAGAACCCATTCCCTTATTCTCCCAAAGTAGAAGCCCATTGGAGGCCTGCACACCTGCAAACTGTCAGGATCCTCCATTTCCGAGCCCAGTCTCGCCAACTCATCAGCTATCTCGTTTCCGGTGATGTTGCAGTGACCCGGTACCCAGCAGAGCCTCACAAAATAATTCCCTAAGATTTCTCCTAGAGCCGACTCCAATCGTCCACTAGCCTGGAGTTCACAAACAGCCCATCGAGGCCCTAAGAGCCACCTGGCTGTCCACATATATAACGACCTCCGAGATCTTGACAATGTTAGCCCCTACCAATTCCACGGTCCTGAGAATCCCCAGAACCTCTGCCTGAAATACACTGCAGTCGTCGGGAAGTCTATATGACCTTCTGATATCCAGATCCTCAATGTAGACCCCCGCATCCGTGCCCTCTACCTTCGAGCCATCAGTGAAAATTGCAAAATAGCAAAACCCTATACAATCTGCCCTGGCCTGACCAGCTCTCCCTAGAAGACAATAACTCCTCTGGTAAATGCCCAAAATCGACCCTAGTTCCCAAATAATCCGTAGAGCCGGGCAAACCTAGGTGATAACCACTCTAATTTAACCCAAGGTCCACGAGTGACCCTCCGTAAAATTTCCCAACAGTCCTAGCTCCCTCAGCCTAAGAATGCTCCTGGCTGCCATTCCCATCCCATTATGCTCTGTAGGCAGAAGATGAAGAATAACATCCAGAGTCCCCTGAGGGGTACTTCTCAAGGCACCTGTCATGCCGATCGAAGCCGGTCGAGCCTTATACAGAAGGTCCCTCAAGTCTCATTGCCTCCCACCAAACACAGCATCCATACGTAAGAATGGGTCTAACCACCGAAGTGTACAGCCATCCCCCCACCTCCTACCTATCGACGATCTGCAAGCATAGTAGGCATTGAGACCCCTCTTAAGTCTCTCCTAAGTATTCCCCCTCTAGGTAATTAAGGCATTAATCATAAATGAAATCAGTTTCAATTAAAAATTTAATCAAGTGAATCTTACGTTTAAAAAAAAGTAAAAAAACAATATATAATTAGAATCCAGTATTGATTCAGCAGCTCAGTTCAATAAAACGTATACATAATCCTACCAAAATAAGCTTTCGCGTATATTAATTAACTTAATAATTCTAATACTGAACTTCAATGTAAGTCCAAAATTCTGTTTAATTTTAATTGAAATAAATTTCATTCTTTCAAGGACAACAACTTTTTAGTGCAAATAATAAATGCACGCTTGTCGTAGTTCCCTGCAGTTGTATTTACCAAATTTATATATGCATTTAACAAATACAGCAATATCTTGTTGACTATTTTCCTAAAATACACGAATTTTTCATACGACAGTCTTTAATATTTTCTATATCGTCATCATGAGCAGCAACAGCGTCGTCTTCATTTTGCGTTATGTTTTCAATGGTTGTATCATCTTCTTTTTCCATTTTTTATTGTTATTGTTCTGTTTGTTGTTGGCTGCTGTTACTTATTGTGGCTTGGTATTATAACGTTCTTTCCTTTAAATTTCCTAATGCTCTGCGGGAAAAACTTTATAAAATCCATTTTCCAATAATAAAATATTGACACGAAATATACAAAATATACATACAACAATATCGCTTGTAGCTAAAAACGTTATTGACGGTATTTGTAGCAAAATTTATACGTTGTTGTTGCTGATACGAACATATACGTTTGTATGTTTATGATTATGACTATAAGAATTGAAATATTTTTTGCTGTTGTTGAAGTTGTTTCTTTTCGATTTTCAGTTGTTCGTTTGTGTGTTGATTTTGTAAGTTGGAAGTACCATTTTGGTTGAATGGTTTTTGCGAGTTTTCGCTATCGTGGCAGAATCGAAGATTACATTAAATTCGTTTGTTGCAATTGTAATAACCCCCCTATGGGCGTTATGGTTATAAGGGATTAATGTAAAAAATGGGTGCTTTTAGAGGGACAATAATTGATAGCGCTTTTAAATTTTGAAATGATATCGTAAGTATTAGACTATATTTACATTATGCAATTAACGGCGTGCAACATTTTGTTTGTCAGTAAGAGGTGAAGGGAAGATATCGGGGTTGATAAAGTAACACGACGACGCATAGATAGTAGGGATGCCAATCGGGACTAATTTTTGAAAATCCCGGGATTCGGGATTTTGGAAATCCCGATCCCGAAATCCCGGGGTTTTCGGCATACCTGGATTTTCCGGGATTTTGAGATTTTTCCAATATTCAAAAGGTTTTATATACGTAACATAAATTTTTAAAAATGAAAACAACAAAACAATTTATTTTATACATATGCTTATAACACTGGCCTCACACATGATCAAACTGATCAGATTCTGAAAAAACGCTTAAAAAAATATACGTCTCTCTTAGTTTTTCTGGATCAATTCATTTCGGTTTTTTGACAGCAATTAATTTTTAATGTGAATTAAGTTGTGACGACATCAATACACGGCAAAAGGTTGTCCCTCATCGATCTCGATAGCTGAGTTAAAAACTGTAACACTATGTCGACTGCAATGCAGTCCACCTCCAGGTTGAGGGCGAGATTCATAACACTGGTTTACAGCCAAAAAATACCAAGAACGCCACATGCCTAGATAAGTTAATTGGGACCTCCTGAACACAAAAAACGCTGTAATTTTTTTTTTCTAAGTACCGTTTTTTAGATAACGGTACTTATGTGTTTTTCGGTGTATGGTCCCACTCAAACCCTTGTGGAGCCCAACCGAAAAGTCCGATCGAGATGAATGGCATATGGTTGGAAAGGTAATTGAATGCCTTTTCCGCCGATATGCTGCAGGAGGTCCCAATTAACTTATCTAGGCATGTGGCGTTCTTGGTATTTTTCCAAATTAAAAATTTGTAAAGCAGTGTAATCAATAATTTAAGTACGTTTGAAATTAATTTTAAAACAAAATGTTCATACAAATGTTTCCTAAAACAGATTTCGAGTTTAAATAATTTTTATGAATACGTCAGATAGTGTTTATTTATAAAAAAATTATTTTATTTACAGAAGGTTTTTAAGCAAATTTTTTATTATTATTGGACCGGAAGGAATATGAGCTATTTCATCTATATTACGACTTAATTCTTATAATTATATAAATTTTTATTCTTTAGTTTCTGAATAATACTTAAATTGGATCGTGAATAATTTTTATTTTTTGCTTGATATATAACAATTATTCTTGATTTCTATATTTTGCATAAAAATAATCATTTTTATTTTGGTATTATGTCTTAAGCCAAAGCTGAACTTGCTAAACGTAATTGTAAAAAAGGCTTGAGATGTGAATCTTCAAATATCGTTTCTATTTAAAATAATGGTTTTTATTAAGCAAAATACAAAAATCCAGAAATAGTCGTCACATATCAAGCGAAAATTAAAAATTTTAAATGCTCGCTGTGTGCCAAAAACAAAAATTAAACTCAAAAATAAAAATTATTTGCAATAAAAAATATAACTCAAATAAAATTCAATAAACACGAACAGTTTTGTACATAAAAGTTGATATGTTAAAAATCCCGGGACTCATAAAAATAAATCCCGGGATTCGGGATTTATCAATCCCGAAAAATCCCGGGATTTCAGGATTCGGGATTTCCCGTTTGGCATCTCTAATAGATAGGCATTTTATTCGTTTTTGTTTTGCTTTTTTCGCTTTTAAATGTTTTGTTATTCTAAATGTTGTCCACTTTTGTGCTGAAGGAAAAACGCCGAATTCATAAAAATATTTCAAATGTATTTTCAACTGTATTTTTTTTTTAAATTTACAATCAAGAGGTAAAATCAAAATTTTGTACTTTTTATAATAAATAAAATTGTAATCTTCTTGTAATTGGCGTGTTGCCTCTCAGATATGTTTCTGTGTTCAAAGATATCTTTTTAAGAATTTTTTTAATAGAGTAGATATCTCTTAAAAATCCTAATTTTTCGAGTTAACCGCTTTCTAAAAAATGGTACATATTCAAGAAATACTTTTTTTAGAGTACTTCATTCAGGAAGTACATTTTTTTAATTATAACCACGGAAAACAGATATATGCTCTAAAAAAGTATTTTATGCTCATTAAATATGCAGTAAAAACTCAAAAATATGCCCAAAAAACTGTTAAAAATATGCCTCAAAAAATCAAAAATTGCTCATTTGAAAACAAACTACTCAGCAGTTTAAAAGCATTTGCATTTAAAAAAACAATATTAAAATTTTCGAGATTTAAGCCTTTTTGGAAACGATGGGCAGTCATTGGCTCACAAAAACAAAGTTATGTTATGAGGTTAAAATTCATATATGAGTTACTTATGCCAAATATTATCCAGCCATTTTTTCGTCTTAAATGGATTCAAGGAGGTCGCTAAATTGCTTGTAAATGTTAACGTTTAAAGGGAAGTTAAAGCTTTTATAGTTAAGAGCTTTGGGAAAATGTAAATCCATTCGAAAATAATCTAATTTGCAGTGAAATATTTTTGCACATAACTAGTTGGTTTACGGACGGACACAAAAGTCTTATTTGGAAAGAAGTTTTTATGGTTAATATTCACTAAAAATTTTAGAGCCCTGCGATCAAAAATTGCGACTTTATTAAAGAAATTTAAACGCCAAGTACACTTTGTTGTTATTGATTTTGTAAGGTTCTTTGCTTCCTCCTTAAAAAAAATAGTGTTGTTACGCCCTTTTGCATTTTAGGTGACGATATAAATAAGTTTAATATATTATTTCTCTTAGAAGCCTTAGTGCTGGTTCACGAAGAGAATGAGGGAGAAGAGAAAGCCATTTCATTTTCTCTTTCTCCTAAAAACTCAAGACTTGACGGCTAAGACTTGAACAGTGTGAACCAGCACTTACAAATGTTCTTTGAAAATTCTTATAGATACAATTTTTTTAAAACGGTTAAATTTTCAAACTGTTACTCATGTAAAAACTCTTCTTTTGGTATTAAAAATAAATAAAATAAGTTTTCTATTTTACATCGCTTCCACACCGAAGACCGTCTTTTTAGAAAACGGTGCGACTGATACTCACAACTAGATACTCTACATATCGCACCGTTTCCTCCTAAATTTATAAATTTCAAGTTGTGCCAAAAAACCGTGACTTTATGTATTCTTATAAAGGTTGTATTCAATTGAGGTAAAGAACTTTAAGTTGGCAATACTTTTGTCAAGCGATTTAAGGTAAGTTTGCTTTGGCATTTCAGCATGAATAGACACGATCACCTAGCAAGGCGTAGAGTCGGTGAATAGGCCCAAAACAAGATTGCCGTTGATCCCGATTTTCATAAGTGAATTTTTTTTAGCGATGAAGATCACTTTTGTTTGAGTGGATATGCCAAGAAACAAAACTGCCGTACTTGGTGTGATGATAATCCTCAAGTGGAATTATTGGTCCGTACTTCTTTTAAAACGATGCTGGTCAGAACGTTACAGTCCATGGTGGCCACTATAGAGCCATGATTACTGACTTTTTGGTTCATCAATGGAAAAACCACGACTTGCAGGAGCTGTAGTTTCATTCAGACGGCGCAACATATCACACAGCTCGTTCCATTATTGATTTATTGAAGGAAACATTTGGAAGCCGCATATTTTCACTTTTCAGACCCGTGAATTAGCCTCTAAGATAGTGTGATTTAACGCCGCTGGACTATTTTCTGTGGGGATATGTGAAGTCGCTAGTCTACGCCGATAAGCCCGAAACGATTGACCACTTGGAGGACAACATCCATCGCATTATTGTCGATATACGGCCACAAATACTGGAAAGAGCCATCGAAAATTGGACCTCCAGAGAAGACTAAGTCCGAGAAAGCCGTAGCGTTCATATGTCAGGGGTCATATTAAAATAATAATGCCTGAATATTATCTTTCGAATTAAGTAAATTTCATGTCAATTTAAAAAATTCATCTTTGGTTTATTCCATTTCAAAGTTTCATACCTCTATAAAAAGCACACGTTATCACAAAAAGCGGGATACAAATGTAATTTTTTTTTTGGCAAAAGGCTAGATAAAGCGATCTTTTTTTCCTTCAAAAAATGAAAAGGTGTCAATTTTTAGTTGGCTCCCTTTAAATGAACCAGTGCGATATATTTGTAAATATTTTTTGTTTGAGTTTTGAAATAGATTTGGTTAGTTAAAATTAATGTAATTTGGTAAGGCCATTAATTAACATTTTCTTGGTTACTTATCAATCTATCCTTATATATCGAGCCTGAGCCGCAAAAATAGTCGACATAATTCAAATTTTTTTTTCATAAATTAATTTACTGGCAACACTTGAATTATCTTTTAAAATTTCAATGTCACACGAGGTACCGTTACGAATTTATAATAAAAAAAAAAAAACAATTTAAGCTTAAGTGCACTTTGATGGTTTGATGGCTTGTCGCTTAAGCTAAAATTCTCTACAAAAATATAAAAAAAAGTAAATGTGCTGCATTCGGCTGTGCTGAATCTTTGGTACCTCTACGAAATTTATGGAATCTATGATTAAAACGTTTTAGTCGTATTAAGTTAATTTCCGAAGGTATGCTTTATATGTAACTTATGTTAAACAATGGGCCGATTATTATTAAGTTTTTTGAAAAATATCGTGATTCGTTTTGCATTAAAATGCTTTTGAGCAGTGAATTTAATATTCGGCATTTGGTAATTTGTGGGGACCGATCACCATGAAATTCAGTAGACTGATTTTTAGTAGTAGAACAATTGATTAAAGCCAAATTTTATTCCAGTATTGTAATTTGTTAGCGTTCTCTTTGTTTTTAAGTCATGAAAACCGCCTTATATGGGACATATTGTCAATTATGGATCAATTGTCTCAACATTGGATGGTGTTATTTCTAGCCATATAAAGCCAATTATAGACCGATTTGCACAAAATTCGGCAGTGTGATTTTTAGTCTTATGGAAATATGTGGAACCAAATTTAACTGCAGTAGTATTGCTCGTAAGATTTTTAGGTGCACTAAAGTGTAAGAGTGTTTTATCTTAATCGACACAATCTTTTTCAGTAGGTCATCAGAGGGACGATGAAAAAAAGTTCAAGCGCCCAAAATAGCCGTTACCCTCTAATATGTTTTAAATAAACTCCATTCAAAGCATTGGACCAAACAGAACCTTCATACAAATTTTTATCGGTATGAACTGAATTTAAACAAGACATATTACAAAAAAGCCTTTTTCTGTAAAATTTTTGTCATTTAAGCTATTATTGCGGTTACGACTCGATATGATGCTTTTAAATCTGTTTATACTATTGCAATTTATTTATTTATGTGTATGTATTGTATGCATTGGTTGTCTGAACATGCATGAACATGTTGTGGTACACAAGGATTAAGTAGACGGAAACAGGAAATATAACGATTTCACTTAACAACATTTCCAAAATTCTTTGCCATAGAATGGTGACATCGCTATTAAATTAGCTTGGTTTTTTCGTTTTGTTAAATTTGTAAAAAAAATTTAAAAATATTTTTTAGTATTTTTTTTGAGATATTTACAAAAAAAAAAAACAAATTTAAATAAAATTTAACACACTATTAGTCTATTCATAAAAAATGGACTAAATTATAGAAAAAATGTTGTGTTAATATTTTAAATTATTTAAATCTCTTTGTTTCATTATAAAAGTTTATGGCCATCATATTCAATGGTACTTTGATATTATACTCCTCACCACAGGTGGAAAGGATAGAAGTTTGTCATTTCATTTGCAATTTGATCTTATACCCTATAAAGTTTATATATTCTGGGTCCTTATGAGAAGCGAAATTGATTTAACGATGTACGTCTGTCCGTCTGCCTGTTGAAATAGGTTTTCCGAAGACGACAGATATAATTGGGACTTGTTGTTTTTTCCTGTGTATCTGGTAAACGACAAGAGTCAAAGTATCCAAATTACGTAGAGGATATAAACACACAGGATCCGACAAAATGTGGATGTTGCATCTTGGTTATCAATACACAATATCCGACAAAATTTGGGCTAGATTGGACAATTGGGCGTGGCGCTTCACATACAAAGACATTAAAGATTTCTCTATATCTGGAGAACGGAAAGAGCCAAAGTTTCCTAATTAGTTACAATCATCTTGTTTATCAATACACAACATCCGAAAAAATATGGGCAGGAGTGGAGAAGTGGGTGTGGCATAAAATGCATATATATAAATCTTAAAAACGATATTTATATAACTTTCGGTTTTTATCACACCATGGTGAAGGACACATAAGATTCAGCTTAGCCGAATATAGAACTCTTACTTGTTTTTTTAATCTCTTTTAGATTTTAGTTTTTTTTTTAGAAAGTTTGGACCTTTTTAACATGATTTCAGTACATATTTATAAAAGTAAATATTTACTTTTTTCTTTCTTTTACTTTTGAAGAAAAAAGTTTATATATGTAAACATTTCTTTAAAAAAATATGTTTTCTTCAACAATTTACCGCAAAAAGTTTCCTCTTTCATTATAAAATGCGCACATTTTTTTTTGCAATTTCCCTGTGAAGTAAGAAAAATAAAAGAATATAACAAAAGACACTTAAAGGCAAAGAAGATGTTTTAAGATGGAGTTTACATGATTGCGTAAATAAAAACCATACGACGAAAAATCAGGAACACAAAATCAGGTTAAAAGATTCAAAGTTGCTTCGTTTACGTATAACCAAGAAGCATTCTGAGTTTCATGAATCACAAAAAAGATCAAGATTTTTCTTTGTTTAAAGAACGTGTATAATATTTTAAATGTCGCAGTTTAAAAGAAATTTACAGCATCGTGGTTAAAAGATTATGTAAGTGGCAGATTTTTAGCAGCCACAACGTCATTAACTTAAGCTTCAGCGGAATCCTTTACGCGAAGGACCTTTTACTTTATGATAGCCGCCTTTTCCGGTATCCACCCTACTGCGCTGTGAGGAAGACAGACCAGTCGTTCATCGCGACACTGATTTTCGACAACACATTATTACTCGTGGCTTAATTGGAATTCCCTCACTAGAATGAACCTAAGTTTTAAACCATCCCATCGTAGCGCTATACTGGCTTAAAGATTTTCTTTGAAAATACGTCCGAACAGTTGATTACTCAGTAGCTTCGGTAAAACTGATTAAATACGAGTTAATGGACAAAATTCTTCCTATAAACGTTATCAATTAGGTGTCCTATTAATTTGGATTTTTCAATTCACAGGAGTAAAGCGGGCAACTTCAGTGCTTTCCAGAGCCATTGGCAAGTACACTCTAACAATATTTTACCAGAGCCGCCTAATGAATGATATTTTTGATAACTTCCGACACAGTAAAATTTTCCATATATTTTACCCCAACTAAAGCATTAATCAGAAATATAGTCAGTTTTAATTAAAAATTTTATCAAGTGAATGAAACGTTTAATCAATGGAATTAAACGTTTAATCAAGTGAATTAAAAGTTTTATTGAAAATATTAATTTGCAGCAGTAAACAAATTAATAGTTACAATTAAACGTTTAATTTACTTGATTAAACGTTTAATTCCCTTGATTAAATTTTTAATTAAAACTGATTTCATTTTTGATTAATGCTGTAATTGGGGAAACATTTTTTTTCTGTGCACCTTCTGTCTCTGAGTAGTTGTTTTTGGCAAAAATTCTTCTCGGATCCTGCCTTGTAAATCCAGGATAAGGAAAGCTCAAATTTAAGTTATTTATATTTTACAGGCTTTCCTGCCAGTGTTTAGCCAATGTTGGTTCTGATGGCTTTTGTCAGAGGAATAAAAGAGCCTCCTTTTTCTCTGCTGACTCTCTTTTCTAGAAGCAATGACTTTGGCGATAAGGTTTAAGGTCTCTTATGAAGCATTGTTTTCGTAACCATGAACGGATGAATATCACTACCAAAAATCGATATTTTACATACAAATTATTTTTTATATGGAGAAAAAATCGCATTTATTGCAACTTGAGGTCCAGGAGCAAAAAGGAAGAACATTTGTGATCACTACTTTGATATTTAAAAAAAAATTTATTTTTTTATATGGAAACATAAGATTGCAGTTATTTCGATATCCAGAGGTTCAAGAGCAAAATGGATGAAAATCTGTGATCGCTACCAACATTTTAAAAGATTTTAATGAAAAATCGCATTTTTTTCGTTAACTAAAGGTCCTAGACCAAAACGGATGAAAATATGTGATCACTACCAAAAATCGGTATGTAATCGGTAAGTTCATTTTTTATATGAAAACCTAAAATCCCATTTACTTCGTTACGTGACCACTTCGGTATTTTACTTAAAAAATTGATTTTTGTGTATGAACACATAAATATACTTCGTTAACAAGAGGTGCTGGAGCAAAAAGGATGATAATTCGTGATCACTACCAACATTCGGTATTTTACTTAAAAGATTTGATTTTTTATATGAAAATCTATGATCACTACTTAAATTCGATGTTTTACTAGAAACTTGATTGTTTTGTATGAAAACATAAAATCGTTTTTATTTCGATAGTTAGGGGCGTTAGAGCAGTTGATTTTTTATTATAAAAGCATAAAATCGGATTAATTTCGTTAACTAGAGGTCGTACAGCAAATAGGAGGGACATTTGGAAATCATTTCGTTGAAATGAAAATCTGTGATCACCACGAAAATTTGGTATTTTTCGTAAAATATTATTTTTTTTGTATGAAAACGTAAAATCGTATTTATTGCGTTAACTAGAGGTGCTGGAGCAAAAGGGAGGATAATCCATGATCACTACCAAAATTCGATATTTTACTTAAAAGATTTGATTTTTTATATGAAAATCTATGATCACTACTTAAATTCGATGTTTTACTAGAAACTTGATTGTTTTGTATGAAAACATAAAATCGTTTTTATTTCGATAATTAGGGGCGTTAGAGCAGTTGATTTTTTATTATAAAAGCATAAAATCGGATTAATTTCGTTAACTAGAGGTCGTACAGCAAATAGGAGGGACATTTGGAAATCATTTCGTTGAAATGAAAATCTGTGATCACCACGAAAATTTGGTATTTTTCGTAAAATATTATTTTTTTTGTATGAAAACGTAAAATCGTATTTATTGCGTTAACTAGAGGATATTTTACTTACAAAGTTGTTTTTTTTATATAAAAAATTAAATTGAATTTTTTTCGGTAACTAGGGGCTCTAGAGCAAAAAGGATGGAAATCTGGGATCACTACAAAAATTCGATTTTTTAACTTAGGTAACTGATTTTTTGTACGAAAAATATGATCACTACTAAGATTCGATATTTTATTAGAAACTTGATTTTTTTGTATGACCAAAATTCGAATTTTTACTTAAAAAGTTGATTTTTTTATATAAAAAATTAAATTGCATTTATTTCGTTAACCCGAAGTCCTGCAGCAAAAAGGATGAAATTCTGCGATCACTTAAAAATATCGGTATTTTATTTAAGAAATTGATTATTTATATTGTGTTTTTTTCTTATTGAACTGTCTGTTAATGGTTTTTAATCCAAATTTAGATATTTTTAATTAGGCTTAAGTTCATTGAATTTAATTTTCATTAAATTATTTTTATAAAGACAGGAATTTTACAACAATAGCCGAGTGAGTAAGACGGCAAACCCCACTGAAGAGATTGTGTGGTTACAATCGAAACTAGTCTGGGCAACCTGTCCGTGAACGCCTGGGTTCAAATCTCAGCGCAATCAAGAATGAAAAATTATCAATAAAAATATTAATAAAATAATTTAATGAAAATTAAATTCAATGAACTTAAGCCTAATTAAAAATATCTAAATTTGGATTAAAAACCATTAACAGACAGTTCAATAAAAAAAAAACACAATATAAATAATCAATTTCTTAAATAAAATACCGATATTTTTAAGTGATCGCAGAATTTCATCCTTTTTGCTGCAGGACTTCGGGTTAACGAAATAAATGCAATTTAATTTTTTATATAAAAAAATCAACTTTTTAAGTAAAAATTCGAATTTTGGTCATACAAAAAAATCAAGTTTCTAGTAAAATATCGAATTTTAGTAGTGATCATATTTTATAAATCAGTTACCTAAGTTAAAAAATCAAATTTTTGTAGTGGATTAAAAACTATTGATTATATATTTGAAAACATAAAATCGTTTATTTCGATAACTAACATCCTGGGGCAAAAAGGATGAAAATCTGTGAGCCCTAAAAAAATCGATTTTTCTCTTAAAAAATTCATTTTTTTTTGGTCACTACACAACTTCAATTTTTACTAAAAAAATTATTTATTATATGAAAACATAAGAACCCATTTACTTCGTTTCTAGAGGTCCAGGGGCAAAAAGGACTTAATTCTGTGATCACTACAAAACTTCTATATTTTTTAATTAAAAAAGGGACCATGTTTGTCAACATTAAAGTCATTCCGTTATTTTTAACAAACATTTTATGACAACCATTTAATGATTGTCGGTAGCTTTAAGATGGTTGTGATGGAAATTTATAAGGCTGATTATAATAAAGAGAAATTATTTTGTTAAGCCACGGCCTTATCTTCTTAAAATTGTACATTTATCCGCTGAAAATCCTTTTTTTCTAATTTTCAAGCAAAATATTTCAAGACTTAACTTAACAGACATACATCGGATCTGCTAGTATTTTAATACGAAAAAGAAGAAGAATAACAACAGCAAAACACCAACAGCAACAGGAACAGGAAACGGAAGGCGTGTAAATGTGTTTTTCCGTGTTATTACTGTTAGTGCTGTCAGTGCCTGTGTTGTTGCAAATGTTATTATTTTTTTAAAAAAATATGCACAAAGTTTCTTAGAAATATTCACCGTCATTGTGGGCTGAGACACACGCACACACACACACGCACATTGCACGTCGTCAAGAAAAGAACAGACAAATAGTTAAAAAAGTGTTACGTGATTTGGTGTAATTTTTTTTTTCTTCTTTATGAAGAAGTTACAAAAAGTGTCGCTTATTTATTGCCAAGACTTCAAAGAGGTTAAAAAAATCTTGCTATACTTTTATGAGTATTACTAGAATAATGTAAAATATCTTACCCCATTTTAAATTTATGTTTAAATTTAAAAAGGTGAGAATGTATTATCTGTTTATATACCCCTTCACCACAGGTGGAAAGGGTGTATAAAAGTTCGCTTTTGTATAAGTTTGTAATTCCATTTTCTACAATATTGATCCTTAACCCTGTAAACTAAATATGGATCCTTATGCGTAGCGGAGTTGGTTGAACTATGTCCGTCCGTCCGTTCATCAGAGAGATGCATTGTTCTGCGCTGTTTACACGGCAGTGGCTCCGAAGACGGAGCTCGCCTTACGGTGGACATCGTTCCCGCACCATTATCAATGATTTTTTGTTTGAAATTTGTTGCAATTTGCCAAGGTTCGATTATATTCTGTGAGACAACTTGTAGTTACTGGTTTTATGCTGATAAATCAGCAACAATTGACGCCTTAAATGACAACATTCAAAGAAAAAAATATTTTTCCAATTCAAAGAAAAAATTTTTTTAATCAAAACATTTTTGGTTTGAAATGGGTCCAATAAACAAATTTGCATATGCAAACAAATTATTTTGCCGTTCGTTTATTGAAAATATTCTGATTTTTTTCAAACACATAATTGTGGTAATTGGTTAAATTTGTTTTTGATATTTAAAAAGTTTTTGAAGCAAATAATTTTGCTGAATCAAACAAAAAAGTTTATTGAAATTCAAAAAAAATTTCAGACAAATCATTTTGCTGAATCAAATAAACAAGTTTAAACAGTCTTTGCTTTACTAACAAGCAGCGACACACATCAAGCAATCAGCGAACAGAAGATAAATGATGAGGGGGGAGGAGCAGGAGGTAGGTGGCTTCAGGACACTTCTTATTTTAAAATAATTTTTTTATTAGCTACTTACTCAAGGCGAATTCACTATTTTAATTTTCGGTGGTCGACTTGTCAAAGTTTGTATACAAACTTCACGCAAAGAAAAAATATGATTGCAAAATGATCCCTACAATTAATTAATGTTCTTTGCCGTCGGACATGGTAACCACAATTAAGGTATTTTTATGTAAACTGCCTTTGAAAATATAATTTTTTTTGGATCATTTTAAAATTTTGTACATAAGTATTACATGATTGCGATTCATTATACCTACATATAAATAAAATTCATTTAATTAAAAATATGCAAAAATATATTGTAGTTTATTGTGTCAAAAAGAAACAGAATTACACTCACAATATTCTGTACGTAAAATTAACTGAAACTGTAATATAAAATAAATAGATATTCAGTTAAAAACCGGTCTACTTATTTTTCATTTATTTTTAATGAAAAGTTCATTTAATTTTAACTGTCAAAAATTCAACTGCGAGTTCCATAAAAACAAATGAATTTTCAGTTGTTTTATGTAATTCAGTAATTTTATATAATACACGTTTTCTCGATTTCTTAAAAATACCAGACACCTGTCTGCTTGTTTTTCTAATGAGAGAGAGAGAGAGAGAACATTTATTTTTATTCACTTACCCCGTTATACATGTTTGTTTTAGTTTTGTTGTACTGACCACTTTGTTTACAGAAGAACTTTTAATCATAATCAGAGCTGCCGTTTTTGGTTATTTCTAACCAAAATTGGATATTTTTTTTCTCAATGTGGAGATGTGAACATTTTTTCATTTTGGTTACTTTTTTCTAAAAGAATTGTAGGTATGAATATGTTTTTCTTGATACACCTGCAATTTACGAAGATTCGAAGGATATTATTTACGACTTCGAATAATGTATACTTTGCACTACGATTTTTCATTCTTTGTTTCAAATGAACGGAAGTTTTTATACTTTATCGAAAACAAAAAATTCCTGTCAAAACAGTTACCAGATATTTTTGTTAAGCAAAAATTGCCAAATGTAATCTTTATATTAGAAACGGGCATGTTCTGAAATTTAAAGAAAATTGTGTTTAATTGATGGAGATTTTCAATTAATTTTTTGTTAATGAGCGTAGTTTCTCCTAGTTTTAAAAGTAGTAAAGATAAGTGGTACTTAAAGTAGGAATTGCATAATTTCATGCCAAATCGATTTCAGAACATGACTGAAAAAGTACACAAAAGTTCTTTTAACGTTTCTTAAATCTTAAAATTAAGTAAAATGTTCTATATTTACATTATTTTCAGTAGTATATTTTAATATATTGAAATACACATAGGAACTTTAAAGATTTTTGGAAAATAAATTTTTATCTCAATTTAATTCTATAATTTTGGAATTTATGGAATTTACTGTTAGAAAACAACGTGAATTTAAGAAGTTTTAAATTTTACTTTTTATAACCTGTCGGTATGTATTTATATAGTGCCAAATCGTTATGCCAATATTTTTAATTTATAAAAATGTCCTTTGTCTGTCAGTGATATACTTTTTGCCTTTTGAATGTACGTTCTGAAGTACGAATTTGTTTATATTCGCCATACAATGATTCACAAAATATATCAAATAGGATAATTTTGATACAGTAATAAAGTCAATTATAAATTTAAAATACAATTTACAAAGAAGAGAAAAAGTTGTACCCGCTTTTATAATATTTTAGATATATGTAAATAAGAAAATATTCACAAAAAATGCATTTCGCATATCGCCAAAATAATCGCCATTTCGCCAAACGTAAATTTCCATCGCCAAAAGGATTAAAAAATCGCCGCATTTTACAGTCCTGCCAATGACAGTTAAAAAGCGGAAAACGTTTAAATGTTTCCTTTTTTGTTATTTATAACTGTGAAGTACAAATTTCGTTTATTGTAAAAGGCATATTCAAAAAATTCAATTTATTTACATTCAATATACTGAACTTTGTATTAATATTTGACGGGTCTAACTCTTATAAGATAAAAATATTTTTTATGAAAAAAGTTTCAAATAAATGAAAACTTTTAATTTAAGTTTCTTGTTATTAATTAGTATTGTGGTTATTTTATTGAACTGTTAATGGGTTTTAATCCAAATTTCGATATTTTTAATCAGGCTTAGGTTCATTGAATGTAATTTTCATTAAATTATTTTTAAGAAGAAAGGATTTTACAACATGTAAAGAATAAAAATTTTGGACGAACATGTAAATCAATATAAATAAGTAATAATTCATTCAAAAAGAAAATTTCGATCTTTTTGATCCATTTCGTTTCATGATTGATGTTTGATTATTGACGGCATCCGTCTTCAATGGCGGTGAGAGTTAAACAGCAAACTCCTCTGAAGAGATTGTATGGTTACAATCGAAACTAGTCAGGGCAACCTGTCCGTGAAAACCTGCGTTCAATACCCAGCTCAGTCAGGAATGAAAAATTATCAATAAATTTTTATTTATTTCATGTTGTAAAATCCTTTCTTCATAAAAATAATTTAATGAAAATTAAATTCAATGAACTTAAGCCTGATTAAAAATATCGTTTCTTGTTATTTTTTTTAATATGAACAAAAATTACATTTCTTGTTTTGTTTTCTTAATTTATAATTAATATTTTCCTATTAAGTGCAAATAACATTTGTCTTACAATGCCACTTCAAATAAATTTTAATGTTTTTCTCAATTAACAAAAGGTATTTCCAATCTGGTTATATTTTTTTACATTTGGTAACTTTTTCAAAAATTTTGGTTGCAAAAATTTCATTATTCGTGGCAACACTGATCATAATACACCAGCAGCGTACCCGATATGGTATTCGTAATTATTTTACTTTAAAAATTTCATGTATTTAACTAAATAATTTGAACAAATAGAATATGGGAATTTTCTATACAAAACAACAAATCGTTTTTTACTTTTACTTTTTGCCACAGATGTATAAATAGATAACTATAAATTAATTTTTTGGTAGTACATTATATAAAACAACTTAAAATTCATTTGTTTTTACGGAACTCGCAGTTGAATTTTTGACAGCAAAAATTAAATGAACTTTTCCTTAAAAATAAATGAAAAATAAGTAGATTGGATTTTAAGTAAATTTACAGTTGTTTTAAATTTAATTTTACATACAGAATACTTTTACTTAATCAACTGACAGTATTAAATGCAACAGAAAATCCGTATTAATGTCCACTTAGTTTTTTTTTTAATAAATGTTAGAATTAGTTAAAAATAAATTTGCTTGGAATTTTAAATGTTTATTTATTTAAAAATGACTGAGCGGAATACTTCTTGAATAACCTACAGTCAGTAACTGTAATAATATTGTGAGTGTAAAAATATATTTTAAAAGTGAAAATATATAACAATGAAAATTTTTAGACAGTGCAAATTATTAATTGATATATCAATTTTTGTGACGAATGTATCTATATCTAAGTACACGCAAAGAAAAAACATGGTTGTGGTAAACATATTCTGCGAGCAACATATTATGATAAGATTTATGATTGTAGTCAACATATTACAATTATTATTGAATCATATTATGACCAATTATATTCGTAATATAACATCATAATATTTTTTCCTTAATCCTTATTTGTTTTATTACATCATATTAAATGTAATCAGATTATTATCATGTTAATCATAATAAGTTAAGAAGTAATCATATTATTATCATGTTATTCATAATAATATGTAGATTAAATCTAAAACCGGAAAATATTTTTAATATAAATATATTTATGCTTATTTACTTACTGGCAACCTTAACGTAAAACTGTTACAGATATTTCACATCATAATATGATGCAACTTTAAACATAATATTTTTAACCTGTTTTTGTCGTAGGTCGCAATTAGTTATAAATTATTCTATATATTTTTCATTCTTTTTCTCTAAACGAACACAAAACAATCGTCAATATTTTTGCACAATTTTCAAACAACTACTCAACTACTTGTGTTTCATATTAACGTGTATCAGATGCTTTACCAAAATGTATCCACTTGTAAGCATTTATTTCAATTTCGTTAAAAAAAGGTCACTAAAATGTATTTTGCGTCGAATAAAATTTCATACTGGTAATAAATTTTTAACAAAAAGCTTTAAAAAAAACTTAGCATTATTTTTTAGCATTTTTTTAAATAATTTTTAACATTTTTTGGCCATGTCTAATGCCAGATTTAGATGTAAAATTTTTTTTTAGATCTGGCCACACTGGTGGGGTCTGTGTGGGGTCACTAGATGTTGCTCAGTAGGGCCAAATCAATGTTACCGATAAAAAACACTGTATTATTTTTTATTTTATGAAAGCACTCTTATTTAAATAAATTTTTTGTGCTTAAAAGTTGGTACACTGCACTGTAATTTTTGGTGGGTTTTTTTTGTATGTGGTTTTTTAGAGAGTGTCAATTATTAATATAAGAACGGCTGTGCATTCACCAAAAGTAGTGACAGCGAAAAAAGGAGCAATTAAAAACAACAAACAATGAGAGTATAAACCACCAAAAACACTACAGCCTGGGTGATGATACCATAGGCGATTTTTGAGATTGCGAGGTTGACCTGAACACAAACAGCAACGGAATGACCTGATATAGTTTTCGTCATCATTCTTCTTTAAAAATTTTATGTATTCTAATTAAAAAAAAAAACATAAAGCACAAAAAATTTACTTTGGATTTCAAGAAGAATTCTTGACAAAAAGTATGAAAAAATAAAAGCAAGCAAGAACATGAAAATCAATAAAAAATAGATAATCATTCACAACAAACTTCTATCCAACAAAAAGGTAAAAATAGCCTTTGGTTTAAAGATTGATGTTTGACTGCCAGCCGTCTTCAATAGCGGTGAGTGTTAACCGGCGCAGATTTCTGACGAAATAGTGTTGTAACTATCAAAACATGTAAAATCGACCTATCCGTGAACGTGTGTTCGATCCCCCGGTCAGTCAAGAATGGATAATTATCAACAAATTTTATATCATTTTATGTTGTAAAATCCTTTTTTCACAAAAATAATTTAATGAAAATTAAATTTAATCAACTTTAGCCTGATTAAAAAATAAATTTTGGGTTAAGAATTTGGAAATTTTTTCCTTCTTTTTTTTATCAACTTTGAAGGCAACCAAAAATTTTTGTTTTTTCTCTAATATTGTTATTGTTGCTTCTACACAAATAGTGAATCGGTTTTTTTCCTACTTTTTATGTTTTTTCTACAACAACTTCGTCACACTATTACATTATCGTTCTTATTGTTGTACTTTTTTAATGCTTACAAAAACTGACAGTAGTCGTTTTTTGTTGTTGTTCATATTTTCCTTATAAAGTGGTGATACAAACGATCAAAAGAAAAAAAAAAACGACCACATTAGAGTGCGTTAAATATTCTGTACAAAAGTTATTAAAACTTTGAACTAATAACGCGTACATCATATTTTTGTATAGTTGTCTACATTTTTGTTGCTAAAGCCTAGTTCTCTGCACGACCTGGCGAAAAATGTTGAGATACATTGATTATTTCACAACAAAGTTTTGACAAGTATCAATATTATCTGTATCGCGATTTTTCAAAACTTAACGTTTTTATAAGTTGCAAGTATACAACATTGTTTTGCAAAGGTAAACAAAAACTTTGTTTTTTTAGTGGTCATTAAAAAAAATTTTATAATTTCCCAAATCAAAAAAAAAAAAAATTTATTTTGTTTTTAATTTTAGCACTTTTCTACATTTTTACAATAAATAATTAACTGCTGCTTGAAATTCCGTGTGAAATCATTTAAGTTGCACTTGTTTCGCACGGAAAATAAAAATGTTGCTTGAAACATTTCGAATGTTTTTCGTAATATAAATAGAGTACAACCCTATCAACTTTTTTTCGTTTGTATTTAACAGAATTTTTTTTTAATTGAGCTTGACAACATTTCGCACGAAATACTGAACAGAATACCAGGCTTAAATTTACAGAAATTTAATAAATTTTCAATCAAATTATTGATTAAAAATATTTTAGGAGTAGTTTTTTCTGTGTTGTTCGTGACTCAAAAATTCGACGCTCAAAATGCCCTACGTTAATAGCAAACCATTCCAGCCTTTATGAGATTTAAATATACAACATTCTAGTTCAAATCGTATCTGGGGTGTTAAGAAAACCCATTTCAACAGACACATGAACATCGCTAAATGAACTTCGCTACTCATCAAACCCCACAATATATGGACCGATCTGGCTGAATTTCAATACCAAACAATTCCGGCCTATTTGAGATGTAAATATATATAATATTCTAGTCCCCATCGTATCTGGGGTGTTTGGAAAATCCATTTGAATAGACACACGGACAGACAAACATCATTAAATCAACTTCGCAACCTATAAGGACCCATAACTTTACAGGACATTCTAAGATCTCAGGGGCTAGATCAATTACAAACGAAATGACAAACTTTTTAATACCCTTTCCACCTGTGCTAAAATGTATTTAAATTGGGTCTGGTAATAATTTGCATAAGCATTACAAGCACTCACACAGACGTATATTAGTTACTCTTATTAAATCCTTACTAAATAATATTTATTTTTCCAAAATAGTTTTTCCATGCAGCTAAATTTCTGACATTAGTAGTTTTCGAGAGTTTAAATTGTGTTCCTTTAATAACAGCTCACAATATCACTTGACATTATAAATTTGTGGCCGTAATACAAGACATACCGGATAAACATAAAAGAACATTAAATACTTGACCATATCTGTGCAGACATTAAGACACACTTGCATGCACTCAAACCTTGCAAAAACACATTCATAAATTTCAATGCAAGCTCTTCATCTTTAAATTCCTTTATATGCACATACTTCGTATAATCGTACATTCCTTTAAATAACAATTCAATCCAGCTGGTATAATGATGGTCCGTCCAGCTACACAGTTTCATAGATTATGGACATATTTAGTAGTTACACTCTACAGCATCGTGTGCACTATAAATTATGAGGTTGTGCTAGAGATTGTAGTTAAAAACAAAAGAGTCTTAGATCCACAAACCACAAATATCCGGAAACATTTTTTATCTTCTTCTATTCGCTTAACTTCTATCGGAGCAGCGGGCATCTACGAAGTTTCTCCAGCATATTCGTTTGGATGAATTCGCTTTAATCTCGTTCTACCATATTTCGCTCTGTCTAATGTCTATTTGCAGACAGTTCTTCCTGGGTGTTTTTTGGTCTACCTCTATTTATGGGGGCTACAATTAATAGACTCCGTTCTAGTTATTTGTTCTAAATTTTAACTTGAATTTTTTATGCTCAATTTTAACTTCGTAACAAGATTTTTGCCAGAATTTACATAAATAACACTATGCAACAAATGGTAAAATTTTCTTTTTCCTTAAATACCAATTATATTATTGTAAAAATCATAATTTTTTCTAATTCTATGGTAAGCATATTTTTAAAAAAATTTTTTTTTTCTCTAAAATTTGAGATTTTTGAAGAGGCTGCTCCATACATCTTGTCGTAACTTTGGAACGACGGACTCGATATTGTTATGCAGTTCGTCAAAAAATTCTAAATTACACCAAATTTAAGTCTTTTTAATATAATATTTTGATTTAGCCATAAGTTTTGGAGTTATTAAGGCACAAGTGGAAAACATGTTTTTTGTTTAATTATAAAATTTTTTAACTCAAAAATTCATAAAAAATTTAAATCAACAAATACTTCCCAGTTTAAGTACTTAATCGTAACGTTGAATCTTTTAGAAATAAAAAATTTATTTCATAAAAATCCATGGATAAATCCCGGTTTTATTCCCGATAAAATGAAAGTACCAAGTTTTGACATTTTTCATCACAAATTCGTGTGGAGCAACATGTTTTAAACATGACGCTAAAAATGTCAAAGCTTGGTACTTTCAGTTTATCGGGAATAAAAAAGGAATTTAACCATGGATTTTCATGAAATAATTTTTTTTTTAAAGATGCAACTTTACGATTAAGTACTAAAATTAAAAGTATTACTTGATTTAAATTTTTTTTGAATTTTTGGATTTCAAAAAATCATTTTAAAAAGACTTAAATCTGGTGTAATTTTAATTTTTTTTGACGGTATGCATAACAAAATCGATTACGTCGTTCCCAAGTTAGGACAAGGTGTATAGAGCTGCCTCTTCAAAATCTCAAATTTTAGAAAAAAATTATTAAAAAAAAAATCTTACCATATAATTTAAAAATATTATGATTTTTACAATTAGGTGACTATAACGGATCAAAAAAAAAATACAGTGTTATTCAGGGAATTTTTGCTTGTTGCATAGTGTAATTGGAGTAAAATTGATTATGGATTATAAGGGTGGTAAAGTGTCTAATAGGAGTACAACTCCAAAATTTTCCAATGAGACATTGGCTTGCATAAAACTTATCTGCGCTTATTTTAATTGACGCTATTATGAAAAGTTTCGTTGTGAAATAAATTTTCATATTGGGACTTAATAAAATGGAAGCTAAAGGCCATAAGATTAAGTAAACCAAAAACATAGGAGGGGGTTGTTTGCACTATTTTGGGGTAAATTTCATGTAAAATAGACTTCCGGGAGTGGGAATTGTATGGATGTTATACTCCAATATTAGGTTAAAAATAAGGCATTAGAATATGGAGAACGGTTTTGTGGATTTTTTTTGCGTTTAGCGGGAAAATTTTAACACTGGACCCTTAAGAAACTTACGTTTGTATTTTTCTTATTTTAATATACACACAGAAGGGTCGGGGTAGAAAGATCTTAGGATTGAGAGACGTTAGAAATTCTTTCATTCAATACTCTATATAGGATACATTCGATCTGATGAGTACTGAGTAGTGGGAATTTCGCACATAGAAAAAATTTATTTCATTTATAAATCTGTGATATTAATTAAAAAATGAATTGAATTTACACCAGTAAACAAATTAATAGTATCAATTAAATTTTTTTTATATTAAAAGCATTTTCTGAAGTAATGTTTTGTTGACAAATATTAAATATTTTTTGTTTTTTTTTTTTACACAATTTTGTGCAGTAATGTTGTTGACATATTAAATAAGTACACGGTTACTTGATAAAATTTTTAATTAAAACTGATTTTATTTTTGATTAATGGCTTAATTGGAAACAAATCAGCAAGAATGTTTTCTGTGTGACATAATTTCCAAATTATACAAATCTCTCAAAAAAGCTTATAACAAGATTAATACAGGGGTTGATTTAATTTATATTGTAGTTTCGATCGATAGAAAATGCCGTAGTTTGGCCCGAGGTCATAAGCTTATATAGACGCCAAAAGTCTCTTAAAAAATGTAGTACCGAAAAATAAATTGAAAAAAATGTCTCAAATGATGCGTTACTGTTCATAGCGCTCATCTAGAACTTTACTCTCAAGGGATGTAGGGCATTAAAGGGTCAGTATATATTCAATGTCAAATATTGCATCTTTTGTACTTATGTATTTGTAATACATCTATCTATTGTATAACTATAGGAACTGAATCAAGTTAAAACTTTTCATTCACGAAGGATGGTAAGATAAACGTGAAGAGAGATAGAAAGAGAGAGAGAGAGGTAAGGATTGTAATATGGACAGTTATATTCAAATAAATGTATCCCTTAAGGTAAATGGAATTGCAGGCAATAGCTAAAACAAATCATGGTTAAATGTTTGTATGTATACTTTTGTATTCTTAGTACGGTACTTTGGATAAACTACTAAACACATAGATTTTACATTACTTGTACGTTAGTACTTTAGTAGTGTAACGAATATTCGTATTCATATTCGAATTTCGAAATGCCTAGTATTCGGCTTTTTTTAAGACATGTGCATTCGCTAAATTCGAATGAATATTTTGCGAATATAATCCAAAAAAATACAAAACCGAAAAAAAAATACATAAAATGAGACAAAAGTATTAATTTTTATTAAAAAAAACCTTTGCCTTTAACTCAACATAAAATTTTCTCTTAATTTTTACTTACATAAAAAATGTTCGCCATATTTTTTTTGGTTTAACCAAAAATAAAATCAGTTTTTAGTAAAAATTTAATAAAGTGAATCAAACACTTACTAATATCAAAAAATATTACTTCCGAAAAATTTGTTAATATCAAAAAATTTTTTAATTGATACCATTAATTTGTTAACTGGTGCATATTTAATTAATTTTTTAATTTATACGTAATAAATATTCAAGCGCAAGGTCAATTATATAAAAGTTATTTATTTTTTATCCAACATTTCGCTAAGAATTCTTAAGAATTTGTTTAAAATTTTATAAAAGAAAAAACCAAATATCTGAATCCCTGAAGAAGCTATCCATTGAGATTGCTAAATATTGGATAAAAAATAAATAATTTTTATATAATTGACCTTGCGCTGGAATATTAACTCCGTATAACTTATATTAAAAGGTCGAAGAAAATAAAACTAAATATTTTTTTTTTGATACCACGGTTTTTTTTAAATCAATTTTTATTTCCGAAAATTACTCAAATTGATTGTGAAGCAATTGTCTAATTACTGTAAGAAAATTATCGATAATTGGAATGTGTCAATTAAAGATCAAGATCATTCTAATACCATTACCCAAAATGAAAATGAATTCGCTGCGGTGGATTGAACAAAGTATATCATCTATCGACAATAAATTGGAAAATAAAATAGAGCCCACTCCTCTCGGAGGAGAGTATCAAAGATAGCACTCTAACTTGTTAGTTTTTCAGTTATACTTACAAGGTTTTGTGTGCAACATAAAATGAATCAGTACAAGTATTAAATATTTCGTATATAGACTAATAGGGTGCCACAATGATTAATAACGTTTATTGAAAATGTATATTTGGTTTAAGCCAAAGTTATAGGCAGTTAAAAAATATATCGTCGAATCGACGGTCATTAGTTTCAACGTACGTAAAATATGGTTAGCACTCTGGCAACATTAATTTTATTCTCCTAATTTATTTGTCGATTATTATTTTTTATGCTCAGCTTTTGTGTTTTTGTTGCAACGTTTTTCACATCTGTTATGATCCCAGCAAAAACTTGGTAATGACTTGCAATTACTGAACAACTTACTTTTCAATGACAACTTCATACCATCTGCGTTACATAGAAGTAGATTAGTAATGGCTGACATATAATCTGATACATAAGCACTTGTTCATTAGCTAATTAATGAAATTTATAATCAATTCATATCAAAAGGGCATTTAAGGTTTTATTTATTTATTTTTTTTTCCCAGAGAGAGCGGGGAGATTTCTCCCAACGGAGACGGTACCGCGACCAAACCAGGTCTATTGTACCCACCCCTCTTTAGTTGGCCAAAAGACCCTCTGCCTCCCAGAGAAACCCAAGAAGGTCTTTTGCCGGTATTACACCGACTCGGGACGCGCCCATCGTACCGTGCCCCAAGTGTCTCCTTCTGGCCCATGCCAGCGCGGGGCAGTCACACAGTAGGTGCTTTGTAGTTTCATCCTCTTCACGGCATAGTCTACATTCCTGGCCCTCTGCCAGGCCCATCCGAAACAGGTGGTGCTTGACCGTATGGTGGCCCGTCAAATAAGCCACCAACAGCCGTAATTCTCGTCTGTTGAGACCCCTTGTCTCCAGTGTACTCCCGGGAAATATAAATTCCTTCGCCTGACGCATTCCCGGTAGCGATACCCAGTATTTCCTGTGCTCGCTGAGAGCCCATTCCCCCAATAGGGACTGGGTAGTGGCCTAGCTTAACCCACAAAAGGGCTCGGGGCCCACCATTTGGGCATTTGCTCCAGCCTTAGCCAGTTCATCAGCCCTATCGCTACCCGGGACCCCTGAGTGTCCCGGCACCCAACAGAGTGTCACTCTGTTTCTTGAGCCCAGCTCCTGTAGCCTTCCCCGCATTCCGCCACCAACTTCGAGGACAATTTCCAGGAAGAGAGTGCCTTAATGGCCGCTTGGCTATCAGTGAATATCGCAATGCTGTTTCCTATCATTCCCTTGTTAAGAATGTTGCTACAGCACACATCAATGGCGTGGATCTCGGCCTGGAATACACTTGGTGATCTTCCAATGGCTATCGAGATTCGCGTGTTTGGTCCAAATACCCCAGCACCCACCCCGTGCTCCGATCTGGATCCATCAGTATACCAGCGAAGTCCCTGGTCCTTTTATTTATTTAAATCTAATACAAATTGATTTTAAATACATATTTGTTCTTACAGTTTGTTTTTTTTTAGATTTGAATATAAATAATTAAAAAACTTAATTGATGTCCTTAATGCAGGGTAGTGAAATTAGAAAGTAAATTAAATTAAAAACACAATTTGGTTGACAAATTCAGTTTTGATGCCAATGTAAAGTACCTATTTTTAGGCGAAAGTGGTAATGACTTATTTAACTCCCTATTCGTAAGCGAAGGTGGTAAGTACTTGCCTCCAATGACATCACCATGTTAAAATAATGAGTTAAACTGCCAATGTATAAGTAGTAAATAGTAGTTGTATCAGCTTTTTAACTCATTACTTTTCAATTTAAGTTTTTGCTGGGATCTTATCTGGTGGAAAAACTTAAATTAATAAATTCTGGAAAAAATAAAGTAGCGTTTCTTGAAATTACAATATAAATTAATCGAAATAAGCAGGGTAAGATTAAATTTTTTTACAATAATACTATTCGCAAAATACAACCAATCTCCAAATGAAAGGTTTTCAAATATCTTTGTTTATTCGAAATCAAAAGTAATTCCTGTCGGTTTATATGTTTGTGACTTGATAAAACGATTTGTGCTTAGGGTTTTGGACCATGATAATGTTTTTGTTAAAAGAATATATGGCAGTCAAAGACTTTTAGTTGATCTTACGCTAATTACTTTTCGACTTTAGGTTACATTAATGAGCAACCTCCATCTTTTGATTTAAGCACTCCACTTCGTTGTGAATTTTATGAAAGGACTATTCCTGCTATACTCATATGGGATAATAATGTAAATTGTGTTTTAGTTTTTGTATTATTAGTTTTAAGTTTAGTTTCAAGTTATTTTTAAGATTATTTTGGAGTAAATAAACAATTTTCTCCAAATATGGAAGCCCCGAGAGCCGGAGCGTGCATTAATTTCTATAACTGGTTTTATCATTTAAGTATTTTTTTTATACCCTCCACCACCACTAGTGGTGAAAAAGGGTATACTAAGTTTATCATTCCGTGTGAAACTTTTTTACTATACATCTAACACCCCATAAAGTATATATGTATGTATATTCTGGCTCCTCGAGTAATTCTAAGTCGATTTAGCCATGTCCGTCTGTCTGTCTGTCTATTGAAAACACGCTCACTTTCGAAAAAACCCAAAAGAAAAGAACAAACTTGGTCTCAAATTGCTTGTTAATATTTATCCTTAGCAGTTGGGGATTGAAATCCAGTAACATCGGTTCAGTAGGATCAGAACTATGAATCAAAATGATATAAAAACTAACATAAATGGTGGAATAATGCACGGAATGATTTTGCACTCTTAAATTTCGTGATGATCGGTCCATAATTGACCATACCCCCTTATAAACCCTACTCGCGGAAAACCGTTTAGTACGCCTAAAACTGTAATAAATAACGCCATCAGACCAACATTTCGTACGTCATAGTTTTATAGGACCAGAAATCACACTGTAATGGACCACCTCAGACGTAGTCATGGCCAACATTTACATGATAACATTTTCAAACAGTAAATGCCATAAACTGTTCTTTTTTTTTCCCCATAAAAAAAATTTCAAGTTCACTTTCAAATTTATGTGTTTTGTTTTACATTATAACTCAAACCTCACGATGAATCATCCGATATCAAAAATTTATATTGTTTACATCACTAATGTACATAAATAAGTATTTGTTTGCATACAAAAGTTCTCAATGTTAATACATACACGTTTGTTCATTAAGTGAAGACTATTGAATTCAATTTCGTTAAGTTTGTACAGCTTCTAAAATTCTTAAAAATAGTATTTAAGCTGATATTAATCACAAAATGGATACATTGAAATTTAAGCGATTATTATAAACTTTAAAGCATTTGTATTGATTTTGAAGTTCATTTTGTCATGACTCATTTTAATAAAAAGTCTACAGATATTCAAATTATTTAATAATGTTCTTGGATATACTTACAATTTGTCAGTTGCACTTGTCAAATTAAGATAATACAGATCTTATACAATTTAAATCTTGGTTTTTCTTGAATTTCTCTGATCTAAAATATATACCTTGATTTTTTGTCATCCTTTTAAATGAACTAATGTTTGCCCAGTGGTTGAAATTCGACCATAATTGTTTATGCAAATATGAAGAAAACATACAAAGAAAAAAATTCTTAAAAGTTTTTCACCAATTTAAGCATAAATCAAAAATAAAATCAGTTTTAATTAACTGTATCGATGAACCGCATGTTACTTAATGTCGATAAATTTTATTTGACCGTTAAACTGCCCGCTAACGATTTTGGCTTTCTCAATATACCGACCAAGGCGAATTCAACTACAGGTGGTGTCGAAACTACAACAATCCAAAAACAACAGAAACAACATAGGGTATTTTGCATTGCATTGTTAGTGTTTACGGTCCAAAATGTCAACCATTCCTAACAAAACACTAACAAATCAAAACAAATTGGCTTGAACTGTCAAAATCAGATGGCGTTTCGACACCACCTGTAGTTGAATTCGCCTTGATACCGACAAAAAACATTGTTTTCAGTTGGCAGCACCTCTCAAAATATACGTAAAAATTGGGCGCCAGCTGATTGAATTTATCAGGGCGGCAAATAAACGGCAAATAATTAATTGACAGATGAGTGCCGGTTGAATGAGACATCAGAAAATCAAATTTCTTTAAAGTATAGTTTTTCGTTGGGGAAAAAGATAATCGCCTAATGAGAAAACGGCCATTAATATGCTTACAGGTGCAAATTTAATTAATTTTTTAATTAATATCACAAATTTTTTAATTGAAATTAATTTTAATTTGTATCCGTGTACATATAAGTATAAATGAATTTACATGTTTCGAGCATTTGTTTTTATCCCGTCTTAGTGGATCGATTTGGCGAGGGAACAAACTTCGGTCCATACGTTATCTTCCACTCAATTCCGTGAATGTTTAATTTTATTTTGTAAGTTCAATAATAAAAATATCAGAAAATTCCAATTGAAAAGCCACAAAGTACCAAAACGCCTATTACAGTTCCTCAAACACTCTGCACTTAATAATAAAAATTAAAAAAGTACCAGTTAAAGGACGAAACATTTTCTAAAAAGATCCCTCTTATAGATTCTCATTTAATCAGGATCTTGGCATGTTTGTTTATGTTTCTTGGTCCAATACTAAGGGAAATTCAAAAGTACCAGTTATAGAACAAAAAAGTACCAAAAATGTGCGCTCTTATAGATTTTCATTCTCTCAGAAGATTTCATGTTTAATTTTATGTTTCTACACAGAAAGAAAAAACTCGTACTAAATTTAAGTTTTTCTACTTACTTTAGTACGAGTCGTTCTTAAAAATTAAAGTACGATTAACACTAATAAGTACCTAAACCAATCGAAAACCGGATAACTTTCGATTACTAATATGCCTGCATACCCATGTTGTTGTATACATTTGTTGTAGAAACAACAACACAACAAAAGAAATTAAAAAACGATTTGTTTGTTTTGTGCAGAAACAACAACAACACAACAACAATGAAAAAGTAAAATAAGTAGCAATAATTCCCATATTCTATTTGTTAAAATTATTTAGTAAAAAACATAACATTTTCAAAGTAGAATTATTACGAAATCATAGGGGGCATGCTGTTTTTCATTCAGACTTTTTCTGTAAACAAAGGGAGGAATACAATAAAAGTGAAATAAACATATGTAACGGGTAAGTAAATAATATATTCTCTCTATCTCTGGTTCTCTGTGGTAAGTGCTTTGGTTGGAAACAAATCTCACTTTCGGATTATTTCAAGTACGAGTAGGTATTAAACTGACTTAGAAATTCTTGAATCAAGCAAAGTTTTTTTTATAAATGTTATCTCACTTTTAATTAAGTCAATCCCGTTTTCGGATTATTGTAAGTACGGGGCACTTGAATAATCCGTACTTGAATCAAACATTCTGTACTTGATTTAAGGAAATATTAAATTTGTTTTTTATATCTTTTAGTTTTGGAGATATTATGGTACCTTCAACCAATCGTGATAACTGAACATTTTTTTAAATAAATTAAAGTGATTTTTTAACCTTTTTTTTTATATGAAAGCAAACCATATTCATAAAATGTGGTTTTTTATATTCTCGTACCACACACATTCATATGCAACAAAATCAGTAGGGATTTCAATTTGTTATGAATACAAACCGTTCATTTTTATAATTTTTTATATTTTCGTATTTTTATGCTTTTAATTCAATAAAATGTACATGCTGTGTATATATTTGAATGTTTATGTTCGTGGGTGGCATTACTTGTGAGTAGGGGCAGGAATTATATGCAAATGGCCGAAATTTTTAATATTAAGGCCCTAATCATGTACAACGCAGCGCAACGCCACAGAACTAACGCAACGCCAAAGAATAACATTGAAAGCACAAACAATGTCATAAATATTTTGTAATTTTATTGTTGCTTTCTACAGAAATTCACATTGCGTTTTAAAATTTCAAACGCTCCATTGCTTGTGTCGTTGAAAATTTTAAAACGGTACATGAATTTCTGTTGAAAGCAACAACAAAATTACAAAATATTTATGACATTGTTTGTGCTTTCAATGTTATTGTTTGGCGTTGCGCTGCGTTGTACATGATTAGGGCCTAAGTTATCCTATTTAAGTGGTACTCTGGGGCAAACGCCTGTTGGGATCTGTTGCTACACAGACGGGTCTAAACTGGGGAATAGAACGGTCATAGGGGTCTATGCTGAAAACCCGGAAACCGATATATTCTACCGTCTTCCGGATCACAACACAATCTTCCTGGCGGAAGTCCATGCTATTACGGAATGTGTGAGATTAATTGAATCAAATATGGGGCAGGTACGATAAGATATCCACTGACAACCAAACAGCAATTAGGGCGTTATCAGTTAGTAGGGTTTAGCCCAGGACCTTACCGAATTTTCCTCGGGCAGTGGGATCCGTATCATACCGGGCCACTCGACGAAAATCGGTAATGAAAAGGCAAATATACTCGCTATCGGGGAAGAGAACTGGAAGCAGTTAACCTGGAGAATGCGAAGCCGTTTGGGGTAACGGAGGCAGATTTGAAGGCGTGCGCTAGAGAATTCCACACCGCCTGTTGGAATAGTGGGACTGTGGGTAGGACCACTAAGATTTTATGGGGTAAACCAGACGAGAGGAGGACAAGAAACCTCCGTAACGGGAGTAAGTCCGAAGTTAATATGATGGTGCGTATCCTGACTGCTCATGCGAGACTACATGCACAACTACACCAAATTTGACGGACAGAATCTGACGAGTGTAGAGCGTGTGGCGAGGAGCGCTGGAGACGCTGGAACACTTTCTCTGCTACTGTCACTTTCTCTGCTACTTTCGCTTTCTCTGCGATGTCATGTTTGACTTGGGATCTCTGAGGGACATTAATTAGAAAACCTTAAAGTATTACGTCATGGAAACTGGGGTTCTTAACGCCGGATGTTAGCCCGCCTCCCTGTAGGTGGTGGTAGCACTATCCATCTAAGTTCTCAATTTTTTCTCTCAAGGAGCAACCAACAGGCCCGGTAGTGGCCTAGATGTATATCGTACAGATATGAGGTAGCATTCTTGATGTTCGTCCTCCTTTCGACCTAACCTTACCTAAACGAAGTCATCTTGTTATTCATCCGGAATAAAAAATAAATAAAAAACATGTTGTTGATAAAAATGCAATTAACTGAACACCGTTTTTAAATAGCAAGTGCTTTTTTGTACATCTAATATAAAATAATAGCAAAGTACAAGCACAATCTATAAATTTTATTTTTCTTTGTTTTTTTCTTAAGCCTTATTAATTTGTAGAAAATTTTTCTAATCTTTTAAAGATTATTTTTTGCGCATATGCTACAATAGTAAATGCATAAAATTCAGCCTCTTATTTATTAGTACCTGAATATTACGTAGAAAAATATTCTGCTTCAAGGGAAAACTCTAAAAATGATTAAGACACTTCATTGCAATATTCTAAAAAGAAAGAGAGAGAGAGAGAGAGCAAAAATTTTATTTAATTAAAAATATATCTTAAAATGAAATCGAAAAGTATAGAGGCAATTAAAACATCATCCTAACAGGTATTTTATTTATTTATTTTTTTTTTTTTTTCATAAACGGAGAATCAATGTAATGAATTTATTTTTTTTACTTTTTTTTAATTAACTAAATAAGCAAATCGGTATTTTTTTTTTTATCTAAATATTAAAGTACTCGTATTCAATATAAAGGATGTCTTTTAAGACCGATTAAGCTAACGAAAAAGTTTGCCGTCAAACGAACTGTCATACATAGAAAATATTTTTCCAAAATTGTTCACCAATTAAAGCATTATTCAAATATAAAATCAGTTTTAATTAAAAATGTAATCAAGTGAATTAAACGTTTAATCAACTCAATTAAACGTTTAATCAAGTGAGTTTAACGTTTAATTGATACTATTAATTTGTATATTGGTGCCAATTTAAATAATTTTTTTATTAATATCACAAGTTTTTTAATTAAAGTCAGTTTTTATTATTGTACTGCGCTCACTTTTCGTTATTTACGATCAGTGTACACTGGCCAATCATCGTGAAAAGATTTACTCTTAAACAACGCTACTAAATGATCTACATTTACTTTGATAATTTGTCGTCGATGTTAACAGGCTTGGTAATAAGCAAAATTGTCGCATATGAAGAAAGGCCAATCCATAACAGAATCTACAGACGCCACACAGCAGTGCGATTTACATGATGGTGACAGCATTGGAACTTATTACTTTAAAAATGAAGCCGGAGCTCGAGTTTCGGCGAAAGGAGATTGCTTATCATTAATGATTTTATTTGTTTAAAAATATAGATGACATCGAGCCGTGCGAAATGTGGTTTCAACAGGATGGCGCTAAGTGCCATACGGCGACAACAACCATCGACTTATAGGAATTTAAATTAGCGATAAGTTGATTTCGAGAAATGCATATGTTAGTTAACCTTGAAGGTCGAGAGATTTGACAAATCCTGATTATTTCCTGTAGGTCTACGTGACTGAGAACCACCGCCTCAGCAGGTACGATCATGCCTTCTGTATCGAAATAGTAACAGAACTTCAGGGAGTCTGTAAAAAAGAAAACAATAAATAAATGTTTTGACAATAAAGAGATTCCGTGTTCAGTAAAGAATAAAATACCAAAAATACCAAAAAAATTTTAATTCACAGTAAGAATTACAAATTGCCTCTAATCACCAAATTTATACCAAATTTATAGAATCAAACAAACAAGTTGTTGATTTTGCACCTATTACCAAAATTATTATATTGATAATTAAAAATTGAAAATTGTGAATATATTTTTTTTTCAATAAATGATATTTTTAATTTTAATTAAAAAAATTTAGATATTTTTAATTAGGCTTAAGTTCATTGAATTTAATTTTTATTAAATTATTTTTATGAAGACAGGAATTTTACAACATGAAATTAATTAAAATTTTTATTGATAATTTTTCATTCTTGACTGCGCTGAGATTTGAACCCAGGCGTTCACGGTCAGGTTGCCCAGACTAGTTTCGATTGTAACCACACAATCTCTTCAGTGGGGTTTGCCGTCTTACTCACTCGGCTATTGAAGCCGGATGACGTCAATAGTCAAACATCAATCTTTAAACCAAATGGTATTTCACTTTGGTAGATCGAAATTTGCTTTTGAATGAATGATTATCTATTTTAATTGATTTACATGTTCTTCCTAACTTCTGTTTTTTCGTACTTTTTGTCAAGAATTCTTCTTGAAGTCCAAAGTACATTTTTGTTTTTGATGTTTTTGTCTTTCTTTTTTCTTGTTGACCTTTTTCAGCACAACTTAAAGGACAAATGTAAACATAGCTCGTGCCTAAGCTGTTAACAATAATTTGTATTGTGGTTAATTTATTGAACTGTTAATGGTTTTTTAATCCAAATTTAGATATTTTTAATCAGGCTTAAGTTCATTGAATTTAATTTTCATTAAATTATTTTTATGAAGACAGGAATTTTACAACATGAAATTTATTAAAATTATCAAAAAACTTTGGCATTTCAAACAATGTGTTAATTGATTGAATTAAATATAGATCAGGTTTTGGCAATTCCAAACAACAATTCTACAAGATTGAATTATTTTATTTTAAACGAAAAAAATCAATTAAGATTTTTTGTTATTTAATTAATATTTTAATTAAAAATTTATTTCAAAACAACTAATATGTTAATTAAATCAAAATAAAATTTTTAATTTTCTTTCAACTAAAAAAACAATTGATTGAATTATCACATTCATTGGAAGGAACTACGTTTTAAACAATTTTTTTAATTAATAAAAAACTACTGATAACTTTTTTCTGCGTTTATTTTTTGTTGTAAATTCGTTCCTTCAGGTAAAAAAAAGGAGAGAAATTATAGTCGGTCAAGCCGTTGTCGCTCACCTCGTGTTGTGTGAACTCGCCGCCATTTGTATTGAGCTTTTCTCTTCTACGACTTAAGCTACAACACACTTGTCCAATATTTGACGAACAAAACGGGACCAACAGGCAAACTAAATTATAATTTTCTTTAATTCCAATATTTATTTTGATTATAATACCACATCTTACATAAGAGTTTTTTGCTTAGTCTAGCATTATAATTAGTTTTATTTTGTGATATTAAGACCATGTTAAAACTTACGAACTATTGACAAAAGTTGGGGTTATTTTTATTCGGTCAAATATTTAATTAGTGTGACCGGAGCTTTGTTGATGTCTTGTACCCATCATTATAGATGTCTTAAAGACGTAGTCAATTGGGATCCTCTCCATCTTTGGAAGTATTTAACTCTTCATTTCATGTACTCCATTAATAGACGTACTCAATGATGTAGAATATAAACCTATTTTTATTCAAAAGTGCAAATCGTAAACAAAATTACTATGTGTCAAGAACATTCAAATGTTATGATTTACATTTATGCTGCAAGTATAAAACAGTTTTAACGCGTTTCCTTGTTTGCTGTTAAGAAGTATTACATGAGCTTCCTGATATTTTTTTAAAGGATTATATTAGAAATTCAAATAACAGGATTTAAATACATTTTTGGTTCTTTTAACCTTGAAGAGTAACCCCTTCCTTTTATTACATTAAGGTGACTCTTTGTCGAATCGACGAACTTTAAAAAAAAAAAATTTTTGTTGTTCTTTTTACCCTCTTACAACTACAATTCGAGTTGGAAAAAACCAGCCAATTGTAGGGGAATGTAAGAGAAGATAAATTCACTGTTTATTATTGTTGTGGCTTTTTTAAAGCTTTAATATTGTTACAAGTAAGACCTGAGTGCTTAAAATTCTTATTCACTTTATGGTCTTATTTGTATAATATATTTAGCTTTTCTAAACTCTTTGGAAAAAGTTTCCTGACGAGCTGGCCTAAGTAACCAGCGAAATGCGCATAGAAACCAGCTTTCCCACAACAATAAATTTCAGCGTTTTTATCAAAAATAAAAATTGGGAACTTATCACGTCATTAATAAATAAATTAATAATAAATTTTGTACTTCCGAAAATAACTTTTGATAAAATTTTTTTTAATTAAACATTTTATTAAAAAATTAAATAAAATAAAGCATTAAAAATAAAAGTTTTTCTTCTCTCTCAAAATTTCATACGAATTTCAACAAATTTTTTTGTTTTAAAATTTATTATTTTGTTGTTAAAAAGAAGAGCGTAATTTGAATATACATAAAAAAGTTATATGGTAAAGTGTAAATGGGATTCGTCGATTCGACGAACAGTAGCCATCCAGGGTTAAAAAAATGTTCGTGAGAAAATAATACAGCTTAGAGTAATTTTCTAGGAGAACAAATGCGAAGCAGTGTCCACTATTAGAGGAAATAAAATTTATATTTAATGATGATCGTTACTGCGTTTCTATGGGAGCTAAATAAAGCGATTTTTACGCTGAAAAAAATAGAAACAACTTATTCACTAAGCTTGTATAAATTCTCCAAAGATGCACTTTATTGATATCGGACAAGACTGGTAAATGATACATATTACGATTAAATTTTGTTTTAGACCTAATTAAAAGTTGGTGCTTTAGCTAAAATTCTTATTCCAGAAAGATATCTGCATGGGTGGCAGATTAAATGGCCCGAATGGCCGCCATTTTTATTACAAATAATATTAAAGCTCCAATATATTAATAATAATTTAATTATAATTAAATATTAATTAAAAAATGTACGAAACATTGGCCTTTTTAATTTTTTTAACGCTTATTTAAATATATTTCAATTAAAGTTCTTATTAGGAAATTTCAATTAGCAGTAATTAATTTTATTAAATTATTTCTAACAAATAAATATTGAATTATTAACAATCGACGCGACCTCGCTGGCCAGAAAACACATAATTAAAAGTGTTAACAAAATATCATTTTCACATGATTTGATAATGAAAATTTACATGGAGTTTCGAAAATTTGTGTTAATGTTGATACTCGAATTAAAATGATTGTAACATAAATCGGCTTAAAAATAAATTCGTTCAATTCGGTATGTATATGGGAGCAATGGTCAAATATAGCTCCCATATAAATATCACTCCAGAAAACAGCTTTAAATGTCAGAACTTTCTTAAAAATGTTGGTATTGATATAAAATTTAGCGATGATAACTTTTATTATAGTCAGTGCTGCCAACTCTTCACCAATAAAAATAAATGGCTAAATAGTGGTAACGACGATATTTTTATACGTAAACAGAAAAAATGCTCGCTAATTTTTCACCAATCAAATCATCAATCAAAAATAAAAACAGTTTTATTTAAAATTGTAATCAACTAAACATTTAATCAATTAAATTACACGTTTAATCAAGTGAATTAAACGTTTAATTGATACTATTAATTTGTTTACTGCTGCAAATTTAATTAATTTTTGAATTAAAGTCACAAATTTTTCAATTGAAATCAATTTTTGTTTTTTTCTGCGTAAACTCCTAATAAGGGTACCCGGGTACCCGTATAGAAGTTAAAGCATTTTGTATAGAATATGTTAAGATAACATTAGTTTTTTTTTATTTTATATATATATGTTCCTCTAACTCCCACTGGAGCATATTTTATTTAGAATCAAATTTGTATGTCTTATTTAGTACTGGTTCCATTGCATAAAATAAATCTTAGGAAATTAACTTTTTCTGCAGAGTGGAACAATTATTTTGCTGTACGTGGTGCACATTGACCATCATAGATTTTGCTTGTTCAACGATTCGACTTCGAATCAATAGAATCATATATAACAATTGATAATTTTTTACGATATTCCCTACGGCCAATCGGCTTCAAATGAGAGGAAAATGTCTTGTCGGTACCCTTCGCCAAAAAAATGCGCATATTTCGAAAGAGCTGCAGCCAAACCCAACGGATGATGTAGGAACGCCACGATATGGTTTCAGTAAGAGTGGGACTCTTTTATTTCTAAAAACGAAGAAGATGAAAAGTGTTTATTTTTTGTCGACAATGCACTTTACTCGAGAGGAGCCAGCTTTTAACGAAAAGGAAGAAATAAAAGATTATTACAACAAAGCAAAAGGCGGAATATATTATGGACCAAATGGTGTCGAAATATGGCTGCATTGGATGCATTTTGTATATACTCTAGCCTCAATCCATATGCCAAAAGAGATCGAAGCTCTCGTCGTGATTTTTTAACACAGCTTGGCATAGAATTGGGAACTGAAAACATTAAAAAGAGCCTATGACAATTATATAATACGATACGCTAACTTACGACAATCGAAACGATCCCTAAGAAAGTTTCTCAAGATGCTAAAGGCCCATCGGAATCATCAAACCGGAACAAAACTGTTTGGCTAATAAAAAGGTCGGGCCTATTTATTCGATATCATGATGATGGCTGTAAACGAGCAATATGTAACACGTATAGCAAAATAATTGCTTGACGCTAAACAAAATGTTAGTTTCCAAAGGTTTATTTTAGGCAATGATATCAGTAAAAAGTTACATGTAAAAATTTATTAATTGTAAATAAAATAAAAAACGTTATTTTGTCTTATTTAATCTTTCTTTTTTTATAATTATTTTTAATTATTTAAGCTTGGGAAGGTATATACACAACTGAGAGGACTTCCAATGGGATTTCCTGTAGCAGATATTGTTATGGAAAGGGTACTTGATACATCCATTGAAAAATTTAATATTAAACCTAAGATAATGATCAAATATGTTGATGACATATTCTGCATTATTACTGAATGTGGGATAAATAACTTGTTAGAAACATTTAACGTGTTTAATAGTAATATTAAATTCACTTTAGAAATGGAAAGTAATTCGAAATTACCTTTCTTGGATACTTTAATAACAGGAAAGGGAAATAATATGTTAATAGATTGGTATCGAAAACCAACAGCATCAGGCAGAATTGTAAATTTTTATTCTGGACACAGTAAACAGATTATTACAAATACTGCTAGAAATTTAATTAAAAGGGTTCTTACAATTAGTGACAAGGTTTATCACAGGAAAAACATAATTCAAATTAGGAATATATTGAGGGAAATCAATTTTCCAAATAGTTTGATTTATGGATTAATTAATCAATATAAAGATAGGAGTAATGGGAGTGCAGGAATTACGAATACAAAAGAACCAATAATATACAAATCATTATCAGACATATCCAATGTTTCGGAGAGAATACAAAAATCAAGAATCTTTGTCAGTGACAAATATAAGGTAGCATACAAGGCTTATAACACATTGAACAGTTTATTTAGCAAGACAAAGGATATAACTAGTAAATGGGATAGGTTTACATAGGTAAAACCAATAACAAATTAAGGACTTGAGTTGCAGGACATAAATCGGATCAAAAATATAGGGACATAAATTCTAAAAAAACAGCATTAAGTCATCATTGTCATCAATCTAATCACTATCCAAATTTTGAAGAAGCATCGGTTTTAAACACTGAAACTAACTACAAACGCAGATATATTTTAGAAATGTTACCCATAATTAATACACCAATGACACAAAGAATAAATTTTAAAGCAGACACAGAACATATAGCGAATAATTATAGGAATTTAGTTATTAAGAGATAAAAGATAAGATATAATATAAATATACCAATCGCAGCCTTGGAACAAGAGGGTTCAATTTGCACCTAAATTATATGTATATTAGAACCTTCTTGACCTTAGGTCACGATATACATATAAGTATGTTAGATTAAAAATAAGTTTAATTAAAAATGTTTTAATAAGTATGTAAGATAAAAATAAGTTTAGTAAAAAAAATTATTATATGTAACAGGAATTTTTCTTTAGTGAAAGTATTTTTTTTATTATTGTAAATATAGTTTTTGAATTAGGTTTATAGATAGGAAATTTTTTCAGTTTATATGAATTGTTATACTTTAGTTATTTTTTTTTTTTTTTTGTTATTATGTTTTTAAAAATTTTGTTATGACAAATAGGTTTGTGAATTTAATTTATGACGAGAAAAATTTGTTCATAATTTTGTAATTGTTTGTTTGTTATTTATATACAATTTTGTTAATTTCCTGAAGATGCTAACCAAAGGTTTGCGCAATATTGATAAAGATATATAAATATAATATTTTTTATAAAAAAAGACCTCAAGCTTAAGTAATTAAAAATAACTATAAAATAAAAAACAAAATCTACTCTTATCTTTACTTATTCTATACAAAATACTTTAACTTATATACGGGTACCCATGTACCCTTATCAGGAGGGCAATGAATATTTGATTTCTCTAAAAAAATCGGGAAAGATTGCAATCGTAAGAATCTTTAAAAAAATTATTAACTGAAGGAAATTGCGGAACCTCAACTTTGTATCTTTTTTTGTTTGAGTTTAAATGTCGTTTGGGTACCGGGATACCCATGTCAGGAGGGTTAGGATTAAATATGGCTAAAAAATATTTAATTAGAAAAACGCATCAAGATATTAACAAAACACTTGGAAAAATTATTTAGTACACTGATATTGCACATAAAAGATCATTTTTTTTGAATTAATACATTTTCACAGTAATAGAAAAGGAGTCATAACGCTAATGTATTTTGAAATCAGTACAATGACAAATGTCTTTGTTTTTGAACCCATGACAGTTTACATCACTGTAATGTCAGGCTTAACATCACTTGGCCAAATTGTCATCAGGGTCAACAATTTAAATTATGTCATCAATAGGATGACACATTAGCATTACAGAAATCACGAATCGGACTCGGTTTTATAAAGCATTTCATCAGTGCAATGGCAAACTGTCATCAAATTGAGTCATTGTAATTGACCTTAAGTGAAATTAAGAGAATATCATTATTTACTTATCCGTTACACATGTTTGTTTCACTTTTGTTGTATTCCGCCATTTGTTAACAGAAGAACTCTCAATTATAAGAGACCAGCAGCATGTCCAATATGGTTTTCGTATTAATTCTACTTTAATAATTTGCTGTATTTTAATAAATAATGAAAAAAAAAATAGAATAAGGGAATTTTTGCTTCTAATTTTATTTTTTTAAACTTGAAAATAATGTTAATAATATATTATACACTGATGACAGTTTGTCATTGAACTGATGACAGTTTGTCATTGAACTGATGACAGTTTGTCATTGCACTCATGGCAGCTTGTCATCACACTGATGACATGGTATATTTTGTCATCGCGCTGATGACATGGTAACGCACTGATGACAGTTTGTCTGAATTGATGTCAATATACATCAGCGTTATGACGCCTTTTCTACCAGTGTACACAAAATGTGGCGTCGAATTGAAGTCACTGAAGTCATAGCAGAGATGACGCATAAAATATGACAAAATTTTAGGCTGACGTTCGTCATTGGATTGATGTCACTTTTTGCCTTATTGATGCCATTTGTAATAACATTGATGTCGCAATTTTGATGTTAGAGCTTCATTAGTATGAAGACGCATTTTACTATGAGTGCAGTAACAAAACAAAGAGACTCAAGCAATATCTTTACATAACGAAAGGCTCAAACTGGCGATACATTTTATTTTCTTTATAGTAAAAGTCAATGCGTTAACTTTTATAATAGTTGTTGTTAGAAAATTTAAAAAAGGCAATTGGCTTGATAAAAATGGCTAAGGGCTTTA
The DNA here is from genome assembly GCA_943735925.1 of Pollenia amentaria. Lineage (NCBI taxonomy): Eukaryota > Metazoa > Arthropoda > Insecta > Diptera > Polleniidae > Pollenia > Pollenia amentaria. The sequence goes on along the minus strand of OX031010.1, from coordinate 16,103,115 downwards.
TTGATTTTTTTCATAGCTAAATTTTACAACTAAATGGATAAATTGGCAACACTGGTAATAGCTACGTTGTCATGAAATGGACCATAGGTCCCATATAAGTCCCCTCTCTCAAATCGTTTTAGCTGTAGATATTTAGATAATATTTGGCACAAAGAGCCGTTATATGAATATTGTGGGTCGATTACGGATGTCAACTAAACTACAGTTGTGTTGCCAGTATCGAAATCAGGCAACGCCGCTTATGTTGAAATATAAAAAGTTGTTTTCTTTTTTCTGGCAACACAACTGAAGTTCATTTGCCTTCCGTATGCCCATTAAGCTCATAAAATTTTTTTTGCCGGGTCAAATAGGATACACTCTCGAAGATTTTACTATATAACCTGAGCTGTAGGTAGGGTTTCAAATGGTCGGGCTTAACCGACTTTACTTTCTTACGTGTTTTACTGTATCAATGGCAAGGCCAAATAATCATAATGCGACCCCGGTTAAAAGTGAAAGTTCGAAAATTGTTTAGTTGAGTTATTAAGCACATTAGCCAGTAAGAAACAATAGTTTCATTGGGAAATTAAATACTAGTCAATTACACCATTTTAAGGCATCATTTTTGTGACAACTGTTAACAATTTCAACACCCTTTATGTTGATTTACATTAACTAAGTGTGTATTACAAATTATTGTTTATATTTGCAAAATATATTGAAAAATTAAAAAAAAAAAATTGTTACTTTTACTAAATACATAGACAAAATGTGAATTACATTTAAATGTGGTTTCAATTATGCGTTATGATTTCACTCACACATACAAGCAAAGAATTACATAATAAATGTGATAATTTTGCGGTAAAATGTTCTATTGAAAACGGATCATGTGTGTGTGTGTTTGTGTGAGTTAGACATTTAAGCTTTAATTTTTAAAACATTTTTAATTTACAAAATTCACAAATTCTATGTGGAGTTTATATTGTGGTTTTTAGAAAATTGTTTCGTTTTGTTTTTATTGACTAAAACATGTTTGGTGTTAAACAGGGTGGCGCAGAATGAGCTTTATTGTTTGAAATCCTTAAAACTTTTTTAATAATTTTTTTTTCTTGGTTTTTTTTTCAGAATTTTGTGAAGAAGACTTGGGAAATTAATTGCACAAGGGAACAAGATTTATGTTGATTAAGAACTGAATGTTGTCTTTAGGGTTATTTGGGACGCTGAATCCAAATCTGCACTTGTTTGTTTCTATCTTTTGCGAAAAACCGTTATGTCCAAAATTAAGGCACTTCCTTAACTTGAAAAAGGTTCACATATTCTTTAAAAAAAAATTCGTCAACAATATTAGCTTTATAAATTTAACCGTGATTACATTGGTTTTAAATTTGCCCAGAAGTTTCTGAGATGTTATTAAAGTTTTGAAAAAAAAGAACAATTTAAAAAAAAAAAAATTAATTAAGTTTTTGTTCTTTGAAATAAGCAATTGTGATTTTTCAGTGAACTGTTTGTTTTTTATTGAAGTTTTTGACATTTTAATTAGGCTTAAGTTCATCAAATTTAATTTTTATTAAATTATTTTTATTGAAGGAAGGAATTTACAACATGAAATGAATTAAAATTTTTTTTTTGATAATTCTTAACTGAACACGAGATTGAACTCGGGTCTCATTTACACGTTTCGAGAATAAAATTTCATAATCAGTAAAAATGCGACATAAAGTACAGTTTTGGTCTAAAAATATTAAGTAAAATTTCGAATTAAATGAGATTTATTTGATTGTAATCGGTGCACAACTTTTAATTTTATTCATAATTTACTGAGAGAACTGAATTGATAAAAATCGCGATTTGTCTACAAAAAAAAAAAAAAATTAATTTTTTTTCTTTTTCAGTATTTATTTATTGAAACTTCATATATTAAACATGAACTAACAATAATTAATCAAATCTTATCCTAATATTTGCTTTATATCCTGCCAGTGCCAAACAAAAAAGATTTAGTCATCATGGATTCTGTTCACATGTGTAGGATGAGTGCTGCAGTGTCTTTTCTCTTAAAGCGAGTGTGGCCGCCATAATTTAAAATATTTCGAACTAATGGATTTGGGTGCAGTTCCAGCCTTTTTAAATATTTTACTGCATATTTCGTTATCATAGTTTTTACTAATGGCACATTGAGATCCTTGTGGATACATATTTGAGTTTTTGACGTACCAGGGAGCGGCTGTGATTATTCGAAGAAGTTTATTTTGGCGCCTTTGAATTTTTTCGATATTAGAAGCCGAGGTAGTGCCCCTTAACTGAATACCGTAGCACCAAATTAGCTTTAAGATAGAGTTATAAAGTAGAAGTTTGCAATCGAGTCTAAGAACATAATTTCTTCCAATAAGCCAATTAATTTGAATTTCTTTTAGTTTCATTTGTGTTAATTTTGCTTCTATATGCCATTTCCAAGTTAAACGCCGATCTAGATGAGTACCGAGGTATTTTACATGCGAGTGTTGGGGTATTATTTGATTATTGATTACAATAGGAGGGCACGTGTCCCGACGCAATGTGAATGTTATATGTGCGCATTTTTGCTCTATACGAAAATAAGTTTTTAAATGTGTGTGTGTTTGCTGCTATTCTATTTATGGATGTTATTGCATGCACTTAAAAATGAGGTACCTTCCCAGCAAAAACTTACATTGAAAAGTAATGAGTTAAAAAGCTGATATAACTACTATTCACTACTTATACATTGGCATTTTAACTCATTATTTTAACATGGTGATGTCATTGGAGGCAAGTAATTACCACCTTCGCTAACAAATAGGAAGTTAAATAAGTCATTACCACTTTCGCCTAAAAATAGGTACTTTACATTGGCATCAAAACTGAATTTGTCAACCAAATTGTGTTTTTAATTTAATTAACTTTCTAATTTGACTACTCTGCATTAAGGATATCAATTAATTATTTAAATTATTTATATTCAAATCTTTTACAAATAGTTCGTCATTTATAAGAAATAAAAGAAAAACAAACTGTAAGAACAAATATGTTTTTAAAATCAATTTGTATTAGATTTAAATAAATAAAACCTTAAATGTCCTTTTGATATGAATTAATTATAAATTTCGTTAATCAGCTTATGAACAAGTGCTTATGTAGCAGATTATATGTCAGCCATTACTAAACTACTTCTATGTAATGCAGATGGTATGAAGTTGTCATTGAAAAGTAAGTTGTTCAGTAATTGCAAGTCATTACCAAGTTTTTGCTGGGTTTACTAAAAAGCGTAACGCGTACATCGATTTTAAGGATCTATGTCTCATTTTGTTCATAGGTTATGTAACTTTATGTGAAAGTAATAAGACTTGAACTTTTTCCCTTTTTGGCTTTCACGTGATTTTTAAAAATACAAATTGTGTAATAATTTTTTTTTCACGTTAGCAACCATTAGCCATTTGATTTTTTTGATATATAAAGAAATTTAATTAGTTATTCTAAACTAAAAATGCGACCTGATGAAGAAAAACAAAGACTAGATTTAAAATCAGCGACGTAAAATTAGTAAAAAAAAAAAGATTGCATCAAACTTCCAACACAGAAAAAATTAAAAATTGTCTCTAATCACCCAATTTATACCAAATTCATAATGTTAAAGTTGCATGTACACGACATGTTTTTTACATCTGACTTGTCAAATTTCCCACTGTAAAATACATACATGTCGTGTGTTACCTTTAAAACATTGCATCTGTAAAAGTCAGACGCAAAGTCATCTGACAAAATTTCAATTAGAGCGTGCTCTTTTTTCTTCTGACAAACCATCTGACATCTGCTGTCTCAGAAATCTATGCCGGGAAGAAACCCGCAGCGGCGGTGCTTTGTTGACGGAATCATTAGCCGGCTAAAGTTAATATTTTACAATACCGATAATACATATGTATATAATTTATTTTCACCATTGAATAGAAATTATGTACTTATATTAATAAAAACGCATCATTATAATATCCTAAATTGGTATATTCGAATTTAAAGAAAAAAAAAAATTTTAGATGGCTGAACTTTTTTACGGCGCAAATAAAAATGTTTGTGGCGGTAGCACGCTATTTTGAAACCAAGAACGACTTTGGTCTACTCCATAGCTGCAGAGAAAAAACATAGACAATGTCAGAAGCAAATTACATGTACGTTTGTGACCAAATGTTATTAAACAGCAATTTTGACAGACATTCAGGATTACATATGACTTGAAAAGTTGACAAGTCAGATGTAAAAAGCATGTCGTCGACGGGCACCTTAAGCAAGCAAGTTGTTGATTTTGCACCTGTTACCAAAATGATTAGATTGATTGCAAAAAGTTGTAAAATATGTGAATATTTTTTTTTTTTTTAAAAATTCTATTTTTAATTTTAATTAAAAAAATTATCAATAAACTTTGCCATTTCAAACAATGTGTTAATTTATTTAATTAAATATTGACAATTCCCAACAACAATTCTACATGTTTAAATTATTTTATTTTAAACGTAAAAGTCAGTTAATATTTTTTGATATTAAATTAATATTTGAATTAAAAATTTATTTCAAAACAACTTAAATATTAATTAAATCAAAATTATATATTTAATTTTCTTTCAATTAAAAAAATAATTGATTAAATTATCACATTAATTAAATTTAAATACTTAAAAATAAAAAACTCTTTTCTGTGTGGAAATCGTAGCAGTAAAAGTTTCAAAATGTAGTACAAATAGCTTCGATGTCAATGCATGAGATCTGGCAAAAATTAGGCGGGACCTCAGAAATGGACGTGGTACAAAATACATATTTTTATGTCTGGAGAATGAAAGTAGACAAATTGTAAAAATTGTATACACGGGGCTGTCAATATAAAACACAAAATAAAATTCTATTTTGTTCCCTGGTGTTATGAATAACTTTACAATCTAACAAAAATAATTACATCCGAAGTTGTGCGAAAATTTATGGAAAATATGTTAAAAAGGTAAAATGGACATCAGATTCTGTATATTATTTTTCAAATCTAATTGAAAAATATTCCCCAAAAATATACTGACTTTAAGAAAAAGGAATAATAATTCCATTAATTAAAAAGCAATAAGCCATTTAAACCACATAGTTCAATATGTGCCACCCTGTATAATTGTACAATACAGCAAAAAACAACATATTTTTCTTCGGAAATTTCATTTGTTCCTATGGGAATAGTTATTTTACTTTTCAGAATTTTATTTTATATGAATAAAATCTCTAGTGATAAATATATTTAATTACTCAAACTGACCGCATTTCTTTATTAAAAATTCGCTTGTTTGAAATGAAATTTGAGAAAATAAAAAAATGCACCATAAAGTAATTAAAAATAAATTGAAAAATGTGATGTAGCCCCGGTAGGATAATTAGCAGTGAGTTAGTCTATCAGTGAAAGGATTACATGTTCTATTCCCGTCAGAGACTCTGGTCTGTTTTATTAAATCGGACTTAAGGTCTGCGTTACTATTGCTCGGTAAATAAAATAAGAATGCAATATGTAATTCAATCATTTATTTCGAAAAGGGCTCGGGAAAAACTGAATATCTCTTATACCATTTGACTTTTTAAAGCAGAGTTGTTTCCTAAAATTGTAAGCCTCTGTTAATATTATAGTAGTAAAAACAAAAAATATTTTAAGTTTTATTTGAAGGAGAAATGGTCATGACAGTTTCCGGAGATGAGCCCTTTCGAAAATTATTTTTAAATTTTTGTGTTCTTAGTAGCAAAATGGTATATTTAGTGTATGTAATTAATGTCCTTTTCGAAATTTATTTTAAAAGCCTCCAGTTAATCACTGCTATGGAAAGGTATATAACCTTTTATTCTCACAATATGTCGGTCTATATGTGTACCTCAAAAAACTTGTACCTGAGCCCTTTTCGAAATAAATGATTCAATTGTATACAGTGGACCCTAAATAACCGCTTAAATGATATTGGCTACGCAGACAACATCAAGCTAATGTCTCTCCGCTTTGAGCACATCCAAGCTAAACTGAACAGACTATTAGAAAACGCGACAGGTATTGGTCTTTAGCTTAACATCAAAAAGACAAAACTAATACGAATTGAGCCAAACATAACAACTCCTTTGACAATTAACGGTATTAATATTGATGATGTCGAATCTTTCTGTGCTTTATTTGAAGCTTGAGAACAACAAAAGGTGAATCCGAATACAATAAATTTTCCCGTATAAACAAAGCAAGTGAAGCTTTCCAGACAATGGGCAAAATATGGCGGTCAGACAACATCTGGCGTAAAACCAAACTCCTTCTCGTCGAAAGCAGTGTAAAATTAGTTTTGTTGTATGGCTTAACAATATCGGACAGTACACAGGTTTATATGAGAAAGCGACAAGCGTCCATAAATCGGTGCCTAAGACGTATTGCCGCCTTTTCAATAATGTTTTTGGCTTATTTCCTTTATAATAAACATCTTGAGTTCTTTAATTGCAAAACTTTATTTATAGCTGATACTGTAAACTATTCACATAACTTTATTTCGAACTTAGTCACTTTAAAAACTTATAATTGCGATCTACACTCTTAGGCTGTGTTTTTGAGATCACAGTTAAAATAGGTTAAGTTAATCTGAAAACAGATTTTTGCGGCCATTCCCAAAATTTTGACGAACACTGTAAATTTGCTTTAAATGTTGGTCTTTAATGAAACAAAAAAAAAAAAAAAAAATCACATTTCGCCGGCAAATCCGAGTTTCAGAGTACGTTAAACTAAGTTTAAACTAAATCCACATCTTAAAACCCTGGCCTGAAACGTTTGTACTAATTCTGATTAACGATGCCAGCCTTCACGAGTATTTATACTCTGTTCGAGCGCTGACGTTTAGATGGCTCTAGAACAGTCGACGTTTTCAAACTGTCTGGAACATTTTCGAACTTTCTGGACCATTCAAGCTTTTATTATCTTGACAGCTAATATCATTATGCATTAACACTATGGCTGAATTTAAATTGAGCTATTATGCATCAATAAACCAAAGCATACTTAAAGGTTTAACAATAATTTTAAGATTAGTATCGAACATTCGAGAGTTACATTGGGATTGAAGTACAATTATGTATATCAATTTTATCATGACATTTGTACTAGAAAACTCTGTACAGTGATTTTTACACTAGAAATATGCATAACTAATACAATAACAATTTAAACTAATAAAATTACTAACAACTACAAAATAACTAATAAATACAAGATAGCTAATAAATTAAACTAATGCAGTTACTTTCGTAATAGTATACCACGCATAGATTGACCCAAAACGACATTAATAAACGAGATGCCAAAAGGCTCATGCTAACACGCTCAATTCAAGAATCTCAGCCTTCCGTTGGCCCCCAGGTCGCTTGACCTAAGGCAGGGCATTTGAAATTCAATAATCTTTAAGACTAATTAAATAATTTTTAATGCAATGCAATAGGCCTTAAAAGGAAAAAAGATTGAATAAATCCCATGAAAAAAATTTATTCCAGTTTCTTAATGTAGAAAATTCATGCAAAATTCATTAGCCACCCTGTATTTTTTAATTTCAATCACCCCTATCGTGAATAATTTTTCCCTCGTAATTTGTTCGCTTTTCACGTATTTGCGATTAAGAAAAACTCCCCTGAAAAAATTAATTCATAGGAGAATAATAACGTGAAAAAAATGTTCTCGGGAAAAAATTCCCCTTATTGTGAACAATTTTTTCCTCCGAAATTTGTTTACTTTTCCCTTTGAATTTCTCACTTTATTTTTGCTGGGGAACAAAACATTTATTTAAGTAATTCTTCTCATAATTCGAATTGAAGTTTACAAAGTAAATTTCTGTTAAAAGAGGCACAAACTTATATGTATATTGTTCAACCAAATGCAAAAAGAGGTCGATTGCCTGAGGAGTTATGAAGCTTTTCAAAGACGTGGTGGCAGAATTTTAGAAATTTTTTTTCTGCATAAAAGCGCAATAAGCTAATGTTGCAATCACTCCAATATTTTTTATTTTGTTTTTTTTTAACTTTTCTTTAAAATATTAAAAAACATTTTTTTTAACGTTTTTTAATATTTCTTCTTTTTTACATTCACAGAGAACTGATAGCGCGGAAAATTGTTCACGGGAGTTTCACGATAGCATTTTTCCCTGCGAGGGGAATAAAAATTTCATGGGAACAAAAATTCCACTTGTTTTTCACGATAGGGGTGAATATGTTTTTAATGGAAGTGGTGGCTAAACAAAATATAAAAAAACTTTTTCCACAAGTAAATAAATAATTTCTGTCTGTCTATTAGTTGCGCGATTGTGAAAGAGTAGGCAAGTTTAAAAATGATTAAGAAAAATGTCTGCCTTTCAATTTCAACATTGTAAAAGCGGACTTACTTGCCAGATTTGAATTAACATCAATTTCTTGATCTAACTTATTTACAATTATATCAGCAGTAAAGTTATCATAAATAAATAAAATAATCCCGGAAATTCCCGCACAAATTTCCCGGGATTTATTTCCCGAAAAATTTCCGGGATCCGAAGAAATTCCGTACGAAAAACACTAGTCCTAATCTATTTTCAAATAAAACTACGTAACTTAAATTTTCTAGTCTTTGTTAATATGTGGTGTGTATTTAATAACAAGCCTACAAATTATTTTCTGTTGTCATTTAATATTATATCGAAAATTGTTTAATTAGAAATTTTAACATACTAACACGTTCTTGTAAATACATAATAAATACAATAATATGCATTATGTAGTATGCATTGTATGTATGTATATGGTTTTCGAATTTAATGCAATGGAAATTTGAAAATTATTTATTTCATGTGCATTTAATTTGTTTCTATTTTAACAAGGGATTAAAAATTAATTGAATGTCTAACCAAGACAAGTTTCTATATTTTTAATAAATATTCAGCAATGTCACAGAGTACAATTCCGAAAACATATTTGTTTATTGATAGAAAGTATATTTTGATAGTTTTTTGGCCTTTAAGATACAGAACCTCCCACTCCGTTCATGAAAACAAAAATGGTTTCATTCCGCAAAGTTTTTTTTCGTAATTTTCTGAACCACCAAAATACGGAATGATTTCCGTTTCCGAACGGAATTGTACTCTGTGACATGGCTGATCATTTCCTCTCATGGTGGATTCATATAAAACTCTAACTTGATGCAAATATATCGAGCCATAACCGCAAAAAAAGCTTAAGCAACAACATTTTCAATTTTCGTTTTTTTTTTTTTAAATGAATTTATTGGCAATACTTGCATCATCTCCTAAAATCTCATGGTCACAGAAGGTACCGTAACGATTTTATAGCAAAAACAATTTTAGCTTAAGCGTCAATTTTCATATAAAATTTTTATGAAATAAAATAAGAACAAACATTCTCCCGTAAAATTTTGTTTTTGCCGCTTGAGCTTTTTTTTGCGGTTATGGCTCGATACATAAGTGCTGGTTCACACTCTTCAAGTTTTAAAGGAAAATAAATGGCATTTCCTTTTCCCTTACCTACCAAAAGCTCAAGGCTTGAAGGCTAAAACTTGAGGAGTGTGAACCAGTACTAATTGGATATTATAATGTTCACCCACTAACAATATTTTATATTTCAACCTTTTAAGGTATGATAATTTCATCAATGTAGTTGCCGTTGTTCTATTAAAATTTTATTTAAGGGAAAAACCACAATTAAATACAGTTTTTGTATGTAAAGGGCAGTCCAACCATAATGCACGATGTTCACTGTGAGTCACACCTTAGCGTCCACTATTTTGCCCAACTTAATTTGACATTTCTTTGTTTCAGTGTTTGAGAAATTCAACCATGGAGAGGTACACAATTGAGCAGCGCGTTAAGATTGTATAGCCTTTTACGATAATGGGCGTACAAATTTGAATGAATTTCGTACACTTCGTGATTTGTTTGGTCAGCATAATCGATCTGAGTGGAGTCTTTAGCGAGCCGAATGAATTGCTCCATTTGGGCAAATTAAAATCCATGAGTGATTGATGAAAAGCCGATGCATCCACACAATGTGATTGTTTGGTGCGGCTTATGGGCTGGCCGCACTTCTTCGAAAATGAGGTCGGCTAAGTAGTTACAGCTATCGCGAGATGACAACGCACTTCTTGTGGCCAGAAATTAAGGATATGTGGTTCCAACAGGTTGGTGCAACATGTCACACAGCCAACGAAACACTGGCTCTTTTGCGCGAGAAATTCAATGGCCGCGTTATCTCACGTCGTGCCGATGTTAATTGGCCGCGACGATCATGTGATTTGACACCGTTGCACTTTTTTCTTTGGGGATATCTTTAAGAAAAAGTGTACGTCAATAAGCCAAGAAAAATTCAAGACCTAAAATATGAGATAATTCGGCACATTAACGACATTGAACATCAATTATGTCTCAGAGTCATTGAAAATATGGACTTAGTTGGACTTAGTTTGTAGTGAGCTAGTCTATCAGTGCGAAGGTTGTGGGTTCGAGTCCCGCCAGAGACTCTGGTACCCTGCAGACAAGCGTAGAGCTTAGTGGGTATAGCATTAGAAGCAAAAATTAAGAAAAAAGGTTTGCCACCGAAGCCGTGGCGTGCATTTGGCCGATATTTTGTTTCGCACATAATTGTCATAGATCCTTCTAACATAATAAAAAATCTTAAGAAAATTCTCTTAAATTTTTTTGTTATATATACAGTTAACATCGTGCGTTTTGGTTGGACTACCCTTTATTTAAGACTAAAATATAAAACACAAAAACCCTACCACCGTTAACAGAAAATTTTTTTTCTTTCGTAAACAAAAAATTTATTATAATTTTGCTTAAAAAAATTCAAATTAGTTAAACATTTTAAATCCTTTTTGTTGAAACAAAAAAAAAAAAAAAAAAAAATATATACATAAATAAATGAGTATCCAATTTAACTTTTATAAGTTTAAATTTAATACAAGCATTTTCAATAAAAAAAAAGAAACTAGTCAGGGCAACCTGCACGCAAAGAAAAAACATGGTTAATTCATGATTGTAGTCAACATATTACGGTTATTTTTGAATCATATTATGACCAAATATATTCGTAATATTGCATCGTAATATTTTTCCCCTAATCCTAATTTGTTTTTATTACATCCTATTATAATTTAATGTAATCATATTATTATCATGTTAATCGTAATAATATGTGGATTAAATCTAAAACCGAAAAATATTTTTAATATTCTATATTTATGCTTATTTACTTACTGGCAACCTTAACGTACAACTGTTACAGATATTTCACATCATAATATGATGCCACTTTAAACATAATTAGTCAATTCACAAGGTATCCTAACATGTCATATTGTCAAAATGTCCTAATATTTCACAATGGTTTAAAAATATTGTTGTAAGGCTCAGCCGCTCAGCGCTGGACTTTTCTGATTAATTACGACAGCACAATAAACACAGCAAGCAACGTTCTATTTATTTAAGACACTTTTTGTTAACAAACCAACAACAATATTTTTAAACCATTGTGAAATATTAGGACATTTTGACAATATGACATGTTATGATACCTTGTGAATTGACTAAATATTTTTAACCTGTTTTCGTCGTAGATCGCAATTATTTATAAATTATTTTAGAGAACTTTATTATTTTTATCTAAAATAACACAAAACCATGGCCAATATTCTTGCACCATTTTCAAACAATATTATTTTTAGCACCGATATATTATTTTGTGACACTTTACAATTTCTTTTAATGTACCTACAATTTCTTTATTTTTTGTATCTTTAAACTTGGGTTTTTAATGGGTAATTTTATAAATTGTTTAGCCACTGAATAACAAATAATTCGATTGGCATTTGTAAAACAGACGACACAACTGATTGAAAAATTATTTTACAAATGGCAATAACTAATTATATTCTTATTAATTCGACCTTTTTTTTCAATTAAATATTATATTATCATATATTTTTATCAAGCTTTTTTACTTTTCAATTTATTGTCAAAAAACATTTTGTAATTTTATATTATTTAAAAAGATTTCCTGAAGAAGATTTTCAGCGGAAATCGAACTATTGGAAAATAAGTAATATATTAATTGATTTTTATAAAAAATTCACCTAAAGCTTGATAAAAATATATAAAAATATAATATTTGAGTGGCGATAACAAAATATTATTAGAGTAAAGATATTTTGTTTTTATCTTAAACATATTATCAGTACACGTTTAGAAAGTTATCATGTTATGGTTATTAAATATCATTAAATGGTTGTGAGGTATATATTATGTTTTCAAAGTTATCATTATTTAGTTGTAATAAAAATCATTATTTTTCAGTGAAATTTATAATTGCGATAAGCATTGACATGTTTACTGTAACTATAATATTGTTGATATTAAATAAAAATAACAATACTTTGTGTACGACAACAATATATTGTTACAATAAACAAAGTGTAGTTGCCGTTACCATGCCCAACCATATTTTTTCTCTGCGTGTGTCCGTAAAAACCTGGGTTCGATTCCCAGCTCAGTCAAGAATGAAAAATTATCAATTAATTTTAATTCATTTCATGTTGTAAAATTCCTTTCTCCATAAAAAATAATAATTTAATGAAAATTTAATTCAATGAACTTAAGGCTGAATAAAATATCGAAATTTGTTTTATATAGGGACAGTTCACGGAAGCTTAGTTGTCTTGTTATGTGATAAAAAAATTTTAAATAACTAATTAATTAAAGTCGTCGCACAGTGGCTTGAAATTCCATTTCGTCGGCCAAAAGCTAAATTTTATGTTATCGCCGATTTCAAAAATTTTAGTGACATTCGATAGCAAATACATAAGAACTAAGGCATCCAAAAAACTGGATCAAAATATTGGTAATCGTAGGTGTGTCATGCTGCTGGAAACAAATATTTTACGCTTTTATAGAAAAAATTTAATATTTGTAAATCAGAATTAATTTGATCAGAATTTAATTATGATTTCTCCCAAACTATTATCAATAATGGGTTGAAATTTTCTTTGTAATATTAGTGGGATAGCAGTATTAAAGAAATGGTTTGGTATTTTTCTGTACCATTTATACTTGATCTGTTATTAAACGTTTTTCCAGGCTCTACATTTTGTTAAATCCTAATTTCAGTGGAATAGTACTCGTAAATGTCAAAAGGGGTCAAAAAGATTTTACTACTATCAGAAAACTTAAATTAGAACACTTTTTTCTTTTGAATGAAATTACTCGCAACATTTTTTCTCTCTTTTAATTTTACTGAAATATAACGCAATGGCTTATGAACGTTTTTTTTTGAACAATAATTTAGAAACTGATGCAGTTCTTGAAACTGTCATAGTCGGGCAGCTTTTGAGTTGATTCGAAAGAACATGACATGAGACCTCTAAAATTGGTAACCTCGGATATTCAAACTTTTAAGAATTCGCCAAAAATAAATGTATTTATGGATTGAAAAAAAATTAGACTTACTGCCAATTTCACGATGTCGAAAGAACGCTTTCCTTCGCACATATTAGGGTTTAAACTGTCCGTGAAAGTTTGGGTTCAAATCTCAGCGCAGTCAAGAATGAAAAATTATCAATAAAATTTTAATTAATTTCATGTTTCATGTCTTTATAAAAATAATTTAATGAAAATTAAATTCAATGAACTTAAGCCTAATTAAAAATATCTAAATTTGGTTTAAAGTTTCCTTTTTTTTGGGTTTCTTGTTATGTTTAAAATTTGGCAATAATAAAATTTTTATTAAATATATTAACTAAAGTGAGTTTTTATCGCTCAAAAAAAAAAAAAAAAAAAAAATTTTTTCAATAAAAAAAAGAAAACCAAAAATTGCAAAATTTTGTTTGTATTTAAAAATAATCGTATAGGATCAGATATTTATTATTTCGTTTTTTCATAGCAAATAGTGTTCTTCAAAGAGACGTTAAAATTACAAAAGTTTGTTGCCAAAATTTATTAAAAAATGCATTTTAAAATAGGGGTACATTCACAATTTTTTCTTAAAATTTTTGTACTATAGAGTAATAATGTTAAAGTAAAGTTACAAGCTAAAAGAAAAAACACTAAATCTTAAACTCGATTATAGAAAAACTGAGAAGGTGTTATATGGAAGCAAAATAGTGCACCAAACTCTAACCGGATGAGGTAAAACGTTATATGCACACCTCTTTTGTGATACATTTATCTCAATAATTTATTAAGCTTATACACTTTTTTTGATTACAATTTAAGCTTAGTAAAAATAAATTTTTTGCATAAATGTTCAATGTGCTTTATGAGCTACCTTTTTGTATTAAAAATTCAAATAGAAACATATTGAGATAGACGATATTGAGAAATATATACAGAAGAAAAATGTTGATTTGGAAGCTGAAGAAATTGAGGAGGACGAGTTAAATTCCTCGTTGTGCGAAAATTGGATGATATATAATTAAAATTTATAGAAACTAAATTTATTTTTTATAACCTCAGGTTGTGTAAATAAAATTGAAAAAAATATTTATTTAACTCACATATTATTGGAGAATTATATGGTTTTATTTATTTTATCACAAGAAAATCCAAGAGGACATTTGTTCGGAGGCTAACTGAAATCATGATTCGATTATAGCCAATGCTAGAAGGGTTTGTCCTTGGGTAAGAGTACTCTGTACCAAATATCATTGGAGCATGCTTAAAATTGCGACCTGTATCTATACTTTGATTAAAAAATTTACATGGACCGACGGACGGACAAATAGATGGAGACGAACAGACTGACGGACGGACAACGCTTATTCAACACAAAAATTAACTTAGTAAATACAAATAAATATACCAAGTTTTATTACAATTATATCTTTTTTGCAAAAGTTCTAGAATTTTTTCAATTAAGGACATATGGAAGGACCAAAAGTCCTTGCTGCAATCACAATTAAAATTAACAGAATGATTGGAAGCTAAGTGCGTACATTAAAAATTATATTTTTAATATTTTTTAAAAATTTAACTTTTTTAATAACGATATTTTGTATTGTCATACCAAATTTCAAAAGTCTAGGACAACTCTTTCTATTTTTGTCCCATCGTTATATAGGGACAAGGCACTGTGCGGCACAAACAATTGATTTATTGCAGCAACGATTTCCAGAACAAATTATCTAAGAAATTCTCATGTTAACTGGCCAACAAGATCATGTGACTTAACGCCAAACGATTTTTTACTTTGGGGTTTCGGGAAATCATTGGTTTATGCGAATAAACCAGAAACATCTCCTGAGCTCAAATCTAAGATCCAACGCGTTCCCGGTGAGATACAGCCACATCTCTGTGCAAAAGTCATGGACAATTTCATGAAAAGAATAATGTCCTGTCATCAGAGCCTTGGGGCCATTTGACGGACATTTAATTAAATACTTAATTGGAACAATCCAATAAACAAATCAAAACTATTTCATAAAATACGTGTTTTTATTTAAAAATTAAAATGTGCATTCTTACTGGACACCCTTTTTATGTTTATAAGTGTACTTTAAACATATTATATATTCCAGAATTATTCAAATAATGTTGGTAATACGTTTTGCCTTCATGTAAATAAATGTTATTTTATAACAATTTTCTTATTTTTTTGTTATGATTCTTTTTTGTAGCAGTTGTCATTGCTGTTGTTACTTGGAAATTGCAAGGAAACGTCGTTAACAATTTTTACAGGTATTTTTTTTAATATACATATATATTCCTTGCACAATGGGCTTAAATCATGTGGAGTATATACGTGTAAGCATCTGGTAAATATTCCAACAAATGTTTCTAGAATGTACATACACAGAACAAAATAAAAAAATTTTCAATTAAAACATTTTTAATATTAATTAAAAAATTAGTTAAATTTGCACCAGTAAACAAATTAATAGTATCAATTAAACGTTTAATTAACTTGATTAAACGTTTAATTTGCTTGATTAAATTTTTGATTCACTTGATTGCATTTTTAACTAGAACTGTTTTTATTTTTGATTCATGCTTTCATTGGTGAACAATTTGCGGAAATTTTTCCTATGTAGTTTTTAGGGGAAAATTACAAAAGAAGTGAAAACATGGAAATTTACTCGTATTTAAAAATTGTAGGTTTTGTGCCAGTTCTTCAATGTCGTAAGACAATACGAGGGCGGATCAATAAGTCCGTGACTTTTTCAATGAAAATCAGTTTTTTTTTTACAAAAAACAAAATTTATTTTTCAACATAATCTCCTTTTAGCTCAATACACTTAGTCCAACGTTTCTCCAATTTTTGTATCCCTTCCAAAAAAATAGCATTTTCGAGGTCCATAAAATTGGCATTTTTTGCATCAATAATTTCATCGTTGGAGCTAAATCTCTTTCCACCGAGCCATTTCTTTAGGTTCGGAAATAGCAAATAGTCACTGGGGGCTAAATCCGGAGAATATGGTGGATGAGGTACCAATTCGTAGCTTAATTCAGGTAATTTTGCCATTGAGACTGCACACGTGTGCACCCGTGCATTATCTTGGCCATATGTTGTCGTTTTTTTAAAATCCTCGTTAAATCGGTCCAATAAGTTGGCATAATATTCGCCGCTTATTGTTTTTCCCTTTTGAAGGTAATCTATGTGGATTAATCCGCGTGCATCCCAAAAAACTGTTGGCTGACAAACGGAGAAACCCATTGTTTAGACTGTAATGGATCCATGTTTTATCCACAGCTACAAAACGCCACAAAAACTCATTCGAATTGCGGTTTAACAATTCCAATCAATCCTTTGAAGTTGTCACACGATTACGTTTATAGTCAATTGAGAGCAAACGCGGCACCCATCATGCAGACAGCTTCCTTAAACCCAGCTGATCATTTAAAATCGAAACCACACTGCCATATGAAATGCCTATGGCCAACACCACAATTTGTTCGACATTTTCGGGTGTAGTGACTTCAATTGGCCGTCCAGAACGTTTAGCGTCATTTGTACTTGTGCGACCAAAACGAAAGTCAGTAAGCCACTTTTTTACCATTGAAATCAATGGTGCAGAGTCCCCATAATATTTATCAAGCTTTTCCTTGGTTTGATTGACGGGTTTTTTTTCGCAAAAAATAATGTTTAATGAGCACTCGAAATTCACTTTTTTCCATTTCTAAAAAAATCCACGAGGTTGTATGTTTCGAACAGCTGTTAAACGCAAAGTAAATGACGGAACTTGCTCAAAACTTGACACTAGTGATGGGAGCAGTGTTGCATTTCATATAACTACGAGGGAAGTTCGAAGAGTCATGTACTTATTGATCCGCCCTCGTATTTCCCTAACAAATGTTTTCCCTTATATCTTGTGCGACACGAGTATTCGTCATGATTTAACGACGATTTTAAAACATAATTTTAAACAAAGGGAAGAAGAGCGACCTCGGTTAGTTTTTTCTTCTTAAGCACATTTTACAGTTCAAAATAAAAATCAAATCTGATTAATAATGGCAAGAAAAAATGCTATTTCAAGCTTTGTCGAATTTTTAATACTGTCTAGGAAGGCCATATTTGGATCTATAACTCATACAAATTGGACACCAAAATTATTTTTTTCTGTTCAGTCATTCAAAAGTGAACGGGGTTGGTGCCACTGTTACCAAATATTTATCTTATATGTTAAATGTATGCACTTTTAGTCGCTGGCGTTATTTCTTTATATTTCAGTATTTGTAAATGTTATTTGCAAGTGCGAGCGTTTGTTAGTGTGTGTTCAATTTTCAGATTTTTCTGAAAAAGTGAAAACAAGAAAAATTGAAAACAAATTGATTTTGTTGGTAATAAAATGTGAAAAAGTGATTTATATTTTTGGGAAAATGCTAAAATTGTTCGTAAAATATACGAATAGTGCATTATTTATATTTTGTTTTTTTTATTTGTTCAATATATGAATCAAAACTGTTGTAAATACAAGTATATATATATATATATATTCAGACGAACAGGTATGAACGCGCATGTGAATGTAATTTGATTGGGTTGCATGTGTGTATGCCATTCACACTCCCTGTAGGGAACCTGGAAACAAGTATTTTCAAGTCAACGATTTTGTCGATTATTTTGGAGACTTTTTGGTGACTTTGCCATCACTGCATCTAAACTTTTGTCTGTCTTTGTGGAAAAATAAAACATTTTTTGACATATCGAACCTTTGCTGCAATATAGTCATAAGTCAAATTTGAATTTTCTAGCATCTTAAAAGTTACTTCTTCTCTCTAGAATTGAGTATGTTAGATATTCGTATGTAATTTTTACACAATATGAAGAAACGATATGGGTATTAACTCGACATTATTAGCTAATAGGCGGCCCTATGTTCCACTGGGAATTAAAGAATTAAATACATTAGCTTAAAAATCAAGTTCGATTTGTAAAAGTTTGAAAATATTTTTTTTTTCTTCATAAATAATTATAATTCGCTTTTTGTTTTTTGAACATCTTATTTAAACAAAATGGGTACATTTGAACATATCTAAACGATATGTGGTTAAAATTTGAATACAATCGAACACGTGACGTATCGAGGTCAAAGTTCATATTTATAAAAAAAAATGCCATTTCCGCATAAAAATATATTTCTAAAATTTGATGACTTCATGTATCATGTTTAATCCTGACATTTTTCGTATCTTTTGAAATGTACAGAAATAAAATATTAAACACTCCGTGTTTGACAAAGTTTTTTAAAGTTATCATTTCGTTATGAATACTTAAAAAAAAAACAGTGACAACTAAATAAGTTTCGTCGGTGGTCAGATCTTACAATATTGGTAAACAGCGATGCTTAAATTGCATTAAAATTTACTAAATATGTCTTGTTACTGTGTGAACATTGTAAGCTCATTTGTATTTGGCAGACGTGTAAAGGTAATGCATCTGACAATGGCACCATTGTCAGAAAAATATTTCTATTGGCAACGCCTGCTTACAATATTGTATGATCTGACCACCGTCTGTTCTATATAAAAATAACATGTATTTTGATATTCGGTTTTCAAAGTTCTTCTGTCGTCTTCTTATTCTTGCGTATGTCTGTTAAGATAAAATGTTAGAAGAACAATTTATGTGAACTTTTTGATATAATCGCCTTAGTATTAACGCCTTAACTCGTATATTAATTTTTACAAAAATGAATTTGTTTTGATAACATCTAAAAATAGTTACATATAATTAATTTTAAAGTTAGCTTACTTTATTTTTAAAAACTACATACCTAATACTTATGACTTAAATAAATATAAAAATGAGTTTATCGGATATTATTTTCTTTGCAATATTCATTAAATATGAAATAAAAATGTCATGTTAATAAATGTTAAACGTAAAAAATGGATTTTCAAATTTTTTTCAAAATGTATCTTTTAGGGAAAAAGTGTATCTTTTTAGAAGCTAAAATGTATCTTTCTCGAAATTTCACTGGCAACACTGGTTGCTGATATGATAAACATATAACCCTAATATTTTAAAATTTTTTATTAACCCTTACAATGTTAAGTGGGGTAAAAGTAATGAACTATATTTTTTTATTTCGACTTACGCTGAATATTGTTTTTCGCTTGATTGTTATTCTTTAAAATATTACTAATAACAGTTTCGCAATTTTTCTACTTAAAATTATTTAATTTATAGAATGACAAAAAATTAATTTCGTGTCCGTTGGAATCACAATCACGATGGAAACATTAAACTATTTATATTGAATTTTTCATCATATGGGAATTCAGGTGCCGTGATAACTTTATATGTATAATTATGTAAACAAAAATAACTTCACTTACACTTGACGCGAAGGCAATACAATGTTTGCCGGGTTTTGCTAGTTTTTCTATATAAACCCAGTTTAAGGGTTAGTTAAATAATTCTAAGTAGAAAAATTGCAAAACACTTATTAATAATATTTTAACGAATTAGAATGAAGCGAAAATCATTATTCAGCGTAAGTCTAAATAAAAAAAATATTTGATAACTTTGACCCCACTTAATATTGTAAGGGTAAGGAACAATTTACATACCAAATTTTATAAAAATTTTTTAAAAAATTAATTCAACATTTTTTTTATTTTTTCGAATTTATTCTATGAGTTAAATTTCAGTTATGTATTTTATAAAGCTTTCTGTAGTAGTTCTGCTATCCAACGGAAAGCTAAGGTAAAATATAACAAGAAGATACAAGATAATAATCTGGTAGTGTATAAAGTCATTCCTAAAAATTTAAGGAACAAAACTATTACAAAAAGCTTTATAACATTCGAAAAAATAAAAAATGTTGAATATAATAAAGTTGCTTATAAAAAGAAATAATTCCCAATATCTACTTCAAAAAATAAATTTTTGAAAAATATTTGTATGTGGGAATAGGAATTTTTTTATACTCGTATATATGACCTTTGGCCTCGCTACGTCAAGTGCTAACGTTGGCTGATTGGGCTATAATTTTAACTACATATCCTTTAGACAAAATGCAAGAGTTTGGTGGGATCTTGTTTACAGACATTTTCAATATGTATGGTGTATTGCGATTTGATTAATTGCTTTATCCACTTGTATTACTTATAAGGGTAAAAATCTAGTGAAAAGTTTTAAAAATTTAGACTAGGATTGTTAAAATGTACTGGTAAATCTCTGGTTCCAATGTCTCCATATGGTCACAACCCAACGACCTAGTACTTTTCGATTACTTTTTCCAAATGAATAATTTCTTTCACTCCTTATTTAGCAGCTTTCTTATAACTACAGCTTTAAATACGTCTTTAACCCTAGGATTCTCGCTAACTTTTTACTACTAAGTTATCCTCTTGGTCTGGCCAGACCACAATTATATTATAACAGCTAAAAACCCCAACTAAATAAAAAGTAAATAAATATATTTTTATTGAACGTGGGCAAATTTAATTAACAATTTTATTAATACATTATTTTATTTCACATTCAATTCATCCAAAATGAGGTCCTTAATTTTAGTCATTTCTTTTTCTAATCAACCACAGCTGAAACGAGTTTTGATTTAGGTTTGTTAGTAAAATTGAACTAGCCAAATAAATGGCCGTTGTGTTCTGATTTGATGCTAACTTGATTCATTCGATTCAGAACATATCATTTATAGAATTCACGTTTCTGGTTTTTTAATATTCTGTACTATTTGAAAGAAATTGCAACCAAAAAAAAAAAAAAAAAAAAAATTTGGTCTGGCCAGGCCAAGAGTGTAATTTCATAGACTTTTACATAAAAATAGAATTTCACCCCTCTTATTAACTCCAATAGAATCCAAGCAAGTTTCATTCGGTTCATCACATATCATTTATAGAATTCATGTCCCTGTTTTTTTTGATTTTTTGTTATATTCGAAAAATATTGCAAGCAAAAAAACAAATTTGGTCCGGCTAGACCAAGACAGTAATCCTAGGGTTAACTACTTATTTTCCAGATGTATGTAGGTGAAAAATAATGACTTGCTTTTGCCTGCGTTCATTTTGGGACTTCCCTAATAAAATCCATTCGTTCCTTCAGTAGAATTATAAGTAGTCTTTTTTACTTTTTCCTGATTCCTCAACACATTATTTTGTAGGCGAAGTTTTTACTGGGTAGTTCTCAGGTCAGTGGTGAATTTTCATTGGAAAGCTTAATGTGCTTGCTTTAAATCAATACAGAAGAGACAACATTTTGCCCCAATTAAAGCAGTAATCAAAAATTTTATGAGTGTTAATTTAATATTTTATCAAGTGAATTAAACGTTTAATCAAGTGAATTAAACGTTTAATTATTACTATAAATTTGTTTACTTGTGCAAATTCATGGTATAAATTAAACTTTAAATTCACTTGATTAAATGTTCAAAGCACTTGATTCAACCTTAAAAATTTCAACCTTAAATTTTTAATTAATATTGATTTTTTTTTTTGATTAATGCTCTAGTTGTATCCAAATTTTTTTTCTGTGAGGTTCAATATAGACATTTCCTATAGGGGTTCTTATTAATAAACACATAACTGAAAACTCACACATATTGAAGCGCAGAAAAGCATACATTGTATGCATGTTTGTATACCTTGTACATACACTAAAATATGCAATTTGATGTCGTGATTTTATTACAAAATTCCTTAAATTTGTAGCTTCAAATTTATTACCGAAGGAAAAAGGGAATAATTTTTATAAATGTTTTACGAAAATGCAATCTTGTAGCATTTTAGTAGATAGAAATACAAATGTATAAGTAAGTTTGTATTGGAAAATGTCCTGATCATCGAGCCAAAGATTAAGCGGTGCATATAGTGGGCTTTTCATTTGAATTATGGAAAATGTATATCCAAGGACATGATTAAAAAAAAAAAATGGTTTATATTCACTATCAAAAAGATGGGCAAATATTGATTTTGTCGCTATGTTTGTAACAGATGAAAATAATATCTCAAAGAGCCTTTTAAGTATTAATGTTTCAGACCATTTGTTTATGCCTTTGATGATTTTGAATTTTAAGCTGACATATTTTTTGGGATTATTAGAGGTGGCATGTCATAACGTCCAGTGTCATAGTGTCCATGGACGTTATGACACTCCAAAAAGTGTCATAGTGTCCATGGACACTGTGCATAGAAACTTTAGTTAGCGAAGCCGGTATTTCTTATACCATAGAGGAGAAAATCCTTGCGCCCAAATTCATAACTATATTTAACACTTTACATATCAACTTCTTTAGCTTTATCGCATACGTCCGCAATCGATGAAATTCAGTTTAAAATAATTTATTTTCTTAAGTTTTGATAATCACTTAAAATTTTAATGGTATTTCAAAACAAATTTTACACATTTTAATATTTTTCATTATAAGTTAAGTTGTGGACATTACGACACTTTGCAAAGTGTCCTAACGTCCGCGGACGCTACGACATTCCTTTGATGGACGTTATGACACTGGACGTTATGACATGCCACCTTATTAGAATTGAGCGAATCGAAAATGAAGCTCCTTTAGAAAAACAGAGAAACAGATATAATTTTTTTAATATTTAACTCTTTTTTCGCCGCACCAAGTAAACTGACAATATAATAACGAAATAAGATTTTAAGTAACTGACAAATGAAAAAAAAAAAATAAATAAATAAAGCATTGCAAAACAAAAAAATTAATGCTAGTTAATATAATCACCGGTCGGCGAAAAATAGGCTTAGCAATAATTATTATTAGATGGGGAAAATAAATTAAATCATCCAACGTTTATTTCAAATAAATACAGAAGCCAAGACGGATTTAAAAACAATAAGTAAGAAAGCATAGTCGGTCAAATCCGACCAAGTGATACCTTATACCACAATATTAGACACACATTTTCGATAGTGGATCCTATTTTGGACTCATGGTATTTCTTTGGAAAAAAGTTCCGTTAAACCAATCTATAAAATTAAATAGTGAAATAAAACTTTAGAAGAACAAAAATTACACGAAAATCATTAAAAGACTTTAAAAAAAAAAAAATAAGGAAAGTGAAGTTAAATAAGTCATCTATTTCTGAAACGGAAGAAATTTTAAAAAATATTTACTATTAAACAATTATTAATAGTAAATATTTTAAAAATTCATTGTGTATCTTTTTAAACACAACATGAAACAATTAACTGCTAAATTTGCAAAGAAATTTTTTTTTAACTATTTCATTTCATAGAAAAAAAAAACGGTTAGAGCATACTACAAAACAATGACGCCGACGCGGCAGAATTAAGACAGTTGCTTCTCTGATATGAGGTCTGTTTGCCTTTCAGTGATTTTACCTTTCAGTAGGACCTATGGCTAGTTTTGGACCTCCCAGAACAACATTTTGTAGCTATCGCAAAAGTTATTGCAGCCATTTTGCATGTCGCTACCAACATTTATAAGGAAGTAATGACACTAAAAGCTATTATCAGGAGTAGCTTTTGTAAGGGAGCTATAGCTAAATATAGACCCGTTTTAATAAAATTTGATAAGATAATTAAGATTGCAATCAAATAAGCTTGCACCAAATTTAAAGTAAATACCGAAAAAAAATTTTTTTTTATGACCAGCACTTCGGGAATAACCTCTACTGATGCATTGCATTGGGTCGAAGCTAGGAAAATAGGTTATGGGAAGGAAAATAGAGGGGGGAAATGCTTGTGAACTTTAACAATATAATAAGATGGTTTATGGGTACAAAGACTCTATTCCGAAAAGAAGCTTGTATGGGGGATATGTGAAATTATGAACCGATTCTTACCTTTAGCAACTCGCTTGGTCCAAATGACATTTAAAATGTATGTACTAGATTTCATAAAAATATCTCTAAAACTGCTACTTGTAATTTGCGCAAAAGGTTTACATAGATAGCCATCTGGACGGACGGATAGACACCATAAGACCGACTCAGGGAGTGATTCTCATTCAATAGGAATACTTAAAGGAGGATTTTTGACCAATATTATAAGGTGTTACAAGCATCAGCACAAACGCATACTATTGAGGTGTGGATATACAAATGTCGTATTACATGGAGCCCATGACAACGTTATCAACAACCACTTTTTAAAATTCTCTTGAATTTGTTGTTAACCTTAATTCCAGGAGCAAATGTATGTAATTAGACATCTACTTGAATATTGAACTTACCTTTCTGCAGGCAGTTATACCCTTGTTTATATTTTGCATAAATCCATATAATAAAGCGAAAAATTTTAAGGTAATAGACCGAAGGACAAACAGTAGAGCTGCATTATATGTATGTACGTAAGTAAGATTCTATAGCAGTGGTGGGCAGATGGTGATAACAGAAGCAAGTGTATAAGCAAAGTATTCTCTATTGCCACGTATTTTAAAATATTTAAAAAAAAAAAAAACATTAGTTCTCCACAAATGGTGGTATATTTGAGAGAAGACTAACAGTCGATGCATTTGTGATAGAAAATCAAGAGCAAGGAGCAAATTTTTAAGAGTATCGATATTTACTAATAAAAAATATCGATGGATCGAACGTATTAAGCTCAAATTATGACCAAATTTAAAAACTTAATGTACCTATGTCAATACATATTTACATAGGTACAAACATATTACATGGAATTCCATTCTAACTTTTTATTGTTTCTTTTAATTTCAAACTTACTGCCTGTCCCTCGATTTCGAACGAAACTTTCATTCGCTTAACTTTTATTTCAAACAAAAACCAAATTTTAAAATTTAGTTTTTAAGATAAGTTATGCGAACGAAGTTTTCGTTTGAAATCGAGGGACCGGCAGTTAATTCTACAATAAAAAAAATTACAAAAACAGTAAAGAATACAAAACAAATTTTATTTGTTCGCCATATGAAATCTAAAAAAAATAAAAATTTATTGGTATAATATAATGCCGGATTATATACTGCCAATAAACGAAACTTGTGACATGTACTATACAAGAAAACTGTGCAAAATTTTATTTTTAATATACAAGAACATGCTCAAATAAAAAAAATCAAAATATTTTTTTTTATTATTAACATTCCAACTTTCATGAGTCTATTGCTGCTAATACGCCATCATTAAGGCGATTCTTTGCATAATTCTAGGAACCCATTTCAGAATATTTTTTGTTGTCATCTCTTTAAAAGCCGAGACAAAACTGAACTGTGTAATCTATGAAAATGTACAATGGAAAAGCGCCGTTATTTTCTTGATATTAGTTAAAAAACATATGATGCAATTATTAAAAAACTACAGTATTGTAAGCAGTTGAGCAACGGTTAAACTGTTGAATTTTATTATAAAGAGATCTTAAAAGTAACGAATTCGATAGCCGTAGATATATATCGATGTATGGATATAATGGTATTTTTAATATCGGCGATATATATCGATTATAATTTTTTTAAATATCGATATTTTTATATATCGATATTTATTGCCCTTCCCTATTCAATATACGTACCGCCATCACATTTTGTTCACTAAAAGTGTCTTTTTTTTCACAAAAAGTGAAATTTTTTTTTCACTAAAAGTGACTATTTCCCAAAAAAAAAAAAAAAATTACTTTCCGTAAACGTTCACCAAATTTTTTCAGGACAGTAAAGGTATATTTAGACCTAACAAATATTTGACGAAAAAATATAAAAAAGCATGACCAGAAAATTGATCAAACTTTAGCTTTATTTTTTTTAACAATTTTTAGTGGCTTCCTTATCTCTATTTGTAAGGAGATAATTGTATAATTCAATTAAGATACTATTAAATGATGTTTGATCCAGCAAAAGTTTTATAGGAAAAATTTTTTTAATTAAACTAGTGGTTACATTTAGGACGTCACATATTTAATAGGTGTTAACATTTCATTAGAGCAATTATAAAAATCAATTGTTTTTTACAAAAAGTCACTCTATTCTACAACAAGCCAAGAATTTTAGTTTGATTTATTAGTTGTACCACATGACGTATGCATGTTAATAAATTGGAATTAAATAATACTCATACGTAACCAAGTAACTCGACAGATGTTTTCTTTGCAGATTTAAAAAAAAAAAATTTGATAACATATATGTACACTAGGGCGGGTCGATTTAAAAATCGCCCAAGTGACAAGGGTGGGTCGGCCCTCCAAAGTTAGTGGGGGTCGGTCATACATCATCAAAATAAGGAACATTAGAATTCATTTTAGAGGTATAGTTCCTTGGGCAAAGATTCCTTTTTTGAACCCTAGAATACGAATTTCCTTGTCACTTGGCCGATTTGTATGTGTACTAGTTACCCGGTGCGCATTGCTACCCTGCACCTAATCTCTAGATAAACAAAAATGAGTTTTTGATGCCGCCCAATCCTCCAATTGAAGTGGTATCGAAGCTTTTTGTTCTTCATTTTGTGTATTTCACTGTTACTGATCCATTTTGTTTTTCTATATCCAATATCCAAGAACACTTTTTGACGGACTTTTTATATTGACAACCCCGTGTATAGAATTTCTACTATTTGTCTACTTTCATTCTCCAGACATAAAAATATGTATTTTGTACCACGTCCATTTCTGAAGTCCCGCCTAATTTTTGCCAGATCTCATGCATTGACATCGAAGCTATTTGTACCACATTTGGAAACTTTTACTGCTACGATTCTCCACACAGAAAAAAGTTTTTTATCAATTAAAAAAATGGTTTAAAAAGTATTTAAATTTAATTAATGTGATAATTGAATCAATTATTTTTTTAGTTGAAAGAAAATTAAAAATATAATTTTGATTTAACTTACATTTAAGTTGGTTTTAAATACAATGTTAATTAATTATTCAAAAAATATTAATTGACTTTTTCGTTTAAAATAAAATAAATTAAACTTGTAGAATTGTTGTTGGGAATTGTCAATATTAAAATAAATAAATTAAGACATTGTTTGAAATGGCAAAGTTTCTTGATTATTTTTTTAATTAAAATGAAAAATATCATTTATTAAAAAAAAAACATTCACAATTTTACAATTTTTAGTAATCAATATAATCGTTTTGGTAACAGGTGCAAAATCAACAACTTGTTTGCTTGATATTATGAATTTGGTATAAATTTGGTGATTAGAGAAAATTTTTATTTTTTTCTGTGCAGGTATACAGAAATATTTTTGTAAAAGGTTGTGTGTTCTTTAGATATAAATAAATCAATTTTATACCACGCCCACTTCTTCAATCCCGCCCACATATTTTCGGCTGTTGTCCATTGATAGCCAAGATGTTTGTATCTAATTTGGAAGCATTGGCAAAAATCTGCAGATATAAAGACATGTCTTT
The DNA here is from genome assembly GCA_943735925.1 of Pollenia amentaria. NCBI lineage: Eukaryota > Metazoa > Arthropoda > Insecta > Diptera > Polleniidae > Pollenia > Pollenia amentaria. The sequence continues at coordinate 16,075,302 of OX031010.1, read as the reverse complement.
TCATGAGAGGTGCCAAGCTCACTTCTCCAACCCCTCCAAATTTTTCTTAGAGAGGTTTTATGATAACCAAGATATGTGTACCTAATTTAGAAGCCTTGGCTATTGGAAAGGGATTTATAGGTAAAATTATAGGCAGTCATGGTTTTTGGCTCATACATCAGTCATTTTCACAATCTTTAACGGAGTTTATGTAACATAAATATATCACAAACTAGTTCCCATTTTTTCTGAGGTCTTCGGAAAACTCACTTCAACATATACACGGACAGAGACACAGGCGGACATTGATAAATCAACTTTGGTACTCGTAAGGAGCAATAATATATATGTGTACTTTGTAGGGTCTAACATTAATATCACAAGTGGAATGACAAACTTTTAAATAACCTTTTGCCTTCGGTGAAGGGTACAAAAATCGTTATTAAGGTTGAATAAAATAAAATTTATATTCCTTTTTTACTCCATTTAAAATAATTCGGTTTTTATGTCAAATTAATCATTAATACTAAAATGGTTACGAAGAAAAACCGTTGTACAAATAGTCCAGATAGTTTTTGCGTTGTTTGTGGTGATTATATCCTTGAAGGTTTTGAACGTCTTTACATTGACAGGGTATTATAAATTTTGTAAAATTCAATTAAAGATAAACAAACACTTTTAGTAATTCAACATTTTTTATTTTTCGAATTAATTCTATCAGCTAAATTTCAGTTATGTATTTTATAAAGCTTTTTGTAATAGTTCTATTCCTTAAAGTTTTAGAAATGACTTTATACACTACCAGACTATTATCTTGTATCTTCCTGTTACTTTTTGCCTTAGATATCCTGTGAATAGCAATGAAGTACATACATACATTGTATATACAGAAAAATCTACAATTATTAGACACCAGCAGAATGTAATGCATTTTCTGGCCCGCTATGGCCTTCGTCAACATAATAATTCCCAGAAACTATTTGTTAAAATAGTTGAGTTAAATATATTAAATTTATAAAGTATCACTATTCAGTGAAACAATGCTGACGAAGGCCATAGCGGGCCAGAAAATGCATTACATTCTGTTAGCCTGAATAAATTATTAAAAATTTGGATTAAAACCCATTAACAGTTCATTAAAATAACCACAATAATAATTTTTAGTAATAATAAAATATGTAGAAAAATAGATGGAACGTGAAGTTATTTTTTATTATTTGAGGACCTTTTTATTAGTATTTATTGCTGTAGAGCCGCCAAAGTGTCGTACCTTCACGGAATTTATATCATTCGTCAAACTTCTACGCCATGATCCTCTGGTTCTTCCCCTGTACCGCACCCTTGTGGGTTTAAGTCAGGGATGTCATCGTCATGCACAATTGTGTCAGCCAAACTCACATGTATGTACGCTTACGCTCTTTTATTTTGCGAGCGTAAAATATAATTTTTTACTGCAAAACACTCTCATTCAGCGGGAAATATCGCACGGCCTGTTTTGAGGCCTCTAAACAGAAATAATATATTTATTATTTATTATCTTTGTTTATGTTTTGTTTTATTTCTGTTTTTGACATTGTACAATGATTGACAAATAATATCTACATTGTTTTGCATTTGAGCTAACGATATGTGTTTTGTTTGTGAACAAAATTCTTTGTTGCCTTTTAAAGGGTCCCTTTTTCTTTCGTTAAAAAGACGTACCTAAATGCAGAAATTATTAAGAAAAAAATAACACAAGAATTTGTTGGTATTTTGTGCTTCTAAAAATATTTTTCTTTCTGTACCAATCGCGTCAATGGGTTTTCTTTTCCTTTGAAAACACTTTTCTCAAGTAAGTAAAAATATTTAAAAAAGTCTTGTTTTCCTACAATTTATGTGTAAACCTATACACATAAAAGCAAATGTGACAGCAGGTAAAATTTTTGGGTAAGAAGATGTGTATTATTGATGTATTAATGAAACTTTATTGTTTAATGTCCACAAACCTAAAAAGTGTTTTGTTGTTTCGAAACTGCAATTTAAATTTAGAAGATATTATTGGTAAATAAAAGTATATTTTTATAGGCTAGTAAAATCTTCTCTTTTTATAATGGTGGTTAATAATTATAGAATATTTTTAAACTTAATGGAGTTATTATTTGCATTAGCATGTGCAAATGAATTTTCATTGTTGGCATTTGCAAAGGTATGTTGAGCACCAAATTAAAAATATTAGAAAGAATTGTATAAGGTTGTAAAAAGACTTCAAATATTGCCAAATGCTCAATTTTTCTAAAAAATAAGCAAAGTTTCTGCGAAGTGCAGGTTCCAAATTAAATTTATTTAAATAATAACTGATTGTGACAGTCCATAACTCAACATTTTTTGATAATTGTATTATTATTAATTGCTCTAAAGTCTTCATAGCAAAATATGTATGTTTATAAGGCCTCGTAATAGGCCTCGCAACCGCAGATTCCTCCGGCTGAGAATTTAAGAGACAAGAGTATTCGCACCAACACAATCATAATTGACACCACTGGTTTAAGACTTAAACTTAAACTTTAAGTCTGCAGCATGTGTCTAATCCAGAGGTAATCACAAAGAGAGGCGGTTGAAAATGTGTTTGTAGTGGTGAGTGTATTTTGGGTGCACTGAAAGAAATTTCTAGATAAACATGTCGAAAACAAATTTTTTGTGTATTAAACATATTTTTTGTTATATAACTGCATGTATGCACTTATTTTATTTTTTTCTAATTTGTATGCAGCTTTATTCAAAATATTAGATGAAAATTAAAACTTTTTCCCCACTCTATTTTCCACATTTTAATAAACACATGCAATAGTAGAAAAATATTCAAAGTGTACTGAAAATATTGGAAATTCTGCAAAAGAGAGATAAATAAAAGTACCCAGTTGAGATATTTACTATGTGTTTTGTTTTTGTTTTTAAATAACAAAAGCGACGGCGACCTGCTTGTTTGAAAGCTAGCATACAACTGAATGAAATTATAGTTTTTTACAATCTTTAAAGTGAGTTTCGGTAACATTCGGGTTGTGTGTGTGAAAATCCCGAAAAGTGCTCGGCCCCTGGGGGCATAGCGTGATGATCGTTGGTCTAATCCATTTTAAGTTTTTGGAAGACATCTTCTGCTCATATGACATTTGCTTGTACCTTCTATAGTTAGAGATCCACTTGTGGGGCCACCATCAGCTAAAATGTTTCTTAAATAATGGTTTATATTGGCTTGGATTTTATTTGTGCCCTTAGCGGATCTGAGACATGTTTCGCTTCCATATAAAAGTGCAGATCTCACATTGGAATTCAAAACTTCTTTTTTTTGCTCTTGATAACTGCCAACAACACAGAAAAAATTATTAAATTTCTCCAATCACCAAATTTATTCCAAATTCATAATATCAAGCAAACAAGTTGTTGATTTTGCACCTATTACCAAAACTTAAAATTTTAGAATTTTGAAAAAATTTTTTCAATAAATAATATTTTTAATTTTTTAAAAGATTTTGTTTGTTGTGCTTAATTCCCTTTTTTAATAATTGATAAAAATACTGAAATTTATTGTTGGAGGATATGCTGTTCCTATGCGCATTTCACTGGTTGCTTAGGCCAGATCGTCAGGAAACGTTCTCCTACATGATTTTAGAAAAGCCAAAGCTATCAGCAAACAAAACTACAGAGGGAATGAGAATTACCTACAAACACTCAAAAAGTCTTCTTTGCAACGATATCAAAGCTTAAACAAAATACCAAACAATAAATCAGTGATGAGTTTATCTTTTCTTACATTTCCCGCTACAATAATTTTGAATTCTCCCAACATTAATTGTAGTTGTAAGTGGGTAAAGAAAAAAAAATATTAAAAACAAAAACAAAGTGCTTTTATTGTTTTCGCAAGAAATCAAAATAAAAACAATTTGCCACTTCAGTTTTTTATGCACGTGCACTTGCTAAAATTTATTATCAAAGTGGTTTTTGGGAATACTATTATTTATAATTTTTTTTTTTAATTAAAAAAGTGATCAATAAACTTTGCCATTTCAAACAATGTGTTAATTTATTTAATTTAATATTTACAATTCCCAACAACAATTCTACAAGTTTAAATTATTTTATTTTAAACGAAAAAAGTCAATTAAGATTTTTTATTATTTAATTAAAATTTTAATTGAAAATTTATTTCAAAACAACTAAAATGTTAATTAAATCAAAACTGGATTTTTAAATTTCTTTCAACTAAAAAAATAATTGATTCAATTATCACATTAATTAAATTTAAATATTTTTGAAACCAAATTTTTAATTGATAAAACACTTTTTTCTGTGAATGCCATATTTTGCGTAGATTTCCAAATGGTCATTTTGCTTTTGGAGAGCCTGACCTGTTATAAGCAAAAATTGTTGACTTCTTCAATAACCTTGCCATTTAGGAACATACAACGAGAGTGCGGTGCGCTCCCTTTCATAGATTTTCTCTTACCCACGATAGTACGCAAAACTTTTCAGAATTTGTTCTTTAGCTAATTATTTTGCTGTACATATGACTCTATATGTAAGAGATCAATGCGATGACGTAAGTATATGTTAAATCATTCAGATGTTCCATGTTCATAGGGTGCCACACAATACCTCTATTTAAATGCAAATCGATGCTTGAGAGGAGTTACTCTTTCACCGCCACTAAAAATACAAGAGGGACGGTATACATCCCTGCTAAACACCGGCTTCAAAATCTATAGCTTACGGGAGTATGCCCTTATGGAGAATTCTGCACTGGAAGGTGGTGTACTGTGCTCTTAATAGATTGAACATTTTTCAAACGTGAATTGGAATTTAAACAAATCACTTTGCACAGGTGCTTGTTTAATTTTCTTTGAGAAGGCATTCGATAACATTTGGATCCCCGGCTTAATATATAAATTGTTTGAGTATAAATTCCCACTTTATTTAATTATACTCATTCATAACATGTTAAATAATAAATCATTTGTGGTCTATAATAAGAATAAAGTCAGTACAAAGGATTTTATAATAGTAAATGGCTTGCAGCAGGGTACAGTCAATTCACCGATACTTTTTAATTTATTCATATATGATCTTTTAATCAAGATTGATAATATAATTGGATTTGCAGATGATGCTGATAACAAGATTGAAAAAATTAATGCAAAATTAGAAAATTATTTTCAAATTGTTGAAGAATATGCTAATAATTGGCAATTAAAACTCAACACTAATAAATGCGAAACTATACTTTTTCGGCCCCCGGTTGGAAAATGCAACCACAATATTAAAAAAAATTGGAAAATTTTGGTATAAAATCTAATTACAATATTTCTATTCCAAATAAACAAACGGTAAAATATTTAGGTATTCATCTAGATAAATTCCTTTATTTCAATAATCATATCAACCTTCAGTTAACAAAAGCAAGAAATGCGTTCTTTATGTACAAAAAATTGTTTTTCTGAAAGCACATTACGCCTAAGGTTAAACTTATATTGTACCAATCTTTAATAAGGCCTATTTTAACATATGGTTGCCAAATATGGTTCAACATATCTCCATCTTATATGGAAAAAATAAGAGTTTTCGAAAGAAAATGCCTGAGGGCCTGCACATCCCTTTACAGATCTTCAAATAGTAACTACATAAAATATATGTCAAACAAAAGGTTATATAAAGCTGCAGAAATAAGCAGAATTGATAATTTTATCATACACCTGATAAGAAACCACATTAACAAAAGTTTAGAATGCTATAAAAATAATTTAATCATGGCTCCTTATTATGCCAATGAGGAATATATACATTCAACTTTACAAAGTGGATATGTCCCACCTGAGGCCTTCTTATACCTCGATAGCAAGGGTTTTATACAAAACGAAAGTGGCATTCCTATATTATACCATATTTATAGACGGGCCAATATTAAAGCTATATCTAGTAATCAACTATCAAATGATAATTGCAGATTTGACACTAGCATTTACCTAAGGGACAAAAATATGATTCCAAACCTGAATATAAAAAAATATTGGTGGCTCACCGAGTAATTTTTCAATTCTTTTTACCACTTGACTGTAGCATTTTATCTTCTTGCAATAACAAAGTAAGGTTTTTCAAGCTTTTTTCTTTACATAACATTTATATTAAATGCAAATATTAACACATATTGTAAAAATTAAAATAATAAATTCCAAAAAATGACTTATACATATATTATATTAATATACAAATCTAATGTACTTGACCGCCCGAATATGGGACAGTGTATAATAAGATGTAAATATATACACTATTTGTTTATTTATAGTTTAAGTATATTAAGTTTATTTAAATAAACGTTATTAAAAAAAAAAAAAAAAAAAAAAAAAAAAAAAAAAAAAAAAAAAAAATTTTGTCGAGTACTCCTTTTCTTACGTGGGCTTCCTATATTCTTTGATGATTTTAACGGTCATAGGCTTTTTCTATATCAACGAAGACTTAATGTATTTGTTGCTTGAATTCGTTTATTTGTTCCATAATTATTCAAAAAGACGCCATGTGATCCACACAAGTAGATTGAGTTCTGAACGCTGATTGTTGATTGCGAAGTCTGGAATTAAGTTTGTCCGATATCCGGTTCAGGATAATCTGGTACACTATTTTTAGTGTACCAGATTTGAAATTTTTTTTACTTAAAATAGTTCGTTGGAATGTCTAGTTTTAGCATACATTGAAAATTTGGAGTGTGGGGAGTTATTTGGATTTTTTAAGGTTTTAAGGACTAACCCAAGAAAACACAATTTTGAAAATTCTTGCAATACAAGTTTTAGATGAATAAAAAAATATTTTATGGTTTGTGGTGTCGTTCGTAAAATATTAACCCCCTTATGCAAAAAAAGTTAAAGTACACATAAGTTAACTAATACATTAAGCCCAGCAAAAGGGTTTGGGACTAATGTGTTGATTAGCTAATGTGAACTTTAATTTTTTGCATACGGTTGTAAGAGAATAACACAAAAATGGTATAAATTATGAAAATATTGTCACTATATCTTTGAAACTAGAGCAGCTAGAAAAAATTTTACCAAAAAACAATGGACAAAATTCTGAAAAATTTTTGTGTGTTGCCCTGTGTAATTTCAATTTCAAAGAAAAATGTATTTCCTTGAACTTAATGTGATGTGGAGTTTGATGTTGTTAAACTTTATTCATACATTAATAGTACATTTCTGCATGCTGTACAATGCACATGTAAAAAAGAATTTATATTGATTGGACATAAGTTGTATCCTTTGGCAGACATTCTTTTTCTGTCCATTTTCAATACACGAAGCACTTAAAAAATAAAAATAAAATAAAATTATTAAATGCCCTGTCTATATACAGTCATATCAGTTTATCTTTACTGCAGATCATATTGCAATGATACCTTCATGTCACTTGAATAGCAGAAGTGCATTAAACATAATATATTTTTTAAATATATTGAGTTCTAAGTTAAATCTAATTTTATCTTTTGAATTCAGGGGATTAATGTCAACTGCTTTCTGTAAAAGAGAGAGGGGTTGTGCTAATTTAAAAATAAAAAATAAAAAAAATAAAAATTATTGACCTTCAACTGGAGGGTGGCTTATTCCATTTTAAATATTTAATTAAGATTAAGTATAAATATATTTAAGAACTTTTCGAGAGTAAACTTTAAGGCGGTATTTCTAACCTGTTTTTGGTACGAAAATGATTAATTTATATGAGGTTGCTTCGTGTCGCTTGTGCCATGCAAAAGTTCCTCTGAAAAAATGGTTTTCTATTAAGTGGGGAGCAGAATGGTCGCTGAAGTATAACGTTACGAATAGCGCTGCAAGCTGTGAAAAGTTAAAAACTGCAATTTGAAAGTAGTGTCAAGAGAATACGTTGTTGTAGTAGTCGTTGCAGTTGACGTTGAAGCGCAAAGTTAGAAATGTTGAACTTTGTTGCGCTACAGAGCATTCGTAAGCTACAGCTACTACTATAACTACTTTATTCTGTTCCAGGGCTTAGAGTTTTTTATATGCACTAATTACAGACGATAAACGGGAGCCCGGGACTGGTTTAGAAATCCCGCTTACTGGGACTTTTATTAACCAGTCCCGATTGGCGGCTACAGAGCATTCGTAAGCTTCAGCTACTACTATAACTACTTTATTCTGTTCCAGGGCTTTTTTATATGCACTAATTACGGATGATAAACGAGAGCCCGGGACTGGTTTAGAAATCCCGCTTATTGGGACTTTTATAAACCAGTCCCGATTTGCGGCTATTGTACTTAATATGAACTCAAATATTGATTTTAAGATCAAAAGATCAATAGCAATTTATACGAAACGGTAAACGCTTAGCCTTATCGCTAAAATGACATACTTAAATGAGAGCTTAAGCATTGTGTCATGAACATGTAATGTAAACTTCAGTACGTTCGTAAATGCATAAAAACTGTGCATCACTGCTGCCTTGATGCAACATTTTGTTGCTGATGCCTGATCACCAGTTGCAGTTGTGCTGCTGATGCTTTTTTACTGCACAACAGCTGTGCAAAGTTTGAATTTTTGAGCACCAGCTAAATTTCAAAAGTTTCATAAGCGAACATTAAATAATAATAAAAATGTTATGAACAATAGTGATGACAAATTTTATTGAACATATTGAAACAAAATGGGACAGTTTTCTTATAAATAACAAGAAAAAGCATCAAAAAACAAAAATAAAACGATTTATTTTATATCAAAAGTTATTGCATCAGAAAATTAACTGATGCAATAAATGCAAAAATAAATGCGGCATCACTGCATAATAAACATCTGCATGCAACTTAATAACGATATTCATGAAACTTTCATTATAAATTTGTATTTGCTTCGTTTGTATTCAGTAAAAAGAATAACTACGAAATGAAAGCAACAAATACACGAAATTTAAGAGACGAATAAAATGCAGTTTTTATGTTTACTTAAACAAGAGAATATGAATACTAACAGCTCTGAAACAAAACAACCACTGAATAAATGTCGAATAAGTTCATTGAAAAACACATTTATTTTAAAGTCATTCATGCGTTCATTCATTCATTGTCAGCTGAAAGAAATGAAAAACATTAGGAAAGAAAAAAAAAATTACCATGAAGAGTAAAAGCAACAAGATAAGGAAGTACATTAATATTAAAATAATAAAAATAATAAAAATTTGACTTTGTTTTTAATGTAAATTTTTAAACTTCAAAAAAAATTTCATTTTATTTTCAAAAACATTTTCCAGCAATGTGTTTTGCTTGGAAGTACATACAAATGTTGTTAGGAAAAAAATTTAAATTTAATTTAAAAAAATGCTTTACAAATTACATATATTCTTGTAGAGGTAACAAAAAAGAAAAATACATAAATTTACTAAGTGGCAACATTGCTATTGAGTATTTATATAAACAAAATGAGAGAGAGTGAAAACTGTAAAACAAAAGTCGTTTCATAGAACAAAGTCTTTGTGTTTGCCATATAAAACAAAATGTGTTTGCTAGTAGCATGAATAAAACAACAGTTTCTTCAGTGGTCTAAATTTTATTTGAATACGAACTTCATTGAATAAACATTTCAGTATGTTCATGAATGAAGTTATTCATGCAGCCCTTTACTGCATAAAATAACTTTGACCTATGAGAGTGATGCCAAGTTTCTTACAAGTGATGTTTTTACGAACATTAAACTTTACTGATGCGCAAGTGATGCGCAACAACTGCATTTACGAACGTACCTCTTATCTTGTATAACAAAACCCAAAAAGATATAAAGTCTTTTAAGCCCAACATTTGATACCATAAAGCACAGAAGACATCTGGTACACATGGGCAATAATGAACAGGTCAGAACAATATTATATTATAAGGTTAAGATTTATGTAAAAGTTCTTTGTACCGAATATTATTTCGATATCTTTATCTATATGATTTTTTTTCTAAAGAGATCTTAGGAAAGACGATTATAAAGAGTCTATATTGTCATCGAACAGACTTGCAATGTTTGTTGCTGCAATTCTTGAGTTTATTGTTGAGAGGGGTGAGAAGATTGGAGAAGGGTACTCAGTTTCATGTACTCTGCAATTCTGATTTGTTTTGTTATTCTCACACTTTTCAACTTGAAGTTGGCTGTGGATGTATGTATTTGTATTTATATATAAAATATAAAAAGGAGAAGAGGAAAGACAAGATAAAAATATAAAAATGGCCAAGCTATAATTTCATAATCTGGACACTAATGCAATTTCAAAGCAGAGTTTTTAAAAATTGCAGCAACAAAACTTGCAAATCTGGACGATGACATTCAATTCTGGACCTAGCACCAAAAAAATTTTACACAATATTATGCCAATACCAACATTTATCAATTGTAAATTATTGACAAATTTGGTGAAAGATTTATGAAGCAATAAGATATTTTTGTAAAAAATTTAATCGAAACACCAACAAAATCAGATAGTTTTAGGGCATATACACTCTTTTGTCGAAAAAAGTTTGTATATCAGTCATGTGAAATTATAGTCATGTCAAATTACAGATGACAATTAAAACGTTTATTCCAAATTTTATCAAATTATGTTTAAAATTGCGACTAGTACACAGAAACAATTCTCCAAAGTTTTTCACGAATTAAAGCATTAATCAAAAATAAAATTAGTTTTAATTAAAAATGTAATCAAGTGAATAAAAAGTTAAATCAAGTGAATTAAAAGTTTAATTGCTACTATTAATTTGTTTATTGGTGCAAATTTAATTAGTTTTTTTAATCGAAATCAATTTTTTTGTTTTCTGTATACTTGTCTTAATTAAAAATTTAATCAAGTGAATAAAACGTTTATTTAATACTACTAATTTGTTAACTGGTGCAATTTTTTAATTAATATCAAAAATTTTTTAGTTGAAATCAATTTTAATTTTTTTGTGTACTTTGCGCTACATTGACACCCAAGCAGCCAGCCAGCCACCTAGACGGACATCATAGCATCGAGAAAGTGATTCTGAGTTGATCGGTATACCAATATTTGTATGTGTTACATAAAAAAGAAAAAAAAAAAAATGGAGCTTTCAACCAAGGGAGAAACGTAAAAGTTTCGCTTACCATATCGCTTAGGGAAGACATGAATCTTATATGGCGAGTTCCCACTTTGAAGCAATACATTTTTGACACAGAAATCGTTTTATTCAGCGCGTATGAAAATTGATGAATTTAACGATCATCTTGGGACACGGAATTTTTTTACGGTTATCCTTTAATATGTTCCCTTACAAGCCTGCATTGAAGTAAGGGAATGTCGTGGCTCTTCAAATTTTATATATCTTTTTTTTTAAATTTATCAAGAATTCGTTCACTTACGTTACTGCATCGCTGTATGTCTAATAGCGTGGCGCGTAAATGTGTGCTTATTTTTTAAAATGTACCATTAGTGCTTCGCAAAATAAGAACATTTTTTATTGGGATAAATCAGAAGAAACGCATAATACCCCGTTCACTTTTGTGGTGTTGATATATAAATGAAGATAAAACCGCTAGATTGGCCAACGTGATAGCGAAATTGCCATTACTTTTTGCAGACAATTGCAGTCGATTTTTATTACTGAACGATTTGTCAAAATCGGGGTTTCCGGTTGCAAAGACTTGATGACGCGCTATTTGGGCTTGCTTCATACATCTCTATGCATATCATGTTATACGTCCAACAATATCTTACCTTTCACTAACGACAAGTTGTAATAATCACCCTAAGGGGATTTGATTTATGATTAGGAGCTATGACCATTTATGAATAAAATTTGATGGAATTGTTCACATTTACATTAAAGTTACACGTTCAGAGCACTTTGTCTTTAGTAATATTTTTGGCGGTTAAAATAAAATTTCGGTAAAGAAAATTATGTAGGAGGTATGGTCAATTAAGAAGCCATCATTTTAGAAGCAGTTAATGCTATTTATTATATTATATTACACATACCACCATAAGTGGGGAGGTGATTATGTGTTCGTTGGAAGGTGAATTTTTGTTCGTTTGTTTATAGTAAAGTGTGTTTGTTGTGCTTAGAAATATTGTTTTTAGAGCCATCGTCGCAGAATATTTTATCGTATCGATCTAGCAATGTCTGATTGTCCGGCTGGTAGTCTTGCTGTTCGTTAGTTCTTGTAAACTCTTGGCCCATGGTGCAGGTCTTAATTTCAAAGCCAATATTGTGAAACCTGTATACGTCTAGTTCAACACCCATCCAACAGCTCCAGTGGATGTTAGATGGATCTAGTTCATAAGCAAAGATTGTGACCTGTGTGCATTTGTCCACACACAGTTACAGTAGTAGAGGCATTGTATTTATTCTGTGCTTAGAGTACCGTTAGGTTCGGCAACACGACTGGCACTTACGTTAATTAAGAGCATTTTTACTGGTTTTAATACAATTAATACGAAATCTATTCAAAATTGTGAGATTTAGTCTAGATTTACAGTTAGCCTCCATACAACAGTTTTTAAGGAATTGAAGTATTATACTTAAAAAAATTTTGTATTATAATCTTTTTGGTTAGCACAGATCGGGAAGTGCTGATCTGATTATATCAAGTGTCGTCAATACGCCGAATGGTTGGTTGAACAGACAGAAGTGAATGGTCACTTTACGAAAAAAATCATCTTCAGTGATTGAGGCACATTTTCACCTCAGTAGATTCGTTAACAAGCAGAATTGCCGCATTTGGGCAAATAAGAATCCACAAGTGATTGTTGAAAAGCTAATGCGTCCATATGAAGGGAATATTTGGTGCGGCTTATGGGCTGGCGATGTCACCCGGCCGTACTTCTTCGGAAATGATGCCAGAAATGCAGTTATCGTTAATGGTGTTCGCCATCGCGAGATGATAACGGTTTCTTGTGGTCAGAAATTGAGGATATGGACCTGCGCGATATGCGGCTTAAGCAGGATGGATCCACTTACCATACAGCCAACGAAACACTGGCTCTTTTGCGCGAGAAATTCGATGGCCTTGCCCTCTCACGTCATGGCGATATTAATTGGCCGCTACAATCATGTGATTTGACAACGTTGGACTTCTTTCTTTGGGGGTATTAAAAAAAAAATGTAAACGTCAATAAGCCAAGAACAATTCAAGAGCTAAAGGATGAGATAATTCGAAACATTAAGGACATTTAACCTCAATTATGTCTCAGAGCCGGATAGAGGTATGCCATCAAAGTCATGTCGAGCATTTGGCCGATATTTTGTCTCACATATAATTGTCATAGATCCTTCTATCATAATAAAAAAATATTAAGATAATTCTCTGAAAACAATTTGTTTATTTACAATTAACATCATGCGTTCTAGCTGGACCCCCGTTAACTAACAATAGCTTTTATTAAGGGAAACAGTTCTGTTTACTGTAAAAACTTTTCTTATCTTATATAAAAAAAAAAAAATATTTTTTTATTAAATTGCCTAAGTCTACATAATATTAGTTCCACAATTGACCATATGCCCAATAAAATTTTTTTGTCTTATTTTTTTTTCAATTTTGAGTGTTTCCAATAATTTGTTTTCATGTCTTGTAAAATTGCTTTTGGTGGATGTGGGTAACATAACAACCAGTTGCACAAGGGGGCACCGGAATTTTTGTTAACCTTTTTGGTAGACCACAGAAGAAGCATTTAGAAATTTTACAAATCATTTGCATAAATTTACAACTCTTTTATTCCTATAAAAGTATAAAAAAACTTAGTTATGAAACATATAATATCAGTTAAAATATTGTTATTGTTTTTGTGGCACGACCAGCAATAGGACACGAAAATAAACCAACAAATACTTACGTATATATATACACATATATATATGTACATATATTTCTATGTATGACTATGATATATGCAACATACTGAAGCAACCGCCGAGGATTACCATTAAAAAAGCAGAGAAAGTGAGAGGAAGTAAAAACTTTATAAAATATTTATTATTTATTAAAAGCGCAAACACATGTGTTTTATTTATTTATACTTTTATATGTTGTTGGTTTATTATATTTGCGATTTAAAAAGTAACAACTACAAAAAAAAAAAAAAAATAAAAAAAAAATAAAAATAATGTCAGCTGTTGGTGACATAATTTTCCCTTAGTTAACCACAAAGATAGACTTCTACTCTCCACTCCTTCATGTATCCGGAATAGACGTGCATAAGAGCTTCATGAGGCTGCCTTTACCAACCGATACATAAACTTGTGCAGCTTTATGCCATTAGTAAGCAAGAGTAACTGTGGAAACCACATTTACCATGTGGCAAGAACATTAAAGTGTTTTGATTTATATTCAGCAAGTATGTAACAGATTTTAACGGGGGGTTTTTTTTTTTGTTTCCTGTTTAAAAGTAATACATCAGGATGTTGTTGTTTTTGCAGCTTTTCTTTTGTCCCAAAAAGGTGTTTTTACTTCCTTGAAATTTATGAAAAAATTATTCAATGTTAAAATTCTGTTTGAGTTTATTTTTTATAAATTATAAGTTGTTCCTCTTGGGGTGGAAGTACGTGATTTTTTCAGAGAAGAAAATGTATTTTTGTTAACGAAATCTTAATTTCATAAAGAAAAGTTTTTATTTAAATTAATATTTTATATGATTTTTAATAACAATAATATTTTATATGATTTTTAATAACACTGCAAGAATTTTCAATCTCAATAAATTTAAGACTTTATAAAAGCAACCGAGTATCTCAGAGCTTGTTGTGGAGCATTGGTGTCATAAATTTATGCCACCACAGGGTGGCACAAATAAGACCTACTTTTTTTTGCAGATTATAATTGAATTCTTGGAATTATCGAATTTTTATATTGTCATTAACCATCAATTGTTAGGATTTAGCGAAAATACAGCCAGTAAAGCATCTATGATAAGAAATTTAAGGCCCATCCAGTGAGGCCAGGTCTAAGAAAATTTTACGGCTAAATCTGGCATTAGACATGGCAAAAAAATGCTAAAAATGATTTTAAAAAAGTGCTAAAATAATAGCAATATTTTTTCAAGATTTTTGTTAAAAATTAATTACCAGTATAAAATTTTATTCGAACCTAAATACACTTCAGTGACTATTTTGTAACGAAATTCAAATAAATGGTAATATTTAAGCAAGTGGCTAGATTTTGGAAAAGCATCTGATACATATAAATATGAAGCCCAGGTAGTTAAGATTAAATTTAAATTTAGGGGCGCGCAAACCCCTGATACATGCTAAATTCAAACGATTAAATATACAAATTTTTCAAGTCATTTTATTTTTTGTAGTTTAAGAGAAGTTGAATCTTTAAAACAATTATTTTCCAGCAGTTTAGAGCAAATAATTTTTTTTAGACATTAACACCATTGAATTTGTATCTAAAAACAAAGTGAAATTTCCTTCTACTTTTATATCGTAATATCAAAGGGCGAAAAATTTTTACAATCGACATGATAAGGCCATTTCGAATATTCCCTGAATATTTTACAGGTTTCATATCATAAGAATTATTCATTTTCATACGAAATTTAATTTTGGGTACCACTATTTCTAGTCAAAATGTATTATAATTTATAAAATTTTTTTTAGCAAAATCAATAAAACTATTCGTCCAGATTTTTAGAATAAATAATACCAAATACAGCTTAAAAACATTTTCCAAAAATGCTTAATAAAATGCCAAGTCCTCAATGAAAATTCTGCAGCTAAATACAAATTTTTAATGCTAAATTTAGCTGCAAAAATGACAAAATGGCCACACTGGGCCCATCTATAATATGCAAGTGCAAGCTGAAGCGTCTATCAAATATCACTAAAAACCCTCCCAAATGCATTTAAAAAATTAAAAAAACATCTGATTTCGTACAGAATGTGCGATCAGTTTCGCGCTTTGCTTAGGCAAATGACAGTTTCATAAAACTTCACCATACGTTTCCTTAAGTTCAATGTGGTTTAACACATATGATTTGCATGTATTCGCACAGCTGTAGAAGTATTCGCACTGACGGCAACGTGGAAGCTGTGCGGTAGAGTATTGAAAATGTTACATCAGTTTAAACTCGTCGTCGTTTCGGCAAATTGGGCATTTTTACAACATTGCATTTAATTAGAAAGTTCGCTTTTAAGATGCATCCAGCCAGATAACATTCCCTGGGAGACAGTGAAACATGGTAACAAAATGAGAAGTATTGCTGGACCCACATGAGCTGTACTTGACTGCGGTTGCCAATGTAATCTAACCGAAGATGCATCCATAGAAAATTAAAATTGTGCAAGCGCTACTTGCGCTAGATCACCAACATCGACACTTGAGGATCCCATTTAGGCCACTCTGCATGTGGCAGTCTGGAGAAATTTGCTTTTGAAATCGAGTCCATAAATATAGAAACTATTAACACAAAACACAGATTGCATCTGATTTTTTCTCACGAAAATTTTTATACATACACCGCAAGAAAAAACTCGTACTAATCAAGGTTTTTCTTCTTACTTTAGTACAAGTCGTTCTTAAGAAAATAACACATTTCCCACTCAGCGTCACATATTTGTGACATGGGAGGTTACACAGAAGATCATGCCACATATATGTGTCGGAATTTTAATGAAATGTTTTGCTTCTTATTTCGTGCATTTTTGTTGGAAGTATTTTTCTTGTACGTTTGAGTCAGAGTTACAATGTGATAAAACTAAAATAGCTGCGGTTTGTGTCTAGGCTTAGTTTTTTTTTAAATTTGGGTCATGTCACATATGTGTGACACATATTTTTTGTGCCTGAGTTTGGACAGAAAACGTAAAAAAACGGCTGAGCGATGATCGTGTTAAGTAGCAATAACACTTAAAAGTGCTTAAAACAATCCAAAATAAGCTAAATTTCGAAAATGATATATGTGTGCATACGCATGTGTTTGTAAAAGTTTGTTATAGAAATAACAACAACACTACAAAAGATATTAAAAACTATTCGCTTGTCATAACAACACTACAAGAAGAGAAATACAGATGACTTTCATATATAAAAATTAAAATAATAATTCCTATATTCTATTTGTTAAAATTATTTAGTTAAATACATCAAGTTTTCAAAGCTGGTATCTTATAAATGAGATTCTTTCTGTAAACAAAGGCGGAATATAACAAAAGTGAAATGAACATGTGAAACGGGTAAGTAAATAATAATATTTTTTCTATAATATCTGGTTCTTTGGGGGTATGTTAACATTAGAAACTAATCTCATTTTCGGATTATTTTAAGTACGAATCGGGATTAATCCCACTTAGAAATTCTTGAATCAAGCACAGTTTAAGATTAATTTTATCTCACTTTCAATTAAGTCAATACGGGTTTCGGATTATTTTAATTACGGGGCACTTGAATAATTCGTACTTGAATCAAGCGCTCTGTACTTAATTTAAGGAAATCCGTACCAACCGGACTACTGACACCGATTCGGTTTGATTTCAGTGCGGATGGATTGATTTGTCTTTTCAGTGTAAGTTCTGCCGAGTTTTCTTTTCCAATTTAATTGCAAAAGAAATCCCTTTGATAGTTTTCTATTAATGTAAATGCGGTTTTGTAAAAATTTCTTGTTTGTAAATTTTTAATTAGATTCCAGCAGGGACCGTAACAGTTATTACTTTTTTCATAAAAGTCTGATGATAACAGTTATTTTTTGATTTTTATTTTTTTGAACAAAAATAACAGTTATTTTTTGATTTTTATTTTTTCGATCAAAAATAACAGTTATTTTATGATTTTTATTTTTTTGAACAATAATAACAGTTATTTTTTGATTTTTATTTTTTCGATCAAAAATAACAGTTATTTTATGATTTATATTTTTTCGAGCAAAAATAAAAATTTTAATATTGCAAAATATTTAGTTGACTTTAAATATTTATTTTAATGCGCATAAGATATCCTAATGATGATCACACATTTAAATAAATATTTGAAGACAACTCAATAATTATAACACGTACATTTCTATAAAGAATAATTTTTATTTTTGCTCGAAAAAATAAAAATCGAATAATAATTGTTTTTTTTTGTTCAAAGAAATAAAAATCATAAAATAACTGTTTTTTTTGATCGAAAATATAAAAATCAAAAAATAACTGTTATTTTTGTTCAAAAAAAAAAAAATAAAAATCAAAAAATAACTGTAATTTTTGATCGAAAAAATAAAAATCAAAACTTTAAAAATCATAATATTTTATCATAGAAAAGTTCAAAAGGATCAATATGTTATACTTAAATCAGTTTGCCAGCATTTACTTCTATATGCTTTTTTTGTTTTTAAATTTCAAAATAACTGTTATTTTCGGTCCCTGGATTCCAGACATTATTTTTGGCAATTTTCTATTAAATATTTAGCCATTTTGAGTCTTGGAGAGAGTTGGTAACACTGTTACGTTCATACAAAATTGATATTACGTTTAACAAAATACATAAGCTTAAATAACATATTGCATTTCAAGCTGCAGCACACAAGAAGGGTTGGAATCAAATGCGGTTTTTATAACACACTTAGCAAAAGCACACACTTTACTAAAACATACACATACACAAAAAAATTATACAAAAGTGTGAATTTTGTGGTAAAAATATTCTATTTTGTATTTCTAATGTACTAACAAACATCTACTTTTAATATTTAATGAGTTTTTTAAACATAAACGAAGCAAAATTATCTAATTCTACTTAAAATTTTTATTGTGGTCGCTAGAACTTTGTTTAGTTTTTATTTTGCCGTTTTTTTTTTGTTGTAGAACACAATTTATGTTTCTAGAATATATTGCAGAATATTGTGGTGGATTTCATAAATATATAAATACATGCATTACGGCATAAAAAATTATAAAGTAAAGGGGAACGTTTCATTGACCTAGTAAAAGGTTTAACAAAATGTTAGTAGCGAAAATTTAATCTCATGCAAACATAATCCTTAAAATCATTAAAATGGTAAAATGATAAATATCAATATCAAAACGGGAGACTTTTTCATTAAAACTTGAAATATCGAGTGGTGCTTGCTATATCTTAATGACAGTTATTATAAATTAAGTTCAAAGAAAAACAATATACAAAATTATTTCTTGTATTATATATACATATGCCAGTCAGTAACTTTTGATATCCGCAGATTTCTGAAAAATTTTGTTTTACGAAATATTCCCTACGCCAGCCTTTTTATTATTTTTTTAATTTTTTTTTGGAATGAGTATTCGAATAAAAATATGTGATTTTTTAATAAAGGGAATAAAGACTCTCCAACTGTGTTTAATAGTTTGAAATTTGTTGCAGAAAATATTTTTGGAAAACCAATCTCGAGTCTAGATGCTAAATGAATTCGAAAGTTGAAGAAGTTTTGTTATAATACTTTTTCGTTTTTTAAGGACATTTTAGAGTTAGATGTATATTTGCAGAGAATTGGAAAAAAACTTGTCATTAAGTACATTATTAGTGTAAAAATTCAGTAAGCTAATAGTAAGCTAATAAATTTGTGCAATTTTATTTTAAAAATAAATAAATTGGAAGGACACGAATCCTTGTACGGTTATAAAGCAAATATACAACCTTTTAATCTATTAGAGATTATCAGTGGGGCAAGTATAAAATTTTAGTAAGCTAAGCACTTTTTTAGTATTTTTAAATTGAATGTTTTACGGGAAGGGCACGAATCCTTGTGCGGTTATATACCAAATTTACAACTTCTTATCAATTTTCCGTTTCATGGCTCTGCAATAACTTCTTTAATTAATTAATTAATTTATTAATGATGTGCTAATAGTCCCAATTTTTGAATGAGAACACTGAAATTTATTGTTGTGGGAAAGCTAGTTTCTATGCGCATTTATTGTTGACCACTCGTTTTAAGAAGACGCAATACAGTGCGACGTAATGAAACGCAAATGCTGTAAGCTCCAAAATATTAAAAATTCCTACAATTTAAGCGAATACATTATTTTTTCGTCCTTTATCCTGATAAAAATGAGGAAAGTGCACATTTTCGATTTTTTGAAGCTTATGCTATTTACGTTTTCCTAAAACGATTTGTAGGTATATACTAGGGTATTCATTCGGTTTATTACTACCCGATTAACTGATCGGTTAGTTGAAAATTAGCTTTTTTCAATTAAGGATTACACTGGTTAATTTCAGTCGATTAACCGATGTAACAAAATTTCTAATTTTTTGTAGTAAATATTAAAACATATTTTTTTTTTGTGTTTTTGATTGTGTATTGAGACGAAACACTCATTTACAAAAGGTTTGTGTTTAGAAAATATTTGTTTATACAAACAATGAAGTTGTTCGGTGATCTTCGTTTTAAATTAGTGTTTGCTGTCAACAGCTTTTTGTTTCACTTAATTTTAATATGTATGGGTCTAGTTGTTTGTTTCTTCTCATATCTTCCCATATCAATTTTCTTACAAAGTTAACCGAAACAATAAGAAGGGTTAAATATTTAAAAAAATGAAAAAAGGACTCTAATGGCATAATGAAAGATTTTTATAATTTTAGAGAAATCCAGGAAAAGGACTGAGAAATTAGATATTCTGTATTATGGGTTGCTTTCGATTTCTCCAACATCTAGAATAAGTGAAAGAATTTTTTCCAAGTCAAGCTTAATGAAAACTAAAGAAAAGAATCGCTTAAATCCTAAACATTTGCCCCGCCCCATATTCAAAAAAAAAACGTAAGAAAAGATAAACTCACTGTTTTATAAATAAAATAAAATATATATAAAATAAATAAATAAAATCTTTTAATGAAAAAAATTATGTATTCCCAAAAAATACTTTTTTGATAATAAATATTTAAGGTTTATAGCAGGATTATGAAACGAATATTCTATAAAAATTTGTTTAACAAACCTTTTATTAATCAAAAATATTTCTTATGAATATGGGGGTTAAACTAAATTATTTTTCATTATATAAATTATAATATATAAAAAAGAAAAAATTCGCCACATTCTATTTGTTAAATTATTTTTTTAAAAGATTAATTTATACGATCTCTTTAAATTATTGAAATAACTTATAAACTAATCTCACAGTTTATTTTTAAATTAATACATAATATTTATGTCCATATTAATAAAGAAATATGTATTACATATTAATGAATTATTTTTTTGTTTGCTCGTTTTAGTTGAAGAACTGTTATGTTTTTTATGTTGTTGTTTTTTTACTTTTAAAATCCAAATAATAAATAATTCATGAATTTTTATTTATTGAAATAACTTAATTGATAAAAAAAACTTTATTAATCGGTTCACCGATCAATTACAAAATTAACCGATTAATTAATCGAACTATTAACCGATTAAAGCAAAAGCCCGATTTAATGAACACCCTAGTATAAATATATATCGATTTTTTTTCATGTGTGGAAAGAGCTGCTACAGTGCCGTTATAACTCTTCGGATAAACTTGAAACAATTTGATTTTAATGAATGTCAACTCATACATTTCTAAAAAAAACATCACCATTATGCCACAATTGTGTTCATAAATATGTGCTAATTATAATTTATTAAAAATTATGTTAACATATTTTACAATAATTATTAATGTCACTTAAACATTAAACAAGTAAAAAACCATAATTAATGTTTAACAAATGGGCTTTTATCAAACGCATTGATATACGATACTTATAACACATAAGAAAGTATAGTCGGCCAAGTCCAATTCATATGATACCCTATACCATAACAAAACCTACACGCAGAGAAAAAATATGGTTGGGCATGGTTACGGCAACTACACTATGTTTATTGTAACAATATATTGTTGTCGTACACAAAATATTGTTATTTTTATTTAATATCAACCATATTATAGTTACAGTAAACATGTCATTGTTTATCGCAATTATAAACTTAAGTATGGTTCACAGAAAAATAACCATTTTAATAACAACTAAATAATAATAACTTCGAAAACATATTATATTCCTCACAAACATTTAATGATATTAAATAGCCATAACATGATAACTTTCTGTACTTGTACTCATAATATGTTTAAGATACAAACAAAATATCTTTACTCTAATAATATTTTGTTATCGCCATTTGTAAAATAATTTTTCGTCAGTTGTATCGATTGTTTTACAAATGCCTAACGAATTATTTGTTATTCAGTGGTCAAACAATTAAAAAAAAACCAAGTTTAAAGAAATTAAAAAATAAAGAAATTGTAGGTACATTAAACAAATTATAAAGTGTTACAAAATAAAATATCAATGCTAAAAGGATTTTAATATTATCTGAAAATGGTGCAAAAATATTGACCATTGTTTTGTGTTATTTTAGAGAAACGAATAAAAATTCAATAAAATAAATGATTTTGTTTGTTGTGCTTAATTCCCTTTTTTAATAATTGATAAAAAATACTGAAATTTATTGTTGGAGGATAAGCTGTTCCTATGCGCATTTCACTGGTTGCTTAGGCCAGATCATCAGGAAACGTTCTCCTAAATAATTTTAGAAAAGCCAAAGCTATCAGCAAACAAGACTACAGAGGGAATGAGAATTACCTACATATTAAAGTTGCATCATATTATGATGTGAAATATCTGTAACAGTTTTACGTTAAGGTTGCCAGTAAGTAAATAAGCATAAATATATTTATATTAAAAATATTTTTCAGTTTTAGATTTAGTCTACAAATTCTTATGATTAACATGATAATAATATGATTACTTCTTAACTTATTATGATTTACATGATAATAATATGATTACTTGTTAACTTATTATGTTTAACACGATAATTATATGATTACATAAAATTATAATATTATGTAATAAAAACAAATTAGGATTAAGGGAAAAATATTATTATGTAATATAACGAATATATTTGGTCATAATATGATTCAATCATAATCGTAATATGTTGACTATAATCATGAATTGCTATTAGAATATGTTACCACAACCATGTTTTTTCTTTGCGTGTACTCTGGCAAGCAATAGTATTTGGTTACATTATTACTAGTTCAGATTTCAAAGTGAAGTAAAACATATCAAATAATATGCGGGATTCTATTTATACCACTAATTTTGACTTTATGAAATCTCAGTTAAAATAGGTTTAGTGAATCTGTAAACAGATTTGTGCCGCCATTGCTAAGTTTGTATACAAACTTTTGATGTAATAGCTTAGTTTTGCTTAAAATGTTGGTCTTTAAAGAAATAATAAGAAAAAAAATCACATGTCGCTGGAAGAATCCGAATTTAAGAGTACGCTAAACTTAGTTTCAACATAATCCACATCTGACGACGTTACTGCAAATGAGCGATATGTACATAATAATTAATTCAGTTAGTTTGTGTTGTATTGTGAGTTTTAAATCGCACACAATTGCTCGCCAGTGTATATGAGATTCATTCGTGATTTCCAGGAGGGTGCTCTTATGATACTAATGATCATTAATAATTTTATTTTTTTTTTTGCCAAATTTTATCTCAATATAAAGTTTTACAGGACATTAATGACGGCGGATGGGGGATATGTTCACAGAAAAAAGTGTTTTATCAATTCAAAAAATGGTTAAAAAAGTACTTAAATTTAATTAATGTGATAATTGAATCAATTATTTTTTTAGTTGAAAGAAAATTAAAAATTTTATTTTGATTTAATTAACATTTAAGTTGTTTTGAAACAAATTTTCAATTAAAATTTTAATTAAATAACAAAACATCTTAATTAACTTTTTCGTTTAAAATAAAATACTTTAAACATGTTGAATTGTTTTTGGGAATTGTCGTGCTTCAAAAAACACGAATTTTTTTACTGGGTTGTCATTAAAATAGAAAGTTATTTTTGTATTTTAGTTAAAGATAGGATTTTAAACTAATTGAATGTTAATTCATCCATTAATTTATTTCTAATAGCCAGAAAATTAGGACTTGTTTGAATATCGATAGGAAAAATTCGAAAACTTATAGAAATTAAAATTTTTATTTTTGATAAAAACACTGAAATTTATTTTTGAGGGAAAGCTGGCTTCATTGCGCATTTCGCTAGTTGCTTAGGCCAGCTCGTCAGGAAACTTTTCCAAAGACTTAAGAAAAGCTACAAATATTATACAAATAAGACTATAAAGTGAATAAGAATTTTAAACACTCAGGTGTTACTTGTAACAATATCAAAGCTTTAACAAAGTCACAACAATAATAAACAGTGAATTTATCTTCTCTTACATTCCCCAACAATTGGGTGGTTTTTTTCCAACTCGAATTGTAGTTGTAAAAGGGTAAAAATATTAGATCTTATTAATTATAAATTTTGTATTCCCAAAAATAACTTTTGATAAATTTTTGTATTTTGTATAATTTTTGTAGATTCATATGTGTGCACAAAATTGTTCATGTATTTTCTATTAACTACTTGAATTTTATACGAATCTCCCAAGAGTTGCCTTTAACAGTAATTTACATTTGTTTTGTTTTATTACAATTTCATTAGAAATTACAATAGTCATAAGTACAAATAATAACATTTACATTGTTTGTGTTAGAAAAAATTCCATTGAATTAATTAAAATGAACGTTTTAATTTAATTGAAATTCCTATAGTTCAATTTTAACATTTACTGCATTCAAGAGCTTTAATGAAAAACTACAACAGTTGTTCTACTTAAAATATAAATATGAGTACCAATAGCAATAATACATAAGTTGAGTTCACACCGACTTGGTAGTTGTTAATTTCCTTGTTCATTAAAGTGTTTACCGAGAACGCATCGAAAAGCTTTTTATGATTGGTTCAAATATAGCCCACTCTTGGGATTCGGCATCTCGAAGCAAGTTCAAAGTGAAATTATTCATAAGAAAAACATTAAATTAGGCCCAACAATTTTTCAAACGAATGTAGGAGTAATTTTATTATGAAAAAGCTCCCAGCTTTCTCGGTTTAATTATATTTTTTTTTTCGGAATTATTTTTTTCTTTGCCCAATAATACCCAAATGAAATAAAAAAAAAACAAAATTTACATTGGAGTTATTTCATTTTATTTTTTATTTTAGTATTATTTCATTTGCTGTGGGAATTATTTAATTTTTTGTGGGAGTTATTTCGTTTTTAATTATTTGCAATTTTTTTTTTAAATTTTTTAACATTTTTCCAATTGCATTTGTTAGTTTTTTGGTTAATTATCTGATATATAAATTCAAGTACAATGCACAAAGTTGTTTTAAACATACATTCTTATTTTGGTTGTAGTCATATTCCCGAAACTTAAAATCACGAATTGGAATATCGCGATTTTCATAACCCAAAATTTTAAAATCCAGAGCTCCACCTAACTTGAACTCCTTAAACAAATAAGTACCAAAATCAATGAAATAAGTCCCAAACTGGACAAAGGAACTAAATCCAAGGGAATTAAATAGTTCCCAAGGCCTTCGGCCGGGTTAAGGGTTTTCTACTCTATGGTATAACGGACACTGGCTTCGCTAACTGAAGCTTTTTTGGGACTTATTTCATTTATTTTGGGACTTATTTGGGTGTTAATGCACCGGGACTTATTGCACCTGTGACTTAATATGTCTAAAATCGTTTCAAAAAACCAAGTAAGAAAGTATATTTCGTTAAGCTTTAGCCTATTACACATTTCTTAAAGAGAACTTTTTAAGAGTGAACTCTATTTTGGGACCCAAAACAAAAACTTATATAACATTTTTCCAACTAAAAGTATGTTAGAGACAAGGTTTGTATGGGACTTATGGTCAACTAACAATTTACCAATAACGTCTTCAAAGTTAGCTCTGTATAAAGAGATTCGTAAGTCAATTCTTCCGATCCATGCACTATACGAGTACCAATCACTAATGTATGTATTTAAATCGTTACACAACATAGGTTATCACACCATTAACTTCGTCAAAAAACAGAGAGTTTTTAACACAAGGAATCATCAACATCTTAGATTACCACTATGCAGATTGTAAACCACAAAAAAGCGTATAGAATATACAGGTGTCTTTGAATACAATAACTTGCCAGAGCGTCTGAAAACAATTAACAGGATATCAATATTTAAAAAAGGGCTAAAAGATTTTTTGTATCAAAACCTTGAAACGTTTTTATATGAGATTATCAATTTTTATCTTATTTTTATTTATTTATTATTTTTTTTAAGTCAGTATTGTTTAATTTAAATAACTAAATTCTAAATAGTATATGCACATATTTTTGCCAACTTGTCTCAATATTTCCTTTTTGGCCCTGAGACCATATAAATTTGTATTATATTTGTACATGACTAATAAATAAATACTATATATATGTATATATTAGGGCGGGTCAAATTGTATGGAACGATTTTTTTGATGAAGCGTATAGCAAAAACGTAATCTATAGGTGATTATAAGAAATTTGGCTTCAGAGATCATAGCTCTATGTCGAATTTGGAGCCCACCAAAATTTCAAAATATAAATTTTTCCATATATACATAGAACAATTTAATTAAATTTTTTTTTTAATTTTAGTAGAGATATTAGGAATTTTTTGTCGAAAAATAGCCTAAAATGAACTTTTAACTAATAAATTCTGAATAATTTCCAACAACTTTTATAACGATAAATTTTTTTGTTTTCACTTGGTTACGTATGAGTATTTTTTAACTCCAATTTATTAACATGCATACGCCATGTGGTACAACTAATAACTCAAACTTTTAAAAAAGCACTAAAAAATTTCTAATATCTCTACTAAAAATAAAAAAAAAATATTGGTATCAATACAGATTCTGTAAGGTGATAAAAAGCCCAGATTGAGAAATCTTCTATAATTCTATCCGATTTTATGACGAATTTAATTAAATTGTTCTATGTATATATGGAAAAATTTCTATTTTGAAATTTTGGGGGCTCCAAATCCGACTTAGAGCTATGGCCTCTTGAGCAAAATTTCCCAGAATCACCTATCGATTACGTTTTCTATACGCTTCATCAAAAAAAAAAAAAAATTAACCCGCCCTAGTATATCGTCGGTCACAAGTTGACAACTCTTAACATGTTTTTTTGTACTTTTCAGGAGACAAAAAAAAAAAAAAACGTTATAACTCCGTTACTAAACCGTGTTGGAAGTAAATAAAAAAAACCAAATTAGTAGGAGATATTTATTGTAAGATGGTGTAAAGAAAACAAAGGTATTGAAATAATTTCAGATAAAAAAAAATTAAAATAAATAATACCCCCGATTCGATTTTTTTGCGAGTTAAGAGTTGTCAACCTGTGACCGACGATATATATGTATATATATATATATATATATATATATATATATATATATATATATATATATATATAAATCTGGACTCTTTAAAAAATGTTGTGGTGAAGGGTGCCATATTGTAGGGCTTTTCTGAATTTACTATCTAACTTGTAACCAGCGTTGCCAACTGCGCAGATTTATTTGTTTTTTTGCAGTTTTTTCGAAGTGCAAAACAGTCTTACAAATTTTTACTTTTAAAACAGCGTTTTTTAAATCACTGCTGTTTTTCAGTTTAATTTGAATGATACCAAGAAGCATTCAATCACAATATGAATAACAATCATTTATTCAACTGCAACAATTTAATAACTTTTACTCCCTTTTAGAAGCAACACATGTACATTTATTCTAAAGCAACAAAAAATATTTCTGTGTTATAAAAGGTTTATTAAACAAATTTTCATATGGGGGGCTTTTTTTTTTAATTGAGATTACATATGGAATAAGTAGTTGAAGTTCAGTAAAGTTCAGAGCACTAGAGGTGAATGTAGAATTATCATCCGGGAGCGAGATATGACGTACCATTCCAGAAGTTGTCAGTAAAATACCTGTTTCGCTTGGAGCAAACGGGGTATATGAGTACTTAATCTCAATTTTTAAAAAGGCACTTAAGCCCCTTGTGCTCTTAGCCCCTCATTTAAAATTCGTTTTAAGAAATATTTTCTAAGCCTTATTTTTATGCATAAGGCCAAATGAAATAAAATTTGTTCCTATTAAATCTACAACTAATACCTTTAATAAAATAATTAAGTATGATCTCTATGTGTTATGAATCAAATGAAATATTTTTTTGTTTTGTTTTTCTTTTAATTTTATATATATACATAATATATATACATCATATATATACATAATAAAAAAAATTTTGTTATATTTTTTTGTCATTTTATACGTTTATGACGTTTACACTAATTTGTCATATTACAATACAACATGTGGTTCACAACAGTGGTATTTAGCCTAAAAAAGTACTTTAGTACTTAGCACTTTAGAACACTTTGTGAATTGGCTTATTATAATAAAAAAATTTTTGTTTTTTTGTTTCAGTAAGAGATGAATTAAAACTACACAAATATATTTTATCATGTTTCAGTTTTTTTCTAAAACAGATTTTTTTTTTTTTTTTGAAATTGTCAGTTTTTTTTAAAAATAAATATGGCAACACTGCTGGTAACTGTTATTATATGAAAGTTTTTAATAAAATTTCAAAAAATTTTTGATATACAAAAATATTTAAGTAATTTCTTATTTAAAACTCGTACGTACTTACAAATGTATTTTGCCCCAATTGCATTAAAGTAATTGCTGATATTTGATTAAGGTTTTTGAAAATGCAATAAAACAAATTTTGTGTTAACTAAAATTGCTGAATTTATTATATAAATTTACGACAGTGGAACAAATTCAAAATGTTTGGGAAAATAAATTGGCATTGTTAAATGGCTGGATTGATTTACATGTAATAAAACATAAGCAAAGAGATTAAGAGTTAAATTTATGCCTTTTTTATTGCTTTGGGACCGCTAAAATGAAACTGGGACAACTCGGATATACCTCTTTTAACGTAGACTCCTTAAAAATTCTAATTCTTGTTGGAGTGTTTCAAAGATTCATTAGTACCATAGATGGGGGTAGTGTACTAATTTCGCAGCTAGTGAGTGATTATTGCAATCATTTTATTGATGTTGAGTGATGAATTGAAAATTAGCAGCCTCACTGAACATGAGTGATATTGAAGTAAAAAAATTTCGAACTCAAAAAAAAAAAAAAAAAAAAAATTTAATTTTTTAATTTAAGATAAATAATCAGTTTATTGCAACTTTTTTATAATTCACTATTTGAATGCAACTTAAAATTTTAAACTAAATTTACAAACATAAACTGGTTTTTTTTAGGAGACATTCCTTTATTGACACAATTTTATGTTGCTTATGGCGGTTTCTTTTCTGAGAAAAATATGTTACAGTACTTATATGTCACACTTTCTTATGTTACCTATAATCACTCGAATTGTTATATGTTGTGCAACTCGAAAGAAAAAAATTAGCGGCTTTTATTTACAACTATTACACTTTTATCGATAATGTACTTCATTAGCGATTTTAAAAGCTGTTTAAGCGGTTTTTAAACATTATAACGGTTTGTAAACAAATATTGACATCACTAATGGCTTGAAAAGAATTGCAACGATATTAATTTACATAGAATTTTTTCATTTTAATATGTAAACATTTTTATTTTTTGTTTGTAAACAATCTTTTTACTTAATTATAATTAGTATGTGTTATGACAAATAAAATAAAGTCTTATTTGTACAAACAAAGTAGTAAGTGACAAAGTTGTAAAACAGGGCAGTATGAAAACCATAAGTAAAAGTAGAGGTAAAATAGGCAACACGTTTTGCATGTTTTTATCAACATATTTATAAAAGAAAATTTTTCCCACAGTTGTATTTTTTGTACAATCGAACACGTAAATGTAGAACATGCATATCATCACAAGAAATCAAAAACCATGCAATTACAAAATTACATTTTTAAATTTTATTGAGAGTCTACTTTTATGCAGCTTTTTTGATTGCAAGTACAAATTTTGAATTGGGTGCATTTTTGTGCATTCAACCACCGTTAGTGATAGTGAAAAAATTTGCAATACCACTCAATATGAAAAAAATAGTGAAAAAAAAAATACCAATCATCACTAAATATAAAAATCACTAATGTATAAAAATTGAACATTTTACATGCCCGAGGAGTCCCACTTGTCTCATCGCCAGCACTTTAACAACATTTATGTTTAGTTTTCTTAGTCGCTGTAGATGTTTAGTAATGTTAGGTTAATCTTTCTGTTGATTTTGTCCCACGGTGCACAGAGTGACTTGTCTTACTTTTAGGATGCCAAAAGGAAGAAAAAAATGTTCTCCGATTTTAATAGTTTTATGCTATGTAATAGTAAAATGTACAACTATTACGAATATGTACTCAAAACAAATCAAAAAAACAACAATTAACATGATAACAGTTATCAAACTTGTGTCACTGTGACAAGTGAAGTAAATCTGTTTATAGTTTTCATTTATTGTTGAACTTTGCGGTGGCATTACTTTTGTTTGGCAAAATATTTTTACAAAAGTCTTTTTGCGTTAATTAAGTTGGAACCTTTTCTATAAAGACTGGCTAGTTTCTGAAGCTTTACCGTTATTATTTTAATTTTTAATCAATGAAAATGGCTGTGGGAAAAATCGCCCAAAGAAAAATGGCCCAAAAAAAGAAATGAAAAATCGCCCAAATGAAGAATCGCCCAACAGAACATGAAAAATGACCCAAAAAGTTATATATGAAATTTTGCCCAAAAGAAACAAAAAAGGGCCCAAAAAAAAATGAAAAATGACCCAAAAAGCAAAAACTAATTTTTTCCCGGTGGCATGTTATAACGTCCAGTGTCATAGTGTCCATGGACGTTATGACACTCCAAAAAGTGTCATAGTGTCCATGGACACTGCGCTAACTAAAGCTTCTCTGCACAGCCGGCCTTCGGCCGGGCGCAAGGATTTTCTCCTCTATGGTATAACAAACACCGGCTTCGCTAACTAAAGCTTCTCTGCATAGTCGGCTTTCATTTGGAAACAAGGCAGATTTTAGAAGCTTTACTTAGCGAAGCCGGTGTTTGTTATACCATAGAGGAGAAAATCCTTGCGCCCGGCCAAAGGCCGGCTGTGCAGAGAAGCTTTAGTTAGCGAAGCCGGTATTTGTTATACCATAGAGGAGAAAATCCTTGAGCCCGGCCAAAGGCCGGCTGTGCAGAGAAGCTTTAGTAAGCGAAGCCGGTGTTTGTTATACCATAGAGGAGAAAATCAAAAAAATGGGCCATTTTTCATACAACAAAACGAAAAATCACCCAACAATAACGAAAAATAGCCCAAAAATTTTAGGTCACTTTTCATATGAATTTAGGCCCAATTTTACATGGAATTTTTTTGGGCGATTTGTCATTTCTTTTTTTGGGCCATTTTTCTTTGGGCGATTTTTCCCACAGCCAATGAAAATATGCAATCTCTATAAATTAAGTGATTACCAAAAATGTTTGTTTTTCGATAGAGAAAAAGCTGCATGATTGTGTAGAATTCGGTTAAGTGATTATATGGAGATTGAAGGTTTATATATCTAGTTTCAGATTCAACAATAAGTTTTTGCTCCTTTTTGCTACATTTTGATTTTTTCGCAAAAAAAAAATGGCAGTTCCACGAAATGCGCTCTTTGATGTTTGGCTCACAAGCAAGAAAGAAGACAAAAATGATGTCGCATATAATCACATTTGCAGTATGATTGGAAAAGATGTGGACCACCATAAATTAAAAAAGTTTGTGATCAAACTTTCTTTTGATTTTCGGTCAAGATGGGAACATGCTGCTCGAATAAATAGCCGTTTTTGGCAACAAAATTCTAAATGGTTGTCCAAAGATCTGAACTTTTCAGATTATATTCTTGATGTTGGGGCAAATACATCTCGCGATATATCGAAGACAGGAAGGCCTGAAAAAAACTTTTCTGAATCTTCTTTGCGCTCAAAGAAGCGAAAAGCTAAGGACCTTATGAGGAATACTGATAATGACCAATTGTTAATGGCAGCGGAAATGTCACTGAGATCATCTGGAAAAAGAAATTCTGCAAAAATACTACAAGACTTGGCCGTGACTTCTCCATCAAGAGGCACTGCATTAAAGAAAACTCGATTATCTTATGAGAAGATGAAAAGTTTGTCACCAGATCAAGCACTTGCGATGATTATTGATGCTGGTCTTTCATCACATGATTATAACCTTACCAAAAGAAGTTATTGGCTCATTATCCGTGCCGGAATATGGAACCGATATTGACTCGGAGTAATTATTTTTATTTCCAGATTGCTTTTTTTTAATATGAAATTTAAATTAGTTTTCAAAAATATATATTAATCATCTCAAAACAACTACTAATTGAAGGCATTTGTGTGTATCTAAAAATTTAGTGAAATTAAAATTATTCTTATTTCTTTCCGCCATAATAAGTACTATTAAATTAGAAATTATGGTATTTTGAAAATACACCAAATTGGGCGGACCACGCCCATTTTTTGTGTCCAATGCTATATCGATCTCATAATTATTATTGCTAAATTTCATTGCCATATCTACTTGTATTTGACTGTTACGACTTTTGGCATCCTAAAAGTAGCAAAAGTCACACTGTGCGGTGGATTGATTTTTTTTATATTTTCTGTAGATTTTTATTTCTAAGTATACATTTTTCGTTCTTATGTTCATTCATATGTAAATGTGAATGTGTTTTTGTATGATTCTCTAAAACATTTTGACACGAATGTTTCGATTAAATATTTTTCCTACCATTTCTGGCAAAAAAAAAAAAAAAAAAATGGAAAATATTTATAAAACGAATTCGAAAATGACAATAAAAAGTAAAAAATATAAAATGTTTAGTTTAAGCACGTGCAAACAGCAGCTTCTATAATAACACGTTTCAAAACTAGAAAATTGTTTACAAATTAACGATTCTTTTTTTTTCCAATCGAAAATATCAAGTGAATAACAACAACTACAACAAATGCAATCTACATAAATTCAAAGCCACACATACATTTATATACATACACACATAAATGCAACGAAATGCGTTTGGAAAATATACAGCCAATATCGAGAGATAAAAAAAGATTTTAAATTAACATGTGTATAGTTGGGAAAAATATTTAGTTTTAATCGTCAGGAAATTTCGTAAATATTTCTAAAATTACCAAACAAATTAATACAACTTATAAACGTTTTAAAAGTATTTAAAAGATTAAAGTGATTTTTTAAAAAAAAATTTTTTTTTTTTTTGTATTTTGCCCAGCACTGTAAGTATATTCAAATACACGACACACGTAGGCATTCGTTTATATTGAAAAACTCTATTCATAAAAATATGAATATTCTAGTTTTCATGTGTAGATTTGTGTACAAATTTACAATATTTGAAAGTTTGCATTCTAATCCGGACGATTTTTTTCAAACTCTTCATCTAAGTTGCCTCGTTAAAAAAAGTTTTTGTAGTAGGCTGTAAGTGATAAAATATGATGAATGGTTTTAAAGTTTTATTTAAAATTGTTCATACAAAAATTTAAGCAGTAAAGGAATTCGGCCGTGCTGAATCTTTGCACTCAAAAGGAAATCACAATCAAGCGATGATTTGAGATGGTAGGGTGGTTTTGTCAACAAGCTAAATTGTCGCATTTAGACGAGTGAGCAGCCAGAGGTGATGTATAATCAACGCTGCCATTTTTAATTATTTTTAACCAAAATTGGTTATTTTTTTTCTCAATGTGGGGATGTAAATATTTTTTTCATTTTGGTTACTTTTTTGCTAAAATATGAAATAATTATGAATATGTTTTTGTTGATACACCTTTAATTTACGTTTTTTTAAATTTTTAACCTTTTTATTTACATGGGGGGCCAATTCGAAGGAAATTATTTACGAATTCAAAGAATGTGTACTTTGCACTACGATTTTCTCGTTAATTGATTCAAATGAACAGAAGATTTTTTATACTTTATCGTTAACAAAATATCCCTTTTAAAACAGATATTTTTTAGGACTTTTGTTAAGAACAACTCTAATTTTAAAATACAACTTACAAACAAGAGAAACAAGTTATTCCCATTTAATTGATATTTGTAAATTTGAATATATTCGCAAAAAAATGCATTTCCCATATCGTCAACACTTTCCAACTTCGCCAAAACAATCGCCATATCGCCAAAGGTAGATGTTCACCGCTAAAAGAATTTAAGAATCACCACATTTTACAACCCTGCCACTGACAGTTAAAAAGCGGAAATACTTTAATATTTTCCTTTTTTTTATTTATAACTGTGAAGTACAAATTTCGTTTATTGTTAAGGACATATTAAAAAAAATTCAATTTATTAACTTTCATATACTGGATTTTGTAAGGAATTTTGACGCTTAATCTTAAAAAATAAAAATATATTTTATGAAAAACGTCTCAAATAAATAAAAACTTTCAATTTAAGTTTTTCGTTATGTTTTTAATATGTACAAGAATTATATTTCTTGTTTTGCTTTCTTAATTTGTAATTTATATTTTCCTATTAAGTAGCAAAGCCCTTATATTTTCCTATTGAATGCAATTAAAATGCAACTTAAAATAAATTTTAATGTTTCTTTCAATAAGCAAAAGGTTTTTCTAATTTGGTTATATTTTTTCACATTTGGTAACTTTTTCAAAACTTTTGGTTGTTAAAATGTTGTTAGTCCTGGCAGCACTGTGTAGAAGACACAAATTTATCAAAAAAAAAAAAAAAAAAAAAACTGCTTGTAGCAATTTTCAATCTGACACGCAGCCTACTTTTTTTGCGTGGCCTTATCTCTTAAAGGCAACCATCGAAGGAGTTTTGCCACCACTTCGACGTAATGAACTTGGGCGATATGCAATTTAAACAGGACTTATGGTATATGATACAACCGTGTTTTCTAACGCAATACTGCTTGCTCGCTAATCACCATCCGTACTATTAATTAATTCCCCTTAAGACTTTTTGTACCCACACCAGGACAGTAGAGAGGGTATAATGAGTTTGTGATGAGGTGTATAACATATTAAAATATTGGCTGTTATTAGAGTTTTTTATTCCCGCACTTTTTGGATTCCCGGGAAAGCGGGAAATAAAAATCAAATTCCCAGGATTCCCGCCCAAAATTTTTTATTTATTTCTTTACTTATTTCTCCAATGAAACTAATATTTCTTACTGACTATTACGCTTAAAATAATTAAGTCTAGTATCTATTATATAACAACGTAAAAAATTTAAGATTAAAATTATTGAAAGATACTTAAGACGTTATTTTTATGTCAATAGGATCGTAGAAATCAATATAAGTATATACATTGTAAAATCCAGAGCTCATTTGCATAATTAGAATGAAAGTATTGCAGTCTTACATCCAATTTCATCAAGTTCAGTTAAAACTTAACTGTTACTTCAACTTCCAGCTAACAATATGTTTTCGACAGTTATAACTGGTAGTTAATTATAACTGAACTTGGTGAAATTGGCCGTTAGTGGAATTAAATTTCTAAAGGGCGATTAGGAACTGAAAGCATAACATTACGAAGTAGGAATTCTGAAACAATTTTACGTTTAACAAATTCAGCAGAAAGGAACAATTTCATATGCTACATATATTTAATAACATATTTTTTACAATTTTATAGCCCTTAATAAGCAGTGGTGTATGAAGGTATACTAAATTTGCCATTCCATGTGAATCTTTTTTAATATTCATCTAGGTTCCCATAAAGTATTTGTATTGTGTGTCCTTCGTTTATTCTAAGTGATTTCGCCATATGGGTGTCAAATTGTTTCTAGATCTTCTAGGTTATTTGTGGCTTAATTCCAGCAGAATCGCTTCAGTACGAAAAGAGTTATGCACCCAAATGTGGATCTACCTCTTTAAAAACTCAGCAAAAAATAACATAAATTTATGGCGAAATGCACCTATTGTCATTAAATTTCTACAAATTCGTTTTATAAGGCACCAAATTTCGTAAATATCGTTCCATAATTTACCTACGGCTCCTTGTTTAGACTAAGACTCAAAACTACTTGAAATGCCGCATATAAACCACAATCTAGGATAACACTTTACTACGCCCTTAACCGCAAAACCTTATAATATTATTGCAAAATCTACACTTCAGTTTGATAAAACAAGAAATAAAATTTTAGAAGATAGGTCTCAAATGCCGGGTACAGTACTATCCAGGGATCCCAAAAAGGGCACTCTGTCGAAAATTTTTATGTAAATACTTTGGTGTAGGGTTTCATTTTCTTACCTGTTATTGGTTACATTAAATACAGCATTAAGTTACATTAAGTACAACATTTTGGAATTACATAGTAGCAATTATAAAATCTATCGCCGAAAATTCTATATCAATACCAACATTTATAAGGAACTTAGGGAATTGAAGCTATTTTCGGGATTGCTATTTATATGGGAGTTATGGTCAAATATGGTCTGATCTTAAAAAAAATTTGTTAAGACTATAAATGTTGCAATGAGATATTTTTGGACCAAATTTAATCTGAATACTAAAACAGTAAGATAGTTTATGGGCCAAAAGTAGGGTGATCGAACGGTTATTATCCGAGCGGTTTTAACCGGGTTTTTTTAGTTTTGCTCAAGTCTGTCATTTTTAAATGCCCATCTTTCGAATATCGCATAAACCGGTGATTTTGGTTTAATAAACCGGTTGTTGTAATAATGTGTAATTTCCTTACTTTTGTTGTCACTGCACCCGTAATTAAAGTATTTATATAATTCTATTATTGGACAACCTTTTTAAACTTTTACGAAGAATGTCAAAGCAAAATATAACAAAAGTCAAAGCTGTAAATACAAATCGCTTATAAAAGCGAAAGGTGTTCTAAAAAACACTAAGAACTATTCAAAATACTATAAAAAATGTTCTTTTAAAGGGTAAAAAGTGATTTGTGTGAGAGATGTGATCTCTGGAAATTTTTCGAACGGGGTTAAAAACAGAAAGAAATATACCTGAAGTGTCCCTAAATGATAAGTTGCAAATATTCTTCGACGTCACGACTTACTAAACATCTTCAATCAGTCCAAAAGCCTGACATAAATGTGCCCAAAATAAGACATGACTCCGTTCCAGGTAGTTCTGAATAATAATTTACTAAAATAAGCTGCCAAAAATTAGCCATTCTATTAAATATATACCGGTTGTGATGCCGAGTATGGAATTCCCCCTTAAGAACTTAAAAATCTTATGTAGTTTTAGCATATTTCATTCTAAAAACTACAACGTTCCGGCGGAATCAATGATAAGGGAATAATTCAGCAGTTTATTTATTAAAACATCAAGAACTTAAACACAAAATTGAAGAAATCAAATAATAACATGGACGATTTTAAATTGTGGTAGACGAATGGACAGATATTTCATTAAAAAATATGTTCATATTTCCATTAGTTTCTAAAATACTGAAACAAAATCACTTGAAATATACAATCTTGGCTAAGAGGCTTTATTTGTAACTTTTCAAAAATATGATTGAAGTCTACTAGTTAATGCATACCACCACCAACAAATGAAAACTTATGTATTTTAAATAAAATTGGGAGAATATCTCAAATAATAGATTTATTAAATTCCAATAATTATTTAACACCGAATTTCTTTAATAATTCTCAACGACAAAAGAGACCACACAAATTGCTTTGTAAACATATTTAAATTTTACACTTCCACAAATATTTTGTATTGCAAATTGGGGTGTTTGCTATTTGAAGCAAGTTTGTAGCAATATTAAAATTTTTAATATTTGGCAGACATGTTGGATAATTGTCAAAATTTTTGTGAGGTCTTAAGCTAAATGTAATAATTTCTGCGAAATATTTTTAGATTGAAGACGTTGATAAAGAAGCTTTAAAATAAGTTATAGTCGTTTTGTGGCATAGTGTGCCATAAAACATATCAATGTTTAAGCCACTCTTTACTTCAAATTATTTTTCTTTATTTTTTATTTCTCCTCCATTTTAAAAAAATTAGCAACAAAATTGACGCAGCTCTATCGTCATCTACACCCAGAGAAAAAATATATTTAAATTTGGTCACCTCCAACAAAACTATTTTCAAAGAGAATTGCAAACATATTATGTTTAAATTTAACCATATTATTGTCACCGACAAACATATTATTGTTAAATTAGTCCTCCATCAAGAAGGCACAACCATATTATGGTTGCCTCCGAACATCTTTTGGTTAGTAATAACTAAAATATGTTTAACATTTATAATAGCATGGTTGATTTTCAACCAAAGCATGTTGCTCTTAGAAAAGAGGAAAATACTATTGTTAATTTAAAAACAAATTATTGTCATATTTAACCATAATATGTTTAGAGGCAACCATAATATGGTTGTGGCTTCTTGATGGAGGACTAATTTAACAATTAAATGTTTGTCGGTGACAATAATATGGTTAAATTTAAACATAATATGTTTGCAATTTTGTCTAAAAATAGTTTTGTTGGAGGTGACCATATCTAAACATGTTTTTTCTCTGCGTGTACCATTCAGTGAAAACACATAACTGAAAATACATAACTGAGATTTAGCTCATCGAATAAATTCGAGAAATAAAAAAGGTTGAATATAAAAAAGCAGCTTATGAAAATAATTCCCTGATTCTATTAAATTTTTTTTATAAATTATAATAAATTTTGACTAAAAATAGTTGTACCCAAAGCGAAATTTCGTATGAAAATGAATAATTTTTATGTTAAGAAACATCTTACCTGTCTTTTTTTTAAAACACAATATTCAGGGAATTTTAGAAATGCCCTCATCATGTTGATCGTATATATTTTTGCCCTTTGATATTGCGATAAAGAAGTACAAAGAAATTTCACTTTGTATTTAGATAAAAATTCTTTAGTGTAAATGTTTGGAAAAATTGTTTGCTCTAAGCAGCTGAAAAAATAAAAATTTTAAAACTATAATTTTTCTATAACTTTCGACTATAAGAAATAAAATGATCTAAAAAAATTTGTATAGCATAGAAATAAAATCGTTTAGATTTTGCATGTGTCAGGCGTTTGCGGGCCCGTTTAATTTAATCTGAAATCCCTGCTGTATACATGTAAATCTATCAGATGCTTAAACAAAATCTACCTTCTTATTTAAATCTAGCCTTTTATTTAAATTTCGTTAAAAAGTAAGTCACTAAAATGTATTTAGTTTGGAATAAAATTTCATACTGGTAATAAATTTTTAACACAAATCCTTAAAAAATTTTAGCATTATTTTTAGCATTTTTTTAAATCATTTTAAGCATTTTTTGGCCATGTCTAATGCCAGACTTAACTGTAAACATTTTTCAGATCTGGTCACACTGATAGCAACTATTCGGAATACATATGCGAAAACCGGTTTTTGAAAAAAGTTGAATTATCAATCTCCCTAGCACAAAGACTTTATGCCAAGTGCAACTATAGACCGATCCTTACCATTTCAATAGGCTTCGTTCTTATAATAATTGAAACGTATGCACTAAATTTCATCAGATTATTTTCAAAACTGCGACCTGTCCTTTGCGCACAAGGTTACATGGGCAGACAACACTTCGTCTGAACGGACGGACGGATGGACAGACGGACGAATTTAATTAGGTTGACTCAGAAAGTTATTCTGAGTCGATCGGTATAAAAATTGTTTTATTTGTTACACACATACCAGCACAAACACATTAATACCTCTCCACTATTGTTGTGTGGTTGTAGAAATGTATGTCACTGTGCGTATACGCAATTTTAAATCAAATTCCCAACAAACAGAAATCACTCATACGCCTCAATGCCTTCAAATATTCAAACAGTTTTTTTTTTCAAAAAATCCTTTTGTATTGAAAGTTACTTATTAGATTTTTACAAATGGTTTTCTCATTGCAATTGTTGTTAAAAACTAAGTTTGTGTTGCTGCTGTTATAATTGTTGCTGTTGCCACACATGAAGACAAAAATCATTTATGTACTCGCATTAAGAAATTCTTTCATTGTCTATTCGCACAACATGCTATAAAATGATTATTATAATGTTGACAAGATATTTTGATGTCATACTTTGTCATTGAGTTTCTTTCATTTATCTTGTGTTCTTGGTGACTTCTTTTAAGAAAAATCAACAGAAAATTGACTTGGCAGCATATGAGCTTTTTGTCTGTTTATTCATTTCATTGTTGTGGATGTTGTTAGCCAGATAGGGGAAGAGAGAAAAAGAGATAGTCTCAGTTTTAACTGTATTTGGGTTCGTATTTGAATACAAAAAGTTAAACTAATACTTCCTTATTGTGTTTAACTTCTTTTTTGGCGTTATGACAGATGAAACAAAAGGATAAAAGTTTTTCTTGCAATTGTTATTAGTGCTGTTGCTTTTGTTGCAGTTTCATATATTTTACAATGGTAGTGAATGAAATTTTACAAAAGGAAATTTGAAACAGAAAAGTTTAAGTAAATAATTACACATGCATATATGTATGTATGTATTAGTATGTTTGTACTCGTGTATGAAATCATTTTGTGATTCATACACAAAAAAATAGCACATTGTTTTGTATTTCAATTGTTCACAGCTATACAAGATTTGATTTGTAACTGTTGTTTTCTTGCCTACAAGTTTCATGTTGCATGCAGCATTATTTTGATGAAAGGCCATAAAGTCATTGATGCATTGTACTTGTAATTTAAGAAGACTTTACAAATTAATATCCTTAAACTAAGGAAACTAAAGTTTTGTCAGCATGCTTGAGAGAACTTTATATTTTAATGAATGGATTTAGTTTGAACTTAATTGTTATGTTCTTATTTAGTTCTTTTGAAAAAAAAAATAAAAAATTCGAATGTCCAATATTTTTTACTTAATTTCTTATATTGCTTTCTTATTAAATGATAATATTTAGGATGAAAAGTTTTTGCAGTGAACTATAAGTTTTTGAATAAAGGAAAAAAAGACCAGCAGTTTTTAAACTAGTATTTCTAGCAGTTCAATATATTTAAAATATTTAATAAACCCAAACACCACTGAAAGTGCGGATGGTGTATTAATTTCGTCATAGTGTTTGTTAGATATTCCGTCCATGGCAGATTATAAGGGATACAGAATCATATATGGTCTTGCATCAATTAAAATCAGCCCCGGGATGGCACGGCTGAATGCTACCGGACGCGTTGCAGGTTGCAAATAGCGATATGTCTTCTAGATATGTAGGGTAGCTGCCTTATGCAGTCGCGGATAATCAGCAGTTATCAGGGAAGAGTCTCGCAGGGTGTTTGAGTTCCAAACAAATGTCCGAGTTTTGTTAGAGATCCTTTTAACTACGAGGCGAGTTTTTGATGCCTCTTAATACCAAATCTGCACAGAACCCTCTCATCTAATCACCGCTACAGCTAAGAACTACACGATTAAGACAAATTGACGAAAGCCACAAATGGATCGTCAATCCTTAGGACAAGATAAACGTTGTAGCGTAGAAGCCAAAAAAGAAAAAAAAATAATAAAAATTATTAAAAAGAAAAAGAATGGAAACAAATTAAGAATATACACAGTAATTTAAGGCAAAAATATCAAAATCAGACCTGGCCGATTTGCACTAATTTTGCATTATTAATAAATTGATTATACAATATTTAAGTGAAAAATTATTGCATTACCATTACATCTAACAACTTTTTGCACTAATATTAATTTTTTTATGAAAGTCGTACATTCGTTTAAATATTATATTATTATATATTATATTATTTAAAAAAATTTAAACTTTTTGCTTGTGAGTATTTCATTTTTTTTTTCTATTTCATGAATTAAACTTGGGAGAATGCATAAAAATGGAATCCTATACAATTGCGCAAAGAACAACTGCCTGTTCAACGATTTCGAACGTAAACGTTCGCATAGAAAATAACATTTAAAACAAAAACTAATTCTAAAATTTTGCTGTGTCGAAATCTATGAACTGGCAGTAAGATTTTTTTCTATTTCTTGAAAGTTTTTCTATTCTTTGAAGAAAATCGTTCGATAGTTAATACTCAACATTCATACAAAAGATTTTATGGTGTTAGAATTGCTTTAACCATTCATTCGCTGGTGGAAATTTTGCTGAATTTAGGACCGTCGCACACTGGGACCAAAAGCCCTTTTTTCGAGGATTAATTCATAGCTCCTTAGCTACAATAGTGAGGCACACTAAATTAAATGGGGATTACTCTTAGATCAAACTTCATGTTCTAACAAAATCTTGGGGGTATACGAGGGGGATACAGTACCCACCATTATAAAAATTATTTGCTTATATCTGAAGAATTACAATAGTGAAGCATACTAAATTTGATATGCATAACTCTTAAAACAAACTTCATGTTCCAACAAAGCTTTGAAGGTATAAGAGGGAGGAGACGGGTACCTCCCATGCAAAAAAATTATTAATAAAAAAATAAACATGATTTTTTATTCACGCACACTCCTGCTAAATTGTCTGCAATAAATGACTTCACATACGTATTATGTAAAAAATTATTTTTCATCAGTTCTGTTTTAAATACTTTTATAACTAATCAAAACAAGTAGTTTTCCAGTAAAATGGGATATAGTTTAATTAAAAATAACGGTTTCAGTTAAAAAGCATGTGAACGAAAATGTTTTAAGCTACTTTCTTGCAGAGTACGAAAGCAAACAAACTTTTTTTTTTTTAATTAATCCGTGAAATCACTGCCTTTGGAGCCTGTGTGCGTCGGAGATCTAAGATGTACGGGTAGACCTCGAACTGGCAGATCGACCAAAATATTGATACTGTGAGCATAGCTGCCAGATTTGACGATTTATCGTCATTTTGACGATTTTTAGGTGTAAAAATGGTCTATTGACGATCGGACGATTTATACCCTAATTTTGACGATTTTTCACATGAAAAATTTTGTTCAAATTTACAAATGTATTTAATATACATTATTTCAGTTTTTTAGCTTCTTATATAATTTGATTTATTTGCATTATTTGATTGGCAGTAATTTTCATGTCTTAGCTGTTCATTAGGGAGATCGATTATTCGACTTTTTTCCATAACCGGTTTTCGAATATTACGAATAGTTGCTATTTTAAAAAAACCCGATTTTCGGTTAAGCATTTTTTAAATAACCGGTTAACCGGTTTTAATTCGAATGCATAAAAACACAAAAATCAAAAAGTTTTTGTAATTAAACGTTAATTTGAATAAAAACAAAACAATTTGCAAAGGTGAGGAACCAACAAAATACATAGATATGACTTAAGCTAGATTTACACGATTGAAATTTTCTTCAAAATTGCTCTTCAAAATGCTTCAAACTCGTGTAAACAGCAACATTTCTTCAAAATTTATTGATCAAAATTTATTTCAATAATATTGATCAATAAATTTTGCTGTTTACACGAGTTTGAAGCATTTTGAAGAGCAATTTTGAAGAAAATTTCAATCGTGTAAATCTAGCTTTAGATCAGACTTAACAAATATTTGACGATAAAATCCAAGAAAAGTTGGACCAGTAAATTTATCAAACTTAAGCTTAATTTTCAACAATTTTTTATTGATTTACTAAACTTTATTTGTAAGAAGATATTTGTTTTATGTAATTTATAAACGGTTGAATGATATTTGATCTAGACAAACGTTTTACAAAAGCAAATATATTATAGGAATTTAATTAAGTTATTATTTGAAATATTCTCCCAAATTTATTTTGAATGAGTTTTAATTTGTTGGTGGTTAAGCATGTATATATAAAACAACCATATTTTGGAAAAGTTGCAAACAAAACCTCTTAGCCAAGATTATTTATTTCAAATTATTTTGTTTCAGCATTATAGAAACGAATAGTAAAATGAACATGATTTTTGTGTGAAATATTTGTCGATTCATCGACTACAATTTAAGACCTTCCATGACATTGTTTGATTTCTTCAATTTTGTTTTTTAGTTCTTGGTGTTTTAATAAATAAAACTGGTAGAAATTTTTTTAATATCGTTGATTCCGCCGGAATGTTGTAGTTTTCAGCATGAAGAGACGCTAGAAATACTTCAGAGTTTTTAGTGCCTTAAAGGGCATTTCGTCCTCGGCAACAAAAGGGGATATTATTTCACCAATGATTTTTATAATCGCTTTTATAAGCGATTTGTATTTACAGTGTTCATAATGTTTTTTTGACCTTTGTTACATTTTGTTTTGACATTCTTCGTTAAAAGTTTAAGTTTGACCAATATTCAATTCGAAAATACTTAAATTACGGGTACATCTACAACAGGAGTAAGGAAAATGTATATTAATTACACATTATTAAAATAACCGGTTTATGCGATATTCGAAAAATGGGCATTTTAAAATAACCGACTTGGACAAAGCTAAAATAACCGGTTAAAACCGGTCGAATAATAACCGTTCGATCTCCCTACTGTTCATCATATAAAATACGATTTTTTTCTAGCACGATACATATTTTTAAGAGTTATATTTGAGCAGTTAGTACTGCTTAATTAAAGGCATTCTACAACCACTTTCTTTAGTCCGCGTTCACATTAAAAACCCAGACTTATATCTTAAACAGGATTTTCGACGTAAAAAGTAGGTGTTTTGTTGGTTTTAGTTTATTTTCTTACTTTTCTTATGAATGCCAATATATTTGAAAACTTTTTGGTTGTGTTTCTTCAATAATAATTTTCTTAACGAAAATTTTTATTTAGGGGGTTATTTTCTAAATCACCTAACCTTGCGTTGAGAAATTTTTCATATAAAATTTTTTGGAATTTTTAAAAATTTGTATGAAAACATTTTTCAAGTGAGGTGAAATGTTTTAGAAAATAACCCCCTTAATTTCAAAAACAGGCGGAATATATTAAAATTTCATTGGCAACGGAATTTAAAAATAACATTTATAGCTTATTTTTAATGTGCGAAAGAATTCTTTCCTTCGCATAACTACATTGAAAACAAAAACAAAGTCTAAAAGAAAGAACTCTTTCGCACATCG
This sequence comes from Pollenia amentaria, assembly GCA_943735925.1. Lineage (NCBI taxonomy): Eukaryota > Metazoa > Arthropoda > Insecta > Diptera > Polleniidae > Pollenia > Pollenia amentaria. The sequence continues at coordinate 16,030,357 of OX031010.1, read as the reverse complement.
GAAATTGGCTGTTAATATTTAAAACTTCTTTAAAATTAGTGGTTTTTTACAATGACGATTTTTGTGACGATTTAGCTTAATCAACTTGACGATTCTGACGATATTTTCTTAAAAATTTGACGATATTCAACCAATTTTATCTGGCAGCTATGACTGTGAGACAGAAAGTCGCAAAAAATTCAACGAGAAGACGATCTATCCAGCTGCAGCTTTCTGAGCCCACTCTTCGGCTGGTTGTGAAACACGAGGGAAAAGGTAGATCACTTCAACAATTCATCTAGTCCAAAAACTAAGCCCTGAGAACTTCGTTTTACTCTTTGAATATGCAAGAAGAGCTTTAAATCTCGTTAATCAAAATGAAAACTTTTTGTCGCATGATTTGACTGCACCAGATTTTTTCTTGTGTGGCTATCTCAAAGACAAAGTTTATGTGAATAAGTCCCAAACTTTGCAGCAACTAAAAGACAATATTCAAGAAGAAATTGATCGTATACCATAAGAAACACTCAACAAAGTTATGGAAAAGTTATAAAAAGAGTACATTTTCTTATTTAACGGACATTATTTTTCATAATTTATTTAAAAAAAAACATAAAATAAATATTATTTTTATCATTAAATTGTTTGTTTCTTCGTTCTATTTAATATTTATTTAAAAAAAAGAAATCATATAGTTTCTTTAGCCGCACCCTGTACCCTTGAATTGAATGCCAATTAAAGCTCTACTTTGGCATTATTATTAAAACCCATCATAAATATTGCATTATCACTAAAACATAAATTCAAAAGATTTTTTATTAAGAAATTATGCTTTTGTAAATGGCTTAAGAAATTTAAGGCACTGCGCACTTTTTAGATTATGCATGGCCCCCCCGACAAATTCTTGCTTTATAAAACTGTGAAATTAAAAGTTTTTTTCCATTTTCATAGAACTTTTGATTCCTGTTTAGTGAGAAAAATTGGAAAGAGCTTAAAAATGTTTTCCCAAGAAAAAAAGGGAATGAAACAAAATAAAACTCTGTCGATTCCGCTTTTTTTTATAAAGTGAAAACTAATGCCAAGATATTTTCATATGAAAAAATAATTTACATAGAAAATTTGTATGTGAAAAAGATGGAAAAAAATACTACACAGAAAAATTATGAGTAGTTTTTTTTTATCAATTACAAAAATTGTTTTAAAAGTATTTCAATTTAATCAATGTGATTATTCTTTTAGTTGAAGGAAAATTAAAAATATAATTTTGATTTAGTTAACATTTAAGTTGTTTTGAAATAAATTTTTAATTAATATATTAATCAAATAACAAAAAATCTTTATTGATTTTTTCGTTTAAAATAAAATAAAAATAATTTACTTTTATGATACTTGTTATTTTTTGTATTGGATTTTTTAGGATTGATTGAATGAAACAACCAATGAGTGAAAGAACTAGAAATACAATACCCAGTAAAAAAAATTTGTGTTTTTTGAAGCACTTAAGAGAAAAAGCGCATAATTGAGCGCTTCAATAAGAGAGCTCTTATACAGCAGTAAATGATAATGAATAAAATATACAAAAATAGCTGCTATTTTAGTGCTGCAACGAAGAAGGTTTTAAAGCGATAACAAAATAAAAATATGTTATGGTTTACGAAAATGCTTAAAAAAGTCATTTAAACAAGTAAAAGCAAAACAAAAATGAATATTTTAATATAGTTAACCCTTAAAAAAGCGCTTTAGGAGTGCTTTGTTTGCGTCTTAAAAGGAGCGCTTATTGTCAGCAGAAAATAGTCCTCCAAACCGGGAACACTCCATACAAAAATCAGGCATCCCATCAGCAGGTTTGAAGCGATTTGAGGTATGAATTCATATATAAAACCTGCTCCTTTTGGAGCACATTTTTTACTGGGTATGGCCTCTGAATGGTCAACCAATAGCCCGTTTCTGTATTTCTCGCATCGTAAAATTTCCCGCATGAAATTTTTCTCACATAAGTGTCTCTGTATATTTACTTTGGGAGAATTATCTGTCATTTAAATAATTTTCTAGCAATTAATGGGAGGATGGGAGAAAAAGTGTTTCTGTATCAATATTTTGCTAAAAGTTTCTCACAAGAACTGTCAAAATAAGTTACATTTAAAATTGATGCGAGAACAATAAAATTTCAAAAAATGGAGCACAAAGAATGTGTATTATTTTTTTTTTATTTGAAGAGAAAGAATTTAAATGATGAAGGTAAAGAAAACACAATTGTTATATTTTGTTATTTTAATTTTTTTTGAATGGTTTCATTGTTTTCGTTTTATCCAGGGCTGCCAGATAAAGTTGTGAAAAAATCATAAGAAAAAATAAAAAAAAATCGGCTAATTTGTTTTAAAAAATTGGACAATTTAAAATTAATTTTGACAAATTTTGTTCGTTTTTTATTAAAACATAATCAAAAAAAAAAAAAAAAAAAAAAAAAAAAAACAAAGGTAAAGTTAATGGGTAAAATACATATTTTATACATATATACATACATACTTAAACTTGAGGTCTATTTAAATAAAATTATTTATTTTATTTTCTCTTTAATCCGATAACAATTTAAAATTTCAGATTGTTTTTTTTTCCTGAAAATATAGCTTAAAGGCGTGACAAAATATCATATTGAACTTGCCAAAAAAATGCAAAAATTTCTTATAGTGCATTGATTGAAAAATGGGGTAATAGTTGAATGTTTTGATCACATAAACAAATGTATTAAATAATCTAAGGAAATTAAAATTAAACAGTTTTCCTTCGAAATTTTGATTTTGCCCATAAATTTTTTAAGCTGCCTTGTTTTTAAAGATATCATTTTTCTGTGGTGCCTAATATACACACATATTAAACTATTTAAAATTATTTTATATCGAAGACTGAATAATATCGTCACTAGAAAAAATCAGCAAATCGGCACTTTGCCAATTTTGGTACAAAAATCGTCAAAATGACGATAAATCGTCAAATCTGGCAGCCTTATTTTTATTATATCTATTTCTTTTGTTGACGTTTCGCTTGCATTTGAAACTTAATTACTGGAAGTATTCCAGTTAAAACAGAATCTGTGTTGTCTGTTCTCGCATTCAAATACAGAAACACTTTTTTCTCAAAAATCGAGAAACGATGGAATTTTAGGTTTCACATAGAGTTTGTTCCCGGGATTTCCCGGGATTTTCAATTGTTTTCAATTCCCGCTTTCCCGGGAATTAATTGTGGGATTCCCGGGAAATTTTGAAGATAATCTTTTTTCAAACTTTAGTAAATTTATGTCGGACTAGTGCCTTTAGTAGTTTAATACAACTTAATATCACCACTATATTTAAATTTGCTACAGTTTAAGGCTTATTACGCTAATTTTTGAGAATGGGCCTTATGTATATAGGGCCTATGATAAATTATAGACCTATCTTCCAAAATTTAATTTCTTGTCTTAGTAAACTGAAGTATAAATTTTACAATAATATTATAAGGTTTCGCGGTTAAGGGCGTAGTAAAGTGTTATCCTAGATTGTGCTTTATATGCGGCATTTCAAGTAATTTTGAGTCTTATGAAAGTAGATTATACTAAATTGCTCCAAAAAATAATTACTCGTTACGCTTTTAGCCTTACTTACATGATGTATGAGATTAACATGGAGCCGTAGGTAAATTATGGACCGATATTCACGAAATTTGGTGCCTTATAAACGAATTTGTTGAAATTTAATGACAATAGGTGCATTTCGCCACAAATTTATGTTAGTTTTTGTTTAGTTTTTAGGGACGTAGTTCCACGTTTGGGTGCATAACTCTTTTTCTACTGAAGCCATTCTGCTGGAATTAAGCCACAAACAGCCAGAAGATCTAGAATCAATTTGACACCCATATGGCGAAATCGGCTTAGAATAAACGAAGGACTCACAATACAAATGCTTTATGGGACCCTAGATGAATATTAAAAAAAGATTCACATGGAATGGCAAACTTAGTATACCTTCATACACCAATGCTGATTAAGGGTTATAAAATTGTAAAAAAATATGTTATTAAATATACTCGTATGTAGCAAATAAAATATCTCCTTCCTGCTGAATTTGTTAAACTGTAAAATTGTTTCAGAATTCCTACTTCGTAATGTTATGCTTTCAGTTCCTAATCGCCCTTCCAGAAATTTAATTCCACTAACGGCCAATTTCACCAAGTTCAGTTATAATTAACTACCAGTTATAACTGTCGAAAACATATTGTTAGCTGGAAGTTGAAGTAACAGTTAAGTTTTAACTGAACTTGATGAAATTGGATGTAAGACTTCAATACTTTCATTCTACTTATGCAAATGAGCTCTGAATTTGAAAAAGTATATACGTTTATTGATTTCTATGATCCTATTGACATAAAAATAACGTCTTAAGTATCTTTCAATAATTTTAATCTTAAATTTTTTATGTTTTTGTTATATAATAGCTACTAGACTTAATTAATTTAAGCATAATAGTCAGTAAGAAATATTAGTTTCATTGGAGAAATAAGTAAAGAAATTAATAAAAAATTTTGGGCGGGAATCCCGGGATCCCGGAAATTTGATTTTTATTTCCCGCTTTCCCGGGAATCCAAAAAGCGCGGGAATAAAAAACTCTAGTTTCACACTTAATGTGAGACATTTTGCACTGCGAGAAATACAGAAACGAGCTACAGAATGGAATCTTTATAATTATAAAAAAAATTCTATGTTTTTGTAAAAGAATGGTAAATATGATACGCTATGATATCTGAGCTGTTTTTCTTGAGAAAATTGGGCTGGAAACTGGAAAATTTAATATTTTCTTTTTAAACTACTTCTTAAGACATTTTTATATTTAATTATTTGACATGCAAAAAAATTTGTTATGTTTGCACTCTTTCTTTAAAATCTCTCTTTTGCAATCAATTAAGAAGAGCAAGGTGTAATGAGAACGAAAAATAAATAGCGAAATGAGAGAAAGTCGAAAGAAGAAAGATAAGAAGGATTTCAGCCCAATTCACTCCTATCACAAAATACCAATAGCAATATTGAGCAATCAATTAGTGTAGTTCTGCACGACTATGCAGGAAATGTTGCCACTGAAGCTTCTGGTGCTGGCGTTTTATATATACTATGGTATTCATTCAATGCTAAACAATGAAAAAAAATGCTTAAAAAAGTGCTAAAAAAATATTATATAAAAATAAAAAGAACACGATTTAATTTGACATTAATTTGAAAATAATTTGCATGGCATAAAATTACATGAACTACGGCCAATTTTACCAAGTTCAGTTAAAACTAACTATCACCTTAACTTTCAGTTAACAATATGTTTTCGACAGTTATAACTGATGGTTAATTATAACCGAACTTTGTGAAATTGGCCGTTAGTACTTTATAGTATTTTTTAATTAAATTGGGAAGAGAAATATAAAAGAAGTAAGAGTGCTTTATTCCTTAATACACTTCACAATGAGTTCGAATAATTAAGGGGTGGACTTCATATGTTATCTATAGATTATAAACCAATCTTCGTAAAACATGACCTGACAGCAGTATAATTCGTTGCCTAAGTTATATGAAAATTTCTGATTTGTTTCAGAAATATTATTAGGCCCATTTAAGTGATTTTCAAGAGCAGATTTTATGTTGAACTGATCGTAAATTATAGATCGCTCAAAAAAATTATAAAAAAATTTAAATTAAGCCGAATCTCAATACGGTAATACAATTTTTTTTAGAATTCAATGCATTTTTATATGATTTTAGGAAGGACAATTTACATGGGGACTATGGTAAATTACCCATCTTCATAAAATTTTAGTGCGATTTCCAGTCATATAAAACGAATTTGTCCGAATTTTAATTACAATCGGTACATTCTGCCACCACTTTTAATTTTGGTTAATGTTTGTAACTAAAATTCAAATTTTTTAGGGAGGCTGTTCGACATTCGGGCTCATAACTCTTTTTCTGCTAAGCCGGTTTCAGGTATATTTCAGTTCCAGACTGATTTGGGAAACAAGAAAGAATTAATCATCAATATTGTTCTTTACTGTTGAGTCTCTTGAAAGTAAGTGATTCAAACAAACGGTCATCCAGGCGGACATGACTAAATCGATCAGGAATTACATAATGATCAAGGGTCTTACATGACTATTAAAAAAGTTTCACATGGAATGACAAACTAAGTAAACCCTCACAGAAAAAATTATTGCTAAAATATTTTCAAACAAACACTTGTTTAAAAATTTTTTTAATTTCAACAAATTTTGTTTACTGTTTCTATAAAAATTTTTGTTTGATTTTTATTTTAGCAACATGTACTCTTTAAAACAAAAAAAGGTTTTGATTTTAAAACTTTTTTGTTTGAATTGGAAAAATAATTCTTCCGTGCTCATTCACCACTAGTGGTAGGTAGAGTGTATCAAAATCATATAATTTTTTAGCACTAAAAGTAAAACAAAATATATTTAAAAATTGATCTTTAGTTATAATAAATATTAAAAATAATAATATCATTTTATATCTGAAAAAAAAACTGTATTAATATTTATGTACATGTTTGCACATCTGGTAAAAGTTTCAAATTAATGGAAAAAATACCACTGTAACACTTAAACTAAGAAATGCTTAACAAGTGCTAAATTATTTTGGGAAAATTCTGATAAAAGTGCTTTATGCTAGCAGCGTATTTTTCATGCTAAATGAGTCTATAAAATGCTAGATCTAGCACTAAAAATGGCAACAGTGCCGCTGACATCCAAATGCACCATTATTGCTTCGCAAAATTACAAAATTTTTTATTTGGATTATTTTCCAAGCATAAAAGAGAATTCCAATATCTGTATTATAAACACGAAAATGAATTTCAGAGGTGTTGTATCCGAACGGCATGATGGTTTGACATGTTTTCATGTGCGTAGCCCAAAAAAGCGTCATTATGGCCTTTTCCATGGCTAGTAGCGAAAAAGTACCATTCAGCATCGCATTGAAAATCTTCCTTATGATAGCACAAATTTACGAAATTTTTGATTTATTAAAAAAAAACTGCAAAAACAATCGAAGCAGAAAGTGTGCACATACATACTTCAGCTTGTACAAAACTAACAATCAATTGAATATGAACACAAAACATACTTAGGATCACGTTCTGGTCTAAAACTCTGACACCAATCGAGTCTCCACCTTAAAATTTTCTGCGAATGTAGAAGAGAGTCTAATACTTGACATATTTTTTTAAGAATTTTAAAAAATATACTTTTTCAGATATGGACCTTTAAACTCAAGACCCCAAAAAATGACCTTTGACCTTTTCTTAAAAAAACACAATATGTATATAATTTAAAGGGTGCACTTTCACCTTTAAAACGATACCAAAAAAACTAAATTATCTTGCATAGTTTAGAAGTTCTATCCCCTTTTGTAAGGAGACTTTTGTGATTTTTTAAAATTTTTCACATCTTTTATGACGTCATATTTTGGAACCCGAGAGAATCTGGGGTCAAATTTTTTTTGTTTAATTATACTCTTATAGTGTATGATATTTGTGTTGAATTTCATTGAAATCGGAGGTGATGATGCCGAAAATTTCATTTTTTCGTTATGGTTTGACGTGTTTTAACTCATTAACATAAAACCGGAATTAGCCCCCAGGACTAAAAAAAAAACAAATTCATGTTGCGTTCAATAATTCAAAAAAAAAAAATATAAAGCTCTTGCGCTGTGTAAAGTACATAGATACGTTAGGGAGGGTCGATTTGTAGGGATGCAAACAAATCGCCCAGGTGACAAGGAAAGTCTTATTCTAGGGATCAAAATAAGAAACTTTGCGCTAGGAGCCATAACTCTAAAATTAATTCTAATATTCCTTATTTTGACCCGTATATTTCATCTTATAAAGCGCCAAACGGAACTGTGAGAATCAATTGCCATCTCGATTTTTAATTTTGTAACGAACGAGTTTTGCATCTCACCTACTCATATATTTCCTAAAACGTTAAAACGAAATTAGAGACAGCCATTTGCAATCCCTGAATTTCACTTACCAATCTCTAGTTGTCTAATTTATTCTTTATTCAAAAGAACCGCCATTTATAAAAGTTATTGCAATGGAAATCTAGTATGAACTCAAGTTTGTCGTACAACCCAGTGTGTTAATGAAATAATTATTTGATTCGTAAATTAATATTTTATTTTAATTGGTTTCCTTCCTTTGGAACCCTTAACTTATACAAAAAATTTTCAATATGAAAGAGCCTCATTGAAATATTAATTTAATTGCAATTTACTATTTCTTAGAATTATTTCGTTTAATAGTTGTAAAAACCTGAATATGCACCATGTTTTTTTTTTTTTTTTAGCTAATTGGCTGCCTGAAGGTCGGTTGCTAATTTCAAAAGTACGTGTCTGTTACGTGTCAAGAGAGCTTGTAAATATTTTATCATATTAAACATTATTTCGATAGCAACTTCTTGCTACTGACATAATTGATGAGTTACATTTTATTAGAATCAAATAAAATTTATTATGCTCTATTTGACATTTCAATTCATTCATTTCTGATACCACAACGAGAGAGAGAGAAAACAAGAAAGAAAGTAAAGTCAGCAAGGCCGACGATATGATACCCTTTACCACAGTATTTAGAGACAAATTTTCGAGAGCAGTGTTGCCATAACTCTTTGATGAGAATATGCCAAAACTTAAATAAAAAATCTACTAAATCGTAAAATGAAGAAAATATGCTAAAAATCTAATAAAAATTAAACATAACATTTTTAATATTTTAAATTTGCTAAAAAAAATATACAAAATTTTTCCATAGAAAAATATGCTAAAAATCTGCTGAATTTTTTAAAAAAAATTATTCAATAAATCTGCTAAATAAAAATCAGCTTTTGGACTAGAAAATATACTTAAAAGAATCTAAAATAATCTAAAAATATGCAATTCCCCAACTCAATCTGCTATATCTAGCAGAAAATATGCTAAAATGGTAGCACTGTTCGAGAGTCTTCCCTATTTTCGATCTATGGGCAATCATGGAGCTGCCGGAGCAAAGTGATAGCTTGAACTTTAGATTCACATAGGGGTTCTTAAGCCGAGTGTCATGTCCCACATATATGAGAATAAAATTATATTTGGACATAAACCCAGATTATATAAAGGGTGATCCATTGTGGTATATTAATTTTCCACTACGTTGTTTTGTTTTATTGTTTTAAGTACTTCATTTTTCTAAAAACTTTATAAAGCTGGATGCAAATTTGTTTACTAAAGTAACCCTCCATTGCATACATATTAGATTTCTTTACTTTCACAATAGTCTCAGAGATAAATCAATAATTTGAAGACAACAACATTATCTGAGCTTTAAACACACAAAGAGATCATAATAAATTATTTTATTACACATATTAGATGTACATTTCATAGGAACAAATTTAATTTCCATTGGCCTTATGCTTAAAATATAAAACAGGCTTAGAAACTGTTTTTTAAAACGAACTCTATATGAAAGTTTGTTTAATACCCAGGAAAACCTTTTTGAATTTTGGTAATAGGTAGTAGTTATGTCATATGCTATCTGGTAAGTAGTTGCCATTACACTTGTCATTATTCTGAAAGTACTTACTAGTAATGACATCAGCAACTACTTTTTACTACTATTATTTTCACTACTAAAGATTTGCTTACGAATAAGCAGCCCAATAACTACTTATTAGCTATGTAGTTTTCAGAACTGATTATTAACTTACTGGTAACGAGCTCAATAACTATTTATAAGGTCTATTTACTAGCGTCTATTAACTGTATTGTAAGTACTGAATTCTGTGGACAACTCGAAAAAAATAAGAAGTTATTCTGCCGAAAAATAAGTAGTGTTTATATTTCTCCAACATTACTTGCTAACTTACCACGTAAGTAAAGTTTTTGCTGGGAAATAATGTACATGTGTTGCTTTTAAAAGGGAATACAAGTTATAAAATGGTTGTATTTGTATAAATGCTTGTTAATCATATTGTAATTGAATGCTTCTTTGTATTATTCGAATTAAACTGAAACACTGCAATGATAAAAAAACTGTTTTTTTTAAGTAAAAATCTGTAAGACTGTTTTGCACTTAAAAAACTGCAAAAAACATATATCTGCACATTTAGCAGCGCTGCTCTGACTAATGATGAGTGTTTTTTAAAAAATATTTATCATTGGTGTTCGAAAAATATTTTAAATTGTACAATAACCAAAAAAAAAAAAAAAATAAAAATATTTTGTTTGATATTGTTTCTTTAAGTTCAAAATAATAAAGTTCTCAAAAAAAAGGTTTTATGAAATATATTTTTTTTTGTACTTTTGTAGAAAAAATTACGAACCGAAAATTTAATTTTTTATTTTTAAAAATTTAAAGGTCATGCGTACAAAATAATTTTTTTTTTCATCAGTTTAAAAAAATAAAAGCAAACACAAAAAAATTTTGTACATGAAAAAAAAAATGAACCGAAAACTTAAAATTGAATTTTTTCAATTGACAATATTGAAACTCTTACGTACAAAATTATAGTAAAAAATATAAAGCTTATTAATAATAAGTAGTTATAACATGATAAAGATAATCCTAGAATTTAATAGTAATCTTATCAATTAGCTTGATGCTGAGTTTGAGCAACAATAAATTTTCTACATGCTCAGAACTTAAATTCCTTCTATTTTTGGTCATAATAATTGGCTGAAGGCTGTCTCCACAGATACCTGTGTTGCGGGTACAGCTAATGCAACAGCAGCTAGTTTTGACAATTAAGAATCTCTAAAGATTTTTTGCAATTGCAATTTTAAACACAATTTTATATTATAATTTTAATTAAAATTCACAATTTTAACTTTAAATTGAGATTTTATTGTTAGTTTCTAAAAACAAAAAAAAAAAAAATTTTTCTCAAAAACGTTTTTTTAAGAACTTTATTCACCCCTATCGTGAAAAGCAAGTGGAATTTTTGTTCCCATGAAATTTTTATTCCCCTCGAAAGGAAAAATGCTATCGTGGAATTCCCGTGAACAAATTTTCACGCTATCAGTTCTCAGTGAATGTGAAAAAGAAGAAATATTAAAAAACATTAAAAAAAAATTCTGCCACCACGTCATTTAAATGCTTCATAACTCCTCAGGCAATCGACCTGTTTTATTTTGCATTTTGTTAGACAATATACATATATTTTTATGCCTCTTTTAACGGATATTGACCTTAAAATTAATTTTGTAAACTTTAATTTTCGAATTATGAGAAGAATTACTTACATAAATGTGTTGTTCCCCAGGAAAAATAAAGTAGGAAATTCAAAACGAAAAGTGAACAAATTACGAGGGAAAAATTGTTCACGATAGGGTGAATTTTTTCCCGCCAACATTTTTTTCACGTTATCATTCTTCTATGAATTTATTTTTTTCATGGGAGTTTTTCATGATCGCAAATACGTGAAAAGTGGAAAAATTACGAGGGAAATATTGTTTACGATAGGGGTGATTATTTTGAACTTTGAAGAACAAAAAAAAAAAACAAAATAATAATTTTTTTTTGATAAATATTTTTCAAAAAAAAGAAAAAAAAATAAATAAACGTTTTTGTGAATTTTTCAAATTTGAAATTTTTGTTTGTTTGTTTCTTTTCATGTACAAAACACATATTGTACTTTAAAAATAAATATCTTTTTTTGTGTTTCCAATATTTTTTCAACTGACAGAAAAAAAAAATTTATTTTGTACGCATGAGTTTGGAATTTTTCAAATGAAAAACTTAAATTTTAAGTTTTCGGTTCTTAATTTCTGATGGTTGGAGTGATAGTCCCAGCAAAAACTTTGCTTACAAAATAAGCAGAAAAATAATGAGAACTTGAGAAAAAGAGCCCTTATTTTTCTACTAGAAAAAGTACTTATTTTTGTTCGCGATGTTCCAAAAGAAATCCTTTACAATTTGGACAATTACAACCTAAAAAATAATACCTTTATTTTATACTTAAAAGTTGTAAAAAATATGTAGTTACCAGAAGAGACAAGAAATAAGTACTTTCAAATTAACTGTGAAAAAGGTTAAAACATAGTAATTAAAATTGCTCTTAAATCTTATGAAAGTGTACACAAAAATAAATTTTTCGAAATCTAAGAAAATATTTAATAAATAGTGCTTTTGCTGCACAAAATCATTTATAGCTCTAACACTGTAATAACAATGTGTGAATTTATATATGTAATTATACGGGCCTGTCACAGAAATAAATGTCGATGGAAAGTTTTACTTATTTATTCCGAGAAAGCTGCTTCAGAAAACGAACACCGATAAATTTTCTCGGAATGAAATCACTTTTAATTTTTCGATCGAAAAAAGTTTTTGTTTTGACTTGCACAATATTGCAACATTTAACTTAAAAATAACAAAATTTAAATTTGCCAGAATTACGAAAATCGTGCGAAATGGAAATACGGATTCAAAACAATTCCGAACAATTTCTGTGACAGGCCTGATTATGTTCTTCAAATAACATCGTTAAAATTAGATTGATATCACTAATGACGAAAATATATGGTGTTGGTAATTTTGGAACATATTTATGTATATATTTACATACATTTGATTGATTTTTGGATTTTTCATGTATTTCACATCGAAATTATTCTTAAAATTTTATAATATTACCGGATATCCAACAAATATTAATATAATAAATTGCAAATTGATTTAAAAATTGATTTATAATTATGACTAATTTAAGATATTATAATAAAGTTATTATTTTATATATAACTAATAATACAAAAAGTGGCGAATAAAGCTACAAAGTAATGAATTCAGGAAGTCATTAAAAGAAGTTAAGTTTTTGCTGGGGTGTTATAAAAAAATTTTACGTTAAAAAAAAAAAAAAATTATTTTTTGATTTAAAAAAATAAATAACTCGTATTAAAATTGTAGCGTTTTTTTTTTAATATTAGTGAGAGTATGTTTATATGCAGCTTTCTTAATTGCAAGTTTAAATTTTGCACTCTTTGAATTATCTGCAGATTTTTTTTTATTCATTCAATCACCGTTAGTTATGGCGAAAGAATTTGCAGTACCGCTTAATTTTTTTAGTGCTAGTGAAAAAAATAATAATCATCACTTAAGCTGATAAAAAAATGCAAACTATTTTTTTTGCAGTTTCATTAACTGGTAGTGCAATGTTGATTTAATGTTGATATTTAGTGTACTACCCCCAACTATCGTTGTTACACACAGAATAACATAATTAATATACCCGTGTTTAATAGTTACTTGTGTTGAGAAAGAGTGTAATAAAGTGACTATTATGACGACTTCAGGACATTATAATTTAATGGTCATGTGGTTGTAGACCGCTTCTATAGATTTTAAAATAAAACAACTTTACGAACCAACTTAATGAATATTGAATGACTATTCGATATGTGTGGGTAAACTACTACTTCATGCCATGTATAGTTATACCAGTGTATCACCCATAAATTTCAGTAAATGTTAAAACTGAATATTTTATAAATAACAAAAAACCACCGCCTGCAATATTGCAAAGGATAATATAAAGTGATGATGAAAATGATAAGGATCAACATCATCATCCTCAACAACGTTTTCATGGCAACGATTTTCCCCAAACACCATATAATTGTAAGAGTGTAAGTCATGTTAGTTTGTATACTTATGATGAATCCCAAATTGATGATGATGTTAATACCAAAAATTTATGATGTCTTGTATATGATGGTATTGTAAATAATAAATACGTATTGTATATTATATATAACGATGCTAGTTTTTATGCATCATATGTGTAAATAGAGTGGCTCATGTAAGCAAAACAAAAAAGTATTACATATTTGTTGATAGTGTATTCCAATCTAGGCAAAATTCAACACCAACAAGTAAGAAAGACTGTACTTTCACTGTCATTCCGTTTATGAAGGATTATAAATACCCTACACAAAAAAAAATGGATACGGTAATAAGATAATTTTCCCAAACCCAGCTCGCGGAATAAGGGTTTCGAAATGTATGATCGTGATAGCCTTCTAAAGGGGGGTTTTTTTATAACTGTACAGAGAAAAAATTAAAAATTGTCTCTAATCACCAAATTTATACCAAATTCATAATATCAAGCAAACAAGTTGTTGATTTTGCACCTATTACCAAAATAATTATATTGATTTCTAAAAATTTTAAAATTGTGAGTATATTTTTTCCAATAAATGATATTTTTAATTTTAATTAAAAAAATTATCAAAAAACTTTGCCTTTTCAAACAATGTGATAATTTATTTTTTTTAATATAGACAATTCCCAACAATAATTCTACAAGTTAAGATTATTTTATTTTAAACGAAAAAATCAAATAATATTTTTTTACATTCAATTAATATTTTAGTTAAAAATTTATTTCAAAACAACTTAAGTATTAATAAGATCAAAATTATATTTTTAATTTTCTTTCAACTTAAAAAGCTATTAATTCAATTATAACATTAATTCAATTTAAATACTTTTTAAGCCATTTTTTTAATTAATAAAAAACTTTTTTCTGTGTAATATAATAAATATCAAACTACACACAAAAAAATAAAATTTGATTTTAATTAAAAAATTTGTGATTTTATTAAAAAAATTAATCATATTTCTATCAGTAAACAAATTAATAGGATCAATTAAACGTTTAATTAACTGGATTAAGCGTTAATTTCACTTGATTAAACGTTTAATTAACTTGATTAAATTTTTAATTAAAACTGATTTTATTTTTGATTAATTCTTTTAATTAACGTTTAATTAACTTGATTAAATTTTTACTTAAAACTGATTTTATTTCTGATTAATTCTTTAATTGGTGACAATCTTTGGAGAATTTTTTCTGTGTAGCTGTCATAATAATGTGTGTTTCTGACTTTTTTTTCAGTATACTTTGGTAAATATATTTTTATCTTTATTTATTTCTTTATTAATATTTTTATCAATAAGAACAATAAAAGAACTGAACTGGAAAAAATCAACATGCAAAGACTTGCACCAGTAGTGGGATTCTGTAACTTTTACCAATAAAAACTGTTGTTATAATTGTCATTCTATTGTGTTGTTTGCACTAACGATTATGCAATTCTGTAAATTGTTCTTAACAACAAAGATACAAATTAACGTCAAGTGGCATCACTGTCAAAAAAATGCCAAAATAACGAAAGGCACAAAAGGGAATACAAAAAAAAATTATCAAATTATTAAAACTAAACAAATTTTATAATTTTTTTTTTAAAGAAAGGCAGTAAAACATCTTAGCTGTAAAATGAAATGCAAACTATTCAATGACTATTTTCAAGTGATATTTTTTCTTTAAACTAATTTTTTTCGATATTAAACAACACTAAAAAAGTTGTCGTTTACTTAACACAAACAGCTGACTTTACGATAACAAGTGTTGTTAAAAATGTTAAAGAATTGCAAAATCGTTAATTTGTTGTTAAATTTTTTAACAATGACGACTATTGTTAAATTTTTTACAGAATCGCACCACAGAACAACGTTTACAAGTCATCGAAATTTTATTGCATAATTCGCGGTTTGTTTGCTAAAGTTATAGAGCACTTCGACAAGTGGGTGATAAAGCTTTTTTCTGACTTAACGGGTATTTAAACAAGCAGAATTGTAGTTCTTAGAGAAAGCACAATTCCTATAAGACTCCATTACTCACGTAAAAAATTACTGCTTGGGCGGTTTACATGCCGAAGGCCTCATCGGCTCAGTTGCCTGTTAATCCGAAACCGGTACCAACATTATCGTGAATGGCGAAGTCTACAGGAAAACCATTCATGATTTTTTATTATTGCTCATGTCATTGCAAATCATTTGGAGGATAAATGGTTTCAATTAGACGGCGCAACATGCCATACAGCGCGTAAAATCATCACTTTGTTGATCCAAACGTTTGGTGGCCGAATTATTTCAAGAAATTACCCTGTGAATTGGCTACCTCGTTTGTGTGATTTAACAGCTTTTACTACTTTTTGCGGTATTGCGTCAAATCTCTGTAATATGCTGATAAATCAAGACCGAAATGCTCGGTTTTGCTCGCAAAAGTGTTGCAAAATTGTACTGACAGGATGGCGTTCACAAGGTGCAGTCGCGGAGGCTTAATCCAGAAATAATTTTCGAACATAAGATTTCGTAAGATCTGTGGGCTAATAAAACCGAAATGTTGGTCATTCTATTAAATCTTTTCTGTTTTGTTTTTAAAAAAGATACTACTGCCTTCAAAACAAAAGCCCTTAGAATGTTTAAATAGTATTTAAATTTAATTAATGTGATAATTGAATCAATTATTTTTTTAGTTGAAAGAAAATTAAAAATTTAATTTTGATTTAATTAACATTTTAGTTGTTTTGAAATAAATTTTCAATTAAAATTTTAATTAAATAACGAAAAATCTTAATTGACTTTTATCGTTCAAAATAAAATAATTTAAACATGTAGAATTGTTGTTGGGAATTGTAAATATTTATTTAAATAAAATAACACATTGTTTGAAATGGCAAAGTTTTTTGATCACTTTTTTAATTAAAAATATCATTTATTGAAAATATTTTTTAAAAATTTTAAAATTTTAAGTAATCAATATAATCATTTTGGTAAAAGGTGCAAAATCAACAAATTGTTTGCTTGATATTATGAATTTGGAATAAATTTGCGATTGGAGAAATTTAAAAATTTTTTCTGTGCACAAAAATTTATGATATTTAAAACACCTAAATAAATTCCAAATGTATTACAGTGTGAAAAAAATTTGAAATAAAGTGCCAAAAAATACGTAAAGAAATTTGTCAGTCGTATGTCTCTCATAATTTTTTGAAATTTTTCTAAGCGATAAGATTTTTCATTTGATCAGATTTGTATTTTTATAGGAACATTCAGAAATTGAAAATTGGAAATTTTGTTCACAAACTTTCACTATATTTTTTTTTTTTTAATAAAAAATGCAAAGTGCTTAAATTAAATATAACATTTTAAGTGATTGCTTAGTTTACAAGTTTCATATTTCTTGTAAAAATTAAATAAATTATTAAATGAATTAAACACGGACGAAAAAGGACGATCGCATCAACTTTTCCACCTCTGATAAAAATGGCGAAAATAGTTGTTGAGAAGTTTGCCGTCATCATCAGAAGAAAACATATTAAATATGGAAAAATAATTAGTATTGTGGTTATTTTATTGAACTGTTAATTATTTTTAATCCAAATTTAGATATTTTTGATTAGGCTTAAGTTCATTGAATTTAATTTTCATTTCATTATTTTTATGAAGACAGGAATTTTACAATATGAAATTAATTAAAATTTTATTGATAATTTCTCATTCTTGACTGCGCTGAGATTTGAACCCAGGCTTTCACGGACCGGTTGCCCAGACTAGTTTCGATTGTAACCACAAAATCTCTTCAGTGGGGTTTGCCGTTTTACTCACTCGGCTATTGAAGCCGGATGACGTCAATAGTCAAACATCAATCTTTAAACCAAATGGTATTTCACCTTGGTAGATCGAAATTTGCTTTTTGAATGAATGATTATCTATTTTAATTGATTTACATGTTCTTCCTAACTTCTGTTTTTTCGTACTTTTTGTCAAGAATTCTTCTTGAAATCCAGAGTACATTTTTGTTTTTCATGTTTTTGTCTTTCTTTTTTCTTGTTGAACTTCTTCAGCACAACTTGAAGGACAAATGTAAACATTGCTCGTGCCTTAGCTGTTAACAATAATTAGTATTGTGGTTATTTGTTTGAAATGTTAATTATTTTTAATCCAAATTTAGATATTTTTGATTAGGCTTAAGTTCATTGAATTTAATTTTTAATTAAATTATTTTATTAATATTTTTATTGATAATTTTACATTCTTGACTGCGCTGAGATTTGAACCCAGGCTTTCACGGACAGGTTGCTCAGACTAGTTTCGATTGTTACCACACAATGTCTTCATTTGAAGGTTTATTTATTTTTTTATATCATGCCAAAAATTAAAGCGCTCATATAACAAAAATGTAGAGGGGATTTTCAGCACTGAGCAGCTGTGTCTTTTCTACAGGGTTTTCTTTTTTATATAAAGTGGGTCTTTTTGTCTTTTCTAAAAATTATATTATTCCATTGTACCAATTGAATCTCTTTTTGGTTTCGTAATAATTTTAATACTTTTAATAATCTGGTTCAGATCTGGTAGAAATTTGTTTTCATTCGTCTCAAAAAAAAAAAAAAAAAATCGTTTTCATCTGAATCATTACTAGAATGAAATGTTCGGAGTTACAAAACAATAAGAGGGTATTTAAAACGTACCGGCTTGTTTTTTTTACCACAAAAGAAATACATATGTACTGTGAAAAAACATATTTTCGGTATATCAGAACGAACAATTCTGCATCACTAACTCTAAAAT
This sequence comes from Pollenia amentaria, assembly GCA_943735925.1. Lineage (NCBI taxonomy): Eukaryota > Metazoa > Arthropoda > Insecta > Diptera > Polleniidae > Pollenia > Pollenia amentaria. Next base: position 16,011,899 of record OX031010.1, on the reverse strand, counting down.
GTAATTTTTTGAGTTATGTCACTATTAAAGTAAATGAGCGATATGTATCTGTATATACAAATATGCACATTGTACATACGTTTGCATTTGATGAATGATAAATGTTTGATAATGAATGTTTTCTAGTTAGAGAATTATAAATTTAATTCAACATAGAATTATTAATTGAATTTCAATTTATATATCTCTAACTAATACGCTCCATTAAAATTTCAAAAAAAAAAAAAAATCAGCTTTTCATAAAAATTATTGAGGCAAAAATAATTCCTAAAATAATGTTATTTAAAGATATGTAAGATTAATTTGAACAATATGTTTAGAATAAATATATTGTATTTTGAAGTTGAACAAAATTTCAATGCAAAATTTATGTTCGATATAAATAAATGATTGTGTTCATAAATGTGTAAAATAATTAAATGTATATTTTTGTTTTGTTTTAAAAGATTAAAATGTTTATAAATAATCTTTAAAATTGAAAGAAGTAAGAATTAATTTTAATTTGCTTTATTTATTAAATATCATTTAAGGAAGAATGTTGATGTAAAAAGAAATACCTTTTGTCTTTTTACTGGTGGTCAGTGTTATTATGTAAAATAATTAATGTGCGGGGCTGCCAGGTCTTATAAAGTGAATGTATTACCTATAAGAAATTTCCGAATTTTAAGGCCTTTAAAATTGGCAGCCCTTGCCACAGAAAAACTACATCACTGAAAAGGAAAATATCTCAAATTACTAGAACGATCATTAAACTGACGTTAACGCACAGACAAAATTGATTTTAATCACCAAATTCAAAGAATCAAGTCAACAATTTGTTGAATTTGCATCTATCACCAAAATGATTATATAGATTACTAAAAATTGAGGAAATTGAAAATTGTAAATTTTTTTTTCAATGAATAATATTTTAAACTTTATAATCAAAAATCTATGCGATTTCAAGCAATGTGTTAATTGAATTAATTACAAAAATAATTAAGAAAAAATCTAAATATTATTCTAAAGCCGCATATGATTGAAAATAAACAAATAACTACTAAATATAGTAATTTAGATGATTTAGAAGTAATCGCATTATTTGTTAGATTCAATGAAAATGTTTATTGAATAAATTATTATAAATATGTAATTGAAATTTAACTTAAAAATTAATTATTAAAATCAATTTGTTTAATTAACAATAAAATTTTAATTTCTTGCAATTACACTTAGAAACTGTTATCATGATCGATCCAAAACTTACCACAGGTTCCATATAAATCCGCCTCCAGAAAAACACTCTTTGACGCCTAAAACGCTAGCAAATTATATTTTTGTATTGAAATTCAGCAACTTTTTCGCTCTATCAAATTTTTGATGTTCGTTCCATCATTTACCAAAGGTCCAATATCAAACTTCCCCCTGAAAAGCCTTAAACCGAAATGAATCATTTAGTCAATTCACAAGGTATCCTAACATGTCATATTGTCAAAATGTCCTAATATTTCACAATGGTTTAAAAATATTGTTGTTGGTTTGTTAACAAAAAGTGTCTTAAATAAATAGAACGTTGCTTGCTGTGTTTATTGTGCTGTCGTAATTAATCAGAAAAGTCCAGCGCTGAGCGGCTGTGCCGTACAACAATATTTTTAAACCATTGTGAAATATTAGGACATTTTGACAATATGACATGTTAGGATACCTTGTGAATTGACTAATTATATTTTATTTCAGAAATGTGCCCCAAATATACATATCGTCGGTCACAGGTTGACAACTCTTAGCTCACTTTTAAATTTTTTGAAATTGTCTTTATTTTATTTTTTTTTTAATCTGAAATTATTTCAATACCTTTGTTTTCTTTACACCATCTTACAATAAATATCTCCTACTAATTTTGGTTTTTTTTATTTACTTCCAACACGGTTTAGTAACGGAGTAATAACGTTTTTTTTTGTCTCCTGAAAAGTACAAAAAAACATGTTAAGAGTTGTCAAGCTGTGACCGACGATATGCTATTTTCATATGAACATGAATACTAACATATGTACATTAGACCGACTCAAGTTGTATGGGGCCGAAAAAAGTGTTTTAGTTACCCCTCTTAAAATAAAGCTTTATATGTTTTATGATGATTCCCAAAATATTTTGGTTCTAGCGTTGACCATCCGTGAGCTGGACCAATTTTAAAAAAGTTCTTTTTCAGTTTTTCGAATTATTTTGTACTTTGCTCCAAGACGACATAAATAAAATTTGGTATCATCGAAAAGAGTTTTTGAAGCAGCATCCAATGGTATATAAAACTTTACCACTTGCGATCTACTAATTGAGATATTTAAATAAATACATATTTTAGTTTCGGGTTTTTCTAAAGAAAAGTTTAAAACTAATTTACTAAGTTTAATATAAGTGAGACTACTCAAGTAAGGATAATTTGTAAGTCCAAAGACTTTATAAATAAATTGAAATTGAAATTGAAATGCGACAAAAATCACATCTTTGGTCTAAAAACGTTTAGTTAAACATTTTTGGAATAACATGAGCTTTATTATATTGTAACCGGTGCAAAACTTTGGATTTTATTCACAGAATAATGAAATTGTTTCATATAATTTATTAATAAAGGAAGATGGAAAATAGTTCAGAGTCTCAAAACTAAGCTGTTGGCTAAGCATTAGCTCCAGCTTAAAAACTAAAACATATTTAAAAACATAACTAAAAACTATTTTTATAGCAAAATACTTTGTGTATTTATTTTAAATGTTATACAATAAAAAAAAAAAAAAACAATTATTAAAGTACAAAGTAACTTTATTTACTTAAATACTTCTAAGCAACATGGTCACCTGGTATTGATTTTTTCGCCGTTCGCCGACGTATGAAATTGAAATAAATATATTGAAAAGAAGCTGCGTACGACGAATTTCGCCGGACGCTGTTATTGTGTGTATTTTCATATACAGCAATATGTTTTAATTTTCGCGACGAATATTCGCGGCCAAAAATTCGTCGCTCGTCCCAGTTGTGTTCTTAGCATAAAAGATTTAAGGCTTTAAAAAATAATGAAACCTATTTTTTATCAACAATATTATACCCTCGATACAATACTCGAATATTTTAAAGACAATTGGCTTCAATCGTACCGAAACAACGTCCTATTGAGCTACTTAACATGTCTCTGCATTCCGAAAGTGTTGAAAACACGGTCATACCTTCAACTTCTGATACGTCTACACAAACTGGCCATTGGAGCGTGTGTAAAAATGAATTATAAGAGGATCCGAGGTAGATGATCCTCTTTCCATACTATGCTGTGATTCTGCTAAAGAAGAAGTCGAGAGATACCAATATATCTTGAGACGCAGATCCGCTTGTTTACAGCCGCAATGATGAAGAAAATGGTGCCTGAATTCTTAAGTTTCAAACGAGTTCTCTCGCATCTAACAGACCATTTTCCACTGCAGGTCTAGTTCAAACGGAATTGCGAAATCGTTTATTTCTGCAAAAGTTGAGAATACTTTGTTTTTAAAACAACAAATCTTATTAATATTTTGTAAAAAAAATGTTTTTTTATGTTAATTTTATCATGAATTCAAATTTAATTATTTATTTTGGTAATCTTATTAATATCAAATTTTAAATATTAATAATCTCTTACACTGTAATTTTGTATAATTAACAATTTACTCCTGTACTTGAGTTTTGTTAAATTTATCTTGATACGACCCTGAAGAAGGCACTTAGGGCCTTCTGGATCCCGGGAAACGAAAGGTCTGATGAGTTGGCTAGGGCTGGGGTAAACGCCCAAGTGGTGGGACCCGAGCCCTTTTGTGGGAATGGGCTCTCAGTGAGCACATCAGATACTGGGTATCGCTCCCGGGAATGCGTCAGGCAAAGGAATTGATATTTCCCGGGAATACATTGGTGACAAGGGGTCTCAACAGACGGGAACTACGACTGTTGGTGGCTTATTTGACGGGTCACCATATGGTCAAGCACCACCTGTTTCGGATGGGCCTGGCAGAGGACCTGGAATGCAGACTATGTCGTGAGGAGGACGAGACCACAGGGCACTTACTGTGTGTCTGCCCGGCGCTGGAATGTGCCAGAAGGAGACACTTGGGGCACGGCCCGATAGACGCGTCCCGAGTCGGTGCAATACCGGCAAAAGAGCTCTGGGAGGCAGAGGGTCTTTTGGCCAACTAAAGGGGTGTGGGTACAATAGACCTGGCTTTGTCGCGGTACCGTCTCCGTTGGAAGAAATCTCCCCGCTCTCTCTCCCAAAAAAAAAAAAAAAAAATCTTGAATCCAAATTCAACATCGGCGATATTTTTATTTGAGTACCGTTATCATATCGGCAAAAAGCCGTACCGTTACGTTCCTAGTTTTTATATGTGTTTATCATTTCCCAAGAATTAGTTTAAATTATAAAAACAAACTGCAATGTCACCCTCTAATGAATAATTTTCAATACCCGCATTTAAATCCAATCAAAGGCAGGCGCGCTTAAAACAAAAAAGTCGTTCAAATATTTAGGTATTGAATTTTTTTTTTTTTTGTTTTATAAATCCAACGAGCAAAAATTTTGTATTAATTACTAATAAAAAAAATATTTAAACACGAGCGCATTTAAATGTTCATTTGATATAAATGATGAGCCATAATGATGATTAATGATTTAAATTATTCGCAGACGTAATTTTCCTTTGTGCACACGTTAATGAGTAAAATTATACAGCGATACGCAGTTTTTTGTACTTGTAATAAAATATTTGAAAAAGGGCTTAAAAGGCCAAGTAAGTGAAAAGGAAATGATGCAAAGCAAAATGAATACATAAATATTTTATTTATGAATTTCTTTGTATTAAGTAAATGTTTTAATGAACAATTTACCTTTTTCGTGTACTCCTTAGATAAATAACAACATACGGCAGTTATTCATGAAACGAACACTGACACCTAAAATATAACAAGCAAAAAATGCTCTAAATCCGGACATTACGCTATGTGCGGGACACCTTACAAAAGGATCATAAAATAAATGAAAATCTCATAAATTATTTTAAACAAAAGGCATCCTTAAGTACAGTCATTTAGATGAAATTGCTACCAAAATACACGATACCGTTTTTGTGCTGGACCAATCCAATGTGCCACTAACACACCAACTGTTGCAAAAACGGACATACATACTTAAAGAACACTTACCTTTAGTTCCATTAACACTTATCTCTAGTTCCATTAGTTCCATTACATTGTAAATACCCTGGTCCTGCTAGAGTTTTTGTGTATGGAAGCAGCAATGGTTTGTCGATGGGCCAGTTAAACAACACTTTTCACCCATTAAGTAGACGGAAATGATAAAAATAAAGTTGGTGTTAAGTAACTTCCTGTTTATAGGCAGCTTTTTTGTATCTTCACTTTAGCTTTCTATTTTGTTCTTAAACTTTTGTCTTTTTCTGGAAACTTTATTCTGGCTGTAAGCATAAATTCTTTTTTCCAAGAGAAACGTTGAGTAGTCAGGCAGAAAGTACGAATAAAACAATTCAAATTTGGATTTCTTCTTAATGGCTAGATTAACCTGGCTGTTGAAATAGGAAAATAGTTTTGAATGAAGCAGATCTGTTTTCCGTAATAACAAGGGTTTCTGATTTCCGGGACTATTTTCCCCGGCAATTTTTTTCTTTTTGAAAAACAATAGTATTTAAGAAATATTTATTTGTTGGCTATCAAAAGACAATTTTTGCAATGAAATAAGTTCAATCTGATTTTTATAAGGGAAAAATTCCCCGGCAATACCCTTAAAACATGGTCAGCCCAATTATAAATAAAAATTCCCCGGCAGTTTTTTCCCCTTTCCAATTTTTTCTATTTAAATTCTATTGTAAAAACGGGAAAAAATCCCTGGGAATTTTTATTCATAATTGGGCTGAGTACTTGAATTCTCTAAAAATTTCAGGAAATTCATTTTATGATTTGATTTGCTATAGCTCTTGAAATATAATAAGTACAATATTTTTTATAAAGATATATCGTATTGGTAACACAGTGGCACATTTTTCAACTTCAAAATCTTGAACCAATTGAGACCCCCAAAATTAATTAATAATTATATTTATTATTATAATAAGACCATTTGAACCAAATTTTGCTAGGTAAGGTTAGGTTCCATGGGCAGCCATCGAGAGACAGCTCACTTGGTTCCTTCAGCGGTCCCATTGTGATACCCAGTGCCAATGTCCATCCTATAGATCAGTTGCTGAAATGGCGTCACTGCAGAGTTCAAAAAATTCGTCTTCCTAATGAAGAGAAGAAGCGACCTAATTTCTATCCTGGATAGATCCTAAAAGCGGGCAATCACCGGTTCTCCCAATTATTTTTCCCTAATGCCCCATATTCCAGGATACTGACAAGGAAAGTGAAGCACTTTCCTTACAACTGCAACAGTAGTCATTGTATTTTTTTTGCCTATGGAAACAAACCAGAGTCTCGGGCGGGAATCGAACCCGCATCCCCGGTTAGCCTACCGGGGCACCCTAGACCCATTCTCCTACCTTGAGTCCTCACAGGACAGTGCCCAGAAACAACTGATACCACTGTTCTAATTTGGCCCCTATTAAACGTTAGTAGAGAGTTCGTTCACCGTTCATCAAAGCCAGGCCACAGTGCCCTGGATATGAAGCAGGTGGAATCACAGGCTCATTCCATCTACCCAATTCTATAAGACTCGCACTTGATAAGTGACTTACAGTGAGCAATTGGAAGGCCAACCAATTGATCGATGAATGTGTAATCCATGCGACCAACTCGTTTGTATAGCTCATCTGCATCTTCTACACAGAAATTTATATTCACCCCTATTATGAAAGGCGACGTCGATACAAGTCGACGGCACCGGAACAGTAATTGTATTTTGTTAGTTGTTATGGACAAAAATCGGTTAATATTGATAGTACTTTGATATATTTCAAGGCGCTTTTAAGTCAACGTCGAGGAGATTTGTCTCTTTTTTATTCGACAGGAAATTTTGCGACGAAAATTAAATTGAATGTAAACAAATTTTTTAAATACGTTTACAATTAAAAAAAATGCAAATTTAAAAGAAGTTATTGGCACAAATTTTATCAGTAAATTAAACGCAAAAATTGCAAAAATTCTAAATATTTTGCTAAAATAGCAAACATTTGTAAACATTTTCAAATTGCGACGATTGCCTCAAAGAGCAACAACACTACATGAAAAATTAGGAAAATTTTGCTAAAATAGCAAACATTTTTAATATTTCAAACAAGCCATAAAATTTACTAAAAGCCCACAAAACTATAAGAAATGGCAAAAATTCGGTAAGAGTTGCTAAATTAATGGAAATTCGCAAAAACTTGCTAACAGCGGCATATGATTGCAAAGTCTTATATTTATTAATAAGCGTAAAGCCTGTAAGGAATCAGAAAACTTCGCTTATATCACGAACATGGCAAAAACTCGCGAAAAAATGCAAAATCGGAAACAAACTCTAAAATTTATTTGAAATCTCTAAATCGTTAAAAAAAAACAAAAAGTCGGAAAATAGCTTCTGTAAAAAATGTTTTTAAAAGGGCCAATTTTTCAAGATATTGACATATTTTAATAATTTTTAAGATATTGAAAAACAACGATCTTACTATTTTAGAGCAACATTTTTCAATTTGTTAATATAGCGCACTTTCTTTCTAAATGTATGCCATTGTTAACAAGAAAATTCTAATTCCCATTTGAAATTCACCAATTTCTTAAGCCAATTTTATTACAAGTTCTGTTTTTTACTAGAAAGTTCCATTTCACTGCAATCGAATAATTTAGCAACATAAAAAAAAAACTTATAAAAGTTTTGCACAATTACTACACAGAAAATATTTTCAGTAGTTTTTTTTTAATTAAAAAAATTGTTAGAAAAGTTTTTCAATCTAATTAATATGATAATTGAATCAATTCTTTTTTTAGTTGAAAAAAAATAAAAAATATAATTTTGACTTAATTAACTTTTAGCTGTTAAAAATTGTCTCTAACCACCAAATTCATAGAATCAAGCAAACAATTTGTTGATTTGGCACCTATTACCAAAATAATTATATTGATTGCTACAAAATTGTAAAAACTGAAAATTGTGATTTTTATTTTTCCAATAAATGATATTTTTAATTTTAAGTAAAAAATGATCAAAAAACTTTGCCATTTCAAACAATGTGTTAATTGATTTAATTAAATAAGCTCAGGTGTTGACAATTCCCAATAACAATTGTACAAGCTTAAATTATTTTATTTTAACCAATTAAGATTTTTTGTTATTTATTTAATACTTTAATTGATAATTGATTTAAAAACAACTAAAATTTTAATTAAATCAATATTATATCTTTAATTTTTTTTTCAACTAAAAAATAATTCATTCAATTATCACATTAGTTAAAAATGTTTTTAATTTATAAAAAACTACAGAAAAAGTTTTCTGTGTAGGAGAAAAGATAATCGGCTAATGATAAAACTGTCATTAGTGTTTTCCTGGTGTTGTTCCTAAATGCGATAAAATTATGGACCAAATATAAAAACATTTTGTAAAAACTATTTGGTTTTGTGAATCTGCAAATATTTTCAGCTCAAATTATGTAATTGATTTGTTTTAAGTCTTTCCTGATCATGCCCACTGGAAGGATAGACAAACAGACTTATATCGTTAAGAGCGTTTTTGTACAGAAAGGCAGTCAGATAGTCATCCCTATATGAATTTAAGAGTTTACAATGCCTTAGAGTATAAAATTTTCGAAGAATATTTCTGGCTGTTACACATGTCATAACAAACCTAATACAATCTTATACACAGCTTATGGCACATGGCGAAAAAAATATTGTAAAATCTTTAATTTCCAGCAAAATTTATTGCACTCAATTCTCAACAATCACGTTTAAAAATCATGAACTTCTTTTACGATTTTTTTTCTTCTTATTTTACATGATTCTTGAGACTCTATTAATGAAATTGATCGTAAAAGTTTTGCTACTGTTTTTTCCCCTTTTGAAACTGACATTAAATTAAAATTCTTTTAAAGTCTTTTCTTTGCGTTTTTCCTTGCAGGCCAATGCAGGAGAATTTTAGAAGCAAAAGGAAGCAAAATTTAATATAATGGAAAAAACTAAGTTTTATTAAAACTCTTTAAATTTGGCACAGAGCCATTTCAAATGTAATTTGAAACGACTTTTATATCTGTATTTTTTTTTAAATTTTTTTTTTACATATTTTTGTTACTCTGGAAAAGGGAAGAGCAATTTTATATATTTAAGGTAAAGAATGAAGAGTTTATTGAAAAATAAAGTAAAATTTAAATTTGTTATCATTTAATTAACACAACAATGGAATTAATTAAGTAGATGTTTAAATAAAAATTATAAAATTACATAAAACTCTTTGAACTAAATGAAGTAGGTCTAGCTTGCTCTAAAACAATATATCGCTCATTTGCTCTGCCACAACGTCATAAGTCAAAAATCAAAAATTTTGACTTTATATCACTAATGCATCGAAAACCTGGTGTATTTTGAAGAATATCTGCAGTGGTAAGCAACACTTTTTTAAGGTAATACTCAAAACTGCAAAACAAACAAAAAAAAAAACCGAGTTTTAACACATATAAGAATGCAAAATAATAATAATACACCAATTAAAAGTTTAATTGTTAATATTAATATTAAATCAAAATTTAAAAGTTATTTTAATAAATAAAATTAAAAATATTACCAATTTTTTTGAATGTGCTGCTATGCGTTGTTTTTCAATTTATTAAGCTTTTGACAATAGTCTTATTCCCTTAATATATCATATAATTTTTTGCTTTAGCCAACCTTTGGTTAACATTTAAGCTACAGATATGTAAAGCGTGATCCATTTCGAGGTTCCCTACTTTTTTAAGAAAAATACAAAGAAAATTCAAATTTAAATGGGAATGTTTGTTATAATTTGAAAGAACATTCTTTGGCATTTATTTTTTAAAGATTATGTCTATCAAATGTTGACCGCTGCTACGTCGCAGATGGTCCATCCGTTGAGTGAAATTTTCGATGACTCGTTCGAACATTTTGACTGGTAACTGGCGAATGACACGCGTGGTGTTTTCCTCCAAGGCCTGAATCAAAGCGGGCATGTCCGCATAAACTTTAGACTTTACACATCCCCACAGGAAAAAGTCTAACAGTGTGATATCACACGAGATTGGTGGCCAAACGACCGGCCCAAAACGTGAAATTATGTGCTCACCGAAGTGTTCTCTCAATAAATCCATTGATTGATGCGAAGTGTGGAAAGTGGCGCCGTTTTGCTTAAACCAAATGTCGCCGAGATCACGAGCTTCAATTTCAGGCATCAAATAGTCGGTTATCATGGCACGATAACGGTCCGAGTTGCTGCAAACGGCACCGAATCGACTCTCCACGGTCTTCGTGTACGCTCTCAGCTACGGCCGCTATATTTTCTTCACAGCGTGCTAGACGTGGTCTATTCGGTGGAATATTATCCAATAATGAATGCTGGGTCTCAAAATGGAAGATGGTGTTGCGAATAGTACGCTCAGTAGGCCGATTATGTTGACCATAAGTTGAGCGAAGTGCACGGAACACATTCCTCACAGAATGTGAATTTTCGTAATAAAGTTGAACGATTTGTAAACGTTGTTCAGGCGTAAGTCCTGCCATTATGAAATGCCAAACATTACTAAACAAGTGTCAAGTGTTTTAACAGAACTGGTCCTGGGACTTGTAACAATACAATCAGAACAAAAAGAAATAAATAATGACATGTGAAAGGAGAACTAATCCCTTATATATCACGTTTATGAAGTAAGAACAAAAAGGCAGATTTTTTAATTTATTAAAACAAAATGAATACAAAATTTTTTATTTTTCGAATTTATTCTATGTGCTAAATTTCAGTTATGTATATTATAAAGCTTTTTTGTAATATTTCTTTTCCTCAAATTTTTAGGAATGACATTATACACTAACAGACTATTATCTTGTATCTTCCTATTAGATTTTATCTTAGATAACCTTTGGATAGCAATAAAGATTATTGTGTGTACAGAAAAATTTATAATTATTAGACACCAGCTACGGCCTTCGTTAGCATTCTTTGTGTCACACTGGATAGTGATACTTTATAAATTGCTTTATCCCTGCAGATAATATTGGACTACGTGGTCCATTGCGGCTTAAATGGACTACTTACAACGTGGTCCAATGTACTGTAGTATGGAACATATTAGAAAAATTAACATGCAGTGCTGCCAACAACTGCTAAAGTTTACAGTATTACCCATTGGTAGTCCTGATGTTGTCCATTATTAACAGTTTATTTAAAAGTGAAACAGGAAAGTTTTTTAAGATTTGTGAAAAAAAAATAAAAAAAATTAAAAATACCAAGTAAATATATATAATAATAGCAATAATGGATTACACTGCACGCCATAAAAGGCGATTAGTGAAAAAGTAGTAACATGGAGTACTTTTGAAACTCTCCCTCTTGAGTACTCCATGGAGTAGTTTAGGGAATACTTCGGTGGGTTATATGGTCCACTCCTAGGACATCGTAATGTTAAATAGACCATCTTTTAACCATATAATTGGAGTAGTTTTGGAGTACTCGTACTCCTCTATGGACTACTCTTTACACGCATGTATGGACTAGTCTCGTTATCTGCAGGGATAAAATACATAACTGAAATTTTGCTTATAGAATAAATTCGAAAAATAAAAAGTTTTAAATATAATAAAGCAGCTTATGAAAAGAAATAATTCCCAAATTCTATTTGTCGAAATGAATACATTTTGTTTTAATAATTTTTTTATATAAATTGCTTTTCATTAATTTGTTAGGACCGTTTTTGTAGCAGGTTCCGTATTCAGCGTGGTGCGATACATTTATTTGGGACTATTTAAAAATTTGTTCTTAAAATAAATTCTAGGACTTTTTTGTTGAAAGAATATCAAGGATTAGAATAACAAAAACTAACACTAAGCACGTTTATTGAGAATAGATGTGTGTGTGACTGGTCAAATGGTGGCTATTAGGTGTCAATTAACCCCCTCCAATGACTAGCCCATGCAAAAGTGTTAGTTCCCATTCGTCTAAGGAAACTACCGATATTAGGTTTCTTCAAATATTTGTAAAAAAAATATTAAATCGAATTTTGATGAAGAATGTGAGTAATCAGAGATGAACGTTGTTTTTTTTATTGGAGCATAATTTAAGAAACTACAGACGCTTAAGGTTCTTCCGTAAAAGGAAAATCTTGATAAGTATGAATCCATTTTTCATATTAAATCACATAAAAAAATTTTTTGTCTCCTTAAAAAGAATATTAAATATTCATCTGGTTCCAGTAAAACATTAAAATTTAGTGATTAATATTTGTTTTTATATACGTAAGCGAATATGCCAAAACTTCGAAAAAAATCGTAAAATAAGGAAAATTTAAAACAAAAAAAAAAAAAAAATTAATCTGCTAAATTTCTTTAAAAATAAATTTAAAATGGAATTCATACAAACTTTTATTCAAAAAAAAATCTGCTTTTTGACAAAGAATTATGCTTTAAATCAGTCATCATATAAAAACAAATATGCAATTCCCCAACTCCATCTGCTAAATATAAAAGAAAATATGTTAAAATGGCAACACTGTAAATAAGTAGGTAACATTTTTTGATTACTGAAATAGTTTAATTTGTTCTTACTTTTAAAAATATCAAATATTTTTTGGATTTAATTCCACTTAAACAACAAGTGAAAATTTTAAATTATATAAAATGGCTTTAATAGTATTTTGTTTGAAAGAGGAGAAGTTGTGGTTATATGATGTATTCGTTGTGTTTATGTAGGTATTATTTATCATAAATAACAAAAATTGCAGTATAAACAATAAATGTTTCATGTGTATATCTTCAACATAATGCAACAGAACTGTAGTGTGCATAATTTAAACTATATGTAAATGAATATTATATGTAAAACATTTTGCATTTATGTATTTACACAACTATAAATATACGTATATGGGTATTTAATGTTCACATATACATACATATATACTTAATATTCATATGTTTTAGTGGTGTTACGAATATTCGTATTCGTATCGCCAAATATGTTTCTAATTCAGGACATTCATATTCGCCTAAAGTGAATATTTACCGAATATTTTGCGAATAAGTTCAAAAAAAAAAAAAAGAATATAAAAGTGAAAAAATACATAAAATAAAACAACAAAAATTCTCTCTCTTTCTCTTTGATGCATATCGTGTGCAGGATTGAAGCTAATCACAATTATATGATATTGCGTTTAATATTTGCAAACGTTTCTCTGCACGAGAAAAAATATGGTTCGACATGGTAACAGCAGCTACACTATGTTTATTGTAACAAGATATTGTTGTGGTAAACAAAAATGGCTATTTTAATTATATATCAGCCATATTTTAGTTACTGCAAACATTTCAATGATTATCGCAATTATAAATTTGAGTATGATTCACTGAAAAATAATTATTTTTCTAACAACTAAATATTGATAGCTTTGAAAACATATTTTATTAGTTACAACCATTTAATGATATTTAATAACCATTGGCACCATATTATGTTAACTTAAGATTATAATATGATTACTGAAATTATATTCTGAATCATAATATGATCTTTTCAGATTCATTGCAAGTACGACTTGAGTGGTTGTAATTCTCAATCGCTTAACAGTTTTATTTGCATAAAAAATTTATCTTTTCAGAATTCTTTGAAAAAAGGTTTCCTCATGATTAGTGTGTATGATTACATTTAACCATGATCACATGATTACTTTTAACCATAACATAATCACTTTGTATCATAATATGATAACTTCTAACCGTATTATGATAAGTATGGTAAGAGTATATTCTAATAATAATAAATATAATATGATGTAATAAAATCCAATTATGAATAAGGGAAAAATATTATGGTGTAATATTACGAATATATTTGCTCATAATATGATATTTTTGGATTCTAATAATGATAATTATATGTTTTGAATACAACCATGAATCTCATCATAATATTTTGCTCTTAGAATATGTTTACCAAAACCATGTGTTTGCAGCCATGCGAGCCAGTTCTCCAATTGAGCGAATGCTAGTTCACGATCTGATATAGCGTAACCAGGACATCTGCCCTCAGTTAATTCCTCTCATCTACCCTCGATTTTTCCTTCGAGTAAAAGTAGAAGCAGTTCATATTTTTCTACCTTACGATGATGTGACCAAAATATGAAGTTTTACGGACTTTGATTGCATGGAATAGTTAACGTTCAGTGTTTAACCTTCCAAATATTTCGATATTGATTAAAAAATTCGGTCATGATACTCGAAAACATCTACGGTAAGTCCACACCCAGAGAAAAACTTTGTTTAAATATGGTCACCTCCAACAAAACTATTTTTAAATAAAATTGTAAACAAACTATGGTTAAGTTTAACCATATTATTGTCATCTACAACCATATTATGCTTAAATTAGTCCTCCATCAAGAAGGCACAACCATATTATGGTTGCCTCCGAACATGTTTTGGTTAATAATAACTAAAATATGTTTAACACTAATAATAGCATGGTTGATTTTCAACCAAAGAATGTTGCTCTTGGAAAAGAGGAAAAAAGATATACGTGTATCGGCGTTTTAAAAGCTTAAATCTGAAACTAATTTTACGGCATATTTAAAGTTGCACCCTTGTGTCATAAAAAATCGTAGAAATCGTGTAATACTTAGGTTTTTGGTATAAAGTGTCTTTAGAAAATTTTTTCAGAACGTTGCAAGCAACATGTTATTGGTATACATTAACACACAGAACAAATAGAAAATCGACTTTAATTAAACAATACGTTCAGACAATTAAATTTTTTACTAATTTTGCCCCTGCAAAAGAATTGATCATATCAATTAACGGATTTGTATTTTCGAGTCATGCCACACAAACTTATACAAAAATATTTACATTTTTGTGTTTTGATTAAAAAAATTAATTGCAGCAAACAAAAAAAATAATTGAAGAAATTAATGTTCACCAATTAATTATTTAATTAAAACATTTTTGGCAAAATTTTTTTCTGTGCATGATTAGGGCCTTAATTAATTTTTAATATTTTTTTAATTTTTGTGTTTTTTGAGTATGTTGAAAATGTTGAATAAAGTACTTTTTTGCTTGGTGGTCAGTACCATCTCAATTTTTAAATTTTCCATCACTGTATTGCATAGAACTTTCGAGCAAACTACAGTAGAGTTGAAATACAATTATGCATACAGATTTTTAACATTGCACCTGCACTACAAAATTCTGTACAGTGATTTTTACACTAGAAATATGCATTGCTAATGCAATAACAATTTAAACTAATAAAATAACCAATATATACCAAATAACTAGATAACTAATAAATTAAACTTATTCTTAATTTACTTTCGTAGCAAGATTAAATTAATAATCAAATCTCAGTAGAGCAATATTCAACTTCAAAAATTAAAGTTTTGGAGCCTTTTTTCCTTTGAGCCTATTGCAATGGGGTGTTAAAATAAGTCCCTCGCCACTAAACATTCGCCAGTTTAATAATTATTTAGTTATTTTTATCAAGTATAATAAAGTAAAGAGCATCGATAAACGAAGAGAAATTTAATATACGTTTAATTATAAAATTCAATAAACTCCGTTGATCAACACTTAACAATTTTAATAAAGAAATAGTAATTATATATATTGTGAACAACAATAACATAAATACTATTACCAGACGTGGAAATGACTTATGATTTTGTTCTCTTTTTTTTTTTTTTTTAATTTACAAAAAACAAAACTTAGGTTTATCCAAGTATAAAGTGGTTCGGATATTTATATAATTACCAAACTCAATTATATTACTCATTTAATAAGTTCCATACGCATCTTTCACACTAACAGCCTGGAGGAAACCGGCTCGAACCGAACGTACAATAATCTTGCCTTTTTGTCAGGGGTATCTTAAAAAAATTTACTTTTGATGTGAGGTGTTGGTATCTCCAAAGTTAGCTCTTTGGTTAGATAAAACTGCTCTTTTATAACAACGTGGTCTCCAAAATTAGGTGGCTTGTAAATATCTGGGTACGACACTCGGTCTTTAAACGTTTCCTTTTGGAAATAAATGTCACGCTCATAAGGGTTGACTTTCCTTTAAATATTTTATAGTTTAATAAGTATTTAAATTTTTATGCAACTTTTCATTTTCTTGGTTACATGAGTATATAACCATTATCTAGTAATTTAAAAAAAAATCACACCACGTTGGTTTTTTAAAATAAAATATTGGGAGCAAACTTTTCAACTATTCAATTTGACGTCTCAGTTCTGAATGAATGTTGCGCGTCACGATTAACATTAATATACCGGTTTTTCTCATTCATAGATTTCAACTGTTAATCAATGAATATCTTTCCATTCATAATATGGATTTAAGAGAGAAAGAGAGGGAAAAAAAAGAATATTTATCAATGAAGTAAATTGGAACAAAGGGAATCGAAATGATGTTATGTGCTCATATTATAGAAAAGAATCAAAGTCAATATTAATATATAAATTGCAGTATGCAAAAGAATATCATCAATAAAAAAAAAAAAAGACGTCACACACTATCACACAAGTCTTACGTATTTTGCGGTAAATACAACCGTGTCATGATTAGTTTTTTTAAAAACGGCAAACCCCACTGACGAGATTGTGTGGTTACAATCGAAACTAGTCTGGGCAACCTGTCCGTGAAAGCCTGGGTTCAAATCTCAGCGCAGTCAAGAATGGAAAATGATCAATAAAATTTTAATTAATTTCATGTTGTAAAATTTCTGTCTTCATAAAAAAATAATTTAATGAAAATTAAATTCAATGAACTTAAGCCTAATCAATAAAATAACCACAATACTAATATTTTTTAAAAAATCTCACTCTGTAATAAGATCAGGGAAGTGCACTAGTCGGCATAAGTATTTTGACGAAATAAAAATCGTGCTTTTTTAAGTTTGCTTCTTAAACGGTTTTGTTTAACATTTTTTTTTTATTTTTTCCTTTTTTTTTAAAACATATATTGTAAGGAAAAGGAAAAACTAAACAAGAATTTTCAACAAAGCCGCTTAAAAATCAAACGTAAAAATGCAAGATTTTTATTTCGTCAAAATACTTATGCCGACTAGTGTATTTTCATCAAAATACTTAAAACTTGTATGATAGTGTAAAACTACCTGTAGTGGCATTCAGGTGTGAACACAGAAAAAATTATTAAATTTCTCCGATCACCAAATTTATACCAAATTCATAATATCAAGCAATCAAGTTGTTGATTTTGCACCTATTACCAAAATGATTATATTGTGTACTAAAATTTTTAAAATTTTGAAAAAATATTTTTAATAAACGATATTTTTAATTAAAAAAGTGATCAAAAAACTTTGCAATTTCAAACAATGTTTTAAGTTATTTAAATAAATATTGACAATTCCCAACAACAAGTCTAAATGTTGAAATTATTTTATTTTAAACGAAAAAAGTCAATTAAGATTTGTTGTTATTTAATTAAAATTTTAATTAAACATTTATTTTAAAATAACTAAAATGTTAATTAAATCAAAATTAAATTTTTAATTTTCTTTCAACTAAAAAAATAATTGATTCTATTATCACTTTAATTAAATTTAAATAATTTGTAAACCATTTTTTTAATTTATAAAACACTTTTTTCTGTGAATTGGATTACTTCAAAATAAGTCATCGGTATGGTTAATACAATGAGTAGTGTCACTTTTTTCCAATTAATTGTTATCGATGCAAACAGGAGATTTTGTTTCAATTCAATTTGCAATATCAATTGATGCTTAATTTCATATTAGATATTTGTATTCGGCGAATATTGGCACATATATTCGTATTCGGGAATATTAAAATTTGATATTCGTACCATCACTATTTATACATATAACATTTACATGTATTTATATTTTATTTATATTATAAATACGCACATGTGCATAAGTATGTGTGTTTGGCACCAACTCTTAAATGTTTACGTTGTTGTTGGGAGAGATATAAATGCATTTCATTAAAAAAAAAACTATATTGTTCTTATATTTTACTGATTTTTTTCTTATTTTTATAACCTTCACCACAGATGGAAGGTATACGTTTTTCATTTCGTTTGTAATTTCTGCAATATCGATGCTAGCCCCCTTAAAGTATATATATTCAGGGTCCTTATGAGTAGGCCAGTTGATTTAAAGGTGTCCGTCTGTCTGTCTAAAATGGGGTTTTCAAATGCCCCAGATATGTGAGGGACTAGCTTGTTATATACAGGGTGGCCCAAATAAGACCTAGTGATGTTAAACACGTATAACTCTTGTAATAACGGTTTTTTAAAATAATTTATTTTTATATGTTAAATACATTTTATGGAAATTTAACGTGACTATGTGTGAAATATGACATCAGATAAATGACCACCATTTTGCTCGATACAGGCATTGGCTCTTTTTAGCGCATTTTGCATTACATGGCGTAATGTTTCTGGTTGCAGGCGCCGTATTTCGTCTCGCATATTCTGCTTGAGTTGTCCAAGTGTCTGTGGTTTGTTAACATACACTTTGTCTTTTAAATAACCCCATACAAAAAATCGGGCGCAGTTAAATCTGGCGAACGAGGAGGCCAAGGAAATCTGAATTTTTTGAAATTATGCGTTCACCAAAAATTTCCAGCAGCATGTCCATAGTTTGCCTAGCAGTATGCGCAGTGGCTCCATCTTGTTGAAACCACAAATTAGGATGTTGCTCCACCATTGGCCGCAAAAAGTTGTCGATCATTGTTCTGTAAGAAGCCCCGGAGACTGTTTCTGGCGTTTCATCCTCATTCTCAATGAAATATGGGGCAATGATTTTTGTAGCCATAACACCGCACCAAATAGCGCATCTGATTGGGTGTGACTGATGCTAATGTATTGCCCTTGGATTTTCGGTTCCCCACAACCTACAGTTTTGTCTATTCACATAAACACTTAAATGGATATGCGCTTCATCCGTCATCAAAAGATTATTTAAAAAATTATTTTGTGTGGCTAATTGTGTTAAGCGAATAGCGTATTGTAGTCGTTGTTGGGAGTCTTGCGGTAGAATCTGTTGCACAATTTGAACTTTGTATGGATACGTCTTAAGATCCAACTTTAAAATTCTGTGTAATGTTGTTCTGGGTATACCCAATTGGCCGGAACGGCGACGAGTTGAGACAGATGGATCATTTGCAACACTCTGCTGCACAGCTTCCACGTCGTCTTCAGTACGAATATTTCGATGAGCACCTCTCCTGGACGGTCGGCAACTGATCCCAGTTCCTCAAAACGGCGAACTAAACTTGTAATCATGGAAGATGTGGGCGCTGATCTTACGTTAAAAAAACAACGACAAGTTTGCTGCGTCAGAACAATTGATCGTTGAGAAGAATAATAAAAATAGATAAGTTTAATGCGTTGTTGTTGACTGTACGTATTCATTTTAAATTTCCAAGAATTCAGTTATATTCTGCAAAAAGAAAATATAAATTATGTTAAAAAATAAAAAAGTTATTTGTGTTTCACATCAGCTGGTTTTATTTGGGCTACCCTGTATTTATATATATAACATATGCTCCATTAACATTTGCTATTTATATTTACCCCGAACAGTGGAAAATTGACTGGGATATGAGGAAAAGAGCACGCCTGCCTCTAATGTTTGCCCATAAATACCCAATTTTTCAAAGTTCTCCTACAGTTCATTAACTTAATTGTTTCACCTTTATCTTAAACTAACTAAGAAGGATTCTGGAAAATACAAAATACAAAATCAGTCCATAAATATCCATGATATATACAAAGCTACCTTCACTCCTTTCCACACAATAATGCTTTAGCTCATTATTGCCTATACCTTAGAGCTAGTAGGACCAAGTTTGGCCCAAAACAATTTTTAAATTTAAGAGGTCTACTATTTCACCTGGCTGCCATGCAAGTGTCCTATGGCGTAAAGGGGGTTTGTGTGATAGGGTCCATAAAAAACAAGCCAGGTGGATAAAATTGAGCTCAAATCTTTACTATCTGTTCTTTTCCAACCACGGTGAAGGTCATATACGATTCGGCATAGCCGAATATAGCACTTTTCCTTGTTTATCTCTAAAGATGTTCAAATAACAAAGTACAATAAAATTGCAATTTATTTATATTATGTATACGAGCATATTGAATGTTCGTTTATTTATTTCCATTTAAAGTATTTTCTACTTTGTTTAAATATGTGGAAAATATTATAGAAAAGTTGGTTTTATAGCTGAAGAAATATATTAGCAGCAAGTACCAAAAATATTCACTATTCGGCTGTAGGTACCGAATTTTTTGTACTCTCCTAAAAAAAAACAAAATTATTAATCACAGAAATAATTATTAGTAGTTTCTTATCAATTTAAAAAATTGTTTAAAAAATATTTCAATTAATTTAATCAATTATTTCTTTAGTTGGAAAGAAAATTAAAAATATAATTAAAAAAATGTATTTAAAATATTTCAATTAATTTAATCAATTATTTTTTTACTTGAAAGAAAATCAAAAATATAATTTTGATTTAGTTGACACTTTAGTTGTTTTGAAATAAATTTTTAACCAAAATATTAATTAAATAACAAAAAATCTTAATTGATTTTTTCGCTTAAAATAAAATAATTAAAATTTGTAGAACTGTCAAAACCTGAGCTAAATTTTATTAAATCAATTAACACATTGTTTGAAACGGCAACGTTTTTTTGAGCATTGTTCTTATTTTAAATTAAAAATATCATTTATTGAAAAAAACATTTTCAAAATTTTCCATTTTTAGTAACCTAAATAATCATTTTGATAAAAGGGGCAAAATTAACGAATTGTTTGCTTGGTTCTATGAATTTAGTATGAAATTGGTCATTAGAGAAAATTTAAAATTTCTTCTGTGATTGCATTTAATTTGAATGTGGGAGTTTATTGACAAATTCAAATGACATCATAATTCGTTACGATTAGGGAATTTAATAATATGCCATTGCATGTTTTTTTCTCGAACCTTAAAACACTAATGGCTTTTTTATTTTTGAGTAACACTAGATTCACACCGTGATTTAAAAATCATGTCATATTTTTAATTTCCTTTAAAAGTTGCTTCCAAAAACACCACAGATTCAAACGATGATTTTTTCCCTATGATTTTAGGGATGATTTTTTCCCCGCTACCGGTAACTCTTCTTTACTTGATTGTTTGTTAAAATAAACAATTTAAAAGTGCTCCGTGATTCGTATTGTAAAGGGATGTTGCCACATTGAAATAAAAAATAAAATTAAGCAAAATAATAAAAATAAGAATGTGTGCAAAGAAAAATACAAAAAACGAGACAGAGATCAGAAAATTAGATTTTTTCTCTTCAGCGCTTGCCTACAAACACCAAAAATCAGGTCTTAAAAAACATGAAAAAAAATCACCGTCTGAATCTAGTGTAATATTCTGAATTTATTCTGCCTTTAACATTTGTTTATGTTCTTTTCTGAAAAATATGTGTTATCTTGACGGTGTAACGCGTTCATTTCTCCCTTTAATAGAAACAAATCCTACATGCAGAGAAATAATATGTTTGGGCATGGTTGCGGCAACTACGCTTTGTTTATTGTAGCAATATTTTGTTGTCGTACACAAAATATTGTTTTTTTTTATTGAATATCAACAATATTATAGTTACCTTAAAAATGTCATTGTTTATCGCAATTATAAATTTGAGTATTGTTCACTGAAAAATAATCATTTTTATAACAACTAAATAATGATAACTTTGAAAACGTATTATATTCCTCACAAACATTTAATGATATTTAATAGCCATAACATGATAATTTTCTATACGTGTACTCATAATATGTTTAAGATGCAAACAAAATATCTTTACTTTAATAATTTTTTGTTATCGCCATTTAAAAAAAAATTTTGCATCAGTTTTTGTTTTACATATTTGTTTAACATATGCCTATCGAATTATTTGTTATTCTGTGGTTAAAAAACGTTGTTGTAAACCTCTTTTAAAGACGGGTTTTTAATAAATATCTATAAAAAGCATTTATCTTTCAACTTTCAAAAATCCCGAATCCCGAAAATTCCTGATATCCCGAAAAATCCCGGAATCCCGTAAGATCGAGGTATCCCGTCAGATCCCGTCTGATCCCGGTATCCCGTAAGATCCCGGTATCCCGCCAAAATCCCGGAATACCTAGATTTGATTTCTTAAAATCCCGGGACTTGCGAAAACCAGTCCCGATTGGCATCTCTAACATTGAAGGATATTTTAATAAATCCGTAATTATTCTCGGACAATTATACTTAAATGGTGCAAAGGGAATGACAAACTAAATATATCGAAAGCACTTCTGTCGATAAGCAAATTTAAGAACGAGTACATCCCATAATGATAAATGACCCGTAGAAAACACTCGAAATTAAAAATTAGTCCGTAATGA
Source organism: Pollenia amentaria (assembly GCA_943735925.1). Classification (NCBI taxonomy): domain Eukaryota; kingdom Metazoa; phylum Arthropoda; class Insecta; order Diptera; family Polleniidae; genus Pollenia; species Pollenia amentaria. The sequence continues at coordinate 15,989,301 of OX031010.1, read as the reverse complement.
AGTCCAGATTTGAATTTTCATAGGAACTTACGGAAAAGCGGTAAGTTATTTAAATTTTCTTAAAAAATTTTATATAAAAAAAAAAATAATAATCTTTAAATGATTTTTTCTAAAGGGGTTTTAACAAACTAGTAAAAAATTTAAGATATTTATTTATAAATTGTTTATATCTTAAGAGTATGGAGACGTCTTTATTTAAGGCATTCAAGTTGAAATTTTTCAATTTACTAAAATACATTTTATACATTTACCCTTGTCCAAGGGTAAATCAAATGATTTAAATATTCTAAAAAGGAAAAAAATACTTACTTGTTCCTAAAATTTATGTTAAAATGTTTAGTTTCAGAAAAACAATTAAATATTGCATAATAGTATAAGGAATATTGTAGTAATAGACGAGGAACACCATTCAACCAGCGAGGATATTTTTTTGATGGTACAGAAAATTCCACTTGAAACAATAACTTTCCCGACTAAAATGTAAAAGCTTTGTTAGTCTGCAACTATTACATTAAAGGTGAGTCATCGTGAGGTTTGAATTTCAATATGCTTTCTTTCAGATCATGCGTGACTCATATCTAACTGCTTTGTAATTTTTGTTCAGTATCGTTTGGTAAGCCATCATGGAAACCTCATACCACAACAGCGTCTTCAAATTATTTTGAATGGATTGAATGGAAAAAATTCAATGAAAATCCGGTATTTTATCATGAAATTTTGTTCAGTGATGAATCACATTTCTGGCTCAATGGTTACGTTAATAAACCACATTGGCGTATACCAAGAGCTACCATTACATTTTTTTTGTTGCCTTTACTAGTCCCGCGAAGCTCTATGCTTGTATGCAGGAAAGAAACCAGAGTTTCTGGCGGGAATCGAACCCGCAACCCCATCACTGATAGATTAGCTCATTATCAACTAGCCTACCGGGGCTCCCATTACACTAAAAAAACAGTTTGGTAAATCAGAATGTTACCGACAATGGTAACCCTTTGGAAACGAGGTGGCGGACGAACTCGCAAGAGGGGGTTCGAATCTAGACTTAGAGGAAAGGGACAGAGGGGTAAAACCCCCATAATGTCACTTCTATGGGGTGATACGGGAAAGATTCCGTGATGCCGTTAACCGCTCCTGGAGGGATAAAACGGATTGCAGGGTGTCGAGGGCCCGGATTGGACGGAGGGGCAACCAGGATTCTATTAGGAATGGATAGGAGTAGTCTCAGGACGCTTATAGGGTTCCTGACGGGGCATTGTTCTGTTAGGGCTTTTATGGGTAAATGGGACATAGCGCTTCCGGACTTCTGCAGGCTATGCGGGGATGCTGAGGAGCTAGAGACGGTTGAGCAGGTACTGTGCCACTGGCGGAAATGGCTAGGGGCTAGATTTCACGACGAACTGGGATGTATCGTTGGATGTAATCCAACCGATCTACTGGGGTTTGTCAGGGAAATAGGACGGCTGTTTCTGTTGGGGGGACCATAGGGGGGATTTGTCCTACGCGGTATTTCTATTTTCTACTTTTCTTCTTTACTTCTCTTTTTCTCTTTTTTCCTCTTTTCTCCTGTACTGAAGGGATTCACAATGGACCTCATTGGTCTCCGAGTGGATGTGCGCTCTTGGGCGCATAACCCTTCTTAACCTAACTTAACCTTACCGTTTCGGACTATGCGCTTCCTAAAATTTAAGCGCATGGTCTCGGCGAGCTCTGCAAGCCATACAGCGCGTGAAAAAATTACCTTGTTCAGAAATCATTTTGATTAGCACTTAGTTCCACGTGTATGGTAAAAAGGCTATCTAGATCGTACGATATCACACTGGTAGAAAAGGGGTCATAACTCTGATGTATTTTGACATCAGTACTATGGCAAGTGTCTTCGTTTTTGAGCCGATGGCACTTTTCATCATTGTTATGTCAGCCTATAGGTCACTTGGCACAACTGTCCTCAGGGTCAAAAACTGAAATTATGTCGTCAATATGATGACACATCGGCATCACAGATATAACGAATCGGAGTCAGTTTAATAAAACATGTCATCAGTGCGGTGACTCAGTAACATCGTAGAAATGACTCTTTAGTACAGTTTGTCATTAAATTCAGTCATTGGGATTGACTTAAATCAAAGCGTGAGAATATTATAATTAACTTACTAACCCGTTTTACATGTTTGTTTCAATTTGTATTCTGCCCTTTGTTTACAGAAGAACTCTCACTTTTAAGACACCAGCAGCATGCCCGATATGGGTTTCGCAATCATTTTAATCGGATCCTAAGGGGTTAACGCGTGCCCAGAGGGGATTAATTTCTAAGACTGAACCCAACTATTTTTATATATTCTTTCTCTGCTCCAAATAGAAGCTCCTACACAAATCTTAAAATGTATGAAAAAACATGAGATGTATCGAATTTTAGTAATTGTTGAAGTTTTTCGTAAACGAAAATTTCTATCGGAAAGTTGTAAAAATTCTTAGAGCCTTATTAAAGATTTAAGACTTGGCTGACATTTATCTTCAAGTCGGAATGTCATAGAAGGTGTTTATTTACGGTTTTTTATTTTGCCACTGACTAGGAAAAATAATCACATAATGCAACCTCAGATAATAATAAAATATAGAAATTTGTGTGAGTTGTGTAATCTTAAAAAAAAAAACAAGAAAATACTTAACATCTAGTGAATAAAAACATATAAATTTAAGATACTTATAACACCAAAGTATAACAATATTAAAGACAGAAACCATTTTTTTTTTCATTTTAGTCAAATTTTCCAAATGATGTGTTATAATCAGGTTCATTGTTAACAAAAAGACTTAATGAACTCTCCAAAATACGGGATGAGAAAATCACAATGTTTACACTTAACAAATTGCAAAGTTCTTTTAATAAACTTTTTGTGAATTTTAATGAAAATCCTGTACAAAACAGACAACACATGGATGTCATCACACACTCACACCACAATTAAATTTCAGCTTTGCTCAGCGGATAAACACAAAATGTCACATTTTGTTGGCCTTCTAGAAGGCCTCTAATTTGTATTTTTTCCGTAGATTTCAGTTCTTTGGGAAAATGGTATTTAAAGCCAATCCATTTATGATTTGCTAAAGGCTTAATTACGTAATAGGCCTATTGTAAAATATTCTATCAATATTCCAGATAGTAAAATTCCACTTTACAAGTCCCACCACCAACCTAAAGACGGACGGGAGTTAGTCCAAACCGGCAGGGAAAAAGGAAAGTTTTGACGATCCCACTTATAGATTATTTCGATAATAGTTACTCGAAAGGCAGTGAAATAATAATTATTCGTAGTAGTTATATTAATAATTATAAATGTACACGTTTTGATCAATATTGTAAAATGCGCGATTATAATTGGGTTATTAACAAGCCCTGCCGTATGCATTGTATCGTCGTATGTAGTAAGTTTTCTGACGTATTAAAAATAAAATAAGACAGTTTGAAGTAAACAGTTTTTTGACTAAACTTATTTTTTACTAACGAATTCATTTTGTTTAAAGCAATTGTATTTAAAATGAAAATATGAATAAAAAGTAACAACTGTTTTAATATTTGTTCTTCACTTAAAAGAACTCTGATTAAGCGTTACAAACATAATAAGTGCCAATTTTTCGTCAGATAGATTGCATCTTTGGTCATTCAAAATCATACGCAAAGCGGAAAAGGCTCTTTCAACGGTTACCTGCGTAGCTGGAACAGCGTGGATAATAAAGGCTAGATGTTTAAGGAATGGAAGCGTATATCTATTTTCATGCCAATAGTTTAGTAAATCAATTTCAACGTCTTCTTTCGGTGGCTTATAGTTTTAAATTTCAGCATGTGCGGAAACAATTTCACGGCTTTTATTTTAATAATTGCCAATTATTTATGTTTTATACTGAATATTTATGATCTTCACTTTTTGACTTCAATTTTCAACTGAGTTTTTTGTTTATCACTCCCAGAAAATAATTTTTACAAAAATATGATTACAACTATACCAAACACATTTGTTACTGGTAAGCATGTGCATTAGCTATTTTTAGTTCTTTATATTTTTAACGTTTAACCGATTAAATTAATTAAACAAACGTTGTTGTGTGTTAATGCATACATTTCACAGGTCACGTTAGCTCAAAGGACATGGCTTTTGGACTACGAGCCAAGACGCCTAAGTCCAATCCTGGATGTTATCATCTGATTTTTTTTTTTTTTTTGCTTTTTTAACTTTTTTTTTAATATGTAATGTTTACAAACTAATATTAAAAACAACTTTCTAGTTACAAATACAATTTCTGACGAATTGACTCTTACTTGAACATGTATTTATTTTAATCAATTTTGTCATTCTCATCTTCAAGTTCAGTTTGGAGCAAAAAATTTTTTTTTTTTTGTTTTTGTTCCGTTTTATACAGATTTTTTTATTTAAGAACTTTTCATAAAAAATAGCAAAATTTTAATTATTATTTGTAAAAATTTATTAATAACTATTAAAAACCAATTTTTAAAATATAAATTGGAAAATAATAATTATCCATAACAAATACTTTTTTTGTTATGCATAACTATTTCAAAGCAATAAATAAAAATATTATTTGGATATTAATCGTTATTTGCAATTAATTGCGTTTTAAGTCGTTCATAATAATTATTAACCATTTTTTAAAAATATTCCTCAAAATGGGCAATTTTTTCGATTTTGGAAATGAAGATAATAGTTATTTTGGGTCATTGGATAAAACACTTTTTTCTGTGCGATTACAATGTTTTCTGCTGGTGTTTACAACATTTGAAAAAATTTTCGAGACAATTTTTTTTTTCATGATTTATCAATTATAGAGGCCCTTGCACTCACTCCATCTTTTTACCGCTTTATGTTTTTGAAGCATTTATTTCTGGGCAAATTATGCACAGTCAAAGTACAAAGATTTTTGAAAATATTTAAAACAAAACTTTCTTTTGTTTTTCTTTCAAACTAAAAGTGGTTTAATGAAAAAAAGGCAAATGGAACAAAACATGACAAAAAAGTACATTGTGCGGCAGAAAACATCTAGAATGGATTTAATATTTTTAAGTTTAAGCTTTGAAGATTACGCTAAGTACTTACCTGGAATTAAGCACGATAGAGATGCGTTTACAAAATAACAAGCGAAAAAGGTTTTATTCAAAAAGTATTTCAAACGATTAACTTTTTTGTATGATGGTTAATAAATATCCTAATTTTAACCAAAAGGAAGCTACTTTTCAATGTTCATACAAATAAGTTAAAATGAAAACTTTTTAAATGCTAATTTGTTTAAACCAACTTATTGTTTCCCAAAAAATTACCTTTTTTTATTTCCAATTTTTTTTTGAGGGGGGGTGGGGGGGGGGGTTGTTTTTTGTTTAATTAAAAAAGTTACCTAAATAACATTTTTCTTTTTTGACTTAAGAATTTGTCTTTTATATACATACATATATATAAACAAATGTACCAGTTGGCCACGTCTTTAAGACATCCTTGAAGGCGGACGCACCACAATGTTAATTCCTGCACGACATGTGAGGGACAGACAGAACAAATCATCCACGGCAATAACGAACAAGTGTCGCGAGAATCGTGCACGATACAAAGAAAGACATTATCGCTCTTCATGTCGTGTATAGTTGTTGAAAGAGGACTCCTTACAAGACACTGTCGCTCATACTGTCGTTGATATAAGACAATGTCGGTTTTCGTGGATAGGCTTGTATAAATGACAACATGGAAGGAAGACAATGTCGGTCATGTCGTCGTTTACAAACCTCTTTAAAAGACAGTGCACTAGACAATGTCGAGTATTTTGTCGTCCACGTCATTTTCCTCACAATTGTCCTCCAGAAATCCTAAGTGATAGAGGACGCGTCGCACGGTGCTTTCTCCCATAGACAAAAATCCAAGAAAAATTTAGTCTCAAAATGGTATAAAAGATACATGGATCAATAGACAACACAGCCTATATAAATTTATTGGAATTGATTTCGTGTGACTCTCCTAGACTCCACCAGAGGTCTCTAAAACCAGTAAAATTTCAGAAAGAATTAATGAATAAAAAAATGAATGGATTTGCTGCAAGAAAATAATTCTCAAAAATTAATTTTTTTAAAAAAGAGTTTTAAGTTTTGTTTTTTGAGTTTCTTGGTATGTTCAAAATTTGGCAATAATAACATTTTTATTAAAAATATTAACTAAAGTTAGTTTTTATCGTTAAAAAAATATAAATTTTTGCAAGAAAATCCAAAAATTACAAAAGTTTGTTTGAACTTTAAAAAAAATCATATAAAATCAGACATATTTTTATTTCGATTTTTCTTAGGAAATAGTGTTCTAAAAAGAGCCGTTAAAAGATTAGTTCCGGTTTTTTGCCGCAACTTAACAAAAAATTCATTTTAAAATAGGTCTAATTTCACAATTTTTTCTTAAATTTTTTGTATTATAGAGCTATAATTTTTAAGTAAAGTTACAAGCTATGTGAAAAGCATTAAAATCCTAAATTTTGTTAAAGAAATAATAAAAAGGTATTACATGGAAGTCAAATAGTGCACCATACCCTTAAACCGCGTGCGCTAAATTATGTCATTTTCAGCAGGATGAGGTTTTGAGGTACATCAATCTCAATAAGTTTTTAAGTTTATAGACAAAAAATTGTAAAAAATGTTTCACATTTATTCAACCTACATATGTATATAATTTGAGTAGTATTTGGTTTTATTTATTTTTACTAAAGGAAAAATCCACCACTTATTGACGATAATATGTTTATAAATATAGCCAAATAATGGCATTAATATATGTTTTTATATTTTACAATTTAGTGCTTCACGGGAAAACGCGTAACATTTCTTAATTTTTAGAATTTTTTTAGAATTTTATCGCATTCCTTTATGGGAACTAGGACCATTAATGGACCACCATAAAAATTGGGAAGTACCTTTGCTTTTATATAAAACTTGTTTCTGTTCAAACTTATTAAAATGCGATTAAATATTAGTCAGTTATATTCGTTAAAGTCCAACTCCGGGAGGACATTTGCATAGACGCTAGGTGAAAAGATAAACCGATTATTACCAAATTTAGAAGGGTTTGTCTTTGGGCCCAAAGAGTATTGTGCACCAAATATCATATTAAGAGTTGCGACCTGTACTTTGATTAAAAAATTTTAATGGACAGACGGACGGACAAATAGATTGAGATGGAAAGACTGACGGATGGACAAAGCTTATTCAACTCAAAAAAATACTTAGTAAATACAAATAAATATACCAAGTTTCATTACAATTAGATCATTTTTGCAAAAGTTACACAGATTTTATTATTAAGGATATATGGCAGGACCTAGAGGTCTTGCTCTAATCACTACTAAAATTAACAGAAAGATTGTAAGCTAAGTACGTATAACAAATACGGATTTTCATAAATTTTAGATCAATTATGTAGCCAATTTCAAAAATTATTTTTCTTAACTACGATATTTTATATCGGCATACCAAATTTCAAAAGTCTACGACAACTCCTTCTATTTTTGTCCCATCGTTATATGGGGACAAAGCACTGTGCGTCGTGCATAAATACTTGACGACAATGTCATCGGCGGCAGTTTTGCCAACTGGGTATATAATACATACACACGTGTGCACATCTATATGTATATTATCTTTTATTCATGAAATTGCAAACAATTTTGTGTTTTTCATATTTTTTCTTTTTTTTTTTTTTTTTTAGAAATTTGCATAAAACATTGAAAACTCAAATTGACACTTTTTTCTTTCTAAAATACATAAAAACACATGTAGTTACCCTACATAGCAGTGTTGGCAAATACTACTGCTTTTCATTATTTAAGGCATATTTACATGATTATACATTTAATCGTGCTTTTGCTTTAATCGGTTAATCGTTCGATTAATTAACCGAGGGTTTGGTTTAATCGGGATTAATAAAGTTTTTTATAAATTTAATAATTTCAATAAATAAAAATGCATAAATTATTTATTATTTGCAGTTTTTTACAAAAAAAAAAAAAAAAAAAAAAAAAAAAAATAACATAAAAATTCTTGAACTTAAACGAGCAAACAAAAATTAATTAATACATTAAGCCCTTATGACACTACATTTTTTATTCATTGAATTGATATAGAATTGATGGAAAGAAACAGTAAATGTTGGAAAGAGCAAACTATAAAAAATGTAAACAGAAATTTTTTTTTAGTTTTTCTTTTGTCTTGATTTTATTCATTTTATTAAATGTTGTCAACTTTTCGTTTATAGGAAACATAAAAACAAAACAAACAAAAAGCGGTTAATCGCTGAATTTCCACATTAACCGCTGATTCAGCAACACTTTTAATATTTCAAGCTTGAAATGTCAATTTGAAGTTGAACAATTTTACATTGTTTTTGACATAACTTCATTTTTTATCGATAACTTTAGTAACATTTTTGACAGTTTGCTATTTATCTTAATACAGCTGAACTCTTTGCACTTGGTAAATTTTTCTATTACATTATATTTGCACTGTTCACCAAAACTAGAACAATGTATTACAATTGCCTTTATAAGTACTTACTAGTAATGGCCTGAGTAACTACTTATTGCTTCTATTATTTTCACTACTGAATATTCTCTTACTTATAATCCAATCAGGAACTACTTATTAGTCATGTTGTTTTTAGTACTCAATATTAACTTACTGGTAACGAGCTCAATAACTACTTATTAGTTCTATTAACTAGCGCCAATTTTTAATTTTTACAATTTAGGAAATATAAAAATATAAGAATTAAATCTTTTACTATGTGGGTACTTCTGACTCTTTTGAATTACTGGCAGCTAAAAAATAACTAGTAATTTTTTGGCTTCAAGTTAATATATTGTAAGTACTTACTGGTAGTTAAATAAAAACTAGATATTTTTGACTTCTAGTAATTGTATTGTAAGTTCTGAATTCTGTGGCCAACTCGAACAAAAATAAGTAGTTATTCAGCCGAAAAATAAGTAGTGTTAACACTACTTTACTTGCTAACTTACCAGGTAAGTAACGTTTTTGCTGGATAGTTGTTAAAAAATAAACTGCAAGATAATTTTATTAGTTATTTCAATAGTTGAAAAATAGTCTTTTAGAAAAATGTTTAGAATTTAAGCAATTCTTTTCTTTAGTTGTGATTAAAATTGACTTGGAAAAAATTATTTCACTTATTCTAGATGTTGGAGAAATCGAAAGCAACCCATATTACAGAATATCTTATTTCTCAATCCTCTTCCTGGATTTCTCTAAGCTTACAAAATCTTCCATTATGGCATTAAACTCCTGTCTTAATTTTTAATTCTTCTAATTGTTTCGGTTGATTCTGTTAAAAGATAGATATAAGAACATATGAGAAGAAAGAAATATCTAAGCACATACTATAAAAAGTACGTGAAACAAAAAGGTTAGGGGGTTTTCCCCCAGATTTAGGTGGTTTTATTTCACTTAGTGGTAAATTTAGGTGGTACAAATTCTTAGGTGGAAAATGTCGGGGATATCAATTTTTATTTAGGGGGTTTTAAGAGGGTTTCACTATTTACTTGTATGTACATAACAATAACTAAGTAATACTATGTATATTTTACAGCTTGTTTTTGTTTGAGCAGGAATTGTTTTTGAAAAGATAAAAAGAAAGAGTTTTAAGGGTATTCATGGAAATATATGGGTCACAACTTCAATCTTACACCTGAAAGCTCAAACTTTTTTAATTCCGATAATATGTACAAATTTAACGAAAATGATTTGGCAACACTCGATATTTTTGAAGAGACCTTATTCCAATATTTTTAAAGAAGTAGATTTCTACTAACTCTATTTTGATTTATATATGCATGTCCATATGTTACAGTCTTTATTAAACTGTTTTTAGAAATTATTTTTTAAGATATTTTATTAAATAAAAATATTCAAGGAACTTTAAAAAAAATATTTTTGGGGCAATTTTAATAATATGTTAAACATCAAGTTAAACTAATTGAAATGAAATTATGATTTAAACTTTTACATTTAGGGGGATTTAGTTCAAAATATGTTGAATTTAGGGGGTTTTTTAATTTTTTTGAAAGGAAAAAAATAATTACCTGGCACCCTTGGTTTACAACAAACACGCATTTTAAATGAAGATCACTGAACACCTTCTTTGCTCTTATGGAACAAATTTTTCTAAACACATAACTTTTGTATATGAGACAAAACAAATAATTAAAAACTCAAAAAAGTTATAAAACTACATAAAATTAAAAATTTTGTTACGTCGGTTAATCGACTGAAATTAACCGGTTTAATCGTTAATCGAAAATAATCGGTAATTAATCGGTTAACCGAGTAACGAATGAATACCATATTGTACATGCATTACGACATGTCAAAAAAAATTATGTAGAATCTCCGAAACCCTTTTAGAAACTTATGTATTCCCATCTCACCCGAAGTGTATATTTAAGTAAACATTGACAGCACTTACAGCTTATATTGAAGGTGTTAACATTTTTATACAATTACAAAAAGAACCTAAATTAACGCAGAAAATCTTCGTGTTGTTTTTGTAAATATTGCAGAACTTTAATCATCAGTTTTTTTTGCTATTAACTTATCTATAAAATATCTTTGCTTTATTTTGCTAACTTCACCAAAATAGCTGTCAAGTAAATGCCTTCCTAACTTTTGGGATGTTACACAAAAAAAAAATAAAAATTAATTTCAATTAAAAAATTTGAGACGTTAAATAAAAAATTAATTAAATTTGCACCAGTAAACAAATTAATAATATAAGTAAAATGTTTGATTCACTTGATTAAACGTTTAATTCAATTCATTAAACGTTTAATTTAAACGTAATTTTCTATGCGATTGTTAACGTTCGAAATCGATGAACAGGCAGTTAGTCATCAAAATACGACTTCTAGTCATCAATATACAACTTCTGTAAAGCTGAACTGGAAAACTGAGCCTTTAACATTCCATGCATGGTTAGTCTACATTCGCACGTTTCAACTTTTGATGCTCAACTCTTGTGTTTTAAGGAGAGGGAAGCAAGAAGAAAAGGGGTTGGTACAGAGATGGCTGTACTTGGACAGAACGCTTTGTGTTCTCATGCGTAGGTATATGCACAACAATGGCTGCATTTAAATTTTTCTCTTTTTGGTTCGCTTTGAATAAAACTGTTGATGCTTTGAAGCCGGTTGCTGCGTGTGAACATAATGGCATCTTCAAAAGGGAATTGAAAATTGAAGCTGAGCATCAAAAGATGAAACGTGTAAATTGAGACTTAACCGTAAAAGTTGTACAACTTGCTTCATTATCAATCGAAAACAAGATTTTTATGATGTAGTGCCCCTAAAGTAGGCCGGAGTAATATTATATCGCTAGAATACATAAACAAATTATAAATGTTGGAGTTAAAGAGTGAGTTCTGTGTAAACAGAATAACAATTTAAAAACTGAAAAACAGAATTAAATTTAGGGATTTTGGATCCTTTTTTTTATTTCTACTAAGCCGATTGTACTGGATTTTATTTGTTAAGTGCTAAAAATAAGCCAAACAATATGACAGCAATACGATCTCTCTCTCTCTCTCTCTCTCTGTTGTGCATGTTTTCAACAGACGAACAATAAGACTGACATAGCTTCATCGACTTAAATTAAATTAGAATTAAATACTCAGAGTCTAGACCTCTTTAAATATTACGGTGTCTGAGATCAAAATTTCTTCGTGTTTCACACAAAATGACATATTTTATATAGCCTCATTCACCATTCGTTATAGTGAAGGGTATTAATATTTAATCAGTATACATCTTTCAACATTTAAAAACGAAAAGTGCTATAAATATTTTTGGCAAAATAAATTTTTATTTTCTTAAATTAAAACACAAATTCCCAAGTTTTTCTCTTTTATAATGTCATCTTTTTCCATTGTAAATATATTACAACTGTTAGTTCATTGAAAATAATTTGCATAACATTTAATACCTTTATTGATTTTTCCTATGTCTATTTTATTTTGTTGTCTTTATAACCCATGTAGTTCAATTTGGGAGAAAAATCTATGTCTTCTACAGGTAAAAAGAGATATTTAACAAATAAAAACGTATAGTTCTAGGCCGAATTTGTAATATCCTTCACCACGAATTCGAATACCGCTTAAGGAAAAACCAAAAAACTACTTATTTGTAGTATTTTTTTTGATAATAAAATTAATTTTTTTGACTAAATTAAATGTAATTAAATTCAGGAACGGTTCATTATTTTCTTAGAGCTATAATTAATAATGTACCGATCCTTATGAAATATAACACCATTATTTATTGTTACGAGTACATTAAACTATTTGTTTTTTATCCTTATCCGTTAACATTTATTTATTTATTTATAAAATTTACTAATAATAGTAAAAAAAATTTGAAAGATATTAAACAAATTAAAAAAAATTTTGTACATAGTACTTAACAACAAAAAAAAAATTAATTAGTATTGTGGTTATTTTATTGAACTGTTAATGGTTTTTAATCCAAATTTAGATTTTTTAATTAGGCTTAAGTTCATTGAATTTAATTTTCATTAAATTATTTTTAAGAAGACAGAAATTTAACAACATGAAATTAATTAAAATTTTATTGATAATTTTTCATTCTTGACTGCGCTGAGATTTGAACCCAGGCTTTCACGGACAGGTTGCCCAGACTAGTTTCGATTATAACCACACAATCTCTTTAGTGGGGTTTGCCGTCTTTACTCACTCGGCTATTGAAGCCGGATGACGTCAATAGTCAAACATCAATCTTTAAACCAAATGGTATTTCACTTTGGTAGATCGAAATTTGCTTTTGAATGAATGATAAATATTTTAATTGATTTACATGTTCTTCCTACCTTCGGTTTTTTCGTACTTATTGTCAAGAATTCTTCTTGAAATCCAAAGTACATTTTTGTTTTTCATGTTTTTGTCTTTCTTTTTTCCTGTTGACCTTTTTCAGCACAACTTGAAGGACAAATGCAAACAAAGCTCATGCCTTAGCTGTTAACAATAATTAGTATTGTGGTTATTTTATTGAAAAAAAATATTATTAAAAAAAAAAAATATATTATTAAAGGAAAATATGCTAATTCCCTACTAAAATAATAAAATTTCAAAAAGCAAATGTGCTAAGTACAAAAAAGCCAATGAGTCCGCAAATGATTTATTTTAAAATCCTACGACTACTGGTAATTTAAGAGGATGTACTAAAGAAAAAAACTGCATTTACAGATTTTTATAAAGCGTACTAAAAAGAAAATTGCACAGTTTTTTGTCTCTCCTCAATAATTTTTCCAACTAAGGTAACAATATATAAAATCCATTTAAGTAACTTTTTGTTTTTATTTTGTTTATTTTTTGTTCACTCAACCTCAGTCTTTAACACCAAAAGTCATTTAGAACAAAAATATAAAACATTTCGTGAGTTTATGAAATACAGACATATAAACGTTATACACATTCATAAAATTATACAAAAATTCGTATTCATATTAAAATATATGCATGTACATCATTTAAATATTAAGGAAGTATTCAGGTATTATTCAAATTTTATGAGACATTTTATTCTAGTAAAATTCAGATACGAAAATTAATACCACCCTAATATTAAGCACACTTTTGCACAAAAAATGTTTAGTATGTATGTGTGTGAATGGCAAAAGTAAATATAAATGAATTATTTTCAAAAATTACATTTTCTACTCGTTTAACACACATTTTATTTTACACCTTTGGTGATATCTAAAATATAACTTCTCTTAATTTTATATAAATAAATTGTATACACTTGCAATAAGAATTGCGTAATTAAGTTTAGAATATGTACATTAATTTCAAAGGACTTAATTTCTTTTGTTCATTTGTCCCTTTTTTACTTTATCAGTCGTATTCCTAGTAATAAGTTAGCCACTTTTATTCATCTCCTAACTTTTAATAAATCAATTCTGAATTTCAATGATGCCAAATTATACTCGTATTGCACAAAAATGCAACACTTTTTGCAGTTATCATCGCTGGTTTTGTCATTTCATTTTTTCCCCGCCATACATACAAATTTTAAAAAGTTTTTTATAAAAAAAAAAATTTAAAAAGATAGTAAATAAGAAAAAAACAAACAAAATTGTTTGACATTAAACGGCTGTTTCTCGAAAATTGGCAAAATTTTGGCACCTCGTTAATAAGAGTTTAACATATTGTTAGCAAGAGCTTGGTAAGTGTATTATGAATAAAGTTTGTGCTTACTTCATGCTAAATTTTCGTTCTGTATACGGCTATATATTTAAAAAAAAAATATTTTATAATCTCCATCACGAGTGGCTTCATCTATATTTATAAAAACGTTTGTGCCGTGTATGTGCACTTAAAACTCAAGAAATGCTGGACCGATTGACACCAAGCTTAGGCAATAAATTATCTTAGTCGGGAGCTTGGCTGTGGCTGTTGCCGTTATTTTATGTAAGTTTTGGGGCTATTCTTCACTTTTTTTTGGGGCCATGTTTCCTGGGGATATTTTGGGCACCGCGCCCTGATTCAGTGACCAGTGTTAAGTCATTGCTCACCAGATTAATTTATAGACTTCACTGTTGCCTTAAACCATTTTGATTCTCTGCTGAAAAGAAAGATCAACATAAGTCCTATCTTTGATAGAATATCTCCCAAAATACCTCATTCTCGAAGTCCTGATAACAGAGAAAGTACCGGGTGGCGCAGAATGAGCTATATAGCTTAAATTGTTTATAACTTCTTTATTTATGCGATTGTTATTACTTTTTTTTCGAATACAGTATATTATTGGGGAATTTTTTTAATTAGTTTTGAAAAATAATAATAATATCCTGTCAGTGATGTCCATTTTCTGCTTCGCACATAGGTTTTCTTTTTGACATATTTTCCATAACTTGTCGCAAAATTTCGGGCGTACACAATTACTTCCGTAAACAATTAATTCACCATTAATTTTTCAAGCTTTCATCACAAAATGCTGAAAAAAATACAGAAATATCATAATTAAAAAAGGTACGAGTATAAAGAATTCAAACCATATAGCTCTTTCTGGGCCATCGAGTATTTTACACAACCAAGACAAGTCATTTTGATAATTATTAAGAGGGTTTAATTACACGGTGCTACAAAATTTCCTTTTTTGCAAGCACTTTCAAAGTGACCTAGTGTATTTTATAGGTCTAGATAAGTGTATTATAAAAACGGTTTGAAAAGTTTCATTATACCTCCAAATTCCCGAGTTATGGACCAAAGAAATTTTTTTGAGGCGTCTACTTTTAAGCATTTATAACTTTTTTATTTATTAACTGATTTTTGAAATTCAAACGGTTTTGGAAAGCAAAATAATTGTTATTTTTATATATATATATACTTCTCATACAATATTAGCACAAATATGAATAGATTTTTTCAATTATATGGAAAATTTTTAATTTTTTTTAAACTTTTAGTTTACAACAAATATATTAAAGACAGTATTTTTCTGAGTAAAATGAGACATCATTTGTTGAAATCGGTTGAGAAATGAAGAAGTTATAATACTTTTTGAGAACAGAAGAGTGGAAACCTGTTTCGATTGGATTAGCATGATTTAATAAAATAACTTTAATCTAATAAAACTTAACGAATTTTATATTTGTATCATCAATTTATACATGAGCATTTTGAACAAAAATATTGGGGTTCATTCCAAGCACTCCTTACGTACGACCGATCAAAATATAGATTATACGCTTCTACCACATATTTATTTTTTACCAATTCGATGCGATGTTTTTTGTCAACAAATAAGCCACAAATGTAACAAAAAAGATTACGGTTATTACACATTGTAAAGGTGGGCAAACTTCTGTTCTGTTAAAAATACACTTCACTTAAGCACAATATTATTGTAAAAAAAATACCTTAATTTAAAAAAACAATTTTTTTCTAATTCGACTTTAAAAACACTAACTAAAAAAACAGAAGTTTTGTAATTATCAAAAAAAATAACAGTATTTTTAAAAAGTACTTTCAATAATGTTTATTTTAGTGATGGGTCCGTGAGCGGATATTGACTCACACTCACTCATACAAGGGAAAAATTTTCTAATCACGCACTGACATCGTGGCTCATTTTAGTTCTATACACATTCACAATCTCGTGGTTAAACTCAAAATATCGCATGATTCACGTGAATAATGTTTAAACACTCTGCGTCAGTGTTTTTCAAGTGAATCACGCAAAATTGGCTGACGTACTCATCTCTGGTTCAACGATCTTTTTTATTGCTTTCTTTTACTTTCATGCTCTTTCTCTCATACTCTCTATACTTTAGTGAACTCCTACACTCAGCATACTACACTTATATAAAAAAGAACAAAAATTTACCTATTTACAAGTACAATTGACTTGACTCTCTTAAATTTCGTTTGTCATTAGCAAAAATTCGAGTTCTTATTATTTTAGTTTTTTTGTACCCATATATTCAAATTTACTTGTTTTAAATAAGCGATTTGTATTGTATTAAGAAAAGAACAAAAAAGGCTTTTTAAAGGAATTTTAATTGTTTTTTTTTTGTTATGGTTAATAGCTCCTCATAAAAAGTACTATAACTTCCTCATTTTTCAACTGATTTCAACAAATGACGTCTCATTTTACTCAGAAAAATACTGCCTTAAATATATTAGTTATCTTTAAACTTAATTCGGAAAAAAGTCTCGTAGAAATTTTAAAAGTTTAAAAAAAATTAAAAATTTTCCATATAATTGAAAAAATCTATTCATATTTGTGCTAATATTGTATGAGAAATATATATATTTAAAAATAACAATTATTTTTCTTTCCAAACCCGTTTGAATTTCAAAAATCGGCTAATAAATAAAAAAGTTATAAATGTTTAAAAGTAGCAGCCTCAAAAAAATTTCTTTGGTCCATAACTCGGGAATTTGGAGGTATATTGAAACTTTTAAGCCCGGATTCGTATTATGCTCACCAACACCTTTAACGCACACTAGGTCATTTCAGAAGTGCTTTTCGAGTGTAGCACAGTGTTATTTTTGTTCGTTGTTCGATTTTATAGTTATTTATATGTAATTCCACAAGCCCTTTTCACAAAATGCTGAGAAAAAACAAAGAACATTTATATATTAAAAAAGTTATAAAAAATTCAAATGATATAGCTCATTCTGCACCACCCTCTCCTCCTCGACCTTATCCTGACAACTTCTACGGAAGTCATTATGATCCATGCCTATCCTTATGGCATATGCCCCTATCAGCTAATGTCCCGTAATAACCTCTATTCCTGTCATAATCTGGTCTCTACCAAAACCAAGTAACGCGAGGGTCTTTCGCACGTCATAGCCATAGAATTATGGCCAAATTTAATGAGAGTCTTGCAGTGAGGTATTGAAATACGAATGAGGCCGACGACGAAAATGTCGTCCAAGACACAAACCCTATTTGGAGTGTGATTTACCAGGCACTGACTGTGCCCTTGTATGCATTCCCTTAGAATGTTACGTAATCTCGTTTAGAGATAATCAAAACTTCATCTTCAGATTACTCTCTCCAGAGCCTTGAGAAGAAAGCTCGACATGGTAAATGTCCTGTAGTCATTTGGTATAGTGTGAGATGCTTTCCCTGCCTTTGGGATGAAAGGCACCTTGCATGCCCAGCAATTAGGAACGTACGAAAATCTTATGTGTTCCGTGTAGATAGCGGACAGCCACGGAATTAACTGGTCCGAATTTTTCTAAAGAGACATAACTCTTTATTGGCCAATTGAGCCTGTCAGAGAAGAGATACGGGCCTAGCCTGGCATTTGATTTCCCAAAGCAATACGGAAGAGTTTCCAGGAAGGACGATTAATAAATTCTTCTTGCGACTTCTCACTATTTGTGGTCGAACTACTATCAGCTATATTTTTTCTTAACCTATTTGTGTCCGAAGAGCCTTCCATGCCGCTGCATAATTTCCTATAGCGATTCCGTTTCGCCCATCTGAACAAGTTTTTAAACCTATGCTGTACCGACTTGTATTCGGTCCAATTCCGAAGGCGCTTAGCCATATATAATCACTAACGATAGTTCTTAGGGGACTTTGCAATTTCAGGGCTCCACCATGTCGTTCTACCCTTACTCCTTTGAACCACTGAGCAACAGGCATAATCTGGCAATAAGAGTGCTAAATTTTGATTTGTATGACTTAAGAATTAAATAAATGTTATGCAACAAGAAAGGTATTAAGATTAATTAATCCAAATCTGTCAACATATTGTGCGTTAATTAAAATAATTCATACACACAAGTATTTCTTATTAATTGTCAGTAACAGACATACACTTGTTTTAATTTGCCCTTTTTTTTGGTATGGGAGGGAAGCTAGAAATGACCCAATAAGCGAAGTGTCACTTGTATCTCTGGCAATGTTGCGCACAGTGTTTCGTCATTGTACTAACAATTGGCAAAAGGGGAAAATAAATTTACATTAGTTTTGGAATTAGGGATAAATTTTGTTTAACTTAATGTTTTTTTTTATCTTCCTATGCTAATCCCGCGAAGCTCTACGCTTGACTGCAGAAAAGAAACCAGAGTTTCTGGCGGAAATCGAACCCACAACTCCGGCGCTTATGGACTAGCTTACAACCAACTAGCCTACCGGGGCACCCAAGGTCTTAAGGTTCAAATTGCTGAACAGGACTTTTTACTTGTATCCTAATCACTGTGCGTTGTATAATAATTTGTTTTGGATTCTTATTTGTTGGTATGTAGATGCCAGACAATTTTAACATCGTACAACATGTCTTTATCTTATTTTGGATACATTTGCACAATATGTATCGAAAAATATGGGGTATTTTATAAATGAATAAAATTTTTTCATAATGTTTATTTAATTCAAAATTCTTTTTTTTCAATTTTTTTTTTAAATACCTTTGCAGTTTTTTAAAAATCTTATTTTTTTCAATACACAGAAGCAAATAAATTTCCCAAAATTTTTCCTAAATTTAATTGAATTTTTTGAATGTAAGAAAAGATAAACTTACTGCTTATTGTTGTTGTTTTGTTTAAACTTTGGTGTATTCACAAAACCCCTTGTATCGTTGTATCGATTGTATGTTGTATTAAAAAAAACCATAGAATCGATACAACGAAACAAGGTGTTTTGTGAATACGGCAGTTGTTACAACTAAGACCTGGGTGATTGAAATTCTTTTACAGTTTATAGTCTTATTTGTACAATTTTTTTTAGTTTTTCTAAAGTCTTTGGAAAAAGGTTTCCTGAAGATGATCTGCCCTAAGCAACCAATGAAATGCGTATAAAAACTGGCTTTCCCTTAACAATAAATTTCATTATTTTATCAAAAATAAAAATTGGGAATTTAGCACGTCATAGAGAAATCGTATTAATTATAAATTTTGTATTCCCAAAACTTACTTTTGATGGTGCTTGAAAGTTGTTTTTAAATATTTAAAATACTTAGAAAAATTCGGATTTTAAACGGCAGCAGATACAAAATAAAATTCGAATATTTTAAGGAAAATGTTTTCTTTTTTGAATTGACCAAGAATGATAGAGTACAAAATGACATCATGAGCCGTGAAAAGCGTTTGAAAGTCTAAAAGACCCTAAGATCAGCGAATTTTTTTTTTAAGAAATGTATGCACTTTATAAGAGCTTGCAACCTCGCAATTAAAAAAAAACTTAAGTTTGCAGCTTGTAATTATAAGCCGGTAGGAATGCAGTTCGTGCGACCTGATTTGTCAGACACGCGTATTATAGTTCAATATTATTTTTTGGATCTTTATTAATACCTTTCTTAGAACTTACTACAAAAATCTGTTCCAAAATTTCTTCAATTTACTTACACCCAGAGAAAAAACTTGTTTATATATGGTCACCTCCAACAAAACGATTTTTAAAGAAAAATTTTAATAATATGTTTAATTTAATCATACTTTTGTCACCGACAAACATATTATTGTTAAATTGGTCCTCCATCAAGAAGCCACAACCATATAATGGTTGCCTCCGAACATGTTTTTGTTAATAATAAGTAATATATGCTTAACACTTATAATAGCATGTTTGGTTTTCAACCATAGCTTGTTGGTCTTTGAAAAGAGGAAAATACTATTCTTAAATTAAAAACAAATTATTGTCATATTTAACCATAAGATGTTTAGAGGCAACCATAATATGGTTGTGGCTTCTTGAGGGAGGACTAATTAAACAATAATATGTTTGTCGGTGACAATAATATGTTTAAATTTAAACATATTATGTTTAAAATTTTGTCTAAAAATAGTTTTGTTGTAGGTGACCATTTCTAAACATATTGTTTCTCTGCGTGTACGCTACTTTTTTAGAGAAGAAATCCCTACATGGAGGGATTCTTTATTACTTATGGCTGAAATGGTTTCATGTAAACGACATGTAATGATCACAAGCCTGTCTGTACCCTTTCAAAAGAATATTCGGTTAGAAAATGGAATAAATTCAAAAAGAAAAGGGAGATAAAGGTGCTTGAAGGCCTTATTTAAAATTTTTTCAGGTTTATAGAAAAATTTTTTTAATAAATCTTTTATAAATCGGAAATATTTTTTATGTGTTGAATCTTTTAACTTTTTGTAAACTTAAAAAAGGGTTTTTTAAAAATCTTTTAAAGCCCTTCTAATTCAAAAATATAATTTTCTCTAATTTTACTATAGTATAAATATTTCTTAATCTGTACCCATGTTCTATAACTTTGTTGAGAACTTCTCGCATCGAAAAGATAGGAAACAAAATATTCCATCGTTTCTCGAAAAGTGAGAAAAAAGTGTGTCTATAACTCATGTCGAAAACTATCAAAAGAGATTACGTTGTTACGTTATAAATGTCGTAATATTCCACTCGAAGCCGATGCGAACTTGCAGACGTTGAGGACGCCAGTAAGACATATCGTTGACGGCGGCCAAAATTATTAAGATTGAAAAATTTTCAATGACGGCGGCGAAAAAACAGCTGTCGGCTTTAGCAAATAATGTAGAGTGCGACTTCAATTTTTCTTGTTACAGAAATAGCTTAAAAAACATTCGTATATATTTCAAAAATGTTAAAAGCAAAATAATTAAACAATGAAAAATCAGTCAAAAATAAAATACTTATCTCTTCCATGTTCTTATTCATTGCATTTTGCATATTTAATATATTTTCTCGTGGTAATATTTTTTCTCACCCCGTTTTTATGCGTGAGTTTATTTGACAGTTCAAAGCGGGAACTTTCTCAAAAAAATTTAACAGACCCACTTTTTCTGAAGATTAGCGAGTAATTTTCTTACGTGACAGCTATTACGCGCTAAAAATGTTACAGACGCCGTTAAGGGAAAAAAACAGTTGTTTGTTTCAATTTCAATTTGTTTCATTTCTCGCATTTAAATCGAAAAGTTTCTCGAAGCAAGAGTTACAGAACATGGGCACTAGAGTTACAGAGATATTGGTCAAAAATTGTTATAGAATTATCGGCCATGTTATGGAAATCAAAATCACGTCAAATTTAAATCGAACAAATTTTGAAAATTCTCCCGTATTCAAAGTTAATAAAAATATTTGTGAGATGCGTGTTATTCCCAATTCAAATAAAAACGATGCCATTGGAAACTCCATAATGCGAGTATTATATCAATTAAATCACGAATCACAGTTGTGACCAAATTTGTTAACTAACAGGTACTTACTAAGTCGTTATTTTCCCATTTTGTTACATACACAGAGGGAAAAATATGGTATAAAATACCAAAATTGATACCATCAGTTGTCAAAAGTGAGCAAACTACGATTGTGTACAAGTTGATAACGAGTGGTATCAACATTTTTTTACCACCTAGTTGTCATTTTGACACCATTTGGTCTTATTCTGACAACAAAATGTAAATATATTTTTACCATAATAGAGTCATTTCGACAACAAGTAGTTCTCATTTTTGATAACACACTGTTGGTTTATTGACAACATTCAGTTATCAATTCGACAACACATTATTCTGCGTAAAGCGTCATCTATTCTGAACCCAAGCAATAAAAAGAAGCATATGAAATATATTTATTTATTTACATTTTTAAATAACAAAACAAAAATTGCAAATTATTTTTTAAAAAACAAAATTGCATTACAATATACATTAATACTTGAGTTTTTTTTTTCATGAAAAGAGCTTTTCTTCGTCGTCGCCGATAAGGAATTGATTTTTCTAAGGTCAAAAACTATATTTTTTTCAAAAAAAAATCTCTTTCGTAGGAACAAAATGTGGACGTCAAGTTATAATATTTTTTCGCTGTCTAAGTTTTTTTTATTTTTCACTAATTTTAATTATTTATAAAAATTTGTACTGTTTTGTTTCAATAAACTGCGAATAATGACAATCATGGTATTTTTAACATCTTTGGTACCAATTTGACAAGAGTTTGTTAACAATTTGACAACAGATGTTGTCGAAATATTAACAACATTTTGTTATCATTTTAATACAATTGGTTGATACTATTTTAACGTGTTTTTTTCGCTCTGTGTATACAAATTTATGATATTTCACTGTTTGTGTGGGTAATAGGGTTTTCTGCATGCAGTAACGAATAATGTTGCTATTTATTTTATTGACAGTAAGAAAACCACAATGTTTTTGTACATGATAAAAATACCTTGTTAAATTAACTTTATTTGTAAAAATACATGTGTTAGTGCATATCTGGTTGTTTTTTTAGGTTCTGAATCTATTCACTTTACTCGTGCAATTAAAAAATTAAACATACATATCGTCGGTCACAGGTTGACAACTCTTAACTCACTTTTAAATTTTTTGAAATTGTCAACTCGTATTATTTATTTTCATTTTTTTTTTAATCTGAAATTATTTCAATACCTTTGTTTTCTTTACACTATCTTACAATAAATATTTCCTACTAATTTTTGTTTTTTTTTTTACTTCCAACACGGTTTAGTAACGGAGTAATAACGTATTTTTTTTGTCTCCTGAAAAGTACAAAAAAACATGTTAAGAGTTGTCAACATGTGACCGACGATATACTAGAAAATATAGTAAACTTGTTTTATTTTATGATAACTATAAAATAACTAAAAACTAACAAACCGTGATCACAATCATTGTTTTAAAGAACAGTGGTTTTTAAATCACATTCACTAATCACGATTTTCCTTAGAAATCACGGGATCGCCAATCTCTAATGTGCAGGCTGCGGCAAATGAAGTTTTACAAATTTTTTACATTTTTTGTACATTTTTTATTATTGAACGGATTTCAACCACAAATAAAGCATGTTATTAAAAACTAAAGAAAGTTTTTAAATTTAATTCAGTTTTTCGATATGACCAACAGCATGCTACCCAAATATGAGCATGTGTTATTCGGACCCATTCCCGTAGAAGAGCGATTTTTAAAGCGTCCATGTTTGAGTATTTTTTCGTAAGGATATAGACATTCAAAATACCCCAAATAGAGAAAACCAACGGGCTTGCTAATAGGTTATTTTTAATGTACTGTACTCAAGAAACAGGCACGGGACATTGTTTTTTAACCATCCCTGGTTAACTCAGACTTTGTGTTATGATGCTCAGTCCTGTTTTAATTGTATTGCCTATTCCAAAAACTAGCGGACAATAGCGGACAAAGCTATAGTGTAACATCTTTAACTGTTTTTCGGTATTCAGTACCGTGCCCTTTCGACAAAATCGAACAATTAAAGCGAAGTACGCCCATCTGCCGTAACCGCAGTCTAAGCCATTACGTATGATGGCCCTACCTTTCTTGAGCCCATTTGAAGCTAAAAATTTTAACCTGATATTTCCCTCCACAAAATTCAATCATTTTGTTTGCAAACCAACTCTCCCGTTATATACAAGAGTGGAGACGGTATTATGATTTAATGCTGATGTGTGAAACACATAAAAATATTGGCCTAGATCTTCCTTTTAGTATACCGATCGATTGAGAATCACTTTTTGAGTCGATCTAATGATATCCTCCCTTTCGTCTGGCTGGTTGTCGGTCCATGTAAATTTGGTCCAACAATATTTTATTGTACTCTTAATCATCTTACACTCTTTACGACTCCAGAGGTCCATATTTCTCATAAAAATGTCACTCCCGAAAAAAGCTTTTAATACCATTATATTCTTAATATGTTGACATATAATTAAGCAGAGCGTACTTTTTTAATAGCCACTTTGTTATGGAATTTTTTTTTGCTGATAGGTCCAGCATTGACCATAGGTCCAATACAAACCCCCTTCTAAAATCACTTTAAGACGAAAAAATCTAAAAACATTTTAGATATCTAGATAATGTTTTTCACAAAAAATTATTTTATGAATCTTAGATATGTAACAAAATTATATTTTGGAGGCTCCATGAACGCTCATTGGTTCCTAGTTCCGACCTTTGAAAATTTTTCTTTAAATACCGGGGCGGAGGGTATGATATGGTTGCACTTTTTTTTTATTGAAAAACAACTTATTGACCACATTTCTTGTAAATATGCCCGAACTAATTTGACTTTTACTTTAAAAATATTTTACAGATTTTTTAAATACTTCTATCTGGTTTAACGCAATATGAAACTTCCCTTACCTTTTGGATGATAACCGTTTACTCAAATATCAGGCCTGTAAAAGAAATGTAAAAATATGAAAAAATATATATTTATCTACACGTAATTATTTCTTTATTACGACAGTTACTGACTTAAAAGCCAATAGCAAGAAAAAAATTTACTTTTTTTCTTTCACAATTTGAAAAGGGTCGTGACACCAAAAAAAAAAGGATAGAAATGAAACGTCTGGAACAATTCCACGCCTTGTTAAGCTTAAATAAATATGATATAATAAATGATAAATGTATTTATGTGATAATAATAAGGGTTCCCAATTAATAAATAAATAATAAATCTAATAAATGCAACTAGTGCTCATATTAACCTAAACTTAAATAAAACGTAATGAGAGAAATTAAAAAAGCATTTTCATGAAATCGTTCATCATGTTTTCGCAGGCCATTATTTTGACCGTTTCATCCGTTTTTCTAGAATAAAGGTTTCCAACATTGATGAGGGGACAGTTGGTAAAATTTTATGTTACCTTAAAATTCCCGAGATTTCAAAAAAAAAAAAAAATTTTTTTTTCCCGGTAATTTATGTTTGAATAGAAACCCTAATATCAGTTGAGAATTCTTTCAAAATCTTTTTTTCCAGCTTTGATTAATTTTCCTGTCCTCTTAAAATGACTAAAAGTTAGAACGCAGCATTGTGTCGTTAATAAGCGAGTTTACGTACGAAACGAAATTGCTTACGAAACAAAATAATATCAATAATTAAAATTGTGTTGTTGGCTTTAATTTTTTTTTTGTTGTACTCTTGCAACTTTCAAAAGACAGACTAGACTGTCTTCTTTTAAGCAAAATTCCCAAAGTGTCGTCTTTTGGTTTTTAATAATATTTCGATATAATTTTTTTTTAATATTTTCTAAAAAAAAGCATTTTAGAGGCACAGAATTTATTTAAATTTTAGTAATTGTGTTCGTGAAATAAGTGTTTGGTTTGGAATCCTCCTTGGAGTTGGTAGACATAATCACAATTTTTTTAAACACTAGCAAAAATTTATATTTTATATAATTTTTTTAAGGTCATGTATACCATAATCAAGTTAGATAAAACATTAGGGAAAACAATAAAAAATGAATATTGTATATATGGTTATTAAGAGATATTTGTAGTGAGTGTTTTTCTAATGTCAACATTAATAGTGGCTTATAGACTGATTGATTGGAGTAGATATAATAATACAGAAAAAATTATTAAATTTCTCCAATCACCAAATTTATTCCAAATTCATAATATCAAGCAAACAAGTTGTTGATTTTGCACCTATTACCAAAATAATTATATTGATTACTAAACATTTTAAAATTTGAAAAAATTTTTTCAATAAATGACATTTTTAATTTTAATTAAGAAGTGATCAAAAAACTTTGCCATTTCAAACAATTATTAATTTATTTAAATAAATATTGACAATTCCTAACAACAATTCTACATGTTAAAATTATTTTATTTTAAACGAAAAAAGTCAATTAAGATTTTTTATTAATTAATTAAAATTTAATTTGAAAATTTATTTCAAAACAACTAAAATGTTGTTTAAATCAAAATTAAATTTTTAGTTTTCTTTCAACTAAAAAAATAATTGATTCAATTATCACATTAATTAAATTTAAATACTTTTTAAACCATTTTTTTAATGGAAAAAGCAGTATTTTCTGTGAAGGGCGTTTTTTAGACGATTAGAACTTCTGATAGGGATTACTGTAAAACTAGCTGTCATACTAATGAGGTATGACTACCGTCAGAATAACGTATGCAAATCCTGGATATTAATTTAAATTCGCGATTTGTATGCCAAACTTATCGAGCACTTCGTCATGTTTAAGGTCATAATTGTCCATCTGAACAGCTAATACGCAATAATTATTAATCGATTCATGATAACATTTACTCTTTCAGATAATGTTCTTCTTTATCGAACCCCTACCGTAAGTAGAGAAGAAGCCATCGTCGCTGTAAACATGATTATTACAGTCTACTGGAGTTTACTTGGAAAATTCTGACAAAAATATCTTGTCCTATATCCATATTGAAATCAATTGATGGCGGACCATCAATTGCGTCGTGTGTTCGGTAAATAGGCTGAGAATGAACTGAACGTTGAACCATATTTTTTTTATTCCAACAAGATGAAGCAACCTGCCATACAGCGCGTAAAACCATCTCTTTCTTGAACCAAACTTTTGGTAACCGAATTATCTCAACAACTAGACATGTGAATTGACCAACTCGCTTGGACAACCTTTTAGGGGGGTACGACAATTTTCTGCTCTATGATAATAAGCCAGCAACGAACACTAAATTCCGCGTGTGAGCCGCAACGAATGCTTTTTTTTGCATTTCAATGCGATCGTGTGCAGGTAAAAGCACCAGCTTTCAAACTACCGCAGTATTCTATCGTGTAAGCTTGTGAACGGACGTTCATTGCAATAAATTTTTTGGGAAGGAGATATACTATTCCGTGTTGCCTGAGAGGCGAGGTTTAGCTTTAATGGTATTTTTATCACTAGATGTTCTTAATAAATTCATACTTCTTTCAAGGACCAGCAAACAAACTCAAAAGCACAAACAAAAGTAAGGAAAAAGGTCAATATACAATGAATGTCCACCAAGGAAGAACGTATGACTGTTTTTATTGTTCAAAATGCAATGACACTTAATGTACGGAACACAGATCTCCAACTTGCTCTCGAAAAAAAGTCTGAAATAATTTTCATATACAAAGCAAAATATAAACGATATGATGAATGTTTTTATATTTTATGAAACTTAGTACTATTCGCTATAAAAAAATGTGCACTGAAGTCTTTACTTTTAAACTTAATATTATTTATTATATATTTTTAAAGGTTATCTCTTGTAAAAAAGTGTTGTCTTAGTGAGCCTTTAATTGACTTATAAAAAAAATGTTTTGAAATAATTTTGTTTAAATATAAGCTGCTTGAAAATAAAAAAAAGAGATATTAAATATTTAGAAAAACTCTTATTTTTTTAAAAAGTAGCCTCACAGGCGAGGTTTAGCCTTAAAATAAATAGGTTTAGTTTTAAGGAGCAGCAACGCAGGCCATATGCCACAAACTATTTTTAAAAATTAAATGTCATGAAATTTGTGACCTAACCGAACAACAAATTCTTGTCATTCCATTGAATTGTTTGTTTTTTTTTAAGGAAAGTTTTATGCCTCTAAAAACCCCCAACTTATTCATTGACATAATGGAACTACTGTCACAAATGTGTGCACTTTTTTAAAGCTACCACAATATTTTTGCTCGTCTTATCTTTCAACGATACTATAAGTTATGGAAATAAAATTAGTGTTAAACGAAATAATGGCCGGTAGTGGTCTTGGGTTCTATTATCAATTACGAAAACAGAAACAGCAGAATTATGTTATGAGGCTAATATCGAAACTTGTAGTACGAAACTTGTTCGTTTAAAGCAATTTTTGGAGATATAGAATTATATTGCAATTTATATGGGAGCTATTGTCTCTTCATGACCTACTCGTAAACAATTTGACATGATATAGTAGATATTATTAAAGTTATCTTCGCCAATTTGTATATCAATTGTGACATATAAATGGAAATTAAAGCACTTAAAACTATTTGCGGGAGTAGCATTTATATGCGAGTATTTGTAAAATACCGTCCGATTAAAAAAAAAAAAAAAATAATTCAGTAAGATGGTTAAGATTGCAATAATATATTTTTGGTCCAAAATCAATCTAAATAGCAACATATTTAGACAGTTTATGTCCACAAAGAGTATTCCGGAAAAAAGTTTGTATTGGGGCCATGTAAAATTATTGACTAATACTCAACAATTTCAATAGGATTCGTCCTTATGACAATTAAGACGTGCTAGCCAAATTTTATCAAATGATCGGCAAAATTGTGACAACCAGCTAGCTGGACGGACGGACATATTTATATCGACTCAGAAACAGTGTTTAAAAAACTGCAATAACTTTCATTTCTTTTGATTTGACTTCTGCTTGTGCTTCTGAAATCAACAACAGTTTCAGTCAAAGCAAAATCACAAAACGAAAAACAAACAGTTGAAGGAAACTTTTGCTAGCAGTTGTTTTAAAAATTGTGATTATGATTTTCTTTTCTTTTGAACAGTTTCGCAAGTAAAAGTAAAATCAATCTCTTTGCTTTTGTATGTCGCAAACAGTCGCAGAATCAGGGTTGTCAGATTGATTTTGAACTTTTTCGCCAAATTCAATGTCAAAAATCGC
Organism: Pollenia amentaria; assembly: GCA_943735925.1. Classification (NCBI taxonomy): domain Eukaryota; kingdom Metazoa; phylum Arthropoda; class Insecta; order Diptera; family Polleniidae; genus Pollenia; species Pollenia amentaria. The sequence continues at coordinate 15,960,354 of OX031010.1, read as the reverse complement.
CAAAATCGCCATAGCATTTATTTTTTAGTTTTTGACAAAAATATTTGTATTTTTAGAATAATTAAAAATATTTTTTTATAAATCCCAAAAAAAAAAATTTGTTCCGTATCGCTAAAATCCGCATAATTGAATTTTTCATTAAATGCAATTAAATAGGGCTGAACTTTACAATATATAAATTTACATAAGCTGTTGTAAAACGTTTACATTTTTACTTTTTATATGTAATGCTGAATTTTTCGATTTTGTTATTAAAAACATGTTTTTTTTGTGTTTAAAATAGACATTTTTAATTTGCCGATTTTTTTTTTTTAAATATGCCGATTTTTTACCAACACCATCTGGCACCCCTGTATGTGAGTAAGTATAAATGTAAAAAAAACAGAAGAGAAAAGAGAATATTTTTCTGTTAAAAATGTACAAAACTAAAAGACTGCCTGCTTTTAGGACTGCGACTTCTGATAACTTTCAAAAGCAAAGACACTGCTTGTGATTTTGATTTTTTAACTTATCAAAAGCAGAAAAAAACTTAGCACACGACTGCCGATTGTTTTCATAAGTTTTAACAGAATCAATGTTTGATTTTAAAAAGCAGAGAAAAGTAAAAGCATTAAAAAGTTAAAATTTTGCGACTTTTCGACTTTTGACTTAAGTTTTTTAAACACTGCTCAGAAACTAATTCTGAGTCAATCGGTATACCAAAAGGTTGGTCTAGAACCAATATTTTTTTATTGTTTCAGACATCAGCACAAACTCATAACACCATCTCGCTACTGTGGGGTGTGTATAATGAATTTTTTTAACAACCTAGTAAATCATAGTTGGTCTTGCCAGGTTGTTCATTTACTTCAGAGAATTTATACTTTTACATGGTCTTTTAAGATTATTAAGTATAGTTTTAAATAAAATTAAATAAAATTAATTTGTTTGGAATCATAAAAAAGGACAAAGTTAATGAAACACTAAAAATCTTAAACTCGTTCAACCGACAAATTCAATTTACCATGGAGAGAGAATGTGATGGTAAACTACCGTACTTAGACTCAATAATAAAAAGACAAGGGAATCTGCTAAAACTTGACTGGTACCAGAAACCATCGTCGTCGGGTAGATTAATAAATTTCTATTCGAAACATCCTAAACGAATTATTATAAATACGGCAACCAATTTCATCAACAGGGTTTTAGAAATAAGTGACAATCAGTTTCACAGAGAAAATTTATATAAAATCAAGGATATTTTAACAATGAATGACTTCCCAAAAAAGACTATAAACGACTTGATAACACATGTAAGAAATAAAAGTCCCATAACAAACACTATAGAATCGGAGGAGAAAATCTTTAAATCAGTCAGTTACATACCAAACTTTTCCGAAAGGATGAAAAATTCTAATATTTATAATAAAGACAAGTTCCAGCTAGCTTTTAAATGTAACAATACTATTAATAACTTATTCAGTCGGACAAAATCAAAAGTGAAAACTGAGGATAAAATCAATTGTAAAGGTGACAATACTAACATATGCCAGAAGGTATATGTAGGTACAACGAAAACAAAACTAAAAACCAGACTTTCATCGCATAAATCTGACATAAAAGCAAAAAACAGCACTAGCAGCCCACTGTGCAATTACTGGACATCAACCAAATTTCAATGAAGTTAAAATATTAGTAGAAGAGAATAATTAAAAATAATTTTTTGGTTTTTCTAAATGTTTTTATTTTATTTTATTTTTAACATTTTTGTATTTTTAATTTAATTTATGTAACATTTTTGTATTTTTACATAGAACCCCTGAAGATGGTCAACGACCGAAATATTGGGAATAAAATAATAAATTTAAAACCAAATATTTATGTTTTTATTTAAATTTGTTTAAAACGTATGACCTACTGCCGAACTAAATCAACAAACTTAAAAAAAAAATAAAATTAAAATGCAATTAATAGTTTGTTGATTTTATTAGGCAGTAGGTCATGAGTTTAAAATAAACTTAAGTTGTTTTTGGAAATACAATTATTTACTAAAAGATTTTATTTGTTGTGCTTAATTTCCTTTTCATTTCTATGCGTATTTCACTGGTTGCTTAGGCCAGATCATCAGGAAACGTTTTTCCTAAAATAATCAGTTTGGCCATTTTGGCATTTTAGCAGCTAAATTTTATGTATCAGATGCTTTACCAAAATCTAGCCACTTGCTTAAATATAACCATTTATTTCCATTTCATTACAAAATTAGTCACTGAATAAATGTTCAACATTATTTTAGCATTTTTTAAATTAATTTTTAGCATTTTTTGGCCAAGTCTAACGCCAAATTTAGCTGTAAAATATTTTTAGACCTGGCTAAACTGTTGACCATCTCCAGGGGTTTTAGAAAATAAATCGAAATAAAATAATTAACAAAAATTCCACTTCACTGTATCTGCAAGCTTTTGTCAACTTAAGCTGCCGAACAAAATCAACAAACTAAAGTTGAATGTACACGACATGTTTTTTACATCTGACTTCTCAAATTTCCCACTGTAAAATACATACATGTCGTGTGTTACCTTTAAAACATTGCATCTGTAAAAGTCAGACGCAAAGTCATCTGACAAAATTTCAATTACAGCGTGCTCTATTTTCTTCTGACAAACCATCTGACATCTGCTGTGTCAGAAATCTATGCCGGGAAGAAACCCGCAGCGGCGGTGCATTGTTGACGGAATAATTAGCCGGCTTAAGTTAATATTTTACAATACCGATATATGTATGATCATTTCACCATTGAATAGAAATTATGTACATATATAAATAAAAACGTATCATTATAATATCCTAAATTGGTATATTGGAATTTAAAGAAAAAAAAAAAAAATGTTTAGATGGCTGAACTTTTTTACGGCGCAAATAAAAATTTTTGGGGCGGTAGAACGATATTTTAAAACCAAGAACTACTTTGGTTTACTCCCTAACTACAGAGAAAAAACATAGACAATGTCAGAAGCAAATTACATGTACGTGTGTGACCAAATATTATAAAGCTTATGTAAAACAGCAATTTTGACAGACATTCACAATTACATGTGACTTGAAAATTTGACAAGTCAGATGTAAAAAACATGTCGTCTACGGGCACCTTAAGTAAACAAGGGTCAACTATTCACAACTTTAAACAATTTAATTAATAAACAAAATGAATTTGAGAAAATTCCTTAAAAAAGATCTTAAATTATCAAACCCAAAAGAAAACTCATTTTCTTCCACATAACAAATTTGATTACACTTTTATATGTATGACATTAATATTAAAATTAAACTGTTTTATATTCAATACTTAACACTCGAACAATGAATACTTTTCGCTCTGGTTATAATACATTGCAGATTTTCACTTGGTTTTCTGGAAGAATACAATTACCGACAAAGCCGACTGGTATATATAAACAATTTTTATGTGCTTATATGCCTTATTCTGCACTATGAATGTCTGTGTGACTATTTGCGTGTATTTATGAATTCATTTATGTTTGTTTTTGTTTAAGATGTGTAATTAAATTACAGAGAACATTAATTTTTACAATAATAATGGTGATGGTCATGTAAACAAGAGTATAAAATAAATTGGGAGTGCATGCAGTATGTATTTATTTACATGCATACATTTACATTTTAAGAAAATGTTTTATAACAATTGTAATGTTATTACACACAAACAGTCATTGCCTTATTCCTTACATTACCTTTATTTACCTGTAATGATAAGAGCATAAAATATCTACGTGTGCAATGACTGCTATAACCAGTTGAATTTATATCGAAAATATACGTTCACACATATGAAATACATACTGTTATTTGTTCATACTTATTTACGTAGAAAAGAAAAAGGGATTTGAAAATGTTAATTCTGGCTCAAGGTTTTTTAAATGTTTATTGTCAGGGCAAGTTTAAAGATGCACAAAAATGTGAAAAAATATGAATATTTCCAAAAATACTTCAAAAAGGCACAAAAATATGCACGCAAAAACACAAAAACAAAAACCTTTTAAATTAGTTTTATTTAAACAAATAAAAAATTGTCTCTTATCACTAAATTCATACAGTCAATAGATTTTGCACCTATTACCAAAATTATTATATTGATTACTAAAAATTGTATAAATTGATAAATTGAAGAGTCCATGTACTCTAAATATTAAGACAAGGAGGTATTTGAACAGACGAAAGGTATGCCTATGGGATCTCCTGCTTTTCCCGTAATCGCACACGCAGAGAAAAAATATGTTTAAATATAGTCACCTCCAACAAAACAATTTTTAAGGAAAATTTTAAACGTATTATGTTTAATTTAACCATATTATTGTCACCGACAACCATATTATTGTTAAATTAGTCCTCCTTCAAGAAGCCACAACCCTATTATGGTTGCTCTTAACATCTTATGGTTAAATATGGCAATTATTTGTTTTTAAATTAACAATAGTATTTTCCTCTTTTCCAATAGCAACATTCTATGGTTGAAAATCAACTCTGCTATTATAAATGTTAAACATATTTTATTTATTATTAGCAAAAACATTTTCGGAGGCAACCATAATATGGTTGTGCCTTCTTGAGGGAGGAGTAATTTAACCATAATATGGTTGTCGATGACAATAATATGGTTAAAATAACCATAGTATGTTTACAATTTTATTTACAAATAGTCTTGTTGGAGGTGACCATATTTAAACATATTTTTTCTTTGGGTGAAAATATAGTGATGGAGGAACTTTTAGAAGTCACTATTAACAACTTAAATATGAAGCCTAAAATATTAGCCAAATGTGTGGACGATATATTTGGAATAATTAAAAAAGATGATGTTACGATTGAAATGGAAAAAGACAATAAATTACCATATTTAGACACTATGGTATATAGAATAGGAAACGTCGTCAAGGTAGATTGGTACCAAAAGCCAATGGAATCAGAAAGGGTACTAAACTTCCACTCTAAGCACCCACGGAGAATAATAATGAATACGGCTATAAATTTTATTAACAGAGTTTTAGAAATCAGCGACAATGTTTTCCATAAGCAAAACGTTATAAAAATTAACAATATATTAGGTATGAATGACTTTCCGAGAAAAACGATAAAGAATTTGACCAACTACGTAAAAACTAAAAACATTTTAGAACCACAAGATAAACCAAAAAAATTCAAATTCATTACATATATCCCTGGTTTTTCGGAAAGATTAAAACATTCAGACATTTATGTCAAAGAAAACTATGAATCAGCTCTGCGAACAAATGACACAATTTACAAATTATTTAGCAATACTAAATCTAGATTAGCAAAAGAGGACAAATCCAACTTGGTATACAAAATAACGTGTAAAGATGACAAGTCTAATGTATGCCAAAAGGCATATGTTGGCACAACCAAATCCAAATTAAAAACTAGGATTTTATCGCATAAATCGGACATAAAGGCGGTAAACAAGCTATTGGCACAAAAAACTGCACTGGCAGCCCACTGTGCATTGAGTGGACATCAGCCAGATTTTGAAAATGTAGAAGTATTGGTACAAGAGAAAAACTACAATAGAAGATATACACCAGTGGTGTCAAATATGATTGTGTTGGTGCGATTACTCTTGTCTCTTACATTCCCAGCGGTAGAAATCTGCGGTTGCGAGGCCTATTACGAGGCCTTATTAACATACATATTTTGCTATGAAGACTTTAGAGCAATTAATAATAACACAATTATCGAAAAATGTTGAGTTATTGACAGACACAATCAGTTATTATTTAAATAAATTTAATTCGGAACCTGCATTTCGCAGAACCTTTGCTTATTTTTTTGAAAAATTGAGCACTTGACAATATATGAAGTCTTTTTACAACCTTATAAAATTCTTTCCAATATTTTTAGTTTTGTGATCGACATACCATTGCGAATACCAACAATGAAAATAATATTTGCACATACCAATGCAAATAATAACCCCATTAAGTTTAAAAATATTCTATAATTATTAACCGCCATTATAAAAAGAGAAGATTTCACTAGCCTATAAAAATATACTTTTATTTACCAATAATATCTTCTAAATTTAAATTGAAGTTTCGAAACAACAAAACATTTTTTTGGTTTGTGGACGTTAAACAATAAAGTTTCATTAATACATCAATAATACACATCTTCTTACCCAAAAATTTTACCTGTTGTCACATTTGCTTTTATGTGTATAGGTTTACACATAAATTGTAGGAAAACAAGACTTTTTTAACAAGTTTTTTAAATATTTTTACTTACTTAAGAAAAGTGTTTTCGAGGAAAAAAAACACACCGACGCGATTGGTACAGAAAGAAAAATATTTTTACAAGCACAAAATACCAACAAATTCTTGTGGCTATTTTTTTTTTTTAATAATTTCTGCATTTAGGTACGTCTTTTTAACGAAAGAAAAAGGGACCCTTTAACAGGCATCAAAGAATTTTTTTTCACAAACCAAACACATATCGTTAGCTTAAATGCAAAACAATGTAGATATTATTTGTCAATCATTGTACAATGTTAAAAACAGAAATAAAACAAAACATAAACAAAGATAATAAATAATAAATATATTATTTCTGTTTAGGGGCCTCAAAACAGGCCGTGTGATATAGCCCTGTGAATGAGAGTGTTTTGCAGTAAAAAATTATATTTTACGCTCGCAAAATAAAAGAGTGTAAGCGGACATGTGAGTTTTGCTTACACAATTGTGTATGACGCTGACATCCCTGATATACACTTGAAATGCTGCACATTACAAACTTACCAGAAGAGAAGAAATTAAACTACGAAAGAGACACTGAGAATGTAGCTCAGATTTTTAAACACACGAAAAAGAAATATATACAGTGGGGCCAGGTCTAAACAAATTTTACTGCTAAATCTGGCATTAGACATTGCCAAAAATACTAAAAATGATTTTAAAAAATGCTACAATTTTTAAAAGAGTTTTGTTAAAATTTTATTACCAGTATGAAATTTTATTCGAAACAAAATACATTTCAGTGACAAGTTTTGCAACAAAATGGAAATAAATGGTTATATTTAAGCAAATGGCTAGATTTTGGTAAAGCATCTATACATATAAATATGAAGCACAATTAGTTTAGATTAAATTTAGGGGAGCTTCAAATTTCTTTTTCTTTCCATGATATACAACATTTTTTACATCATTTTATTTTTTATAGTATAAAAAAAGTTGAAGCTTTAAAATAATTATTCTTTAGCAGTTAAGAGCAAACGATTTTTTCAAACATTTACACCATTAAATTTTTATGTTAATACAAGGTGAAATTTCCTTGTACTTTTATATCGTAATATCAAAGGGCATATAATTTTTACAATCAAAATGTTGAGGGCATTTCTAATATTCCCTGAATATTCTATTTTTTCTAACAATACAGTTAAGATGTTTCTTTATATAAGAATTATCCATATTTATACGAAACTTAATTTTGGGTTCATCTATTTTTAGTCAAAATTTATTATTACTTATAAAAAAATTTAAGTTAAGTCAATAAAATTATTCGTCCAAATTTTTAAAATAATGCTAAAAAAAAAGCTAATAAAACATTTTCTAAAAATGCTAAATAAAATGCCAAGTGCTGAATGAATATTTTGCAGCTAAATTTAGCTGCAAAAATGCCAAAATGGCCATGGAATATAAGTAGGGTGGTACCAGTGATGCCAATAGTAGGGAATTTTCCCTTTTTGTAGGGATTTTTTCGGAAAATTTACGGCGTAGGGAAAAAAAGACAGATATTTTATATTAAGGCAAATGTAGGGAAATTTCAAAATATTGTCTCATGTTCAATATATTGTGTTAAAATACGTAAATATTCGTATTATTTTCATTTAAAAATTAAATTTTTTCATATACCATAGCATTTAGGTACAAATGTAGTATTTTACTAAGAGCCCTAATAGCCTGGCAATCTTCAACAAGTGCCACAATCATGTACGTATATATTAGGGGAGCTGAATATTTGGGTTCACATTTGCGAACTAATCGCTTATTTTTGTTATTTGCATTTGCTCTCACATTCGCTAAAAATATATGCGAATATTAAAGGAGAATGTTTAATGAATGAAACAAAGAGAAATAAAGTCATACAATTTGGAATTTTTAAAAAATTTTAATGAAAACTTTTAAGCATGTGGAATGATATATATTTAAAAGGAATTTTTTTAAAATTTTGAAATAAAGATTTTTTTTATATTCAACAAAGCCTTCCCTTTTATTTGGTACCGAGTTTGGTAAAAAATATTAGATACTTATATTAATGAAAAAAGTATTCTTGAAAAAGGTTAAGTCCTTTAAAAAGGACAAAAGATGAGGAGATGAAAATCAAACACGCAGTTTGACTTAGTTTTGACTCTAGATTGAAGGATGTACAGTGGCGTTTCTACCAAATTAAATTATTAAATTAAATTAAATTTGTCACACAGTATTTTTTTTTTAATTGAATTTTTACATGTGTGAGAATATTTATTTTGGTTTTTTCTTGATGTTAATAAATGCTTTTTTTTTAATAAATGTTAATAAATCCCTTAATTATAATATTTACGAAATGTTAACAGAGTATGTATTTGTTTGCCTGAAGCTAAAACCAATACATTTTTAACGTAGGGAATAGTGTAGGGATAATTTTTTTGTTAGTAGGAAAAAAGCGGGAATTTTATTTAGACACGTAGGGATTTTTTTGAAATTTCTCTTGGCATCACTGGGTGGTACCATTTCATAAAATTTCTAATACACATAAGTTTACTTAATATCATACAAATTCAATAGTTATTTAAAAATAATAACTCAAAATAATAACAAATCAGGTTCAATGCTGTTCCAATACTATTGTTTAAACGTGTTTAGACAATACGTAATCAAATACGTCCGTAATCACATGCTTTTTGACTAATAATTTTTTTTTTTTTTTGGAAAAACTTTAGAAATATGTAAAAGCATATTTTTTCATGCAAATAGCATAAAAAACTTTCCCTGTATACATTTTTCATATGAAATCATGTCTACATACACATTAGCATGTACTTACCTGTAATTTGTCATAAAGAAGAGAAAATATAATTTTCTTATGTGATTTAATTTTTCAAACCCAATTTTGACACCCTGCAAGAGGTCTTTGAAAGATTTTTGAGGAAAAGTGAAATAAAGAAGAACATTTTATGACAATAAAAACTGTTTGTTATGATTTATGAGCAGTTTTGTAACGACTCCCATTAACATTTATTTCGTAAGAAAAGTATTTGTGCCAAATATTATGACAATAACATTATTCCCTTGAATTATAAATGTAATATCTTTTTGTTTTATTTATTAAGAGTTGCGAATTATATTCTAATTGAATTAACCGAGCAATAGTAACGTAGAGCTGCTGTAGTGAAACAGAGTAAATTGTCTGGTGGAAATCGAACCCGTAACCCTCGCATAAATGGACTATATCACTACCAACTAGCCTAATGGGGCACCCAAGTCATACATAATAAGGAGGGAAAGTATTTCAAGCTTTTCGAAAATAAAGTTTTTGCATAATTAATATGTAATAATGTGTTTTTTAAGCTTTTATATCTTGTTAAGGGGGTCTTAAAGGAACCAGAGATTGCTCTTATTTAGACACCAAAAAATATTTTCTACATACATTTTTTGCTTATCTGTGCGATAACTAATAATTTTAATGCAAAAACTTAAAGAAACATTATTATCATTTTAAAATTTACGTAATTTACGTAAGAATTAAGAATAAATTTGTTGGCTATACCGAATCTTCGGAACACACCATCAGGTATTCGAATTCTTCTGGAGTGGACTTTAAGGATCAGTGATTAATTATAAACCAACCTTCTTTAAATCTAAAATTGCAATATCTAGTCATATAAAACTTATATGTGCCAAAATTCGTTACTTTATTTTTTTAGGCGTTCCGTATTTTTACCTCCCATTCAAGTGTCCTTCTACAAAAGGACTAAAGCGAATATACTGAAATAACCAAAGCAATAAAACGTGCAATAAATGCGTCTGTAATACAAATAAAGAACTATGAAGTAAAAGTGCTATATTTTGTTGTGGCGAATATTTAATTTGCTCCACCCTAAGTGGGAAAATTTCAGGGCCTTATTAATTTAATTAAAATCTGAACGCTACAAAGATTAATGACTTATTTCTAGACATATCGTCGGTTGATAATTTAAATGTCTTATGCGGATTTTTTGCGGTTTTGAGTTAAGATCGATTCCTTAGGTTTTTCGACCTGATCTTTTATTTGGCGTAAACAGTTTTTCGATACATCATACGGGTTTCGAGATATGGAGTGTTGAGTTTGTCGTATGTGGTATTTGCTGAAGCAATTTTCAAATTAAATGTCGTATGTAGCTGCCACATACGACAAATTTCCATATAAAACGACCAAAAAATTAATTTATTCTTTATATGTCGTATGTGGATTTTATAAGAGTTCAAACTTCAAACTCAATTTACTCGAAACTATCGGAATCCACATACGACAATTAAATTATCAGCCGACGATATGAAACTTAGACCTAATATCAATAAAATATAATGATACATTTCGGTTTTGACGTATTAAAATGTTTTTCTAGAATTGGCTTTATATGGGGCCTATGGTAAAATATAGGCCCATCTTAATAAAATATGATGGTGTGATTTCTATTCTTATTAAACCTGACCTGATTTTCCTAATTTTAATAAGATTAGTTAACTGATTTTACTGGGTAAAAAAGCTTACCCAGTAAAAAATGTGCTCCAAAAGGATCAGGTTTTATGTACGAATTCAACCTCAAACTGCTTCAAACCTGCTGGTGGGATGCCTGATTTTTGTATGGGATGTTTCCGGCTTGGAAGACTATTTTCTGCTGACACTAAGCGCTTCTTTTAACATAATAACACATGCAAATAAAGCACTTCTAAAGTGCTTTATTAAGGGCTAACTATATAAACACATTCATTAATGTTTTACTTTTACTGGCTTAAATGTCTTTTTCAAGCATTTTCGTAAACCATAATATATTTTTATTTATTTTCGCGTTAAAACTTTTTCGCTGTCAGCGAAGAATCATTAACTGCTGTATAAGAGCTCTCTTATTGAAGTGCTCGTCAAAGTCAGACCGGTACAACTTAGAATCCAATGTAGGCTATTGTACCCCAAAGAGATCTGTTTTCTTTAAAGTTTGGTGCTTTCCGGGTTGCATTCACATGTTTTTAAAATATATGAGCTTCCGAAGAATGTAAGTATATTTAAGCCAAGGTTAGTTAAATAACCAAGGCAGAATTCATTTTTCCAAAGGATGTAACACCAAGAGGAAGGAATCCTCAAGCTGTTCTAACTACGTTCCCTAAAATTCGCAGCACATCCCCCATGGGGAACTGTTAGGTAGTGAAAGTTAACTATATCAATCAATTATTCCGATAGCCCATATACAGACGTCCTGCCAAAGTAGGGCTTCTGTGGAGTAGCAGTTACGCAGGATAAGCTAATGCAACAAGCTTTAGAATAAAAATATTTCTTATAAAAAGTGTTTAGTTCCAAAAATGACCACCCAGAATAATGATTTTCACCTTCGATTACATCTTTTTTTGAAATATACTAGTTTTGTGACCTATGAACAATTTTGGAAATGGAAAGAGCTACTTAGTTACCGTCTGTCTCCCTTTCTTTCGTGGACATATTTATATTCCAAAGTTAATGTTTTTAAAAAGAAAAAAAATTTCCCCCAATAAGGCATTATCTAAAAATAAAATCAGTTTCAAGTGAATTACCAGGAACCAAATTAATAGTTATAATTAAACGTTTAATTCACTTGATTAAACGTTTAATTAACTTGATTAAACGCTTAATTCAGTTAATTAAATATTTAATAAAAATTGATTTTATTTTTGAATAATGCTTTAATTATGGCAATATTTTTTTCTGTGTAGTTTTTAACAAAAAAAAGTATTTTTTATCTTATAGGTTCTCATTTACTCAGGACGCTGCTGCGCTAATTTAATATTTGCAAGGTCATTATTATAGAAAATTAAAAAAGCACCACATGTATAATGGAAAAGTACAAGAATAAACTTTAAAATTTATATTAATATTTTACCTTTTTTAAACTTTTTCCCCATTGATGGAGCAAAAATTTCAATATTGATGTGGCACTACCATAATATAAATACGTTTATGCCAATGAATGGACAAAAATGGAAAATAGGTATGATTATCACCCCTAAAACGTTTGAATTTAAAAAGGTACCAAATTTATATTCCTATTTTTTTAGGTAAGTTTGGAATGTGATGTAAATGTAAAAAAAAGATGGGGTGTCAAAAAGTTCCAAAATACAGGTTTTACATGTTTACTCCCAAAAGGTCCGTATTTTAAAAAAGTACCAGGCACCCCTCCGCCTATTTTTTTTAATGAACAATGGTAAGTATGATTTGTTATTTGTCCTTTTTTTTGGTTTAGGAGATTTAAGGTCAGCAAACTTAATAATTTTTACCCTTTTTACCCGCTAAGCATTTGAATTTCCAAAAATCCCGACTTAGAGGATCGATTTAGCGAGACACAAATCTTCGTTCCCAATTTTTGACTTTTTTAGATCAGACGCTTAGGCTGGCGATAGTGGTTCAGTGAGTCAGTAACGTAAAAGTTTTATTAATAAATATATAGATAGATGGAGAAAGATGTTTTTTTTTAAAAAGTACCACAAAATATACACGATTTGCAAAGCTTAAGGTTTCGTATTTCGAAAAAGTACAAAATTAAAATTATTATTTTAAGAAAAGTTACTTAGACTTACAGCCAATTCACTTGGAGGCTTTTACGACGTCGTTTTTTCTTAATTCCCTTTTGAAGCAACTTCCAAAAACCTCTGGCGTTTATACGATGATTTTTTAGTGGCATGTCGCTTTTTTCAATTTTAATTTTTATTTGCAACCAGGGTTTTAGTTGATTTTTCTCATTTAGAAAAATATAAAAAAGTGTTTTTTTTAAATAAGAAATATGTAAGAAATATGTTTAAATTAAAACTCAAACTTTTGTTTTATATTGTTTTTTATTATTTCCGTATTTGTTTGCAACCTGACGCTTCAAAGTAAGAAAAAGAATAAAACAAAACAAGAAGAAGAGAAATAAGTTAGAAGAGGAATATAAAAAAACGGCATGAAAAACACAAAACGAGTCGTTTTGTTTACCCCTCTTTCTTCTCTACACCGCATCAAACCAAAAGATACGTCGACAAAGCGACGTCGCAAAAGCCTCCATGTGAATTGGCTGTTAAACTGTTAGGTCGAAGATCCCTTAGGGTCAAGACTTGTCTCTCTGACATTGATTTGAATATTATACATTCATTCATAGAATCAACCGAATGAGAATGTCAACAGCCAGGAAACATAGCACCCTTGGGAGTCGGAAAAGCATAATAACATAATGGAAACTTATTACGGCACCCACGTGAGCTGTTCTGGATTGCGGCTGCCAATGGAACCTAAGTTGACATACGAATGTGATATATATAATTTGTCTTTCTATGTTTATTGGTATTAAAAGAGAGATGGGGTCACAAAAAAGTTAAAAAATACGGGTTTTACCCAATTACTCCATTAAAGGGCCTAATTTAAAAATAGCACCAGACACTAGTCTCCTAAAATTTTTTTTTTAATTTTTAATGAGCGACGGCTTTATTTTTTTTTTCGCATTAAGGAGTTTTTTTTACTCCGCAAAACATTCGAATTTTCCAAAATCCGGTCTTAGTGGATCGATTTGGTTCAAATTTTAACTTTCCAGCTTCAAGCGTTTAGGGTGTGCAGAGGATGAATCAGTCAGTCAGTCAATAAACTTACAATTTTAAAGATATAGATAATTTGTAACGAATTTTATTTGCATACCGGAATCTATATATTTTTTTGGTTTAAATGTCATTTAGGGAATCAGCCCATAGAATACTGATAATCGATTCCTGATCTATCGTCGAAAATTTCGAATTATCCGGTTTTTGTAACTGTGCTCATTTTTTGCACCGCAGCCCGTAGTGTAGTGAATTCAATGATCGGTTTTATCCTCACTTTTCTTTATTACTTCTTTTTATGCTGCTATTAAATTTTTTTTTATTTATCATCATCATCTGCTGGACAAAAATGTCTTTCATTCAGTTGCTCATTCATTTGTTCATCATCTGTTCTGGAATGTTGGGCTATTATTGTCATCGCTTTTGTTCTTATAATTGTATATATATTTTACCCTTTTGGTCGGTCGTTTGTTTGCTCCTTTGTTTTATTTTTATTTGTTTCTGTATGTAGTTTTTTTACTGACTGTGTTATTGTTGTCTGTTAAATTTGCAAAATTTTTGGTTTTATTTAATTTTCCTTGTGGCTGGATTTTTGGTATATAAATAATTTTCATGTGTATATTTGTAAGTCCGTAAATTTATTTTTGTAAGAAAGTGTCAATGTTTTTATTAAGAACGTTTGGTTTTGTATGACTTTTCATCCGACAGACTGTCTTTTACAAGGTATGCGCGAGTACATTAGGGTGCGCCTTATTTTTCATATTTACGAAATTGTACCGTAACTCCTCCTAGAAATGTTCTGCCAATTAAAAAACTATCTTCGCAAAAAATTAGGCTGTCCTCATATCGGGAAGGCGTGGCGCATAGCCTGTCAAGTTTGAAGCTGCATCTACAAGGGGAAAGATAAGTTTTTTTTCTGTTTTTGTAAAAATTTTGACGTTAAATATTAATTTTTGCAATTAAATGTAAAATAATCGAAATGTTTACGAAATGGTCGTTCTAATGATATATAAAAGACAAGATTTGGTTAACAAAATTTAGAGTTATTAAAATTTCCCAAGGCCATTAACGTATCTGAGGCCACTTGAACAAGAAATGTAGGAATAAAATTAACATATTTTGAAAAATATTTGAATAAGAGATAATTTTTACTTAAAATATACCCGTATTTACTTGTAAATGAGTGTCTTCGAAGGATACCGATATCCTATTAGCAGGTATCACAAAAATAAATAATATTTTTTAACGGCAGTTTCAAAACTCCATTTTAAAATTTTTATAAATTTTGTTAAACAAATTTCCGAATTCTTTTATCAGCACATCAGAATTTGTTGAGGATATATGAGGGAATAAAAATATGAAAAAAATGATGTCAATACCTCCCATAGTTTTTCCGTACCTGAGATTTAAGTTTTGCTATTTTCGGGAAAACTTAATTGTTTGCTCCTATTTAGGCGAATGAGCCCGATTTCCTGACTGTCATGCATTTTAAGTAAAATCTATCCAGAATATTATAGTCCAGGTCATTTTAAATATACTCTGAGGGTCTTACTAAACCGGAAAACATTTACCCTAAAATCATGAAGGTCAAGAGTCAAATTTTCACATATTTGGAAATTCTAAGGGAAAGATAGCAAAAATTGTAAATTTTTGTACCGATTTTGATGAAACTGAAGATTAATATACCCTTAAGTCATACGGAAACAAAACAGTGCAAAAATGGAGATAAACATTTAAGATCATTTTTATTTTTATTTTATTATATATATATATATGATTTTTTAGGTACACAGAAAAAAGTGTTTAACAATTAAAAAAATTTAATTAATGTGATAATTGAATCAATTATTTTTTTAGTTGAAAGAAAATTAAAAATTTAATATTGATTTAATTTACATTTTAGTTTTTTTGAAATAAATTTTCCACTAAAATTTTAATTAAATAGCAAAAAATCTTAATTGACATTTTTCGTTTAAAATAAAATAATTTAAACATGTAGAATTGTTGTTGGGAATTGTTAATATTTATTAAAATAAATTAACACATTGTTTGAAATGGCATTGTTTAATTAAAATTAAATATATCATTTATTGAAAATATTTTTTCAAAATTTCAAAATTTTTAGTGATCAATGTAATCATTTTGGTAATAGTTGCAAAATCATTAACTTGTTTGCTTGATGTTATGAATTTGGAACAAATTTGGTGATTGGAGAAATTAAGTAATTGGTTCTGTGTATAAATATAATAATAAAACTCCTTAATTTAATCTCTACTTTTGTCCAATAATACATAGAAAAAAAAACTCCTACTAAATTTAAGTTTTTTCCATATACTTTCGTATATACTGTCGTACGAAAAACAACAATTCAAAATGGGACTACTTTCGGAAACTATTTCATTAAAGATCCGTGCATACGCGTGTGTTGGTAAAAGTTTGTTGTAGAAACAACAACAGCACTACAAAAATAGGTTAAGCACGATTTGCTTATTTTGTGTAGGAATAACAACAACACTACAAAGAGAAAACTATACATAATTTTCATGTTTAAGAAGTAAAATAAGAAGCAAAAATTCCCGAATTCTATTTGCTAAATTCTTTATTAAAATACATCAAACTTTCAAAGTAGATAGATTACGAAAAGGTGTCTTATAATTGTGAGTTCTTCTGTAAAAAATTGGGAAATACTGCGAATCTGAAACAAACATAAGCATAAGCCAAGAATGATATAGACCAGAAATGTTAAATGGGGTTTTAAATTTTGTACCAACTTTCAAAAAAAATGTACTTTTTGGACCTCCGCGGTACCATTTTTTTTTCAAAGTTATTAAAACAACAAAAAAGTACATAACAATTCAATTGTACACAAAATAACAAAACTAACCATTAACATTCGTTATATGTATGAATAATATAAGGTACATACAAGTCTTATAAATATATGAGACCAAAATCAGGGACTTATTTGTTTACTTAATAAACTATTTGGAATTTTTACATCATAGCATTTTTGGTTACTCAAATATCAAAATTGTTTGATATTTTATGTTTCCAAACTTTTTTCCTATCTCGCCTACAAGCTTCGTCTGTCTACCTAGCACTTCCCACATTGTAAAGCGGTACTAAGCGCTCTATACGCCACAATACTAGTCGCATACTTAAGCGCCCATTACATTAACGATTTGTTGTATAACATAATCGCAATAAAAATGACTCAATAATTTGTTTGCTATACTTCAAAATCTAAAAGGGGAAATTTGACAAATTCTTAAATTGTACCAAATGCGTCACGGTAGAACCACGGTACTTGATAAGGTCAAAATGTACCAAAAAAAAGTACAATTGTACCAACTTAAACATCCCTGATATAGACAAGGATTACGCATTGCGCATGGTTTTGTTATTATTTACAAAATTCAAATGTTTGTTATGACGTCACATCAACACATTATACACATGTTTGTTTACTTATGTTTCTTCTTTTTTAGCTGTACTTATAAGCTGATATGACGTAGATGCGCAGAAACATTTCATTTTTAAAAGCTGAATGCGCTATCTTTGTATCACAAGCGTAAACGGACCGGTAAGTAAAATAAATAAAAAATAATATCTCTCTCTCTCTCTCTCTGGGATAAGTTCTTAGGTTAGAACAGTGTTGCCACTTTGTGGGTAATTACCCGAATTTGGTGTAATTTTTACTCTCGTGGGTAGAGCGTGGGTGACTTCTTTGAGGTGTAGATCAGGTGTTATTTGAAGTTTTTTAATTTTAAAAGAAATAATAGGTATAAGGATTTGATTTAAGTGATAAAATTTAAACCATTTAAGATATTGTTGGTATATAAAATTTGCAGTGTATTTAACCAGTCACTGTTTATTGAAAACAAAAATAAAAAGATTTTCATAGTTTATCAACCAAAAGATTGATGGTGATTAGCGCCTGATGGACAATAAGATTTCGCTCATAAAGTGAGTTAAACCAATGAAAAAGAAAGTATGTTATTATGTATTTATACTTAAAACCCCTCTGCAGAACAATGTGTTTCCAATATTCCAAAAAGTTTAGAAATATTTAGCGCCCTTGACATTTGTTAAACTGATTTGAGAAGCCATTGCAGGAGTTTTATTTACTTAGTAGAGTATACAAAGGAACATTTTGCAGCTTCCATGGATAAATGGAAGTAGAGCTTATTATTTCAAATTTTTATTTAATTTTTATTAATTTACTTGAGGTTTTAAATATTATTTTTGTTAATATTTTTAAATTACCATATCAATCTTAAGAGTATGGATATTGAGTGAAAAGGGTATAACGAGTTTACGCTGATGTGTGAAACATATACACATATTTGTTGTAGTATACCAATCGACTTAGAATCAGTATCTGAGTCGTCTGTCCTGCTGGCTTGTTGTTTATCCATAGAACAGGTCGCAATTGTTAAGATAGTTTAATGAAATTCGGTTCATAAGTTTTTTTTCTTTCTAGGCTAATCCCGCGAAGTGCTGATAGACTTGTTCACTACCAACTAGCCTACCGGAGCAATCTTTCCATAATTGCATATATCCCCCATAAGAACTTTTTTTCCTAATTAAGTCTTTGTGCCCATAAACCATTATTATGTTGGTATTTGGACAACATTTGGTCCAAATATATTTTATTTGAACATATATTATCTCACGAAATTATAAATATTAGTATGGGTTGATAAAAAAAAACTACTATTTCATGGCAAAATTTTGTCCTGTTAGGCTTAGGAACGTAGGTCATATATAAACCCCCTCCCTTAAATCACTTTAAGATGAAAAAATCTCAAAAAGATGTTGTTATCTAAATAATATTCGGCGTTAGGAATTCTTAAAATAGGTATAATTGCATAATTGCATTTGGGACATAACAAGGGAACACTCTTTAAAATTTGTCTGTAAATATTTTCTAATTTGGCGTTTTTTGTAAGTTTTTTTTTTATAATAAAACGTTAATTTTATATCAGGTGCAATTTCATTTAAATTGGGTAATTTTGCGCCATCGCAAGTGTAGTTTTGAATTTTGCTGGTGGTAACACTGGGTTAGAATCAAAATCTCACTTTCAGATTATTTCAATTACGAGCTTGGGATAAAAACCAACTTAGAAAATCTCGAATCCAGCATAGTTTGAGAAAACTTTTTATCTCACTTTTACTTAAGTCAATCCCTTGCTCTGATTATTTAAAAAATGGGGCACTTGAATAATCCGTACTTGAATCAAGTATTCTGTACTTAATTTAAGAAAATCCATACTTCCCGTTCTGTTGACACCGTTTCGGCTTGATTTAAGTACAAATGGATTGATTTTTTTTCAGTGTATTAGTATTAAAAAAAATTGTGAACAATTGTGAACATTTTCGATAAAAAATCTTTAAAAGTTATTAGTAAATGGAGTAGATTTTTTAATACTTTAGTGTTAATCCTATCAAAAGTGAATTAATATAAATAATAGAAAATAAAAAACAAAACTAAACCAAATATGTTTATCTAAAACAAATCAATTTACCAGTACAAAACTTTCAATAATCCTCTATTGGTGGCAAATTTACATATAAAAATGAATGCATAGAAATGTGTTAGAAAACTATTTTTTGAAATTTTTATTTGGTGTTTATAAATTTTTTTTTTTTGGTAGCCTTTATGAACATTTATCAGATATGGATAATTGGAAATGCTGTCAACCTAAATAGCAATTCGAAAACTAAAAATACTAATAAAAGTTTTATTTACAACGAATCAGTTTTAAATTTTTTATTAATTTTTTTTTTTTTTTTGGCAAAACTTTAACTTTTTTTGTCCTTTTTTGACGTCATCTGTTCAATTTAGGTATAAGTATGTATTTGGCAATTCAGTCACATAGAAAATAGAACTAAATCAAGCACAATTCTTCAACATTAAATACAAAAACTTTAAAACGTTATTTTTAATCAAAAACTTTTCAAAAACACTACACATTTTTGCATCTCCATTCCAATCAATTGCCACAATTCGATGCCAACTACACACAAAAAAAAAAAAGTAAAAATCATCACAAAAATTTCTTCTTTTACAGAAAGCAGACTTTTTAATGTGAGTAGGCACAGTGTTTCGTATCTATATAGGTCGACAAAGAAAAACTAAAAAAAATATTTTGAGTATAACAAATTTCGTACATAGCTTTTAAATTAAGCAAGTATGAATGCAATGTGGGTTGTATTTGCCTATTTTATCGGTACTACAACGGGATGTGTTCTGATGAAATTAGGGATTTGGTTCCCGAAACCCATAGCTTTGCTCGTAATACACGTTTTTCCTCAAGATCCCATCCTTTTGTGGTCGATTGGTGAATCGTACAACGCATTTCAGGGAAAATTCGTTTTTTTGCCGGACTGTTCGCATGTGGAATAATCTTCCTGCTGAAGTCTTCCCTCTCACTTTCAACATGAATAAGTTCAAGTCGAATGTTCACAAGCACTACTCCCTCTTTCCTTCTTCCCATAACCTATTTTCCTAGTTCCAACACAATGCAATGCATAAGTAGGGGTCATCCCCTGAGTGCTGGTCCTAACAAAAAAAAAAAAAAGAAGTAAGAATGTATGGTTGCGTCAGCCTGGCGTTATGCTACACTACCTGCAATTATACACAGAATAATTCTCGATAGGGTAACTCTATACAGGGCCTATAGGAAAATAAAAATCTTTTGTCAATATCAATATGTTAATGATATACAGTTGCTTAAAAGCAATCACCATAAAATTAGGTCACCAACAACAAGTCACCACTACATTAACCATAGCCAGGAAATATTTGTGCCCTTTATAATTTATAGTAATTGTTTACTTCACAGCAAAAACTTTTTAATTTAATGCCCGTTTAATCAAAATATAAACAAGTTAAATAAGTAATTTATTATTTTTGATACGAGTACAATTTGAAATTGTTTATGAATTATTACCAAAAAAAAAAAAAAAAAAAAAAAAAAAAAATGCCAATAACTATAAATCATAGCATAGCAAATATATATATATATAAATACCACTCAAACACATAACCAGGCAACATATGTACCCCATTATAATTTTTAGTAATTTTCATCAAATCAAAATATAAAATTAGAATCTGGGAATTTTAGTTCTCATGTTAAGTTTAATTTTTATTATTCATTTTTATATTAATTCGAATCAGTATTCTAAGTCGAATTTCAATTTTAAAAGCTTTTAAACTTTAATAGAAAATATTCCTGGAAAATATTAAAGAAATAAGACTATTAAAGTATAAAAGCTTTTTAAATTGTAATTTGACTTAGAATACATATTCGAATTAATATAAAAATTTATAAACAAATTAATAAAATAATTTATTATATTTGATACAATTCAAAATTTCTTTTTAATTATTACAACAAAAAATAATGCCAATAACTATAAATCAAAATACATACAGTAGGCAAATATAAAAAAAAACACTCGAACATATAACTGGGGTACATTTGTACCCCATCGAAATTTTAAACTTCACAAAAAAAATATTTATTTTAGTTTCCTTAATTAAACTTAAAAAAAGTAATTAGATAAGTTAATATTCTTGTTCAAGCTTTAAAACTATTAATTTTTTTTATCAGTGCCTAAAATTTTTTTTTTTAAATTAAACTTTTTTTTTTAACCCGATCATAGCTGCTTATTATGAATATTTTTACTACAAATATTTGTTAAAACTAAATTAAACTATAATTTTAGTAGAATATTAAGAATACAAATTAACAAAAATCATTTGATATCGGCAATACCTGAAATTCAATTTTGGTAATTTGAAATTAAAGGATTCAACATGTTTATTTTTCGAATTTATTCTATGAGTTAAAATTCAGTTATGTATTTTATAAAGCTTTTAGTAATAGTTCTATTCCTTGAATATAATAAAGTTGCTTATGAAAAGAAATAATTCCCAATATCTATTTGAAATTAAATGTTTAAAAATTTGGTTTATTTGCTTGTTAGCCAAGATAAATCATATTTCACTTCCATGAATGTGAATAATGTTATTGTTAATTTAATTTATTTTAATAAATTACGACTAAGATTAAGAAATCAGAAATTTTTTTATTTTATATACAAATTCACAAAATTTTTGTAAAAAATTCAACTTAAAATAAATTCAAATTATTTTTCTTTGGCTTGATTCAAAGAAAAATATTCGTTTTTTATCATTATTCATTAAAAAATTTACAAATAATTTAATCCAACAAAAAAACCTTACAAATAATATAATTAAACAAAAAATACTTTAATTCAACAAAAAATTTTCCAAATAATTTTATTTAGAAAAAAAAGTTATAAATACTTTGATTTGTTTTAAAGAAAAAGAAAATTGTAAATTTTTTCAATATTTAAAATAAAAATTACTATAAATTTTCTGACGCGTTTCCATAGTAACCACACTATCTCTTCCATGTTTTTTTTAAGGACATGTATTAATACAATCAGTATATTTAATCTCATAAAGAGCTCAACGGAACTGTGAGAATCAATTGTCATCTCGCCTTTTAATTTTGTAACGAACAAGTTTTGCATCTCACCTACTCATTTATAATTTAAGGCGTGAAAAACCAAATGTTTTATGAAATTTAAATTTCACAACTAACGTTCAAAGATTACGAAAGTAGGGTTTAATGTCTTGAGGTTTAACCCTCTTCCGTTTACGAATCTTTTTTGATAGCAAAAAATCTCACCCAGGTGTGAAAGAAAAATTTCCGGGAGTTTTTTTTTATTCTTCTTTTTTAAATTATGTTTTCCTTGCTTCTAAATGCAAATGAAAAGGTTGTTTCACCAACTGAAAATCAACTATTATCATATCTCAGTAATATTGATGAATCTTTAAAAAACTTAAAGAAAAATCTGAGAATCTATGAATTTTAAAATATAACCCAACAATTACATCTTCAACACCAGAAAAAAGTTTCTCTTTTTCGATAGCAGGATTATTGAATAGACAAGAAAAAATTCTTTTACTGATGATCATTTTGAACAACAATTAATTTAAAAAAAAAACAGTTCTTAAAACAAATTTCTGATTGTTCTGCAATGCAAGACATTTTTTTTAAATTTAATAAATTTGGTTATCAAATAGTAAAATCAAATAATTTGTTGAAATTTTTTGAAAATAATAAGATTTAAGTTTTTTTTTTTTTTTAATATTAAGTATTTGTTAATTTATAATTTGAATATTCTAAACTTGTTTATAGTTTCCATGCCAAAGATTGAACTAGTGCCTTACTAGTACCAAACTAATACAAAAATATCCAGTACTAGTTATCAACTGTAAACAAATTTAAGAAACAGTATCAAAATACAAATATGTACTCGAATTTTAGTTTTGCTACACAAAAATTCTATTAGTATACACAAGTGACGCCCTTTTACTATATTAAGTACTGGTACGCATAAGCACTAGTAATTTTATTTAAAAACTCTAACCCCGTTAGCATTAGTTCCTCTTGTTCTAGTAATAGTACTGGTGGCATTTTGACAATTAACTCTTAATCTTCTGCAGGGTTGTTTGAATAAATTTATTTAGTTTGTAAAAGATTTTTTGCATTTTATAATAAAATAAAAATGAATATTATTCAAGTTTTTTATATTCAAATATATAAAATTGTATTATTTTTCAACGAATATTAATAAATTGTTTATTGATCGTAAAAAGATAATTCAACTTATATTTATTGTTTTCCATTCTAAATGCATTACTATCGAATTTTAATTGTTTGAAGAAAAATAATTTATCAAAAATTTATATCAAAAAAATTAGAACTTAGATTGATTATATTTGCAGCTAAAAATATTAACTTAAACAAACTTCTTATTCTTTTAAAAAGTTTAAGAAAAATTTGATTATTTTTAGAAAATAGTATTTTTTTTTTTAAATTCTCTAATACAATTTTTTGTATGAGAATTGTAGGGATAAATTGAGGAAAAAACTTTTCGGGGAAAACAAGATTTTTAAGACTGCTAAGGTATTTTTGAAAAAATGTTCAGAAAACCTGGGTAAAACCAACTGCAGAGTTACCACTGCGAAACTTTAAGGCTAGATTTTGGCCTTCATAAAAGTTGTTTGTGCGGTTATTCTCATCCAACCACAGAGTACACAAAGAGGTGACTCGAAACGAAAGGTACTGTGTTATTTTCTGTCTCTTTTCTTTTATATCGCAATACAATGACAAATTTATTTTATTGAGACTTATTTTGAAAACTGTTGTAAAAATTAACTTTTAAGTGTTACCACAAAACAAGCAAATAATATTTAAGTAAGTTTTATTTCTCTTATGCTCATCCTGCAAAGCTCTACGCTTGTCTGCAGGAGATCCGTCTCTGGCGTGAATTGAACTTGCAACCCCTGCATTGAAAGACTAGCTCACTACCAACTGGCCTACCGGGGTACCTAAAACTGCTTTTTTTTTGTACAAAATGAAACGTTTGTTGAACTAATGCTTTCATTTGAGGGGCTTAAACAACAAGGGGTTTAAGGGCTTTTTTTGATATTACATATGGAATTAGTAGGTGAAGTTCAGAGAAGTTCAGAGCACTAGAGTTGAATGTGAAATTCGGATCCGGTAGCGAGATATGATATGACCAATTTTAGCAGTTGTCATTAAAATACCTGTTTCGCTTGGAGCACAAGGGGTATATGAGCACTTAATCTCAATTTCATCAAATAGGCACTTGAACCCCTTGGGCTTTAAGCCCCTCATTTAACGTGGTTTGTGTCTTGTTATTTCTATTTTGATCACGAAATTTGTGTTGACTGGCTACAATCCTATTTTGACACTTTGCCTTTTTACTACCAAAAAAACTCCTTCTATCTCTTTTTTCGAAAGCTGCCCTCGCCTTTTTACACGTCACTTTTTGCAACTCTGTTCATACTCTGTGCTTAAAACCGTTTCGAGAATTCCCGGCTAATTTTGCCTTTACTTTTTATGAATTCCAGAAAAGTTGTTTCGGGAAATTTAAGGAATTTCAGATTTGGTCGAGTAGTTCAATGAAGGTTGTGTGCCACATTATTGAAAACAAACGTTCATAAAAACAACGAAAAACATAAATTAAGTGGAGCTATTTTGAGTGATTTTTTATGAATATGTAATTAAAAAGTTTTAAATATAGTTTAATTGAGGCGCTAAACTTTAACCTAAAATTCGTTTGTTAATACTTGTTTTAGTTTTTGAGTACAAGTAAAAATATTTCTCATGAATTAAACAAATAGTTATTATGCCTTTTTGTTGGGCATAACTTTGAAATTTTTTCTGCGAAAAGTTGTAGAAAGGCGTATGTACTACCCATGCCCTTCACTGACAATATTTCAAGGGATCTTAAGCAAGAAAATCATATGGGCGATTCACAAGGTGTGCTATCAAGTCATATCGTCATAATCTCCTAAATAATATTTTACAATTGCAAAAAAAAAAAAATATTGTTGTGTTTCAAACAACATAAAAATTTTAATGCTGTGTTCATTGATTCTTCATAACTGTACAAATCTAGAAATCTAAATTATAAGCGGCTGCGCACAGCAGTCATATATAGTTTTTGTAATTATTTTAAGAGAAATGACTTAATAACTTTATGACTACCTTATGAATAGCCCAATAATGAAAAACTAGTCATACATTTTACATTTGATACTTTATTCTTAATAGAATTGATAAAATAGCCGAAAATGCAAATAAAATACCCGGAATTTCATGGGATTTAAGAAATTTTTTTAAATATTTCTAGGAGTTAAAAAACTCTAAGAAATTAGAACTCCAAATAAATTTTAAGCTTTCTGTTGTTTTTATAAGGAACATAATGCCATTAAGGACATAAGTGTTAGAATTTAATTCTTGTATTTTTTCTTAAGAAACGAACCACTGTGTTGCAGCACAAATCAGAAATATGGTAAAAGTGTAAGAACTGAGAAATAAAGTTTTGATTTTTCTTCTTGATTTTTTTTTCATAGTTTCTGAGCATAATTTTTTTTTTTTTCAGAAAAAAGTTATACAAGACTAAAGACCAGCATGAAATCATTAAAATTTTGTAAAATTCAATGCAGAAACTGTAGAAATTGTTGTTTCTCAATACGTTTTCGGTTTTTTTTTTCTTTTCTTTTTTGGATGGGGGAAAAAAATAAATGTGTCTACTTATGGTGGTAGACATAATGCAACATCATTAGAAAACTTTTTTTTTTTACAATTTCTAGTAAATTATGAGATGAGGGAGAGAATAATAGAAAAAGTTTATTAAATAATTTTTTCTGAAAAATTTTGCTTGTGACGGATTTTGCATTCACCGTAAAAAATATTTAACCCATTATTTAAGGAGAAAAGCGGTATATAATTTATATAATTCGCTTAACTTTACACTAGTAAAAAAGTTCATACGGAACTTTCAGTGGGTAAAAAATTTAATACACATTACACAGGCAGACATAGAAATATTACTGTCTTTGCTCAATACAAAATACAGTAGTCCCTCGATTTACGACGAAATTGGTTACGGAAAACGATGACGTACACCGAAACAACGTAAATCGAATTTAAACATGTTCATATGTGTTCTATAAAATGTACCTATATTAAAAACATAAAGAAAGGCTAATTTATAAACAAATTACAAAACATTTACAGAATTAAACAAATAAGAAAGTATATTTAAAAAC
Organism: Pollenia amentaria; assembly: GCA_943735925.1. NCBI lineage: Eukaryota > Metazoa > Arthropoda > Insecta > Diptera > Polleniidae > Pollenia > Pollenia amentaria. The sequence continues at coordinate 15,933,828 of OX031010.1, read as the reverse complement.
AAATTTTCAAAAGTGTACCCCATTTTGGGACCCATGGCAATCATGGACCGGTAAGAAAAAATTATGTTATGAGGTTAATATTCATGCAAAAGTTTTTTATGCCGAATATTATTAAGATATTTTCATCTTTATGAGATTAGCTTAAATGATTTAGATAAGTGGGCTTATATGGGACCTATAGTTCATTTTGGATCTACAAATACCACATTTTTCCATGCCATAGAAGCTAACGTTAAAGTGTTTTTTCGCCAAATTTTGTGTCAATACCAAGCAATGAGATAAGTTTGGACCAAATTTAAGATAAATACCAACATAATAAGTTGGGTTCGTGGGTACAAATACTCAATTCCGAAAAAAACCTTTTGGGGGGGCTGCGTGAAATTATGAACCGATAGTCACCATTCTCAATTGGCATATATGCCAAATTTAAAGAAATTATCTGCAAAATTACGAACTGTAATTTGCGTACAATGTTTCCATTTACAGCCTGCAAGCCAGCCGAACGAACGGATATCGTTAGATGGATTCAAAAAGTGATTCTTAGTCGATCAGTATACTGGTCTAGGACCAATATTTTAAGGTGTTACAAACATTAGCACAAACGCATAACACCCTTTCCACTACATATTCCGCGGAATTAGAAATACAAATTCCCCGGGAGTTTTTTTACTTTCTCCCATTTTTCCTATTAAAATTCTATTGTAAAAATGGCCAAAGGGAAAAAATCCCGGCGAATTTTTATTCATAACTGGGGTGATTGTGTTTTTTGACCTCATATTTCGGTCCGTTGTGTTTGACAAGAAAAACAAAAATGTATTTATAGGTATAGATAGGAATAGCTACAAACGCATGAAAAATCCAAAAGAACATTTCAACTAAAAACTGTGATTCCCCGCTTTTTGCTTATAAAACATAAGCAAACGAGGCGACGTAAATCGAATGGCGACGCAAATTGAGTTAATTAGGCACAGAAAATCTGAAGACGCAAATCGAATGGCGACGCAAATTAAATTTAGAAGTCACACAAAATTTGACAACGCAAACCGACTCAACGTTAATAGAGGCGACGTAAATCGAGGGATTACTGTAGTCTTTTTTTACGTACATTTTAATAAGAAAGCGCACGTTTATGCGCTACGCAATAAGATATATAGAGATGCATTAAGGCAAGTAAACTAATACTTAAAGGATAATGGCATTCCCTGATTACGAAGCCGATTTGTAGGGGTGACTATTAAAGAATAACTGCAAAGTGGCCCATACACTTGCAATATAATTGTTAAATCTTATGTATTGTACAATTATATCGCCAATGTGAATGAAATAGTCGCAGGTTGCACAATATGTTGGCAAAAATTGAAAGACTTTAGATATTCATGCACAACGAAAAGAAGTGCAATGCTTATATATTTTTTTATGATTGTGCGAAATATTTTAATTGAAACCATTGTGCCACTTATTGCATAATATAGGGAAAATATAAATAAAATACACGGAAAAAATGTTCAGTAGTTTTTTGTCAATTAAAGATATTGTTTAAAAAATATTTCAATTTAATTAATGTGATAATTGAATCAATTATTTTTTTAGTTGAAAAAAAAATATTAAAATATAGTTTTGATTTAATTAAAATTTTTGAAATAATTTTTAATTGAAATATTAATTAAATAACAAAAAAAAATCTTAATTAATTTTTTCGCTGAAAATAAAATAATTTAAACTTGTAGAATTGTTGTTGGGAATTGTCAAGACCTGAGCTATATGTAATTAAATCAATAAACACATCGTTAAAAATGGCATATTTTTTGATAATTTTTTTTAACAAAATGTACGAAAAGCAGAAGTTAGGAAGAACATGTAAATCAATTAAATAGATAATTATTCATTCAAAGCAAATTTCGATCTACCAAGGTGAAATACCATTTGGTTTAAAGATTGATGTTTGACAATTGACGTCATCCGTCTGCAATGGTGGTGTGATTCTCAACGCAGTCAAGAATTATCATCAATGAGTTTTAATTAATTTCATGTTGTAAAATTCCAGTCTTCATAAAAATAGTTAAATGAAAATTAAATTCAATAAACTTAAGCGTTATTAAAAATTTGGATTAAAAAATTAAAAACATCATTTATTAAAAAAAAAATCATAATTTTACACTTTTAGTACTCAATACAATAATTTTGGTAATAGTTGCAAAATAAATAAATAGTTTGCTTGATTCTATGAATTTAGATATAAAAAACCATATTAATTTTTTTCTGGGTATTCAATAATATTTTATATGGATGGGGCGCTTAGCAACAAAATAACTAATTTTTACATGCGTTGAATATAGCTCATTTTGTGTTTAAAATATATTGACTAAAAGAGAGAACTCGCCAAATAAAATTCATAAATTTCTTGCGTATCATACTGATACGTTTGAAGCTCTAGCTTTAATTGGGCGTTTACTTCAGCAAAGGCATTGAACTAATTTTGTCGATGACAGTATTGTAATTCTCTGTTCTTCCATTTTAAACGGATTACCGATATTTTTTCGATAGTAATACTATCGTAAAGAGCATATTGATGACACTATGAGATTTGCGTGCATGAATTTATGCAAGAAAAACAATTGGGTTGTACGTCGTTTGAACGTAGCACGTAACGCCGCTCTATTTAAGGCGGCACAAGAAGTTTGCACTTTATGTGCCGCTTTCTCAACCGACAACTAAGTTGATATGTAGGTTTTGTTGTAAATTCTGTCCCATATCGTACATCTCCGTTAACGCAAAGTACTAAAGTTGGGCTACTTTTAACGTACGTTGAGTTACTGAAAGCTATCAAGTCCTAGTCACATAGACTCCTTTGTACTTTATACATCGCTTTTTAACTGACATCGTTTTTTAATGTAATAACGGAGGAGTGGTACACCACGACCACTTTAATGATGATTATTTAATCAGTATACTATTTTATTTTTGATAACATAACATACGAGGGCAGATCAAGAAGTCCGTGACTTTTCGAATTTCCCTCGTAGTTATATGAAATGTAATACTGCTCCCATCAAGTACCACCTTTTAATAGACTACTGTCAAGTTCCGTCATTTACTTTGCGTTTAACAGCTGTTCAAAACATACAACCTCGTGGATTTTTTTAAAAATGGAAAAAAGTGAATTTCGAGTGCTCATTAAACATTATTTTTTGCGAAAAAAAAACCCGTCAATCAATCCAAGGAAAAGCTTGATAAATACTATGGGGACTCTGCACTATCGATTTCAATGGTAAAAAAGTGGTTTACTGACTTTCGTTGTGGTCGCACAAGTACAAATGACGCTGAACGTTCTGGACGGCCAATTGAAGTCAATACACCCGAAAATGTCGAACAAATACACGATATGGTGTTGGCCGATCGAAGACTAAAAGTGCGTGAGATTGTTGATGCCATAGGCATGTCATATGGCAGTGTGGTTTCGATTTTAAATGATCAGCTGGGTTTAAGAAAGGTGTCTGCAAGATGCTCTCAATTAACCATAAACGTAATCGTGTGACAACTTCAAAGGATTGTTTAAAGTTGTTTAACCGCAATTAGAATGAGTGTTTACGGCGTTTTGTAACTGTGGATGAAACGTAGATCCATTACAACGATCCGGAGACCAAGCAGCAGTCTAAACAATGGGTTTGTCCGGGTGAACCGGCTCCGAAAAAGGCCAAGGTAAGTTTGTCGGCCAATAAGGTGATGGCAACAGTTTTTTTGGGATGCACGCGGGATAATCCACATCGATTACCTTCAAAAGGGAAAAACAATAAACGGCGAATATTATGCCAACTTATTGGACCGATTTAACGAGGATTAAAACAAATGTCCCCATATGGCCAAGAAAAAAGTTATCTTTCATCAAGATAATGCACGTGTGCAGGCCTAATGGCAAACTTACATGATTTGGGCTACGAATTGGTACCTCATCCGCCATATTCTCCGGATTCAGCCCCCAGTGACTATTTCCTATTTCCAAACCTAAAGAAATGGCTCGGTGGAAAGAGATTTAGCTCCAACGATGAAGTTATTGGTCAAACAAATGCCTATTTATGGACCTCGAAAAATCCTATTTTTTTGGAAGGGATATACAAATTGGAGAAACGTTGGACTAAGTGTATTGAGCTAAAAGAAGATTATGTTGAAAAATAAATTTTGTTTTTTAAAAAAAACTGTGTTTCATTCAAAAAGTCGCGGTACAAAAATTTTTATTAAGACAAATTTAAAAACATACCGATATGTTTCAATAAATCAACGTTCGTTAAATGTTCCCAGCTTAAGTACTTTGCGTAAACGGAAATGTAAGATACGGATAGCTAAATGCAGAGACCAAACAAATTTCCAGGTTAATCAATATCTACGCTTAAATAAAAAGTTGAGCTGCAGAAATGATCTCTTATCTGGGGTTTGCTAGATTTAGGCAGGAATGGGTAAAATATTCGGCACAGTCGAATAAGGCATTCTAACATGTCGATATGTTCGTACGAGCATGAATTGCTAAATTTAAAAGATGGGTACCACAGGTTGGACAACGCTTTATTAAGTATTTTTACTTTTAGCATTATGGGTTTATAAAATTTAGAATGTTTGTATTTAAAATGCTATTCAATATAAGGAATATATAATTTTTTTTTTATTATATATTTTAATAATACTCGTAGCTCCAGTGCTATAGAAACTTAACAAAGTGCAACTACACAAGCACTTACAGCAAAAAATGCTAACAAAAGAAAATCTTAAGTTAGAAAAACTAAAGTGTGGCATTTTCACACTAACACCAATACACACTAACACCCATTCATATGTTTTTTTCACACACTGGCACGTCTACATATTAATAAATAAATATATATGTTTGTATGTTTGTTAGTATGAATATTTAAGTATAAAGTATTTTGTATTAAAAAAAAAAAAAAAAATATAAAGTTAACTTTATTTTTGTTTAACAATACACCAACATACAATAAACAATTTAACACATAGACGCTTTTGTATAATAAAAATAATAATAAACTCGTAAAAAATTAACACAAAATAAAAAATCAAGAAAAATTTTTATGAAAATAAAAAACTTTTTGCTCAGCATGTTGATGTAGAAAATGATTTTTCCTTTTTATTCCATGTTTCACACATTATTATTTTCTTAACTTTTAGCTATATTGTTCATTTTTTTTTTATATTTTGCACCTTTGAAAAAAAAATGTGCAACCTCATACAGAGTTGGAGTTTTTTTTTCATTCCACTTATATTTTGTTCTATTTATAAACTGTGTATATTCCAAGAAGTCAGAAACTTTGTACATATTTATATTAACTAAAATTTATCTATGTTTGTTGGCTTGTTTGCACCTTATCGCCTTTATCGCTTGAATAATCTCTATAAATTTTAATTAGTCCGAAAATTAGGATATTCTTTAATAAAAAATAGATGTACCTTCTTCAAATATTGTGGTTTATGTTCAGATAATTATACCCAGACCACAATACTGGAGAGGGTATTATTCGTTTATGCTGATATGTGTAACATAAAATTTATTAGTTTTAGAACCACCTCCTAGAAAACCGACCGAGGGCCTTTCTACTTGAGACCATTGATATATAGATTGTTTAAGTTTACACCGGCTAAGCACTGTTCTACAAGTAAAATTGCTTGGGCATGGGCCTCATAGCGAGGGAAGCTTTAATCAAAAATGTAGATATGACTTATGTATATTCAGATGATTTTATTTGAATACAAATAATTAAATAAGATTTATTAGACTTTCAGAAAGTGGAGTTACATCAAATTAAACTTTTGTACACTCTTTCCAATATTTAATAGAGAAAAAAAAAATTAACGTAAGTGGGCTTGATGCATAAACTATGACAAAATTATGGATTGATTAAATTAAAAATGCAGATTCAAAATTTTGGGTTTTTAAAAACTTTTTGTAACAAATAGAATCTGGGAATTATTTCTTTTTAATAAGTAACTTTATTATATTCACCATTTTTGTTTTTTTGAATTTATTCAGTATAAATTCATTTCTAAAAATTTAAGGAATAGAACTATTACAAAAAAGGTTTATAAAATACATAATTGAAATTTAGCTCATAGAATAAATTCGAAAAATAAAAAATGTGTAATATAAAAACTTTTTTTTTATATAACTTATTATTGCTAAACAGCTACGGCACAAGCTCTATGTTTACATTTGTCCTTCGAGTTGTGCTGAAAAGGTAAACGAAAAAGAAAGACAAACTTGAAAAACACCAACAAAAAAAAAAAAACAAAAAATACAATTTTGGTTGGCCGTCGTCAATAGCGGCGAGTGTTAAACGGCAAAGATTTCTGAAGATTTAGTGTGGTTGGAATCGAAACATGTCAAATCAGCCTGTCCATTGGTTCGATCCCAGCTTCAGTCAAGAATGAAAAATTATCAAAAAATTTTAATTAATTTCATGTTAAATTTGAAGAACTTAAGGCTGATAATAATTTGAATTAAATTATATTTTGCTATTTTCGAATATAAATTTATATGAAGGCTTGATAAATTTATAGTCGAGTTATCAGATATTTTAAATAAACTAGAATTAACGGCAACTTTATGCCTTAAGTTTCGCTTAACTGTGACCGGTTTTTTGTTAAATCAATAAGCAAATAAAATAAGACTTGTCTTATTTACATCTCAAAGAGCAAATTTATTTTCACTGTTCACACTTTTATTCTTTCTGTAGGGAATTAAATCTTCCACACTGCCAATTTTAGTTCCTTAACTTATTATTATGGATTTTAGTGCATGAACACCTGTGTTAGTATGTATATGTAACGGTGTCTTGTGGATTACTGTTTGTCTCTCCATGTGTTAGTAAACAAATGAGTAAGTGTAAAAGTATAAAGTAAAAGAAGAGACTGGCTGCCATATAATAATTATATGGTATTGAAAAATAAAATGTTAAACAAAGTACAAGAAATGCAAAACAGAAAAGTATGCAAGAAAATTTTTATAAAACGAATACATACATACAACCACACACACGCCCGTCTGCATTTGCAACATAAATTTTTGTGTTAGTTTTGGCGAATAAATAACATTAGTACGATTGCATGTAGCACGAGGTTAACGATGTTGACGCTGTTAACATAAAAACAGGTTTCTTAAAAATTTTCTTTTATTCCCACTTTCTCATTTATATCAATGCCACTGGAAATTGTATCAAAAAAATTATATTGTAGCGAACAGTGGTATAATTAAAAAGAACCCAATAATATTTTTTTATATATTTTCCGCTCATTATTGGTTTGACGTATAGACCATTAAAAAAATTGAGTTAGGTATGGGGTATAAGTATTTTGAAGAGTCCCTTTCTGAATTCGAAACCTGTTTCGCGAAATTTTGTATGGTTTCCGATTCATTAAGCATTAATTTTTTCCATATTAACTATTTTAAAGTTTATTAATTATTGTTTTGCTCTGCACGCCACTGTACAAAATAAATTCCACTCTTGTTTCGCTTCGTTGCCATAAGAAAAACAAGTAGTTAAAGCGAAAGCAAAATAAAATGACAACAATAAAATAAATGTTACTCTTGCTTCGCCTCGTTGCCGTAAGAAAAAAAGTAGTAAAAGGAAAGGAAAATAAAATGTCAGAAACTCCATACACAGCAGAATACTGATGCAGCAAAAAGCTACTTTTTAGAAATAAGTTTAGGAAAGTAGCGTATGCGGCACAAACAAATAGTTATCACTTTAGTAAAATAGTAACATGGCGTATGCGGAACAAAACCATAATTTTCGCTTTCAATAAAATACTATTAACTTCTTAGTTCGTTAATGAACATTCACTTAAATTTAAATTTTATTTCAAAACATATGCCAGAATTAGTGGCGGAAATACCAAAAACATTCAATCGGGCATGTTTTCATTAAACTTAATGTACCTTTATTGTCCTTTTTCTCCAATGCGACTTTTTGGCATATGGTTAGGTTAGGTTAGAATGGCCGGTCACAAAGACCCCGCATAGACCAAATAGGTCCCTCACGTTACCACGTTGCACGATAACCCGTAGAAGAAAGTTGTAAATAAGAAAGGTCATTCCGATGTGATGGTACACAGAGTACCCCACATTATTAACCCAATTCCAAAAATTTCCCCGAGATTTTGAAAGTAATGATCTCCCAGACAGTTCGCCCTGGAGCGCATGAGTGCCGGACAGTAGCAGAGTATATGCTCCACTGTCTCCTTTTCCCCTGGTACCCCTGAGAATCTGCAACTGTAACTATTCAGCCGCCCCGCCCTCTGGGCGAATACCGCAGTCCAACAGTGACCCGTTATAAAACCTACCAGAAGTCTACAGTCACTTCTCGATAGCGACAGAAGAATTTTCGTCAACTCCGGATCATAGGATCCCCACGATATTAGGACTAAATTGTATTTTTTACAAAGATCAAATAAAGAAAACACAAAGATTAAAGGAGTGTTTGTTTTAAAATATTATTCATACGCTGTGTCCTTATAAGATGTGAGATAGAGTTTTCTGTGAATTTCGAAAGATTGAAGCTACGGTCACACTTGTCAAGTAGTTGACGAAAATACGGGACCAACAGGTAAACTGAAGTATAGTTTCCTTTGATGCACATGCAAAAATTTTTATTATCAAAGTTGTTTTTGGGAATACAATTATTAATTAAAAGATTTTGTTTGTTGTGCTTAATTAGCTATTTTTATAATTGATAAAACTACTGAAATTATTTTTAAATTTATTATATTTCGAATGTTCTTTGTTGAGCCAAACTTAATTTATACCGCTCAGAATCAATTCCTGAGTCGATCTAACAATGTCAGTTCGTCCGTCCGTCCGGCTGGCTGGTTGTGAGCAAAGTACAGGTCGCACTTTAAAGGCAATTTGCTGAAATTACGCTACAATTAGGAAGAGGTCTATTGAAAATGGTGAGAATGGGTCTATTTTTCACATGGCACACATGTAAACTTCTTTTCGGGACAGAGTCTTCGTTCCTATAAAAAATGATTCTGAGTCGATCGAAGTACCAATAGGTAGTTCGCGAGCTAATGTTTCTAGTTATTACACACATAATGACAAGCTTATTTAAATTAAGTTTAAGTGTGTTTCCTGGTAACAACAGACATATGGTTAAAACCTAATCGTCTTAGAATTTGGGACATCAAAGATTTCTAATAAATTTTTTCAACGAAAAAGCAGAAGTTTAGATCTTAAAAATAGGATTTTATTTCGCTATCATAAAATAAAACTCTTTGAACCTTTATGTGCTCGGGATTGTTAACTTACATTGGCCGTCGTAAGTCTACATTTGTAGCAAATATGTATTTTAATGGAAAACTATGTTAACATATGAAAATACACTAGTACGCAGTGTTAAACATGAATGCATATTTATTAAGAAATATATGACTTTTAGACACAAAGTTAAGGTGAAAATGTTAAAATTTAATTCATGTTACAGAATTTACCCAGAGTGTATCTGGTGGCATGTGTGTCATACACAGGGTTTTTATACGAACTGCAAATCTTGCGTGTAGTCTTACGCTTTCCAATTTCACAATATAGACAACGAACAGGGTGCATGGGCTGTATGTCGTTAGAGATATCAGGCAAGAGGTGCATTCTAGTGCCGGAAACAGGAGAACTACCAAGTGCAATTTCAATATCCAGGCGCGTTGGAGCATGGCCTAATACCCATGCATTTTCAGCGCGCTGTGCAATTGCTGGCATGAAGAGCTATTTTGCAAGGCTTCCCCGGAACTTTCATCGTTTATCCCTTTGGGGGATGTGGTCGTTGCTTTCCGATTATATAATCAAGGCGGCTAGAGCACGTGTTGAATCCAGCATGTTAAAAAACATTGACAAAGGCCAGCGCAATGTTTTGGGTTTAGTTGAATATGCAGAAAGAATTTTGCCCAACGCTTGGACGCCTCCTTTGGTTGCGTTGTTGTCAGGGATATATTGTGGTTTGTTTTCTTTCAGGTAAAATAGCACTTGTCAAAGGCGTACCGGAAAGTATTACAACTGCTTATCCCTTTTTGGCATGTTGGACATAAACACAGACTTTGACTCGAGAAAACCAAAAACTGTAGCCTATTCTGCTCGTTTGCGGGTTGCTTTCATTTCATTTGGCACAAATGTTTTGTGTTGACGAACAGTATCAAGAAGCCCGGAATTTTTGGACATCAAATGCGTACCCAGATTCACCGATGTGAAAAAATTGTCACAGATTATGGTTCTTCCGGTTTTTTCCCAAAGGTAGACCAGTCTTTTCACGACATTCTCTCCTGTACTGGTTGCACGAATTGCATTTGAGCACTTTGCTGTATAAATCTCGCTCTTGGGAGGATTTAATGACTTTGCATTTTTTGCGAACCAGACTTTTATGCCATAATTTGCTATCTGCGATCTGAGGGATGTACTGCGTTCTTCCGCGATATGCAAATAGTTGTTCCTCAACTGATCACTACAATATGATTATTGAATATGAATCATTACAATAAAAATTACTGCGAAATACACAATAAGGTCAAATATTAAAGCACTCGCTTGCATACACAAACGTGCACAAGAAAGCAAAGAGTAAAAGAATTAAACTAAATGACATGTTCGGCATGACGCATTCAAAAAAATTTGAGTTGACTAAGAGGGTGATGTAAATTTCCATACATTTTATATGGTGTCTACAGTTATAGACTACAGGCCAGGAGATGGTGATTTTGAAAAGTAGGGTCTGGGGGTTCTGTAAATTATTTTTTTTCCATGTAAGTGGCCAAAACTGCTGAGAATTGATTTTTAGGATGCTACTGTAAATTTCGTACCCTTTTGCTGTGGAAATTTTTTTTTATAAAATTTTTTTTCTGCAAAAATGCTACAAATGTAGACTACCGAGTACATAAGGGTTAAGTAGTTTCATAATTTTCATTTCATAGTTAAAATAAAACTTATTAAAAGAGTTTTATTTTTTCCGTCATAAAATAAAAAACTCTTTGTAGGATTTTTATTTTTAACGCCTAAAATATAACTCACTTTGCCGTTAAAAAATAAAACTCTTTTAAGGAGTTTTAGTTTTTCGTCTGAAATAAAACTTCTTTTATTTATATTATTCTTTTTTAAAGACGATTTATTTAATTGCAATGCAAGCTGATTAGATTTCACTGCTTTACAAGTTTGACCAGCGGCAAGCTTTGGGTGTCAAATAACATAAAATGGGTTAAACTAAATGACGGGGAAAATCAAGCTCCTTAAATGAGTCTTATTTTTTGACCAATGTATAATTTATCGACGAAGGTGAAAAAAATCTGACAACCCGGTCTTTGGCGGCAAAATAGGAGTTTAATTCGAACTTATATTTTGACGGTTAAAAATATCTGTTTTAGATGGATTTTATTGTTTTAAATTCACAAAATAGATGTTATAAAAGACCTTTTTTATAACACTTATACATAACTTTTACGGTCCCTGGATTTAACCTGCTTGCATAAGATTCAAAATGTTGCCTTATTTCATATCACCTTCAAATATCGATTATTTTAATAAAAAAAATATAAATTTTTTTCTCAGATTTATTTTATAATATTGTTTTTTTATTCGAATAGTTTGTGTTGGATTTCAAAACTCCGATCAGCTGCCGAAAATAACGATTACATTTTTCTAACACCTGTACTTTTAAACCACAGTACTAACGATTTTTTTAACGAACTGTTAGTATATATAACTACATGTTCTTGTTTGTCTAGGAAGTAAAAATTAATGTCTTAAGGCTTTGAATTAGGGAAGCCATAATCTAAAAAAAATCTTAATTTTGGAAAGGCGAAAGCTTATTTACCTTGAAATTTATTACTTTTTTATTATTTCAAAAAATTACTTCAACAGCTATAAAACTTAATTAGATGTTTATTGAGATAAGATACAACATATGCGTCACTACTAAGTGTAACCAATTCGTTTTGCTAGTGAATATTAAAAGTGCCTTAAGTTCGATACCACACAAAGCATTTAAGCAATACAACTCTGATGTCCCAAAGCTTCTCTCCTTTATATCCTGTAGACCATGACATTTATACAAAAATAAAACACCGCATTCTTTTTCGCTTCATCATGATATTCCCATACTCGCAATAAGCGTACCTTATGTGCAGTGTCCAGTAATTACTGAAGTCATTATGCTTTTATGGTCAGGCCTCCAATTGGCCTCTACTAATCGGGCCTGGGGGAATCGCATTGACTGCAGAGTAGCGCGGGCGCTATGGCCGGTGCTTAGGAAGTCCGATTCGGATTCGATGATGGGCAGGAGTAGGGTCTGAGTCAGGACCATGATATGTATCATCACGGGCCACTGCATGATAGGCATGATGGCGATGAGAATGCGATCTGACTTGTCGAATATATGTAGGTTGTGTGAGGACCCGGAGGAGTTCAAGACAGTTGAGCACCTTCTGTGCCATTGTCCCACAATCTTACTTAAAGTTAACCGATATTCTGCAGTCATCCTTGATGTCTAGGAACCTGCTAAAGCTTTTATGGGACTTTTGCTTTCAGTAAGTAATCACACAAAAAAAAAAAAAAAAATTTCTCTGATCACTTCGATTCATAGTTTAAGCAAACAATTAGTAAATTTTGTACCTATTACCCAAATGATTATATTGATTACTAAAAATTGTAAAAATTAAAAATTGTGAATTTTTTTTCAACAAATTATAATTTTAATTTTAATTAAAAAAACGATCAAAAACTTTACCATTTCAAACAATGTATTAATTGATTTAATTAAATATACCGGCATGTTCTATTAATCGAAAAGAAGTGGATTTAAAATAGATAAACTTTTGAAAACGATCCTGTAAAGAAATTCATAAATATATTCTTTTTATGCAGTTGGTACTTCGAGTACCAATTATCTTTACAAGAAAAACTCTTTAAAATAGGAAAAACTACAGTTATTTTGTAAATAGTTGAAATCGAACGAGAATTCTACTTCATTTCGATTTCTAGAGCATGCGCGGCTGCTTAGGTTTTGACAACTTCCAACAACAATTCTACAAGTTTAAATTAATTGATTTTAAGCGAAAAAAAAAAAAGATTTTTTGTTATTAAATTAGTATTTTAATTAAAAATTTATTTTAAAACAACCAAAATGTTATATATAAATTTTTTTTCAATAAACAAATAAAAAATAATTGATTCAATTATCCCATTATTTAAATGGAAATACTTTTCAAGCTATTTTTTTAACTGATTAAAAAAAAACTACTGAACATTTTTTCTGTCTATATATCCCTAAATATACTTTAATGCCTCAGGCATTTAACTGGCGTTCTATATTAGATATTTTAAGCTGCATGTTAGTACATTCATCCGGCAACTTCATTAGTAATACCTCTATTAAGAAATGTCTACCAACTCTAATGTCCATTTTCGAACTATTACGAACACTCTTTAAGCTTGTTTTGGGGAAGATAAATGCTTTAAACGTTGAACAAAGTCAAAGGTTTGCCAAAGATTTTTGTATACCCACTTTATTAAATTAATTGGTGAACATCTTTGCAGAATTTTTTCTGTGTACGATAGAATTTCTTTTTATAAATTTTTGACTTAAGAAATTTTTTTCAGGAACCTCCCTAATCCAAAATCTGTGTATTAGACTTCGTGTTTGTATTGGTTTTACTGCTCCCAAACATAAATGCACCTCTTGTGTGTGCATGTGTTTGTTATTACTGTTTCTATGAGAGTTGTTGTTATTTCTGTTTTGTACTTGCTGTTACTTAGAGGATTTGCATAATAGAATAATAATGAATTTCCTGTAGTTACCTTGTATATTTTTCTTTTATTGTGGAAAGAATTTACAAAAACCCTTTTAATGCAAAAGAAAGATTTTATAAGTTGAACTATTTTGAAAGTAAGTGATTAAATTTTTTTTTTGTTTGCTTTACAATTATTATTGTTATTTTGCCACTGTTGGCCTTAATTAAAATGGTTTTTTTTTAAACATAATTTTTTTTTGTACTTTTGTAATTTCGACAGGGTATTTCAAGTTCTAGTTTTTTTTAACAACTATATTTTTTTCTATTTCTAGGTGTGTACGATTTACTTAAATGAGTTTTATTTTACTATAATATAAAAAAAATTAAAATGTTATACTAAAAATTTAGAAATTAAAACTAGAGTAGTGGAACTCTTCGACAATAGATATTTATCGAATTGTGCTTATTTTCACTGGAACCACATTTTATCAGTCCTATTATGAATAAAAATTTTTTTGGGTTTTTTTCCGTTTTCCCATTTTTACAATTGAATTCTTTTTAAAGAAACAAAAAGCAATCAGGACGAAATATTATATCAACCAGATGGTAAATTTCCATTAAAAATTCAAGTTTAATTTTTAAAGGGACTTTTATCAAGCGCTTTCTATCTTTAAATTTAAACAAAACGAATTATGCGCGAGATGTCGCCGTAGAATTTTCTTTGTTTAAAAGGCCTATCGATGCCATTATGTATTGAATAAAATATTGAGAAAATGTCCGCCGCTTTACCTTGAGTGAATCGGCATAACTAGAGTAGTAATCAAAGAAAGATGAAATTGCGAATACTGATATTCTATGTCCAAGTTAAGTAAAATTTTAAGTTTGAGAAAATCCAGTGCGAGGATATGATTACCGCACAAACATCCTGAAATAAAAATTTAAATTTTTAGCTATAGTAGTTATCAGAATGTAGCACAAATTGGTGTATGGCTGTAGCATTTATCGCTTATGTAAATTTTGTTGCATTCTTTGCAAGGACATGCCCAATAGCCATATATCATTTTTTTAATAACTAAATTTTAGCTGCATTTAGAATGAACTACCAATTTCTAAGTGTTTCGAAAGTAATCAACTTAAGATCTGTTGAAAATGTTGTATAAGTCGGTGCTTACATTTATATAAGAAGGCGAGGATACCAATGATATGAGGAGTCGCAGAACACAATGTGCCTTTTTGTATTTTTTTTTTTTGAAACTGTTTTTTTTATGTATTTGCATTAATATGGATAAGTTCTAGCGGGAAAAATATTATTTGCAATATTTTCGGAGTCTATAAGCCAACAAACAGACAAACATTTTTAATTATTATATATAGAGATTTTTCAGATTCTGCGTATGATTAATATTAATTAATGCATAAATAACGCACGTTACGAATACGCCATCTACTTAAGAAAGCATAATTAAAAATTTTTTATATTAACCTTAAAGAAAACTATTTTTTTAATTAATTAAATAGATTTATTTTATTAAAATATGTTTAATCGTTTTTCTTCAATTACTTTGAACGGATGGTGGGGGGTACCAGAGAATCGGTATGGGAGGCCATCGACCATACTCTTAACATCACATCGGAAATCGTATTCTTAAAAAAAAAATATTTGTTTTAATTACTATTTATGAAACAACTTTTTTAACACTTTAATATATAAAAGCTTATTACACGCAAAAAAAAAAAACATGGTTGAAGTGTTATTAAAAAAACAGACGGAATGATGACGATTGTATTCGCGAGCCAGAATATTAATTACACACAATTTACTACACTCTGAATTAAAGGAAAGCTTTGAAATTTTAAAGATATTATGGTTAATTTAATTTCTCACCATATTTTAGTTAATTTTGTACTCTATTATGGTTAATTTTGACCATATGGTTAATTTGGATCATTCTGACCACCTACTGAGCAAAATTAACAATATTATTATTATTTTCTGCTAAAAATGTAGAAAACTAAAAGAACTTTTGTTTTTAGGACTGCGACTTTTGGCAACTTTTAAAAGCAAAAATACTGATTGTGGTCTTGCTTTTGTAACTTATCAAATGCAGAAGAAAAACGAAGCATATTTTCATATGTTTTAACAAAATCAATGTTTTAAAAAGCAGAGAAATGTTAAAGCAATAAAAAGTTAAACTTTTGCGACTTTTCAACTTTTGACTTAAGTTTTTTTAACACTGACATAATATTTAAAATTAACCAAAACAGGCTCAACGTTAACCATAATATGGCAATTATTAACCATAATATGATCACCTACAAACATTGTATTGTTACAATCCAAACATAAAATATTTTTCTTAAGTTATGGTTACCTATAACCATATTATTTTTCTGCGTGTATTATTTGCGTTCATTATATTAATTAATTATCCATAAGCGTGAGTACATAAATTTAATCCTTTAAAAGCAATTGTTAATGGAAAACGGTGGGAAAAGATATTAAAATGTTTGATTATAAAAAGGCTTTCCGCTTATTATAACAAATATTTTAACATTATTATATATAATTTTTTTTATTGTAATAAATATTAAATGCGAAGTAAATATTATTTTTGAAAAAGTACTTTAATAGGAGTTATAAGCTATTGTAGACCTACTGCTATAAACTTAATATTCAGGTAGAATATTTAAAACGATAAAAGTTTCAATCAAAAAATTAATAAAAACGACCGTCCGTCCATGTCTGTCTGGGCTTTAAAGTAAAGTTCGCAATTTTAAAGATACATGTGAATATATTTTGTGGTAAGAACGAAACCAATACTTCTAAAAACCAATTAGAAATAATCAAATCAATATAAATATTAATGCAACAAGTTTTAATATAATTGAAGTGAAACCCCAACATGAAATTCTGTTTTGTTACAATCGATACTCTAAGTCTTCTACTCCAGATTTAAATTGAGGTCCTCTATGGTTTAATTTTTATTATTAACTTATATTTATATACAAACATATTTATATGAATATATGCCGTTTTACCGCCAAACATTTAATAGATTGTTTTGTTTATTGTCTACCAATATGTCGCTTCTTCGTTGCATTTAGTAGTTAAACAGAATATTACTAAAAATTGTGTTTACACACGTACTTCATACGGTAGCCTTGTTTTCCAGACAAATTTCTCGATATGGTTGAATTGTGTTGAGAAAAACTCTCAGTAAAAAGTTTTTTCTGCGGACAAAAAAATTTTGTAATGGGTGAATTTAGATTTGGTAAATTGTTTCTTTAAATATTACCTCAGCTGCACCCGTTTACCCTTACGGTGTAATAAAGAGGGGTCCAACCTAAATCGTACATTTAATTGTAAATTAAGCTAAAGAGAATTATTCAGAGAATTATCTTAATATTTTTAATTATGTTTGAACGAACCCAGTAAAAAATGTGCTCTAAAAGGAGTAGGTCTTATGTACGAATTCATATCTCAAGCCATTTCAAACCTGCCAATGGGATGTCGGATTTTTGTATGGGCTGTTTCCGGGTTGGAGGACTATTTTGTGCTGCCAATAATCGCTTCTTTTAACATAAGAAAACATGCAAATAAAACACTCGTAAACTGCTTTTTTTAAAGGCTAACTACACAGAACAAATTAAAAATCTCTAATCACTTAATTTATAACAAATTCATAATTTTTAATTTTGCACCTATTACCAAAATTATTACTAAAAACTGTAATATTATGAATATTTTTTTTTTTTTCAATATATTATATTTGTAACTTTGTAACTACACAGAACAAATTAAAAATCTCTAATCACTTAATTTATAACAAATTCATAATTTTTAATTTTGCACCTATTACCAAAATTATTACTAAAAACTGTAATATTATGAATATTTTTTTTTTTTTCAATATATTATATTTGTAACTTTAATTAAAAAAATTATCAAAAAACCATTTCAAACAATGTGTTTATTAATTTAATTAAATATGGCCTACTCCCAACAAAAATTTTGCAAGTTTAAATTATTTTATTTTATACGAAACAAGTCAATTAAGACTTTTAGTAATCTAATTAATATTTTAGTTAAAAATTTATTTCAAAACAATTGAAATGTTAATAAAATCAATATTTCATTTTTAATTTTCTTTCAACCAAAAAAAATTATTGATTCAATTATCACATTACTTAAATTTAAATACTTTTTAAAACATTTTTTTAATTGATAAAAAACTTTTTCTGTGTATTTAACATATTCATTTATGTTTTGCTTTTATTTGCTTGAATGCCTTTTTTGAATCATTTTCGTGAACCATAAAATATTATTATTTTTTTTTTTTCGGTTTGAAACCTTCTTCGTTTTCAGCACTTAAATAGCAGTTTTTTTTGTATATTTTATTCGTTATCAGTTACTGCTGTATAAGAGCTCTCTTTTTGAAGTTCTCGATTGTGCGCTTTTTCTCTTAAATGCTTCAAAAACACAAATTTTTTTATGGGGATGTATGACAATAATGTGTGAAACAAAATATCGGCCAAGTGCTCGTAACGGCTTCGGTGGCATACCTCGGTCCATAATATCAATGACTATGAGACAAAATTGAGGTTCAATGTCATTAAAGTGCCAATTTTTGGCCGCAAGAATTCCGTTATCATCTCGCGATAGCGAACACCATTCGCGGTAACTGCTTGGCCAGACTCGTTTTGAAAGACGTACGGTCCGATTGCGCCGCCGCACTGTGGCTGAAAATTGAATTTCATCGGCCAAAAGTCCAATTTTTTGTCATCACCGATTTCAAAAATTTTAATGACATTCGATAGCAAACATATTAGAACTAAGGTATCAAAAAAACTAGATTAAAATATTTGTAATTGTGGCTGTGGCATGCTGCTGGAAACAAATATTTTATTTTGCTTCAGAAAAAAATTAATTTTTGTAAATTTGATCAGAACTAAATTATGATTTCTCGCAAACCGTTATCAATAATTGGTCGAAATTTTTTTTGTTATATTAATGGGATAGTAGTCTTTAAGAAATGCATCATAACATGAATGTATCATTTATACCTGATGTGTTATTAAATGTTTCCCCAGGTTCTATATTTTAGTTAAATCCGAATTTTAGTGGAGTATAACTTGTTAGGGTCAAAAGGGGTCAAAGAGATTTTAGTACCATCAGAAAGCTGAAGGTGTCCTCTTTAACCCCATATATACTTGTGCAACTGTCTGTTGAACACTTTTTTCATTTTAATGAAATTACTCGCAACATTTTTTTTGCACTTTTTATTTAAGCTGCTCATATGACTGAAATATAACACAATGGTTTACGGGCGTTTTGTTTTGAAAAATAATTTTGCTTCTTATGAACGGCTGAACATATTTGAATGAAATTTTAAACTGTCATGGCCGGGTAGCTTTTGTGTTGAATTGGAAGAACACGGATCCATGGTGGGTCGGGAGAGCGACTTGCGGACCTCTAAAATTGGTAACCTCGGAAATTCAAACTTTTAAAAAATTCACCAAAAATATATTTATGGATTGCAAAAAAAAAAATTAACTTAAGCTGAGTTACAAAAAATATGCTTAAATGTTTAGGTTATCTCCTTTGCTTTTGGAGATATTCGGATAAAACGGATTTTTTGGCTTGATTTTTATTATGATTTATGTCAAACTGTTATCAATAGTGGGTTCAACATTTTTTATATTGGTAGTAAAGCAGTCTTTAAACAATGTTATGTTGTATTACTGTACCGATTATACCTGTTGTGTTATTAAATATTTTTTCAGGTTCTATATTTTATTCAAATTGAAGTTCAGAAGAATAGAATTTATGAGGTCAAAAGGGGTTAAAGAAATTTTACTAGCTGTAGGTAGGTGAAAGTATCCACTTTAAACCCAAATGCACTTTTGTAGCTGTTTGGACCAGCCTATAGAACACTTTTTTAGTTTGTGTAAAATTATTCGCAACATTTCTTTTGCTCTTTTAATTTTACCTATTCATACGACTGAAGTATAAGTGTACCAAGCCAAGTATTTTATACACGTAGGGTTTTGGACCTACAGGATCAATAAGAAACAATGACACCAACAAGGATTTAAGAAGTATAAAAAAGAAGCATGTTCAGGATGAATTTCGCAAATGTGGGTTGATTATAGATCAACCAAAACAAGGATCAGGCAATACGAATGGAATACAGCAAAAAGGTTCTTTTCTGATCCAAAAAAAAGCATCTTAAATAACAGGTGTTGATATAAGTATTATATCAAGATTTAAAACAATCATTGATGTACTTGCATGCAATGAACAAATTGATTATAGAAAATTTGGGGATTATGCCAAAGAAACAGCACGAATATATACTACCAAATATCCATGGAGAAATATGTCTGCAACAGTTCATAAAATCCTTTATCATGGAGAGGACGTCATTAGGCATAATTTAGTACCACTAGGAGATCTGTCAGAGGAAGCCCAGGAAAAAAGGAATAAAGATTACAGATTTTATAGGGAGCACAATACCATAAAAATGTCACGAGACTTTACAAACGAAGATCTGTTTAATATATTGTTGGCAACGTCAGATCCGCTCATCTCTAGCATTCGAAGTCAATGGAAAGTAGAACATCGGGACTTAGATGAAGAAGCAAAAGGGCTGCTACAGGACAGACGTAATACAAAACCAAATATGGAATATTTGGAGGCAATTTTCCAACCGAATGAATAGTAGATATAATTAACTTTTACTGTTATTTAAGCAAAAAATATGTTTTTTGTCCTTATTGTTATTTAAATAAAAAAGAAAATAAATATTTAATAATTTACACTTATTTATTTTTTAATCTAAAAAGTATTCCAGTGGAACTGGTTCCAGTTGAACCTGTTGTAGAGTTGATAATGTAGAAACCTATTCACAAAATTATCATAGGTATTATTACATGCCTATGCATTTTTTTAAAAGGTATAATGGTATATACGAGGCGAATGTATATGCATATATACATATAATATAATTTTAAGGTTTGACATTCTATAAATCTGACATGAACAAAGATATCTTAATGAAATTTGGCAGTTATGTAGATTAAAAAGTTCTTAAAACCGTGGGCAGAAAAAGATCCCACTTTTTGAATAAAAAATACCATAATTCTCAATCTCAATCATTAGCATTTTCATACTAAATGCTAAAAAACATCAAAAGTTCAACTTTGACCTTAAATTTCTCAACAACTACTAAACCGATTTTAACAAAATTAACACTGCAAAAGTTCAAGAAGTCTTCTCTCCTGCAAAAAAAAAGTGCAAAATTATCTCTATCGGTTCAAAAGTTACAGATTTTTGGCCGATGAAAAACGATTTTCAGCCACTGTGCGCCGCCCATACCAATTAGTGTTTTCACATCTCCTACAGACCCGGTTTGCTAAAATGTGCGCACAATTCTTCCGATTTTGGACACATTTGGTCGATTATGCTGACCAAGAAAAAAAATCACAAAGTGCACTGCTAAATTGTGTACCTCTCCTTGGTTGAATTTGCCAAACACTGAAACAAAGAAATGTCAAAAGAGGGTGGGCAAAAAAACTTGATGTTTAGGAGCGAGTGGCCAAATTTTTAATTTTTAATCAGGCTAAAGTTCATTAAATTTAATTTTTATTAAACTAGTTTTATTTAGAAATGAATTTTACAACATGAAATGAATTAAAACCTTATTCATAATTTTACATGCTTGACTGACCACGGGATGGAACCCACTTTCACGGATCACGGAGACTGATTTGACATGTATCGATGGTAGCCACTCTATCTCGTCAAAAATCTTCGCCGTTTAACACGCACCGCTATTGACGACGGCTGGCGGTCAAATATCAATCGGTAACCAAATAATATTTTCACCTTTTTGTTGCATTATAGTTGGGCCTTTATAAGAACTCGTTATCAAAAGCAAGAGCCCGAAAATGCTTGCTGGGATATTGTTGGTTTTATTATTATGAGTATGTTATTTGGCTTAAAGTTTTAAGCCATTATTGCCAGTGTTTATTAATTCAATATTAAAAAATAAAACTATTAATGTCCATTTAAATTAATGGTAATTGTTGCAATTATTAATAACGTTTACAAAATGTTCTTTTTTTTCATAAGTCCTGTTACTTATGCACATTAAAAATTGGTAATTTGGATATTGTAAATATATAAATTCTTATTATATTTTCTTTTTTGAATTTAAGAACGATAAAAGTGTATTTAAAACGTTTAAAATAATTTCATGTTAAATGAGAAGATTTATTTTAAAGTTTGTTTAATAATACTGTCTTTTGTAAAACAACTTTCTAATTTGAGTGAGTGAGAACACGTAAGTGTTAAAGGGTAGCATTACTTGCCATAATATAGTGACTTTTAAAAAACATTTAAAATAAGTCAAAGCCTTTGATTTCAATTTTAGATTTACTGACACAATACATATTCAAATATTTCATATAACTTAAAGGAAATCCATATATTTAAGTACATTACAAGCTATACGCACAACGTTTTAGAAGGGCTAACTTGCCATGTGCAAAAATAAGGACATTAGATGGGAAGGATCCGAGATGACATAAGTGGCGCCCAGAATTTGGTGTCGGACTAAAATGTCACCAAAGACAAAAATGAAGCCGTAGACAAGCCATGAGTAACGATATGATATATGTTATGATCGGACTTGAAATGCCAACGCGGTGTAGAAAACTAAAAGAGTGGTATCCACAGGCGAGGCAATCTTTAGTCCTGGAAAGTGACTGGCTCAAATTTTTATTTCCATGGGGACCAAACCACTTGAATGTACACAAACAGGCACAACTAAACATTTATCAAAATTGTTTTTTTTTTTCATAAACCAGTTAACAAATCAAATTTAAAGCGAGCACGAGAATTTAAGTTGCGTCACTGTCTTCTTTACCTATTTGTCTTTTACACTTGTAAAACTCAATTTGATTAAAAAATTAAAACCATTCGTTTGAAGCCAGTTTTCTGCCTTTCCTAAAAATGGTGGAACTGCTTATGATTTAGTGTGCGATATGTATAAATTTGTGTTCTGCTTCTTATGAAATACCAATTTTATTTACATATCGCACTGTTTCAACAATACTGTATTAACTCAACATATAAAAATTTTAAGTAGAAGCAAAACAATTTTAAATTTTACATTAAAGGCATATGAAAAAGATTAGAGGCCCCATGCTCCAGTGGGAGAGAAGCATGACAGAATAAGAAGAATATGAAAAATAATTTTTAAATCCAACCAAAAAGTTGACAAAATAGCACGATATTTTTACAGCGGTTAGATATGAATATTACGTGTCGATTTGTCCCATAAAGTGCAAAAATATAAATTTTGAGTTAATACACTATTGTTGAACAATTGGGTAAATATATGAAATACTATAACCAAGCCATAGTTGGCGGTAGTGCACTAAATATTGGTTTAAGTCAGCATTGCACTATCACTAAATCAAGCTGCAAAAAAATTAGTTTGCACCATTTTTTACCAGCCTTACTGATATATTGGTACGTTTTTCAATATCACTAAACAAATTGAGTAGTATTGCAAATTGTTTCACTATCAGTAACGGTGATTGAATGCATAAAATCTGCACTCAATTCAAATAGTGCAAAATTTGTTCTTGCAATCAAAAAAGCTGCATAAAAACAGAATCTCAATAAAATTTAAATATGTAATTTTGTATTTGCGTGGTTTTTCATTTCTTGTGATGATATGCATAAGCAAAGAAAATTAAACAACATGAAATTTTGCCTATAACGGAGTATCTCATGGCTTTAATCATGAAAAAACAAGTTTTTTTGTTTTAAATTTAGTGCAATATTTTAAGTTGCACTCAAATTAGTGAAGAACAAAAAAGTTGCAATAAACTGACGATTGCTTTTTCTAAAATCCCTCTATTTTTTTTAATGCAAAATTGTTTAACATCACTATCATTCATGTTTAGAGAGGCTGCTAATTTTCAATTCATCACTCCACATCAACAAGATGATTACACCAACTGTAAGTTGAAACTGCAAAATTAGTGCACTACCCCCATCTATGAAACAAACATGCGACTAATTTATAATCACGAATAAAGGCTTTTTCTTTTATCGTAATTGTGATTATGAAAATTTGCGATTAAATTCAAACCGTTTATTATGCCCACACCACAATAGTGGAAAGGGTATTATGCGTTTTTTCTGACGTCTATGGCACTTAAAAATAATAGTCCTAGACACACCTTTAAGTATACCGATAAATTTAGAATAACTTTCTGAGTCGATCTAACGATTTCCGACCGGCCATGTAAAATTTGTGCACCAAATATAGGTTGCAATGGGCTCGGAGGTCACTCCAGGCTAGTGGACGATTGTAGGAGATCTTTAAGAGAAATCTTAGGGAATTATGTTGTGACGCTCTGCTGGGTTCCGGGTCATTGCAAGATCACAGGCAACGAGATAGCTGATGAGTTGGCAAGACTGGGCTCGGAAATGGAGGATCGTGACAGTTTGCAGCTGGCCTCCAATGGGCTTCTACTTTGGAAGGATAAGGGAATCGGTTCAGAGCGGGACTAATTGGTTTTGGTGGGACTGAACAGATGGCCCGTTATCGCGCACGCTGTGGCCGATGCTAAGTAGGTCGATTTCAGACGCACTGCTGGGCTAGAGTACGGCCTGCGTCAAAATCTTGATAGGTATTATCACGGGCCTCTGTATGATTGGCAGGATTGCGGTGAGAATGGGATCTGACTTGTCGGACATTGTGTGAGGATCCGGAGGAGTTGGAGACAGTTGAGTACTTTCTTTGACACTGTCAAAGGCTACAGAAGAGCAGGCTGGGTAGCAGATTCCTGCACGAATTGGGAGATGTCTCGGGCTGCGGGCTCGAGAATCGGATGGGATTCGTAATGGGAGTGACCTGCCTGCGAGACTGGGCACATGTAGGGCAGTTTTCCTGTTTGGTTGGGTTCTTTTTGCTTGTGCTGTCCGATTTTTTTTTATCTTCCACAACCTTCTTTTTCTGTTTCTTTCACTCGTTACTTCTCCTTTTCTTTCATACTAGAGATCTTTCATTAATTAAGTCATAATGTACCATATTGGTTTTTGGATGAGGGTGTGAAGTTTACTTCACATCAGCCGCTCTAACAGGTGGCAATTTTGATGATAATTTAATGAAATTTGGCATATGTGCTTTAGTTGTCATAAGGACGAAATTTATGTTACGAAATCAGATTTATCTAAGAATTCTTTATAGTTTAAGCTATAAATTATCTGGTAAATTTTACTCTTATGTCGTATTAGCTTAAAATTGTTATGAACTCTACGGAATTTTCTAGTAATGGAACGCCTAGTAAAAGTTATTTAAAAATAATTAAAATAGAAAGCTCTGCCAGCAACTAGAAATGGTTGGAACTTAAAAAAATCAGGATAACTTATAAATGTTAGTTTTAATTTGATTTGAGACATTAAACGGTTCAGTTCGTTATTTACAACAGGTGATACATTTTGTGAACATTATAATTAATTTCAATAAAGTTTGTTAAGTTGAATAAATATGTGAGTGTATTTATTAACAATTAAAAGGACTCAAAGTTTGTTTACAAAGGGAATAAACCGAAACGCATTTAATAAATACAGGAAAAATTAAAAATTGTCTCTAATTACAAAATGTATACCAAATTCATAGAATAAAGCAACCAGTTTGTTGATTTTGCACCTAAAATCAACATAACTAAAAATGGTAAAAATTTAAACTTTATAATATAATAGAATATTATTTTTTCAATAAATGAAATTTTTAATTTAAATTAAAAAAAAAATTATCAAAAAACGTTGCCGTTTCAAAAAGTGTATAAATTGATTTAATTAAATAAAGCACAGGTTATAACAATTCCCAACAACAATTCTACAAGTTTAAATTATTTTTTTTTTTAAACGAAAACATCAATTAAGATTTTTTTTATTTAATTAATATTTTAATTAAAAATTCATTTCAAAACAATTAAAATATTAATTAAATCAAAATTATATTTTAAATTTTTTTTAACTAAAATAATAATTGATTCAATTATCACATTAATTAAAATGAAACACTTTTTAAGCAATATTTTTATTTGATAAAAAACTACTGTACATTTTTTCTGTAAAGGAAAAACGTAAAAAATCATATGGCCCCATACAAACTTTTCTTGGGAATGGTATTAGTGCCAATTAACCATCTTATTGTGTTAACATTAAGATTTAATTTGGTCTAAACTTTCTTTACTGCAACCCCTTGATCTTATGAAATTTCATTGGAATCGTTCCATATTTTATCATACCTCCCATATAAATACTACTCGCTTAAAATAACATAACTTCCTTATAAAAGGCATTGACATACAAATTTACGACAATAAATTTTGGTAGGTCCAAAAAATTTGTAGGTCAAAAATTCACCATCGGTCCCATTTTAACACCCTTCCTTCAAATAAACAAACAAATCTCAGCTGTTAGAGCTGCTGTTCCACTTAGATTTGAGATAAAAGAAATCGAAAAGGCTATTCATAATTTAAACCCCAAGAAAGCTCCTGGTTTTGATAAGATCAGCAACAAGATGCTTTTAGAGCTACCCAGGATAGTAAAGAAAATTATTCTTTTAATTTGTAATGCTATTTTATGCCTTGAATACTACCCTCAGGAATGGAAAGTATCCCTAGTTACCATGATACCTAAATCAGGAAAGGATCCTACAAAAGTTGAGTCATATAGACCTATAAGCTTATTGTCTAATATATCAAAGCTGTTTGAGAAGCTGTTAGTGTCAAAATTAGCCCCAATATTATATGTAAATAGATGTATTCCTAACCATCAATTCGGCTTTAGAAGAGAACATAGCACAATCGAACAAACCCATCGTATAGTAAACGCCATAAGAAAAGCCTTTGAAGAAAAAAAATATTGTTCCGCCCTCTTCATCGATGTTTTTCAAGCTTTTGATAAAGTCTGGCATGAAGGTTTACTACTGAAATTGCAGCAGAACTTACCAGTAAACACACACAAGCTGTTAGAAAGCTACTTAGTCGGCCGAAAGTTTATTATTAAAGAATGTGATTTTATAAGTTCTCCTCAGCCAATTGACGCTGGAGTCCCTCAGGGAAGCATCATGGGCCTACTCTTATACCTTATATATACCTCAGACATGCCAACAAACAACCACACCCTTACTTCAACATTTGCTGATGATACAGCTTTTCTAAGCGTACACGAAAACTGTCATGAAGCATCCCGTTACTTGCAGGATCATATATTTGAACTGAAAAAGTGGTTAAAACAATGGAGGATAAAGGTCAATGAGCAAAAATGCGTACATATAACATTCACCTTGCGTCGGGAGTCATGTCCCCCTATTAAAATCAATAATCAATTAGTGCCCCAGCAATCGCATGTAAAATATCTCGGTATTCATCTAGATCGGCGTTTGACATGGAAATGCCATATAGAAGCAAAACTAACACAAATGAAACTAAAAGCAATTCAAATATATTGGCTTATTGGAAGAAATTCTGTTCTTAGCCTCGACTGCAAACTTCTACTTTATAACTCTATATTGAAGCCAATCTGATGCTACGGTATTCAGCTATGGGGCACTGCCTCGGCCTCAAATATAGAAAAAATTCAAAGGCGCCAAAATAAACTTCTTCGAATAACCACAGCCGCTCCCTGGTATGTTAAAAACTCAAATATTCACAAGGATCTCAATGTGCCATTAGTAAAAACTATTATTACGAAGTACGCAGCAAAATATTTAAAAAGGCTTGAGTCGCACCCAAATCCACTTGCTCGAAATATTTTAAATGACAGTGGACACTCTAGATTAAGGAAAAGAGATACCACAGGACTCATCCGAAGGGAAGACCGCTAAACATCTACATATGTGAACAGAAACCGCGAGGAGAAAAATTTTCGTCTAGCATTGGCAGGACAAAAATAAATTATTAGTATAAGATTTGATTAATTATTGTTAGTTCATATTTAATATATGAAGATTCAATAAATAAATAATGGAAAAAAAAATAAAAATAAAGAAATCTAAATTATATTCGGCAAAAGAAATGTTTACATGAATCTTAACCTCATAGATTGGTTCCTCATAAATTTGTTCTGGCGAGTCCGTAAGTTTCCTTGGATCCAAAATAGGATGCACTCTCAAAAATTAATTTTTAAATACTGTGGTGTAGGGAAGCATATGGTCGGGCATGAGCGCCTCTGCCTTACTTGTTTTATTAAATATTTGTTTGATTAAATATAACATTTGGTATATTAAACAGCTTTTAAGATTAATTTATACGATTGTTTTAAAAGAAAATTAATGGTAAATCATTAGGGGTCACATTTCTTTTTCTTTTTTTTTTTTTATTGTGAATTTTTCGTTAAACATATTTGAAGAGTAAAGATACGCTTTTTAAGATTTCAATAAAAAATTTTGTTGAAATTTTGTACTAACCCATTCAGTTTTATTGAAACTATATACAGACATGTACGTATGTAACTCAAATCTTATAAAAGTGACATTAACGAGTTTGCCTTTTTACAGATGTTTTTTCATCATCTTCTTCAAGTACATGCATACATCTACTCTCAAGTAACTACAAGATTTACTTTACGTTATATTTATTCCGTCTTCATACAACATGCATGCAATCACTAAAAACATCCTTGAAAGTTAAACAAAGGATAGAAAGGAAGAAAACTTTTAATGATGAAAAATAAATATCTGCTGAATCTAGAGAATTACAAAAAAAAAATAAAAAAAAAGAAAAAAAAATTGTATTATTAAAAATTAAAATAAATATTCAATAATGCAAGAAACACAATTAGGTCGTAAATTGAAGAAAAAAGAACGATAAAAATAAATCGTTTAAATAAAAGTGTTCTTCATAAATATCAAACATTCGAGGACTTTTCCAATAAAATGATATAAAACAACTTGATATTTTTAATGGAATCATCGATTACACAGAACGACAAAATTAAGCTTTTGTAAATTTTCTTAAACTAGTGTTTACCTAGTGGTCGAAATTCGACCAAAATTATTTACGCAAAAATGAAGACCCCATATAAATAAGTACATACATATATTTGTACATATGTACGAATTTACATGTTTCGAGAATTTTTTTGCGACTTAGTGGATTGATTTGTCGAGGGACCAACCTCCGATCTATATATTCTCTTCCACTCAAGTCCATAAATGTTTAATTTAGTTTTGTAACTTCAATAATATAACAAAAATCAAAATAAGTACCAAAAAATCTCCTCTTATAGTTACTCAATCTCTCTGGACGGTGCATGTAGAATTTTATGTGTCCAGGTCTTATAATAACGGAAATGGAAAAAGTAGCAAAAAGTTTTCTTTTATAGATTCTCACCCACTCAGGACATTGCATGATTAATCTTATGTTTCTAGGTCCAATACTAACGAAAACCAAAAAAGTACCAGTTGTAGAACAAAAAGTACCAAAATTTCCCCCTTACAGATTGTTATTCACTCTACACCATGCACATATGCTTATATGTTTTAGTCCCAATATTAACGAGCATTCAAAAAGTACCAGTTGAAAAACAAACAAGTACGAAAAGTTTTTATCTCATATGTTCTCATTCACTCAGGACCCTTCACATATAATTTTATGTTTTAAAGTTCAATATTATAGAAAATTCTAAAACTAACAATTTGTATTATTAGTCCTTTATTAATTCTAAGCCGATTTTGCCATTTGAGTGTCAAATTGTTTCAAGATCTTTTAGGCTGTTTGGAATTGAATTCCAGCCGAATCGCTGCAGTAGAAAAAGAGTTATGCACCCAAATGTGCAACTACCTCCCTAAAAACTCAACAAAAACTCATAAACTTGTGGCGAAATGCAAAAACGCATATAAAACACAATCTAGGAAAACACTTTACTACGCCCTTAACCGCAAAGTTTTATAATAATGTTATAAAATTTACACTTCAGTGTGCTAAGACAAGAAATAAAATTTCGTGATTTAATTTATCATGGGCCCAATATAAACCCCATTCTCAAAAATAAGTTTAAAAGCCTTAAACTGTAGAAAATTTCAATATTGTGGTGAAATTAAGTTGGATAAAACAACTAAAGACACAAGTCTAACATAAATTTACTAAAGTTTTAAAAAAAGATTTTCTTTTAAATTTCCCGGGAATCCCGCAATAAATTCCCGGGAAAGCGGGAACTAAAAACAACTGAAAATCTCGGGAATTCCCGGGACGAGAAATTCCGGGAACAAACTCTAGTTGTTATGTTTTTTATTAGTTTGGAATCTAAAAAAAATATTTTTACATGTAAAAAGTTGAATTTTCTAAGAAATTTATTTTAATCGATTAATTGACATAAATTGTTCGAGTTATTCGTTAAATATTTGAAATTGGCTATTTTAATTATTCGATCAAATAATGGCGTAAAATTTCTTCGAGTGGATACTCTATTAGTAACCAATAGTTTAAGAATATGTTTCTAAAGCGTAACTAAAAATGCGAATTTACGCACAAATCGCGGTATGCAAAACGTTTTAGAGTTGATTCGGAACTAATAGCTTGAATGGTTTTTGTGTGTTTCGCAATGTAAGATAAGTTAGTGAATGCGCTGTCATTTCTAATTTTTCCAACGACAGAATTCTTTTAAATGTTTAATGCTTTTGTTTGCAACTTTTTATCTTGAAGACGAATGGGACACATATGTCCCATGAATTTTCTCGCCGAGTAACAGGAGTAACAATATTAAAATTTTGGCAACACTTTCGTCTTGAAATGCGTAATAAAAAATTCTTTGTTGTCGAAGGGTAAAGCTCTGTTCCCACCTATTAAATATTTGGCGTCCTACACGTCTCCACTAGTTTCATAAAAAAATATTTGCTTTTGCAAAACGTTTGGCTAGATCAAACATTATTTAAGAGTTTATTAAATTACATTATGGAATTATCTTCGGCAAATAAAGTTTAGTAAATCAAAAGAAATTAACACAGAACAATGTGTTTTATCAATTAAAAAAATGGTTTAAAAAGTATTTAAATTTAAATAATAAAATGAAAATTTAATTAGTGTGATATTATTTTTTTAGTTGAAAGAAAATTAAAAATTTAATTTTGATTTAATTAACATTTTAGTTGTTTTGAAATAAATTTTCAATAAAAATTTTAATTTAATAACAAAAAATCTAACTTGACTTTTTCGTTTAAAATAAAATAATTTAAACATGTAGAATTGTTGTTGGGAATTGCCAATATTTATTTAAATAAATTAACACATTGTTTGAAATGACAAAGTTTTTTGATCACTTTTTTAATTAAAATTAAAAATATCATTTATTGAAAATATTTTTTCAAAATTTTAAAAATTTTTAGTAATCAATATAATCATTTTGGTAATAGGTGCAAAATCATTAACTTGTTTGCTTGATATTATGAATTTGGAATAAATTTGGTGATTGAAGAAATTTAATATTTTTTTCTGTGAAAATGGTCGCATAATAAAAAAGTTTTTAAGCCATATAGCCCATTCTGCGCCACTCTGTAGATTTTAGAAATACAATTTTTTAAATCCATTATTTTTTTTTTTTTTAAACCAAAAATAGTTTTACTGCAAAAAGTATCCTCTGGGCCATGATGCTTATGGCCTTCTATATACACTTTAAGGAAAAAATAGAACTTTTTAATAGAACTTTAATAGAACTTAAAAAACCTTAAAATCATTGCGAAATTTTTTATTTATTTTGAGAATTACAAAAGAAATGGGCTTTTTCTTAAAAAAATTTTCTTTAATACTTAATACTTTTCTATTTTTCTTTTATGTCCTTTTACCAATGTGTTTTTGGTTTGTTTTTTCTTTTCAAGCAACTCTTTAATAAAATATCATTTCCGTTTGTGTGTTCTTTAAGTTTTTTTTTTTTATATTGAGTTGATATTTTTGTTTTTGTTACAATCTTGTACTTTTCTTGTACTTGTATTGAAATAATCTTGAACCCTTTTTCTGGCCTCAAGTACATTTTGTTCTTCACTAAGTACAAAATTTCTTTTTATTTTTAAGTAGAAACAATACTCCAGGAGCTGTGGTGCATCAGCATTGAATAACACAAATAAAAGAAAGAAAATGATGTGGAATTATTTCAGTTGGTAATTGTTGGCTCTAAGATTCTCCTATTAGATGTGCAATCATGTTCTTAAAAAGTTCGTTTGAAATAATTTTATTCGCAGTCGCCAGGGCTTTATCTGGAATACGAAGGCATAAAATACGTGTTGAAGGGTTTCTTTGAAACTTAATGCTCATTAATTCAGTTGTTTCATTTTTTCCTTGGATAGGATCATTTATGTTCATATCTGTCTTTTTACCCTAATAGACCAAAATAGGGTACTTTTAAAAAGTTTAGAAGAAAAAAACTGAAAGTAAGGTTAAGAAAACCAACCACAAACGGATATGTATGCATAATCATTGTGTAGTACAATAGGAAGTACTTTAGTACTTTTTATGCTTCTCTTGAGTAGGTTAAAGGAAAAAATAAAACAACAACAACTTAAACATAAAAAAAGTCAAGTCAAACTGCATATTGTGGCCTTAAGTATTTCACTTTTTGCCGTTCTTTTTGCAGTTTGGCTTTTAAAACGTATAGTTCAGCATTTTTAAAGAGCATAGAAACATTTTAGGTTTTTTAAATGAGCTTTTACCTCAAAATTGCACATAAGCAGTTCCGTTGTTTGTATAAATTGGAAAATGTGATCAGCAATAAAACCAGACAAATAAAATCATACAAGAAGCCTACAGTCGGCATTTGGAAGTCATTAATACTCATTAACTTCAGTTAAAATAAATTTAATTCTTTAAATTCAAATATTGTAAATAAAATTGGAATTAAAAAAAAAACCAATCGTATAGTTATTTTTCAATCTGAATCTGAATCTGAATAAAATAGGCTCTCATTTCCAAAACATCATAATACTTTGCATTCAAAGTCAAAAATGTATCATAGAGTTTAATGATGCACAGTTTGCATATTGTGTACGCACTTTGATAACATTATTGGAGCACTTTGACAACATTATTATATCCGAAAAAGCGAGTTGCATTGCAACTAACGCTTTTGTTCTTATTTAATATTTAGTACCCATAGTTCTATGTCTCATTTTAAATGCAAGCAGAAAAATATAAATTAATTTAGCACGTCATTAAAAAATTTTATTAATAAAAATTAGTTTCAATTTAAAAATTTGTGATATTAAATAAAAAATTAATTAAATTAGCAGCAGTCAACAAATTAATATTATCAATTAAAAATGAATTGATATTAACAACGTTTTCTATTTTAATGTTGTTAATATAAGTAAATGTTTAACTCACTCAACTAAATTTTTAATTAAAACTGAATATATTTTTGATTAATGGTTTAATTTAAAAAAAAAATGCCAGCATTTTTTCTTAGTCCGTCTAGACGGCTGGTTGTAATTTTTCAAACAATTTCATGAAAATGAGAAAGTCAAATAATTCTCTATTAAGCAAAATTTTATTAAAAATTCCCGCCATTTTCACTTTTATAAAACAGTGAAGTTTTAGGCTTGAATAATATGTCGATATATATCTAGTCAGTGTCTGCAAAGATAGTCCTTTAAACACTATAATTCAGAAATTCCTAAAAATCAAAGAAATTCCAAAGAATAATATCGTATATCGGTAGAGTTTTTGGAAACTATTCAGATATGGAGCTAAAGATTATCCCAATGAAAGTGAGCCCATCTAAGAATCCTCCATGGAGCCTTCTCTAATGCTCTCTCCACACACATCTTAAGGATACTGCATACACATACCCATACAATATCAAGGGTTATTCCGTAGCATGGCTGAAAGTCAGAAGGATTGAATTTTCATTAATACCGACGCACTATGCTTCGACCCATAGACAAAAATCAAAAAAAAAATTTTTGTCTCAAATTGTTTTTAAATACAGATTTTTTGAAAGATAATAAGATAAATGTTATTAAAAAAAAATTTTCTGATTGCTTTTGCCACCACGACGGTTCCCAATGTGGAGAATATATAAGCTATGCAGTAACTTATGAAAATAAGTCAATTAAGGTTTCTCAGTTGTTAAGTTATAGCTCGATTTTTTCAGCAGAAATGCTTGCCATTAATGAGGCAATCGATTTTTTCAAGAGCAATCAATTTTTTAAAGGGGAAAATTCATAATTTGCACAGATTCTTTATCTGCCTTAAACGCGATTTCGAATGTGAATAACAATAATATCTACACAGAAAAAATTATTAATTTTCTCCAATCACCAAATTTATACCAAATTCATAATATGAAGCAAACAATTTGTTGATTGTGCAACTATTACCAAAATGATTATATTGATTACTAAAAATTGTATAATTGTGAATATTTTTTTTTTCATAAATGATATTTTTAATTGTAATTAAAAAAATGATCAAAAAACTTTGCAATTTCAAACAATGTGTTAATTTATTAAATATAATATGGACAATTCCCAACAAAAATTCTGCATGTTTAATTTATTTTATATTTATTATTATTTGAATTTTTTTTTGAGCTTTTTTTGTAATAGCTCTATTCCAGCATTACATTCTGCTGGTGTCTAATAATTGTAAATTTTTCTGTACATAAATATACTTCATTGCTATCCAACGGAAAGCTAAGGTAAAATGTAACAAGAAAATACAATATAATAGTCTAGTAGTGTATAAAGTCATTCCTAAAAAAAAAAAAAAAATTTATGGAATAGAGCTATTAAAAAAAGCTTTATAAAAAAATACATAACTGAAATTTAACTCATAGAATAAATTCGAAAAATAAAAAATGTTGAATATAATAAAGTTGCTTATGAAAAAGAAATAATTCCCAATATCTAAATTATTTTATTTTAAACGAAAAAAGTCAATTAAGATTTTTTGTTATTTAATTAAAATTTTAATTGAAAATTTATTTCAAAACAACTAAAAGGTTAATTAAATCAAAATGACATTTTTAATTTTCTTTAAACTAAAAAAATACATGATTCAATTATTACATTTATTAAATTTAAATACTTTTTAAACCATTTTTTTTAACTGATAAAACACTTTTTTCTGTGTATGCTAATAAAATTAGGGAAATTTTAATCGGAAAAAATAAAAAGATTTCTCTTATATGGGTTCCAGGCCACATACAAATTACGGGAATTGAATGCGCAGATTCGTATACCAAATAGGGCTTAAAGTCTCCTCTCATTAAAACCCAAAATTGGAAAGTTAAAGATATAATTAAAAATCTCAGGAGAAATACAATTCTGAGACAGAATACCACTTGGCAAAATTCAAACATTTGGTACAAAAATATAAATTCATTTAAAATCAATATCCAATCAGCATCGAGTACTGAAATAACAAGACGGAATCTCAAAAAATTTTTAAGATTGCGACTTGGGCATACAAAATTTACTCACGGACATTAAGTAAGCAAAAATGACCCAAGAATATGCAACTGTGATCACACCGCAACAGTGAATATTAAACATATTATATCCGATTGTCCGCTTTATGCACAAGATCGAAAATTAATTTTTGGACACATTGACCCTATTTTATCACTCTCCTTTTCCTCAAATGAATCTGTTAAAGAACTAATAAAGTATTTAAAATTAACCAAATCGGATCACCACATTTGAAAACACTAAGGTGGTCCTTAATTTTTTATTTTCGATTTTCCAAAATCGTAGACTAGTTTTGTGTTAGGTTAGGGTAAGAAAAAATTTGGTAAAAATATGAGCTCAATCGTTTGAAAATTGCCGTGCCGCACGCGCATTGAAATCTGTGAGAATGAAATTCGGGCTAAATGGAGAGAAAAACGACCGTAACTACTGAGGAGTCACCCCTAGAGATGTAAAATGTAGTGGCAACCCCCATTATGTTTACATCCCCAATATTTCTCTAGAACAAACTAATTCTTCATCTGCACAAGCACTACTCCCTCTTTCCTCCTTCCCATAACCTATTTTCCTAGTTCCAACACAATGCATTGCATTAGTATGGGTCATCCCCTGAGTGCTGGTCCTAACAAAAAAAAAAAAAAAAAAAACATACATAAAATTGAATTTTCACGAAAATTTGCCAAAATGGAGAAAAAAAAAACAATTATTACAAAAAAATTAAATTGCTTTATTGAAGTTATTAATTGCTCATTATCAATGATTTATATGAAATTGCTTTTTTCAAAAGTCGGATCTTTTTTTCGATAATCAGCGACAACTTGAATCAAGTATTGCTTTTCCTCTTCATTCTTGCACAATATTTTATTTTACTCCTCCATCATTTTCTCGTCTCTTTCGGCGGTGTCGTTAACAACTTGAATTTTTCCAACAACTTTCAATGCTCGCTAATAATATTCTCGCTGTGGCCAAGTTTCCGGTGGGTATCGTATAAATTCATGCGGCAAGTTGAAGCGTTTGAAAAAGATTTTTGTTTTCGAAGTTACGAAAGCACTCAAGCCATTTGAGAAAAATTGCTCATTTATTTCTGCAAAACTAATCACGCAAAACGCAACGCAAGGCAAAAGAATTACATTTGAAGCACAAACAATATAATTTATATTTTGTAATTTTGTTGTTGCTTTCTACAGAAATTCACATTGCGTTTTAAATTTTCAACGCTGGCACATGAATTTCTGTAGAAAGCAACAACAAAAAAAAATTTATGAAAAAACTTTGCCATTTCAAACAATTTGTTAATTGATCCAATTAAAAAAATAATTAACAAAAAATCTCTTATTTATTTAATAACCTCAGGCAAATAAAAATAAATATAAAAAATTTATAAAGTAATATAAATGAGCAACCAAGTAATTAAAATCTTTCTTAGATTCGAAAAAAAAAAATTATTAAGTGAATCAAAATGAATAATTAAAGTTTGAATTTATATTTAATAAATTAATTTAGTAGATAGACATAACATTATGAAATTTTTGGATGATCGCCCAATATATTACTATTGATTCATAGGAAACGCGTCAAAAACTGTGGGTCCCAATTAGTTTAGTGAGACTGGAAATCACATCAAAAAACTTTTTTTTTTACAATCGGTCGAGAACTTACCAAAGGTCGCATAAAAAGTCGCTTTCCAAAAAGAACTTTAATAGCTATTTAGGCTTTTTAAATTTCTATTTTTACATTTTTTGTTTTTAATTTGGCCAAATTTCTTTATTTAATACAAGAAATCACTATCAAATTTTGTGATGTTCGGCCCATACTTTACTAAAAGTCGAATACAAAATTCCCGTCCAACAATAATATATCTTAAACAGAAATGAATCATAGCGTTCTATTTCATTGTTATAATTCTTGCTCATCCAAATAAAGCATTCTAACTTGTTTAGCCTTAGCTTTAATCTATTTTACATTGAAAAGTGTATAATCGTAAATTTACTTGTACATTTACTTGAACTAATAAAATCAGTATTTGTGCCTTAAACTTTTTTGGAAAAAAAGGAAAATGTGTCTTATTTCGCTTGCGGTTATTTATTAAATGTTTAAGGCAGATACTTTCTTCTCTTCATTTCAGCAGAAGAGTAAAACATAAATTATGTTTTATATTTGCAAAAGATTTTAAGAGGTTAAAATAAATAACAGCACAGCATAAATTTATAAATGTAAATAAATGTATTTGCATGTTAATGTTTGCATAATATCTAGGCATTAAAATATATACACATGCATGGTAATATATAAGGGTGTCCCATTAAATAATTATATAAGGCTTGCTTTAAATCTTATTAAGGCTAAGTAATTTAAATTCCATTCAAACTATTGAAACAAATAGTTTTAATCGCATTTTAGTTGCAATGTAATGCAGCCCAATATCACATCAATAATTTTACAGGGACTCCCTTTCATCTTTATATCTCTATAAACGATTTATGTCTAAATGAAATACGACAATGACTTCATCGTCATTGCCTCTTCTTCCACGAAACATGTTCTTATTGTGTAATAAAATTTCAAATGATTTATGCATAGACTGAGTCTTGTTAATTTTATTAAATTTACAAGTTCTTTATTATCGGAAAGTGTTTGCGAGAAGTGAGAGTGAATGACATATTGCAGGCAAATCTTTGAAATTGAAATGTTTAAGCAAAAACAGAGATTTAATATGTATAGAAGTGATTTAGTATACATACTCGTACATACATATATGTTGGATTTATTCATCAGTTTGACAATTTTTTTAAACTTTCTATTGCTGAGTACGATAATTATTGTAATGGATTTTATGGTTGTTAATTTATTTAAGATTAATTTAAAAGATTTTTAAACATTTAAGATACATCTTTAGATTTTTGCATAATTTTAAGTTTCACAAAATTTTTCAAGAGAGAGCCGACTATAAGACTATAACAAATCAATGAATTGTAATTTAACGACGAAAAATGTTAAATCTCAAAAGAAACTACACAAGAGCCCCGTTTTGCGTTCATCATATTTGCGACGTTTTGATTTGTGTTGCTTTTTAAAATTTTATTGAATCCGCTTCGGGTCGTTTCGATTCGGATTTGTGTCGCTACATAGGTAAGGTTAGGTTAGGTCGAATGGATGCAACCTTATATCTGTTACGATATACACCTAGGCCACTACCGAGCCTGTTGTGGGCTCCTTAAGAGGAAACTTGGGGGATTAAGGTAGATAGTACTACCACCACCTATAAGGAGGGGGTTAACGGCTGGCGTTAAGAAGTCCAGTAGCACGGACATAATTCCTTAAGGTTTTTCAGTCAACGTTCCTCTGGGATCCCATGTCCAACATGGCATCGCTCCCGAAGTGTTAGTAGCAGAGAAAGTGTTCCAGCCTCTCTCTCTGTCGCTACATATGATTGGTTTATTTTTTTCACTGAGTCACATGTGAATAAGTTTTCTATTTGCGTGTAAAAGGGGAACTCCCATTTTATTCAGTGGCGTAAATAAGCATAGTTGCCTTTTAGGAAGCAAGAATTTACTGTGCTAAGTTTTTTTGTTGAACTAAAGAAAAGGAAAAATAAGTACAAAGAAAAGAAAATACTTAAGTTTAGAACTAAGTCGGGTGAAAATGCTGTTGACATAGACAGAACCTTTGGTTTAGCACCTTTAACTGTAAAAACAATTTGCAACAGTGGCATCGTTAAAAATTAAACATTTAAAAATAGCTCGAGTTAATGCAAATTACATTTAGTCAATTCACAAGGTATCCTAACATGTCATATTGTCAAAATGTCCTAATATTTCACAATGGTTTAAAAATATTGTTGTTGGTTTGTTAACAAAAAGTGTCTTAAATAAAAAGAACGTTGCTTGCTGTGTTTATTGTGCTGTCTTAATTAATCAGAAAAGTCCAGCGCTGAGCGGCTGAGCTGTACAACAATATTTTTAAACCATTGTGAAATATTAGGACATTTTGACAATATGACATGTTAGGATACCTTGTGAATTGACTAATTATGTTTGTTATTTTTCTTATTTGTGGTGAATGAGGGTATACTAAGATTGTCATTTCTTGTGAAACTTTTGTATTATACATCTAAGACCCCATAAAGTATATATATTCTGGCTTCTTGATTAATTCTAAGTCGGTTTAGCCATGTCCGTCTGTTGAAAACACGCTCACTTTCAAAAAACGAAAAAAAAAACAAACTTAGTCTCAAATTGCTTGTAGTTATCCTAAGCAGTTTGGCATTGAAATCCAGTAACATCGGTTCAGTAGGATCAGAACTATGAATTAAAATGTGGAACCACCAACCTAAAAAAATTGATAATTTTAATACAAAAACTAACAGAAATGGTGGAATAATGCACGGAATGATATACAATTCTGCACGAATTCACTTTATACGACTGCAAATCATACTATAACATTTCGCGAAGATCGGTCCATAATTAACCATAGGCCCCATATAAACCCTACTCGCGGAAAACCGTAACAAATAACGCTATCATAATAGCATTTGGTATATCACAGTTTTATATGACTAGAAATCACATTACCAAATTTCGTGAAGATCGGTACATAATTTACCCTGGTAATAAACCCTGCTCTCCTAAAATCAAATAAAGCCCATTTTAGGAAAATAATTAAATTCGCCTAAAACCATAACAGATATATTTATTGAAATTCACTGTTAACGCTAAAACTAATTACACTGCTGTATTTAAATTTATTCTAAATAATTTTTTGTAATACTCGTATCAGAAATCAGTCTTCAGAATTCTGGGATGATTGATCCATAATTTATACTAAAAATTCAAAAAGGGGGAACTATGACAAATTTTTAAATTGTACCAAATGAGTCACGGTAGTACCACGGTACTTCAGAATGTCAAAAAAGGTACAATTATCCCAACCTTAACATCCCTGATGGGAAATATAAAAAAATATTGATCGATTTGGTTAATTTTTAAAACCAAACGCACTTATGAAAAAGATGTATTTATGTTAATAAAATATGTATGGGGGGGGGGGGGGGGTCTTTGCCAATCGTGATTTATCTAAAATTAAGTACTTGGACGAAATTATATTATTAAAACCCATCCCATACAGCTACTAGCACACCAAAAGTCTTATTCTGGGGGATATTTGTGTAGCAAGTAGCATAAATAAGAGAACGAATTATGTAGTTATTTTAAGAGATGGATGGATATGGAAAGATTGTCTTAGAATCTAATTAGGATCTAGAAGAGAAGAAATACTTTATACACTGATAGAAAAAGCGTCATAACGCTTATGTATTTTGACATCAGTACTATAAGCAGTGTCTTTGTCTTTGACCCCATGACACTTAACATCATTGTGTTGTCAGTCTAGTCAATACTTGCCAAAATTGTCATCAGGGTCAAAAATTTAAATTACGTCATCAATGCGTTGATACATCGGCATTACAAAAATGACGAATCGGAGTCAGTTTAATAAAACATGTCATCACTGCGATGACTCAATCACATCAAAGAAACGACTAATTAGCCTCAATTTTATGGCAGTTTGTCATTGGGATTGACTTAAGACAAAGTGAGAGAATATGTATTTTGATTTACTTACACGTTTCACATGTTTTGTTCACTTTTGATGTATTCCGCCCTTTGTTTACAGAAGAACTCTCAATTATAAGACACCAGCAGCATGCCCGATATGGTTTTCGTAATCATTCTACTTTGACAATTTGATGTATAGAACTTAATAATTTAAAAAATTTAATATGGGAATCTTTGCTTCCCGTTTTAATTTTTAAGCAAAAAAATAATGTTAATAATACACAAACCGTAACATCGAATTGATGTCATTGTTATCAAAAATTATTTTCGGGAATGAAATATTTATTATTAATTAGTTCATTTATTAATGATGTGCTAATAATCCCAATTTTTTAATGAAAACACTGAAATTTATTGTTGTGGGAAAGCTAGTTTCTATGCGCACTGTGGTCATTGCATTGATGACGCATAAAATATGACAAAATTTTAGAATGATTGATGTGACTTTTTACCTCATTGATGTCATTTGTAATAAGATTGATGTCACAATTCTGATGTTAGGGCATCGCCAATATTAAGATGCATTTTTCTAGAGTGTAGGGTCCCCGATGAATATTTCGATGTATTTCAACCATAATAACAAAAACCAGTAAATTATCTGTAGAAAAATCTCAATTTGCTTATTTTGAAATTCAATTTAAAAAAAAATCACTCTGGACCAATCCACAATGCGATGTAAGTCAAGGTTAGCGTTATCCTGTAAGTACGAAGTTCCCATATCCCTGTCATCATCTGGTATTTGTATGTGATCAGCGTTTGTGTATAATTTACAGAATTTAATTTACTAATACAAATCATTCAAATAAGCCATTTATAGTATTGTAATATTGGCCTGTGAAGAACACCCCGGTGACTTCTTTAAATGGACAATACATTGGCCCTGAAATCAATCGGTTAATAATATGAGCTGGGCTTCGTCTTTTAGCAAACAATCACACAGTTTTCCTGCGCGCGTCTCATTATCTTCCCTAGTGTGACACGCGCAAGGAAACTTTATTCAGCGAAGCCACTTGCCGCGTCCTATGGAGGAGAAAATCCCTAAGATCGGCCGCAGGCCGCCACGCAGAAAAACTTTATTAAGTGAAGATTTTCAATATTGTTGCGGTTAAATTAATATTTGTGTATGCTTTTTTTTCTTTTTTTCTCATTTTGGTGGGATTCATTTCGTTTCCAGAAGTTGGATTAATTATTAATGTTCTATTAATTTTTGTTAAAATTAAATTTTTTTATAATTTTTCAATAAAATATAAGAAAAATAAAAAATTTTATTGCTTTATTAAAAAAAAAATTTAAGTGCAATAAGGCCTTTAAGGCTTTATTTCACTTTCAATTGAGAAATAATGCCTTTATTTGCAAAAAGGCTTTATTGCACTTTGAAAGTGAAATAAAGCCTTAAAGGCCTTATTTCGTAAGGCATTATTGCACTCCACCTATATTAATATTAACACAAATTCAATGGATTTAAATAAAATTCATAATATCATAAGTACATTTTACATATTATAATTGTAGTAATTTCGAAATTAAATCAAGATCTGTTCTTCAACTTTTTCGACGTAGCTGCTCTAAATAAACTGCATCTTTAATTTATTTTAAGGGGTTAACAACTGCAATTATCAAATTATAAAATTTTTTTAACGCTTAGTTATAATACAACTTCTACAGAATATAACATTTCCATGTTTCTGCCATTAACGGATCTTAAAATTTAAAATATAACATTAAGTGAAAAAGTTTCCAGCTATGTAAACATTTCTGAATTTTTATTTTGTTTGCTTTCTTTCATTCACTCTACTTCTTGAAACAGATTTTATTTTTCAAAGTTTTTGTTCTTTATTTAGTTTTATAACTATACCCATGTCATTGTTGTTCATTGTTGCTCATAAATATTCAAATCTTTGGTATATGGCAAAAGGAGACCCACATCTATTATTTAACTCTTAACACTTCTGTGCCACAATAAACGGCTGCACGAAAGTTTATGCAGATATAAACATATGGAAGCCAACATATTCAAATATATAAAAAGTAAACACTGGTTGTGTGTATATGTCAGAATAAAAATCACTTTAAATTTAAGTCATTAAAGATATTTTCCTAATAGTCTTGGAGACATTCAACAGCAACTAT
Organism: Pollenia amentaria; assembly: GCA_943735925.1. NCBI lineage: Eukaryota > Metazoa > Arthropoda > Insecta > Diptera > Polleniidae > Pollenia > Pollenia amentaria. The sequence continues at coordinate 15,890,831 of OX031010.1, read as the reverse complement.
CTGCCAACTTGTTTGGTAAGAGTGTAGGAGTAAGAAGTATTTTTTTTCGAGCCACCATGGAAAGTACTTAATAATATTAAGATGGCTGTGGTGAAATGGGTTAGAAAACAAACGTATCGCTGGTCTCATGTAAAAAGGCCTTAACTAACACAATTACAATTTTAAAGAAGAAGGTAAACACATAATAGAAACTGTATGTATCAATTTATAAATTTGTCCTATATACTTTTTCGTAGGTTAGAAGGTTAGAAAGGCAGGTGCAAACCAAACTTCACACCCTCGCCCCGTTACCAATATGGTCTATTGTGACGCATTCTTTGCTAGATGACAGCACCCTTTGCCATCCGTATTCATTTGATAATACCCCAAGCGCATCGGATATGGGTGGTATGAGGTAAAACATGAATGATACGCTTGGTCAAGACCTTGATGTAATCTCGGAATGGTTTCGTGCGAATTGGGTCGATTTGATTCCCGGAAGATCCAATGCCGCCCACTAACACATGAATGCGCGACAGATCCAGGTGCCTAAGCTGTATGGGTGGTATAATTATTGAAGAATAAGAATGTCTTGATGTTCTGGTCATGAAAATACACTGTGATGTCCGATGGCTAAAACATTTATTTAAGGTGTCGAAAGAATCACTCAAGTTTTCACCTCGGTTTTTTTTAATGGTGTAAGAGATACTTCACTCTATCTGATCTCCTTACTATTTATACCACCTAAATCAGACCGAGCATAAGGTACAACTCTAATATTCCGGGCCGGTGCTTCAAAGTATATATTGGGCCTTTCAGGACCGCGTGCAGGAGAGGGCGAAGGTTTTCATTGGTGACAGAAGGATAACAAATTCGCTTGACTCCCTTTAGCACCGTCACAACGTGGCACATTGGGTTCAAATGGCATCAAAGTAGCGATTATTTGAAATTTAGAAATAAAGTTTTTATAATAAATTTTGTTATATGGTAAAAGTAGCTAAAATTCTGCATCACTAGCTGTAAAAATCAATCAACTAAGTTCTTTACTTTCTTTTCAGTGAGCGGTCAGAGTTAGCAAATTATTGCTGTTTTTAAAAAAAGTGAACAAATTGGAAATTTTTACAATTGAATAGATTATTATTAGTGTTAAATCTATTAAAAATAAATAGTTTATAATGGAATCTTCAACATCAGGTATTAAAGTACAGTAATTTTTTTTTTTTTTTTTTTTTTTTTTTTTTGTAAAAATTATGTGTAAATATTTTTAATAATTTTTTTAAAAAAGGTCCAAAATTGGGATAATTTCCGCATTTAATGGCCCACAAGTATTAAGTTAGTAAGAGTTGTAATTAGTTTTATGGATTTTAGAGAAGTATAGGACATCAGCTTATATTAAAAAAAAGTCCAGACAATGCCCGTCCCTTTCTTATTTTCATTTTTGTGTAAAAAATCTTGAAAACAAAGACTTCCCAAAAGGTTTTAATTTTTTTATTTTTTCAAATTAATATTCAAATTTAATTAATTTAATGAGACCAAAAACTGGATACAAAATTATACTTATATGAATACATATTTCTTAAATTTATTTTGATTTCAAATTTACAGAGACAATTGTGGAAAAAATGATAAATTCTATTTTGTAACTTTAAAAAAAAAAAGCGAACGAATTCTTTCGTTCGCATAACTACATTGAAAACAAAAAATTTGTTTTTGTTTTCAATGTAGTTATACGAAAGAAAGAATTCTTTCGCACATCGGAAATAGGCTATAAGTTGTTTTTTCCAAAACACAATAATGCGCTTAAAGGGTTAAAAAAATTTTTTTATACTTTTTTTATGTGCATATAATAACTCATCAATAAACAAATATAATATTTTAAAACTACGGCTTCTATGAATAAATCGCCACTTTGGGTACCATCGAATCCACTGTGTATGGGTTGTTACCTGTTTTACACAGAAACAATTCTCGTCAATTTGTATATCAATTAAAGCATTTATCAAAACTAAAACCAGTTTTAATTAAAAATTTACTCATGTGAATTTAACGCTTATTTTACAGAAAAATTCTCCAAAATTTTTCACCAATTAAAGCATTAATCAAAACTAAAATCAGTTTTGATTAAAAATTTAATCAAGTGAATTAAATCTTTAATCAAGTGAATTAAACGATAAATTAAGTGAACTAAACGTTAATTTGAAATTATTAATTTATTTAGTGGTGCAAATTTAATTAATTTTTTAATTCATATCACAAACTTTTTAATTTAAATCAATTTTTATATATTTTTTGTGTTATATCAATAACATTACTGCAGCAATGTCAAAAAAAAAAAGAAAAAAAAAATTAGCTGATACTATTAATTTATTTACTGGTGCAAATGCAACTAATGTTTTAATTAGTATCACCCATTTTTATTTGAAATCATTTATTGTTTTTTTCTGTGTACAATAATGGGACGTGTTCTGATGAAATTAGTTATCTGGTTCCCGAAACTTGTATGTTTGTTCATAATACGCGTATTTCCTCAAGAGCTCATCCTTTGGTGCTCAATTGGCCGGTGCTTCGTACAACTCATTTCAGGTAAAATTTGTTCTTTGGCCAGACTGATCGTATGCCTTCCATTTCACATTCATCATGAATAAATTCAATTCGAATGTCCACATACACTACTCACTGTATCCTCCTTCCCATAAAATATTTTCCTAGTTCCAACACGATGCATTGCATTAGTAGGGGTCATTCCCTGAGTTCTGGTTCTTACAATTAATAGAAAATGGAATATTGATTGTAAAACCGTAATTTTTAATACTATTGCCTTAAATTTTTAAATTTAAAAAAAAATCAATTTCAAAAATAATCGAATCAGGGCCTTTCTACATGAGGCCAGCGATATGTTAGTATAGGTGTAGGTTTATACGTTATATAGTCGTTGTTATCAAGTATTCGGATCTGATTTGTGTTTTCTTTAGCAGAAAATATTCCATACTTCTTCTCCTTCTTTTGTATTTATGTATGCATATTTTATTTAAATTTTGACAACATTTTCCCTCCATAACATAATTTTGCCCGTTATTGCTTTTTATCCAACTGTGGATTTTTTCTTAGCACTAGACTTTAAGCTAAAATAAACCAAGCACATGGAAACCATATTTTGGCTACCAAAATTCAGAAAAGGAGTTAAACAAGTAACCCGTTATTACAACAAAAAAAAAAATGATGCACATCTCAGTGTTGCCAGAATTGTATGATAAAAAATGGCTAAATTTAAGAAAAAAAAATTGCTGAAAATGGCTAAAAACTTTTTAATTAAAAACAAATGAAACATCAATTTTAAAACAAAAATTATTTATATTTATATAAATAAATGGATATATATAAAAAAAAATTTTTGTACATTAAAACTGTAAAGTGTTGAACTTTAAATAAAATGGCCGAGAATTTATTATAACTTATTGGAAAAAGAATTCCTTATTAATTTTAAAAAGTAGTGGAATAATAATTAGTAGTTATATAAGTTTACAACAGGGTGTTAACAACAAAGTTGTATTTACATTATTTACACTAATATTGACAAATATTAATAAATAAAAAGTGAATGTTTTATTTGCTCCAACATAAAGAAGATATCAACTTATTACATACTTATATAAATATGTACATTAAATAAATATTTTGGTACTAAACAAATTAGATTATCGATAAATTCGATGTCGTTATAGTTTATCTCCTGCTTTCAAGACTTTTACACATACTGCTTGTCAAAATTCACAAAAATTTAAAACTGTAACGTAGGCTGCACGCAATTTTAAAGCGATTTATTTTCAAGATGCCATCAAGAATTATGGAGGCAGAAGATTTAGAAGGGTAAATGTCAAATTTGTTCATTAAAATTGCAACCAGATGTTTTCTTGACTGTAAATTGAAACACACTGTTGGAAAGAGAATTTGAATTAAATTTTAAAAGTATGAATGTATTAGTGAAAAGGTGAAAAGTGTAAAGCTTAAAGGACGAATTAAAAAACAAGATGTTTGTGTGAATTTTAATCAATCTTAATATTCACACAAGCATGCTCTATACTTTTTTCATATGTTTGTGTAACAGTTTGTGTGGTTTATTTGGCCATTAAGTGTATTGAAACTTAAAGCAAAATTTCAGTGTGACGCCAATTTAGTTGAAAGAGTTTCACAGGAATATCATTACAACATTTACCCAAACTTTTGAGTTCAAATCTACAATAAATAAAAAAAAGTGAACATAAAATTTAACCAATCTTTTGTAAACTTTCTTACCTAACAAATGTATGATGAAAAAATTCAAAAAAAAAAAAGCGTGAGCAGTAGTAAATTTATCAAACTTTAGCTTTATTTTTAACAATTTTTATTGACTTACTTAACTTTTTTTATGAGAAGATAATTGTACACTGATAAAAAAAGGCGTCATAACGCTGATGTATTTTGACATCAGTACTTTGACAAGTGTCTTCGTTTTTGACCCCATGACACTTTACATCACTGTGATGTTAGCCTTAACATCACTTGGCCAAGTTGTCAGGGTCGAACATTTTAATAATGTCATCAATGGGAGGATGGAGCATTGGCATCATAAAAATGACGAATCGGAGACTGTCATCAAATCGAGTCATTATAATTTGTCTTAAGTCAAATTAAGAGAATATCATTATTGACTTTTTTTTTGGTTAGGACCAGCACTCAGGGGATGACCCTTACAAATGCAATGCATTGTGTTGGAACTAGGAAAAAAAAGGTTATGATAAAGAGGTTAGAGGGAGAAGCGTTTGTGAACATACGGCTTGAACTTATTCCTGTGGAAAGTGAGAGGGAAGACTTCAGCAGGAAGGTTGTTCCACATGCGAAAAGTCCGGCCAAAAAACGAATTTTCCCTGTAATGCGTTGTACGATTTACCGGCCAATCGACCACAAAACGATGTGCTCTGTAAGCAAAACATGTATCACGCAAAAACGTATGAGTTTCGGGAACCAGATCCCTATCTTCATCAGAACACATCCCATTGTATTAACGATAAAACAGGCAAATACAACCCATATTTCGACTGTACTCAAGGAAGTCAATAGCATTTAGAGTTGTAATCCATTCGCGGTCGGATATAGGAGATGGAGTGAAGTATCTCTTACATCCTTTTAATAAAACCAAGGCACTTGGATGCTTCTTTCGACACCCTTAATATATGTTCTGTCCATCGGACATCACATTTTATCATTATGCCCAGAACATCAAGAGATTCTGATTCTTCAACGATTATACCACCCACATATAGAGATGAGGCTCCTTGATCCTTCGCGCGTTTATGCGTCAGCACGCAACATTGGGTCTTTCGGGCTAGGTCTAGGTCGCGGCCAAGCGTATCATTCATGTTCTGTCTCATAGCACCAACATTGGATACGCTTGCTCTATAATCAAATTAATACGAATGGCAAAGGTTGCTGTCATCTGCAAAAGAGTAGATAGGATTGGAAGTTTGATATAGAAGCTCATTTAGAAAAAAAATAAATAGAGTAGAAGAAAGAACGGAGCCTTGCCGCACCTCTAAATGAATCTTGAACTCGTTTGACGAAATCTCACCCGTTAGACATGTTTGTTTCACTTTTGTTGTATTTCGCCCTTTGTTAACAGAAGAACTCTCAATTATAAGATACCAGCAGCATGCCCGATATAGTTTTCGTAATAATTCTACTTTACAAATTTGATGTATTAAATAAATAATTTAAGAAAATAGAATATGGAAAATTTTGCTTCTAATTTTACTTTTAAACATAAAAATAATGTTAGTAATATATAAGGACATGATATATTATGTCAGCGCACTGATGACAGTTTGTCATCGCATTGATGACAGTTTGTTATAACACTGATGAGAGTTTGTCATCACACTGGTGAAAAAATATATTATGTCATCGCACTGATGACAGTTTTTTATTGCACTGATGACAGTTTGTCATCAAACTGGTGAAATTATATATTATGTCATCGCACTGATGACAGTTTGTCTGTACTGATGTCAAAATGCTTCCGCGCTATGAAGCCTTCTCTATCAGTGTATAATGTAATTTAAAAACTGTTAAATCATGTTTAATTTAGCAAACATTATGCAAAAGCATAATTTCTTTTGAGAAAACTAGTAGTTACGTGTAGGGTGTCAAATATTTGATAGGTGTGAATATAGCTTAAGTTCACTGTTGCATTTTGACAGTAGGAAATGTTGCTTTGCTACTTTCTTTTTTGTTAATACTGTTCGTTTATACACAGAAAAAACCTCGCCATTTTTTTTAGTTAAAACATTAATCAAAAATCAAAACAGTTTGCATTAAAAATTTGACCAATTGAATTAACGTTTCCTTATATAAACAAAATTACTGCTAAAAATTTTGTTAATATCAAAAAATATTTAATTGATACAATAAATTTGTTGACTGGCGTAAATTTAATTAATGTTTTAATTAATAACAAAAATTTTTTAAATCAAATAAATTTTTATTTTTTTCTGTGTAGTTGTGCGCTGAATTCAATGTGTTTCAGTTGCTACAATTGTTCATTTTTTTATTTTTTTTTTTTTTTTTAGCAATTTTAAACATTTTTATAAGAAAATCAAAATTAGCATTCTGGAAAAAATGGCAAATTGTAAAATACAATTTTTTTATGGCAAAACCGGGGGAAAGTGGCCAATGGCTATAAACAAGATAAAAATAGCTGAATCGAGTCACTAACTTGCGAAATTGGCAACACTGGCACATATACACAGACATTTCAGTTATCGCTTTTACACTATGAAACTGAAAAAAATGGGGAACGTAAGTAAGAAAAATTCACTGTTTATTGTTGTGACTTTGTTGAAGCTTTGATATTGTTACAAGTAAGACCTGAGTGTTTTAAAATTCTTATTCACTTTATGGTCTTACTTGTATAATATTTTTAGCTTTTCTAAAGTATTTGGAAAAAGTTTCCTGACGAGCTGGCCTAAGCAACCAGCGAAATGCGCATAGAAACTAGCTTTCCCACAACAATAAATTTCAGTGTTTTAATCATAAATAAAGATTGGGATATCACATCATTAATAAATGAATTAATTAATAATAAATATTTAATTCCCGAAAATAATTTTTGATTTTTTATTAAATTTTTGTTTAAACTAATTTTCTATAAGGTTTTATCACAATAGCAGTAGTCATAATTGAGGAGGTCCATAACAAAACGCAATAATTACACCATAACATTTTTTTGGATAAACGACAAAATGTAATTTAAGTTAGTAGCACATAATTTTTTTAAAAAACAATTATTGAGGTATTATTGTCTACAAAAAATAATATTAATCACAAATTAATTATTTTATCTGACAGTTTGTTTTAAAGTTATTTAGATAACAACTTTGGAATTATTGCGTTTTGGTCCGAATCATAGTATTTATTTCATTTTGCTTTGAACTGTATGAAAATATTGCGTTCTGATCTGAACTAGGGCTGGAATTTCTGCTTTTTGCTTTGAATAGATTTGTATTATATCATTTTGATGGGTACATATGGGACTATCAAATGCGCTAGATGCAGATCTTGTTCAATTTTACCTTTGTTTTTGTAAAAATGCTCACGATTGAGTATAATTGAACGCTTATTAAACAGCTCACATTTGTAGTCACTTTTCTCTTTGTGTTTGCAAGGTTTGTTAAAGGTCAAAGCCAACGGATCCTTATCAGCATACCTAGAAAAATCGTTTGTTTTAGATAAAAAAATAAAAAAAAATTTAAAACAATTACTTTTCATGACGGGTTTCTCGTCTTATATTCGTTCTCTGTAGAGGACCACGCTTTCTTTTCCCGACGTTTATACACCCTACTGTTGTTTCAGCCATAAATATGTTCAACTATTTTTTTTATTTGTAAATATTTAAATTTATAAATTACTTTATTCACAATTAACTAGGCTTGTGTCGTTCATGAATGAATTACTTCAATCATTCATTCATTCATTATGTGAATCATTCAGTAATGATTCACATAAATGAAAGATTTTGTCCAATAAATACTACAATTAACTTAACAAAAGCAAAATGTATTAACTAAACAAAAATTCCTTACGTCTTACAGTTATCTAAGAGTTACCACCAGAGCATAATTTATTTATAAAGTTGACTTTTTTAAAATTTCTTGTAGCGATTTGTTGCAAAGATGTGTAATTATTGCATTTTGCTCTGAACCATTATATTTGATATTGAATTGCAGTGTAGTTATTGAGTTTTGCAATGCTTTATAATAAAGGTAATATAGATTTCAATGTGTAAAATAGGATTCAATCAAAAAATCAAAAAACTTGAAAAATGTAATTATTGCGTTTTGTTATGGACCTCCTCAATTTATATATACACATACGGGTATTCATTCGATTCGATTACCGGTTAGCCAATTAATTACCGATTTTCGATTAACGATTAAACCGGTTAATTGCAGTCGATTAACCGATTAACCGATCCAGAAAAATTTTAAATTTTTTTTAGTATTATAACATATTTTTTGTGTTTTTAGTTATTTGCTGCGTCTCATATACACAAGGTATGTGTTTAGAAAATAGTTTTTCATACAAACAAAGAAGGTGATCCTCATTTTTAATAGGTGTTTGCAGTCAACAGCTTTTTTGTACGTCCTTTTTAAATGTATGCATTTAGTTAATGGGATTTTTCTCGTATATTCTCATATCAATCTTTTCACAAAATTAAGCGTAAAAATTAGAAGTGTTAAAAATGTTTAAAAATTAAGACAGGACTCTAATGGCATTATGGAAGATTTTATGTGTTTAAAGAAATCCATGAAAGGACTGAGAAATTAGATATTCTGTTTTATAGGTTGCTTTCGATTTCTTCAACATCTACGATAAATGAAAGAATTTTCCAAGTCAAGTTTTATGTAAACTAAAGAAAAAATCGCTTAAAACCTTAACATGCAAACCAAATTATATGTCTAAAAGATTAGTTTATAAAATCTCCTTAAACTATTGAAATAACTAATAGAGTAATATCACAGTTTAGTATTTAATTGATACATAATATTTATGTATTAACTAAAAAAATATATGTGTATTACATTTTATGAATTAGTTTTTTTCTTGCTCGTTTTAGTTCAAGAATTGTTATGTTTGATATGTTATTGATTTTTTTTTACTAACAAACTCCAAATAATAAATGACTTATGAATTTTTATTAATTGAAATTACTTAATTAATTATAAAAAAAAAAACATTAATCGGTTAACCGATCAATAGCAAAATGAACCAAAACCTCGGTTAATTAATCGAGCGATTAACCGTTTAAATCAAAAGCTCGATTAAATGAATACCCTTATACATATAGAAATTTTTTCAGTAATGAAAGCCCTTTAACCCAGGTTTTCACGGACAGGTTGCCCAGACTAGTTTCGATTGTAACCACACAATCTCTTCAGAATCTCCACTGAAGAGATTGTGTGGTTAAAATCGAAACTAGTCTGGGCAACCTGTCCGTGAAAGTCTGGGTTAAAATCTTAGCGCAGTCAATAATTAAAAATAATCAATACAAATTTTTATTGATTTCATGTTTTAAAATTCTTGACTTGAAAATATCTAAATTCAAAAATATTTTATTTCAAACTAAATCTATAGGAATCGTTTCGTATTTCATAACAGTTCCTTTACAAATAGTACTCGCTTTGTTTTTAATGTTAGGATTAACTTAAGGTCCATAGTTGGCAGACCTGGGGCAAATGCATTAAAAAAGCTAATGCAATGTCAATTGTTTATAACAATAAACCAAATCAATGAAAATGCAAGTTGATGACATTTTCACTAACTTCAACACTTTTAATGCATTAATTTTTGCACTTCATTATATTCTTACCAAAATTGTGCATTATTTTTAAATAGCAGTGTATACCAATTAATACACTACGTCGGAATTATTATTAAAGCACATGACAACCAGTGCATTATTATTGCATTTTCACTTTATTAAACATATTATGAACAGCAAACTCAAATTAAGCATGCATTTTTTTGATAGATAACACAAATAAGCAGGGACCGTAACAATTATTTTTGATTTTTTTTATTAATTTAATGGTTATGGTCTGACCATATGTTTTATATTGTCCTCCTCCCAATAATCATTTTAAGGCAATAAAGTCCAGCCCATACCACAACTGGGGAACTTAATTCACACACATTCTGACGGTATTTCATTAAGCCCACCGAGTGCACAATTTTGTCGTCATTTATCTGGCGACGAGCGCTTATTTTTGTATATTTTTAAGAATAATTCTCCAGCAAACATTTTATATATAGACAATTAATAAAATGATGCAGTTTCAAATTATATCATGCTTGTGAATGCTTTTGGCAATATGCTACACTATTACTTTCTAATTAAAAAAAAAGAAAGAAATTGCGAGTTTAAAAAAGATTTTCTTTTTCTATTCTATTATTTCATATTCAAAAGTATAGCAGGGAAAAAGTTAAAAATATAAATAATACAAAATTAAAAACAAAAATAAGAGTCAAAAATAAGAATTACTTTATGATTAAAAAAAAACATCATTTTTATGATACTGCTCATAATAGTTACGGTCCCTGATTTTAACTACATATGTACATATTTAAAGAATTTATTATACTAGTTTAATGGCTTAAAGTAAAGGGTGGTTAAATTTTAAGGACCGATGTTGATTTTGAATAAAAAACAAACAATTTAGGTAATTATTGTCATTTCTTTTTATTATGATGATATTGATATGGCTCAATTATGCATGATCTTGGCGGCCAATGGCACCGTCCTGTTGAAACCACATACATATATCCAAATCCATTCTTCCAATTCGGGACATAAAAAGTTCGTTATCATCTCACGATAGCGAACACCATTCACAGCCACTGCCTGACCGGCCTCATTTTGGAAAAAATACGGGCCGATGATGCCGCCAGGCCATTTACCGCACCAAACAGTCACTCTTTGTGGGTGCATTGATTTTTCGACAATCACTCTTTAATTATCATTTCCCCAAATGCGGCAATTCTGCTTATTGACGAATCCACAGGGGTGAAAATGTGCCTCATCACTGAAGATGATTTTCTTCGAAAATTGACGATATGCATTTTGATTTGAATGCCCATTTTCATAATAAGCCTGAATAACTTTAACGCGTTGCTCGATTGTGCATCTTTCCATGGTTCAAATTGAATTAGTCTGAAATTGCGAAGTGTCAAATAAAATGCAAAAAAAAACTTGACGTTTAGGTGTGGTTCACATTCAACATTGGCCCTTTAAATTTAATCATTTATTATTTATTAAAAATAAAGTGCAAGCATAATATTTCAAATGCTTGACTATGTGTTTGCTGGGAAAACTCTCTCTAGTCACTAACAGTTATATGCAGCAATACAACCACAGTTTAAATTTTAGACATAAATGCTTTAATGCCACATCATTTTATGCCTAGATCATTGATGTCCAAAAATGTTTTGTACTGGGGAGAAAATTTTTAAGTACCGTGACATTAAAAACTAAGCGCAAAGATTTTCATTAAAATTTTATCACAAAAAATGGTTTTGGTTGTAAAAAATTCGTAGTAATGCAGTCATACAAAATATAAAATTTTTAAAATTGCCTTTTTAGAATCCTTAAAAAACAAAATGCATTGAAAATTGTCCCACTTTAACAGAGTCAAAAAAAAAATAAACTCAATGTATTTAAAAATTCAAATAAGAATTCTATCTAAGAAAACTTAAATAAAATCTTCTACGTTTAGGCTTTAATGACCGAATATTAAAAGCAATAAAATATAAATTTTTTTAATTATCAAAGTTGTTTTTGGGAATACAAATATTTATTAAAAGATTTTGTTTGTTGTGCTTAATTCCCTTTTTTAATAATTGATAAAAATACTGAAATTTATTGTTGGAGGATAAGTTGTTCCTATGCGCATTTCACTGGTTGCTTAGGCCAGATCGTCAGGAAACGTTCTCCTAAATAATTTTAGAAAAGCCAAATCTATCAGCAAACAAACCTACAGAAGGAATGAGAATTACCTACAATACCCTCAAAAAGTTTTATTTGCAACGATATCAACAAAATACCAAACAATTAAAAAGTGATGAGTTTTTATCTTTTCTTACATTTCCCACTACAATTAGTTAGAATTCTCCCAACATTAATTGTAGCTGTAAGTGGGTAAAGAAAAAACATATTAAAAACAAAAACAAAGTACTTTTATTGTTTTCGTAAGAAAACAAAATAAAAACAATTTGTCCGTTCAGTTTTTTATGCACGTGCACTTGCAAAAATTTATTCTCATTCCTTCTGTAGTTTTGTTTGCTGATAGCTTTGGCTTTTCTAAAATTATTTAGGAGAACGTTTCCTGACGATCTGGCCTAAGCAACCAGTGAAATGCGCATAGGAACAGCTTATCCTCCAACAATAAATTTCGGTATTTTTATCAATTATTAAAAAAGGGAATTAAGCACAACAAACAAAATCTTTTAATTTTTTTAATTTATCATCATTTATTTTACACACTGTATTTGAAAAATATCAATGCAGCTACTCGTCGCTCTCACACGAACGACTTAAGTAAAGAGCGTAGAAAATAAAGCCGTGTGGCTTATAAATAATTGTTTGGTGAAATGGGCATCAATGGTCTAGATAAAAATCGAAGCAAATAACTTTTTTATAAATCTCAAACTTATTGGTCGCAAATAGAAACGACTTTGAACATTCTTCTATTAGTACTTACAAGTGATGCAGGGATTTATGTGGTCGGTCTTGGTCGACTTCACTTGTTTTAACTGGATTTTTTATTGTCATGTAAATGTTTGTATGGCCAGAGTTTCTGATTTAGTATTTTGAGCTGTTTTATTCAAACATCTCATCCATACACTCACTGTACAGTAGTTGTTGCATTTTGTGGTTTGGGATTATGGTGAAGAAAAAAAAAAACTGAAAAAATAAAATAGAATTTAGGTTAAGTATCGTTTAAATTTTGCAGATTCTTTGTGTTTCTGTTTCATACTTTTTCACCAGTTTTCTTTGTAAAGAAAAAAAAAATCTAAAAAGCAGAAAACTTTAGTGTAAATGTGTGGTTTTAGCAGTTGAGGAACTAAGAGAAAAGAAGTACTTACAAAGGACCCCATAGGCTTAAATATGCACTGATAGCAAAAGTGTTTAGGTGTACTTGTACTTTTGTTTGAATGATAGTTAACCACTTCATTTTTCATTAAGCAAACTGTTACCTGATTTAACTGGAGAACTAGAGTTGTTACATTCCACCGTCATGTTGTTATCTTTGCGGACTTAAGGTTTTAAAGGCGAAAAAATTGAATTTGTAATTCAATTTAAAATACTGAATTTTAAACCTTGTCCCTTAAATTTAATTTAATATCTATATCCATTCCATCTTTACTATCCAATAGGGTGGCTTTGTATTGAGAGTTCGCCTCAAGTTTTTAAATGTAGCAACTCCACTTAATCGTGAAGTGTTGGAGTGTAAGAAGTGCAACTTTATTTCCAAGTACATTCACTAAAGTTGTAGTGGTAGATTATAGACATGTATGTATTTGCGGTTTTTGTATGTGTCTGAGAAATAATTACAAATAAGTTTTAGGGACAAATTTGTTTTGATATAAAAAAAGTGTACTTAAAAGTTGTTTTACCCTACACTACTATGAATTGGAAGGGTTAGATTTGTTTTTCATGGTGCTTGAAGTACCAAATCTATTTAATATTACTTTCTGTTGATGGGTCCATGATTGTACCCAGTGCAATTTAAAAGAAAATTTAAAGAATTTTGGCATATATGTAGGTTTCTCTTGATCCGAGAACAGAACCCATTGGATATTTATCTTAATAAATGTGTCTAAAGCTATTTCTAAACATCGCTCAAAACCGCTTAAGCCCGCTTAAACCCTTAAATAATGCTGGTGTCCAGGCAAAATTTTGCACAAACTATTTTTTGTTAACATAAAAAACTTAAGCAAATTGTAAAAAGATAGGACCTTAGCTTCCATTTTGGTCCTTCACTGGAAAATCGTTTAAACCTGCGAATGTTTTTAAGATGTAAAATAAATCACTCCATAAAATTTCATTCGGATAGGCCTATAACTGGAAACCCGAAAATTGTTTTCGCCTTATAAATAATTCAACACTTGAAAATGATAATCGTATCATTGACAAGACTTTCGTACGCAATGGGAAAAAAGTTTACTGTAATCTGTCAGAAAAGAATTAGAGGCAGTTGAGGTTTTAATCTCATAGCTCAGCCATTTTTGACCAGTCTGGTTGAATTTTAACAGTAATTTTCTTGGCCCATATGTGATGCAATCATATATAAACTAAGTCCCTGTCCCCTAAGTCCCCCCCCCCCCTCAATCCTTAATCAATTTCGTTCTAAGTAGCCAGAATATGCATATAACTATACATTCTTTATATGTTCTTAATTTAATATTCTAGAAATTAAAAACGGAATGACCAACTTGTACGTGTTTATACATACCCTTTTCACCTCCCCAAGGTGTATGAGGGGAAACATTTATGGGATATTTACACTTTGGTGTCATATTCATTGGAAAAAACAGGTGCAGCTAATACCCCAGGTTCGGCAGAATACAAAATTTACAGCTCTTTTGAGAACACGGCTAGCTAGAGATACCATCTAGAACCAATGGAATCTGTAGCCTACGGTGTTACGCCACCGGTCTGACTATTAGTTAAGACCTTTTCGGGGATCACATGGTGATTGGCGCGGCAGGGAAGATCTTATAAAGCATGTTTTGAAGGCTGTTTTTTCATTACATTTTTTTTCTATACTAATCACGCGAAACGCTACGCTTGTCCACAGGAGACCAGAATCGCTGGAGGGAATCGAACCCGTAAGCGCGGCACTCATAGACTAGCTCACCAACAGCTCGCCTACCGGGGCATCTTTCGGTAGGCTAGATAATTAATGGAAAATTAATTGTTTTATTGTAACCCTTGTAAGGTAAACGTAAATGTATAGAATGTATAACCGTTTAATTTTCATTTGCCTATAAGACCATAATGAATTATAAGGTATCCAAAAAGTTAAAATGGCAATATCGCGAAACCTCGAGCCAATCTGGCAAAACGGTGAAGGCCAAACGATTCCTAAACCCCAAATTATATAAGATCAACTATCAGAAACAATGCCCAAAAGATGTCGAAATTCGAACACAGTGTTATTGACAGTAAAAAGGTCTGCATTTAATAAATCAAAAACTGCATTATCCGCAAAACCAATTACAATGTCTTTATACAAAAGAGTTGTGTAGGGTATCATTTGTTCGAGCATGCACTGCTATGATATTTTACTTGTTTCAAATCTTTATCATACTCATGAAAAAAATTTAAATTAAATTTGCTTAGTCTTTACATTTCCTTTTACCCATAAGCAAAAGATTAATTTTGATTCTACCTTTTCCCTTTAAGCAATTTTTTGCTTTATTGAAAAATGCGGTTAAGAAATGATTATGGAATTTAATTGATTTTGGTAATTTTTTTATAGATACACAATTCTTAGTAAAGTTCACTGCAGTTCGTTTTGTTCTATAAATTTTAAGAAACTACGAGTATTTTTAAAGTTTAAAAAAATAGCAAAAATTTATTTAAGAAAAATAAAGATAACATAAAGTAACAAGCAAATTTTGTATATGTGGCTTAAACTTTTGGTACCAATAGTCGGTTGGCTTTATAAATGACTTATGAAATCGGAAGCAATTTATGTAAGAGATTATATAGCGATATTGCTGATAAGTTTCTTTGGTTGTGGAACTTGTAGGAAAGTTAAGCCTCCTGGATGGCTCATCCAAAGGTGCTTTTGTAGTCCAACATATTCTGCCGACTTATTTAATGCAGCGGAGGATACATAGTAATAATTGAAGGAATTATTTTTTTGTTGAAAAAAATACAAAATATAATTTTGATTTAATTAACATTTTGGTTGTTTTGAAATAACTTTTTAATTATAATATTAATTAAATAACAAATAATCTTAATTGATTTTTTCGTTTTAAATAAAGTAATTTAATAATTAGTATTGTGGTTATTTTATTGAACTGTTAATGGTTTTTAATCCAAATTTAGTTTTTAGTTTTTTATCATAAATTGGGATTATTAGCACATCATTAATAAATGAATTAATTAATAAATATTTCATTCCCGAAAATAATTTTTGATAATAAATTTGCATGTGCCCGGCAAATAAAAAACTGAAATGGCAAGCTGCTTTATTTAGCAACTTGTTTTTTTTAATTTTGTTTTTTTCTATCCTCTTACAACTACAATTCGTGTTGGAAAAAAACCCAGCCAATTGTAGGGGAATGTAAGAAAGAAAAAATTCACTATTTATTGTTGTGTCTTTGTTGAAGCTTTGATATTGTTACAAGTAGAGCTGAGTGTCTAAAATTGTTATTCACTTTATGGTCTTACTTGTATAATTATTTTAGCTTTTCTAAAGTATTTGGAAAAAGTTTCCTGACGAGCTGGCCTAAGCAACCAGCGAAATGCGCATAGAAACTAGCTTTCCCACAACAATAAATTTCAGTGTTTTTTATCATAAATTGGGATTATTAGCACATCATTAATAAATGAATTAATTAATTAGATATTTTTAATTAGGCTTAAGTTCATTGAATTTAATTTTCATTAAATTATTTTTATGAAGACAGGAATTTTACAACATGAAATTAATTAAAATTTTTTTTTTTTTTTTTTTTTTTATTGATAATTTTTCATTCAGCGCAGTCAAGAATGAAAAATTATCAATAAAAAAAAAAAAAAAAAATTTAATTAATTTCATGTTGTAAAATTCCTGTCTTCATAAAAATAATTTAATGAAAATTAAATTCAATGAACTTAAGCCTAATTAAAAATATATAAAGTAATTTATACTTGTAGAATTGTTGTTTGGAATTATTAAATCCTGAACTTTATTTAGTTAAATCAATTAACACATTGTTTGAAACGCAAAGTTTTTTGATAATTTTTTTAATTAAAATAAAAAATAACATGAAATGAATTAATATTTATTGATAAGTTTTCATTCTTGACTGAGCTGGGAATTGAACCCAGTTTTTCACGCGCAGGTTGCCCTGACTAGTTTCTATTGCAACCACACAATCTCTTCAGAGGGGCTTGCCGTTTAGCACTCACCGCCATTGACGACGGATGACGTCATTAGTCAAATATCCATCTTTAAGCCAAATGGTATTTTACCTTGGTAGATTGAAATTTGCTTTGAATGAATGATTACCTATTTTAATTGATCTACATGTTCTTTCTTACTTTTTTGAAAAAAAAAATACAATATTCACGATTTTAAATTTTTACAAGTTTCATTAATCAATATAATCATTTTGGTAATAGGTGCAAAATCAACAAATTGTTTGCTTGAATTGGGTGATTAGAGCCAAATTTTTGTTTTTCTGTGAAACAGGAAAACATTTTTCATGCGCTAGAATGAAAGGTATAACAAATAAGTTTCTAGAACTTCAAAATTAAATTTTTTTCACCACGCCCCCCAACCAGCCCCTTTTTGTTTTTTAAGCCATTAATGCCCGCCCATAGATCCGCACGTAAGATTTTAACTAAAGTTTTAAGTTTGTTATGTTTGATTTTTTTTTTTTGTGGAAGAAATATTCTTAGTAAATATATGATGATATTTATATCAAAGTATATTTTGCCACAATTTTAGAGTGTGGCCAACCATTTCAACTGAGAGAAGACGGACCGCCCTCTAAAGTATATACCTGGGATTCCCTAGAAGTTGTTTGGAGTGAACAAAAGCCTTTCATTAATTTTCATTGCCCAGTTGTAAACAACTTAAATATTGTTTCAAACTGCCTTATTATTCTGGGGATTATATCGTACAAACAAAAAAAAACATTTTCAAATTCATCGTCTTAGTAGTTTTATTTAAAAAAGTGAACTAAGACCTTGTGATTATATTATTTTAATTAATTAATTTAATTAATTTGATAATTGAATCAATTATTTTTTTTTTTGGTGGAAAAAAAATTAAATATATAATTTTGATTTACATAATTAACATTTTAGATGTTTTAAAATAAATTTTAAATTAAAACATTTATTAAATAACAAAAAAGTTTAATTGATTTTTTCGTTTAAAATTAAAAAATTAAAGCTTGTAGAATTTTTGTTGATAATTGTCAAAACCTGAGCTATATTTAATGAAATCAAGTTTTATGATCATTCGTTTAATTAAATTAAAAACATCATTTATGGAAAACAATTACAATTTAAAATTCTTACAATTTTTAATAATCAATATAATCATTTTGGTAATAGCCGAAATTCAACAAATTGTTTGCTTAATTCTATGAATTTGGTAATTAGAGACAGTTTTTAATTTTGTCTGTGTAGGAAGATGATAAAATCATGATCCGCACAAGAATTTACTCGGCTAAAGATGAATATTTTTGGATTACTAAAGGATTTGTCATTTCATTCTGTAGTAAGTTACTTCTGCTTGCAAAAGTGATCAAAGGGCACTTACTGGCCTATTCACTGGGCACTGTGGAGTCGGATACTAGCAGCTTATATTATGTAATTACACTATTTAAGATTCTGCGAGATCAGGCACTCTCATCTACCTTCGTAAGTATCCTAGGACTGTCTTGGTAACTGTCTTGGCTTCACAAAAGGCCGCAGAGAATATATTTAATCGGAAAACTACTCGCATGTCACCGCTGTCCACTGTTTAATGGAAATACCTAATACGAATGCTTGATGTGCCAGGCAAAATTGCATCCAGGGATACCACAGTGATATTGACCCACATAGCTCAAAAATAGCAAGATCTTTAGTTTTCTTCAAGTACATTTTTTAAACATAAATTTGCTTTTATTTACACCAAAATAAATTTTTTGCCTTTAATTTGCGCAAAAACAGATTTTTGCAATATGGAAAAGAGTTATATTGGAACTCATTATGGACTTTTGGGTATTTAAATACCCATTTTCATTATGTCGTTTGTCGGCCAGGTGTGTTAACTAATTGCTTTATATTTTTTGACATTGCTAAGGGGACGGCCAAAGCTTTTTAAAATTTCGAACATTTTCGGATATATGTAGAAGAAACGTTCATTTTCCCTAAATGATAACTAAATGCAAAAACCAAAAATAATGGTACCTTTTCATTATTTCTAGGTTAATCAATCGCTAATTTTAGATAAAAATGCAGGTGACAGCAATTATCTCTTACCTGTTTACTGTCTTAATTTTTTTTTTTGGGTATTTAAATACTTATTTGGCAGGAATGGGTTAATTAAAGCGCCGCTATTTGGAGTCTGATCTCATCATATAGAACATCGTTGCGTATGGCTTGGTCATGGCTTTATTTTACCTTTGGTGACTTTTTAATCCGAAAACAAATTCAGGGCGACACTTGTATCATCTGAGAACATTTCCTCTTGTTTCGAATTTTGTGCATCTGTCGAGAAATTCCTTCCAAAACTCCTTTTATAAACCTACTCAATTTTATAGTCTCTCGCCTCGAAATGGAGTCCGTTGTATTGAGTTAGGTCGATCTGGATGATAATCTTATATATTAATTTTCCACCTGTGGTAAAAATGTCCATTAAAAACTTTTGAAAAATACTTGTTTAAGAGCTTTTCGGGAAATGACCTATAAGTTGTTTATGTTTATATAAAAACAGCTTGTGCTCAATTTTATCTCGATACAAAACAGTTTTAAACGGTGCTGGTGTTCAAAAAAAATTGAGCCTTCAACTTTAGGCAAAAATCTTAAAGCCCATAATTAAAACGTCGGCATTAACTTCATACTCTCTATAATTTTATTGTTTTAATTTTTTTATTTTCTTTTGTATATCATTTTCGGTTTACAAAATCTATGAAATTTAATTAATATCTTATAGCATTGTTGGGAGACAAATTGTCTATGTGTAAGAGCTTTAAAAAAAACGTTCTCAAAATAAAATAGATTTTATTTCACGACGGCTTTCTACGACAAATTTTTATGTTAAATTGTATGGAAAATGTGGTCTCGACGCAGTTCTGTTTGAACACTTAAGTTTTCGAGCGATGTTTGTGAGAGAATCTTTATGGAAGCTACAACAGGTAATAAATCCATCCAAACGAACCAAATTTTGTCTTCAAATAAAATTTTGTTTGGTATAAAAAATTTGTCTAAAAGTATTTTCTTTAAGTGTTGTACTTAAGGACATTTTAAATAAATTAAATAAATATATTGTAAAACTAATAACAAATTGTTTTTTAATACAAGTATTTTTATAGCAAATATCTTTTAATTAGACAATTTTATTTGAAAATGTCTTTGATTTCCAAAATAAACTTTTAATAGTTTTGAGTTCATTAAAACAAAAAGGAAAAACTTTTATTTCTTTTTTTGCATTATTTTCTTTTTAAGGAACCGTAAGGAAAGTAAACAATCAACCAACCAAACACAAACAAACTTAAATGTGCTGGGAAAACTCTGGGAAAAAATTGAGAAAGAAAACTTTTCAAAAAATTATAATTTAACCACAATTTAGCATAGAAAGAAAATTTTACTTGAGGAAAACAGTTGGATCAAAAAACTTTTATTCATTTTTTTCGTTTGAGTTTTAATCCACAAAGCGTTTTTTATTAAAATTTTCTTTTTGGAAATTAAAAAATGAAAACTGTCGTGATAATGTTTAAAAGCTTGAATACAAAAGAAAATTTAAGAAAAAATTTAATAAAAAGTTGCCGATTTCATAGTTGGTAGGTAGTTCACTAAATACCCAATAAAAAATTTAGCTTCCAACGAAGCAGGTTTGTAAGGGAGAAACGTAAAAGTTTCGCTTACCATATCGCTTGTGGAAGAAATTATTTGGCGAGTTCCCACTTTGAAGCAATACAATTTTGACACAGAAAGCGCTTTATTAAGCGCATATAAACATGGGTAAATGTAACGATCAGTTTCGCACACTGAATTTTTTGTTACCGTTATTCTTTTATATGCTCCCTTACAAACCTGCTCTTCAAATTTTATATATATATTTTTTAATTTATTAAGAATTTGTTCGCTTACCTCACTGTATCTCTGTATGTCTTATTGCGTAGCGCATAAATGTGTGCTTACTTCTTAAAATGTACCATTAGTGCTTCGCAAAATAAGAAAATTTGTTATTGGGTATTGATATAAATCAGAATTGCAATATCGCTCAATTAAACTGCCAAAAAATTATCTAGTTTGCACAATTTTTTACCAGCCTTAAGGATGATTGGTATTTTTTCACTAGCACTAAAAAAAATTAAGTCGCATTGCAAATGTTACCACTATCACTAACGGTGATTGAATGCATAAGATCTGCACTCATTTCAAATAATGGCAAATTTATACTTGCAATCAGAAAAGCTGCATAAAAACAGACTCTCAATAAAATTTAAAAATGTAATATTGTATGTGCGTGGTTTTTGATTGTTGTTATGATTCACAACCAAAGGAAATATGCAGCATTAAGTTTTGTCAATAACGAAATATTTATTTATTATTAGAAATAGTTATTGACAAAATACAAGATTTTTGTTTGTAAGTTTAGTGCAAAATTTTTAATTGCACTCAAATGAGTGAAGAACAAAAAAATTGCAATGAAGTAATGATTGCTTTTTCTTAAATCACTCTATTTTTTTGAGTGCAAAATTTTTAACATCATAATCACTCATGTTTAGTGAGGCTGCTGTTTTCAATTCATCACTCAACATCAACAAAATGATTGCAATAGGTTTGAACTATCACTAACCGTGAGTTGAAACTGCAAAATTAGTGCACTACCCCCATCTATGGTTGATTTACTTTTAAAAATATATATATAAAAAATGTTTCTGTCTTCAACAATTTTAAGAACAACGTATTAGAGATTTATAGCAGAAAAAAGGATTTTTAGATGTGGGTCTTCTCTTGGCTTAATTATGCCTCAGCAAAATCAAAGTTGATTTCCAGCTACGAAACTTATAAGAGAACGCATTTTGTCTGCCAAAATTATCTTTTTTTTTCATTTTTGTTTACCTTTTCATATATAAAAATTGAACCAGGAAAAACTTTTATATTCTGTAAATGCAGTATGGTAGGAAATTTAAAACTAAAGATTTTGGCTTAAAGGTAAGCAAAAATGAAAAAAAGTAAGTTCGTATTTGAAAATCTGAATTTGTAATGCTATGAATTAAAAATCATCGAACAAAATGGCAGTGTTGCTTTAAGAAATATTTAGGAAATTTAATAGGCTTTCTAATGGCTGTAATTAGGTTCAAATCCGTTTAGAACTGCTTGAGTTTGAGGCAAATTACAAAAGCAAGATTTTTAAATTTTTTGGAAAAAGGTATTTTGCCTAAAAACATGAAGAAACGATTTGAGAGACAACTTCCCGTTCATCAATATTTAAGTGTTATACACCAAAATTCTTGGTTTTTATAGTAGATTAAGAAAATCGATGTCCATGAAGGAATTTCGAAAAAAATTAAAAGTGAGACGGTCTAATGTATATATATATAATTGATCATATCACCAATGAATATAAATTATGTACATATATGTAGTTATAAAAAACGTTTCACTAGAATATCCTTAATTGGTGTTTTAGAATATAAAGAAAGAATTTAAAGATTGGTCAACACTTTTACGGCTTTGGTTTCTGCAAAAATAAACAGTTACGTTTGTGACCGAATATTATAAACCTTCTGTAAAACAGCAATTTGGACAGACATACACAATTTCATATAAGTTAAAAAGTTGACAAATCTAACGTAAAAAACATGTCGTGTACATGAACCTTAAGCAGCTTGGGAATGAAATGTAGCATTATCAATTCCATAAGAAGGGAGTTGTGTAACATAATTTGAAACAACTGCCTTGAAATTTTATATCTATTACCAACACTTACAACATATCGCACATTTTTTATTATAGTGTATTAACACAAAGTTTTTATTTTTTCACTTTTTGGAAAAAATCAACACGTTATATTCATATCTTACACTTGTAAAAATATCGTGCTATTTTTTCTACTGGCTGATAATGAAACGGTTGGTTTAAAACTTCTGTTTCGTATGCTATTAATGAAAACTTTAATAATGTTTGGCTATTACAGAAAATTTTTAAATATTGAGTTAATACAGTATTGTTGATATACAGTATCGTTTAATATGAACAGAAAACTTACTGTCCTTTCCACTTATTTTGTCATCTCAAATGCCAATATAAAAGGAAGGTGAACGCGTTTGAGTTTAATTGGGACGTCTGTGGGAATAATCGGAGTTCGCGGCAACAAAACATTTTCATCTCGGAACTTACTATTGAAAATGGTGGCTTCGATGACGTTTTCCATGAATTTTCTAATGACCAATCGTGGTCTAGTGTACAGCCGTGGTGGGTTCAGATTCCGCAGTAGAAAAACCATAGATCGAACTTTCAGTCGTAGAAGGTATCGTGGCATGCCTAACAAATTCATAGAGTTCAAGAACTCTGTTGGATAATTTACAGCTTCGTTAACATCACTAGCTTTATCGTTCGATTTGTATGCTACTAAGTCGCCTGGCAACGACTGCTGTATCCTGAAATTGAGGTCGTCGACTTCCAGATTTTTCGCTGCCAAAATAGCTCTTTAAGAAGGCATAGGAATGGGGTGATTTTACCCTTTTTGCTTTGTTTTACGCCCTAAGTGTTATAATTTATAGCCTTTAGTTCCTTTAAGACTAAAAATAAATAAAATGTGTATTTATTTAAGTTCCCTTCAGATGTTACAGTGTCTACATGCCCAATTTTAAGTAAACCGGTTGATTATTCAAGAAGGTATATTGAAAGGCTGTTTCTACATCTCTTGTTATATTTCACGCCCTAAATAATAAAAATTATAGCTTATAGTTCCTTCCAGATGTTACGCTATGTGCCTGCTAAATTTGAAGTAAATCGGTTGATTAGTTAAGAAGATATAAGGAGGGAGAGCTTTTACCCCTTTTGCCTCGGAACTAAATTATACCCCTTTTGCATTATTTTACGCCCTCTAGCGATATGAAATATACTTTACGATCTATTCTCATACCTAACAAATACACTTACAAAATTTCATATAAATCGGTCAAGCCGTTTCGGAGGAGTTCAATTACAAACACCGCGACTCGAGAATTTTATATGTACATAAAAAAAAATTAATAAATATAAAAATCTAAATAAAAATTCAAATTAAATTAACACTCAAAGCAGCTTGTGGTGAAATTTGGCGTAATTTGACCTAGAGATAACTCTACCGAATTTTGCGATGATCGGTCCATAATATAATGTATAAAGTCCCCTACTGAAATAAGCCTACTCCTGGCAGAGGGTATAAAAGATCTGGCACTGCCGACTATAGCACTTAAACTTGTTTATGCATGAAATGTATTTTGCAAAATAAAACTTTTAATAAGCAATATCAACATTAGTTTAATTTTATTTTAAGACTTATTCTCAACAATATTTCAAAAGAATCTACATAAAATGGTATAGAATATAATACAGCTGAGGAGTTCCATAAAAACCCGATATAGTTTCACTTATAAATTTTTTTTAAGATTTCAGACATACCAACGGTGTAAAAATTTGCTGTAATTAAATTCCAAAAATATTGGAAGGCTTATGGCAATAATAAGATTCCTTAATAATGTATTAATTTTATAGAGATTTAAAATAAATAGAATCTGGGAATTATTTCTTTTTCACAAGTTACTTGATTATATTTAACATTTTTTATTTTTCTAATTTATTCTACGAACTAAATTTCAGTTATGTATTTTATAAAGCTTTTTGTAATAGATCCATTGCTTAAAATTTATTTTAGGAATACTTTATACACTACCAGACTATTATCCTGTATCTTGTTGTTACATTTTACCTTAGTTATCCTTTGGATAGCAATGAAGTAAGTATATTATACATATATATAGAAAAATATACAATTTTTAGACACCAGCAGAATGTAATGTAGTTTCTGGCCCGCTACAGCCCGCGTCAGCATTCTTTGTTGCACACTGGATAGCGATACTTTATAAATAGAATGCATTTAACTCAACTATTTTAACAAATAGAATATGGGAATTATTTCTTTTTCACAAGTTATGAAAAATAAATAATTACAAGATCCTATTTGTTAAAATAGTTAAATTAAATACATTATTTTCATGTTTAAAATATGAAATGGAAGCAAAAACTCCCATATTTTATTTTTTTAAATTATTTAGTTTAATACATCAAATTTTCAAAGTAGAATGAATACGAAAATCATATCGGGCATGCTGCTAGTGTCTTATAATTGAGAACTCTTCAAACAACGGGCGGATTGCAACAAAAGTGCACTAAACATGTGTAACAAGAAAGTAAATTATAATACATATTCAGCCTTATTCCAGTTGTCGTTGTCGTATACGACTGTGTCGTTTTTTGTTATAGATTAAAGTAAAATACAACCTGTGTTCTTTAATCTACTACAAAAAACAACACAGTCGTATACGACAACGACAACCGGAATAAGGCTGATTATCTCACTTTGACAGAAGTCAATCCCAATGGCAAACAGTCATAAAATTGAGCCTAATAAGTCGTTTTCATCGATGTTATTGAGTCATTTCACTGATGACATATCCTATTAAACTGACTCATATTCGTCATTTCTGTGATGCCGATGTGTTAACCCATTGATGACGTTGTTTAAGTTTTTGACCCTGAGGACGATTTGGGAAATTGGTGTTTAAACTGACATCACAATTATGTAAAGTGTCATGGGGTTAAAAACGAAGACACTTGGCATAGTACTGATGTCCAAATACATCAGCGCTATGACGCTTTTTCTATCAGTGTACCAATATATTCCATTAATATAATACTAATGTCAGTAACAGTAATGAAATAAAATAAGCACTCAGTAGACTTTAAACTCAACTGTGGGCCTATAAATTATGTTATCGGGAAATTCCATGTCAAATCGAATAAGAGCGGTACCCTACCCCTTTCGATTTGAATGAATTTTGGTGAGAAGGTTCCTTTTATCCTCTAAGGAATATATATCAACGAAAAAAAATTAAAATTTTTTTTTTTTAAAGTTATGGCATATTCAAAATGTCGTTATTTCGCCGAATAAGCCGAATGTGTTGAGTTTATTTTTTCAATATCTCAAAAACTACTTAACACACGAAGATGATTTGTATGACATTTTAAAGAGAATATTTGGGGCTACAAACAATATATTAAAAATTTTTTTTTTTTTTTTTGAAAAAAAATAATATCTGCAAATTATTCAATTTTAAAAACGGACTAATTCAAAAACCAAATTTTTTTATTTGGCTGATTTTTTTTTATATAATACCTCAAACTGTTCTTTTAAAAATCCTGAAACTTTGAAGGAGGTGTTTTTATTTCTTTTCTAAGATATGATTTTTTTTTCTTTCTCAACCTGTAAAAAATCATCTTAAAACAAAATTTTCATATTGTAATTTTGGGTAATAAGTATTTATTAAGTCTGATTTGTTTGATTAAAGGTGTTTTAAAAAAAAAGTAACGAAATTGATAGAGTTTATTTTGTTTATTTGTTGCATTTTTTTGCTGGAGCTCAATGTAGGCACTTTCAAAGAAAATAACACTTTTTGTCACGTTGCGACTCCAAGAAATTTAATATACAATATATTTTTGAGAACAGTGGTAAAAGATATCGCTGTTAGACAGAAATATTAATATGAGGACGGATCAATAAGTCCGTAACACAGTTTTTTTTACAAAAAAAAAATTAATTTTTCAACATAATCTACTTTAAGTTCAATACACTTGGGCCAACGTTTCTCCAATTTGTGTATCCCTTCCAAAAAATAGGATTTTTCAAGGTCCATAAAATAGGCATTTGTTTGACCAATAATTTCATCGTTGAAGCTAAATCTCTTTCCAACGAGCCATTCTTTAGGTTCGGAAATAGGAAATAGTCACTGGTCAGGTGTGGTCAGGGGGTTTGAAAGGCTGTCATTATCTTCAAACTTACATAAGTTTGTTTTTATCCTGTTTAACCAAAGTGATCTTGTTATATCAAATAGAAAAGCAAAACATCTACGGTTTTATATGAAATCTATTCTGTTGTTGGATTTAAAAAAGCCCTACGATACTTTGAATTTGCTCTTAGGCAAGACTATTTTCACCAAAAACTGAACACCGCTTATATTTCAATTAAAAACGCAACATTTCTTAATTTGTTATTTAAATAACTTTAAAGCAAAACTCCAGATTTATGTTTCTATTTTACTTATACAAAACTAAAATATTTTCCCACAGTAAATATTTTGAGGAAATGTAAATGTGTTTTTGGAATAATCATATATGCAAGTATATTGATTTATGCAAAAAAATGTTTAAGTGAAATTATCGTTTTGCTATGGAAGTCCTAAAATAACGCATTAACTTATCGAAATTTTAAAATACACAAACGACTTCCTTTATTTCCGTATTCTCTTTTTGTAAAGAATTCAATTCAATTCATTTTATTTTATTCTAAGTATTTCATTTAATATGTAGTCTTTTATTTTCTTATCCATACAAGAATCTAAACCACTTGTAATCTTTAAACTACTACAACTTTAACTATGGAAATAAAATCAAAATAAAAGAAAACCTTAAAAAAAAGATATATATATGTTTATATAAATAAAGAAATATTGGTAGCATAACATTTACATAAATTTCCATGTAATCCATTATTTCCGAGAAAAGCTCTTGTAAACACAGTTGTGTTTTCATTTATATCTCTTTTGCTTTCCTTTCGGTTCCTTTTCAAATTTTCATTTCTTTTTGTTTGATTTTGGCTTATAAAAATATAATTTTAAATATATTTTATAGACAAACGTATGTAAAATTTATACATGTATACGTGAATATGTGCAGTACATTCGTGCATAAGGACGAAATGATTTTGCTAAAGAGATGTGATTTTTTACTGCATATTTGTTAATGTAAGTACACTGGCGTAAAATATCGAGTGCATTTGTTAAAAGTAGAAAAGAATTTCTTAAAGAAAACTTATTGAAAAATATGAAAGTCCGTACATATACATATGTATGTCTGCGTATGACGAATATTTGTTTTAGTTAAAAATGGCTCAGTTAAAATATAGAAATTTAAAGAAAGGCGAGAGAAAAAATTATCAGTAGTTTTTTTATTAATTAAAAAAATTGTTTAAAAAATATTTCAATTTAACTAATATAATAATTGAATCCATTATTTTTTTTAAGTGAAAGAAAATTAAAAATATGATTTGGATTTAATTAAAATTTTAGTTGTTTTGAAATAAATTTTTAATTAAAATATTAATTAAATAACAAAAAATCTTTAAGTTTGTTGATTTAGTTCGGCAGTAGGTCATACGTTTTAAACCAATTTTAATAAAAATATAAATATTTTGTTTTTAATATATTATTTTATTTCCCAATATTTCGGTCAACATTGTTGACCATCTTCAGGGGTTTTTGAAAATATATAAAAATAAATAAATTGATAAATAAAAAATTCCACTTTATTTTTTGATTTTTTCGTTTAGAATAAAATAAAAATAATTTAAGCTTACAGAATTGTCAAAATCTCAGCTATATTTAATTAAATCAATTTACACATTGTTTTTTTTTTATATAATTTTTTAATTAAAATTAAACGTATCCTTTATTGAAAAAAAATATTCACAATTTTCTATTTTTAGTAATCTAGATAATCATTTTGGTAATATGTGCAAAAATCAATAAATTGTTTGCTTGATTATATGATTTGGTGATTAGAGACAATTTTAAATTTTTTCTGTGCATACTATACCGAATTTATAAAAAAAATATATGGGTTGTTCACGAGAGGCGGATTAGCAGGTTATGTAGTTATATTAACAACAATTAAAATTATGTCCTTAGTCTCGATTGCAAACTTCTACTTTAAAACTCTATCTTAAAACCAATCTTGTGCAACGGTATTTAATTATGGAGCACTATTATGGAGTCCAATATCGAAAAAATTCAAAGGCGCCAAAATAATCTTCTTCGTATAATCACAGTCGCTACCTGGTATGTTAAAAGCTCGAATATCCACAATGATCTCAACGTGCCATTGGTTAAAACTATGATTACAAAATACGCAGTAAAATATTAAAAAAGGCTTGAACTACATACACCCAAATCCACTAGCTCGAAATAATTTAAATGATGGCGGCAACACTCGCTTAAGGCCGAGGCCACGCAATGAGTAGCTAAGCGGCGAGTTTGAGCGGTAAATGACTTATTACTGAGCGTCATTTCTGAGCGGTTAGTTATTAAAATGCCATTGTCAAGAGAGGTTTGTTTAAAATCGCGAAAATCGTTTTCATATGTATAAGAATTTAATGCGTTTAAGAAAAAAGAAGATTTGGTGTTCATCCTATAAATCAAGCAAGGCGACATTTCGGCGAATTTAACCATTTATATACAAATCTTCCCAAATTTCCGGACAGATTTTGGCAATACTGCCGTATGTCTGTAAAATCCTTTGATTTTCTGTTGCAAAAAGTTAACAAAAGATAGACGAAACAAAGAAAAGCAAATTCTGCAGAGCAAAGGCTTGTTTTAACTTTGAGGTACATCAGCTTATTTTTTATTTATTTGCTTTGGATTGTGTATGTACACATGTATTATTTGCATATTTCTAGCTACAGGACATTCCTTTCGCGATTTGGCGTTTCGAATGGGTAGGAGCACCGTCAGCAATATAATTTCAGAGGCATGCATTATCATATTGGCAGAACTTGTTCAGGAATACATGCCTATACCAACAGAAGAGCACCTTAAAAAAGCGATAGGCGAATATTACAGGCGTTGGAGGTTTCCCAACTGTTTTGGTAGTGTTGATGAAAAACACTTTCAAAGTATACGTCCGTCGAATTCTGGGTCGCATTTTTTAATTATTTTTTATTATATAATTATTGCCACGTTTATCCTTTGCCGCTCAGAAAACAACTAAAAATTAGAACATGTCTTATTCATGAGCGGCGTCGCTTAGCAGCTTGGAAATGCCGCTCATTGCATGGCCACTTTAGAAGTATTTTGTATGTTTTAATTTTTTGCCGCTTACCCCTCAGATGCTCGCCGCATAGCCGCTCATTACGTGGCCTCGGCCTAAGGACAAGAGACACTGCAGCACTCACCAAATGAGAAGAGCGATAAAAACCTAAATATGTGAACAGAACCCGTGATAAGAAAAATTAAAGTATGAAGATAAGATTGGATTACTTATTGTTAGTTCATATTTAATTTATGAAGATTCAATAAAAAAACTGTAAAAAAAATATTAACAACAACAAACTCTATTTAAAAAAAATTTAAATAAAAGTATTTTGTTGTTGTGAATATAACAAAATGATAATATAACCTGATAACCAGCCTTCCGTGAACAACCCAATACGGTTTTAATTTTTAAGTTTAGTTATAAAATCAATGAAAAAAACCTATTTGACCCTACCTATAAGTAATCATGTCATTAGGCTGTCTCGATAGAATTTCCACTAAGTAACACCCCAGATCTAAAGGCGTAAGCCATCCTTCTTGGTATTAATGCCTACATAGATTAAAATTAAAAGCAACACAGTGAATCAACAACAATTTTTTTTAAACAGGACTTACTAGCATAATTGTAAATTAAAACAAAACATTTGTAAATATTTAATAAAAAAATATTTATTTTCAAATTAAATTATTGTGCTATTAAACAAAATGTTGTTGAAAACTTCCATACAAGTTTAAAGATTTATGGAAACCGAAATAAGCAAATTATCAATTAAATTGGGACATTTATTTCTAACAAGCCTTTCGTTGAATAAATGGTTAAATAATATTTGTTTTCGAGTTACGCCAATGTACTCGTATGTAGCAGAAGTGCCTTAATTTTGACCATAACGTTATATCGCATAAAGTCGAGCTGACAGAAAAAAAACTAAGTGCGGATTTGGATTTATCGTCCCAAAAACAACATTTAGCTCTTAATCAACAAAAACCTTGTTTCCTTGTGCTATTAAAATATGATCCCTGAACAAGGATTTTGAAAGGATATCGCCAATCCTATATACGCAAGAGAAAAATTGTATTTTAAATACTATGGCACTTTTACTTGTCTTTCTCTCTTTATTTTTATACCCTTCGCCACCACTTGTGGTGAATGAGGGTATACTAAGTTTATTATTTCGTGTGAAACTTTTTTATTATACATCTAAGAGCCCATACGGCATATATATTCAGGCTCCTTCAGTAACTCTAAGTCGAGCAATGTCCGTCCGTCTGTTCGTCTGTTGAAAACACGCTCACTTTCGAAAAACGCAAAAGAAAATAACAAACTTGGTCTCAAATTGTATGTAGTTATCCTAAGCAGTTTAGGATTGAAATAAAGTAACATCGGTTGAGAAGGATCAGAGCTTTGAATCAAAATGTGGAACCACCAGCCTAAAAAATTTATAATTTTGTTGCAAAAACTAGCATAAATGGTGGAATATTGCACGAAATGATATAAGATTTTGCACAAATTCATTTTATACGACTGTAAAATTTCGTAAAGATCGATCTATTATTGACCATTAGTCCCATATAAAGCCTACTCCTGGAAAACAGCTTAGTACGCATAAGCCGTGACACATAAAGCTATCATAGTAAAATTTGGTACGTCACAGTTTTATATGACTAGAAATCAGTTTGCCAAATTTTGTGGGGATAGGTCCATAATTTACCCTAGGCCCCATATACGACTAAATCCTTAATAAATAATGATATCATAATAAATAATTTGGTACTCACTGTTTTATAGGACCAGAAATCACACTGTCAAATTTCGTAACGATCGGTCCATAATTTACTCTAGGCCCCATATAAACTCCCGAAAAACGGTTTTTAGTACGCCTAAGACCGTGCCTTCATAATTAAATGCGGTACTTCACAGTTTTATAGGACCAGAAATCGAACTAAAAAATTTTGTGATGTTCGGTCCATAATTTACCATAATGCCTTTGGGAATTTAATTTGAATTTAATTCGCATAAAACCGTAGCAGATATATTTATTGCGGTAAAATTTCTTCCAACTTGCATTCATATGGCTAGAAAAATATCATGCAGTTTTGTGATATACTGTCCATAATTTACCTTAGATCCCATATTAAATAGCCTTCTGAAATTCACTGTAAACGCTAAAACCAATTTCACTGCTGTATGGAAATTTATTCTAATTTATTTTCTTGAATACCAGAAATCAGTCTAAAGAATTTTGGGATGATTGGTCCATAATTTACCATAGGTCCAATACAAATTACCTTCCTGATAATCATTTTAGTTCTGCTAAAATTGTTACGAATCATGATCTTTTACACAAGCTGGGTCAAATTTCTAAAAGAAAAGCATAAAACTTCCGATTATTGGTTAATAATTTAATATATGTAGATCAAAGCCGCAAGCAATTGTAATGCAGACTTTAGTTTTTATGAAGATTAGTTAATAATATATACATATGTAGATCTCGGTGGAGGGTATTAACGATTCGGCACAGCCGAATATAGCACTTTAACTTGTTAGTTTAGCGAATTTACATTCAAATTGTGCGTCAGCATAGCGCATGCTGTGTTTTCAATGGATGCTGATTGTAAACTTCAGGCAGGAAAATTGGTTTGCAACATTTTTTAAAACCCACTCTTTATATGGATACCTTGTTTTTTTTTCCTTTTTTTAATAAAAAAAAAAAAAATATTTTTCCACAACTGTACATATTTGGGAGGATTGGTTTTTTTAGGACCACTAAATTTCTCTTTGAATGGCAAAAATCAAACATGACATATCTATCGACTGTCTCATGGTGTTAAACTCGTATTTAACAGGGCTTTTTGTTTTGCTAGAACATTTTACAATGAAATTGGCATTAAAGTCTAAAACAGGCGGTGGAAATAAAGTAACAAAAACTACTGCCTACTTTCAGGAAAATTGCTGTAACAAAAGTTTTACATATTCACTGAAATTTTTTTAAGAAACAAAATGGTTTGCTAATGGAAATTGCAATTTATATATTTGATAATTTCATTATTTGAAAAAAAATTATAAAATTCCAAAATATTTTCTTTACTTCATACATATTTTATTTCGAGTTAATTATTATTTATTTCAACTTTGTTCTAATTTTATTTATTTTCTTCTGAAAGTTTTATTGTCCATATTTTATACTGCAAATTGTTGTTATATTTATTGAGTTGTAAAATTTTAATTTAAATACTTTAGAATTGATTTAAAAATATGTTTTCTATCATAACAATTCAACCCATACTGAACAAAAAAAATAATGTTACATATTTAAGATTTCCTGCTTACAAAATATTAAGAGAATTTTAAGGTTGTTTTGGTTCACGCTATATTCAGTCGCGCAGAATCTATATAGACGCTGGCGAAGTTGGCATATTTCAAGTAGTTTTTGATCTTTAAAGTACTTGTGGATTTTATTTTTAAAATCGAAGAAAAACTAAGCAGACTTTAAACCAATTACAGAGGAATACATTCAATCAATCTCACAAGAGCTAAATATCACCGCATTATTTTAGACATTATGCAGAATATTACGAATACTGGAAAAACTTGTGGCGTATTTAAGATAGAAAAGTTCCCGAAAAATGCTCTAAGAACTACAAATGCGGTTAATATAACTTGTTTTATAATGTTGGAAAAATTTTTATGTTCTGAGGTATGCTGAAAAACACTGAGATAAAATTGTCAACAAGAACATAATATAGGGGTATCATACTGGATGACAAATTTAACTTGATATAGAGTATTTTAAAACATGTGAGGAGAGCAACGGTCTCTTTGTCCTCTTGCAAAATGGCAATTGGAACCAGCTTTTTCCATAAGCCGAAAGGATAGTCCACTAGATCTATACGATTATAGTTTGCACACTTTATCTATACGGCGTACTAGTATGGTAGGCATTTTGAATAGCACGACTTACTAGGGGAGACTAAGGATAGCGCAAAGAATGTCCTCGCTGTGCATTACGGGGTTCTTCGCATAACTCCAACAGTTGCGCTGGATATAACTTATGATCCTTCATCAGAAATCTTAGATTCCAGGTGTTTAGGGTTCAAGGAGAGGCTTAAGTTTCTACACATATAGTAACAAATCGTGAGAAAAAGTGAACTTTGGAGTATACTCATAGGAATGCCAGCCTCAGCTTATCGCAAAGATTTCCAGAGAACAGAAGTGCTTTTCGGGCTGAAATACTTGCGATAAAGAAAAGTGTAGACTGGATCAGATTCTCTGCTTTATCAACGACTACTATTAACATTCACACTGATAACTGCATTGCCATTATGGCCTTTGATGCTCCTCCCTGCGAACGAGAAGGGCCCTTGACTGCAACTCACCTGCAAACGAGACGGCAGAGCAGTTTGACATCAGGATCATATGAGCTCCACAGCACAGGTTTATATTATGGATTATTTGGGAGAAAATCTAGCAGACTTGGCACTTCCTTTCGGGTTCCACTGGATTTTGATATTATTTAAATGCGTTTTTTGTGTTTTTAGCATTTTTCATTGGTGTATTTTGGCATTTCAAATGAATTTTTAAATGACCCCAATATCAAGAATTGAAAAATTACCCTAAATAAAATCGCAACTTTTCCTTTGGTACTATTTTTCATTTGCTAATATTTTATGCAAATTTTAAAGAAATAAAAATTACCCCAAAAATTTAAAATAAAAATTTGGGGTGAAATTTCATTTAAAAAATATTTTATCAAATTCACGATCAATTTAAAATAAAATTTTGCTTATTTTAAAGAAGTAGTAAGATCAATTAAAATATGAAATATTATTCCAGCAGTGAAACTATTTTTATTTTCTAACTAAGAGGGAAAATACTTTTTCTTATTTTGTAAATCACTTTACGTCACCCTAAAATATTTTACTTTTGAATTGTTCCACCATTCAAAAAATTTTTTATAAAAATTTCTTTGGATAGTGTAAAAATACCGAATTATCATACCAAAGAGGAGAAACGCTTTGTACATGGCCTAAGGCCGACTATGTAGAGAAACTTTAGGTAGCGAAGCCGGGGTTTGTTATACCACAGGAGAAAATTCTTGCACCCGGCTGAAGGACTAACCATGTAATCTGTCATCCTTTATATAAGCCAAAACTGTACAACTATTCTGAATATCCAAATTCAGCCTTTTTAAAGTCGTGCTTTTGAAATTTGGAATTCGGGATTCTGAACTTGGGTTTCTAAGTTTCGGGCATATGACCACAAGGA
Source organism: Pollenia amentaria (assembly GCA_943735925.1). Classification (NCBI taxonomy): domain Eukaryota; kingdom Metazoa; phylum Arthropoda; class Insecta; order Diptera; family Polleniidae; genus Pollenia; species Pollenia amentaria. The sequence goes on along the minus strand of OX031010.1, from coordinate 15,855,481 downwards.
AAAGGTATATCCTTTGTGTGTTTTTTTAATTAAATTTTTTTTGATGTAAAAATGCATTAAAAAAATTATGGTGATTTTTCATAAATAAGAATTGCCAGAAATTTAGGGTCATATTTAATTTTATTATAGAGCTATTTTTAATTTTTTTATTGTGAAGTTTCATTAAAAAATAATTGGTTCATATTGCATTATGAAAATTAGCCCTAAATCTGGGGTTAATTTTCATTTTCTTTTTGAGGCCACATTTCGCAGGGCATATTTGAATGGCATCTTGCGCACTGTAAGTTTACATTTTTTGGCTCCGTACCAAATATTTCTTATTATTCTAATGTGGTTAATATAGAACAAAACAATATAAACGAAATAATCATTTTAATAACAAATTATCGAGAGTTGTCTGTATGCCCAATATTGCGCTCTTAGCTCATTCCATTCGGGCGCTTGGTATTGTCATTAAATTTTCCATAAATTTATTTTTTTATCAAGAAATTATATAACCAACTTTTATTATGATCGATTTATAATTTACCATAATTTCCAAATAAAGACGACTTCCAAAAATCTCTTTAATACGCCTCAAACCAAAACAAAACTGCTATAATGATGCAATTTAGGCCGAGTTTTGGAGATGTGGATTAAGTTTAAACTTAGGTTAACGTACTCTGAAACTCGGATATTTCCGGTGAAATATATTTTATTTTATTATATCATTAATGACAAACAGTTTAAGCAAAACAAGTTCTTCCGTCAAAATTTTGTATACAAACGTGGTAATGGCGGCACAAATTTGTTGTCAGATTAAATAAACCTAGTTTAACTGAGATCTCAAAAAACTAAGCCTTGGTTATATATAACAAAATAAATACAACACCAAAAATATATGCTGATCGATCTTGAACTTACAATAGGTCCTCTACAAAGCTCATTGTCGAAGAACATTAAACACGAAAAAATAAATAAAAATATTGGGACTAAATTTGGTCCATTTCAGCCCAAATGATTAGGAACTCCAATTTTAAATTTTGTTATAAACGGTTTATAATCTGATATAAGTCCATATATAATCCCAGACCCGAAAACACTTTAATACGCCTAAACTCGTAACAAATAATTATATTTTGGTGAAGGGTGTAAAAAAAATTCGGTGTACATTCGATTAAAGCATTTTAACTATTTATTAATTAACTTATTTTTTGTACCATGTGTGTATAGTTGTTACCTAACACAGTACAACACATGATTTGCCAACTCAATTCTGTGAACTGTATGTGAAATTAGACCCAAAAAGAAGAATTTCTGCATCATTCGTTTTGTCTTCTTACCTGCGATTTGAAGTTAGTATCGATTTGAAGTTAGTACTATCGTATAGGGGAATTTATCACGTTTTAGGTCCTGTTGTTTGACATAGCTCGACAACCACTAGCCCAATTTAGTTGATATAAATTTTAAAAAATTAAGAATTACAATTCCCTTAATCTGTTCATATATTGTTTTCCTATACAAGTAACACTTTCGAAGTTAAAAATGAATGTATGAAGGGAAAAAATTATTTTTTGCCTAAAAATTTAAATTTTTTTTTTAAAAATACATAAAAAATCCAAAATGGAAAAAAGTTTCAAGTCTAGTTATTTTTTCGCAAAGTCACATAACCTATGAGCAAAATGAGACAAAGATCATAAAAATCGATGCAAGCGTTTCGCTTTTATTCGCAATTGAGTAAATGTATGAATTTCAAAAATTTGCTCGAGATATGCACAACATTATTTGGAGAAAACATTGACACCTTTTTCATGATTCTGAGAATTAAAAAAAAAGGAATAAACAAAAGGTTATTTGATTTTTATGATTGCGGTAATAAATGTACGTGGACAATTAAACGGAAAGTGGACCTTTTTATTATTTGGGTTTTTCCGGTGGCTACCTATATGATTTTTTTACAGAAATTGCACCCACATTTAAGGGTGGTCATTATTTGGAAAGTTTTGCACAGTTTGAAACGTACAAGTGCTGAATCAGGTATATAGCCAGCCGCCCTTAAAATATGCGCCCATTTATAAGTACCTGGCAGTAAAATATTCAAAAATACGTAGTATTTATAGGTGTGCATTGATCGATTTTTGGCATTCAGCCAGTGCCGACGAACGCGAACAGTAAAAGTGATTTTTCTCCAGTTTTTTAAAAGTGAATAACAACAAAACATAAAATATATCAATATGGAAAACAACAAGTGCCCATATTTGGATGAATATTGTTACGTTTGTGGTCATATCGTCCGAAAAATACAGAAAAAAGATCGAAAAAATTTGTTTACTGAGCAATTCAAAACCGCGTATTGTAATTATTTCGATGAAGCAGATTTAAGTGGTGCAAATTTTACGCCGAACACAGTGTGCAACAGTTGTTATACTACCCTTCTAAAATGGATTCACGGAAAAAGTAGAAAGTTATCTTTTATGAAGCCAGTAATTTGGGTGGAAGACACAACTGGACATGATGAATCCAGGTGCTATGCATGCATAAATTTTCGTCCTGGATTAAACAGACAACAATTGAAAACAAAAGTATACACTGCTGCATTTACTGCCACACTTCCAGTGCAACGCCCTGCTGATACCGATGCACCTAAACCTCCGAGTGCGGATACTGTGTCCCTGCTAGCCGAAACCGTTTTCACCAATCCGACCGATTTGGATGATGCTGATTGGATACCCGATATTGAAAATAGTGCACCACAACCGCTACCACAAATCGAAATGGATTACATTGTGGCCAAGCTGGGACTATCACAACACGACTCCGAATGGCTGACATCATTTTTGAAGAGAAGAAAACTCACACAGCAAAATGTCAGCGCAACATCATACCGACAACGCCAAGACGATACAGACTCAGACCATGAATATGAACAACCTACGAAGAAAACAAGATCATCAGAACCACAAGCGTCAACTTCTACAAGGATGGATATTGCCAATAATTGAAAAAATGTTCTAAATTTTGTTTTTATGCATATTATAATTGCGTATTAATTGCATATTATTTTATTTTCATTAAGTTTTTATAAATAAAGTTTTTTTTTGCATGATAATTTTTTAATTTATATTTTTATTTTAAGGGTGGTGGCTATAACTGATTTTTGAAATTCATACCTTTACTCAATTGCGAATAAAAGCGAAACGCGTGCATCGATTTTTATGATCTTTGTCTCATTTTGCTCATAGGTTATGTGACTTTGCGAAAAAATAACTAGACTTGAAACTTTTTTCCATTTTGGATTTTTTATGTATTTTTAAAAAAAAAATTTAAATTTTTAGGCAAAAAATAATTTTTTCCCTTCATACATTCATTTTTAACTTCGAAAGTGTTACTTGTATAGGAAAACAATATATGAACAGATTAAGGGAATTGTAATTCTTAATTTTTTAAAATTTATTTCAACTAAATTGGGCTAGTGGTTGTCGAGCAATGTCAAACAACAGGGCCTAAAACGTGATAAATTCCCCTATACGATAGTACTAACTTCAAATCGATACTAACTTCAAATCGCAGGTAAGAAGACAAAACGAATGATGCAGAAATTCTTCTTTTTGGGTCTAATTTCACATACAGTTCACAGAATTGAGTTGGCAATCAATTAACTGAAAAATGTTGTACTGTGTAATACTTTAAAAGTATAAATAATGAATATTTGTCATAATTACCAAAACTTTTATTTGTTGTTACATTTTAAGCTTTTAAATAACTTTTAGCAATATTTCTCGCTGCATTTGAAATATGACAGAATAAAAACAAAACATAATTTAAACAAAAATTAGTATTGTGGTTATTTTATTGAAATGTTAATGGTTTTCATCCAAATTTCGATATTTTAATCAGGCTTAAGTTCATGGAATTTAATTCTCATTGAATTACTTTTATGAAGAAAGGAATTTTTACAATATGAAATTAATTAAAATTTATTGATAATTTTTCATTCTTGACTTAGCTGGGAATTGAACCCAGAATTAAAAACAAGTTAAAAGAATATTTGTCGTTTGAAAGAAGCTTATAATGCTAAGAAGGGAAATTTCATAATAATTACCAGGGAAAGTTTTAAAATTTGTGTGCACATTTTCAATATATGAGAGCATATAAAAACATGCCCTGATAAATTCTTTAATACTTCAATTCGCTTTTTATAATATTCCACTTCTAAATACATTATTTTCCTCATTTTAATTTGCACAATAAACTTTTTATGACAACCTCTGAGTAAGTTTGTCACACTTCTAAAATGCAGCGGCAATGTGTTGAAAGCACTTCTATTTATTTCTTAAATGTCCTCTTGTACAAAGACAGTTCAAAAAGATAGAAATGCTGATGTGCAGTTTGTGTAATACGCAAAAGAAAAATAAAAGTTCTATGCTAAGAATACAATTGGGACGAACGACGAATTTCGCCTACACGAAGAATTTTTCAATAAGAATTAGCTGTGTAAATTCGCAGTTTGAAGCAGAACTAGGAGAAATTTCTAACAGCTTTTATAATTGAGAAAGCTGTTGGCTGTTTGTGCAAAGAGAGCGAAATAGTGTGACCATATAAACCAAAATAAAGGGTGATTCATCGTGAGGGTTGATTTTCAATATGTTTCTTTTACAGATCCTGCGTGACTCATATGAAACTGCTTTGTTGTTCAGTATCGTTTGGCAAGTCATCATGGAAACACTCACACAACAACAGCGTCTCCAAATTGTACAGCTGTACACAGAAGCAATTCTCCAAACTTTTTTACCAACTAAAGCATTAATCAAAAATAAAATCAGTTTAAATAAAAAATTAAATCAAGTAAAGTAAACGTTTAATCAAGTGAAATAAACCTTTAATCAAGTGAATCAAACGTTTATTTGATACTATTCATTTGTTTACTGGTTAATTAATTAATTTTGTAATAATTAGTATTGTGGTTATTTTATTGAACTGTTAATGGTTTTTAATCCAAATTTTGATATTTTAATCAGTTAAGTTCATTTGAACTTAATTTTCATTGAATTATTTTTTTATGAAGAAAGGAATTTTACAACATGAAATGAATTAAAATTTATTGATAATTTTTCATTCTTGACTGAGCTGGGAATTGAACCCATGTTTTCACGGACTGGTTACCCTGCTTAGTTTCGATTGTAACCACACAATCTCTTCGGAGGGGTTTGTCGTTTTACATTCACCGCCATTGACGACGGATGACGTCAATAGTCAAACATTAATCTTTAAACCAAATGGTATTTCACTATGGTAGATCGAAATTTGCTTTGAATTAATGATTACCTGTTTTAATTGATTAACATGTTCTTCCTTACTTCTTTTTTTCGAACTTTTTGTCAAGAATTCTTTTTGAAATCCAAAGTTAATTTTTTGTTTTGTCTTTCTTTTTTTCTTGTTGACCTTTTCCAGCAAACTTGAAGGACAAATGTAAACATATATATAGTATTGTGGATATTTTATTGAACTGTTAATGGTTTTAATCCAAATTTCGATTTTTTAATCAGGCGTAAGTTCATTGAACTTAATTTTCATTGAATTACTTTTATGAAGAAAGGAATTTTTACAATATGAAATGAATTAAAATTTATTGATAATTAATTTTTCATTCTTGACTGAGCTGGGAATCGAACCAAGGTTTTCACGGACAGGTTAAGCCAATTAGAGTGGAATCATTGATTCATATTTCTTCAAAATGAGAAAAATCAGAATGTTACCGTCAATGGTAACCGTTATCGCACAATGTTAACGGACTTTGTGAGGTTTGGTTTCAACAAGACGGCGCTACGAGGCATTTAGAACGTGAAACCATAACCTTGTTGATAAATCATTTTTGTGATCACCAATTTCACGTTTTGCTACGGTTAATTGGCCACCTAGATCGTGCGATATCACACACTTGGACAATTTTATCTGGGGATATGTTAAGTCTGAGGTCTTCAGGATTAGGCCAGCTACGATTGAAGCTTTGTAAGCCAACATTACTCGTGTAATTCGCGAGATACCAGTAGGTATGGTTCCGAATGGACCACCTCAGACGTATTCGTGGCCAACATTTAACATTTATATGATTTCATTTTCAAACAGTAAATGCCATAAATTGTTATGTTAACAGATAATAAATCTTTTAAGTCCACTTTTAAATTGATGTGGTTTATTTTACATTATAAAGCAAACCTCACGATGAATGGCCCGATACATAGAAGAACTATTTTTATAGTTAACTACTTTATATATATAAATATATTTTAATGTTATAAAAAAAATATTATTAATAAAGTCAACAGTAACTTTGCCGTTGCGAAATATGGCCCCAGGAGTTATGGCCCAAAATCATTAACTCCCAATTTGCAATATGACCCCATTTTTTTAATGAAAAGTTGACAAAAAAAAAAATGAAAAATAAAAAGGAAATATGAACCTTAATTTGAAGTTATTCTTCATTATGAAAAAGCACCTCAAAAGTGTTAATGAATTTTAACCCCAAAAAGGCTTCATAAAAAAATCCAAAGAAAGTTATATTAAATATTTGGGTTGGGTTCTTCTGACCGAAACTTAAAAGTCCCAAGTTTCAAAATCCCAAGCTCAAGAATCCAGAATTTCAAACTCTTGAATATAAATATCCCAAATAATTATACGGTTTGGGTTTTTAAAATCGCACGATAGATAGCATGGTTCGGTGTTCGGCCGAGCGCAATTATTTTTTCCCCTATGGTATAATAAACACCAGCTTCGCTAACTTAAGCATCTCTGCCTAACCGGCAAGGATTTTTTTCCTCTTTGTTATATAAATTCAGTATTTTTATACTTTACCTAGCAATTTTTTTAAAAAAATTTATATAAAATTTTTTGGGGTAATTTTTCATTTCTTAAAATTTGCTTTATATATTAGTAAATAAATTGTTAATTTTTTTGGGGCCTTTTTTGATGGTGAAATGAAATGAATTTCGGTTGACGCCATGACTTTGTGTATAGTTACATACACAAATATATTTTATTTATGACCGCGAATTTAAATTAAAAATTCAATTTTGATTTAATTAACATTTTCGTTGTTTTCAAATTAATTTTTAATTAAAATTTAAGTTAAATAAAAAAAAATCTTAATTGACTTTTTTCGTTTAAAATTAAATAATTTAAACATGTAAAATTGTTGTTGGGAACTGTCAATATTTAATTTGATAAATTAACACATTGTTTGAAATGGCAAAGTTTTTTGATCATTTTTTTTTTTAATTAAAATAAAAAATATCATTTATTGGAAAAAAATATTCACAATTTTACAATTTTTAGTAATCAATATAATCATTTCGGTCATAAGTGCAAAATCAACAAATTGTTTGCTTGATATCATAAATTTGGTGATTAGAGGCAATTTTAAATTTTTTCTGTGCAGTAAATTCTGAAGGCTGTGGGAAAAATCGCCGAAAGAAAAATGGCCCAAAAAAAGAAATGAAAAATCGCCCAAAAAAATTCCATGTAAAATTGGGCCTTAATTCATATGAAAAGTGACCTAAAATTGTTGGGCTATTTTTCGTTATTGTTGGGTGATTTTTCGTTTTTTAAATTTGGCGATTTTTCATTATGAAAAATCACCCAAAAATGTTGTATGAAAAATGGCCCATTTTTTTTTGATTTTCTCCTCTATGGTATAACAAACACCGGCTTCGCTTACTAAAGCTTCTCTGCACAGCCGGCCTTTGGCCGGGCGCAAGGATTTTCTCCTCTATGGTATAACAAATACCGGCTTCGCTAACTAAAGCTTCTCTGCACAGCCGGCCTTTGGCCGGGCGCAAGGATTTTCTCCTCTATGGTATAACAAACACCGGCTTCGCTAAGTAGTAAAGCTTCTAAAATCTGCCTTGTTTCCAAACGAAAGCCGACTATGCAGAGAAGCTTTAGTTAGCGAAGCCTGTGTTTGTTATACCATAGAGGAGAAAATCCTTGTGCCCGGCCGAAGGCCGGCTGTGCAGAGAAGCTTTAGTTAGCGCAGTGTCCATGGACACTATGACAATTTTTGGAGTGTCATAACGTCCATGGACACTATGACACTGGACGTTATAACATGCCACCGGGAAAAAAATTCGTTTTTGCTTTTTGGGTCATTTTTCATTTTTTTTTGGGCCCTTTTTCGTTTCTTTTGGGCAAAATTTCATATATAACTTTTTGGGTCATTTTTCATGTTCTGTTGGGCGATTCTTCATTTGGGCGATTTTTCATTTTTTTTTTTGGGCCATTTTTCTTTGGGCGATTTTTCCCACAGCCAATTCTGAAAACCATTATATTTATAAAAAAAATGTTTTTACAAAATTTTCTTAGATAATAGTACGAGTATCACACTACTCCTGATTTCTTTGTATGTCTATTATATGTTTATTAAGGATATAACTTGTTTTTACGTCATTCTGCTAAGGGTCTATCTTATTGACAATATGTTATGAGAATATATAAGAATTTTTTTTTTACAAAAATTGCAGAAAGTTATATACCTAATGTTTTATTTTAGTATATACTTTTCTGTATTTACCATTCGATTACAAAAGATTCGGCAAGATAATTAATAGTATTTAGAAAAATAAAAATATTTTTTACTGCCTACAGACATTTTATAGACATCTTATTAAAAATACATTAAGTTGACACCCGCAAGCTTAAGTTTATAGTTTTATATAATGGAACCAAATAGAAAAATGTATGTATGTATGTATGTATATATGTATGTATGTATGTATGTATGTATGTATGTATGTATGAATGTATGTATGTATGTATGTATGTACGTATGTATGTGTGCTATCAATTGACCATAGAAATAAAGATTACGCCTTACGCATGTGATGACGTAGTAGTTCCTTTATAAAGGTTACCAAGGCTTTTTTATATGTGAAATTCATCATTTCTTAAAAAAATGTATGCATTGCGTGATAAATTTACTCAGAGAGTTTTGAAAAAAATTTTATATTAATTGTCAAACAAACCAAAAATTTTAATAAATATTTTATATTAAAAATATTGTTAAAATAATAAATTAATATTAAAAACGTTAAAAAAACTCGTGTGTTTAAAGTTGTATAGCAGAAGAATTAAAATTTTAAAAATTGAAGAAAGTAAAAAAGGAGTGAAAATATGAAGTGTGCAGTGGGCAAATGCAAATAAAGTAACAGCGAAAAAACATATAAGAAATTGTGTAAAAAATTACCTCTAGCGTGTTTTTAATAACATGTTAATACTTTTGACTATAGCTGTATCATTGTACAATTTTCCAAAAGATGCAGCCCAAACTAATATATGGGTAATGTTTTGCAAGCGAGTGAAATCAGTAATTTTGAATAAAGAAAAAATTTTCACACAAGATTTTGAAAGCAATTTAAAATTTTAAATAGGTAAGTTAACTAAAATTTAATTTTTGCAGTTCATTACTAAATTATTTTGAATAAGATTTAGCAATCGTCGTGAACCAAAATATAATATAACCTAAATTATTCATGGGTTAACCATCTTAGTGAAGGTGGGTTAAGTAAGTCATCAAGTGCATCAATGGAAACGCTGAGATCATGTCATGCTATCTTCTTGCAATTAAATGGAAATAATTGTTTCTTAAAAGCAAAATATTTGCAAAATCATTTGTTGGAAGGAAAGGATATTGAAATAACTGAAGACATGAAAAACTTTTTTTTAGATGTAGGAAGTATTTTCGAATGAGGTTACTAAATGACGAGGTTTCTTAAAATTCCAACAAGCGAAAAAGGAAACTAAATAAAATTAGAAACTAAAATTCTTGATATAAAAGTGTTTTCCCTTTTTCATCTGCTTTAATTTTTGTAGTAAAGATAGAACTAATGTACATTATGTATGTATATATTTATGTAATAAATAAAATATGAAAAAAAACTTTAAAAAAAAATTATTTTATTTTAAATAATTTAAATAGAAAAATTATAAATTGTCCTACTGTTATGTTTAAACATAAATATATCAGTTTGAGAGCTAAAAAATTTTAGCCAATGAGAACACAGGTTGTGTGACGTCAGAGTTACTACATGCGTAGTAAAATAATTGTATGCCCGCCTGATGTCGTAATCTTTATTTCTATCATGCTTGCCATCAAGTGCGTTGTTACTAAATAGAAAAACAAAATTAAATGTGCTATATTCGCCTGAGTCGAATTTTTAATACCCTATACGGTGATAGACAATATTTAAGTAGTGAACTTCAAATCGAGTCCATAAATTATGAACCCAAACTCTTTAAAAACTGGCAGTATTATAGTTAATGGGTGTCTCAGTAAGAGTGCACTTTTTCAATTTAGTTTAATTTTTTTGTGCAAATGGCAACTCTGAAATTTGGTAGATGTCACATGTTTACCCCGATTACTAAAAAGGAAGCGCTTTATGAAAGAACAATGCGTTACAATTGGGACAACTAATTACAAAAATTAGGAAAGTTACGCTGAGACCGTTCGTAAAAGTCATATTCTCCGATAAAACGCATTTCCATTGGCTTCGTGAATACACATAACAGTAGAATTTTGGACTTGAAGAATCCTCATGCTTTCCATCCAACGAGAAACAGTCTGGTGAGGAATTTGGTCGGACGGCGTGATTGGGTCTTACTTTTTTTAAGGTGAACGTGATAATGGAGTTCTTGAGGCCTTAACGAGACAGCGTGGATGGTATGAATCAATTCATTTATTGCCCTGCGGGAAATTTGTGTCAATTGTTCCAACAGACTGGTTCTGGGATTTGTGAAAATACAAAAACTACAAAAGGAAGAACTCATGACCAGTGAAAGGAGAACCAATCATTTAACTGTTATGTATATGAAGAACTAAAAGTTAGAAAAAAAAAAATGAATTACAGTTCAGTATTCACCTGTAGTGTGATACATTTTTTGGGACTTTCTAAAATTTGGTTCTAAAATTTAGTGCTACGACTTGTTTTATTGAAATAAAATTGTATTGAAATAGGACTCCATTGTAGTAACTAAAACTGAACACGTCCATTGAGAATAGATCTGTCACTTGTCAAATGGTGGCTGCTAGATGTCAATTAACCCCCTTCAATGCCTCCAAAAGAGAACCAGAACCGGTCTCTACCACCAAAGGCCTATCACGGGACTACTTTGGTGTCAGTTCGCTTCCCTCTGGGGTACAGCAACGAATTCCAGAACAAATTATCTCCAGAAACTCTGGGGGCTAATTCTGGCAGTGGTGATCGAATACTTTTTCAATTCGAAAGCAGTTTGATTTATAATTCTTCGATGCTGCGAAAACAATCGATGGTACCGCTCAATACCATGCTTTTATACCGCTTGTCTATGGAAGACTCAAGTTGGAAAAGTTTTCTGCCTCTACTCAATGCGATTTTTTTTCAAAGCCAAAAAAAAAACCAGCAGCGAAATCGGAAGGCTGCTTTAAAACCATGTGAGATAAGGCCATGATGGCTTTATTGCTCAATTGAATGGGAGATAAAGCCATAATGGCCTTATTGCCCAATCATTGAGAGGTAAGGTCATATTTAAAATTTTGCGAAATGAGAGATATAGCCCTATTTTTTTCGCAAATGAGAGATAAAGCCATAATTTTTCTTTTTTATTCTTGCGACGCACATACATATGTAAACATTTCTTAAAAGGGAAAATCATTACCTCTTAATTATAAAAATAAGAAAACTATTAATCAATGTAAAATGCAAATGTTCTTCAAAACTGAAATGAGAGATAAAGCCATTTTCTAATATTGCTAATGTGAGCTAAGGCCATGATGGCTTTATCTCCCATTCAAATGAAAAAAGCTCTATCTCCCTATTGAATGAGAGATAAAGCCATCATGGCCTTATCTCACATGATATTAAAGCACCCCCTCAAAATTGCAAAACTTAAACACTTCATTAGCTACAATAAATTAAGTGAAAAAATAGTTATGATATAAAACGATCTTATGTGATTAAGATTAAATTTTTTTAAGATTATTTATCTTTTTGTTTTTATTATTTTATATTAATTTAATGATTATTAAATAAAAATATTTAATTTGTCAACATCTCTATAGAAAAAAGTGATTTTATTCCTGGGATTAACATATTGTGGGTATTACAGTATCGAGGGTATGAAATGCTAGTTAGGTACATTATATACCGTCGGAAAGGTTAATTTGTCTAGTTTCTCAGCATAAGTTTTATTTTAAACATTTTAGAAACACTTACACACAAATAGGAAAAAATTTAAAATCCTCGTCTTGACTTAGAATTTTTCATATCTCCATATATTAGATATGAACTTACAATAAGTAATCCAATCTTATCCTAATACTTTAATTCACGTCGTGCCAGTGCCCGGCAAAAAATTTTTTTTATCACGGTTTCTGTTCACATATTTAGGTGCTTATCGCTCTTCTGATTGGGTGAGTGCTGCAGTGTCTCTTCTCCTTAAGCGAGTGTGGCCGCCATCATTTAAAATATTTCGAGCTAATGGATTTGGGTGTAGTTCAAGCCTTTTTGAATATTTTACTGCGTATTTTGATATCATATTTTTTTACCAATGGCACGTTGAGATCCTTGTAGATATTCGAGTTTTTAACATTGACTTAAAAATGAATTTTTTTATACATAACCCACTCACGGCCCAAACAACGACCAGAACTACCACCTAAGCTTTCTTTTGAGAAAAAAAAAAAAAGTACAAGCTTATAAAAAAATAAAAAAAAGGATTGATCGAAAGATTGAAGAAATAGCTATCTAATTTGTTTGGGAGAAATTTTGCTAACACCAATAGATATTCACTTACATGGATGATAAAGAACACCTGTTTGCCAAAATGTCCAATATTGACCCCATCTAACTCAGAAACTTTTTGACCGATATTGTTGAAAATTTGTATCTACACTACTCTAATTATCCAATAGGACTTACCTTGGTGCAAATTTCATCCAAATCGGCAGACATCGATTTCAAAAGTTGGGTCACTTGACATGAAATCCCCCATATATAAAACGTTTCATTATAATTCATTATAAATTGGTATCTTCATTATAATACCCTATAGTGGTATCTTCAAATTTTAGGAAAAAAATGTTAAGATGGCTAAACTCTTTTGCGGCGCAAATAAAAATGTGTGTGTCGGCAGCACGCTTTTTTTAAACCAAGAACTGCTTTGGTTTCTGTAAGACCTGCAGAGAAATAAACAGGGACAATGTCAGAAGCAAATTACATGTACGTTTGTGACCAAGTGTTATAAACCTTCTGTAAAACAGACATTTTGACATACATTCACAATTTCATTTGAGTTAAAAAGTTGAGAAATCTGATGTAAAATACATGTCGTGTACGGTCGCCTTAAGGACAACAATTTTGACTTTTGAAGACCAGTGTTATCTGAAAAGAAACGTAAATAACAAAAAATGTCCACTTAGCTTACCATCTCATATTTGATTTACATTATAAATCTTTGTTTAGATCTATAAATATATGGCTTTAAGATTATTATAAAACTTATGTTATATTTTATGTAAAATATACAAATAGATTCAAACTTGTTTGCAGTTGCGATGTTTACATTGAATACTCATGTCTCGTATGTACTTGTTTCATTTCATTTATACCCCCCTTGTAAAAAAGGGGGAAATGTGCAATATTTAAATATTAAATAAGATTAATTGCTGCGGCATAAAATGTAAATGTTAAAACGCACAAGTATACATATTTACTATTGCTACACAATTACAAGCCAACATATTTGCATATGTATATAAAATATATTTATGTGAGAGTTCAAGGGTGTTCCTTGATAATCACTGACCATAAGTTGAAAGAGTATTTGAGGTTTTTTTTTCACTGAGGCGTTAAAATAGAACCAAAATAATATAATTGGATTATTTTACACATTTGTAACGCTACGGAGAAATTTTGATAAATTCTTTTTCGGTAACACCCTAAATACAAACATATGGAAATTGCAAGTGTATTATTTATCTATTTGCCCATACGTTATCTTGTTGCTTTCGGACCATAAAATACATTTATTTATTTATATTTTTCCAATTGCTAATATCGAAGTTAAAGCGGAGGAATAAAAATGGAGCATTAAACGAATGATGATAAAAGTTTATTGGAAATTTAATTTATGTTTTCATTGCAAGAAAATTGAGGTCAAGTTCAAACATAAGAACTTTAATGCTATTAATTTTATACATCAAGGTTGATGCGGTGGATCAGAGCAAATAGGGGGTATAGATATAAAGCTGGGGCTGTCCATTTTTTATATACACTAACCTAATGATGCCATATAGGCAGTTGCATTTGATGGTTGAATTAGTTAATACCAAAAAAGTCTTTATCGAGCTTAAATCTACGGTCCGAACAAAATGAATTAAAACAATGAAACCAATCTCCATTCAAGATTGCCACTTTTATTATGCACGCAAAATAAAATGCTACTTTTTTGCGGATTTTCTAAAAATCGCACACTTTTTATACCATTCATCGCAGGTGGAAAGATTATATCTTCACCTAAAATGTAAAAGTGGGTAAAAACACTTATTATTTTTTTTACAGGAGAAGCAAAAATTTATAAAAAAATCAATAACATAAACGAGCGAACGAGTGTACGAGCGTATAAATTTTTAAAATAAACTCGCCTTATAGAAATTATTTAAAAACAGAATTAAACTTAATTTTGTTGTAATTTTAACAGTCCAATTTAATTTTTGCTTTAAATGCCGATATTTGTTTGCGATCGTTCGATAGACGTTTTTATGAAAAACATGTCGTTAAGCTCTTTAATATTTTTTATTTTATATATTTGATCTATACTAATAAGATGCTAATTAATACTTAAGTAACTTTTAAAAATAAAGAAATTCTTATTCTATTCTATTCTATGTTCACAAAGACTCTACTTCGGAGAGAAGCTTGAATGGGGGCTTTCTGAATTGATGGACCGATTAGTACCATTTTCATCAGGCTTGATCTTTGCGACAGTTAGAACTTATGTACCAAATTTCATTAAAACATGGATAGCCTGCCAGCCTGTCAACCGGATGGACAGAATTCGTTTGATCTACCCAGAAAGTAGTTATGAGGCGATCGATATACTTAAGGGTGGATCTAGGACCAATACTGTATGATATTCGAATAAATATTTAATGTGAGTATTTATATTTAGTGTATATTTGAAGTTAAGTTATTGTTCTGTATTTTGATTAATTAGTTATATAGCAAAATGTTTGTGAATTCGCTGCAAATCAGTACATGAATTGACAAAAAATATTCCCAGCAAAAACGAATCAAAAAAGTGTTGCCAGTGAAATTTCGAAAAAGGCACATTTTAGTATTCAAAAAGATACACTTTTTCTCAAAAAGATACATTTTGAAAATCAATTTTTAACGTTTAACATTTATTAACATAACATTTTTATTATATTCAACATTTTTTTATTTTTCGAATTTATTCTATGAGTTAAATTTCAGTTATGTATTTTATAAAGCTTTTTGTAATAGTTCTATTCCTTAAACTTTTTTAGAAATGACTATACACTACCAGACTATTATCTATTATGTATTAATTTATTTAATTAAATATTGACAATTCCCAACAACAATTCTACAAGTGAAAATTAAAATCATTTACTATTTGTTGATATTTAATTAATATTTTAATTAAAAATTTATTTCAAAACAACTTAACTATTAATTAAATCAAAATTATATTTCTAATATTTTTTCAACTAATAAATAATTGATTCAATTAATTGATAAAAACTTTTTTCTGTGTGGCATCACTAAAAAACTCCTCGGTTCCACATTCTGTCTCAAGTTTTAACTGCTTTCTTTTAAATCCTTTGTCTATTTATGTAAATGTTTTACCGAATTTATAAGCTTTAGTTAGCGAAGCCGGTGTTTTTTATACCATAGAGTAGAAAATCCTTGCGACCGGCCAAAGGCCGATTATGCGGAGAAGCTTTAGCTAGCGAAGCCTATTTGTTGTAGAAAGAATTTCTCCTCTATAGTATAACGAGCTCCGGCTTCGATAATTAAAGCTTCCCGCAATAGCTTTGGCCGGGTAACAGCATTTTCTACTCTATTGTATAACAAATCCCAGCTTAGCTAAATAAATTTTCTGAATTTGGGATTTTGAAATTTATATTTCTTCTTACATAAGTCTTCGAGCTCAAGGTCGTTTCGGTTATTATTATAAAATATTAGGATTTTCTTGGGAATTAAAAAGAAATTACTGAAGAACATTTGGAAAGGAAATTACAATATTGATAATAAACTAATATTTTATTTATAGAAAAACCGAAATGACCGTTAGCTCGAGATATTATTTAAAAAGATATATAATTTTTTTTAAAAAAAAGCTCGAAGAAATTTGAATAAGATTTTTAAATTTAGGATTTAAAAATTCAGGATTATAAAATTGGGGATTTCAAGATTCAGAATTCTGAAACACGAGATTTTAAAAAACATTTTATTTGTTAAATCTTTTGTCCCAAAGCTCTGGGAGCTTGATAATAATGGAAACTACAACTAATTGATTATAACAGTAAAAAGTTTCATAATGTCCATGGGCCATATGGACGGTGACATTTAAAAATATTTTGATTATACTGGGATGCCGGAAAGGAATAAAGCAGTGTTAAAAACCCTCTAACGTTGTTCACGGAATTCGAATATCCCCAAAGTAGATTCCCAATGAGTGACATTTTCTTTTTTTTCAAACCTGGTGAAATGGCTCGGCGGAAAGAAAGTTGACGATGAAATTATCTCACAGGCAAATGCCAATTTTGATGGCCTTATATTTTTAAAGGGATAAAAAGTGGCAAAAGGCTGGACAAAGTGTTAAGAGCTCAAAGAAGACTACCTTTAACAATCAAATGAATCTGTGTTTCTCTTAAAAAGTAAAGGACTTATTTACCCGCCCTCGTACAAGAATTTAAGAATAAAAGAAGCAGTAACTGTCTTTTGTTGGAATATCAAATGACTGCAACAGACTTCCAACAATAAAAACATTTCAGGTTTTTCTGATTAAGCACATTTTACTACATAAAACTTTTATAAATTGCCAAAATTAAACTATTATTAATTGCCAAACTAGTAAAATAAAAAAACTTGTTTTAGGTCACAAAAGTAATTTATTTGGCAGTAGTTATTAAACCTTTAGTAAAATTAAACTCTAGATTAGAAATTAAATTTTGTTCCATGAATTCTTATACAGTTTTATTAAAAAAGAAAATTTTGTTTTATATTTTACTTTTTGTTACTTGCATATTTTAATAAACCAAACCACTTTAATTATTCTAATTTCATCATATACCAGAAGCATAAAAACAATAATTTAGTGAACGTTGGGTTGACTAAGTTTTGGCCTGAGTCCATGTGATGCAAACAAAAACAGAGCAGAAGTGTATTGTTGACCTTTTTGTCGGTCCACAAAATACTCAAACAAAAAAATGAAAAGTGCAACAAACCGAAAATTATACACTGTTGTAAAAATTTTCGAACAAAAAAATGTTTTCGTCATGTCAACAATAAAACTGAAGTAAACCAACAAAACAAAAGTTAACAAAATTGAAGAAAACCTCTAACAATAACAAAAAACATTAAGCAAATTGTAACCAACAGAAACAAATACATACATACATATACAAAAGATTTTAGCAGTGTATGTGGGAAGGAAAATTAGAAATTGAAAAGCTGCGACAGCAGCGAAAAATTGTTGCCCTCAATGGCCAAAGGAACGTACCAGGCATTTTTCTAAAGGAGGATGCATTCATCTGTCTTTTTCAGTTTGGGTTGGGTTGTTTGTGTGGAACGTCTGTCAGTGGCAACGGGGCGAAAATATTTAAAGTTCGTTGCAAATGACAAAATATTTATACTAAAATTAGTTATTTCCCCTTAGAAAAGCAACATTTTGTTTGGCTCTTGTTACACTAATATTTGTTTGTCAATAGCAACAAAAAAAAAAAAAAAAATATTTGAAAATCGTACAAGAGGTTTTCATTTAAATATTACCCCACAAATTATAAAAATTGCAATGACAATATTACTTTATGCCACCGCATGAGGCAGTGGTTGGACATTAAATTTTAAATCTGCCATAGCAAAGATTCTTAAGTTAAACATAATCTTAAAAATCAAAAGTTATTTTTGGGAACATAAAACACCCAATTTTTATTTTTGATAAAAACATTGCAATTTATTGTTGAGTGAAAGCTGGTTTCTATGCGCATTTCGCTGGTTGCTTAGGCCAGATCGTCAGGAAACTTTTTCTAAAGACTTTAGAAAAGCTAAAAATATTATTAAAATAAGACTATAAACACAGAAAAAAGTGTTTTATCAATTAAGAAAATAGTTAAAAAGTTTTTAATTTAAATTAATGTGATAATTGAATTAATTATTTTTTTTGCTGAAAGAAAATTAAAAATTTAATTTTGATTTAATTAACATTTTAGTTGTTTTGAAATAAATTTTCAATTAAAATTATAATTAAATAACAAAAAATCTTAATTGACTTTTTTCTTTTAAAATAAAATAATTTAAGCATGTGGAATTGATGTTGGGAGTTGTCAATATTTATTTAAATAAATTAACACATTGTTTGAAATGGCAAAGTTTTTTGATCACTTTTTTGATTAAAAATATCATTTATTGAAAATATTTTTTTAAAATTTTAAAATTTTTAGAAATCAATGTAATCATTTTGGTAATAGGTGCAAAATCAACAAATTGTTTGCTTGATATTATGAATTTAGAACAAATTTGTTTCAAATGTATAGAAAATTTTAATCTCCTTCCTTAATAAATAATTAAAAAAAAAATTAAAAATTCAAAATGACGTATTATAAAGAGCATAATTTTCTTAAACAAAATAACGTATCATCACACTTGATAAAAAAAATTAGCAGAGTATTTGTATTTTTTTTTTATTTAAGAACACAATGGTTAAATGTTAGCACGGTGTTATTGGAATTATTGATCAAACTGAAAATGATTGCAGAATTAAAAATAGAAAAGAGCTATAAAAATTAAAAAATGTGTTCTATAATTGAAAATAGAATAAATGGCAAAATGAATGAAGGGTTATCAAAAGGAAGTATTTGCAACAAAAAAACAAGAGAAATGACCGCTCAAAAAGCTCAACTCGGTACTGAAAACTTTTTCCATTTTTCAGGAAATAAAATTATAGACCTTACTTTAAATATAATCCATGTATAGGCGTATGAGCCCATGCGTTCTATATATTACAAAAGCTACATTTAGGATACATTAAGGACTTAAATCAGCCGATTATTTTATTACCTATTAAAAACCTTAAAAACAAAAGTTTAAAAAAAGTCAAAAACTGAAACTTGGGAGCCTGGAAATAGATTTTTTGACATGTCGTAGAGGAACTTTCTTCCCCATACCAAAAGCTATCGAAAAATCAATAACACAATATCGAAAAATGATTGTCCTTACAAATTGGCCCACCCTAATGAACATACATTGTCGTATTAAACAAGTTTAATAGCGTTCGCAAACATAA
The DNA here is from genome assembly GCA_943735925.1 of Pollenia amentaria. Taxonomy (NCBI): domain Eukaryota; kingdom Metazoa; phylum Arthropoda; class Insecta; order Diptera; family Polleniidae; genus Pollenia; species Pollenia amentaria. The sequence continues at coordinate 15,835,942 of OX031010.1, read as the reverse complement.
AGGCTTATCTACGTAGTGCATTGTCTTAAATCTAATTCCATTTCGTACAGAGAAAAAAGTTTTTTACCAATTAAAAATATGGTTTAAAAGTATTTAAATTTAATTAATGTGATAATTAAATTAATTATTTTTTAGTTGAAGTAAAATTAAAAATATAATTTTGATTTAATTAACATTTAAGTTGTTTTGAAATAAATTTTTAATTAAAATATTAATTAAATATCAAAAAATATTAATTGACTTTTTCGTTTAAAATAAACTTATTTAAACTTGTAGAATTGTTGTTGGGAATTGTCAATATTTAATAAAATATGTTTCAAATGGCAAAGTTTTTTGATAATTTTTTTATTAAAACTAAAAATAACATTTATTGAAAAAGATATTCACAATTTGATATTATGAATTTGGTATAAAGTTGTTGATTAGAGACAATTTTTAATTTTTTCTGTGTACACCAGTTGCTACTGTAGTTTTATAGAAACAAAAAATTTAATTTTATTATGGTTTTCAAATTAAATATTTCAAAACAAAATAATTAAATTTAAAATTTGTTAATACTAGGCCAAGACGAATTCATTACAGGTGATCTTAAAAGTCCTGCTGATAACTTTTTTTCTTCAAAATTTTGTTTCTGTTCTTGACATTGTACAAGAATTTAAAAAAAAAAACAAATTGCTTGTGATAATAATGACGGAATTGTTGGTACATGAAGCATGTTTTAGAAATTTACGGCGTTATGTCATACGTTCTTTTCCATTGTTTTAACCATTTTTCCAATTGATATATATGGTCTTGTAGGTATCTATATGCTTTGTAGCGGGTTTCCTTTATGCTTGGAAAAGCTGAATCATCAGCAAAATAATATAAACACTTTATATCGTATTTGATGAATATTAAAAAAGTTTCACATGGAATGATAAACTTAATTTATCATCATTCACCACAACTGGTGGAGGGTATAAAAATAAAAACATTTTGGTTTTGGAAAATTTAAGGATATATTTAATTTTCATCAAATTATTTAAAACTGCACTATATATAACTTCACAATATGTAATCTTCAAGGCAAGATTGGCCAACAATGTGTTAGATATGGTAAACTCTCCCAATAATTTGCGCCTTAAATTGTAATTGATTGTAATTGAATTGTTATAATAAGATTAGATATATGACACAAAAGAAAATTTTCTGAACTGCTTAATTATGTTTTAAAACACAACTATTTGTGTGGCGATTTTTTGACGATTTTTTTTTGGAAGTTTTGACGATTATTTTTCCAAAATTTGGCGATTTTTGGGGGAAAAATGCTGGGCATCCCGGATTTGTTCTATTTTAATTAATATTGCTTTAACCTAAATATTACTAGAATTGAATACAAAATATTTTTCTAGTTATTTATATCTCCTCATTACATTCAAACAACAATTATTTTGATTTTTGCAAGGACATCTATTTAAAGCAAGAAATTTATGTTGACATAAACAATTCCTTTTTTCCATACTATGTCGTTGTGCCTTTTTTTTCTTCTAAAAATGAGATCTACTAATGGCCATTTGTCTGTTGTAATTTGTTTTTGTTTAATTTGCCTTGTTTTCGTAAGAATCCCTCCCTGGTGTTTATGTTACAAGGAAATAATATTGGCACCAAACTAATTGAGTCTCATAATCACTAGAGACTGCCTTAGTATTTATCTAGGAAATGTCTTTCTTAACTTTCCATTTTGAACATCATTAAATGAGAAAAGTAATAAACTACATACGTTTGCATTTATTCACTGATGCTGTTGGTAAAAAAGTTTATATGTATGTTTTTGATAAGGGTTTCCATTTAAATTAGTTTCTACGAAAATTATTCGAACTTTTTTTCGAATTAGGGGCTATGAATGAAAAGATAAAGGTATATTAATAATGTTACTTCGTTTAAAACATATCGAAATGATCACTGAAGAATCACTGATAAACCCTTCCATTGCTGCTTGCTGCTGACATTCTCACTCAGCCATCCGGTTGATTCAATGAGGCAGTGGATCCTGTTAAAATCAATGTCAGAAAGATAAGTTTTGTCCCTAGGGGTTCTATGATCAAACTGTTGGAATGCTAGATCTCGGAATGCCGGGTAATGACAGAAAAAATGTTCCGTAGACTCTTCATCTTACTCTCCACCACAACTTCTACAAAGGTCATTGTAAGGGAACGCTAGCCTTTGGGCATGTTTCCTAATGGGACAGAGGCCAGTTATAATCGCAATTAGGCTCCTTAGCTAAAGTTTGTGCAAGTTCGAAGCCCGCCAATTCCTTTTTTTTTTACTTATAATAGGCCAGATTTTTTAGGTTTCCTTACAGTTAGTTAAATCATATCATCTCTGGCTGGGTACAACATGAAATTTGTATGCAATAAGTGACTTACTCCTGTGGAGCAAAACACATGTATCATATGTTGAACCATTCCGATTCAAGGTGGTGCTTGCATAAGCCAACGGGTCAGCCATAAAGTTTTCATATATGGCTTCCTGACTCAAGTTACCGTATGACTCTTAACGTCCTTTTACTTAAGCCCACGCATTGTGACAAGATTACTACCTATTTTCGAGGGTTTATTTACACTAATGGAGATGAGAGTGAGGACTACCGAATTTCCGGTGGAAATACCAAGTAGAAGTAGACCTGGCAAAAATTCGTAGAAAAAGCTGGCTAACCAATGCATTAAACCACGACGTATGGAAATTTATTTCTTGCCAGGCCTGTGAACAAAATGGTTGCTTAAAGGCCTACTTTGTTAGTTAAGAAGGTGGTGAGTATAATAGATTCGGATCTTTTGAACTTATTTATTATACATATATTTTGCTTTAAGAAAATGTAGCGAGTACATATGTATCACAAAGCGCCAATTTGCCTTAGGCCAGTAGTTATACTATCTCGAATATAATTTCTTACTTGTTTTGTAATTAAACAAAGGATATCCTTAGGTCTGTGGCGAGTATTGTTAACTTTAATGATTTTCTATAAATCATGTCAACATATCGCAACTTTCACTTCCACTTCAAATATTGTATCAAATAAGTCACTCACAGCAACTTAATCAGATAAAGATGACAAAAAAAATTAACAACATAAAGAAACCATCGTCATCTAAACAATGACAACATGTAATATGTATAAGCAACAGTAGCCATTTCTTTAAATATTTCAAGAACGTACGAATATGTCGAACTCAGGGCTGTTGGGCATAATTGTTATAACAAATGAGGATGATGGATGAAGGGAAAAGAAAATTGTGCTAATTTGCCAGTGAAAAAGAATTAAAAGATCTATCTTACGCACATTTATTAACCCTAGGAATACCGTCTTGGTCTGGCCAGACCAAATTTGTGTTATGCTTGAAATATTTTTCTAATATAGCAAAAAAAAAAAAACAAAAATAAATCAAGCAGAGACTTGAATTCTCTAAATGATATCTGCTAAATCAAATGAAACTAATTTGGATTCAATTGGAGCAAAATAGTGGGGTGTAATTCCATATTTATGTAAAAGTCAATAAAATCACTCTCTTGATCTTGCCAGAGCAATTTTTTTTTGCTTGTAATATCTTTCAAATAGGAAAAAATATAAAAAAAAAACAGAAAAGTGAACTCTATAAATGATATGTTCTAAATCGAATGAATCAGGCTCGAATCAAATCCGAAAAACTAAGGCCCATTTTGCGCCTAGTTCAATTTAACTACAAAACCTAAATGCAAAACTCGTTTCAGCTGTGGTAGATGCGAAAAAGCAACGTGCAAAATTAATTCGACTTAATTTTCGATAACTTGCATGTGGAATTAAATAAAGAAATAATAAAATTTTATTATCAAAGTTGTTTTTGGGAATACAATTATTTATTAAAAGATTTTGTTTGTTGTGCTTAATTCCCTTTTTTTAATAATTGAAGCACAGCCGCGAATAACGTTGTGAGTTACAAAATAAATATTTTTCAGGAGAGCAAAAAAACGTTTTTAGAAGGCATGATTATTAATTTTTAAATTTTTTTTTAGATTATCAAAAAAATTGACAATAAAAACTTTTATGCAAAATATCAAGTAAATCGAATTTTAAATAACATGCTTAATTACAATTTATGTTCTTTTTTTAGTAGAAAAACGTTTCATATCCACAATCGCGATGGCATTTAAAACGTTTTTCCACTACGCAAGCGGCATTTAGAACGTTATTCCACCTTGAAAAACCACTTCGTTTGTGTCATTTTGTTAGTAACTTACAACGTTCTTCCACTGGCTGACTCTTTGTATCGCATTTTGATGGCGTTAAGGGGCATAATTTTGGGTGAATTGAAGTTTAAACAGTGCAAGAGAGTAATGTTAACGCTAATCTGCAAAAAACCTTAATAATTTTAAAAAAGCCAAAGCTATCAGCAAACAAGACTACAGAGGGAATGAGAATTACATAAACTCCAAAAATTTTATTTGCAACGATATCAAAGCTTAAACAAAATACCAATAATAAAACAGTGAGTTTATCTTACTCAGATGGCGCCACTGCAGAGTTTAGCCAATTCATCTTCCTAATGAAGAGATGAAGCAATCTTAGTTCTATTTTAGATAGATCCTCCAAACAGGAAAACACCGGTTCACCCAGGTATTTTTCCCTGATGCCCCGTAGCCCAGGGCATTGACAGAGAAAGTGAAGCACAGTCTCCTCTTCCTCCTCAACATGACAACTTCTACAGTCATTGAATTCCACACCCATTCTTCCAGCATGAGTCCCAACAGGCCAGTCTCCAATCATGACCGATACCATAGTCCTGAATTGGTCCTTATTGAACCCAAGTAGAGATTTGGTTCTCCGTTCATCATAGCCAGGACAAAGTGCCCTGGATATGGAGTCACTTGCGTAATTCTATAATTCTCGCAGAATTAGTAAATTACAGTGAGCCATTGGAAGGCCAATGAATTGATCAATGAATGTGTCATCCATGCGACCACCTTCCTTGGCCAGATCACTGCTATCCGGTTTCCCGGGCAGTCTAAGTGCCCTGGTATCCATGTAGTTGAAAGTGGGTAAAAAACAAATTAAAAACAAAAACAAATTGCTTTTATTGTTTTCGCAAGAAATCAAAATAAAAACAATTGCCAGTTCAGTTTTTTATGCACGTGCACTTGAAAAAATTTTATTATCAAAGTTGTTTTGGGAATGCAATCATTTATTAAAAGATTTTGTTTGTTGTGCTTAATTCCCTTTTTTAATAATTGATAAAATATACTGAAATTTATTGTTGTAGGATAAGCTAAAGGGGAATGTAAGAAAAGATAAACTTACTGTTTTATTGTTGGTATTTTGTTTAAGCTTTGATATCGTTGCAAATAAGACTTTTTGAGTGTATATAGGTACTTCTCATCCCTTCTGTAGTCTTGTTTGCTGATAGCTTTGGCTTTTCCAAATTTATTTAGGAGAACGTTTCCTGATGATCTGGGCTAAGCAGCCAGTGAAATGCGCATAGGAACATCCTCCAACAATAAATTTCAGTATTTTTTTATCAGTTATAAAAAAAGGGAATTAAGCAAAAGAAACAAAATCGTTTAATAAATAATAATATATATATAAAAAATTCGTATAATCTCAAATAATAAGCACACTTTCAATAAAAAAATATATTTATTTACTTATTAAATAATTGGGCTTTTTAGCTGTTCTAATTGTGGTCAAGAGTAGAACTTAATGGGAAAAAGTTACGGATAATCCTAGGGTTAAACTGAATATATTTACACACATTCAGATCCAAAGGCAAATATAAAAGTCCCTGCAGGACACATCACAAAATTTATAAATTAAACTAATGGTAAGATATGTGTACGTAATTACTGTGTTAACTGGCTTGCCAGCTACACCACCACAAGTTGGAGAGGACATTATACGTTTGTGCTGATGCATTTAACACTTGAAAATATTGGTTTTCGTCTGCCGATGTCCGCCCGTACGTTGTGCGCAGGCGATAATTTGAGGAAATTTGTCAAGTGGGTTCGAATCATTACAAGAAACATATCTACTGAAAATGCTGAACATCGGTTTAAAATTTCAGATAGCTGAAATACAAGCTTATTTCCGGAATAAATGAGGGGAGGAGCAGCGGAAGAGGCCAAATCAATGTAATGAAAATAAGCTAAAGATTAACAGGAAAGTAATAGAATGAATGCTTTGGATTCATTTTGATTAAAAAGTATAAGAAACAACATATGTAATTTTTCGAATTTATTCAATGAGCTAAATTTCAATATACAATATACTCTACATTGCTATCCAAAGGATAGCTAAGGTAAAATGTAACAGGAAGATACAAGATAATAGTGTGGTAGTGTATAAAGTCATTCCTTAAAAAAAAAAAAAAAAAAAAAAAAAAAAAAGTTTAAGGAATAGAACTATTACAAAAAAGCTTTATTAAATACATAACTGAAATTTAGCTCATAGAATAAATTCGAAGAAATACAAATGTTGAATATAATAAAGAAACTTATGAAAATAAATAATTCCCAGATTCTATTTGTATAAAAAACAAGTTTGTGCTATCTTCGGCTCTGCCGAATTTTTGATACCCTTCACCGACAGGAGTGGGCTCTATATGAGAAATTCATATATATTTTTAACTAGTCTACATATATATATTTTAAATTATTGAAAAGAAGAAAGTTTTATGCTTTTCTTTTAACCCTACGTTTTACACATGAGTCTGGCCAGAGCTTTTTCAATTCGAAATGCTATTTAAATATACATAACACACAGGCAGATACTTTTAATTTCAGGTACCCTTCTAAAATTTAGTTCGTTATAAACATTTAAAAAAGCTATCCTAGAAAGGATATAGAAGAAAACTTATTCGAATATGTTACTGCACACATCACATTTGTAACACAAATGGTCTGGCCAGACCCATGTATTTTTTACTAAAGATGCTGTATTTTTACATTTTTTTTTTGTTGCTTTTTCAATTATATTTTGTGCAATTATCTATTATTATTTATTTAAGTCTATTAAAAACACAAACTAGTCAACCCAATCTAGTTCTTAATTCGGAAGGGCACACTAACTAGTAACTCGCGTTCAGATGCGGATTTTTACATTCGAAACGAAGGCTAATGGCTTATAACATGAGAAAGCTTGATGATGGTTATGAAATTCAATCGTAAATCAATTAAAATAGATCTACCAAGGTGAAATATCATTTGGTTTAAGGATTGATGTTTGACTATTGACGTCGCCCGGCTTCAATAGCCGAGTGAGTAAAACGGCAAACCCCACTGACGAGATTGTGTGGTTACAATCGAAACTAGTATGGGCAACCTGTCCGTGAAAGCCTGGGTTCAAATCTCAGCGCAGTCAAGAATGAAAAATTATCAATAAAATTTTAATTAATTTCATGTTGTAAAATTCCTATCTTCTTAAAAATAATTTAATGAAAATTAAATTTAATGAACTTAAGCCTAATTAAAAAATTTGGATTAAAAACCATTAACAGTTCAACAAAATAACCACAATACTAAAATCTGTACATTTTCTATTAACTGTCCATTATTTAAAATACTGCGCAGGCGAGGCAACTAAACCTGCAGAAATCCAGTTTGACTACAGTTTACAACAAAACTATCCACAAAAAGGTGGACTTTTGCTCTCTTTTGCAGTATTTTGGACATTTTGGCACTGATTGCCCATTGTATTTGCTTAAAAAGTAACAATGCTTAAAAATTGTCAAACGAATTGGGTCTCTTCAATATTGAATATCGAATATTCAATGCTCAAACAATTTTTTTTTTAAGTTGATTTTACATGTTTCAGTTGCTAAGCAAATCCATAAAACTAATACTTTTATATTATTGAACCAATTTTTTGGTACAAATTAAATAGAATTGCATATTAGTCAAAGTCATTTTTAAATTTTTGGAAATATTTTGATAGTTGAAAATGTGTTAATAAAAAAAAAACAAATTTTTTTTCGAATAAAAAATATTGAAAAATGTATTAAGTCTGGCTAGACTCATGTGTTACGAATGTGAAAAGCCAAACATGTGTAAGACCTAGGGTTAAGAAGTTTGAATAAGCTTGAGTAAAATATCATGATTCGTAACACTTTTAGCAGAACTAAAATGATTATCAGGAGGATAATTTGTACTGGCCGTATGGTAAATTATGGACCAATCATCCCAAAATTCTGTAGACTGATTTCTGGTATTAAAAAAAATAAATTAGAATAAATATCAGTACAGCAGTGAAATCAGTTTAAGCGTTTACAGTTAATTTCAGAAGGCAGCTTAATGTGGGATCTAGGGTAAACTGTGAACCGTATATCAAATTGCATGACATTTTTCTGACCAAATGAATCTTAGTTGGAAGAAATTTATGATCTAGCCGTTGTGACACTTTAGAAAGGAACGGTAAAAAAGCTATTGGTCTGTACTCAGAACTTGATTTGGTTACTGGTACAATTTTTGAGTTTTTCCATTTAGTAGGATAATGACTTGTAGTGATGATTTTGTTAAAAAAAAACGTGATGAATGGGAGTAATTGTGGGAGAAGAATTTTAATATCATGTAAAATGAACAAATTTATGTACGTAGAAGACAATACAATGCTGTTTTGTCTTTAGCCTCTCTTCGTTATAATGCTTTTTTTTAAGACATAGCCAATGCAAAGAATTAAACTAACAAAAACAATTTTTTTCTTTCTGGACTATGAACCTGTATTTATCAGAGCTGCACTCTGAGAAAAACTATGGTTGAGCATGATTACGACAACTACACCATGTTTATTGTAACAATTTATTGTTGCCGTACACAAAAAATCGCTATTTTTATTTAATATCAACAATATTATAGTTACTGTAAACATGTCAATGTTTATTGCAATTATAAATTTAAAAATGGTTCACTGAAAAATAATTTCTTTTATAACAACTATATAATGATAACTTTGAAAACATATTATATTCCTCACAATCATTCAATGATATTAAATAGCAATGACATGATAATTTTCTATACGTATACTCATAATATGTTTAAGATGCAAACAAAATATCTTTACTTCAATAATATTTTATTATCGCCATTTGTAAAATAATTTTGCATCAGTTGTGTTGTTTGTTTTACATGTGCTTATCGAATTATTTGTTATTTATAAAAAACCAAGTTTAAAGAAATTAAAAAATAAAGAAATTGTAGGTACATTAAAAAAATTGTTAAGTGTCACATAATAAAATATCAATGCTAAAAAAAATTTAATTTTGTTTGAAAATGGTGCAAAAATGTTGACCATTGTTCTGTATTATTTTAGAGAAAAAGAGTGAAAATTCTATAAAATAATTTAAAAATAATTGCGACCTACGACAAAAATAGGTTAAACATATTATGTTTAAAGTTGCATCATATTATGATGTGAAATATCTGTAACAGTTTTACGTTAAGGTTGCCAGTAAGTAAATAAGCATAAATATATATTAAAAATATTTTTCGGTTTTAGATTTAATCTACATATTATTATGAATAACATGATAATAATATGATTACTTCTTAACTTATTCTTATTGACATGATAATAATATGATTACATTAAATTATATTATGACTTACATTTTTCCCGCTACTTCGTTAGCATCTCTTTTTCTTTCGTGGACATATTTTTATGCCAAAGTTTATGTTTCTAGGTTTTAACCCACTACTTTGTAATATACACGATTTTCACCTCTTAAACGTTCAAATTTCAAAAATGTACCAAATTGTTATTTGTATTTTTTAGATACGTTATGAATGTGATATATTTTTTATTTTAATGTTTATTGGTTTTAAAGATAGATGGCATAGCAAAAAAGTTTTAAAATACAGGTTTTACCCGTTTACTCCCCAAAAAGACCGAATTTAAAAAAAGTACCAGGCACCTGTCCGCTTAATTTTTTTATTGAACAACAATAAGTACTACATTTTTGAATAAAAAAACAAATGTTTTGTAAAAAAGTACCAAAAATAGTTACGGTTTTTACCCCTTAAATGTCCGAATTTCGAAAAAGTACCAAATTCGTATTTGGATTTTTTAGATAAGTTTCAAATGTGATATTACCCTTATTTCTATGTTTATGGGTTTCAAAGATAGATGATGGGGTGACAAAAAAGTACCAAAATACAAGTTTTACCCGTTGACTCCGTTAAAGGGCTGAATTTCCAAAAAGTACCAGACACCTGTCTGCTTATTTTTCTAAAGAACAACGATAAGTATTACATTTTTTTGTATCTCTTTTAGTTTTAGAGATATAAGGTTACCGAATTTCCCCTTTTTTACTCCCTAAACATTCGAATTTCCAAAAATTCCATCTTAGTGGATCGATTTGGGAGAGACCAAGTCCTGGTCCAAATTTCAAGTTTTTACCTTCAGGCGTTTAGGCTGTGCGATGATGAATCAGTGAGTGAGTGAGTGAGTGAGTCAGTAACGTTACAATTTTATATATATAGATGTAATAAAAAAAATAAGGATTAAGGGAAAAATATTATGATGATATAATTAGTCAATTCACAAGGTATCCTAACATGTCATATTGTCAAAATGTCCTAATATTTCACAATGGTTTAAAAATATTGTTGTTGGTTTGTTAACAAAAAGTGTCTTAAATAAATAGAACGTTGCTTGCTGTGTTTATTGTGGTGTCGTAATTAATCAGAAAAGTCCAGCGCTGAGCGGCGAGCCGTACAACAATATTTTTAAACTATTGTGAAATATTAGGACATTTTGACAATATGACATGTTAGGGTACCTTGTGAATTGACTAATTATGAATATATTTGGTCATAATATGATTCAATAATAATCGTTTTATGTTGACTACAATCATGAACCTTATCATTTTACCACAACCATGTTTTTTCTTTGCGTGTGTCAGATCGCGTGATTTTTCGCCAAACGTGGAGATTTATAAACCTATTTGCCGATGAAATTTTGTGTGTGGCGGCATTTCGATTTTGTTTTGGCGACATTTAAAAAAGTTGGCTAAGATTTTGGCAATTTATCAAAAGCACTTTAGCTTATTTTTTCTTCATCTTATATATATGAAAAAGTTTTAAGTACAGGTGGAAATTTTTCTTTGAATTTTTTTACAAATTTTAAAGACACAATACGCATGCGAATGCTTTAGATGATAAATTGATAGTATTGCCAGATAATTACATTAAAAACAATTAAAAATTGTTCCTATAGATATTTGGAATAACGATTATGTGCTGTTTTCACAACACAAGTGATTGAACGTGTAGTAAAATTTATACGAAAAGCACCCAGTTTTTTGAGTGTTCTTCATATAAATTTTACTACACGTTCAAACACTTGTGTTGTGAAAGCAGCACATTTAGATTTCTTAGATTTTTAGACATTTCTGTTATTAGAAGTTATCATTTGTTCAAGTAATAAAATATACACACAGTATGCACTATTTCCGTTTAACATCATTTTCTTAACGAGTAGGCTGTTAACAGAAAAACTAGTCAAAACACTGAACCGTTTTCGATTGCTTATGAATTTGAACTCTTAAAATTTTAGCAATACGAACGTATACTTGATGGTATGCAATAATAGTTTAATTAAAGTCGAGAGTAAATCATTTTTTAATAAAATTTTTATTGGTATCAGGTTCAATAAAATTATATCAAGCGTATTTTTCAATTTTGGATGCAGAGCAAAAAAATAAGTCGCAGTTTTGTTTACTTTTTTGCTCGATTTTTAACGAAATAAAATCTATTTTTTTTAAATATCCCTTAGAATGTTGTTGTTTATTTGTTTGGCTTAAGGTCATAAAAAATTATAAATAACAAAAAGTTTTCCAATTTGTATATTTTTAATTTTGTATTTTATTTTTCATCCGATATTTCGACCATACATCGATAATCATCTTCAGGGGATTTAAAACACTGTAAAAATTAAAAAAGTCATTTCTAAAAATTTAAGGAATAGAACTATTACAAAAAGCTTTATAAAATACATAACTGAAATTTAACTCATAAAATAAAAATGTTGAATATAAATATTCATATATATCTATATATATAAAAATAAGTCCGTATATGTACGTCGCCGAACTAATCATAAACGCGTCGTGCGATTTCAACCAAACTTATACACTACGTAGGCAGTGGCCCATATATGGTTTATATGAAGTTTGGTTGAAATTTTCGGTCTGGGGGCGGAGGGGCGTGGCAAAATCCATAACTTGAGAACGGCTTGAACGATTTTTTCTTTAAAATGATCGCTATAGTCCAACTTAGGTTTTTACGGAAAGAAAATTTTGCCCCGCCCACTTTTACGCCCACTTTTTTTGATTTACCTGCATCAGAAAACGGCTCCATCGAGTTGACTAATTTTTCTTTCAAATGTTCGTATTAATCAACTTTAAGTTTTCATCGAAAGAAAAATTTACCACGCCAACTTTTACGCCCACTTTTTCTATTAAGCGCATAACTGGAGAACGGCATGACCGATTCCAACGATTTACCATTTGAATTCAAGCGGCTCCAATTCCCTTTGCGTCTTGCCTTTGCTATTACCATCAACAAAGCACAAGGCCAATCATTGACTATTGCTGGCTTAAAAGGTCATGAACAATTTGATCGAAGCAACAATTTTAAAGGGGAAGTTTAAAGGTGAAGATGTATTGATTCCACGAATTCCAATGATTCCATCAGATTTACCTTTTGAATTCAAAAGACTACAGTTTCCAATACGTCTTGCATTTGCTATTACAATAAATAAAGCGCAAGGGCAATCGCTGGAATTGTGCGGAATTGATTTAGAATATCCTTGCTTTTCACACGGCCAGTTATATGTTTCGTGCTCACGTGTTGGCAAGCCTTTAGTTCTCTTTATCTACACAACAACTCATGGCAAAACCAAAAATGTTGTCTACGAAAGAGCTCTAAGATAGTTTAAGTGATACATAGTCTAAGATTGTAAGAAACTAGAGTTAAAAGTTGAATAATAGGGAACAAAACCAACTTTATTAAAAACAAGTGTGTTTCTTTTCTTATTTTGTTTTGCCGTGCGAAGCAGGCAACGGGCCCGCTAGTTTACATATAAAATCACGCCTGTAAAACCTGATTTATTTTTAAACAAATTCTATTAATTTTGCATACTGTACCCATGTTCTGTAACTTTGGTGAGAACTTCACACATCCAAAATATGTGAAACAAAATATTTCGTCATTTCTCGAAAAGTAAGAAAAAAGTGTGTCTGTAACTCATGTCGAAAACTATTAGAAGAGATTACGCCGTTACGTTATAAATGTCATAATATTTCGCTCGAAGCCGATGTGAAATAGCAGACGTTGAGAACGCCAATCACACATGTCGTTGACGGCGACCGAAATTTACTAAAATTGAAAAATTTTCAACGACAGCGGCAAAAATACAACCGGCGGATATACCAAATAATCTAAAGTGCAATTCTAATGTTTGTTGTTTACAAAATACCTTTCAAAACATTCGTATTTGGTCCGAAAAAGTTTAAAGCAAAATACTCGTAGTTAAACAATGAAAAAAGAAAATACTAACCTCTTCCGTGTTATTATTCATTGCATTTTTATTATATTTTTTAGTGCTAAGCATTTTCTTACCTCGTTTTTATTCGTGAGTTTATTTGACAGTTCAAAGCGGAAACTTTTTTACAAAGATTTTACAGATACCCTTTTTCAGTATATTGGCGAGTAATTTCCTTACGGGACAGCTCTTACTCGCCAAAAATGTTACAGACGCCGTTAACCCTCCGATGAGTGACAGTTCTGACCTTCACGGCCGTGTGAAAAGGTCCCTACGGACCTTTTTTGTAAATCATGTTTTTTTTCATATAAAAATTTTTTTTTTGATTTTTGTTTTGTTTTTATTGGTTTTAACTAAATTCTACATACATGAACTATATTGCTTTCAAGGAAAGGCACAATATTCTAATTTTATACTACTAGCAATAAACCAGTTCTTAGAATTTTTTGTTCTGGCCGAAGTAGGAGTAATTTCAGTTTGAAAAGGCAAAAAGGTCCCTAGGGACCTTCTCACTCATCGGAGGGTTAAGTGAGAAAAACAGCTGTTTGTTTCAATTTGTGGAATTTTTGTTTCATTTCTTTCATTTCAATTGAAAAGTTTCTCGACGCGAGAGTAACAGAACATGGGCACTGGTTAATATAACAATTTTTGCAAGGTTTAATTTACTGATCTCAGAAATCTTAAGTTTCAAGATGTTTATTTTAAATCGTTTAAAATACTTAAATTGCAATAACTAGAATTATGCTTAATATAGTAAATTTTAATTAAGGTACAGTTACTCTAGCTTACTTTTTTATATACAGCGAATTTTTTTTTTTTACCAAAAATCTAAATAAATAAAATCTTGCGATATATGGCGATTTTCGAAAGACTAATCTTGTAACCCTGTTATTCATATCGTCGGCTGATAATTTAATTGTCGTGTGTGGATTCCGATAGTTTCGAGTAAATTGAGTTTGAAGTATGAACTCTTATAAAATCCACATAATAAATTAATTTGTTGGTCGTTTTATATGGAAATTTGTCGTATGTGGCAGTTACATACGACATTTAATTTGAAAATTGCTTCAGCAAATACCACATACGACAAACTCAACACTCCATATCTCGAAACCCGTATGATGTATCGAAAAACTGTTTACGCCAAATAAAAGATCAGTTCGGAAAACCTAAGGAATCGATCTTAACTCAAAACCGCAAAAAATGCACATACGACATTTAAATTATCAACCGACGATATGTTTGACCTTTGAATTCTGTCTTCATGTGCATGATAGTTGAAGAAGTAGACAATGTTAAATGTTTGTACATACAAAGGTTTAAGGTCGTGGTATGTACTTAAGAAGAAAGCGGTCGAGTACTTAAATCCAACATGAATTCGTGAACGGAAAATAGTACGATCCATGGCGGTACATATAAAGAGATGTAGATGTATTAAACTGCATGAAGAAGATAAATAACACAACCAGTTTTTTTTTTGAAAAATTTGTTGTTCTCAAAAATTTGTTCTTTTCGTTGCTTTGATACTTCGTGCAAGTCTTCATGCCTAGCCACTACATGCGTACTACTCAAACTCAAATATATTTATGCATATCTCTGATACTTACCTATAACATGGAAATGCAATAATAATGTCTTTTTTAAAGGGAATTTTTAAACTGAGCTGCCAAAAAATAGATACGTTGTATGTGTGTTGGAGTAAATTTTGAAATACTTTAAAAACCTTCATCATTCATTAGTTACTTCATTTCAAAGTAAAGTTGAGTACAGTGATTAAATTGACTGCACACATCGCTCATTTACTTCAACAATGTCATAACGCAAAAAATAAAATTTTGGAGTTAGTGATGCAGAATTGTTCGCTATGTTTTTCTTTATATTGTGTATAAAATTCATCTTTATATATTTTAAACTTTTCTTCGTTTGAAGAGAATGTATTTTTATATTTTCTATATGGTTAAAGCATTTTAAAAACTTTAAGCGCGCTTATCTCGAAATGGATTTTTTTGAGTTATGACATTGTTGAAGTAAATGAGCAGCGATATATTCTCCTGTAATAAGCTAAATAGAGTGTATGTGGCAATGGATAGTGAATTCTTCAGCATTTACTTTATAGACATACATGAACACAGAAAAAAAATCCATGTGAAAGTCGACGTCGGCATGAGTCAAGGGCATTGGTACAGTAATTATATTTTCTGAGTCGTTATTGATAATAATCGATTTTATGATACAAAACAAGAAAAAAATTTGTTTTTAAAAGTTTATTAAAAACGATATGTTTATATTATATTAAAAAAATTTAACAAAAAGGTAAAATAAAATATAAGATCAGTTCAATATAAATTAAAATAAATTAATCTTTTTATATAACGTTTTGGCTATAAAAATAATTGTATTTATTTTTAATGTTTTTTTATTTGAAACAATTTATTTGACTACATCATACTAAATTGTTTGACCAATTTTTCGACCACAAAAAAAAAAAAAAACATATCGTCGGCCGCAGGTTGACAACTCTTAACTCGCAAAAAAATCGAATCGGGGTTTTTGAAGCCAAAAGACTGTGTTTGTCCTTCTGCATGTTGTTTTCTTTACACCATCTTACAATAAATATCTCCTACTAATTTTGGTTTTTTTTTATTTACTTCCAACACGGTTTAATAACGGAGTAATAACGTTTTTTTTTGTCTCCTGAAAAGTACAAAAAAACATGTTAAGAGTTGTCAACCTGTGACCGACGATATGCAATTGTTAACAACATTTTGGAAGAAGGCTTCTCTAATTTTAAAATTAAGTTATGAATTTTAGTCGAACTGTTTGGGTTTTAATCTAAAGATACATATATAATTATTCTGGTTTAAGTTGATTACAGCTAATTTTTTTATTTAAATTATTTTTATTTAGAAAGGAATTTTAAAGCTTATAACAATGGAAAAACAAAAATAATTTTGGCTGCACATACATACATATGTACCTTCAGTCGTAAATGCGCTAATGCCACAATTTTTGAAAATTAAGTTTTTGATGCAGTTCAATAGAGTAAACAAAAATACATCGTTTGCAGAAAAAATATAAATATTTTTTTTTTATTCTTGTTTTGCAACGATATATAAAAGTTCTAAGTCCAAAAATGCTAAAGAAGAAGCGCAAGGGCCCATTAAAATGTGAAAATTTAAAAAAAAATTTGTTAATATTTGTTAATAGTCAACATTGGAATAAATAAAATAATTTTATAGTATATTTTATTTTTTGCAAATTGACATCCTAAAATGTACATTAAAAGTATAAAATATATAATAGAAAAGGTGATAAGTCACAAAATGCTATGTAAAACATAAATGTATTATATTTAGTTGGTTTGCAAGCCAATAATGAGTCGGCAATGAAGCTGGAATTTCCAGACTGAAGAAAACTGGATTTACAGACTTAAAATATATTCAGAACTAAAGACTTTATAATGTTTTTTTCTCTCTCCTATAAAGTTTATACATTGGACTACATCCTTTTCGACTGAAGGTAATGATATATACTTATATAGGTACATTATATTTAAAAAAAATTACGGAATCACCATTGTTTCACTAATTTTTATGTATTTTTGTAAATCAAAGAACTTTTCTTATTAATGCACTTGAAATTTAACAGTTATATAATTCTTCTATGGTAAACTTTTACTAGACCAATACATATATTCATATGTATATATGGGAAGGTAGAATGGCAATGCATATAAAATTCAAATTCAAAGCCTACTATAACAAAACTATGATACGAAAAACGGTTATATTCAAAAGTATTTAACAAATAATTATCATAACACAAATAAAAATATTGCATATACTACAGTTTATTAATAGTTCAACCGCTCGCATGTTCGACCAAAACGTTTATTTTTCGGAAATAGATGTCACTTGCTGGGATTGAATGTAGAATAATATGTATTTAAATACAGTAAACTAGATGTTTCATTGGAAATATAGAATAAATAACTATAAGGATAAATACTTAGATACTTATTGAAAATTTGTCGTTAATTTGGTATTATAATTAAGAAGTCTGTAAGGATTATAATTCCATAGACAAATAAATAAATAAAAAAGGAAATTCCCCCCCCCCCCTGAATCCGCGCCTGTATAATACCAAATTAACGTCGAAGTGATGTAGTCGTCGACTTGATGTGGCAACAAATAAAAATTAATACCGACGTCGACCACGGCTTACATAATAGGGGTGAATGTTTTTTTAATATTTTTCATTCAAAATGAATACAAAGCAATGATAATTTTAAATAAAGTCCATAGTTTGGCAGAAATTTAGTATGATTTCCATTCAACATTGCGCCTTGTTGATTTAAGATTGGTATTTTTTTCTATGTGTACATATAATAGTTTTTGTGCATAAGTGTGAATGAGTTTCATCTGTGTTTGTTTGTGATTTCAGATTTTTTCATTTACCTTCACTAAATTTAATTGTACGTTTCTATGTGCTGTAATTGCGTTTGTGTCTGTATCGACTTTAGCTTTGAAAATTCAGATTAACATCCTGTTTTACTTAAACAGTTTTTTCCCTTTTGTTGTATTTTTTCATTTTTTTAATTTTTTCCCTTTTTTTTGTTTGTTTTTTTTTCGTATGTATATTTGCTTGTTATGATAAATACGTTTTTTTTTTCAAATATAAAAACATACATTAATTTTCATGCTTTATATTCCAGTATTTTTTTTAATGTTTGTTTTTTCAGCTTTTCTCTGTGTTTCGTACAAAATAACTTTAGATCCTTCAGTAAAGTACTTTACTTAAGCCTTAAACCGGAAGCAGCAACAACAGAAGAGCCAAAGCAAAAAAGTAATTCTTGATAAAAAAAAAAAACAGAAACTGAATAATATAATTTTTTTAACTAGTTTATGTTGCTGGAGTTTTTTTCTTTAGTGAGTTTAGGGTGTCTTTTAAAAATTAAAGTTTATTAAATGTGGAAGAACTATAATGTTTTTAAATAGATCTCGTTTTTAAATCGTTTGTGTGTCCATCTATATAAAGAGGACTTTCGAAAATAATTTTATAAACTGAGGTCAAAATTTCCTAAAAAATTTTTTCATCCGTTTCTGTGACTTATACTATCGGGTGAATCATCGTGAAGTTTATAATATAAAATAAGAAATATAAATTTTGAATTGTACTTAAAATGTTTATAATCGGTTAAATGCACAATTTATGGTATTTACTGTTCAAAAATTATATCATAGAAATATTGGCCATGACTACGTGGTCCATTCGGAAGGTCCAATATTTGGCGACTCGTTTTGGCGACTGGTATCTTGCGAAGAGCACGAGTAATGATGATTTTTAAAGCATCAACCGTAGCTGGCTTATTCCTCTAGACCTCATATTATACATATCCCCAGAGAAAATCATCCAATGGTGGGATATCGCACTATCTGGGAGGCCATTTTTCCATAGCAAAACGTGAAATTAAGTGCTCACCAAAATTGTAACTTAACAAGATCATTTTTTTACGCGGTGTATGGCTGTATGGCGCACAAGACGACGCTGTTGAAACCAGAGCTCACCGAGACCATGCGCTACAATTTCAGGAAGCACATAGTCCTTAAACATGGTGCGATAGCGGTTACCATTGACGGTAACATTCTGATTTTCCTCATTTTTGAAGAAATGTGGACAAATGAGTCCACCAGCCTATAAACCACATCATACCGTTGGTTTTTATGGATGTAATTTGAGCACTTTGTGCTCTTCGGGTTGCTCATCAGCACAAATACGGCAATTTTATTAATTTTCAATCCATTGAGCCAAAAGTGTGCTTCATCACTGAACAAAATTTCACGATAAAAAAATACCGCTGATTTTCGTAATACACAGAAAAAAAAATAAGAAATTATTTCAACTAAAAAAATTGTGTTATTAATTAAAAAATTATTCAATTTTGATTTACTTAATAAACGTTAATTCACTTGAATAAATTTTTAATTAAAACTGATTTTATATTTGATTAATGCTTTAATAGGTGACAAACTATGGAGTATTATTTCTGTGTACAGTTGAACAAATTGGAGACGCTGTTGTGGTGTGAGTCCTTCCATTGACTTGCCAAACGATAAAGAACGAAAATATCAAAGCACCATTACGCGTGATGAAAATCAAACCTCACGATGAATATGTATTTTCAAAAGTTCTTGAAGATTGGACGGCTATAATCCGCCGCGTCTAATCTATGATTATCGCCATCAAATGGTATAAGAAATAAGCATTTGCGCAAAAATTTTCCAATAGGATCGATAAAGTCAAAAGCAGTTATACAGTGAGATATAAAACTTGTGTAGTTAAGGGTTACATGGATTGTTTTCGATATCAATCATGTAGAAAAAGAAATGATAAAAACTCATTATGAGAGTCATTCAAGCTTATAAAGGATGTTCCAAAATTAAGGCGACATTCTTCCGGAATAGAAAAGCTAGACTAGAGCTGTTCCGAGAATAATTTTGGATCTTTCTACTGTATATAAAATAAGAACCCTTTCAAAATATTTTATTTCTCCATAAACTTTTTGTAAAACAAATTAAATTAAATATTTTAAGGGACATCCTTTTATGCATATGTAGACTTCGTATGAAATTTATTTGACAAATGTTTGGCATATGGTCTCAAAGCATGTTAAGTATGGTTGATATGTTCACTCCTATTCATGCCATACATGTTAATAGCACCGTATTTGGAGTTATGACAGGGAATAAATAATTCCTTGTGTTTTTTTTTATACATATTTCCATCTTTTTAGGAACAAGTTCCCATACAAATTTTTTTTAGATTTCAGAATACTAAATTATACAAAATATGTATATATTCAGGTGTCTGCATTTTGTTTAATGTTATTAAGATGTTATAAATTGCTTTTTGTTTTATTTTAAGTGTTAGAATAATTTGGAAAGTTTTCTTTTTTGCTGTGCTTGAAAATTAAAAGCCAAAACAACTTTTTGTATAGAACAACTGAGTATAAATAATTTCATTAGTTCTGCTGATGGAATAAGAAATGCCTAAAAAATAAATAAATTGTTACGTAAGAAGATTTGTTAGATGCTGTTACAAAAAAAATTATCGAAGCTTATTATAGGATGAATTAAGATGCATTAAAACAAGTAAGAACGCTATAACATGATGTGTAGAATCTTTGATATCCTTCGCAAGAAATTAGAATTTATAGAATTACTGGGCAAGTTTTTGTGAATTTAATTTTTAAATAATTTTAGTAATACAAATCAGCGAAATATGGTCATAAAAACCCAAGCTATATACAAGTAAAGGCTTTAGCATAATAACGCCCATATTTCATGACCAAGCAGGACCAAATTTGGCCAGGATAATTCATTTAAACTCGTTAAATGAATATTAAATATTGAAAACATACCAAATTTAACACAAAGACTCCCAATATACATATATCGCACATTAAATCGTAAACAGGCATAACTCAAAAATTAAAAATGCTTAGGAGTGGCAGAAAACTGGCTTCTAATATTTTGTTGCAATTTTTTAATCAAGTTGAGTTTCACAAATGTTAAAAAAGAAAATTTAAAGACGGCAGTGGCGCCAACGAAATTTTCGTGGTTGCTATAGATTTGATTTGTGAACTGGTTTGTGGTTTAAAGTTTTGAGTTTTGCCTGTTTATGCTTTAGTGTGCGATATGTATTAGATTTGTTTGGTTTTAAAAGCAGTCGAATCTTTTAATTTTTCACCTAGCCTGGAAATAAGGATAGCGACCCTGAAATAATATTAATATTAATAAATATAAATATGAAATAATATTAATAAATAATATTCATATACACAGATTAAAAAATGGTTTGCAAATTATTTAAATTTAATTTATGTGATAATTGTATCAATTATATTTTTAGTTGAAAGAAAATTAAAAATTTAAATTTGATTTAATTAACATTTTAGTTGTTTTAAATAAATTTTCAATTAAAATTTTAATTAAATAACAAAAAATCTTAATTTAAACATGTAGAATTGTTGTTGGGAATAGTCAATATTTATTTAAATAAATTAACACGTTGTTTGAAATGGAAAAGTTTTTTGATCACTTTTTTAATTAAAATTAAAAATATCATTTATTGAAAATATTTTTTCAAAATTTTAAAATTTTTAGTAATCAATTAATTATTGTTTTTTGAAAAATATAACAGTTATTTTTTGATTTTTTTTTAAACAAAAATAACAGTTATTTTACGCTTTTTATTTTTTCGAGCAAAAATAAAACTTATTTTCTAAATAAATCTGTGTGTTATTATAATTTAGTTGACTTTTAATATCTATTTTAATGTGTGATCATTATGTTATTTCTTATAAAATAAATGTGTAAAGCCAAATAAGTTATTATAATACGTACATTTCTTTAGAGAATTATTTTTATTGTTGTTCGGAAAAAAATAAATAAATAACTCTTATTTTTGTATAAAACAAAAATAAAAAAAAAATAAAAATAATAATAAAATAAAATAATAATAATAAAAAAAAAAAGAAAAATGAAATAAAATATAACTTATTTTTGTTAAAAAAAGATATATTAAAAATTACTGTTTTGCTTGAAAAACAAGAAGCAAAAAATAAACTGTTATTTTTGTTTAGGACAAAATAAAAAAATAATTTACTGCCTATGTCACTAAATGCGAACGAACGATTTCTTTCTCACAAATACATGTAAAACAAATTCTCAAAAATTTCTTTTTGTTTCATAGCTCTTAAATCAGGAAAGCTTTTTTCAAAGTCTTTAGAAAAGCTAAAAATATTATACAAATAAAAATGTAAAAAATACTTAGCTGTAAAAAATAAAAAGTCGAAAACAACTGTTATTTTTTGTTTTCAAAAAAAAAAAAAAATTATTTTTAATCTGGTTCGAAAATCAGGAAAACTTTTTCCAAAGACTTTATAAAAGCTAAAAATATAATACAAATAAAACTGTAAAGCGAATAAGAATTATAAACACTCAAGTTTTACTTGTAGCAATATCAAAGCTTAAACACTGCTCACTATTTATTGTTGTTGTTTTGTCTAAGCTTTGATATTGTTACAAGTAAAACTTGAGTGCTTACAATTCATATTCGCTTTACAGTTTTATTTGTATAATATTTTTAGCTTTTATAAAGTCTTTGGAAAAAGTTTTCCTGACTTTCGAGCCAGACTAAAAATAATTTTTTTTGAAAAAAAACAACAGTTGTTTTCGGCTTTTTATATTTTCAATCGAAACAGTTATTTTTTAATTTTTCTAAGATTTTTAGCTTTTCTTAAGTCTTTGGAAAAAGGCTTGCTAATGATCTGGGCTAAGCAACCGGTGAAATGTACAAAGATTTGAGTGCATTAATCAAAAATAAAAATTGGAAATTTGGTACGTCATTGGGAAATCTTACTAATAATAAATTTTGTATTCCAAAAAAAAAAAAAAAAAACTTTTGATAACTGTTATTTTAGTTCAAAAAAAAAAAAAAATTATTTCAGAATGCGATTCTTAACTGATCGGTATACTTAAAAATAATTCTAATATAAATATTTCTTTGTGTAACAGACATCAATACAAAGGTATAATATCGTATACCATAATAACTTATGGAGGTGTAGAGTATAAAAACATATTTCGTTTAACAGATTTTGTACGTATATCTTAATATGTATAGCAAAATTGTATTTACAAATGTAAATTATTTAAATACTAATGTAACTAACGATAAGACATTTCCTATGTTTTTAATAAGTTCCTTATTTTTTTTTGTCTATTGGCTAACATTTTCCATGGAAAACGAGTGCGTCAATCAAACTGTCATTTGTGTGAAATATCTACTGTTCATTGTTGAAAAACACATGTTCAAAAGCTTTCTGATCTTATAAACTTGACGACGGATGTGTTCACTCATTCATTTATGCAGTTTGCTGTTGTAACAGCTTTTGTTTATGGAGTTAAAGGATAAATGGTTCAAATTTCTCCTGTGCTTTAACTTTAGCATTTTTTTTTATGTTTGTGTTGACATATTGTTACAAAACGTTGTTGACAGTTTCAAAACTTTGTGATTACATTTTTTAAAAACATTTGACAACTTTATTGTCAAATTGCTTTATGAATTAATTGAGTTAATTTTCTTGTAATGAAAACGTGAAGAGAAATTTTGTGGAGAAAATGTTTAACACAGTAACATGTCGTCACCTTAAATGTAAACGAGCGTAACTACAATTTTTTTACAGGAGAAGCAGAAAACTTTAACAAAATCAATAACAACAAAGTATTCTTGATGTTTGAATTTCCTTAACCCATTTTCGGCCACTGTTCGTACTTCCGAACAGTAATTTTACTGAATTTGATTGACAAGTTACAAAGTCTTGTACATTTATTTGTTACAATTTAATGTTTCCATTATTTGACATAAAGTCTTAATTTTAATTAGCCGTTATAAAAAAATAAAAAATGTGTTTTATGTTTTGCCTGCAGAGGTATTTTTGGGGACGCTTTTTAGGAAGATTTTTATATAAGTGCAAAAAAACATAAATTGCTAAAAAATGCTCAAATTAAATAAAGAGAATTTGTCTAAATAATTTAAATTACCAAACATAAATAAAAAACCTAAATAAAAAATAATATTTCTACTAAATTATAGCTGTTTGTCTCACTGTTCGCAAGCGCGAACATTGGCTGCTATTTGGAGAATACGTTTCTTTGATACAATATTGTTTAAAAGCTGTGCTGATCATTAAGAAAAACAGAATCACCTGTCACGCAACTAACAACAATTGTATATCCGGAAAAAAACAATTAGTTTTTGGTACAAGATTTGGTCTTTGTGTACGAGTGGGGGTTATTTGTTTAGTTATATACCATATTCTGGTTCGAGTGACTAACTACGATCGTCAAATTGGCTTGGGTGCAGAGGTGGTTTTAAGACTATTGGGATGTGTAAAAGATCCCATTATCTATCAAATTTATTTTGACAACTTTTTCAAATCATATTATTTGATGTGCCTTTTAAGTGAAAAAAGGTTTTGCGCCACGCGAAGCATTCGACCCAATCGAATTGCAAAAGCCCCACTACGCAGAGGAAAGCAGCTGAAGCGGGGAGAAAGTGACTATCAATGTGATAGAATAAATTCAATGCTAGTTTGTCGTTGGGCAGATAACAAAGAGGTAACGGTTCTCACCAACTTCGAACAAATTGAACCGATGCGCAGCGTAAAGCGATGAAAAAGGATGTAAAAAATACAAGAATGTACCACAACCATTGCTTCTCAACTTCTACAATAATGAGATGGGGGCGTAGACTTTAACGACAATGCCGTCGCAAATTACAGAATAAATATAGGTAAGGTTAGGTTCCATGGGCAGCCATCGAGAGACAGCTCACTTGGCTCCTCCAGCATCATCGCATTGAGGAGGTGGCCCTGGATTCTCCTTGAAGATCGTCCAGAACACTCCCATTAATTTTTGTTTCACCAGGTCCCACTTAGTATGAGAGATGGCACCATTATCAGCACCTCTGTCGATGATAGCCCGCACAAGGTGACCTTTGGCCACCTTGCTGAGGACTTATTCATCGATTTCGATGCAATTTTGAGACGTTTCGTCCCTGGTTGCTGTTTCACGGCTGCAGCTTCCTCCTCCGAACGTTGCCGTTTAGGCATTGTCACCATCGCAGGGACTGAAGGAGTAGCACTTGGAAAAGAAGTGGTTTTAGCCTTTATTTATTTCTGAGCTAAGCTCCTCACTCACTAATGCTAGGAAAAACTGCTTCTTGAAACAAGAATACAAGAAAAATATGCTATCTCAAAAACAATTCAGAGTAAGCGTAAGCAAAGCTTTGCTACTTAGCTCTTAAACAGATGCTGAATCCGCTCAGGAGAGATCCGACAAAAGCGTTCGTTATCAATTGCCAAATATTGTAGGGGAGCATATGCCAATGGTTCAGCCAAAAAGGAAACCTCGCAGATGCCAACTTAAATGATGAGGCAAACCAATCAAATGGATGTGCCTTAAATGCAACGTGCATTTGCATCCAAAATGCTTTGAAAAATTTCATATAAAATAAGACATTGTTATTTTATTACCCTAACAAATATATTTTCAAACATTGCTCATTTGTTATTATCTTACTTTTAACATTTTTATAAATGAACAAAAATTTGCTGATATTGCAAATTCATGTCAAATAGCAGCCAGTGTTCGCACTTACGAACATCCATTTCCGGGACTCATGGACAAGGCAGCGTTAAACCGACAACGGATTTGGATTCAGAAGACCCAAATTACTATAAGAAGAGTATACATTTTTAAAAATATCACGTTTGAATTTTCTTGGCCGAATATGGGTTAATAAAGTCGTCTTTTTTGATCGCAGGGGTTTAAAATTTGCGCAAAAACCATAATATATTAAAAACTAAATTTTTTGTTTATATCAGAGTTTTTTTGCCCGGACTTTATTTTCGGGAAATCGGGTCTTTTTTTCAGTATTCTCACCACTTACTTTAAAAATTTTTAATTTATTTCCCTGCGTGAAATTTGTTTCAAATTTTCCAACAGGACTGGTCCTGGGATTTGTGAAAAAAGAAAAAGAACAAAAAGAAATATCTCATGACATGTGAACGGAGAACTAATCACTTAACTGGTATATTATGTAAGAACAAAAAGTAGATTTTTAAATTTTGAATAAATTTTGTTTTAATCATTTTTTTATATAAATGATTTTTTACTTATTTATTAGTTCCGTTCTTGTAACAGGTTCAGTATTCACCGGTGGTGTGATACATTTTTTTTATTTATTTATTTACAATAAACAAGTTTATTAAAAATAGATGTGTGACTGGTCAAATGGTGGCTGTTAGGTGTTAATCCAATGACAACCCCTTGTAAAAGTGATGGGTCCCATTCATATAAAGTGTTAGAACTGACACCGGTCTCTGACACCAAAGAATCTATTATGGGACCACTTTAGTGTCAGTTCGCTTCCCTCTAGGGTTTGTAAAGAAAATTATTTTCAATTATTAGTATTGTATTTTTATCGGCATTAAGTTCATTCAATTTAATTGTAGTTAAATTATTTTTATGAAAAAAGGAATTTTACAACATGAAATTAATTAAAATTTATTGATAATTTTTTGACTGACTGGAGGTCGATTTGAGATGTTTCGATAGTAACCACACTATCTCTTCAGAAGTATTTGCCGTTTAACACTCACCGCCATTGACGACGGCTGGCAGTCCATAGTAAAACATCAATCCTAAAACAAATGGTAGTTTATTTGGTGGATCGAAATTTGTTGTTGTGAATGATTATCTATTTTTGTTTTTGGATTTTTTTCGTCACATATTTGTTAAGCCTATAGTACACGGCATGTAAAAAGACACATGCGCATGTGGTTCTGACGTAATTTTGACGTCATCACACAACACGCAATGTTTATTGTGGCTTTGCATTGACGTGAAAATTACGTCAGAACCACATGCGCATGTGTCTTTTTACATGCCGTGTAATATAGGCTTTAGGTCTGAGCATGTCTTTCGTCATAAATTTGTATCTCCAATTTGCATTGTCCGCTCAAGACAAATAAATGAACCTTCCAGTGCACCGAAAATCATTTAAAAAAAATGGTAACCTTACACCGATAAGATTGTTAGGAAATCACAAGACAAAACTAATACAGACAAACAATTAATTTCTCTAGTATCGAAACGAAATTCAAAAGTACAAAATACAAAGTGTATCATCGGATTTTTTTTTGTGTTTTTTTTAATATAGTTTATTAAGTTTTTAGCTTATAGTACGGACTGATTTAATGGTGTTTATGCATTTGTTATAAAATAAAATGTATATACAATAACACAAACGGTTTTATTTGCATTGATATATTATCATTTAAAAGTTGTAGGAACTGTCCCTACAGTTTTTTGAGCGCGTAGGGATGATTTTCTCGGGCTACCTAGGGACTTTTTAAAAAAAGTCTATAACATCACAGCGCAGCGCCTTAATGTATATACATAATTGTCAAATTTCAATAGTAAAATAAGGTGAAGACTTTACTTCTATTTTTTTTTTTTTTTGGTGATTATTTAAATATACATATGCTAATTTATTTCAAAATGCTAGTTTATTTCAAAATGAAACAACTAACTATAGATTATATTTTTTTTTAACAAATAGAATATGGGATTTTTTTCTTTTTCATAAATTATTTTTAATTTTATTAACCATTTTTTCGAATGTGTGTAAATTGAAATACAACTCATAGCAGCACATTCGAAAAAATGGTTAATATAATTTAAATATGATATTTTTTTGTCAGCTAAATTTTCGATAACTAGTCCACGTCGACATAATACGACAAATACTTTATATGACAGCTATTTAAAATTTACGTCGAAATCGACCACGTCTTACAAAATTACGTAAATCGTTGTGCAATACCGAAAGGTAGGGTGTCTAATTACTACTACCCTGCGCAAAATCTGTGTCAATTGTACCAACAGACATCCTGGGATTTATGTAAATAGGACAAGTACAAAAAGAAAGAACTCATAATCAGTTTTGTTCACAGTATTCACCGGTGGTGTGACACATTTTTTTGACTTTCTAAAATTTGGTTCTTAAATTTAGTTCTAAGACTTGTTTTATTGAAAAAATACTGCATTGTAACTAACACTAAACACCTTCGTTGAGAATATAAGTGTGACTAGTCAAATGGTGGCTGTTATGTGTCAGTTGACCCCCTCTAATGACAGCCCCATATGAAAGTGTTAGAACTAGAACTGGTTTCCGCCACCAAACCCCTATCACGGGACTACTTTGGTGTCAGTAGGGTTCACTCTAGGCTAAAGAGAGTCACCGTTGTATTAAGATTCATATGCTAATTTTATAAAAAAAAATTATCTTATAACGGGTTTATCAGAATTTGTTTTGGGGTCCTTTCTTTTGCAACCGTTGATGTAGCGTTTTAAAGGCATAACACTTTTGCAATTATTTTATTTTCTATTTTCAATCATTCACTTTCAAATGCTTGATTTTTTTTTACCTAAATTTTTCACGGGCTTGTATTTATTTAATTTA
This sequence comes from Pollenia amentaria, assembly GCA_943735925.1. NCBI lineage: Eukaryota > Metazoa > Arthropoda > Insecta > Diptera > Polleniidae > Pollenia > Pollenia amentaria. The sequence continues at coordinate 15,807,300 of OX031010.1, read as the reverse complement.
TTTCTTCATATTTTATTACATTTGATATAAAATTGTCATAATGGTTTCCCCAGTACTTGACATTTACAAGCCATAGAAAAACATTTTTCGAAAATGTAAAAGGAAAAGAAAATTCCAAAGTTACATATAAAAGGAAATAAATTAAATATTAAATCGTGTATTGGCTTGTTTAAGTGGGCTTGAGTTTTTTTTATGGGCCTGTGTATAACCTAGCGAATATTTTTTTTATCATGTAATTAGTCTTTGTATTAACAAGCGATGCATATGTTTAAATATAACTTTAGTTTACTTTTGAAAGACTACATATTTTGTAAATAAAAACATTTATAAAAAACAAATTAAACTAAGATTCGAACCCAGTAGTGCTATTCATTTTTTTATAACGATAATCGTATCGTTAAAATAACTATAACGAGAATTTTTCGAATTTTCTATTCAGTAACATTTTTCAAGATATTCGCTATCGGTTGAAGTCAGCTGTTACTTTAAGCAGTATTTTTTTCGTTAATTTAGGGACAATAATTAATGTGGTGTTTATTAAATCGATAAAGTGTATTTGTGTTTAGAATTGCTTTTTAGTATTTGGTATTCGGGTATTTTGACATTTTGTAGACAGAAATGTCAAATGATATTTAATCAAATGAATGCAAAAAAAAGCTGTATACTATTGTTAAAAAAAAATTACAGAATCACACTAACGTTACTGCAAGCGAATATATATGATGACAAATATAACGATTGTCGGTTCGTTAAAAGTTAGTGAATCGTAGTGCAGGTCACAAAGGATGTCTATAATTGTTAACCTGCCTTACTACTCTACGTATGTATGTATAAATTAATTAATTTCTTACAAATGAAAATTCACTGCCTCATTTGTGATTGCAACTTGTAATATTCTTAATAAATTATACCGGACGTCACCATATGATTTAGACAGTCCTTAGTTATACCGAATCACTTTTTAAATTGTCCTAACTATATTCGACTAAATAGCTGGCTGATTATCGGTCCATGCAACGCTTGTGCCTAAAGTACAGCTATACTTTGATGATATTGGATAAGTACGGGCTTATTCTCAAAGCAAATCCTTTTAAAATAAGGCAAAATAAATCCACGATTTTACACAGCCGCGACAAAAATTTGCTACTGGACTAGAAATTTATTGTCCATTTACTTTTAATTTATGCATTTCCCATCGACTTAGAATCACTTTCTAAATCCATTTAACGATGTGTAGACGTCCATCTGCTATTTGTCTGTTCATGTTAGCCTTGTGCGTAAGGTATTGGTCGTAATATTTATATTTAGTGTGATGAAATTTGGTATATGTGACCTTCTCCGAGAAAAGGGAAAATGAAGTTTTGAGAAAAACGAATTTAAAGTTTCATAACGCACTATCACTGTGAACACACCTTCAGTTCCCAAGTTCGTTTTGTACGTTTTTATGGGGTAAATAAATTCTTATCAGAAATCCAACTCATTTCATCTTAATCTACACCCTTTTAGGTACCAGAATCCACTCTTAAGTCCAAACTCGTTTTTTGAAACACTAGGTCCCTTTTCTCGGCGAAGGTCACATATACGTCTTGAGTGTCATAAGGCCGGAGTCTATTAGAAATAAAATGATCAACGATTTAGTTTAGACCCAAAACAAATGTTTAATAACACCTTAAATAAATGTTTGTATTTCAATACAATTCAGTTGCAAAATCTTTTATTGCCACCTTAATCTGGCTATAAAATTTTTGAAAGATCTGAACACATATTAATATAGATCCTATACAAACGATACTTCTAAAAATTTGTTTTTGTGAAACAATTGAGAAAAAGAAACTTTTATAAAAGCTAGCATGAGTTTGTTGTGACCATATATCCAGAATTTACCGTAAGCCATCGTCCAGACTTTCAATAATTCTTGCTAAAATTCTTGAATTTATTAGTAAGATTGGTGACATGGTTGGGGAGGGGTACTCAGTTTCATGTACTCTGCAATTCTTTTTCTTTTTGGAATTGTCACACTGTTCAACTTAAAATTAGCTGTACACAGAAAAAATTATCAGTAAATTTTTTTTATCAATTTAAAAATAGTTTAAAAAGTACTTCAATTTAATAAATGTGATAATTGAATAATTTATTTTTTTAGTTGAAAGAAAATTAAAAATTTCATTTTGATTTAATTAACATTTTAGTTGTTTTGAAATAAATTTTTAATTAAAATATTAATAAAATAAAAAAATAGATATTGGGAATTGTTTCTTTTCCATAAGCAACTTTATTATATTCAACACTTTTTATTTTTCGAATTTGTTCTATGAGTTAAATTTCAGTTATGTATTTTTTTATAAAGCTTTTTTGTAATAGCTCCATTCCTTAAATTTTTTTAGGAATGACTTTATACACTACCAGACTATTATATTGTATTTTCTTGTTACATTTTACCTTAGCTTTCCTTTGGATAGCAATGAAGTATATTTATGTACAGAAAAATTTACAATTATTAGACACCAGCAGAATGTAATGCATTTTCTGGCCCGCTACGGCCTTCGTCAGCATTCTTTGTGTCACACTGGATAGTGATACTTTTTAAATTGAATGTATTTAACTCAACTATTTTAACAAATAGATATTGGGAATTATTTCCTTTCCATAAGCAACTTTATTATATTCAACACTTTTTATTTTTCGAATTTATTCCATGAGTTAAATTTCAATTATGTATTTTATAAAGCTTTTTGTAATAGCTCCATTCCTTAAAAAATGCATTACATTCTGCTGATGTCTAATAATTGTAAGTTTTTCTGTACATAAATATACTTCATTGCTATCCAATGGAAAGCTAAGGTAAAATGTAACAAGAAAATACAATATAATAGTCTGGTAGTGTATAAAGTCATTCCTAAAAAAATTTTAACGAATAGAGCTATTACAAAAAGCTTTATAAAATACATAACTGAAATTTAAATCATAGAATAAATTCGAAAAATAAAAAGTGTTGAAAATAAAAAAATCTTAACTGATTTTTTCGTTTAAAATATGTAACCTTCTCCGAGAAAATCGACATAGTGTGTGAAAATGAAGTTTTGAGAAAAACGCTTTTAAAGTTTCATAACGCATTATCAGTGTGAAAACACCAAGTTCGTTTTGTACGTTTTTATGGGGTAAATAATAAATTTTTATCAGAAATCTAACTCATTTCATCTTATTCTGCACCCTTTTAGGTAGCAGAATCCACTCTTAAGTCCAAACCCGTTTTTTGACACACTAGGTCTTTTTTCTCGGAGAAGGTCACAAATAATAACTTAAACTTGTAGAATTGTTGTTAGGAATTATCAAATCCTGAGCCATATCTTATTTAATCAATGAACCCATTTTTTGAAACGGCAAAGTTTTTTGATCTTTTTTTTTAATGCAAATTAGAGATATTACTTATTGGAAAAAAATATTTACAATTTTAAATGTTAAGTAATCAATATAATCTTTTCGTAGTAGGCGCAAAATCAACAAATTGTTTGCTTGATTCTATGAATTTGGTGATTAGAGACAATTTTTCATATTTTCTGTGTAGGTGCAGGTGTAGGTGTATTTATTTTTATGTTTTATATTAAAAGGAGTAAAGAAAAGACAAAAATGACAAGACTAGAATTTCATAATCTGGAAACTGCAAATTCAAAGCAGAATTTAAAAAAATTTAATCAACAAAAATTGCAAGTCTGGTAAGTGCCGTATATAACCCTACCAGAAAGGCTGACTTCCAAAACGTCAATTGATTTGTATTAGAACAGAGTATAATGTTTCATAACGCCGCAGTACAAAATATATACAATGCAAACCCTTCCAAAACATCACTGTTAAGTATAAGTAACGCAGAAAAACAGTAATCAGGGCATCGGTTTTAAAATTGATGCTTTGTGACATTTAACATTTCATTTGCAAAAACTATATATGTTTTTTATTTAATATTATCCATTGCATCACTTACATTTCAAAACGTTTAAATAAACAAAACACATAGTTGCATTGTTTCGGCACTTTGTACATGTACGTGGTTAAAATACAGTAGTAAAACTGTATACAAACTTTGTATTGGTACGTTTTGGAAGTCAGCCAAAAATGAGAAGGTCCCTAGGGACCTGTTTGCCTTTTCAAACTGAAATTACTCCTAATTCGGCCACTACAACCCCCACCCCCAAAGTTACTCTGTATTCCAAGAGTATTTTGTTGCGCATCTTTTGGAAAAAAAATCAAGCCGATCGGATCATTACTTTAGGAGTTATTGAGGTTTTAGTGAGAATAGTACGCGGACGTGTGAATAGGACCATGTACTGAATTTCACTAATAAATGCATGTTTTTGGGCATCAATATAATTTTTTTATTGTTTCAACACATAATTTACTTGTTCTGGACACAAAGACCTAAACTCAAAGACATTAGGGATGATGATAAAAACAAAAAATTCTAAGAAAAAATTATATGAACAAAAATAATAAGAACAAAAAATACTAAGAACTGGTTTATTGCTGGTAGTATAAAATTAGAATATTTTAATTAAAAAAATTTAAAAAATTATTTTTGTATGTAGAATTTAGTTATAAACAATAAAAACAAAAAAAAAAAATCAAAAAAAAATTTTTTATATGAAAAAAACATGATTTACAAAAAAGGTACGTAGGGACCTTTTCACACGGCCGTGAAGTTCAGAACTGTCACTCATCGGAGGGTTAAAACGATTTAATTTCCCATAAATCGTGTTATCTGGATCATACTCGGCACAAATAATTTTTTTATAAATTTTAACCGCCCAAAAAAATTTGTTTCCTTAAGTCCATAATTTCTAATACGTCTCTCGAAAATCATTTTGCAATGCTCAGAAGTGGTGTAAAGTATCATATGATCAGGCTTACCCAAAAAGTTTTTTTATCTTGTTTAGTTTAGTACTTCACATAACTGAGCTACATCCATATGTGATTAATGTAATTCTGCGAGTACCAATTAGTTTTGAAACAAAATGCATTTAGGAAGTTATTGCAAATGTCGTTATTCCTAAAATGTCAATAAAGTTTTTGCTGGGATGCAAGTTTGTGTATTTATCATTCGTTAATGGCTTTAGGCTGGGAGAAAACACATGCTTGTTTGAAAATAAATAGAAAAACTTTTCAACACAAAACAAGTGAATATCAGTTGTTTAGATTTTTTTAAAAGGAATTTCCTGTCAGTTGATTTTGTAACAAGTGAACACGCAACGATATGACAGAAAATGGATATAAAAGTCTAAATTGTTTAAATTTTGTAATAACATAAATGTGTAATTTCATTAAGAAGGACTTATATTAATTTTAATGGAACACCAAATTTTAAAACAACACGTTATGTTATTTTTAAAATTTAAATCTAATTTAAAATGCATGTCGAATTCATCTAAATATTGCACTGATTTGCTTGCTGTTGTCCGACCATTTCAACCTTATGCGCAAAGTACAGACTGCAATCTTGGAAATAATTTGATGATGGTACATATGTTTTAGTTATGTTAGGGACGAATCCTATTGAAAATAGTGTGAATCGGTACACAATGTCACATTGCCTCTTTTTCATCTTTTTTCCGCAGTAGAACCTTTGAGCTAATAAACCATGAGTATGTGATAGTATTAAGATCAAATTCAGCTGAAGAATTCAACTAGAGTCGGTCCATTTTTGTCCATAGCTGCAATACAAATACCACTTCCTAAAGCAGTTTTAATGCCATACCTTCCTTATAACTATTGGCATTCTTATTCAATTTGGTGATGGCAATTTTTATAAAAGCCATCATTATAAGATGAATGCGTTTTCTTATCTCGCAATGAAACTGGATTTGGGAAGATAACTCAATCATTTAATTTTTGCAAATTATTATAAGCTTCTACCCCCGTATCCATAAACGATTATTAACTTTAACAAACGTTTATTAAGGAAAGTTTTCTTGGACAATTTGTTGTGTAAACTTTTTTAAATTTAAAATATTTTTATGAGTAGAAGCATCAAAATTTACTTAAAAAAAATGTTTGTATAAGATTTTTGGGCTAACATTCATTTATTAAGTACTTTCTTTAATAAACTTCAAGACAATAAAAGTTCACCTTTAATTTTCATTATTGTCATATTTTTATTTTGTATTTTTTATTTTTCTTTTATTTTTGTAGATAGAAAATATAAATGTTTCGAAAAATGATAAAACCTAAATTGATACAACAGCAACAAATGGCAGAATGAGCAAAAACAAGAATTGAAATGATAAATGTGCGGCATATGCGAGCATGTTTATACACATGACTTAATATGTGTTAAATCACATTCGTGCCAAAACACATAAAATGATATATTCAAAATCGTATAGATATAAATATAGATACATATACATACATACATACCAAACAAACACATAAACATACACACATACATATATACATATGTATGTTCATCTACACCGAAAAAAATCATGCAAAAACTGTAGTAGACTGAAGAAAATCACGAAATTTGGGCATAATGTACATAAACAAATGTACGAACTTTTTAAGGGAAATAAAAATACAATAATCCGTTCTGCTCTGAAAATCGCGTGATTTCAAATCACGTGCTTTTAAAACATACGTATGAATTTGTGGTGCTCTGAAAATCATACCGTTTTTGTGTTTCTCGGCGTGCTTACGGCAATTGAAAATCACACCAAAATACACAAAACCGGAACACTACAATATCACGCGTGTGATTTTAAACAGCACGTGTGATTTGAAATCACTTGATTTGAGTTTAAATGCTTTTCAGAACAGGCCTGAATATTTTCGCTTATTTTACGTAATTATTTGTTAATCTTTATCGTTCCTAGAATATCTCGATTATGCACATGATATCTACCTCCTGTCTCCCAAGTCCTCTGGTATGCAGGATAAAATAAGCGACCTGGTCGTACTGGCAAACTCTGCAGTCTTGAAGATAATGATGGAAATAACGCAAGCAATGCACATATTTTACATAACGGACAACCATAAAGTAATACAAAATCAACGGATACAATATGTAACGTTCTTTTGCTATTCTGGTTGTATGATGTGGTCAGACATTGGATTTGAAGTTGACATAGGAAACAGATTAAATAAAGCACCCTCAGAATTTGGCCGATTGAGCAAAATATAGCGATTAATTCAAATCCCTTTGAGGACAAAAAACGAGAATATTTAACTCGTGCGTGAAATCCACCCAACTATAGGGCAGTGAAACCCAGAAAATGACGACTGCAATGGCACAAAGGCTAAAGAGTTTCTTATACAAAAGCCTGCGCATAATAAGTCACTTATTCTGGCCGAACAAAATAACAAACTCAAATCTCTGGAGGTCAAGAAATGAGGAGCCCCTCATCGCCCAAAAAATAAGAAGGAAGTGGAAATGCAGCCGCATGACAGCATCACAAGACCAGCATTAGAGTGGAATTCCTAAGGCGGCTGAAGCTTTAGCTGAAGCTTTTGACGAAGAACAGTCCTACAAGAACTGAAATACAAGATAAAAGTTTTGATGATATTAATATTGTATGCAATTATAGACTTTTGTGAAATAATCCCAAGTAAAATAAAAATATGGAAGAAAAAAATATTTCTTAATTGGTTATATGTACACTCTAACCAATATTTTATTATTTTGGTTAAGCTCAACATTTAGAATACTTTAAAAATGATTTTGAATTCTATATGAGTTTAAAAAAAATATATTTTTTAACTAAAAAGTTTTACAGGGCTTTTTTTATATTAAAAATAAAACGCCGAAAACTTCGACAATATGAATAAGCAGCGTTCTGTTTGCTTATGTATACAAAAATGATAAAAATCGAAGAAACTTAATTATCTCATGTAATAATGAACATAAGCAAAACGTTTTTTTGTTCTTCAAAGTCATTAAAAGGAAAAAAGCAGCGAAATTTTAAAATGTTTATACTCATTCACAACTGAATGATTAGTTAACGCTTAGGTAGTCTGCAAAAAACTAGAAAACGAACCAGACAACTGTTTGACTGCATTTTATAATATACGTGAAAACAATCAGAAAATGGAGCATATTTTTACAAATTGACATAATTTGAGCCAGACCGCTCATAGCACGATTAGTTTTAAAGAGTAAGGCAAAATCTAATGCATGCATTGCATGCATAAGGATATCAAAGATTAGGCACAGCCAACTATAGCAGTGTTACTTGGTATATTTTTTAATTGGTATATTATGTCACCAAGTTCCTAAACATAAGTCCTCTCGGAATGATTTTTTTTTGATTGTCAATACTATGCAAAGAAAGCATTATTTGTCTACATGTACAGCCATGTGCTTCAACCAGAATTCGAGTGAAATTGAAATCGAACAAATTTTGAAACTTTGCTTAATTATTGCTTGTCTTAACCATAACTACTTTTAAAATCAGGACCCACTACTCACGTTAAAAAAACATTGAGTTGAAAATCTCTTCGATTTTAAGTTCATTTGATTTTGATATCAAAAACATTGCCGATAATGTTTGTTTTTTGTTGGGTATTGTTTAGATTTTCCGGGGCGTATGAGTAGTTTTAAATTATTTATTTTAAAAATAATACTCATACGTACCATTTGACTTAATAGGCGTATGCATGCATTGCATGCCCACTAATATATTTAACACTCATAAAAGTAGTGAATCGAAAACATATGGTGTAAATGGTTCAAGTGCGGATTAAATTAAATGTTTCTAACAACTTTAATTTCAATGATATTTGTAAACAAAATTATTTGCTTATTTATACTATTTTAACATTATTTCATACATTTTATTACAAAATTACAAAAAATATTATTTTTAATATAAAATACTAACTTATAACTTATTTGATATTGTTAATTATTACCTGTTGTTAGTAATTTCTTAAATGATAAGAACTTCTTTTTTAATTTCCAAATAATTTAAGTTTAAATTAAAGAAAATCAGACTTATTTTAGTTGTCGTTGTCGTGAACGACTGTATAATAGATTAAAGTAACACACAACATGTGTTCATTAAAATTTGAAGATTTATATTTCAAAAATAAATTTGCAGCAAATTCTGCAGCTCTAAGTCAAGTTTTGTTCATAAACATCAACGATTACTGAACGACTGGTGTGATTATTTTAATTGGCTCATGTGAAATCACATCATTTTGTCGATTTTCATACGACTCAATTTCCCAAAAAGATTTCAAGAAAGGCAATTGGCAAAAACAATAAATGTTAGCAAGTATTAAAATAAGTTGCTGCTGTCGTTTGAGTGCATGATTGCATTCATTGCTTTCAGCAAAAGCGAATGTATTCATTCTCTTTTCTAATACGAATGAATTCCTAAGTGCCGTGCAATAGGGATGGGCAATAAATATCGATGTATCAACATATCGATATATAAAAAAATTATAATCGATATTAAAAATACCCACATATCGATACATCGATATTTTTCTACGACTATCGAATGCGATATTTTTAAAATCTCTTTATAATTAAATTCAACATTTTAACCGTTGCTCTACTGCTTACAATACTGTTGTTTTTTAAGAATTGCATCATATGTTTTTTTCACTAATATTTAGAAAATAACGTCGCTTTTCCATTTTACATATTCATAGATTACACCGTTTTGTGTTGTCTCGGGTTTTTAAGAGATGGCAGCAAAAAAAATTAGCGAGGGAAAAATATTCTGGAAAGGGTTCATAGAATTATGCAAAGAATCGCTTTAATTATGGCGTATTCGGAATAAATAAAAATTGTAAAAATAAATTTTAAAATTGGTTTTTGTTTTAAATAAAAGTTAAGCGAATTGAACTTTCGTTCGAAATCGAGGGACAGGCAGTCAATTTTAAATTAAAAGAAACAATAATAAAAAGTTAGAATGGAATTACATGTAATATATTTGTACATATGTATTGACATAGGTATAATAAGTTTTTAAATTTGGTATTAGTTTCACCTTAATAGGTTCGATACATCGATATATCGATATTTTTAATTAATAAATATCGATACACTTAAAAAAATATCGATACGATACATATCGAAATATTTTTCAATTTACCCATCCCTACCCTGGAATTCCAAATTGTTTGAATAAACTTTTTTTCGTATTATATACAAAACTTTTGTAAATTATACGAAAAAGTAGTTCCGTTAATTATATTCGTAAATTATAAAATAAATTATTATTATCAGTGTATATGTACATAAACATTTATTTATATCCAGCCATACGTAACTCTTTGTATTTCCACATACAAAATTTGACTGTAGAAGTTGAGGTAATTTACACACACTTACGCGCACAAAGGATAGGAATTAATGTGTATGTGTCTAGTCTGCTTTTTAAGAACAGTAGGCAAAATTATATCAAAAGTTATTAGAATAAGTTAATCAATTCAAAAAAAAAAAAAAAAAATCTTAACTATAATTAGAGTTTTTCTGCGAGACTGCCGCATTTTGATAACATATTTTGTGTAAAAAAGTTATTTGTGGCGGTCCATAACAAAACGCAACAATTCCGCTATACAATTTTTTTCTTAATGAAAGTGAGATAAAAGTTAATCTTTAAGATTTCCAAAGTTGCTTTCATCCCGAATTCGAACTTGGAATAACCCGAATCAATCTTGCGATTCTAACTTAAGTACTTACCCCAGAGATAAAGAGAATATTATTGGTGGCTATTCTTGAAAACGCGTCGCGTCGAAGAATTGAAGATTTACATGAAAAATAAAACAAAATTTTCGAAAATTGTTTTTGTTCTCTAGACACTTCTAAAATTAAATTAACGTAAGAGATTTAACGCGTTTCTGTCGCTTTTAAAAACTGTAAATTTTGTATGATAGACAAAGCCATTTTTGTAAATTTGTTTTTGTTTGCATATAAATTTTCACTCCTTCGACCCGTTTTCAAGAATATCCACCATTATTTACTTAACCATTACACATATTTGTTTAATTTTTGTTGTATTCAGCCCTTTGCTTACAAAAGAACTCTCAATTGTTGGACACCAGCAGCATGCCGGATATGGTGTTCGTAATCATTCAACTTTAAAAATGTCTATTTTAACAAATAGGATTTGGGAATTTTTGCATCTTGTTTAAGATTTTAAACATGAAAATAATGTACGTTGCTCTTCTTTTAGTGTTGTTGTTGTTTCTACACAACACTTTAATTTCTTTTGCATTGTTGTTGTTGCTTCTACAATTATGTTGTTAAGACCTTTAAATATTGGGCATAGGCCCACCGTTAAGCACACCGATCGATTCAGAATCGAATTAGCGATGTCCGTCCGGATGGTTGGGTGTCCATGTCAACCTTGTCGCAATTTTAGAGATAATTTGATGAAATTTAGGACATATGTTCTAATTGGCACAAGGACTAAGCCTATCGAAAATGGCGAATCGGTCCATAATTTCACAATACCAGCTTTTTCCCGGAAACCATCCATAAAACATGTTATTATGTTGGTATAAAGATTATATTTTGTCCAAACTTATTTTAATGCAATTAAAATCATCTTACCATCCCTATCTCCCATACAAATACTTCTCCCGAAAATTGATTGGGGCCATAACTTCCTTGCAAATGTTGGAATTAACATAAATATTGGTGATAATAACTTTTACGATAGCTGCTTTGTCATTACAAAATGTTGTTCTGGTCCTAAAATCGCATATAGATAAAAATATCGTCGGTGGATAATTTAAATGTCGTATGTGGATTTTTTGCGGTGTTGAGTTAGGTTTTCGATACCTCATACGGAGAAGTATCGAGATATGGAGTGTTGAGTTTGTCGTATGTGGTATTTGCTGAAGCAATTTTCAAATTAAATGTCGTATGTAACTGCCACATACGACAAATTTCCAAAATGCCCGTAATTTCTACAAAAAGATATATGGTCGTGTTCGTACCTTAAAGGTATCTTTACCTATTTCAACATTTATTTGCCTTCGTGTTTTTACCTTAAGTTTTCTTTTAAAATATGGCAGCACTTACACCATAGATTTCTATACACAGCTTGATTTCTTTTTGTAGAAATTACGGGCATAAATGTCGTATGTGGATTTTATAAGAGTTCAAACTCAATTTACTCCAAACTATCGTAATCCACATAGGACAATTAAATTATCAACCGACGATATGTAAGTAATATTTGGCATAAAGAACTTTTTTATGAATTTTAGCATAATTTTGTTAAGACGGGTTCATGATTGCCTATGGGTCCCAAATGGGGTACACTAGCATAAATTGCTTTTATATGCTGCGGTGCAGGGTATCATATGGTCGGGCGTGACCGACTTTACTTTAGGAATTTTACGAATTTGTTCTTTCTGTGTATATACTCTATCCTACTTTGGGAATACAAATTATATTTTTTTCAAATACTGTGACCTAAAACCCACTGTGAATCTTACTAGTTACAAGTTTGGTAGGAATTTATTAAATTATATATACAGTGTCAGCATGTGTGTGTGTGCGTTAGTGTGTGAGAACAATATTCATTTGAATGTAATGTGTGAAATTATAAAAATTCACATGTATTGTACTTACTTACATACACATATGCTTCAACACACTTTCGCTCATCCATCCCTGTATTTAGGACTTTATTCCAAAGTTTTTCGGTTCACGTGCACTAAAATTTTAGGCATTTGGAAAAGAACATCGAAAAATAACACATACCAATACAAACAATTTAACATACTTTTTTTGTATGTTTTTTTTTTTGTTGTTTTTGTTTTTGGTATTCCTTAATGCGATAAAAGTGATAAATTGTAGCAATTTTTTTAAGTGAGGGGAGGTGGGGTTGGGGTGCCAAATGTTAAATTATCTTTTGTGTAAATTGGTTAAAGTTAAAATATTTCTAAACGTATTTTCTTATTTTTTTTGTGTATACGACATACAGCAAAAATTGTTCCTAAATAGAATTACTTTTTTTTTTCAATAAATAGTACGAATTGAACATGACTTTTTTCCCAAATTATTTTCATGTGAGCTATGCTTGAATCTTGTTTTCAAAACGTTTTTGTATGCCATTTTTAAACCAAGAAAGCTCTTTTCAAGGACAGCTCTTCCAGCTGGATAGCTCCCATTGGCGGACGATTTTCTAAGATCCCTTCTCACACATTTGAACCCACGATCCCGTAGACGGAAATCTCCTGCGAGCAGACAACATTGTGTAGACGGTCGGTGTTCACTTGGTGCAGCTTTCACTGTATTTAGTTTGAGCTTTAAGCTATGATTATAAATTTTAAAGTATTACTGGTTGTTATAAAAGTAATTTTTGCTGAAAAAGGACAGTTTTTTTAGCATTAACATTAACAAACAGTTTTAATAAATTTTTTTTTTCATTTATTAAAACAACTTTAGCAATAAAACTACAATTTTATTTTTATTAAAATAAAATTCAGCTTTGAAAAAGGACAAGTAAACTGCTATATATGTAAACCGACTCTGGCGTTCTTTTATGTTCAATTTCTTTAAGTAATGTACATTTAATACCTTGGGAAAATTCCCTTGGATACGCTTAAACTGTATACATACATATCTACTACATATACACTAATGTGTAAGTAACATTTTAAAACATAAACTCACATGTCAAATATACGTAATGCATTTTACGCATACTTTTACAAACACAAGTAAATTTATATCAGAAATGCCCTGCAAACATTTTCATTTGGAAAAAAAATTTATCGGTTATGCTAGCGAATTCTCATTGAAATTGTTAAGGGGGGAATGTGCAACTAAGGCAATTTCTACACCAAACCCCTTTACTTTATGTATCAAATTTATCTTACTGTTATCTAAATGCATACATATATAGTCGATCAAGTACAATTATTTGTTATCCTTTACCAGTGGTTTTCAACCTTTTTGAAGCCGCGATCTCAAACACGATGAATTTAGAAGCTTAAGTAAGCGTAGCCAGCTTTGCAGAAAAGCTTTAGTTACATAAGCTGTTGTGTGGTATACCATGCAGAAGGAAATCCTTGCGCCCAGCCGCAGGGCGCCTATGCAGATTAGCTTAAGTTGGTGAAGCCAATGTTTGTTATACCATAGAGCAGAAAATTCTTGTACCCGGCCGAAGGCCATGCTATCTATCTCGCGATTTTTAATACCAAATTTTAGCATCTATTCGGGATATTTAAATTCATGATTTTGAAATACGAGATTTTGTAATTCAGTATTTTGGAATTAGGGATTTTGAGTTCGGGTTGCGGGCATATGAGCGCAAACTCCAATTTTACTTTTGGAATGCGCAGCAGCGATGTTCTGGAAATTCTCAATTGAGTAGCATGGCGACAAGTAGAATCAGATGGATCCATGCTGACATTCTCGAAGATTATCCACAGTTTATTCAGTCCTAACATGTCTAAAAACATTTCTTCGTGGCTTATTTATTGCCTACTGAATACTGGTTCTTTAAAAACAGGTGTATTATCACGTTTTCACTTGGTGCTGTTGCAGTATTTCAATGTTGCCGGTTTTTGTAATGTTGTAACAATTTATTAATTATTGCACCTTTTTTTTAATCGTTCATTGGCAGGTAATAATTATGTTTTACCTGCGAAAAAAAAATTAAAGACTGTCAGTAGAAGTTGACCAACTATCTTAAATAAGAAACAAATAAACCTAAATTTTAACTCAACGTCCTTTTGCATAATTGTAAAGCGGTACACCAAAAATCACACCCACTTACTAAAATTTCTTATAAATGTTGATATCGATATAAGAATCGATTACAATTACTGCCTTTATTTAGCTTTATACAAGATTATTTTAACTTCTGGTTACTAATTCTGGCAGTCATGATCGAATACTCTTTCGATTTAAAAGCAACTTTATTTCTTATTGTTTCGGTCGAAACTAAAGGAATCGAAAATATTTTTTCAGTGTTGCTAAAATTCAAAAATTGCTTTACAATACTGAAAAAATAATTTCGATTCGTTTAATATTGACTGAAAAAATTAACTTAATAAATTTATACAAAAATTCAGTGGTTCAAAAATTATCTCCAGAATTTGACAAGCGTTCAGTTTTTGAATAATTTTGTCAAAAAGTGGTAACGCTGCAATGTAGTTAAATTTTGGAAGACAATTGAAAAACACTCTACCAAATGTTTGGAGGGCTTGGGTTTCCTTGTAAATATAATTCAAATTTGTATTTGTGTTTTGTGTTCAAGCCATAAAATAAATGAAATGCATGGTGCAAATGTTAAAATGAAAATACATGATGTTTGAATTCTACAAGATATTTACACGCATAAAATGGTTTTGTATAAATGGTGTTTTTAACTATATATTTAAATGTTTATATAAGGGCAGTTCTTATTGAAAAGTTTAAAATGAAATTATTAAAATTAAAAATTTAATGCTTATAATTCAATTAAGTCTTTTCGAATTTTATCTCTGAAAATGTGCAGAGTAATTTTTTTATATATGGGCTTACACCATGAGAAATAAGGGTCGCCCTATTAGATGTATACTCAAGTGAATAAGTGCAGAACTATATGTTTAATAATGTTAAAAGCATTTCAGCTTTTCTTGACTTAGAAGTTGTTTATAATTTTAGTTGAAGATGTTTAATTTATTTATTTTATTTATACATGGAACTAAGTACTTAATGCTCTAAGAATATGTCTGAATTGTATTGACATTAAATATTGATGATGAAATGCATCTTATTAAAAATTCTGTTCTATAATCAGTATCTTGTGTAACTTTAATTTGTATATTTGTATGATAGAAATTAAATATTGTTTTTTGAATGTTAAAAAAGTGGTTAATAGAATTTTGTTGTAGCCACACAAGGAAGGAATATAGGAAACGTTCTGGGCGCCTAGTAAAGTTATCTCCACTCGAAACAATGCCAACACATCCCGATATTGTGTTGTCCGATCAGAAAGTGCGTGAGCCATAGGTATCTCACGGTACTCAGTGGCTAAAATTTTGAATCATTACTTTGGTATGAGAAAGCTCTCCGCAAAATTAGTGCGGCGTTTGCTCACTATCGACCACAAACCATATCGTGCGGCAACTTGTTAGGATTGTTTGGCGTGGTTCAACCGAAGTATGGACGATTTTTTGCACCGTTTCTTAACCACAGCAACAAAGGAGAGACCACACAGCTTTCAAAACTGTGGATTTATTGGGGCAAAAGAAAGCCAGAGCGGATTTGTCAGCTAATAGAGTCATGGTATTCGTTTTTTTCGAATACACGAGGTATAATCTACATTGACTTATTTTAAGGGAAACGCTATTGATGTATTTGGAGGGAACAATCAATGACGAATATTGTGCTCATTTTTTGGATGGATTTAATGATGATTCGAAAGACAAAAAACGACCGAAGTTTCCCCTTGTCCCTCAAAGGTTCACACATGTGCAGTTTCCACAGAAAACCCCTTTGAATTAGGCTACGATTTCCCGCCTCATCCACACTATTCTTCGGACTTAGTATCAGTAGACTATTTCTTGTTTGCAAACCTTAACAAATGACTCGGTGGAAAGTGATTTGACTCTAAGGATGAAATCATCTCACAAAAAAATACCTATTTTGATGACAGTGACAAATCTTTTTTTTTTTTTTGAAGGGATAAAAAAATTGTAGAACGGTTTGAAAAAAGTGTATAGAGCTCAAAAAAGACTAAATATATATAGAATTTTTTTTTTTTTTTTTTTTTTTGCAGTATTTATTTATTGAATCTTCATATATTAAATATGAACTAACAATAATTAATCAAATCTTATCCTAATATTTACTTAATGTCCTGCCAGTGCCAGACAAAAAGATTTAGTCATCACGGTTTCTGTTCACATATGAAGGTGTTTATCGCTCATCTGATTGGGTGAGTGCTGCAGTGTCTCTTCTCCTTAATCGAGTGTGGCCGCCATAATTTAAAATATTTCGAGCTAAGGGATTTGGGTGCAGTTCCAGCCTTTTTAAATATTTTACTGCATATTTCGTTATCATAGTTTTTACCAATGGCACATTGAGATCCTTGTGGATATTTGAGTTTTTGACATACCAGGGAGCGGCTGTTATTATTCGAAGAAGTTTATTTTGGCGCCTTTGAATTTTTTCGATATTAGAAGCCGAGGCAGTGCCCCATAACTGAATTCCGTAGCACCAAATTGGCTTTAAGATAGAGTTGTAAAGTAGAAGTTTGCAATCGAGACTAAGAACAGAATTTCTTCCAATGAGCCAATTAATTTGAATTGCTTTTAGTTTCATTTGAGTTAATTTTGCTTCTATGTGCCATTTCCACGTTAAACGCCGATCAAGATGTATACCGAGGTATTTTACATGCGAGTGTTGGGGTATTATTTGATTATTGATTTTAATAGGGGGGCATGTTTCCCGACGCAATGTGAATGTTATATGTGCGCATTTTTGCTCATTGATCTTTATCCTCCATTGTTTTAACCACCTTTCCAGTTCAAATATGTGATCCTGTAAGTAACGGGATGCTTCTTGACAGTTTTCATGTACGCTTAGGACAGCTGTGTCATCCGCAAATGTTGAGGTTTGTGTGTAGCTGTTTGTTGGCATGTCCGAAGTATAAATTAAGTACAATAGAGGGCCCAGGATGCTGCCTTGTGGGACTCCAGCGTAAACTGGCTGAGGAGAACTTAAAAAATCGCCTTCTTTAATAATAAATTGACGACCGACTAAGTAGCTTTCTAACAGCTTGTGTATGTTTGCTGGCAAGTTTTGCTGCAATTTCAGTAGTAAACCTTCATGCCAGACTTTATCAAAAGCTTGAGACACATCGATGAAGAGTGCTGAGCAATATTTTTTTTCTTCAAAGGCTTTTCTTATTACATTTACTATTCGATGAGTTTGTTCAATTGTGCTATGCTTTCTTCTAAACCCAAATTGATGATTAGGAATACATCTATTTTCATTTAAAATCGGCGTTAATTTTGCCACTAGTAGTTTCTCAAATAGCTTTGAAATATTAGATAATAAGCTAATAGGCCTGTATGATTCAACTTTTGTGTGATCCTTTCCTGGCTTTGGTATCATGGTTACTAAGGAAACCTTCCATTTATGAGGGTAGTATTGAAGTCGTAAAATAGCATTAAAAATAAAAAGAATAATTTTCTTTGCTGTACTTGGTAGCTCCAAAAGCATTTTATTACTGATCTTATCAATACCGGATGCCTTCTTGGTGTTTAAATTACAAATAGCCTTTTCGATTTCTCTAAACTCGAATCTTAGGGGAATAGCTGCTCTAACATTTACAGACGGTAAATCGACTGCTATATCTTGAAATATATTATGGGTAAATACATTTTTCAGATGATTGGCAAACAGATTTCCTTTTTCAATATCATTTCTTGCCCAACTTCCATTCAAGTTTCTCAATGGTGGCTTAGAGATAACTGGTCTATTGAGGCTTCTAGCTGCACGCCATAATGAGTAATCTGATTGTGGAGTTGCATCAAGTCCCTTGAGATATTTTTCCAGGGAAGCCGTTTTCTGAGACTGCAGTAACTTTCTCAGCCTTTTTGTGCACTCTTTTAATAAAGTCTTAAGTTGGGGGGATCTGTGCAATTGCCACTCTCTACGAACTCTCCTTTTTTCAGTCAATAGACGCTCGACATCTGTAGAATATATGATTTTGTTTTTGGTTTTTTTGAGTGTTATGCTGGAATGTTGAACAGCTAGTTTGAGATAACTGTCAAAATTAACAATAGCGAGATCCACGTTCTCCGGTGTGCTAAGCGGAATATTTTCTGTGCAATGGGCACTCAGATATTTTTTATATTTTAACCAATTTATTTGTGAGGCTGATGTCGATAAGTAACCAGACGGAGATACGATTCTATTTGGATTCATTATAGTAACAATTGTAGGTGTGTGATCTGAAGATAATTCTAGGGACGCTTCCACATGAATCGTGTCTATGGGGATGTTATTAACCACGCCAAAATCTATGACATCTGGAACTTTTTGCTGATCAGTAGGCCAATATGTTGGTTGTCCGCTCGCGACCACATTTAGGTCCATTTTACAAATTGTGTTAAACAAAACACGACCCTTAGGTGTAATAAGTCGTGACCCCCAGAAAGTGTGTTTAGCGTTATAATCGCCAGCAGCCAGGAAGCAGGGTCCTAATGATTTGAAATATTTATTATATTGGCTTTCTGATATTGAAAATCTAGGTGGGGAGTATAATGATGAAATTACTATGTTTCGAGATAATTCCTCAACGCAAATGCTCGTTGCTTGGAGATAATCTTCACGATGATCGCACATTAGGTAGTGTTTTACTCGGTTTTTTATCAAAATGGCAGAACCTCCACAAGCTCTACCTCGAGGGTCCTTGGTATCATATAATATATAACCATTGACTTGAAACGTGTTTCTTGAGGTCAGATGGGTTTCAGAAACCATCATAACATCAATTTGTTTATTTTTAAGAAAGTATTCTAGTTCATTTTTATGTTGGCGGATGCCGTTTGCGTTCCAAAAGCAAATTTTTAAACAGTTCATGGCTTGTTTAGTACAGCTTGCAATAACATCGATTGCATTCTTAACATTTCCTGCATCATATTACCCATTGTGTTTGTAAAGTTATTTACTGTTTGTACTAATGTTTCCATGGTTTTCTCTAGACGACTTAAGTTAGAAACTGGAGTTTCATCATTATTTGGCAACTCACCTTGCATTGGCATATGGTTTGATTTTAGGACGTTAGCGTAGGATGTTCTGTTATTACTAGGCTGCGGTACCTGAACGTCATTAATGTAAACTTGATTTGTTGCCTGCATTTGAGGGGGATTAGGTTTCGGTCCAACCGAGCGCTTGACGATAGAGTATACAGGGCATCCTCTATAGTTGGCCGTGTGATTACCACCGCAGTTGCTACATTTTTTTACATTGGGGTCGTTTTTAGACTTATCGCAGAGAGCTGTACCATGTAATTCTCCACATACGACGCAAACAGGGGTTAAATGACAATATGCCTTAGTGTGACCAAATTCTTGGCAGTTTAAACATTGCACGGGACCATTCCTTTTGTGCGGCTCCTCTATTGTTATTTTTCTATACAGGATATATTTAAGATTATAAATGGGATGCGTTTCGTTCTTTTTGAGCTTAATGTCGCCGGGTTCTAACTCCACTCGAAATAGTGGCTGAGGATTTTTTTCTTTATTTTTAATGTTTATTACAGTTTTTATTTTAAAGCCCTTCTCTTCTAAAAACGTTTTTATCTCACCTGGGTCCACGCATGAGTCAATGCCCTTAATCACTACCTGAAGACCTTTACTGCTCTTCAGTTGATATGTATAAAAATTCTTATTAAGTGCTTCAAATTTAGTTATTACCTTACGAAAATCTTCTTCACGATTAACTTGTATTTTTGTCTCATTTATACTACCCCGCTTAATTGCAACTACATAAAAAGAATTTTCACCTATTACCGATATCAAATTCTTTATTAATTCATTTGAGTTTTGCTCTCTAAGATATATCGGCGGTGGCTTAGAAGATTTGATAACGTTTTGTGCTTCCGGGGATTCCTCATCCAGAATTGCAAAACGATTTTGTGAACTTGTTCTATCAGCTGTACCATCTTTTGAGACTTTTGAGACCGAAGCAACTGCTGAGGAGGTTGGGCTGCGACCCCGTTTAAGCACTGTTATGTACCTATCAATACCTACTTGTACTGGAGGCTTTTGAGCACTTTTTACTTGTGGAGCTGAGTTTTCCATCATGCCTGATTTAGGGGTAATATTTTCATCACTTATTAAAATCGTTTTTGCCGCTGGGGCACCGCTTGCAGGTTTTATATTTTTTATTGTATTAAGATCAACCGTATTATTAGACACCGAAGGTGATACTGAGTTATCTATTATGCCTGATTGGGGGTTAATATTTACATCACTTATTAAAATTGTTTTTGCTGTTGAGGCAACGCTAGCAGGTTTTATATTTGTTATTGTATCAACCGTGTTATTAAATACAGACGGTGAAAGGGATCGCGTGCGAGTAATAGGTTTAGCCGTTAGGTATTTGCTATCATCGATTCTTTTTTTTATTTCTGCATTTGTTTCGTTAACACTCACTGTGATATATGCATTTCTACTGTTTGCACTCATAAAAGTTTTTTTTTTTTTTTTTTTTTTTTTTTTCTTTTACAGTTTTGCTCTTCTTATTTGTTATTGTTTATCAACACCGAGAACAAAAAAATGTGTGTTTATGTATGTATGTACATACATGTATTTTTTTTTTTTTTTTTTTTCTTTACTTGTTTTTACTTTTTTTAATACTTTATTTGTTCAAAAAAAAAATAAACCGTGTGCCGAGCTTAGAAAACACGTCTATCTTCAACGAGCGCGACAGACAAGTGACTGAATGATTTTTAAACCAAAAACCTGTGTTTAATTTAAAAAGTCAAGGACTTATTAACACGCCCTTACGAGTAAAATAATATTTCGAAATGAGCCTGCGTAGGGGCTATAATAAATTACAGAAGGGAACAAAGTTTTTGTTGATTGAGAAATGCAATTTGTGTTTAAGGTTATTTGGGACGCTTAATCTAAATCTTAGTTTTTTTCTATCAGCTTGACTTTTTCCGATGTACCGTCATGGTCAAAATTAATGCATTTCCGCTACATACAAAGATTTTCTTAAGTACGCGAAATATTTTGTTAAAGTTTGGAAGGTACTCTACTTTTGGTACTAAAGAAAGAAGTAGTGAATGTGGTCATAACAATAAGGTGAGAGAGCGATTAAAGATAAGTTACTGTATTCGATCTATTATAAAATACCAATAAAATAATTCAGAATATTGAATTAAATTTTTCTTTTGAGATATTTTACTCATCATCATCATGGTTCTCTAAGCTAAAATTTTTAACTTGAAAACAGTTCACCATTTTCAATTAAAAAATCCAAAATTCGTCAGCATTATTATCTCTAACCCGTGCTTACATTGAGTTTAATTTGCTTCTGAGCTATCGTTGAAGCTTTTAAAAAAAAGAACAATTTAAAAAAAATTTAATTTTTATCCTTCAAAAATTCATAAAAAATAAAAATGCGATTAAAATTACGGTCTAAAAACATTAATGGGTCGATTACAGATGTCAACACAACTGTAGTTGTGCCAAATTTAAAAAAAAAAACGTATTGCAACTGTCAACTAACAGCTTGTTATTTCTGTTGGCATATTGTTAACATATTGGCAACCTCAAATTTGTAGTCGCTGCTAATATTTTTTAAATTAATAAGGCGGCACAACTAATAAGTAAGTATATGTTTTCAAACATGTTTGTATTTTTTTAATTTGTATGGTGTTCGGTCTTTTGGAGAAACAAAAGCCGGCACTGGAACTACATGGAAGCGTATCGCAGAAAATTTGAACAGTTTTGACATCGAGGGTACATTAAAAGCCAAAATTAAAGAAAAAAAAGTCGCACGATTTATACACTACAGGAGGCGGACCGTCAGAGGAAATATAAGTTTGGCCCCGATTGGGTGCAGCCATTTTACAGATGAAACTGGCAGTAAATCCTCTGTACATGAAAGTATGTAATGACACTTTAACTTTTTCCCGTTTAGCATTTTTCATGATTTTTAAAAATACATAATTTGTATTATTTTTTTTTTTTTGATTTTCAAAAATTTGACTGTTTTTCAAAAAGTTTGAAAATCGCTTAATTAAGACTTTAGTTATGATATACACAGAAAAAATTAAAAAATTTCTCTAATCACTAAATTTATACCAAATTCATACTATCAATCAACCCATTTGTTGATTTTGCACCTATTACCAAAATGATTATATTGATTACTAAAAATTGTAAAATTTTGAATATTTTTTTTCAATAAATGATACTTTTTATTTGAATTAAAAAAATTATCAAAAAACTTTTCCATTTCCAACAATGTTTTAATTTATATAATTAAATATTGACATTTCCCAACAACAATTCTACAAGTTTAAATTATTTAATTTTAAACGAAAAAAGTCAATTAAGATTTCCTGTTATTTAGTTAATGTTTTAATTAAAAATTTATTTGAAAACAACTAAAATGTTAATTAAATCAAAACTAAATTTTTAATTTTTTTTCAATTAAAAAAATAATTGATTCCATTATCAGATTAATTAAATTTAAATACTTTTTAAACCATTTTTTTAATTGTTAAAAAACTTTTTTCAGTGCAGTTAAGATTTTTTGAACTTTTAATTTTTTAAAAATGTCGAAAATGCCATAAGTACCTGTAACTTAGAAATTTGAGCTGATGGGGAAAAACGGAGACTAGATTTGAAATCAGCTACCTCAAATTTGTAAAAAAAAACTGCATCAAACTTCGAATCAACACATAAAAGTTTAATGTTGTTCCCTTATTTACTGTTATTTATTATGAACCTATAGCGAAACAATTTGTTACAATTGCTTAAATTCATGTAAATATTGTTGCTGCCATTTATTTTCTAGCACCGATATTTATGAAAGACTAGAGGGTTAAATCCTATTAAAAATTTTTGTAATTTGAATAAGAACAGCTTTAAGGTTTAGCTTTAACTAAATACTTTTTAAAATTGTGACAGTATATTAAACAAAATACACGATTCGACAGACATCCATCGATCCGTTTATTGGTAATAATCTAATCAAATGACTGTGAATCGATAGGTTTGCCGCAAGATGGTTCTAAAGCGGTTTTTGGTTATAACAAATGCCACTTTTATGTTTTTTGAAATATCGTAGTAAATTTCATTTTTCTGTATTTTTTTCCAATTTTGCAATTATATTTCTCTTTTTTGTGTCGACTTAAACTCTTTTGCACACTAACTTGGGCATTTGGTCCACTGTAGCTATTGAGACTTTACTTTAAAACTAGAAAACCAGTCTTAATATTTTGTGATTTCTTTGCCCTGTGGCTCAATTAGTAGGTCTGCGCAAAACTACAACAATGCAACAATAGAAAAAACAACACGCATTTTATTTGTATAAATTATGTTAAAGATGTCAAAACCCAATGCATTTTTTTGTGTAAAATATGGACAAGATGTCAAAAACAATTGCTTCAAAAACAATTGCACGATAAAAACACAACTCTACAAAAAATCAGCAGGCATTTTGGGCTAACCTACTAATTGAGCCATGCTTTTTACTTAATGGTGTTAGCAGTATTGCCATTTCTTCAGCTGTAATTTTAAACGTTTTAATTAATAGAAGAACATACAATTTGTTCTATGAAAGTTAAATTTCACGAAAATATATATTTAAAAAAAAAAATTACCTAAATTTATTTTTGTACAATTAAAATTAAATTTTCTATTTTAAACAATCATGCATCTTACAAAAAGTTTTAATTTAATTTCTGTTATAAATTTTTGGCTTTCAGAAAATATTGTGCAAGTAAGCAGAATTTCTTAAATACAAAAAACCACATTGTGGTCTAGAACATGACACAAACTTTCTTCTTATAAATTGTTGAATTTAGTTGTAAGCGTAAGGAGATAAATAAGAAAAATAAAAATACAAATGTAAAATTAAGAAATGAGGAAAATGTTTATAGGTGGATTTTATAGGGTGTCTGTTGAATTTTAAAAATTGTTTGTAATTATTTTTTCATGAAATATATACAAAAGGATTTGTAATAAATATGGGAGTCTATAAAAATATAAAAAATATAAATGTAACTTAAACCGATTTTAATGAAATGTTTACAGTGTTTTCAATTTAAACCCAGATATGCCGACGGGCCAACTAGTGGATAAATTTTCGTAGTTTTCCAAAAAAAAAATTATTCTATTACAAAACTGAACAAAGAATAAAAAAGAATTTTTTTAACTTGGATTTTGAGTTCGTACTACATGAAGTACGCTCGGAACATATGGAAGCAAAATACAGTATTTGCTTGTGATTTAATTCAAGCCATTTATTATTCAGCAACTTTTGTGTACAGAAGTAAAGAAAAAACAAATTAATAAATAAAATTATTTGGTGGTGTTGTACTCCACATTGCACTTTAAATGGAGCGGCACATCACATTTAATGCAGCGTATAGTGGTCTTATTGTGGCAATGATTACAACGTAGTTGTTTACATTTTCCATCGGCTAGGCGAGTGTTCTCAGTAAGTAAATGTTCTCTTCGATCAAATCTGATGTCGCATGATGATCTTGATGGAAGCGTTTCTGAGGGTTTCCAATAAGTAGATATTAGCAATGTAGCAATGCGCCGACGAAAACATAAATGGTCCAGTTTACCTCCTATATGTTTATGCAATTGCCACACATTGTGCTCTGCAAGATCAATGAGGTGTGTGAATATTTGGAAATACCATTTTTTACCCCGAATAGATACACGGTGACGAAAAATAGCTTTTATAATTTATTATTATATTGTATATGCTAAAGCTTTCAATGTTTTAGGAGCAATACCACGTTTAACGTTTTCTTGATATGAGCAGGGAAAAAGTCGAACACTTTACAAAGCATATGCTGATTATTAATTATTTAAAAAACTGAAAGAGCTAAAGCCTTCCAACCTATTAAGCATTAAAAATGTATTAATTCGGATAACAAGGCTTAAATTTAATTTTTAGTGGCAGAGGGAAAATTATATCCATACAATTAAAATACATACTACAAGTAGCTCTAATTTGAACAACTTTAAAATTAACAGCATTGAAACTTTTTCAGCATCAGTCTGCCTTATCAGATTTTGCCTGTGTAGAATGAGGGAGAAATTTGCGCCCCATATGAATTCGAAGTGCATACATAGAGCCAAACCTAAATCAGCGCCTCAAGCGTTTTCTAACTGCCACAAATTCTAATGCTCATACAAAATGTATAAATACAAATAAATATGTATAAATAGCATGGCGTCAATACTTTGCAATTGGTTAATGCAAATCATCAGAACGTTAAGTGATGAAGATGGCTGCTGGAAATCAGGATTGCTTTTGTTAGTGCCAAATCACACGCTTCAGGTTTTAAGCTGGGGGGTCTACATCGCGCGTGCATAGCTTTTTATGCAGCTGTCAAAAAGGTTGAAGCAAAGTAAATTTCGATGGTTTCACATTTTAACGCGTAGAATACATATGGGCACTTTCATAAAAAAGTTCTATGTTTGCAAAGTTACGCGACCAAGCAATTGAGCTGGTACTTTAGACCTCAAATTTATCCTCTCTTTCACTAAATGCTCTTTAAACAAAAAACAAAAAAAAAAAAAAAAAAAAAAAGTAAAAATTTATATTAAAAAAATATATAAATGTAAATTATTTTTGGGAAACCATTTAAAATGCTTGGTGCCAAGAATGATAAAAAATAAAAATTACGCCTTGTGCATGTTTTACCGTTTGATGACGTAGTAGTTCCCTTGTAAGCAATACCAAGTCTGTTTTATATACGAAATTCGTAATTTCCTACAAAATTTATGTATTACGTGATAGTTGGCAACCCTGCAATTAAATAATCAGATAGCTCTATAAAAAATATTATATCGATTGTCAAAAAAACTACGAACTTTGATTAATATTTTTTATTCAAAATTTTTTAATTTTCCAATTTATTCTGTGAGCTGAATTTCAGTTATGTATTTTTATAAAGCTTTTTGTAATAGTTCTATTATAAAAATACATAACTGAAATTTAGCTCATAGAATAAATTCGAAAAATAAAAAATGTTGAATTATAATAAAGTAGCGTATGAAAAGAAATAATTCCCAGATTCTATTTAATATTTTCTATTATAAATATTATAACACTAATTAAAATTTAAAAAAAATGTTGAAACGTGTGCTAAAAATTGCATTATAAAGAAAAATTAAAATAGAAGAGAGCAGCAAAGAATACAAACATGAAGTGTGCAGTGGGCAAATGCGAACAATGTAACTGCAAAAAATCAAGTGTGAAGTAGTGTGAAAAACTAACGTTTTGCCTGCTTTTAATTAAATGGTTATATTTTTTAGCTATAGCTTATATGGAGATAAATATATTTATGTATGTAAAAAATTAAATTATGAAGAAAAAAATTACTTCTTATAAAAAAATTTCTGTTTTCAAATAATTTAAATTGAAAAATAATTAATTTTCCCGCTGTCATGTTTACACATAAACATAACAGGTTGAAAGCTAAAAATTATTAGCCAATGAGAACGCAAGTTGTGTGACGTCAGAGTTCCTACATTCGCAGTAAAATTTTTTTATGTCTGCCTAATGTCGTAATCCTAATTTCTATCATTCTTGCTTGGTGCTGTAACTTGACAAAAAGTAGACTTTCTACCTGAAATGCCCACATTTGTATCGAACGCATGAAGTAGGTTTTACTTACTACTTTCGCAAGCGTCTTGAAAAAAGGTCAGTTCTTTTGCAGATAGAATACCAAATACATAGAGCTTTAGTCATCAAGTCTTAAGTTTTTACGAAAGAGCGAGACACGCTACTTTCTAATTTTGTATGCGTCGGATGACAGATTATATTTTCTTTTCAATGTAATCCATAAATAGGTTTGTGTTGTGGATTTTCTTTTTGCTAAAATTGTTTTAATTAATAAAAATATTTACACAACGATTGATCAAAATAAAAGTTGGCAAAACTTGGTGCATAAAATGCGTTGCATGTAACTTAAATTTAGGAATGTATAAAATAAACAGAAATTGTCGAATGCATTAAACACAGCAACGCATTGCACTCGTGGTTCCCATCTGGGGATGTGCTACATCTCTTAGGCGGTATAGTTAAAGCATCGTGAGGAGTCAGACCTATTTGAGTTTCATTCACTGATTTAAATTGGCCTAGCTAAATTATTAATCAAGCATTTCTATCATTCTTCGGAATCTCACACATTTTATAAACAGGTTTATTCAACCTGGAATTCCCCAAACATTCAAATGATAAAGCTACTTGGGATACAACGGACTTCATTGGTATCGAAGTTGCTCCTCAGTCACACAGCACCGTTCCGACTATTGGGGAGGTCTCCGTTGGTATTCTTCTGGCAAGAAATGCTTCCTGTCTTTCATGATGATTGCCTTTAAGGAAGCCTTGTTTTTCTTTCAAAAAATACTATCAGGGAGCACGTCGTGGTTGTGGCTTAAACCCAAAGTCGTGGGTAGGGTGACATCCAGTTGGAGGACTAATTTTTGCCCTGCGGTAAAGTTCGGTTCGTGGTTCGGTTCCCTATTTGCTATTGCTATACAATAGAAGCTGCTGGGATTGTAAAGGAGTGAAAGTAAGATACCTCCGGCTCCTAAAAAAGGAGTGGGTGTATAGTTTTTGGTGGATTGTACACTCCAATTGCTACTTATGTGTGCGAGTGATCCACAATTCGCACAGGGGCATTTAGTAAGTTCTTAGTATTAACACACCACGTGGTTGAGATCCACCATGAGATTAGGCCATAGTGCAGGTGCTCATGTAAATCTAAACTATATTGTTCCCCCTCGAATGTGCTGCATCTCTCAAAGAGCGAAGGTAAATCATCTTATGAAAATAAAAGGTGCAAGATACTTAAGTCAGTAGCATGAATACAAAATAAATTATGTCTAAGTTTGTATAAAATAATTAGTTGTTAAAAATTTATATTTTTGTTTAATATGTTGCCGATTAAGAGATAATTATGTCATACTATTATTTAAATGGTTACCCTTAAACTGCATATAGCACAACAATAGCAATAGTATTTCTTAGTCTGTAAAAATTTTAACTAAAAAAGATTATATCGCAAAACTTTAAATTACGTGTTTAGTTACTTAAGTTATCTATAGCATTATAAAACATAATATCTGTAAAATGTTTATTTTATAAAACTAAAACTTTACCAAGGCCAGAACTTATGTTCTTATATTCACCGAAGAAAAAAGGAGTTTAGTTTAAAAAAAGTTTCTTACTTTATTATGGTTTATATAATCATATAAATATTAGGTGTGTTCACACTTTTACAATGACGCTGGGATTTGTGATGTCATTACCATCTATTTTTTGAGCAAAAACAAAAAAATTAACTGACTTTTATTAGGACACAATTTATTTGCTTATGTACAACTTTTATGACATTCAACACAGGTGGTGAATACAAATAATTGTCCACCGTAATTACTCCTGGAGCATAGGGTTTCTACAAGATTATTTCACTTAATTCTATCATTACAATTTTCTATACACTATAACAATTTTGTTTGTTTGTATATTTATATTACGAAAGAATGCTGACGAAGGCCGTAGCGGGCCAGAAAATGCAATACATTCTGCTGGTATCTAATAGTTGTATTAATTTTCTGTACAATTTACTTCATTGCTAGCCAAATGATAGCTAAAGTAGGCCTCATAATATAAATAAATATACAAACGAACAAATAGTGCATAGAAAATATTCCTGGAAAAAATTGAAGGAATAAGACTATTAAAGTATATAAGCTCTTTAAATTGTAATTTTACTTATTATTAAGTCAAATTAATTAAAAATATATAATAAAAATGCAACTCAATATGAGAACTAAAATTCCCAGATTCTATTTATTACAATAAATTTTTATCACATCCCATCCATGACTTGGCCACTTTTCCTATTTCCATCAGGTTTGTTCGCCGCCAGGTAGTTTTTGGTCATCCGAGTCGTTAACTGCTTTGCGGGCTCCAGGTAGAAGAGCGCTGGAGTGGAATTGTTAATAATATTATAACTTTATTAACCGAGTAATAGTGACTTAGTCCTTCAGCCCGTTGTAGTGAAGAAGTCCTAGCCGGACCCATATATAAGTTCCCTTTGTAATTTTTACAATCGTTTTAAGTATATATTCTTTGTCCTTATAAGTATGTATGTTGAAATAGGTTTTCTGAAACCCCCAGACATAATGGGAGTAAGACTGTTATATTGGAAGAAGTCTGATATATGTGTAAAAATCACGCCTGCTTCTAGATTTTACCCATAAATCTCAAAAAAATGTTGCCCCAATTAAGGCATTAATCAAAAATAAAATCAGTTTTAATTAAAAATTTTATCAAGGTAATTAAACGTTTAATCAAGTGAATTAAACGTTTAATCAAGTGAATTAAATATTTAATTGTTACTATTAATTTATTTACTGGTGCAAATTAATAGTTTCAAATAAACTTTTACTTTCACTTGATTAAACGAATAATTCAGTTGATAAAATTTTTTAAATAATTTTTTAATAAAGACTGATTTTATTTTTGATTACTGCTTCAATTGGGGCAAAATTTCCTGTGTAGCTCCCAAATCATATAACCTAGGAGGGCCAAATTTGGCCTAGATATTTCTTAGCCATAGTGAGTGATAAATATCGAAAGTAAACAAATCGGTGTATTATTTCACTGGCCTTTATTGAAGCGTCCACCCGAATTAATGAGTTTGGTACGATGGGGTCCATACAAAACATGTTAGTTTAATAAAATTATGCTCAAATATATTCTATTTGGTTTTAAAAATTAACGATTTTTGCGTGTTGTTACACCCCCATATAAGTATTCTCCTAGAGGAAAAAATTTATCGAGATAGCTCCTATTGAATTGTAATAAGGGGAAAAATTGGCGTTGCAAGTGGGAAGGTTATATAAGATTTTGCACAGGCATATATAGCACGATTTTACCTAGTTTCATGATAACCCACAAAAAATTTAACACGTTTTTATTAATCTTGCTTATAAAATCTTACATAAAACTAAATAATTTTTTATCTTAACCAAACGTGGTTTTTCGGGCTTTACACATGATTTTCTGTGCCTTTCCAACTATCCAATGCTCGAAAATTTGCCAAAAATGGTAATGCAATAATAACATATTCGGGATATGATAATACGTCCTAAGAACCATAAAAACTTTCATACACATATGTGTGTGTGTATGACTTCGTCAAAATACAAGGTAATCCTTAAATGAGTCTCATACGATTTTTGTCATGCTTCCTTATATAATTTTTACACACATCTCAAACGATTCACAAAGAAAAAAATCAATGTAAAATCGTCGAAAACAAGAATGACTTTACATTATTCGGTAGTGATTTGGCTTCATATTATTTCGCTAGTGATTTTGCTGCATAATTACTTCATGTTAATTCAACATGATTTAAAAAGAACTTGCGAACAAATTTTTATTTTCCTTTAAAATAACTCATGTTGATTTAACACTCCAGTAAAGTTTGAAAAAATGACATTGATATTGAAATAACATTACGATTCACGTTGAACGAAAGTAATTTCAAGGTGAAACGACATGATTTTGAATTTGATTCTGCATGAAATCAAATTAGTTTTTTTGTGAAATAACAGAGAGAAGAAACTACAGAGACAACATATCTACTAATTTAGGAATAATTCTAAACACTTACC
This sequence comes from Pollenia amentaria, assembly GCA_943735925.1. NCBI lineage: Eukaryota > Metazoa > Arthropoda > Insecta > Diptera > Polleniidae > Pollenia > Pollenia amentaria. The sequence goes on along the minus strand of OX031010.1, from coordinate 15,775,944 downwards.
CGCGGAACCGGAGAGATAGAGAGAGAATATTATTAGTTATTTAATGGAACATATTTTTCAGTTTTTTTTTTTGTTAACCCCCCCTCAGAAGCACTCACAATTAAAAGACACCAGCAGAGTGGCCCAATATGGGGTTCGTCATCATTATACTTTTACAATTTTATGTATTTAGCTTAATAATTTTAACTAAGAATACGGGAATTCTTCTTCTTTTATAAATTATTTTAAACACGAAAATAAAAAATGTCTGTTTTTCTTCTTGGATTGCTGTTGTTTTTTCTATACCAAACCAGACTCTTATCGCTTGAATATTGAAAAATATTATTTAACATCTTTCATTTAAAGTTAAATGAAACAATGACAATTTAAATGAAGAGAATGCTTTTGCAGAAATTTACTACGATTTTAAATTGACATTGCGCCATGTTAAATTAACATTGGTATTTTTTTCTGTGTGTTCCCTCTACGATTAATATAAGCATGGTTCCCTATCTCACAGAGAAATCAGCTTGTATAACAGTTTTTTCCGTGCGAAGAATCTTCTACGACTAAAAAATGCGCTCGTCGACGATCAAAAGCGCTCTTCATGAGTTTCCCAGTAGACTCTCACACGAATGAAAATTCAAGCTGGGAGCTTCCAATTTATTTAACTTCTCTGTGATTTATTTGATTTTGCACTTAAATTTAAATCAAATTTAAAAAAGTTATTGGTGTAGGCGTTTTTATTACAATTGCACATTATTTTATTTATTTAGGACTTGTTTGATTTTCAGTTTCTTCTGCTTAAGGTTGTGGAAATGGTTTATCTTCTCTGGGGTTAAAGAAATACGGCTACGCTTTTCTGACACGGGTTCCAGTTATTCGATTGCCTTAAAACTTTGCACCATAGAGTTTCAGAAACAAATAAATATAATTCGGTTCATTTAAGAAAACATTATTTTTCAAGTACAGTTCATAAAGACATACAGACATCACCTAGACAAACGTGTGATTCTTAATCGATTGGCACACTTAAAGTTGGATCTAGGACCATTTTTTTAAGTTTTTGAAAACATTAATACAAATGCTTAAAACCCTTCCTACCAAAAGAAGACTACAAATACCATAAATGCTTTTTAATCTTTTTACAATTTCTATTTGCTTTCCCATAATTCAATTGCAAAATAAAGATAGAAATTTTATTTCTCTCTATATTTGCTTGAAACAACATTCCAGAAAATAAAAAAAAAAAATTTTAAATCATTATTTGTAATGAAATAAAAAGAAAATAAACCAAACAAAACAAAATTCAGTAAACTACTCTCGTTCAAAGAAAATGTTCTATTTCAATTTCAGTTTATTTTACTATTTGCTTCTATTATTTACTCATCCTACCCGGTTTTGCGATAAACACACAATTACATGAAAGTAAAAAACAACAAGAGAAAATACCTACAACAGCAAATAACTAATGCAACAACAACAACAAACGAAAGAAATTAATCCGTCTTTCATTTATTGTTCGAAATCTTGCAATACCAGGATGGTGACGGGAGATTTGAAATTGTACCAAGTTCTTATTTCAATTGTACTTTGTTGAGCAAAGTTCTGTGGCTCAGAACTAAATAGGCCAATGTCAAAATATTTACTTTTGAAATAACTGCCATTGAATTTTTTCTTTATAGAAACGTTATAAGGGGCGTTGACTAGCAAAACCATAATGAAACTATTCTGGGTTAAATAAGATATTGGCTGTTTCAGAAAAAAAAACAAAATCAATAAAAGAAGGCAATGAAACGATTAAATTAAAGCAGCAAAATATCACATTGTACTAATATGTGATCTAAAAGAAGCTTGTTCTAACTTTCCTTAATCTACACTGCTCCACATCTTTAAAGGCGATCGATTAGTCGATAAAAGCAAAAGAGAAGCAGAAGCAACGGATGAAGTACAGCCGTGACAAACGCATACTCAGAGTTTGGCGCTATCGTCTCAAACGAAGTAAGAACGCAATAAAAACAAAAATTGATTTCAATTAAAAAATATGATATTAATTAAATAATTAATTAAAATTGCACTATTAAACATATTAATAGTATCAATTAAATATTTGTTGATATTAACAACCTTTTTCAGCAGTAATATTGTTGATATAAGTAAACGTTTATTTAATTCCCTTGATTAAATTTTAATTTTTAATTAAAAAAAAAAAAAATAAAAAATTAGCGAGAAATATTTCTGTCAATATAGCAGCTACACAGAAAAAAATAAAAATTTATTTCAATTAAGAAATTTGAGATATTAATTAAAAAATTAATTAAATATGCACCAGTAAACATATAAATAGTATCAATTAAGTATTTGTTGACATTAACAACCATTTTATGCTGGAATGTTGTTGATAAAAGTAAATTTTTAATTCACTTGATTAAATTTTAAATTAAAACTAAAAGATTTTGTTTGTTGTGCTTAATTCCCTTTTTAATAATTGATAAAAAATAAATACTGATATTTATTGTTGGAGGATAAGCTGTTCCTATGCGCATTTCACTGGTTGCTTAGGCCAGATCATCAGGAAACGTTCTCCTAAATAATTTTGGAAAAGCCAAAGCTATCAGCAAACAAGACTACAGAAGGGATAAGAAGTACCTACATACACTCAAAAAGTCTCTTTTGCAACCATATCAAAGCTTAACCCATTTTGTACAAGCGGTCGAGATGTCGACCACAAATTTTTGCCATTTTTCATTAAATAATTTAAAATATTAGTTTGGCTTGTTGGCTTTCTGTTCAGGACTTTTTTACCAAACCCCTCCCCCTTTTGAGAACCCCTCTGGGGAGCACAAAAATAGACTTAAAATAGGCCATTGTTAAACCAATTATAACGACTTATATACAAAAGCAAAATAAAAAAAAAAATATTGATTCTAATAGCGAACAATTAAAATGAATTTTAATATACAAATTAAAATTGACTTGCTACTCCTGCTGGCCACCAGACAGCCTTGAACATAGCTGGTCGAGATGTCGACCACTGGGATTTTTTTTTTTTTTTTTTATTCTTATCTATTATTTTTTTAATTTTTGTATAACTTGTTGAAAAAAAATGTGGTAACATCAACTGTAGTACTTTTTTTAATGCGAATATTAAACATCAAACAGCTATTCTGTATATTTTTTGATAATGAGGTTACTCAACATTTAGTGGATGAGACAAGCAGGTATGCTGCTCAACATAACAATAATGGACATTTGATTGATATGAGCACAATGCGTCGATTCTCTGGGGTATTGCTTTTTTCCGGTTATCATTCCGTTCCTAAAGTGCAGGACTATTGGAGCAATGAACCAATCGCTATAATAAAACAAGCAATGATACGTAATAATTTTCAAAAATTTAAATCAAACTTCCATGTTGCCAATAACGACGCAATCAACAAAAATGACAAATTCGCCAAAGTAAGACCACTGTTCGATCTTTTGAATACTCAGTTCATGCGGTTTGGTGTTTTTGAACCAAAACTGTCTATTGATGAGGAAATAGTATCCTATTTTGGTCGCCATAGCTGCAAGATGTTTATCAAGGGAAACCAAAGAATATCTTTTCCAATGTCATCCATATGCTGGAGCTTCGGATACCTATGATGAACAACTGGGCCTTGCTGCTATTTGTGAGAATCCAAGGCAACATAGCGTTCATCTCGACAATTTTTTACCGGATACCATTTGTTTTGCCTTCTAAAAGAAAAAAGATTTTTGTGCAATTGGCACAATCCGCGCAAACAGATTGGTAGGCGCAAGCCTGAAATCAAAATTAGCTCCGCATGATCATAAAATTGCATTGGTTGGACGGAGATATAATGCAGAGGTCACTTTGGCCCCTGTGCGTAGACATACATAATAATGCTATAGGTAACTATCGGATTAAAATAAGAGGCAAGAAGTGGTGGGGGCCACTTTGGGCATTTTTACTGAAAACCCCAAAAAGAAGCCCATGAGTCAAATTGATTATAAAAACTAAATACCAAAAACGCTGTTGCTATCCTTCGAATCAACAAACAACGAAATATCTTCGTCCGATGCAGAAAACGAAAGTGAAGAAGAGTTCATAAGCCGCCTAGTATCACTGCCCAAAGTAAATGGTATGCCCATGTCTGCATGTGTCATGCGCTGCCGATGCAAAACATACAAGAAGCATACTGCCTTTACTTGCCCTAAATGCAATGCCAATTTCCATGTCGGAAATTGTTTCGAGACTTACCACAAAAATTCAAAATAACTTGTTTATTCAATAAATTAAAATGTTTAATAAATTGTTTAATCTTTTCATTTATCTTTAGGCTTACAATCATAAAAAAACCGACCCATTCGTACATAAATTTTTAATTTCGGTTTTGACTATCTATCAGTGTATTTTAGGTAATACCCCTTCATTACGACATAATTTCGTTTTATTTTGTATCACAATATATAGTATAACACAGAAAATTTTTTGCTCTAATTATCCCAGTGGTCGAGATCTCGACCATTATTCTTCACAGGGAGTCCCCGGCAAAAAAAAAAAAAAAAGTTACAGAAGTTATTTTTGGCCGATTTCTAACTAGCCATGAAAATTTCATTAAAATTTTCAACCATTTATGTAGCTTGGTACAAAATGGGTTAAACAAAATACCAAATTAAAACTGATTTGAATTTTGATTATTGGCTTAATTGAAAAAAAAAAATTGGCTAGAATTTTTTCTGTGTAAAAAACACCATTTACGTATTTGGATGTTCATTTGTATAAAAGGAGGTGAAATAAATAAGCATGCTAAACATAAATGAACTGCAAAAGGTGATAAGTGAGACGTAAGTGTAACACAGCCGGTAAGTGAAAAAATAATATGGGAGATTTCATGTCAAGTGACCCAAGTTTTGAAAACGATGTCTTCCGATTTGGATGAAATTTGCACCAAGGTTAGTGCTATTGGATAGTCGCTAAGGCACACATTTGCAACAAGATCGGTCAAAAAGTTTCTGAGTTATAGGGCCCATACACAACACCATCACGATTGTGCAATCAAGTAACTGTGCAATTAAGTTTGGAGCACACAATGCACCTGCATGCTGGAACAATTCCTTATTTTTGGCATGCCATTTGTAGCAAATTATCTTCCTCTGTTGCTTTTCGTTTTTTGCATGGTGGTTCCTTTATTGTTTCATCACCAGACTCGATCTTTTTTTTTCAAAATACCATTTTATTGTAGCATTGGTTTTTTAATTTGCGATTTCAGTATTCCGTACTTTTAACTTTCCAGAGGAAAGGCATTGTTTTATTAAGTTCGAGAAATTCTCCCCAAAATATATTTTCTTTGGCATTCATATTTAAAATACTTTGTTTAAAAAGTTTCATTTTTTTATTTTTATGTCTTGACGATTTACCTTCGATATTTAAAAATTTGTATTTTTTTTTGATGTTTATGCCGTGACGATTTAACCTTAAGAGCTAACTTTACAACACATGACACAATCATGTTGGTACAATCAAAAAAAATATCAAACTAAATTTGATTGAGCAACAGCAGCTGGTACAATCACACCACAAGCTCGTACATGGTTAATCAGCTGGCACAATCACTTGATTGAAGAATCATGATGGTGTTGTGTATGGGCCCTATTAATGGGGGTCACAATTTAATATATTGGCCAAACAGGTCTACTTTCTCATCGATGTAACCTATTACCTGTTGGTGTTAGCAAAATTTGTCCCAAGCAAATTAGATAGCTATTTCCTCAATCTTTCTGGTTTTACAACCAGTCTAGCAAGGGGGATTTACGTACAACTTATTCTGACTGAGATCAACATCCAGTCTGGACGGAGTATAGAGCACGCAGTTGGGGCGAAGCTTTACATATTTTTAAGGCTTACATCCAGAAGTCAAAGGATCGTAGTGTATAGCCTTGGATTTCATTCAAGATAAACGAAGGGTAAGAGTTAAAGGCATATATGGTAGGGCACTGGCTCTAGTTACAAATGCAGCTTTACGAAGCATCAGAAGCTTTCAAGAAAGCTGTGAGAGTGGAAATTTGGAAAGTGTTTTGGGAAAAAAAACAAAAAAAAAAGGACGAATAAATTGGTATACATTAAAAACAAGTATTTTTTTATTATTTAATATTGGGCGCGAATGAGTTGAATCCCAGTTGCAAACCCAGAGTAACTGGAGGCGCCTTACAAGTTAAAATTACTGCTTCCGCCAACATACTACTAAGATCTATGGTGAATTATTTTTTTAAAATGATCGTACTTTAGAAAATTCAGCAATGTCCAAAATCACCGCAAGATATTTAGATGTCGGTAAAATTGATCTAAAGTTTTCTCAATGATTGTTTAAAAATTACGTTCATAAAATTGATATAAATAGCAAGTTCTAACTTGTAATAATTAAAATCGAAACTGTTTCTCCCAATTGTGCTAATTTAGACATTGGTGTAGCATTGCACTTAAATTTCGATGCCAAAATACAAAAGTACACTTGCATCCACTAACTTTGCCAACTCTGTTGCAATCATTTTATTGTTTGATTGTTGATTTTGTAATTGTGTAGGTGTGTACAGGAAGTGCTTTCTTCTATCTATGTTTATAAGTGTGTATATGTAAAGGACTTATGTAATTAAATGAAAGTATTGAAGTAGACGAATTATGATTTATATCGACAGCTTTAGCCATATGTACGAGTCGTTAGACTAAAGTTATTTATTGGCAATAAACCAATGATAATAGATTTTAATTACCTTTTTACAATTATAACGGCATTGATAACTTCGGAATGTTTAAAAGAAATTGATAGTTAATATAGAATGATAAAAGAGATTTCAAATTGTAGTACAGAGGGTGACTTAAAACTGGTGGACAGGTACAAATAGACTATAGTTTTATTATTAGTTTTTAATGAACAGTAAATAAATAATGGACATGTTATTAAATTAACAAAATTGCAGTATATGGGCAATGGAAAGTTCTTGGGTAATTGATTACCGGTAATATCATTCTCTTTATTCTGTAATTTAGTTACAATCGGTGCTTCCAAAGGCCGTTATACACTATAACACAAGACTTTAGTATTTGGACCTAAATGATTCCCTGATCTAAGTATTTTTTAAAAATGTTCAAATAGCAATTACAACTTATCAAGAGAGGATTGTATTTTCCTCAAAATACGTTAGGCCTGTGTGATAGTGAAAAGTTCTCTTAAATGCCGCAGTTTTTTTAAAGTTACATAACATTCAGAATGGTAAACAGTGAAGCTATTAAGACATATTTTTCTTAGAGACCGCTGTTTTTATTGGCAATAAAATTCGACGGTTTTAACCGCTTCTGATGCTTTTGGGTTAATAAGAAGATCGTGTATATTTAAGTAAGCCAAAAATGATACCTAAACTGAAAAATATTATTCAAAATCCAATTGTATCGTTAACAAATATCATAATATGAGCGCGACTTTTTGAAGCTACACAGAATGAAAAACTCTCGGAATAAATAAAGTTTTTTTTACTTAACTACGAATAACACTTAAACGTTCTTAAAACAATCGTAAATGGGATTACTATTGAAACCCAATCTCTGAATTTCTTAAATTGAGTATAAAAGTAAAAAAAAAAGATTGACATGTTCGCTGGTAGTGCCAATCTGAGAGTAAAATCGCAAAATGAGCCTTTTAATCGCATAAAACTTATTAGTCTCAATTCTCAGCATTCCATTCTACATGCGTGCATAGTATGGACTTCATACGCGTGTGTTTTCGTTAAAGTCTGTTGTAGAAACATTAAAAACAACACGTCAGTAGGTAAAAATCGATTTGCTTGTTTTGTGTAACAACAACAACAGAACAGGAGGAAAAAAAATATATTATTTGCATGTTTAAAAAGTAAAATAAGAGCAAAAAATTTTTTACATTTTACTGAAATTTCCCCAAAAATTTTTTTTAAAAAATTTGAAAAGTTTCAATTTTCACTTTTTGCATGAAATCGATGTCCAGTAGACCGACTCAAGTTGTATGGAGCCGAAAAAAGTGTTTTAGTTACCCCTCTGAAAAAAAAGCTTGATATGTTTTATGATGATTCCCAAAATATTTTGGTTCTAGCGTCGACCATCCGTGAGCTGGACCATTTTTAAAAAAGGTCTTTTTTCAGTTTTTTGAATTTTTTTGTACTATGCTCCAAGACGACATAAATAAAATTCGGTATCATCGAAAAGAGTTTTTGAATCAGCATCCAATGGTATATAAAACTTGACCACTTGCGACCTACTAATTGAGATATTAAGCTAAATACATTTTTTCGTTTCGGGTTTTCATACAAATTCTACGTCTGTGGAAGTAATGTTCTGCTTTTAAAATTGAATCTGTTTTAAAATAATGTTAATTTATTTTTTTTTTTTTTTTGTAATTATTCACATAAAACGCGAAAATCGCGATATATTTTATATATTTTATATTTTTCATATATAGGCAATATGGTTATCAAATTGTTTGATTTTTCAATTATAATAACCTGGTGATAAGCAAAAGATCAGTTTTCAAACCCTGGATGCTGTGAGCTAAATTTAAATTCATAAATATACATTTTTTAAATAAAAACATATTAATCTATTAATATTAATCTATATGACTGGTTATTGCACTGCTGTCGTAAAAATAACAATTGCTGGATTATGCCACAGTTTGTCGGAAGCTTAGTTTTGTTCAGCTGAACAGTAGACAAATCTATATTTACAGCCAATTCACATGAGGGCTTTTACGACGTCGCTTTGTCGACGTCTCTTTTGGTTTGATGGCGAGCGGTGTAGAGAAGAAAGAGGGGTAAACAAAACGACTCGTTTTGTGTTTTTCATGTCGTTTTCTTATATTTCTCTTCAAACTTATTTCTCTTCTTCTAGTTTTGTTTTATTCTTTTTCTTACTTTGAAGCGTCAGGTTGCAAACAAATATGGAAATAATAAAAAAGAATACAAACCAAAAGTTTGAGCTTTAATTTAAACATATTTTTTACATATTTCTTATTTAAAAAAAAAACAGTTGATTTACCGATAAAACAATAAAAATCAACCCTGGTTGCAAATAAAAATTTAAATTAAAAAAAAGCGACATGCCACTAAAAATCATCATATAAATGCAATAGGTTTTTGGAAGTTGCTTCAAAAGGGAATTGAGAAAAAACGACGTCGTAAAAGCCTCCATGTGAATTGGCTGTTAGTGTTTTCGGAAATTTATTTTTAAGTCTAATTAATAGCACAAATTAATATTATAAATGTGTGATATTAAAAGATTAATATGTTTTTATTTAAAAAATTTATATTTATGAACTTAAATTTAGCTCACAGCATCCAGGGTTTGAAAACTAATCTTTTGCTTATCACCAGGTTATTATAATTGAAAAATCACACAATTTGATACCCATATTGCCTATTTATGAAAAATATAAAATATATAAAATGTATCGCAATTTTCGCGTTTTATGTGAATAATTACAAAAAAAAAAAAATAAATTAACATTATTTTAAAACAGATTCAATTTGAAAAGCAAAACATTACTTCCACATACGTAGAATTTGTATGAAAAGCCGAAAAGAAAATATGTATTTTTCATTTACATGAAAAACGAATTTTAAACATAAATTCCTACTTAAATAGAATTGGTGAAATAGGCCCTAAACAACGCCCAGATGACAGCAAAAAATTGGCAATAACCTGCTCTGGATTTATATAACCCTCCTCGTATGTATATATTCCTTCAGAATTCATTTTTAAATTAGAAAATTTCTTTGTTGTTAAATACGAGAATTTAACAAGAAATTGTAACACAAAACAAATAAAAGGAAAATAATGAAGAATTACAATTGAATTTTAAGTGAATATTATTACGTTAAAGTTGTTTCTAAAGGTATAGCAGAAATAAAGTTAAAAATAGAAAACGAATTTGGCTTTTTTCCCCATAAAATCTTTTTACAAGCACAAGGTAGGTTTTTTCAAGAAAACAATTGTTAATTTTCTTCAAAAAAAAAAAAAAAAAAAAAAATTAATAAAAACTAAATTAGTTCTTATTTTATTTGAAATATGAAATACTTTTTCTAACCTTGATTCAGTTTTGTGCTTCAAAAGCTCTACAATAGAGTGGTACAAAACCTCTTTTTGCTAGCCTCATTTTAACGTACATCAAAACATGAAGCGATACATTGTCGTTAATATTTCTGCCATATTTGATTAACGTACAATGTTGAAAACATAAAGCTACTTTATAATTTCTGCAAAATATATTAAAAATTCAATACTTTTGATTACAAAAAAATTTTGCGACCAAAAGTGTGAAACTTAGATTTAAAAAATCTTATGGACCGCTTATCACAAATTTCGGTAGAGTGATTCCTAGAATTTAAGAAAAATAATTTGCTCAAACGTCATCACACCCAGTGACAAATTAAGAAAAGTACATGAGCGTTGATAAATGCGCTGGCTATTACATACTTTTTAAGCGTACTTAACACTATCCCACAAGTTTAACGTATTCCAAAATACCTGTCAAAAAAATCTTATTTCATATTACAGTTTGTATTCACACTATCACACATGAACATGCTTTTATTAAAATGCAACCCTAATTAAATGAAAAGTATTCTTGTTTTAAAAAATTTAAAAAAACGATGAAGTCGTTTGGGATGTAAAATTTTTTTTCTTATTACTTGTAATTTTTATAGCACATTGCATTCACAATACCACACCTTAATATATACGCTGCAGTTTACATGTATTAATACAAAGTACAATAGTGTTAAGTAGCCTTTAGAAGCAACAGACTAGTGAAAACCCCTGAAGTGCATTTTTAATTTATGTAAATTAAAGTGATTTATTAACTAAACATTCTAAACATAAGTAAATAATTAAAATGATTATTTTAAAGAAAAAATCGCGACATCGCTAACATCGAAGCAGGTTGGATAACAATGATTTTAAAATGCATATACGATTATTCCCGAAATTTAAGCATACACAAAAGATTCTTAAAATAACATATTTTTATTACGTGGTGGTTGAAATATTTTCTTCTTGATTTTCGAGTCTTAAAAATTAAGTGGATTCAACCCCCCTCCAAACAATCCATCCAAGAAGCACCCTGACCACCCTCCCCCTAGACAAGAGAATAGCAAGATGGCAATGGTCCAAGCAGCTGCCACCCCCTAGGAAAAACGTAAGGAATCATATACTGTTATGGCTGCCCACTACTATACCAAATACATTGAGAGCGACAGATGGCAGCCCCATTATCCTAGGATCTGCTACAGCAGACTAATCAACAACCGATTAACGAAACTGAAACAAAGCAAAAAAACAATAGATACTCCAAGAACTAGGACAGTGCAATCTCAATCGGAAATTCGCAAAAACAACTGCAACAAATCGTGTAAGATGGAGATACTTTGTAGAAGCCATACACTGTCATGGAGGAAAAAAAATAACGCAATCAGTTATCATTTTAGCAGAAAAGAAAAAAGTAATGCTTTCTGGTATGAAATCGCCATATAAAAATCATGACTTTTGTAAGCAGATTTGTAATAGTAAATTCTGCTTCACTCCCTAACAAAACTGCTTACCAGTAAGGTCCATCTTTTACTAGGCACTATTTGTATTTGTTAAGAATTATTCGTATTAAAGTGTTTTCCGTGAGTTGGCTTATATAGGCATATGGTAAGTTAAGAGACGATCTTCACCAAATTTGAGACTATGATTTCTGAACTTATGACAATACGTTAGACCAAATCTTACTTCAATTGTTTCATCAGTTATGGTTTTAGTCGTTTTATAGATTTTTCCGAGAGTGGACTTTATATGGGGCCTATGATAACTAATGAACAGATCATCACGAAATTATAAGTTTTTTCACCATAAATATCCATTTTTTAATGTGGTTGTTCCACATTTGGATTCATAATCCTTTTCCTACTTATCAGATTGTGCTGAATTTTATTTCCAAACTTCAGTGTTGTTTTTTTTTTTTTTTTTTTTTTTTTTTTTGTGTATTTGTTTCCTAAAGACTCCTTAACTATTGAGCCGATTTTTCTGATTTTCACAGAATTTTCATTGCCTGCCGACACTTGATAAAAGATATAAGTATTTGCAAAATTTATGTGACTGTGCCTCTGGATTTCTGTATATCAGTAGTAATAGTTATCAATACAAATCATCTGGCAAGGTAGGCTGGTTTGGAACTGGTGGGGCGCCATCAATACAAATACAATACAAATTTCTCTGTATCTGAAGAAAGGTAGCATTAAAACAATCCAAGTTAAGTACAAATGCCTTCATTATAATTTTACTTTTTATAATTTCTAAGCTCCTAAAGAATTTATAAATTAAGTAGCTCTTAAGCCTGAACCTGGCAGGCAGGAAAATCCCCACGTGCCCCCCATATACCGAAAATCAAAAATCTGGCCGCGTTAGGATCTTCTGCAGAGAAAGTACTTTAATAATAACATCAGATGGCCTAAGAAAGTTGCGGAAATAGAATAGGACACACATACAAATATCCGGACATAGTAAGAAATTATATACTCGTATTATATAGATATTTTTGAAGAAATTTTATAATGTCAGTTTTATCTAAATAGGACATTCCTGAGACTTTGTGGAATAACAGCGAAAGCGATTTAGATTTTAAAGAATCTGGAAGTAGCTTTATCTTAGATACTGGAAGCGAAGAGTCTGAGGTAGTAAAGTTGTTCGCCAAATTTAATTCTTTAAAGGGTGATCGTGGTGGAAATGTAACAAAAGATGATTGAATTGTTGTGGAGCCCGAACAGTGCAATTTTTTATGCAAATATTTGATGAGGAACAACTATATATGTGTAGTCTGCAGAGACTAAGGCGGGGAAGGTGATTGGATTATTTTTTAAAATATGGCACTGTTAATAAATTGCAATTCATTTTTATTCACTTTTTAATATTTTTATTATATTTATAATAATCAAGGCAGTAATTTAACTCCAAATGTTACTCATAAGTGACTCTTACGTAGATCACATATATGTGACAAAAATTTTCTATTAAATAATTTTTTTTATAAAACTCATGTCACATTTGCGTGACATACAGTTTATAGTTCCTGAGTTTCTATTGAAAACGCTTAAAGTTGAGGTGGGATTATGTTAGTAAAAAGCGGTTCTTATGTTTATTAAAATTTTATTTTATATATCGAACTTGTTCAACAATAGTGTATTAACTCAAAATTTATATTTTTTCACTTTTTGGAAAAAATCAACACGTGTTATTCATATCTAAACGCTGTTTAAATAGCGTGCTACTTTGTCTACTTTTTGCTAATGAAACGGTTGGTTAAAAAATGTATTTTCATCTACCTTTAATGTAAAACTAAAAATTGTTTTGCTTCAACTAAAAATTGTCAAATTTTGAGTTAATACAGTATTGTTGAACAAGTGCGATATTTTATATTATATTATATAGTGTTATTTAAACGAATTCTTCAAGGAATTAATTTACAAATCTTGAAGCATTGGGATTCTATATTCGTATAAACTTTAAAATTGCCTCTCATTTTATATAAATTGGCTCTTATTCGACCTTTAAAATTTTTTAATTAATCCTTTTTATTAAGCTTGAGGTCTTTTTCTTTCTTTTTATAAATAATATAAAATTTTATTGAATCCAATATTTCGGCACTCCGTTGTGTGCCTTCTTCAGGGATTTTTATTTATAAAAAAAGAAAAAGACCTCAAGCTTAATAAAAAGGATTAATTAAAAAACTTTAAAATTGCCTTTAATATTTACATTGACTTCACTTTTCAATATGGAGCACAAAAGCTGATTTTTAAACCACACTTCTCTAGATAACAGATTTAGTATTTCGGTAATCCAAATAAACTGTCCATAATTATACCACAATATGTGGAGGAGTACTATGTGCTTGCACTCATGTATGTAACACATAAAAAGATTGGTCATATACCTTTTTGTATACCAACTTACTCAGAATTACTTTCGAAATCAATCTAACGATGTCCGCCCGGCTCGCAGTCCATGTCAACTTTGTGCGCACAGTACAGGTCGCAATTCTGGAGATTTAATTTGGTATATACGTTTTGATTGTAACAAGGAACAAGCCTTAAAAAAATTGTGAGCATGGGTCCATTATTTAATATAGCCCTCGTTCAAACTTTTCGAAATAGAGTATTTGTTCTCATAAACAATCGTAATATGTTGGTATTTAGATTAATTTTGGCCCAAACATTTTTTATTACAAGAACTCTTAGATGAATCATAAGCTCATCAAATATTATTTTGGCGGATCTAAAATTTCCCAATGGGTCCCAAATAAGAGAAAATCTCAGAATTAGGTTTTAAAATGCTGTGGTTTAGGTTATCGTATGGTTGGGCTTGACCAACCTTTAATTTCTTACTTTTTTTTATTCTGTCCTTAACTTTTAAATTGTTATATATTTAGGTGTACTTGTCTTACATAAGTTTTCATTTTACTTTCAATTTAACATTATTAATTTACGCCCATATTAGACAACAACATGTTTTACAAAATGTTCTAGTTAAATTAACTAAATATTTAACTTTTACGCATGTTTGTTTTAGTTACACTAGAGTACATACATTTATGGTAAATTTTAAATATAATAGAGCAACCTCTTTATTTATTTTCATTAGAAATGCCCTACCCCAACATGAAAATTATTGAATGGACCTTTTTTTCTGCCAAGGACATAGAAACAAATAAATAGAGACACCCACTTTCTATAAGTTTCTATGTACGTTTACATATTGCCCAATATGCAACATTTTAAGTCATAAGCACAATTTTCTCAAGTAATTTTATACATTTAATGGAAAAAATTATATTATAGATAATAAAGAATCGAAAAAACTACAATTAATAAAACACAATACCTTTCATAACTAATTAACGGGAAAACCAAAAATATACACTAAAAACGCGTTTTATGCGCATTAAATATGCAGTAAAATTTAGAAAAATATGCCTGAAATTTTAAAAAATATGCAAAAAAAACTAAGTTAAAAATTGCTCATTTGAAAACGAACTTTTCAACAATTTAAAAACATTTGCATTTAAAAAAAAATCCTAAAATTATAATCCGTAAAACCCAAACGCCAGACGAATTATGGAGATTTTACCGTATTTGGAAACGATGGGCAGTCATGGGCTCACAGAAACCAAGTTATATTAGAGGTTAAAATTCATATAAGAGTTTTTTACGGCGAATATTATCTTGATATTAACATCCATATGAAATTTTTTTCTTAAGCTGCAAAATTTTCATTTAGCACTTGGCATTTTATTAAGCATTTTTGGAAAATGTGTTTAGCTTTTTTTTAGCATTATTTATTTTAAAAATTTGGACGAATAGTTTTATTGATTTTACTAAATTCTTTTTATAAATTATAATAAATGACTAAAAACAGTTGTAAATAAAATAATTTAGTATGAAAAGGGATAATTCTAATGTTAAGAAACATCTTACTTGTCTTGTTAAAAAAAAAATAGAATGTTCAGGGAATATCAGAAATGCCTTTATCATTTTGATTGTAAATATTTTTTGCCCTGTGATTAACGATATATGTAAAAGTACAAGAACATTTTACTTTGTATTAAGATAAAAATTCTTAAAGGTAAATATTTGAACACATTTCTTTCACTAGACTGCTAAAAAAAAAATAATAATTTTAATACTTCAACTTTTCTTAAACTATAAAAAATAAAATGATCTAAAAAAATGCGTATATCATAGAAATAAATCGTTTAAATTTAGCATGTATCAGGGGATTGTGGGCCCCTAAACTTAAAATGTAATCTCAACTATCTATGCTTCATATTTATGTGTATCAGATGCTTTGCCAAAATCTATCCACTTGTTTAAATATAACCATTTATTTTAATTTCGTTCAAAAATTAGTCACTAAAATGTATTTAGTTTCGAATAAAATTTTATACTGGTAATAAATTTTTAACTAAAATCTTTAAAAAGTTTTAGCATTATTTTTAGCATTTTTTAAATAATTTTTAGCATTTTTTGGCCATATCTAATGCAAGATTTAGCTGTTAAAATTTTTTATACCTGGCCACACTGTGATGAACATTAATAAAATACCATTTTTATATTTTGTTATTTTAATTTTTTAAGCCCTTCATTGTTTTCGTTTTATTTAGGGCTGCCAGATAAATTTGTGAAGAAATCGTTAATTTCCTAAGAAAAAATAAAAAACATCGTCTAATTTTTTTAAAAAAATTGACAAATTTTGTTCGATTTTTATTAAAACATAAAAAAATATAAGTTCATGGGTAAAATACATATTTTATACATACATAAGCTTGAGGTCTATTTAAATAAAATTATTTATTTTATATTTTCTTTAATCCGATAACAATTTAAAATTTTAGATTTTGTTTTCCTGAAAAAATCACACAAAGGCTTGACAAAATATCATATTGAACTAAAATTAACACTTTTGGCAAAAAACAAGGCAAAAATTTCCAATAGTGCATTGACTGAAAAATAGGATAATGTTTTGATCACATAAACAAATGTATAAAATAATCTAAGGAAATAAAAATTAAACAGTTTTCCTTGGAAATTTTGATTTTGCCGATCAATTTTAAAAGCTGCCTTGTTTTTAAAGATATCGTTTTTCTGTGATGCCTAACATACAAACATATTAAACTATTTAAAATTATTTTATTTCGAAGATTGAATAATATCGTCACTAGAAAAAAATCAGCAAATCAGCACTTTGCCAATTTTGCAACAAAAATCATCAAAATGACGATAAATCGTCAAATCTGGCAGCCCTATTTTTATTATATCTATTTCTTTCGTTGACGTTTCGCTTGCATTTTGACACTTAATTACTGGAAGTATTCCAGTTTAAACAGAATTTGTGTTGTCTGTTCTCGAATTCAAATACAGAAACACTTTTTTCTCGGAAATCGAGAAACGATAGATTTTTTGGTTTTACACTTAATGTGAGAAATTTTGCGATGCGAGAAATACAGAAACGAGCTACGGGTACTGTGTTCAACATTTCACGTGCAATGCTGTCAAAACTCATATGAAAAAACTTGTGCGGAAGTTCTATGAAATAATGTTGATAGAGTTGTACTCTGTTCATTTTGTGAAAAAGTTGCGAATTGTTTCTGGTAACATTTTTTTACAACTGTGAAATAAAGCAAATGCTCTTTATTTCATACGGAATTTTGACAGCTTTAAATAAAGTTTTTAATAAATTTTTCACAAAATTTATTAAAAAGATTATTAGCAACCAGCAACGTATTTTGAAAATTACTTTCTATTTTATTTAATTTTTTATTAAAAAAAAACACACTTTTCAGTAAAATACATGTGGGTTTTGTTCACATACGCAAAACAATGCTGCATACTTTAAATTATTAAAAACGTCAAATTGTGCAAACTAGCAAGATAGATAACATTGATACATGTCAAATTTTTCGTATGCAATAATAGATGTTGCTGAACATTTTTCACAAATTGGAACAGATTACTAGGCTTAAAGCTCATATTAGACGTGACATAACCATAACCATACAAAACATCTGTTTATACCAACCTTATGGGCAACACTGTATTTGATTTTAGGTGACATAACATAACGGCATAACAATCATACAAACCAATTAAATTTTGGTTTCTTTGGTCATCGTAACGGCAATGGCATTATGTTTATGTCACGTCTAATGGGACATTTAAAGGGATTTCCGGGACGGTTGCAAAATTGTTTATTAATGTTAATATTTAAAAGTAAGTTTAAACTATTTATAGATGGGAGCTTTGGGCAAATGTGAACCGTAAACTATTTTTGCGGCGAATTAAATTTAATCTAAATATCAACATAATTAGATGGTTTACGGACACAAAGAAGTCTAATTAGGAAAGATGTTTTTATGGTTAATATGGGATATTATAGACGATTTTTACTTTTAACATAGACTTCGTCCTTAGTACAATTAAAATGTTTTCCCAAATTTAACAAAAGTATCTACAAAATTGTAACTATGACTTCTCGCACAAAGTTATAATGGACAGACAATCAGCCAGATGGACGGAAGGACATCGTTAGATCACTTTTAACAGTGATTCTGAGTCGGTCGGTATACTTAAAGATTGGTTAAGATTTCTATGTATTGCTTTTTCCTTAATTTTTACTTATATAGATATCAAATTTAAAAGTTAAGAATACATTTTTCTTTAGTGACAACTTGCTTACAATTTTAGGGCAAAAATTAAATGTAGATGGCGAAACTGTAGCATCACGTTGGGTATACAGATATAAATTTAAAACAGAAAACCCAGAATTTTGAAACAAAAATTTTTATTTGTTGCGAAAATGATCGATTTAAAAAACTTAACGTGTTTCAAAATACTCCCAAAAAGGCAAAATATGCGCTACAAACATAAAAAATACTACAAAAATGCACTTTCAACTAAATTATGAAAAAAATGCTTCTGCAAAGGGTAAAATATGCCAAACATGCTCTAACAAATCGATGCCAAAATGAACAAAAAGTTCTAAAACGTATGAATATATATTGTTTCTGCCTTCATTGGTCGTACAAGAAAAAAACATGCAATTGCAGATTTACGGGTTCCCTGCTAATTATATTGAACTTGATATCGTTAAAAATGTTCAACAAAGTGATTCACTTCCTGATATTAATTTAATTGATTTTGCATACTGGGTATGATCTAGACAGACATAAAATAAACATTTATTTTTAATTTATGACCAAGTTCTTTACATTGTTTTTGGGTTTTTTCTTAATTTATTTATGTTTACCTTTTTAGCCTATTCAATATTTTAGAACTTAGACAAATAAACAAATACAAACATAAACTAATACAAACACAAGTACACACATTCACACAAAACAAGACAAATATGCATGTAGATTTTACATATTTCTACAAATTGTGTTTAAATGTAAATAAAATAAATCTATGTAGAATGTAAATTGCACTTGAAAGAATAACAAATATTTTCATTAGTTTTTACAAAAAAAAACACATTGGGGTAAAATGCATCTTAAGTTCAATTTGTATACCCTTCACCAATAGTCTAAGTGAATGAGTGTGTATTGAGGTTGTTAAAAAATATTCATTTAAAATCCCATATAAAGATATGTTATTTTATATACTTTTGTTAGGTTTTAAATTACATTAAAGCTAATTGTAAATGTGAGAGTTATTTGCGAAAGTGGGACTTATGTAGAAATTATGGTCTTTTCCCGCCTCGAAATCTTTCAGTAAGCTGTGACTACTATAAAAATGATTTGCATAAGACATGTGAGTGGGAATAATTTTTTATTCAAAATTATTCGTAAAAATTTTGGTCCATTAAGGACCGAATTACATAAAAAGTGGATACTTATTTATGTCGCGTACTGATATAGGAATGTGAGTAGGTAGAGACGAGTGTGGGGTATTGTGACATCTTGAATAGTAAGAGAAATTAGAAAAAGGAAGGGAAAGCACAACTGCCGACATAACACAAAATAAATAATGGATCTGACCAATTCACAATTCGGTATTTATTTACCAACATTTTTAAAAGAGTCGAAGATATTTATATGTACAAATCTACAAAGTTTGATATTACATTTGTGATTACTCCTGAGTGTGAAGTTCACAGAAAAAAGTATTTTATCAATTATAAAAATGGGTTAAAAAGTATTTAAATTTAATTAATGTAATAATTGAATAAATTATTTTATTAGTTGAAAGAAAATTAAAATTTTATTTTGATTTAATTAACATTTTAGTTGTTTTGCCATAAATTTTCAATTAAAATTTTAATTAAATAACAAAAAATCTTAATTGACTTTTTTCGTTTTAAGTAAATTAATTTAAACATGTAAAATTGTTGTTGGGAATTGTCAATATTTTTTTATATAAATTAACACATTGTTTGTAATGGCAAGGTTTTTTTGATAATTTTTTTAATTAAAATTAAAAATATATTTTATTGAAAAAAATATTCACAATTTAACAATTTTTAGTAATCAATATTATTATTTTGGTAATAGGTACAAAATCAACAAATTGTGTGCTTGATGTTATGAATTTGGTATAAATTTGGTGTTTGGAGAAATTTAATAATTTTTTCTGTGGTTATAAAAATTTCAGTAATTTTTTTGCTAATTTTCACTTGGTAACAAGAAAGCCACTTTTTCGTTTACTCAATTAAATATAATGCTAACAAAAGCTACTGTATTCTTCGTTAGAAGTATCGTCAATGGACGAAATATATATATTTATACCCACGCCATAATAGTGGAGAGGGTATAAGAGGCTTGTGCTGTTGTCTTTAGCAGTTTAAGATATTGATCTTAGACCCACCGTTAAGTACCGATCAACTCAAAATCATTTTCTGAATTCATATATGAATGTCCGGTTGAATCGCTGCTTGTCCATGTAAGCCTTGTGCGTAAAGTACAGGTCGCAACTTTTATGTTCTCATTCTTAGAAGATCAATCAATGGACCAGGCCTAATGAAATGGCGAGAATCGGTATAGAATTTCAAATAGCCTCATGCTATCTTCTTTCTGGATTAGCGTGTTTCATCCCATAAACCATCTTAATTTGTGGGTATTTAGATTGAATTTGGTTCAAGCTTGTTTGATTGTATTCAAAATCCTTTTACATAGAGCAACAAAAGATATGCCCCTTATTCACAAAAATATTCAAGTTTTATAAAAGTTTTATAGAAGAAATGTGCAAATAAAATTAGTATAAAGAACATTTTATAACCCTGCTAAATTTTTTATGAATAAGGCCAATGGACATTAAATTTGATCTTTTGTATTATTAAATTTGTATTATTAAATTATTTACCATGATTTGTATGTGTGATGAATTAAATATTTTTTGCTATGTTTCTACTTTTAATTTTATATACTCGTATGTATGTACATATCGCACTGGATCCTCTAAAGCGGGTTAACTTAAAATTTATAAATTTTCAGTAGAGAAAAAAAACCGTTTTCTTTGTATATGTACTCTTATATCACAAAGGGCGATACAATTGCATTTTTTTTTGACCAAATACTCAAAAAAAAATTATGTTAGATCGATTTCTTGCATAAAGTGAAAATTTAAAAATTTTGAGTTGACTCCCTTTAGAGGAACCAGTGCGATATGTACTACATAATAAAAAAAATTTAGTTTAATTTTTTTTTTGTCACTTAGTTTAGACGTTTACACTAGGAACACAATTGCATCGTATGCACGTAGAAGCTTATGAGGTAGTTACGTTATCAAATAAAAACGTGTAATATTTAATAAAAAGGCACACAATAGTTGGCGAAAACGTAAAAGCGCATATACTTCGTACGTCATAGTATACAACTAACATGCCGACTCTAACTCAAAAGTCAAGGTACCTCGTAGATGTTTATATTAGTACGATTTTTTAAATGTATTGGTGCTAAGAACTATTTTCACCCCCAAACATGATTGCATCAAATCGTATAAAATATGGCAAACAAAATTTTTCGAAAATAAAATGCTCTTAATTCGAAAAAATTTCAATTCATTTAATGCTGTTTGCATTTTTCAGCCTTAAAAACAATGTTTGTTTAATTTTTATTCTGCAATTTCAAATAGTTTTCTTATACCACAAAATACTACTCTGCTGGCTTTAATAATATTAAAAATTAGTGTAAAAAAAATTATTTAAAAATTTTTAGTTTGTGAAAAATAAAAACATTTTGCAAAAGCAAATAAGCAAAATGTGTCGCAGAAAATTATTAATTATTTGTTTGTGTCATAAAATTAAACAAAAAGTGTTATATTGTGAAAAATTTAAAATATAATAATTAAACATTTGGTTTTGTTTTTGTTGTTTTTATGTGTATTGATTTCACACAAAAAATAATATAAAAATTTTAGCTCATAATTTTTTATATTGTTGCTTTATTATATTTTCCCAATAATTTACGTTGTGTTTATTTAATCGATAAAGTGTGTTTTATGTTTAAAGTGGCTGAGGCCCGACTTCTAACATACATACATACATACACATGGACATTTCCATGGGAATGTCAACTAAGGCTCAAAAAATAAAAATTCTTAAAACTTTTTTCCAAATATGGTAGAAAGTAAAAAAACACTCAAACTTTACTATGCTTAGGTTTTTATAGCTTATTAAAATTTTTGAAAGCAAAAAATAAAAGTTAAAATTGACTATCTCTTTGATTCATTTTTAGTAACTGCAATCAACAATTTTCACTTCTCTCCCGATTAAATACAGATACTGGGAACATTGGAATTATACTTTAAATTAATTTTAAAACAACAATGAATAAGATCCACGAGGAAAGTCCAAATATATAGTTCAATTAGCGGTATATTTTTTGATTTGTTTTGGATGCTGTTCTAATGTCACGTACGTGGTGCAAAAACATCATTTGTTTTCGTCATTTGTATTTGATAAGCCGTCGGTGTTTCATAATAAAAGTTTAAAGCAAAATATTTGTTGTTAAAAAAATATTGATCGGAATTTTTTTTCTTAATTGGTATAATAAAAATTGTATAAGCTTTTAAAGGTCGTCACGTACGATGTTGTAAGTACTGTTTAACTGTGGTATTAAGTTAAAATTGGGCCCAAGCTAATTTTATCTCAATCTAAAATATCTAAACCAATATTATTGGATTCGGTCCATATTTGACCATAGCATCCATACAAACACTACTCCCGGAAATAGCTTTTAATGTCATAACTCTCTTGTAGATGTGGGTATTGACATAAAAATTGGCGACAATAACGTTTACGACAGTTACTATGACATGACAAAATATCAGTGAAAGGCAAAGAAATCTCATATAGATGAAGATATCTGAATAATATTCGGAACAAGTAACTCTTATATAATTCTTAACCTCATTGCATTATTGTGTTCTGGCACCCATGATTGGCCATGGTTCGAAAATAGGGTACACTCTCGAAAATTTGTTTTTAAAATATTTTGATATAGGGTATCATATGGTCGGGCTTGGCCGACTATACTTTCTTACTTGTGTCTTTTAAGTATTTGCATACATATATTTACCGAAAATATATTTCATACTTTGTAAATACTATAAGAGAAAAATCTGTCACGTACAGTATGTCACGAACGATATTACATTTTCTTCATTATAAAACCATCCAGAAAAATTTTTCTTTCTAATTACGGATTATAAAGGAAAAATATGTGGTTAAATGTACAAAATTAAAAAAAAAAAAGAAAAATACCTCCAACAATTCGCAGATTTTCGCATTTTTTTACATTCAACCCAAAATCACTTTCGTTTTATGTCACGTACGATTGTTAGATATTTTGGACAATATTGTTCCGAAAGTAATAATTATTTTTTTCATATATTGTACACTCTAAATGATGATAAAAATCTTTTCCTGTTACTAATATTTGTGCAATTTCTCTATCGCTCTGAAAGCATACAAATGTCACGTACGATGACATGGAAATGCCCATATGTATATGTATGAACAAAAACAAAATTCTTAGTTCAAAATTTACAAAAAAAAGCAAATTATGACAAAAACAAAACTCTAAATGTAAAGTTCACAAACAAAAATATAAAAGCACAAAATAATAAGCAAAATTTTATTTGTTTTTTTTTATTCTCTTATGTGGGATTTTTTTATTAATACATTTTGCAGACAGAGATGTTACAAAAACTTCAGCTGGTTACAATCGTTAAAAAGAAATTAAAGAATCACACTATCGCTACTGCAAGCAAATATATGTATGTATATGTCGACAAATATTACGATTGCCGGCTCGTTAAAAGTTAGTGAATAGCACCACTGATGTCGTTATCTTCTTCTATAATTTCTATAATTCTTGCTGCTTAGAGCACAACTGAAAATTTGCTTGCCGGAGCCGACTAGGTAAATATTTTGCCAAAAAAAAAGAAGAAACTGCAGCTTTGTAAGGTAGATAAAGAAAATATTAAGCGGTTGCCACCAGGTTTTTCTCGGACAATAAAAATAAATAAATAAGAAAAATTTAACTTCAGTATGTTTCTCCTAAAATGTGCTTCGTCTAACCATAATTTTTTTGCGTGTAGTGATATAGGCGAAAAAGGTTAAAGCGCTTATAATAAAAAAAGTTACCATTGTAACCGTTCCTTTGGACGAAGGATTAACGACAAGAAACAGTGACGTACATTATTGTTGCGAGATTTTATTTAAAAGCTGCTTTGGAAAAATTGTTAATAAGAGTTTTATTATTTGATAATTACTAGTGCTGTAAGTTTATGTTTCTTAAAATATTCCAAAGTTTATTCACTAAATCGGTTGTTTTCGATATATATTGAACATATGGAGTAGTACAACGTCTAATAAGCACCTCAAAAAAACAACTGTAACATAATTTTCATGCCTGTGTTGTACTATCAAAAACTTTGCACTGTAGAATTTTGCTCTGACAAAATCAGAAAACTAAACAAGAGAAGTTTCAACATTCATACATACATACAATTCTAAAGCTACCACCCAACTAAGTAAAAAAAATTATTAGATGGCTCTCAACATTCCAAGACAATTTTGTCACCATAAAGATTTTTAGACACTTATTTTTTTGCGTTTTTGGTGTTCTTCTTTTTCTTAAGACCGAAAGTACTTAAATAATTTCTCTGTATGTTTTTTCTGATAATCTTTTGGTTGATATAACTAAGAAGTCAAATACTAGATTAATTTAGTCACAGTCTTTAGAAAAGGTAAAAAAAAATTACGCAATTTATTAAGATTTATTTTTTTGTTATTTCTGATTTGTGTCAAGGATAAGATTTTTAATACATACACATGTGTAAATACAGTTAACAAGAAGAGAATATAAAATATCTTTTTACAAGTACAATGTCTTCTCCTAAACCATTTTACATTGGCAAATAAGGAAAAAAATTCTTATACAAATCGTTTTTATAGAACTTAACAGATGAGGTTTTTGACACTTCAGTGGAATGGCAATATTGTGGATCTTGATCAATTCTTACAAAATCGAACAGCATTCCTACGTATCTTTTTCTATCGAAAACCCGTAAGAAGGGTATTAGCTGGTTTTTTAAACTTATTTAGAATCATTTTGCTTCCTTAAGGGCTGAGCCTTTCCAAATTGGCAATGTGTTTTATTTAGCCTAGAAGATCATGAAACTAACTTTATTGTAGCATTCCCGAAATTCCCTACAGAAATCGCTCAAATTCGTTCTGTTTAAAAATTATTTTATAGAAACAAGGTTTCAAGAAGCTGTCGTAAGGAATGAAATTAAAAGTCTAAAGTCGTTCAAATACGTTTCATCATAAATTTCGGTATTTTATATTAAAATCTCGCCGGAGCTTCAAAATTTAAGTTGGGGCCTAGCAAACTTTCAACAGGCCAGAATCCGCAGCTGGTCTCCAAGGTCGAGGGTACACAGAAAAGTAAAGGTAAGCAAAGTCGGCAAACTAGCTCCGCAACTTCGGAAAAATGATTGGCTCTGGGTTTGATTGGCCAGCAATAACATGATTTATGTTTTCGTTCCCGGTAAACAGAGATTTTCGGATCTTGTTCTAGTTGTTACGTAGCCAGTTATTTCTTGCTAACATTTCTTAGCAATTACCTTAATTATATTCAACATTTTTTATTTTTCGAATTTATTTTATGAGCTAAATTTCAGTTATGTATTATGTATTTTATAAAAAATTTTGAATATAATAAAGTAACTTATGAAAAAGAAATAATTCCCTGTAATTTCCTTAAGATAATATAATGTCAATGCTTTATTATTTGATGCACTTTGCCCATGAAAACCATAGAATTCTCATATAATATCAATTTTTAAAAACCCTTCCACTAATTGAGGTATCGACATTTGAATTTTGTATCAGTCGATGTAGGGTATATTTAATCGACTGGACTATACATTATTACTTGTTTTTATACCCTTTTCCAAAGGTGTAAAGGATATAAGTACAAAGTTTGTCATTCCGTTTGTAATTTCTACAAAATTGGACGTACAAATATATTCTGGGCCCTTATGAGTACCGAAGTTATTTCAACGATGTTCAGCTGTTCGTCCGTCTGTTCGGATTTTGATATAAGGTTTCCGAAGACCCCAGATATGATGGAAACTATGTTGTTATACATTAATATCAGCTTGTTGTTGTACATTAATATCATGTTGCTGTTAAAATTCAGCCAGATCGTTTTACAAACGGCTGCTATATGGGCAATAAACTGCATCTTTTCTTTACCCATTAATGTCTTAATTTTACCCATAAAGTTTTACTTATCGAAGTCTTCTTGTTATAATTAATCTTTATTTTTTCACATTTACCTGAAATGAAAATAGAGCACTGATAGGTATAATAAACAAAAACAGTCCATACAAGATCTTGTACACACCCAGAGAAAAAATATGTTTAAATATGGTCACCTCCAACAAAACTATTTTTAAATAAAATTAAAAACATACTATGCTTATTTTACCCATATTATTGTCATCGACAACCATATTATGGTTTAATTAGTCCTCCAACAAGAAGGCACAACCATGTTATGGTCGCCTCTGAACACGTTTTGGTTAATAATACCTAAAATATATTTAACATTTATAATAGCATGGTTGATTTTCAACCATAGAATGTTGCTCTTGGAAAAGAGGAAAATACTATTGTTAATTTAAAAACAAATTATTGTCATATTTAACCATATGGGGCTTCTTGATGGATGACTAATTTAAAAATAATATGGTTGTCTGTGACAATAATATGGTTAAATTAAACATAATATGTTTAACATTTTCTTTAAAAATAGTTTTGTTGGATGTGATCATATTTAAACATATTTTTTCTGTGCGTGTAGGCAAATAATAACTTTCTTGTTCTCAAAATATTTGGCACAGAGCGGCCATACCATAAGAGCTAGGATAACTGAATTTGGCTCAGATATTTTAATACATATAAACAAAAATATTAAATAGTCCAAACCGGTCCATTATAT
This sequence comes from Pollenia amentaria, assembly GCA_943735925.1. NCBI lineage: Eukaryota > Metazoa > Arthropoda > Insecta > Diptera > Polleniidae > Pollenia > Pollenia amentaria. Next base: position 15,748,900 of record OX031010.1, on the reverse strand, counting down.
CATCTGTAGTGCGATTCACTTACCTTTAACGAATCGACAATCGTTATATTTGTCGAGATATACCGCACTTGTTCCTCTGAACAGCGTCCACTCAAAATTTTTCAATATTCACTTCTTGCAAAAAAACGATAAAGAGTGGCCATATTTACCCACTTTAAAAATCTTAGATCTATTTCTCTAGTATTTTGCCTTAAAAAAATGCCGTTTTATCCCCATTTGTAAGATAAGAATACATATTAAAAAAAAAGGTTTTTGTCTCTACTAGAATTTAAACGTCGTTTGTTTAATAAGATTTTTGTAGTAAAAGAAATACAAATACAACACAATACAAATATTTTTCTATTAAAAAGAATTCTATGAGAAAATTATAAAAAAATTTATTAAGAGGGTATTAAAAAGAACTTCAAAATTATTGCGTTTTGCGTTTTCGATTTCCAGAACACCCCTGTTTGAGTTGTTTCTCAATAACGATAGTATGGTTTTCTAATTTCTTTTTACGATAGCAAACAGCTGTATTTTTGTATTCATTTTATTTAATATTATGTGGCATTTCTGCCTACATAATGTCAAAATACACGAATGCCAATTACTTAAAGGTCATTTTGAACACACTTTATCGATTTCATAAACAACACAAAAATTAATGTCGCTTAAATAACGAAAATATACTGATTGAAGTATCATCTGAATTTAACCAACACCGAATATCGTGTTAAAATGTAACTGAATTGAAAATTAATTTTTCGTTATATTTATTTTTACGATACGATTATGGCTATAAAAGTTCGTGAATCACACTACTGGCCCCCATAGAAGTGTTCTACCGATTTAACGGTTTTGGTACGATAGGATCCATGCAAAAACTAAATTCATCTCAAATAGTCCTTATATACATAAAATATGTTCGCTTTAACCATAAGAAAAATCGATCTATTATTTCATTGGAAAAATGATTTTACGATATAGCGGCAATACCATAAAAGCTAGAGAGAGATTGATCGGACAATAATATGGTGTAGGGCATATAAAATTTAGCACAGCCGAATACATTATTTTACTGGTTTTATTTTGATGAATGCATCAAAACTTACATACATACCTACACTAATTTTTATAATCTTAAGTAAGAAATATTATATGCGATTTCGTTTTCTTACTTTTTGGAATGACAGAATTCTCTAGAACACGTTTTACTAACCCCTCCCCCCCACCCCTCCCCCAATTGACAGATAAGATTACTCGTGTTTGAGATATTTGAACATTTTCTTAAGCTTAAGGCAAAACAAAATGACAGACATTGCAAGAAAAATATATGTTTGTATAAAACATTACAATATGAAATCAAAATTATCAATCATTTGTTTTCATAAAACATAAAATAAATTTAGATCTTTTTGTTAAATTTAATTTTTTTTAAGCTCAAATTTAAGATTCATGCTTGTTCCAACCAATTGAATATTAAAACATGTACTTTCGGTTTATGTGCGCCATTATCCTTGAATTTGTGAAAAGTGTCACTACTGCACAGTTATTAAGTTTAGTTCTGTACTAAACTCATAAAATCGCATCTAACAGTGGCAATGGATGGGATGGAAGTAGGACATAATAGTACACGCAGAGAAAATACATTTTATTATGTGCTTACCTCGAACAAAAATATTTTTAGCAACAATTTTTTTAAAAATTGTAGTTCTAATACTATTATCCTTATTCGATCTTTTAATTTTCAATACTTTATTAGTTGATAAAGTCGAAGCCATAGTTGCTTTTTAATCATTTTTTTTAACCTTAGTCCTTATACCCAACTTTTACTACGAGAACGTATGCCCAAGTACAGGTGTGGCCAGCATACATTTTTTCCGTTTTTCTTTATAAAGGAAAAAACACAGAAAATTCAAATTTAATGGGGAATTTTTATTATCATTTGAAAGAACATTCTTTTGCATTTAGTTCTATCTAGTCTATAAAATGTTGGCCGTTGCTACGTCGCAGATGGCCGTTGAGTCCAATTTTCGATGACTCGTTCGAGCATTTCGACTGGTAACTGGCGAATGATACGCGTGATGTTTTCCTCCAAGGCCTGAATCGAATCGGGTACCTATAAACTTTAGACTTTACATATCCCCACATGTAAAGTCTACCGGTGTGATATCACACGATTTTAGTGGCCAATCGGAAGGCCCAAAACGTGAAATTATGTGCTCAACGAAGTGTTCTCTCAATAAATGCATTGATTGATGCGATATGTGGGAAGTGGCGCCGTCTTGCTGAAACCAAATTGCGCCGAGATTACGAGCTTCAATTTCAGGCATCAAATAGTCGGTTATAATGGCACGATAACGGTCGCCATTTACGGTTACGTTCGCACCGGCATCATTTTTAAAGAAATATGGACCGATGACTCCACCGGCCCACAAACTATACCAAACCGTTGTTTTTTCTGGATGAAGTCGCAGTTCTTGAATCTCTTCAGGTTGTTCTTCGTCCCGAATGCGGCAATTTCGTTTGCTTACATACCCATTGAGCCAGATATAGGCCTCACCGCTGAACAAAATTTGCCTCGAAAACGTCGGATCTTCTTGGAACTTTTCAAGAGCCCATAGAGCGAAGCGATGTCGCTTGGGAAGGTCGAGCGGCTTCCGTTGTTGAACAAGCTGTATATTGTACGCTTTCAATTTAATATCTCGACGTAAAATACGCGAAGTCGTTCCATACGTCGGTCCGAGTTGCTGCGATCGGAGCCGAATCGACTCTCCACGGTGTTCGTGTACACTCTAGTGGTCTATTCGGTCGAATATTCTCCAATAATGAATGCTGGGTCTCAAAATGGGTGATCGTGTTGCGAATAGTACGCTCAGTAGGCCGATTTTGTTGACCATAAGTTGAGCGAAGTGCACGAAACACATTCCTCACAGAACGTGAATTTTCGTAATAAAGTTGAACGATTTGTACTAAACAAAAATAACGTGACGCATGACACGACTCACACGTGATCTGTCAAAAAAAAGGTTATTGAAAAAATTATGAAAAATAATTTTTTTTTTATGCAATTTTCGCAACATCCTAAAAACCGGCTAATATGTTTGCAACATTCCAGAACTTCGTGTGTGTGCGAAACTTGCAATAAGGGGGACAGATTTTAAATGAGTTCAGTTATAAAAATATTTTTTATAATGTTAATGTTTTTATTTTTATAATATGAAAATAAAAACATAAATTAACATTATCCATATGAAAACATTTTTTGATTATGTAGTCAATTCATAAATTTGCATTAAAATTGCACCAAGTACACCTGTTCTTGGGAATACGTTATTGGGGTCTCGACATTGGAGGCTCATAGCTCCTCAATGCCTTTGCCAAGGACAGTAGTTTAGTTGTCAATCGTCGCAGATATGTACGATCTTCCTAGCTCCGGAGTTTCAGCAAAAGTCCTTAAGCGGCTTTGGAGGTATATTACTAGGAAATACATACTGACCATACCTGTACCCGGGTATAGGGACTAGGGTTAATAAATTTTAATCTCTATTTTTCTTTCTATTTTCAATATTTCCCCATCCGGATGGCATCGTCAGGAATAATACAATACGAGTGTAATTTTACGTGTGAACGAGAATAGTCGTTTTGTGTTTTATTATTGTTACTCGTATTTTATTATTCCTGAAGATGCCATCCAAAGGATGGGGAAATATTGAAAATAGAAAAAAATAAAGATTAAAATTTATTAAAATAAGCCAAAACCATAATATGGTAAAATATAACAATAATTCGTTTACCTCTAAGAATTGTATGGCTATAAATTATGTTATGGTTGAAAAGCAACCATTCTATAATAAGTTGTAAACATATTATTGTATTTATTAACCATAGCAAGTTTGGATGCAGCCATAATATGTTTGTGGCTTCTTGACGGAAGGCTAATTTAAACATAATATGGTTGCTGGTAGCACTAATATGGTTTAAGTATAATAATATGGTAAAATAAGGCATAACATCATTGTAAGAGCAATCCGAATATGTTTGAAATGTTTTCGTTAGTGATAGTTTAATTGGAGTTGACCATATCGAAATGTGTGTTTTCTTTACGTGTACATTTCAGTTAAGCTTCTTTCCATATTTCTTTTTTATGCTGTGGCAAAAAAAAAATGCGCTGAAATTGCAATTGTCATTTGTATTCTTGTGTGCTTTTGACACACATACACTTGCAAGGGGTTTTTTATATTCTTGCCGCAATAAACAGCGTGCCAGCCAAATCAGAGTTGTCATATTCGTGATCATGGTAAGTTTGGAATATTTCGAGGAAAAACCAAATTATGATAAAACTTATTGGATAGAATTGGAATGGAGCTAATGATTAACATACTCTTAAACAAAATTAAGGAAATATATTATAATGTCTTTTCTGATTCAAAAAACCGTATGCATTTTATAATATTGGACACTTCTGAAGTCTAAACACATCAGGCTAAGCTCTAATAAACGGCACAACTACAAACCAACAAACGAACATCATGTTTTACAATAACCGTGACTGTTATGATGACTATAATGGTGAATGACAATGACTGTGCGATGATGTTGAAATAATAACAATGATGTGGTGTTGTTCACTTATTACAGTTTGTACACGACAAATATCTCATAAATTGGGATATGGCTTTTGTTTGCCCAATCACTCAGGAAAATATGTCAGGAAATTATACCTTGGTCAAGCTTGGCTCCAACAAACCTTTAAATTGTCTTTGTTTTCAATTAAAATTCTTCATAAAAACCGTAAAAATTTCAGTAGCAATATCAATATTTTGTATTTATAATGATTCATATATGTATGACCATATGACCAATTCAAAGTTTACCTTTAAAAGAAAGTAGATTCGGTCAATCCCGGCCATTTGATTCCCCTGCGCTACACTGTATAGAGACAAATTTTAGAGAGTGAACCATATTTAGGACCCATGGATAATCATAGAACCGGCAAAACAAAATTTTGCTTTGGAATTAAGATTCATATGAGGATTCTCTGTGCCCAATTCACAGAAAACATAATCAGTAGTTTTTTTTTATCAATTAAAAAAATTGTTTAATAAGTAATTCAATTTAATTAATGTGATAATTTAATCAATTATTTTTTTAGTTGAATGAAAATTAAGAAATTAATTTTAATTTAAATAACATCTTAGTTGTTTTCAAACAAATTTTTAATAAAAATATTCATTAAATAACAAAAAATCTTCATTGACTTATTTCGTTCAAAGTAAAATAATTTAAAGTTGTAGAATTGTTGTTGGGAATTTTCAATATTTAATTAAACAAATTAACACATTGTTTGAAATGGCAAAGTTTTTTAATCATTATTTTAATTAAAATTAAAAAACAATTTATTGAAAAAAAAATTCACAATTCTTAAATTGTTATTAAACAATATAATCATTTTGGTAGTCGGTGCAAAATCAACCACTTGTTTGCTTGATATTATGAATTTGGTATAAATTTGGTGATTAGAGACAATTTTTAATTTTTTCTGTATTCTGAATTTAAAAGGCCTAAGTTTAATTTCAATACCAACATGTGTAAGATATTAATTTTGCTTAAAAAATGATTTTCGGAAACAGTTTCTGAACAAAGTTTTGTATAAAATTTAGAAATCCAAGAGTGTAAAATATGCTATCGAAATTTTTATTTTAAATTCTGTACTAAACTTGGTACAAAAGTTTACATATTATCCTAAGTTACTTCTTTTTACCTACCATTTATTTGTCGGCTACAACGCCGTTTCCGATAGCTCAAAAATGTTTCCATGTCTGAGTTTGGTATGCCTGAAAGCTAATACGGAGTTGAAGATGACCTTAACTGAGATCCTAGGTTGAAATAGGAACGAACCTCTACAGACCTTTCAGTGCCAAGCAAGGTTTCAGACAAATAGATAGTCTCTCGTGTGACCTTTTTAATATCCTGCTGGTACAAAACACGCAGATATGAATAGTACTGGTACACTATACACAAAACCACACATACTGCTCGCTTATGCCGACGCCATCGACATCAGAAGTCGAATATTGCAAACATTAACTGAAACCTTTGAAAAGGAATTTACCAAAATGGGTCTGCCAGTAAACGAAGGTAACACCAAATTGATACCACCAAGACTTCCTGCAGGCTCGGGCGAAAATTGGAAGTTAAAGACCGCAATTTAGTGAATGTTTTTATGGATGCTACTTCGGTCTAAGCAAGCAGTTTAAGCATAAAGCCATCTCTCGACAGACAAAATTCACCTCCTACAAGACACTGACACAAAATATGCTGTTACATAGTTCTGAAGCATGGATACTAGCGAAAACAGACGAGGCAGCACTTGGACTATTCGAAATAAAAATTCTTCGCAAAATCTATGGTCCAATCTGCGTTGCCGGAAAATATCGGTATCGTATTATGGTTCATGTACCAGCTATATGCTGACATTGGCGTAGTTAAGCAATTACGTAATTAGCGATTACGTTGGCTAGGCCATGTTGTGATGATGAATGAAGATAATCCAGCTAAAAGGTCATTTGAACACGAACATGGTGACGATTCACGCAGAAGGGGAATATCAAAACTCCGGCGGAAAGATCCGGCGGAGGCAAAGATTTCAAAACTTAGTGTCACAAATAAGAGAAAAAAGCGCAGACGATCGAAGCGCTTGGAAATCTATTCTGCTCTCGGCTCCAAAAACAAATGTTCTGTAATAGCCGATTTAGTAGGTCAGTACTTTTTTTACTTTGTACATACTTTAGCTTTGTACGCAAATATTTCATACTCGTTCAACTACTACATCAACTTCAATTGCATCAGCATATTATATCGTACTATGTATTTTTATCTATGTATTTATCTCTAAGACTGTATTACGTTCGTAAAGGACTTTTTTTTCTATGTGTTGGTTAAATATTATAAAATAGTAAACATTGAATTTGTGCTCTCTTGCAGTTGTATAAGTGTTAAAACTGTAGTTAAATATTTTTGTTTTGTTATTACTGTTGTTGGCGTTTTTTTTTCGATGGCATTTCAGAAACGTGTAATTTATGGTTAGAAAATGCATGTTCTATGTTGTTAAATATTTTGTGACAACAATGTAAATCAGCATTTTACGAAAAATGTCTAACAAAAAAAATTTTCTTTTTTTTTAAATAAATGACAAACAACTGGAAAACAAAAATAAATGTTATAGTTTCAAGGTCAGTCATGTTGGTTCATTCTTGTTAAAGCCATATTCAACTATTATCAAGTATTTTTCACAGTTTTATTTAACGACCAGGCAAAAACAACAGGACTTTGCCTTGCAATTAGATACATTTTTTAATTCAACATTTTTTATTTTTCAAATTAATTCTATGAATAAATTCGAAAAATAAAAAATGCTGAATATAATGGCGTAGCTTATGAAAATAAATAATTCCCAGATTCTTTTTGATAAATTATTTTAATAATATTTTGTCTTAGCGTTTGAAAAATTTCTAAGGACTACTAAGGCCGGGTTTTTGAGATGTAGCTTAAGTTTAAACTTAGTCTTAGGTTCTCCCAAACTCGGATTTTTCTTGCGAAATTTTATTTTTTATTATTTCATTAAAGACCAACATTTAAACCAAAACTAAGCCGTCAAAATGTTGTATACAAACTTGGTTACGGCAGCACATATCTGTTTTCAGATTAACTTAGCATAGTGAGATCTCAAAAACCAAGCCTTAGTGAGATTTATATATATGTATAACCATAAATTAAATACTAACGGCCTAAGTTATAAAAATAAAACATGTTAATAAAGGGTTTATGAAACGGATTTTCATACAAAATCCGTGTCATAAACCCTTTATTAACCTGCTTTATTTTTTATAACTTAGGCGGTAAGTACGTTAAGGATATCTTTTGATATCGTTAAAATAGTCTTACATATGAATAACTCATTTAAGAAAAAAGCTGCAAGACATAGGCATACTTATCGTGGCCTAAAACACAAAAGGCCTAACTACCCAAGACCTAAAAATCGACTTTTTCATTGTTTCTGGTGTATTCCATGAACTGATATTATCACAAACGATTTTGGAATCTTTCGATTCAAATTAGCGATTTTATTAACAAAAAACAAACGTCCCTATCTTCAATAGTTTAAACCATAAACGCTAAAATACCAAACTAACAGTTGGCATAATATGCAAAATTATCAGAAAAATATACAGTTTAAGGAAACTAAACAATTTATCATTTAAAATAGTTATTTGCTTCTGCTGTAAAATTTTTAAAATGTTACATAGAGCCCTCTGCATTGAGGGATTAACAAGATGCTATTAAGTCATATCGTCATAATATCCTCAATAATAAATAGAATCTGGGAATTTTAGTTCTCATGCTGAGTTTAATTTTTATTACACATTTTTATATTAATATTAAGGCAAATTACAATTTAAAGAGCTTCTATACTTTAATAGTCCAATTCCTTCAATTATTTCCAGGAATTTTTTCTATGCACTATCAGAATTTGGTCACAAACGTACATGTAAGTTGCTTCTGACATTGCCTCTGTTTTTTTTTGCTCTGTAGTTATTGAAGAAACTAAAGTTGTTCTCGGTTTCAAAATAGCATACTGCCGCCACAAAAATTTTTATTTGCGCCGTAAAAGAGCTCAGCCATCTTAACATTTCTTCTTTCAAATTCGAGAAACAAATTTTGGTTATTGTAAAGAAACGTTTAAATATATATATTTATATATATATATATTTGAACATAATTTCTATTCTATGGCGATATGATCATACATATATCGGTATTGTAAAATATTAACTTGAGATGGCTAATGATTCCGTCAATAGTGCACCGCCGCTGGCGGTTTCTTCTCGGCATAGATTTCTGACACAGTTGAAGTCAGATGGTTTGTCAGAAGGAAATAAAGCAGGCTCTAATTGAAATTTTGTCAGATGACTTTGCGTCTGACTTTTACAGATGCAATGCTTAAAATGTAACATAAGACATGTATGTATCTTGCAGTGGGAAATTTGACAAGTCGGATGTAAAAAACATGCCATCTCCGGGCACCTTTACCGCATATACAGTGGGACTTATTCACTACAGTCTACAGTCTACAGAGTCCAGTGCATTCAGAAAAATTTGCTGTTTGCTGTGATCTACATACTTATGGCATTATCGGACCTTAATTCTTCAAAGATAAAGCCGAAGTTCGCGTAATGGTCAAAAATATCGTTTATGCATCATTTGGAATCAAATATAAATTAGAGGGATTTTTTTTTTTAAATAGCTTTATTTCTATAACTATTTCAAGCTAAGTACACATTTTAAGAAAATAAAAAAAAATTTTAAAAAATTCTTCGGTTCGGAAATAACAGCTATCCAAAAATACGGCCAATGGGCTCATACGCGAATTATTCAAAACATACTCTTTCGATACAGAGTGATTTGACTGCCTTCGCGTAAATCTCGCAGCAATACTTAACTAGTAAAAAATTGATCGAATTACAGTTGCTTTTTTCAACAAGTTTTGAACCACTTTCCATCCTAGTCTCTCGTTTCTCGATTCTCCTACCGATTTCCCTCAGTATACGATGAAAGTTTAACCATAAATATCAGCACTTTCAATCATTGCTTGGCTGGGTGGCGTCCGAAATATTTTATCGTTGATTAGTCTATTGAAAGATCTTCTTGAAAGTCACTCCACTGCTGAGACTTCTTGCTTAGCAAAGCAGCCAGATATTTATATTTAAACATCTTACTTAGGGATTCGGAAGCAGACCGATTGTAGTAGAAATGTAAAAAAGAAATTTCCATAAACCTGTTTCTAGACATTGCTTTTGAAATCCGATGTACATGGCTGACATTAGCAAAAAGTAAAGAAACAAATATTAACTTTCTTCCCATTGCACCCATTTGGGGATACCATAATAAAATATGCCCCTTTTCGTTTAAATATTGTTATATCAATCAACCCAGTGTCGTTTTATCATAACTCAAATGTAAAAAAGTTGAAAACAATTTTGTTAACCCCAGTATTACCGTTTTGCTCTGGCCAGACCAAATTTGTGTTTTGCTTGTAATATTTTTAGCATATAACAAAAAATCCAAAAAAAAAAACAGGGACGTGAATTCTATAAATGATATGTTCTGAATCGAATGAAACTAATTTGGATTCGACTGGAGCAAATAAGTGGGGTTAAATTCCATTTTTATGTAAAAGTCTATGAAATGACCCTCTTGGTCAGCCAGAACAAAATTTGTTTTCCTTGAAAGATATTTCAAATAGGATAAAATATTAAAAAAAAACAGATAGACCAAGAGGAGAACTTAGTGGTAAAAAGTTACCGAGACTCCTAGGGTTAATCATACGAAATTTCATTTAAAAAATACTTTTGTTTACGTTTTTAATATTTTGCTTTATAAACCAAATTTTTCTTTAATTTTGGCTTATTTTATTATTTGACTTATTTTATTATTTGATTCCTTATATGGGCCTGGCGTAAATGGATTAATAATTTTTTGTTTGAAAATATGAATGACATTGATCTGGGCAATATGTGGCTTCTAATTTCGAATAATTGAAATCCAGATTTGACCAATAGGTTATTTCGATAAGTTGACCTTACAACTCGTCAGATATGGATTATTTACCATATGGTTACGTGCAACTACTGGCTTATGTTATTTGTGACATGCGGCCAGGAACAGCCGCAGTGCCCATATGCTAAAATCATTTTTAAATATAAATGACATCAATTGATCTCTTAAATTAAACATTTTTTATTAAAATTAAATTGATTGCGTTATTCTTCACATTTGGTACTTACATCGAAATTAACTGCCTGGCTCACAATTTCGACAAGAACATTTCTTTCGTATTTTTATATTGAAAACAAAAACAAATATTAGTTTTTTATTATTGTTTTCAATATAAATATGCGAAAGGAATGTTCTTGTTGACATTGTGGGCCTGGCAGTAAAAAAAAACACTTTTTAAAAAAAATAATTAAAATTTTAAAGATGTTGTATGAGGAAGGAGGTTCTTTTCAAAACTTGACTATTCCAATTTTTATGTTTTTGCACAATTTGACAAATTTTTTTTTTACGAATGTCATTTTTAACTAGAATAATCTACTTTTGGCGAATAAGTGGCTTGGCCCAATTTTATTTTCTCTTAGTTTTCATTTAAATGTAACCAAAAAGAAATCAGTGCTATCGAAAAAGCCTCTTGTTGTAGAATAAAATTTTTTACTGAATTTAAATTTTTATTAAGCATTTAATATTTTAAATAAACTTGTTAATGGATTAAAAAAATATAAGAAAGAAAAAACTCTTTACATAAATCACGACAAGGGATTTAACATTAGCTATCTCAGCTGTTTCAAATACTTGTTATCCCTAAATTAAATCTTACTTCGTTTTTCATTATTCTCCTTTGGTACTTAAGCTGACAAGCTACTTATTTCTAAAATATTTCAACTGATTTCGTAGTTTCATTGTTGAATCAAAATCTGTAAAATATTTTTAGTCTTAAAAAGTTTTGAATATTCTATCCAGAGAACAATGCGTTCGCTGTTTTTAAGGAAAAACACACACTTGTGTATGCACTGGTAATCTGTTTTAATTTTCAACGTTTTGTTTTAGTTGAAAACTATTTTTGATTCTAAACAATGCCCAAAATAGAAGTGAACAAAAAATCACGATGTAAATTTTGTTGAAAGTACAATGTTCAAATTACAAAGAAGTATTTGTAATACATACATACGTGCATACATACATATATACATTCATCCTTTACAATTATATTTTTTTCCTTAAAAAGAAAGAACAGACATTATACAATGGTATTGTTTTGCTTAATTCTTCCTCCTTTTTAATACTAAGGTAGAAAGAATATATTCAGGTTTAACATTCTGTTTTTTATTTCTTCTTAATAAATCTAAGACTTTTTACAAGAAATGTATTCTCCATCCTTATGAATAGCGGACAGGCATATTCACCTGTCTTTTTATTTAAATCAACTTTTCGAATATCCTGGATTTTGCGTGAACAAGGTTGATATTAATTTTTTATACATATGGTCTGCTATAGGTTGTTATTGGAATTTATTTAATATAAAGCTCCCTCCAGCAAATCACTTTAAAACGACTAAAACGCTAACATATAATGATATTTTAACCTTTAATTGCCGAGGTGGTATCACCGAGACACCGCACGAATTAAAATATTAATATTTCAAAAACCAATAGCTATAAGTAGCTGTTCTTTGCCGTAGCTGCTTGATTTTAGTTAAACTTTCTGAAGGTTCACCAGTTCTCTCGCAATTAGTCCTCTGGAGTCACCGAGACGTAAGGTCAGTAATAATGTTATCCATTTACAAACAAAATACAGAGAGACTGAATGGATTCTTGGGAACAACTTCCCAATACAAAATGGAGCTTCCAACGAAGCAGGTTTGTAAGGTAGAAACGTAATAGTTTCGCTTACCATGTCGCTTACAGAAGACATGAATTTTATATGGCGAGTTCCCACTTTGAAGCAGTACATTTTTGACAAAGAAGGCGCTTTTTTCAGCGCATATAACAATTGGTGAATGTAACGAGTAGCTTTGCACACTGGATTTTTGTTACCGTTATTCTTTTTTATGTTCCTTTACAAACCTGCTTCGTAGCAAGGGAGTGTCGCGGCTCTTCAAATTACAAATATTTTTTTTTAATTTATCAAGAATACGTTCACTTACCTTACTGCATCTCTGTATGTCTTATAGCGTAGCGCATAAATTTGTGCTTACTTTTTAAAATTTGCCATTAGTGCTTCGCAAAATAGGAATATTTTTATTGAGTTGTTACCGAAAGAATCAGAAGACCATGACGAAGTCGTAATAAACCAAGAGAGGAAGTTGTGTAAAATCTGTCCTTCCAAACTCAAAAAGAAGATCCTTGTGTCTTGAATGCGCCCAAAAACTCTGCCAGAATTATGCCTTAGAAGACTAGTTCTTTAAAATATTATTTATGCCTTATGAATGAGAGTCATTTTTGTTAAATATATAGGAAAAGTTAATCAAATTTGTTATTGTCCGGCATTTCCAATTTTAGATAAATAAAAATTAATCAAGCTCAAGGCCAGTGTTTTTTTGTAAATAAATATTTTTATACCCTCCACCACCACTGTGGTGAGTGAGGGTATACTAAGTTTGTCATTCCGTGTGAAACTTTTTTATTATACATCTAAGACCCCATAAAGTATATATATTCTGGCTCCTTGAGTAATTCTAAGTCGATTTAGCCATATCCTGTCCATCTGTTGAAAACACGCTCACTTTTGAAAAACGCAAAAGAAAAGAACAAACTTGGTCTCAAATTGCTTCTAGTTATCCTAAGCAGTTTGGGATTGAAATCCAGCAACACCGGTTCAGTAGGATCAGAACTATTAATCAAAATGTGGAACCACCACCCTGAAAAAATTGATAATTTTGATACAAAAACTAACATAAATGGTTTATTAATGCACGGAATGACATAAAATTTTGCTCGAAATTTCGTGACGATCGGTCCATAATTTACTATAGGCCCCATATAAACCCATCTCGAGGAAAACAGTTTAGTACGCCTAAAGCCGCAATAAAAAACGCTAGCATACTTAAATTTGGTACGTCACAGTTTTATAGGACCAGAAATCACACTGTAAAATTTTTTGAAGATCGGTCCATAATTGACACTAGGTCCCATATAAACCCTACTACCGGAAAACCGTTTAGTACGCTTAAAACCGTAATAAATAACGCTAGCATACTTAAATTCTGTACGTTACAGTTTTATAGGACGAGAAATCACATTGCCAAATTTCGTGAAGGTTGGTCCATAATTTACCCTAGGCCACATATAAACCCTACTCTCGGAAAACAGTTTATTGTGCCTAAAACCAAATAAAGCTCACTTTGGGAAATTAATAAAATTCGCCTTAAACCATCACAGATATAGATATTGCGGTAAAATGTCTTACTTAAATTCATATGGCCAGAAGAAATATCATGCAAATTTGTGAAATTTTCTGTTAACGCTAAAACTAATTACACTGCTGTACAGAAATTTATTCTAATTTATTTTTTGTAATACTAGAAATCAGTCTTCAGAATTTTGGGATGATTGGGCCATAATTTACCATAGGTCCAATACAAATTACCCTCCTAAAAATTATTTTAGTTCTGCTAAAACTTTTACGAATCATGATATTTTACTCTTATTGTCGGTCAATAATTAAATTCATGTCTAAACCGCAACTAATTTTAATGCTGACGCTCGTTTTTGTGAAGCTTAGTTAATAATATATATGTATTTATCATATAGAGCCCACTCCTGTCGGTGGAGGGTATCAAAGATTCGGCACAGCCGAATATAGCAGTCTAACTTGTTTTTATTTAATTCCAATATTTCGATTTTCGTTGAAGATCATCATCAGGGATTGTTTCCTTAAATTTAATTGAAAGAACTATATAAAATATAAGATATAAGTATAAACATACAAATAACAAGAACATATATAGACAACAATCACACAAATTTTGTTTTTTTAACCCTTATGTGAATGGCAAATAAAACACCCTTAACAGCATGGTACCCGGGTACCTATAGAGAAATAGTATTGAAAACTAAAGTTTATTGTTGAAAATATGTGCATAATCGAAGAGAAGAACTCTGAGACTTAAAATGGATTTTCATTTTCTGTAACATTTCAAGAGTTTGTAAATACCCTGGCTTATGCAACGTTTTACTGATAAGATATGCAAATTGAAAATTTAACATTAATATTTTCCTATGCATATCAAAGTTAGTAAATGTAAAACAAAAAACTTGTAAATATTATGCCAGTGATTTGACTTATTGCAAAGATACGGAAGTTAAATCTTTTTATTTAAGAAATCATAAAATATTAGCTGATGGCCTTAAGACGCTAGTGCCCTAACCCATCAACTATATAATATTTATATTACTCGTATTATATAGTTATAATAAAAATAAACAAAATAAATAAATAAATAACAGTGTATTGTTACAATAAAGGGAAAAAAATAATAAACAACTACAGCACAAAAGTATGCAGAACAGCAAACAAAGTTAAAACATCGAAGCCATTCCGTTTTTAAGAATTAGATGCTTTTAAAGGAATTCTTGTTGGCGTCTGTCCACAAGTCAAATAGAGAACACATAACAGAGTTGTGGAAACGAACTCAATTGCCGGTTTTACGGACAGCAATGTCTATCTGCAGATCCAAAATGATGCTTCAGCGCATACGTTTTGAAAATGATGAAACCCGCATATTTCGAGCAGAAACTGGTAAAGCTGCATCTGGACATGGTGAATGAGAATATACATCAGAGTTATATACCTATTTGGCTTGCGATGCATTAAACTCTACATGAGAAGTTGTGCACTGGTATACCATCAGAAGGCGAGCGTCAAACAGTTATAGGCACAAGGACGATTTTGGATCTGGTCTTTTCATACAAAACTCAGGAAGAAATGTAACTATTGATACATTGTATCCTTATCTCCCAATCATAAGTCAAATCTGCAATACAGAGTGTGCTTGGGAATCAATTTTTAAATCAAACATTTCCGGATTGCAAGAAAATAATAAAAGCGGCCATACTCCAGTAGTAGGAAGTTGTCACGAAGAAAAGTACGAAGCAAAAAAAAAAACACGCAAAGCTTGCATCAGATGTTCCAAACCAATTGGTAATAGGCATTTAACAAATTGTCCAATGTGCATAAATTGTTCGCGAAGCGATCAATGAAAAATTATTTGCCGCTAAGTGTTTATTTCTGGTTGTTTTTTTTTTTAATTATGTATCCTATATATGAAAAAAGAAACATTTTCATATTGGTTTTTCCTCACCAAATACATTTTTTGATCTAAAATATTTAGAACGACTTTCTTAAATTTCATTTTAGTAACATTTCACTAAAAATATTCTTGCAATAAGCGTTTTTTGATATTAAATGTATGAAGGTACCCGGGTATTTTGCAATACCGTTAAGGGTGTACGATGAAAATTGATCCACCACGCCCTTTCGAAACTATTTTTAAGCTTAAATATAACGATAATCTAAAATTTATTAATAGTTAGGAGTTCGCAAGAAGTTTCAGCTATGTGGATTATAAGCTTCTATAAAAAATATTAAGCTGAAAACGTCAAAGGTAACACAACAAAGGTAAGTTTTATACGTTCACAACATATACACACACTCACAGTAAATTTTTATTAATACTACATTTACACCTAGACAAAATCTAGTACTTAAGAGATTTTGAGCGAAATCTTGTTCATTTCTACTAGACTTCCCATACAAAACAAAATCTAGTTCGTCACTAGATTTTGGCAAAATCTCACGAAATCTTGCAATACTCAACGATACAACTATGAATTTCATACTAATATGCTAAAAAATACAGCTCTGAACCAGAAAAATCTGACAGTTTGACAAAATAAAAAAAAATATATATAAAAAAAGCGGGCAAAAATTAATTTGCGGCAAATTAATAATATACAAAAATAAACATTTGTGAAAATGGATTAGCCAATAATTAATAAAGGGTATGTAAATTATATTAATATAAACTGTATAGCATTACAGTGACCTAAATTTACGGAAAACATACCTACTAAACCTCTGTACAAATGCATTTAAAAGCCGTTTCAAGACATTCGTTTGTTTTTTTAATTATGATTGTCGCTCACTCTTTGCTAACGAATCAAACACTATGTTGTGCAAAACACATATAACAAAAAAATAAATAAAAACACACAATTGCAAATTAATTGTAATTAGAGTGTTGTAAACGACCAAATACGAAGTGTAAAGAGTACGGAATTTACTCCAAACAGCAACAAAGCAAAACAAATCACAGTAACTAAACCAAATCATACGAATCACACGAAAGAACTGTAGCAAAATAGGTGATAAGTATGAATTATCTTGTTTTTTTTCAGTTATAAGGTATGACTAGCTAGATTTGTATGAAGCAAAAAACAATTAAAGATGAAAAATATTATAAAAATATATTATTATAAATATGAAAAATCTGCAAAACGCAGATAAATTTGCACTTCTGGCAACAGTGATACACACACGTATGCACGCACTTAAACGCTGATAAGGGAGAATTATAAGTTCTCTTAGATTAAAAAGCTCTCTGAGAAACAATCAGCAATAAACATCAAGATCACACACTGTGAATTGAAAAATTACCATACATAACTGTGTTATAGACACACAATTGTTGTGTGCTGTTTTTTCGTTCACATCAAATTATGGATTGAGTTGGTTTATTTAAATCCAACTACTGCTTTACACTGATTTGTTTGAAACGAACTACTGTTTTAACATTGATTTGGTTTTTCATAATGGATCATTCGAGCTGATTTAAAAAAAAAATTACAGTAGTTGACACACCAATAATTTGGTGTGGACAACTGTGTACAAGAAACAAATGCATTCGTGCAGGGGTTTAATACCTACAAAAAGAAAAAGCAGTGGAATTTCAACGAAGAGGCGCTTTTAATACATTTAAAAATTTTAAGTTTTGTCTCTTATTTGTTCACCTTTTGGGTTATAATCCTAAGTAAACTCCTCGCCATTTGGCTGCTCTGTTTCCGTATCAAACGTCTTTTCCCAGGTATCATTTACTGCGGGTAGTACATTTGCAGCAGTTTGTGAAACCTTATATTTAACACATGCTGGTTTTTTACGCAACAATGTTAATTCCGATTGTATTTTTTATGTAATAAAATTTGTTTCTGGCTTTCCATTGTTGCTAATAAAAGTATATCTTTAATACAAATTCTTTCCTTTTTCAATCAGCTGTTTTTATTATTGAAATGAAATCCGACAATATATCAAAAAGCAGTAGTGTAAACGCCAAAAAATTTCTTTAAGATTTTAACTAAAAACTACTAGATTTTGTGTAGGTGTAAATGTAGTATAAAACAAAAACTTAAAAATATATTGTGTACGTATCAACATCTAAAATAACATTAAACTTAAAAATTATTATTGAAGTTTGATCTTGTTTACTAAGCCTCTGTAGTTTTAGAACACGGACACTCTATGAAAAATTATAATACATTATATATGAAAAATTTTAATTTTAAATGAAAATAATACGAATATTTACATATTTTACATAATATATTGAATATGTTTCAATATTTTGTAAATTCCCTTCATTTGCTTTAAAATAAAAAAATATTTCCTATTTTCTCTCCGTTTTAAATTTTCCGAAAATATTCCCTACAATTGGCATCACTGGGTGACATATACAAAGTTTGATACATTAATTTTCTGTATATAGATTTTGTTTTGTTAGAAAAAAATCAAAATGAGTTAAAATATCCCAAAAATCCATAAATCCTTTCTAAAAGAAAACAAGGTAAAAAACATACATACAAGCGCATGATTTTATTATATACAATTCCTTAAATACATTTTCTATTGCACTTCAAAGGAAGCAAAAAGTTCACATTACACTTTTATTAGTTTCTTTTTATCCGTTTTTTGAATTTTTGTGTCTACTACATTTCTAAGAATCTTGTTGCCATACATTCCAGGAATAAGGAAACAAAACAAATATCTGAAAATGTCATATTCGAATCCTTTTAACCCTCCACTAACAGCAATAATAACCGTATATTCTGCTAGAAACAGAAAAGTGAGAGCATATTAAAATTATATTATGTAGAAGGGTTATACACGCAAAGAAAAAACATGGTTGTGGTAAACATATTCTAAGAACAACATATTATGATAAGATTCATGATTGTAGTCAACATATTGTCGTTTGTGATTTAAATGTCGTATGTGGATTTTTTGCGGTTTTGAGTTAAGATCGATTCCTTAGGTTTTCCGACCTGATCTTTCATTTGGCGTAATCAGTTTTTTGATACCTCATACGGGTTTCGAGATATGAAGTGCTGAGCTTGTCGTATGTGGTATTTGCTGAAGCAATTTTCAAATTAAATGTCGTATGTAGCTGCCACATACGACAAATTTCCATATAAAACGACCAAAAAATTAATTTATTATTTAAATGTCGTATGTGGATTTTATAAGAGTTCAAACTTCGAACTCAATTTACTCGAAACTATCGGAATCCACATACGACAATTAAATTATCAACCGACGATATACAATATTTTTAACCAATTTTTGTCGAAGGTCGCAATTACTTATAAACTATTTTATAGAATTTTCATTCTTCATATTTTTGCACAATTTTCAAACAATATAAAATTTTTTTTAGCATTGATATTTTATTTTGTGACAATTTACAATTTTTTTTTAATTTACCTACAATTTCTTTAAACTTGGGGTTTTTAATGGGTATTCTTTTAACAAATAATTCGATAGGCAACAAATAATTCGATAGGCATATGTAAAACAAGCGACACAACTGATGCAAAATTATTTTAGAAATGGCGATAACAGAATATTATTTGAGTAAAGATATTTTGTTTGCATATTAAACATATTAAGAGTACACGTATAGAAAGTAATCATGTTATGGCTATTAAATATCATTAAATGATTGTGAGGAATAAAATATGTTTTCAATGTTATCATTATTAAGTTGTTATAAAAATGTTTATTTTTCAGTGAACAATAATTAAATTTATAATTGCGATGACAGTAACTATAATATGGTTGAAATTAAATAAAAATAACATTATTTTGTGTACGACAACAATATATTGTTACAACACACATAGTGTAGTTGCCGTAACCATGCACAACCATATTTTTTCTCTGCGAGTATGGATTAATTGGAAAGATGTTTCAAAGTTTTAATTTATGTTCTTATGCCCCGGTGTTCGGTGACATAAAAGCTATATATATATATAGAGTTTTAAGAAGTTTAAATAATAACTAGAGGTTTCTCACAATGACCGATATTATCTCAAACTAGGAAACTTTCTAAAATTAAAGTGCTTTGCTTGGTTATAAAGATACTTTATACTTTTCATGTATGTGTATAATTTGGTGATTCCTTGAGTAAGCAAAGGATAAATACCACATAATAAGTAGAAGGAAATCGTAGTAACTTATGTAAAGCAAAGGCGTCAACGAATTAATTGAATTGTAATTATTTGTTGCCGATGATTTTATTTCGGCACAGCCTTTTTCGCAAGCTTTTTACTTCGAACTCTATTTACAATACTGCGAAATTAAAATACATACGCTTTTTTTTGCATAAACCCTACAATGGACACAAGGAAAGCAGCTTGACAGGTAAAAAAAGGTGCCTACTGGTGAGATTTTAGGAGCTCGCCTACTCCCAAAATAATAATAATATTTTTAAACTCTATACAAAACAGAGTAGGTTGCTCTATTTCATCAGTACATTTGCAAAACATCGATATATCGTCGGCTGATAATTTAATTGTCGTATGTAGAATCCGATAGTTTCGAGTAAATTGAGTTTGAAGTTTAAACTCTTATAAAATCCACATACGACATTTAAATTATCAACCGACGATATACCTGCTTCAGGCTTAGCGCCAAAACTCTTAAACAATATCCGTATTTAATTTTGGTGTTAATACGAAAACTCGTAAACGTTCAAATGTAACGTTTTTTGTTGCAAGCCACAAGCTGCAACTTGACGTTTAACGTGCGGTTTCTACGCAGTAAGATTCGTAGGAAAAGCATTAAAAAAACTGAGTGATTTTTTACTACACAATCAGTCGGCTGTTTTGTAGAAACCGCACATAATTCTCCAATACAAACTTAACTTTTTTTTTTTTATTATTCCTACACTAAATCCCGCGAAGCTTTTTTGCTTGTCTGCAGGAGACCAGAGTCCCTGGCGGGAATCGAACCCACAACCCCGGTGTTGATAGACTAGCTCACTACCAGCTAGCCTACCGGGGCACCCAATGTCAAACATTGTTACGAAATATACTAAAGATAAACACTAAGGCCTTAATCATGTACAAGGCAACGCAACGCCAAAGAGTTTCATTGCAAGCAAAAACAATGTCACAAATATTTTGTAATATTGTTGTTGCTATCTACAGAAATTCATGAACCGTTTTAAAACTGTCAACGCCTCAAGCTATGCAGCGTTTGAAATTTTAAAACGCAAAATATTTTTGATTTTGTTTGTGCATTCAATGTAATTCTTTGGTGTTGCGTTACGTTTTACATGATTAGGGCCTAAATTGTTGCTTGATCTTGCATTTCGAACACCCTTCGTCACAATCTTCTGTTTCATAAAATATATCTGTGCGACATGTCGCATAGTGTCAAACAGGTATTTATTACCGAGGATCTAAAAAAGGAAAAATGGACGAAAGAGAATTTTTAGATTTCGTTAAAAGAAATATTATGATTTTTTTAATTAAAATTTTTTAGTTTGCGGCTTAATAATATAAGTTGTCCATTATCAATTTAGTCAGTCGAACATCAAAAATAAGTCATAAACGGTAATTGCAATAGTAGTCTCCCATGGAACAAAATGTAATCACGAACATAATATACCCATTTTTATGGTAGTAAAAAAGTATCAGCTTTTGATGTAAATAATAAAAATTCATGGCAAATATGAACGTGGCTACAAAAATATGTATCTTTATAAATATACATACTTACATTATATTTTTCATATAAAAATAAAATTGTATTGTCATAATATAGGACATCAAAAGTTAGTATATCACTGCATTTTATGGCCAATAATCATTATCCTTAAAACAATTTTTTACTTTTATTTACAAGATTCCAAATAATTTTAACATTTCTCCATTTCTTGTAATGACTTTGCGACATTTCTTTAAAGTTCTATAAACTTTTTCATTTTAGGGATGAACTTCAAACACAACCAACTATCAATTCAAGATTAATGTTGTACCCTACACTAGCATAGGAACGTTTGTACGAACGTTTGTAAGGCAAAAATATATTGGTACCTTTAGTATAGTCATCTGACTGCTTGACTAACTGTGTCTATATGGAATTTTTTCTAAACTGCCGATCATAATTTATAAGATAATTTTATTGAACTTGGTCAATAATTTCACCTTTAACCACAAAAACGGTCCACCGCACAGTGTGACTTTTGTTACTTTTAGGATGCCAAAAGTCGTAACAGTCAAATAAAAGTAGATATGACAATGAAATTTAGCAATAATAATGATGAGATCGCTATAGCATTGGACACAAAAAATAGGCGCGGTCCGCCCACTTTTTTGGCCACCCCCCCATATAAGGTGTATTTTCAAAATACCATAATTTCTAATTTAATAGTACTTATTATGGCGGAAAGAAAAAAAAATAATTTTATTATCAAAATATATTTTCGGGAATGAAATATTTTATTAATTTGTTCATTTATTAATTATGTGCTAATAATCCCAAAACACTGAAATTTATTGTTGTGGGAAAGCTATAGTTTCTATGCGCATTTCGCTGATTGCTTAGGCTAGCTCGTCAGGAAACTTTTTCCAATACTTTAGAAAAGCTAAAAATATTATACAAGTAAAGCCTATAGTACACGGCATGTAAAAAGACACATGCGCATGTGGTTCTGACGTAATTTTGACGTCATCACACAACACGCAATGTTTATTGTGGCTTTGCATTGACGTCAAAATTACGTCAGAACCACATGCGCATGTGTATTTTTACATGCCGTGTACTATAGGCTTAAGACCATAAAGTGAATAAGAATTTTAAAACACTCAGGTCTTACATGTAACAATATCAAAGCTTCAACAAAGACACAGCAATAAACCGTAAATTTTTCTTTCTTACATTCCCCTACAATTAGCTGGGTTTTTTTCCAACACGAATTGTAGTTGTAAGAGGATAGAAAGATAGAATTTCACTAAATTTTTAGATACACACAAATGCCTTCAATTAGTAGTTGTTTTGAGATGATTAATATATATTTTTGAAAACAAATTTAAATTTCATATTAAAAAAAGCAATCTGGAAATAAAATAATTACTCCGAGTCAATATCATTTACATATTCCGGTACGGATAATAAGCTAATAACTTACTTTGGTAATGTTCGTCGCTTTGTCTTAGTCGGTTTCCGCAAGCTGCATATAAAGGTGTCTGACGATATGAGTAATCTGTGCAACAAATCCAAAATACTTTCAATTCTAGATGTTTTTCAAAATATCGCAGAAAGGAGCAAAAAGAAGCAAAAACTAATTGTTGAATCTGAAACTAGATATATAAACCTTCAATCTCCATATAATCACTCAACAGAATTCTACAGAATCATGCAAGTTTTTCTCTATCGGAAAACAAACATTTTGGAAATCACTCAATTTTTAGTGATTGCATATTTTCATTGATAAAAAATTAAAATAATAACGTTAAAGCTTCTGAAACTTACCAGTCTTTATAGAAAAGGTTCCAACTTATTTAAAGCAAAAAGACTTTTGTAAAAATATTTTGCCAAACAAAAGTAATGCCACCGCAAAGCTCAACAAAAAATGAATACTATAAACATATTTACTACACTTGTCATGGTGACACAAGTTTGATAGCTGTTATCATGTTAATTGTTGTTTTTTGATTTGTTTTGAGTACATATTCGTAATAGTTGTACATTTTACTATTACATAGCCTAAAATTATTAAAATCGGAGAACAATTTTTTTTCCTTTGGCATCCTAAAAATAACAAAAGTCACACTGTGCACCGCAAATGAGGCATTAGCGCTTATAAAAAATCAAATTATATTGGTATTAAGCTCAAATTGAGCTTTGCAGGGGTATTTTGGAAATCGAAAACTCAAGAATTTTGAAGTTCTTTTTAATACACTCTTAATCAAATTTTCTTATTGAATTCTGTTAAACACTCGGTCTTACACATGTTTGGATTTTCACATTCGTAACCCATGGGTCTAGCCAGACCCAATAATTTTTTTGATATATTAATATAATATTTTTTATCATCAGGAAGTCAACGTTCGCGTGTCTTCCATCGTCAAAGTATCAGTGCAATAAAGCGGAGATAATACATCGCTCCTCGGTAAGTTATCTGAACGCAACTAACTCTCAGAGTAATATTGTGGAGAATACCACTTGCCAGCAAAATTGCGAATGATGCAATTTATTTACTTGAGGTCAAGTTTTCCTTAACTTTTGTATCAAAATTAGCCACACGCTCTACACTCGTCAGTGCCCGCAGTCCCGCATGACCAGCCAGGATACGCACCATCATACCCAGTAAAAGATGTGCTCCAAAAGGAGCAGGTTTTATGTATGAACTCATACCTCAAATCGCTTCAAACCTGCTGATGTAATGCCTGATTTTTGTACGGGGTGTTCCCGGTTTGGTGGACTACTTGCTGCTGACAATAAGCGCTTCTTTTAACATAACAAAACATACAAATAAAGCACTCCTAAAGTGCCTTTTTTCAAACATTTTCGAAAAACATAATATATTTTTAGTTTGTTTCGCTTTTAACCCTTCTTCGTTGACAGCACTAAAATAACAGCTTTTTTGTATATTTTATTTGTTATCATTTACTACTGTATAAGAGCACTTTTTTTGAAGCGCTCGATTATGCGCTTCTTCTCTTAAGTGCTTCAAAAAACACCAATTTTTTTTACTGGGTACTATCATCGGATTTACTCCCGTTGAGGAGGCTTTTTGCCCTCCCCTCATCTGAGTTACCCCATAAATAGGTAATAGTTAGTGTGTTTATTAGTTTGTTTTCCAAATTTAAAACTAGATAGAGAGACTTGTTTGTGTGTTTAATGGATTTAAATAAATAATAATAATTGCACAAAAAAAAAAAAAATTAAAAACAGCAGAATAATATGGTAAAAACACACCATCTTCAACACAAAATATTAATGGGTCTAGACAGACTCATGTGTTACAAATGTGAAGTGCGCAGGAAAATATTCGAATAAGTTTCCTTCTATGTCCCTTCCAGGATATCTTTTTTGAATATTTATAGCCAACTTAATTCTAGAAGGGTACCTGAAATTTCAAGTCTCTAACTGAGTGTTAACTACACTGAAATAACGTTTCAAATTGAAAAAGGTCTGGCCAGACTCATGTGTAAGACGAAGGGTTAATAGAGAAATATTTGTATTGTATTCTATTTGTATTTCTTTTACTACAAAAATCTTATTGAAAAAACTACTTTTAAATTCTTGCGTTTTGCGTTTTCGATATTCAAAACACCTCTGATAGTTTTATTGCACCCTTAAACATGATATGAATATTTGTTGGAATCGAACCATACATAGATCACTTTTTCCGGCAAATATCTCTTAAAATATTTGGTATCTTGTTATTTGGTCTGATTACTTTTTTAATAGTAATTGTTTTGTAAGTAAAATCTTTGTGGAGAAAATTACTGAGTTGTCCATGTAGTCCCATGTAGATAGAACCATTCCGAAAACTATTTTAATATGATTATATCTTACACTTGTGTTGATGTAACCTTAATAGAAACACTAACATCCCATTATTTTTTATTGAAGTTTCAGAAACTCACAAAGGTCCTTCAAAGGGCATCATATAGTCGGCTGTGCCAGACTACACCTTCTCATGCGTTTTTATATGCAATACATTTTTCTGTCGCTGTCAATTTCTTCACTTTTGCTATTTATATTTTCTTTCATTTGCAAAAGTTTTTCTTTTATATCAACTATTTTCATGTAATATTTATGTTTAAAGTAAAAACATGTTTCATGCTTTCCGCTTATCTTCTTCAAAGATTCTTATGTCATCTTGCAACCTACAGTCGGTAACGGAGAATATTACTAGGGTTTTGATTAAATTCCGAAATAATAACTATTTAATTTATTAGTGCCAAATTTGGTTTTAATAATAAAAAAAATAAACAAAAAAAAAAAAAAAATCATTAAATCAATCAAACTAGTTCAACTAATGAAAGCATTAAGAATTTTAGGAAAGAGACATGGCATTCTTAAAGATTTTTAGATTTAAGACTACTTAGAATTTTTTACTACTTTAAGTCATACTCCACATATTTCTAATACTAATAGTCTACTTCCGATGTGTGAAAGAATTCTTTTTTTCGAAAAGCTACATATAAAACCAAAACAAATTCTAAAAGAAAGAATTCTTTCGCACATAGGAAATATGCAGTAAGTTATGTAGGGAGTCATCCTAATACCCTTTGTACACTTGAAGGAACGCATGGAAGATGTTGAAAATGTGAAAGGAAAATTTCACCATTTCTGAAAAAAAACTTATCGTACCAAAATTTTAAAAGAAAATACCAAAATGTATTTAGAATTTATTTTTTTAATAATTAAAAAAAAAAGAAACAAAAACAATCTTTCAAAATTAGAAAAACTTGGCAAATGGTAACACTGCTTGCAAAACAAATGCCATTGTGTCAGTGATGCTTCAATAATAATATAATTTATTGCCGCTTTTCCAGTGATGACACTTAAATAATCAAAAGATGTAGAATAGAATACAGATGTATAGGAAGATAGGAACATCTTGTTAAGATTTAATTTTTAGGTAGATGTTAGATGTTTACAAGTATGAAAAGGCTGTAAGGATATTTTACTAGTTGCTGTTACAACCTCCGGTGAAATCAGGTGTAGTCAAAACCTAAAATTAGGCAGAGTTTAAATTTGACAGATATCTTAAGATTGGGGCCGAACTGAGATACTATCTGATACCACGGAAGTGAGTAGCTCCTAGAACCCCAGTTCCAGATTGACTATTGGTTGAGTCCCCTTCGGTGATCATGTGGTTGTTTGAAACCAAAATTTGGAAATCTTCGGATTTTAAGCAAAAGACGAATGTTAAAATCTGGCAAATTGTACACTACAATAGGTTTTCGTCGGTGCCGCTCACACTTGGGGTGCTTTATTCTTCACCCGTTGCTAAGACGACCGTGAGGTAGGCCACTATTGCAGGTTTTTACGATTATTTTTCGCCTTGATCCACTTAAACTTAAATTTTACGTTTAAACAACACAAACATAAAAATAGTAACCCAAATTAAACCAATCAAACCCGATGATCCAATTTTACTTTAATTCACGAAATTTTGAAAAATACCATTTTGATATTATTTCTTGTCTGATTGTTGTAAAAATTTTTTAATCCTATCGAAAAATATACCGATATAATATGGAACAAATAATATTTGATCTTATAAATCTGAAATCTAAAGAAATTACATAATTTTTAAAATCGGATGTTAAATAAAAATTGACAACTATTTGAAAAATGTCCATGTCCAGTTTTTAAGTCATAAAATTCAGTTTTTTTTATTGAACGAACTTCTTATCTGACCATGGCCCAATAAGTAGGCCTGCTCGAAACGCCTGCAGATTTCTGTAGAGTTGTGTTTTTGTCGTGCAATTGTGTTTGACATCTTGTCCATTTTTAACACAAAGAAATGCATTGGGGTTGGACATCTTTAACATAATTTATACAAACAAAATGCCTATTGTTTTTTCTATTGTTGCATTGTTGTAGTTTTACGCAGACCTACTAACTGGGTCATGATCTGTACATATAAGTTTTTTTTAGTTTCATTTAATATTTAGTTATTTGAACACTTAAGACTTTTGTTCTAAATATTTTCGGTATGAACCCTTTTTATTTTGTTATACACTGTAATATACGAAAAACATAACCTGCAAACAAATGGAAGATGAAATGGAAAATGGAAGGCAATAATTAACCAATATCCCTAAATTGTCATAAAGAAGAAAATAATCAACGTAATATTTTATTTTCTTCCTTTTATCCAAGGCGAATTCATTACAGGTGATCCTTAAAGCTCCGCTGATAACTTTTTTTCTTTAGATTCATAATTGTTGGATTTCAAAATTTTGTTAATTATCTTTGTTTCTGTTTTGATTTGTTTCGGTTTTTGACATTGTACAATGATTTTACAAAAACAAATTGATTGTGGTTTTTGTACGAGTTGTACTTGTTGTACTACCGAGATTACCTGGAATGCATTCGCCTTGATTTTATCGTTTTTGAGGAAATTACACAATATAAGCCAAGGCGAATTCATACAGGTGACATTTTTGAGTCATCTGTTTATTGTTTATTTATTTGTGTGTATACTGAATGTCAAGCTTTGTTTACATTTTGTGAAACAATTAGTTAAAATTTAAAATTCAAAAAAATTTATATACTTGAAAAAAAAACTTATTTAAAATTTATAAAACAAAAAAAAGTGAATATAAAATCAAGGAATAAAAAGTGTGTAAAGAATAAGTGGAACCACAATGAATATGCAATACAGGAAAAAAATTTACCTTCTAAAGCCATTGTGTATATTTTATAAACAAAAAAAAAATAATACCTTCTTTAAATTTTCTACAAATAATTTTGACATTCACTCTACCTTTATACAAAAACAAAATACAAAGTATTTTTTTTTTAAAAAACGGATAGCTAGCATAACTCTATCTCATGATGCGGTCACCTGTATGAATTCGCCTTGATAAAGACAGAAACAACTTTTAAATTTAATACGTCATAAATAAAAAAAATAAAAAAAAAAATTAAATAAAAATTAATCCAATTATTGAAACTAAAAAAATATTTTTCAAAATATTCTGCAAAAGGTAAATATTTAAATTAAATAAATGTGTTAATTACACTGTGCTACACTCGAAAAGCACTTTTGAAATGACCTAGTGCGCGTTAAAGGTTTTGCTGAGCGTGTTACGAATCCGGGCTTAAAAGTTTCAATATACCTCCAAATTCCCGAGTTATGGACCAAAGAAATGTTTTTGAGGCTGCTACTTTTAAACATTTATAACTTTTTTATTTATTAACCGATTTTTTAAATTCAAACGACTTTGGAAAGCAAAATAATTGTTATTTTTAAATATATATACTTCTTATACAATATCGACACAAATATGAATAGATTTTTTCAATTATATGGAAAATTTTTTATTCTTTTTAAACTTTATACTAGATTTTTTTCGAATTTAGTTTAAAGACAACAATTATAGGTAATATTCACATGAATTGTCTTTAATAATAAGCACTTAATGAAATTTATCAAAACATATATATATAGATATCTTCCTATTTTCTTATAAGTGGTTTTCTGGCGATATTGCTAGTTTATCATCAAGCAGAATAGTTTTCGTATTGCTTAGGAGTATTGATATCGAGACACGTTTCTTCCCAAAAAAAAGTATTTCCGCAATACGAAATCGATAATATAATATTTTTCATCCAGGTAATACGTTTGGCGTATTTCTGTGTTTGATGGGTAAATAAAATTGTATTATGAAAAAATTTTATTCTATTACATGTCACATAAGTTATTTATTGTAAAACAATACAGAATCTAATGGCCAATTTTACCAATTCTATTTAAATATCAAAGTCATATTTAAATATAGATTTTCATACAATTTTATTTTTATTTGTCATAAAATACGAATTTCAAACATAATTGATATTTAAATAAATTATTTAAATAGGCCATAGGGATATAAGTAGGAAAAACCATTTTGGATGTGTGATAGTTTTTAGTCTTACAACGGGTTATCCATTTTTCAGTTCAAAAGTAAAGTTAAATGTAATGCTTGGACCTTGCCATTACGTATACGCCCCGGTAAGCTAGTTGGTAGTGAGCTAGTCTATCAGCGCCGGGGTTAAGGGTTCGATTTCCGCCAGAGACTCTGGTCT
The DNA here is from genome assembly GCA_943735925.1 of Pollenia amentaria. Classification (NCBI taxonomy): domain Eukaryota; kingdom Metazoa; phylum Arthropoda; class Insecta; order Diptera; family Polleniidae; genus Pollenia; species Pollenia amentaria. The sequence goes on along the minus strand of OX031010.1, from coordinate 15,719,209 downwards.
CCTGCAGACCAGACGGCCTCTAGATTGGTTGCAGCAGTTGATCCTTTTGAGGTAGTTTCAGACCACTTTTTCTCACCAATTTCGGTTTTAAAATACTCCGGGGATTATCCGCGAAGACACGGTCATCGAAGTAGCCCTTGTTGGCCAATTGACGTGCAATTACGCGTTCTTGAATATGACTTGTAAATTTTCTTTACAGTTTTTGCAACTTTTTTTATAAATAACTAATTTATTAAAATTTTATTAATTACCGTTATTAAAACAGCTCAAATTTACTCAAGCGAGCGCCCTTACAAATTAAATCGCATTTTAATTAAGAAATTTAATAAAAAGTTTATTTTTTTTTGTTCATATTTTAAATTAGAAAATTTCATATATTACAAATTAAAAGAACATTCCGTTGTATATTTTGCCTTCATAGAAAAAAAACCTTCTTGCATTTCTATATTAAAAAATATAAATTTTAAAATGAAAACTTTATATTGCAAAAATTGACAAATTATTAATACTCATGGATATGAATATAAAGAAGGAGTTTTTAGTTTTAAACTATTTAAAGCGATATGCATGTATGTTATTTAGACAACAATATTTCAAAGGTAAATAAATCATTCACGTAATTACTTAAACACACATATAAATATTTATATTAAGGCATTCCTCTCCATCTCAGTGGAAAGTCACTACTGAACTTTAAATGGTATTTTCTTATATCCTTCACTACGGTTAGTTAAAAAAAAATCATATGATAATGCATAATGTGTATTTTCCGGGTCCACAATATATCAGGCAATATTTTAAGAAAAAACTTTCGTAGCTAATATTTTTGAAAAGTTTTACTTGAGTTTATTTTTAAAATTTTTGTTTTTCACGATTTCCAGAAGGGGCTTCATGAGAAGGTCTAGTAAAGACTTGGATCCAAGCACGAATCAAAGGGAGGGAATAGGGGCTTATGGGGACCCAAGGGCAATCCCTGGGCTAGTCAAGCACTGGTATCTTACGTGCAGATAAAATCACTACTTAAAACTAATTAAAACCATATTGAGTCAATAAGAAACATTAAGCTAGTTTTTGCTCAGTGGTCGTAATTACCATGCAAATATGAAGAAGACGTATAAGTATATATGAGTTTACATGTTTACAATCGAGGTAAGTTCCTCGATTTGGCGAGGGACTTACCTCTGGTCCATATATTATCTTCACTCAAGTCCCTGAATATTTTATTTAGTTTTGTAAATTCAAAAATATAAAAAAATCAGAATATACCGAAAAGTCCCCTTTTATAGTTTATCAAGCACTCTGGACTTTGCATGTTCAATTTTATGTTTCTAGGTTCTGTATTAATTAAAGTTCAAAAAGTACCAGTTAAAGAAAGAAAAGGTACCAAAAAGATCCCGCTTATATATTCTCATGCATATTCTTATGTTTCTAGGTCTAATACTAACGGAAATTTAAAAACTACCATTTTGAGAACAAAGGGATCAGAATTTCAAAAACATTTTAAAAGTCTGGTTATTAAGCTTCAATTTATTATTGAAGCGTTATGATATTTAAAATACACACGAACGAATTTACAATACGACATAAATGGGAATTTCGATCGATATCGAATGCCGTAATTTGGGCCCAGGTTAAACAAATTATGGATTGATGGTAGTTTTTGTTTAGATTTTTGAGCCATTCGAATATGATACTTCGACTACAGAGGATGTCACTGAAGACGAAGATTAAGACTGCTGTCTTGCAGCCATCTTCTAATTTCAGACTTAATTGAGTCTGTGTCATCTTCAGTTTCAAACTATAAATCATGAAAAACCAAAAAAGCAACTATTTGCCTTCACAATCGATTAGGTAAATTAAAGGACAACATCAAACTATTGCTTTCTCCAGCAAAGAGCTTGCTGTGACACTTTGAGCGGACTCATATGAGTGGAAAAGCCTTCCTTATAGTCTCTCTGTCTAAATATTACGGGTTGTCAAGAGTAACCTTGGCGTCTACACTAGTATTTTAGTACTTTATATTTACAATAGCTAAAAAGCAATTCTCTCTTTAAAGTAAGGGAAAACATTGAACAATCCAGAACCTTCTAGCAATTCGATTAATTTCTTGGTTTTGTCATCTGCCGATGGGGACTCAATTATTTGAAATAAATTTATTCACTTGCTGTTATCTCAGAGTTTGTTTTATCAATAGGATTTGAAACGTGTACACATTTGGCTTCTTCGATAGTAGCAGTTGCATTGTTGAAAATGCTTGCCGATTCCTGGCTTTCAGAGAGGACCAACGATTTTAAACGAGATCGATGGTTTATGATCTGACAATTCATTTCCTAAATTGGTAACCCCCTTCCACTTTCTGAGTACAATAAGCCATCCACTTAATATAATTTCACCCACAAAATATCACAACATAATAAAGAGGGAATTAGTTAAATGGTTGCAAGGCGAATTCTACAGGTGACATTTTCGAGTCATCTGTTTATTGTTTATTTATTTGTGGGTATACTGAATGTCAAGCCTTGTTTACATTTTGTGAAATAATTAGTTAAAACTTAAAATGCAATAAAAATCTAAATACTTGGAAAAAAAATTTATTTCAATTTTATAAAACAAAAAAAGTGAACATAAAATATAAAATCAAGAAATAAAAAGTACAGGAAAAAGATTTACCTTCTAAGGTAATTGAATACTTTTTATAAAAAAAAATCCCTTGTTTATGTTTTCACAAATAATTTTGACATTCACTCTAACTTTTTACAAAAACAAAATACAATGTATTTTTTAATAAAAAGGGATAGCTAGCATAACTCTATCTCATGATGCGGTTACCTGCATGAATTCGCCTTGTATGGTTGATATATTGATTTAAAGTGTTGCCATATAGATTTTAAAATGTTTCTTTTTAATTCAATATTTTGCAATTGAAATTTCAACTTAATTTAGAAAAGAAATAAATGAAAATCTTAAAATAATACTTTTTAACATTAAAACAAAGTAGACTCAATATATCCCACGAATAAAGTTGAAAATAATTGATTCAATGTATTTCAATATGATTTTTCTATTATATTAAAACTTATTGAATAAATATGACGCGCTCTTATTTTTAAGTTGCAGCTTTCCCCTAAGTGTAAAATTATAAATTGGGTTTGGATTCCCGAATAAAAGTTTTCTATGTGAACCAAACACCCAACCCCCTTCTGAAGTGAAGGCCAGATGCGCCATTGCATGGAACCTTAGTCTTATATATCAAAATATGCTTCAAGTTCATAAGTTATTAACCTTTTTCTATAAAATTTAGGCAGTTAATACGATTTGGGAAGTGACGCCTGTGTAAAATCTAAAGAAAATTTTAACATCTTTTTTGAGCCACCCTAATATTCATACATAAATTTGCATTTTACGAAAAAGTTTTTCAAAAATAAAACTAGAATATTTCGTTTTTTATTCTACGAAGAAGAAGCAACAATATGCACAATAATCAAAATGAAATTTTAATAAGACGTTTTAAATAACAAAAGCTACAAAAACTTTTTTAATAAAACAATTTTGTATATAATTTTAAAAACTGGAAATATGAGAATAGTTTTTGTTGAAATTTTAAGTCATGTTATATCAAAGAAAGTCAATGAAATATTATCACGCAGTAGCAAATATAAAGAAAAAATTTCAAACTCTTAAATGAGTTAATTAGTAGTACATGTCACAAAGCAGCCTTTTTCATAAGAAAATAAACAAAGATGACATTTCATTATGTAAAACAATCAACTTTAAATTTAAATCTTATTTTGCTGAATATTATGCCACTTCAGATAATGTTATATTCATTAGTCACCATAAAATTTAACAGTTCTATTTAACGAGGTAACCGTGGGTGTATAAAATATGTAATTTCGTGTTACACCGAATAACATTCGGCCTCAGTTTAGCAAAAAAAGCTGTGTTCTGTCGATGTTTGACATCCTTCTGTAAAACTTTGGTGAACACTGAACTTCTACCGATCTTTGTGTAAAAAATTTTTCACATGTCGTAAGTGGTTACTTCTTAATAATCAGTTTATTGTATTGGAAACACCCAATACGACGAAAAAAAAATAGTTAAAATGAATCAAGAGAACGTACATAAAATGCACATCTTCCATAATTATGGAAAGAACATGATTCATCACTATATTTAGAAAATCCAAAAAAGCATGAAAATATTGTTGTAAAAGAACTGACGAGCTGGCCTAAGCAACCAGCGAAATGCGCATAGAAACTAGCTTTCCCACAACAATAAATTTCAGTGTTTTCATTCAAAAATTGGGATTATTACCACATCATTAAAAAATGAATTAATTAAGAACTTAGATTTTATTTGACGAAGGTTGGGTGTTTGAGATGTGGAATAAGTTTTAGCTTAGTTTATCGTACTCTGAAACTTGGATTTTTCTAGCGAAATGGCATTTTTTTATTCCATCAAAAGATTTTATTTATTGTACTTAATTCCCTTTTTTTATAACTGATAAAAAAATACTGAAATTTATTGTTGGAGGATAAGCTGTTCCTATGCGCATTTCACTGGTTGCTTAGGCCAGATCATCAGGAAACGTTCTCCTAAATAATTTAAGAAAAGCCAAAGCTATCAGCAAACAAGACTACAGAGGGAATGCGAATAACCTTCACTCAAAACGTCTTGTTTGCAACGATATCAACGCTTTAACAAAATTACAACAATACTCAACTACACAATGCGAAATCATTACAGGTGACCCTAAAAGCCCTGCTGATAACTTTTTTTCTTTAGCTTTATAATTATTGGACGTCAAAACTTTGTTTATTATCTTTGTTTCTGTCTTGATTTGTTTCGGTTTTTGACATTGTACAATGATTTTACAAAAACAAATTGCTTGTGGTTTTTGTACGAGTTTTACTTGTTGTACTACCGAGATTACCTGGAATGAATTCGCCTTGCCACTACAATTAGTTTTTTTATTATTTCAGTATATACCAACCTTTTAAGCAAAGCTAAGCTGTTCCGTCAAAATTTTTATACGAACTTGATAATGGCGGCACAAATCTGTTTTCAGATTAACTAAACCTAGTTTAAATGAGATCTAAAAAACGCAGCCTAAGCCTTAAACGTCTAGCTGTATTGCTTGCCTTTTTCAAGATGCAAATGCCATTAATTTGTTAATTTTGTTTTTTTTAACAAATAAATCACAAAAGTTCAAAAAAAAAAATTCGGGTTGGCTTTAGGTTCGGTTTAAGTGCTAGTTCGATATTAATAATCTACCAAACTTCAGCTTCAGCCTGAACAATTACGTTCGGTTTGACACTAGTTATTATAAGCAATTCGGGATTGAAATCCAGGTTAATTAGTTCCTTTCGAATTTTACTGCCCACTTCACTAAATGCGAACGAACGCTTTCTTTCGCACAAATACATGTAAAACAAAAACACATTTTTGAGAATTTCATCGTGAAATTGGTACTTTCGGAATTTATTTTTTTTTTTAGATTTCACATGGCGAATAATAAAATTGGGAATTAACGAAATACATAAAATATGTTTTAACATAAATATGTTGTATATAAGTTTGGTAAGTTTTTAAATTTGGTAATAATTTCATTTAAATACTTTCGATCTATCGATATACTTAATTAATTTAATTAATATTGACACTTAAAAAATATCGATACTATATAAAACGACATATTTTTTCAATTAGCCCATCCCTAGGGAAAATGTCTGCTTTAAAATCAAAAATGCTATGGTACCCACAGACGATGCAACATTTGTCGAAACACGTGTTACCATTTATGTTTTAATTTTTACCACAGACGATGACACTAAAAACGAAATATCAGCATTGCGTGTTTTTTGAATATACTACTTACTACAAAACACAAAAAAAAAATATATTTTTTTTTGTACACCTATTATTTTTTTTTTTTTGTACACCTTTTATATTTTATGTCCCATAAATTTAGAAAAATGTTAGATTCAGTTATAATTGTTTTCCAACTCTCACACACATTTATTGTTTTTGTGCATGTTTTCAGTACAGAAGAAATGATCGTAATAAATATATCGAGAGTATATATTTTTTGGCGTTAAAAAATTTTCAAATTTACGCGGTAAATTATAATTAGTCAACATTAAAGCGCCCTATGCTTCTCTGACAAATCATCGATATTGTCCTAAAATTAGTTTAATATGAATTGAAAATAAAATACAAAACAATAATCGGTCAAAGATTTAGGTTTCTTTCACCGGGACTTAAAAATTTTTCTTTAAAATTGCACTTTTTATTTATGCAATATGCACTTAAAATTATTAACATGGTTAAATTAGAAATGCAATCAGAAGATGCTCGAATGCACGTTATTTAATGAATAAAAATGTTTTGGATGAATATGATAAATTTATCGTAGAGCTTTACAAAAATCACGTGCCCTTTGACGAAATAAATTGTGGAACAGAAGTGGATAGATATATTTCTAAAAATAATATATATATTAATATTTTTAAAGAAATGAAAGAAAATGCAAAACAATTTTATATAAAATTTTTTTAAATTTCAGCAAATTTTTTTTACTGTTTCTATTGATATTTTTATTTTAGCTACCAAAATGTTGACAACTATACAGAAATACGAGAATGTATGTAATATTTAACGCTCTTTAAAGTTGTCGTTTTTTCTTTATTTTTTTTTTTTTTTTTTTTTTTGATCGTAAACAACACTACTTTAAGTGAAACAAAATGAAAAACAACAAAAAACACTTTAACCAAAACATTAACCTTCGCTTTACCAATACCCACCCGGGTGACTTTTTCGGTCATATTTCTTTAAAAACTTCCTTAAATTTGTTTCAGTTTAAAGGAAATTTTAGCTCATTGAACAAATTTTTAAGTTCTTTTATAGAACATTAAAAAAAAATTTTTTTTTATGAAGAAAACTTGTTCATTGCAGCGCAGTATTACCCAGGTGGGTATGGGTAAACGATGTATATAAAAACCTTTGGGAAAACGAAGGTTAAAAAAGTTCAACAATATAAGAAGATGATAAAATAGCTTGGCGAAGTTTGTTATTAAAGCAACAACAAAAATTGGTAATAAAAAAACAATACAATATTTATGTCGACACAACAATTACACTATAAAAAAAGATTTTTTTGGTTTTCTTAAAAGTTGATAAAAAAAAAAGATTGAAAAAAGTCCGGACTCAATTTATTTTAATTTTTTAGTTAAATACATCAAATTTTGAAAGTAGAATTATGAGGAAAACCATATCGGGTCGTAATGCTGCCTCTTGCCTCCTCGCCTCCTCCCTCTACTTCATCATCATCTCTTCACTGCTTGCAGGGTGCACGTCATTGATCGTGCAACGGAAGAAAATTTTTTTTGTTTGATTCAGCAAAATTGTTTGTTTGAATTTTTTTTAATTTCAGTAAACTTTTTTGTTTGATTCTGCTAAATAATTTGTTTAAATTTTTTTTAAATTTAACCAATAATAGTAACTATTTGTTTGAAAAAATCTGAATTTTTTTTTTTAATAAACGAAATGCAAAATAAATTGTTTGAATATGCAAATTTGTTCGTACGACCTATTTCAAATAAAAAATGTTTTGATTTTAAAAGTTTCTTGTTTGAATTGGAAAAATAATTTTTTTTTTTTTGTATTCTTTCTTGTTTGCAAAATCGGTATTTTGGAAAAAAAAAGAGTTGTTTTAATGGACATATTTTATGCAAAAGAACATGAAAAAGGTGAACAAACTATAAAATGATTTCAAAATGTAAAGGTTTTGAATAAAAATGATAGGCAATCATTAGTTTTTGTTTATTTATTATACTGAAAAGACAAAACAAATCATATGTACTTAAATCAAGCCGAAGCGGCGTCAATAGTATGGTCAGTACGGAGTTCCTAAAGTCAAGTACAGAATGCTTGATTCAAGTACGGATTATTCAAGTACCAAATAATTCGTCATATTTAATCCCTGATCCGTACTTAAAATAATCCGCAAACGGGATTGACTTAATTAAAAGTGAGAAAAAAAATAAATCTCAAGATGTGCTTGATTCAAGAATTTCTGAGTTGGTTTAATCCCAATTCGTACTTGAAATAAACCAAAAGTGAGATTAGTTTCTAGCCTGCCCAAACTCTTATCCCAGAGAATCAGAGACAGAGAGAATATTATTATTAACTTACCTGTTAAACATCGTTGTTCCACTTTTGTTCCGCCCTTTATTTACAGAAGAACTCTCAACTACAAGACACCTGCAGCATGGGCGATATGGTTTTCGTAATAATTCTACTTTGCAAATTCGAAGTATTTAACTAAACAATTTCAACAAATAGAATATGGGAATTATTGCTTCTTTATTTTACTTTTTAAACATTAAACTATTTAGTACCAAAAGTTATCCCATGTTCAATTGTTTTAAGTATTTTTTTAGTGTTATTCGTACTTTAATTTTACAGAACGACTCTTAGTAATTTAAGTAGAATAAACTTAAACTTAGAACGAGTTTTTTCTTTCTGTGTAGCCATTTTTTGACCCATCTGACTAAATTTGAATAGAATTTTTTCTTAAAGTTTAAATGTTTAAAAAGTACTTTTAAACATACACAGGGCGTTCATCGGTCTTTTAACTCCGCTACTCATAAGGATTAAGAATATATATAAATAAAGGATATTTTCGTTCAAATTTGCCTATTTTTTTAGGTTTGGAAAACAGGCAGCATGTGTTTTAAGTGGAATCTTTTTTAGCTTCATTAAATATACTTATCATGCATGTATTCTCCTCATAGTAATAATAATTTTTAGCTTGGCTAAAGTGAATACATGCTAACACTTTTGGTTTTGGACTAAATTTCATTCAAATTAAGTTGTTAGTAATTTTTTTTTTTACGAATATTAAAAGTCCAAAATTTAATATTCGTGCTGAGGAATTTTTCTTCAATATAAATATTATTACTACATACATACTCGTACATATGTAATCATACAAAAACTGCAATTATAATTAAGTAATTACTCTCACATTTAGATCACATTTATAATGACCACAAATAACGAGAATACAAAATGTTATATCGTAATCAATATTTATCCAATAGATATGTTAATGGCTTTAACGATTATTACGTTGTTATGTAAGAATTTTTTTATACCCTTCACCACAGGTAGAAAGGGTGTATACAATTTGTCATTGCGTTCGTAATTTTTACAATCTTGATCTTAGATTCTATAAAGTTTTTATATTCTGGCTCCTTCTGAGTAGCGAAATTGATTTAACGATAGCCGTATGTGTGCCTGTTCATGTGTATGTTAAAATAGTTTTTCCGAAGGCCCCAGAAGTGATGGGGATTAAGTTGTTATACATTTAAATCACGTATACTCCACTTAATTTTGCTATTGAAACCCAGCCAGATCAGTTCATAAATGGCTGACATATAAGCAGAAAAATATGAGCAGCTCTAGTTTTTGTTACAAAATTCCGTGTTGTTGTAGCTTCTTTCTATTCTTCACCGAAACTAAAAAGTTCGTTTTTTAAATTTTTTTTTAAACTTGATTGTCTAGACTTTTTGCTTTTTTCACATAACAAATACATACATGTATAGCGAAGTCTGTGAGTCCATTGAAATTGGTTTTGGGAAGATCCCAGATAAGATATGGACTATGGAGCTACAAATTTATGTCACATATACTCCATTAAAATTTACTATTGAAATTCAACCAGAACGCTACATAAATGGCGGATATATGAGCAAAAAACCAAGACAGTCTCTACATAGAAAAAAGTGATTTATCAATTAAAAAAGGTTTAAAAAGTATTTAAATTTAATTAATGTGATAATTTTTTTTTTTTTTTTATTTTCATTATTTATTTATTGAATCTTCATATATTAAATATGAACTAACAATAATTAATCAAATCTTATACTAATATTTTTTTTTTGTCCTGCCAATGCTAGACGAAAATTTTTCTCTTCACGGTTTCTATTCACATATGTAGATTTTTAGCGGTCTTCTCGTCGGATGAGTCCTGCAGTATCTCTTCTCCTTAATCTAGAGTGGCCGCTGTCATTTAAAATATTTCGAGCTAGTGGATTTGTGTGCGACTCAAGCCTTTTTAAATATTTTGCTGCGTACTTCGTAATAATAGTTTTTACTAATGACACATTGAGATCCTTGTGAATATTTGAGTTTCTAACATACCAGGGAGCGACTGTGATTATTCGAAGAATTTTATTTTGGCGCCTTTGAGAGAAGTTTATTTTGGCGCCTTTGACTCAATAATTGACTCAATTATTTTGTAGGAATAATTGTAGGAATCAGCTTCAAGAGCAAAATAACCGTATATTAGCTCATATTTCATTTTTCATACCCTCGTTGTGGGAAAATGGTACTTTACGAATGAATGACCTCAAAGAATAATTTGTGATACAATTTGCTGATTCCCTTTTGATCATATGAATGAAACATATTTGAATCCTTTTTCAAACGCTCTAGTGATAAATCAGTTTTGAATTCAAAATATTTAGAAATTATTATTTCAACTATGAATGAATCCATTTCCAATTGATCAAGTGATGTATTAATTTTTAATCTCAAAATTCGGAAAGGATTTGGAAAATGATTATTTTTACAAAAAATTATCACCCAAATGCTACCTGGGCTATTTAAAATAAAGATCACAGAACACCTTCTTTGTGTATATGAAAAAATATTTTCTAAACACATACTTTATGTATATGAGATGAAACAAATAATTAAAAACACAAAAAAATGTTATAATACGAGGGCGGCAAGATGGGTGCCGCGTTTGCTCTCAATTGACCAAAAACGTAATCGTGTGAAAACTTTAAAGGATTGTTTGGAGTTGTTTAACCGCAATTCGAATGAGTTTTTGCGGTGTTTTGTAACTGTGGATGAAACATGGATCCATTACAACACTCCGGAGACCAAGCAGCAGTCTAAACAATGGGTTTCTCCGGGTGAACCGGCTCCGAAGAAGGCCAAGGTAAGTTTGTCTGCCAAAAAGGTGATGGCAACAGTTCATTCGGTGCACGCGGGATAATCCACATCTATTACCTTCACAAGAAAAAAACAATAAACGGCGAATATTATGCCAACTAATTGGACCGATTTAACGAGGATTTAAAAAATACGACCCCATATGGCCAAGAAAAAGTTATTTTTCATCAAGATAATGCACGGGTACACACGTGTGCAGTCTCAATGGCAAAATTATATGAATTGGGTTACGAATTGGTACCTGATCCGCCATATTCTCCGGATTTAGCCCCCAGTGACTATTTCCTATTAAAGAAATTGGTCGGTGGAAAGAGATTTAGCTCCAACGATAAAATTATTATCGAAAAATCCTATTTTTTGGAAGGGATACACAAATTGGAGAAACGTTGGACTAAGTGTATTGAGCTAACAGGAGATTATGTTGAAAAATAAATTTTTTGTTTGTAAAATAACTGTGTTTCATTTAAAAAGTCACGGACTTCAATTGATCCGCCCTCGTACAACAAAAACATTAAAAATGTCACATAATCGGTTAATAGCCTGAAATTAACCTGTTTAATCGTTTATCGAAAAAAGCCAACTTTAAATTAACCGATCAGTTAATCGGGTAACCGATCAACATTACATCCACAAAAATTAACTATTTTCGCGTCTTACACGCTGGTGGCATCACTGGATCTCATTTCTTTAAAAATACTGACAAAGATGGTGTAACGGCTAATAGAGATCATTACCGCACGATAATCATATTTTTTTTATTGAAAATATGGATGACATTAATCCGGACGAGATGTAGTTTCAACAGGATAGAGCTATGTGCATTTTAATAAATTAACCTGTCAGTTGGTTTCCAAGGTCGTGCGATTTTACACCTCTCAATTATTTCCTGTAGTAAATAAGGAAATAAGAAATTGTCTGTGAAGTGATCTGAAATTATGGATTCATAGTTGGGGCTACGTGAAGTCACTTATTTATGCTAATAAACCAGCCTTGGAGGCTAACATTTTTCCTTGTATACATATGGCCAGCAATACTCGAAAACGTAGCCCGAAATCAGACATCCAGAATGCGCTTCGTCAGGAACAGCCCAGGCGCTCACATGTCCACAATCGTTTTCTAATGTCAATGCTATGAATCGGTTTTTCGAATAAATATTTTTTTTTAATAAAATTTAATTTTTTTGTATTCTTCCGGGCTAAAAAAAGACCGGTAGAACTTGAAAGGAATATTTTTATGAACTTTCTGTACAGGCACGTCTTCAAAATTTGTTTGATTTTTAATCTACTTCATTTCGATTTATAGAAAATGTTCCTGGATAATATTGAAGGAATAAAATATTAAAGTATAAAAGCTTTTTAAATTTCAAATTGACTTAGAATACACATTCAAATTAATATAAAAATTTATAATAAAAATGAAAGTCAACATTATAACTAAAACTCCCAGATTAAAATTTTTTAAATAATTAATTAAAATAAAAAAAAAAGAAAAATTAGAATAAGCACTATGCAGTTATAGGATACAAAGAATGTTGACGAAGGCCGCAGCGGGCCAGAAAATGCATTACATTCTGCTGGTACCTAATAGTTGTATAAATTTTCTGTACAATTTACTTCATTGCTAGCCAAAGGATAGCTAAAGTATGTAAGTCTTGTAATAGAAATTTACAAGCAAACAAAATTGTGCATTATAGAAAATATTCTTGGAAGATATTGAAGGAATAAGACTATTAAGCATAAAAGCTTTTTAAATTGTAATTTGACTGAGAATACACATTCAAATTAATATAAAAATTTAAAAAGTAATTTTGCTAAAACTTTCTGAAAAAATCGTACAAAGTTATTGTTACTTTATCCATTGGTACTTTAAAATATGGAGATAACAAAGGTCGATAACAAAGGTAGCTTTAACTCAAATTTTGCTTAAGTCGACTTAAGCCCTTTTTCCTTTTTGCCTCATATATATAAGAGCTAAGTGAATAGCGAATTGGCTGATTTAATATTAATCAAGGTCTTTGAATATTTAAGCCAATTTACACATTTAGCTCTCTGAAATCTAAAATCCTTAAATTTTAACAACAATAAAATGAAAAACTCTAAAAAAATATATTTAAGCACACTCCGGTGAAGGGTATTAAGATTTCGGTTAAGCCAAATTAAACATTCTTGCTTTTTTTTACTAAATGCTTTCAGCGTGTTTGCCTTAATTCCCACTTCTATCTCAAAGGATGTATTTTATGTTAGTTATCGTAAAAAATCGCCAATTAACTAATGGCTGACCTATACATTTACATAAGTCGCTAATGAAATGCACGTGTTTACAAACATACATGTCAACCAAAGACACATACTTACAAACAAACCTTTTCATTTGGATATGTTTTAAATTTAAGTAGTTTTATGTCAGGGACATTTCATTTTGTTTTTGAATTCAATTAAATTAAATAAAAGCTTAAAAACTTATTCACAATAACTTAGCATTACCACTTACTAAACTTACCTTCTGCTGTTATGTAATAAATTTTTAAATTTTTAAGCTCAACGAATAATTTAATAACATAATGTTGTAGCCCATGCTTCCCTTCTTATACAATTCCCCATACTTGAACATGTGTGAACGTTTGTATATTTTTTTATAAAAAAAGAGAAAAATTAATTATATAAATTACAGAACAAATTTTATTGAAACACATGCACTTAAAATTGGTAAGTGGACTTAAGAATATACATGCTGACATGACACATACACCAATAAATATAGCTAAGTGTTGTTTGTATATAAACAATGTTGCCAGGTTAGGTGATTTGATCCCAAAATTTGGGATATTAATATATATTTAAAATTTTCGAGGGAAGTGATTGGATATTTTAAAAATTAAATTAAATTAAAAAATTAAAATGCGTTTAATTTTTAGGAAATTGCAGGAACTTTTTTTTCCAAGTGAAAGAATTTTTTGGGAGTCGTTTTGGTATAGGAGTTGTGAAAAAAATTTGAACTGAATTTCAAAAAATTTGGTAATGCATAAAATCACACAGAAAAAATTAAGAATTGTCTTTAACGACCAATTTCATACCAAGTTCATAGAATCAAGCAAACAATTTATTGATTTTGCACATATTACCAAAATGATTATATAGATTACTAAAAAGTTTAAAAGTATTAAATGGTGAAATTTTTTTTTTTTCAATAAGTAATATTTTTAAATTTAAATTGTTGTATAACTTATTGAGCTTGAGTTTTTTTTTTTTCTTTTTTATATACAAATTTTTATTAGATATATTTTATAACTCCAATATTTTGATACAACAATGTGTATCATCATCAGGGAAACAAATTAAACAATTAAACAATATTTTTTTTTTTTAAATAATGAAAAAACAATAACAATTGTCACATAGGAAAAATTATTTCCAATTAAACAAATTTTTGTAAAAATAATCATTCTAAAAAAAAAAAAATTTTAATTTCCTGTTTTGTTTTTATAAACTAAATGTCTATAAATTTGGCTACATTTTCCGTGTCCGATTAAAAATTACTCCTTAACAATTCTGGTACCTTAATGATTTGTAACATTTCTAGCAAATAACGGCACTTATAATTTTTTTCTGTGTTTAAAATTGATACTTTCTCAAAGTCCGGAGAGTGATTTAATCTAGCACAGTGGGTTGTTAATGCTGTTTTTTGTGATGAAATATCTCTAAATTTTTATTTGATTTGTGACCTGCAATTCTAGTTTTCAGTTTATTCTTTGTCGTACCTACATATACTTAATTGCATTGCTCATCAATATTTCCCTTACAAGGTATTTTATAAACTACATTCGACATTTCCAACTTGTGTACTTTATCTTTTTTTTTAGTGAATAATTTACCAATTGTATTATACGATTTTTGTGCTATTATATATGTCTTTGTGTCAAATTTTCGACTTTTCTAAACGTTCAGATATTTTAGGAATATAAGTTAGGGATTTGTAAATTTTCGGTTTTGTAATTATACCCGACTTTTTTGCCCTATGGTTATTATTATGGTTATTGTATTGTCTTATTAATTTCAATATCAGTTCCATTGAAAAGCAATTATCCCACAAAATATCTTTAATTTTTTTTCAAATTTTTGTTATGAAATTCTAAGTCACTTATTCTCAGTATTCTTTCTATAAGATTTTTTGCGGTATTAATTATAACTCTCTTGGGATGTTTGGAGAAATAATTAATAATTCTACCAGAAGAAGAAGGTTTCTGGTACCAATCCATTAATAATTATTCCCTTCTTCTTATCAACAAACTATCTAAATATGGAAGTTTGAAATTACACTCCTTCTCAAAAGTAAATTTAATGTCCGGCTGAAATGAGTTAAGAGTTTCCAAAACATTTTCTATTTCCGATTCTTCGACAATGCAAAATAAGTCGTCAACATATTTTGTCAAAATTTTTTGGTTTAGTCAATTTTGAAATACAAGTATCTACTAATTTCTCCATAAAAATATCTGCTATAATTGGTGATGCTGGTGATCCCATTGGAAGTCCTTTTTGTTGAATATATACATATATTATTATCTAATTAAAAATATCTATTATACAGAATCTAAGAATACGTAAAATTGTTCCCCTTCAATTTTAGTGAATTTCTTAATTATATTCCATTTTTCTCCTATTATATCCATGGCAAGATCTACTGGTATACTTGCAAATAACTAAATCACATCGAAAGAAACCAATTTTTCATTGTTAGTTAACCTAAGATTTCTTATTCTATCCTTAAATTGAACAGAGTCCTTTACGTTATATTATAAAACAATTTAAAAAGTAAAGGTTGAATAAAATAAAATTTATTTTAAATTTTAATTAAAAAAATGATAAAAAAAAACTTTGCCGTTTCAAACAATATGTTAATTGATTTTTACGTCTTAACTGAAGGCAACGGTGTTTCCAGCCAATTTAGATTGTACCTTGACATCTCGACGGGCCACCGTCATCAAGAAGTTTTCTTTAAGATTTTATATAAATTTTTATGTATTTTTTTTTTTTTTTTTTTGGTATTTTAAAAATGAAGTTGCTCTTAAAGTTTGTAATCATTGTTTAACCGCTATAACGTAAAGAAATCTCGCTTTTTGATCGTGTTCTTTTAAGTAATTTAATATCAGCTTAAATCATTTACCTATCGTGGGAAATTAAAAGTTTAGATACTTAAATAATATTCAAATTTTATAACGCATTAAGAAGGAGAGTGTGTTTTTTTTTTTTTTTTTTTGGGGAAAACGCTTTTTTTTTGGGAAAAAATCAACTCACTTTTCCTTTTTCAATATTTTTTACTATTTTTGGAGGAAGCTCTAAGTGTTTGGATATTTGGTGTTACCGCGACACATCAAGACTTCACTTTATACAGTCCATACCCTCTGAGAAACGTAATCGACGTTTTTATATTTAATTACATATAGCTCAGTATTGCGATTTTGTAAAAAATTTTTACAAAAGTTAAACAATTTTACAATCAAATTAACGATTTTGCCATTCTTTAACTTTTTAAACAAATCTTGTTATCGTTAAGTCAGCTGTTTGTGTTAAGTAAACGACAACTTTTTTAGTGTTGTTTATTTATTGTTTAATATCGAACAAAAGTTTTTTTACTTAAAGAAAAAATATAACTTGCAAATGGCCATTGAATATTTTGCATTTAATTTTACAGTTAAAATATTTTACTTCCCTTCTTTAAAAAAAAATAAATAAAATCTTTTTAGTTTTAATAATTTGATTGTATTTTTTTTTTTTTTTTTTTTTTTTTTTTGTATTCATCTTTGTGCTTTGCGTTATTTTACCATTTTTTTTGCCACTTGACGTTAATTTTTACCCATGTTGTTAAGAACAATTTACGGACTCGCTAAATCGTAAGTGTAAACAAACACAATAGTTTGACAATTATAACAACAGTTGTTATTGTAAAAAGTTACAGAATCCCACAACAGGTCTTGACAACTCCCAGCAACAATTCTACAAGTTTAAAATATTTTATTTTAAGCGAAAAAATCAATTGAGATTTATTTTTTTATTTATTTAATTTAAATTATTTGTTAACAATAATTAGTATTGTGGTTATTTTATTGAACTGTTAATGGTTTTTAATCCAAATTTAGATATTTTTAATTAGGCTTAAGTTCATTGAATTTAATTTTCATTAAATTATTTTTATGAAGACAGGAATTTTACAACATGAAATTAATAAAAATTATTTTTTTTTTTTTTTTTTTTTTTTTAAATTTGGATTAAATACCATTAACAGTTCAATAAAATAACCACAATACTAATTATTGTTAACAGCTAAGGCACGAGCTATGTTTACATTTGTCCTTCAAGTTGTGCTGAAAAAGGTCAACAAGAAAGAAGAAAGACAAAAACATCAAAAAACAAAAATGTACTTTGGACTTCAAGAAGAATTCTTGACAAAAAGTACGAAAAAACAGAAGTTAGAAAGAACATGTAAATCAATTAAAATAGATAATCATTCATTCAAAAAAGCAAATTTCGATCTACCAAAGTGAAATACCATTTGGTTTAAGGATTTATGTTTGACTATTGACGTCGCCCGGCCTCAATAGCAGAGTGAGTAAAACGGCAAACCCCACTGAAGAGATTGTGTGGTTACAATCGAAACTAGTCTGGGCAACCTGTCCTTGAACGCCTGGGTTCAAATCTCAGCGCAGTCAAGAATGAAAAATTATCAATAAAAAAAAAAAAAAAAAAATTTTAATTAATTTCATGTTGTAAAATTCCTGTCTTCATAAAAATAATTTAATGAAAATTAAATTCAATGAACTTAAGCCTAATTAAAAATATCTAAATTTAGATTAAAAATTATTTGTTAACTTTAAATTTATTTTAAAAAACTTAAATGTTAATTAATCAAAATTATATTTTTAATTTTCTTTCAACTAAAAAAAGCAATTGATTCAATTATCACACTTTTTAAACAATTTTTTTAATTGATAAAAAAAACTACTGATAATTTTTTCTGTGTATGGTTGCAGTAAACAAAATTTGGGCTGAATTTTGCTCTTGTCCGGTAGGTTATTTGTATGGGCGCTATGTGAAATCATAAAATCAAAACCATTATTAATAGGCTTTGTTCTTATAAATAAAAAGCTTGTATATTAACCCCCACATTCATAAAAAATATTTTTGATTAAAAAAGGGTTTATTAAACAAATTTTCATAGAAAATTCGTTTCATAAACCTTCTACAAACCTAAAATTCACTTAAGCCTCACATACACGACATAATTTTTTACATCTGACTTGTAGACCTTCCAAGTTACATAAAATTATGTATGTCTGTCAAAATTAATGCTTTACAGATAGTTAACACAAATAAAATACTATACCTTGTATATGTAGAAGGGCATAAGCACCACGACCCAGAGGATCTTTTGTGCAGCCTGTGTGTCTCACCTTGTTAGGTTCAGGCTGCGTATAAAGCCCATTATACTGCTCGGTGAAAGTGATATAATGATGAAACGTAACAAAAAATTCAAAAAAGTGTTTTTGATGGATTTTTGTTCGTTTTATTAAACTTCATGTTCACAATCCGTTCACAAAAGATCCCTGCGATCACAAATCTTGACTTTACTAAAGAATTTTAAACGCCAAAAGCAACTTGTTGTTATTGCTTTTATAATTTGTTTGCTTCTCTTGTAAAGAAATTAAAAAAGCTGTTACGCCCTTTGGCATTTAAGGTGACGATATGTTTGCATGTACATAATTTCTATTAAAAGGTTAAAAGTACATACATCCCAATAAAAAATGGAGCTTCCAACGAAGCAGGTTAGTAAGGGAGAAACATAAAAGTTTCAGTTACCATATCGCTTATGGAAGACATGAATTTTATTTGCCTTGTTCCCACCTTGAAGCAATGCATATTAAAATTGTTGAATGTAAAGATCTGCTTGATACACTGATTTTTTTCTTGTTACCGTTATTCTTTAATATGCTTAAATGTCGTGGCTCTTCAAATGTTATATTTTGTTTCATCAAATTAAGTTTTCATTAAATTATTTTAGTGAAGGAAGGAATTTTACAAAATGAAATGAATTAAACAAAAGTTATTTTCGGAAATGAAATATTTATTATTAATTAATTAATTTATTTATGATGTGCTAATACTCCAAATCTTTACTGACATTTTTTGTTGTGGGAAAGCTAGTTTCTATGCTCATTTCGCTGGTTGCTTAGGCAACCAGCCTAATAAAAAAATTTCTTTAATAGTTTTTATTCTAAACTGAACACGGGGTTGAATTTGTTAAAAATGAGTTCACTTACATTACTGCATCTCTGTATCTTATTTCTTGACGCATTAATGTGCGCATAATTTATGAAATTTATGAAATTTACTTAAGTACTTTGCAAAATAAGACCATTTTTAATTGGGGTATATCGGTGTTGTAAAATATCCACATCAGCCGACTAATCATTATTGCACTAGTGGACCGCAGCGATCCGTTTTCTCACGGCATAAATTTCTGACAACATATTTTTCCCTAATAAGAACAGTTGATGTCAGACGACTTGTAAGATGAAAATAGAGCACGATGTTAATGAAATTTTGTCAGATGACTTTGCGTCTTTCTTTAACAGAAGCAATATTGTAAGGATAACATACGGCATGTTTGTATTTTACAGTGGGATATTTGACAAGTCAAATGCAAAAACATTCCGTGTATTAGGCACTTTTGACACACAGATACCCAGCCGCTCAGAAGAACGGATACGATTAAATCAATTAAGTAAGTAGTTCTGAGTCGAATGGTATAGCACAAAGTGTAGGCTTAAAGTTTAGAACGCTTAGCGCCTAAAGGCAAGAACCAGATTTTTTTTATCCGAAAATCAACTTTCTTATTTAAATATTATTATTTAAATTAAGACCTACAGTCAAAGAGGAGTTAATAAATTAAAAAAAAAATACACTTTAATTACATTTTCTGATAGGGATTTTTTTTGGGAATTTCAAATTTTAATTTGGGAGTATGGGCTACAAATTTTCTAGCAACAATGCTACATAAGCATTTAGTTTCGCTTTAAATGTGCATACATAAATATTTTAAATTTTTATTTATTTAACACATGGAAGAGCCAGTAATTAGACAAACGAGCCAAATTAAAGTAAGACACCTGAAATATTCAACTTAACCCTTTTTTCGTCGCACCAAGTAAATTTACAATATAATAACGAATAAAAAAATTAAACTTATTTTAAGTAACTGACAGCTAAAAGCATTGTAACAAAAAAAAAAAAAAAAAAAAAAAAAACAGTGTTTATAATTAGCCATCGGCAAAAAAGGTTCTATTAAGGAGTGTTTCAAAAATATTGCTTTACAGAAGGTTTACACAAACGTACTTGTAAATTGTTTCTAATATAGTCTCTGTTTTTTTTCGCATTGTTTTTGCAGAAACCAAGGTTGCTCTCGGTTTCGAAATTCGAAGATAACAATTTAGGATAATATGATACTATACCGTAAGCACCCCGAGCCAGAGGATCTTTTGTGCAGCCCATTATCCTGCTCGGTGAAGTTAAATTTTTTTCAAGTACTACGTTGAAGTCGATCAAGCCCTTCGTCTCAGTATTAACTCATATATTTTTGAGAGTGTACCCTATATGGGACCGAAGGGCAATCATTGACTCCCCAATACAAAATTATGTTACGACGTTAAAATTCGTTTAAGGTTTCTTAAATATATATATATATATTTATAAAGGGTGGTTAAATTTTAAGGGCCGATGTTGATTTGGTATGAAACACACATTATTGAGAAAATTATTGTCATTTCTTTTTATTATGATAATATTGGTATGGTTCAATTATGTATGGAACAAAATATTGGCCAAATTGCCGCTCGACTTCGGCGGCACACCTCCATCCAGTGGTCCAAATTTTCGATGACGCTGAGGCATAATTGAGGTTCTAGCCGGTAATGTTTATCATTTACGAGTTTATTTATAAAAATAACACAGTTTGAAGCGGATTTTGTGAAAAACTAAAATTTGTTTAACACATTGAACGCCGACCGGTGATTATAATCACCAGCACTCATACTGTTTTTTTTTTTTTTTTTTTGGTTGCAATGTTTTTTTTCTGTCAGTTAATTAAAAACTTCGTTATTATATTGACACTTAGCTTAGCGAAAAATGGGTTAATATACCTTTTATTAACCTGTTTTTTTTTTAGTTAAAGCCGTTATTTGCCATCATTAGCCATAACACATACGAAACAACCAAAATATGGTTATTGCTACCTGATCGAAGATTAATTTAACCATAATATGGATGCGGGTGACAATAATATGGCTGAACTAACCATAAAGTGCTTAATAAGTTTCATTCGAAATAGTTTCTTAAGCCTACTGAAAAATGGCTTTTCTCTGTTTGAAGTTTTCAGGCATCATGAGGTTCGTAGTAGGCTTCCTCGTCGTCGTTATGTGCCTAAAAAGTGGCAAAAAGGGCGTTGCAAATATATGCTTTTTGTTGCCTAAAATTTTTGCATTGAATTTTCATCATTGATGTTTTTAGTTGGACGGAGTAACCGCTCACAGAGCCTGCGCACCGATGGAGATTTTGGGACACCAAGTCCAAGGTCGAGTGATCTTTTGTTTTAGTGATTTTAACTGGGCGTCTAGATCCAGACTTTTTCCTATGGGGCTTTTTAAAATCTCGTGTTTACCATAATAAATCAAGAATCTTGCAAGTCTTGACAGATAACACTGAAGAAGATATAGCCAATTTGGGGCTGATGTGTGGCGAGCAGTAATTCAAAATGCCGTAAAACGAGAGGAATTATGAATCAACTCTTGAGGTGGTTATTTAAGCGATGTAGTTGTTGCCAAATTAATGTCATAAATTGTATATATGCAAGTAAAAGTTTTTTAAATACATAGCTCATTTTTTAGCCTTTAGTTCAGGTGAAAATGGTATCTAAAAGGTGGTTAAATTTTAAGGGCCGATGTTGATTTTGAATAAAACACAAATTATTTGGGAAATTATTGTAATTTCTTTTTGTTATGATAATATTGGTATGGCTTAATTATGTATGGAACAAAATATTCGGCCAAATAGCCGACGCGACCTTGGCGGCACGCCTCCATTCGATGGTCCTAATTTTCGATGACTCTGAGGCATAATTGAGGTTCTATGCCGTTATTGTGCCGAATTATCTCATCCTTTAGCTCTTGAATTGTTGCTGGCTTATCGACGAACACCTTTTCTTTCAAATAACCCCAAAGAAAGAAGTCCAACGGTATCAAATCACATGATCTTGGCGGCCACTTAACATCGCCACCACGTGATATAACACGACAATTGAATTTGTCGCGTAAAAGAGCCATTGTTTCGATAGCTGTGTGGCAAGTGGCACCTTCCTGTTGAAACTACATATCGTGCACATCCATATCTTCCATTATCATCTCACGATGGCGAACAACATTCACAGTAATTGCCTGACCGGCCTCAATTTGAAAAAAAATACGACCCGATGATGCTGCCAGCCCATAAACCGCACCAAACTGTCTCTCTTGGTGGGTGCATTGAATATTCGACAATCACTCTTGGATTATCATTTGCCCAAATGCGGCAATTCTGCTTTTTGACGAATCCACTGAGGTAAAAATGTGCCTCATCACTGAAGATGATTTTCACGATATGCATTTTGATTTGAACGCTCTTTTTCAGAATAAGCCTGAATACCTTTAATGTGTTGCTTGATTGTGCATCTTTTCATGGTTCAAATTGAGTTAGTCTGAAATTGAGAAATGTCAAATGAAATGCCGAAAGAAACTGGACGTTTAGGTGTGGTTCACATTCCACATCGGCCCTTAAAATTTAACCACCCGTTATATATATACTCGTATATATAGATATCTACATCTTTATATGATATCTTTGTATTTAAATGACTTAAGGAAGTGCATTTATACCCAGCAAAAAATCTTGAAAAAGGTAATCGAGTTTTTAATCAAGCATTTCAGGTGTAATGACTTCCAAAATCGATTACCATATTATTTATTTTACAAGGCATGAGGTAAACAAATTAAGTTCCAATGAATTGATTATTTTCGTAACTTTTCTATTTTAATAGAAATAAGTAGTGAATTTTTTGAACAGAATAATAACGTAGATAACTTAGGAATTCTTAAACTTTCCTTTTAATAATAACGTTTACAGTAAATATTTTCAGACATTGTTATTTTACTTAAAAAGTTATTTTATTATCTAATGTAATGCCTTTGGTAATCTAGTCTTCAAACTTGGCAACTAACAAAAGTAAGTCACTATATGGCAAGCCTTTTTGTTGGTAACGAGTAATTTTTTGCTGTGTGTGGGAACTTTTACAGAAGCTATCCACGCAAAATTGTATATCAATAAAGACATTAATATGGAAGTTATGGAATTAAAAGGTATTTTCGGGAGTGATATTTGTTTGGGAGCTGTTTTGTAATATGACTTAGGTTGTAATAAGATGATTTTTGTTTTTCTAAATGTATTCTCATTAATTGTTGAGAGAATCTTAAGCAAGCTAATGCATATTATTGTTGTGCCCTTAGGTTGTCATACTGTGCGAATTTTTTTTTTAACATTCATCTAAAGGCCCATAAAGAGTATATAAGTACATATTCCGTTTCCTTGGGTAATTTTAAGTTGATTTAGCTTTATCCATCTGTCTTTCCGTTTGCTGAAAATATGATTACTTTCCAAAAACTTAACCAAAAGGAACAATTTTGAACTCAATTTGTTACTTATTTTCCATAGAAGTTTGGGACTGAAGTCCAGCGCAATCAGTTGGTGGAAAAATAATTATGAACCAAAATGTAAAACAACCACCCTCAAAATTTATATCTGTTAAAAAAAAAACTACACAAATTGGGGGAGGAATGCAACGATTGTCATTATATTTAACATAAAATCGTTTCATATGAATAACAATCATGCATATTTCTTAATTTCAGGAAAATTGTTGCATAATTAGACCAATTTGCATCAAAATTGTTCTTTTTGGTTAAGTCTTTTGAAAGTGAGGGTGTTTGCAGCAGACGGAGAGACATACTGACAATGCTTAATCGACTAAGAATTGCCTCAGGACCGAGAACATATATACTTTATGGGTAATAAGATGAAGATTAAATACAAAGTGACAAATATTTTTGTCTTTAACACTAGAATTCTTAACCTTTTCAAGTTGTGTAAAAACTTGAATTGCCTTTCGTACTCTGCTTCGAAAATCTTTGACTGTGGCACCATCTGCAGTTAAGACACTAGCCAATTTTTAGAATTCTTTTCCAGGTATGGTGAATTAGGAACTTAATATTAAATTGAAATTTAGTGGGATTTTGCTTAGGTTTTTACACAAAATGTTTTACTAAAACTTTGTGTTGGATTAAATCAGCAAAATCCAAAATAAATGTTAGGATAAAAGGAGAGCTAAAATTATTACGGATGGCATTTATTTCTTGTATTTATTACTTGTTTCCTTGTGTTCTCTTTAAAAAATATATTTATTTGAAATTATTAAATACAAACAAGTATCTGAACTCTATGTTTTTAACCCAAGAGTTGTGGTCATATTTCAGAAGGAAAAATTATAAATTGTAAAAAATTTAAATTGCTTGTACAGTAATTACTTTATCGATAAACAAAATAAATTAAGTCTTCATTCTTATCTTTAATACAAAATTCTCAAGAAAATAAATTTATTTGAAATACCTTAAATTCGATAAAATAAACAGAAGAATAACAGGAATTAATTCGAAATTATTTTGTTTAATGGAGTGCGATGATGGGAGGATATAAAATGCAAAAAATAAAAAATAATCAATTTTTCACTTGACATCATTTTAAGATTATTAACTTTGTAAATATTTACCAACACAATTTATTTCATACTTAAAACATGTACAGAAGAATTTTTTTAATATGTACTAATTATTTCGTTTTATACAGACGGGACAAAAGGAACGATATGATTTATTAATTATTTTATTTAACCCTGGTATTTATTTAAATTTAGATTAAAAATTTAAAATATATTTAGATTATGTTTTAAAGAAAATATCTTGAAAATGGTGCATATTGTTTGCTTCGACTTGACGTGCTCTTTCCAGCACATCTTCCATAACTTTTCTTAGAAGTTCAGGTCTAAGCGCCTTCACCTCTTTACGGATATAAGCCCTATGCTGTTGGGCGAATGTAGTGTTCATTTGAAATCAGAAGAACGCGATATTATTTGATCGCCCAAAATTTCGCGCAGAAGAGCCATAGTAAAGCGGATCCATTTCGAGGTTCCCTACTTTTTTAACGAAAAAAAAAAAAAACACAAAAAATTAAAATTTAATGGGGAATGTTTATTATCATTTGAAAGAACATTTTTTGGCATTTATTTTTTGAAGATTATGTCTATCAAATGTTGGCCGTTGCTACGTCGCAGATGGTCCAACCGTTGAGTCCAATTGTCGATGACTCGTTCGAACATTTCGTCTGGTAACTGGCGAATGACACGCGTGATGTTTTTCTCCAAGGCCTGAATCGGAGCGGGTTTATCCGCATAAGCTTTAGACTTTACATATCTCCCCAGGAAAAAGTCTAACGGTGTGATATCACACGATCTTGGTGGCCAATCGGCCGGCCCAAAACGTGAAATTATGTGCTCACCGAAATGTTCTCTCAATAAATCCATTGATTGATGCAATGTGAGGGAAGTGGCTCCGGTTTTCTAAAACCATATGTCGCCGAGATCACGAGCTTCAATTTCAGGTATCAAATAGTCGGTTATCGTGGCACGATAACGGTCAGAATCCACTCTCCACGGTCTTCTTGTACACTCTCAGCTACGGCCGCTATATTTTCTTCACAGCGTGCTGGACGTGGTCTAGTCGGTCGAATATTATCCAATAATTAATGCTGGGTCTCAAAATGGGTGATGGTGTTGCGAATAGTACGCTCAGTAGGCCGATTATGTTGACCATAAGTTGAGCGAAGTGCACGGAACACATTCCTCACAGAATGTGAATTTTCGTAATAAAGTTGAACGATTTGTAAACGTTTTTAAGGCGTAAGTCTCTCCATTATAAAATGCCAAACAATACTAAACAAAAATAACATGACAGCATGACACGACTCACACG
The DNA here is from genome assembly GCA_943735925.1 of Pollenia amentaria. Taxonomy (NCBI): domain Eukaryota; kingdom Metazoa; phylum Arthropoda; class Insecta; order Diptera; family Polleniidae; genus Pollenia; species Pollenia amentaria. The sequence goes on along the minus strand of OX031010.1, from coordinate 15,693,027 downwards.
TGATCTGTTAAAAAAAGGCTATTGAAAAAAGTATCTCTACTTGAATCACCCATTAGAACAACCTGTGTTAGCGTTGGCTGCATCTGGCTTGTTCTCTATATCGGAACAGTATTACTTTGACCCATCAGATTTTCCACGCCTATCGCAAAGATTTTTTTGTCAATTTTAAGCTGCAGTTTTCCCCATTTCCTCTTTGCCGTTATACTACAAAAGCTAAGAAAGGCCTTTTTATGGAAACCTGGGTGCTAATTCTGGCAATCTTGACCGAATACTTTATCGATTCTAAAGTAATTTTATTTCTGATTCTTTCAGTCGAGCCTAAATTATATTTTTAGTGTTGTAAAAGCTCAAACAAATAATTTACAAAACTAGAAAAATAATTTCGATTCGTTCAGTATCGACTTAAAAAATTAGAAATAAAACTGCCAGAATTAGCAGCCCCCTCTTTCTAGTTCCATTTGATTAGACGAAATGTATAAAAAAATAATTCTTTGGTTTATTCTTCATTATTTTTTAGCGTTAGCGCGAGGTGGTTACAATTTACGGCTCAATAAGACCCTGAAAATACGTGTCATTTTTGGTATTAAAGTCGGTGATTCGATTAAGGAAAATATTCCAGCGACCATCGATTGCATCTGACTGATGATCATAATAAATATGAAGGTCCAACCTTAGATTATCAAAATGCCTACACGCAGTTGTCTACAGTTTTTCTGAAAGGAATAACTCTTCCAATTAGCCACGTTTTGTCTTATTCTGGATTTAATTATCCTGCGAGCACCTGAATTTACTCATTTTCAGAATAAATTTAAAAAAAATGAGGTACCTATTTTAATTTTTCTCCTGAAACGATGTTCACTATGCCAATTTTTTTAATAATGTAAAAATCAAAAATAACTTTTCCATTACAAATTGACCACAAATTCAAAACTTTCCTCTCACTGTAATAATTTAGAATGCAGGATGTTTTCCATTGCTAATATTCCAAATAAATATGGAGATGAGAACTTTTTGAATTTATTTTTATAAAGCCAAATGTTTTTAGATCTTCTGCAAACGACTTATGAACCCTTCATTCTCTCAGTATATCGATCTATATGAATACAAGCAAAATTAGATAGTAAAAAAAAAATCAATTTCTTAAAATTCATAGCTGAGCACTTTGCGAAATTCATGATTCAATTATACCAAGTAAATTTAAGCACATACATTTTCCCGTTTTTCTGTTTCAAAAACCTCTAAAATATTTGATGTTTTCTGTTGGAATTTCTAGCTTTAATTATCATGTCACCTGTACATGTTCGTTTACTTGTTTTAATTTTTTTAATGTTATTTTTAGCGTTTATTTTTATGCATTAAATTACCAAACAATATTTTTTTACCACTAAGTTTTTTTCTGTTTGTATTTCTTTTTCGCTTTAATGTTTTAATGTCCTTTTTGTAATAACTTCCGTGGCATTCCTTTTTGCATGTATTCTTTGAATGAATAAATTGTGTGTTGTCACACGATAGTCTGTTCACAGTTGTGCTTGTTTAATAGGAAATACCCTACAAAAGTCATATGTGTGCGATAATTGGTTTTGGCATCGAAATTCTTCGGACTATTTGTTCGACTCATAAGCTGTCATTTATTTGTTTGAAATATATGACTGCTTATGTGTCTAAAAACATGATTTAAAAAAACATACGGGCTCCCCCGGGGGCTTGTAGGGATCACCTGAAGGAATTGTTTTCTGTATTACGCGGAGATTGCCTTTGAGGGGAATTTTGCATTTCCGTTTAAAATATACTTTCGCGTATCACGTAGTGTTATGGTTTAAACTCAAAGTCGCGGGAATGAGATTCTGAAAACCCAACTTAAGAGCTGAATTCTTCTCACTTGCAGGAGATTTGGGACTGCAAAACGGATCATCCATAGGTGCTTTTGCTACTCAACAGATGCTGCTAAGATATTTCCGAAAGCAACAGAGGTTAGTTGCTACAGCTTCTAAATAAGGGGCGAGCTTATAATCTTGCCGAAATATGCACTCAAATGGGAACCTGTTTGTTCTTACACTCTAGGACGGATGATAAATGCGTTTGTCTCCCAGAGGTTTAGATCCACCATGAAAAAACTCCATATGACATGTGCTGCTGTAAATCTTTTCCATATCCACACTTGAAGTCGGACATCGTAAAATTAGTTTTCTGAGATGGCATAAGCTTTCTAAAAAAAAGCGATTCGGTATACATAAACATACCTAATGAGGTCTTAAGTAAATACAGAAATATATTGCAGTGTTCATCCAAAGCAATGAAATTACGTGTCGCATGATTTGAAGGCGAGAGTTTTTGTAAAGGCGATTTTGCATACTGAAAATTAAATTATGACTAAATAGCTTAGTAAAACATTAACGACAAACCGATTATCAATAAATTGTATGTGAATGCAATCCAATCAGCCCATCCAATTCGCCAGAGCCGAAAATCCATGGCCTGCTGTAATCGGTCCAGACGAGTACAGGTGACCTTCAGTGAACCCAGTTTATTAAATTGAAGCGAGCTTCGACTAAAAATCGCATGGCATATGCGACCAGTAAATTCACATCAATATTTCGCCACGACGCACACTGGGGCTAAAACCCCTTTTTTCGAGGATTAATTCATAGCTCCTCAGCTACAATAGTGAGGCACACTAAATTTGCTAGAAGTAACTCTTAGATAAAACTTTATGTTCTAACAAAATCTTGGGTGTATAAGAGGATGGATACGGGTACCCCCATACAAAAAAATTAGTTTTTTTCTTATATCTGAAGAACTACAATAGTGAAGAATACTAAATTTGATGTGCGTAACTCTTAGAACAAACTTAATTTTCCAACAAAATCTTGTGGGTTTAAGAGGGGGGATACGGGTAGCCACCATACAAATAATTATTTTTTTGCTTATATCTGAAGAATTACAATAGTGAAGAATACTAAATTTGATGTGCGTAACTCTTAAAAAAGGGAGGAGACGGGTACTTTCCATGCAAAAAAATTAATAGTAAAAATATATACATGATTTTTTATTCACGCACACTCCTGCTAAATAGTCTGCAATAAACTTCAGATACGTATTATCTAAACAATTATTTTCCATCAGTTCTGTTTTAAATACTTTTATAATTAATCAAAACAAGTAGTTTTCCAGTAAAATGGGATATAGTTTAATTAAAAATACCGATTTTCACTTAAAAAAACGTGAACAAAAATGTTATAAGGTACTTTCTTGCAGAGTACGAAACGTTTTGTTCTGTTCTTTGCTGTGAGTAAAACAAAAACGAAATATAAACAATGAGAATGATTGTGCCATTTTGTTTTGTATTGTTTTTGCTCGTGAGCGCATATTGTACGCTGGAAAAGGAAATAGTAAGAACAATATGGAAACATTCGGAGAAAAAAATTCGGCTAAAAAAAACAACGCTCGAGCTTGTTCCTGCAAAATGTAAACATATTGAATGGCAATATACAAAACAACATTTAAAATATATAAATTATAATATATAATATATAAATTTAATCATGGTCACGCGTGACTCTTGTGTGACTCACGCGTAAGAAATCCCGACATTTGCACATCTCTAATAAAAATGATAGCAGAAGTCGTGAAGCGCTTTTTGTTGGTAACACAACGCGTGTTGCTACTAATTCGTACATAACTTCTAAGGCGCCACCGATGCGCACCCTAATTTTTTCTTTAACAACGCTGATTTATTCAACGTTTAAAATAAAGTTCAAATCTCTACTTAATTAAGCATAATTAATAACTTTATGTCCACTTAAATTATTTTTTTTTTGCATTTCCCATATAAACTTAAAAAAATAAAAGCACTTCCACAAATAATTTTTTTTACAAATTTAAGCTACACATTTGAATAAATACCTGAGCTGGATGGTTGCGTGGTTATATTAATTACTTTTTGAATTCACTTTCGGTAAATCAGATTTGTTTACGAAAAAAATTTAGCTTTTATACCAATTTTTTTAAATATTTTGTTGCAATGTTTAATTTCAACGCGTTAGTACAAAAGCACCGTAACATATTTGACATTTATTTTTTTGCCTACTGATGCAGAATTTTGTGCACTTTAACCCAGTACTTTTAGTTTTCACGGTACTTGAGCTTTTTTTTTTAATTAATCCGTGAAATCACTGCCTTTGGCTCCAGTGTGCGAGGAGGCTCGATCATATGTTGCAAGATCCGTTAAAATCTAACTATAATTATATACCTCCTCCTTCATATTCCAAACCATACACTGTCCAATTACGTTTTATTTTTATTCATACAGAATGCACTTACTAGCATATGCTTTAATTATAAACACGGTATACGAAATTATCTTAATTCGTTATTGGCCTCGAAAAATCTTCAGATTTTCTAGCGCGGAATCCATAGCCATTAAGCCATTAAGATGGCGACCTTAAATTTTAAATCAATTAATAAACTCTTAAAATTTGTCATGTTTTATAATCAGTTGATGATATTATAAAGCGATTTTCACGAATTACAAAAGGCTCCATTGTTGAGCCGAAAAAAATACTTAAATGATTTTAAAAATTTCGAGCCTTGTGTCAGCCACAGACGGACAGCAGAACGGACATACCCCAAGCGACAAAATATTGATTCTGATTCTATTATAAATTAAAGGTGGATTAATGACTAACATTTCTTGGCGAAACAAGCGCCACCACAAATACATACCTTATGGTGGTGTAGGGTATTAATATCTAAAATTATAAGGTGCTCGCAACATAATTGTGACTAGCCTTTTTTAACTTTTATATGTGTTGCACAATTCTACAACAATTCCAAAACGTGTAAAAGGAAAAAAAAATAGAAAATTAGAATTGTAAATGAATATGTCCAACTGTATTGCACGTAAAAACGACGCACACTTTCAGATTATACTACATACTAAAATTAATGCACCAAGTTCTTTGTAGCCGAATTCCTTTTAAAACAAAATCCCAGCAAAATTGTTGAAGTGAAAACTAAATTATATCATAACAAATGTACACAAACCTAACAACAGTGTAGCTATGCCATAATGATATAATCGCATCGGATAATAGGACTTAAGCATGTTAAGCTATTGTTTGCGACTTTTTCCGGAGTAGAACTTGAGAAGACAGCGCAAAGAAGGATTATTACTTGTGCATAGCGGATTTTCGGATCTTCCAGTCAAAACTGACTTAAAATATTTCTGTTGAAATTATCGCCAAGAATCTCTTAAATTTGGATTATCCTACCTTTAACTTTCCCGGAGGATTTTTGCTATGGGGTGCGTTGGGAACGTTGGCTTCATACATTTATGTGCAAAAATTCTAAGGAGCTGTCCTTGATTATTCAAAGTCAGCACCGATCATTAAATTGACTAAAGCTTGAATTAAGACACAAAAATGGAGTTTTATCTAAATCAGCCAAGCCTACCGCCCACTGCCCATGCAATCCAAATTGCTTTTTCGCATTTTCGCTTTTTCGTATCCGAGCAGAAGTCGTTAAGTTTTTTACACTAAATTTTTAGAATAAAAACAGAATCAGCCACGCCCATTACACCCAAATTGTTTTATTCTTTTTCTTAACTACAAACTGATAAAAGATGGATTTTCTCATCTGTAAAGGCGTATTATTTTGTTTTAATTTATCTCTATGCACTTTTTCACCGTAATTGTCAATAAATCAATATAACATTCAATAAATACCTGGCCTTAAAAAACTCAATATTTTCAAAAGGTTTCCTTCCTGTTCCAGAAAACTGCGAGATTTATTTGTGTTTGTAGAAAGAAGTCATTTCGACCTTTCATTTTAGTAAAAGAACAGCTTGGGGGAAAGTAGGGCTTCATTATCTTGTACCATTTAGATTTGGCCATATCTTTTTAACGGTTTATGATATCCCCATAATTTTTATACTTTCCGCACTAGTGGTTAATAAAAAAATACAGACTTATAGTAAATTTTTGGGAAAAGAATACGAATTTGACCCTTTTGAGGTATGTTTGGCGCGATATAGAACTATCTGAATTTTCACCATATCGTCGGTCACAGGTTGACAACTCTTAGCATGTTTTTTTGTACTTTTCAGGAGACAAAAAAACGTTATTATTCCGTTACTAAACCGTGTTGGAAGTAAATAAAAAAAAACCAAAATTAGTAGGAGATATTTATTGTAAGATGGTGTAAAGAAAACAACATACAGACGGACAAACACAGTCTCTTGGCTTCAAAAACCCCGATTCGATTTTTTTGCGAGTTAAGAGTTGTCAACCTGTGACCGACGATATTATATTTAAATTAGGTGTAAAAATAGTGGCCCAGTTCTTGAAGTTCAACATTTTGCAAAATAGCAGCCAGCCTACCCCACATATGTTAATCAAAGCCAGTGATAAGTAGCCAACATCTATTTTGTTTCCACGTTTCTATGCCACAGTATATATTTTAAGGGTCTTCGTAGATTATTTAATAAGGTAAGAATTTGTCATTTCCTGAACGTTCTCAACAATTGCGGCTATCCACGACGAGCAGTTCGATATTTTTGATCAACGACTTGGCTTTGAAGCCATTTAAGGTAAAACTGGTGCACGCATTAAAGCCGGCCAAACAATCGCTTGACCAGAAATTCATTTAATTCACTTAAAAAAATCCCACATATTTTTCTGGCAAAAAAAAAATTTCAGGTGAAGGCCATTTCCATTTGCCATTTCCATACGTAAACAAGCAAAATTGCAGCAATTGTTGAGAAGCTCTTGCATACCGAATGTGTCACTGTATGGTGCCGCGGTTGCTTTAAAAAACGAGTAAAAATATTTCAAGACGCTTGCAAGCAGCGCTTCACAAGCAAGGCAATTAGGCAAAAATACACGATTTTGTGTATTTGGAATGATGCTTGAATATGATTAAAAAATATTTTTTTTATCAAAGTTGTTTTAGGGAATACAATTATTTATTAAAAGATTTTGTTTGTTGTGCTAAATTGCCTTTTTTTTAAATAATTGATAAAAAAAATATTGAAATTTATTGTTGGAGAATAAGCTACTCCTATGCACATTTCACTGGTTGCTTAGGCCAGATCATCAGGAAACGTTCTCCTAAATAATTTTAGAAAAGTCAAAGCTACAAAGTAAACAAGACTACAGAGGGAATGAGAATTACCTACAAACATTCAAAACAAGTCTTATTTCCTGGTATAACGAAAAAGACAACCCGTAGCGCATGAAATCGTATGGGAAGCGAGGCCAATCAGTCCAATCAACATAAAAGCATAATATTATTTTTCTTATAGGACCAGAAGAATACAGTCTATCATTAGCTAACGAATGCAATTATTTCGTTTGAAGCAAACAATGTGCGCAAAACGCTTGGAATATCCGAAAAGAAATGAAAACCCAATGAAACTTCCGACTTATTGTGCAGGAATAGTTAAAAACTGTTCATAAAATATCAGTTTGGAAATTTTGCCTCACTCTTCTGATAATCCCGCCCCGGATCCTAAAAAAAGGTTTTGTATAAAATTATTAAAAAAATTAAATTTTTAATAAGTCTCTATGTATTAATTATAGTTTTGTGTTAAATAGATAATAAGTATACGCAATGGTTGTCACCTAAGCAAACTCCCTAAAGTAGGCAATAATAGTTTTCATAATTTTAATTAAACTAACGCTTAAATGGGAGAGTATGAGTAATATTTAATTCGTGTTACCTCAACACGTATACGAAAGCAGCACAGTGGACGATTTACAAAATATAAAACATTTTTTTACTTGCGCTTTTTTTTAAAAATTATTAAAACAAAATTTTCAATACAGTAATTTTTTAGAAATATTTTCGATAATTTGTTTCGAAAATTTTGTATCTTTTATTTGCAATTTTTGTATAAATTGTTTTAAGAGTTTGCTTTTTTTAAAAAAATTTCAAATATATTGCTCATTAACTTTTATAGTGTCATATATCAAAAAATAGTGTTTTTCAGTAAAGAAGAACACATTTTTAAAAATATATTGTTTATTCTAAGATCTTAAACTTACGACGACCCTTGCAAAAATAAGATGTGTCATTATTTTACTAATTAATTAAAAAGAAAAACGTGTAATAACAAGAAGAATAACGGCACATTTTTATCACAAGCGGAAAATTTCCACGAATTCAGACAGAAATTTTTTACATATTATTAATCATTTCTGCACATTTCTGCATAGCTAGATGAAAAAAAATCGTTCTTTCTGAGTTATGACACTATTGAAGTAATGGAGCGATATGTGTTAATTGGAAAATTTCGAAAATTTGCTTATTTATTTGAAATTGAAATTTTTTAATAAAAATTTCTGCGATTTCTATAAAAATTTTTAAAAATTTGATTGTTCAATAATTAGTATTGTGGTTATTTTAATGAACTGTTAATGGGCTTTAATCCATATTTAGATATTTTACTATTAGTATTGTGGTTATTTTATTGAACTGTTTATGGGTTTTAATACAAATTTCAATATTTTAATTTTTTTAATTTTAATTCGGGTGCCCCGGTGGGCTAGCTGGAAGTGAGCTAGTCTATCAGTGCCGGAGTTGCTGGTTCGATTCCTGTCGGCGACACTGGTCTCCTGCAAAAAAGCAAAGAGCTTCTCTGGATTATCATAAAAAAAAACAAATAAAAAAATAAAACATAAATCCTTTTTTTAAGAAAATTTCCCTATATTGTTTTTTTTCGAATAACTTTAGAAAATTTGTTGTTTTTGATGAACATTTTCAAAGAAGTTGCAATTTTTTGGGAAAATATCAGCAAAATTTGGGTGCAATTAAAATCGAACAAAATTTTGAAACGATCCTGGGGGCAATATGGGTCATTCGATATTGATTAAAATTACAATACAATTTAAACGGAAATTTCGGTTGGTATCGGATGCCGTAATGTGGCCCCTGTTTCAAAAATTCACAAATATTCCCTTTTACATACTGTATATGTCTGTAGTTTTCATGGGCAACCGCGTATATTCATTATATTTTTATATTTAATTTTTTTTTTTAAGTGCGATATGTACAATAGTTTTAGTAATATTTTCGAAAATTTAATTTGTTGAAATATCTTAACTAAATTTCTTTCTACCATTTTTATAGGAAAACATGTGCCGGATTAGCAAGAAATTGCATTTGCCAAAAAAAAAATTTCAAAATAAAAAGCCATAAAAAATGGACGCTAAAAGCAAAATATAGAAACTACAATCTATAAGAAAAAGCATTTACTTCGTTAAAACATTAGTAAGTAGAATTCATTTACTTAATCAATATTAAAACATAAAATATAATTATATACTTTCTTAAAAGTTTAACCTTTGCACACTTGAACACCAGAGTTTTTCTTATCCCGGAAAAGTGGGATTTATTTTTCCATTTCTAGTGAATTCCCACTTTATATAAAACGGTCCAAATTATTATTTAATTTATTTGAACAAAAAAAAAAAAAAAAAAAAACAATCCATGGGATCAATTAAATAGGAACAATAATTCATTAAACGTAAGTAAAAAAGATCAAATAAAATCTTAGTTCTCAATATGCAAGGCCAAGAGCATTGACATAAAACTAATATAGAAAAAATTACAAAATATTTTTTTGAAAATAGGATTTACGTTTTAAGCAAAAAACATGCATTTAAACAATCATTTGACATTATATTTCTTATGTTAACAGGAAGAGTCGTGTCAATAAAAAAAAACATGTTCGCTTTCTACGGATCTGTTCTTTTGTAGTCAAATGAACATTTTATAATCTTTGGGCACCTTAAGCTTTCTCAGCACTTAAACTTTTTTAATTCTTAACTAGATACCTAATTTGAGTTGAACAAACTGCCACCTGGGCCTGGCTGGGACCACTTGTATTTTGTATGGAGATTTTCGCGGCTATCGCAAGAACTCACACAAACGAACTACTGGGCCAGGATGGGACCACTTTTATAATTCTTCTAGAATTATTCTTCGAAATTAGAGTACAGAAATACTTCTTATATGTTGCGCATGCTTTTTCATACGTTTCCTTTTGATTTAATTTACTACAATAAATATATACATTGTCATTCCCACTTAGTTTGATTTTAAACATTTTTCTCGTTTTCTTGTTTAAAACACTCTGATTATAGAATACATAAAGTTTCGTTCTATAATAATTATATGAAAAAACTGCAAAAAAAACTTAAATAAATGCCTGGCCTAGGCAAATATATTCACTTAAGGTTTAAAGAAAATTATTTTATTTGAATCGAATAATAGTTTCCTTTACTAATCGGTGTATCCAAAATGTTAATTTTTGATTCTTGTCATCATCTCTTACAGAAATTTTAGAGTCTTACCCAAAAAATCTTCTATGCAGCTGCTCTGCTTTTTTGTAAATAAAATGCGTCTTTAAAAAATTTAATAATGTGTAGATTATTACTTCTCTTCTTCTACTAGTTCGAAATTTCAGATCATCAATCATTAAACATTTACACCTATTCTTGACATAACCTATTTACAATTATATCAGCAGTTAAGTTGCCATAATTAAATTAAACTAAATCCCGGGCACTCCCGCACAATTTTCACCGGGTTTTTTGTTTCCGAAAAAATGTGCGAGATCCCGAGATTGTTCGGTAAAAGCCCATATAAAAATACTACTGAAGGCAAACTGAGTAAAAATAAATTATAAATTATTACCTCAATTTTCACAATTTGACTGATAAAACAGCTTTATCCCCGGTACACAACGAAATTTAATTTGTTTGTTTCTTAAATCGTTTTTACTAATAGGACACAAAAATTAAGTTGTTACAAACAGTGTACGGAACTAAAGGAACGAAACGTTTATTTTCCTTATGTTTTGTACTTTGAAGGAAGTAAAACAAAAACGAATCCAAAACAATGCAATAAAGTTTTGAAATATTCTTGCTTTTGAGCACAGCACATTATTTTACTCAGGAGGGTCCATGGGTGCCTTTGGGTCCAAAATAGGCTTGCCATATTAAAATTTGCAAAATTCTTGACATTCACTTCAATTAATCTTTATTTTGAAAATAATTCTTAACAATTAAAAACTTCCTAAAATAATCTCTTGCCAAAAAAAAAAAAAACACAATTGCTAAAATCAGTTAAAAGCCAAATATACAAGCAAATAAAGTCACTACTACAACTACATTATAGCTTGCGGCTATGAAGTCAAGTATATAATAAGGACCTTTGTCGTAACTTTTTAATTAGAAAAGATTTTTTTCACAATTCTTTCTGTAGAATATTTAATGACTTATAAGTAATTTACAAATAAAAAGCTCAAATAAGCGAAATAAATTTGAATCTTTTATTTAAAAATGAACTAGAGCAAGGAAGGTCGAAAATTGCGCGTTTAAGTTTTCAAAGTTGGATATTTCGGAAACTATAAGATATAAACAATGCATGACCGTAACTTATTTGTAGAGCTCGACTAGTGCAATCGATTGATAATGTTTAAGATAAGCCCAAAATAAATATATTTTAATATAAATATATAAAATATGAGTATAAGTATATGAATATAAGTATATAAAATATGTTTTGTATTTAGGCTAGAAAAGTTATAAAACGATATTCCCCAATTTTAAAAGGCTTTGCCTTTCTTTTTTAATAAACATACTTGCCAAATTTCGTAAAACTATCTTTACAAGGATGTACAGACGGACGGACAATATGTTGATTGCTGTTGGTCGAAATGTAGAATGTGATTCTTAATAGTAAAGGGTTAGTAATTAAATTAATCGCCTGAAAATAGCGTAAAGTGCGATGTTCTGCTTTAAAAATAATTGTGGTTGAATGAATGGTCGATAGCTGTTCATGTTTCAAAGTTATAATCAAATAAGGTAAATATTCGAAAATTATGGTATAAATACAAAGACAAAAATTTAAATCGTTTGCTGGGTTTTTCTTTACATACATTGTATATGTATATACACACATACATATTTATGTATGCATAAGACATATGCTATTACAAGGCAACGAAAAATGTTGTGATTTGTTTTAAGTATAAATGTAAAATGAACGTATGAGAGATAAATTGTAGTAGTATATGTGAGTATTTAAACATGTCCTTTTTTTAAAATAAAATAAGAGTATAAAATTTTCTTATGTGTGGCTGAGTTGTAGAGCTATGCGTGTAATACAAAAAGAATTTTCTTACAGAAAAAAGTACACAATACATCTGAAATTGTTTGTAAATCCAAAAGGCGTCAAAACAAAATAGTTATTCTTGTAGATTACACTAGACAACAAAGTGTTAATGCTGAACAGAGTGGGAAAAAGGCGAGCTGCTTTTCAACGGTTAATTTTTTTTAATAAGATATCACATTTCTATAAAAGAGTTACAGTAAGTTTTTAGATGTAGTACTTCCAAAAAAATAAAAAAAAGAAGGACCCTGTTGTACAATGCACGAAACGCGATGCAAATCATGAAATTTTTTAGCATAATGTACGAAAATTTATAGATATCTTTGAAACTTTTAAATTAATTTAAATCACTGCAAAGATTTTACGATATTATTTTTTAATTTCCTACTTTGAGAAAAGTATTTCCGTTTTTTCAATTTATATGTGAGTTAAAAGAGTTAATATTAATAAATTTAAAGAAAAAACATAAAAACTTTCTACATATTTGTATAAAATGAGACGACAAACGAATTCGTTAGTTTCCATGAATTTCAAAACACTTATTTTCTGTTATACACGAAACTTTTGAAAATTATGCAAAAAAAGAAGCTACGAAAGTTGCTTTAGTAAAATGTTGCATAAATTATTTTCGGAGCATATCCGCAATGATTATCAATCTATCATACGTATTATTTTATTGGAGTCGCATTGAGTTATTCAAAGTGAGCAGACGTGCCCTGTTTAACTTATTTTGTGATTTAAAAAATTAAAAATTAAAAAAATAACAAAAATAAATTTCAAACAAACAAGTGGATTAGTGATTATTAATCCATATACACTTAACATAGGGATTAAAAGTCATACAATAACAAACATAAACAACAAACAAAAACAAACAACCAAGTGGATTAGTGATTATTAATCCCTATACACTTAACATAGAGATTAAAAGTCATACAATGACTACAGAAAGTGAAGACAGTAGTGCAAGTGATGATGATTTACTTAACTGGCAAAAAGTAACAACAAAACGTAAAAAAAAAAACACAAAAATAACAAATATTGAAAAAAAACGTAAAAGTTTTGATGAACCAAGCTGTTCTAATACCAATAAGTTTTCTGTACTTGCTGATGATAATGAAGATCATAATGACAATGATAATGAAGCTGATGCTGAAACTACACCAAAGCCGCCACCAATTTTTATTAATAATGTTACTAACATAAATAAAATGATAAAATGTGTAAGTAGTGTGATTGCCAATAGTGAATTTAATTACAAAAGTTTAAATGACGGTCAAGTTAAACTTAATTTAAAAACAGTTGAATCATATCGTACATTAACTAAATACTTAAATGTCAATAATTTTTCCTATCATACATATCAGTTAAAAAGTGAGAGATCTTACAGATTTGTTATTAAGGGTCTCCATCATACCACCAAAATTGAAGATATTAAAGCAGATCTTATTGTTAAGGGTCATCTTGTAAGAAATGTTATAAATGTTAAAAGTAGATTTACTAAACAACCATTACCGATTTTTTACGTGGATATTGATCCTAGCCCAAACAATAAAAAGGTATTTGAAATACGCCAAATAAACCATTGCATAGTACAAATTGAAGCTCCTAAAGTCACTGACGATATTGTCCAATGTCACCGTTGTCAACAATTCGGGCACACAAAAACGTACTGCAAGAAACCATTTGTATGTGTGAAATGTGGACTTGGTCATCCTACACCTGATTGCCCAAAAATGAACGACACTCCTCCAAGATGTGTACATTGCTTGCAACAACATACTGCTAGCTACAGAGGATGTACAGTTTACCAAACCCTTTTAAAGAAAAGACTAGCTGAGCGACGACCATACATCAATAATCAGTATTCTATGAACAGAAACGATTTTCCTCATATGAATCCCAATTTTAATAATAATAACAGTAATGTAAATACTGGTTATAATAACCTTAATGCTGGCGAAACGTACGCCAATGTTGCGAGTCAAAATGTTAATAATAACATTATGAAAAATATTGAACATCTTTTAAATAAACAAATTGAATTAACAAATACACTTATGAATATGATGTCACTTCTTATTAACAAATTATGCAAGTAAATTTAAGAATTGGTGTTTGGAATGCGAACGGAATAACGAATAAGTTAAATGAAATTGAATTTTTTATGAAAACACAACATATTGATATTTTTCTTATTTCCGAAACGCACTTAACAAAAAAGTCTTATGTAAAAATAAAAGGTTACGATTTTATCTTCACCAACCACCCTGATGGTAAAGCCCATGCTGGAGCTGGCTTATTTATAAAATCTGCAGTTCGATATGAACTTGCAGATGAATGTCGTAAAAATTATATTCAAGCTGCTGGTGTAAAACTAATCTGCAATAATAGGCCTATCAATATTTACTCTATATATTTCCCCCCTAAACACAGCGTAAAATGTGAAGAGTATGAAAGTTTCTTTAAAGGACTAGGTCCTCGTTTCATTGTTGCTGGGGACTATAACGCGAAGCACCCATGGTGGGGTTCCAGGCTTACTAACCCTAAGGGAAAGAATTTATATAAGTGTATATCGCAAAACAACTTTAGTACTTTATCAGCCGGCAGTCCCACATTCTGGCCTACAGACCCTGCTAAAATACCGGACCTTCTTGATTTCGTTGTATATGGTGGCATCTCCAGGTACTCACTTGACATCACAAATGATGATAGCTTGAATTCTGATCATTCTCCCCTTCTTGTCAACTACAACGTCAATGTAGAGATAAAACCTAAAAATGTCAAATTAATTAAACGAAACACGAATCTGAAAGTCTTCAGAGAGCGGATAGAAGGCAGTTTGAACCTCAATATGGTAATTAAATCAGGGAATGACTTGGAC
The DNA here is from genome assembly GCA_943735925.1 of Pollenia amentaria. Lineage (NCBI taxonomy): Eukaryota > Metazoa > Arthropoda > Insecta > Diptera > Polleniidae > Pollenia > Pollenia amentaria. The sequence goes on along the minus strand of OX031010.1, from coordinate 15,677,969 downwards.
GATGCTGTTGAAATATTGACTTCATCGATTCACGAGTCGGCTTTTTTATCAACCCCAGACATAGGGCCTTCTAGAAACTTAGGTCTTAAAGTTCAAGCTTCAGCAACAGCCAGAGAAATGATCAGACAATCTAGGCGGCTAAGAAAAGTATGGCACCGTACAAGAAATCCAACTGATAAAACCAACTGGAATCTTGCTATTAAATTATGCTCAGAATTCTTGGCAAAAGAGAGAAACGAAAATACTGCTCAGTATCTCAGGAAATTAAAGCCACAAAACAAAAACAAGGAACATGATCTTTACAATGCCACAAAGTATCTCAAACGCCCAGCAAAAACAAACGTTCCTATTAAAACTGATAATGGTTTATGGTGCCGAACTGATATACAAAAATCTACCGCCTTTGCAGAGCACTTAGAGAAAACTTTTAAGCCTCAATGCATTAATGATAACGACAGCGATATTCTGCATTTCTTAGATGTTGCGTGTCAAATGGATCTGCCTATAAAACATGTCACTCCGAATGAGACAAAAGCGGAAATAACTTCCTTAAATAACAACAAGTCACCAGGATATGATAAAATAGATGCGAAAGTTATAAAATCATTACCGTATAAAGGAATTGTCTTTTTAACACTTATATTTAATTCTATTTTACGACTCCAACACTTCCCCTCCCAATGGAAGTGTGCAGAGATAATTATGGTATTAAAACCAAGTAAACCAAAAAATGTAGTATCTTCCTATAGGCCAATTAGTTTACTGCCCATTTTCTCAAAAATTTTTGAAAGGCTTCTCCTTAAGCGCTTAATACCTATTTTAGAAAAAAACAGTATCATTCCTGATCACCAGTTTGGCTTTCGCCATAAACATGGAACGCCTGAACAATGCCACCGAATATGTAAAGCTATAATTGACTCCTTCGAAAATAAAAAATATTGCTCTGCTGTATTTTTAGATATACAACAGGCGTTTGATAAAGTTTGGCATACTGGATTGCTATATAAACTAAAAAATATTCTACCAGCACCATTTTATATGTTTTTCCTGTCATATTTAAGTAACAGATACTTTTATGTAAAAATCAACAGTGATGCTTCGAACATTTATCAAATAGAAGCCGGTATACCTCAAGGCAGCGTTCTAGGACCAGTGCTGTACACTATATTCACATACGATATGCCAACTACAGAAGACCTAACTGTAGCAACATACGCTGATGACACCGCGTTTATATCCTCACATCAATCACCAACTGAAGCTTCAAGATTATTGCAATTACAACTTGACAATCTACAACACTGGCTTACTAAATGGAATATTATAGTTAACACCCAAAAATCTAGTCACATTACTTTTACGTTAAGAAGGGAAAACTGCCCACCTGTAAGCCTCAATGGCACCCCAATACCCAGCAAAGAAAATGTCAAATATCTTGGGCTCCATTTGGACCGACGACTTACATGGAAAGTGCACATAAAGGCCAAGAGAAAACAACTCGATATGAAATTTAAGCAAATGTACTGGCTTCTGGGGCCCAAATCACAACTATCACTCGAAAATAAGGTACTTCTTCTAAAAACAATATTAAAGCCAATTTGGACCTATGGCATAGAATTATGGGGAACAGCCAGCACATCAAATATAGAAATTTTGCAAAGATTTCAATCTAAGGCTTTAAGATCAATTACAAACGCTCCTTTTTACGTTACCAATAAAGCATTACATAATGACCTCCAAATACCTTTTGTAAAAACTGAAATACAAAAATTTAGCTGCAACTATTTAAAAAGACTCAGCAATCACTCTAACATACTGGCAATCACACTATTAGACGAGACTGACGAAGTACGAAGACTTAAAAGAAAACACATATTAGATCTCCCATTTGTATAAAATGTGATTTATATAAGTTAATTTATAACTATATTTTGTAAAAATATAAATCATCTCTATATATGTATTATAACTAGTACATGCATATTTTATATTGTTGTTTCCGATGGGAATCAATAAATTATGTTAATATTTATATATTATTCAAATTTGCTTATTATTGTAAAATAGATCGCAAATAAAGAAATGGAAAAAAAAAAAAAAAAAAAAAAAGTATTATTTTATTAACCTTGAATTCAAAATTATAATGATACCCAAGCCAGGTAAGAATGCCGCTCAAATAACGTCATATCGTTCAATTAGATTGATACCCAGACCATTGAAACTATTCCAAAAATTTGTTTCTTAAAAGCTTATGGTGATTTCTTTTCTGAGAAATATATTGCATAAATCTTATCTATTCCAAATTTCTGTGGTTGTTAGTAAAATAAAAAACAAGTGTGGGAAACATTGTCACGTTCGTTTGTGAATATGTTGATGAAAAACATACAAGACATATTGCATTTTTTACCCTCGCTTTTCCTTACGGTGTTCCCAATGCACTGTTTTACAACTTTGGTACGTACGACTTTGCTGGATCGGTTTTCGAAAAACACACTATACTGTAGAACAAGTTCACCGAATAACAAATTTTATTCGAGGAGCTTTTGACAATAAGCAATACTGTTCTGCACTCTTTATTGACATATCTCGAGCATTTTATAAGGTCTGTTATGATAATTTGTGGCATAAAATTAAAAGATACCTACCTAAAAATGCACATAAGCTGCTAAAAAATGTACTTGCAAATAGATATATTAAAATAAGATGGCAGTATGTCACTCCCTCCATAAGGCAAATATACGCTGAAGTACCACAGGAAAGCACTCTAGGAGCGTTTTTACATATTTTATTTACAGCAGATATGCCTACAAGCACTTTGACTCACACTTCTGTCTTTGCGGATAATACAGCATTTGCGAAGATTCATAAAAAGCCTGTACACGCAGAGAAAAAACTTGTTTGAATATGGTCACCTCCAATAAAACTATTATTAAAGAAAATGTTAAACATATTATGTTTAATATAACCATATTATTGTCAACGACAACCATATTATTGTAAAATTAATGATCCATCAAGAAGCCACAACCATATTATGGTTGCCCCTAAACGTGATATGGTTAAATATGATAATAATTTTTTTTTAAATTAACAACAGTATTTTTCTCTTTTCCAAGAGCAACATTCAATGGTTAAAAATCAACTATTCTATTATAAGTGTTAAGCATATTTTAGTCATTATTAACCAAAACATGTTCGGAGGCAACCACAAAATGTTTGTGGCTTCTTGATGGAGGACTAATTTAACCATAATATGGTTGTCAATGACAATAATATGGTTAAAATAACCATAGCATTTTTACAATTTTATTTAAAAATAGTTTTGTTGGAGGTGGTAACACAAATGAGCCATTATTCGTGAATCGAGCGTACCAACCTTTTCGAAGTCCCTTGATATTTTTATACCTCTACACAGAAAAAAGTGCTTTATCAATTAAAAAAAAATGATTAAAAAAGTATTTAAATTCAATTAATGTGATAATTATATCAATTATTTTTAGTTGAAAGAAAATTAAAAATTTAATTTTAATAATTAGTATTGTGGTTATTTTCTTGGCGCCCTATGCTCCAGTAGGAGTTAAAGGAACATATATATTATTTTCTTGAACTGAAAAAAAAAAAAAAAAAAAAAAAAATATCTAAATTTAATTTTAATTAAATTAATATTTTAGTTGTTTTGAAATAATTTCTCAATTATAATTTTAATTAAAAAACAAAAAATCTTAGTTGACTTTTTTCGTTTAAAAAATAATTTAAACATGTGGAATTGTTGTTAGGCATTGTCAATATTTAATTAAATAAATTAGCACATTGTTTGAAACGGCAAAGTTTTTTGATCATTTTTTTAGTTCAAATTAAAAATATTTTTTATTGAAAAAAATAATATTCACAATTTTACAATTTTTAGTAATCAATATAATCATTTTGGTATAAGGTGCAAAATCAACAAATTGTTTGCTTGAATTGAATTTGGTATAAATTTGCTGATTGGAGAAAATTATAAATTTTTTCTGTGTAGTAGACATGAATATGTTTACCAAATATTATTTTCTATGATGGCGATTTATGGCGTGCTTAAGTGTTGGCTTTTAAAAAGAAATGTTTTTTTTTTATTTATTGTTTCGGATTAGAAACAAATAAAATAAAAAAAAAATATTAGATTTTTATAAAAACAATTTTGACCTTTTTTTAAAAAAAAGTAAAAAAAAAATGTTCATTTGCAAAACCGAAAATGACCATTTTAAATAAACATTTTAAGTTCAGGTTAATAATAATTAATATTGTGGTTATTTTATTGAACAGTTAATAGTTTTTTATCCAAACTTCGATATTTTTAATAAGGCTTAAGTTCATTTAATTTAATTTTAGTTCAGGTTAATTTTTTTTTCTTTTATTGTTGACCAAAGTTTACCTAAAGTGTCCTTATTATACTGTTAAAGTTTGAGAATGGGATTTCCATTAGTTTAAGAGTAATGCAGATTTATTTACATGCGTAACACACTTCAAAAGACTTTCTAACCTCGACCCAATTTTTCTTTAAATCTGAAATTAGCCAAGAGTATACTCATAATACTGTAAACAGTTTGAAGAGGGACATACATTAGCTTAAAGGAACCGTAACTAATTATCAATGGTTGTCGCACCGGAAGTGACTATTTCAATTACATTTTTTTAATAAGATCCAATAATTTTTTTTTTACTTTAAATAAGCCTACGGTGACGTAATTATATTGTAACAGTTTTGAAATGGGATATCTATCCATAAGTTTAAAAGTTATGCAAATTTATCTGCACTAGAAATTGGATAGTGATGCAGATTTTTAGTAACAGGATTTGGATACGCACAAATGCATGCGAAAAAAATGCGGGAAAGGACGAGGGATGTTCATCGATCTCAAAGTAGGGGAAAAAAGAAAAAGTTGACAAACAAACTATATATCTGCCACGACCCATCTTAATTTTTAATTTTTCCCGAGCATATGTACCTACGTCCTATCGTTGCTCCTAAGCGAGGCTCCCATACAACATTTAAAATTCTATGAAATAGTAAAAAAGTTGGCCTAACAACTCCTACCATGCCCCAAGATGGGTCAATTGCAGAGCCGACCCCACTTTATATTTCAACTCCAACATTTATTTCTAACATAACTACTCGCTCATTCTAATCTTAAGGAGCTAACATAAAAAATCAATTCTTGTGCATAATACTCGTACATTTCTCATAAAAAACTGTAAGAAAGATTGAAATTTTGTACGGGCGCCGCCTAAGAGTTGGAGATAGTTGGTATAGGAATTTTAGAAACAAATAACAACGTCAATACGGATCTCAATAGTCCTACTTTTTGAAAGATCAAAAACACACAGAAACACAATTCAATGTGATCTCTTGCACCAATACACATCTGTTGACAAAGCTTAATGACACCGTACTGCACAGCATTTATAAATGACTTGTAAGTGGTACTATTGCAGGCAATGAATTGTTTTTTTTTTTTTTTTGAACACCTAAACTTTTTTTCTTTTCTTGCTTCACATTTTAAATTAATTTTCGATATCGAGAGATTCAATAAAAAAAGAATATAAAAAAGTCCGCTTTATAGGCAGCCGCAGTTCCAGGGTTCCAGGGATATCGGTATTGTTTGTTTAATGAAACGAATCTCCAACCTCCTGACTGTTACTTGAACGGTATAAAATATATTTAACCCAAAATAATTTAAAGTTTCAATTTCTTTGTTACCTTGTGTTATTTAAAAGTAACAAGCAACTTTATTCTGACGTTTGTTTATTCTTGCATCATGTTACTGAAACATGCTGAAAGACAGCGACTTTAATTGGAAAATTTTATAGAAAACTATTTCGTTTGAACAAAAGAGTCGTGTGTCAGCATGTAGTTACACTTAAGTTCTTAAAGCAAAATACACAGGAACAATTATTTCTTAAGTAATAGTTCTAAGTTTACAAGTTATCTATAAACAATTACATTTACTTAAGATATCGTTTGGCAAATTAAAACTTTATTTCCTGCAGAAGGTTTTCAAGAAGAAGGTATTTTTTTTTTAATTGCTACAAACAAAGTTCAAAAGGAAATATTTAAAGAAATATAATTATCTATATTTTTTTTTTAATCAGACTTAAGTTCATTGAATTTAATTGTCCTTAAATTATTTTTATGAAGAAAGGAATTTTACAACATGAAATGAATTAAAATTTATTGATCATTTTTCATTCTTGACTGAGCTGGGAATTGAACCCAGGTTTTCAAGGACAGGTTGCACAGACTAGTTTCGATTGTTACCACACAATCTCTTCAGTGGGGTTTGCCGTTTAGCTCTCACCGCCATTGACAACGGATGACGTCATTAGTCAAACATCAATCTTTAAGCCAAATGGTATTTTACCTTCGTAGATCGAAATTTGATTTTGAATGAATGATTACCTTAAAAACCTTTAACAGTTCAATAAAATAACCACAATACTAATTATAATTATCTATTCTAAAGTTCTTATTAAATATTTTATATCTTAGCTTAAAAGTTCAAACATTGAACTTTTCATTTTGATGACACTTATCGAAATTTACTGAACCGTAACGCATTTACAATATTTATCGCATGTGCCTTACAATTTACAACTATTGTCAAATAAAAAAAAAAGAAAAAAAAACAAAAAAAAAATGATAAAATCAAGAAATCTATATTCGGCATTGCCGAATTTTTCCTTAATTTCCAGTCATATAAAAGTTTTTAAAGCCAAATTTTTTCAGGAGAACCATTTTTCGCTAAGAGTTCACTATCGTATTTTAAAGGGTTTTTAGAAAATGTACTTTATATTGTAGCCTTAACCAATTCAGGATGATTAAAATAATATTAAACATGATACACATAGAAAAGCATATGGTTGAAAGTAACCATATTCTAAGAAAAATATACTATGATTGCATTTTAACAGCTTTAAAAGATGGTTAAGATTAACCATATTATCTTCAACATTAACCATAATATGGACTTTATGTGGGACATATGACAAATTATTAATCGATCCTCATGAACATGTCTATAATATCCCTATGTGAAAGGGAACAAACACTAAGCTTGTCACGTGGCAAGTCACTTTAACATGGCGATGTCCTACGAGGGGTTAATTGACACCTTCTTTAGACTTTGTAATAGGTCACTGAAATAACCTTAATGGACACATCCAATATCGGTTAAAATAATGCCTGACGCAGATATTGTCACAAATGAACCATGTCAATATGATAGATCCCCTTTATATAAAGTAATAGAACTAGAGACAATCAGCCACTACCCGCACAAAATCCAGTCACATGAATAGTTTTGTGCCAATTACCTTTGCTCTGGACCAACTGCACTCTAAGCACATTAACACCAGTTATCTTATAGGTCTTGTTTTCACCTATCACAATTCGTTCCTTTTAATTATAAAATTTTTTTCACTAGTCACAGGATAAGTGCTTTAAGAGAAATTTACACAAATTTCCCGCAGGGATTTTCTAGCCATATAAAACAAATTTTTGTCAAATTTTACGATAAGAAAGTTATCATTTACGAATTAAGCGTTTATCGAAAGTGAGTTTAATATGAAAACTACTAACAATGTTGGCCGGTTTGTTCTTTAATGTGATAGGACACAAAAAGGTAAGGACTGCATATTTCGTTAAGAATAAGGATCCTAGATCAGACTTAGTGTTGAAATGTTAAGGTGGCTAGAACTAGCCCGCTGCGTTGAAGTATTTTAACAAATTGCCAAGTTTTATCCGGGCTACCTCAGGGGTATCCTGTAGAAGGTTGTTTTCAAAAAACTTATGTCTGGTTCAATTAAATGCTGGGCAATCACATAAGATATAATGAACTGTTTTCGTAGTTTCAAGTAACAGAATCCTTTTTGTAAAAAGAACGGACCCCTTTGCTCTAAAGTAGAGCATTTACACTCCAAATTCTTGGTCCTATTTATAGATCGGCCTTAATATGAAACCTAGTGATTAACATTTATAGAAATAATTGTTACAAATAAAGAGGGTGATCCAAATAAGACCGACCAATGTTTAACACGTATAACTTTTTCATCTATACAAATATAATAAAGAGGTAATGTATGTATGTTTGTTTGTAAGAGGTAATCTCCGTAACCGCTGAACTGATCATTATTAAGCTTTTATAGCTTTTTTACTGAGGGTCTTGCACGTACTATATGCTATACTTATTTTTGAAGTTTAAGCGGACGTGGCACTTTCCATAAAAAGACAATATATATTTCTGCATATCTGAAGAACAGCAGCAGCAAAAGTTTCCCAACATGGTACAAAGATATTTGTTTTCAATATATAACTGCTGCCAAATATTGGCGGGATTGGAGAAGTTGGGTTGGCACAAAATAGAGTTCTTTACATTTGGAGAATGGTTGGAGAAACCTTGTTCAAATTTGGTGCATATATCTGGCTTATCAATAAACAACCATTTATTTAAAAAAAGGCTGGCCTGGAGAAGTGAGCGTGGCACCGTCCATACAGACACCTTATAGATTTCTATATATCTGGAGAATGGCGAAAGCCAAAGCTTCCAAATTAGGTACACCCACCTTTGTTATTAAACGCAATATTCGACAAAATGCTGCCGGAATTGGAAAAGTGATCGTGGCACAAAAAAAAATTTCTTTATGTCTGGAGAAGCGTAGTAGAAAGATTTTCAAAATTTGTTATACAACGCCGAGTGATTAATGCACAATCTCTGGCAGGATTGGAGGTAGGCGTGGCACAATATAGAAGCCTGTATATATAGGGATTTGCAATAGATGAAGTTTCCACATTTAGTACAAACAGCTTGGTTATATTAGTCAAAATGTAGGCGGGATTAGATAAGTGAGCGTGGCACAAAAGAGAATTCTCTATATCTGAAGAACTTTAAGTGTAAAATTATCCAAATAATTGGGCTTTTATGCTATAATATTTTTACAAAGTGTTAAAAGTTGGAAAATTATTTTATGACTCGCCAATTTCTATTTACTGACGGATCATAGAAAGATCAGGTTATAAGCTTTAGCATTACTACCGAGCACAAAGTAATCAAGACATCTATTTTACCAACATTCAGCTCAATTCTTTCCGCTGAACTAATCGCCATCTACGAAGCTTTAAAATATACTACAAACGGGACAAATATGCTATTTGTTCTGACTCACTATCGACATTAAAAATGATTGTGAATACCTGTAATAATAACGCTTATATATCATATATTAGAAATATTCTTATTCGAGAAAGGGGTCGGATAATTCTTATATGGTCCCCAGGACACTGTGGAATTAAGGGCAATGAATTAGCGGATCAAACAGCCAAGGACGCTCTCAATTCACCTCTAATTTTTACCGAGTACTTTAACTACACGGAAATCTCTAGGTATATTAAAGGCCACTTCATGAAACAAGATGACACCTATCTAGGGGCATCTGATTGGTATAGGAATATTAACCGTAACAGAACTAATCTCTATGGTTATACCGATATAAAGGAAAACAGACTGGACCGAATAGAAATGGTAAAATTTTTAAGACTCCGCCTGGGTCATACCCGATTGACTCATGGCTCTCTTCTTAAGTTACAAAATATTCCAATTTGCTGCCCTAAATACCATAAAGCCAGACAACAAACTTTTAAGGATAATAACCCTCTAGATTTATTATCAAACCCAAGTGTTCAAAACATAAAAACAATAATAAAATTCATAAAAAAAAGTAATATGTATAAGTTTATCTAACATAGAATAACTATATAATTTAATTATAAATGAGCCGAAAGCCTCAGTAGCTATGGCTTTTATTCTTACAGTTAGCTTATATTTTGTAATTATAAATTAATTTTATAAATAAATAAATATAAATAAATATATTATGACTATATTTTAAGTCAAAAATGGTTCGACTGCGGGCAGCGCCGGATCCTAAAAGTTTGTTATAAAATTCTTCAGGTTATAACTGTGTTCTGGGAAAATTATAACAAATACATCAGCGGCATAAAATTATCGAATTTTTGTTAACGATCAATTGCTATGACGCAGCGAAAATTTCGTCAATATTTTAAATCAAGATCAGGGGGCAAATACTAGCATTCGTAATTGAACGCTTTTTCGATTTATTTCTAAGCATTTCAGTCGATACTGAACGAATCGAAATCATTTTTTCAGTGGTGTAAAAACTCCAGCAAATGCTTTGCAACACCGGAAAAATAATTTAGACTCCTTATCTAATTAGAAATAAAATTAATTTAGAATGGAAAAAGCATTCGATAACGACTGCCAGAATAATTAGGAAATCTACAGTTTAGTACCTTTCTTCTCGCAATTTCTTAAATTATTTTTATAGTTTTAAAAAAATTTGTACATTTGGAAAAATTAAACACAATTTTCAGACCATTGATAAGTTAAGTTCACATTTTGGATCATTGTCTTAAAACTGCTTCGGAGAACTAGAAGCAATTTGAAACCAAAATTTAAATTTTTTTGCTGAGTGTTTCAGTGACCCTGTTTTTCACAGATAGACAAGCGGACATGGCTTAACCGACTAAAGGGCCAACCATATTATGCATGAAATGTCCTAGACTACTATCAAAAATTAAAAAAGCCCCTCTAATGCATTTAAAATAAAACCAAAACAGAATCAAAAATGCATCTGATTTCGTACGGAATGTCCGACCAGCTTCGCAAATTGCTTAAGCAAATGACAGTTTTATTAAACTTAAAAAAAGTTTCCATAAGTTTAATATGGTTTGCCAAATATGATAATCATGAATTCGCACAGTTGCTTAAGCCAGTTCATGCAAGCTCTGGCTGGGCCTTTAGAATTTCACAAGGATCTTATATGAATATTTCTTGGTGTTACATGCGAAATTGAAAACTAAAAATACCTTTATTTACCACTCGTAGTGGTGAAGGGTATTCTAACTTACATTATAAATTGAGGTGAAAAACTTGTACGAAATGAATACACATAAAATTTAGCACATACATAAATCTTTATTACCACCACACATTCGGTTCAATAAAAAAAAAGTAAGAAACTCATAAGTCAAAGCTGTGACATTTTTCCCTTGTTCTTATAATATTAGCAATTTTATTTCCATATCTTGTACATACATATGTCTTTCAACGTATTACTTTTCCATTTAATTTCACAGAAATCTTCTATGATTTTTCTTCGATGTGCTCAAATATTCCAAATGAATATGTGCAGAATATGTTTCCAATTTTGGGTGGGTTTGTTTTACGGGTTAAACAAACATAAAGTTGTCAAAAAGAGCCGTAAAATGTTGCTTATAAATAAATGAATACACCAGACGTAAAATGAGTAAGAGAGAAATGAGTAAGAGTGCTGTTTCTAAAGAAAAATTTAGCACGTGAACAGGTTTAGTTAAGCGGGTTCTAAAGTTTTTTTTTTATAAGCGCGATTGTAATAAAAAATAACACAAAAGATTTTAAGAAAAAGAAAAATGATAGATTTTTGATGTCAAAAATAAATATGTATATCGCATTCAAGAATTATAAAAATAAAGATTACGCCTTGCGCATGTAATGACGTAGTAGTTCCCTTATAAAGGCTACCAAGGCTTTTTTATGTGTGAAATTCATCATATCTTGAAAAAAATGTATATATTGCGTGATAGTTGGCTACCCTACAATAAATTTACTCAGAAGGTTTTAAAAAAAATTTTATACGAGGGCGGATCAACAAGTCCGTGACTTTTCGAACTTCCCTCGCAAAAAAACCGTCAATCAAACCAAGAAAAAGCTTGATAAATACTATGGGGACTCTGCACCATCGATTTAAATGGTAAAAAAGTGGTTTACTGAGTTTCGTTGTGGTCGCACAAGTACAAATGACGCTGAACGTTCTGGACCGCCAATTGAAGTCAATACACCCAAAAATATCGAAAAATTCACGATATTGTGTTGGACGATCGAAGAGTAAAAGTGCGTGAGATTGTTGATGCCATAGACATTTCATATGGCAGTGTAGTTTCGATTTTAAATGATTAGCTGGGTTTAAGAAAGCTGTCAGAAAGATGGGTGCAGCGTTTGCTCTCAATTGACCATTAACGTAATCGTGTGACAACTTCAAAGGATTGTTTGGAGTTGTTTAACCGCAATTCGAATGAGTTTTTGCGGCGTTTTGTAACTGTGGATGAAACATGGATCCAGCTAAGAAAAAAGTTCTTTTTCATCAATATAATGCACGGGTGCACACGTGTGCAGTCTCAATGGCAAAATAACATGAATTGCGCTAAGAATTGGTACCTCATTCGCCATATTCTCCGGATTTAGCCCCCAGTGACTATATCCTATTGCCGAATTTAAAGAAATGGCTCGGTTGAAAGAGATTTAGCTCCAACGATGAAATTATTGATCAAGCAAATGCCTATTTTATGGACTTCGAAAAATCCTATTTTTTTTGGAAGGGATACACATATTGGAGAAACGTTGGACTAATTGTATTGAGCTAAAAGGAGATAATGTTGAAAAATAAATTTTGTTTTTGTAAGAAAAACTTTGTTTCATTCAAAAAATCACGCCCTTATTGATCCGCCCTCGTACTAATTTTCAAACAAACCAAAAATTTTAATAAATATTTTATATTGAAAATATTATTAAAATAATAAATTAATATTAAAAACGTTTCAAAAACTCGTGCGTTTAAAGTTGTACAGCAAAAGAATTAGAATTTTAAAAATTTAAGAGAGTAAAAAAATGAGTGAAAATATGATATGTGCAGTGGGCAAATGCAAATAAAGTAACAGCGAAAAAACATATAAGAAATTGTGTAAAAAATAACCTCGAGCGTGTTTTTAATAACATGTTAATACTTTTGACTATAGCTGCATCATTTTACAATTTTCAAACAGATGCAGGCCAAACTAATATATGGGTAATGTTTTGCAAGCGAGTGAAATCAGTAATTTTGAAAAAAGAAAAAATTTTCACACAAGATTTTGAAAGCAATTTTAAATTTTAAATGGGTAAGTTAACTAAAATTTAATTTTTGCAGTTCATTACTAAATTATTTTGAATAAGATTTAGCAATCGTCGTGCACCAAAAAAATAGATAACCTCAATTTTTCATGGATTAACCATCTTAGTGAAGGTGGGTTAAGTAAGCCATCAAGTGCATTAATGGAAACGTTGCGATCATGTGATGCTATCTTCTTGCAATTAAATTAAATTTTAATTAAAAATTGTTTCTTAAAAGCAAAATATTTGCAAATTCATTTGTTGGAAGGAAAGGAAATGGAAGTAAGTGAAGACATGAAAAAGTTTTTTTTTAGATGTAGGAAGTATTTTCGAATCAGTTTACTAAATGCCGAGGTTGCTTAAAATTCCAAAAATCGAAAGAGAAAACTAAATTAAGTTAGAAACTAAAATTCTTGATATTTTGCCTTTTTCGTCTGCTTTAATTTATGTAGTAACGATAGAACTAATGTAATTTACGTATGTATATCTTTATGTAATAAATAAAATATGAAAAAATAACTTTAAAAAAAAATTCTTTTATTTTAAATAATTTAAAAAAAATTATAAATTGTCCTACTGTTATGTTTACACATAAATATATCAGTTTGAGAGCTAAAAAATTTTAGCCAATATACCAGGTAGTGTGACGTCAGAGTTACTACATGCGCAGTAAAATAATTTAATGCCCGCCTGATGTCGAAATCTTTATTTCTATCATTCTTGTATCGCACTTAATCAACAAGAAAGAGAAGCAAAACAGTTTTTAATTTTGCATACAGGCATATGAAAAATAATTTTTTTTAAACATGCGTTTTATTACCAAAAAGTTGACCAAATTACATGATATTTTTACAGGGTGTAGCAATGAATATTACGTGTCGATTTTTTCCAAAAAGTGAAACAATATAAATTTTGGGTTAATACCCTCTTGCCGATCAAGTGCGATATATATTTATTCCCGCAATTCTAAAAAAGAACATAGGGCCATTAAATGGTTCCGTTAACCCTCTGCGACTGACGTGACTTTGTAATAACAATTCAAATGACGTGGTAGTACGCTCGACACAATATTTTCTAAGTTCTGTTTTGTAAATCTTCTGAAATTATTTTTTATTTAAGATTAATGTTATAGTTTGTTATTTAATTTATTTTTGAGCACAAACCGACAACTAATTGTAAACCATATTTAATAGCGTGGCACAAAATGGCCCTCAAGAACTTACATCTATACAAAAACCAAAAAAAAAAAATTTAAAATTTCCATTTTGGTTTTTTACAAGTGTTACACTAGTTTGAGAAAATTTTAATTTTTAAATAAAAAGAAACAAGTGATTTTATCTAGTGTATTTAACCAGATATTCTAACATGAATATGTCAAATTGTTTGATCCAAAGCTCAGAATCTGCTCTTCATATCTTTTAAAAGTTCCAGATGATGTTCTCTTAGAACAATTAAGAATTTTTTTTTGTATTAGAAAGACCCATCAAAACTTTATTGACGTGTTGTTTAGGAGACACTACATAAACATCACAAAAATAAAAAATAACAAAAATATTGATCTGGTTGTTTCTGAGACACCTACCTTAATAATGATGTGCTTGTCTTGAAGACACTTTTCTGCTCAGCGTGACGCGTACGCTCTATTTGATCGCGTTCGTTACGCCAACATAAACATGAAAACATATTATGAAGGTACTGAATGCGTGAGAGCCGATGTTTGACAAAGAACGGAGACAATCCCTTTTTTCTTTTATTCACAGAAAAAAGTGTTTTATCAATTAAAAAAATGGTTTAAAAATTATTTAAATTTAATTAATGTGATAACTGAATCAATTACTTTTTTTTTTGAAAGGATATTAAAAATTTAATTTTGATTTAATTAACATTTTAGTTGTTTTGAAATAAATTTTCAATTAAAATTTTAATTAAATAACTTAATTGACTTTTTTCGTTTAAAATAAAATAATTTAAACATGTAGAATTTTTGTTGGGAATTGTCAATATTTATTTAAATAAATTAACACATTGTTTGAAATTGCAGAGTTTTTTGATCACTTTTTTAATTAAAATTAAAAATTTGGTGAATTGAAAATATTTTTTTTAAAAATTTTAAAATTTTTAGTAATCAATATAATCATTTTGGTAATAGGTGCAACAACTTGTTTGCTTGATATTATGAATTTGGAATAAATTTGGTGATTGGAGATATTTGATATTATTTTCTGTGTTGGTATCTGTTAGACAACCACATCAGTCAGAGAGGGTTAATCAATAAAGCCGGAAAAGTGATTGAGCTAACGCATTCGTTCCTGCACAGAAAAAATAGAAAATCGACTTTAATTAAACAATTCGTTCAGACAATTAAATTTTTTACTAATTTTGCCCCTGCAAAAGAATTGATCATATCAATTAACGGATTTGTATTTTCGAGTCATGCCACACAAATTTAATCAATTAAAAAATTACTTGCATCAATTAAAAAAATACACAACTTATACAAAATATTTACATTTTTGTGTTTTGATTAAAAAAATTAATTGCAGCAAACAAAAAAAATAATTGAAGAAATTAATGTTCACCAATTAATTATTTAATTAAAAAATTTTTGGCAAAAATTTTTTCTGTGTGGTGCTGGGGCTGCCAGCAGACGTCCAAGCAGGTGTACGTTTGCTATTTGTTTAGTTCAGGGAATAACAGCTAAAGTCGAGCAATGAAAAATTTCCAATATTTATTTTTACGTCTTCTTATCTAATTGCTGTTTTATTAAAAATTAAAAAAAATTATAAAATTGCTAACACAGAGCTTGCAAATATAAGCTTAATCTAAATTTCCTGATTTTTGGCAGTGGTTTTTAAATTCAAAAATGCTTTGCTTGCCTAAATCGAGTTAAGCTATAAATGCATGTTGGCACAGACTTGATGGCGTCAATCACTCGTCATGTCGCCTTGAATATCATTGGCACTCAGAATTTCGCTGAAGATACAGCTTAACCCGCATATTCTCTGCTACCAAATGCCCTGGTATTAAAACCTGAAAATTGTGTCCAATTTTGGGCAACTTTTTCGAGCATTGCTGGCCGTATGTCACGAACATCACGAGTAGTTTTGTCCTTTAAGGCATCAATTGATGCTGGTTAATCAGCAGAAACCAGTAACTTCACGTTAGCCCGCAGGAAATATCGCCAAATTTCGATTTCAATAATTCGCGGCTTACGGTCGCTGTATGATACGTAGTGCGATCCCAATTATACCACATCTCTCTCGGATAAATCTCATCCATATGGCGCAATGTTCCATCAGCCTGTGAGTTGCCACAAAGGCTGCATCAGTGATGTTATACGTTGGGAAAAATCCCTATTCGTAGGGATTTTCTTTTAAAAATATGACAGATATTTTGAAATCATTAAAATGTAGGGACTTTGGAAAAATATGAAAAAACTGTATATATTTGTCAATCAAGCATGAAAAATGATCAATAAATTTTAATTTATGTCATGTTGTAAAAATTGTTTTCTTCATTTGAATAATTTAATGAAAATTAAATTTAACGAACTTTAGCCTGATTAAAATATGAAAAATTGGATTAATTACGAAATTTTAATTCTAACAAAAATACTACACAGAAAAAATTATTAAATTTCTCCAATCACCAAATATGTTCTAAATTCATAATATCAAGCAAACAAGTTGTTGATTTTGCACCTATTACCAAAAAGATTATATTGATTACCAACAATTTTAAAATTTTAAAAAAATATTTTCAATAAATGATATTTTTAATTTTAATTAAAAAAGTGATCAAAAAACTTTGCCATATCAAACACTGTGTTAATTTATTTAAATAAATATTGACAATTCCCAACAACAATTCTACATGTTTAAATTATTTTATTTTAAACGAAAAAAGTCAATTAAGATTTTTTGTTATATAATTAAAATTTGAATTGAAAATTTATTTCAAAACAACTAAAATGTTAATTAAATCAAAATTAAATTCTTAATTTTCTTTCAACTAAAAAAATAATTGATTCAATTATCACATGAATTAAATTTAAATACTTTTTAAACCATTTTTTTAATTGATAAAACACTTTTTTCTGTGTAATTGTTTTATTATATTTGCTTGGAGTGTAAGAAATTGTTTCATTTAATTTTACTACAATAACTAAAACTCTTATAATTTTCTTATCTACTTGTTAACAGCATTGACCCAAATTTATGACCAATTTTTTTTTTTTTTTTTTGGTAAAGTATCTTCATCTGCCAAAGATCTTTGTATAAAAACAAATTAAACAGCAAAAAAAAATAGAAAATTTTCTTCTACAAAATCTAAGGATGGTCCATTATTTGTAGATGGGAAGTGTACGACAAAACTAAGAACTGTATATTTTTGCTTATATGTTCAAATTTTTAGGGTAATTTTATGTGTTACACATGAAAGAGCTTTCTCAAAGGTGGTTATTTGGCTGGTTGATTATAAGTACATGGTAACATGTCTAAACACCCACATGCACTAACACCAATATTCTGTTAAATTTATTCATGTACGTACTCCAACCGACAACTTACAAATTTAGACTTAAGACCTATAAATCTTATTTCTACTTACTAGTTAACCATGTGAGTATTTTTCTTTTTACCTAAGTATATGTGTACAAATATTCATGCTGGTTGATGTGTGTGTACGTGTGATCTAACAGTTAAATATTTATGTGTGAATTTAAAAAGGTATCGGTCTGTATGTGTTTATGGGACCCTATAAAAAAAACGTAAAGGAAGCTAACAGAACAAATGTTTTAAGTTTTCAGTTTTTACGATTAAAATCGTAAAATATGTTCAGGTTCAAAACCTTTTTGTTCTTGTTTTTTTTTATTTTTTTTTTTTCATTTTTACAGACAACAAATTTATTACATTCAGTCAGCGATGTTAACAAGTGTAATCCTTTCGGTCATGTTTTATAATTAGCATACGGATTTTGTCCCATGAAAAATAAATATTAAAGGTACAATTAAACCGACATATAACTTACGTTTTAAGTAAGTGATTTATTTAAAATGCTATATACTATACTGGTATAATTGACCACTTTCTTGCGTATAAATGAAGTATTATTTATACATAATATTTAAGAATTAAATTGATATATCAATATTAAATCATTCACTTTATTTTATGTTTGTTCTGTTTAAATATCAGAATAAATACTTTTTAAGACTTTCAACTTTTGTAAACGTTAAATGATTTCAAATAGTTAAACGCAAAGTTATCAACCGATATCATCTTTAATACCGATACCGCTTAAAATCCGTTTAAAACTAAATACCGGTATTGATGCCGATATCGAAATAATAAATAGCTTAATACCGGTATTGATAGTATCACTGAAATTATTTTGTGGCCCCAAGTATTCTCTTTAAAATTACATACAAATCAATTTCCTGTGTGAAGTAATTTTTGAGATATATAAAAATAAACTCAACACATTCGGCTAATTCGGTGAAATTAGGACATTTTGATTATGACATAACTTTTACAAAAAAAATTTAAAAACTTTTTTTTCGTTGATATATGTTCCTTATAGGGTGAACCAAATTAAATTCAAATCGAAAGGGGTCGGTTCCCACTATTGGTCAATTTTACATGGAATTACCCATAAAGCTGAATTGTATACACAATATTAAGATAAGCATAGCGAACAATTCTGCATCACTAACTCCAAGATTTAATTTTTTGAATTATTTCGCTTTCTAAGTAAGTGAGCGATATATTCAATTAGCGTTAGTCGTACTTAATCAATAAGAGGCTATTTATTCGAAATTTTTATTTATTCACTTCTGGAAAAAATCGACGCGTAAAACGCATATCTACCTACTGTAAAAATTTAAAAATTTTCAGTACAAACACAGAACACTTTCTAATTTAAAGTGGAGAACATTACAGGCGCTATAGTACAACGTTACGAATAGCGGTGCAAGCTGTGAAAAGCTAAACATAGCAGTTTCAAAGTAGTGTCAACAGAATGCGTAGTTGTAGTAGTCGTTGCAGTTGAAGTTGAAGCGCAAAGTTGGAAATTTTGAACTTTGTTGCGCTACAGAGCATACGTCAGCTTCAGCTTCTACTAAAACTGCTTTATTCTGTTCGAGGCCTTATATGAAAGGAATACGAAAAACAATTTTTAAGCCAACCATTTGGTTACCAAAAAGTAGACAAAACAGCAACATGATAATGATGGACGAGGCTTATTTAAAATCAATAGGTCGTAGTGATTATTATTTTTTTAAACATTAAAAATACTTTATTAATTAGTTTTATTTATTAATGATGTGCTAATAATCCCAATTTTTGAATGAAAACACTAAAATTTATTGTTGAGGGAAAGCTTAAGTTTCTATGCGCATTTCGCTGGTTGTTTAGGCCAACTCGTCAGGAAACTTTTTCCAATTACTTTAGAAAAGCTAAAAATATTATACAAGTAAGACCATAAAGTGAATAAGAATTTTAAAACACTCAGGTCTTACATGTAACAATATCAAAGCTTCAACAAAGACACAACACTAAGCCGTCAATTTTTATTTCTTACATTCCCCTACAATTGGCTGGATTTTTCCAACACGAATTGTAGTTGTAAGAGGATAGAAAGAAAAAAAAAAAACAAAATTAAAAAAACAAGTTGCTTAAATAAAGCAGCTTGCCATTTCAATTTTTTATTTGCCGGGCTCCCGTATTCGGTCCACGACTTGAACCACTTTGTTGATGAATATTTTCTTGATCAACATCCATACTAGCAGCAATAGAATTAGGATGATTAGGTTTTTCAACGAAAGTAGAATCGGGGATGAAAAATTTTATTAATTACTTCATTTATTAATGATGTGCTAATAATCCCAATTTTTGAATGAAAACACTGAAATTTATTGTTGTGGGAAAGCTTGTTTCTATGCGCAATTGAATTATCAAACCTTAAACCTAAAAAGTTTTTTATTAATTAAAAAAATGGTTTAAAATGCATTTAAATTTAATTAATGTGATAATTGAATCAATTATTTTTTTAGTTGAAAGAAAATTAAAAATATGATTTTGTTTTAGTTACCATTTTATTTGTTTTAAAATAAATTTTCAA
Source organism: Pollenia amentaria (assembly GCA_943735925.1). Classification (NCBI taxonomy): domain Eukaryota; kingdom Metazoa; phylum Arthropoda; class Insecta; order Diptera; family Polleniidae; genus Pollenia; species Pollenia amentaria. The sequence continues at coordinate 15,657,834 of OX031010.1, read as the reverse complement.
TTAAAATTTTAATTAAATAACAAAAAATCTTAATTGACTTTTTTCGTTTAAAATAAAATAATTTAAACATGTAGAATTTAACGGCAATAATAAAACGGCAAAGTTTTTTGCTAATTTTTTTAGTTAAAACTAAAAATATCATATATTGAAAAAAAAATTTTACAATTTTAAAATTTTTTGTAATCCGTATAATCATTTTGGTAATAGCTGTAAAATCAACAACTTGTTTGCTTGATATTATGAATTTGGTATAAATTTGGTGATTAGAGAACATTTTTAATTTTTTCTGTGTAATGAATTTTCCTATAAATCATATTTGTTAATTTAGTTAATAAAGTGGTATGTTCCATAAAATTATGGATTCTAGATGATGCCTAGTCAATAATATGGGTGACTTTAAGCTTTGTGTTGTAGGTGGGACAAATTGTGGCTGCAGTCCCACTATAAATATGTTAGTGGGAGAATTTACAGTAATCCATTTTAAGGAACACAAATGTTGTAATTTAAGGTTTGGAACAGTTTTTTTTAGTCAATTGTTTTGCTACCCGAAGGAATCATTGATTTGTATCTGTGCTGATATGTTGACCCTTTTTGTTCTATTACAGACTTAAATGAGATATTAATGATATTTAAAATATCGCGAGTTCTACAAGTTAAATATTTTAGCAGTTTTGCATCCTCTGAGGCGAAGTCTGCGTATTACTTTCCATATAATATGTTGTTTTTGTATAAACTTTGGCTACAAATATTCCAAGTGATGCCAATTTGAACTGAGAATTTAAATAAAATTTAGAAATGGAATATTTTTTTGATTTTAATCTCGTAAAGAATAAACTATAGGACAGTAATTTACAACTGAGTTAAACTTTGAGGTAAGTTAAGCAATTAGTTTTAAATAATTGCTTAACTTAACAAAATTTTAACGCGGTTTTATTTATTCTAGTTTTCAAATTATAGTTGATGATTGCATCAAGAATCCGTTTTGTGTTAAAAACTTCTAGTACATCACATTCTAATTTTCTTACGTTAAAGCCGAACAACTTTTGTATTTAAGCTTAATTAAAAATAATAATAAAATAAAATAATAATTGATTAAAAGGTGTTTTAACCTTGGGTAAAACGGCAGAGTTGAGTTTGGTTACCAGATCTTCGAGGGTAGCAAAATTTAACGCTGGAACGGCAGTAAAAGACATTGCAAAAGAGTTCACTATGTCGCGTCAAACTGTGCACTATCAAATTAACAAGTTTAAAAATCTTAACGACGTAAACAACTTAACGAGATCAGGTGCAAAACGTAAAACAACGCACACTCAATACCGAGTCCTTATACGAGAATTAAAAACAATTGTTTTCTGAAGCCTCAATCTGCTGCAGATCAATGGAATATGACGGCCAAGAACCTAGTCAGTGAACACACTCTTAGCCGAAGTTTAAAGCAAGGAGATTTTAAGACAATTAAAGCTAAGGACGTGCAGTACATAACAAAGTCAAACAATCTTAAAAGACTGGCCTTCGCAAAGCAACATCTGCACAAGCCAATGGAGTTCTGGAGTAGCGTTCTATGGACAAATGAAAGCTCCTTTGAGTATAACTTATCCAAAACACATTTTTTGTAAGATTGCCAAAGGTAATAATCGACCAGCTTGTAAAAAAATGAGCCATGGTGGAGGCTCAGTCATGATCTGCGGATGTGTTGCGTATTATAAGCTGGGTGACTTGGTTCCTGTCACCGGCTCGATGAAACAAAATCAATATTTGATTACACCAAATGAAAATTCCATTCCTTCTGGTGAAAATCTTATTGGGTAATAATTTATCCAGCATCAGGATAATGCCCTGTGCCACAAAGCCCTGATGATTACTAAGTTTTTGAAGGATGTTGGCGTTAATACTTTAGACTGGCCACCTCAAAGTCCAGATTTAAATATTATAGAAAACGTCTGGCCTCTTTTGAAACGTAAAAGAACAGTTTCGTTAAATAAACGCTGAGGTCATTTCCCTATGGGAAGAGATATCTCCAGAGATCCTTAAAAATTTAGTGGATTCAGTACCAAGACGCCTTCAAAAAGTTTTTGAAGTCAAAGGAGGAAATATATTATACTAACTTCTTCTGCCTTTCTTTACTTTTGTTAAGTTTAAACACTGTTACCTTAGTATTACATTCTTGTCAAATTACTTGTGCCAACACATGAAATTACAAATTAACTTACATCTTTTTAAATTTCTATAAAATAATATTTGTTGGCTTATTTTTAAGTTTGTATAAGTTAAAAATAAAAAGGAAAATATAAACAAGAATTTTTAGCAAACGTAAAAATGCACGATTTTTATTTCGTAAAAATACTTATGCCGACTAGTGTATATTTAATTTAATGTAACAATCTCATTGTTAAAAATACTTATTGAATTATATATTCTCAAATTCGGTTGTTGGTGCCTTATCAACTAAAATTTCTTTTCAATTAAATTTATCGACGATTATTGTATTCAATATGACAACTGATAGGTCCTAATTTTTTTCTGTGTTTACTATGCAATGGTTAGAACGGGTGGCACTTATGCTACGTAATTTTTCACGTCTTAAAAGATTCCAGTTTATAATTTAAGTGTAATAAAATAAGAATGTAATTGACTTCAATATAAAAAATCTACCCAGTGGTAACTATTGAAAGGACCACAAGTGGCAGGCCTTTTCGAAGGCCTCTAAAATCCTTTCTTAAAGATTCGCTTCGTATGATATCCTGCCTTCAGAAGTATGCCTTCTTAAAGGTATACAATTGAAAGACCATCCAAAATATTCAGTACCCATTCGCTACTCCTTTCTTTTAGAAGGGAGAAAAGAAGTTGCTCAGTTTTATTTAGTGACCTTCCCTACTCCCTTCTTTGGGAAGGGAACGAATTTGTAATATGGGGTGTGTAGAAGGGCTTGCGCCCAATGACAACCTGTGTAAAAAATAAATAAGTATAGAATGCGGCGATCAGGGCTTGTATCTGCTAAACAAGGCCTTCTATAAGGCCTCTTTACTCATTCTTTTGACCGCTGGGTATAGACTATTTAAGCCCCTTTGCTTGTTTTGGCCACACTGTAGAAGGGATTTCAATTAAATATTAATTTACAACGTATGAAATTTGTTGCACTATTTAAGAAAAATTAATTTATGATATAAACTGTATAATATTGACAATTTGAACATCTCAAAATGCTTGTCGCTACTTTTTAAGCAAAGGCGTTACTTAGGTCAATAAAATGTACGTCAAATCTTAATTTAATTCCTAAAAGTTAACAAAAACATCGGATTCATATTAGACGCCACCTCTCAAATAGAATTTATCAGAAATCTATATTTTCAAATAGATAATAGATAATTAAACATATTGTACACAAAATTCCAATTAAATTTTCTATACCACAAATTGTCCTTGGACGTTCATTATATTCAACATTTATCCTTATTGAATATGTTTTGTACATAATACCAACTGATTCTGTGAATATGCATTCTTTAACAGTAAATTCATTGTCGTTAGCAATTTGTACAATTTGTAGAGATTGTGATTTCTCGTTTTAATGCAAAACACATTAGTGGAGTTAAGTGTTTGGTGCAAATGTCCATGGGAAACAGCATATGCACAACATCATAGTGTTTTTTTTTAAAATTGAACTAAAATTTTGTTGTTGGATTTAACAAAAGAGCTACAATAGTTTGTTATGCTCTTTCGCAAGGCCATTTACACCAAACACTGAACTCCGCTATTGTACTACTGGTATTAATTTCTCGTTAGTAAACTAAAATTCAATTTACAGGTTTCTATTAAAATTATGTGAATTCAAGTGCTAAATAGTGGTTTAAATACTCAATTCTATATCAATTACTAAGTTTGTAGGTTAACTGAGATACAACAACTTATTTACTAACTTGTTGCATTTATTATAAATTTTATAAACTCCACTAACATGAGAGGGAAATTTGAGTATCTTTTCCCTATCCCTATCCCTAAAGAACCCACCTGTTAAAAGCGCGCTTATTTTCCAATCAGTCACCAGAGCATGACTTTTAATGACTTTTATAGCATAGGGATTCTTGATCTTCTTCCAAGGTTTGGGGTGGGCTTTATATCGTATCTATGGTAAAATAGGGACCGATCATCACAAAATTAATTGGAGTTTTTTCTAGATATACAAAACTAAATTAATTTATTTTTAATTACAATTTCAATTATAAAGGGTGGTCCAAACAAAACGCACGATGTTAATTGTAAATAAAACAAAATGTTTTCAGGGAATTATCTTAATATTTTTATTATGAAAGAAGGATATGTGACAATTATATTTGAAACTAACTATCGGCCAAATGCTCGCCACGGCTTCGGTGGCATATCTCTATCCGATGTTCCATTTTTTCAATGACTCTGAGACATAATTGAGGTTCAATGTCGGTAATGTGCCGAATTACCTCATCCTTTCGCAGTTGAATTGTTCTTGGCTTATTGACGTAAACTTTTTCTTTTAAATATCATCAAAGAAAAAAGTCCAACGGTGTCAAATTACATAATTGTGGCAACCAATTCGCCACGATGTAAGATAAAACGGACATTGAATTTCACGCGCAAAGAGCGGTTGTTGAGTTGGCTGTGTGGCAAGTGGCACTATCCTCTTGGAACCACAAATCGTCCAGGTCCATATCCTTAATTTCTGGCGACAAGAAATCCGTTATCATCTTGCAATAGCGAACTACTTAGTCGACCAAATTTTTGAAGAAAAACGGCCCGATGACGCCGCCAGTCCATAAGCCGCACCTAAGATTCACTCGTTGTGGATGCACCGGCTTTTCAATAATCACTCTTGGAATCTCATTTGCCCAAATGCGTCAATTCTGCTTTTTAACGAATCCACTGAGGTGAATCAGGATATCACGAAGTGCATGTAATGCATTTTGATGACAATTTTCGTAAAAGGCTTTAACCATCTTAAAGCGCTGCTCAACTGTGTACCTCTCCTTGGTTAAATTTGTCAAATACGGAAACTAAGAAATGTAATATTAAGTTGGGCAAAATACTTGACGTTAAGGTGTGACTCGCAATGAACATCGTCCATTATGGTTGGACCACCCTATACATTTTAATTCATTCAATAACTATTTTAATTCAACCTACCATATAATTTGATTACTAGTTTGATCCATTCAATTACTTTATAAATAATTTTTTTATTTATTTTTAACTACATAAGGTAATTGAATAAAATAAAATTTTTTTAATAAGATTTTAATTAAATAAGCTAACAAATTTTTGAAATCGGACAGTTTGTTTTATAATATTTTAAATCAAGATTGAAAATATCATTTATTGAAAAAAATGCAAAATTTAAAATTTTAACATATTTTAGTAAATTATATAATCACTTTTGTTTTAGGTACAAAATCAACAAATTGTTTGCTTGATTCTACGAATTTGGCGATAAAATTTAACTTAACATTTTTTTTCTGTGTAAACAATTATTATATCTTTATAGTTTTCAAACAACTTACATATTTTGAAAACTTTTTTTAATGATATTTGATATTTTAACAAAATTTCGAATTTTAATGTGAGGCATGTGATTTTTAGAGGCAAAGAACTTAAAATTATACTGTACAACAAAATGGCATTTTTCCAAAATAACAATGTTTTGCCAACTGATTCCTGTAAAGGAGTCTAGAAAAGATGTACATGTATTGGCGTTTTAAAAGTTTACATCTTAAACTGATTTTACGGCTTATTTAAAGCTGCACCCTTGTGTAGTAAAAAAAAACGTAGAAAACCGTGTGATACTTAGGTTTTTGGTATACAGTGTCTTCAGAAGACTTATTAAGAGCAATACAAGCAACATTGTATTGGTATGCATTTACCCTCTAAGTCTTCTGAAAATGGGTAGTTTTGCTCTGTTTGAAAAAAAAAACAAAAATCACAATAAAAAATTATGTATGCAGTTAAAATATTCTGCGAATATATTTGTCATGAAATTCTACTAGGTCTATTAATACACTTAAAGGCCTCATTAGTTGTTACTTTCCGTTGCCGTTCTGTTTCGTTCCTTTCTGCAGCAAATATTTTGTAATTACATTTTCTGTGAAAGGAATCATCTTCTTTTAAAAAGAAATGCATTGAAATTGTAAAATAAAACTTTTCGTAAAAAATGAAAAACTATTATTTTGTGTCAAAAATATGTAAATTTTTAAAAAATCATTAATTAAAATCGATTTTTTAGCTTTAAACCAAAAATTACAGATTTTTCATATCACAACAAACTAATACATACACTGGCCGTAACTTAACGTTCAATTCTATTTTCAACAGATTTATCCGCAACAGAACAGAACGAAAAAGTAAAAACAAGCCACACAGTCTGTATGTGATTGAACAGAAACCAAACAGCTGATTCGTAACAGAACAGAATGTAAAAAATAATTCTGCCTTAAGTCGTAAATGCAACGTAAATACCAGAAATAAGCAGGAACTTAACCGGTGTTTTAAGGGTTAATTATATCTTTTTAATTTTAGTTCGGCAGTATTTTGAACCAAACTGAATTGAATTTCGTTACCATAAAGCAGAAATTCAAACGTACATCTACCGTGTTAGGAAGTACATTAGAACAAAAATTTAATTACCTTTAAGCCAAAGCATTAAGCCATTGTAACAATTTCCAAAGTAATGCATCCCCAGTTCATCAGAAGCAACTTCCAATTCAAAATACATTTTATAGATGTTTTCAACTTTGCTATTGAATAAATTTACTCTATTTTCAGGTATAATAATATAAAAAATATATGTTAGGCGCAAACATAAAAAAACTGTTTGTATATTTCGGAAGAATTAGACATTTATGATTTTTTTTTTTTTTGCAAAATTTTTATTAGTTAATTACTAAAATTTTTGAGTTTGCGTTTGCAAGTAGACTGCGTTTTTAAACCGTAAAAACATGTGTACAGGATAGCAGTAGAGTTAAGAGTAGAATAATTTTTACTTTTGTTTTTCATTTGCATTACTACACTCACAATATTATTACAGTAACGGACTGTAGGTTATTCAAGAAGTATTCCGTTCAGTAATTTTTAAATAAATAAACATTTAAAATTCCAAGCAAATTTATTTTTAACTGATTCTAACATTTATTAAAAAAAACTAAGTGGACATTAATACGGATTTACGGTTGCATTTAATATTGTCCGTTGATTAAGTAAAAGTATTCTGTATGTAAAATTAAATAAATATGAAATTTAAAACAACTGTAAATTTACTTAAAAACCGATCTACTTATTTTGCATTTAATTTTGACGAAAAGTTCATTAAATTTTTACTGTCAAAAATTCAACCGTGAATTTCATAAAAAATTAAACACAAATTTCGTAAAAACAAATGAATTTTCTGTTATTTTATACAATTTAACTATCAAAAAAATAAAAAACAAATTCCGTTAAAACAAATGAATTTTAATTATTTTATATAATTTTACTACCAAAAATTAATTTTTAGTTATCTATTTATATATCTGTGGCAAAAAGTAAAAGTAAAAAACGATTTGCTTGATTTGTGTAGAAAATTCCCATATTCTATTTGTTAAAATTATTTTGTTAAATACATCAAATTTTTAAACCAAAAAATTGTGAATACCATATCGGGCATGCTGCTGGTGTCTTATAATTGAAAGTTCTTCTGTAAACAAAGTCGTTAGCCAGTACAATAAAAGTAAAACAAACGTGTATAACGGGGTAACTGATTAAAAATAAATATTCTCCCTCTCTCTCATTAGAAAAACGAGCAGACAGGTGTCTGGTATTTTTTAGAAATTCGAGTAAAACCTGTATAATATAAAATTACTGAATTACATAAAATAACTGAAAATTTATTTTTACGGAATTTGTCAGTTATTTGTTGATAGTTAACTGATATAAAATAAATTAAAATTCATTTGTTTTTACGGAATTCGCAGTTGAATTTTTGACAGTAAAAATTAAATGAACTTTTCGTTAAAAATAAATGAAAAATAAGTAGACTGATTTTTTACTGAATATTCATTTATTTTATATAACAATTTTAGGTAATTTTACGTACAGAATATTGTGAGTGTAAGTTTTGTTTATGTTGAAACATAATTTTTCTGTGTAATTTTATCGCTATGTTAACATAAGTATATAATAAGCCCTTAAGTTTTTGCTTATTTCTGGTATTAAAGTTCAATTTTGGTCTTAACTGTATTGGTGGACCTAGTAGATTTCACGACAAATATTATCGAAGAATATTTCGACTACAAACATCCCTGTTTCAAGGATACTTTCTGATGTTTTTTTTTTTAAATTGCAAAAAGACCCATTTCCAGAAGAGTTAGAGGGTTAATGAATGCCAACAAAATGTTGCTTGTTATGTTCGGAATAAATCTTCTCAAGACACTTTATATCAAAAACCTAAGTATCACACGATTCGGTGTTTAACTATAGAAGAGTGTTACTTTATATAGGCCGTAAAATGAGTTTCAGATGTAAACTTTTAAGACGCCGATACACGTATGTCTTTTTTTAGTCCCCTCTACAAGAATCGGTTGCCAGAACATTGCTATTTTTTGATTGCTGGACAGTGTTATTAGAACTGTTTTCTGTGACAGCTTATTTGGCTGTTCTTTATTGTTTTATTTTAACTTATTTTTGTTTGACAATTTTTTTGTGAATAGACTGACGCCAAAGCAGGTTTGCAAATTGTTAAAATATGGTTTGAAACTCGTTGTTTAAGTCAGCAACCACATCAAACATATTTATCTGAAAATTTTGTTTACTTTACTTTTGTTAATCCACAAAGCATTTTTGAAGCACCATCGCATCTATAAGGTGGGGCAAAAGTCATCACTCTATCCGAAGATCCCTTAATTTTTGCATATGACGGTAAATATCAGTTCTGCTTTGACATTATTAAAGTAAATATATACACAATACAAGATGAGGGAATAACTTCTTTGATTTTCTGAGGACTGTTGCTCCGGGTCGCCTAATCTTGCATTTTGGTAATTTGCACTGGCCGGCAAGATCGCTCAATTTAACATCTTTAGACATCTTTTCTGGGGTTTCTAGAAGCCAAGACTCTATGCTAATAAGACATAGACGGAAAACTATCGCTGGAAGTTCTGACAAGCATGCTGGCAAATACCGTAAATCGAGCCCGTACGGTAATCCATTTTGGATGCTGATATCATATATTCTATTTTATGAAAAAAAAAAAAATTGAGCATCAAATAAATAATTTACAAATAGATATTGGGAATTATTTCTTTTTCATAAGCAACTTTATTATATTCAACATTTTTTATTTTTTGAATTTATTCTATGAATTTATTCTGTACATAAATGTACTTCATTGCTATCCAACGAAAAGCTAAGGTAAAATGTAACAAGAAAATACAATATAATAGTCTGGTAGTGTATAAAGTCATTCCTTAAAAAAATTTTAAGGAATAGAGCTATTACAAAAAGCCTTATAAAATACATAACTGAAATTTAAAAAAAAAAATACAGCCGAAGAACGTTTAGTGACAATAACTTATTTATGAGACAGTGAAATCATTGCTCAGAATATTACAGTCAACGGTAAGCGGTATAGCGACAGGCTTACTAATTTTCATAGGCCTTAATTGGAAGGTACTGGTTTTGTACACATATGATTGAAGCAGAATGGGTACACATGCACACAGCGCGCAGAGCGTGTGATAGATTAGACATAGCCCCATTAAGCATTCCTAATTGTTAACTGTGAACTTTTCTCCTCAACAAAAATAGACACGTTTTGCTCATAAGTTACAGCTCTAAATTGTAACTAATTTGCTTAAATATTTTCCCTAAATATGGGTTGAAGTAAAAGAGCATAATAACAACAGTATTTGAATTAATGTTTGCATATTTTCATTTTTATTTAAGTGTCTCTAACAAGTCAGGTGTCAAGTAGTTGCTGCCATAAAGCATAAAAATTCAAATTGATTTCGAAATTGTTTTTAACACGCAATATGCCAGAATTTATTAAAATGACATCGCATGCAAATATTGTATTTGTAACAGGAGATATAAATGGTTGCTCTATGCGATTCATTTGACTTTTAAACTTTATTTTTGTTTTTATTACTTTGTGCTCATGTTTTTAGGCACAATAAATAAATTATGTTTGTATTGTATAAATAAAAAATAATTTTCATCCGCGTTGCAAAAACAATAACCGAAATAGAAACTCAAAACATTTCAAATCAATAAATAAATAAAATGAAACAAAAGTTACTGCAGTCACTTCAAAAAGTTGAAGTTTTTTATTCGTTTGATGAGAACAGTGGCGAGAAAATTTGGTAATAAACCAGAATTGTCACAAGGACTTTTTTAAGAAACTTTTCTTTTTATTTGCATAATATATTAAATTTATTTAAGTGAACGTAAGAAAGAATTTAATTTTGAATAAAAATGGAAAAAAGTTTATTTCTATATACATACAGTAGCTAGCAAAACTAAAGGCACAACAGTACTTTTATTTATTTACTATTTTTAGTTATTTATTTTTTTAATATATGTATTGTTTATTTATTTTGTATATAAAAAAAGAAATAGCAACAAAAAACAAATGAAAACGGAATAAAATATATTTTATTTCAGTCTAATAAAGTACAGTAAAAATGTTCAGTAGTTTTTTTTTTTAATTAAAAAAAAATTTTTGAAAAGTATTAAATTTAATTAATGTGAATCCAATTTTTTTTGGTTGAAAAAATTTTAGATATACTTTTGATGTAATTAACATTTTTGTTGTTTTGAAATATATTTTTAATTAAAATATTAATTAAATAACAAAAAATCTTTTTGATATTTTCGCTTAAAATAAAATAATTAAAAATTGTAAATTTGTTGTTGGGAATTGTCAAAACCTGAGCAATATTTAATTGAATAAATTAACATATTGTTCGAAATTGCAAAATTATTTGACAATTTTTTTAATTAAAAGATGCGTCTTATATGTTTTTTATCCGTTTCGGTCAGTTTGACGACCGGCTACTTACAGTCTTATTTTTGACTCGATTTTCTTATTTTTTCGTTGAACTACTTTTCTTACCGTATTTTGAAGTTGTGGTTAAAAAAATCGATTAAAATTTTTCTTTCCTCCAGGGATAGCTGCTTGCGGGATATTTTTGTATTTATATTTCAGCAAATACAACACAGAGAAAAGTTATATTGTCAATTAAAAAAAGTGGTTTAAAAAGTATTTTAATTTAATTAATGTGATAATTTTGATTTAATTAATATTTAAGTTGTTTTAAAATAAATTTTTATTTAAAATATTAATTGAATAACAAAAAATCTTAATTGACTTTTTTTGTTTAAAATAAAATAATTTATGTGCTGTTTCCAGGTGACAGGCAATGGATTGTGTAGTAAAATTTATATGAAAACCACTCAGTTTTTTGAGTGCTTTTCATATAAGTTTTTCTACACAATCAGTTGTCTGTCACCTGGAAACAACACATTAAACTTGTAGATTTGTTGTTTGGAATTGTCAATATTTAATTAAATAAATTAACACATTGTTTGAAATGGCAAAGTTTTTTGATCATTTTTTAATTAAAATCAAAAATATTATTTATTGAAAAAAAAATTTCACAATTTTACATTTTTTAGTAATCAATATAATCATTTTGGTAATATTATGAATTTGGTATAAATTTGGTTATGAGAGACAATTTTTAATTTTATTTTATTTTAAACGAAAGAATCCAATTAATATTTTTTGATATTTAATTCATATATTAATTTTATTTCAAAACAACTCATTCTCTCAGCTAAAATAATAATTGATTCAATTATTACATTAATTTAATTTAAATTCTATTTAAACCATTTTTTAAATTGATAAAAAACTTTTTACTGTGTTCATATTTAAATCCCATTTTTATGACAATGCAGTATTCGTTACGACTTTGATTCAAACAAGTGGTATTTAGCTGTAGTTCTGATTTTTCTGCAAAGTTTGTCCCGATTTTTGTATAACTAATGGAATGATTTTGAGTTATAACAATTAATGTCAAAATTGTTATTCTTTATAACGATATATAATATGCAAAAGGACCTATCATAATTTAAAAAAAAATTTCAGGAGTGATAAGGAACTTTATAAAAGGCCAACTAGACCATTATGGAGCTAAATTAGGAAATTTAGTTTTGATACACATCCAAGTTATTAAATAAAAGTTTGTGTAAAATTATTTGTAGCTAAGATCTAAGTTTCCAAATATTAAGACCGGTCTCATTTTTCAGATTATATTGTTTTCAAATAAAAAAGAGTTCAAGGATATGAGTAATATTTCGGAAGTCTGTTTGTATGAAGCTCAACATGCTTTGTTTGACTAAGAGGCTAAGAGCAGCTGATTAGTGTTCTAAGAAGTGCACCCACGATCATTGTTCTTACGTGTTAAAAAACCAATAATATCACTCTTATAAAGTACGAGTATATGTGAATGTAGAATGCAAAATTTAAGTTTTACTTATTGTAATTCGTATTAAAAAAGTTTTGTTTGCCACTGTCTTGTACCCAATCGAAAGTTATTTCTATATTTTATTTCATTTTGTGATTTTTATATTGTTTTATTCAAATTCCAAACAATCGTCAATTTGAATGATAGCTAAGGATGATTTGTTTGAAAATTTTTATGTATCTAAAAAAAAAAAAGGATATTCCAAGTGCTGGAATGTAATGAAATGTAAAATTTCATTAAAAAAAATTTCTTCAGAGACATAAAATGCTTTGCTTTATGACAGCTTTAAATAAGGAAAATAAATTATTTATCATATTTTTAACATTTACTTTTTATAAAATAAAAACTTGTTGGACATACATACTAAGTGATTTCATTAGAAATGCTGTTTCTATTAGAGAATTTTAAAACCGAAATCGATTAACCGGTTTTTTTTAAAGACACCAGGCTTTAAATAGGTTTTTTTTTTAAATAAATCGCCAGGTCGTTTTTTTTTTTTTTTTTTTGATATCAGTTTTATAAACTTCTGTTTCTTTTTCCCCTAAAAAATTTTGTCACTTCTTACCTTCGAAAATCGTAATTAAATTTCCCTCAAAGAATTTAAAAAGCAATTCCAAATAAATTACACTCAATATGAAGAAAACTTAAGTGATTTTTTAATAATAAAACGATAAATGAAACGATTTTTCTATGAAAATTTGTTTAATAAACCTTTTATTAATCAAAAATATTTTTTATGAATATGGGGGTTAATCTTTATATATTTAATATGAACTTACAGTAGTGAATAAAATCTTATTCTAATTCCTAAGTTTACGTCCTGCCAATGCCTGAAGAAAATTCTCTTGATCAAGGTTCCCGTTAAATGGGTGCTTAGCGCCCTTCAGATTGGTAAAGTGCTGCAGTGTCTCTTCTTCTTAACCGAATGTGGCCACCATCATTTAAAATATTTCGAGCTGGTAGATTTGGGTTTAAGCCTTTTTAGATATGTTGTTGAATATTTTGTGGTCATAGTTTTTAATGATGGCACATTATCTGTGTGAATCTTCGAGTTTTTAATGTAACAGGAAGCAGATGTCATGATTCGTAGGAATTTTTTTTTTGTGCCCTTTACATTTTTTTAAGTCTGGGGCCGCGGCAATGACCCATAGCTGAATACGGTACACAGAAAAAATTAAAAGATGACTCTAACCCCCAAATTCTATTAAATATATAGAATAAAACAAATAAATCTTTGATTATGCACCTATTACCAAAATTATTATATGGATTATTAAAAACTGTAAAAATTTTAATATTGTGAATAGTTTTAAATTAAATTAAAAAATGATCGTAAAACTTTGCCGTTTCCAACAAGGTGTGAATTGATTTAATAAAATATAGATTCGGTTTTGACAATTCTCGACAACAATTCTACAAGTGTAAATTATTTTATATTAAGCGGGAAAATCAATCAAAATTTTTTGTTATTTAATTAATATTTTAAACAAAAATCTATTTCAAAACAACTAAAATGTTAATTAAATCCAAAATATATTTTTAATTTTTATTCATATGAAAAAAATGAGCGAAGAGGACAAATAATTTTTTTTTTTTAAATTAAATTTTTTAATAAACAATTTTCACTCCAAAAAAAATTAAAAATTGTTTCTAATCACCAAATTCATAGAATCAAACAAACAATTAGTTGATTTTGCACCTAGAACCAAAATTATTTTATTGATTATCAAAAATTGTAAAAATTAAAAATTGTAAATTTGTTTTCCCAATAAAAGATATTATTAATTTTTATTAAAAAAATTATCAAAAAACTTTGCCATTTCAAGCAATGTGATAATTGATTTAATTAAATATAGCACATATTTTGACAATTCGCAACTAGAATTCTACTAGTTTAAACTATTTTATTTTAAGAGAAAAAATCAATTAAGAATTTTTGTTATCTAATTAATATTTTAATTAAAAATTTATTTCAAAACAACTAAAATGTTAATTAAATCCTAAATAAATTTTTAATTTTTTTCAACTAAAAAAACAATTGATTCAATTGTGATATTAATTAAATTGAAATACTTTTCAAACAACTTTTTAATTGATTAAAAACCACTGAAATTTTTTTCTGTGTATACTTTTGTTTATCTGGTGTAAATTATTTTAAAAATGAAAATAAAAATTTATGTCTTTCTTCAAAATAATGTTGTTTTAATTTAAAATTAATATGTAAAAATGACAATTTTAAATAAAGTCCATACTCTTGCAGAAATTTACAATGATTTTCAATCAATATTGAGCCATGTTAATTTAATATTGATATATATTTCTGTGTGAAAAATATTTTTATGCAACAAATGTTTCAAAGAAATATATTTATCTATATTAACTATGTATAACCTTTTGTTATGGGTCTCCTTAATTGTATATACACAAAAAGTAAAATGTTAATTGACATTAAAGTCTGCATTAAATTTACTGTAAAATATATGCTTTAGGATCAAGTAAATGATGGCCATTGCATGAGAAACCAAAACTAATTAACATTTGCATACATAACTGTTGGACAAATGTGAATACATACATACATGTGTATGTATTCATATGGTTAAACTATAGAATTTGAGTGGGTGTCTTATTAGTGTCTTTATTATACCCTAAACCACTACAGCAGGATATAGGGAATATCTAAGAATTGAAATTCGAGACCAAATATTTCTTATACACCGGAAAGTTTCTTTTACGATATCCCGCGACAAAAATTCTGGAAAATAAATTTTAGTACCAAACAAGTTAGAGTGCTTTATTCGGTTGTGCCGAATCTTTGCTACTTTCCACCGACAGGAGTGGGCACTTTATGATAAATACATATATAATATTAACTAAGCTTCACAAAAATTAACTTCAGCATTAAAATTGGTGGCAGTTGAGACCTATATTAAATTATTGACCGACAATAAGAAAGTTCTATGCGTTTCTTGTTAGAACTTTGAACTGGCTTTTTAGCCAAACGAAAATAATTTTTAGGAGGGTAATTTGTATTGGACCTATGGTAAATTATGAACCAATCATCCCGAAATTGTGAAGACTGATTTCTGGTATTACAAAAAATAAATTAGAATAAATTTCAATACAGCAGTGTTATTAGTTTTAGCATTATCAGTGAATTTAACAAAATTTAATGATATTTTTTCTAGCCATTGGGAGAAATTTTACCGCAATATCTATATCTATTATGGATTTAGGCGAATTTAATTATATATCCAAAGTGGGCTTAGGCGCAATAAACTGTTTTCCGAGAGTAGGGTTTAAATGGAGCATAGGGCTAATTATAGACCGATCTTCACGAAATTTGGCACTGTGATTTCTCGTCTTATAAAACTAGGACGTACCGTATTTTATTATGGTAGCATTATTAATCACGGTTTTAGGCGTACTAAACTGTTTTCCGGGAGTAGGGTTTATATGCGGCCTTTGGTCAATTATAGACCGATCTTCACGACATTTAACAGTATGACTTGCAGTCGTATAAAGCAAATTCGTGCAAAAGTTTATGTCATTCCATACATTATTCCACCATTTATAGGAGTTTTTTTTTTATCAAAATGATCAAATTTTTTAGGGTAATGGTTTCACATTTTGATTAATAGTTCTGATCCTACTGAATCGATGTTGCTGGATTTCAATCCCAAACTGCTTAGGATAACTACAAACAATTTGAGATCAAGTTTGTTATTTTCTTTTGCGTTTTCGAAAGTGCGCATGTTTTCAACAGACGGACAGACAGACGGACATGGCTAAATCGACTTAGAATGACCCAAGGAGACAGAATATAAATACTTTATTGGGTCTAAGATGTATAATAAAAAAGTTTCACACGGAAGGACAAACTTTGTATACCCTCATTCACCACTTGTGGTGGTGAATGGTATAAAAATTACAGTTGATAATTTTAAAGGTCAAAAGGTCGAGCAATTGTAAAACATATTGTTTTTCAAACATTTTTAAACCTTTAAAAACTTTAATAGGATTACGTTTATCTTTATCTGTGCAAATTATTTCATCAGACGCGTTTTATCATTTTCTATTGTTTTAATAATCTCTCTATCAGTTGTGATGGGTATCAAACATTCGACACTGCCTGGGCGAAAAGAATGAATGTGAAAAAATTCAGAAAAAGTTTAAAAAACACTATTTTTTACTTTTAATTTATTTATTGGATCTTTCTTATTAAAAAAAATAACCATAAGTATTATAATCTTAAATAAGCTAATAATTTCTGGGTCTATCGCCGTCGCAATAGAAAATCCATTTTTCGATTCGAAAAGTGTTCATCTTTCATGGGGTAAAAAAATTACAAATACAGAAAAACAAAATACAAAATAAAAACTTGGTCGTTGATTTGACGAAGTATGACGTTTCAGGTTAAAAACCTTCTCCCATATTATGGTTAAAAGTTAAATTATATACACATGTATATACGCACGAAGATACGAAAACTTTTGGTAACTTGTATATTAAATAGTGGGTCTTCGGCCATTATTCATTGGTGCTACAAAATATTGTCTTTCGTTGCGTAGGATACAATATTCCTTTATGATTTTGTAGGGTTTAACAAATTTAGAGATCCTAAATGAGCATGAATGTTGCAAAGTACTTCCTTAAATGGATGTATGTAAATACATTCCCAGTTGCCCAAATCGCTAATGACGACATATTTATAAACGCTTAATTTTTGATGTAGTTTTAAACGAAATCTTCGTAGACTGTTAGGAACGCGTCCAATCTTTACAGTTAACCATAAATTGGCGTCTGTAGCATTCATTGGGTGAAAAGGAAAGCAACAAAATCTGCACGTCTATACCCAATTTGCTGACATCAAATATTAATCTTAATCTGCCATGATATAAAAGAACGTCTAGGCCAGGTTGTCTTCTATTCAACTTTAAATCGACAATACGAGCAACAAACTAATACTTCATTCTTCTATTAATATATATTAAAGACAATTTTCACGACAAAGTCGATATGTTCTCTTAACGACAATGTACAAAAGTCTCCTAAGTCACCTTCTAAAAACAATATGAGCGACGAAATGATATGGTTACCCAGGAAAAATTGTTTATTTATTTATTTTCATATTTATTATAATTAAAATTACAATAAATCTTAAAACTAAAAGCACTAGCAGCAATGGCTATCGGCTTAAGAATTGGTTATTTCTCACAAGAATATGATAATGTCGCTTATTTGGATATGGAATCTATAAGCTATGAAACCATCTTAATAAAAACCCGCCTCCCAGTAGTAAAATTCGTTGCGGTCTTAAACGTAAAGGCATTTGCGAGAGCTAGTTTTATATGACGACTTTGGTAAATTATTGCCCGAACTTCATAAAATGTTGCCGTGTATTTTCAAGACGTATCAAGCTATGGTATACCAACTATTACCACAATGGCATTATTTGGTACGATTTCAAAGGAACTGTATTGTTTTCCGACAGTGGTCTTCATATGGCGCCTATGGTGAATGTGATTTCTAGACATATAAAATTTTGTGCAAAATTTAATCACAATCAGTGCATTTTTCCGAACAGAAATTTCCACATTTGGATTGATAACTCTTTTTCACTGAATCGATTTTGCTAGATCTCAAATCCAAATTACTAAGGATAACAAGAAAAACCTTAACACCAATATTATTCTTTTCTTTTGAGCTGTTCAAGATCAGAGTGATTTTAACAAATTGACAGAGAGATGGACATGGATAAATCGATTTAGAATTACTCAAGGACCCAGAATATATACAATACAATTATGAATAACAACTTCTCGGGAGTTTTCCCCTTTTCCCATTTTTATATTCGAACGAATTTTATAAACCCCTCACCATCATGGGATAAGCGCAAAAAGTTATATATATACCGTTCACTTCTTCAATCCCCCCCTCCACATTTTGTCGGATTTTGTGCGTTGATAACCAATATGCTTGTACCTTATTTGGAAACTTTGGTTCTTGCCGCTCTGTAGATATACACAAATCTATAATGCCTTCGTACGGGAGATGCCACGCCTGCTTCTCCAATCTCGTCAATAGTTTAGGTTAAGTATTGATAACCCTGCTATAAGTACGAAATTTGGACAATTTTTCTGTGCAGTTATATAGGTATAAATAAATCTATTTTGTGCCATGCCTACTTATCCACTTCCGCCCACATTTTGTCGGAGGTTGTGTACTGATAACCAAGATGGTTGTACCTAGTTCCGAAACGTTGACCCTTGCCGTTTTTCACATATACAGAAATCTATAATGGTTTAAAATGGGAAATGCCACACCCAATTCACTTATCACGCCCACATTTAGCCGGATATTGTGTATTGATAACCAAGGTACTTGTACCTAATTTTTAAACTTTTGCTCTTTCTATTCTCCAGATGTACAGAAAGCAGACGGACATCGTTAAATCAACTGCGCTATTAAAAAACCGCAAAAAAGTCTAAAAAACAAATAAAAAAAAAAACAATTTATACAAGGTATATTGTACCTTATTATTTTCGGTGATGAGTATAAAAAACAACAACAACATGTATTTTTATGAAAAAAGGCAGTAGTGGTTTTTTGCTCATATCTTACCCAATTGAAATGCAATATCAAATAAATGGGTGGGGGTAGGATTATATTTGACATTAATATATAACAACATTGGCCTCATCATAGCTGGGGTCTTCGAAAACCCCATTTCAACACTCAAATGATCAGATGGACATTGTTAAATCAAATTCGCTACTAATAAGATTTCACAGGTAGAAAAGGTTATATGAATATAAGTTTTTCAATCCTTTTGTAATTTCTGCAATATATATATATTAAGGGTCTACCATCCATATTGCAGAAATTACAAAAGGAATGACAAATTTATATACAATAACCTTTTCTACCTGTTGTGAAGGTTATATAAATGGGAGAATGAAAAATCTCCCAAGGAATTTTTATACATAATTGGGTTGATATACTTAACGTGGTCTTAGAAAAATATTAAAAAAGATTTAAACGGAACGACAAACTTATATAAAGTATACAAAATTATCAAATAATAATGTTTAAAAATGTCATTGGCGTTTTGATCTGGCAATCCCTTTCATCTCGTCCACGAGCTAATAATGCCATGCACCCATCCAAGAGGATATCTTAAGAACATTGTCAACTGGGTGCAAGGATTTCAGAAAAATATATACACATTTATACGCCTCTCAGATAGTTTTTGTAAATTTGAAAATTGTGTACAAGCCCGTACATGCACTACTACCCTGCACTACACAAATATGCATTTAATACTGTTTGTGTATATGCATACGTATGAATGTATGTTTGTATGTATTTTTAGACTAATTACAAAATCTGATTACCGTTGGCATTGATGTTATAGGATGAGTATAAAATTTTGTTAAACATGACAAAGATAAAATGAAATATGTGTTACATCATTATCATCATGTCATAGTCATCAATATGAGCTTAATTAAAAACAGATTTTTTGATTTTAGGTTAGTAGCTGCAATATTTATAGTGGTTTCACATATTCACCCATTGTATTGGTTTGACACTCTAGAGCTATATTCACTTTTTTTTCGTTGCAGCTCATTTATTTACCATGGTTTAGTTTGACCATGTAGTGGGGATCATAATTGAAATTCCTTAATTTAAATTTAAATTTTTTGAAAACTGAATTTGGTTTTACATATTATATGGACAGCAAAATGTTATAGTAAAGTTTATAACAGACAAATGAAAAATTCTAAATAAAGGACTTTAATGTTTCGCGTAATTGAATATATTAATTAACTAAAATTAAGTTTCAGTAAATACGCGTGTAAGCGCGTGTTTGTGAGAGACAACTAAAAATATCTTTTTCAAGGGTATTAAATATGTTTAAATAATAGATAATATTTTTCTCAAATAAAAACTTAATTTTCTTCAATCCATATGAAAACAAGCAAGGGATTTGCTGCAGATATTTACGTATTAACTACTTAGATGGCACTACAACCTCTTGCTGGTATTAGTCTGCTTAAAAAATCTTCTCCGTATGCCTCGATATTTTATGCGCTGTTTCAAGTTCGATTCACGAAGGCTTTTAAGGTATTCTTCAATTCTTTCTACTGCACAGTGTACCAAATACCTGGTCTAAAGTGTTGGCGGTGCTTGTCAAGGCTTGGCCCTATAAGTGCAAAATAAATTCAACATCTTCACTATCAGTCATTTAACTTAATATAAGTGCCAATTTGTTTCCAATTAAAACATTAATCAATTTAATCAAGTGAATTAAACATTTACTTATATCTACAACATTATTACAGAATATGTTGTTGATATGAACAAATATTTAATTGATACTATTAATTTGCTTACTGATGCAAATTTAATTAATTTCTTAATTAGTATCAAAAATTTCTGAATTGAAATCAATGCTTATTTTTTCTATGTTGGCACTTTTTACAAGTCTAAACAAAATATGGGAAATATCTTTGATATCACTCTACCACTCATGGTATACTCGTGGTCCATACTCTTCAAATTCAAGCCTTTAAGTCTTGAGCTTTCAGGAAGAAAGGCAAACGAGAATGCTCTTTTTTTCCTCTCTCTCCTTAACACTCAAGACTTGACGGCTTAAATTTGAAGAGTGTGGAACAACACTAATACTGCCCAACTGTAAACCCGACAATGCTTTGTGATATAGATATTTACTTAATATGTGATTGTCATTGAAAATCCACTACTGACCTGAGAGCTATTGACTAGGTTGTTCTTTATGGAGTCATAATCATAAACCTAAAATTTAAAATTGTTTAGAAAAAGGCAGAAAACTGGCTTAAAAAAAACAAAAAAAATGATTGCAATTTTTTAATAAAATTGAGTTCCAAAATGGTAAAAATTTAAATTTAAAAAAGAGGGTGACGCAAATGAAATTTTAGTGGATTAATGAACCGGTTTATGGGAAAAGAAACGATTTTGATAAATTTTGAGTTGTGCCCTTTTATAAGTGTGGGATATGTAATAACAATTTTGTTCAAGCTACACGCAGAGAAAAAAATATGTTTAGATATGGTCACCTCCAACAAAACAATTTTTAGACAAAATTTTAAGCATATTATGTGTAAATTTAACCATATTATTGTCACCGACAAACATATAATTGTTAAATTAGTCCTCCATCAAGAAGCCACAACCATATTATGGTTGCCTCTAAACATGTTATGGCTAAATATGACAATATTTTGTTTTTAAATTAACAATAGTATTTTCCTCTTTTCTAAGAGCAACATGCTTTGGTTGAAAATCAACCATGCTATTATAAATGTTAACCATATTTTAGTTATTACTAACCAAAAGATGTTCGGAGGCAACCATAATATGGTTGTGCCTTCTTGATGGAGGACTAATTTAACAATAATATGTTTGTCGGTGACAATAGTATGGTTAAATTTAAACATAATATGTTTTCAATTCTCTTTAAAAATAGTTTTGTTGGAGGTGACCATATTTAAACATATTTTTTCTCTGGGTGTAGATGTTCAATTAATAACAAGAACTTATTAAAAACAATACGAACTTTAACAATCGTCAAGAATTTAATTTTTATCAAAAACAGACAAAATTCTAAACAGGGTCACCAAAAGAAACGACAAAAGTGGCGACTGGGAGAAACTTGATCCCAGGTTGCCGAATTTTTGCTTATAATCAAAATTCTATAGACAGTATAAAGTTCCTAATAGGAACAATAGTACAATACGAAATAGTTGGCTGATGATAAATGAGTGCACTTCTTTTAAAAACCTTATCAAGAGTGGAACGACTGTTTTTATATGATAGTTTAAATTTTAAGTTGTTATAAAAAAAAAACAAAAAACCTCTTAAAAAAATGTGGAAAATTGTCAGTTATAGCAGTATTAAAATGCTAAAAAAAACATAAATTGCGGATTTAGAGTTTTATTTTGTACCTGCTGTTAACTTCGTGTCATGTTCATAGCGTAATCTGGTCTTAAGTAATAATCGATGAATGGAATAAAATATTTCAATGTAAACGGCAAATTGAAATTCAAGCCTTTGTCAACCGATGAAACGCACAATTATTAAAATAAATATTTTACTTGGTGCATCGTTGCCCTTTTGATAAAACATATCAAATTATTTTTTATCCAAGAAAAGATATTTTTGCCCATATGATGATATTGAAAAAAACATTTTACATATAAAGTTTTTTTGTTAGTTAATATTTTGCTATTCAAAAGTGTGGATTATATCAGTGTTGCCAGCTCTAAAAAGGCGCGTAGATATATTTTCTGAAACCTCAAGAACTTTAAAATCACTATTTTTAAACCGCTATCGGTGGGGTGTGTATAATACGTTTGTGCTGCTGTTTGTAACGTGCGATCAACTAAGACTCACTTTCTGTTAATTTAACAAAAATTCGCACAAAATTGCAGGTCGAAGATAATTTAATGAAACTTGGCAAATTTAGATTCTTAAGATTCAAGTAGGGAATTATAATCACTTAGCCGCCCATAAATGATTTAATTCACATTAATTGCATACATATAACTTTTGAGCAACCCCACTATTAAAACCGGTTTGAACTCGGAATTATACTTTCTAATTAAAACTTACAAAAATTTAATTACTTTTTATAAATTTTATTAAAGTCAATTAAAGTTACTAAAGACATCGTTGTACAATTAAAAGTATCATGTGGATGGTATAGAAACAAATGCTGAAATCTCCATATGTGACCTTCTCCGAGGAAAGGGACCTAGTGTGTCACAAAACGGGCTTGGACTCAAGAGTGGATTCTGGTACCTAAAAGGGTGTAGCATAAGGTGAAATGAGTAAGATTTCTGATATAAATTTATTTACCACATAAAAACGTACAAAACGAACTTGGGAATATCGATAATAATAAGAAAAACATTAAAATTTGAAACTGTAAATCCGTTATTCTCAAAACTTCATTTTCACAAACTAGGTCCCTTTCCTCGGAGAAGGTCACATATTTTTTATAACCCAATCTTATAATGCCACTTACATAGATACAGTTGTTGAATTCTGCTGTCGATTGAAACAAAGACACTAATCTCCAGTGGAGATTGCTTGATCTGTATCTATCGGGATTCCAACGCCAAGCGGAATGTTCAAATCAATGTATATGTATAAGCGCAACCCTTGGGGTTTTACAATGAACTATAAATTCGTATAAGAACCACTTTCAATATCACATTTACTGAAAAGATCTTACGAAAACGTAAGTGCCGAGATAAATCGGCACAAATTACTTTAATGTTAGTCAAAATATGTTCACACATTGTTCTGCAATTAGCTCGATAATATATGTTATCATAACATAATCTAATATATTCAAATTAATTTCTGTGTATTCGTATGTTATGCGCGGCGAAACCGCTTCCATGATCGCAGTAGAATTTGGGCCGCATATTTAATGCATTTCCGGGAAGGTTATAGGCTATATATTTTGTTTGAAATTTTAGGTGGGCGTGGCACCCTTTAATACAAAGACAATAAAGATTTCTGTATACCGGAGAACGGCATGAGCTAAGTTTTTATTTTTATTTATTTATATATATTTAATCAATGGACATTATCCTTACTGACTAATAACAAGATTAACTTAAAATTAATTAATTGCATGATGGATTTAAAAATGTACATAAAAAATTACTAGTTAAGATAAACAATTATTTTTTGCTTTATAACATTTAAATTTAAAGAAAAATCAACAAATTGAGACAAAGAATTAAATTGTCGACATAACCTTGAAAAAGGATCAACAATAGCGTAATTTACTCTACAAAACTTTACAAAAAGCAGATTATAATGACGAGTATTGCGACAAGGTATATTAAATTTAACAGAATTTAACAGAAATTCACAACAAATATTACCATTAATAATATTAACCATAAAAGATACATTTAACATTGTACGACGACTTTTGAGCGATGGTAGTTTTATTAAAGCCAGTCTGCTAGAATAGGAAGGAAATCTTGTCGAGTGACTCCATTGAAGACCACGTAAACAGAACAACAAAAATTGTTTTTGGACAGATTCAATATGAGAATTATGAATGTTGTAAAAATTTCCCAAATATCTTGGTTATCAATACACAACATTCTATAAAATGTGGGAGGGAGTAGATAAGTAGGCATGGCGCAAAATAGAATTCTATATACCTAAAGAACGGTAAGTGTAAAATAGTCTAGATTTTGTACAAATAGTATGGTTATCAATACACAACATCTGTCAAAAAGTGGGTTGAATTATAGAAGTAGGCTCGGTATAAGGATATTTATTCCCTTTTCGTTCTTTAATTACTACCCGATTAACTGATTGGTTAATTTAAGATTGGCTATTTTCGATTAACGATTAATCAGTCGATTTACCGATTAACCGATATAAAAAAACTGTTAAGTTTTAATAACATGTTTTTTGTGTTTTTAATTAACGGTTTTAAAAAAAAAATTTCCATACAAGCAAAGAAGAATTAAAAAACGAAAAAAAATTAAAACAGGACTCTAATGGCGTAATTGAAGATTTCTTATGCTTATAGAAATCCGGGAAAAGTACTAAGAAATTAGAAATTCTGTATTATTGGTTGCTTACGATTTCTCCTACATCTACGATAAGTAAAAGAATTTTTTCCAAGACAAGTTTTATCAAAACTAAAGAAAAGACTAGAACAAGATTTTTTTAAAAGTTTATTTAATAAGATCTCCTTTAACTATGGAAATAAATAATAAAATTATCTCACAGTCTATTTTTTTGCTAATACATAATATTTATGCGCAGAAAAAATTTAAAATTTTGTCTAATCACCAAATTCATAGAATCAATCAAGCAATTTATTGATTTTGCACCTATAACCAAAATGATTATATGGATTACTAAAAATTTTAAAAATTTTAAATTGGTTTTTTTACAATAATTGATACTTTTATGCCAACTTAACAAACGTTACGTTACCCCATGGAACTTGTTTGACTTCAACGTACGAATTCGTACGAATTTAAAATTTTCTGCGTCTGGCTAATTTTCAATGAAGGTTTCATTAACTGAACGAAAACTTTATTAATTTTAACGAACGAGTTTGGTATGACCGCGAACAGTTAGTAGAATTTACAATCGTTCATGATAAAAGAAACTTGTACCGTGGGATAACGATTAGTTTATACAATTTACGCGCTTTTGTGTTAAAAGGACTGAACAAATGTTTCGTTAGCTCGACGAATATTTTACTTACTTTAACGTACATTTTAATTGAGGCAACATATGCATATCTTATTTTAAGCGAGCTATTCCTTTGCAAAATTAAAGTTTTATCAATTTTTGAGTACATTAATTATTACAACGAATTGTACATTATTTATTATAAGTCCATGTTAATGAAATATTTTAAAGGTGCCTGTTCATTGAGTCAATGAAGTATACGTAAATTTAAATACCTGGATAATTTTATTTTCCACTATATTAACGAATAATTTATTGAGCCAAAGAAAATTCTTTAAATAAATCTTGTTCGTTAATATTACGAACAATTTTTGGTTCAGTCGTAGTAAAAAAAATGTACTAATTTTAATTAAAAAATTTAAAATCTAAGTCCAAGTATATTTTATTTATTGGTGGTGGTTGGTATCATCTTTTTTTAAATCGGCAAAGGCAAAAGAGTTAAGAACACTTTCCTCCTCTGTTTGCCAACCGATTTGAACCAAAAATACAACATTTGAAAGGTTTTTACTTACAGAAGTGCATAATATCTATTTTATTAACATCTGATGGGGTAAATTCGGTAATTTCATGTCTCCAAGACTAAAAGACATACGGAAAAAAGTAAAAATTATACCAAATTTGTAACTTATCTAAAGAATACAGCTATTAATTTGGTACTTTTTCGAAAAACGTATGTGTAAGGGATAAAAATCGTACCTACTTTTGGTACTTTTCATACAAAACATTTTTCTTTTTTTATTGCCATAAACAAATTAAATTATAGGCTCCCACTACAATATGGAATTTCAATGGGTAGAAAAAGAGAGTATCAAAACGTGGAACTATAGAAAATTATATTTCTTTCTTTTACTTTTCCCTGGTTTATGTTATAATTTTTGAATTTTCTATAATAGTGAACTAATAAACATGAAATTGTATGTACAGGTACCTAAGTCAATGAGAACCTATAAGATGGTACTCTTTTATTCGTCAACTGGAACTTTTTGAATTTACGTGATATGTATTGGACTAAGCAACATGAAATTAGGCATGCCTGATCCTGAGTGTATAAGAATCTGTAGGGGGCTTTATGGTACTCTTTCGTTCTACAGCTTTTATTTAATGTATTTCGTTAATATTGGACATAGAAAAATAAAATTAATCATACAATGTCCGGAGTAGATGAGAATCTATAAGAGATAACTTTTGGGTTCTTTTTGTTCTTTAACTGTAACTTTTCCAATTGCCTTTAGTATTGGACATAGAAATATAAAATTAAACTTGCAAGGTCCTGAATAAATAAGAATCTGTAAAAGGGATATTTTTAGAAATTTTTCGTTCTTTTACTAGTAAATTTTTATGAAAACTGGACCTAGAAACATAAAATTCAACATGCAGAGTCCAGAGTGGTTGAGAAACTATAAGAGGAGACTTTTAGGCTTTTTCAATTGATACAAAATAAAATAAACATTCACGGACTTGAGTGGAAGTTAACATATGTACCGATGGTTGGTTCCTTAAATGATTATGGTCAAATTTAAAGCGGTCAAGTATTCATCCTGCAGCAGTTGATATTTTGCAATAAAAGTTTAACAAAATCAAAAATTTGTGGCATCATTTGTTAATAAAAAGCTTTTGGTAAAAAAGAATTCATAACAAATAAAAAATATTTTGCCAATAAAAATAAAATGTATTTATTTTTTTTATTCTTGGTCAATGTTTTTCAGTTTAAGTGATGAGCTGCTTCGATTCTTTATCGACGAATATTTTAACGTTTAAATAAATATCTGTATTTATGGAAATAAAGCAGAACAGGACAATACAAATAAAAATATAATCTCTACCAGTATAAATACTCAAATAAATGGAAAGTAATCACATAAAGACTCATGTATATCTACTTAAAATACATATACAAAAAAAAATCTATCATGATAATACAAAAGTTAAAATATTACGCATGTACAGATTTATATTTGCATTTACATATGTAAATATGTATGTAAATGTGTGATTATGAAATAATAATTTATGTATGAATAAAGAATTGAATGGAAGCATATGGATGTTTGTAGGTAAGTATGTCCTATTAAGTTGTCATTTGCCTTTTTATACCCTCCACAACGAGTAATGAAAGAAGGTGTAAACTAAGATTTTCATCGTGTTTTAAAATTGTTACATATTTACCTAAGACCCCATAAATTATATATATTCTGATTTAGTGTATGTACGCAAACAATAAATACATAAGTGGCAGCATGTACCGATCGTTACCAATGATAGGTCCATAACTTACCAGTGGTTCTATACACACCTGTCTTCCGAAAATTTCTTCAATATGTCTAAAACCCAAAAAAGAAGTTTACTATTATACTGAAATTTGGTTCAATTTCGTCTTAAAAGGCCACCATATTTAAGAGACGATCGGCCCATCATATGTTTTCCATGGAGACTCTTACGCTGTGAAATGTCTTAAGAGTTAAAAAACTTTTAATATTTAAATAAAAATAAGTTCCCAGCTTTATTTAGAGTGTTTTAGGGGACCAGTGCTAGATGGTGTCGAGCTAAGTCTATCGGACAGTGCTAAGTATTTGGGTAGCTTCCTCGACTGTAAATTGTTTTGGAAGAAGAATACTCAGGAGAGGATGAGAAGGGGACTCAACGCCTACTACACATGCAGGAACTCCATCGGTAAGAACTGGGGACTGAGACCGGATATGGTAAACTGGATTTACACATCGGTGGTTAGGCCGATTCTTACTTATGGATGTACTGTTTGGTGGGATGCGGTAAACGTGGATAGCTCTAGGAAGATGCTCAGCAAGGCGCACATCTCTTGGCATTACAGGTGCAAGGAGAAGCACTCTACAAGCAGCGTTGGATATCCTACTATATCTGTCCCCTATTGAGTATTATGTGAACAGTGTGGCTGTTAGGAACTTATTTAGACTCTACGAGTCTTCATTGGTTAGACCTATGCGGGATGATCTCACGAGAATTTTGTACGAAGTGGGTCTGCTTGATGAGGGTAGTATTCTCGAGAGAATTTCGGATCATAGGATTATGACGCTAGACTTCGGTATAACACCACCAGTGGTGTTAGGGAAGGGAAGTCTGGCGTGGATCCATTGGACTGTTTGAGGGTTGGGATGTATTTACGGATGGTTCTAAGATGGAAACCGGCACTGGTGCCGGAGTTTATATTGCGGACACTGACGTTAAAAGGTCATTCAGACTCCCGGATGATACTGAATCATAGCGCGGGTGGATTTAAGGTAACAATTTACGTCGATAGTCAGTCAGCGCTTAGGGAATTGACAAATTATACGTTGCGATCATGCCTGGTCGCTCGGTATAGGGATGCCCTGAGGGAACTCATGGAGATATTCACATTAAGGCTGTGTTGGGTACCCGCACACTGCCAGGTGGATGGCAATGAAGTGGCGGACGAACTCGCGGAAGAGGCTCGAGTCTGGACTAAAAGGTTAGGGACGGAGGGTAAAGCTCCCCCTATGTCACTACTATGAGGAAAGATTCCGTAATGACGTTAACCGATCCTGGAGGGACAGAACAGATTGCAGGGTGTCTAGGGCACTATGGCCTGGACCGATCCTGGAGGGACAGAACAGATTGCAGGGTGTCTAGGGCACTATGGCCTGGATTGGACGCAGGCGCAACCAGGGTACTGCTGGGATTATATAGGAGTACTCTCAGGACACATATAGTGTTCTTGACGGGTCATTGTTTTGTTAGGCCTTTTACGAGTAAATGGGACAATGACATACCGGACTTCTGAATATTATGCGATAATTCTGAGGAGCTAGAGACGGTTAAGTATGTACTGTGCCACTGTCCTAGGATGATCTCGGACGGAAATGTCTGGGGTATAGAATTCACGACGAACTGGGGCACATAGTTGGAAATAATCTAGTCGATTTACTGGGGTATGTCAGGCAAATAGGATGGCTGTTTATGTTGAGGGGACTGTAGAGGGAGTAACTGTCCTACGTAGTACCTACTAATATATTTTATTCTATACATCTGTAATTTATTTCCTTCTTCAATTCTTTCTTTACTCCTCCTCCTAACTGAAGGGATTCACAATGGACCGCATTGGTCTCCGAGTGGAGGTGTGCCCTTGGGCCCATAACCCTTCCTAACCTCACCTATATTTAGAAAGTGTGCTGAAGCATTCGCCTTTGTTTAAATTGTCTCTACAGATTTATAGCACTTCAAAAATTTGGCAGCCAGTGTAATAACTACTTACTATAAAGCAGTAGCTAACTAATCGCTACCCCGAAGCTGTTAAAAATCATAAC
Organism: Pollenia amentaria; assembly: GCA_943735925.1. Taxonomy (NCBI): domain Eukaryota; kingdom Metazoa; phylum Arthropoda; class Insecta; order Diptera; family Polleniidae; genus Pollenia; species Pollenia amentaria. The sequence continues at coordinate 15,627,725 of OX031010.1, read as the reverse complement.
GGACATCTAAATCCATGAGTCGTTATTAATATTTTCCCCAAAGCAACATTGCTTTTTCAGGACAGGTCATTCTCTACAAATTTAACGTAATTGACCTTATATATCAACACAGGATTTTGTTATATTTGGAAAAGTGATATAATATATACTGACTCTAGTAAGCTTTTTGTTAATGTGATTGGGTTTTATATTAACTTCCTAAAGTGGACAAAATCGTATCTACAAAACCGTACAACCAGAGAAGAAATCAATGTAATCCTCTGGATTATAAAAGAACTTTATTCTTAAAGTCCATACAGCTGAAACAAATAAAAAATCAAATAAATTAAATCGTCGAACAAGGTTGATCTTAAATTTTTTCGGTGGTGAATAGTTCATGTTAATTTAACATTATTTTAAAATAACCTTCGAATAAAATTTGTGTTTTTTTAAATAACTATAATTCATGTTAATTAAATATTTTCACGTAAAGTTAAGGTAGAAATACATAACACGCGTAAATTCGTCGATGAGTATCGTGCGTTTAAAAACTTAAGCGCGTGAAAATGGGCAAGTTACACATCACGCGTTATAAAAGCCTCTTCTTTCAGCAGTTTTTTATTTGTTTTACACTTTTTTTAAGAATTCCAGGCTTTAGCTATTTTTAAACTCTTTCTGCAGCTTACGCGTCTAACATTTTTTTGTGTAACTGGTTCTATGAAAAAACTCTAGTTTAAATTTTTTTTTAAAGAAGTATAAAGAGCGCGCGCGTGTTTTGTACTTATACCTTTAGAACAAACTGATATTGTTATTGAAATAACACTACTAATCATGTTTAATGAAAGTTATTTCAAGTTGAAACAATTTGGATTTCATGTACATAGAATGAATTTGATTTGAGTGTGAAATAAGAGTGAGAAGAAGCTTCAGAGACATCATAGGTATTTATTTTAGAATACACAGAGAAAAAATATCAGTAGTTTTTTTATCAATTAAAAAAATTGCTTGAAAAGTATTTCAATGTGTGATAATTTCAATGTGATAATTTTTAAGTAGAAAAAATATTAAAAATATAATTATGGTTTGATTAAAATTTTTTTTGTTCTAAAATAAATCTTTTATTAAAATATTAATTAAAAAGCAAAAAATCTTAATTGATTTTTTTCGCTTAAAATAAAATAATTTGACTTGTAGAATTGTTGTTTGGAATTGTCAAAACCTGAGCTATATTGAATTCAATCAATTAACACATTGTTTGAAATGCAAGGTTTTTGATCGTTTTTGTTCAATTAAAGTTAAAAATATGATTTATGAAAAAAAAATTATGTGTAGTTTATAGAACACGAGCGCCTTACTCGTCCGTTCAAATAACATTTAAAACAAATTTCGAAATTTTGTTTTTGTTTTTAATGAAAGTTGAACGGACGAGTAAGGCGCTCGTGTTCTATAAACACCACATTAGTAATCAATATAATCCGTTTGGTTACAGGTTATACAAAGTTTCACGTATGTTGTATTCCCCTTTGTTTCCATAAGCAATCACAATAAAAAGGCACCAGCAGTTCATAAGGATCATAAGTTCATAAGGATCAATACTTGAATCATTTTGCCAGTATTTATTTCTATACGATTTTTTTGTTTTAAAATTTCAAAATAACTGTTATTTTCGGTCCCTGGTAATAGTTCTATTCCTTCAATTTTTAGGAATGACTAAAAATAACTAAAATTCCTAAAAATTTAAGGAATAGAACTATTACAAAAAGCGTTATAAAATACATATCTGAAATTTAACTCATAGAATAAATTCGAAAAAAAAAAAAAAAAAAATTGTTAATACAATAAAGTAACTTGAAAAATAAATAGTTCCTCGTTTCTAATTGTTAAAAATGTTTTTTTTTAGAATTTATATAATATACGCCTCTGCTATCAATTTATAAAACGGACCACCCATTGAATACCTGCAAATTTTTCTCATTTTTTCTAAATTCGTTGATGCAACAAATATTCCTGCTGAGCCCCAATATTTATTTATTCCCCGATTTTTTAGGAAATATAACTTTTTTTAAATCGTAATATTTTTTCATAAAAACAACTTTGCAGGAATTGACTATTTAGACCAGCTACTCGACTGGTATTTTCTTAGAGGTCTATATATATATACTTAATTTAGGCATAGTTCCTGTACAAAGTTTCGCAATTATTTTATCTTTTACTTGTCATAATACCAAGTGTGTTTTATTGTTTTAAATTAAAATTTTTTTTAACTCCGTATAAAGCACACAAAAGGCGTACATACAACAGAAAGTATCGAAAATAATGCAAACCCGTTTAAAATTACAAATACATATACACACGTATAAACATATACCCTTAAAGCTTCTCACTTACATATCTACACAAACAGGAAACACTCATAAATTTCTACATATATTTTTTTTTTATCAGAAAAAGGGTTCTTGTTGGTTTTGTGATGCTAATGATGACTGCTACAATGATGATGATGATGATTGTGATGGTGAATTAATGATGAATGAGTTGTTAGTTATATCACGTTCTGTAGTCAATTTTGTTGTTTATGTTATTTATTGTTCTTTATTTGTTTTGTTTTTGTTGTTTTTTTTTTTGTCATAATTGTGGCATTGTTAAGGTGTGAGTAAGTGATTGTATGCGAGTACGTTTATTTAAACAAGTAGTTGGCATTTAAAAGAAGAATCCTTTCATAAACACGTACTAATTTTAATAGATACAGAAATGCACGTGCACACATATTCATTCATTATGTATATCGTAATTGACAAGATGGCAATTTTGATGAAACTGAATGCGACAATGAGAATGATGGTGGTGAAAAAAGTTAGCACTGGTGGTGATTGCTAAGAAAGTCAACAATGGGGGCGATGGATATGTTCTATTGTCAACATGCTTTTAAGTGTTTTGTAAAAAGGAAGCGATAAATTAATGTTTATTTTAAAACTCAACAAGCACTTTTACATAATGTTTAAAAAAAAATATTATATAAGAAAAAGAGTAAATTCGTTTAAAACGGCTATAAATATTACTAAAAAAATATACAATATTAAAATATAGACGATTCAAAATGATTTTTTATACAAATAAATTATACTATAATCAGCTCATGTCCTTAGGTCTGTGGCTACACATTAAACTGCTTCATAAAATTTACGTATGTGTTGGTAATATTTTGTTTTTCTTAGCACAGCCACACATCAAGTAGTGTCCTTCAAACTTCATTGAAAAGTCTTTGTATAAATAAAAAATTTAATTTTTTTTATCGTAAAATATTTAATTTTTTGGCGAATAATAAAATTTCTTTAAAAAAAATTTTAAAATTAAATTGGTGTCAGCCAGTTTTCAACAAAACCTAGGCGAATTCATACAGGGTGGTCTTATTTTGAAAACAGATACAGCACTGTAAAATACTTTATTGTTGTGTCAAAATAATAATAGTAAACAATTCAAACAAATATTTCATATTGATTTTAATTTAAATTCTGCGTTTTGAAATGTAATAATTTAAAAAAGTTTAAAATATCATAATTCTAAGTGAAAATTAAAAGATTTATGAAAGAGTCTCCAGATCCACCGGTGTACCATTTTGATACATGGAAAGTTATCACCTGTTGCCTACGTACAAGGCGAATTCATACAGGTGACATTTTCGAGTCATTATTTGTGTGTATACTGAATGTCAAGCTTTGTTTATATTTTGTGAAAAAGTTTTTTAAAATTTAAAATTCAATAAAAATCTAAATACCTACTTGAAAAAAAAACTATTTTAAACTTATTTAAATATTATTAAACAAAAAAAGTGAATATAAAATCAAGCAAAAATAGTGCGTATGGAATAAATGGAGCCGCAATAAATTTGCAATGCAGGAAAAAGATTTACCTTCTAAAGCAATTGTGTATATTCTATAAACAAAAAAAAAATCTCATGTTTATGTTTTCAACAAATAATTTTGACATTAATCGTTAAAGTAGTGGTGAATCCTTATATATCCTTATAATATAAGAGTAATGGAAACTGCCATTAATCATGCCCGTATGGTGGTTAGTTCCGGCGGCGACCACTTGGGCAATATAATTTTTTTAACCTAGTGAAAAATAAAACTAGAAAATCAAATAAACACCATGCGAGAGCGAAACTAAAGTTTTTCGCTTATTAACAGCCATACCTAAACAAGAGCGGAACGCGTCTTCTAGCTGTCAAAAATCCTCATGCCCATACAGTTTGTATGAAGCTTCCCTAAATAGCGCGGCGTCAACGCTTTGCAATTGGAAAATTCGATTTTGACAGCTCATTAAAATAAGCAGGGTTGTTATATATGTGGGTTTTTACAGCCCTGTTTTAATCTTTTGATAATAAATAATGGCAAATTAGCTATTTTTTGGTCAAACTAGCGGTTTTAATTCCATTTATTATTTCTTTAATGACGGTTTTAGTAAGCACGAAGAAAACGTTCCGCCTTCCGCTCTTATTTAGGTACGGCTGTAAGAATATATAAGTCAAATAAAATCGGGTTACAAACTTTTGCGGCACCCTGTAAAACAAATAATATTTTAATTTTTATTATATTACTCAAATTATTTTATTTTCAATTAGACCAGAATTTAACGTTTTCAAATGTAAAATTTTAAATGTTGTATTACTATCATATTAAAATGTGCTACGTAATAGTTTTAGAGGACTAGAAATCACGCTGCAAAATTCGTAAAGATCGGTCCATAATTTACACTAGGCCCCATATAAACTCTTCACTCGGAAAACAGTTTATTATGTTAAACAAAGTGTAATAAATAATGCTATTGTAATACAATGTAACCAATTTTCAAAGATTTATAGGAATTAAAATCACAATATAAAATTTCCTTAAGCTCGGCCAATGATTTACCATAGAAAATAATATTAATCTCACAATGGGAAATTATTTAAAAACTCCTAAATTTGGTCCCATTTTGGTTCATATGGCCAGAAAAAATATCATGCAATTTTCTGATTATCGGTCCATATTTAACTTAGATCACATATTAAGCAGCCTTCTGAAAAGCATTTTAAGCGCTTAAACAAATTTCACTAAAGTATTGAAATTTGTTCCATTTAGATTTTTAATAACACACGCAAAGAAAAAACATGTTTGTGGTAAACATATTCTAAGAGCAACATATTATGATAAGATTCATGATTGTAGTCAACATCTTACGACTATTATTGAATCATATTATGACCAAATATATTCGTAATGTTACATCATAATATTTATTCCAAAAAGCGACCAGAACTTTCTTAAGGGAAAACCCCTAAGCTTTCTTTTGAGCAAAAAAAAAAAAAAAAAAAAAGTACCCGCTTAAAAAAAAATATTAAAGTTTTAAATTAAAAAAAAAAAATTTGAGTCTGGGAATTATTTCTTTTTCAATTTACTTATATTCTACATTGTTATTTTTTCGAATTTATTCTCGAAAAAAAAAAAATGTAGAAAAAAAATTTTAAAAAATTTAAAAAAAAAACAAAAAATTTTTTTTCGGAAGATTGAAGAAATAGCTATCTAATTTGATTGGGACAAAGTTTGCTAACACCAATAGATAATAAGCTACATGGATAAGAAGGAACACCTGTTTGGCCAAAATGTCAAATTTTGATCCCCTCTAACTCAAAAACATTTTGCCCGATCTTGTTGAAAATTTGTGTCTTTCATCCAAATCGGAAGACATCGATTTCAAAAATTGGGTCACTTGAAATGAAATTAGTGAAATGAAATTAGCGCTAAGTACGCTTTGCCAAGTGGGTAACTTAAAATTAATCGGTTTAAAACTAAATTAATTATGCTATATTTTGAGTTTTGTGTTTTGACTTTTTTGTTTTTTATTTAGAAATGTCATGTTTTTCCTTCTTTTTATATACTTTGATACTGACAATAGCGCTTTAAAGACCAGAAATAGTTAGAAAGCATACTGACCAGCATTTAAATACCTTGAACACGTTTTGCCACAAATAACGGGCGAAAATAGTATACAGTATATTATGAACGCATGCACAATAAAAACCAATTTATAATCCACCGGTATCTTTACTAGTCCTCAAATACGGAAATTCTTAAGAGATGAAAATTTCATGCAAAAGTAAAACAAAATAAAAAATTATGGAAATCTGTTGGGAAACAAAGAAGTTATGACTTTTTCAATTTGAAACTCTAAAAAACACGTTTTTTACTGCATTTACCGTTATAAAATTACTTTACGAAGTGACCTAAAAAAACTTAAACTATTTTCGGTCTTTATGTACTCCAACAAAACTAAATTGGTACATAAGAACTCCTGAATATTTTTGGTGTAGCACAGTGTTATTAATTAATATTTTTTAAAAACGGCACAAAAAAAAAACTAAAACTGTTTTCGGACAACAAAACCAAATTGGTGTATGTGAACTCCTGAATACTTTTGTATCATAGTGTAATTTGTATTCTAACTGTCGGTGGAGGGTATCACGGCACTCTAACTTGTTAATTAAAGAAGAAAATTATTGCGTAAAAATTTCAAACCGATAATTGAAATATTTCATCGCCAATTTCGAAGAATTTTTATTTTGGAAAATATTAGAACATTTTTTTTAAGTTTTTATGCCAAAAAATTTTTTTGGAGTCGGAATCGCGAGACTTTGTGGATACTCCGACTCCGACTCCGGTACATAAGCCTCAACTCCGACTCCACAGCTCTGCATTCATTATTCCAAAACATTTTTATTTTTGGAACAAATTTCATCCTTTTTTTTTTGTGAGAGCTCTACGATTTGGGAAACAAAATTTTCGGAAATTTTTTTGTGAATTACTAAAGTGATTTTAACTATTATTAGCAGTTTTAAACAACGAATAGATCTGTTACCATAAAATTATTAATGATAAGCGGCCAGATAGTTAGAAAGAACTCATTTAAGTATTTCGCAAAAATACAGAATAAAGCAGAAAGCCTAATAGGTCTTTCAATATACTTTTTCCCCTACCTTTTAAAACATCTAAAATCAAATATAAACATGTATGTATGTACGATTGTTTGTATATATGATTTTTTCTTTATCTTTAGAAATATATGTTAATTACTTAACAAGTCGCTTAAAATTATTTGCTAATTGTCATTTATTGTTTTAATTGCCAAAATATGCATGATTTATGTGATTTGCATTTTATTTTAAAATGCATAATTTATGACGATTAAAAATATGTAATAATCACTTTTAACATCCATTAAGTAAATCCGTTCCTGTTTAAGTACAATAAACCTTTGTCATTTTAATATTTCTGCTTTTTATGCATTTAGAAAAAAAAATACAAAAGAAAATATGCTTTGAAGAGGTAATTAAAATTTACATATTACTAATTTAACGTCACATAAAGAACCATATAGAATGTATTATTTGACAGTGATAAAAATTTACAGGGCAGTTCCAAGTAAATATATTTTATTAATTATACTTTTAACCTCGTGTGTAGAATATGTCAGAAATTTATATTTGACAGTGGCAAAACTTTACACGACAGGAGCAAAGTAATTTGTTCTATATATTTAAATTTGTTGTAATTTGTTTTAGATTTTACTTTGATTTGTCATGCCGTTAACATATTATATAAAACAAGTCAGAATATTGTATTTGACCGTGTCAAAACTTTACACGACAGCTCCAAATTGATTTTTTTTTAAATTAAATTTTTTACATTGATTTGTCATTCCGTTAACATCGTATATAGAATATGTCAGAATTTCATATTTGACGGTGCCAAAATTTTACATGACAGGTCCAAATTAGTTTTTTAATAAATTTTTCCCATTTATTTTGTTATTCCGCTAATATCGTATTTAGTACAAGTCAGAATATTATATTTGATATTAGCAAAATTTTATATGTCGGGTCAAAATTTACTTACTTAGTTGCATTTTTTCATTTATTTGTCATTCCGTTAACATCATAATATCGTATTAAGTACAAGTCAGAATATTATATTTGACAGTATCCAAACTTTACACGGCATGTCCAAATTAATTTTTTAATACATTGTTTACATTCTGATTGTAATTCCGTTTACATCACATGTAGAACAATTCCAAATGTCATATTTGTAGCAAAATTTTTTACGACATTTGCAACTTGATTGTAAAATAAATTTTCAACATTGATTTGGCCATTCCATTAACATGATTTAAATTACAAGTTTGAATGCTACAATTTCCACTGCCAAAGTTTTAGACGACAAGGCCTAATAAATTTTTGGAAAGCGATTAATGCATTAGTGCGGATGATATACCTCTCGGCCAATAATTGCATTTCAAAGACACATCATGCATGTTTAATTTTATCTTTATAGGTCCAATATTAACAAAAATTTAAAAAGCACCAGATAAAGAACAAAATTACCAACATTTTCCATCTTAAAGGTTCTCATTCACTTAGAATCCTGTACCTATCATATTATGTTTCTAAGTTCAATATTATATAAAAATTCAATAATTACCACATTCAGCACGGAAAAGCTTAAAAATCGCTTAAAAGTTATCTCAGCTTTATCAACTTTTAAAAGAAGTTTAAAAGAATTTTTATTTCACAACGTTGAAGTACTTCTTGCATCTTGAAAACGTAAAAACTTTTTACTTTTTTTATATAGAAATTGTAAAAAGTAAAATAAGTTAAATTTGTAAATTATGTAAATATTGTATGTTGCCTACTGTAAAGCCTTATTTGGCGCTGAGGCAAAAATATAATTTTTTTGTAAAAATAGAATGAAAATAATGATAAAAATCCCGTATTTCCCATTTATGCTTCTTTTTTCTCCCCATTGAGGTTCGGTTGCCTTTGCTGATTTATATATAAAAATCATATAGTCGAATCAATCGAAAACCGGTTTCTGAAAATTATCGAATAATCTATCACCCTATTTTTTTATTTTTCATTAATTGATAGAAAAAACTTTGTGTAATTAGAATAAAAATTATTTGCTTATGTATGTGCTTTGCATATGTGTTAGTAGCAAATTTGAACGAATATAATTCCGCAAATATTGAACACATTTTAATAAATTATATATTGTACACTTCTGTAAGTAAATTTCTTTAAAACGGTGTTCTAGTCTTTGGGCAAGAAGAGGCGGAAAGTATTTTGTTTTGCATTTGCCGATTTATATATAAAATATTTGCAAAATGTTCAGAGAAAATGAAGCTGTTCACCTGTTGCTAAAAATAATACATTTTTGACGTAGGAAAAACTTTAGGAAAAAAGAGATTTTTTTATATACTGGCATCACTAGCTTGGAGCGATAACGTTAAGAAAATCTCACTGCCTAGTGCGCTTTATGGGTGGTTAGAACCGTTGGCCTATATGTATTCTTTTAAATTTTCGTTTTGCGAACTTGCGGGATTTTAGGGAAATCACTTTTGTTTACTTAAACATTAAGATAAAAAGTATTAAAATAATAAAGAACTTGTTCTGGATACTAATTAAAAATATTAAATATAAATAACTTAATATATTTAAAATTATCCATATTTATATATTAGGATATTATATATTAGGGTCTTCATTTAATCCGGCTTTTGTTTAATCCGGCTAATTGGCTCAATTAATTAACTGGGGGTTTGTTTAATCAGTTAATAATCGGTTAATTTGGTTATTTACCGGTTAACCGTTTAATAAAGTTGTTCTTAAAAATCATGTAATTTCAATAAATTAAGATGCTTAATTAATTTATTATTTGAAGTTTATTTATTTATTTATTTATTTATATATATATAATCAATGGACCTTACTGACTAATAACAAGATTGACTTAAAATTAATGAATTACATGATGGATTTAAAAATGTACATAAAAAATTACTAGTTAAGATAAACAATTATTTTATGCTTTATAACATTTAAATTTAAAGAAAAATTAACAAATTGAGACAAAGAATTAAATTGTCGACATTACCTTGAAAAAGGATCAGCAATAGGGTAATTTACTCTACAAAACTTTACAAAGAGCAGATTATAATGACGAGTATTGCGACAAGGTATATTAAAAAAAAAACAATAACAATTCTTAAACTAAAAAGAGTAAACAAAAAAATAATTAATTCATATCTATTACAAATCTTTTAATTAAAACATATTATGCATTAATTAAAAAATAGACTATGAAATAATTATTTCAGTTATTTCAATAGTTTAAGAAGATCTTATAAAACAATCTTTAAGACAAATAAATTAATTTAAATGTTAAAGATTTAAGTGATTGTTTTCTTAAGTTTTGATAAAACTTTAATTTAAAAAAATTCTTTCATTTATCGTAGATGTTGGAAAAATCAAAAACCACCCATAATACAGAATATCTTATTTCTCAGTACTTTTCCTGGATATCTCTAAGCATATAAAATCTTCCATTATGCCATTGGAGTCCTGTTTTAATTTATTGAAATTTTTAACACACTTAATTTTTTCGGTTAAATCTGTTAAAGGATATGATAGAAGATATGATAAGAAAAAAATAACTAAGCACATACATATAAAAAGTACGTGAAACAAAAAGCTGTTGGCAGCAAACGTCTAATTTAGACGAAGATCACTGAACAGCTTCTTTTCTATGAAAAAATATTTTCAAAACATATACCTCTTGTACACTCAAAAGAAAAATCAATCCATCCGTACTCAAATTAATCCAAAGCGGTAGCAATAGTACGGCGAGAACGGATTTTCTTGAATCAAGTACAGAAAGATTGATTCAAGTACGGATTATGCAATCGAGAAATACTCAACTTCTCCATATTCAATCCTGAATTCATACTTGAAATCAGGTTTACCGCTGTGATACTAAAGTATCAATTATCCCTTTTTTGTCGGTCTTGATACCATATATGACCATTTTTTAAATTACACTTTGTATCATTTTCAACTATTTGGTGACACTTGTTGACCCTTTTTGTAAATATCACTCACATTGGGTTTTTGTCAACTCTCTGGAACAGCAATGCTTCAGCTAAACAAGTATTTTCGAAATTAGCATTGCTTAAATAGTCTCAAAGTAGAAACTTACAATTCCACGCTTTTCCCTCTTAATTTTTTTTGAAGCGGAAATGGGGTAATGGACTTCAAGTAATGATTTTATAGCAAAATATAGAACGCGCCTTACTAAAAAGAAGTTCGTTTTCGTAAAAAATTGTATTTTAACATTTTTTACGACTGCTAAATTAGATTTTCGATAGTAAAGTACAAATAAAATTACATTTTCCCTAATAGCAAACATAACTCATATACGTACATTCTTATTTGTTATTTTTTTTATATTATTTTTATATTTTTTATATATTATTTTAATATATTATTTATAATGATCTGGCCTAAGCAACCAGTGAAATGCGCATAGGAACAGCTTATCCTCCAACAAAAAATTTCAGTATTTTTATCAATTATAAAAATAGGAAATTAATCACAACAAACAAAATCTATTAAAAAATAATTGTAGTCCCAAAAACAACTTTAATAATATATTGTTTATATATTGAACAACATTTCGTGTTTTCTTTTCTACAAAAAAAAAAAATGTTACATTTTATTGAAAAAAATTCAGTTTGGTGTTCGTTTCTGAAAAATGTTTTGCTCTCCTAAAGAATAGCCTGTTTTATTTAAAAAAATTCACCCCAATTAATGGCATCAGCATATTTGATTGTGCTCTGTAAAATAGGTGACTTCAGTTTATACATGGGGCTATTTTCAAAACGGTGACGATTGCCTTAAAAAGGAACAAAGCTACGAAATAATTGAAAAATTCGGAAAATTTTGCAAAAGTTTGCGAAAATTTCCAACAAGCCATTAAATTGATTATAAATGCCTAAAATTGCTAAATTATCGCAAAGTTCCAAAAATTTGGTAACAGCGGTATGATAGCAAAGCTTAACAATAATTAAAAATCTAAAAAGCTTTAAAGAATCAGAAAAATCACGGGAAAAATCGCTTCTATAGCGAACATGGCTAAAATTCGCGAACAGTTGCGAAATTGGAAGCAAACCCTAAGATTTATTTGAAATCGCTATAGCGGTTAAGAACAAAATGTGGCTAAATAACATAAAAACGGCTAAAAAAAGGAGCTATAATGATGAAAAACCAACTTTTTGTCATGTGCTAATAACAGAAAAAGGGCATTCCATAAAAATAAATATTTTTGGTTTATTTATAAAAAACTTGGTCTTACTATTGTCTTTAAAATGGGAAATACTGCTTATGAAAAACTTGACCCTTTTTTTAATTGAAATACCTTTTTTGGTCCCATTTTCTGGAAAATACCTTTTTTGGGACCCTATTCGAAATTTTCCAAAGGTAACCCTGCTTGAAATAATCAGAAATTAAGATTGATTTAAGTACAACTGAGATTCAATCAATCTCAAAATGCGCTTGATTCAAGTATTATAAAGTTGATTTAATCCCGAATTCGTACTTGAAATAAACCAAAAGTATAATTAGAAGCAGGATATTATAATGATTGATTTACTTAGCCGTTTTACACTTTACAGAGTTCCAACTATAAAGCACTAGCTTCGTGCCTGAAATTAATTTTACTTTAACAACTTAATGTACATATTTAATTAAAAATATAAACTAAATGAGAACTCTTGCTTTCAATTTTACTTTTTAATCTTGAAAACAAGCAAATCGTTTTTTAACTACTTGTGTGGTGTTGTTGTAGTGGCTACAACAAATTTAAATAATTTATATGAAGTGTGGCCAGGTCTAAAAAATTTTTACAGCTAAATCTGCAATTAGACAGGGCCAAAAAATGCTAAATATGCTTTTTTTAAATGCTAAAAAATTTTAAAGATTTTTGTTAAAGATTTATTACCAGTATAAAATTTCATACTCATACATATTCGAAACTATTTAAATATTAATGACTAATTTTTGAACGAAATTTAAATAAATGTTTATATATAAGCAAATGGCTAGATTTTGGTAAAGCATGTGATACATATTATTATGTAGCGCAGGGAATTGAGATTAAATTTTAAATTTAGCTGGCCTTTAAAGCTCTGATATACGATACATTTAAACGGTTTATTTATATAATATACAGAATTTTTAAATCATATTATTTCTTATAGTTTAAAAAAAGTTGAAGCATTAAAATAAATCTTTTCAGCAGTTTAGACCAAACAGTTTACACCACTGAATTGTTATCTAAATACAAAGTGAAATTTCCTTGTACTTTTATATCGTTATATCAAAGGGCAGATAATAAAATTGCAATCAAAATGATGAGGACATTTCTAATATTCCCTAAATATTCTATTTTTTTTTAACAAGACATGTAAGGTGTTTCTTAACATAAAAGTTATCCATTTTCATAGGAAATTTAATTTTGAGCAAAACTATTTTTAGTCAAAATTAATTATAATTTATAAAATTGTTTTAGCAAACATCAACTAAACTATTCATCCAAATTTTTAAAATAAATAATGCTAAAAACATTTTCCAAAAATGCTAAATAAAATGCCAAGTGCGAAATGAAAATTTTGCAGCTAAATAAAAATTTTTAATGCAAAATTTAGCTGCAAAAATGTCAAAATTGCCACACTGGTTATATGAGATTTAAACGCTTACTTTGTAATTTTACTCTCAGAGTGGCACTGCCAACGAAAAGTTCAATCTTTTTTGTACTTGTTTTAAGAATTTTATACTTATTTTAAGAAATTCTGGGATTGATTTTCGAAAGTTATCCCATTAAGGATTGTTTTGAGTACGTTTTAGTGTTTTTCGTACTTGATTTTTTGAGTACGACTCGTACTTAAAGTAACTATAAAAAGCTTAATTTTTCCCAAGAGTTTTTCTTTCTGTGTATATGAAACAAAACAAAAATTATTAAAAACACAAAAAATATTTTAATTATAATACTACAAAAAATTTAAAATTTGGTTACATCAGTTAATCGGTTAAATGACAAAAATTAACCGGCTTAATCGTTAAACCAAAAAAGGAAATTTTAAATTAACCGATCAGTTAATCGGTTTAACCGATTAACGATTAACCGCATGAATACCCTTGTATATATAGTAATGCAAAGTATGTATGTAATTTCCATCATTCTAAATATTGCTTTGGTTTAATCCTTGTCCTAGATTTAAATTCTTTAACCATTTTACCCCTTTTATCTTAGGAAATTTTGTTCCACATTTAGCTTGCCATATTTCCACTCTTTGACCAATGTTTAAATAATATTCCCCTTTTTATCTATCTTTCGTCTTAATAGGGAAAATTTTAAAATTTGAGTATGAGGTTAAACAATTATTTGTTTCTTCTTTTTTTTTATTTCACTACTTTAGTTTTGAGTTTTTATTTATTTTTTTCGTTGTCATTTTTCTAAAAGAGAAACAAGTAAAAATAGTTTTACTATTTAGTACACATTTTTTTATAATTATATTTACTTAAACAATACATTAAGGATATTTATACTGCAATTCCTGTTTTGCTTACGTTTACCTTTATTTTAATACAATTTCGCACTTTGCATTGTTGAGATATTATTTTCTTTATTTTTTTATACCGTAAATATATTCTTGGCTTTTCTGCTATTCTTCCATTTTTATTTTTGTGTTCACAGAACATTGTCATATTTACTGACAATACAATTTCCCTTAAGGATACACCAACGAACGACCTGAATGTAAAATAGTATAAAATTAAATTGCATTTTTGTTATTGTTCCAGTTTGTGTGCATTTTGAGGAGCATGAATACGGGAACACGAAAATCTACATCCAATACAATTCAGACATTCTGAATAAAAACCAGCGACGCAAAGTAATACTGAAGAGGTTAAGATACTAAGTGAAGTAAAGAAAAGCAAGTTAAATAAGAAAAGTAAAGTGTACGAAGAAGGTTGAAAGGACGAGTGCAAAAGGGGGCCTACAGTACGAGACGTATGAAAGAGTCAAGTAACATTAAAGCTACAATACAAAGGCCATAAGGAATATGAATGAAAAATAAAGATTTTAAAAGCAAAAATATTTAAGTATAGTCGATCAACTCAATTTATCAGCAAAAATAACTACCTTTGTATATAGAAAGCTTCCCTAAAGCATTTTATAAAATACCGAATCGCTGCTCTCTACGTTACATTACACAAATTTATAAAGAATTTTTTCATTGTGTTGGCAGTAATTCGAATCCCAATTGATGCAGTTGTGAAGGGATTTACATGAGCACCTGCGATTTAGACTAATCTTATGGTGGATTCAATCCAAATTGGTGCCAAAATATGTATTTATCAACTGCCCACGTAGCAGTTGGAGTATATAATTAATCCGGCAAAATTATATACTCGCCCCTTGTTTAGGAGCTGGAGCTATCTAACCTCTACTTATTTTGGAAAATAGCAGCAGCTTCTGTTCAATGGCAACAGCATCTAGGAAGAGTTCTTTATCAGCCCGAACTCTTTCACGGGTGTTAAAAATTAGCGCTGTCTTGTGCTTTTTGGTACTATCGCTTTCCGAGACCTTGGGCTGAACCCACAACTAGAACTCTGCGAATTGCATTACTATTACAGGGCCAGCTCGCTTATCCGAAGGTGGTTAATCCGAATTATCCAGTAATCCGAATGGAATTTATGACGTATTACATACTATATACTCCGCATTTATTGCAAGCTCTCTTAACCGAATTTTTATTTTTCTGCTTTTAATACCCTTCGCCGAAGGTTAAAGGGCATATATAACTTTATAATTCCGTTTGTAATTTCTGCAATATTGATCTAACCCCCTATAAAGTATATATATTCTGGCTCCTTATGAGAAGCAAAGCTCAAATCCGGCTGTCCGTCTGTCCATCCGCCTGTTGAAATTAACTCAGACTTTCTGAAAGAAAACTTTCTTAGTGTAAAGTCAGACTAAAGACTGTAAAATGGATGTAATAAAAGAGTACTAAATGATTTAATATAACTCTTAAAAATATTCCTTGTGGTTAAAAAAAAAGTCGTATTTTATATGATGATCAGCTAAGATAAGAAAATTACTGCCAATCAAATGAATGAAAGTGTTTCTAAGAATCTAAAATAAAATGTGAAATTATATTAAAACGTTTGTAAATTTGTACAATATTTGTCGATTGAAAAATCGTCAAATTTACCATTTTTGTTTACAAAAATCGTCAAATCTAGCAGCCGTGGATTGAATATGGATAAGTTAAGTATTTCGCGATTGAATAATCGTACTTAAATCAATATTTCTGTACTTGGTTCAAGAAACTCCGTACTCACTGTGCTCTTGATACCGCTTCGGATTGATTTGAGTACGGATGGGTTGATTTTTCTATTGAGTGTATGTTAAAAAAAAAAAAATAATATTTAAAAAAACTTTAATTTTGTCATTCTTGATTAAAACCCTCCACCGACAGGAGTGAGCTCTATAGGATAAATACATATATATTATTAACTAAGCTTCACAAAAACGAGCGTCAGCATTAAAATTAGTTGCGGCTTAGACCTGAATTAAATTATTAACCGACAATAAGAAAATTTTATGCGTTTCTTGTTAGTACTTTGAACTGGCTTCAATAAAATATCATGATTCGAAAAAGTTTTAGCCGAACTAATTTCTCAAATTTGCATGATATTTTTTCTGGCCATATGAATTTAAGTAAGACATTTTACCGCAATATCTATATCTGTGATGGTTAAAGGCGAATTTAATTATTTTCCCAAAGTGAGCTTTATTTGGATTTAGGTACAATAAACTGTTTTCCGGGAATAGGGTTTATATGAGGCCTAGGGTAAATAATGGACCAACCTTCACGAAATTTGGCAATGTGATTTCTCGTTCTTTAAAACTGTGACGTACCAAATTTTAGTGTGCTAGCGTTATCTATTGCGGTTTTAGGCGTACTAAACTGTTTTCCGGAAGTAGGGTTTATATGGGCCCTAGTGTCAATTATGGACCGATCTTCAAAAAATTTTACAGTGTGATTTCTGGTCCTATTAAACTGTGACGTACCAAATTTAAGTATGCTAGCGTTCTTTATTGCAGTATTAGGCGTACTAAACTGTTTTCCTCGAGATGGGTTTATATGGGGCCTATGGTAAATTATGGACCGATCGTCACGAAATTTACCAGTATGATTTGCAGTCGTACAAACCAAATTCGATTATGTTAGTTTTTGTATAAAAATTATCAATTTTTTCAGGGTGGTGGTTCCACATTTTGATTCATAGTTCTGATCCTACTGAACCGATGTTGCTGGATTTCAATCCCACACTACTTAGGATAACTACAAGCAATTTGAGACGAAGTTTGTTCTTTTCTTTTGCGTTTTTCAAAAGTGAGCGTGTTTTCAACAGACGGACAGACAGACGGACATGGCTAAATCGAATTAGAATTACTCAAGGAGCCAGAATATATATACTCTATGGGGTCTTAGATGTATAATAAAAAAGTTTCACATGGAATGACAAACTTAGTATACCCTCATTCACCACAGTGGTGGTGGAGGGTATAATAAAAAAAATTTGTTTTGGAATCCTGGCTTGTGTTTTATTTTCGAACAAAGTGAATTATAATACATAATTACAGCACATCCAGTAATCCGAATATCTCGTTAATCAGAATCAGGGTCTGCAATCATAAATTCGGATTAGCGAGCTGGCACTGTATATTGATCGTAAACTATATTATTGCATTATTGCATTACCATTAAGTTAAACCACTTTGATGTACTATTTTTTGCACTACATAATTTTCTCATCAAAGTAGTGCATTATTTTCTAAATACCATTAAATGTTATGGCAATTAATGCATTACCTTAGTATTATTATAAAAAACACATCGTGTATTGTGTATTATTATAGCATTATCACTAGAGTAGTGTAAAAATTATAATGCATTATTTGTGCATTATAATTTAAACATAAACTTATTATTCAACAGGAGGTAGACTTAAGAGTTAGATTAAGATTTGATAAGCTATTGGTAGTCCATATTCTAATATATCGTTACATAAAACGCAAAATGCCCTATCTATCATTTTTAACATTATACAGGAGAAGCAAAAACTCTTTAAAATTATAAATTACCTTAAACTATTTTCTGCAAACAATACTAGTTGTTTTGACAATTGACAATGTTGCATATTTTACAAGCCGTTAGTTAGGAGTTTAAGTCTTTCATCTTATTTTAGATAGGACCGTTTGTTTTTTATTAATAAAATCGCTAATATTGTTCGAATGATTTTAATTGGTGGATATTTGTGTTGATGCAATACATCAGAATCATTTAAAAGATCGATTTTTAATTTTTGGTTTTTGCAGGTAACGAAATGCTGATTTAATAAAAATATATATAAAAAATATTTTATTGCATGCAAAAAGGGATATAACTAAAAAATTTAAATAGATATTGGGAATTATTTCTTTTCATAAGCAACTTTATTATATTCAACATTTTTTATTTTTTCGAATTTATTCTATGAGTTAAATTTCAGCTATGTATTTTATAAAGCTTTTTGTAATAGTTCTATTCCTTAAATTTTTAGGAATGATTAAAAATAACTAAAATTCCTAAAACTCAAGGCGAATTCATTACAGGTGATCCTAAAAGCCCTGCTGATAACTTTTTTCTTTAGCTTTATAATTGTTGGATGTCAAAATTTTGGTTATAATCTCTGTTTCTGTTTTGATTTGTTTCGGTTTTTGACATTGTACAATGATTTTACAAAAACAAATTGCTTGTGGTTTTTGTACGAGTTGTACTTGTTGTACTACCGAGATTACCCGGAATGAATTCGCCTTGCTAAAACTTGAAGGAATAGAACAATTACAAAAACTTTATAAAATACATATGTATATGAAATTTAACTCATAGAATAAATTCGAAAAATAAAAAATGTTGAAAAAAAATTTAAAAATACAAAATTATAATTTATAAATTTATATTTACTTGAACAGAGAAGTACAATTGGAGGATTTCCAATTACTTCGATATTGTTCGAGTACCAAGGAAACTATTTAGCAGCCACCAGGGTTAACGAAGTTATAAGTGGACATCGCGTGGTGCTGTAATCTATACCAAAACTGTGGTAAGGAAAATCGTAAAAAAAACTAGGCAAGCTTTGAATTTTTGTCCAATTTTTAGAAGAATACTTTGGGTGTAAAACTATTTCTAGTTCTCCTAAGTAGTATGACATAAAATTTTAATACAATCGGTGCAGCAGGAAAAGAGTTATTGACATTAATTTGGAACAACTCCACCTTTAAAATTAATATTTTATTCTAATTGCACAGTAACCTATTGATATTTCAAAAAAAAAAAAAAAAAATGTATGCCCGCCCTCTTAAGAAGGTAAGCCATAATAAAAGCTTGATTTCAAAAACCCAAGCGACAATATACCAAAAATTTGCATAAAAACGTTTAGGGAATATAGGTATGGTCATGAAATATAATATAAGTTTCTGTCTGCTATATACCTAGATTGGCTTCGTATAAACTGGCCACAAAAAATCATAATATATCTAGAAGGCTAACAGGTTACGATAATTTAAAGGAATTTGGTCCTATAAGATTTATAATTCAAGAAACTACTCTAGCAGATTTTGTGATGATCGATCCATAATTAACCGTAATAGATCTTATGTCAAGACCCTTTCCGAACATCTTTTTTAATACAACCAAAACGCTAGTAAATAACGATATTCTAATGAAATGTTTACCGATTTGAACTATAAATTACAGCACAAATGATTCTTCCTGAAATAACAATAGGTCCTATGGAAAGCTCACCTGCGTCATACTGTTTAATACGCCTTAAACCGTAACGAGTAACAAAACAATTTTCAAAAATTAGTTTTGTATGATTCGAAATTATGAAATTAGTTTTTCTAAACAACAGTCTATAACTTATCACAGATATTATATAGACACTGCCGGGGAATTTTAATTCTTGTTGGAGCGTGTCAAAGATTCGGTACAGCCGCTTTTACTATCATTCTTACTTGCTTTTTAATTTTTACAAACAAATTTCTGCAAAATTTACTTAAAACAATAACAAAAGACATGAAAACACAAATGAAAGAATATGTCAGAAATGAAGAAAGGACGACAAAAAATTTTCTGGTAGTAGAGGAAAAACTATAAAATGCAAAGAATCAGACAAGACTCTTGCTATGATTTCTTTTCTTTATTTATTTAACTTCATTATAGCATTAAGAAGAAATGATTTTTGTTTTATGCTTCATAATGAAATTTAAATATTTTACAAAAAAATATTTACTTTTTGTATCCTTCTACTGACTATAACTGAAGAACAAAGTGCCTAAAATAGCTTGGTAAATATTAGATTATTATTTAAGGTGCATATTAAATCAATTAAATATTATTTCATTTATTATATACATGAATACATAAATATATTTCTTTTATATATGTATTTGCATATGTGTATGAATTATAAATTTACTAATTTTGTTTGTTAAAGTAAATAAAAAATGCCAAAACAAACAATAGGAAAATAAAGGGCGACACATTTTGAAATTTTTTCAGTATTTGTTTATTGTATCTTCATATATTTAATATGAACTAACAATAATTAATCAAATCTCATCCTAATATTTGCTTTATGTCCTGCCAGTGCCAGACAAAAAAGATTTCGTCATCACGGTTTCTGTTCACATGTGTAGATGTTTATCGCTCATATGATTGGGTGAGTGCTGCAGTGTATCCTCTTCTTAAGCGAGTGTGGCCGCAATAATTTAAAATATTTCAAGCTTATGGACTTGGGTGTAGTTCCAGCCTATTTAAATATTTTACTGCATATTTCGTTATCATAGTTTTTACTAATGGCACATTGAGATCCTTGTGAATATTTGAGTTTTTGACGTACCAGGGAGCATCTGTGATTATTCGAAGAAGTTTATTTTGGCGCATTTGAATTTTTCGATATTAGAGGCCGAGGCAGTGCCCCTTAACTGAATACCGTAGCACCAGATTCGCTATAAGATAGAGTTGTAAACTAGAAGTTTGCAATCGAGACTAAGAATCGAATTTCTTGCAATAAGACAATTAATTTGAATTGCTGTTAGTTTAATTTGAGTTAATTTAGCTTCTATATGCCATTTCTACGTTAAACGCGGATCTTGATGTATACCGAGGTATTTTACATGCGAGTATTGCGAGTGTTGTTTCCCGACGCAATGTGAATGTTATATGTGCGCATTTTTGCTCTAGTTCAAATATATGGTCCTGTTAGTAACGAGATGCTTCTTGACAGTTTTCGTGTACGCTTAGAAAAGCTGTATCGTCCGCAAATGTTGAGGTTGGGGTGTAGCTGTTTGTTGGCATGTCCGAAGTATAAATTAAGTATAATAGAGGGCCCAGGATGCTGCCTTGTGGGACTCCAGCGTTAATTGGTTGTGGAGAACTTAAAAAATCGCCTTCTTTAATAATAAATTGACGACCGACTAAGTAGCTTTCTAATAGCTTGTGTATGCTTGCAGGTAAGTTTTGCTGCAATTTTAGTAGTAATCCTTCATGACAGACTTTATCGAAAGCTTGGGACACACCGATGAAGAGTGCTGAGCAATATTTTTTTTCTTCAAAGGCTTTTCTTATGACATTTACCATTCGCTTTCTTCTAAAACCGTATTGATGGTTTGTAATACATAAATTTTCATTTAAAAACTTCGTTATGTTGGACACTAGTAGTTTCTCAAATAGCTTTGAGGTATTAGATAATAACCTAATAGGCCTGTATCACTCAACTTTTGTGTGATCCTTTCCTGGCTTTGGTATCCTGGTTACTAAGGAAACCTTTCATTCTTGGGGGTAGTATTGAAGGCGTAAAATAGCATTAAAAATAATAAGAATAATTTTCTTTGCTATACTTTGTAGCTCCAAAAGCATTTTATTACTGATCTTATCAGTAATGTGTTTAAATCACAAATAGCCTTGTTGATTTCTCTACACGTAGAGAAAAAATATGTTTAAATATGGTCACCTCCAACAAAACTATTTTTAAATAAAATTGTAAACATACTATGGTTAATTTTAACCATATTACTGTCATCGACAACCATATTATGGTTAAATTAGTCCTCCATCAAGAAGCCACAACCATATTATGGTTGCCACTAAACATGTTATGGTTAAATATGACAATAATTTGTTTTTAAATTAACAATAGTATTTTCCTCTTCTCCAAGAGCAACATGCTATGGTTGAAAGCCAACCCTGCTATTATCAGTGTTAAACATATTTTAGTTATTATTAACCAAAACATGTTCGGAGGCAACCATAATATGGTTGTGCCTTCTTGATGGAGGACTAATTTAACCATAATATGGTTGTCGATGACAATAATATGGTTAAAATTAACCATAGTATGTTTACAATTTTATTTAAAAATAGTTTTGTTGGAGGTGACCATATTTAAACAAAGTTTTTCTCTGGGTGTAAACTCGAATCTTAGGGGAATAGCTGCTCTAACATTTACAGGCGGTAACTCGACTGCTATTTCGTGAGATATATTAAGCGTATGATATAAATAAAAAACTGATAATATAACTGGATGTCGGAATCTATATTATTGCCCGAAAGGACATTTACTTTATAAAAAAATTCACTCAAATGTCCCTGAAAGTGGTTAATTATTTGAAGGACGATGATGAAGACCACTCTGATTTTCGTATTACAACTGAATATTTTCCATTATAAATTGTCAACAATACTGAATAACAAGTGCTGCATTCGGCCGTGCCTAATGTTGGAAATATTCGCAACCCTCCACTGAGAGTAAGGATATTTCAGAAGAAGGCTTTAAGAAAGGCGATAATAAAAATTACCAAGAAATTTTAATAAAAACTGACGTAACAGCATTATAATTTGTAGCTTATATATAATGACTTATAATATATAATGGGCCGATCGTCAGAAAATTGTATGCCATGCATTCGAGTCATCAAAAACCAATGTGGATAGTTTTCAAATTAGGATAAAAGCTAATACATGTAACAAATTTGTAGTCGGTCATATTATTGGAAAGTGTAAATCTAAGAAATTTGGAAACAAATAAAAACTCTAAACGAGAAAGCACGTTTATCTGCTATCACTAACATTTTTCAACTTGTTTCCTAAAAATAATGTCAAAATACTTCAAATGGCTGTAGTTTCTTAAATACCGCTCCAATTGAAAAAACGACGTTTATCTGTGATCACTTAAGTTTTTCATCCAAATTCCATTTTTACACACAAAAAAATTTAAATGGCTATAGTTTCTTAAATAACACTCCAATAGAGAAGAGTCCGTTTATCTGTGATCGCTCACATTTTTCATTGAAATTCTATTTTTTCATACAAAAATGTGAAAACATTTAAAATGGCTATAGTTTCTTAAATAGCGATATAATCGAATAACGGCCTTTTATCTCTCTCTCTTCCACACATTTTGCATCAACATTCGATGATTTTTCATACAAAAATATGAAACAGCTTAAAATGGCTGTAGTTTCTAAAAATGAGCTCTAATCGAAAAGACTAAATTTATCTGTGGTCACTAACATTTTTAATTTAAACCCGATTTTTTCATAAAAAAAAAATTTTTGGTAAAACCAGGAACCAAAAATAACAGATGTTTGGAAAATTTTCACTTAAAAACTATCCATGTAAGAGTCAACGGAGACGTTTACTGTCATATATCGATATATTCGTTTTTAAGTGATTTTAAAAAAATTAGCCTAACTCCACAGTTAAGAGATATTGTTCACCGAAAAAATAAAAGGTTAGAAGAAACTCTTAAAAAGGAAGTCTTATTTCGCCGTCATAAAATAAAACTCTTTTAAGGAAAACTCTTTTAAGAAGTTTTATTTTTCCTTGTGCGACCAATGGAGACAAAAACAATATTTTACAGCTTTTTATGAATTTTGGCTAAGATTTGTTCATCAGAGAAATTCTCAAACCCTTGCTTATGCATTCATTAAACAAATGTTTCGTATACGAATATACTAAATAAGTATTTTATTGGAATTTTTATTGATGCTCAATTTAATTTCTTCAACAAGCCGTTTTAAAATGAAAGCATTTTTATGCCAAAAACAGATTCGATTCGACAAACAACAAAAACAAAACTTCAGAACCACACCATAAAATCATAAACAGATAAAATATTTTTATAATGTCGTTTTATAAGGAAACTTATAATTTTCTAAAATACATGTGTTCAATCATTATTTCCTTTGGATTTTTGCTTTTTTGTGATTTAGTTACGCCTTTATAGACATAACAAACACACAGAGAAAAGAAATAAAATGAAAATCAGTTGGATACAGAAGACACGTGTTGGCTTGATTGAAAATGAAAGATAAACATTTTATTATAAAATGATGAAAAATTTAAAATGAACAAAAAAGGATAAAACACACATACATAAATATTTAATTTTCTACACTGCAAAAAATCCTTTGCTATATTTTTCATAAGAAGCTTTCGTATATTTTACAAAGTTGTCTTATATAATACGAAAAAACTTCGAAACTAACGATATTTTTCATAAATGTTTAAGAAAAAAAAAGTTTCGTAAGAAAACTATAAAATCTATATATAAATCGGCAAAGGCAAAACGGTTAAGAAACTTTCCGTCTCTGTTTGTCAACCGATTTAAACAAAAAATACACCATTTAAAAGGCATTTACCTACAGAAGTGCACAATATATATTTTTTTTAAGAGTGCAAAAAAGGTAAAAATTCGGTGACTTCATATCTCCAAAACTAATAGAAACCCCAAAAAAATTTAAACTTATCGTAGTCCATTAAAAAAATAATTGGACAGGTGTCTGGTTCTCTTTGCAATTCGGCCCTTTCAGAGAGTAAACTGGTGTAGCCTCTATTTTGGAACTTTTGGGTTCCCCATCTAGCTTTTTAACCAATAAGTATAGGAATAAAGGCTATACCGAATTCGTATCTTATCTAAAAATACAAATATAAATTTGGTACTTTTTCGAAATTCGAACGTTTTGAGGGATAAAATCGAACCCATTGGTACTTTTTTTTTAAAACATTTTTCTCTGTATATTGACATATAACGCACTACAACACTGACATTTTTGATACTTCAACGGAGCTAAATAATTTTTAGAAAGGGGAAATACGGGATATTTAATTACTTTCTTTTACTTTTCCGTGCTGCGTGTGGTAATTTTTTAAATTTTTTGTAATATTGAACTTAGAAATAAAAAATTATTTGTGCAAGGTCTTGAGTGAATGAGAACCTATAAGATGAAAAATGTTGGCACTTTTTTGTTCTTCAACTGGTACTTTTTGAATTTTAGTTAAAATTGGACCTAGAAACATAAAATTGAGCATGCATTGATCTGAGGAAATAAGAGTCTTTAAGGGTGAGGTTCTACAACTGGTACTTTTTTTAATTTCCTTTAATATTGGACCTAGAAACATAAAACTAAACCTGCAATGTCCCGAATGGGTGAGAATCTATAAGAGGGAACTTTGTTGGTCTTCAAATGGTCCTTTTTGCATTTCCGTTAGTATTGGACCTAGAAACATAAAATTAAACATGCATGGCTCTGAGTGAATAAGAATCTTTTTGGTTCTTTTCGTTCTTTAACTGGTACTTTTTGAAGTTTTAATAATACTGAACATAGAAACATAAAATTCAGCATGCAGAGTCCTGAGTGATTGAGAAACTATATTTAAGAGGCGAAATTTTTGTACTTTTTCTTTTTCAATTGGTACTTTTTGACTTTTTTCATATAATTCAACTTAAAAAACTAAATAAAACATTCACGGACTTGAGTAGAAGAGAACATTTGGTTCGGAGGTTGGTACCTAGCCAAATCGATCGACTAAGACGAAAAAAACGAATTGTCTAAACATTTAAATTCATATATACTTATATGTATGTTTTCTTCATATTTGCATAAAAAATTATGGTCGAATTTCGACCACTTGGCAAACTCTAGTGTATTTAATTTTTTTAAACATATTTTTTTCTAATGTGCTTCTATGAGTAAAATTTAAATTTATAAAGCTTTCTTGCTATAGTCCTATTCCTCAGTAGTTCACATACTCTTCATTAAAGTCAATATTTGCTTAATATTCACGCTTCAGATATACGTATAACAAAAATTTCCACATTTTATTTGTATAAAATATATTTTTTTTTTATAAATAAAAGTTTCATCAAATTATTTATTAACTAATCTAGTTACTTAACCAAGATTATAAAGTACTAGTTTTTTAAAACCGGCATTGGCTGGTGTTAATCAATATATTTAAATACCATGGAACTTATTATGACCAGATACCGTATGGACCTCTGAAATATGTCCTTTCATTTGTCACGTCCTTTCATAAGAATTAAATGCTATGCTTTATATCTCTGGCCCCGTAACAGTGTACGTCAAAAGGCAAGGTAAGGTGTCTGTTAAAAAATGTTACAAGGAGGAAATTCAGTATAGATAGCCTCCAAATTTGATTACAATAATAAATTTCAATTAAAACAAACAAACAGTATTTGAGTACACAGAAAAATGTTTTTTTTTATCAATTGAAAAAATGGTTTCAACCTGCAAATATATATTATTAAAGAATTTCTAAAATAAAAATCTCGCTTTCATATACTAAGTATAGTTTCCTTACAAAAAGCAATGAATCCAAATTAAAAAAATATTTACGATCTTATTTGTAAAAAATAAAACATTTTTAAAAAAGCTTTATAGAAAAGATTTGCTATGAAAATTTTATTAATAATCCCGTTAGAAACCTGTTTTATTTTCTATAAAAAAGAGGGTTAACATTTATTTTAAGTTTTTCTTGCTGGCAATATATGACTTTTCTACGAATTAAGAGGATACAAATGTTTGAGAATCTACAACTGGAGATGTATCTCAATTAAGATCCAGAATAATTTGAATTGGAAAATTTTTCTTAGGTTTGGAAATTAGGTACCAGATGATGTAAAGCCGACAAATATCAAACACCTATTTGAAACATCGGATATCCTGTATAAGCCGTTTGTTAAAAAAATGGATTTAACGCGAAAAATATTATAAAGCGTAATTTCTATTATAAAATGCTAAGGCATACAAATTGCTGCCAATTAAATTAATAAAAATGTCTAAGAAGCCAAAAAAAAACGTTAAATTATTTTGTAAATTTCAAATATTTTAACATTTAAAATAAGCCTAAAAAAAAGAAAAAAAATAATAAGTCCCAAATAGATATAGGGAATTATTTCTTTTCATAAAAAAAAAAAAAAAAAAATTTAAGGAATACAGCTATTACAAAAAAAGCTTTATAAAAAAATAAAAAATACAAAACTGAAATTTAACTCATAGAATAAATTCGAAAAAATATAAAATGTTGAAAATAATAAGTCCCCAAAACCAAAAAAGAAATAAGTCCCCCAAAAACGTTGTTGTTGCTTCCTTTAATTTTTTTGTTGCGTTTAACGTTCTCGTGTTAACGCTTATGATAATTTCGCGAAAACAGGTCGATATGGTGGTATAGGCTTTAAACTATACAGTGGACGTC
The DNA here is from genome assembly GCA_943735925.1 of Pollenia amentaria. Taxonomy (NCBI): domain Eukaryota; kingdom Metazoa; phylum Arthropoda; class Insecta; order Diptera; family Polleniidae; genus Pollenia; species Pollenia amentaria. The sequence continues at coordinate 15,600,197 of OX031010.1, read as the reverse complement.
CAATGAATAGTGCAAATTATATAATTTTCGTAATGTTGAAAAAATCGAGTTATTGGACTGCAGTTTTGTCTGCCTTTTATATGTAATAATTAGGGATATAACGATACGCCGATACGATACTGATACTCAAGAAGAAATATCGCCCATACCGATACCGCTACGAATACAAAATTTAAATTCAAGGTAAAATTAACAAGACTCCAGTCGAGTTATTTATTTTTTAAACAAAAAAACAGTGTAAGAGATTATTAATATTTAAAATAGATTTTAACAAGATTTTAAAAACAACGAAATTAATTAAAATTCATGCTAAATTATTTTTTTTTTTTTTTTAAACAAGACAAAAAACAGTAAAGGTTTTCATGATATCGCTTAAAAGTCTCGCAATCTGTGCAAACTGTGCATTTTTATGCCCCCGCAAATGAACTGTCAACAATTGTATGAGAATTGTTTTACACAAACTTCGTAAATTTGTCCAACAATAAATTGAACAAAATAGTCCTTTGGCTTTCCTTAGCCATTTTACAAACAAATTTCACATTTTAATCAAAAATTGCAACTTCTATTTTTATATTTTTTATTTTTTTTTTTAAATATTTTTTTGCTTTGACGTTTCTTGCAAACTGATATTGTTTAAAATTACACAAAAATTAAAAACGGTCTTCATGAAACGAGTCTCGCAACTTTGCCCATTTGCACAAATGGCAATATTAAGCGATATCATGAAAACCTTTAGTGTATGCGATTATTAATATTCCAAATTAGTACTAATAAGATTTTTTTTAAAAAACAAAGTATTCTCAACTTTAACGGACATAATTTCCAGGACTAAAAAATGGTCTCTCAGATGTGACTAAACTGATTTGACAACTTAAGTATTTCTGCGCCATGGTCTTAAATTATGAGTATCATATATATTAATAGGCAATAAATGATATATCATTCGAAAGATATTTTTTGGGAGATTCTGCTAATTTAAATTTTGTTAAAATCGGTTCAGTATTTCACTAGTTATACGCGTTAGAAAGTGGTACTAATACATTGAAACAATTCACATACGTGTGAGCAAAAACAATGTAAACACATAACAGAAGCAGTATGCTTTGTTTTTGTGTTTACATAGTAAAAAGAACAACAACATGCAGAGTTTTCTGCTAAGCATTAAATTGGAGAACAGTAGATATTAAGAAATAAAAAAGAGAAAGACAATTTTAAATACTTTGTTTTCTTTTTAGAAGAGTTGTTGTTTTTAAATGTTACCGGTGATTTCTTAAATTTTGCACTTATGAATAATTTTAATGTTATTGTTACATTATTAATATGGTTACATTGTAAAGAATGTGTTTATTGCATTTTTTTTTTTTTTTTAATAAAGTGCGATCTTTTGATGGGCTGCGATTTTATATAACAGACACTACCGATCATGGTCATTTCTTATATGATAATCATGTATTTACAAAAAAATTTATATATAGAGAGGTTATAACATAATAATTCATCAATGAAATAAATATAAATGGAAAATATATAAAAGGCTTTGTTATAAACATTGAGATTAGGGAACTTATGTTATATATACATTTTTAGAAAAATTGTCACTAAATTTCATATGCCTAAAAGAAATATGCCTCATAAAATTAAAAATTGTTCTGCTCTACTGAGAATTATTACATTTTGAATTAATACCCTCTTTATAATCAAGTGCCATATGTTTTCTAACATTAAATTAATATATTTCTACATATGTATATACATATTAAATAAAGTTTTAACCCATATGATTAAATAAATATTAGAAATAACGGTACAAATAAGTTATTTCTAGATTGCAGTCGATTGTGTCGACTGCTGGCCCATACTAGTAATATTTAATAGCGCCAGTAAACAAAGATTAACACAAATGCTTCAATGGTTAGTTCTTGTAGAGGTATCAGAACATTTACTAGATGTATGGGTGACCGTGTCTTTAACAATTTCTGAATGCAGAGTCATGATAAGTAGCCCAATAAGATGTTTTTGTTTCGATCTATTGTCCTTAAAATTGTCTAGTTTTGTATTGAATTTTAGAACAACAATAGATATAATCATTCTCTCACACAAATCATTCATTCCCAGCTAATGCTACAAAAATCGCCAACTTTTGGGACTCTAAATTATTCTGCATCTCAGTTTATTCATTTATCGTATTTTCTAATAATATTCGAAGACTTTACACCAAAAAAGTCAATGACAAAAAATTGCCTATCGTACTATTGGATTTTTGAGAACCAAAATGCGTACTATTGGACCACCACTGTATTTAAAATTTAATTTAATTTATTTTACATGCATTTATGGTTTGGTGTCAAAGAGCTGAAATGGTTGAATTAATTAATTAATTTACCCCCAATTCATAAAAAATATTTTTGATTAATAAAAGAATTATAAAACCAATTTTCATAGAAAATTCGTTTCATAAACCTGCCATACACCTAAAATATTTTTTATGAATATGGGGGTTAGCCTTTTTCCCTGTTACACCTAAATTTTTCTAATTTGAACTTGATAAAGTGTAGAAAATCAATATTTTGACTTATATAACAATCATTAAAGAGATTTTCTTTAAAATGCATAACTTGAAAACATATAAAATGTCTATATCATAAAGAGGCTGAAATAGCACGAACTAATGAATACTAGGCTCGATTTTTAATATTATTTTGCTAGTCTTTCGTTTGAAATTCCTGTTAGATTCTTTCCTTTCTGTTTTTTTCACACATTCCACCACCACGAGTGATACATGAAGGTAAACTGAATTTGTCATTCCGTGTGTAACACCTTGACATATTTATGCCATACCCTAAAATATACATACTTAATTGCGGCTCTTGAGTAACTCAGTGCAACATATAACATTTTTGAAATCCTTATCGAAACTAACGAAACCCAAGGCTATAAAATCGGATTTTATTTTCGGATTTTATGGTCTCATATATATTTTGGCTGCTTAAACTTGATTTTTCCGAAGAACGTGCAATTACTATCACGGCTATATCTCGAAAATCAATTGGAATTTTGTTTTCCTGCCCTCGGCACCATTATAGCTATTGACTGGGAGAAACAGGGGACATATTTCCCGACGCAATGTGAGTATTATATATACTCATTTTTGCCCGTTGAGCTTTATCCTCCATTGTTTTATCTTCCATTGAGTGCAGAGCAATATTTTTTTTCTTTAAATGCTTTTCTGATGACATAAGCGCGGAATTGGAAAAGTGGGCGTGGTACTCCCCGTACAAAGACATTATTGAAAATACTCAAAATTTAAAATGTTATGTCTCTTGTATAACATATGAACACTTTTTATGTATCAAAATATCAGAAATTTTTGGCAGAATATATTTCCCGAAAGCCCTGAAAGTTTTTTCGCAGAAATGGAAGAGTAATGCAAACAATAGATCTTCCCGAGTCCAAGTTTTATAATCTGAGTAAATGGTATTTTCTGCCTTAAGATGTGGGTATATAAATCTACCAAATTCTCGGAAAAAAAACTCGGAAAAAGCGGTGCAGATACAAAAAAGTTATTACCAAAATATTATTTTTTTTTTAAGAAAAATACCTATTTTCGGGAACCATAGATCTTTTCGAGTCCAAGTTTTATTACCAAGGTAAAGACGTGGGTATATACATCTATCAAATCGGTTGAAAAATGCCAGAGTTATGACCAAATTACTGAAATCCCAATATTTACTTTTTTTTATATAATTAAGTTGTATTATTTGCGTTGTTCTATAAGTTTGTTGAATTGTGATGTGCTTTCTTCTAAAACCGAATTGATGGTTTGAAATACATCTATTTTCATTTAAAATCGACATTAATTCTAACACTAATAGTTTCTAAAATAGCTTTGAAATATTAGATAATAAGCTTACTCGACTTTTGTGTGATCCTTTCCTGACTTTGGTATCATGGTTACTATGCAAACTTTCCATTCTTGAGGGTAGTATTCAAGGCATAAAATAGCATTAAAAATAAAAAGTATACTTTTCTTTGATATGCGAGGCAGCTCCAAAAGCATTTTGTTACTGATCTTATTATTACCAGGTGTCTTCTTGGTGTTTAAGTCAAAAGTAGCAGAATAGCTGATCTAACAATAACAGGTGGTAACTCAACTGCTATATTGCGAGGTATGTTTGGGGTGAATACGTTTTTCAGATGATTAACAACCCGGTTTCATTTTTCAAAATCGTTTCTTTCCGAACTTCTATTCAAGTTTCTTACTGCTGATTTAGAAATAACTGGCCTTTTGAGATTTCTAGCTGCACGCCATAATGAGTAGTCTGGTAGGGGAGTTGCATCAAGTTCCATAAGATATTTTTTACTTCCTGAGCCTTTTTGTGCACTTTTTAAATAAACTATACTTTTTTCAGTCAAGAGCCGCTCGACATCTGTAAAATATATTTTATTATAATTGATTTTTTGTGGGTTATGCTGGAATGTTGAACAGATAGTTTAAGATAACTGTCAAAATTAACAATAGCGAGATCCACGTTCTCCGGTGTGCTAAGCGGAATATTTTCTGTGCAATTGGCACTGAGATATTTCCTATATTTTAACCAATTTATTTGTAAGGCTGACACCGCTAAGTAACCAGACGGAGATACAATTTTAGTTGGGAGGGAAATTATGATGTAAGAACTTGTAAAGATTGGTTCACAAATAATCACCAAAAAAAAAAAAAAAAAAAAAAAAAAGATTAAGTCATGGTGGAGGGTATCATAGATGGCGGCACAGCCGAAGACGGCATTCTTACTTGTTTTGGTTTGAAGAAAAAAAAATTTTTTATGTGAGAAAATGTCTACCACTCTTTTCTACGTAGCATATAAATGTAGATATGGTTTCTATCTTTCGTTTTACTCTACTCTGTCATTTTGTATCCTTTATCTGGAATTTCATTTATTAAATTTCATAAGAATTGTACACAGAACAATATTCTTATTTTTTGTGTGACTCAAATTCTGCAACTGTTTCAGAAAAATGTTTCTTTTACTTGTTTCTGAAAGAATAGAAGAATTTAAAATGAGTCTTTTTAAATATTTCAACACAAATAAATGAAGAGAAAGATTTGAAATATTGCAATTACTTGCAAATAAAATACAAAATGACAGTACAACAATAGATTTTATGTTTAATACATACACATATACAAGTTTAGTCTTAGAATAACCCTGCAGGCATAATAAATAGTATTTAGTTAGAAATATACTCGTACTAATTGCTGTTTACTTCAGACTAGTTGCTCATCTGTTTTTTTTTTTCTATATATATAGAACTATCGATTTTAACGTAGCATTTTCATAGGAATCCAACTAGTTCATTTATATGCAGCTATTTACTAGTTAAAAAATAGTTCTTATACTTTCGCACAATAGTGGGGCGGTTTTAATGAGTTTGGGCTGATGTGTCTAACGTATAGAGTAAGTGCGGGTAATGTGGTATATGCTGGTAATGTAGTACAGTGCCTTTTTTCTTTAACTAACAAGTAAAGAATAATGGAACCAACTTAAGTGTCAATCTACGTGTCAGTTGCGAAAAGTTCGAGTAGCTGTGTTGTCGACTTTTTTTTGGTGCTGTAAAAAAGTTTGTTTTGGTTTTAAATGTACATTTTAAAGTTTTTAAAAGTAATATCAGCTGTAGTAAATATTTTAAAATAAATTAATATCTGCATTGTGCCCAAGTGCACCCAATGTGGTGTCGAGCCGATATTAAATTCTCAACAGCCGCTGTTAAGGGAAGAACAAGTACTGAAGAATTAACCCATAGTGAAATTATTTTTCAACCGGACTTTTCAAATAAACAAATAAGCAGATCAGTTTATAGTCTGAATTTAAGCTATGCAGACTTTATAACACTAAATTGTAGCGACATGAATGGATCATGTACTTTTCTTGTTGATAGCCAAGCAGACATTTCACTTTTGAAGATTTCAAGCATAGATCCCAACATTATTCTGAATCAGAATGGATAACATATATAACCGGCATCACCTCCAATGCGGCGTCCATGTTGGGTACTATTTGTACAAACCTAATCGTTTCGGATCAATTGCTTCGGCAGATTTTTCACGCTGTTAATGACAATTTCAATATACCGGCTAATGGAATCCTGGGCAAGGATTTCCTGAAAAGCAATAAATGTATTATAGATTATGAGAATATGACTTGGCAATTTCGATACAAAATGCACGGATACAGGTACCGATACTTAACGGAACCCAAAATTTTACTTGCATTATACCCCCGAGGTGCGAGGTATTCAGGGCTTTTAGTTTGCGGAATGTCAGAGAACCTACGAAACAATGTATGTTTTGTAGTGTGCAGGGATGGCACTATAGTGGTATACTTAAAGTTAACAAATTTGTTATAGTGTACCACAGTACAATCCAAATAAAACATTAATAAAATTAAGCTTTTTGTTATCTTGTTTTTTTTTTAATTACAATAAAGTAAAAACGTATATAAAACACAACTTCTTTAAAAGAAAATACTATGATTTGGTAAAATAGTTCACTATACTACATTACCAGTATTTGGTTTACCACATTACCTGCACATTTTTTAAAGTCGTGTCTAATAGGATTTACAATATAATCTCAAATATATCTGAAATGTGGGTTTAATATTTTTCGCAAATGGCTTCGTGTAATCCGAACATATGCAGCATGTAGATGGGTTAATCATATTTTAATCGGACAACAACTAAAAAACAAAATCTAAAAACAAATAGTTATATCACATTACCCGAACTTACTCTAAAGCTATTGGTTCTAGTCCCACTTTTTAGTATACCGATCTACTCAGAATCACTTTTTGAGTTGACCTAACTAAGTGCGTCCGTCCGGCTGACTGCTTGTTTATCCATGTTGCCTCGTGCGCAAAGTACAGGTTATAACTTTAAAGATAATCTTATGAAATTTTGTTCATACGTTTAAATTGTCATTAGGACTAATGGCCATATTCATAAAAAGTTCTTATTTTAAGCTTAAAGTATAACGATTTTTGTCTTTTAAGCCTTTTATAAAAATTGGTATTCATAAACGTACATTAACAGCTTTTTAGCTATTAGCTGTTTGTAGTGATTCTGTGTTTAAGTATGGCAACTTTATTTACGTCTTGTTGGCTTTTTATTGCTATTGATGCATGAAACTTCTATTCGGTTCACATGATATTCTATAATAAATATATTTTTTTTATAATTAAAGACCCTAAAAATTATTCTTATAAAATAAAAATACATATTATTTTATTTTCTGAAGAAGATTTTGTCGAAAGGTGTTAAAAATTGCTTGTTTGAGACTTTTTTTATATATACGATAAGAAAAAATTCGAATAAAAGGTTTGTTTACTTTTTATTAACATCACTTTTATTATTATTTGTTTATTTTATTTATTTTTGCTTTTTTTAATAACAATTCGTTGTTTAAAACCCAAAAATAAACTAATTGCAATAATTTAATAAATAATAAAAAAGAATATCTGCATTTGCCCCTGAACATATTCATTTAAATCACATAAATTTTTTTTTTAAATATTTAACAATATAACTTTAAATTGTTTGTCTAAATTGAAATAAATTTAGTAAAATGTATTTAACATGTCCATATTAATAAATAAGAAATTTTTCCATAATCTTAAAACATATTGCCCAAAAATAATATCATTAAATTCAAACATTTATCAAAATGTTATTTTATTTTTGGTTTAAAGAAGGGTAAATCCGACAATAAACTTTATGAATGGTTTATTAAAGGTTTAAAAGATTTTTTTTTCATTTATGAATACAACTAGAGCACTTTATGCTTACAAACGGTTAATTAATCATAAATAAATTTTTATTCACACGCCTGTAAGTTTATAAAAATGTTGAGAATCGGTACATTATTTCACATGGCTCTCCGGAATATTCTTTTTGCCAATAAACTATGTTGGTATTTAGTACGGTATTAATTTAATAGGGCTTTTACTTTCATCGGTTAATCGCTCGATTAATTAACTGAGGTTTTGTTTTAATCGGTTAATAACACTATGCTAGTTGAAAAAACAGACAAGCCGGGCACATGGCGTTTTAACATAATTCGGGTACGCTGAATCCAGTGGTGCCCGCGGTTTTTTAAGATTGGCTCTGGTTTTCGAGATATACCGTTATTTCAAAAATGGAGAAGGTAGCACAACATATGTTCGTGTAACTCAAAAACACTTTAGCTTATTGAAAAAACTTAAAAAAAGTAGCTATTATAAAATATATACCCCCTTTCCAAAATCGTTAAGGCTGACAAATTTCGTATAGATGTTGATATTTAAATGATATTCGGCACAAAATACTCTATTATAACTCTTAACCTCATAAAATTATTTTCGTTTACCGGGTCCATGATTGGCCATGGGTCCCAAATATAGTATAATCTTGAAATGTGTATAATATATATACTTTTTTGACCGACTATTCCTTCTTACCAGTATCTTATCACTCTTGTAGTTTTATTGTTGTTTTACAAAAAAACGGAGTCACGCATAAAGCTGTGCTGTCGAAATTCGATCAACTTATTATTGTTCTTTTTGATGCGTATAAAAATAGTAACTTTGCAACTAGAAATATTCTGTTCCAAAACCTTATTAGTGACGAATTTTAGCTGCAGGGTAATGTTTAAAATACGTACATATTCAGAGGGTAAAAGAAAAAGCATGAATGCCTTCTAGAAGGCCTATGTAATCCTTCTTTTGTATGTACAAGGCCTGCTCGCTCCATTCCATACTCATATATCTTTTACACACGTTGTCATTGCAGGGTAGGCCTCCGCTCTCGCTGCTTTGCAAGGTACATAAGAATGGCAACCAGATTAAAAAAAAAATTTTTTTTTGCTTTTGCTTTGGAAAAAAATAAAAAATGCTACTCCTTCTTTTCTCCCTTCTCATAGAAGCGACTGTGGAAGGTGTATCTTATCTCTTATACGAAAAAGCCGAGTCCTTCTATGAGGCATTCTTTAGCAGTTAGATAAGAATGGCAATTGTATCAAAAAATTTTTAAAGCAGGCCTTTAATAAGGCCTGAAGTAAGAAGATCTTCTGAGTTTTCCCGCTGGGTACTTACAAATATACTACAGCAGAATATGGTACATTTAAGGGTAATAAACTTTATCTAAAATGTAATTTTAAAAGTAATTTCTATGTAAAACGAAATTTAGAAATTAAAAGTTATATATATAAAATAGTGTCTTTTTCTTTCTGTAAAATGATATAAAAAACCTAAACCCTTTTATCAAGAATTTTAAGTGTAAATGGAAACAGAAAAGTAAACAGAAAAATATGCAAAACTTTACAAAAAATTTATTTTTTTTATTAGTATTAAAATAATGAAGGGTTTACTATATATTACCAACTTATATTATTCATGGCTCGGCAAAAAAAGTATTTCTAAGTTAATATTTCAGTTAATGTAAAAAATGAGAACTTTTCGGTACAAGCTAATTTGAGGGTCAGATAATAGGTAGGTTATGTCACCCGGCCGCAAGGTGTTGTCCAATATATTGGACAATATAACGCGGTGGACTTGTTTCCTCTAGTTCTAGAGCATTCAGAGATATAACACAATCCATAATTACCTTTGACTTTATCTTTAAAAAGGAATAGGGCTCTACGAGCCGTCCAACTATCTGAAATTACCAATTAATATTTTTGAGTTTCTCTTCAAACATTTGTAAATTTTTGCCTGGAAAATCGATGGCTGTTAAAACATAATAGGTGTCTTTGAAATAGCCCCAAAACAAACAATTTCCCGAAATACATCGCATGTGCCCATAAATCATCTAATTATAAAAAAATAAACCCCACGATATTCTATTGCGATCTTAATAACATTTCGAAATTTTATTGATCGGTCCATATTTTACCGTATATCCCGTACAAAAACCATTTCCTAAAATAGTTTTTAATGTCATAATTTCCATAAAAATTTTCGTATTGATAAAAAAAAATTCAAGTAATAGCTATGAGCTATATGGTCCATTCCATTAGTCTAATTTTTAAATATTGGCTTCCAATGCTTCAAGAAATGCTGGTTTGTGGGCATAAATGATTTAACATAACCACATAAAAAGTAATCCTGACCTTTTAAGTCGCATGACGAGGGGGCCAGCGAACAGGATCACTTCTGGAAAAAAGATGTCACTAAACTAATTTTGTATTAAATAGATTGCTAAGTGCGCTGGGTGGCAAGTTGCTCTGTCTTGTTGGAACTAAATATCGTTAATTTCAGCATTGCTTGAAAGCTTTCGCAATTCACCGTAACGGCAGCTCCTTGCTTATTTCTAAAGAGCGTACAAACCGCTCCAAAGAGGCAATATTAATGGATGTGATGGTTATTTGTTAACGGCTCGAGAATAGTCTTCGCTCCAAATACAGCAGTTTTGCTTATTCATGAAGTCATGTTACCAGCAATGAGCTTCGTAAAATCGCGAATCTCAGAGATCGCACTGTACGAGTTATTAAAGGAAGAGTTTCGTCAAACGAGTTTAAGATTCATTCAGGGGTGCCTCAAAGCTCCTTTATTTATCCTACTACATTTCTTATCTTTCTAAATGAGCTTCTATGTCAAACTTCCACCCCTATCTTCTCTTTTGCAGATGACAGCAACCCTTGTCATTCATATTCATTTGATTAAAGACCAAGCGTATCCGATGTTGGTGCTCTGAGACAGAACATGAATGATATGCTTGGCCGAGACCTTGATATATTCTTGGAATGATGACGAGCGAATAGGGTCGATTTTAATACCCGAAAAAGCGAATGTTGCATGCTGACGCATAAACACACGTCGGACCAAGGGGTTCCCTCTTACTTTCAACATGAATAAGTTCAAGTCGAATGTTCACAAACACTACTCCCTCTACCCCTTACCTTTTTTCTTAGTTCCAATACAATGCGTTGCATTTGAAGGGGTTATCCCCTGAGTGCTGGTCTTCGTCAATAGATTTTTTTTTTCAAAGTAAATTTCACATTTTGTAATCATTGTTCTAGCGCTAAACGATTCATGCTGACTGGCTGAACCTTCCTGAACAGAAATGTCAACTCAGTTTGACATTCTCAGTTTTCAAACTATAGTTTTCGATATCGAAAGTTCTCATGCAGCTCAAAAATATCCTATACGTCCATAACTGTCCTTGGATCTGAAATAGGGTGGACTTTAAGTAATGTTATCTGTAAATACTGTGTGGTAAATACTTCTGGCCACAAACCATCTGAAACTACAGTCTATGAGGGGGAAACACATCAAATACTTTTGTATGTGTAAAAACAGAGAAGAAAGTGGAACTGGATTGGACACACACTCCATAAACATATATCTGGTAATGCCAGAAATGTTATCTAGATAAATTCGCAGGAAAGTCTCAGAAGAGGTCGACTAGCACACACAAAGTTGCGAAGGCAAATTAATAGCAAGTCGAGGGATATGGTAACGAGCTGGAGAGAAGTAAAAAATTTTGTGATAGACAGATCTTCAAGGAAGAGGTTTGTAAAGGCCCTTTGCTCCTTGTAGGATATAAAGGAATATATATATATATATATACTGTGAAAGAGGCCATAATGTGGTCTGACTTGACCGACTGTACATTCTTACTTGTTTACACTTTTGCCCAGGTAAAGACTAACGGCCGTATTTATCAAAAATAAAACAGGTTACTACAGAGCTCATGAAACGGATTTCGTTTTGAAAATTTGTTTAAGAAACCTTTTTATTACCTGTTTTATTTTTTATAAATAAGGCCGTAAAAGTATAAAGAAGCAAAACCACTACGCAACTGAACTTTGAGAAGATTTTCAAACATTAAATCTGTTTTGTTATAATTTTGTTAATTAACAACATAAGACCATCATCAAATATCAATAAAATGAAATTTTCATTCAAGTGCTATTACAGTGAAGGATTATACAATTTCATATGCATACAGATGTTACTGCTGTAAATATCAACATAAACCTTTATTAATCTATGGCAGGATACAGCTTCATATCTGTGTATATGTATAGGTTCACATATTGTTTGTCTGAATGTGTTCATAAATGAAAAATGAAACAGAAAACAGATACAAATTCGCAAAAAAGATTAAAAGTACGCCAATCTGCATACAAATGGCCAATTTCAAAAAAAAAAACATGCAGTCAAAATATATCTCACAATAAAAATGGCTCAGCACGTAAAGATGAAAAAGTAAAACAAATAACTTGTTCCAGTTTAGGTTCATCCATCACAACGGTTGTCAACATTATTCATCTCAAGCCTGTCATGTCGATTTTAACCAGTCCGTCATTTAGTAGTGATTGTTGCAGTTATAAATAGTTAGCAGTTGTGGCGGTAACGTAACAACACCACTACTACCAATACAATGCCCACCAACATCATCGCCTCTAGAAAGAAACAGCAGCAGCGAAATCAGCAACAAGATTTTCGTTTTATTTTTTTCATTATGGATGAAAAACGTATTGTTTTATCTGCATGAATAGAAGAGCTTTTCCTACTTGTAACTAGTTGCCTGTCTAAACATGTTAGATCTGATGCAACCATTTATGATGTACTTTTTATGGAGATGATGATGATGATGATATTGTTATTAGTAATAAGGACAAAAGTAAATCAAGGATCTAATATATTTTTCATAACTTTATTCTCCTGAATTTTTAAATTTTTTCAAAGTAACTTCTTAAGACTAATGCAAATTTTTTAAATATTCTTGTTTTACCTACACGATTTATAACTTTAATAATGCATACATACATGTGTTTATTTTATATACATACATATATATATTTTCGAGGGAGGATTTATAAGTATTTTAGGTTTTCCGAAAGTAGAAAGCAAACATATCTGTGTAGGGATGGGCAAATTGAAAAATATATCGATATATATCGTATCGATATTTATAAATTAAAAATATCGTGATATCGATGTATCGAACGTATTAAGCTGAAATTATTACCAAATTTAAAAACTATTTCAAGATTTTGTTTGTTGCGCTTAATTCTCTTTTTTAATAATTGATAAAAAAAATACTGAAAAAATATTGTTGGAGGATAAGCTGTTCCTATGCGCATTTCACTGGTTGCTTAAGCCAGATCATCAGGAAACGTTCTCCTACATAATTTTAGAAAAGCCAAAGCTATCAGCAAACAAAACTACAGAGGGAATGAGAATTACCTACAAACACTCAACAAGTCTTTTTTGATAATAAATTTAAAAACTTAATATGTATTCCTATGTCAATACATATTTACAAACATATTACATGTAATTCCATTCTAACTTTTTCTTATTTCTTTTAATTTCAAATTTACTGCCTGTCCCTCGATTTCGAACGAAACTTTAATTTGCTTAACTTTTATTTCAAACAAAAACCAATTTTAAAATTTAGTTTTTAAGTTAAGGTATGCGAACGAAGTTCTCGTTTGAAAAAGAGGGAGCATCTGCTAATGCTACAATAAAAAAAAAATTAAAAAAAAAGTAAAGAAAACAAAAAAAAATTTTATTTATTCGCCATATGAAACTATAAAAAAAAATTGAGATTATATAATGTTGGATTATATACTGCCGGTAAACGAACCTTGTGACACATACTATACAAGTAAACTATGTAATATTTTATTTTTAATATATAAGAACATGCTCAAATAAAAAAAATTAATAACAAATATTTGTTGTTTTTATTAACATTCCAACTTTCATGAGTCCATTGCTGCTCATACGCCATAATTAAGGCGAATATTTTTTCCGCGCTTTTTTTTTTGCTGTCATCTCTGAAAAAACCGAGACAAAACTGAACTGTATAATCTATGAAAATATACAATGGAAAAGCGCCGTTATTTTCTTAATATTAGTTAAAACACATATGTTGCAATTCTTAAAAAACAACTGTATTGTAAGCAGTTAAGCAACGGTTAAAATTTTGAATTTTATTATAAAGAGATCTTAAAAATATCGAATTCGATAGTCGTAGATAAATATCGATGTATCGATATATGGGTATTTTTAATATCGGCAATATATATCGATTATAATGTTCTTAAATATCGATGTTATGATATATCAATATTTATTGCCCATCCCAATATCTGTGGCAAAAAGGAAAATATTAACTTAAACTGAATTTTAGTTTATGGTACCTTTGACATCTTCACAGTCAAAAGTACACTTATATCTCAAATTCGTATTATCCGCCACACTTCCACTAACCGAGGCGATTACTTTGGTAGTGCGCACATTGCGATGATGTACATGCCTGATCTTATCTGTAATACTTCCAGTCTCTTCAAGCTTCTTTCTAATCTGACAGCCTTGACAGACCAGCGGTTTTGAAACCGTGAAATAGACAACCCTGTATTTTAAATAATGTTTTCTTAAAAATAACTAATTATTTTGATAAAAATTCATATTAATAATGAAACAGAACTGGGAACGATGTTGTGCATTCAGTTTGACTTAAAATGTTGCCAGAGAATGCTGTAGGGAAATAAAGTGTTGGAACAGAACTACGTCGAGACCACATTTTCCAAACAATTTGACATACAACTTTGTCGTAGAAAGACGTCGAGAGATAAAATCAATTTTATTTTGAGAACGTTTTTTCCAATGTTCTAACATAAAGACTCTTTTTCTCTTAGCAAAGCAATACTGTCATACTTTCATTTAATTTCATACATTTTGGGTGTGTGTGCAACGGTTGGAATTTTGACACTGTTGAGGTGAATTAAATTTCACTAGGCCGTGGAGCTAGAAGTCGATGAATGAACACTTTCTATCACATACCAAATTCCAGATAAGCTGAATATGATTTTTAAACTATCAAATGATTATTTAATAATTTTATAGTTAATAAAACGAAAAACAACAACATTTAGGTTTTACGGGCGGTGGGCATGGCTGATTTTTGTGAAACTCGTCATACGCATTTTTTTTATTCTAGAAAGAGTATGTAATAAATTTAAAGACTTCTGCTTGGAAAGGAAAAATGTCATGCGAAAAAATCGATTTTGCTTGTAGGGGTGGTGAGCGGTAGCCGTGGCTAATTTGGATTAAATCTAGTTTTGTTCTTCTAAGCTGCGTCAAAATAATGGTTGGTGCCAACTTTTAATGATCGAGGGCTAATCTTTACAGTTTTTGCACAAAGATGCATAAAGCAATCCCATTTGGCGACAGTTTGGCTGAACTGAAAAATGCATGCTTAACTTACGGCAGAACAATGAAGCAATGATGACATAGAAATTCTTTTAAGTAACTTTGGGAACTCTGGATTGGCTTTGAGTAGTTTCAGAACTTAGAATCGGTAATGCAGGATCATTTTTTAGCTGTTGCGGGAAAATAGGAATGATGAACTTTAAATATATATAAAACAGAAACTCTAACGGCCTAAGTTATAAAAAACAAAACAGGTTTGTAAAAGACTTATGAATTAGACTTTCTATGAAAATTAGTTTAATAAGCCTTTTATAAACCTGTTTTATTTTTTTTACTCCAAATGATTTTTGGATCGGCAAAGCAGTCGGTTTTGTAATTGTGCGTCTCCTGCAAAACGCACTGACTGTAAATGTTCAGAAAATCGTTGTCAGCTTTTAAAAGAAAGAACATATTGAGTTAATTTTGGTCAATATAATTTTGAATTAGCGAAAGGATCTTAAATAAAATTCGTTTAACAGTTATGTGATGAAAATCGAACGATTTCAAAACGATCGTTTTTAATAGGGGTTATGAATTTCGAATGATTTTAAAACCCATTTCTGTACTTATGCATGTATGTCTTAATTTGTTTTCCAAAATAAAAATAAATTAGGATTTGTAAAGCAAACAATTAATACCAATTAGGATAGGAAATAAAAGGAAATTGTATTTGAAATCAGTTTTGAAGAATAAAGAAAGCGAAGTTTTCGGTATTAAAATGTTTTGTTTTTAAAATCGATGAGGGAATCAATTACCTGGAGCCAAACGACGGCACGATATCAGTTGAAATTTAAAATTATATAATATTGTTTGTTTTAATTATATAATTTGGACCCAGGAGCCTAATTCTGACAGTCGTGATACTAATTTCCAATACTTATTTGATCGATTTCTAATTCTTGCAGTCGATACTGAGCGAATTGAAATTATTTT
This sequence comes from Pollenia amentaria, assembly GCA_943735925.1. NCBI lineage: Eukaryota > Metazoa > Arthropoda > Insecta > Diptera > Polleniidae > Pollenia > Pollenia amentaria. Next base: position 15,584,025 of record OX031010.1, on the reverse strand, counting down.
TTCTATGTTGTGAAAAATTTAAAAAATGCTTTACAACACTTAAAAATAATTTCGATACGTTCAGTATTGGCTGAAGGAAAAAAAAAACAAAATTGCTTTCGAATCGAAAAAGTATTCGATCACGAATGTCAGAACTAGCCCCCAGATTTTTTTATTTCGATTCCAAAATTTGTATGAGATTTGCGAAAACTGTTTTCGGTATTGCAATGGGTAACTTGGGTAGTTTTAAGTTACAATATGGACCTCTCGCCGCCAAGTTTCGTGATTAAAAACTACTCGTTTCTAGATTGGGGCTTATATCACGAAGTTTCATCGTGCTTTGGCATACTAATGCTTATTATTGGTGCTGTTGTCCACAACTTACCCTCCACTCTCCAAGCTCACCAATGGGGTTCACTTATTTTGACTGGGCTAAGTTCAACTATTTAAATAATTTAAGCAACACAGTTAAGTCCCAGAAGGTCTTATTTATGGAGGCTGTTTAAATTCATGGACCCATTTAGTCTTAAAATTCAATAAAATTTTTATGTACTAAATTGTATTCTTTTATCCTTTCAATTGCGATCCCGCAGAGTGATAACACAATTTGCACGGATGCAGAAACACACATTATGTGTGTATGAATTCAAATTAGATTTCTCTTAAGTTTCCTTTCGATTTTACTACGCATAATTTTTTTCAAACTTTCTGTACAGAAGTTGTTATTTACAATCCATAAATTTTCTTTTCCGTTTCCTTTTCTGAACACGCAGTCACACATTTTTGTTTGACGTTGCTGTGTTTATTTTTTTTTTTTTTTTGTAGTTTGGTGTCTCTCTTCGTCTTTGAAATTTATTTCCTTTGCATTTTTCTATTACTCATGCAACAACAGTTGCTTGTCAAAACATCTGTATTTATAAATTGAAAAATTTCCACGTGATTGCTCATGTATTTGTTGCTTAAGGTTTTGTTTAGTTTTTATAGAATTTTTTTTTATATATATATATTTTTTTTTATTGAAATTCAGTTGTATTTTTATTTGTCTTGTTTTTACAAAATGTTTCATTAATATTCGTATTCTTAGCATCCCTCAAGTTTGCCAAGACGTTTATGTATACAACAATTTGAAGGGTGCTTAATTTGTATTTCAAGAGATTTTCAAATAAAAATGAAAATTTTTTTTGGAACAAAATCGTTTTTAACGTTATAAAAACCAAAATCTGACACTAATATAAGTTCTTTTGAGTCTAAGGACGATGGCATTTTGTAACTATTAGAATCGACCTAATATTTAACTAAGCGTTAGAGCAATTGATATCATCTGTATTAGTACAGAAATTGGTTTACTATGATATATATATTTTCTCAAGAAATTTATGGTACTTACTTAAATCACACCCAACTGTTTTAACCATCATGATAAAAATGGTAAGCAACGTTTTATGTGAGATTAAAAACATCATCAATACTAACTGTTGGTGTTAGGTGCATAACATTTGAATAGACACTACTCCCGAAATGCACTACCTATGCCATATAAAATTTAAATAACGGTTCCGAAAAGAATCTTGTATAGGGGCTATTATTGGCCGATGCTCATTATTTTAAATAGGCGAGGTCCTAATAAAACTAAAAAAAATAAACAAGTATCTTGTTCTTAGTTTTTGAATAGTTATTTGTATTTACCACAGTTGGTTGTTTCATTTGGCGTTTATTAAAAACTATAATAATTTTCTTCATGACTTTAATTAAAATATTTTTTTCTCTTTGAATTTGGTTTAATTCTCCAGTTTTGCTTTGTTTAATAAAATTTTTGCATATTTTTTCCATTATCTATTTCCTGCCTCCCTTAATCCTTTTTTAATTACTCTGAACAGTTGTTAAGTTTTAATTTTTTTCTCATGTTGGTTTTTTTTTAAACGAAAATTAAAAATGAGAAAACAACGAACAACCCAAACAAGAAAACTGAAATTATTTAAATAATATCACTTTTAGAGGAGTACACAAAAATCATGTGCTTAACTAAGTAAATGTAACATTTAAAAATGTATATGAATAAGAAATAAATACTAAAAATACTGCAATTGTACAAGAAGTTACAACGAACTTTGTACACGCTAATTTTATTTGTGTTAAAAAAAAAAAAATTATCCACATGTACGTTTGCAAGACATGAAATTCTGCCACTCGCAAGTGTTGGTGATGTGTTACTTTGGAAAGATCCTTCGCATTTTCTAACCACGAACTGTATTAAACGTTCTGGCAAAATAAAAGATCAACAACCCTTATCAAATGCAATAAGGAAGCGGAAGTGACTTGGCCATACCCTTGGAAGGTAATAAAATGGCAACACATAGAATAGAATCAGCAGGATGCCATATTAAGGCTTCAGTAACCGGTAGCAGCAAGAGTTGCGGTAACGGCCTTGGTCTTACATGTTTAAAAAAAAAAATAATTGAAGCCCTATGCTCCTCATATGATCGAAGAGAACTTTACTACATACGTATAAACTATTGTCATCTCGTATTTTACTGCTTATTTCTTTTTTTATTTACATAAGTAGTGGTATTTAGTATATATATAGCCTAATATATATATATATATATTTATATATATATATATAATATACATCAAAATAAGAAACGTTGCCCAAGGAACCATACCTCTAAAATGAGTTCTGATGTTGCTTATTTTGGACCAAAATCAAATTTTAAAAAATCCCACTTTAACCCATTTAAACTTTCCCAATCGAGTCTAAATGTATGACCGACCCCCACAAACTTTGGATGGCCGACCCACCCTTGTCCCTTGGGCGATTTTTAAATCAACCCGCCCTAGTGTACATATTTTTTATCTATTTTTTTTTTTTTTTTTTTTTTGAGAAAAACCTGCAAGGAAAACATCTGTCAAGTTACTTGGGTACGTATGAGTATTATTTAATTAATATTTATTATCATGCTTACGCCATGTGGTACAACTAATAAATCAAACTTTTAAAAAGCAATATGTAAGCGAAAAAAACTTTTTGTGAAAGTAGGGCTTTTTCTGAAGAAAGCCATGTAAAATAAGCTTTTTTCTTATATTATTGGCTTGTTGTAGAATATAGTGACTTTTTGTAAACAAAAAAATTGATTTTTATAATTACTTTAATTTTCTTGAAAAAATGTGGTGAAAGTCTACGGACTTTTGAAAAAAGTTACTCTTTTTAAGGAAATAGTCCCTTTTAGTAAAAAAAAATTTTACTTTTTGTGAAAAAAGACACTTTTATTGAACACGTAATGAGAAACTTTTATTTGAGTCCAGGTTACACTGCTTTGGTTGATTTCGTTCTCGAATCGACAACGCCAAATTTGCGTTAGTGGAATACCTGGATCACGCCTATGTTGTGTGGTGATCCAATATTCACAGATGTATAAAAGCACCAACTTGATGCAAGAATTGAAGATCGAGATCTGGCCGATTTAGGAGCTTCAATTAGCGACACCGATGTTTGATATACCATAGAGGAGAAAAGCAGGTTACGCAGAGAAGCTTTAATAAGCGAAGCCGGTATTTGTTATACCATAGAGGAGAAAATCCTTGCGCCCGGCCGAAGTCCCAACCATGTCGCGTGATTCCTAAAACCAAACTTATACAATTAATTTTATTACACATATTCGGGCCTTATTTCATTTTAAAAATTGGGGTCTTATTTCATATTAAGCAAGACACCAAAAATTACGCTTTTATTTTATTTTTGTTTGGAATGTTATTTTATTTCATTGGGGGCTTATTTCATTTCCAAAAGTAGGGGGTTTATTGTTTATGACATAAGGCTCCACGCTTTGTGGGGTTATTAAATTTTTTTGGAGTTAATTCTTGGGGGAGTTATTTCATGCCGCCTAAACAATTCTACAAGTTTAAATTATTTGATTTTAAGCGAAAAAATCAATTAAGATTTTTTGTTAATTAATTTATATTTTGATTAAAAATTTATTTCAAAACAACTTAAATGTTAATTAAATCAAAATTATATTTGTAATTTTTTTTTTCAACTTACAAACTTATTGATTCAATTATCAAATTAATTAAATTGCAATTTAAATTGATAAAAAAAACTACTGAAAATGTTTTCTTTGTTTGTAACATGTTTTTGCTTTAGCATGGCTACATTTTACATTTAACTGGTCATCAAGTCATAGAAATTTTAAAACATTAAGGTGTCGTGAAAGTTTCGGATAATGTTGCAGTTGAAAGCCTTATATTTAGAAATTAACAGTTTTGCTATAAATAAATAATTATATACCTAATAAAACGCTGAAGTTTAGAGGACTTAAAGTGTTATTTAATTAAAAATAAAATTAGAAATAAAATGTCATTGAGTTCTTGCAAGAGCGTAATTTAAATTATATAAATGTAGTATAAAATGAGATAATCGTTGTTGTCTAACTTATAAAGTTCCTGCCGAGTTATGATTATAAATTATGGAAATGTCAAGGTATCGTATAGAAAGTGATTTATTGAACGAAAGGGAGGATGACCAAGAACAAAAAATATTAATTTACAATGACCAATTATTAATATAGTAAAAATCCTACTTAAGGGCGGCATTCACTATCCTACACAACCGTACGATTCGTTCACAAGAAGTTCTGACAGAACTCGGTGAACATAAGACATATCTACAAAATCTGTTTTCTATACTTTAAAAACATATATTACGTCAACCCACGGCAATATTGTGCTTATTTGACCCAGTCATATACAAACCTGCTGCAGCAATTATGTGAAAGCTTGAAAGCATGCACCAATATACATATATCGAGCCTTTGATGCAGAAGAGTCACAACTCCAAAAAATCTTTTAATTCCTTAACTCCCAGTGGAACATATGGCCGCCTAATAGCTTCTAATATGGAGTCAATTGCCATATGTGTAAAATATTCATACAAATATCTAATATACTTAACTCTAGAGAAAAGAATAAAATTTTAAGGTGCTAGAAAATTGAAATTTGAATTTTGACTCTATTGCAGCAAAGGCTCGTTATATTAAAAATACACCAATATGTTTTGTGTTCTTGGGCGGCAACTGATTCACGACTTTTTTGTGATAGCAATTCTTTCGTAAGTGAAATAAAGTTTTACTTTTTTAAGTATTAAAATAATAATTTACTTATAGTTTTAAAATGGATTTCGATAACTTTATAGTAATGGATTGTAGTACAAGCACTGAAATCGTTTACTGCTGTCCCGATTAACAAGCACAAGCAAAAAAAGAAATCAAGTGTATCTTCATCTGGGACCTACAGTGGTAGAAATGGTTTAAAATTTAATGTTGATAGCACCCATGTCTTTAAGAATACTCTTCTAATACTACAAAAATCGGTACAAACTGGAACAGGTGTGGCAGGAAATTCAAGAAAAATTTCCAGTGCATGTGAGGGAAGACCGTAAAGCAAAAAAGGTCAATATAAAAACGACAAGCATCACAAATGGGTGAAATTGCCAAGAAAAACAAAAATACTGCCAACAAATTGCACTTTCTACTTGGTAAATTCGTAATTGAAGCAATTTGGAAGCAGAAGCGGAGAATCTAATCTGCACACATGATTTGTGGTTTCGTTTTCTTTAATTTTCAATATTGAAATTTTTGTTTCGTTTTTGTTTTGTTGTGATTTTTTTTTTTTCTCCTGATGTGATATGAATTTATGAATTTGAATTTATTTCAAATAAATAAAAGTGAATTAGTGTAATGAATAGAGTGCATTTTTGGATATTGAATTGAACATTTTATAGGTCAATTATTAATTGCAACCGAACTTCCGTTGCCATTTGATAACGCTACTGAAATAAAAAATTATTTTAGGTAAGGCAACTTATGTCAGTTAACATTTTTAAAAATGGGCAACCGAAAACATCTAGACAATTACCGAAAACAACTAGACAATTAAAAATTAAAATTAGATTATTTAGTTTAAACAAAGAAATATTATTAGTCCCGTGCATTTATTTTTCCGATAGCTAAGAATTAGAAGGGTCTGTTGGCTAAGACTTAAGAGGAAACTCTAATCCGCAGGAATCACCGTTTGTACTTATAAACAAATTTTCCTAAAGATGCTGTGAGTTAGTTAGTACAATCTATAAAGACTGAACAGAAAATCGTCGGTCAAAACCAATATCTCTACTGTTAAAAGTTTTTAATATGTTTGTACTTGGACTCAATTTCATTTGTTGCACTAGTAAGTAAAATTGTTGTCCAGTGGTAATTTTATCCATTTTGTAAACCAAGATAAGAGATATGAAATAAAATGTCTTAAATTTAACAAAAAAAAAAAGTACTTATTATTAGCTTTAGGCGTCATTATACCTAAAAAATCTTCACAGCAACCAAACTTTTACGGTTGCCTAAAAAATTATTATATGGCAACTTAAATCGATATCAGTTGCCACCTGTAATATATTTTTGGTAGCTGGCAACTCAACTAAAGTTCGGTTGTCATACATAATCGATCCATTAGTTTAATTTACATATATTTACATAAGTTTGTGCTTATTCAAACAAAACTTAGTTTCACCTCTAGCACAACAATCGTGGGATTGAAATGCGGCGAATATGTTCGCCAAAAATTATTGGCACTTAATCGTTATGCGCCAATCTGCGGCAAACAAATTTATGCAAAAAAGGTCAATCAAGAACTATAAACCACAGGGCTATTGCCACGAAAGCTTTTAACACAATCTTAACAAACAAATAAGATTTAAGCCGATGTTCGAGAGTATGCACGACATTTTGCTATTAGGTATAGGCTTTAAAGTTTCGTGCCAATTTTATAGTAGCCACCAACATATTTGTGCTATTTAAGACAGTGAAAGCTATGATCGGGACGGGACATGTTGACCCATATGAAGCTATCGATACTAAACTTTGCATTACAGTTTCGGTTTACATGACAGACATGAACGTATAATATTATTCCTACACCAACATTTATGCAATTAAAACCGATTTTCGGGACCCTAGTGTAGGGTATACAAAAGTTTAATTTATTTTTTGTATGTTTGTGATATTTGTATGTTTAATCTTTGGCATTGCAAATGTTACCTTTTTCTGTATTAAAAAAATGAAGCTGGAACAATTGTAGAGGTAAAGAAAAAAAATTTAAGTAAATTAAAAATTAAAAAGGATATACCGTAAATGTATATATTTTGCTGCTTAAAAAAACTCAGCAAAAGACATTCTCTTAATTTTTCACATTTTATTTTTTGCTGTTAATATTATTTATTTTTTTTTTTTTTATTTTGTTCCTTAATGAGAATGTATCCTAGAAATAATAATTCGGAAATTACACAAAAGTTATTTTTTACTTTTTTAATTGAAGTGAAGCATAAACGCAAATGATAAAAAGTATTTTAATAGCAAAGAAATACAGCAATTTTTGCTAATTAAAGGAAGATTTTATTCGTTACATAAATGATTTAAAATATGAAAAACCATGAATATAAACATTTTGTGTAATAACTTCATTTACACGTTGTTAAATGTCTCTTATGGCAACACAATTGTTTTACAATATTTTATGGATAGTGATAAGGGTTTCTAGGCAAAAAAATTTCATTTCGAGAATTTAGATATTGTTCCCCTTTTTTATTTATCTTTCTGTCTGTCAATATATTTTTTTTTATTAAGAGTTACAAATAAAATTGTTAATTGTATTCCAATCTTATAAGACCTTCAGCCCGTTCGAAGGAAACAGACTGGAGTCTCTGGCGGAAATCGACTGCTAGACTAGATCTTTACTAACTTTCCTACAGGGCACCCTTTTATTTATTATTTAATAATTCTAAAGGCAAAGGCACTAAGCCAAAGAATCTGTGTATTTCACTGAAATCAGTGTTGTTCAAAAACTTCATCTGCATATAGAAAACTAAACGCCTAAAATCTATTTTGCCGTTAAGTATATTTAAGTTATAAATTGTACAATGCGTGAAGGCCAATATACAAGGAAAATTTTGTAATAAGTTTAATAGATACGCTTAATTTAAACCTAAAACTCGATCACCTAAATTGGTGTAAACATGTGTCACTGTCTCCAAGACGTCCTATATAGCCTGGCTGCTAAAATGATTTCTCAGCCAACCGGTTAATACAATGCAGGAGTGGATCCCAACCAAGTCAGCACGGAAAAAATTATGAGTAGTTTTTTATCAATTAAAAAATTGTATAAAAAGTACTTAAATTTAATGAATAATAATTTAATGAAAAATTGAATCAATAATTTCTTTTATTTAAAAGAAAATTAAAAATATAATTTTGAATTAATTATCATTTTAGTTTTATTGAAATAAATTTTAAATTCAAATATTAATTGAATTTAAAAAAATCTTAATTGACTTTTTCGTTTGAAATTAAAATAATTCAGACTTGTAGAATTGTTATTGGGAATTGTGAAAGACTGAGCTATATTAAATTAAATCAATTTACATATTGTTTGAACCGGCAAAGTTTTTTGATTATTTTTTAATGTAAATTAAAAATATCATTTAATGATATAAATATTCACAATTTTTAGTAATCAATATAATCATTTTGGTAATTGGTGCAAAATCAACAAATTGTTTGCTTGATTCTATAAATTTAGAATAAATTTGGTGATTGTAGAAAGTTCTTAATTTTTTCTGTGAGTGTAAGTGAGACTGGTTTTATCTCTAAGGGTTCTTCCAGTTAGAATCTAAGGTCTGCCAATGTGGAACAATAACAGGGAAGCTATTCCGTTATAGCCATTAAGTTTAACATATAAAGTACGGAGTACGGAGGCCTTGTAAAAGGCCCATGTACCCCTTCTTTTGGATTTACAAGGCCTGCTCGCTCCATTCCATACTCATATAATTTTTACACACGTTGTCATTGCGAGAAAGGCCTTACGCTTTCCTTTCTTTCGCCAGAGCTTTTGAAAGGCATTCAAATAAATTAATAAATTTAAGAAGGCTTTCCATAGAATTACTGTCAAAAGGCCTTAGAATAAAGGTTATCTTGAAGGTTTTTTAAGAAAGGTATGTTAAAAGGCCTTTTAATAAATGGCTCTTAAAAGGCCATTCAGACCATCCTTGTAAAAATGCATTTGATTAAAGGTCATATGGAAGGGTTTTTAATAAATATAAAATATAATATATCGCTCATTTCGTGCAAGACCGTCACAACTCAAAATTTGAAACTTTACAGGAGAGCCTTTTTAAGATTCCAACCTATTATTATTTATTTTATTATTTATTTTATTATTTATTTTATTATTTATTTTATATACAGTTATAAAATCAAATGTTTCTTTTTTGCTACAAAGAAAACCACATGTACAAGAGGAATGCCAACAAAAAAACTGAAATGTGACCTTGTTGATGTTAATTGCTCAAGTTTGTTACAAGAGGTCATAGCGTCAAAAGCATCTGTATTACCGTTATTTTTTCGATAATTCTCTCCGTTCTTAGATCAATTTGTAGAGATTTAAGAGGAGAACATTTCTGCATTACTAACTCGAAAATGCCAAATTTTGAGTTGTGACGGTCTTGCACGAAATGAGCGATATGTATAAATTTCAAAAAAGTATAAAAGTTTAGTGTTTTATAAGTTTAGTTTAGTATACATATGTATATATTTATTAACAGAATTACACATACTATAATTACTATAATAAATATATAATAATTAAAACATACTTATTTACATTACATTACATTATTTACATTATTGTTTTCATTTGGTATTTTAATATGCATGTATGTAACTTTGTTTTTGTAAAGGGATCTGAATTCTTTTACTTTTACTTGTGCAAAAAACAAAACAGATAATGTTACTCCTTCTCTTCTTGCTTCTCATAGAAGCGAGTGTGGTAGTCGTATCTTATCTTTTATACCAAAGATCCAAGGCCTTCTTTGAGGCATTCTTAAGCAGTTAGATAATAATAGTAATTGAATCAAAAAATTTTAAGAAGGCCTTTAAAAGGGCCTGAAGTAAGAAGGTCTTCTGAGTTTTCCAGCTGGGTCTTTACTCCTTATTTTGGATGTACAAGGCCTGCTCGCTCCATTCCATACTCATATTTTTTTTACACACGTTACATTGCGGGGTAGGCCTTCAGCTCTCGCTTCTTTGGCAGGTACATAAGAATGGCAACTGAATAAAAAAAATAATTCTTTTACTTTTGCTTTGGCAAAAACAAAACAAAAAAAGGTACCCCTTCTCTTCTTCCTTCTCATAGAAGCGAGCGTGAAATGTGTATCTTATCTTTTATATGAAAGAACCGAGGCATTCTTTAGCAGTTAGATAAGAATGGTAATTGAATCAAAAAAATTTTTAAGCAGGCCTTTAATAAGGCCTCAAGTAAGAATGTCTTCTCAGTTTTCCCGCTGGGAAATAACAAACTCGTACATATAAAAAATACGTGAAGCAAAATGCTGTTGAAAGAAAACACTTATTTAAAATTAAGATCACTAAACACCTTCTTTGTTTGTATGAAAAATATTTTCTAGACACATAACTTTTGTATATGAGACGAAACAAATAATTAAAACCCCAAACAGTATTATAACATACTACAAAAAATTAAAAATGTTAATACAACGGTTAATCGGTTAATCGAATGAAACTAACCGGTTTAATCGTTAATCGAAAATAGCCAGCTTTAAATTAACCGATCAGTTAATCGGGTAGTTATTAATCGGTAAACCGATTAATGGTTAAACGAGTGAATACCCTGTTAGCCACCCTAAAAGCAATACACGTTTAAACATTTACATATAAAACCCCTTTCGAAAATCACTTAAATTTAACACACAGTTATAAACATATTTATTTACTGAATAAACAAAATTTTAAAAAAAAGTTTGTAAAAAGAAAAATTATTGCTGGTGTGTTGCCAGAAGCCTTAAAAGCAGGAATAAAAGAAAAACTATAATCGGTAATTTCGAAGAAAATTTAACTTTAAATAATCTTTGTTAAAAACAAGTAAATAAAGTAACGCCGATCAAGCACAACTGTATGATACCCTACAACAGACAGTATTTACAGGATTATTTTCGAAATTAACTGCCATTCAGTATCCATTGGGAATCATTAATCTATCAGAACAAATATGATTATTTTAAGATTCATAAAAGTTATTTGAGCTAAATTTCATCGACAAGAGATTTGTTCATCTTTAAATGATTTAAGGCAGCTACGATAATGGCTACGATTGTAAAACTTATTTATCATTAAAAATTTTTTTTTCAATGTCAACATATATAAAGAACTTATGTCATTAAAAGCTATTTATAGGAGTGGTATTTGTAAAGGAGCTCTGGTTATTTATAAGTTTATTCTTATAAAAACTGGTTACGTGATTAAAATATTTTTAAGTTGAAGTTGATATTAATACCAATACAGTTTGATAGTTTCTGTGAACAAAAACTCTGTTCCGGAACGTCCTTTGTATGGGGACTATGTGAAATAATGGTAATGCAGCGATACAAGTTTAGTAAGGATCATATTAGTAGTTTATGGGATATCTATGCTTCTCTCTCGCACCCTTCTATCTGACTACTTGAGCAAAAAAAGAAAGATATATGCTTATAATATACTCGTAATATAATAAATAAACTGATGTGAATATATCTTAACATAACTCAGGTGCACACCCTGTGTGGGGGTGGGGAAAAGGAAGGGGTAGAGATCTTTAACTGAAATCTATTATTTTGCATAAATTTTTGAAACTCCATAGAAAGGGTGTTTTTTTACCTTCAATGGATGGGGGATGAATACTAATTTGTCTTCCCCTGCATCTGCGTCATCACATCGATGTATATTTGTTTACGTTCAATGGAGGGGGGATGAATACTAATTTGTCTTTCCCTGCATCCGCGTCATCAGACATTTAATATGTGTCTTAATATGCCACCATATTTATAATGAAAAACATATTTGATCTCTCAGTAAAATGCTGGACATACATATATTTAGTTAAAAGTAAAAATAGCAAAAAAAAAATACATTTGAATTTTCGAAAGGTTCCAAAATGTGTTTGAGAGCGTTTTACGGGGAGGAGAATACAATTTAAATTTTATTTTTATCGAATCTCAAAGAAATAATTACCTAAGCTCGAGGTCATAAGTTTTTTAAATAATATTTATTTATTTAAATGCATCCAAAATTTCGATATTCCCTGAATAAAACTTATCACCTCGAGCTTGAGTATTAATTTCTTTGAGATTGTATAAAGAAAAGAGATAAAAATAAAACAAAACTTTATTTCATTTTTATCTTTACTACTTTGGGGGTTTTTTCATGCCGTCGCATGGTGCTCCGTCCCATAGGCAAACCTAAAGATTAATAAAGTGCTAAGAAGGTTTATGTAATATATATTATTGCAAATCTAACAAAGAACCTTAAATATATTTGTACGTAGACTTAATTTTTTCACTTTTTAATTACAGTGCAGGGCACCAAAGTCAACCAATTTTCGAGCTTAACTGTTAATCAAAAGATACGACTTTTACCTATTTTACAAAAAAAAATTGCCAAAAATTCATTTCTTAATATATTCTTTTCAAACTTATTAGTTTTCTTCACTACTAAACTCTCAAAAACGGGCAATTATTGTTGGTAAATAATATCAACGAGAACAATTTTTGTATTATCGTAAACTTTGAGATTTTTTTATTAGAACTCCCCGAAGTTACTAAAGTTTGGTAGATTATAATTAACAATTTTTTCCGAGGATCTAAATTTTTATTGTAGACTTAAGTACTTTTAAGAGTGCTTTAACAGAATATACAATGAAGTCCTAGAATTTTCTGCAGGAAATATAAAAATTGCGTTAATTTCTTGAGTCATATTTCCTGAGTTACAAGGAGGTAAGCTTATGGTACAGCCAAATATTGGAAAAAATTACGAAGAAATCTCTTTTTTTCTCTTTACTATAAAAAATTAACTAAATTTTTATGCACTTAGTTTTTTTTTAAAGAAAAAAAACAAGGAAAAATATGAAACAAATTTTATGTTATCTATATTTATTTTTGGTCTGACACTAATATTATACAAAGCTTAACGATACTAAAAATATATATAAATAAAAAAATGAGTAGATTTTTGTTTTTGATTTAGATACAACGTTATGAGGTTTATCGACTGTTAAGAAAAAAACTTAAGATTTTCGGCCGGAAAATTAAAATTTTGTGTTTTTTACACTCACAGAAAAAATTATTCATTTTCTCCAATTACCAAATTTATACCAAATTCATAATATCAAGCAAACAATTTGTTGATTTTGCACCAATTACCAAAATCATTATATTGATTACTAAAAATTGTAAAATTGTGAATATTCTTTTTCAATAAATTATATTTATTTTTAATTTTAATTAAAAAAAATAATCAAAAAACTTAGCCATTTCAAGCCATGACAATTCCCAACAACAATTCTACATGTTTAAATAATTTTATTTTAAACGAAAAAAGTCCATTAAGATTTTTTGTTATTTAATTAAATTTTTAATAAAGTTTATTTCAAAACAACTAAAATGTTAATTGAAATTTTAATTGAAAGTTTATTTCAAAACAACTACCATCTTAATTAAATAAAAATAACATTTTTAATTTTCTTTCAACTAAAATAATAATTGATTCAATTATCACATTAATTTAATTTAAATACTTTTTTAACCATTTGTTTAATTGCTAAGACTCTTTTTTTCTGTGCTTTTAGAAAACAGATTTAGTACACAGGACTGCGATGAAAAAATTGTTTACATTATTTCTTATAAAATAAGTAGATGTTGATCTATATGTTGCCAATATAATCTTCATTTAAATATACCACGTCACATATACCACATAACGATACATTTGTGTTTTTCGATTTATACTTCTCTTTCAGGCGCCATCCAGTGTCAAATGCTGGTTTAATTAAAATTAATTATATCTTGTTTCAAAGGATGCTTAATTACGCGTCGAATAGGGGCTAATTGGATAAAAAAAATACCTGAGTAATAGTGGATCAAAGCTAAGAACTTATGAAACTTTTGTTGCATATCACCAATTATTGTCACTTCGGAAGATGTTTTGTACCACAGTAAATAGCAAAATCCATAGTTTTATAATTCCATTGTATATTTACAAAAATGTTAAGATATATTGGATTGAAATCGGATAAAAGCTAAAAATTCTATAATAAGAAAACAAAAGCAATAGCATTTGACTTAAATTTTACTTAGTACCACCATCACATTTTCGCATTTTTATAGAAATGTATGCACCGAATGAACCCAAATGTACAAGAGATCTATTGCAAATTATTTTAGACACACTTATTAATTTTTAGTGTATTCTTTTCTAAAATGCAGCTAACACGTAGTTTTTTAAGAAAAGGATATATGGGAGGTAGGCATGTCCTTGCACCCAATACAACAAAATTTGCAACAACGCTAGAATGTGAAATTTTAAAGACATAACCAGAGTTTGCTACATTCTGATATGAATTGTGACTAAGAATTAAATTTCTTAATTCAGGATGTATAGGAGGTAGGCACATCCTTGCAGCGATTTTTTTCAAACTACAAATTTTTCTTAACTTAGACATTAAGTATCAGTATGTTAAATTTATTTGTTCTGCGATAAGAACTATAGTTTGGCCGATTCACTATAAGCGGACAGAGCACTGTGCGCTGCCGTCCCCACATATGATGGTGTAATGCTAGGAACACAACTGGGACGAACGACGAATTTCGCCCAACACGATGAATTTTTCCGTAAAAATTCGCTGAGTAAATTCGTCGTATGAAGCACAATAACGACGAACAGCTGGCAGCTTTTATAATTGAGAAAGTTGATCACTGTTTTTGCAAAGAGAGAGAAATAGTGTGACCATATTCAAAAAAATAATGCTTAAAAATAAAAACATAATCAAAAACACAACTAAAAACTATTTTTATAGCAAAATACTTTGTATACTTATTGTATGTGTTATACAATAAAAAAAAAAACAATTATTAAAGTAAAAAGTAACTTTATTTACTAAACTACTTCTTAACTAAAACCAAACATGGTCACCAAGTACTGATTTGTTCGTCGTTCGCCGGCGTATGAAATAGAATTAAATCTATTTAAAGTTCGCCGCGTCTGGCGAATTTTCGCCGGCGCCCTGATTGTGTACATTTTCATATACACAAACGTCTTTTATTTTTGGCGACGAATATTCGCGGCCAAAAGTTCGTCGTTCGCCCCAGTTGTGTTCCTAGCATAACGTTTTATTGTATGCGGATGATGTAAAAATCTTCCTAAGCTTTAATCAATATGCAGATCACAGTTTAGTTCAACACAACTTGGACTCATTTCAGTCATGGTGTTATTTAAATTTGTTGGAGCTTAACTTGAAAAAATGTAAACATATGTCTTTCTACAGAGGAAATCATATGAATGTTAATTTTTCTTTGGGGAATTACCAGCTAGAAAACGTTGTTATAATTTTGGATCTTGGAGTTTTGTTGGACGCTAAGTTGAACTTTATTAAGCATATTTCCATAGCTGTTTCCCTCGTGAGACCTGTCCTATATAATGCATCTATAGTTTCGGATCCTATATATATATGAATCACAACAATTACATTGAATCTGTACATTAGACCGTCTCACTTTTCATTTTTTTTCGAAATTTCTTCATGAACATCGATTTTCTTTATCTACTATAAAAACCAAGAAATTTGGTGTATAACACTTAAATATTGATGAATGGGAAGTGGTCTCTCAAATCGTTTTTTCATTTTTTTAGGCAAAATACCTTTTTTTAAAAAAATGGAAAAATCTTGATTTAGTAATTTGCCTCAAACTCAAGCAGTTCTGAATGGATTTGAACATCATTTCATGCATTAGAAAGCTTATTAAATTTCCTAAATGTTTCTTAAAGCAACATTGCCATTTTTTACTTTTTTTTTTAATTTTTGCTTACCTTTTCATATATAAAAATTGAACGAGGCAAAACTTTTATATTCTGTAAATGCAGTATGGTAGGAAATTTTAAAATAAAGATTCTGGTGTAAATAACAGTCGTATTCTGTTAGGAAAAACTGCAGTTTTAGTTGAAATGTTGAAAGTTGTTTATTTCTAAATATAAAAAAAAAAATAATATTTTGGTAATAACTTTTTTGTATCTGAACCGATTTTTCCGAGTTTTTCAGCAAATATGTTTTACTAAAGATTTCCGATCTTTTGATATATTAGACGTATCCATAGGTCACATAACAGCTCTAAAATTTAAGTTTTTATAAAAATGTGGATGCTTTTTAGCCCATTTTTGGAGTATTTTGCTAATAACTTAACCATTTCTTAACCAATTTGGGAGATTTATATACCCACGTCTTAAGGAAGAAATTTACCATTTACTTAGATTATAACGCTTGGACTCGGAAAGATCTATTGTTTCCGAAAATGGGTATGCTTAAATAAAAAATTTTATTTTGGGCATTACTCTTCCATTTTTGGGAAAAAACTTGCAGGGTTTTCGGGAAATATATTCTGCTAAAAATTTCTGATATTTTGATATATAAAACGTGTTCATATGTCATACTAGAGCCCTAAAATTTAAAATTTTGAGTATTTTCAATAATATCTTTGTACGGGAGGTACCATGCCCACTTTACCAATCCCGCCCATATTTTGAGGGATGCTGTGTATTGATAACCGATATGTTCGTACCTAATTTGGGAACTTTAGCTCGCTTCGTTCTCCAGATATACAGAAATGTATAACGTCTTTGTATGGGAAGTGCCACACCCAAAATGATTTAATTTAAGTCGTCGAGCATTTTCACAAAACGCATCCAAACTCCAACAAAAGCATAATTTTACCAAATTTTAAATAATAAAAAAACCAATATGTTCTTACTTTATAATATATTTATGCAATAGAAGAAAATTTAGAAATAAACAACTTTACACATTTCAACTAAAACTGCAGTTTTTCTTAACAGAATACGACTGTTATTTACACCAAAATCTTTATTTTAAAATTAAATCTAAGTAAATGGTAAATTTCTTCCTTAAGACGTGGGTATATAAATCTGCCAAATTGGTTAAGAAATGGTTAAGTTATTAGCAAAATACTCCAAAAATGGGCTAAAAAGCATCCACATTTTTATAAAAACTTAAATTTTAGAGCTGTTATGTGACCTATGGATACGTCTAATATATCAAAAGATCGGAAATCTTTAGTAAAACATATTTGCTGAAAAACTCGGAAAAATCGGTTCAGATACAAAAAAGTTATTACCAAAATATTATTTTTATTTTTTATATTTAGAAATAAACAACTTTCAACATTTCAACTAAAACTGCAGTTTTTCTTAACAGAATACGACTGTTATTTACACCAAAATCTTTATTTTAAAATTTCCTACCATACTGCATTTACAGAATATAAAAGTTTTGCCTCGTTCAATTTTTATATATGAAAAGGTAAGCAAAAATTAAAAAAAATGTTAAGTTTGTATTTGAAAATCTGAATTTGTAGTGCTATGAATAAAAAACCATCGAATAAAATGGCAATGTTGCTTTAAGAAACATTTAGGAAATTTAATAAGCTTTCTAATGCATGAAATGATGTTCAAATCCATTCAGAACTGCTTGAGTTTGAGGCAAATTACTAAATCAAGATTTTTCCATTTTTTGAAAAAAAAATATTTTGCCTAAAAAAATGAAAAAACGATTTGAGAGACCACTTCCCATTCATCAATATTTAAGTGTTATACACCAAATTTCTTGGTTTTTATAGTAGATAAACAAAATCGATGTTCATGAAGGAATTTCGAAAAAAGTATAAAAACTGAGACGGTCTACTGTACATAAGTAATTTGTGTTATTCTGCCTTCGTGGTCTACAGCTGAACCCATTAGATCTTTCGTCATACACTAGCCATCTTGCTCTAATCAAACTTCCTACTCTTAAAAGCCGAAGGACAATGTTGAATGTGTCTTTTATATTAAAGTTAATTAATGGGGATATTTGTTCTGATTTCCTGCTCGATAACATTTCATTTAATGTTCCTCATTGTCCATCTCGACACTTTGAATTGCTATCTAAATACTTCAGAACAAATTACG
Source organism: Pollenia amentaria (assembly GCA_943735925.1). NCBI lineage: Eukaryota > Metazoa > Arthropoda > Insecta > Diptera > Polleniidae > Pollenia > Pollenia amentaria. The sequence continues at coordinate 15,565,948 of OX031010.1, read as the reverse complement.
CAAATGCTGATACATTTCGAAGGATGTGCAGTCGATTTAATAAATTTTATAAAGTTATAGATTTTTCTTAAAACGCAAATGCTATTAAACGTAATATTATCATCTTGTTAAACTATCAATAATTTTGTATTCTGTATTTATAAAAAATATGTTATTATATTGTTTTAAATGTCCGTAAGGATATGATATCCATTGACAAAGATGTAAATAAAAAAAAAAAATAAACAGTACGAAACCCTGTAATTTGGTCAAGGAGACTTAGCACCCAATTCGGTTTTTTAGAAGTGCCAAATTAATTTGCCACGTATATTATATTTAAAATAAATTTTTCCACCTTTGCCAATCCTGCCGTCCTCTCTTTCTTAGAATTTTACGAAGACCAAAATATATACTATAACTTACAATGTCTCCGATCAATTATGTGAAAGTGTTTCCAACACGATAAAAGGTTCAACATGCCGCCCATTTTTTTATTTTTTAAGCAATAGTAGAAATTTATTATCAAAGTTGTTTTTGGGAATACAATTATTTATTAAAAGATTTTGTTTGTTGTACTTAATTAAATATTCAACTGCCATAAGAAGCCAAGGACTCCTTTCGGCTTACGCTTTTAGCTTTACATATTCCCGCTATTTATATTTTACTTTTATTTGATTTAATATTAATTTTACTTTAACTTAATAATATTTAATTACACTTCTGGTTGCTTTTTCCTGCCTCTTTTGAAATTCTACATGAAAAAAGTAAAAAAAAAAAAAATATTATATTTCAACATGTTATTGCAATCTGTGCATTAGACTTGCAAAAAAAAAGTATTAAAATGAAACTGAACAAAAAAAGACATTTTCATAAAACTTTTTTTCGGAAAAACATCTGTTGCACTAAGAACTTTTTTTTTAAAGAAACAACAAAATAATAAAACTTCCATAAAAAAAAACACCAACAAATATCAAAAGATAAGCCCAACATTATAAAAACATTCACTTAAGTAAAGTAATTAAAAATATGACGTAAATTAAAAGTACAAGAAAAAGTTGTCTGGTGTTTTAAACCAAACGTTAAGTATGGAATTTATAGAACTTTATTAAAGAGATAACAATAATGGCAAGCTTTTTAAAACAGGTAAAGAAAGCAGCAATTTTGTTACTTTTATATGACTTTATACGTGTTAATCTCAATATGGGCATTTCCACAGAAAAGCCCACGTTACAAAGCTTAAAACCGTACACAGAAAAAATTATTAAATTTCTCCTGTCACCAAATTTATTCTAAATTCATAATATCAAGCAACCAAGTTGTTGATGTTGCACCTATTACCAAAATGATTATATTGATTACTAAAAATTGTGAATATTTATTTCAATAAATGATATTTTTAATTTTTATTAAAAAATAATCAAAAAACTTTGAAATTTTAAATAATGTGTTAATTTATTTAAATAAATATTGACAATTCCCAACAACAATTCTACATGTTTAAATTATTTTATTTTAAACGAAAAAAATCAATTAAGATTTTTTGTTATATAATTAAAATTTTAATTGAAAATTTATTTCAAAACAACTAAAATGTTAATTAAATCAAAATTAAATTTTTAAAATTTTTCAGCTAAAAAAATTATTGATTCAATTATCACATTAATTAAATTAAAATACTTTTTAAATCATTTTTTTAATTGATAAAACACTTTTTTCTGTGTAACGAATAACGCTTTTTTATTAATATCAGTATGGCCTTCTCGAGACAAAAACGTTGTACTTAAAACTTTGACTGTAAATGTCAAAGATATAAAGAAAACTTTATTAAAGGTGACACCTACGTTCGGCAATAAAAAAAGCCTTGCAAAAATATTTTATATTAGGGGGTACGGCGCACTTTTTTTTTGCTTATAATGTGGTTCGCTCTAATCTACGCAATACAAATACATACGCATAGGCTATTCGTGGTGTGGCCGTGGTAATTGCCAAGCAACAACAATACTAATAAGTATAATTTGCGTTGCAAATTTATTTTTTTTGCTCATTTCGTCATCACTGTGAAAAAAAAACACTACAAAATATTAAAATAAAATGGTAGATCTACAAAACCCTAACAATTCTACTTTTTTATAACAAAAAAAGAACACTACATAATGTTTGCTACCATCCTGAAAATTTAATAAACTGTATTAAGGGTTGTGTTCAGAAACACAAACACTTAAAGAAACCATATATCGTTTCTGGGTGTATGTATCGTACGCCAAATAATGTTCGGTTTTTTTTTCGAACACTGATGCAAACCTTCTTTGTCGCTTTTCTCAATTCCGACTTTTTGGCATATGCGCCAAATCAATAATGAGCTCAGAGTATGGGTATTTAAGTATTTACCTTGTATGGGAGGTGCAGAAATATCATAAAAATCGGCCAAGCATTCGATAAATGTAAGATTTGTGCACTAAGTTCGAAGTGGTCTTTAAATCTCATATAAAATTAAAACCATTTCAACGGACATACATTTTTCCTTAAAGTTAAATTTATTGTAAAATTAATCACAAGTATGCCCATTGTTTACTTTATTTACAACAAAAAAATAGCCACAAAAAAAAACTTCAACAACAAAAAAAAAACTAACTAAAAAAAATTGTATCGTTTACTTTATATAAGCGAATATGTTCAAGTTCTTATGTATCCGTGTATGTCTGTGCTCCCATATGTATAAAACGGTGGTGGATATCAAAAATTTCACACTGTCGAATAGTATTTTCACTTGTTGTTTTTGCCAATTTTCCACCTTTCCATAAAAAAAAATTTCGCCCAAAATTTCGTATTATATTTAAAATTAATGGATTTCTATTTAACCTTTGATTTGTATACACATTTATAATCTTTAGTACGAGAAAACAAAAATTGTTTGAAATTTGTTTTGTATTTGGTATTTATTTATTATTATTATTTTTTATTTATTTTTTTTTTTTTTTTTTTTGTTTAGCAAAACATGTGTTAAAATTTTACTTTATTAAAAAAACAAACAACATTAAACACAGAACTCGTAGTAAAACAAAATGTTTCTGAGTGGCTTTCCGTTGTTTTTTAGAGGTTTTTTGCTGGGGAGCGCGTCCCCGGATTTTGCGGGAAATTAATTTGTTTTAAATTCCCACTTTCAAGGCATTTTATACGGAATTCTTAGAATTTTTTTTTTTTTTTTTGTAAATTAAAATAAAAAATCGCTATTAAGAAAAAATTCAAGTTTGAAATAATAGTAATCATAGTTTCTAATTATTTTCACTCAAGGACGTTTAGTTTTTAAGAAAATTCGACTTTTGAGTTTTTAATGCAAAATTGCCAAAATCAATTAATTTTTTGTTATTTAATAAGGGTGATCGCAGATTATCCAATAGGCAGCAATATGAGTCAATAAAAATTTGTTAACAATTTTAAGTTATTTATTTATATAATGTCTGGCTTAACCCGTTACCCGATGCGCTTCGCTACCAGGGCTGTGGTGTCTTTAAAGAATTGTTCTAACTCCGACTCGACTCCAACCGCTGATATATTTAAGGTACTAGAGTGTTTTCGACTTCGATTCTAAATGTATATGGACATATAGCTCATTTACTTCAATATTGACATAACTCAAAAGATGAAGTTTTGGAGTTAGTGATGCGGAATTGTTCCAAATGGTTTTCTTTATGTCTTGTATACTTTCCTTGTTTGAAGAGAATGTGTCATTATTTGTTCTAAGCGGTAAGAGCAAATTAAAAACTTAAAATGGACTTGTTTGAGTTATGGCACTATTGAAGTTACTAAACGATATGTATTAATAAAATGTAGATCAATAACCAAGTCCTGATAAGACAGTATAGACTCTTGCTTGCACAAATTAATAAAGTCTTAAAATAATTTAAATTTTTACACACTTTTTAATTAAGGAACTTGAATGAGAGCAAGTAGGCTCTAATAAAAACAATATAGAGAGAAAAAAGTTTTTTACCAATTAAAAAAATGGAATCAATTATTTTTTTAACTGAAAGAAAATTAAAAATATAATTTGAATTTAATAAACATTTTAGTTGTTTTGAAATAAATTTTTAATAAAAATATTAATTAAATATCAAAATATATTAATTGATAGTTTTCGTTTAAAATAAAATAATTTAAACTTGTAGAATTGTTGTTGGGAATTGTCAATATTTAATTAATCAAATTTACACCTTCTTTGAAATGGCAAAGTTTTTTTGCATCATTTTTTAAAAAAAAAATATAAATATCATTTATTGAAAAAAAATATGCACAATTTTTTAATGTTTAGTAATCAATATAATTATTTTGCTAATAGGCGCAAAATCAACAACTTTTTTGCTTGATATTATGAATTTGGTATAAATTTGGTGATTAGAGAAAACTTTTCAAATTTTTCTTTGTAGTAATCTGTAAAATAGTCATCGGCAATTTTGAAGAAATTTTATTTTAGAAAATATTTGAACAACTATTTTATGCAGGTGGTATACCATACCTGATATATATACCATACCATACATACTGATATCAGAGTCGAGAGTTTTGCCAGGTTCTCAGACTCCAACTGTGACTTTGGTACAAACACCGCGACTACAACTTCGAGTCCACAGCCCTGTTCGCTACCCCCATCAAAATGAAATTCGTAATTTTTTTCTTCATAACGAAGCAATTTGCACTTATATGCCAATGTCTTTTATTAGCCTTCTTCAAATATTTAGACCATTCTCCTTGTAGGGGAGGTTCAATGCTCAAATTTCGAGTTCAGGTTGCTTTTTGACAGATGTCTTCTTGAATTGATAATCAAACTATTTTTTTTCCAAATTCGTAAAGTCTTTATGTCACCATTCTGTTAATAGCTGATCGTAAATATGTGGGAAAATATCTACATGAGCACCGCTATCTTTGGATTAATCCCATGGTAGATCTTAGCAGCTGGATGACAAACCATGCATTTACCAAACGCCCCTGAGTGTGAGAACAGCCAACACACAGGTTGTAATTTGAGTGTATAGCTCAGTAAAATTATTATTAGTTAAGGAGCTGGAGCTGTCTTGCCTCCGATGCATTAGAGCAGTCGGCAACATATTCTGGATAGCAACAGCACACAGAGATAAACTGTTCTCACAATTCGAGCCTTCCACAAGTGGAAAGGTCTCCTGCTAGGCAGGAACACTCTCCTCCATAATTGGCTTCAACCACAGAGCCAATCGTACAGTCTTGGTTATTTGGAATTTTGCCATTTGGTATTGACATTGCTATATTGGCGTACTGATTTTTGTGTGGTGTTTTTGATACTGCCCTCTACATGTAAGTAGTGGCGTATTGTTTTTTGTTTAATTTTTTTTGAGCGGTTATATACTGGTGGGTTTCTTGCACCAGTTGTTTGTGCGATTTCTTTTGCAAGCTTTTTGGAGAGCTGACACGCCTACTTAAAAATTTTACATATATTTATAGCCTTCTACATTATGATTTCGAGCTTATTTAAAATTCACTAGAGATAAAATTTTACAAATAAATGGGTCTTTGCGATACTAATTCAACTTATTTCGCAATAATTGGTAGAGCTTTTATTACACCCGGATTAATGATTCCTTAGCTGTTGGAATCATTGGATTCCAATGAAAATTAAACTAATTAACATTTTCCTAAAATTATTTTTGGAGTTTCCGAGATCTTGAAGAAATTTGAAATTCTTTCCCACTTTTTCGTTAGGTAAGAAAATATGAGAAACCCCTTGTGGTAGTCATATCGTAACAGTTTTTGTTTTTTTCTATTTTTTCTTTTTTTGAAAAACTTTGTGAAAAGTGCAATAAATATTGGCAAAATACAATAAAGTTTACCTTAGAAAAGTAATAAATAACTATCAAATATAGATTTGCACGTCTGTGGCTAATGTTTTATTGTTAAAATGAGTACTTTAATTTTTTTTTTCTGTATTTTGTTTGTAAGTGTTCTTATTGCCTCTTACCAAAATCGCATATAAAAAAACTTTTATTTAAACAAACGACAAAAACCAAAAATAATATTAACAATATATTTTAAACGTGTTTTGAAAAATTATTTGTGGTAGTAAAAAAAGCAATAAATAATTGCAATGAACAAAATAAAATAAAATCAAAATTTTATTGCCTTTCTTTAAAAGTAAAACTTTTGAGTATGAAAACATTTGTTAAGAAAATTTGAATAATAAAATACCATTCACTGTAAAATTTTTGATTGGTTTGTGTTCAGTTTAATAAAAAACGTAGGAGAAAATAGGTCAAATTAAAAAATCTATTTTATTGACTTTTTATTACAAACTCCTGGCAAGAAAAGAAGATTTGGGCATAAAAATATGGGCTTTGATTAAAAATTTGACACTTATAAGTGTAGTTAAATAAAATAGAAAGTTCCTCTTCGAAAAAATTGTTTATTGTTTAAAAGCAGGTCTGGTCAAATGTTCATTTTACGACTCTGTGATCTGATCTCTTTTTTTTTTTTTTTTTTTTTTTTTTATAAAAGGAATTATTAATAATTTTTGTCTTTAAGAAACTTTCTTTAAAATTATTTTTCCTGAAGTATCCATTGTAAATCTTCAGGCTTCGTTTTATATTTTTATATCTCTCATTATATATATAATAACTCTCATATACACAGAAAAAAGTTTTTTATCAATTAAAAAAATGGTTTAAGAAGTATTTAAATTTAAATAAATGTGATAATTAAATAAATTATTTTTTAGTTAAAAGAAAATTAAAAATGTGATTTTTATTTAATTAACATTTTAGTTGTTTTGAAATAAATTTTTAATTAATATATTAATATCAAATAACAAAAAATCTTAATTGCTGTTGGGAATCGTCAATATTTATTTAAAGAAATTAACACAATGTTTGATATGGCAAAGTTTTTTGATAATTTTTTAACTAAAATTAAAAATCACAATTTTTCGTAAGCATCATTTTGGTAATTCGTGCAAAACCAGTAATTTGTTTGCTTGATATTATGAATTTGGTATAAATTTGGTGATTAGAGACAATTTCTAATGTTATCTGTGTAAATGCCCAACCCAAGACAATATTCATCAAAATTTCAGAATTGTATATTCGTCGGAGCCGAATCTTCGATACCCTCTACCAAGAATTACAATTTTTCTGCAGTGGTCTTTATATGGAATCTGTTATAAATTATAAAACAAACTTTATAAAATCTGAATTTACAGTATTATTACTGTTATCGTTTTGTATGGTTTTATTGGGTGTATTACGAAACTACGCCTTATATGGGACAAATGGTTGCCCTTTCAGACCGTGACGCATCGACTGTGCGGGTGGATTTCGGTCACAATATTTTCATGAAGTCATTTGATGCAATAAACATGCGTTTTAACTAAAAATGTAAGCGAGATGCATCAATGGAAGCAAAGCCGCGAATAACGTTGTAAAAGCCACTTTTTGCAAAAACTGTTTTTTTGAAGATTACTATTAACATCACTCTCTTACACTGTTTAAACATCATATAACCCAAAATGATGCAACTGAACGCCTTCAAATTGCGTTACAAAGAGTCAGCCAGTGAAATAACGTTGTAAGTTACTAGCAAAATGATACAAACGAACTGGTTTTGCAAAGTGGAATAACGTTTTAAAAGCCGCTTGTGAAGTGGAAAAACGTTTTAAATGACATCGCGATTATGGATATGAAACGTTTTTCCACTAAAAAAAATTATAAACTGTAAATTTGCATGTAATATAAAATTAAAATTTCTTGATATTTTGTATACAAGTTTTTATTGTCATTATTTTTGATAATCTACCAAAAAAAAATTAAAAATAAATAATCCTGCCTGTTAAAAACGATTTTTTTGCTCTCCTGAAAAATAATAATTTTGTAACTTACAACGTTATTCGCGGCTGTGCTTCAATTGTTCGTGTCCTGCAAATCCTTAAAGGATGTTGGAATGGTAAAACCCAAACCTAGATTATTTTTTTATACGATATGCAGGCCATGTATTCCAAAAATTGAGAAACAATTTCAAGCAGCTTAGCTTCAGATCTGAAAGGGATAGATTATGAGCCGATTATCAAAATATTTCAGGGTGAAATAAAGCTCCATAACGAACTCTTTACTTTTTTGTTTTCATATCGGTATATTTCACTGGATACATTTTATCCCTTCCAATTTTTATTCGGATTCCATTTGTCTTCTCCAAGTATTGGCTGGCCTTTATTCATAGAAAAAATTAAGACTCTTTATAATAACCAAATTCAAAAAATCAACAATTTGTTGATTTAACATCTATGACAGAAATGATTATATTGATAACTAACAATTTTAAAACTTGAAAATTTAAAATGTTTTCCAATAAAAGATATTTTTAATTTAAAATAAAAAAATTATCAAAGAACTTTGCCATTTAAAACAATGTGTTAATTGATTTTATTAAATATAGCCCAGGTTTTGACAATTCCCAACAAGAATTCTACAGGTTTACATTATTTTTTTCAACGAAAAAATCAATTTAGATTTTTTATTATTTAATTAATATTTGAATTAAAAATTTATTTCAGAAGCTAATTAAATCAAGATTAAATTTTTGATTTTCTTTCAACTAAAAAAATAATTGATTTTTTTATCACATTTATTAAATTTAAATAATTTTTAAACAATTTTTTGATTAATGAAAACCTACTACAAATTTTTTCTATACAGGTTTTGACAATTCCCAACATCAATTCGAGCCTGTGTGGTAATAGAGTCATAAAAAACTAAATTTTTGAGCTAATGTGTTTAATTCTTTAATTTCCAGTGGAACATCGGTCCGTCTACTAGCTAATAATGTGGCAAAATTGCCATATTGTGTTGAAATTTTTTTACAAATATTTTATATACTTAACTCTAGAGAGAAGAATTAAATTTAAAGGTGCTAGAAAATTCAAAGTTGCGATATGACTATATTGCAGCCAAGGCTTATTATTTCTTAAATTATTTTTTTTAAGTGAAAAAAAATCAATTAAAATTTTTTGTTATTTAATTAATATTTGAACTTAACTTTTTTAATATAACAACTTAAATGGTAATTAAATCAAAAGATAATATGTTTACCTATAACATTAATTAAATTGAAATACTTTTCAAACAAATTTTTTAATCGATAAAAGCTACTGAACATTTTTTCTGTGTTCTGCTTACTTGTAGGTTCTAGTAGATAGACATCTTTTTAATGTCACCTACCAATTTGGTCTTCTGAAAATGTCACCTACCGATTACATTATGTTTTTGCTATTTCGAATGGGCGTTTCTTCTGCTCTTTCCCACAAGTCTCTGTTCGTTATGCCGCTCGGAAAACATATTTTCATAATAATCTTCCGTAATGATCTGTTTACGAGTACCGGTGTCGCTTGTAGATCTTAAGCTGAAGTGTTTCACGATTCGTACATCGACGGAAGGCATGTGTAGTTTGATTTTCTTTAATTTATATAATTGTATTGCTATATTCACAAGACTAAGGGTCTTATTTTACAGTATGGAACTGAGAATATGTACAACTAAAAATTATTAATTATTTAACAACTTAATAACTAATTACAATTTTTATATTAATAAAATGCAAAATACAATTAAAATTTTTTAATAAATTTAATTCAGATTTTATCTGAATTTTTGTCGGCCTCTAAACTTTGGTAATGCTCTAAATGTTTTTGAGATATTTTGATGCATTTTCGCATGCCCTCACCTGAGGCATCAAAATAGATGAAGAAGCCGACTTTTTTAATTTTCTTGTTGTATATTTGAACTTAAGGCAGTTATGAGACGATTTCAGACGTTTGAAAGTGATTTTTTGAATTAAGTTTGGAATGAGACGTATGATTTATACTGGACTGATCATCAAAAGAAGTCAACAGAACTAATTCCGCTTAAGAACACCAGACGTTTTTGCAAAAAAGTCTTTAAATATTTATCTGGCAGGATACGCTTTGTAACAGCTATTCTAGGTGACCAATTATCAAATAACAATTTTAAACCTAAATTTTTTTCAAATTATCCCCCAAAATGAATAAAAATTTAAAAGTATTCACAATTTTTTAATTTTTTTTTTTTTTTTTTTTTTTTTTTTTTTGTTTGCTTTGTTCATCACATCATCCCACTTCATCATGCCACTTTTTCAATTAATTCTTATTATCTTAATACGCCAAATTATTTGGATCAGTTATCACTGACAAAATAAGTCCTAAGTCGAAAAGGTAAAACCAATTTTAACCAGCTTAAGGAAATGTTTCTTTATAACATGAGATGTTTACTTTTTGCTTTTTTACTTTTTCTATTAATGCGTCTATCGAGCCATCTTTTGGCGTGATATCAATATTAATGACCGGTGAAAGAGGATGTTCGTTTTTATTTTGAACGTTACTTTTCTCACTTTTCTACACCTAAAAACGCAATTACTTTTTTTTTCTTTATAAAAAATATACTTTAATATTTTCTTAAATGCTTTTGTTTAAATTTTAAGTAAGAATATACTTGTCTTTTAAACAATAGTTCTAAAGAGCATAAACAGTGAAAGACAAAACGAAAAAATAGAAACCCCAAAGCACCTTAATAGCTTTCTGTTACTGGTGTATGTGACATAAATTGTATTTTGTTTTTACATTTTTTATACCCTACACTACTACAAGTGGTAATTGTGTGTAAATATAAGTTGTTTATTCTGTATGCAACACCACTAATTTTGTTAATTTAATAAAGAAACGAAGGCGAATCCTTATTTAAGGTGGGGTTGAACACAAAGCTAACCTACTTTTTCTTATTTATAGAGATTAATGTTGTTCTTGTTGTAGTTTTGCCACACGGGCTATTATATCCCCTCCACTCCAGAAAAACAATTTAACGAATAAATTACACTAGGATTTACCGTTGCCCATATTCCACAGTTTTGTTTATTCACAAAACTATTTAAACGAAATTGAGACTCGTCAATCATTATAAGATAAAACCCGATTTTTTATTGCTAAAGTTGTCGTTACAACAATCTAAAAAAAGTGTAACTAATATTAAATTGACGAAGTTATAAAATATAGAAATATCTCCGCTTCTTTTAGGTCACCATCCTTATGAGAATTACGTTACAAATCGCCGTGCAATATTAAAAAGTAATCTACGTGAATACAAAAAGTGTTGGCCAAACTTGCTCATAGCTTATTTATAAGAGACACTTAAGAAATGCATAGAATTGTAACGTCGCACACTGGGGCTAAAAGCCCTTTTTCGAGGGTAAATCCATAGCTCCTCAGCTACAATAGTGAGGGACACTAAATTTGATGGGGGTAACTCCCAGATCAAACTTCATGTTCTAACAAAATCTTGGGGGTATAAGGGGGGATACAGGTACCACCATACAAAAAAATTATTTTTTTTTTTTGATGTGCGTAACTCTTAAAACAAACTTCATATTCCAACGAAACTTTGAAGGTATAAGAGTTAAAAGACGGGTACCTCCCATGCAAAAAAATTATTAATAAAGCAATAAACACTCCTGCTTAATTGTGTGCCATAAATGAGTCGCTAGAATCACTAAAAGAAATTTCTTTTCGACCACGCTTTGGGGTCTTAGCACACAGAAATGCAATTGATGATTGCAGCCAATTCTTATTCGTTTCACAGAAAAATCGGTCTTCGTTTCTGTGAGCTTTATTCCATTTAGTCTTATACTCAAAAACGAAACTGTTTAACGTGCTTTTGAAAAATTGAGAGTTGCCCTACGAATAACCAGTGCGTTTCTTTAGTTCTTCTATTAAATAGGCAATTTTTTCATCTATTGTTTTACAATTAAAATTTTTCAAAATATCATACAACCTTTTGCGGCTAAAAAAACAACGCTCGAGCTTGTTCCTACAAAATCTAAACATATGGCATTGAAATATACAAAACAACATTAAAAATATATAAATTATAATATATATAATATATAAATTTAGTCACGGTCACGTGTGACTCACGCGTAAGAAATCACTACATTTGCACATCTCTAATAAAAATTAAAGCAGAAGACGTGAAGCCCTAATTTTTTCTAAAACAACGCTGATTTATTCAACCTTTAATATAAAGTTGAAATCTCTACTTAATTAAGCCTAATTAATAACTTTATGTCCACTTAAATTGAGAAAATTAATTTTTTTTTAATTTTCCATATAAACTTAAAAAAAAAGAATTCCATAAATATTTTTTTTATATATTCATGGTTATATTAATTACTTTTTGAATTAACTTTCGGTAAATCGGATTTATTTACAAAAAAACATTTAGCTTTTTTTTAAATATTTTGTTTCAATGTTTAATTTAAACGGGTCAGTACAAAAGCACCGTAACATATTTGACATTTATTTTTTTTTTGCCTACTGGTGCAGAATTTTGTGCACTTTAACCGACTACTTTTAGTTTTCACGGTACTTGAACTTTTTTTTTAATTAATCCGTGAAATCACTGCCTTTAGCCCATGTGTGCTTTTCGTGCAATTAAATATATTGATTCCTATGGTTTCAAGGTCGAACAAAGGGGCCACATGTGATTTCTGCAATCGGATAAATTTAAGATGGATTGGGAATTAGTCAGTTGCAACCGATACTGGTACCGGGGCCAACGGTTAACCCTGCGGTTAGGTTAGAAAAAACTTACGAATGTTAGGTTAATGGACCATTTGGTCTATTTAATTAGCTTATGTAAAAAACAAGTGTGGATTCCCCTTTATTTGTTTGTTTTTTTTTCAGTTTAAATATGAACAAAGTTTAAATATGAAAAAGACAATTTTGGGATCCATCCTTTTTGATTTTTTTTTTTTTGTAAAGAAGAACAAATCTGTGGTTTTCATGTGTAACCGCGTATGTCTTAATTTTTCAGGAGAGCGGAAAAACATTCAGATCAGACTATGGGCGAGGTATTAAACTTTTGAAATTGGTCATTACTTAAAAAAATCGGAATTGGTCCATATTTTTCCGAAATTTTAAGAACCATGTAAAGAGCGTTTAAAATTAAATAATATGGCATCAACATCTCAAAATGAAAAAAATCGAAAAAATGGCGGTTACCCATGAAAACCACAGAAATGTTTGCACTGCTTGGTTCAATTTGCGTGTTTTACTTACGACATGGCAAATTTGAGTAAAGGTGAGATTTGAGAGCTTCTCAATGTGAAAGTGACACCAATATTTCAGATACGGAAATTGATTATATAGCAGAAAATAGCAAAACAGGTTATTCTGAAACAGATTCTGAGCGGGAACACGTTCTAGTTGCATCTAGCTCTGTTGATCCGTTTTTTATTGCTAAAAACAAAAAAATTGGAGTGCCACTTCACTACCTTTGCCTATTGAAGCTACGGCTGAAAATATTATCTAAACACAACCAGGACCAACTCGCTTTGCAAAGATGCACTTACACTGTCAGCTTTTTTGTTATTTTTTCCGCCTCTCATAGAGAGAATTATCTTCGAAAATACTAATTAGTATATCAGGGTCAAGCTTGTATAAGCTGCTGATCAAATTATTGGTTCCTAGAGCACAAAATGCAAAACAAATTGATGGCCAAACATTGTATTTGCAAGCCTACTTGGTATATCCGCTTTGAATGCGTACATACTATTTTAAAAAATTTAATTTTCATGGGCTCTAGCTGATCGCAATCTCTGGCTAAGACGTATATGATGAAACGTACTAGATTACCTCAACAAGAGTTCTGAGCACAGTTATTGATTTAAATACGATCACCATGCATAGTTACAGTGGCGTACTTCTAGTTCAGGTGCTCCAAAGAGTGGAATTTGTAGTTGCTGCAAGTCTAAGTCTGACAAAAAATGCTCCATTTGCAGCAAGTTTATTTGCAAAATTAACCAATATAATGCAATGACAATTTTTTAAAAGAAATGAATAAATACTTATGTTTTTTTCCAAGTAAATGTAAAAAAATCAAAGAAACCCAAAGAAAATATACTATGGACCAAATGGTCCCTTAGCCTAAGATTCGTAGTTGTTTATTTTTCTCAGTCCTGTTTTAAGTTAGATCCTTGAATTTTTGTATATAACATTGTTTTATAAAAAGACCACGTGAGCTAAAAAACTAAGTTAGTGTATATAACTGTTCAAAAATTTCAAAGGAAACAATTAAGAAATTGGACCAAATTGGCTTAACCTAACAGCAGAGTTAAGCATCCAAATATGAGAATTGTGTCATTCTAAGGATTATTGGCAACTCGGATACTTGTTGGGATCGTTGAACAGTATCTGCGAGACTCTCCTCTTAAAACCGCAAAAATACTGTCAGCTACTGCTTATTTTAATTGTGGCTGCCCAGCATATCTACTGGACGGTCCGCTATCTGCATTTCAGCTGATGCACCCGATACGGTTGAGCATCAAACGAACTACAAGTAATTGTACGGCCATAACGGCGTACAATTAATTAACAAATATTTTATAAGACTGGAAATTACATGAATGCAATATACAGATCGATTCTATGTTAGCTTTTTACCACCCTCTTAGAGAAAACTCATAGTGTTTAAAATAAATTTTTACTCTTATGTCATAAAACATTTTTTACGTACTCAAACCTTTTAATTGTTTCGTTTCTGGATAAGTTTTCGTTTACATTGCGCTTTTATTGCTACTGAAATTTTTGTCGTTTCTTTTTAAAGTTACTTGGTTAAGTTGTTTGTGCTCAGTTTCGGAAATTTTTTCGCAGCAAGCTTTTTTGTATGTGTAAATTAAAAATAAATTTGTGGTAGATCTTGAAAAATGTTTTATCAAATGAGGGAGCAAAAGATTGAGAAAGAAAGGAAGGGGAAAGAGTAAATGTACTGTTGTATCCAAATTAATTAAAATCTCTTCTTTCGCCCTATAAAGTAAGAGCTACAGCGAAAAAAATGGATCATTGTTAACGGACACTAAGGGGCCACAGAGATTCGGCACTGCCGGAAATAGCATTAAATTTGCTGTTTTGTCGATTTAAATTTTATTTTTCTGTAGTAAAATATTGTAATATTTTTTTTTTGTCATGTTGACCTCGTTAGACGATGAACAATTTATAATGGCTTAAAAAGCAACAAAAACAACGGCTACAACTAAAAGCAATGAGGCAAGGACACGCACATTTGATATTTTTATTCAGACCAAAAAAAATTAACAACAAACGAACAAACAACAACAACAACAAATATGAAGCTCACTCCATCCATGATGCATAGCAAAAATCTACTCACACATTTGAACTCATTTAAACAACGTTTATGGAAAAATATCCTTTAACAAGGATATACACAATAACGTGACAAATGTATGTCGTGCAAACCAACCTCAACAAAAATTATATTAAATTTTAAAAATACATCTAAATGAATAAATGAAAAATGAGTGAAGTACGAAAATGCTACGAAACCCAAAAGAATACAAAGGAAAACAATTAAGAGTGGCATATATTTGGCTTTACCAAATTTTATTTACCCTTCACCGCCGTGCGATAAGAACAGAAAGTAATGTAAAAAATTAAATAAATAAAATATATTGAGTGCGGTAGGTCCTTTAATACATATTTCTCTATATAAGCCACAAATCATGTTTGTATTTGTTATGTGCAAAAAAAAATTAAAAAGACTTGAACACATTCAAACAAAAATATTAAGAAAAATCAACATTAAGGGATTTTATGGGTAAAAAATATAGGCAGTCGTGGTTTTGCTCATATTTCAGCCATTTTCAGACTGATATGAATTTAAATAGAATAGCAAACTTTAACGGAGAATATGTCACATGAATATAGCTCAAACTTAGTTCCAATCATATCTGTGGTTTTCGAAAAACCCCATTTCAACATACGCACGGATAGTCAGACGTCGCTACTCATAAAGACCGAAAAGATATATATATTAATATAAACTTGCTATAGTCTTAGATCAACATTGTATAAATTTCAAACGGAATGACAAACATAGATATACCCTTTCCACTTGAAGTGAAGGGTATAACAACCACCACAACAATAACAACATAAGAGTCAGCAACAAAAAATAAGTTAAAATTGTTAGAAAAAACGAAAAATTTATAGAAAACAACAAAACTTATTAAAAATACGTTTACCTTCTCTTTACGCATGTTAAATTAAAGTGAATGTTCTCATAAATGTTTGTAATTTACAAAACTGTAGACGTATCCAACAACAATATGAAATGTTATTACTTACACTGAAAAAAATAAAAGTTTTTAAAAATTTAAGAATTCTTACATACCAATAATACGTTTCAAAAAACTACATAAGTCAAATTCATTTGATACAACAACATTTTTTTGTGTGCACTGAAAACTATAAATATAATTTCAGTTAAGGCAGGAGCTCATATAGGCTGCTTCGAGGGTCAATAAGTCCGTGAGCTTGTAAATGAAACACAGATTTTTAAATAAAACATCATTTTGTTTTTCTGCATATATTCCTTTTTAATCTATATATATTTTTTCCAAGGTTTTTTAAAGTTCGTGTTTTATATCTTCCAAAAAACAAGATTGGTCAAGGTCATCAAAAAATGCATTTGTTTGTGAGATGATTTCATCGCTGGAGTCAAAACTCTTTCCGCCGAGCCACTTGCTCAGGATTGGAAGCAAAAAATAATCGCTAGGGCCAACGTTCGGAGAAAAGGATTGATAGGAGGGCTAATTCGTGGACTAATTCATGGAGTTTTATTCCATGGTAACTACATATATGTGCACACTTGCATTGTCCCGGTGCAAAGAAAATGTTGTCTTTGCCACATGCGGTCGTTTTTTTTTTAAATTATTATTAAATCGACCATTGGTTGTTTTACTCTTTCAAAGGTAGTATCTTTTCCCGCGCATTCTTTATAACGGTCGCCTTAACTTTATGGGCTGACAAACCCATTAAGGCCTTCTAGGGTGGCGATTCACCCAAAACAAGCGTACTTTTTTGACTGCTGTTTGTGGTCTGATAATTGTGGTAGATACACGCTTCACACACGAAGACGAAACGATGCAAAAACTCTTCCTTGTTGTGGTTGAATAATGTCAAAAGCTTCTACAAAGTTTTCAAACGATTGCCATAAACCGATAAAAAGCTTACGCAAAACCCATACTGTGGAAAGCTTTCTCATATCCAAGTGTTAATACAAAACAGAAAGCATTGAGATGCACTCTCTTGCACTTTCAATCTCTAATCGACCAACACGATATAGTTAATTTTTTTTTTGTTATGGGTGTAGAGACCATAACTGGGCGTCCAGAACACTCGGCATCTTTCACGCTTGGCGGTGCAGGGATGCATTTGTATTGATTTAGATTGATCCTGGTTTGATTGATTATGGTTTCCACAAAAATAATGCTTGTTTGCCTTTTACAATGTTAAAATTGAAAGGCAGACATATTTCTTATTTTCTTTTGAACTTGCCTAAGCCTTTCGCAATCGCAAAATTAATACACAGATAATTATTGGTTTCCTTTTTTTCGTTATTTTTCGCTGTTGAGGGAGATGAACATATAACACGTATTGATACTTAAATGACATTGATGTAAGAAAAAAGTAGGAAGCAATACTATGAAAATTGCGAACAGCAGAATGTCTAGTACATAAAGTCGTGAACTACACACTCTACCTCTTCAATGCCTCGCTACTAAACTTCGACTGTCTGCATTGCAATATCCACATTGTAAAAGGGTACTTAATAAGCACAAGAAATTCACTTTTTCCATTTTTTCCTAACAAGGAATCCTGCTACCACTGGCTTTCAAGCACAAAACAAATGACGCATTAAACTTTCAACAGGAGTCAACTGACAGATGTGTATTTACCGGAGCAGTGTTACCCTTTAATTAAAGAGCCGGAAAACTTAAAAATCCACAGAGTATATATAAATATATATTCTCTGTCTTTGTGAAATTCTAAATCGGTTTAGCCATGTCTGTTGGTTTCTTGTTTTCTTAAACATTTTGCAAAAAAAATCGGGGACAATCAATGAACGGAGTTAGGAACAAAATATGGACTACAATTTCTAAAAAATTTATATCTTTTTACACAGTATTTCAAACTAAGTTTTTTTTAAGTTTTTGAACGGCTAATTAGTTGGGCGTTATATCAAAAAAAAAAAAACTTTGGTTAATATATTTGGCGACAAAATAGTGAACAAAAAGCATTAATTTAGTGTCAAAACGTTTAATGGTATTGTCGGTAATATTCTAGTAATTCGTTTCATATAACTAGCGGAAGGCTTAACATCTTCCATGACAGTCAGTCTGTAATTCAACATAGGTCCCGTATAAACACTAGCAATATTTTAATCAAATTAGGTCCATTTTAGTTTTATCAAACATAAAATCAGACTACAAAATTGGCTTAGCTTTAAGTCTATTCACTAATTTGTATATCGCACATATACAAATTAGTGAATCCTTTTTCACAGTGTATAACCACAAAACACACACTTGTGAGACCTGTTTTCTACATTTACTACTGTTTTACTTAATTTAATATTTCGGAATTTTTATTCTTATATTTTATATAAATTTTATTTTTTATAATTCTTGCACAACCTGTTTAAAGTGACAGAGACAAAGTTCATTTTAATGTCTTTGTTTAATATAAAAAACACACTTACGTTCACTCACACTAACATTGAAGTACAAACGTTATTTGTTGTAAACACCCGACCTCTTAACACATCTTTACGTACGTCTGTGTTTTTTGTTTTTTAATTAATATAAAGTACCTGTGTGTAGGCTTAGTAGGTGTTAGTAAGCAGATTTACAAATGTTTGCCTTGTATTTTTAATTAAAAAAAATTCAACAAAAAATATTCACTGGTGTTTTATTTTTTTTAACGTGTATTTCTTAATTTGAATTTTAATTTCTTAACCAGACGTATGAGTGATATAAATTATATGTAATTAATCATAATTCTCATACGTCAGCAGCAGCATATTAGAGGGGAAATATTGTTCATAAATGATTGTGGAAATTTCAAATTTAATTTTGGCTAGAAACTTTATTTTTAAAATGACGTTACTAAAATGTGTTAAAACTAATGTATTAGCTTAATTTTTTTATAAAGAAAATAGGTACGAAGAAGTCCAAATTAAATTATATAAAGAGAAAAATTAAAAAAAAATGGATTTTAATATTTAGAATTAAAAAATTTATAAAATATTTCTTAAATCAAAGATTTATAGGCCTTTAATTAATTTATGAACCTTAATTTTTAGGCGCAAAACGAATTAAGGTGCAGTTTAACTAATAATATTGTGTGGCATATTTATTCATAGAATTAATTTATCACTCAATATATTTAGAACGAAATCGGAAAAATAAAAATAGAAATTTTTATGACAACAAATTAATCCTTCCTATTTTTTTTTAAAGCAGTTGTAATCTTTTGCTCATATCTTAAACACTTAAAGCCCGGTCTAGTTTAATTTTCATAGAAAACTTCTTCGGACTATATATTCCCTGCGGAAAATTCGTGTCAATTGATTTTAAAGCACTTATCCCGTGACCAGTGTTCACAATATTTTAATAAAAAGTAACGCATTGTGAGAGGTGAAAACAAGACATATCACTTCACATCTGATAATGGAATTAAAGTGTAGTTACTCCAGAAGGTAATTGACACAAAACTAGTCATGTGACGGGCTGATACTGTCGGTTTATATTATTTTATATGATGAAGATTTATCATATTAATGTGGTTCACTCGGGACAGTATCTGCAACAGGCATTATTTTAACCGAAATTAAATGTTTCCATTTAGGTTATGTCAGTGACCTGTAACAAAGTGGCAAAAATATACCAGTTGACCCCCTCCTAGGACATAACCATGTTAAAGTGGCAAGTCCCCTTCATATAAAGTGTTAGAACTAAGACAGGTCTCTACCACTTATCAACTGTCACGTGACTAGTTTGGTGCTAGTTCCCTTTCCTCCAGGTTTATGAAATAATGTTAAACAAACTATCCGCTATAGGGAGAAGAAATACAGGACTTATATCAGAAGAGCGCTAAACGGCTATGAAAAAGACGTTTTTAAATGATCTTGGTGTTGCGCGAATGGTTTCTTGGTATGTTTTTTATTTTTTTACTGCTGTTGACGTTGGGACTGGTAGGCTAAGGGAGTTTCGTGTAGAGTATTTCCATAGAAGACGTTTCCAAAGAGTAATCGGCCATCAAGAATCGGGCGGCAAAATGTTAAAAAAATCCACAAAATGTCCCGACGAAATTTGAGATCGACCACGAACACAACTTCCTAGGATGGCCTCCTAGAGGGCTAAAATGTATGACCGACCTCTACGCATTCTTCAAAACATACTTGCCTTTTTTATCGACTCTTGAGGGGATTTCCTATACAAAAGTGGCGGTTTAATAAAATGCCTAAATGTACTACTGCCTAAGGTACATTTTTCGTACGCTACTCATCTATCCCGGTCTATTAGGAGCCTTACTTGATAGTACACGGCTGCGAAGTTATCAGGATTCTTATCTAATACCATGGGAATTACAACGCCTCTAGGATAATGGGCCCAGCCTGGTTAATGGTGAGGGTCATCGGGAAATAACGTGGTGGTTAAGGCTTAAACGCAAAAAGCGAATCGAGCTTAGCCAATTGTATATAATACATTTTAAATTACTTGTGTCGGTTGGAACTTATCAACTAAAGAGTTCTATTTTTAGTTTTGACATTGCCCTAATGAGTAAGAGTGTATTTTTGATTCACCTTAATAGTATTATTTTGTGACAGTATTAATAAAAAAGTGATAATTGTCATCGTGCATCATTTTACGTTTTGCTTACATACTACAGAGTCCTACTCAAGATATGCGCTTACTTCCAAAATTACACTACAAAATTAGATAAAATATTACGTATGATTTTGGTCACTATATATACATATTAGTTCCCGTGGTTCCTATAAGGAGCATAGAGCCATAACAAATTGTTTCCATTGCGATTTTTCCGATGCTGACTTTCTCATTTCGCTCCAGCTTTTGTTTTGTGTGACAGCTGCAAAATCGAACTTCTTCGTCGCCAAATCGAACTTCTTCGGCTACCTTGTGGTTCCGTTCTATAGCATTTCTTGTGAGATCGTGATTGGGTTTACGTAAAGTATGCCCTATCCATCGCCCTTTTCTTCCTAATATTTCCGTATATACGGGCTTTTGACCAGATTCGTTCCATAATCCTACATTAGATATAGTAACTGGCGATACTATTTTTAGGATTCTTCGCAGGCACCGATTTATAAATATCTGTTACGACTTAAGATCTTTGGAAGCTGTATTCCAGGTTTCGCAGCAATATTCCATTTAATACAGGAGTTGAATAAATTCAACACTCTTAAATTTTTATTGATCGCTACATTCGGTTGCAATTATAGTTTAATTTCGCAATACTTATGAACTCCACTGTATAGAAATTAATTGTAATTGTAATTGTAGACTTTAGATTTAGATGTATAACAGTTATTTTAAAATGATACGAACAGAAAGTTCTGGAATCGACTAAATGGGTCTTGAATCTACTAGAGTGGCTGTGAACTATAAATTCCGTCTAACTCATAAACTTTAGTTTAGATTGGAGTCATTAAACGGTTCAGTTCGTTACTGACAATAGTGGATCAATTTTGAGAACATTATAATTTATTTCAATAAAGTCTGTTAAGTTGAATAAGTGTGTGTATTTGCTTTGCTTTGTAATTAAAAGAACTCAAAGGTTTATTTTAAACCTAAATGCGTTTTATAAAGTAGACACGTAACAATGTTGTTTTACTAACACCTTCGCAGTTTTAACGTTCTTAGTTTTTTTTTGTAAAAAAAAAAATATATATATATATATATATAAACAAAAAGGTCACACTAAGTATGTACAAACTTTTTTTTTAATTTCTAGACGTTATTATATATTTTTTTTACACAAAAATTAGTTTCATGTAGATTTAAAATTTTAATGTCAACTTAAAATGTTTAAATTTAACAATAAAGGACAACAGCTGAGACTACTCGGTCATACTCAGGCATAAATATATTTCGGTTTGTGTACACATACACCACACGTACACACACTAACATTAACGTCTGTTCAAATACAAAAATCAGAGAATAAAATATGCAACCAGGGTTATCAGATGTGGCGATGTGTCGCCAAACGTGGCGATTTTTAAACTTGTTTGGCGTCCTAATTTTCTATTTGGCGACATGGCGAATTTTGGCTTTTTTTGATGAGCCCTGAATTTGTTATAAGAATCGTGGACAATTTACAGTTTGCATATTCCATCTAGCTTAAATCAGTTTTCACCAAAAGTTTATACCAAGAGGATACGGCATGTATATATATATAACAAAATAGCAGACAATGAGGAATACATTTTATATATTTATCCAATATTTTTAAGGACTTACCACAAAAATTCTTTTTTTCTGCTTAAAGTAGACTACTATTAACTATATTGGAGTAAACATTGAATCTTTTTTGTGTTTAGTTAAAATTTTCGCCTTGTTAAAAGTAAAAAAGTAAACAAAATATATATCGTGGCAACTTTTTTCCATTTTTTCAATGTTGGCAATGTTATTTAATATTTTGAAAAAATCCTTTCCTTCACCAAAAAAATTTTTTTGGAAATTTAAATTTTATGAACTTGAGACTAAATTCAATTTAATTTATAAAATATAAATTTTATTGTCAAATACGAATTAAAAAGCCTTTGGCGATTTTTGACATTGAATTTGGGCGATAAAGGTCAAATAAATCTGACAACCCTGAAAACAACAATGTTAAAGCAAAAATGCTCCTGTTATTTAAATAAATATTTCCTTTCTTTCCCTTTTAGCTTTGTTTACTTTTCTGTTATAATTATACATACAGTTTTCATAAGGTAAGTGTAAAAAATTGGCTGCAAGACAGGCGACCTTCGTCTGTTAAAATGTAGTATGTACGTATATATGTAAAATAGGTATGTACTAATGATAAAACATGTATCCTTTTGTATACGTGTACATGTCCGTAGTATATCTGTAATGGCAAATAATGGCTGCTTAAAATTATAATACAACAATACCATTACGACCAAAACTTGTTCTTTTTTTACTGTTTTTTTTTTCTTTTTTTTTTTTGCCGAAGATCCTGTAGTTTTATTGGACACATTTAACCACAAAATTAGCACAAATAATGGT
Source organism: Pollenia amentaria (assembly GCA_943735925.1). Taxonomy (NCBI): domain Eukaryota; kingdom Metazoa; phylum Arthropoda; class Insecta; order Diptera; family Polleniidae; genus Pollenia; species Pollenia amentaria. Next base: position 15,542,773 of record OX031010.1, on the reverse strand, counting down.
ATGGTTTTAGTAGGGTTCCTCATCTTCTGGATTTGTTCCATATCGGGAAACGTATTGATATACTCATTTGATACTGGGAATGTTTTTTTAAAGAAAAATATGAAAAAAAAATTAGGCTTATGCAAATAATGGTAAATAACTATCATTTTAAGCAACTAAATTACTGCTTTGAATTCTGTTGTTTAGAAAGTTTTTGCGTTTAGGCCATGATTTCAGCACTTCCAAGATGGAGATTTTTCCAAATATGTCTTCTTAAATGGTATCGTAAAATTGTGAGCAAAACTTCCTTGGAAGTCATATTACAGTCTCAAAAATAGCCAGCGGTATACCACTTTGTTTATTTAAGGCGAAAGCAAAAAATCATATTTTATAAATTAAAAGAAATTTTTAAAAAAGTAAAGGTTTATGGGTGAATATTAAGAGCAGTTGCTATTTATTTTTAATTAGCTGGAATACGTTGCTGTGTACTTCAGGTATTTCATAAATAAACATATTAAAAATTTCGGTATTTTTGTTTAATACTGCCGAGCCAACATAATTTCTCATTTTTAACCGGAACCTATTTTTAATAAGCTGGAATATGTTTTGTATTGAAATATAAATAATACCTTAATTGTTGACGCCCTTTTTGACAATCTAACCCCATCGGATATGGGGTCCTCGGAAACCACATTTGAACACACAGACGGATAAACGGACATCGTTAAATCAATTTCGCCTTAGGGTATACGATCACTATTGTTGAAATTACAAACGGATTGACACACTTATATATATATATCCTTTTACCTTCGGTGAAGGGTATTTATAAAAGCTTAATTTTAAGTAAAAGACTTAAAAACCTGGAAATCCTAAAATATTAGTCCGGGTAAATTTTCTATGAGTATAAACCCTTAATATAGTCACTGTAGCACTATGGGATATATCTAATCCGTTTGTTAATCCGTTTGTAATTACTAAAATATTAATCTTATATATTCTGGATCCTTATAATTTTGTGAGTTGATTCAACAATATCCGTTCATACATGTGATTGTTGGAATGGGGTTTCTAAAGACGCCAGATAAGTTGAGGACGATGGGCATATACATTTGATATTAAACTGGAGTCAAATCAACCAATTATTCTAACTTGTTCACATACAAATATCCTCTCCGAAATAAGAGTTTTAACGAAAATCATCAGAAAATAAGAACTACAACATTTAAATTATGGTTAAATATTCTCTAGCTAGTAGCTAGGTCGGTGATATCAATGGATTGCATAGGCCTATTATTTCGGTATTTTTGTTTAATACTGCCGAGCCAACATAATTTCTCATTTTTAACCGGAACCTATTTTTAATAAGCTGGAATATGTTTTGTATTGAAATATAAATAATACCTTAATTGTTGACGCCCTTTTTGACAATCTAACCCCATCGGATATGGGGTCCTCGGAAACCACATTTGAACACACAGACGGATAAACGGACATCGTTAAATCAACTTCGCCTTAGGGTATACGATCACTATTGTTGAAATTACAAACGGATTGACACACTTATATATATATATCCTTTTACCTTCGGTGAAGGGTATTTATAAAAGCTTAATTTTAAGTAAAAGACTTAAAAACCTGGAAATCCTAAAATATTAGTCCGGGTAAATTTTCTATGAGTATAAACCCTTAATATAGTCACTGTAGCACTATGGGATATATCTAATCCGTTTGTTAATCCGTTTGTAATTACTAAAATATTAATCTTATATATTCTGGATCCTTATAATTTTGTGAGTTGATTCAACAATATCCGTTCATACATGTGATTGTTGGAATGGGGTTTCTAAAGACGCCAGATAAGTTGAGGACGATGGGCATATACATTTGATATTAAACTGGAGTCAAATCAACCAATTATTTTAACTTGTTCACATACAAATATCCTCTCCGAAATAAGAGTTTTAACGAAAATCATCAGAAAATAAGAACTACAACATTTAAATTATGGTTAAATATTCTCTAGCTAGTAGCTAGGTCGGTGATATCAATGGATTGCATAGGCCTATTATTTCACTTAGCTCTCATATAAATGCTCTCCTGAAATACCTATAGATTTTTTTTTCACAATATCGACTCACAGGGGTTCACGTTTATCTTGCTGGCATGTCTCGTATTTGATCGAATGCTTTTTTATACTAAAGTAAACGAAAAATAAGATTTGTCAAGGCTTAATAAATTTATTTCTCGTGATCGTAGGCAGCTTGTGTTTGACATCCAGCAAAATCGGCTTAACAGGAAAAAGTTATGAATCAAAATGTGGAACCGCCACCAAAAAAAAATTAAATTTCTGTTACAAAAACAAACATTAGTTGGTGACAGAATGAATCAAAAGTTATTAAATTTTACAGAAGCTCGTTCTATATGACTGGAAATCACAACACCAAATTTCGAGAGGATCGGTCCACCATTTACCATCGGAAAACTTTTTGTTCGTGTAAAACCGTAGTAAATAATGCTATTTCAATAAAAATTTTCTGTCATTGGTTAGTAAGACTAGAAATCACAATACGAAATTTCGTGAAGATTGATCCACAAATTTCCATAGGCCATGTATTAAATCCACTCTCAAAAACCAATTAGAAAGCCTTAAACCGTAAAAAAATGGTATTGTACTTAAATGTGGTCTGTCATAATTTTATAACTTTAGAAATCCCAGCACCAAATTTTGTAAAGATCGACCCATAATTTACCAATGGCACCATTTACCAAAGGCCGTAGGGAAATGGATGACAGATATTTTGAAATCATTAAAATCTAGGGAAAACTGTAGGGAAAAATGTGGCAAAACTGTACATATTTGGCAATCTTTTTCGATTTTTGACATAATTCTTATAAAACTCTTAATACTGCAACAATACAGATTGTTAAATTTCTTTGGTTGAATGCTTGCCCCCATTTCAATTTTGATTTTAAGGCAAATGTGTAAATCTCTCTTTTACAAGAATTTAATTTTTCAGAGCAATAATAGATAACTTGTTAAATATGGGCAACAAAAACTTTGGAGTAAGGTCACCAGAATGAACAATCTTAATAAAAATTAAGCTTTCCCCCTTTAGTCGAAATTATCTATGTTTGATTTATCTCTGCCGCATGATAATACAGATAACGATTTTAAAAATAAAGTTTAGTAAATCAATAGAATTTGTTAAAAATAAAGCTAAAATTTGATTATTTTACTGTTCACGCTTTTTTTTGTTTTTTCCTCAAATATTTGTTAGGTCGGAAAATATCCTTAGCCATAAAATTGTGTCTTCAATTTGCATTCTCCGCTCTTTTTTGCAAGACGAATGTACCTTCCAGTGCACCGAAAATCATTTAAAACACCTGTACAATTGTTAGGAAATCATCAACTGTTTTATTTGCCTTAATTATCATTAAAAAGTTGTAGGCATAAATTATCATTTTAAAGTTGTAAAGATTTTTATAGGGACAATTTTTTTAGCGCCTAGGGAAAAATCGAGATTTTTCGGGATGCGTATGGACTTTTAAAAAAGTCTATAGCATCACTGGAGCTCACTCTCTTTGGAGAGTATCAAAGAATCGGCAAGGCCGAATATATAATTTTTTCTTGTTATACACTTCACCGAAGGTAAAAGAGCTTATAGTTGTCTGTCATTGCGTTTGTAATTTCTACAATATTCTGGGTCCCTATGCAGAGCGAAGTTGAATTAATGATTTTCGTATGTCCGTGTGTCCGTTGGAATATGTTTTCCGGAAACCACAGTTATTAAGGGGACCAGGTTGTTATATATTTATACCAAATACAGTCCAAAATTGCTTGCTATTGTAATTTAGCCTGATCGGTACACACATGGCTGAGATATGAGCAAAATCAACGACAACTCCAATTTTATCCATAAATCCCATTATTTTTTTTTTTTTTTTTTTTTTGTTAGCTAGAGGACGACACGAGCAAAAGTTCTCAAATAAGTTGCAAGCATCTTGGTTATTAATTTAAAATATCTGACGAAATGTGGACGGGAGTGGAGAAGTGGGCGTGACACCAAATAAATTTAAACATATCTAAGGAACGGTAAGAGGGAAATTATTCAAATTTGTTACACAAATACAGCTGAGTTTTCAATATACAACCTCTATTTAAAAAAATGGGCATGATACGAAATATATTTCTTTACATGTGATGAACGGTAGGAGAAACCCCGTTTTTTATGTATAGCAAGGTTGGCAATCAATAATTCCTTCAAAAAGAGGGTGTTTTTAGATAAGTGGGCGTCACACCTCCCATACAAATACAAAATAGATCAGCAACAAGAAAAGTTTATAAAGCGCACCTGCTTCTTATTCATATAACTTTCTATTCCTATCGCACCAAGATGAAGGGTACAAAAGATTCGGCTTAGCCGAATACAGCACTCTTACTTGCTTAGATTTTATTTGCTTGCTTCAATTCAGTGTTGTTGGTTGATGTGTGTAGATAATTTTATTACAATATGTTTTGTTGTAGTTTTGTTTATGGAAATCATTAAATGTTGTTGTTGCAGTTGCCTCTGCAATTGTTGTTTGCTGAGAAAGAATGGAATTGGTTCACTAGGATAAAAGGATGGATACCTAAATGAAAATAAAGTGACTAAGAGTGCTAACTTAATTTATGGAGTCAAATATTTGGAACATTCGTGGGACTAGGTTTTCGGTGTAAGTATGTAATTTATATAAACAAAAGTTAAATTTAACCATTTTGTATTAGGGCCGGGCCTTGACACATTTAACCCATTGGTACTATATGGACAGTTCTCAGGACGAAAACTTAAATTTAATTATTCTTGTTTTTTAATGGCATATTTAAATAATTCTTGAAGAAAATTTCCTGGAAAATAATAACCTCTAAAATTTTTGTTGCTCCCCCAATTTTACGTTAAAACAATATTAAATCTTCCGACTTATACAAATTTTTACCAATTCTATTAATGTAACGTAATTAAAAAATATATAAAATTCAAAATTTTTTTTTAAAAATATAATCATCAAAACATCAAAAATATCAATCAATTGTAGGGGAATGTAAGAAGAGATAAACTCGCTGTTTATTGTTGAAGCTTTGATATTGTTACAAGTAAGACCTGAGTGCTTAAAATTCTTATTCACTTAATAGCCTTGTTTGTATAATATGTTTAGCTTTTCTAGAGTCTTTGGAAAAAGTTTCGTGACGAGCTGGCTAAGCAACTAGTGAAATGTGCAAAGAAACCAGCTTTCTCTCAACAATAAATTCAGTGTTTTTATCAAAAATAAAAATTGGGTATTTAGCTTGTCATTGAGAAATCTTAAAAATATTTATTACATTATATTTTTCTGTACAAATTCTTACAAATTTATAAAAAAGTTCCAAAAAAATCTTCATTTACATTTTTTGGACGGCCCTCTGAAAACTACGACAGTGGCACGCAAAGATATCATTTTATGATAAAATGGCGTACATGTTTCCTTATTTTGTTAAATGTCATATGCCTCTCCTTTTTTGGACGCGCCAATGTACACATACTTCAAACTATAATTTATACAGCATATGCTGATGTGCATTGGGTGTCAAGTCTTAAGTATTTATAAAATTTTAAAAATGGGAATGAAAAGAGGTAGAGACTTGAAAGTACTCGTCATATTGAATTTTCAGCTCTTCGCCGAAAGAAAAAGAGTATATACAAGTTTGTCATTGCGTATGAAATTTCTACAATATTGTCGTGGATCGTTTAAAGTATCTATATACTTATGGTTTTTATGAGAAGCGACGTTGATTAAAAGAAATAAAATAGGTTTGCCGAAGACCCCAGAGACTATGGGGGCTAGGTTGTTTCATATTTTTACCACATATACTTCGGTAAATTGTGCTATTTAATTTCATCCAAATGTATTTATAAATGACAGAAAATGACCAAAAAACCACTGTTACCTCTAATTTTTGTCATATCATCTACTGTTTATTGGTTTTTTTATTTTTTACACATAACAAATACATACATGATTTTCCGCTTAACAGCCGAATATTTTTTTTGTATGATAATGTGTGTTAGTAAGTGAGTGGTCTAAGGCACTGTATTACGTTAGGTGAAGGGTATTGAAGATATAGCAGTCTTACTTCTTTTTTTTCGAATTCGTACTATTCTACATAAGTTGAAGTTAACGGTAAAGAAAAAGGAATTTGACGAATCAAATACTTCCTGTACAAACTTAAAGACAGGCTCAAACGAAAATTAAACAACAAGTGATCAGCTGAACCTGGTGCATATAAGTCCATACCTTAAAACTCTTATTTCAATATTTCGATGCTGTATAGGGCTTGTATTTAGATTGCTATTTATAAATTGCCGATTTATTAACTTTAGTCTGAATATTTAAGTTAGGTATAGTATTTGTTTTTCTGTCTCTAAAAAAATATTTATGATCATCTTATAGAGGATCTCTCTTGGGTTTTGTAGAATAAACTCAGCAATATGCCGATATATGGCGTCTATAAATTGCTTAATATATCTCTGAGCTCTCCGATGGTGTTATAGGTTCTTCCATCACTACATGGGTATGGAATTAATTTCCTGTAGTGATTATTGTCGCCAGGCGGTTTTGGGCTTTGCCCTTTTTCTACTTTCTTGGGGGTTGTAAGCAAGGACATTGTAAAAATTTCTTCATGTGGTTGTTGAAGTCTGTGCCCTATCCAGACAAAATTTCTTCTACGAATTTCTACGTAAATTTCACACATACAAGATCTGTTGTGATATGATACTGATAAGAAATGCATTTTCAAGCACCAATTATACAGTAACGTGCTTTTCGCATAAATAGTACTTATATTGCAGATACGTACTTTCGATTTTCGTTAATAAAATGTCTGATTTCCATTATCTGAGAGTTCGGATTTGAGAGAATATGGATGATGTGGATCAGAGGGGTTAGGTGTTCCCGCGCAGATTTAGGGGTTTTTATTTCATTTAGGGGCAAATTTAAGTGGTACAATTTTTTTTGGGGGGCATTAATTTATATTTAGGGGGGGATTGAGCAAAAATCGCTTCAATCATTGAATATAATATATTAGTAAAGCTTTTTGAAAAGATAATAAAAAAGCGTTTTAAGTATGGATTATTCATTAAATTATACATGTCACAACTTATATACAACAACTGTAGTTCTCAAACATTTTAACTCCGATAATATGTACAACGGTAACGAAAATAGTTTTGCAACACTTGAATATTCTTGATACCAATATTAAAAAAAAACAGATTTCTACTACGGTTTTAAATTGTGTTTTAAAAATTTTATTGACTAAAAATATTCAATAAACTTGAAAACAAATATTTTTAGGGAAATTTCAATAAAATGTAAAATTTTTTTTAATTTTGGCTCTATTTGGGTTACGATATTAGTACGTAAATTAAAACTGGTCCTAGTTAAATTAACTGAAACTATTACCTAAACTTTTACATTAAGGTGAAATTTTTTCAAAATACGTAAAATTTGGAAGGTTTTAAAATTTATTTTTTTTTTTTTTTTTTTTTGGAAGAAAATATTACACATTTTTTATTAGTAACGTGCACCCAGAGAAAAACTATGTTTAAATATGGTCACCTCCAACAAAACTATTTTAAAAGAAAATGGTAAACAAATTATGGTTAAATTTAACCATATAATTGTCACCGACAACCATATAATGGTTAAATGTGTCCTCCATCAAGATGGGCACAACCATATTATGGTTGCCTCCGAACATGTTTTGGTCAATAATAACTAAAATATGTTTAACACTTACAATAGCATGGCTGGTTTCCAAACATAGCATGTTGCTCTTGGAGAAGAGGAATATACTATTGTTAATTTAAAATCAAATTATTGTCATAGGCAACCATAATATGGTTGTGGCTTCTTGATGGAGGACTGATTAAACAATAATATGGTTGTCAGTGACAATAATATGGTTAAATTTAAACATAATATGTTTAATATTTTGTCTTAAAATAGTTTTGTTGGAGGTGACCATATTTAAACATGTTTTTTCTCTGCGTGTGGGCTTGCATTTCAGTTAACGGCATGTAGTTAAAAAAATAATATTGTAGCAGCACAACGATAAATTTTGTCAAATTTAGATGGTCTGTATTGGTAGTTAAAGCCCAATTTTATGCGTTTAGAGATGGTTTATATGTTAACTGATTTATAGATTTTCTGGTTTCATGCTCCGTCTTATGCATGTTTTGATTTTTTATTAAAAATGCAAGGCCTGGCCGGACTCCTGAGTAAGAAAAAGGGTTAAACATATTTTTAACCAAAAAGATAGTTTAGCTTTCATTAAACCAGGGTGTTCCGAAGACCATTGTATTTTTCCGTTGCCAACACCAACACTTATATATAAAACCACTCCCCTTCTATTTAAATGTAAATTATAATAGATATATTCTAAATAAGTATACCTTTAAATGGTGTAAAATATTATCGATTCTGCCCGACAAAGCATTCTTCCATTTTAAAATTACCTTAGTATCTAAATTTGTAGCTTTCGCAAATCCAAACGTACCTTTATGATACCAATTATTTTTTAGGTTTGCTAAAGGGTGTTATTCCCCAAGGTTTGGTAAATGGTAGTATTCCGGCTGCATCACATTATCATAAAGTGTAATAAGCCTTTTTTTGTGTAGAAGATAATCGACCAAATGCTTTACCATTTTATTCTATCCACTTTGGAAATGTTGGGCAGGAGCGTATTTTTGGGTGGCAAACGGAAATAATTATATGAACATTACAAAATAAACTAAAACTGGTTATACATTAATTTAATTTTATTTATTAATTTCAATAGTCAATCCAAAGTCTATTTAGATCAAATGATTGATGGAAAGGCTATTACTAGGGAAACCAAAAATATGCAATCTAATGTTTTTCCTTGTGCGACCAATGAAGGCAGAAACAATATATTTATCCGTTTTAGAGCTTTATATCAATTTTGGAATCTAGTTGTTAGTGCATATTTTTGCATATTTTACCCTTTACATAATTTGTTTGCCTAATTTGGTTAAACGATAATTTTTGCATTATATTACATTATATTTTACTGTACAAATTCTTACAAATTTTAAAACAAATTTTCAAAAAATCTTCCTTTACATTTACAACTATAATCTTTGCAGCAGTTTTTAAGTTTATAGCGCATATTTTGCCTTTTTGAGGCATATTTTGATACATGTAAAATTTTTTTAGACGCTTACAAGAGCTTTCGCAGCAAGTAAAAAAAATTGGTTTTAAAAATTCTGATTTTTCTGTTTTAAATATCTATCTGCATATCCAACGTGTTGCTTCAATTATGCCATCTACATTTCATTCTTACTTTAAAATTGTAAGCCAAAGCAGGTTTTCATTAGAGATAAATGTTATTTTAAGCTTTAAAATTTTATATTTATATAAGCAAAAATTAAGGAAAAAGCAATTTTATACGTTTTTGGCGATCTGGTCAATCGCCACCATTCTTTAAGTTTACCGACCGACTCAGAATCACTGTTTAAAGTGATCTATCCGTCCGTCTGGCTGGTTGTATGTACATGTTAACTTTGTGTGCAAAGTACAAGTTCCAATTTTGTAGATAATTTTTATAAAATTTGGTAAATACAGTTTGTATTAGGACGAAGTCTATTTATGTAAATGCTGAGAATCGGTCTTTAATTTCACATATTAACCAGAAAAACTTTTCTCCAAATTAGACTTTTACTGTCCGTTAACCATTTAATTATGTTGGAATTTGGATTAAATTAGCCGCAAAAATATTTGACTGCAAATTAAGTTCTTTTCGAATCGGCTTTAACTTTAAATGTTAACATTAATAAACAATTTAACGACGGTCTCTAAAATCCCTTTAAGACAAAAAATCTCATATGGATGATAATATCTAGATAATATTCGCCTAAAATAATTTTTATATGATATATGAACCTCATAATATAACTGACTGCTTATCGTTTCCAAATAGGGTAAAATCTCGAAAATTCGTCTGTAAATACTATTGTCACTGGGGTTTACCGATTACAATTTTTGGATTGCTTTTTTAAAATGCAAATGTTTTTAAATGTATGAAAAATGCGCCACTTGTCATATTTAAAAACTTCAAACTTCACAAAATAAATTATTAAAACTCATATACAATTTATCCTGGCACTACTCAACAGTGCGACTTCATACAATCTCTGAAACTGATCTAGTTATATTAAGAATAAATAAACTCATTACAAATTTTTATGAAAGATGTTCTGGATCTGAAAACCCCTATATTATTGAGTTAGCATTAGCCTAAGTAGTTAGTAGGTAGTTTGTAGATGTTTTCATTAAAATTTAGAAAATATTTAAATAGGTTTTTTAAATTTTTGCCTCCAATATAACTATAAAAATGTGTATATAATTTCATATATAACTATAAATTTTTAAGAAAAATAAGTACAATAACTTAAACTATTTGCACAAAACTTTAAGATGTAAAATGTAAATATTATTTGAACTAATAAAAATTAAATGAAATGTTTTTAAATTATTGAATATTTGTTTTCAGTGCATATTTTCGAGTTTTTATTGCATATTTAAAGCGCATAAAATGAGTTTTTAGAGCATATTTCTGGTTTCCCTGGTTATTGCAATGGCATAATCAAGGATATTGACAGCAATTTATTAAGTGTATGTAATTCTCATTCGCTCTAAAGTCTTACTTACAGATAGCTTTGGCTTTTATAAAATTATGTAGGAGTCCTGATGATCTGGCCGAAGCAACCAGTATCCTCCAACAAAAAATTTCAGTATTTTTATCATTTATAAAAATAGGGAATTAAGCACAACAAACAAAATGTTTAAATGAAAAATTATGTATTCCCAAAACCAAACTTTTTTATAATAAAAATAAAATTGATTATATATTGGAATATGGGAAACATATCTTCCCCAACGTTATTTAATTTGAATACGTCTTTCCAATAAACGGGTTCGGGTTCTTAATCACTACACAGAAAAAAGTGTTTTATCAATTAAACAAAGTGTTTAAAAAGTATTTAAATTTAATTAATGTGATAATTAAATCATTATTTTTTAGTTGAAAGAAAATTAAAAATATAATTTTGATTTAATTAATATTTTAGTTGTTTTGAAATAAATATTCAATTAAAATATTCAAAAAATATTAATTGATTTTTTTCGATTAATATAAAATAATTTAAAGTTGTAGAATTGTTGTTGGGAATTGTCAATATTTAATTAAATAAATTAACACAATGTTTGAAATGGAAAAGTTTTTTGATAATTTTTTTAATAAAAATTAAAAATATAATTTATTGAAAAAAAATTTTCAAAATTCAAAAACTTTTAGTAATCAATATAATCATTTTGGTAATAAGAGCAAAATCAACAAATTGCTTGCTTGATATTATGAATTTGGTATAAATTTGGTGATTAGAGAAATTTTTTAATTTTTTCTGTGTATGAAGCTAATTTTTAACAAAATCTCGGAATACATCACATGGATAGAAGTCTCTCTTTAAAAAGAAACCGTGACTTTGGTTGAGAAGGCGGTGCAATTTTTGTATCAACAATATATAAATTGGTATAATTTTTTCACTGAAATTATATCTTTCTATAATTTGTTACGAAAAATATTTAAATTACAACTTATCTACCTATAAGAAATCACCCACACTCTACACATATCAGGTGGTTGTATAATATATCTTAGTGGGCGGTGGGGAATATTTTTATGAAAATTAAAACGTTATCGTTCGCTTGCATTATCGATCGACTTTTCGTGCTGAAAATTTCAAGTAGGGCGCAAATCAGTTGTTTGTCGTTGAAAATTCAAGCGAGCGATAGCCGTCGACATCATGGGCCAGGCTGTAAAACTCTTTAAAATCACTCCAAGGAATGAGAAAAGCTTCGATCACTGTACGAAAAAAAATCGTTTTATAAAAGAGCAACTCCAATAGTAAATAAGCGGCGCAAGTATAGTGAGGAATAACTTGGGATAACCTGAACCTAAGTGAAATCATTAAAGTAAATCTATTCAAAGGATAACTAGGCTATCCATTCCTTAAAATTTTATAAAAGTGAAGCAAATTGCGAAAATCTAAAAAATCTTTCAAATTCGTCCCCAAAACACATAAATAACAAATAAACTTATATCATCTCAATATCGTAAAATATATAGCGGATCATTCTATCGAAACAAAGTTGTGTCCTCCTCAGGTGATAAGCTGTCGTTCCCCTTTTTCAAAACAGACAAGGGGTTGTTTAGTCCCAATTTACAGAGTAGACATTTCTCTTCGGACGGACGAAGTTTGTAGATAAGAGAGAAAATAAGTAAAGTGTGTCACTTATACAGCGTTGCCCCCTTTTGAACAAACTTCGTCTGTCTGGCAGGAATATTACACACTGCAAATTAGGAATAACAGAATATAATCGTCTTAAAATCATAGAAATGCGACCTATAACAGAGCTACCAGCGTTTCTAGAGCTTGCCCATAGCTAAGGGTAGGATTTTATCGGCGGTATAAAAATTGTTCCATTATTACATCATAACTTTAAGCACCCAGGTAGGATGAATCTTCCTTTTACTTATCGCCCACTTTGGCTTAAAGTAAAATTGTAATAATGGAACAGATTTTATACGGTCGATAAAATCCTACCTTTAGCTATCGGTAAAATGTGAAAACGTATTTTACTCTTATACTCAACAGCAATGTTACAATTAATGTGAAATCCTTATGTTTTTAATGATCGAAAATTATAATAAATTCGCCATAAGCACTTAAACATAGTGGAGCATAGGTCTGATTAAAAAAACCTAGCGCTCGCTTTGGCCGGATTAAGAATTAAACAATTTTGCTTAGACCATTCCGAAACTCGATTCAAGTCATCATTAATTTTCCCAACAAAAGTTGACGTTACGAGTTGTTCACTCTGACACATTAATATTTTTCTTAATAAATATACAGGGGTGCTCTGGAAATAGAAAACGTAAAACGCAAGAATTTGGAAGTGGTTTTTATTACACTTTTAATATAATTTTTATAATTTTAGCTTAAAAATGCCGTTGAAAAGAAAAATATTTGTATAATATTTGTCATAAAATTCTTTTATTAAAGAAACCTTATTAAAAACGACTTATGTAGTTCTGGCGTTTAAAGTTTGGGATTTTCAGCACACCTCTAAAAATATATAAATGCCCTAAGTCGAAAATTAAACTTTTTTTAGACAAACCCCCGCTGGAAAAGTGTTAAAGCTACGCCTCTACAAAACAGCAATATCCATTGAAATCGTTCTATTTTTACGAGGATTATCCTTGAGTATTCTGCTGCTTAGGTGTGCTAGCAACAGCAGTTATATTTATGTATTGGTATGTGAATGTACATATATGGGTATGTATGTATGTAGTTTACATTTTTTCAGGAACTTCTTTTTGTTGTGTTATTTTATTATATACGGCTATTTAGATATTTCTTTGGTCTACTGTGTGCATAAAAAATCAACTTATTTTGCTAATGGCATTTGTTGCTGCTCAGCCTGCTCCATCCTGTCCCGTTTTGCTCATTGTATATGTGTTAGTGTGTAAATGCTTTCCTTTTATTATTGTCGAGGTTACACTTGTGCATTTATTTGGTCTTATTTTCAAAGGTAAAAACTTATAAAAAATTAAAATACCTTTTCTTTTTTTTCGCAAGAAATTCCAAATGAATTTTTTTTTTTTTTTTGCTTGCATTTGTTATTTTTTTTTTTTTTTTTTTGTTTTTTATATAATTCCAGAACATTGAACTTTTTGTGCTGTGAAATAAATGAGGTTAAGTTGGTCAGTAACTTTAAGGCACAAGTAAACAAACTAAAGAAAAACGAGTCCTTTTTGTTCAGTTTGAATGAAAAATATTTTGTAAATATTCTCCTGGCTTTAATGGGATGCAAAGAAAAATAGAAACAGCATGACTTTTGAAATTACTGAGAAAGAATATATTAGGAATTTATTAAATTGACATTTTGTGAACAATATTAATAAAAGTATAGTAAAAGAACTACGTCTACAAGGTAGAGAAAATATAAGGTGTATTCATTTACTTTACTAGCAGAAACTTGCAATGAAAAAGTAAATTAAAAATTTACAAAATTTTTCTCCGAATCACTTAATAAATTATAAAGTAAATAACTGCTTTACCAGCAAAAACTAGAAAATTAAGCATATCGACACTATCCAACTGTAATGCGGCCCCTACACGTTGCAATTGATCGTACAATTGAGTTGAATAGATCAGTTGAATGGAAAGCAAATTCTTTTGATTTTGTATCTAATATAGCAATTGTTTGTACAACTTGATAAATTTCTACAACAAGTCCACATAATATACGAGGCTCGGCCTTTCCTTATTTTATTGCTATGAACTATTTGCTCATGACTATTGTTCATAAATTTAAGAAAAATATATGTTTTATGTTTTTTAATTAATAGTTTTTCAATAATTATAAAAAAAACTTTTAATTTTAAAATTATGTTAAAAATTTGTTTACAAAATTTCCAAATTTTTTTTTTTTTTTTTTTTTTTAACAAAAACATGATACAAGTGTTCGAATAATTTTTGCTAGTAATATTTTTACTAGCAAACACTTTCAATCAATTTTATGTCTCTCATATTTTTCTGCTCTTTTTTCACCTTTCCAATTCAAGTTTGTTGAGTAAGTGAACACCTACAATTATTGAAAATAACAATAGTACCAATTATTGAAAAAAGCAATAATTTTATATTATTGAACAGACCTACTTAATGATGAAAAACATCAAGTGTCAAATTTATGTCAGACAGAAGAAAATGTCAAGACTTAACACACAAATGAAAAAATTATAATAAATTAAAAATCATTTCAAATGCTTTTTTCGTGTCCATTGAAAGTAAGATTGAAAATTAAATCTTCTGCTAATTAATGTACATAAGATTTTTTTTTTGTGTGTTGGAATGACCATTAATTATGTGTTAAGAACAAGGAACGAAAATACTTGTTGAAGTCTCGTCATACAGAATGACGTGTCCGTTTTGCTTGCTGTCGCTGTTCCAGATTAAGAAACTATGAATTTCAAAAAGTAGGAGAGTAAATTTATAACGGTTTTAAAATATTTGCATTTGGTTTTATTATTATGAGTGCATGGAAAATAATTCTTATTATAAATTTATTATTTTTTTATTAATTCGAATGTGTATTCTAAGTAAAGAATACAATTTAAAAAGCTTTTATACTTAAAAAGTTTTATTCCTTCAATATTTTCCAGGAATATTTTGTATACACTGTCACAAACAAAATTGTGATAGTTCATAGAAAATATTCCTTGAAAATATTGAAAATTATTCTTATTATAATTTTTTTTTTGTCATTTGGTAATGTCCGCAATTCTGTGTATTGAGCGTTATTATTTCTTAATATGCTTCATTATTCAGCTTTATTGTTGAAATCGCATTACCCACATCTACTTAAGTAACAGCGTCGGATTGTCCACCTAAATTTTTCAAAAGTTTTGTAAACTTCTGAAATATTCTTATATTGCAAAAGGTTTGATCGATCGATCATGGTTTTTAGCCTAAAAAATGTATTGGATGTTAACCAAAATTGTTAATATTAATTGAAAATAATTATTCCATAATTTAGGATTTTAAGTTAAAACGCATCGAAGATTATACACTACAACTGGTATAAATTTAACATATTGTTTGCATTGTAAAAAAATTAAGAAATTCGTACAAAAATGTATTGAGCGTTACATTAACAAAATTTTTATCTATCATTTATTTTTAAATTTTCGGCGAAAATGCACTAACACCAGTAGAAAGGCAAAAACAATATATTTTTATACCCTCCACCACCACTAATAGTGAATAAGGGTATACAAAATTTGTCACTCCATGTGAAAAGTTTTATTATACATCTAGGGCCCCATAAAGTATATATATTCTCGCTCTTTAAGTAATTCTAAGTAGATTTGGCAATTTCTATCTGTCAGTCTGTCTGTCCATCTGTTGAAAACACCCTCCGTAAAACACCGTAATACATAATGCTATACTACTAAAATTTGGTACGTCACAGTTTTATGTGACTACAAATCACACTGTAAAATTTCTTGAAGAACGGTCCATAATTTATTCTAGGCCTCATATAAACCCTACTGTCGGAACACAGCTTATTGCGCCTAAAACCAAATAAAGCCCGCATTGGGAAAATAATTAAATTCGCCTAAAACCGTAACAGATATAGATATTGCGGTAAAATTTCTTCCAACTTAGAGTCATATGGACAGCAAAAATATCATGCAATCTTGTGATATTCACTGTCAACGCTAAAACTAATTACACTGCTGTATTGAAATTTATTCTAATTTAATTTTTGTAATACCAAAAATCAGTCTTTAGAATTTTGGAATGATTAGTCTATAATTTACCATAGGTCCAATACAAATTACCCACCCCACCTAAAAATCATTTTAGTTCGGCTAAAACTGTTACGAATCATGATATTTTACTCCAGCCATTTCAAAGTTCTAACAAGAAACGCATAAAACTTTCTTATTGTCGGTCTAACTTTCTTATTATTATAGGTCTAAGCCGCAACCAATTTTAATGCTGACGTTCGTTTTTGTGAAGTTTAGTTAATAATTATCGAGGGCCTATATTCAAAATCCTCTATCTTAAAAAACACAACTTTTCAGGAGAGACAAGCAACTGTTTTTTTCGCGAATTACTTGAGTTATTAAAATTCGGTATTCTACAATATTTTTTAAATTAACTACTGAATCCCACAGATAATTGGTTCATAAAATTTTGCATTATTGGGGACTTTAGAGGGTTTTGCTTCTCAAAAATATTCAATATGTATGTATGAAAATGAAAAGATGGAGGGTTTTGCATTTTATTAAAACTAAATTATTTTGATTTTATTTATGCCATCTGTCTGTGTTTAACGTGGTTTATTTAAGATAAAGGCTAATAATACAACATAATATAAAAAAAATTAACAATTAACCATTGACGGTTACAAAAGTTTATTAACAAAATCTTATTATTAAACTTACTATTATATAAGTTTATCACACGATAATAATATTTCAATTACATACAATTTTAAATATCCTATAAATTACTAATTTTTTTTGCCAATAATATCATAGATGACACTTTAAAAGAAGACACTTTTTTAAGCAAATTCCATTTTTAAACATTTACTGCCCGTTCGCCGATATCGAACGTTAACGTTCGCATAGAAAATAACATTTAAAACAAAAACTAAATTTCAAAAATTGTTTTTGTTTTAAATGTAATTTTCTATGCGAACGTTAACGTTCGATATCGGCGAACGGGCAGCTATTGCCATGGGCATTATATTTTCCAAAAACAAGCATGTAAAATATTTTCATGGTAATACAGTTCAGAATCGGCTTTCGCTATTTTGGTAAACCATAGATAGATGGTTTTGCATTCAGAAAAATTAATTGTGTAAGATAGAGAAAATACAAAAATGCAAATAAAACAGCAAAAAGAAATATGTTTGTTATGAAAATCAACTGGTTAACTCAACATTTTACCATTAAAAAGTCATTTTCGTGAAAATCAAAGATAGAGGGTTTTGAATATAGGCCCTCGATATATGTATTTATCATATAGAGAGGGTATTAAAGATTCGGCACAGCCGAATTTAGCACCCTAACTTGTTTCTTAATAGTTTTAAAATAACATTATTTCTATGCTGAAACGATTACATGTTGTAATACCCACATCACAATATTGGTGATGTTTGTGACACCTTTTAGCATACCATTTCTCTTAGAATCACTTTTTGAATCTATCTTACGATGTCCATCCGTCAGTCCGGCTGACAGGCAGACTGACTGGCTTTACATTTGAACATTGTGAGCAAAGTGCATGTAGCCATTTTGGAGATAATTAAGTGAAATTTAGTACGTAAGTTCTAGCTGTACTAAGTACCGTCCCTATTTTAGCGTAAAGTGGTGAGAGTCGGCCCACAATTTAAAATAGCCTACCATAAAAAATTCTTTCCGAAATAGAGTAGAATAGAGTATTTGTGACCATAATCCATCTTTTTATGGTGGTGGTTCAGTTAAATTTGGTCCAAATTTAATTTTTTAAATTTTTTTTTATTTTATCAAAAATAGTGATAATAAAAAGTTAAGAAATTTTCATTTCAAATTACATGTTAATTTACTGACTAAAATTTATTAAGGTGGAAAA
This sequence comes from Pollenia amentaria, assembly GCA_943735925.1. Taxonomy (NCBI): domain Eukaryota; kingdom Metazoa; phylum Arthropoda; class Insecta; order Diptera; family Polleniidae; genus Pollenia; species Pollenia amentaria. Next base: position 15,524,504 of record OX031010.1, on the reverse strand, counting down.
ACGTTTCAAATGCTAGGATCACGATGACAGCTGAAATGTTTGTGCACTAAGCCAAACATAATTACTAAAATATTCCAAGTTCAAACGTTTTTCCAGATTAGCCGCTCTGGTGCGTTTTTTGAGGTATTCTCTTATATTTTCTTGCTATAAATGCATTTGCGTTATTTCTCAACGTTTTATTTTTATTGGCTTTTCAATTTTTAACTTACACTTTTCTTTTTGTACCTCTGTTACACTTTCGACAATTCAGTTCGTACACTCATAAAATTATTACAGTAACTGTTTGTAGATTATTAAATTCGTTTTCCGTACAGTTAAAACTAAATGAAAATGTAGTTATTTTACGAATCAATTTATTTTTTAACATTTATGTTTGTTATTCAAAAAACAAACTACCAAAAAATACTGTTTTTCCGTTCTAATATTGTTATGTAGTTTGATTTTTTGTCAGTTATATTATATTTTTTTCAAAGAAATAACTGTTAAATTTTACGGAATATACTGTTAAATAAAAAAAAATTGAAAAATTAATTTTAAATGAAATGTAAATGATCCGTTTTTTAAATAAATCTTTAGTTATTTTAAATGAATTTTCTGTGGGATTTACCTACATAATATTTTGAGTGTATCATTTTGTTAGCAACTTACAACGTTCTTTCACTGACTGCATCTTTGTAATTGCATTTTGACGGCGATAAGGTGCATAACAGTGGATGATTTGATGGTTGATCAATGTTAGAGAGTTAAGGTAACGGTTTTGTAAAATGTTTCTTTTAAAATTTTTGTAATTTAAAAAAAATCGTTATTTAAGATTAGATTAAAAATATATTTAAAAAGGTTTTTTTTGTGTTTAAGTGTAATTCTTACAATATGCACAATTCATTATAAGTATAATTTTAAATAATTATTCTAAAAAATTTTTAAAACTTTCAAAGCTATTTCAATACAATTTTTAGAATTTCTATTAAACCTCCAACACTTTTTGCGTTTCATGCATGAATTCAACAAGTAAAACCAATTGATGATCTACAGTTTAATGGGATACTTACTTATTATCTAATAGTATTTTAATGTGCCATTGAAAAATTCATGCTATTTTAAAAGCTTTAGCATTAGAATGACCTGCATATACATATATCCAGTAATATATTTGCCGACCAGTGTTATTAAAACATAAACATTTTTACAAAGCTTTTGTGATATTTTAGGCAAAGTAAAGAAATATAATTAATATGAAATATAAAGCAAAATATTATGAAAACATTTTAAAAATAAAAAGAAACACTTACCAATCAATTTGAAAATTCTTGAGTTCTTTAAAATTTAGGTATAAAAATTAATCGTAAAAAAACAAAATAAAATATTTTGATCTAAATTCCTTATTACAAATATTAATATAATTTAAACATTAACATTGTTCATTTACTTCATAGCACAAAAAGTACCGAGCTCCTCAATTGTGGATATGAGGCAATGATAAGTCTCGATACGACTTAATACATATGAATGTATATTCGAGATATACAAAAAATATATTAAGGATTTAAAAAGAGACCACACTTATTATATAGAATTGATTTATGCCCAGTGGCATACAAATAACCACCAGACAATATGTATGTATAGTATACATTTCAGTATAGTTACTATATATCAAGAGTATTTGAAAAACGGGAAAAAAAATTTGTTTAATGTGCCTAAATTTTAATGTATACAAGTAAGAGTTCAACAATGTTGGGTACTTCTAACTTAAAAAAATGTTAACAGAAAAGCGCTAATTTAGCGTTCTTTTTTAAAAAGGCGCTAAGGCAAAAATATACGTCTTTTTGACAGTTAAAAAGCGCTAAATAATATTTAAATAAAAAATCATTTTTAATAAAAATATATGAAATATAAAAATTTTAAAGCGCTAAATTCGAAACCGTTTTTAGTTTTTTCTATCATGTTTAGTTTTTGGCGCCTAAATTGCTAAAGTGGCAACCAGGCTTACAGGCCCACATATTTTAACCCTTTAACTGTATTCATGGTTCAAAACTGCCAAAACAGGTTTTATTCAACACAAGTCAATGAATTTTTCTGAAATTTATGTACAATTATTTTTCTATTGAACAGTTTTATTTATTGAATATTTAATTTCAAAACATGGGTCAAAATTGCCCATCACTATGAGTCAATACAATAAATACATTTAAAAAATTGTACAGCTTGTAATAAGTTTATTTGTAAAATGTGAATGTAAAAAAATAGACAAACTGTACGATGCATGAACTTTCTGTATTAGGCAAAAGTGACCCACAAATACCAAATGCGATTTTTTGTAGTGCAGGGTAAGGGTTAATTAGAAATATGGTTAAAACAATGGAAGATAAAAAAAAGGTAAAAATGCATACATTAACTTTACGTAGAGAATCATGACTGTTCACTTAGTGAAACTCAAAATATTTCTGAATTTTCTTTTATTATTTGGTTCTCTTCAGCTCTGAGCCCTTTTTGTTTTCTTCTACTGAAAATATCTAAATTTCGTGTTAATACCCCTTGTTGATCAAGAACAATATGTATGTACGTCAAATTCTTTTAATACACATATGCCTCTTATTTTATTTTAAATATTTTAAAAAACGATTTAAATCTTTAACTGGACTTTTTTTGCCGAACTTATTATGTCTTTTAGGTTCGTTGATAAAGAAAACTGTAAATTTTGGAAGGAGGCATTGTAGTACCAACAAAAAAAATATTTATTTTACTTTTTTCAAAATTTATTTAATATAAATGTTTCAACAACATTACAAGTATTATTTTATTAACTTTCCTGAAAATGATGTTATTTTACATATAAAATTTATGCCGTAAAACGAAAAAGTTGCAATGTCCGCATAAATATGAAAATATTCTTATATGTCAATTGAAATTTTCATATACATGCAATTTTTAGTTGCAATAATACAATTTTATGTTGGTAGAGTCAGTTACTTAAAAATTTCAATTTACAGTGTAAGCGAATATGTATGTATATGCATTCATTTATATGCCCCACGTCACGTACATTCAAAAGCAAACTGGCATTACCGCTCCGCTTTGTTGGATTTTATTTATTGTATATTGCATTGGTTATGCACTTGTCATATAAATATTTTTAAATATTGTAAAGAACCATAGGGTCTTAAAGCATTGTATGGGCAAGGATTCACCTCTTTCAATACTTAATGATTAATAGGCCGTACCGTAACACCCTTCTAAATCAACGATAAAAAGTATTTTTATAGAAGAAGTTGTCATCGTCTCCGATCAAATCACGGCCAATTGTTTTCTAGTTATGTATATTGTAATCAAAATAATACTCACTCAATTTGAAGTGTATATCCCTAATAAATCTCTTAAGTTGTGTCCTATCTGGCTGAGTTTGATCTAAAGTTTTCCAAACAAACCCTTTTTGATTAATGTCAATAATAACCAACATTCTGTAGATATAACATAAATGTTAAGCTACGCCAACTAGAGGGTATTTTATTAAGAGTTATGTATAAGCATTAAGGATACCAATCGAACTAATTTTCGGAAATCCTGGGACTCAGGATTTTAAAAAATCAAATCCTGGGATTTTTTGGGATCCCTGAATTTTACGGAATCGCGGAATTTTTTGGGATATCGTGGTTTTTTAGATTTGGGATTTTAGAAAACTTTAAGGAAAATGCTTTTTAAAAATATTTATAAATAAAAATATATATTTATTAATAAAAAAAAACCTCTTCAAAAGAGGTTTACAAACAAATGTTTTAGAATTCATTTAATATCTCAATAACTGATAAGTTAAATTATGATAAAAAAATTGTGCCATAATAAAAAATGTGGTTATTGATTCAAATAAAAAATTAATTAATAAAGAAATAATTATCAGTAGTTTTTTATCAATAAATTTTTTTTTTTTTAAAGTATTGTATTGAAAAGAATTTAATAATTGTGATAATTGAATCAATTATTTTCTTAATTGTTATGTTGTTAAATTTGTTAAAAATTTGTGAAATTTGTATAAGAAAGAAAAAAACCCCTAAAGAAGGCACTCAACCAAGTGCCGAAATATTGGATATAATAAATATTTACAGCCGTATTCATAACGAAAATTTGGCATGAAGTTAGCACAAAGTTCATTCATAATGCACTAACCAAACTCTGGCTAACGATTTGCTAAACTCTTGTTAACGAGCTGCCAAACGTTTACCACCTTGTGAAAAACAGGCGTTTAATGTTGAATAATTTTGAATGTTTTTTCTAATTCACTGATTTTTTTTTTAATTAAGTCCTTTTTTAAATTTATTTTAATTTAAAAACATTTAACATTTTTATATGGGGAGGCAAAAACAAAGAAATAAAAAACATTATGAAATGAAATGACAGAACCAGCGCTGATTTATGCAAAACGTGTTGCATTTTTGAGCACTATAATGTGACATCATGATTATTCAGAGTTGATTTATTAAGAGTTGGCAGACGGATAAAATTCGTTATGAATAAACTCTGTGCTAAAAAGCTGCTAAGCTTAATCGGCATTCTAGATAGCAGCTCGTTGTACGTAGTGTACAAACTGTGGCTAACTTTTTGTTATGAATACGGCTGTTAAAGTTTTTTATATAAAAAAGACCTTAAACTCGATAATTTAATTATACAAAAAAAAATTTTTAAATATAATTTTTCTTTAATTGACATCTTAGTTGTTTTGAAATAAATTTTTAATTTAAATATTAATTAAATAACAAGAAATCTTAATTGATTTTTTCGTTTAAAAGAAAATAATTTTAACTTTTAGAATTGATGTTGGGAATTGTCAAAACCTGAGCTATATTTAATTAAATCAACTAACACATTGTTTGAAATGGCAAAGTTTTTTTTGTAATTTTTTTATTTCAACTAAAAAATATCTTTATTTTTAATTTTTGTAGTTTTTAGTTATGAATATAATCATTTTGGTAATAGGTGCAAAATCTGTTGAAAATGAAACTCGTATTTTTATTAAAAGAAGTTTGTGGAATATATTATTTACTAAAGATGTTGCTTATTCGAACAGTTTAAAGAGAATGAAAATAGATTAATTGTGCGCACAAGCACAAGCATAAAAAGAAACGTAACAAATGTAAGAGTTAACAACGTACACATTGTTCGGGGTTGCCATGTATTCTCAATAAAATCTACAAATTGTTTGCTTGATTCTACGAATTCGGCGATTAGAGAAAATGTTTTCTGTGTAATTGAATTGAGATTCTTACAAATAAATCAATGACTATTTCATTAGATTATTTTTATTAAATTTTACAACATGAAATTAATTAAAATTTATTGATAATTTTTATTCTTGACTGAGCTGGAAATTGAACCCAGGTTTTCACGGACAGGTTGCCCTGACTAGTTTATATTGTAATCACACAATTTATTCAGAGGGGTTTGCCGTTTAGCACTCACCGCCATTGACGAGGGATGACGTCACTAGTCAACCATCAACATTTAAACCAAATGGTATTTTACCTTGGTAGATCGAGATTTGCTTTGTATAAATGATTACCTATTTTAATTGATTTACATGATCTTCCTTACTTCTGTTTCTGGATTTAATTAAAATTTTAAATAAATTAATTAAAATGAACATTTGAGTTCAAAATTTATTAACAAAATCAATTTTTTTAGTTAACCATAAAAATCGTATATAAACAAAAACTCATTTTAAAACGTGACGTCATTTTAACGTCTTACTTCCAATAACACGGCGTGTTTGTCTAGACCAAGGCCTTGCTGTCTTATATCTTCTTTAAAGGCTTCTAAAAAAAGATAAGCCTTAAAGTTAGCAAATCAATACCTGCTTATGTATACTTTTGTAAATTAAAGAAGTTATTCCTGCAAAACTACTAAGAGGACGATTTTGACTAGTCTTGTCTTAGAATAAAAATTTGTAGTTGTAAAATAGTTTCAAAAAGTTATTCTTAAAGACCTCTTTAGAAAAAAGCAAAGTCCAATGAGTAAAATATTTTTTTTTTTTTTAAATTTATTTATTTGCAATCTATCTACTATAAGACAAAAAGTAAATGTGGTAACTTAAATAATTTATAACAGGAGTTATATAGACCCAAAGGACTACATAACTGTATACAATTAAATTGAGATAAAATTATATATATATATATATATATATATATATATATATATATATATATATATATATATATTTACAAAAAGCAGACTAGCCTCTAAAAGGTAAGTCTAGTACATGAACTCGCTGCAGTCTACGTGTTTCAATGCTGTCGTCTAATAGTGCAACAGCCAGTGGGTTACTATGGTTACTTAATCTTTGAAGATAGTTTTTACTGAACCTTTGAATTTCTTCTCGTACTGAGGACATATTCAAATCTCTTCGAATATTTTTGTTTGTGACAAACCATGGCGCTGCTGTAATTAGTCTTAAGGTTTTTGACTGGTATCTTTCTAGAATATCGATGTTTGATTTGCTTGCTGTTCCCCATAGCATAATTCCGTATGTCCAAACGGGTTTTAGTATGGCCTTGTGATGATCAGTTTATTGTTTAAATTTAGTTCCGATTTTGGCCCTAGTAGCCAATATAATTTACCAGTTTTTTTTTTAGTTGTGTTCGTTTAGATTTAATATGTTGCTTCCAAGTCAGCCTTCTATCTAAAATCATTCCTAAATATTAAACAGAATTTTCTGCAGGTATTTGTTCCCCGTATATATTCACTCTTGAGCAGTCTCCTCGCCTTAGTGTGAAAGTTATGTGTTTGGATTTGTCTGAGTTGACTTTTATGTTCCACCTGGTAAGCCATTTTTCAAGAAGGAAAATTTGATTCTGCACAAATAACGATGCTTCTGATGGTGACTGGCTTGTTGCAGCTATTGCTGTGTCATCCGCATATGTTGCCACCATGACATCATTTATGACTGGAAAATAATATTAACAATGCGAATGTAGCTCATCTTAAAAATTTAAAGCGTTGTACTTTCAATTCCCCCCCGGGTGTAAATACACAGAAAGAAGTGAAATTGATCTACAAATAAATATTACTGAATACAGTGTGAACATAAATGTAAATACTTTTTACAATCACACAGACATCTATCCATTGGAATTGCTGGGGGCCTTTTTGTATTTTAAATAAATGTGTTAACATGTTGGAACAAACGACGTGGCTTAACAAAGTTAAAGAAATGGCATATAAAAATATATTGTATACGAAAATATCGTACCGGTTCCTCTAAAGGAGGTTAACTAAAAATATAAAAATTTTCAGTAGAGGCAAATGACTTTTTTTTAACATGGCTCTTATTTCAGAAAGAGGGTAACAACAAAAATCTTTTTTAGTAAAAGAGTAGAAAAGTTGTTGGTAAATATAACCACTGTGTATTCTTTTCTTTCAAAAATGAAAATTTGTAAATTTTGAGTTGACTAACTTTAGAGGAACCTGTTGGATATGTCTCTACAAAGAAATAGCAGTATGATATCGGAAATCAGCACTATAGAAAATTACATTCTTCCTTAAAAAGTTTTTGGGGTTAACAACCAAAAAAAAAAAAAAAAAAAAAATGGGATAACGGACACTTTTTTATAGTTACCAATAAATATCCAAATTAATAGTGTGTATACAATCAATGGCAAAGAAAAATCAATAGACATTTTTAATTTTGCAATGCCCAAGATTAGGCGAGGATTGTTTTTAATTACTTTAATATCACTTCAAAAATACAAAAAAAAAGCAATATCAATATCAGTACACGCAGAGAAAAAACATGTTTAAATATGTTCACCTCCAACAAAACTGTTTTTAGACAAAATTTTAAACATATTATGGTTAAATTTAACCATATTATTAGCATCGACAAAGATATTATGGTTAAATGTGTCCGCCATCAAGCAGCCACAACCATATTATGGTTGCCTCTAAAAATGTTTTGGTTAAATATGACCATAATTTGTTTTCAAATTAACAATAGTATTTTCCTCTTCTCCAAGAGCAACATGCTATGGTTATAAACCAACCATGGTATTGTAAGTGTTAAACATATTTTAGTTATTATTGACCAAAACTTGTTCGGAGGCAACCATAGTATGGTTGTGCCTTTTTGATGGATGACACATTTAACCATAATATGGTTGTCGGTGATAATTAAATTATTAAATTTAACCATAATATGTTTAAAATTTCCTTTAAAAATAGTTTTGTTGGAGGTGACCATATTTAAACATAGTTTTTTCTGGGTGTATAGAACACTGTGTTATAGCCGGTAGAGGACATTGCAAAACCTATACGAATGGTAAGACAAAGTCAGTTTAGTACACTATTTTAGATTTTCCGGCTCTGAAAGTTTTGCATCAAGGATTTCTACTTTTTAAAATTCAACTAAAATCAAACAAAAATATCGAATTTGTCTAGAAAAGGCTTACTGCCGTATTCATAAAAAATAAAATAGGTTTCAAAGGTTTTTTAAAATTAAATTTCTATACGAATTTTCCTTAAAATAGATTTCATATCCAATTTATTTTTTTATAAATACGGCAGTTAGACTTTGGGCAACAAAATATACCTTTATACTACTCTCAGAATATTCGCTTTTGCTGGAAATAAACACAAATAAAGATGTTATATTTTTAGTAAAAAAAATAAGAATCTGAAAATATTCCAGAAAAAATTAGCTCTTCTTTATACAAATATCATTAATTAAATTGAATTAAATTTTCAAAAACTTATTTTTATGAAGAAATTAATTTTACAACATGAAATGAACTAAAATGTATTTATTTTTAAAATTTTTCATTCTTGACTGAGCTGGGAATTGAACGCAGGTTTTCACGGACAGGTCTCCCTGTCATGTTTCGATTGTTACCACACAATCTCTTTAGATGGGTTTGCCGTTTACCACTCACCGCCATTGACGACGGTTGGCAGCCAATAGTCAAAAAACTATAAAATTAAGCATCATTATCTCAAAATCTCATATGGTTTAAATTATCCTTATTTTCTTGCCTGTAAAATGCTGGCAATACTTTCAACTATTTATCCAAAACTGTCTGAAAAAAAAATCAAAAGCCACTGTGATTTACATATATAGACCCTTCACTATGTTGCCATAAGAACATAAAGTTATATAAATACTGTACTTTAGATATAAATAAATCAGTTTTGTGCTCGCCCACTTCTCCAATCCCGCTCATATTTTGTCGGATATTGGGTTTTTGGTAACAAATATGCATGTAGGTATTTTGGAAACAATGGTTCTTGCTGTTATCCAGACAATGTCTTTGTCTATTATGTCTTTGTACGGAAGGTGTACGGATGTTGTGTATTGATAATTAAGATGCTTGTACATATTTTTGAAACTTTGGCTCTAGCCGCTATAAAGATATTCATAAAACAAAAACAACAACAATTGATTTATAGCAGGGACGTAACGATACGCCTTTTTGCCAATACGATAGCGATACTCAAACAAAAATATCGCCGATTCAAAATTACAGTTTAAGAGAGAAATATCGCCGATACCGATACGAATATTGAATTAAAATTCAATGTAAAATTAACAAAACTTAAGTAGATTAATTTTTTTTATTTTAAAAAATTACAGTGTAAGAAATTATTTATATTTAAAATTGATTTTAATTAGATTTTAAAAACCAATTATTAAATTTTAATTCATGGTAAAATTTATTTATTTAAAAAAAAAAAATAACAGTGTTAGGGTATGCTCAGACCAAGGCGAATTCATTCCAGGTAATCTCGGTAGTACAACAAGTACAACTCGTACAAAAACCACAAGCAATTTGTTTTTGTAAAATCATTGTACAATGTCAAAAACCGAAGCAAATCAAAACAGAAACAAAGATAATAAACAAAATTTTGACATCCAACAATTATAAAGCTAAAGAAAAAAAGTTGCCAGCAGGGCTTTTAGGATCACCTGTAATGAATTCGCCTTGGCTCAGACATAACACATATTTGAGGAAAACCCCACAAAGCATGACCACTAATTTTATCTAAATTTGACTTTATTTTTTAACAATTTCTGTTGATTTACTAAACTTTATTTGTAAAAAGCTAGATGATTAATGTTATTTTTAAGTGATGTTTGATCTAGCCAAACGTTTTGCAAGAGCAAATAATTTTTTAATAAAACTAGGGGTTGCTTGTAGGATGTCATATATTTAATAGGTGTGAACATACCTTAAGAGATTGTTAATATTAAAAATTTATATTAATAAGTTATTGTTTAAAAACAAGATATTCTCAACTTTTGCGGAGATCATTTCGCAACTCCGTTTGAAGCAGACCGTTAGTAAAAAATTGTCTCTTAGATATGACTAAACTTATTTGACAACTTAAGTATTTCTGCGGCATGGTCTTAAATTCTTAGTATAGCATTTAATAGCGCCAGTTAACAAGCGGATTTGTTTCTCTAGAAATATTAGAAGATCTTAGGTATATCTAGACTTCTTATTTAGATGAAGCACAGCGTAGGATGTACTCTAAAGGTTAGTTCTTGTAGACTTATCAGAACTTTTACTACGTGTAGGGGTGACCGTGTCTTCAACCCTTTCGGAATGTAGCATCATGTTGAGTAGCTCCATAGCACGTTTTTCGATGTATTGTGTTTGAAATTTTCTTGCTGTGTGCCGAAGGTAGAGCATTTTAGATAAATACTAGATTTAACCCTAACCCTCCTGTAACGGGCACCCTGGTACCCTAACAAACTTTAAAGTATAATATCTTTTAAACAATGAATGATACAAAGTTAAGATTCCGCAAGTTTCTTCAGGTAATCATTTTTTAAAAATTTTTAAAATTTTAAGTTTTCCTGATTTGATTGGGTTGGCTGTGGAGACACCGAAAGTCAAATATTCCTTACTCTCCTGACAAGGGTACCTGGGTACCCGTATACAAGTAAAAGCTTTCTGTATAGAAAAGGTAAATAGTAAGAGTATTTTTTTATTTTTTTTTTTAATTAAAAATTAAGACGTTAGCGTATCGTATTACACGATTGTCATTGGCCATTATTTTCATGTTTTAAGTTGCCAATTCCACACCAAGTGATGTCAAAAACAACGATGGGAGCTTCGAGCTATTTAGGCACTTGGATTGTGGCTAGAGAAAATACAATATGCACCTAAAGCAGCCACATGTTAAAAAGGGTCAAGGGCCAGCTACGTTTAGTGCTATATTTCGATATCATTTGATGCATAACAGCTACACCGTCTTTTAAGTTATAGTATTAATCATTTATTTCTTCCTTATTGTTAAAAGCTGGCTCCCCTCGAGAATAGTGCATTATCGACAAAAAAATAAACACTTTTGTTCTTCTTCGTTACAACGGAAAAAAGTCCCGCTCCTACTGAAATCATTTCGTGACGTTTCTACATCATCCGTTACGTTTGGGCGTAGCTCTTTCGGAATATAAGCTTTGCTGTGACGAAGGGTGCCGACAGACTTAAGCCCCAGTTAGCTGACAGTAATAGTAACGTTACACGTCCGCTGCTTTATTTTGTTGTATGTAAGTCAATTGAAAGGATTATAGTTATAGTTAGATATAACTTAACCGTAACGTCTACATCTGTAGAAAATAGCTTTTTTACTTCTATTTACTGTACGGTAACATTACTGTTATTGTCAGGTAACTGGGGTGTTATTCGTCACATTTGAAGCCGATTGGCTAAAGGGAGTAACGTAATAAAATTATCAGTTCCAATATTTAATTTAACAAAATATGTGATGGCTGTGTAAACGGTCAATGTGTCACACTCACTGCAAAATATTTGCCCCACGATGCTTCAAAAATTAGGTTCCTGAGGTTTATTTTATGCATGATACCAGTTCAAAGCTAGATATAAAAATTGTTTAATTCTAACTAAAATACAAATCGAAAACTAGTGGTATCTTTACTTTTTTCTATACAAAATGCTTTAAATTACATACGGGTACCCAGGTACCCTTATCAGGAGTATACGTATAAAAATGCAGTCAGTACGGTTAGGGTTAATAATTCCCAAAACACTCCGATCTTTTATATAGAGCTAATGCCACGTACATTGCCAATTTTTGGGATTCTGAACTAGTCTGCATCTCAGTTTATTTATTCATGGTACTTTTTAACACTTTTCGATGACTGTTGACTACCGAAATTGTGTCAGAAAATGTAGCAGTGGTTTTGCCTATGGATTTTGTGGTATATTTGAAGTAAACCAAAATTTGTAGCAAATTGACTCTTAGTTTTCTTTAGAAAATTGTTTAAGATTTATCAATGAAAGAATGTTTTACCATTATGGTACAAAGCAAAACGCCTGATGCTGCAGGTCTACACCAAGCGTTCAATGCGTTTATGCATCAGTCCAAAAAGTCGCAGTGTAGAATTGCATTGACAAATAGCACAGCAAACACGTTCGAAGGTATGAAGTAGGATTACATTCTACTTTAGCGTGCGTCTCGAAAAGTGGAGTAACGCGTGGTATGGACCGACCTCCAGCTTAAGAATTAAATGAAACAATTAATAATTCAGTTTGATTTTTTTCTAATAGTTGTTATGCAAAAAATAAGCATTAAAAATTAAATTGATTGTTCAAAAAAAAAAAAAAAAAAAAAACAGCTATAAAAAGTATCCTCGTATCAACAGTAAAATATCGCCGATACCGATATATCGGCAAACGTGGAGTATCACCGATATATGGGTATCGGTATTTGTTACTTCCCTAATTTATAGGTAAAATTAGCGGCAGTCGTGATTTTTTAATGATATCTTGCCAGTTTTAATCCGTTATAGCTGAAATTTAATAGCAAACTTATCGAAACTATATGTAACATAAATGTATAACAACATAGCACCCATGATATCTGGGGTCTTTGGAAAACGAATTTCAAGAGATAGAGGCACATCATTATATCAGTTTCGCTACTCATAAGGGCCCAGAATATATACCCGTTTAACTTCGGTGACCGGTATATAAATCGCAAAGGCACTAAGCAAAGAGTCAATGTCTCCCGTAGGAACGATTCTCCAAGAACTACACAGCGATCTAAACCTTTGTAGAGAAAGATAGGAGTGCCGAAGTCATCTGCAGAATTAGGTATATATGGTTTTTAAAGGTACCACACTAGTACTTAAATTGAGTTCTAAGTGTACAACCGAATACAGCATTCTTACCTGTTTAAATCAGAATATTCGTATAAGCTTTAAGTCTTAAAATATCACAGAGCAAACAAATTTTGTGTCTTTACTGAAACCCCCCGTAAATAACTAAAAACTACCACTCATTTACACGTACAAATAAGAAGTTTGTATTTAAATTGGATTTTACCACCACCCCTTCACACAATTTGCACCACAGTCGTTGCCTGATGTCTTTTTGTTTTGCAACACTCATGAAATAAATAAAAAGAAATTTCCCATATACAGGTATCCTTGTAGCTAAAGGAACGATAATGTACAAGTATGTGTGATAAAGTAAAGTTATGCGTGCCAATATTGTTAATTTTTTTTATAGAAATAACCCCCTATTGTTAAACACACTCACACATACTATTAAAATGTGTCACACGTATTTAGTGTGATTTGTACTTGTATATGCAAAAAATACATAAAATAAAAAAAAAACTAGTGAAAAGGGTAACAAACATTCCTTTAAAAGGTGTTGACAATAAAAGGATTTTTTTTTGTTTACATGTAAAAGAATTGCTTTGTATTGTTTAATACATTTTTTATTCAGGAATGAAGTGTTAAGTATTTGTGAAAACACAATAACAATTTGTTAACTGGACTAAGTATTTTAAACCACTTGAATTCTTTTATGCAAAAAAAAAGAACAAAACATTTTATCGAACTATAAAATTTCAAGTAATTTGTCAAAATATACAAAAAAAAATTAAATAAAATGTGTACGGGTACGGTAAATCAATATGATGTAGAATTTTACATTTAACGATATAAACAAGGGTAAATGTTAATGTTAACAATACTTTGGGCTGTTATCTGCTGATTGTTACTTATAACTCTGTGGCTTGGAGCTAAAAGGGCCAATGTCAAAATATTCACTTTTGAGAAAATTGGAATTGAAGGTTTTACAAAAAAAATTCTTTTCGTTACAGCTGACACAAATTACAAGCTGCACTTACCAAGTTTGGCTCAGATATATTACATGTTTAATAGAAAATCTTTGAAAAATTCCAAAAAAAAAAAAGATGACATTGGCCCTTTTAGCTCCAAGCCACAGAACTAGTGTTTTTCATACGCGATTTCCTTGGATGCCGCAATTTTTTTTTTGGAAAAAACTACCGGGAAATTTGTGCGGGAATTCCCTGGATTTTTGTATATCTTTAAGGCAACTTAAATGCCGAGATAATAGTTATTAAATTGTGTCAAGAAACAGATGTAAATTTAAGTCCAGAAAGTTAGGATATGCTAAATGTTTGATGCTCTGACTTATTTTATAAAAACGAAAAAAAAAATTGTTTCCACTTCTTCAAAAAATTAATAATGATTTCATATGCTGAACAGCTCAATTGGCTCAAAGAAAATTATTTTCTTTAAAAAAGGAACTATAAGTTTTTAATAAAAGTGTTGAAAGAACTAAACGTGTCTATATATTATATAATATCCATTTGACTATAATGATAGACTATGGAGAGAAACTAGGGTTTTTATCCCGGGAAATCACGGGAAATCCGTTAATTTTTTCCTCCGATTCCCGGGATTTTTTTGTCGGGAATGCCGAAAATTAAAAACTACCAAAAATTGCATTCGTGTGTCTCTTACAAAAAATAAATAACTATGTAAGGGATTAAAAACGGCCGAATTAAATATTGCAAAAGAAATAAATCTAGTTTAATTAAAATAGTTTTAAACATCAACTTTAAATACAAAAAATATAAAAACGACATCAATGTCCTTGAGTGTTTCAACGTTTTTATATTTTTAGCTCTAGCGATTTACACGAGAGTACAAATATTTCTTAATTACAAGATCTCTAAACATTAACTTTTTTATATTAGATAATTAATAATTAGAAATGAAAATTTTTAACGGCCTAAGTTTGTATGAAATTCCGTTTTATAACTCCCTTATTAACCTGTTTTATTTTTTTATAACTTAAGCCGTCAAAAACTTTAATTTTAATTTAAAAATTTTATATGTTATGAATACAATCTTGTTAAATAACTATAGAATAACTTTTATTTGGCAATAAAAATATGTGTTCACATACAACTTATGCGTGAAAAAAAAGTCTATTCTATTTAATAATATTTTCCCGTATACACGGGAAATCCCGGGAATGCTTAAAAAAATATCCCGATTCCCGGGAGCTCGAAAAAGTCAAGAATTTAAAAACCCTAAGTGAAACTCAATAAGCCCCAAAACGTATTACAATTCTATGAAGAATGTGGCGCTGGATTGTATACGCCTTGTGAAGACCAATAGAGAACATCACAAGAAGCTCCATTGAAAGGAATCAACCTCGTAGTCGTAGAAGGGTTGGACCATCTCACACTTGTCGCCGAAAAATTGAATTGGAAGCTGCCAGAAACAACTTGAGCTGGAACGAGATTAAAGCACTAACTGCGGACAGAACTCAATGAAACAAATTTATTATGGACCTATGATCCTTAAAGGATCGACGGGAACCTTTATATAAATATATTAAATATTATTAGTATTGTGGTTATTTTATTGAACTGTTAATGGTTTTTAATCCAAATTTAGATATTTTTAATTAGGTTTAAGTTCATTGAATTTAATTTTCATTAAATTATTTATTCTTGACTGCGCTGAGAATGAAAAATTATCAATAAAATTTTAATTAATTTCATATTGTAAAAATGCCTGTCATCATATAAATATATTAATTATTATTCATCGTGAGGTTTAATTTTCAATATATTTTTTTACAGATCACTCGTGACTTATTTGAAACTACTTTGTCATTTTTATTCAGTAGTCTTTTGCAAGTTATCATGGAAAGACTCACACCACAACAGCGACTCCAAATTGTTCAGCTATAATACGAAAATCAGAGATCTGTAAGAAGTATTTTTCGAGCGATTCGACGAACTAACTGTACGCATAATCAACCTAATGCAACCACTATTGCCAGCACCATTAGCAAACTTGAGTCCCAGTTTACATTAATGGATAATACTCGACCTGCGAATCTGTGAAAAATAAATTTACAGATTCGCTATGAGATCTAAGATGGAATACACATCTTATACGAAACATGTCACATAAACTAATTTTAACGCAAAGCGAAGCGAAAAGTTAGGCAACTATCACCATTTTGCGCGCCTTGCCAATCAGTTAGTTTTTTTTTTTTTTTTTTTTTTTTTTTTTTTTTTTGCAAAATTCAATCCCAATAAATTGTCCAATAAAATGTTTAACGTTTATTTTTATAACGAATAATTAAATATAAAATTAACCAACCGCTTTTATATGTATTGAAACAATGCGTGAGTGTTGCCAAAATTTTTATTATGTCATACACCTTTTGCCTTACGATTTTCTGTCAAAGTTAGAATCATCACGCAACGCGACGAAGTTGTATCTGACACGGCGTTAATGCTCGAGAATAGGGCTGCCATTCTTTTAACCTTAAAATATAATTTCGTATGAAGAAATGTGAACAAAAACTATTTTTTAAGATGCTGGCAACAGTAAATTCTCATATATATTTGACACATACACGAATTAACGTAAGCTGCACGACAAATTCAAGTCGCGTTAGACAAACGCTATTTATTACGTATTCGTCCATCAATTGGCTGGTCGCGAGTTAGCTTTGTCGTATTACACAAACAGGCTGTTAGTTTTAATATGTTTGCTATTGAATGGCACTAAGATTTTCGAAATCGGTGGTAACGAAAAGTTGGAACTTTGGTCAATAAAATTCAATTCTGAGCTACCGAAGGTTGACTCATATTTGGCTTAACGGTTTTGTTAGTGAACAAAATTGGCGCAAAAAGAAGGGAGAACGATCCACCGTTTGACTGGTTTGGAATGCGTTTCGTTAAGAATATACTCGGTGCCGATATACGCCCAATAATTTTCCAACGTTAATGCCATGATCTTTTGAACAAAATTAACATAAAATTGTTTGTGCTCTTTTTACAATTTTAAGTTCTATCGGGCTTAAAACACAGTCTTTACTATTTCGTTTTGTTATAGAAGACCTCGCATTTACTTTATACAATAATTAACAGTATACAATTTCCACCTGTGAATCATAAAAAGAAATAACTATAACAACAATTTGAAACCAGAATACATAAAACAACAAGTAAGGAAATATCGTCGGTCAAGCCCGACCATTTGATATCATACAAAACACTATACAATGAAAAATTTCGAAAGTGTGCACTATTTTGGACCCGCCAGAGTAAAATTATGCTATGAGGACAAGATTAATTTAAAAGTCCTTCGTGCCATTGATTATTTCAATATCTTTATTTATATGAAATATTTGACCTATAATACATTGTAGAAAGGGGTTTATATGGTATCCATGGTTAATTTAGACCTACTTGCACAACATTTATGTCATGACAAAATTTTGTGCTGGCAGGTCCTATCGTAATAGTTGTTGTCCCCAATATGTATGTCAATACAACTATTTGCAATAAAGTTGTGGCATTAAAAAAAAGCTTTTTTCGGGAGGAGTATTTGCAAGTGAGCTATGGTCAAATACGAACCGATTCCAATACAATTTAGATGGTAATACAATCTTAGAATAAATTTTATCTAAAAACATAACAAGATGGTTAAAGCCACAGACTTTATTCCGGAAAGTAGTTTGTGTGTGGGCCAAGTGAAATTTTGGACCTATTCTTACCATTTTCAATTCAGTCCACAAAAGCGCTCGGGCCCCACCACCCGGACGTTCGAACCGGCCCTGGCCAGCTCATCAGCCCCAACGTTAACCGGGACCCCTGAGTGCCCCGGCACCTAGCACGGCTTCACCCTATTCCGTGTGCCCAGCACCCGCAGCCTTTCCCGGCATTCCGCCACCAACTTCTAGGACATCTTCCAGGAAGACAGCGCTTTAACGACCGCTTGGCTATCAGTAAAAATTACAATACTACCGCAAATCATTCCCTTGCAAAGAATGATATTGCAACACATATCAATATCGTAAATCTCGGCCTGAAATACACTCGGTGATTTACCCATGGCCATTGATTTTCGCGTGTTTGGACCAAATACCCCCGCACCGACTCCGTGCTACGATTTGTCCCCATCAGTATGCCAGTGTTATTCCTGATTTCCATGCCAGGGGGTTTCAGTGCCCCAGGCCCTCCTGTCAGAAATGACTGTCCTGAACCCCTTGTTAAATTCTAGCTCCGTGGTCTTTATACCCGCCCTTGTATAGACCGCCAGGCCTATAGGCTTCCTCCTTATGTGAAATGAAACGTATGTACCAAATTTTAAAATGGCGACCCGTACTTTGTTTACAAGGTAACAGAGACAGACAACCAGCAAGCCAGCCGGCCGGGAGGGGATCACTAGATCGGTACAAAAAGTGATTCTGAGTAGACCGATATTAACAAATGGTGGGTCTAGGACTAGTTGGTTTTGGTGTGGCACCCATCATTACAATTATGTTGTGAGTATAAATATCGTTTAAACTGATTTGTAAATAAAACAAAAACATTTTTTTTTATATTTTCAATTTTTATTATTTTCTTTCAGTGTTTTTTTTATCATTATTTTATATATAGATTTTATATCAACTATATTTAAATTTTTATAACTAATTCTTTGTTTGTTAGTTTGTTTTTTAATTTTTTTTCTAAAATATTTATACATACATACAAGTAAAAAAAAAGAGGGAAAAATATAAATACTTTTTATTTAGTACTTTTGTTGTTTTCGTAAGTTTGGTAGCTAAAAAATAAATGCATTTTACACATACATATGTAATAAAAAATTTCTGTTTTTGTTGTTACTATTAATTAAAAAAATATTTTTTTATTTTTATACATAATACTACTTTTAAAAACATATAAATTATATCTTTTTTAAAAAAGAATTTTTTTTTAAATTACTTTGAAGTTACATTAAGTTTTAAGAAATGTAAGACTATTTACAAAAATAAGTTTAATTTTAAAGTACAATTATAAAATTTCTATATAAATTTTAAAAATTATATATTTTTTTTTAGAAAAATTAAAATTTTTAAAGAAAAATTTGTGCTTTTTGTTAAAAGTTTGATTTTAAAATAAAGTAAAATATTGAAAAAAAAATGTTTTTTTTACATTTTGGTCTAATATTATTAGGTATACACAGTTTTATGTTGTTGTTAAATATAATTTTTTTTATTTAATTTAAATAAGGTGCTTCAGGATTTTTCTTTTGTTTATTTTTTTAATTTTCATTAGTACTATTTAATTATATATAGTAATTTAAATTATTTATTTTAATCATTTATTTACCATAGTCTTTTCGTGGTTTATTATTTTTATAATTATTGTGTCTAACTAAATTTTATTGGTATTTTATTAAGATTTTTATATAATTTTTTCTTTTTTTAATTAGTATTTACAATTTTATTAGTTATTTACAAATTTTGTTTAAGATTGTTTTTAAATTTCCTATGTATTTTCTTCTGGAAGTAGCAAAAGCTCTCATAAATTGTTTATTGTTTGTAAGTGTCTTTATAAGGGGTACTCACAGATTCATTTAAAGCTTCTATCTGCGTAAGCCATAAAAGTCAAATGTTAGACTTTGCTTAACACCCCTTCTTAACTAGCCATCGTTATGTTCAAATAAATTTAAATCGTACAAATTTCTGTTGTTGATGTTTTATACTTGTTGAAACAGGGAAAAGAGAAACGGAAACAATTCTGGATTTGGTAAAAGTTTAGTCTGATTCTAATAAGATTAAAAGCATCCACATTTTTTTTTTATTTTTACGCTAGTCCCGCGAAGCTCTTCGCTTGTCTGCAGGACAGAGTCTCTGGCGGGAATCGAACCCGCAACCCCGGTACTAATAGACTGGCTCACTACCAGCTAGCCAACCGGGGCACCCCAACTTGTATTCCAGTTTAAGTTTTGGATTTGGGGTGTAGAGATATATCAAAAAGGGCGCCATAGGTTGCCAAACAAGGGTAACTTGGGTATAACAAAAACTAAAAATGATTTACGGCCAATTTCACCAAGTTCAGTTAAAACTAACTATTACCTTAAATTCCAGTTAACAATATGTTTTTTACAGCTATAGCTGATAGTTAACTATAACTGAACTTGTTGAAATTGGCCGTTAATGTTCTTAATTTTGACTCGACTTAAAAAGATTTCAATCAAAAGAAAATATACTAGTCGAGTTCTACGACAAGGTAAGCGGCATGCATAGTTTATCTCTTATAGTTTACGATATCTCCGAAAAATTAAAGAATTTAATTTCTTCCTTAAATTTTTTCGAATCGAACCAAGAGTTCAGAATTTGTTCCCCTTTTTACCAAAAATAACCCACTGTGCAGCGTGTTTTTCAAATTTTTGTTCGCTCACCTATTTCTAAAGACTTTACAGCATGCCATATAAGTAAACGCCATTTTAAATATTGTTGCTTCTTCTTAAATGGGTTGTAGGCAATTTTGTTAACGTTTTGTTCTTATGCACACAAAACAATGGATCGTCAAAACGGGGTCTAAGATACTGCATTTAAAACTCCTTATCAGCATTTTCTACAGCGGAACTTAGGAAAACGAATACTTATTTTGTTAAAATCACTTCAAATCTTATTTGTGACCTATAATAACTCTAATCTTGAGTACACCAAAAAGAGATGCATTCATACCAACGGTTTCCAAATGGGGATACCAAATATATTTCATATCTTCAGCTGCCAATTAGGGTACCGCTTAGTGCAGCTAATCCTGGCCGAACAAAGGCAAAAAATAAAATATCTTAAATTTCCGAATAATTTAGGGAAAGCTGAATTTTTTCACGAAGCTTCATTTTGTGGTTCTTAGCAACAACTCAAAGTCCCCGTTGATCATGAAGATCGGGTTTCGTAAAAACGAAAATTGAAATCATCAAATTTGAAGCTTAGGAAATCTCCTACCAAAAACGTCCGAGAATTCGCTTTCCAAAGGTTAACGGGTTTTGAGAAATTTCGCTTTAAACAATTGTAACGCACAGTATTCGAACCAACGCCACATAGTGGGAGATTTTGGAAAATAATGAATGTAACTTTTTTAGAAAAGATTTTTTTTTGCAATTTTTCCGTATAACATTAATCAAAATATTCAGAAAAAAAATATTAAAAAAAAATTGTTATATAAGTTAAGTCTTATATTTGCAAAACATAAAAACTAGACCAATGTAGGTCAAAAATAGCAAATTTAAATTTATAAACTATAACTATGTTCGCCTTAAGAACGGTCTTATATAAAGAATTCTGGATCGTTTTTAATTTTTGTAGTAATTTGGGAACCTATGGCGGCCCTCTTGATAGTTCTGTAGATCTCAAGTCAAAAAGTTAAATACGAATAGAAGCCCTTAATAAGCGTTTGAAATTTTATTTCAATCGAAATTTTATTTCAATTAGCAAATCCAGAATTTATTCCATTTTTTTCCAACAACTCCCACTGTGTGACGTTGGTTCGCATACAGCACGTTACAATTTTTTGAAACCAATTTTTTAAAAAACTGTTAGTCCAACAAAAAAAAATGTGTAATATTTTTTGTACGAAATTTCCGAAGCTTCACATCTGAGCAAGAGTATTAATTTTGCGATAAATGTTACCTTGAGCGAGATTTTTATGAAACCCCGGTTTTCATGACTTTTAACTTCAACGGGGATTTTTGGAATGTTGTTTAGAATCACAAAAGGAAGCTTCGTGCAAAAATTAGCTTTCTCTTAATTATTCTGCAGTTCAATAACTTTATTCCCCGGACTAAAAGTGGTCATGAAAAAAGATAAAATTTAGTGTCATTGGACATCAGGCGGAAATACCCATTTACTTCCTGCAAGCATAGCAACCATCAGATCCCTTGACATTGTTTGTTTTTATTAATTTTAAATATTCTGTTTGCAGTTTGGTAAAACAACATAAAGAAATATATTGATGCTGTGTCATTTAAAGGTGCATAAAAAAGCAACAGTCGACTTTTCGATTACAACGTTAGTGAATTCTATCTTGAAGAATAATGGCAAGGATTTCATGTAGAAAGAGTTCTAAATGAATCTGTGATCTACCGGTTTTGTTTCCTTTTTGTGGGTCTCTATTTTTTAAATGCTATTGGCTTTTCTCTTTTTCAGTTTTATAAAATTTTCTAATATTTATAGTTTATTTTCTAAAATTGTTTTGTCTGTTTTTGGTTTTTATTGGAAGAGTCTTTTTATTATAAATTTCTTCGTTTGGGTTGCAAAGATGTTCACAAACAACAAAATTTGTATCTACAAATACAGCGGTTAAATAAATGTTAGATCTTACAAGGGAAACTCTGGCTTGAAGAGCAGTAGAGAGACTAACATTTTTTTAAAAACAAAACAGTTGGCTTCCTAAAGCTACAAAAACGGAATTAGCAAAATGTTCGACTTAACAATAATTTTGGTTTAAATTATTCCAAAGCCTTTTTTAGAAAAATGGTTTTTGGAGTTTTTATTTCAACATTGAGCAGTTTGCAAAAGATTGAGAAGAAAAAGGTTTTAGTTATTCGAATAAATGTGATTATTCAAAGGTGTTCTGGAAATCGAAAGCGCAAGAATTTAAAAGTTGGTTTTCAATAAGATTTTCTAGTAAAAGGAATACAAATACAGTACAAGACAAATATTTCTCTATTAAACAGAATTCTTTAAGAAAATTATAAAAAATTGGGTTAATAGTGTATTAAAACGAACTTCGAAATTCTTGCGTTTTCGATTTCCAGAATACCTCTGTATAAAAAAATTTTAATTTAGAAAAACAAATTAAGGCATTTGTATCATGATTTTAAAAAAACGTTAATGGATTTTTTTAAAATCCTTTTTGCTTAATTTATTCGAACAAATTTAAAAATGTTACAGCTCATAACAAAATTTTTTTAAAAGTGTTTTAAGAACATAAATATGTCTAGTTATCATTCGAATAAAATAAAAATTTTCAAATATAAAACATGTACTTAGTTACATTTTTCATAAAGTCTATGTTCACAGTATGAAAGTTTTCTTTCAGAAAGTCCGAGTTTATTTGTGAGAGGGAGGAGAATGGTGAGAATAGCTTGATCTCTTTTCCGCTCACCATTAAACTCAGACTTTCTGTAAGAAAACTTTCATAGTGTAAAATCAGATAAACATTGTAATTTTGATTCAAATTATTAATTCAAATAAATCATTTAAATTTCTTTAAATATTTTGCGGGGAATTCAAAACAACTTTAAGTTTTTTTCCAATAACAAATTCAAATATATACATATAAGTTTTATGCAAATAAAGAATTTAAAAATTCCAAAAAAAAAGGCTTGAATTTTTTTCAAGTTTTTCACAGTTTTCAACATTTTTCAATTAAGATATGGGAATATATAAAAAGATTAATGTATTCGAATATATTAATCAAATAACATAATCGAAAATGTTGATTGAATAATGTTTTCGATTACATATTAATCGAACTTTTTTTTTGTATATATGTTTTTTTCTAATAAAATGTTTATCTGAATACTCAATACGAAATTGTTAATCGAATAATGTATTCGATTAAAAAGTTTGGATACTTGTGTTTTATTTAATTATAATTTGTTTTGCAAAAAATTAATATCTTAACTAAGTTTTGCTTTAATTACAAAATTATTCGAATATTATAATCGATTTTATTAACCGAATAGTATATTCGAATAATTAAATCAAATGTTTTGTTTGAACTTTTTTTCAAAATCGTAAAATATTTTTTTTTTTTATTATTGAGCCTTAATTAAATTAGCAAAATTAATCGAATATATTAATTGAAATTTTTATATTTGTTTCTTAATAAAAATAATAGATAAATATTAAAATGTTTTTTTTTTATAGAAATATTGAAGTTAATTATTATTTAAATAGATATTGTAACAAGAAGATACAATATAATAGTCTGGTAGTGTATAAAGTCATTTCTAAAAAAATTTAAGGAATAGAACTATTACAAAATGCTTTATAAAATACATAACTGAAATTTAACTCATAGAATAAATTCGAAAAATAAAATATGTTGAATATTATTTAAATATTTTAAAAATTTTCGAATGTGCTTCTATGCGTCAAATTTCAATTTATAAAGCTTTCGTGCAATAGTCCTATTTCCACAATATTTTACATACATTTTGCTTAAGCCAACCTTTGGTTAACTTTGAAGCTTCAGATATGTAAATATACTTAGGAAAGATTCCATTCAGTATCAGGAACAAAAAGAAATAATTCCCACATTCTATTTATTATATTTTAATAGTTAAAATTATTCGAATAATTTAATGATTTGCAAAATTTTAAAACAAATTAGGCTTTGTTTCCGTTTCCAAAGTATACGCTTCTAAGATTTGATCAAATGAAAGTATTCGATTAAATGCATTTATACTCGAAATAATATAAGTGCTGATTTACATTTATCAGGTTTCTAGGGTCAAGCCATGAGTTTTAAGCAGAGAGGTGTAAAGATAACAAGAAGGGAGACAGATTTGACCATACTCTCCAATATTTAATTCTTCTTTTGTTTTGAGTTTAAGTTTATGCTATAGAAATTGGCGACACCAACTGATTGCGTATGAACGTAAAAGCAGCTCAACAATCGAATTAAAGACCAACTTATCAGCTTGACTTGACGCGTGTGAATCAAAACTAAGTAAAAAAAAAGAAATTGTTAAAACTAAATGTTTGTCGTTAACTTTTAATCAAATAAATTTCAATAATTAAAAAAAAAACTTAAGTAAAAGTAATTAAAACTTAAAAAGTTTTAATCTTAATAAAATATTCGCTTAAGGATTAGGTTTTTAGTTTTAAATAAATTTGCACTTTCTTGCATTTTTATTAAGAGAAGGCAATAATGCTCACCCAATTATTCGAATACTTAAGACGGTCGAAATATTTTTAACAATCTTAAATTATTTGTTTTTAAATATTGTTACTTCTTTAAACAGCATTCGTTTAACAAAGTAATAAATTATTCAAAAATATTCTCATTCATTATTTCTTTTTTTTTTTTCAAAAAATTTGAATAATAAAATTAAAAATTTCCTTTTAGGAATATTTTACGAAATTTTAAACATCTCTAGGGACCTTAATTTTATTTTGTTTTCCAAAACTGTTTCATTGTTTACTATTAAAATTTTGTTTTTTAAACTAAATTTAGTTATTTTTTTTTTTATAACTAAAACAAAATTTTTTTTATTATTCCCTTAGTTTATAATACAAATAGAGAAAACAACAGTAAACAAAAGATATAATTGTAAAATTATAATTTTTGTTATACTATTTTGTATTCATTCGTATATACACTCTAAACAATTGTTGTACGTTCTGCTGAGGACGTTGTTGTACACGTACTGCTCCCACCGATACACACAATCTGACATTTAATGTCATCTTTAGGTAATTCTCAGGAAGATATCGTTTCATAATTTCCATTCCCCAATAGAGTGCTGGTAGCTAAAAGTGGAGATTGTATTGTTGTTGTTGTCGAATTGCTGTACGTTGAGTGCGTGCGCGGTGACGTGAGCAGGGATTGTGCAGCACCAATTGTAATATTGCCCGATGTCAGCGATGAGGTCAACGCTGTCGAAATTGGATTTTGGTGTTGATGTTGTGTATTGGGATGGGGCAATGTATTGCAATGTCCCATTGAGTTGCCGCTGGCTAAATTTAGTGTACCACCAACTACACTGCTACTGCCGCTATTATTCCCTACCACACCGCTCATACTGCCAATCATGCCTGTTCCTGCACTACTGTTCGTCTGCAACGAACCATTCGATTGTCCACCCAAGAGTGGCATGGTGCAGGTTGTTGTTGAACCGTAGGGAGAGGTGGGAGATGTGCGTGTCTCATAAGCTGGTAAATAGGTGCGTCCGGGTATGCGTGTATAAATATTTGGTGGCGTTCGTGTGGATAACAGTGGTGGGGGGGCTGTGTAGACAGGTCTTTGTGTGGCAGGAGCACGTTGTGGTGTATTGTAAAGACTAAAGGCGGGATTTGTTGTCAACGATAGTTCGCCATACTAAATAGATAAAAGTTAAAAATAAAAAACATAATTTAAATTATTTAAATGACATTTTTTTTTGTTAATGTAAGTAGTTTTAATTAAGTGCTTTAAATTTAAAATAGAGGAAGATTTTTTTTTTAATATACAGAAATGTCCTGGCAACCGAATCCGATTAAAATTTAAGTCAAACAAATTTTGAAAACGGGTCTGTTTTAAAAGTTCAACAAAAAACTTTGCCTTACATGCTTCATTAGTGTAAATTGTGGTTCTTTCAGGCTTAATTTGAGTAGCAACATTTTGCGGAGCATATCGAGCCTTTGCTGCAATAGAGTCATATCTCAACTTTGAATTTTCTAGCATCTTAAAATTTAATTCTTCTCTCTATAGTTGAGTATGTAAAATATTTGTATGAATATTTTACAGAATATGAAGAAATTATATGGTGAATTACTCCACTTAGTAAGTAGACGGCCTTATGTTCCACTGAGAATAAAAGAATTAAATACATTAGCTCAAAAATTTGGTTTTTTGAGTTATGACGCTATTGCAGAAAAGGCTCGATATGTAACAGAAATATATATATTAATGTAGTTTCCATCATTTTCCATAATTTAATATATGTAGGTCTAACCGGCAACACATTTTAATGCTGACGTTCGTTTTTGTGAAGATAAGTTAATAATATATATGTAGATATAATAGCCTGTCGATGGAAGGTATAAAATATTCGGCACAACTGAATATAGCACTCTAGCTTGTTTTTACTGAATTTTCTAATGTTTTTTGTTTTTTATTTAAAAAAAAAGAAATATAGTTACATCCGTTTGCATTTAAGCTGACGCTATGTGTGCTTCATGAATAAGTTCTTTAATATATACATATGTTTTTTCTGCGTTTGGAAATATTTCAGATAAATTTTATTCCTTTAGACTTAATTGTACTTTCATCGAAGGGTGAAATGTACATAGAAAAAAGATTTCCTTCAACAATAAATTCGTGTTGGAAAAAAACCAGCCAATTGTAGGGGAATGTAAGATAGAAAAATTCACTGTTTATTGTTGTGTCTTTGTTGAAGCTTGATATTGTTACGAGTAAGACCTTAATGTTTAAAATTCTTATTCACTTTATGGTCTTACTTGTATAATATTTTTAGCTTTTCTAAAGTATTTGGAAAAAGTTTCCTGACGAGCTGGCCTAAGCAACCAGCGAAATGCGCATAGAAACTTTAGCTTTCCCACAACAATAAATTTCAGTGTTTTCATTCAAAAATTTGGATTATTAGCACATCATTAATAAATGAATTAATTAATAATAAATATTTCATTCCCGAAAATAATTTTTGATAATAAATTTCAGTGTTTTTATCAAAAATAAAAATTGGGAATTTAGCACGTCATAGAGAAATGTTATTGATAACAAATTTTGCATTCCCGAAAATAACTTTTGATGCGTAAGCGTATTTGAGAGCACCTACTTCTTGGCGTTGGACTCCCAGGTTTACATGTTAGATGCAACCAATGCGAAACCACTAGCCTGGGGCTAGGAATCAGCAGATCGTATAAAGAATATGGCTGATTGAATGATAACACAGCAAAAACTATTACATTTCTCCAATCACCAAATTTATACAAAATTTATAATATCAAGCAAACAATTTGTTGATTTTGCACCTTTTACCAAAATGATTATATTGATTACTAAAAATTTTTAAATAATATTTTCAATAAATGATATTTTTAATTTTAATTAAAAAATGTATCATACAACTTTGCAATTTTAAACAATGTGTTAATTTATTTAAATAAATATTGACAATTCTCAACAACAATTCTATATGCTTAAATTATTTTATTTTAAACGAAAAAATGCAATTAAGATTTTTTGTTATTTAATTAAAATTTTAATTGAAAATTTATTTCAAAACAACTAATATGTTAATTAAATCAAAATAAAATTTTTAATTTTCTTTCAACTAAAAAAATAATTGATTCAATTGTCACATAAATTAAATTAAAATACTTTTTAAATCATTTTTTTTATTGATAAAACACTTTTTTCTATGAACATAAACCCAGTATCCCCAAAGGAGTAAGATAGGCTCTATACTTGTTTTTCGAGATAATCCTATCCGGGTTCTCGTGGTGGGTGTAGCTAAAAATTAAATCTCAGGGTAGAAGAATATTAAAATGACGGGCTTGCGGCTAATTTATGGCAGTGGCCTCAGAAGATTTGTAGCCATCTGTAGAAAGCAACAAGAAAATTATTAAATATTTTTGCCTTTTGTTTTGCTTTCAATGTAATTTTTGGCGTTGGGTTTGCGTTTTACACAATTAGGGCATTAGGAACATAATATTAAAGGTGCAGGGTCCTGAGTAATTGAGAATCTTTAAGATGAAAATGTTGGTACTTTTTGGTTTTTGTATATATTGGACCTTTAAAGATTAAGTAAAACATGCATCGTCAAGAGTGAAGAAGAATATGTAAAAGGGAGCATGTTGGTACTTTTTCGTTCTACATCTGGTACTTTGATAAATTTTCGTCAATATTAGACATAAAAACATAAAATTAAATAAGCAATGTCCTGAGTAGATGAGGATCTGTAAGAGGAGACTTTTTGATACTTTTTTGTTTTTCAATTGGTACTTTATGATAGTTTTTATTTTATTTGTTTATTTATTTATTTTAATCAATACAAAGAAAGCCTATACAGCCAATTATACTTGTATTGTAAGATTAATCCAATTAATCCATGTTAAATACAAGACATATTATTAATAATAAAACTATAAATAATAAAATTCTCTGATTTAAGCTCTTACAGAAATAAGGTTTTATATAAGTAGTATTTAAATTCAATACATGAGTGGCTCCCCAACCACACAAATATTACAAAAGTAAAAACAAAACAAAAATCACTAATTCCAAAATTAATCGAAGAAATCACCAGAGATTAAACAACAAGCTATTTAACCAAAAAAGCTCAAACGCTTTTTCTTAAATGTAAGAATTACCTTAATGCAGATGGCAAATTGTTCCATATACGACATATTCTTATTTTAAATGAACGTTCGAATACTAAAAGACTTATACGAGGTATCTGTTCATTTCGAGTAGAGCGATTAAATGTGAACTCTTCCACTATATTTCCAGGCATAGCGGATTTGACAACTTTATAAAAATGAAGCAAAAGATGCAAATGCAAATATTTATAGAAATCACAACCAAAAAATACAATGAAGAGTTCAGATACCCTATCATGTTCACGTATACCAATATTAAAAATATAGCGAATAATTTTTCTAAAAACTTGAACTTACAAAATTAAATTTAATATATGAAACGGAGGTTGGTCTTCCGCCAAATCGCTCGACTTAGACGGAAGAAGAAATGCTCGAAACATGTATATTCATATACGATTATACTTTGATGTACTTTGTTTTCTTCATATTTCCAAAAAAAAAAAAAAATTTGTG
This sequence comes from Pollenia amentaria, assembly GCA_943735925.1. Taxonomy (NCBI): domain Eukaryota; kingdom Metazoa; phylum Arthropoda; class Insecta; order Diptera; family Polleniidae; genus Pollenia; species Pollenia amentaria. The sequence continues at coordinate 15,494,859 of OX031010.1, read as the reverse complement.
ATCATATTGTTACGAAAGTAACTTTAGTTAAGAATATGTATAGTTTATTAGTAATTTTATTAGTTTAAAATGTTATTGTATTAGTTTCGCATATTTCTAATGTAAACCCACTGTGCAGAGTTTTCTAGTACAAATGTAATGTTATGATTGTTATAGATAACTAATAGTGTTAAGATTATTTTTAACCCATAAAGTATGCTTTAGTTTATTGATGTATAAATCAATTTAAATTCAGCCACAGTGTTAATGCATAATGACATTAGCTGTAAGATAATAAAAGCTCGATTGGCCTAGAAATGTCGAAAATGTTACAGACATTTCGACGAGTAGAATGCTCTAGAGACATCTAGATGTCAGCGAACAGAATATAAATACTCGCGAAGGTTGGCATCGATAATCAGTATTAGTACGATTATTTAAGTGTGTACATCGCAACAACAGCTATAAAGTAAAGTGTTTAAAGTGTTTTATTTATTTTATTAAAGTTGCAATAAAAGAACTCAGGAGGTTTATTATAAAGGAAATAAACCAAAAACGTAATTGAAAAGGCAGTTACGTAACAATATATTAAAAAACTTTTTGAATTTCACCTAATACTCTAGCCCCCATATTCATAAAAAATATTTTTGATTAATAAAATGTTAATGAAACAAATTTTCTATAAACCTAAAATATCTTTATGAATATGGGGGTAGAAGTTTAACTTAGATAATTTATGAGGACTTCGATTATTATTTTTATATATGAGTTGTAAGCCTTTGTTTTTCATTATAAATATTGAACTAAGCCAATAAAGAAATGCATTTTATTAATACAAATAGCTCGGAAGTAAAACTTTTACTGACCTTTCATAAACCTTTCTTTATTATTCCTTTTAATATTTAACATTCCTTCTAACTTTATTATGCACCATTGACTTATACATAAAAACACATTTTCAATATTGTACTTGCTTTACTATCAATACTCAGTTCTTCCAAAAAGCCCATAACTCTAAAATTTTATTCAATACTCTTATTTGCAGCCATTTGTTTTAGACCATTTATTGTTAACCTTAACAGCCACATGCTATTTTTACTATCCTGACGTTTAGCCGCAAACATTGTATTGTATATTTTTGTTGTTATCGTCCTACTTTTTCTAAATAGTTGTTGTTTCATAGTTTAGAGCAGTAGACCTCAAATAAAAAAAAAAAAGTTACTAATAGTAAAAACAAAAATAGATGAGCAATATTTCCAAAAATTTCCAAATTGTTCGATATTTTTTAAATATTACAATTTTATATTTTTATGCAGACAGGAAGCAGGGGAATCAAGACAAGCATACATATACACACTTTTGCCGTCTAACACAGATATGTATCTTTAGGTTTACTATTACACGTATTGATAAATTGACGTGTCAATTTATTAAAGAAAAAAAAAAAAATGGAGAAATGCACACGAAACAATCGATTTTATAACAAAAATGTAGTAAAAACTAAGTAACAGTGCTGTGCCGAATCTTTCATACCCTCCACCTAGATCTAGAAAATTTGATGAGTGCGATTTGTATGCGGCCTATGATAACTTCTAGTCTTATGGACAGACCAAATTTTTAATTCAAAAACAATTTTTTCGGCATAACAAAATGTTATCCGGGTGTGATCTCTATATGGGGCATATGGTAAATTATTATACCGATTGAAATTTACATACCGATGGCAGTGTGATTGCTGGTCTTATAAAACTAGTGCACACCAAATTATACTACAAAAGCGTTAGTCATTTCAGTTTTAGGCTTACTTAAGTGTTTTGCGACAGTGGGCTTTATATAAGGGCCTATGGTAAATTATAGACCAATCTTTACGAGATTTGGCAGTCTGCATTCCGCCACGAATTAATATCAATTTTTCAGATATTTTAATTTTTTTTAAGGATTGTTGGTTCACATTTGTATTCTTTTTCTGCTGAATCTATAATGCTGGATTTCGATCCCAAATGACTTAAGACAACTAGAATGAATCTGACACCCAGAGCTGCCGTTTTTGGTTATTTCCCAGTAAAAAAAATTGTGTTTTTGAAGCACTTAAGCGAAAAAGCGCATAATCGAGCGCTTCAATAAGAGATCACTTAGACAGCAGTAAATGATAACGAATTAAATATACAAAAAAGCTGCTATTTTAGTGCTGACAACGTAGAAGGCTTTAAAGCGAAAAACAATAAAAATAAAAATATGGTTTACGGAAACGATTGTCGAAAGGCATTTCAACAAGTAAAAGCAAAACATTAATGAATATGTTAATATAGTTAGCTTTTAAAAAAGCACTTTAGGAGTTCTTTGTTTGCATGTTTTATTAGGTTAAAAGAAGCGCTTATTATAAGCAGAAAAAAGTGCTCCAAACCGGGAACACCCCAAACAAAAATCAGGCATCCCATCAGCAGATTTGAAGTGATTTGAGGTATGAATTCATACATACAACCTGCTCCTTTTGGAGCACATTTTTTACTGGGTTCTAATTAAAATTTATAATTTTTTTCTCTCAATGTGGAGATGTGAATATTTTTTTAATTTTTGTTAATTTTTTCTAGAATATAAAATACGTATGAATATGTTTTTCTTGATAGACTAGAATTGCGTATTTCGATTTGATGGGAATTCTTTACGACTTCGAATAATCTCTAGTTTGCAATACGATTTTCTCATTATTTGTTTTAAATAAACGAGTTTTTAAGTTTTTATTCTTTATCGAAAACAAAAAATCCTTTGGAAAACAGCTCTAGATACTTTTTTAAGATTTTTGTTAAGAAAAAAATTACCAAGTGTGATTTTTATATTAGTAACGGTCATGTACTGAAATTCGAATCAAAAGAAGTTTTAATCGATGGAGATTTTCAATTAATTTTTTTTTTAAATCAGCGTAGTTTTTTCTGATTTGAATAGTAGTAAAGTACTAAAGTGGTACTTTAAGTAGAAATTGCATAATATCACGCGAATCGATTTTAGGGCATGAATCAAAAAGTACAAAAAAGTAGTTTTAGTGTTTCTATAATCTTGAATATAAGTAAAAGGTTCTAAATTTACATTGTTTCCAGTATTATATTTTAATATATTGAAATTCACATTGGAATTTTAAAGATTTTTGAAAAATAAATTGCTATATAATCTATAATTTTACGCCCATATTTTATAAAAAATATTTTAGGTTTATAGCAGGTTTATGAAATAAATTTTCTATTAAAATTTGTTTAATAAACCTTTTTTGAATCAAAAATATTTTTTATAAATATGGGGGTTAGAATTTATAAAATTTACTGCAAGTAAAAGGCGTATATTTAAGAACCTTTAAATTTTACGTTTTATAACCTGTCAGTATTTATGTTTATTTAATATTTTTTAGATAATGATTTGGCAATATTTTTAATCTTGCCACTGTCAGTCATATAATATTTACCCATTGCATGAACGTTCTGAAATACGAATTTGTTTATATTCGCCAAAATATTAAACAATGATTCACAAAATATTTCAAATAAAACCACTTTTAAGCATTAATAATAACAATTATAAATTTAAAATACAATTTACAAACAAGAGAAATAAGTAATATCCATTTTTATAACAATTTAGATTTATGTAAATTGAAATATATTCACAAAAAATGCATATCGCCAACAGTTTCCAATTTCGCCAAAACAATCGGCATACCGCCAAACGTAACTTGTCATCGCCAAAGGTCTAAAAAAATTGCCAAATTTTACAGCCCTGCACTGGCAGTTAAAAAGCGGAAACCATTTAATTTTTTTTATTTATCAAATTTGTTTATTATAACCAGGGGCTTACACATGCAAGTACAAGTTCGAAAAACTCAATACACTCACACATTTTTACTAGCACCATCACATTTTTCGTAATTGCAGCCCAACTTGCAAGTACATTTTTGACACTTGCAGCAAGTCAAAGGACAAATAAGGAAATAGTGTTACCGTGGATGCCTTTTGTATCAATTTATGTTTATATCTGATTTTCCGTCGAAAGTTTATCCTTACAGAAGGTGCTTTTTTAAGTCCTTCTCAGCCAATTGACGCTGGAGTCCCTCAGGGAAGCATCATCTGTCCACTTTTATACTTAATATATACTTCAGATATGCCAACAAACAACCACACCCCAAACTTCAACATTTGCTGATGATAAAGCTTTACTAAGCATACATAAAAAACAGTCAAAAAGCATCTCTATACTTACAGGATCATATATTTGGACTAGATCTGTGGTTAAAACAATGTCAGATAAAGGTCATTGAGCAAAAATGCGTACATATAACATTCAATTGGGAGTCATGTCCCCGTATTAAAATCAATAATCAATTAGTGCCCCAACAATCTCGTGTCAAATATCTCGGTATTCATCTAGATCGGAGTTTAATATGGAAATGTCATATAGAAGCAAAACACAAATGAAACTTAAAGAAATTCAAATTTAATGGCTTATTGGAAGAAATTCTGTTCTTAGTCTCGATTGCAAACTTCTACATAACAACTATATTAAAGCCAATCTGATAATCTGATGATACGGTATTCAACTATGGGGCACTGCCTCGACCTCAAATATCAAAAAAATTCAAAGGCGCCTAAATTAACTTCTTCGAATAATCACAATTGCTCCCTGTTATGTAAAAAACTCGAATATTTACAAGGATCTCAATGTGCCATTAGTAAAAAAACATTATTACGAAGTTTGCAGTAAAATATTTAAAAAGGTTTGAGTCGCACCCAAATCCACTAGCTCGAAATATCCTAAATGACACGCGGGAGAAGAGATACTGCAGGACTCATCGGACGAGAAGAGCGCTAAACATCTACATATGTGAAACCGTAAGCAGAAAAATTTTTGTCTGGCATTGGCAGGACATAAATAAAGTATTAGTAAAAGATTTGATTAATTATTGTTAGTTCATATTTAATATATGAAGATTCAAAAAATAAACAATGAAAAAATAGCTGATTTTCTGATTATTTATTAAAACAAAAAAAACAAACAAACACTAGCTCAGAGCTAGCCTATCAGTGCCGGGGTTGCGGGTTCGATTCCCGCCAGAGACTCTGGTCTCCTGCAGACAAGCGAAGAGCCTCGCGGGATTAGCATTGGTAAAAAAAAACTACTATACACATCTTTACGGTATTTTTAAACATAAATTGCAAGCATTTTGAAAAAATTGTTAATCAAAATATTTTTCAGAAATTTTATGGTATCGGTAACTACAGCAATACTGGATTCACATATTTTGAAAATAAGCATAATTTTTTCATCAAGATGGACCAAAAATACAATAAAGAAGAAATCATTAAATTAATTTCGTGATAACGTTAATATAGATCTTTTTTTCATAAGATGTTTCGAGAACATTTGAAAATTAAACTTGCAACTGACTGCGTAAACATACTTGCAAGACTTTCGTTTATTTCTTCGACATTTTCGTTGATAATACATAAACACTACTGGCAAGTAATAACTTGCATGTGTAAAGGCAGGACAAAGGATATATTAAAAAAAAATTCAATTCATTAACTTTCAATATACTGAATTTTGTATGGAAATTTGAAGGGTTTAAAAATATTGTTTATGAAAAAAGTCTCAAATAAATAAAAACTTTTAATTTAAGTTTCTCGTTATTTTTTTAATATGTACAAGAATAACATTTCCTTATTTGTAATTAATATAATATAAATTAGTAAAAATAGCCTTTGGCCTACAATTCAACTTAAAATAAATATTAATGTTTTTCTCAATGAAAAAAAAGCATTTCTAATTTGGTTACATTTTTTCACATTTTTCGATCTACCAATGTAAAATACCATTTGGTTTAAAGATTGATGTTTGACTATTGACGTAATCTGTCGTCAGTGGCGGTGGGAGTAAGACGGCAAACCCCTCTGAAGGGATTGTGTGGTTACGATCGAAACTAGATAGGGCTACATGTATGTGAAAACCTGGGTTCAATTCACACCTCAGTCAATAATGAAAAAATTATCAATAAATTGTAATTCATTTCGTGTTGTAAAATTTCTTTCTTCATAAAAATAATTTTATGAAAATTAAATTCAATAAACTTTAGCCTGATTAAAATATCGAAATTTGGATTAAAACCCATTAACAGTTCAATAAAATAACCACAATACTAATTATTTGGTAACTTTTTCAAAAATTTTGGTTGTAAAAATTGTATTTGTCGTAGCAGCACTGCTGACTTAAATAATCTACTCTTCTTTTGAGTCGTTTACAAGTGAGCGGGATTTCAGCAAACGGACATTTAACCGGACAGACGGATTGACATGGCTAAATCGACTATTATGGGGTCGTAGATGAATATTAAAAAAGTTTCTAACGGAATGACAAACTTAGTACACCTTCATTTACTACTATAATAAACAAATACGACAAACGTGAACTTACTCCGCAATACTTCGCTTATAGATTCCAAAGAAAGAACTAAACTAAACTGTGTACACGTAAAGAAAACGCATTATTCGATATGGTCACCTCTAACAAAACTTTTTTTAATGAAAAATGATAAATATATTAAATATATTTTGGTCACCAGCAACCATATTATTGGTAAATTAGTCATTCATCAAGAAGCAATCATAATATTTAGGTTGCCTCCGAACTTTGTATGATAAACAATAACAATAATATGTTTAACAATTATAACTGTATGGTTTTCTGTTAACAATAACATTTTCCCTTTTTCCCAGAGCAACATTGTATGGTTAAAAAATAACTATACTGACTTAAGCGGTTAATATATACATATTTGTAATAATTAACCATAAAATGTTTGGTGGCAACTATATAAGGTTGTGGCAGCTTGATGGAGGACTAATATATTTATAATATAATTGGGGATGACAATAATTTTGTTAAGGCTACCATAATTTGTTAACAACATTTTCGTTAAAAATAGGTTTGTCGGAGCTGACCATATCGAAAAATGAATTTTCTCTGCGTGTACATATTCAAATAAAAACTCTCCTCAATTCTTACCAAAATTTTCGTAATCTAAAAGCTTAACATAAAGAATAGCGTAACTTAAGGCTCAAATATAATAAAAAAACCAAATTATGGGAATGATAGCTTAGTTTTTATATTGATTTAATTCCTTCAGTGGCCTGTTATGAAGCAGGTGTTTTAGAAAGTTGTGTATATGTATGCGTGGCAGTATAAAGTGTTTGTAGTAAAAAATTGACAAATATCGTTTTTTTTTTGCATAAATTCGTGCTTTCTTTATACATATATATTTATTTTTAAACTAAAAAACAAGCAAAATTTATGGCGTGAAAGATTGGATTGGATAGTGTTTGTTTTCTCTATTTTTTGCGGGTCTAGTATAAATATTTAAGTCACGTTTTATATTAGACGTATAAGTTGATACCTGTAACAAAAACCATAAAAAATAAACTGATGAAAAAGAGCAAAAACAGCGCAAAAATTTAGTTTTATAGTTAAACATTTCAGTTTTTTTTTTCGGCACGTTAAAGTGACTGTTTAATGTTAGGATGGTGAAATTGTTGTTTATGTAGGATTAAGAAAAAAAAATACAAAGATTTATCGCGGAAAAAAGGGAAAAGGCATAAATTTCTATTCAAGCGAAAAAATTTCAAATTGATGACAGATTATTAAAAAGAAAAGTAGATGAATGTGTTAGAATTTGCAATTCATAGAACATTTTTCAAGTTTAATGCTATAAATATTTTTTTTATCTTTTTTTGACTTTCAAGTTTATTATATCATACATTTTTGGGCGTTTTACTATTTAAAAAAAATCTGGATCTGGCAATGCTCTATACAAGCGATGAATCCATAAACCTCCCTAAAGGGGGAATTTCTGGATGTGTTTAACAAATATGGGCATCAAATGTCAAATGCTTACTGCATTGTTTCTAGAAGTTTTTCGAATGGTATCCCCTTAATGAAAATTTTCTCTACTATAAAGAGCAGTGAACATAACAACATACATACACAGTACTTTTAGTTTATAGTCACTACCGCTTTAAGTCACATTAGCGATATAGTCCATTAGTAAATTGTATATAAAGTACTTACGTAATAATCCATTTAGCGATAAGAGCACATTTACAATATCGTCGCTGTTTTTACTAACTGATCTAACTGAAATTTTTTGAAAATTGAGTTAAGTGCAAAAAAATAAAAATATTTGCCTTTTTCTTTATTTAACACATAACAAAAAATGTTATACTACATAACAAATAATGAATAAACCCAATTTCATTCGTATTTTGGCAAGGAAATGACTACATTTAAGACAAAAAACATTAAAAGTGCTCTCCTGTAAAATTTGTGAAATTCTAGTTTTTTTATTTTTTGTTGATGTTGTTGATGATAAACTAATCTAAAGAGTTTACATATAAATACTTATAAATTAATTAATTTAAAGATTATTATTCAGAAGTGAAACGAAATTCAAGAATTTAAATGCAGAATCGTTGTCTTAATACATGAAAAATATGATAAATAACAATAACAAAGTTAAGTTGTAGAATACAATTATAAAATTACTTTTTTAAATTTGAATGCGTTACTATTTTGCTGAATGTTGTGAGGTAATGGGTTCCAAAGTCTGATAGTTCCGGTGAAAAAATGCCAGGAAGAGAGTTCAATATCTGAAAGGAATTATCTTATTTCTCTTATTTGATTTTGTGAATGAAATTCATTCGTAAAGGTAGGCAGGTCCTTTATCATATATAATTTTATGGAGACAAATGAGGCTTCTAATTTCGAAAAAATTTTTAAAAGTAACACCGTAAAGTTTAGTTTTCTGCGAAGAAATACTGTCATACTTTTTCAGACCCTGCTAGTTAGGTCGGTTATCTAAAACAGCGACGATATAAACCATCTCTCAGCGGTTATCAAAGACAAAATTAATGCAAATTATTAGCAAAATTTACTAAGTTCTTTTAAATTTTCGAGGCCACAATCCATCTAAAGAACTAAACTTTAAACCATACTTTTAAAATGAATTCTGATGTTCCTTATTTTGACCTAAAGGTCATATTCTGAAAAAGCCCACTTTGTCCCATTTAAAGTGCCCCAATCGAGTCTTAATGTATGACCGACGCCAACTAACTTCGGAGGGCCGACCCACCCTTGTCACTTGGGCGATTTTTAAATCGACCCGCTCTAGTGTACATATTTGTTATCTATTTTTTTAAGAAAAATCTGCAAAGAAAACATCTGTCAAGTTATTTGGTTACGTATGAGTATTATTTAATTCCAATTTACTAACATGCATACGCCATGTGGTACAACTAATATATCAAACTTTTAAAAAAGCAAAAAGCGAAAAAATAAGACTTTTTGTAATAGTAGGGCTTTTTCTGAAGAAAATCATGTAAAATTAGGTTTTAGAATTAAATCGCTTTATTTTTGCTATCAACTCTCTACTGGTAAACAATTTGTTTTTTCCGTTTTTATCAGTAATGAGATATTTTATTATTATTGTTATACAGTATGTAACTCTGGTGCAAAACCATAAACCTGCTGTAATTGTTATTAATATAAATTTTTTTCTCTATATTCACACAACTTGATTATATTCGAATTCGGTCATAAGTCTCTAGTGGAATCTGTGTGAATTAGGCTTATAGTCACATTAGCCATATATTCCACGATTTGTCTGCAACTAAATGATGTGTATATGGCAAGAGTATGTACTAAAAACATAAACAAACACACACTTACTCAAGTTTACATTCAATTAAACGACACGGGCACTATATATATAAAACAAAATTTAAGGGAAATGCAAAGTTTTTAAAATGTTTGTTGGTAAACTATTAAAAACAAATAAAATTAAAATAATTTTAAGTTAATTTCCATTAAGGTCTTTAATATGTATATTAGGGCGGGTCGATTTGTAGGGACGCAAAAAATCGCACAAGTGACAAGGAAAATCGTATTCTAGGGATCATAAAAAAGAAACTTAGCTCAAGGAACCATAGCTCTAAAATGAATTCTGATGTTCCTTATTTTGACCCAAAGGTCAAATTTTGAAAAACCACACTTTGACCCATTTAAAGTGCCCCAATCGAGTCTAAATCTATGACCGACCCCCACTAACTTTGGAGGGCCGAACCATCCTTGTCACTTGGGCGATTTTTAAATCGTCCCGCTCTAGTGTACATATTTGTTATCTTATTTTTAAGAAAAATCTGCAAGGAAAACATCTGTCAAGTTGCTTGGTTACGTATGAGTATTATTTAATTCCAATTTATTAACATGCATACGCCTTGTGGTACAACTAATATATGAAACTTTTAAAAAAGCCAAAAGCGATCAAATAAGACCTCTTGTAAAAGTAGGGCTTTTTCTGAAGAAAATCATGTAAAATTAGGTTTTTTTTCTAAAATTCTTGGCTTGTTGTAGAATAGAGTGACTTTTTGTAAAAAGAAAAATTTATTTTAATAATTACTCTAACTTTCTTGAAAAAATGTGGTGAAAGTTTAGGACTTTTGATAAAAGTTACTTTTTTTAGGAAAAAGTCACTTTAACTGAAAAAAAATTTCACTTTTTGTGAAAAAATACACTAAGTGAACCTTTTATTTCCAAAAACTCAACATAAATTTAACGACTATTAAAAATATTTAAAAGTTATTAATTCTGAAATAATATATAGGGTGACGTATACATACGTAATATTATGATTTCTTTAGTAAATAAATTTTCTTCTTTATTTAGGTATTTTATTTCTTATATTTTTTAGTTAACAGCCCAGAAAAACGAAAATTTTTTTCATATTTTATTTTACAATATAATGCTCATTTTTCCTTCAATGGTCAGCCGAATAAACAAAATTTGAAAAGTACGGAACACCCAAAATCCAAGAATTATTGTTGCACAGCAAATGCATTCACTTCGATGTATAGTCTGGAGTCAAATAACTCCTGCAAGGTCACATATTTCCCCGAAAACGACAAACAAATTGCGTTCAATATTAATGGCATTTAATATCTGGCAATAATTTAAAAAAATATTTTAGCCATGTGTGGAGAACGGCCTAAAATTATGGATCCAACAAGATATAACCACAGCCCACACAGCTCGTCCAACCATAATTCTACTGGGCGAAATATGAGACGGTCGAAAATTTTGGCGTTTTTCTATTTTTATCTAGCCCAACTTAACAGCTTCCGAATATATTCTTTGGGGCTACCTTAAGGCTTTAAGGGCTAATTCGCTTTAATACCTTTAGAAAATCAATTTAAAAATTCTGTGGAAGGCTAATTAAAAAACTTTTCAAAATATCTGTGTTTGAGAAAAGATTTACAAGTCAAAAATTACACATGTATGAAAAAGTTGTTTTTTTAATTATTGCACCCTCCCGCACTGCAAGTGGCGAATAACAGGTAATTTAAGAGATCATTTGATGAAATTTCGTTCACATGTTTTAATTGTGTAAGGAAGAAGTATATTGGAAATAGTGAGAATCACTCCAAAACTTCACATAAGCCATATACAAACTTCTTTTCTGAATAAACACCCTTCCCAAAATCATATTTACGCCAGGATATACTGGGCATATACAAGGGTGTAGGGTACCAAAAGGTAATGCTTGACCGAATTTAATTTTTTACTCATTTTTATATTAATTATGTTGTTATTTCAGCTGATCATTATGTAAAATAATCTCCCTAATCCGAATGACTCCGTCCCCACCCTCCACTATTTGTAACTACATTCCATATTTGTATGCCCGTGAATTTATCTTGCAGGGACATAAAGAATTATTTAAGCCGTTTATTTCTCTTTAGCTTTTATCTTCCTTTAGAGTCCCTTTTGGGAACGTCATCCCTTTTGGGAACATCACCGTGTTTTGGGTAAGGATTCTGTTTTCTATATTGTCTGAATTGAGTAAAACGGTTGAAATTGTTTTGCTCCATTTTTTCCAAGGTAAATAACAGTGAAAGGCTGTGTATTGTGATAAAGGAAAAGCATTAATTTACTATTAAATTACTTATTAAGACATCACTCAGTTTAAGAAAAGATTTTTTGAAATGCTTCCATAATGGAAGAGGACCACTGGTACGAGAAACACCAAATGAAGTTAAAGATGACTTTAGTTAGAAATATTTTAAAAGACAAAAAAGGGCTTGTGGAATATGTAAAATAGTTTTTAATAAATTTAAAAATTAAAATATTATAAAAAATCGATAAAAAAATGGGGGCTCTAGAGGAAAAGCGGAGGTCATTTTATGTAACAATCAGGGATCGATACTTTTTGCTTTTTCTTCAGACCAGTGGTATTAACAGTAGGACTAAATTTATATTCAAATTTGAAATTCAGAAAGAATTGAGCAAAATCTTGAGATGTCAAGAATACAAGATTGGATATTTTTGGCTTTATTTAAGTTATCTCTTCTATCAAAAAAAAACTCGACCGCAACGGAGCAATAATTTTTTTCTTTATCGTTATTGATAACAATCGATTACTATTGACAGTGACTCTGTGTTTCCTACGGCGCTTCATAGTCGACGTCAAGCAGAATTGGCTGACTCTGTTTTAGTTGACAGGACATTTTGCATCGACTCAAATAAAAGTTAATGAAATTTTAGTTAAAAAGGAAACGACCTTCAGTCATAAAGGTGCTAAGTTTAATTAAAAAAAATTTTGCAGGACCAGAAAAAACTTGCAAAAATCGTTTGTTCTCAATATTTTTTAAATCTGTAAATGTAGTTTGTTTTATGGTCGACTCTTTTTTGAAATGCGAGCCATGGCCAACGAAAAATTATGGATGTTTGTTTAACAAGTGCTTTTGTGCCTTAACACCTTTTCTATTAAATACATTGCACTCTTAATGTCAACTTAGCTCTTTTTTAGCAAGCCAACTAACGTCCAACAGCTCAAGGATAATATCCCAGAAAAGCTAAGGGAACTATGTCCTGAAGCTCTTAGAAATTTTATTAAAAATTCTCCAAAAAGCGCTTATTGGGTCGAAGAAAACAATGGGTATCATTTGAAGTATATTTTTTCAAATACATAATGTGAATATAAATCCAAACTATAACCTAAACTTTGATAAATACCAACCTGAAATAAATTATAAAAGATAAAGGTCATTAATAAACATTAACACCCCTTATATGATAATCAGCTTTTCCACCCAAAGCAATAAAAATCTAAAATTCTAAATATAAATTAATAACTTTTACTTCAACTGATAAACTTTTTTACTATTAAAAAAAACAACCTCTTTACTCAACCTAAACGAAAAGTATTTGAACTTTGGTAGTTTAAACGAAGCGCAAAAATTCAATTTAAATTTTCTAACTAAATCTCCTCTGTCTCAAACTTTGTCTTGTTTCATTATCTGCTGTCATTTTCAATCTTAAAATGTGCCATTATTGATTTTTCATTTCACATTAAGTACGAGATATTTTTTAACAAAATTTTTCTTTTACCAAAACTTGCACCTATAAATCAGAAAAATTATAATTGATTATCATATCCGTTTTCCTATGTTTCCGATTATTGTCGAAACAAATGTCTATTTAAGAGATTTAGGGGAAGTAGTAGTATGTAGCTTGGCATATGCATGTACGTATAAATGTGTGTGTGTATGAATGTATAGGCTTATATGCAGGGACCGTAACCGTTATTCCTTTTTTCATTAAAATCAGATGATAGCAATTATTCTTTGATATTGATTTTCTTGAATAAAAATAACAAATATTTTTTAATTTTTATTTTTTCGATCAAAAATAAAAGTTATTCTCTAAAGAAATGTACATATTATAATAATTTATATGACTATAAATATTTATTTTAAAGTGCATAGGAAGTCCCAATGAAGATCACACATTTATATATATATATTTAAAGTCAACAAAATTATTATAACACTTAAATTCTTAAGAGAATAACTTTAATTTTTGCGAGCAAAAAATAAAAATCGAAAATAACGGTTATTTTTGATCGAAAAAATACAAATGAAAAAATAACGGTTATTTTTGTTCAAAAGAAAACATAAAAAGCCAAAAAAATAATTGTTAATTTTTTTCAAAAAAAAAAAAAAAACTGTTATTTTTGATCGAAAATACAAATGAAAAAATAACGGTTATTTTTGTTAAAAAAAAAATAAAAAGGCAAAAAAATATTTGTTAATTTTGTTCAAAAAAAAAAAAAAAAAATCAAAAAATATAACAGTTATTTTTCGAAAAAATAAAAATCTAAATTTTGAAAATTTTTTATCGTAGAAAAGTAAATAGTGATCAATATGGTATATTTGAATCAGTTTTCCGACATTTAATTCTATATGCCTTTTTTGCTTTAAAATTTCAAAATAACTGTTATTTTCGGTCCCTGCTTATATGAGATATTGAAAGGTATTTTGTTATCAACAGATATTTATAAGAGAAACTCGAGAAGTTTGTTTGCTAAATTGACATTATCTGACTTCAAATTGTTCAATATATATTGATTTTCTATACCACGCATTTATCGAACGAGGGTGCTTTAAAAAATATGTTTTAAGTTTTTGAATTTAGTCATTATTTTAAAGCAAGTGCATATCTGTTTTCTTAGTGTCAGCAATGCCAGTTTTTTAAATTTAATTCTGGATCAAATAGAGTGTGAGAATTTTATTTTTATATGCAATTTTTATTATGTCAACGATTTCTATTTTCCGAATTTGATTCATTAAACACATTCGAAAAATAAAAATAATAAATTAGATTCTAGATCGCAATAATTAAAAAAAGCTGATCCTAGAATTTTGAGCATATCCTCGTATAATCACATTTATAAAACTCATGCAGCTCTAGGAATAAATGATAAATCAGAGACAGACAAATAAATGTAGTGCAACATTTGCGGTCGCACTGGGCTCCGACAGTTTTAAGGCCCAAATATAATGTAAATAAGCTTGCTTAAGCTTCTGTTTTTTATAAATTAACTAACAGCCGCTCAAATGCATTTAAAAAAAAAAGAAATAAAAAAAATTTGATTCCGTACGGAGAGTGCGATCAGCTTCGCAGTTTGCTAAGGCAAAAAACGGATTCATAAAACTTAACAAAAAGTTACCTTAAGTCCAATATGGTTTCACACACACGATTTTCTTGTATTCGCACATGTGCTTAAGTCAACTTAAGCATATTATTAGTTGGGCCTTTAGGGCTGCAGCAAGACATTTTTGTGATATAACTTTTTCAAAAGCATCCTTTTTTTGTACTAAATTATGTATTAAAAAATCAGAACAGAGAATTGTCACCAAAATATCATAATGGCCAAATGTTAATGGTAGAATCAAAATAATTCATTCCCGTATTATTTGCTTTTATTTTAGAAAATATTTATCAAGTTAAAGCATTTTAAAATATTCAAATAAAGCGTTGCTGATCATAATTCAACCTTCTTCACAGAAAGAAAAAAACCTTACTTTTAGTACGAGTCGTACTAAAAAAAATTTAAGTACGAATAGCACTAAAAAGTGGACTTTCTTAAAAAAAGTATGAAATTCTTAAATCAAGTAAAGAAAAAGCTTTAAGCAAATACAAATTTTGTGCCACTCTGAGAGTTAAATTAAAAAGTGAACGTTTTATTCTCATATAACTTATAGGGGTATTGTCTCAGCATGGCATTCCATATGCGTACCAGAGTTCCCAGTTTTATTTATTATCGCATCCCCAATTTGCCAATTTTGTTATCCCCAAAAAAAGGCATTTTCTTATTCCCAAAAATCCTCACAGATCCTTACATTTATTTATTTTAATTAACTATTGGAAAACTATTTTTATTTGTAATTTGAGCTCTACAGTATATAAAAAGAGCAACGTAAAAACGCACAAAAGAAAGAATTATGTATCAATGTTAATCATTTCAAAAACTTCAGAATCAAAATCTTCTGATTCATCAATTTACATGTTGTTTGTGTTAAAAAGTTTTTGCATTTTAGGAGATGAAATAAATTTGTCACAGGAAACTAAATTATGTGTATTTATTCTAAGAAGATCTTCTAATAACTCAGGTTGCAAAAAGACTTGTGCAACGCAAGTGTAACCTGTTGGTATAGAAAGCATATTTAAAACTATTTAAGGAAACTCTTGGAATGGTTTCAAACTACCAGCGTCTTGGTATGAAAAAAACTTGGGACTAAAATTTGTGCCCACATCTTGACACCAAATTGGACTTGCCATAGCACAAATGGCATTCATAATAATATATTATCCCCAAACATTACATTTTTCCCAAATATAAAATCCCTTGGTGATTTTCACGACATTTGTATCCCCAGTTACAAAAAAATAATAATCCTCTATTTTGAGATAAGTTCCCAAACCTGAGACCGCTATGAAAAACGATTTGTTTGTTTTGTGTAAAACAACAACACTACAAGCTAAAAACATAGATTTTTTCATGTCAATGAAAAGAATTAAAAATTCCCGAATTCTATTTGTTAAAATTATTTAGTTAAATATCGGTTCATGTTGCTGGTGTCTTCTGTAAACAAAATGGGGAAGTACCACAAGGCTCAAATATGCGTAATAGGAAAATTTTTAACAATATATTTTTCTCTTTCTGGTTCCTGAAGTAAGTGCTTAGAATTATTCTAAAATAAATAGGTATTATATCTGAAGCTTTTTTCACTGCTCCACTTCTTTGGCTTACAAAACAAAAAGTATAAAAACATTTTTATTTCAAGTACGAATTCGGGATTTAACACTTTCAGGGTCAAAAATAATTTGTGGCGAGATAAAAATCTGACAATTTGTATTTGAGGTAATGTGATGGGGCTAAAGCCAGGAAAAAGAATAGTTTTCGTCTCATATAGCTCCCCTGGTTTTTATAAAATGCCGAATATGTTCAAACTTGACCTTCAAAGGTCAAACAAAACGCAAAATACTCAAGCTCGAGGTCTGTTGTATGTAAAATTTCTTTAGTTGTTTACAATATTTCGATATTCTTTGAATATCATCATCAGAGAATGGTTAATTAAAATTGACATAAACCACAATAAAGAAATAATAGATCATCATGTTTCAGCATCAGGGGTCTGAAGTCATGATCGAATTCTTTTGCGATTCGAAAGCAATTTTCCTTCGAATTCTTTTAGTCGAATCGAAATTATTTTTTCATTATTGTGAAAACTCAAGTTAATGCTTTAGAAAACTGAAAAAATAATTTCGATTCATTCAGTATTAACTGAAAGAATTAGAAATAAAATTGCTTTCAAATTGAAAAAGTATTCGTTCACGACTGCCATAATTTGCCCCAGTGTTGTTTTTGATGCTGCAACGTGAAGAGCTATTACTTCTTTATTGTATAAGAAATTTTACACAAAACAGACCTCGAGCTTGTGTATTTTCATTTAGTTAATTCATTTAAAGGTCGAATAAAAATATAACTCAAGGAAAAAATATTTTAATTAACTGTACATTTTTATACAGTAAAAGGGCGTAGAACCAGAGAACAATATAATATCGAATATATTCGGCAAAAAACATTGAAAGGGTTAATTAACTTTTAATTTTTGAATTCAGCACAGTTTGAAATTGATTTTATCTCACTTTTACTTAAGTCAATAAGGAATTAAATCAAGCGTTCTGTACTTGATTTAAGAAAATCCTTAGTAACCGTACTGTGGACACTGCTTTGGCCTGATTTATGTACGGGTGAATCAATTTTTCTTTTGCGTGTACACTTATTTTTGTAAAAGCCGGAATTTAGCAGAATTAAATATAAATTTTTTTTTATCCTTATTCAAAATTTTTCATATAATTATTTATTTTTAATAAGAAGTCAGTACTTATGTAATATTTAGTTGTTCTATACATAAATAATTAATAAAAAACGATTAACCGGCTTGTATGCTGACGAAACTTTCTGAAATAGGTTTTTATTCAAAAGTTTTGGTCCGCTGAAAATTTCCGGTTTTTTTTTTTTTTTTTAGGGGACACAAACACAACACAAAAATGGTGTTATAGAAGACTTTCATCTTATAATTGTTTAATATTACGAGGCCATTTTTCTACGTTTTTGCAACAAATGGCCCCACGTACAAATTTCGCACAGGCCGCCAAAGTGCCAAAGCCGGATCTGTATCGAAAAGCCATACAGTATTTCAAAAGTTAGTTTCTTTCTTGTTTATGGCCTTGTAGGTGTTTGTTCATAATCATATTTAATATCACATGTATGTGATGGTTTATGTTTGCCTAAGTGTGATTAAGTTTCTTTACAAAATAAAAATGTTGGGGATAAAAAGGAAGAAGCAGCCTGATAGTAATAATAATTGTTTGTTCCAAGTTTTTTTTTGTTCCTTTTCGTGTTACTTCTCATGTAAACATCCTGTTTACCCAAGTCTGAACTGGAAATATACATTTACCCATACGCAAGCACATTTATATATATATTTTTTCTTTGCTTTATCTCCTTTTTCGTCATTACTTTTTGTTTAATATACACTTGTCTAAGATGTACATAAGTCCTGTTTGTTTTGTGACTTGTGAGTTTTCAAAATTATGAAAGAATAAAATGGCAATAAGAAAAAAAACTTTGTAAATGAAAAAAGAAATTTGTTGCTTATCTTAAGATTTGGGACACGCACTTCCGTTTAAGGAAAACTTATTCTTTTTTACTTGATTTCATGGTGTCTGTAATATATTTTATTATTGTAGTGTTAACATTAAAATCAATGACCTATTTAATGAACAAAGTTATTTAAAAATTTGGCAGGAGCTCAAACGAATCATATAATCGGTATAAATGGACCCAACAAAATAAGTTTTTGGTTAAATAAAAATAAATTTAAAACAGATTAAAAATACGATACTGATAAAAGGAACGTTAATAAAAAGAGAAACAGTTAATAAATTTTTTTTGGAAGTAAGCAAAGTTTTAAGTTACTCCAATACAAATATTTCCTGAAAGCTTTTCGATTAGGGACTATCCCCCATATTCATAAAAAATATTTTTGATCAATTAAATGTTTATTAAACAATTTTTCATAGAAAATTCGTTTCATAAAGCTGCTGTAAACATAAAATAATTTTTATGAATATGGGGGTATATCTTTAAGAGCTACGGCCAAATATAAATGAGTTCCAGCTTTTTGCACTGTCTATGAGGCAATTCACAAAGTGCTTTTATATGCTATAATTAAATGAATGTGACATTAATAAAAATATAGCAAATACAACCATTTTGACACAATAAAACACTTTATGAGTTGACTTTATATTATGTAGTTGGATTTCAAAAATTTTCTTGGACCACAGGTAAAAAATAGCAAACTGGAGCACCTTGAATACATTAAATGTAAAGACGCATACGCAACCGGGGGGATATGCGTATTCTAGCAATACATCAAGCTTGTCTTGATTAAACATTCGTAAATATCGCGACTAGCTAGAGGTTTATTTAGTACCAGTAGACCAGTACTTCATAGGGAGGGAAATATTTAGGTTTAGTACTGATTATTAATAGAGAATTTTTTTTGGGAGAGCCAGTATGCAGGGTATGACTCCTACTAAAGCATTGCATTGTGTTGGAACTAGGAAGATAGGTAATGGAAAGGAGGATAGAGGGAGTACTGTTTGTAAACATTCGAGCCGGAAGGTTATTCCACATACAAACAGTCCGGCCAAAAAACGAAATATCGCTGTAAGTCGTTGTACGATGCACCGGATGATCGACCACAAAAGGATGACCTCTTGAGGAAAACTGTGTATAACGAGCCAACTTACGGGTTCCGGGAACCAGATCCCTGATCTCATCAGAACACATCCCATTCTAGTAACGATAAAACAAGCAAACACAACACACATTGCGAAGGTGCCTAAGGAAGTCAAAAGAATTGGATACCCTACTGTCATCAATGAAAACATAGCCATCTCCTGCACGCGGTCGAGAGGCTCCAAAATAGACATTGGATAAGGCCCACACATGATAATTGTATTTCATACATAATTGAAAGATTTCCTTAAGACTGCGGCAGAGTTCTATCTGGTACGCCAGGTACTAGAAGATCCATTTAGGTAAAATAAGTTTGGTACTGGTTATTGGTAAATCCATTTTAGAGATCAAATGACGGCTAAGATTTAAAACCAAATTTTGGGAAGTTAGAGCTTGTCAAACCAATATAATGAATTTCGTCCTGCTGCTATAATATATAAGCTACTTTGCAGTGGAAAATAGCTATCTTTAGTTTCTAATTGCTACCTTTATGCTAGGAACACAACTGGGACGAACGACGATTTTCGCATAACACAATAACAAGCAGCTATTATAATTGAGAAAGTTGATTGCTGTTTGTGCAAAGAGAAAGAAATAGTGTGACCATATTAAAAAATATACAGCCTTATTCATAACAAAAAGTTAGCCACAGTTTGTACACTACGTACAACGAGCTGCTAACTAGAATGCCGATTAAGCTTAGCAGCTTGTTAGCACAGAGTTTATCCATAATGAATATTATCCGTCTGCTAACTTTTAATAAATCAACTCTGAATAATCATGATGCCACATTATAATACTCAAAAATGCAACACGTTTTGCATTAATCATCGCTAGTTTTGTCATTCAATATCATTTTTTTTTTTATTTTCCCTCTTAACATAAAAATTAGAATGTTTTTAAATTAAAATATATTTAAAAAAGGACTCTAAACTAAAAAAAAACAGTGTATTAAAATAAAAACAAAATTATTCAACATAAAACGGCTGTTAATCACAAATTGACAAACGTTTGGCAGCTTGTTGACAAGAGTTTAGCAAATCGTTAGCCAGAGTTTGGTAAGTGTATTATGAATAAACTTTGTACTAACTTCATGCCAAATTTTCGTTATGAATACGGCTAATAATGCTTAAATATTATAACATAATCAAAAACACAACTTAAAACTACTTTTATAGCAAAATAATTTGTATATTTATTTCAAATATTATACAATAAAAAAAAAACAATTATTAAAGTAAAAAGTAACTTTATTTACTAAAATACTTCTGAACTAAAACCAAACATGGTCACCTGGTACGGATTTGTTCGTCGTTCACCGGCGTATGAAATAGTAATAAATCTATTGCAAAGACACCGCGTATGACGAACTTCGCCTGACGTTATTATTGTGTGAATTTTCATATACACCAATATGTTCTATTTTCTTGGCGACGAATATTCGCGGCCAAAAATTCGTCGTTCGTCTCAGTTGTGTTCCTAGCTCAGTTCCTAGGTCTCAGGAGCAAAAAAGTACTTATAGATACAGTGTCTAGAATACTTTAGGAAAGGTTAAAATCCTGGTACTCGCATTAATATCAAACACATCTGCCGATTTCGAATAGATTTAAACAAAACACAAGTTATTCTTAAAGTACTTGTATAAAAAACGCGCAAGCAAGTTTAACTAAGCACAGTAGAATAAGTGAAACGAATAAAAGTTGGAAAAATATTAAAGTTATAAGCTACAAAGTTGATTTGCATAAGACAGTCATTGGTTTAAAGTTATTTCTATTTTATTTAAATTTTGAAAATTTCAATATTTGAGCTCAGTGTTGCGAACGTAATAATGTTGCATACGCCTAGGCGCGAATTATTTATGTACCATTTTCAGATAAGATTTGCTCTGGATTTCGGATATTATTAAAAACCATCCAAAATTATTAGCAAATAACACGAGCCTTAACCACGAAAATAGTTTAAGCGACCAAATTTTTAATTTTCGTTTTTTTTAATACATGAATTCATTGGTAGCACTTGCATCATCTCTTAAAATGTCATGGGCACAAAAGCAACCGTTACGAATTCATAACGGTAGGCTAGCTGGTAGTGAGCTAGCCTATCAGTGCCGGGGTTACAGGTTCGATTCCCGCCAGAGACTCTGGTCTCCTGCAGACAAGCGAAGAGCTTCGCGGGATTAGCATAAGAAAAAAATAATAGTAATAAAAAAACGTTTAGCTTAAGTCCACATTGATTGTTTCTTTGTTTTTCTGGCAGCGGCTAAGTCATAGTTCTAGTCTTATGGAACAAATTTAACTACAAAAGCATTATTCGTTACGCTTTTTAGCGTACTAAGGTGTAATGCTGGGAACAAAACTGGAACCAACGACGAATTTCGCCCTACAAAACGGATTTTTTTATTAAAAATTCGCTGAGGAAACTCGTAGTATAAAGCACAATAACGACGAACAACTAACAGCTTTTATGATTGAGAAAGTTGTTTGCTGTTTGTGCGAAGAGATAGGAATAGTGTGGCCATGTTAAAAAAATAACATTAACAAAAACATAACTGAAAACTATTCTTTTGGCAAACTATTTTACATATTTATTTTAATTGTTGTAAAATAATAAAAACAAATATTAAAGTAAAAATTATCTTTATTTACTAAATATTTTTAAACTAATACCAAACATGTTCACCTAATTGTTCGTCGTACGCCGACATATGAAATAGAAATAAATTTTTTGCAAGGTCGCTGCGTATGACGAATTTCGGCCGACGCACAGTGGCGCCATTTGAGTTTTTTCGTTGCAAAAATCATATCTTTTGAACCGAATAAGATAATTGAACAGTTTAAACAGCATATGATAGATAACTGTTCAGCCTATGAAATGAGCGTTTGGAAAGGGTGCTACGCTTTGTAGGGGCCTACTTATGGGTTATCAAAGTTAAAATTAGTAGAAAAATCAATTTTATGGTAACTAAAAAATATTATTTTTACATTTTTAGATTGTTTTTATTTTTTTTCTTAAGGGTTTTATGTTTTAAATTATTACCCAACAAATTAAAAAAAAAAATTATTTATTTTTTTAAATTTATTTTTTCAATTTTCTGTAAAATATTCATCACAATTCGTAAGAGAAGGTATATCTAAAAGACTAACAATTTCTAAACTATAATTATTTTGTAACTCTATTCGTGACTTCACATGCCGCAGGGAAGAAATAAGTGGATCGGAAGATGCTGCCAACATGTTGAAGAGGTCCTTATTTTGCCTTACCCTTGATGCTTTGAATGTGTTCTGCAATCTATATTTTTTATAAAATTTGTTAAGAGACTCCTGTGCTTCTTCAGAAAGCTCTCCAATTGGCAAAGGCTGGTACTCAATTATATCTTTGCCATGCGCCAATATTTTATGGACGGTCGGGGTCAACTTCTTCTGTGGATACATTTCTGCTAAAAGAGATGCAGTTTTCGACGCATATTCTCCATATTTTGTAGAATTGACATTTTCTTTGCAGTTTAAAACATCCAAGATCGTTCCCAATCTTTTCACGATTTGATTGTCAATTCCAATGATTCTAGTTACTGCCTCATCATTTTCAAAAAATCTCCTAGAAGTGTTTCCATCGTTAGAGTTACCGTATCCGTGCTTGGGACAGTCTACTTTTAGTCCAACTTGTTTCAAAAAAACCATCCTGTATTTGCTTCTTTCTGATCTTTTCCTTATCCTTTATTGATGTATTTTCATCGAAGTTTTCCTCCTCTTGTGGTAGGGTATATGCCAGTTTTAGCAAGAATTCCATACACCTTATCCTTGCGTGCAATGGTGACATTCCATATTCGTAATTCTCCTCATTTGTAGAATCGTTTAAATTACCAAAGTTCTTCTGACAAATAATAATATAAAATCGATAAAAAAATATATAAAAATAATACGAAAAAAGGGGTTTAGATAGGTTTTTGCTAAATTTTTACCTCCAATATAATTCTGTCTATGAAAACTAATTGAAATATATTATAATTAAGCAGAAAAAGATACTAATCTTAAACTCTTTACAACTAATTATATAAAATTGAGATGTAACATATTATATATGAAATAAATTGAATTGAATTGAAAAAAGTTCTTCTGACTCTTTTTGCAAATCGGGCATGACATTGTTGAGGTTGTTCCTGTCAGTTCGTTTACGACTTTTCCGTCAACCATGGTCAGGTGGAACTCGTAATTGCATTCAATATATTTTCCTTCTCCAATTTGCAGCTTTGTAGGCTTAATCTTGCTTATTTGTTCTTCAATGTCCTTCACCGTAGTCCTTATGAGTTCTGCCGATTCCCTTGCAAACTGAAACATTATTGGTCGGCAATAATGCACTGATGACGGACGTGGATTTTTCCAGTGTAGGGAATCATCCGATTTTAGCCGCAAAGGAACAACAGATGCCATAAACATATTTCCGTCCGATATTGTAGCGTCATCGGGAGATATCCTTTGCTTATAAACGCTTTGTCCGGATGATCCATCGCAGCCCCATTTGCTGATCAATGTCAACTTCTTAGGAAGAATTTTCACTTCCGTGAAAAACTTTGGTGTGGTTGACTTTCTAAACAGTTCAAATAATTTTAAATTGTTCAACGCCATGTTTTCAGTACTTAAATTGTTTAATGGTTTCAGTAATTGTTGCGCCAACTTTCAGGCGTAGACTAATCCAGGCATTATGCTTATTTTGCAATATATAGGCTTATGCTACCATGCCTAAAAATTTACCTGTTCCCTGCATACATATGGATTTAGGCTAAATAATGCAATTTTGATATTATGCACGTGTCCAAATAAGATTTGTGCCTACCTGTAGGGACCATAAGTCAATATTGTTCCTGACCATTTGTACGCCAAAGTATTGTTTATGTGAGGTACGTACCTGCTAATTTCAATGAGTAGTTTTTTTCAAACTATTAGATCAAACTACTGTCAGTCAAAACATATAAGGGATGGACGCCATACAATTTCTGCAACCATGTCTTTTTGAACTTTTTTACCTCTAGAAGCCAAACGGGCACGTACGGGCAGATAAAACCTTTTGAATTATGTAAAGAAATAATCAAAGAACAGGTTTTGCACGTATGGCAAATATAGAAAAATATAGTTTTTTTTTATTTTCCGTCAAAGTTGAAAAATAGTGAAAAAACGGATAGTTTTTAAATAGTGATTTACCAGGAGAAACACAAAGCAAACAGTTAATTTTTTTTTTTATCATTATACATTTAATAAATACATCAATCAATACAAATAAAAAATAAGGCGATTCGTTACCTATTTTTCGTGATATTACACCTGAAATCGCAACAAATTGACTAAAAATTGTGTGTTTTTTTGAAAACCGAAAGTCGGTCAACTTTGAACGGTTATATCTTCTAAACTAAAAATCTGATATTATTAAGAGTGGCATATTTGAAATCGTTGAAAAGTTTCCTATAACATGGTTTTATTCAAAACTTCGTCGGCACTCATGAAAATTTTGATTTTTGCAACCTCGCTTGCTCTACGGGCGCCACTGTGCGACGCCATGATTGTGTGTATTCTCAAATATTCCTCGCCAAAAATTCGTCGTTCGGTCTCTAGCATAAGAGTATTTTATCTCAACAGACACAAATCTTTTTCAGTAGGTCTTCAAATTGACAGGGAAAAAAGCTTAAGCGCCAAAAAATAGCCGTTATCTTGGTAATATGTACGAGTATAAAAGATGAACTCCACACCATGAATTCGATAAAACAGAACCTTCATAAGCATTTTGGCTCTAGTAACTGGACAAACAATATATAATAAAAGAAACCTTCTCCTGTAAAATTTTGTTTTTGTCGCTTAAGCCATTATTGCGGTTTCGGAGCGAATAGATAATTTGTGCGTGACTAAAGAACAATGTTTTCCAAATGAATAACTGAATAGCAATATCTTTCCGTGTGATTAGTTTAAAAATAAATGATCAACAAATATGGAAATATATTTTTTTATATAAATATAAAAAAAGATTACCTCTTCGAGAAAAGTAAATAAATATCGAGTTCCTTATATGCGCACTTTTTTGTAAGTCAGTGTATTTAACTAATATCTAAAAAATTATATATAATAGCTACCAGCCAGTAGATCTCCAAAAATGTTAATGGTCCAAGGTATAGGGTATTTAAAGAAAAGAAAAATAATCAAAATTAAAATTAAAATTGTGTTCATAAAAAGCTCTTTAAAGTATGCCACTACATTTAAGAAAAATCACCGCCTTTTAAATATGCCAAAAATATTTGTTCAAATTAAAGTTTACTTTCGTTTATTATTTATTCCCATCCTCCCCCCCTCCCCTGATTTCATTGCGCTGTGGTCTGTATGTTTTTTATTCATTTTCATTACTTCCTCTTCATCATTTAGTTTGTCATTTCATAACATGGACAACTTCTTCAACATGTTCTACATGCTCTAAACGCACATACACATTCAAAACTAATTTAAGGATACAAGACTCTTTAAATGTGTAGCTTTGTGTAGTAAAGGCAATAATCAAGAACAAAAACAACAACAACAATAAAAATATTAAATTGCTGCAAATTATTGACAGGCTATCAAAGCGATAAAACAACAATAGAAATATAGCTGGCAATGTCCGCCCGTCTGTCGGTTTGAATGCTTTTATATCTAAGACAAAGTGTGTATGCATGTGTGGGTTAGCAATTTAGTTTTCTTATTGGTTTTATAACCTTCCCTCTCCTTCGGTTTCTTATGATGGTCTTTATGCGTGACTCTGGTTTGCATTCCATTTGTATAATATGAATATTGAGACTTGGATTTGTATAAGTTGTGTTAACGACGGTGTCAGTATTTGTGTGAAATATTTTGCTTTTCTTTTTTCAGTTTGAGTTTTACTTTAGTAGTTATTTTTTTATTATTTTTTTTTTTTTAGAAATAGTAATAATGAAGCTGATGATGACATTGTAATGACGCTGGTAATAATGAGGTTGTTGTGTATGTTTTGATCTTAGTCCTCACAGTTTTTCGTTGCTTTAAGTACGTTGCTGTTAGCATTAAGTGTAAATAATAGTAATTGTTGTGTTTAAGTGGCTGGGACGACGGATCCCTAAGATTTCTGTGCGTTTTGATGTGTCTTTCTTGTAATTTATTTTATCTGGATGTTATGTAAGATTTTGTTTTAGTTAAACATACTAAAGACTTAAAATAAAATTAAAGCATACCTTAGGGCGTGATAATTAATGCTAAAACTGTTGTTCAGTTATAGGAGTTCTATTAAAGTTAATAAATATCTGGGTTATTATTTTTTGTTTATTTTTTTTTTTTTTTTTTTTTGCAAAAAAGAAAATTATTTTATTTAAAAGAGAAACTTGGAGGTTAAATTAAATGATGATTTTTCTAGTAAATTTTATTGTAAATAAAATTAATATTAAAAGAGGTGTTTAGTGCTTTTCCGGACTTTTCAACATCCCGAGAAAGCATTTTTAAATTTCCAAGCAATAAAGAAATATATGAAACTGTATTTTTGGTTTTAAAAAATTGTTTTATGTTTTCGGTAATAAAAAAATTGTAAATCGTTAGATTAACAGCCTCTTTATAGATGACGAGCGCAAAACTCGTACGTTTAACTTACATTTAAAACAAAAACAAAATTTCAATATTTTTTTAGACAAATTAAAATATCAGCATAATAAGATATTTTTAATAGCACCAAGGCCATTCCGGAAAGAAGTTTGTATGGGGGCCATGTGAAACTATAAACCGATTTTCACCATTTTCAATAGGATTGGTTTTTGTATCAATTAAAACGTATGTACCAAATTTTATCACATTATCTTACAAACTGGGACCTATTCTTTTCGCACAAGGTTACATGAACAGAGGATTCGTTTTGAAATCGTTCAAGAACAAAAACATGTCGTCAAACTACAAGCTCTATTTCAATAATGACATGGTCCATGATTGCATTATATTGGACCATATTGTAATTAGTCCATATTATTTAAAATTGATCAAGTAGTTCAATATTATTTGCAGGGTTAAGATGGTACAAACATCAGCACAAACGGATAATACCCTCTTCACTATTGTTGGGTGGGTGAAATGAACTTTACTGCCCAATACACAATTGATCTAATTTGTGGCGAAAGTGTACAATATTTAAAACGAAAAAATGTTTAATGAAAGTTATAAAATTTGTCAGAAAATAGTATGAGAAAGTTTGAAAATCATTAAAGAAATAAATAGTACTGATCAGAAACGCTTCATACACACAGAAAAAATTATTAAATTTCTCCAATCACCAAATTTATACCAAATTCATAATATCAAGCAAACAATTTGTTGATTTTGTACCTATTACCAAAATGATTATATTAAATTGAGAATATTTTTTTTTTTCAATAAATGATATTTTTAATTTTATTTAAAAAAATGATCAAAAAACTTTGCCATTTCAAACAATGTGTTAATTTATTTGATTAAATATTGATAATACCAAACAACAATTCTACATGTTTAAATTATTTTATTTTAAACGAAAAATTCAATTAAGATTTTTTTTTTATTTAATTAAAATTTTAATTGAAAATTTATTTCAAAACAACTAAAATGTTAATTAAATCAAAATTAAATTTTTAATTTTCTTTCAACTAAAAAAATTATTGATTCAATTATCACATTAATTAAATTTAAATACTTTTTAACAGGGACCGTAACAGGTATTCCTTTTTTCATAAAAGTCTGATGATAAAAGTTATTTTTTGATTTTTATTATTTTGAACATAAATAACAGTTATTTTTTGATTTTTATTTTTTTGAACAAAACTAACAGTTATTTTCTGATTTTTATTTTTTCGAGCAAAAATAAAAATTATTCTTTAAAGAAATATACGTGTTATAATTATTAAGTTGACTTTAAATATTTTTTTTAATGGGCATAAGATATCCCAATGATGATCACACATTTAAATAACAACTGAATAATTATAACACGTACATTTCTTTAAAGAATATATTTATTTACGTGGACCTACAGCCAAACAAAAACAACTAATAATTTAAAGAATAATTTTAATTTTTGCTCGAAAAAATAAAACTCAAAAAATAATTGCTATTTTTGTTCAAAAAAATAAAAGTCATGAAATAACTGTTATTTTTGATCGAAAAAATAAAAATAAAAAAATAAAAGTTATATTTTTCAAAAAAATAAACATCAAAAAATAACTGTTAATTTTGTCCTAAAAAATAAAAATCAAAAAATAACTGTAATTTTTGATCGAAAAAATAAAAATCAAAACTTTAAAAATCGTAATATTTTATCATAGAAAAGTTCATAATGTTCAATATGTTATACTTGAATCAGTTTGCCAGCATTTACTTCTATATATTTTTTTTGTTTTAAAATTTCAAAATAACTGTTATTTTCGGTCCCTGCTTTTTAAGCCATTTTTAAATTGATTAAACACTTTTTTGTGCAGTGTAAATGTTTTTGAAATTATACATATATTTAATTATAAAAAAAATTTATTTGTTTCATGTTGTAAATTCCTTCCTTCACTAGAAATTATTTAACCGTGCTGTAAGGTTAGAAAAACTTACGAGTGTTACGATAATGAACCTTTTGGTCCATATAAACAGCTTATGTATGAAATAAGTATGGGATTCCCCTTTTTTGTTTTTTTTTTATCAACACAGATTACATATGTAAAAGACAATTGCGGGATCCCCTTTTTTTGATTTTTGTTGTAAAGACGCACAAATATTTTCACTGCTTGGCTTATAAATATAAGCAACACACAGCTTTCGTAAGCTCAGGCGTGTTTTACTTACGACATGGCAAACTTAAGTGGAGATGAGAAACGAGAACAGTTCAATACAGAAAGATACTCCGATATTTCAGATTCGGAAATTGATTATATATCAGAAAAAGCAAAACAAGCTCTTCTGAAACAGATACTGAACGTTAACCCGTCCTAGCTGCAGCTAACTCTGTTGATCCTTTTTTTTATTGCTAAAAACCAAATGGTTTGGAGTGCCACTCCATTACCTGAGCCTATTGGAACTACGGATGAGAACATTATCTCAACACAACCAGGACAAACTCGATTTTCAGAACCAAATGCACAGACATGCTGCCAAATTGTTTGTTGTTTTTTCGCTTCCAATACAAGGAATTATCATCGAAAATACTAATAAATACGTCAGGGTTAAGCTTGTAATGCCCGTTATTTCTACAAAAAGAAATGTAAGTATGTATAGAAATCTATGGTGTCAATGCTGCCAATTTTAAATGAAAACTTAAGGTAAAAACACGTAGGCCAAATAAACGTTGAAATAGGTAAAGAAAATGTTAGGTACGAACACGAGAGCAGATATCCTTTTGTAGAAATTACGGGCATAAGAACGCAAAACAAATCGATGGACAAGCATTGTATTTGCAAACACACTTGATATTTCCGTTACTACTACTACTTTCTTAAGTTTAAGTTTCATGGGCTATAGCTGATCTGAATCGCAGGAGACCAGAGTTTCTGCCTCAACTATCACTTTATCTGGCTAAGTCGTATATGATGAAAGGTACTAGATTTCATCAACAAGCGTTCTCAGCACAGAATATTGCCTGAAATACGATCACCATGCATAGTTTCAGTGGCCTGCAAATAATAATACTTCTAATTCAGGGGCTCGAAAAAATAAAATGCTAAATTTGCAGCAAGTTTATTAGCAAAACTAACCGCAAAACATTAAGATCATCATGCAATGACGATTATTGTAAAACAATCTAATAAATACTTATTTTTTTTAAATAAATATAAAAGAAAATCAAAGAACCCCAAAGAAAATATACTATGGACCAAATGGTTAACCTAAGATTATTTTTAATTATTCTCAGTCCTGTTTTAAGTTAGAACCCTGAATTTATTTTATATAACATTGTTTTAAAAAAAGACCACGTGAGTTAAAAAAGTAAGTCAGTATATATCAAAATTACAAAGAAAACAATTAAAAAATTGGAACAAATGGGCTTAACCTAACAGCAGGTTTAATGAAAATTACATTTAAGCCTAATTAAAATTTCAAAAACTTCAATTAATTATAATTAAATCTGAAGCATATTTATTTTTGTCCAAAATCTGTAGTGATGTAGGCGTTTATGATTGTGATTTGCTATGCATATCGTCGGCTTAGAGTGTAAACCTGCTAAGTCCATTTTTACATTATATGATATTTTGACACCGTTCTAAAGATAAATAGACGCAGCATCGGCAAATAAAGAAAATAACTTCAATTTTAGACTCTATAGATTTTTGAAAATAAATCAAATATATAAAGGTTTGCTTCTTAAGCAATAAATAGAAAATATTAGAAATTTGTCTCTTCTGTAAAATTTGCTAGAAGTGAGTTAGGTATACGCTCTAAAACGACGATATGTAAAATAAATAAAAGGTTTGTTTGCTATTAGTATGAGTGTCTTAATCAAAAATTTAAAATAAATCAATATTTTTGATACTTTTTTAATTTGTTCTTATTGTCAATTACTCGAAAATTAAAAGCAATTGAATAATCAGAAAACCCAGGGTAAAAACCTTTGATGTTTTTTTTTAATAAGACTTTTCAAAATTAACACTATAAAGAAAATCAAACTGTTTCTTATTTTTTTTTTTACTCCACAGCTACTCCTTCAAAAATAAAATTGATTACTGACTTTGCATGCTTTGGAAAACCTTAACGAAATTAAAGCATACTTCTAGGAAAATTAAATAATATTTAAACAACTTGATTAACTTGATTGGAAATAAAATTTATTAAACCAAAAAAAAAGCTTTAATTATTTTTAGAATTTTACGGAAACTGTTCTAG
The DNA here is from genome assembly GCA_943735925.1 of Pollenia amentaria. Lineage (NCBI taxonomy): Eukaryota > Metazoa > Arthropoda > Insecta > Diptera > Polleniidae > Pollenia > Pollenia amentaria. The sequence goes on along the minus strand of OX031010.1, from coordinate 15,463,278 downwards.
ATATTCCTCGTTGATCCTATAGTTTACTTTGTTTAAAATTTGTTAAAACCAGGGACCGAAAATAACAGTTATTTTGAAATTTTAAAACAAAAAAAGCATATAGAAGTAAATGCTGGCAAACTGATTCAAGTATACCATATTGATCCTTATGAACTTTTCTATGATAAAATATTACGATTTTTAAAGTTTTGATTTTTATTTTTTCGATCAAAAATTACAGTTTTTTTTTGATTTTTATTTTTTTGGACAAAAGTAACAGTTATTTTTTTATTTTTTTGAACAAAAATAACTGTTATTTTCTTATTTATATTTTTTCAATCAAAAATAACAGTTATTTCATGACTTTTATTTTTTTGAACAAAAATTACAATTATTTTTTGTTTTTTATTTTTTCGAGCAATAATAAAAATTATTCTTTAAAGAAATGTACGTGTTATAACTATTGAGTTGTCTTTAAATATTTATTTAAATGTGTGATACTCATTGGAATATCTTATGCGCATTAAAATAAATATTTAAAGTCAACTAAATAATTATAACACGTACATTTCTTTAAAGAATAATTTTTATTTTTGCTCGAAAAAATAAAAATCATAAAATAACTGTTATTTTTGATCGAAGAAATAAAAATCAAAAATAATTGTTATTGTTGTTCAAAATAATAAAAATTATAAAAAAAACTGTTATTTTTGATTGAAAAAATGAAAATCATAAAATAACCGTTATTTTTGATCGAAAAAATAAAAATCAAAAAATAACCGCTATTGTTGTTCAAAAAAATAAAAATAAGAAAATAACTGTTGTCATCAGACTTTTATAAAAAAAGGAATAACTGTTACGGTCCCTGGTAAAAACTCTTAAGCCTTCTTCTTTGTTTTATTATTTATTTAACAGTTCAGCCAGTCAGCGGATGCCGTTGTTGTGTGTACTCATGACAGCCAAGTCAGACTTAGAGTAAACATAACCAGACAGTAACTAAAAGGGTTTGTTAAAGCAAACAATTTCTGCCTAACCCAAACAAATCAAAAAAAAAAAAAACTTTATTCATTTTGCTGTCTAATTCAAAACACCCCGTTTTATGGTTCATTTTTAAACACAATGTAATTTTTAAGTCCAGCGGTAAGAAGAATTAGTAAAGAGGCCCAATATAAGGCCTTACTTAGCATACAGAGGCACTCCCGCCGCATTTCATACTTCTTTATTTTTTACACAGGTTTTAATTGTGAGCAGGCCGTTACACACTTCCTACTTCTTAGAGGTGTTAAACAAGGCCTTCAGATGAAAAAGGAATATAAAGATATTGCGGCCAACTTCAATAGTTGGTGGTCTCTTAAAATACGCAAACGTGTTAAAATGCGTTAAAACGAAAACAAAAATGTAACAAAACTTATTAAAAAATATTATATTTTCTTATTTGTGCGTTTTCAACAAACATTATTGCACACAAAATCCTTTCACAGCTGATAGGTAAAAATGGAGACAATTTTTAATATTATCAGGTTCATCCGCAACGAAACGCCACTTTTACATAATTGTTCATATTTATACAAGAGCTTGGTAAGAAAAACGGAACAGCTGATTCGCAACGTATTCGGTTTAATATGAATAACAAGACCCAAAAAAATGTGAAAATTAAACAACATCTCTCCCTTCCTAAGGAAGGAAGTAATGAATGTCTCTAAGAACAAAAAAATTTAAACTGAATTACTTTGCTTCTCCCTTCTTAAAGAAGGGAGTAGCGAATGGGTAATGTATATTTTGGAAGGTAATTTTTAAAGCAAATGTAAACCTTCTAGAAGGCGTATTTATAAAAACGCCTCCTAATATTTTAGAATTGAGTATTGAGGCCTTCAAAATCCCTTGCCATTCATGGTCCTTTCAATATTTAACGCTGGGTAGTAATGTTACATAAAACCTACTTACGCACTCACAGGTATATGTATGGGTGAATACTATTCTAGATAAATAAAGCCAATACGTACCTGTTTGCCAAATGTTGGCGATAGTGAGGGCGGTGGTGGTGATTGTGTATTTATTCTGGCTGTCGGTGTATAGAGTATACGCTGTGACTCCATATTCAAACGATCGAATGCTTTTTCCTCCAAATGGAATTCATCTTCACTGTTCGTTTCCTGTGGTATGACGTCAGGATTTTTATCCTCTAAACTTGAATGGCTGCCCATATTGCGTGAGAGTGGTTCAGCACTACCTTTATCTGCTTCAGTTGTTGTGGTATCACCACTCGGGCCACGACGCGTATGTTTAGTACGAAATTTCATAAAAATCACAATGCAAATAGCCACCAGTACAAGTGTTGCTATGACACCAACCAATGCTCCCAGCAATGGTGTTAGCTGAACTAAAACCGCCGTAGAGGATGCTATTGAATAATGTTCAATTGTTGTTTTTTTTTTGTCGATTATTTTCATTTTGTACATTTCGGGTTGAGAACATTGTAAAATGATGAAAGTTCGTGGGTTTTCCAAACAAAAAAGTCCAACGGAAGAGCAATCATAATAAATGAAAAAAGAAATCATTTTTAATTATATAGAATTATTATTATAAATTTAAAAATTAACGAGTATTAAGGGTTTCTGCCAAAATAAATGGTTTCAAATTTGCAAAAACTCTTTTCTGTTTGAACAAAATTAGAAAGTTTTTCCAAAATTCTAGTTATGAATAAGAGATAAATATAGAACATTTGCTACGAATATTTAACTATTATTCTGTGAACATCCAAAATAAAACTTTTCACTGCTAATTTAAATGAACAATTACGTTCATATTCCAAAAATTCTAATTCTGCATAAAATGCTTAACTCATGTACGTACAAGATTTTATTTAAAATAACTTTTTAATTGGGCATTTAGAACGCTGTAATATTTCGCAACTAAAATATCAATAAATTGGGATAATTCTTAATAGCTGGTTTAAATATCTAAAGGGAAAGTGAGAATTTGTATAGTTAAAAATAAGTTTCGCCGGAAAATCAGAGGTAGACGAATTATCTAAAGTATTTACTCATTCTGCTCAACGTTGCATACAGAAGTGTGACTTGACATTTCCAAAAAGACCGCCTGACCTCTTTGTGTTTTGTATTTTACGGCGCCACTTAAAGGCTAACCGAAACAATATCCACTTAAATGCACACTCTTAAGGTACCCAGCAAAAACTTGGTAATGACTTGCAATTACTGAGCAACTAACTTTTCAATGACTACTTCATACCATCTGCATTACATAGAAGTAGTTAAGTAATGGTTGAAACATAATCTGATACAAAAGCCCTTATTTATGAGTCGATTATAAACTACATTTAAGGTTTTATTTATTCAAATCTAATACAAATTGATTTTAAATACATATTTGTTCTTACAATTTGTTTTTTTTTAATTTGTTAAAAATGAATATGAATTTGAATATGAAAAATTTAAATACATAACTGATTTTGATTTGTATTTTAAAATTAAAATTTTGAATTAAAACTACACTAATGGCTAATAAATCAATATATGTTTTAACGCTGGTTTAGTTGAACTAAACTTAGATTTATATGTAGTAACAGTAGTAACAGTTGTAAATCAGTGTCCCATGTATTATATGTAGTTAAAAAAGTAACATGTGGCACCGCTACGATAAATTTTGTCAAATTCATATGGTCTGCATTGATAGTTTAAACGCCCAATTTTAAGCGTTTAAAGATGGTTTATATGTTTACTGATTTATAGATATCTTGGTTTAAAAACATTTTAAACCAAAAATAGAGTTTAACTTGCTCTGATTTATTAGGCCTAAACCCCAATTTACACGTTGCAAGTCTTATTAATCAGCTTGCTAATTTACAGGCGAAAGAAGGAAACAGCGAATCGTTTCTTTTCTCGTCTCTCTCGCCTATAAAGTAGCAAGCTAATCAATCAACCAAGCGATATTATAACGATATCGTCTAGGTGATAAATATTAACATATATGATATCGATCTTGTATCACAAACGATAGTATTTAAATTGTACCTTTTCTTATAATATAGTTTTTCCATTAAAATGTCATATCGTTTTTGCAATCATATCGTTCTCTGGTTTATTGGGTATGAATATGTCCTTATGCAGGGTAGCAACATTTTGCATTAGAAAGCAAATTAAATGAAAGGCAAAATTTGTTTGAGAAGTTCAGTTTTGTTGTTAACAATGTGAAGTGTCTATTTGTAAGCAAACGTGGTAATGACTTATTTAACTCCCTATTTGTAAGCGAGGGTGGTAAGAACTTGCCTCCAATGACATCACCGTGTTAAAACAATGAGTTCAAATACCATTGTATAAGTGGTGAAGAGCTTTCTAACTCATTACTTTGGAACGTAAATTTTTGCTGGGTATGTTCAGACTTACAAAATATTTGACTAAAAAAATCCAAAAAAAAAGTATGACCATTAATTTGATGAAACTTTAGCTTTATTTCTAACAATTTTTATTGACTTACTTTTCTTTATTTATAAGAAACTGTTTGATCCAGAAAATGTTTTGCAAAAGCAAAAAATTTTTTTTAATAAAACTAGTAGTAACGTTTAGGACGCCAAATATTTAATAGGTGTGAACCTCGATTTACTTGAGGGGTATATAATCAAAAGTAGCTCTCACCATTTTTGTAATTTCTATTAAAACTAACAATAAGCTTTATTTTAATAGATATTTGCATTGGTTACCAATTAGAAGAAGAAGAAAAAGCATGTTTAAGCCACGATTCGAAAATAAGCATTAAGGCTTTGTTTTTGAGATCTCAGCTTAACTAAGTTTAGTTAATCTGAAAATAGATTTGTGCCGCCATTACCAAGTTTGTATACACAATGTTGATGGAAGAGCGTTACACTAAGTTTGAACTTAATCCACAACTCAAAAACCTGGCCTAAATATCGTTCCTTAATGTTCGGTTCGGTATATTTGTGGAAAATAAAAACGCTTATAGTATTTGTGTAGTAAATCATTAAAAAAAAAATCGTTTCCCTGTTTGTGATCTTTGAACAAAAAATATAATACTGTACTAATCCAACTGAACAAAAAGATGAGACCATTTAGTCGCTTATTTTTACTATTTGCCTTCGCACTCACGTTCGCTATAACACCCAGAGAAAAAATATGTTTAAATATGGTCACCTCCAACAAAACTATTTTTAAATAAAATTGTAAACATATTATGTTTAATTTATGTGAATATATGCCAATTTTAAAAGAGAAAATTTAATGAATGAAATTTTTACATAGTCGAGAAAAAACAATCATCCTTTTAATGAAAACTTTTAAGGAAGTGGAAGGATATATATTTAAAAGGAAATTTTTTTTTTTTATATTTTTGTTTAGGGAAAGGTTAAGTCCTTTAAAAAGGACAAAAGATGGGGAAATGAAAATCAAACAAGCAGGTTGACTTAGTTTTGACTCTAGATTGAAGGATATTAAGTGGCGTTTCTGCCAAAAAAAAAAAAAATTAGTTTGTCACACATTTTTTTTAATTGAATTTTTATACGTGTGAGAATAGAATTGTACATATTAAATTTGTTTTTTTTTTTGTTAATAAATGCTTTTATAATAAATGCTAATAAATCCTTTAATTTTAATATTTACAAAATGTTAATAGAGTATGTATCTGTCTGAATGAAGTTAAAAACAATATATTTTTAATGTAGGGAGTAGTGTAGGGATAATTTTTTTGGTTGTAGTGAAAAAAGGAAATTTTTTAGACACGCAGGGATTTTTTTGAAATTTTCTATTGGCATCATTGGATTCAATTATCACATTAATAAAACTGAAATACTTTTTAAACAATTTTTTTAATTATAATTAGTATTGTGGTTATTTTATTGAACTGTTAATGGTTTTTAATCCAAATTTAGATATTTTAATTAGGCTTAAGTTCATTGAATTTAATTTGCATTAAATTATTTTTATGAAGAAAGGAATTTTTACAACATGGAAGATTAATTAAAATTGTTATTGATAATTTTCATTCTTGACTGACCTGGGATTCGAAGCCAGGCTGTCTGGCATGTGATTCGAACCCAGGCGGCTGGTTACCCTGACATGTTTCGACCTCAACCACTAGGTCTTCTCAAAGGGATTTGCCGTCTTACACTCGCAGCCATCGATGACTGCTGACGTCAGTAGTCAAACATCAATCCTTAAACCAAATTGTATTTTAACCTTTGGTAGATCGAAATTTGCTTTTTGAATGATTATCCATTTTTAATTGATCTCACATGTTTTTCCTTACTTCTGTTTTTTCGTACTCTTGTCAAGAATTCTTCTTGAAGTCCAAAGTACATTTTTTTTTTTTTTTTTTGTTTTTCTTGTTTTTGTCTTTCTTTTTTCTAGTTGACCTTTTTCAGCACAACTTGAAGGACAAATGTAAACATAGCTCGTGCCTTAGCTGTTAACAATAATTAGTATTGTGGTTATTTTATTGAACTGTTAATGGTTTTTAATCCAAATTTAGATATTTTAATTAGGCTTAAGTTCATTGAATTTAATTTGCATTAAATTATTTTTATGAAGAAAGGAATTTTTACAACATGGAAGATTAATTAAAATTGTTATTGATTTTTTAATTGATATAAAAAATACTGGGGTAATTCCATGTCAAATAGACCAAGAGTGGGACCCGACCCTTTTCGATTTGAATGAAATTTGATGACAAGGTTCCTTTCATCCTCTAAGGAACATATATCAACAAAAAAAACTTTTTTTTTTATAAATGTATTTCCTACGTTTCTTTGGGATTTCCCAACTTCCTCAGGGAATATTATTGGGTTGGCGACATTAAATAAATACAAAAGGAAAACATATTCTCATTACATGGATACAACAAATCGTCAAAATAATCAAAACATATAAAAAACCAGCTTAAAAATTATCTTTTTCTTTCCATCTACATTATTCTTAAAATTATATCACAGTTTTGTATTTGTAAATTGGAACAACACAACACAAAACTTTAAAATAACTATTATTGTACAAACTGACCTGGTGGTGTGTAAACGATCAAAACAAATAATTATTTTATCAGTAAGAAAATCATCATCTAATTACACTTTTACGAAATGTTTTGTTTAGTGTCTCTTTTTATTTTGTAAATTAACAGAGAATTTATGTACCATTCAATATTTATTTTATATAAATATATTTTTCTCAAACACGAAGAAAAAAAAAAGAATTAATAATTACTTTTTTGCGTCATTACGAGTCAAGTGACTAATGAAAGGAAACGTGTTGTCATTATTCAATTAAAAAAAAAAAAAAAAAAAAAAAAAACGTTTATTAGTTAAAATGCTGTTTATGAATACAAAGTTTTTTTTAGGCTTAAAATGTTTTTTGTAACTAATATGCATTTGAAACACGAATTAAGATATTTTTATAAATTCGGCTGTTGGTGTTCCCGGTATAAAATGTTAAGCATTTTTAAACAAAACTTTGTAAAACTCAAACAAATAGCTGAATTGGCCTTGCATGACATGTTCGACCACTAATACACTTTGTAATTTTAATTTTTTTTAAATTCTGAATGGAACTTGATGCGATGATCTGATAAACTACATGTTTTTTTTTTTAGAAATAAGGATTATTTAGTAAGATTTTAAAAACACCAGTTTCTAAAAACATCAATTCTTTGCTTTTTCAAAGTTCATTTTATTGAATACATGCACACATCTTGATCTAATGGTTTGGTACACATTTCATACCTCATACTGTGCCTTAAGTATATTTACTCAAAAATAACTGCTTCTTATTCATAATAAAACCTCAAACTTGTACACTAATGCAACAAAATTATTTAAGTAATGCTTTTACTACCACTCACCTGTTCGTAACAAAGGCGCTGAAAGCGTACGACCACGTACACGATAGGATATCTTACTGGCGCCTTGTGCATTGACCGCAGTTATGCGTATAACAAAAACCGAATCGCTTGGCAGACGTTTAACCGTAAATTCAGGATTACGAAATGATGTATTGTACAATATTTGACGATTTAATTCATCGTACACTTGTACATGAAAATGTTGCGGTATGCCACCATCGTAACCAGGTATACACTGTATTTGCATAGAGTTTGCGGTTGCATTGTAGGCAGTACAATTCTTAACTGGATCCGGAAGATCTGCAAAAATTAAACGAAAATTGCGAAAAAAAACCCATTAAGACTTAAAAAGATTTAAACATTATATAAAAATGAAATTGTACACTTTATCAACAAAGTGTAATTATGAAGTTTTAGCAAATTTAACTCTATACGAGAAGTACTTTTAGCTGGCATTTGAGAATAAAACGTATGTAATATATAAAAAGTTTAATTAATTACAACTTTTTTCATGTGAGAGGGTGTGCGTGTTTTTTTTTAATTACATAGAATTTGAACACTAATTGAATTTCAAAACCAATTATATAATTAATTTGTGTTAAACGTGCTAAAAAATATTAAACACGTTTGATGTAAAAAAAGCGTTCCACTAAAAACTTACTTAAAGTAAAAAATGGCATAAAAAGCAAAAAAAAAACACTTGTAAATTATATGCCGTAAATTTTAAAAGTTATACCGAGTATACTTATTTGTAAATGAAAGTATTAAGCCTACATGTCAAACACATAAAATTACGAGTTCAGTATAAAAATTAATATGTAAACTTGCAACACATTCGTAGATAAAAATCTAGAAAATGCAGTACTAAGTGGACGCATACCAAAGAATGATAATAAGCAATTGTATATAGTGTTTGCCTATTGGTCGAAATTGGACCATAAATTTGTATGTTAATAAGAAGAATTTATTTTTTCCGTCTTAGTGGATTGGTTTGGCGACAGACCAACCTCCATTTCATATGTTATCTTCCACGTGAGTCCATGAACGTTTAGTTTAGTTTTGTTAGTCCAATATAAACACTATTAAAAAGTACCAATTGAAAAACAAAAAAGTATAAACAAATTCTTCTCTTATAGATTCTCATACACTCAGGACATTGCATGTTTAATTTTATTTTCCTATGTCTAATATTGATTAAAATTGATCAACGTACCAGTTGTAGAACGTAAAAGTACCAAAAAGCTTTCCTTACATATTCTTATTCAATCAGGACCATGCATGCTTAATTTTATCTTTATAGGTCCAATATTAAAAAAAATTAAAAAAGTACCAGATGAAATGCCAACATTTTTCATCTTATAGGTTCTCATTCACTCAGAGCCTGCAACTTTAATATTATGTTTTTAATATTATAGAAATTTTAAAAATTACCACATGCAGCGCGGAAAATTAAAAGAAAGAAATTGAATTTCCCGTATTTCCTCTTTTTGATACTTTTTTCTTCCCATTGAGGTTTGTTTGACAGATAAAGGCGGAAAGTGTTCTAAACTGGTTTGCATTTGACGATGTACATAAATATATATATATATATATATAACATTTATATAATAAAAATATTCGAAAATCGGTTTCTGAAAAATTTCGAATAATCGGCCACCATATTTTTTATTATTTGATAGAAAAAAATTTTTGTAATCGGAAAAAACAAAATTTTTTTACGTGTTTTTCATATGTGTTAGTAGCAAATTTGAAAGCTTATATCTCCGAAAATATTGAACATATTTTACGAGTAATAAAATGTATATTGTGCACTTCTGTAAGTAAACACCTTTAAATTTGTTTATTTTTTTTTCTAGTCGTTGGGAAAACAGAGGCGGAAAGTGTTCTTAACTGTTTTGCCTTTGCCGATGTATTTATATATAAGATGTACATTAGAGTGCCCCAAAAAAATTAACTTGCGAATTTTGTCTGATGTATGTTAATGTCGATGATTTAAGAGTATCACACTAGACCACAAATATTTTTAATTTTCGTATATCACGAATATTTTTTTAATTTGATTTTTGAAATATTCAAATCTGTTGGAAGTATCCAATATTATTAAGTACTCCAATGAAAACTATTGAGTATCGAGTAATCGAAAAATCTTAGAGCAAGAATGTGTAATGTAAACAAAATCAGCTGTTTTGAACGAATATTATTTTTTATTTTTTTTTAAATATTTGTTGTCTAGTATGAAACTCGGAAATTATCGACATCAACATTTTACGTATCAAATTTTGAAGTCTTCATTAGAGAATGTAAGTAAAATGATCCAAAGCAGTCTGTGAAAGACCGCCCAAATGAAAAATCGCCCAACGTAAGCGAAAGATCCCAGTAAAAAAAATTTGTGTTTTTTGAAGCACTTAAGAGAAAAAGCGCATAATTGAGCGCTTCAATAAGAGAGCTCTTATACAGCAGTAAATGATAATGAATAAAATATACAAAAATAGCTGCTATTTTAGTGCTGCAACGAAGAAGGTTTTAAAGCGATAACAAAATAAAAATATGTTATGGTTTACGAAAATGCTTAAAAAAGTCATTTAAACAAGTAAAAGCAAAACAAAAATGAATATTTTAATATAGTTAGCCCTTAAAAAAGCGCTTTAGGAGTGCTTTGTTTGCGTCTTAAAAGGAGCGCTTATTGTCAGCAGAAAATAGTCCTCCAAACCGGGAACACTCCATACAAAAATCAGGCATCCCATCAGCAGGTTTGAAGCGATTTGAGGTATGAATTCATATATAAAACCAGCTCCTTTTGGAGCACATTTTTTACTGGGATGGCTCAAAATATATAAACGGAAATTATATCCAAAAATGGTGAAACAATTTTTATTTTCAATATTTAATTTAATAATTCTTACAAAGTTGTTTTAAATATACAAACTTTTTTTGGGGTCGGGGTCATAAACCCGAAACTTAAAATACAAAATTCAAAATCCGAAGCTCAATAATCCTATATTTCAAAATTCAGAAACCACATAATCCATGGATTTTCTCCACTATAGTGAAACAAACAACGGCTTCGCTAACTAAAGCTACTCTGCAAAGCCGACCTCCGGCAGAGCTCCAGACTTTATTAAGGGGCTTTAGTTAGTGAAGTCGGTGTTTGTTATACCATAGAAAAAATATCATTGCGCCTGGCGTAAGGCCGTCTATGCAGCGAAGTTTTAGCTTGTTATTCGGGATTTCTAAATTCGAGATTTTCGAATTCAATATCTTATAAATAACAATACATCAATTACTGCAAACAAAAGCGGTTTTACAAGATTTTTCAGCCGTAGTTTTTTACTATTTCATTTGGCATACGGGTCTATTCTGAAAATCTCGTGATTTCAAATCACGTCCTTTTAAAATCACATGAGTGATTTTTTGGCATTCTGAAAGCCATAAAGTTGTGGTGTTCTGACATACGGGTCGTTCTGAAATTAAGGTGCTTTTAAAATCACATATGTGATTTTGTGGTGTTAAATAAGTCATACGGTTTTTAAGTTTATCGGTGAGCTTTCGGCAATCCAACACCAAAAAATTACACGTGTGATTTTAAACGGCACATGTGATTTGAAATCATGCGATTTGAGCTAAAGTGATTTTCAGAACAGGCCTGATAATACAAAATATGAAAATAAGAAAACGGAAAATCGCCCAAAAAATGTTTCTCAACTATGGGAAGATTGAATTAACACGTAAAAAGTATGAAAAATCGCCCAAGATACGCTTATATTTCATATGCAGATTCACCCAAATTTTTATTGAAATTTTTTTGCGATTTTTCGCACATTGATTTGAGCGATTTCGCTATGGCTAAGTTTATAGCAGCCGTTATTTTCTACTATCTCAAATGACAAAAATAAGGCAACGAAAAATCGCTCAAAAAATGTTTCTAAACTAGGGTCAAATGGAATTATTAGCCAAAAAATAACGCAATATCGCCTAAAACAGGGGTCATACAGCTTATGCAAAATCACCTGAAATTTGTATGGAAAATTTTTGGGCGAATTTTCCACATTGATTTGGGTGATTTCACTTAGGCAAAATTTTCTAGCAGCCGTTATTTTCTACTATCTCCATTGACAAGAATAAGGAAGCGAAAAATCGCCCAAAAAATGTTTCTCAACTATGGGAAAATTTAATTAATACGTAAAAAGTATGAAAAATCGCCCAAGATACGCTTATATTTCATATTCAGAATCACCCAAATTTTTATTTTTTTGCGATTTTTCGCACACTGATTTGGGCGATTTCGCTAAGGCTAAATGTTCTAGCAGCCGTTATTTTTACTATCTCAATTGACAGAAATAAGGCAGCGAAAAATCACTCAAAAAATGTTTGTAAACTAGGGTCAAATTGAATTACATATTACCCAAAAATAACGAAAAAATCGCCCAAAACAGGGATCATACAGCTTATGCAAAATCACCTGAAATTTGTATGGAAAATTTTTGGGCGATTTTTCGCACATTGATTTGGGCCGTTATTTTCTACTATCTCAATTGACAAAAAAAAGGAAGCGAAAAATCGCCCAAAATTTTTTTCTAAACTAAGGTAAAAATTGTTACCATAAAATAACGAAAAATAGCCCAAGAAAAAGATAACATTTCTTATGCAAAATCACACGAAATTTTATTGGAAAAGTTTTGGGCAATTTCTCACACATTGCAATTTTGCTTTGGGACACTTTGCTAACAGCCTTCCTCAGATATATTATTTATTTAGTGTTACAGTGAATACACACATTTTAAAGGATTTTTCGGCCTGCCTTCTAATAACAAGTTTTAACATGTATACACAACACTTGCCTTTTTTCCTTCCAACAAAAATAACACTATACTCTTTTGTACGCAAAAGAATATTAAGTATATACTTGTTAAACTATATATGCTTATTACACATAAATACACAAGCAAACACATAAACGCTATTATATCCCTACACTCAAACAAACAAACATTTTATATTTTTAACCAACTTCATACAACACACTACTTAAAAATGAAAATCACATGCAGTAGAAGTTGTGGTTTAAGTTTAACATGTTTGCTTAAAATTGTAGTCGTATTAGAGAGCTGTATTAGTAGATCCCGTAGAAAGGGTTAAAAAAGGCATTATTAAAAAAAATAGTTTTCGTAATAGAAAAAACATTTGTACTTGTTACCATAAACATATTTTCTTCTGAATTACAGTTTATATGGCTTGTTGATACTTGTGTGTAGATTGGAAGAAGCAAAAAAAAAAAAAAATAAATAGTTGTTACATAAAATTACACAAAGGCAAAAACCATGTGTGTGGGTAGTATGTAGTGGAAAATGTATGCTAAATGTACAGTTATTGAAAGTACCCGGTAGGTACGTTTAAAAAAAAGATAAAAAAAAATGTAGTCCTGCAATTCGTAGTTGGACCAAAGGGCCAATACAAATGATTTCCATTGAATTCTGTCTTCGGCGTATCTTTTTGTTTATCTCGATGCCATTCTGGCTGTGCTTAGCTCGTTTTCTATATGACGCCGATATATGTTTGCAGGTCTTTCTCTTTGTCGGCTATTCTGGGGAAGGTAGTTAAGGGCTTTCCTTATAACGTGATCATGGCGTTTCCTAAAGGTATGACCCAACCAGTTTATCTTTTTAATACAAATGCCAGTAGAAATGGGAGTTTTAATGAGTTTTTGTCAGAGATCATTATTTTATACGGTTTAAAAATACTAGGAGTGCATTTGTGTTTTCTTTACTGACGTTTCATGTTTACCAACCGTATAATTACACTAGTTTTACGTTCGAGCTAAAAAGTTGTAGTGTACACTGTATACCCTAGGCTTTTTCCGACATAAAATAAAGAAGAAAAAAAATCGAAATAAAAACTTGTTGGCTATTTTTTGGTAGATCCCTAAACATGCAGTTGAATATATGCCATCTAGATTTTTTTTGTTTAGACTTCCAGCACAAAGGGATAACTTAAATATTTCTATGTTCGATTCGTTACAATTTGTTTCTACCATTCCTTTTATGAAATTTACTCTGGACATTAAATGCGTTTCGGTGTATATTACTTAAGTTATAAAATTAAATGTAATAAGTTAGTTAGCATCTATACATTATTTATATATGTCGTTAAAATTCTAGTAAGGTAGACAAATTTTTACATTATTTACATCACTATCTTCATATAAATTATTCGAGTTGCGTAAGTAAAACTTTCTACTGATGACTGTAAATACAGTGGTAACGCTAAAAACAAACACCGATAACAATAATTAAGTAAAATGATAAGTGCTAACGATGCATTTACCTACACTAACAGAAGCTTAGATTTTTTCCTACGCAACCATCAAATCGTTCTTTCGCTGCTAGATTTCGACGAAGTAAGTCTCTTTAAAATTAAAGCTCGGTAAAATCCAACAGTTGTATAAAGTGAGATAAAGTCTTTTTTTTTTGAGAATTTATACCGTAAAATTTTATTTTGCGAACTAAATTGTTACCAACAATAGCATATACCAAATTACACCAAAAGAAAAAGGGAATCGTCCTATATGCACACGTGATTATCGTCCATACCTTTATTAAGTAAGAGAGTTCCTAAGCCACACTGGAGGGCGTACTTCTAAGAATATAAATTTCCCACGAAGAACTGCTACGTATTGCATAACCCCTCAGATTTCAATAAAGAAAAAACCACAGTTAACCTAGGAACTCAATTAATTTTTAATATTTTGGAAATCTTTCTCCATATTTCAACACAACAATTGATAAAGAAATACAAAAGTTGTGATTTTTACATATTAAATTAAATGCGTTAAATCAGGTTTGTGACGTCACCGATGTGAATGGGAATATTTTCTCAGCAATCAAGTCAGCAGACGTTAAATATATTTTAAGAAGGCGATCAAAAGAATAATTGGAAAAAAAAAAACAAACACAAATAAACCGACACTCCGCAAAGATTTACAGCATGCAATTATCAACTACATATCACCTTACTAACTAAATAACAATAATTTTAAACATAAAACCTACCTAACCTTACCTACAGCTAAACAATAATCGGCCTCAATAGAGGTAATCTTCAAGCCTAATTTTCTTCCAAAATCCTTAAAATTATCTATTTTACTAATTATAATTAACATTGCTCCTTTAACTTAAATCTAAATATCCTAACGCTATTCTAATCCTAACATACATTTCCTAAATTCGATACACAAATTCTAAAAAAAACATAACCCATACAACTCCCAATTACATCCTAAGATTTATTAAATTTACTGTATATAAATCCTTACATATATTTTTCCCTTAGTTGAATACGTATTAACTTAATTTTTATACTAACACCCAAGTTCTTTAATATTGTAACAACACTAAACTAGTTACGTACATTTATATATATAATCATTAAGGTCTGTATACATTCAAATTTATTTATGAGTATAAGTGTTAATTAATCAATTTTTGTTTAGAAAATATGCAACATCACTTTTTTTAAAAAAAAACAAAAAACTTACTATTACCCATGTAGAGTATGCAGAATGTTCGAAGAGGCCTCCGAGACATCATACGCAACATTTTTTTTCTTATGGTAAATCATCATTAATTTTGGTGAGTGATCAAACTTATTTATATTTGTAGTATTTCTATCTGTTTGCATATTTTTTTTACAATTAATAAAAGAAGCAACAACAACAGTAGTTATGAATGAATGCAAAAGAGACTAACTTTCGCTTAAATGTTTAGCAACATTTCTTACTTTGTTTTTGCTTCACATCATATGGTTATTTTAATTTAAGCTTTACATATTTACTTTTTTTTTGCTAATTTTTTCATTCATAATATTATTATGGGAAGTCACCCAAGCCAAATAGATTTGAGTCGTTAATCAAAGAAACTCAAGTTTGTTTAAATTGGTTGAACTAGCTTTAATTTTCTGTAGCTATTATTTTTAAGTAACATGAACTTTGAAAAATGAATAAATTTTGTGCATCAAAAATGAATCTTTAAATTTTAATAATTTCTTACGGATGTAGAATGAGTTAGGGTGAAAACATTAAGGGTTTCTGTAAAATTTACGCCACGGAAACATACGGTAGGGAGGGTTATGAGGCATTGGCCCCAGCAAGATCTTGGGTGCCCTACACTAGGAAAAATTGATGTTACCGTAGAAACATTCGCATATTTTTTTTGTTTTGATGCGTCAGTCTTCACTTTGAATTCTAATTTACGAATTACCATTATTCTGTTTGTTAATGCAGCACTCTATAACAGAGGCAAGGGAGTTTAAATTATTATGTGTGAAAGTACAAGTTGTTTATGTGCGATACAAAAATATAAGCAGGCAAGAACCCCCCCGACCAGACTGCTAGCTAGCAGTTTAATAGCTCCCAATCGCCATAGCTATATATTTTTAAAAGTGGTTTTTTTTTCGTTAAGCATGTGCACATATTCTGGCACCAAGGTCAATCAGGGTTTTAACTATTCGGAAATGGCTTATGGGCAAATACAAAAGACAAAACCAATGTTTTTCCACTTGTACATTACATAATTGGCGCCCAACGTGGGGCCCAGGTTATTTAGTAAATGGGTCCCAACCCTTGCTACTTTTCATCTATTTTTTTTAGCAAAGCTTAAAGTGGTGATATTGGTGAAGCTGTTTATAAAATAAACTTTTAAAATTTTCTGGATTTTCGTTATTTGACGGCAGAAGATCAAATAAAACGACCGAAAATTCACTGAAAGTTCCTTTTTGTAGATAGACCAAATTAATATCGTTATTTTTTTTCTTTGTTTAAAGTCTCAAGTAAAGTTTGGAGTTTATAAAAAAAAAAAAAAACTTTTTTTTGGGTCTTAATAGCTGTGTGCTAATTAGACAAGGAAATTATATAAATTTCGCAAAGTGCATATTTATATCCACCTAGTTAGTTTTAAAAGAAAAAGGACATATGTATTAACGCAGTTTTGACTAATTTAAAAAAAAAAAAAAAAAAAAAAAAAAAACTTCAAGGGTTACTTAGGAACATAATAGATTTTTTTTTATTAACATCAATTTTTCTATTAAAAAAAAAAAAAAAAAAACAAAAAAAAACAAAATTTATTTTTTACTCATCCTACTCACTTCGCATCCAATATGTAAGAAATTTGTGTACAATTAAATTAAAACGAAATTGGTTGGTATTTCCGGCAAATGTTATTTGTATACATTGCTGGGAACTTATCGTTCACTTTTTGCCTGAACAGGAACTTTATATTGATCCGGTTTTCAATTTGGATTTTTTTCTTTTTTTCTTTTTTCCCCTTTTCTAAAAAAACAAAATACAGGTGTACCTTATAAATATAAAATTTTAGTTCTCTAACAACTTAACTGTCATAAGTTTTTGGTATTGAACATACATGTGCTAAGTTTACCTTAGTACATACCTTTCTTGGCTCTCTGTTACATTTTTTTTATGCATATTTAATTTTTAATTAATTAACAACAAAATGTCGTTGGAACATACTCCGCTACCAGCTCTGAGTACGGCATCTGGTTTTAGTAGTACGCAATGTATCGTTTGTAACGAGCCTATGTCAGAACAAAATGAATGTCTAATTATCATGAACTGTAGTCATGTATTTCATAAAGAGTGTATTGAAAAACACCTTTCACAGTCAGCAGAATGTCCCGATTGCCAAAAAGCATGTGATCTCGTAGATCTTAAAAAGTTTAACATTCCAAGAAATGTACGGCAAAATCCTGCACCAAAAGGTGACACTAATGCTCGTGGTAAAGGGCGAGGTGCAATGGCTAAAAGGTACCATACTAGAAATGTAACCACAAATCTGTTTAACGAGAACGCAGCTTCCTCGGTAGATTTTGATCAAAATACTAATCAAACTGATAATAATGACAATACCCTAAATTTTACTTCTACACGGAATTCTCCTAATATTAAAAGCGACGTGATTATTAATCCCACACAGTTATCTCATATGATACAAACAAGCGTTTCACGTATGTTACAAAACATGAATATTGTCGCTAATAATTCACAGCGAGCTCATCAATCCCAACGAGCTTATCAATCCCAACGTGCTAATAATTCACAACCTCAGACTTTTGCACAAAGAAATAATAATATCATCAATCCTACATCTCCTTTAGCTAGTGTCTATGATAATTTTAGTGTCCGATCGGACAAAGTAACTTCAGTGATCCAAAATTGGAACCTTAAGTTTGATGGGTCAGCGAACGGCTTAAATGTCGAAGAATTCTTATATAGAATACGGTCTCTGACCGCTGACAATTTTCAAAATGATTTTTCCGTTATTTGCAAAAACTTGCATATACTGTTGTCTGGTAAAGCCCGTGAATGGTATTGGCGTTACCACAAGCAGGTGGAGAATATTCAATGGAATGAGTTCTGTGCCGCAATTAAATGTCAGTATAAAGACTTTAAGACCAATTTTGATTTAATGGAAGAACTTAGAAATCGCAAAATGAGAACAGGAGAATCATTTGATTCATTTTTTGAGGCAATATCCTCCATTTTAGATCGCTTAGATAGACCTATACCCGAAAATGAGCTTATAGAAATTTTAACAAAAAATCTCCGCGTAGATATTCGTCACGAACTATTATATGTCCCAATTTATTCAATCGCTCATTTAAGGAAACTGGTGCAAATGCGCGAAAACTTGATGACGGATGAATTTTTCCGAAAGAATTCCCAAAGCAAAATGTTTTCAACTAATTACCCAAGGCGTAATGTTGCAGAACTCGATTGTTCTGAAAATCTTAATATGGCTGAAACATCTAATGATGATTTTAATGTAGAAAGTATAGAGCAAAAATCTATTAGTGCCAAGTGCTGGAACTGTGATGAGGTAGGTCATAAATGGCAGGACTGCCTTGGTACTAGAACCATATTCTGTTATGGATGTGGCGAAAAAAATACATATCGGCCACAGTGCCCGAAATGTACTTCCAAACAAGTTTCTAACTCAAAAAACTTAACAGCTCCGTCCCACCCGCAAAAATTTCACTAAATTCTAACACAACAACAACCAACTCTGAGTTAACTAATAAATTGGTTGTTAAAAACAACACTGACTTGACCTCCTATCAAGATTTGAACAGCTTTGCTGAATTACCGGATACGTCAAATACCAACTCCGTAAAAGATTTGAAAATTCGTGAGCGGTTCCAATCACCAAATAAGGATAGAATTCTGTTTCCAATAAGACCCTATCATCAGCGAATGCAAGAATATATTGCTAAACGTAATTTAATTTTTTCAAACTCATCCCTCTTTTTTTGTCCGGAAAAAGGACCCAAACGTTCCACCGTTCGACTAAGAACATATTACAAGAAGCGAAAAATGACTTCTAAGTTTATTGTTTCTACTGTCTTAAATAACACGGTTGATAGAAGGTTTTATGCAAATGTAAGGTTTTTAAACTTTTCACCGTTAGGTCTGCTTGACACGGGTGCAAACATTAGTTGCATTGGTGGTAAACTTGCTCAGGAAAAATTTTCGGGTTCAGAACAATTTAACAAAATGAATGCTAACGTAAAAACGGCTGATGGCAAGTTACAAAAGGTTTTAGGGTATCTCGACGTTGATGTTTCTTTTAGAAATCAGTCACATAGAATGAAATTGTGGCTTGTACCCTCGTTGTCACAAGATTTGATTTTGGGCTTAGACTTTTGGAGGTTATTTGCGTTAGCTTCAGATTTATTCGAATCTGCAATTATTAGCGGTCCTGCGAATTTGTCCGATATTAAAAAACCGTCCGAAGTTTTGTCCGTAAACTTAGAAAAATCTGATTTAGTCTCCGATGAAACAAAATTTCCTCTAACTCCAAGCCAACATGCACAACTAGAGGCTATTATAGCTTTATTTCCTAATTTTGAGAAAAACGGCTTAGGCAGAACCAGCTTAATTAAGCATGATATAGACGTTGGCAACGCCTCGCCTATAAAACAAAGGTTCTATCCAGTTTCTCCGGGCGTGGAGGAGCTGATGTATAAAGAAGTAGACCGAATGCTGGCATTAGGGGTGATTGAAGAGTCAACGTCCTCATGGAGTTCTCCCATGCGCTTAGTGGTTAAGCCGCACAAAGTCCGCCTGTGCTTAGATGCCAGAAAAGTCAATCAAGTGACCATTAAAGACGCCTATCCGCTTCCAAGTATTGAGGGTATATTTGCGAGACTTCCCAGAGCTAACCTGATTTCAAAACTGGATTTAAAAGATGCGTATTGGCAGATCGGCCTAGCCGATCAGGCCAAACCTCTTACTGCGTTCACAATCCCAGGTAGACCTCTCTATCAGTTCAAGGTCATGCCGTTTGGGCTTTGTAACGCCCCCCAAACGATGTGCCGTTTAATGGACTCGTTAATACCACCTGAACTAAAATATTGTGTTTTCGGGTACTTAGATGACCTTGTGA
This sequence comes from Pollenia amentaria, assembly GCA_943735925.1. Taxonomy (NCBI): domain Eukaryota; kingdom Metazoa; phylum Arthropoda; class Insecta; order Diptera; family Polleniidae; genus Pollenia; species Pollenia amentaria. The sequence continues at coordinate 15,442,990 of OX031010.1, read as the reverse complement.
TTGTTTCCGAAGATTTTGAAACCCATTTGTCGGTCTTGGTGCGTATTGCTGATCAATTAAGAAAAGCAAATTTAACCCTTAATATTAGTAAATCACGCTTCGGCGTTACTGAAACGAAATACCTAGGGTACGTAATCGGAAATGGGGGAATTAAAACGGATCCCGAAAAAGTAGAATCGATACTTTCCTGGCCGGTCCCTAAGAGCATCAAACAAGTTCGTGGATTCCTTGGTCTTGCGGGATGGTATCGACGATTTATTGCAAATTTTTCTACTGTAGTCTTTCCGATAACGGAAGTGTTGTCGTCGAAACGCAAGTTTAATTGGTCAGAAGATGCGCAAAAGGCATTTTTAGAGATAAAAACTTTACTTACCACAGCTCCCGTTCTCGCTAATCCTGACTTCAACAGAAAGTTTTATATACATTGTGATGCAAGCGATTTCGGTATTGGCGCGGTTTTAGTTCAGCTGGATGACGACGGAAACGAAAAACCTATAGCGTTTATGTCAAAAAAGCTGAACACCGCTCAACGCAATTATAGTGTAACCGAAAGAGAGTGTCTGGCAGCAATAGAGGCCATCAACCGCTTCCGGTGTTACGTAGAAATGCAACAATTTGAGGTAATTACGGACCACTCCAGCTTGGTGTGGCTGATGAGGCAATCTAATTTATCTGGCAGACTTGCCAGATGGGTATTTAAACTCCAAGGCTATACATTCACGATCAGTCACAGAAAAGGTAAGGATCATATTGTGCCAGATTCTCTCTCCCGGTTGCCTTGCGAGGAAGTTTCCGCTGTCGAGCTAGCTGATCCCGAAATTGACTTGAGCTCCGAACATTTTTCTGACCAGGATTATGAGGAGCTAAAAACTAAAATCACTGACAGACCTACGAAATACCCGGATTTGAAGATTGTTGATAAGTATGTATATATTCGGACCGACCACTATACGGGAAATGAACAGGATGAACAAAACGCGTGGAAACTTTGGGTTCCTACAAAACTACGCGAAAGTGTTATAACCCGAGCTCATGATTTACCTATTTCATCACACGGGGGAATGTTTAAATCTTTAGACCTAATACGCAGAAATTTTTATTGGCCAGGTATGGTTAGGGATGTCCGCGACTATATTAGAAAATGTGAGGTTTGTAAAACTACCAAGGCACCGAATTTTGTAACCAAGCCCGAAATGGGAAAACAGGCAGTATCATACCGCCCCTTTCAGCGTCTGTACATAGACCTACTAGGACCTTACCCAAGAAGTAAGCGTGGGAACATAGGGCTGTTGATTGTGGTAGACCACTTAACAAAATTTCATTGGGTATGTCCAATGCGCAAATTTACCTCTGCTGCCATACAAACGTTTTTATTGGAGCAAATCTTTCATGTGTACGGAGTCCCCGAACACATTGTGAGCGACAATGGCTCACAATTTAAAGCCCATGAACTCAATGCATTTTTTACGAAATTGGGAATTAATCATATATACACGGCATTGTATTCGCCGCAATCTAACGCCTCAGAAAGGGTTAATCGGTCGTTAATTGCCGGTATTCGTTCGTATTTGAAGAAGGACCAAACGTTATGGGACGAACACCTTAGCTCAATATGCTGCTCCCTTAGGAACTCATTTCATACATCAATACGTATTTCGCCGTATCATGCAGTCTTTGGACTTGATATGATAACTCACGGTTCTTCGTATAAATTATTAGAAAAAGTAAAAATGCTTGGTGAAAATGTCAGTCCGTTAGACAGGGACGATTCATTAGCTCTAATACGTCACAACTTAGGGAAAAGTATTACAGATGCATATCATAATCACCAACATCAGTACAATCTTAGAACTAGACCTATATCCTTCTCTGTGGGTCAAATTGTTTTCAGGAAAAATTTTGCACAGAGTAGCTTTGAGAAAAAGTTTAATTCTAAACTTGCACCACTTTACCTTAAAGCTAAAATCCGAGATAAAATTGGGCAAAATTATTACCAATTGGAGGATCTTAATGGTAAACTCATAGGAACCTTTCATGCCAAAGATTTAAGATCCTAAAATCGGCTTCCTCCTAATACTTTTGCGAAAATCGCAAGTATTATGCGGTTTGTAGTGTACACTGTATACCCTAGGCTTTTTCCGACATAAAATAAAGAAGAAAAAAAATCGAAATAAAAACTTGTTGGCTATTTTTTGGTAGATCCCTAAACATGCAGTTGAATATATGCCATCTAGATTTTTTTTGTTTAGACTTCCAGCACAAAGGGATAACTTAAATATTTCTATGTTCGATTCGTTACAATTTGTTTCTACCATTCCTTTTATGAAATTTACTCTGGACATTAAATGCGTTTCGGTGTATATTACTTAAGTTATAAAATTAAATGTAATAAGTTAGTTAGCATCTATACATTATTTATATATGTCGTTAAAATTCTAGTAAGGTAGACAAATTTTTACATTATTTACATCACTATCTTCATATAAATTATTCGAGTTGCGTAAGTAAAACTTTCTACTGATGACTGTAAATACAGTGGTAACGCTAAAAACAAACACCGATAACAATAATTAAGTAAAATGATAAGTGCTAACGATGCATTTACCTACACTAACAGAAGCTTAGATTTTTTCCTACGCAACCATCAAATCGTTCTTTCGCTGCTAGATTTCGACGAAGTAAGTCTCTTTAAAATTAAAGCTCGGTAAAATCCAACAGTTGTATAAAGTGAGATAAAGTCTTTTTTTTTTGAGAATTTATACCGTAAAATTTTATTTTGCGAACTAAATTGTTACCAACAATAGCATATACCAAATTACACCAAAAGAAAAAGGGAATCGTCCTATATGCACACGTGATTATCGTCCATACCTTTATTAAGTAAGAGAGTTCCTAAGCCACACTGGAGGGCGTACTTCTAAGAATATAAATTTCCCACGAAGAACTGCTACGTATTGCATAACCCCTCAGATTTCAATAAAGAAAAAACCACAGTTAACCTAGGAACTCAATTAATTTTTAATATTTTGGAAATCTTTCTCCATATTTCAACACAACAATTGATAAAGAAATACAAAAGTTGTGATTTTTACATATTAAATTAAATGCGTTAAATCAGGTTTGTGACGTCACCGATGTGAATGGGAATATTTTCTCAGCAATCAAGTCAGCAGACGTTAAATATATTTTAAGAAGGCGATCAAAAGAATAATTGGAAAAAAAAAAACAAACACAAATAAACCGACACTCCGCAAAGATTTACAGCATGCAATTATCAACTACATATCACCTTACTAACTAAATAACAATAATTTTAAACATAAAACCTACCTAACCTTACCTACAGCTAAACAATAATCGGCCTCAATAGAGGTAATCTTCAAGCCTAATTTTCTTCCAAAATCCTTAAAATTATCTATTTTACTAATTATAATTAACATTGCTCCTTTAACTTAAATCTAAATATCCTAACGCTATTCTAATCCTAACATACATTTCCTAAATTCGATACACAAATTCTAAAAAAAACATAACCCATACAACTCCCAATTACATCCTAAGATTTATTAAATTTACTGTATATAAATCCTTACATATATTTTTCCCTTAGTTGAATACGTATTAACTTAATTTTTATACTAACACCCAAGTTCTTTAATATTGTAACAACACTAAACTAGTTACGTACATTTATATATATAATCATTAAGGTCTGTATACATTCAAATTTATTTATGAGTATAAGTGTTAATTAATCAATTTTTGTTTAGAAAATATGCAACATCACTTTTTTTAAAAAAAAACAAAAAACTTACTATTACCCATGTAGAGTATGCAGAATGTTCGAAGAGGCCTCCGAGACATCATACGCAACATTTTTTTTCTTATGGTAAATCATCATTAATTTTGGTGAGTGATCAAACTTATTTATATTTGTAGTATTTCTATCTGTTTGCATATTTTTTTTACAATTAATAAAAGAAGCAACAACAACAGTAGTTATGAATGAATGCAAAAGAGACTAACTTTCGCTTAAATGTTTAGCAACATTTCTTACTTTGTTTTTGCTTCACATCATATGGTTATTTTAATTTAAGCTTTACATATTTACTTTTTTTTTGCTAATTTTTTCATTCATAATATTATTATGGGAAGTCACCCAAGCCAAATAGATTTGAGTCGTTAATCAAAGAAACTCAAGTTTGTTTAAATTGGTTGAACTAGCTTTAATTTTCTGTAGCTATTATTTTTAAGTAACATGAACTTTGAAAAATGAATAAATTTTGTGCATCAAAAATGAATCTTTAAATTTTAATAATTTCTTACGGATGTAGAATGAGTTAGGGTGAAAACATTAAGGGTTTCTGTAAAATTTACGCCACGGAAACATACGGTAGGGAGGGTTATGAGGCATTGGCCCCAGCAAGATCTTGGGTGCCCTACACTAGGAAAAATTGATGTTACCGTAGAAACATTCGCATATTTTTTTTGTTTTGATGCGTCAGTCTTCACTTTGAATTCTAATTTACGAATTACCATTATTCTGTTTGTTAATGCAGCACTCTATAACAGAGGCAAGGGAGTTTAAATTATTATGTGTGAAAGTACAAGTTGTTTATGTGCGATACAAAAATATAAGCAGGCAAGAACCCCCCCGACCAGACTGCTAGCTAGCAGTTTAATAGCTCCCAATCGCCATAGCTATATATTTTTAAAAGTGGTTTTTTTTTCGTTAAGCATGTGCACATATTCTGGCACCAAGGTCAATCAGGGTTTTAACTATTCGGAAATGGCTTATGGGCAAATACAAAAGACAAAACCAATGTTTTTCCACTTGTACATTACAAAGTTTGATTTTCGTATGTCGAATTATCTGATTTGATTTCCATACCTTTTGTAGTATGCCAAATGCTTGGTTAGCCTTTGAGGTTAACAGATACTGCATTAACCGAAACAATAGAGGGATATCTTTCTTACAGTATAAAACTTATTTAACTCAGATAAGCCTTTGTCAAAATTTGTGCCAATAAGCAAAATCAGTAAAAAAAAATAAATAAAAAACTTGTCTTCGCTAAAACACGCATTAAAAACAAATGAATGAATTTCAGATTCGAAAATATGATTTTATTCAAAATATGACAAGCACTTAGAAATTGAAAAATTTACCTCGTATCTTCACCCGATGTTTGTCTGAAATCTGACCTTTAATGTATAAAGTTAGTAAATACTTGATCGAAATGAATTCCAACAGCAATAACATTTTTTTAATTCTGCATCATATAATATCGATCGATTTGATCTCATTTTCTTTCTTCATGCCACTGTTACTTATTAAAATTAGGTGCGAATATATTTAAAATTTGAGAATAAAATGCAACGTTTTAGTGCTTTTCAAAGTTGAAATTCGCAAAAAAAAAATTCTGATGCTTCACTCTATTATTTTGAAAATGATTTAAAGCTTATGGGCACCGCTGCTGTTATTGTAGAAGCGCATTCTGGACGAATCGGTGACTAATTTTAAAGTAAATTCGCAAAATAATAAATGAAAATGAGCAAGCTCGAAGTCGGTTGTATGTAAAATTTCCTTTTTTTGTTTAAAATATATCGTTATTCTTTGAATATCATCACCAGGGAATGTTTATTTAAAATTTACATAAACCACAATAAATCAGAAATACCTCTTCACATCGAGCTTGATAATTTTTATTTAACATTGAATTTTAAAGGTCGAATAAAAATTTAACTTAAGGAAAAATAAATTTGGATAATTTAATAGTTTGTTTCAAGGTACAATCTATTCATGATAATTTGCCAGAGCGCAATAAGAGAGTTCGTTTGATAGCTTTATCGGCCTTTAGCAATCCCATTTAATATTTAGGATCCTTATGAGTAGAAGAGTTAATTTAACCATATCCGTACATCCATCCGGCAATTTTTCTGTCCATACGTTGGTGTGTTCGGTGTGGGGATCATCTTAAGGATATTTCACTTTATGGTGTTACATTTTCCAGGCATAATCAGATGCAGCCAATACCTGGAATTCGAAAAAAATCTTACAGATCTCTTGCGATCGTTGCAGACTAGAGGACCTATCTAGTATAATGGGAGTCAGTAGCTCCGGTAGCACGGCACCGGACTGAATATTGGTTGAGGCCTTCGCCAGAATGCTTCTTATGGAAAATTAGTTTCGCTCTTCCGTTAAAAAGATACTTTTCTGTATCACGTGGTGGCTGTGATTAACTACCCAAAGTCACCGGAAGTTATATCCTGAATATCGTACTAAAGGTCTTATTTGAACAACTTCTGGGAGAGTTCGGCCTGAGACGTAGGTGCTGATGCTACTCCACGAATGTTACTAGAATTTTGTTAGGCTGTGGAGGTTAGATAGCTGCTGCTCGTAAGCAAGGGCTGAGTGTATAATCTTGCTGGACTATGTTCTTAAATTGCTTCGTTGGTGTGCTGGTTGCTTTCACACTTGGGGGGTAGTTGGATAACGCACTTTTTCTCATCCAGTGGTTAAATATTCACCATGGAGTAGACTCTAGGGCAGGTATCCATTTCCACAGCTGTCCATGTGTGGATTAAAATAGGTTTTTTCAAGGCCCCATATAAAATAGGGACTAGCAGGAGTTTATTTTTCAAGCTTAGTCAGATAGGGGCCAACAAACCGGAGACATGCTCAAAAAAACTACAACAAATTAAACATAAATTTTTTTAGTCTTCTTTAATTTAATGAACTCTTTTTCTTCACTTGCACCTCTCATAATCCTAGTGCAGGACTCGTAAAGTAAGCGAAATCGGTTAATTAATGTCCGAGTTATAGGCAAGTAGCTCACTACTTATAACATTTTACATAAGGTAGAGTAGCAGAGGTAGGTCACCAAATTAACGATTCCCGTCCGTCGTTTGTTCTGTCCATGTGTATGTTTAAATATTTTTTCCGAAGATCTTAAAAAAGATGGAGGCAAGGGTGTGTATATTTTTATTATATATAGTCCAGAGCTGTTTGGTTTCAGAAATTAGATAGATCAGCCAGCAAATGGCTAAGTTAAGGTTAAGTTTCACTTCAGATAGACTTAGTAGAAGAGTGGTAGTATTATTCGAGGTATAAGTGGATAAGAATTCCAGCACATTAATCTTAATATTTTACGATCTAATTTTAGAAGAAATATTTAAAAAAATATATATCCATTTTTTATAGGCACAGAACTTTTAATAAAAAAACCAAAAATTAAAAACTCAAAAAATTTCCTGTTTAAGATGGGGATAGGGGATGGGGTATGTAAGATTCGGCAAAGCCGAATATAGTTCTCTTACTTGTTTGTAAATAAATTAAGCTATTTTTCCATTAGTGTCAGTCGTTTGCAGTCCATGTCCATTATACAGCAATACTAATTTTAAAACTATGCAACATTGTTACTCAAGGCAAGATAATTGTTCTAAATAATTTCCTTAAAATTGCTGACGTTTCCTAAATAAATCTCATTATTTTGCCATTTTTATACTATCAAATAGGTCGCTAGGAAACATGTTATAAATATACAATGTAAGTTAATGTACTGTATATATAATACACATACACAAAAGTATATAAAAAAAAATATTTAATTAGTTTTCTTACAAACCCGTCCATGAACTAGTTTTCCTTTTCGAAGTTTCTGTTTTTTTTTTAATATGAACTACTTTTTAATTCATTAATCTCTCAAGTATAAAGTTTTAACATAAACTAGATTCAAAATTCCCTACTGGGTAAACACATATACACAAGCATACAGACAAAAATTGGTAGTAGTAGTAGAAGTAGTAGCCATAACGTAAATGTATGTACAAATATATGCATATATATGCATGTGTTCACCTATATATTTAGTATGTATACGAGTACGTAAGTATAACAACGGCTTAAAGGAGTATTAGGTTTATACCCTTATTCCAAGCAATCTAAATGTATGTATGTATGTATATGTCGTTCTTATGTATATGCATAAGTGTATGTAGTATATTTGGATATGTATGCATAACATTAGCATGCAATACTAACCAACATTTTTCGGGTCAACAATATGCTTTAAGCCATAAGTGTTTTACAAGTAGTTATAATAAAATATAAACCAAAAAACTAGTAAAATAACAAAAAAAAAAAAAAAAAAAAAACAAACACACTGAGAGTAAAATTGTTACTCAGTATTGAAAGGAATACAAAAGTGAAGTGTAGAGGTTATAAACTTTTTAACATTTATTATGATTATGGCCCAACAATTTATTCAGCACTTTTTGCCAAAGGATTCAGCATAAACCAAACGACATGAAACGCAATATTGCAATTTTTTTTTTTTTTTTGTAATTTTTTATTACAAAATTTCTTTTTTTATTACTTTTTTTGTCACTGTTGACAATTAGAGTAAAAGTTTTTATGTGATTAAAATTCATGATATATTATGTTGAGATAAAGGCAAATAATGAAATTTTACATAATTTCAAAGGTGTTGTGAATTGTTAATTAAGTTTTATAGGAAAGTTAATTGCAGTGTTTAATTTGTGAGCAAAATATTATCGCTTGCAATTCGAAAATAAACTTTTTTTTTTTAATTTATTTATGTCATGATACATGAAATACAAATGTAATAGTTTTACAAATTGTAATGCCACTTTTAATTACAGTCATACTTTTAAACCAAAGCAGGAGTTAAAATTGTGTTCTGGGGCACATTAATACGCGATTTCAAATTAATTAATAATAAAAGGCTTAATTAAAGAATAAATAATAAGAATAACCATTGAAGAGTTTGCATACTTTATAATTGTGCGATCTTTAAAACATTTTAATTTCGATTCCACTATATTCTTCCAAATTTGAGATTGGTTTTTAAGAATAAATCTAATCAACTTGACATGCGAGTTAAACCAGAGACTTAAGTTTAGGTTAGGTAGAATTGGCAGTCAGAACTGGGGATGCCAATCGGGACTGGTTTTCGCAAGTCCCGGGATTTAGGATTTCAAAAAATCAAAGCCTGGGTTCCCGGGATATCGGGAGTTCGGGATTTTTTAAAGTCAAAAGATAAATGCTTTTTTTTTAGATATTTATTAAAAAAAACTTCTTTAAAAGAGGTTTACAAACAAAAGTTTTATAATTCGATTAATATTACAAAGTTGTTTAATGATTATATTGATTACTAAAATTAGTAAATAATGAAAATTTTGATTTTTTTTTCTTAATTAATGATTAATTGAATTAATGTTAATTGATTCAATTAAAAAAATAATTAACATAAAATCTATATTTTACTCAATTACCTCGGTTGTTTCAAACTTAATATGAAAATAATTTATATAGTAATTGAATAGAGCAAACTAGTAATTGATTTATTTGTAAGATTCTATTAATGAATTAAGATGAATAATTGAAATTTAAATTCGTAATTAGTTAACAAAATCAATTTGTTTTGTTAACCATAAAAATCTTATTTTTACAAAAACACCTTTTTATACCCACAACCACTGGGGGTAGGAATTATGTAGTATATAAATAATACTACTTAACTTTGTGAAATCGCTCCATAAATTAACTTAGGTGCCATGCCCACTCTCGGAAAACACCTTAATAAGCCTAAACCTGTAAGCATTTGGTGCACCAGTGGAATCAATTAGATATTTAAACCACACGGAACTTTTGGGTTTTCTCTTTGTTTTGTGCATTTCAAAAGACATTTATTTCTTTAATTAATCTTCTTCTTTAATTATTTTCAGCACTTCTCACAAAAATTTCTTTATAATTGTTAGATGGGCTTAAAGTTATTAAAAGACTGAAAGGAGTTAACCAAATATACATAAAATATCAATATTGTTTTCCCTATCCTCTCAAGGGAGAATGTAATGATGAATTTATTGAAAAAAAAAATTTAAAGCCAAAAAATTAAGTTAACGATTTCGGAATTGACTAAATCCCGAAAATCCCGGGACTAAAAAATTAAATTCCCGGGATTGGGATTTCAGGATTGTTATTCCTAGTCAGAACTTAACTCACAAACTAATGGTCGCTTTATCATTAGGAGATTATATTTTTTCCAACGAAAAACTGCAGATAGAAATATCTTTTTTTTCTAAAGTCTTATTTGTTTCTATTCTGTCGTAAAGCTAACCCGCCCTCAACTGCTTTCTCATTAGGAGATTATATTTTTTCCAAAAAAAAAATGCAGATAAAAATATCTTTTTTTTCTAAAGTCTTATTTGTTTCTATTCTGTCGCAAAGCAAACCCGCCCTCAACAGCCCAAAATTTATTTGCCATACAAATAAATTAGCTGGCTCCCATCTTCGCATCTATTTTGAGACGTATTTCTAACTGAAAATAATGTTTTGTCGGTATACGTAGCAAACGAAAATAGTCAACGGATAGTTTAGCAATCTTATTATAAGATTCTAATAAATTTATGTTGAGATTTAGTGACAGGTAGTTTATACATTGAGAAAACGGCCATTAGACCATTGTGATATCATTGGAATTCTTCTTAGCACTTATATGTTTAACAAAGTTCAAAATGCATTCCATTTAATGCCAGAGAAGCCATAAAATCCATCGATCCCATTCGGCCAGTCGCCTTCTCGCCTATGCAGGAGAATGAAAGAGGAGGTTCTTCAAGTTCTCATAATCTCAGCTGCGGCAGTAATTATAGTGGCAATCTCCTAGATGCTGTACATGCCTACCTGAGGGGCAAGGTCCCATGCGAATAAGTGACACATCAGCCCTGGTCATCGATATAAGAGACATGGTACGCTTGTCAACCATACAGAGCCACAATTGCCTTGTAACTCTACAACCAGTTTAGATAAAAAAAAGTTCACACATAATATTTATAACAGTACTGCTCTGCAAAATACAGATGGGACAGTTACCGTAGTCACAGCTTTTTACCTATTAAACTCGCCAAAGGTCAAAAGAACGTATGCTACTTTTTTGATGTTTCTCGGAAATTTTTATCTGTTATTTCTAGCATTACGAGGGAATAATCGGTGTAGGTTTTGTACTGGAAACATGGGCAATTATATCACTGCAGACTCAAAATTGTTTATCTAGTAATTTTTAATCTCACAAAAACTGTTTGTTTGTAAAATGTTATTACCAAAAGTATGTATATGTAGTCAAAATGATTTTCGAAATTGGACCTTATACTGAATCTAGGGTTTATTTCGTACTTAGTGTCAAGGGATCCTCATCTAAGTTTTTGATTTATGCCAACGTACATAAATTACATTTATGTGGGCTGTAACGGGCGTATAATTCACATACTACAGAGGTTAATCATAGACATATTAAAAAAAAAAAATTTTTTTTGAGGTGAATGGTGGCAAATGGTCTTTACTTGCCAAACTTCTATAACAATTAACTCTGTGTCAATATAGAAAAGTAGCTTAAGCCGAATTTTGTAGTTTGCAGATATCCTGAGTCTTGTTGAAGTTTTATTCGAGGAGTTTTTTGCTTTAAGCCTGTATATTATCGTATTAGTAACAACATTATTAGAGGCGACAAGTAAATGTTAAAACATTCTAATTTACCAAATCTGAATGATTTTACATCTTTTCTAATTGAAATAACTCAATTTTGCCTTATGTAGACTAAAGCTACTCTGCGCTAAGATTAATGGTACTAAGATTAATATAATAACAAGTAAAAGTACTTTATTCTGCTCTGCCGTATCTCATATATCCTTCACCCCATTACTAAATTCGGGTGTACACTTGTATTTTTACTGCTGGTATTTTATTTAGTTTATTTCGGATAAAAGTAAAAAAAAAAAGTTAATAGTTTATAGAAAAACTTAAAAAAGTAAAGATTTATAAGTAAAAATTAATGACAATTGTGTGTTTTGTTCATATTTCAGGCATTTCTGGGCCGATCTGATGAAATTTCAATAGTACATTATTCCGGTCTATATATGATATAAAAATATAATAACCTAGTCTCTATGATAATTGAGGTCTCCGAAAACACCAATTAAACACACAAACGAGCATTAAAACTGACGGATGGAAGGGCTGGCATCGTTAAATCAACTCCGTTTCTAATAACGTTTAAGAATGTGTACACTTTATAGGATCTTAGATCCATATTGCAGTAATTCTAAAAGAAATTACAATCTTATACAAAAATTAAATTAATATATCGTTAGCTGAAATGCAAAAAGGTGTAACTAACAAAAATTTCAACACCAAGTTTTTGATTGATTATTATGAATTCCATCGAACTACATGTCTTGACAAAATTTTACACTTTTCCGCTCGAAAATGACGCTTCTATTAACAGAAAATAAAGGGACGTAAGTACAACTGGGGTTATTTGATAAATGCAAAACGACGGAATTACACATTTTTCTCAACCAAATATAATAAGCCATGTCGAGAGTACAATTCCGTTCGAAATTGAAGAAAACATATTTGTTTATTGATAAAAAGTATATATTGATAGTTTTTTGGCCTTTGAGATACAGAAAACACCCATTCCGTTCATGAAAACAAAAATTGTTTCTTAATTAATTCATTTCTTAATGATGTGCTAATAATCCCAATTAAGCTGGTTGCTTAGGCCAGCTCGTCAGGAAACGTTTTCCAAATACTTAAGAAAGGCTAAAATTATTATACAAGTAAGACCATAAAGTGAATAAGAATTTTAAACACCCAGGTCTTATATGTAACAATATCAAAGCTTCAACAAAGACACAACAAAAAACCGTAAATTTTTCTTTCTTACATTCCTCTACAATTGGCTGGTTTTTTTTTAACACGAATTGTAGTTGTAAGAGAATAGAAAGAAAAAAACAAAATTAAAAAAAAACAAGTTGTTTAAATAAAGCAGCTTGCCATTTCAGTTTTTTATTTGCCGGGCACATGCAAATGAATTATCAAAAATTATTTTCGGGAATAAAATATTTATTATTAATTAATTAATTTTTTTTTTTTTTTTTTTCATTCCGCAAATTTTTTTGTAATTTTCTGAAGCACCAAAATACGGAATGAATACCGCAAATTTTTTCGTAATTTTCTGAAGCACCAAAATACGGAATGAATACCGTTTCTGTGACATGGCTGATAGAAATGGTTTTTTTGACGTGAGAAAAAAACTTCGTTAATAATGTTTATAGTTTTCATTTTACAAGGTTTTTTGCTTCTCCTGTAAAATAATTTGTTTCTTAGTTACGCCTTTTTGCATTTTAGCTAACGATATACCCTTTGTGAAGATTGACACGAAGTCTTTGAGTTACATTTAAATTATTCGTGCCAATTTTGCAGCTCACATCATCAAAAGCGTTTTTGTTTTTGGACTTTTAAAGGTTTAAGTGATTTTTTTCTGGTAGTGTAGCTTTCATTAAATCTTGGGATCTAACATACGATTTTTTTAACAAGCATTGGTTTAAGAAGGCTTAATTGTATGACGTTATTAACATATTTTTTAAATGTATGGCAAATAAAGTGATTTTCGGATATGGAGCTTATTTAACCGCAGGCATCGCCTTTGGTGAAGAAACCGAATTAGTCTTCAACTTCAGACAAAATCGCTGTCAAATAAATAAAGCCCATAATCAAATTGACGACAGTAGCTTTATATGCTTTCCCTTCCTTATGCTTGCATTTTTTTTAATTTCTTTTGTTCTTAATTTTTCTTTTACAAAATATTTGAATTTTAATGAAGGTATTGAAGGGATTCACAATGGGCCGCATTGGCACATTACCTTTCTTAACATAACTAACCTAATGAGAGTATATTAGCATTTTTGAGAGATTGAGTGCCTTTATGTGAGAGCATAAGAAAAAATGCTGTCAAATTAAATTAGGCAAAGGCCTATATAAAATTTTTTGGAAACTGTTCATTTAGGTTCATCGTTTTTCGAAAAGTGGCTCTTCCGTGTTTTTTTTCTCAAAGCCAGTTGGACTTTCCCCTTGAGATTTCAGTAGGCCAGCTATTATCTGCAGGCCGAAATATGTATCAAGCTCAATTATGTCTAGGTTGTACCAGCCACTTTCATAAAATTCTAATATTTTTACATTAATCTTTTTACACCAATTTTTTATTTTTTCCTTAGTTATCACTTTTTATTCTGTTGTGGACAAAACAAACTTTCTGCCTAATACAACAGCAAAATTGGGTCAATTTGATATAAAGACTGCAGACGGGTTTTATTAAAATGCTGTTAAAGATTTAAGTATAATAATGTATAGTCCTTAATTGAATTATCCTTTGTTGAAGCCTCTTGTCAAGATGGTTTATATTTATATAAAAGTTTTATCAGCCTTATTTTGACCCAATACTAGAGATTAAGTAGAGATTAGAGTAAACACCAAAATGTACTCACGAAGCCCAGGGCCTGGCTCGGAGTCCTTGTATTCTTTATGGAGTTTAATGGCTACAGCAATAACATTTTGCTTCTCAGTAGCATAATTCTTCTAAATAAAAGTAAAGAAATGATTCTTATGTGCAGCTTAAGCTTTTTTATACGTTTTGTTTTGATTTTATTTACTACAGTCTAAATTTAGTAGTGCAGGACCTCGCCAGGCCCTGTAACCACAATTATGAATCAAAAATTTCTTGCCAAAAAAAATTTTGTTTCACTAAACTGTTCAACTCGAAACACCTGGTATCCACTTATGTGTTAATGCGAGTCATTTTACTAGCTGCTCTAATAAAAATTTCAATAATAAATTTAAAATAAATCCACAGCAAATTTAACGAAATTGAAGTCATATAAACACTATCTTTTCTAAAAATGTTTTCGAAATTAGGCTTTAAAATAATTAAATAAAAAATAATGCGATTTATTTAAGGATTTTTCAATATTAAATTTATTAACCACTTACTCTTTCTAATAAACATAAATTTCTTCTCGTTTCATTTTGAATCACATATATAATTGTAATCTACTTTCCTTTTGTTAAGCCTATTTAAAACTCCAAAAATCCTAAAACTATCATCTAAAATATTGAATACAAATTCTAGTTACCAAATAGCACATATACCACATATATAAATTTTCTTTAAAGCAAAAAAACTTTGTTCATATTTTCAATAGTTTAAAACTTGACAACCAAAAAAAAATAAAAATATATGACCCTTTATCACATGTAGAAATTTCTTATCTTTTATCTTCTAAAAATAATTGTGTTTTATTAAATTTTAGTAGTACAAAAGGTATCCAAAAATTCTTTGTTCATGGTATTAGAAAGGACAAAATTAAACAAAAGATAGCATACCTTTAGGGATACAGATAATATAAAAGGATTTAACAAGAATCTTATATTAATATTTGTAATTTCAAATCACTTAAATCATTCAAAACCATAATAACAATATTTCAAAGTATTTTGCACAAAGTTAACCAAAGTAGTCTGAAATCAAAGAGTTTGGCTACATGAATAGTTTTATATGGAAGAGTTATAAAAAGTTTTTAAGGATAATAGGCACGTAAATCATGTAATACCTGCATAGTTAGTAGGGTAAAAAAACCAGAAATTAACTATTAGCGGCAAATCATTTTTCATTGATCGCTTCGCGAACAATTTGTGGACTTTGGACAATTTGTTAAATGCCTCTTACCAATTGGTTTGGAACAACTGGTGCAAGCTTTGCGTGTTTTTCTTTGCTTCATATGTATGTACACAGAAAAAATTAAAAATTTTCTCTAATCACTTTAATTTTAATTAAAAAAAAATGATCAAAAAACTTTACCATTTCAAACAATGTGTTCATTTATTTAATTAAATATAGACAATTCCCAACAACAATTTTATAAGCTTAAATTATTTTATTTTAAACGAAAAAAGTCAATTATGATTTTTTGTTATTTAATTAATATTTTTGAATTAAAAATTTATTTCAAAACAACTAAAATGTTAATTAAATCAAAATTACATTTTTAATTTTCTTTCAACTTAAAAAAATAATTGATTCAATTATCACAATAATTAAATTTTTAAATACTTCTTAAAGCAATTTTTTTAATTGATAAAAATCTGTTTTATCACGTCATGACAACATGTCACGTCATGACAACTCCGGTAATGCTTGATTTCAAAATTTATCCCAAACACACTCTGTATTGCAGATTTGACTTATTATTGGGAGATAAGGATAAAAAGTGTCAGTAGTTACATTTCTTTCTGAGTTTGTGTATGAAAAAACCAGATCCAAAAGCGTCGTTTTGCCCATATTTGTTTAGACCATCGCCTGCTGATGGTTTACCAGTGCACAACTTACTATGTAGAGTTTAATGCATCGCAACGCGGGTTTCATCATTATCAAAATGTAAGCACTGTAGCATCATTTTGAATCTGCCGATAGACATTGATGTCCGTTAAAAAGGCAAGTAAGTATGTTTCCACAACTCTGTTA
Source organism: Pollenia amentaria (assembly GCA_943735925.1). NCBI lineage: Eukaryota > Metazoa > Arthropoda > Insecta > Diptera > Polleniidae > Pollenia > Pollenia amentaria. Next base: position 15,426,614 of record OX031010.1, on the reverse strand, counting down.
TGTGTTCTCTATTTGACTTGTGATCGCCCGCGTGAGTAAGAATTCCTAGTTCTAATTCTTAAACGCGGAATGTCTCCGATGTTTTAAATTTTTTTTCTGCTCTGCATATTTTTGTGCTGCATTTGTTTATTATTTTTTTCCCTTTATGGTAACAATACACATGTGGTGCTATTCACTAACTTTTAACGATCCGACAATCGTAATTTTTGTCAACACACATATTCGATTGCAGTAACGATAGTTTGATTCTGTAATTTATTTTTAACGATTGTAAACAGCTGTAGTTCTTGTAACAACTCTGTCTACAAAATGTCAAAATAAATGAAAAGCACAAAAGAGAATAAAGAAAAAACAAATGAAATAGTGCTTAATTTACTGTTTTTATATTTTATTTTGTGAATTTTAGAATTTTGTTTTTGTTCATAATTTGCTTTTTTTGTACATTTTGAATTTAGAATTTAGAATTTTGTTTTTGTTCATATATAAACATATTTTTTTTTTTTTATATCCCTACACTAAATCCCGCGAAGCTTTTCGCTTATCCGCAGGAGACCAGAGTCTCTGGCGGGAATCGAACCCGCAACCCCGGTACTGGTAGACTAGCTACCAGCTAGCCTACAGGGGCCTCAGCCACTTTAAACATAAAATACGATTAAATAAGCACAACGTTAATTATTGTCGTTAAAATAACTAAAAAAAACTGCTTAAAGTAACAGCTGACTTTCTTCTACAGCGAATATCGTTAAAAATGTTACTGAATAGCAAATTCGATAAATTTTCGTTATAATTATGTTTACGATACGATTATCGTAAAAAAAGTTAGTGAATCGCACTAATGGAAAGGTTTAGTTTCTGTATCTTTGCAATAAGGCAAATCACCAGAATAATATTTACAAGTTTTTTGTTTTACATTTACTTACTTTGATATGCCAAGAAAAATATTAATGTTAAATTTTCTAATTTGCATATCTTAGCAATAATACGTTGCATAAGACAGGGTATTTACAAAATCTTAAAAAGTTACTGAAAATTAACATCTATTATAAGTCTTAGAGTTATTCTCCTCGATTACGCACATATTTTCGACCATAAATTTTAGTTTTCAATATTATTTCACTATAGATGAATTTCATTTAAAAATCGAGATAAAACTGAAATTTTGAACCCGACCAACTCAGATATCGATGAAATTTTGTTCATAGCTAAATTTGATCAATACAAACAAACTCTCATTTTTAGAAATGACTGTTTTGCGATTTTTTGGGCGTGACACAGTGGGAACGTTTTCGAAAAAACGCGAAAATGGTCGAAAAGAGCTCCATTTAAACTACAATAACTCAGAATCGGCTGAACCGATTTCCATGATATTGGTATCATTAAAAAGATATTTTAACAGGCTTTATGACACGTTTAAAAAAAAAAAAAGAAATACACTGTAAAAAAATTTATAACAAAAAAAAATTTTAACTGACGAAAAAACCAAAAAGATCAAGGGTTTTTTTACAGTGTATTAATTTTTTAGAAAGGTTTATCCTTCATCTATACCATATCAAAAAATAAAAATGGGTTCTTTTTTAGTTTTTTTTATATAATTTTTTAAGTAGTGTCACTTCTAGTAATTGCCCTTATATTTTATAACAAAAACAAATTTTAGGTAACGAAAAACCAAAAAAGATCAAGGATTTTTTACAGTGTATTACTTTTTTAGAACGGTATTTCCTTCACCTATAACATATCCAAAAAGCAAAATGGGTTCTTTTTTATTTTTTTTTTATATAATTTTTTAAGTAGTGTCACTTCTAGTAATACGTACCGAAAGTTTTCGAAATAATTCGAATAACAGCGAAAATATCTGGTCACATTCACAAAATACTTCAACAATTCTAACATTTTTTAAATGTTTACAAATAAAAAACCATCAACAATTGTTTATATTATTTGCCATGTTTTTATTAATTTGTGTTTTATTTTATTTAAATTTTTTTTAAGTTAATTATTTGTAAGAAATTTTGCGCTGCTCAAATTTGGCACAGTCAGAATATCTGCGCACATGTACAAAAGTTTCATTTATCGGAATGAATGAATGAAAGCCTTGAGTTCCTGTTATAGTTTTAGCTTCTTTATATCTTGAAAATAGCTTTTCTTTAACGTTGTTGTATTCGTCAACATCTGCGTAAGCAACTTGTATGGTGGTCTTATATGTTTCTGATGCCCAGTGATAGAGTTGCCTCGTTGTCTGGATTTCATTTTTATTTGCAATACTATAATTTCGAGCACCTCTCTTCAATGTTCCTCCGATTCCATCACATGCAGATTTTTCGTGACTGGTAGCATAAAAGTGCCATTCAGCGTCAATCCCAAAATCAGATTTGTGATGGCATAAATTAATGAAGTTATATTTATTTTTATATTGTGCTCCTGCACCATCTGATACGTTAATGGTTTTATTAATATTGTTGGTTATATTGGCCTTCACGAACTGTATCATTTTTGAAATATATATATGAACTGCTATACTATCATGGGTATTGCAATCAGATATTATGGCGAAGCTTTTATGAGTTAATTTATCGTTAATGGGATATCTTGGCTTCTCGAAACTGTTTATAATTATGAATTTTGGTACATTCATCAGGTGCAATTATATAGCATTTTTTAAGGCAAGCAAGAACTTTTTGCGGTTAAAACATATGCATAATTTTCCTGGGACAATGTTTATTTATTTTACCTGTTAACCCTTCGTCAGGTACATAGTTTGAGCCCTTAGTTCTGGCACATGGTGTCTACCTGAGGAAGAAAAAATAGACCTGAAAAAATCTTTGGAATGAAAAGGGCAACCATTTTTTTGTTCTATATATATTTCTCTTTATTATGGGTAAAGTAATAAATGCTTATGACAAAATAGAAAATTATTATGAAGAATACATTGATTTTTTTATTCAGAATTTTGCGGAATTACTAGAAGTGACACTACTTAAAAAATTATATAAAAAAAAAATAAAAAAGAACCCATTTTGCTTTTTGGATATGTTATAGGTGAAGGAAATACCGTTCTAAAAAAGTAATACACTGTAAAAAATCCTTGATCTTTTTTGGTTTTTCGTTACCTAAAATTTGTTTTTGTTATAAAATATAAGGGCAATTACTAGAAGTGACACTACTTAAAAAATTATATAAAAAAAACTAAAAAAGAACCCATTTTTATTTTTTGATATGGTATAGATGAAGGATAAACCTTTCTAAAAAATTAATACACTGTAAAAAAACCCTTGATCTTTTTGGTTTTTTCGTCAGTTAAAATTTTTTTTTGTTATAAATTTTTTTACAGTGTATTTCTTTTTTTTTTTTTTTAAACGTGTCATAAAGCCTGTTAAAATATCTTTTTAATGATACCAATATCATGGAAATCGGTTCAGCCGCTTCTGAGTTATTGTAGTTTAAATGGAGCTCTTTTCGACCATTTTCGCGTTTTTTCGAAAACGTTCCCACTGTGTCACGCCCAAAAAATCGCAAAACAGTCATTTCTAAAAATGAGAGTTTGTTTGTATTGATCAAATTTAGCTATGAACAAAATTTCATCGATATCTGAGGGGGTCGGGTTCAATGCATCTCGATTTTTACATGAAATTCATCTATATGTAGTTACCCAGGTACCTTGCAATGCTGTTAAAGGTGTTTTATTTGCCATTCACATAAGGGTTAAGGCTAGTTTACACTGTTGTACTTTGTATTAATACATGTCAAAAACTCAAGTAATTTGTAAAAGTGTGATTGTATGAATGCAATGTGTTATGAAAATGACAAGTATTATGAAAAAAAATTTGACCCATATGACTCCAGCTGGCCTAAGCAACCAGCGAAATGCGCATAGAAACTTTAGCTTTCCCTCAACAATAAATTTCAGTGTTTTCATTCAAAAATTGGGATTATTAGCACATCATTACTAAATGAATTTATTAATAATAAATATTTCATTCCCGAAAATAATTTTTGATAATAAATTTGCATGTGCCCGGCAAATAAAAAACTGAAATGGCAAGCTGCTTTATTTAAGCAACTTGTTTTTTTTTAATTTTGTTTTTTTCTTTCTATCCTCTTACAACTACAATTCGTGTTAGAAAAAAACCAGCCAATTGTAGGGGAATGTAAGAAAGAAAAATTGACGGTTTATTGTTGTGTCTTTGTTGAAGCTTTGATATTGTTACATTTAAGAGCTGAGTGTTTAAAATTCTTATTCACTTTATGGTCTTACTTGTATAATATTTTTAGCTTTTATAAAGTATTTGGAAAAAGTTTCCTGACGAGATGGCCTAAGCAACCAGCGAAATGCGCATAGAAACTTTAGCTTTCCCTCAACAATAAATTTCAGTGTTTTCATTCAAAAATTGGGATTATTAGCACATCATTACTAAATGAATTTATTAATAATAAATATTTCATTCCCGAAAATAATTTTTGATAATAAATTTGCATGTGCCCGGCAAATAAAAAACTGAAATGGCAAGCTGCTTTATTTAAGCAACTTGTTTTTTTTTTAATTTTGTTTTTTTCTTTCTATCCTCTTACAACTACAATTCGTGTTAGAAAAAAACCAGCCAATTGTAGGGGAATGTAAGAAAGAAAAATTGACGGTTTATTGTTGTGTCTTTGTTGAAGCTTTGATATTGTTACATTTAAGAGCTGAGTGTTTAAAATTCTTATTCACTTTATGGTCTTACTTGTATAATATTTTTAGCTTTTATAAAGTATTTGGAAAAAGTTTCCTGACGAGATGGCCTAAGCAACCAGCGAAATGCGCATAGAAACTTTAGCTTTCCCTCAACAATAAATTTCAGTGTTTTCATTCAAATTTGGGATTATTAGCACATCATTACTAAATTAATTAATTAATAATAAATATTTCATTCCCGAAAATAATTTTTGACTCCATCGTTATTTGAAACTTTTCAAAACAATAATACTTTTCAGTTGATCAGCTTGGATTTTAACAAAATCATGTTCATGTCTAATAATGTGAACACAAACTGTAATTGTAAATTAGATATTTTGACAGTCGCAACAAAACTCATAAGCTTTCTTTGGAATACGTAGGCCTTGTGTAATAGTGTAAACTAGCCTTTAGGAGTTAAAGCCACAATTGCCAAGGGGGAAAAATACATTGACAATGCGAAAAGTGTCAAATTGTATAGAAAAAATCATAGTTTTCATAAAGAAATTACAGATCCAAAATGTTTTTTTTTTTTTTTTTTAAATTAAAACCAGATTTTCGGTCAATTTCACAAAGTTTAAGCTATAACAGATTGTTAGCTGACAGTTACAATAAAAGTTAATTTTAACTAGACTTGGGGAAGTTGGCCTCTAATCGTTTTATGTTTTCACCCATAATAATTGTCAACATTACAAAATTTAAAGGATGTTTGCCGGAATATACGTTTATAAAGTTTTGGAAAAAGATGGTTATAATTGCAATTTAATAGAAAATTTCGTTGTATTTTGGCCGATTGAAAAAAAAACTTTTTTTTAATCATTTTGTCATTAAAAACAAGCAAAATTTTAAAAAGAAAATGAAAAATATTTAAAATGAATTTTTTTTTCGTACCATGAAAATCATTCTCTTATTGAGAATAATAAATTCCATTTTCAGTGCATTTATTGCTACTGTCACTACATTGTATTTAGCAATTCCTTTAATGTGGCTACAGACTAAAGTTTCGTGTACTGCTAAAATACTTAATTTCCAGGCAATGAACCATATAACGACCGACTAACCCGTTGCTTTTGTAAAAATGCATACCTTATAAGTGGAAATTTTTTTTTTTTTTGTTTTTATTTCGTTTTTTTAGCTGATGGAAAAACTAGAACACTTACCTGCTGGTTGTAGATGATACCAACATGGTTGTGACTGACCCATTGGACTGCTGGCTACACATGAAATTGCACCAAAACTTTCGTACGTTTCAATGTGATACGAATAGATATTGTTCAAAGGAACGGTTGGAGAAGGTGGAGGTGGTGTGGCAGTTGTTGCCACAATACGATGATGTTGTTTATGCAAAGCAGACAAACGTTTACGCTCGGCCAACTGGTATTGATTGCTGTGAGTTATTTCGTGCAGTGGTTGGGTGTGCTGCTGTTGCTGTTGATAGATTGGTATTTGTTGTTTGTTGCCACGTTGTTTGTTGTCTAAATGATTTTTATATATCAAATTAGAATAGACCATTTGGGTGTAGGGTAAATCATCGCCATAAACACCATTAATTGTTTCATCGTCCTCGTCGTTAGCATCACGATGTGCTGCTGTTATAACGGTATCTTCACTGTCATCATAGACATGTGGTTGTTGTTGTTGTTGATGGTGGTCAATTTCGAAATCATCTTCGAATTGTATATTTGACCAGGCATCGATATGTGGTTGTTGCTGTAGAGGTGCAACTGCACGCAATGCAACACGACCATGACGACCATGTACAACTTTGGCTTGTATGGATTGTTGTTGTTGCTGTTGTATATGTTTCCTTTTGCTACGTTGATAATATCCGGCGGAAGCGTGACTTGTTTCCGCATGTAATAACATTTGTTGATGTTGTTGTTGTTGCTGCTGTTGCAAATGGTGTACACCATTATTGGCGCCCGCACCATTTAATGGGGTATGAAGTGAAGCAGCTAGGCCTCCAGCACCAACTCCCCCACCCATCATCATGCCCATATTGAAGGGCAATTCAATGAGACTCTCAAGTGAATTGTTGAAGTGCCATTTGTAATTTAGATTATCAAGAGGATTCGAATCCACTTGACATGTTATATTAATGGTTTGTTTAAGTGCGGCGCGTATTATTGTTGAATCTGATTTGCAAACAGGTGGGTCTATGGAGAATGGGAGATGAAAAGAAAAACCAGGGAATACAATTATGCTACTGTCTCAATTAGTTATACCATTAAAAATAAAACATTTTAATAAAATAATCAATGAGGCTTTAAAGAACCGTTAATTCTAGAAATCGTTTTAAATATACTTTAAAGTTTCTATTTATTTTAAAATTATTTACTTTTGACAAGTATAATTAAACTTTCCTTTTACCTTTGGGCTTGTTAAAGAGAGCTCGTGCTTTAGCTCCTTAAAGTAGGCTTTAATATTTCACTTATAGTACTCTTAGTTACTTGTGTGTACCAATTTCGTCTACTTATTTTTCTTTATTTCTTGATTTTATATTTTTTTTTAGCTTTCTATGCCAATCTTTCTAAGAGTATTATATTTGAAACAAAAAGAATCAGAAAAAGTCATATATTGAAATCTTTATGTCTGTATATGTCTATATCAATGAATGTAAACGCAGTGTTACCGTATTGTAGCCATTCTTTTGTGTAAGTCTTATGAAAAGAATGTGAACAGGTTGTTGAAATTCAATACGTTGTTGAAGTAAAGTACTAACATGTGTATATAAAGAACCTGGTGGAAAACCCGAGCACAAAGAACTGGAAAAATAATAACAGCCCTGACAAAAACGCCAGTAAATCTTTTACATCCCTTCACAGCCCACACGCTAAACTCAAACCAAAGCAACTATTGAAAAAGGGTGATATTGGTTACTATTAAAGCAAAGCATAGCAAATACACAAGACCTTATTCATTATTATATGTATGTATGTATGCATGTATACATACATAGAATAAAATCTTTTAATTTTGCTTATAATAGAATATTTTATATATTTAATAGGTGGATTTTATTTGCAATATACTTATTATATACATGTCTATAGAAGTACGAGTGAGGTAAAATTTATGGTTGTATTTAGTTTAATAGAAAATAGGTTTTTCTACATCGATGTAAAAAATTGTAAAGCACAAGGTAAACAAAAAATGAGTAGCTATTTATGGTTATAGAGAGTTTTATAAACACTACAGAATTTGTAATTTTTTTTTAAGTCCTTATGATAAGGACTTATTTATTTATTTTATACAAATTTAGGAGACTTTAAGAAAGTAATAAAAAAAAAAAAATTAAATGTTTTAAATAAGGAAAATGGTGCAATAAATTTAGCTGTATTATTTTTAAGAGCAATGGCGACGTACACTCTATTATATTTTTTCTTGTGTAAAGCAGCAATCAATTTACTTGATTTGTTTTTTTTTCTCGTTCTTCAAATAGCAGGAACAGCAGAGCGATAACTATTTGATGTATTAATGGGGTGTACGCGTGTCGACCAGTTTTACCAATTTGACTTAAGATTTCATTTAGTGCAAACTTAACCCGGTGTGCTTCGCTGCCTCCTTTGAAATAAAATTAGTAAATTTGCCGAATATTATCTACATAAGTATGAGACTTGTTCGTCTTTTAGTGGTTTTAGGAAGGAGGTTCATATGGGACCTACAAGACCTACCAGCATGCAATAGTTGCTATTATAAATGTTATCATACAGACAATTTTATATCAGTATCAACTTTTAAAAGGAAGTTAAGGCACTTAAAGCTTTTATCGGCAGTGGTATTTGTATTGGATCTATGGTCAAATATTGACCGATTACAACAAAATTAAGTAATGTGATTTAGACTACAATAAAATATTTGTAGAGTCGAATTCAATCTAAGAACCAACATAATACGATGGTTTATGGTCACGAAGACTTTTCTCGGGAGAGAAGATTGTATGGGGGGTTATGTTAAGTTATAAACCGATTTTCAATATTTTCAATAGGTTTTGCCTTGTGAAAATTAAATTGTTTGTATCATTAAATTATCTCCAAAGCTGCAACCCGTACTTTTGTTACAAGGCAACCACCCATCCAGCTGGACGGACGGACTTCCTTATATCGATTTAGAACTACTTTCCTGAAACTATATAGTGTATTGCACTCAGTGTTGCCAGAAAATTTTTGAAAAATACCTACGAATACTAAAAAAGATCCGGGTTTTCTCTACATGTCGAAAAAAATTTCCCAACAAAAATTCCTACGGGTTAAATTATTAAAATCTAAGAAAAAACAATAGTTATAAATAAAACTAATCAACAGTAAGTAATAAGACTAAAAAAAATGTTGCATGTACATTTTTTTTAAGTCAATGAAAAAAAAACAACAGGTTTTTTAAAAACAAATATATATAGTTTTTTGTTCAAATCTTTAAATGATAATTTTAATTTAATTCAGGAACAGAAGCAAGAGATTATTTTTTAAACACTATATGGCACTTGTTCCTTGAAACAGAGTTAACTCAAAATTTATAAATTTTCAGTAGAGACAAAAAATTTTTTTTTTATATGTATTCTTATATTAGAAAAGGGGATAAAACTGCATTTGTTTAGGCAAAATACTAGAGAAATAGATCTAAGATTTTTACAGTGGGTAGACATGGCCACTGTTTATCGTTTTCTTGCAAAAAGTGAAAATTGAAAAATTTTGAGTTGACGCTGTTAAGAGGAACAAGTGGTGTTGTGTGGCTCAATTTGTTTCGCTTTTTGGTGGATTGTCTGCGTCGGCATTTGCATTGGGTAAAGCAAAAAAAAAATACGTACCAGTTTCCTTAAATTTGGAAATACAACCTCGTCATTATAGTTTTTTAGTTTTACTATTTTTATCCAAAACTATTCCGAATCAATATTTCAAAACATATTTATTTCACATATTAATTTAAAAATATCAGAAAAATTAATTGTATGCGATTGTTTTCCACTCCACTCATACATGAGATCATTGAGGCTTAAGTTATGAAGCGAATATTTCAAATTTGTAATTTTTTTTTGTATTTTTTTTTTTTTTTTTTTTTTTTGTCCAAGAACTTTCTGGACTTAAGAACTCGATTTCTTTAAATATGAAATCATTATTTCAAATACATTTGTTTGCATTTGCATTTATTTCGTAAAAAATACCTACATTTTGGCGAATATAAAAAAAATCAGTCGGATTTTTCCTACGCTCTTATTTAAGTATAACAACCCCCTACATGTAGGGATTTTTCCTTAGCTTTGGCAACACTGGTTGCACTAAGCACAAAAAATCAACTAATTTTATTTCAAGATCATTCACTTAGCATTTTTTTAATTTTGGTTAAAATTTAATTTTAATTTAATGTCCGTTCAGGTTGGCACTTCGCTAAAGCAAATTACATTTAACGAAACTTCACGAAAAGTTTCATTAAGTACATTATAGTTGGCCATCTATGTTTTATATGTATTTGCACAGTTGCTTAAGTTGACTTAAGCGGCCTAATACATATTATGGTTGGGCCTTTACACTAAAACTCAACCTTGATCTAAGTGTGCAAAAATAAAGGCCGTATCAGATACAACTTCTTCGCGTTGCGTGACGTTTCTAATTTTGTGTATGACACAATAAAAACTTTGACAACACTCACGCATTGTTTGGTAACCTATAAAAGCAGTAGTTAAATTTTACATTTAATTATTTGTTAAAAAAAAAGATCTATACGTAATGGTTGGTATATAAATATAAAAAATTTTGTTCAAAGCGAAGTGTAGATGGGCAGTTATGGCTATTCTAAGATTCAAGTTCAAGTATTTAAAATATTTAGGTATTTAAGTTTGGATTGCCGCATGCGGTGGGCTTCGATTTAAGCATTATCAGTCGGATTTTTCCTACGCTCTTATTTAAGTATAACAACCCCCTACATGTAGGGATTTTTCCTTAGCTTTGGCAACACTGATTGCACTAAGCACAAAAAATCAACTAATTTTATTTCAAGAGAAATCACTTAGCATTTTTTTAATTTTGGTTAAAATTTAATTTATATTGTATTTACAAATCTAAACAAAAATGTTTAAAACAAAATTTTCTGTCCACTGGCCACACTCGTATAGACGTCACGAGAGCATAATCTTTTTGCCTCAACCAGCGTTGTCAATTTGAAATTTCAAAACGCACCGATATTGAGAAAAAATGCGCCATTTAAGGAAAAACGCACCAAGCTTAAAATTTATATTTTACTTAAAATTATCTTCAACAACAACAAGAATGTTTTACTTTGTGCATATGATTTGCTACGTCTTACATATCATTACTTGTGGTTCTTATAGTGGTCTGGGAAATTGTTAGTAAAAATTTTGAACAGTTGAATGAAATTGTACGGAAACAGGAGTATTTTAATGTACAAAGATTTTTTCTCACACTGAAATAAAAAGTTGTGTTGAATTTGCTTTGGTGCCACCAAAAATTAAAAAAACGCACCGAAATTTAAGAAAAAGCGCACAACGCACCAACAAAGGAATTTTTTGCACACATATTTTAATAAAGCACCCAAAATGGTGCGAAACGCACCAAGTCGACACACCTAGCCTCAATATGTTTGCCGATAAATTGAGAATCTTACAACCACTGTGGAGAGAATTATAAAAAATAGAGAAGGATTGTATAATTTGTGATTAATCCGCAATTTTAATACAATTTTATTCATTTAAAGTACGTAAAACTGTTATCTGTTTTAAAGAAAAATTTTTTAAATGCAATGTTCTAAAATACATACAGCCAAACATCTCTATAGCGATATTCTGTAATATGAAGCTCTCCCTATTATAAATTGATTTCAATGACACAATTCTTTTCTGCCAATTTTGGTGTATTTAAATTAATTTCTATCAATATAAATTTGTTTCAATTTCCTTTTTGTCTAGACATAAAACAAATGTACAGACATTAGATAAAAAATATTTTAAAATTAGCAAAGCAGTAATTTAAAAACAAAATAGGTAGTTTTAGGATATTGATAAAGCAATGCTTAAATCGAAGCCCACCGCATGCGGCAATCCAAACTTAAATACCTAAATACTTTAAATACTTGAACTTGAATCTTAGAATAGCCATAACTGCCCATCTACACTTCGCTTTGAACAAAATTTTTTTTGGGAAAATAGAGGTCTCAAAGGGAACCAACACGTGCAAAATACAACTCCACTTATATACCAACCATTACGTATAGATCTTTTTTTTTAACAAATAATTAAATGTAAAATTTAACTACTGCTTTTATAGGTTACCAAACAATGCGTGAGTGTTGTCAAAGTTTTTATTGTGTCATACACAAAATTAGAAACGTCACGCAACGCGAAGAAGTTGTATCTGATACGGCCTTTATTTTTGCACACTTAGATCAAGGTTGAGTTTTAGTGTAAAGGCCCAACCATAATATGCATTAGGCCGCTTAAGTCAACTTAAGCAACTGTGCAAATACATATAAAACATATATGGCCAACTATAATGTACTTAATGAAACTTTTCGTGAAGTTTCGTCAAATGTAATTTGCTTTAGCAAAGTGCCAAACTGAACGGACATTCCGTACGGAATCAGCTATTTGTGCGTTGTTACAAAAAATAAAATAAATTGAAATGGATAAAGAAAAACAAAATTATGGAAAAAGAGCAATTTTGCATATTTTAATTTTGCATCCATTTTTTAAAAATAAGTATGTACAACAATCATCAATTTGTTCTTTTTATAACGTTGCTGGCAAATTAAATAAAACATAAAAAAAGCAAATACAGGGCTATAATTTTTGGTACTTCTTTATTTGAAGTACTCTCAAGAAATCAAAATATTGCACAAATATGCAACATGGATCTTAAGTTTATGTAAGTGCATTATGGCCACCTTTAAGTCTCTTTTAATTTGCTTATGCATTTGACAGACTTTTCGTTAATTTTTGACAGTACTTTAAGCTAACTTATGCATATTATGGTTGGGCCTTAAGAATCAGTGTTGCTGACTTTCGTGTACTTATATTGTGACATACGAAAAATTGAATCCATTACAGATGTGATCCAAAGCAATATGTTTTAGAAATACATCACCCGCTTACCACCAGCAACGGCATGCAGGTGAGCGTCGTTTAAAAAAATACTAATTCACGAACTTAAAATATACTTGCAATTTATTGTAAGTAACTATTTTTTACAAGCATTTTAAAAAAAGCATAATAATATTTTTTTAGTTCTTACGCCACAAAATGAAAACAAACAATAACAAATGGCTGTGTGTTGACATTTTATTTCCTCGTTCATTCCTTATTTAAAGCTAACAGCAGGAGCGATGAACGATAGGAACGACCTAGTCCCTTCAGTCTTTCAAATCGGTCTGAACGATTCCATAAATGAAATGGTTTTGCCCAACTCTAGGAGCTACAATAAAAAAATCAGAGCAGAGTTCAGGTATCGGAAATTAAATATTAACGCCTCGTAGCAGATAAAGTACGATGAGACAGAAGACGAAACGACATAAGATAAGCAGGCCTATCAACTGAATAGCTTAATAATATGGAATTTGATAGTACCGAGCTTCAAATGCTAAGATGGTTTGAGCATGTTGCCTTAATGTCAGAGCACCGCCTGCCGAAACAAGTATTAGAAGCGAGACCGATCGGTACAAAAACCGGAGGAAAAACAGAGTAACTTGGCAGGAATAAAAGAGGCTGAAATGCAGTTTACAGGGCTCACGAAAAGAAAAGATATGCCACCCGATTCAGAGTTAAAAAAAAAACAAAATTAACATTTAAGGAGGCTGAGACCCATTGGGCCCCCTGGACCCAAAAAACCGCCCGCCCACTTAGTGGTATGCGTGGGTACTCAAATTATAGGTAATTGTGCAACAAAAACGAAAATAATAAAATTTAGGGCGGATGGAACTTTTGAAGCCCTCTGGGGCAGAAAAAATAACCCCACCCCTAATAATATGTATTTGTGGGTACTCAAATTAAAGGTAATTTGCTCGCGATTGCAAATATGCATTTTGTTTTTGTATTTGATCATTATATTTCCCTCTAGATTAGTTAAAGAATATTTTAGTTGCAGACAAGCCTTGGTTAGCGAAGCCGGTGTTTGTTATAACATAGAGGAAAAACGCCTTGCGTTTGGCCGAATGCCGGCTATGCAGAGAAGCTTTACTAAGTAAAGCCGGTATTTGTTATACCCTAGAGGCAAAAATCCCTGCGCCAGGCCGAAGGCCGGCTATGCAGAGCAGCTTTAGTTACAAAAAAGTTTTTGCTGCAGCGTTATTTCTCAATAAATTAGCTAATTCGACAACAACTCCCAATATTTACAATCGTGAGCTAATTACCTTTAAATTGAGTACCCACCCATAGATATGAGTAGGGGTGGGTCCACTTTTTTGCGCGCTTGACCTGTATTTTATTATTTTCGGTTTACTTACACCATTACCTTTAAGTTGAGTACCCACACTTACCACTAAGTGGGCGTCCCGGTTTCTTGGATCCAGGGATGCCCACGGGCCTCAGCCCCTTAAATTTTAGTTTTCGTAATTTTTCTTTTTTAATTCCAGAGGGGGTCTAATTTTTTTCGGTGTGCCCCGTAAACTGCATTTCTGCCAAAAAGCATTAACTGCCTGTTCAGCGATTTCGAACGTTAACGTTCGCAGAGAAATTTATATTTAAAACAAAAACAAAATGTCAAAATTGGGTTTTGTTTTAAATGTAATTTTTCATTCAAACGTTAACGTTCGAAATCGACGAACAGGCAGTAAGATTCTCACTGAGCCGGCAAGAATCGAGCCTAGAAAAAGCCAAAACACTGGCACAAGATAGAATGAAATGGAGAAGTCTTTGAAAAGATCTCTACACTGCCAGGTTGAAAGACGTCCGAAATAGGTGGGTTAGTTTAAATAAAACCCGAAAAATATAATTGTTTTATATAAAGAATAGATTTTCGGGTCCCATGTATATAAACTATGGGGTAGTACTTACATTTAACATCTAAATACACTTCATTACTGGATACACTGCCCTGAATGTTCGTAGCACGACAAAAGTACTGCCCATGAGATGACTTGGAAATTCCCTGTAGCACCAGAGTTTGATTAGAGATAATAATGCCACGTGAAGAATGCAATTGCTTATCCTGAAATTAAAGAAAAAAATAAACATATTTGAGTTAAACATTTTTCGTTTTTTCTTAAATTAATTGTTTATCTGTTATTAGCAACTAGCTATTGTTTAACTTTCTGGTAAATATAAAATAAAACTTAATTGACTAAAAATTGTTAATTTGACTTTTAACATCAGTTTGAAACTAAAATCCATTACCAGCAAGTTGTAGATTTGAAATTGTACGCTACTAAGAGAAAAACTTTTGCTTTTAAACTAAAGAATTTAATTCTAAATACATATTAGGAAAAAATAAACTTTTTCTATTTAAGTATACGTACGAACTAAAACCTACTACATACAGTCTTAGATGACTTCCAAGAACTAATAGACAATTTTTTTTTTAGTTTTTGTTTCTGGATTTTTTTATTTTATGTTTGAAATAAAGAAACAAAAAAAAATAATAAATAAAATAGAACAGAACTGACTTATATATACAAAAATTGCAGAAGAAAAAAGTTCTCCATAGACCTGATACTCTAATACTTGTCTAAATATCTGCATTAACCATTGTTAGCAACGGAAATACTGGCAGTGCTGATACTGCAGCTTAAAAAAACTTTACACAGTTGTTGTTATTTATTTCCTTTTCTTTTCTAATTTTCAAGAAAAAAAAATCATGTAAACTTATTAAAAATTCCATTTAGCTAACAACACTCACTAATACTCCCTCAAAGTACTTGGATTACTAAATAAAGAAAAGGAAACAAAATACTTTACTCTTTATATAGAAATACTTGATATAATTATAAATCTAAGCATAAGAAAAAGAAAGCAGTAATAATCCTAGAGGGAAGCGAACTGACACTGACAGAGCCCGGCCCTTGTTCTTACACTTTATATGAATGGGACCTATCTTTTTTACATGGAGGGGATTAATTGACACCTAACAGTCATCATTTGACCAGTCATACATCTGTTCTCAATTTCACGTTCAGTGTTAGTAACTACAATACTAGTCCTTGGTATTTTTCCAATAAAAAAGTGCTGCAATTAATTTTATGTACAAACTTTTAAAAACTCACAAGGAAATGTATCACACTACCGGTGAATACTGAACCTGTTACAAAAACGGCCCAAATAAATACATAAAAAAATAATTTATATAAAAAAAATTATTAACCAAAATTAATACAAATTTAAAAAATCTACCTTTTTGTTCGTACTTAACCCTAACCCTGCTGACACGGGTACCCTGCTACCCGAACAAACCTTAAAGACAAATATCTCTTAACTAATGAAAAATAAAAAGCAAAGGCTCCGCAAGTTCATTCAGCACCGAAAGTCAAATAGTCCTTGCCCTCCTGATAAGGGCATATTGTAAAGAAAAAGAAGAGATAAGAGTGCTTTTTGTTTTTTTATTTTAATAATAATAGCTAAATAAATTTTTATATCTAACTTTGTACTGATACCATTGCATAAAATAAATCTTAAGTTATGTTCAGACCTAAAAAATATTTGATGAAAAAAAGATCCAAAAAAGGCATGACCAGCAAATTGATCAACCTTTAGCTCTAACTTTAACAATTTTTATTTACTTCCTTATCTTTATTTTTAAGAAGATAATTGTATAATTCAATTATGCAACTATTAAATGATGTTTGATCCAGCAAACGTTTTGCAAAAGAAAACTATTTTTTATTAAAATTAGTGGTTACGTGTAGGACATCAAATAATTAATAGGTGTGAACATAGTTTTAAGAAATCAACATTTTCTGCAGCTTGGGGCAATTATTTTGTTTTTCATGTTGTACATTGGCTGTTTATAGCCATCACATATTTTCTAAGTTTTGCGATCCGATTTCGAATCAATGGCCACACAAAGGTAGCAACAACTTTTTAATGGTAGCTGACCCGTTTTATGCCGCTTTGATGTTTCCGATGAACTTGCATAATCCTGAGCAACTTCCTAATGGATGGTTTCATTTGTCATTTTTAAGAGAGCTTCTCGGGCGTTAGCGTATCGTATTGTACGATTTCATTAAATCTTTTTTTTATATTTTAAGTTGCGAATTTCACGCTAAGTGATGTCAAAAAACCACGATGGGAGCTTTGAGCTTTTTTGCCTCTTGAATTGAGGCTAGAGAATGTAAAAATTGCACCCAAAGCAGCCACGCCAAGGGCATTTTTTCTAAAATATTTCGATACTATTTGGTCCGTAACATATACTCCGCCTTTGGTTTTGTTTTAATATTCATTTATTTCTTCCTTTTTCACTAATTGCTGGCTCCCCTCGAGTATAGTCAAGCCTGCCATATTTGCCGATTTATCGGCATTTGGCCGATTTTTTGCCTAATGTAACCTAATCTAACATAACCAATTGCTCAGCTTATGTTAAGGGCATGGGAAAACGCATTTATGTTAATTCATAATTAAAAAAAAAACATGGAATAAAATGCAGTGTAAAAAGTGACATCTTGCGAAAATTATTGTTGTTAATAAAAATTGTTTCTTATTCGACCTTTATTATTTAAATTTATATTAACTTTTTTAAGCCTGAGGTCTTTTTTATATAAAAATATTAGTTTTATTATATATATTTTTTTGTTAAAATATAATTTATATTTTTATATCAAATATAATATATATTTTTATATAAAATAAACGATCTCAAGCTTAAAAAAATTAATATAATTTTATTAAATAATAAGGTCGAATTAGAAAAAAATTTTATTAACAAAAAAAATATTTGCATTTTTATTTTAGAGAAAATAAGTGTTTATTGTTAAAAAAAAAATTATTTTAGTGTTTATTTTTAATTATTTAATTCTTTTACTTAAATTATAATTTGCTACCATTTTAAAAACTTAAACTCTTTCCCACACAATTTGCTTCTATTTTTATTTCCATTTGCCTCTTTTTTCAATTGACAAACTAATTTGGCGTTTTATGTTAGCAATAATTGTCAACGGACATTGACTAACAATTATTGCAACATAAATTGCCGGCATTTTGACATTTGCTGCCAATTTATCTCTGGTATAAACGGGCAGTAAGAGCAGGCATCAGAAATTAAAAATCGAAAACTGTTTTCATTTGTAAAAATCCAAACTCATGCGTACTAAATAAAATTGTTTCCTATCATTTAATGAAAAAAAAGCATATAGTTAAGATTTTTCACGCCAGATTTATGCGGCGTATAATGGACTTAGCGCTAATATACATTATAGCCAATATTTTGCAGACATTTTATTTATAGATGCCGGAAACTTGAACATTTTCGAAAATATCGCTAATTCTACTATTAACGGTGTGGCTTAAAAACCAATAATACTGCATATGAAAGTGATCTTAGGAAGGGGTTCAGTGGTACTTTTGGATCTGGCGAGCAGATCGTCAGTAATGTGAAACTAAATTGGACTAAATAAATTACGGGCTTAATATATAGTGCGCACCTAAGTGGGCGAATCCAAATTTGTTACTGTAGTAACTGAACAGCAAACTACAAAGTGGCAGATCCGTTTAGGACATTATGTTGTAGTTTTATAGAAATGTTGAACTTTACAGATATTTATTTAACTGTTGAAGCTTTTGTTTAACATGGTTTGCGTTCTGCTATTTTTCTTTTGATCACGAAACTTGTGTTGATTGTAGCGGCCTATTTTAACAAATTGAAACTTCACTACTAAAAGACGCTTTTTGCCTCATTCTTCGAAAGCTGCCTTCGCAACTGATTTGGGCATTTTGCATATGTTTTTTTTCACCTCTGTATGCTCTGGGCTAATGACATAATATGATTGTAATTTAATCATAACATGCTTACGGCAAAGAGGCCATAATAATTTTTAATTTTCATCAACCACACTGAATAACTTATCAGAGACCATATTGCCCTATATTTGTTCGCTGGGTGATTAACATATACTCATTTGTATGATCCGCTGTATAGTACATCGGCATAACATAATCAATATAGTGCCCTCTTATTGTCAGGTGTTATAAAGACTTAGGAGCACTTTAAAACTCCACAAATTGTGGTATACTTTAAAGGTTTCGCTTTTGCTGCAACTACTAAAGATTTCCTTTAGCACACAACATAAAAGGGGAAAGTTAAAGTTATTAACAATTTAAAATTTATTGTGCATAAAAACATATTAACTTTTATTTGATATTTTCTGCTCGCTGCTTTTAAGCTAGAACACAACCAGATTACAACTTAGTTTTGTAGTTGGATGGCTGGTTGCTTAGATGTCTCTATTAGAGTTTATATGCATAAATATTCCTCAAATGTCTTTGGTGCTTACAAGTAGGAAGTGATGAAGGAGGCAATGAATGTATCAGCAAATCTACATACAGAAATACACCCACTGATTAGCGTATTTTTTTATGTTTTTTTAAATTGCCTTTTATGCAACGATTACTTCTAGACAATTTATTTATTTTTTTTTTTATTTTTTTTTTTTATTTGCTTAGCTCACGTTCATGCTCTTTGTTTTTGTTCTGCGAAAAATACAAACGAAGCAAATTAATGATTTTCCATTTGAACTACTCGAACAATAGCAAAAAAAAAAGCCAACTAAAATAAAAAATAAAACAACAGCAACCAACTTTAGTATAAAAGATCTACTTAGCGAATGCTACTATATACACATAAATAAAGATACATACACACACTCATGTACTTCATCTACATCCGCTTTATGCGGATGTAATTGTATGAGTGTGTGTTTGTGAGTAATGCTAAACTGGCAGTTTTTATTTCAGCATAAAAAATGGCTGTTACTTTAGTAAATAAGTAGTGATGGTAGTCAGGTTTCACCAAGTACATACAAATATATATATATACATGTAAAAAGACATATTTAGCTTCTTTATTCAGTTCAATATACATACAAACACATGTGCATTGAATGCGTTACACTCTTATACACAAAAACAGTTTTAAACAATTTACCATAAGCCTTTCTAAAACCATACGACGACAATGTTTGTATGTAAGTGCTAGCATGTTTACAATTAGGATAGTCCTGGGAAATTTTGCCAAATTTTCCATCGAAATAAAATTTTGTAATATTAAAAAATTGAGTTAAAAATATAAATATGCTCCGAAAACTAAAATTTTAAGATTTAAAGTCAACACTACTTTCTTAACACTTAACGAACTTTGATCTTACATTATCTAGACTATGTTTGTCAAATTCATTTCCTATTAATTTTAGAAAAATAAGTGAAAGTGACATAAATCCTTGAAACTCTCCATCATCGAGGGAAAAAACATTTCAGAAGGCTCTATATGGAATTATTGATAAATTATGACTACTTTGAAAATTTTATGTATATAACTAAATAATATTCGCAAATAGAATTTGGGAATTTTTGGTGTTGTTGTTGTTGCAACACAATATAAGCAAATTGTTCTTACCTTCGTTTGTAGTGTTGTTGTTGTTGCTACAACAAACTTTTATAAACACACGCGTATGCACTAGGGTATTCATTCGGTTAACCGCTTATTGGTTAACCGATTAATTACAATCCGATTACCTGATCGGTTAATTTAAAATTGGTAATTTTCGATTAACGATTAAGCGGTTAATTTCAGTCGATTAAACGATTAACCGACGTAACAAAATTATTAATTTTTTTTTAGAATTATTACATATTTTTTCAAGTTTTTAATTATTTGTATCGTCTCATATACAAAAGGTATGTGTTTAGAAAATATTTAACAAGGAGTTCTATCAATCTTTTAACCAGGGCTGTGGAGTCGGAGTCGGAGTTGAAGAGTCGGAGTTGAGGTTTTTGTACCGGAGTCGGAGTCGGAGTCGCAGTACCCAAAAAAACGCGCGACTCCGACTCCAAAATTTTTCGGCATAAAAAATTAAAAAAAAATTCTAATATTTTCCAATATAAAAATTCTTCGAAATTGGCGATGCAATATTTTGCAGATCAATATTAATACGTAGATTTTAATTTATTTTATGAGAAATGGTTGATTCAAGTACTTTACTATTTAAATATATTTAGGTATATTTTTTATACGTGCGGGAAAAAGTCTAAATTACATTAGCAAAACTCAGTTATTGATCTAGTTGAAAAAGATGTGTGATTTTTTAAATAATTTACTCATGCTAAAAAATGTTAATGACAGGAATTGCCAATAATTTTAATATCAGAATTTTTTAACCATCAACGCTGAAATATTTTCAACATTGTACAGAATAAGTGTTGCTATAGCGCATAAATACTAGTATGTATTAGAAAAATTGTGACGTAAAATTATTTCTCTTTTGTGTAGAAACATCTTTATCGGCCTGCCTTTAATTCCTACCATAACACTCATGTTTTTCTTATGCACATTACGCGGGGATTCCCATAATTCGTTTAATAAAGATATTTCTACACAAAAGAGAAATAATTTTACGTCTCATTCATTTCGCATCACGGTTAGAGTAGGAGTCGGAGTCGGAGTCGGAGTCGGAGTCGTGAGTCGGAGTCGGAGTCGCACTTAAAAAATTTCAGCGTTTGGAGTCGGAGTCGGAGTTAGTACTTTTTTCGGACGACTCCACAGCCCTGCTTTTAACAGAATTAACTGAAACAATTAGAAGAGTTCAAATTAAAAAAAAAAAATTTAAACTCTATACGTTTAGAGAAATCCAGCAAAAGGACTGAGAAATTAGATATTCTGTATTATGGGTTGCTTTCGATTTCTTCAACATCTACGTTGAGTGAAATAATTTTTTCTACGTCAAGATTTATCAAAAATAAAGAAACAAATCGCTTAAATAAACATTTAAACAAAATTATTTTTTCAAACGATTATTTTTTAAGGTCTCCTTAAACTAAATTATCTCACAGTTTATTTTGTAATTACTACATAATATTAATGTAATTATTAAAAAATATGTATTACATATTAATAAATTATTCTCTTGTTTGCTCGTTTTAGTTCAAGAATTATTATGTTTGTAATAAATTTGTTTTTTTACTAATAAACTCTAACTAATAAATAATTTATGCATTTTTATTTATTGAAATCCCTTAATTTATAAAAAATGGTTTATTAATCGGGTAACCGATCAATTACAAAATTAACCGATTATTAACCGATTAAACTAAAACCTCGGGACCTATGGTTAATTTTGGACTTATCACGACAAAATTTTGTAGTGACATAGTAGCTATCGTATCTTTAGTAGCTATCTATATGCCGGCATTTGTAAGGAAGTTGTGGCAGTAAAAGGTAGTATTTGTTTGTTAGATTTGGTAAGATGATTTTGATTGCAATCAAATAAGTTTGGACCATATTTAATCTAAATACCAACATAATGAAATGGTTTATATGCACAAAGACCCTATTCCTATTTTGCAAAGAAGCTTCTTTGGGAGCAAAGTGATATTATCCACCGATTTGCCCCCATTTTTTTCGCACAAAGTTGACAGGGACAGCCAACCAGCCAGACGGACATCGTTAATTCGATTCTGAGTCGATCGGTATACATAAAGGTGGGCCTAGGACCAATATTTTAAGGTGTTACAAATATCAGCGCAAATGCCCCACTTATGTGATGTAGGTATAAGAATATTTTAGTCAAATAATTATTATCCTACGTCATATTATTTCACAACTTAATACCTAAAAGTATGCTATTAATTTTAAGAATATTTTATGTAAAATATGTAGCCGGGAAATTAAAATATCTTTAGCTGCTTTAACAAATTCTTACTCAGTCGGAAATATCTAGAGCAGGTTCATCCTAATGCAGTTTCTTTCTTTTAAATTTCTGCTGATAGAAAGGGATTTTTACTAAATACATTTGCAAATATATACATTTCTACATATATAGTTACATATGTATATGTATGTACATGCCTACTTTCTGTTTTTCTATTTTATTTTATAAAAATTTTTGTTGTTAAATCTCTTTATTTGCTTTTGCTTTTTTTATTACACTTTTTATTGCAACTGAAATAACAACAAAAATGACAACGACAATAAATATGCAATGACATTTCAAGCTTAAAAACTAAACCAACAATAACAACAACAGCAAGTACAAGTACCAACAACTATGATTGTTTAGACAATATCAACAACAACTACTACACAACAACACAAGAAACTCAAACATCTTTAACTACTTCATACATATACAGATATACCATTATCATTCTCTTATTTGGTCTCATTAATTGTATTCGTTCCTTAAAGCAGGGATTCTTAAATGTGTACCACTTTTGTTACTAAATTCATTTGAAAACGATTTAAATAGTATCTTCCATTTTATTCTTGGAAAATTCTGATGACATGTTCCGATGAGAGCAAGAGCTTTTTTCGGAGATTCACGTTGTTCGGAAATCTTAATTGCTTCTACTTTCTCGGGCTTTTTAAGCCGGGATTCCCTGGAAATTTTTTTATGTAAGAGTAAGATAATATACTTTACCTCCCTTATATATTCGGACAAAAGTGTTTAAGTCGATATCTGAACAGCATTTGTAGTTAATAATTGGTATTTTGAGGAGAGTTTAATTAAAGTCAGACTGCGGTATTCGTAAAAAACTAAATTGGATATGAAATCTATTTTAAGGAAAATTTGTATGGAAATTTTGTTTTAAAATACGTTTGAAATCTATTTTATTTTTTATGAATACGGCAGAGAGTCTTTGTTCTAAACTCTAGGACTCATTTTATGAAAATTTAATTCCGGGACTTTAAATAATTCCGATTTTGCAATAAAATATTGCAACCCTCACATATTTTAAGTTTTGCAAGAATATTTAGAAATGGAACTTACATTATACACAAATTAAAATTTCAAAATCTCCCAAGTTAAAATTTTTTTTCTTTTATTTATCTCTCAAGATTTTTAATTTAAATAAATTTTTGTCAGATCAAATTATTAAAAAAAATTGTATTAAAGCAATTTTCAAGTCATATGATTCTGATATGTCGAATCAACACTAATTCCTAAACAATTTCCTAACATTTATCAAATAATTCCTCTTTTTCTGTATAGAAGCAAATTTATTTTTGGAATTTAATTATTTGCAAATGACCCGTTTTTTAGTTTCTAGATAATCTATTAAAATAAAATATTTATACAAATTTAATAATATTTCGTCATACTTTTCTACTGCACACCATGTGTCAATATGATATAGCATTTTTTTTTTTGCTTCTCGGAATACAAATGATCGTTTGCGGATCCTCTAGAAATCTGTTGATGAATGCAAGGGTTCCGCGGACCTCAATTTGGAAACCATTGTTATATTCAGGGTGCCACAAAATGAGCGACATGGTTTGAGTAGTATAACTTTTTTATATTATTTTTTCATGGGTTTTTTCCCCGCAAATTGTGAAGAAAACTTAGGGAATTTAATAGTAATAGCCACACAATCGACCAAGGTATCAAGACTATTGAATTTTATTTATTCAAAACATCCTTTTTCACTATTTGATAGAAAGCAATGAAGCTCATTTCGCATTAACTCACTATCTCAATAAGTCAGAGTGCAGATCTTGGGCCACGGAGAATTCAAAAGCAGTTAACAGCGACAATTATATCCACTTAAATGTTCTGTGTTGTGCGTTTTATCGTCCGAAAGTACGAAAATTTGATTCAGGTTTCATTTTGGCAACTTTTGTTAGACGAGCTGTGGCCTTACATGATGGATTGAACAAGATAAAGCCACAGAACATTCTGCAGGTAAGAGACATATTCGGCCAACGCCCTATTTTGCGCACCAGCGATTTTAACTAACAAAGACGTTGACAGGATTTAATAGGTCCTAACATAATATAATAAGCCAAAAACCATCACCCAACTAAAAGCCAATATATGAAAGGAAATCATGACCGCTATAGCCGAAATATTGCAAGAACTTATGAAAATTAAGCACGTTTGTATGTCTGTGTGAAGCAGAAAACTGCCACCACTTACAGGATAAAATTTTTAAAAGCTAATAAAACAAATTGCCAATAATACACTGCAGTGCCCCATCATGTTGAACTTTTTATCGAAACACCTTCAAAAACCTTCAAATATTATACATATATTTGTTTTCTTTTTTAAAAAGCTCCTGGGATTCAAGGCAATTAAAAATTATGTTTGAGCTTACACTCGTATCAAAAATTTCAGGGGAAACCCCCAGATTAAGCCCACTTAACATTTAAAATTGTAATATCCAAGGACTTATTTTTGTCAGGCAGCAGAACTACTTAGATTATTGATTTTTCCACCGAATTAAAGTTGGCATCACATGAGCTTTACCATTGACTGTCGTTTTAACATTTGTCGTTTAATCGTATCGCGCTCCAAACGCCTTATACAACTTGAGTTAGAGAATCCCCAACCTTTGCTTAGTACCACACAAAAGAGAAAACGTTTTCAATGGGCAAAGACGTAAAAAGCCTAGTCACTTTAACAAAAAAATTCAAAAACATTTAGTGATGCGTCCAAACTTAAATTAGAAGAAGCAGATTTTCAAAATAAAGTTGTATGTAGAACATGTGAAGCCTTCCATAGAGAGTGTTTAAAAAGAACAATTAAGTTTCCAGCTAATATTATGATTTGAGGCTGCATGTTGGCTTAAGGTGTTGAACTACTCTGTTCCACATAAAAAAAATCGTTAATGCAGCTCAATTAAACCTTTAACTGTGGGGGTCAAATGTTGGGACATACTTAACGACATAGTGGTAAATTTTACCCCTCTTAATTTCACAAAAAAATAAAAAAAAATTTTTTATTTTTGAATTTATTTTATGAGCTAAATTTCAGTTATGTATTTTATAAAGCTTTTTGTAATAGTTCTTATTTATGAAATACATAACTGAAATTTAGCTCATAGAATAAATTCGAAAAATAAAAAATGTTGAATATAATAAAGAAACATGAAAAGGAAATAATAAAAAAAATTAATTAAAAAATATTTATTAAATTATTTTTATGAAGAAAGGAATTTTACAACATGAAATGGATTAAAATTAATTGATAATTTTTCATTCTTGACTGAGCTGGGAATGAACCCAGGTTTTCACGGACAGGCTGCCTGATTAAAATACTGGTATCAAAATTTGGATTTAAAACCATTAACAGTTCAATAAAATAACAACAATAATAATTATTAGTAAAAAATATTTTTTTTAAATTAGTTGTTTTTGAAAAATAAGGTATTACATTTTTAATCTCAAAAAAAACCCCAAAACATACATACTTTTATTTGTTTAAACAAAATAGGTACTTTACTTCGCAAGCCTTTTTATTTAATATAAAAAAACGATATATCAAAAAAATATATGAATTAAAAAAAAACAAAAACTTAAAAGGCATTTTTTCACAGCCAAATGTAAACATTTAAAGATATAAAAGAGATAATGAAAAATTATTAGGTGTATAAGCTGCAGGTCAACTTTCTGGAAGTTTTTTCAAAATCTGTATCCCATATGCATTGGCTTACTACATCGCAGACAAATCGGCGAAAAGCTACACAGAAAAAAGTGTTTTATCAATTAAAAAAATGGCTTAAAAAGTATTTAAATTTAATTAATGTGATAATTGAATCAATTATTTTTTTAGTTGAAAGAAAATTAAAAATTTAATTTGGATTTAATTAACATTTTAGTTGTTTTGAAATAAATTTTCAATTAAAATTTTAATTAAATAACAAATAATCTTAATTGACTTTTTTCGTTTAAAATAAAATAATTTAAGCATGTAGAATTGTTGTTGGGAATTGTCAATATTTATTTAAATAAATTAACACAGTGTTTGAAATGGCAAAGTTTGTTGATCACTTTTTTAATTAAAATCAAAAATATCATTTGTTGAAAATATTTTTTCAAAATTTTAAAATTTTTAGTAATCAATATAATCATTTTGGTAATAGGTGCAAATGGTGACTGGAGATATTTAATAATTTTTTCTGTGTAAAGCTTCCAACTTTGATCGAAATATCTTGGTTATCAATACAAAACATCTGACAAAATCTGGAAGGGAGAAGTGGGGCTGGCACCTCCCATATAAAGACCTTATAGATTTCTGTATATCTGTATACACAACATCCGACAAAATGTGTGTGGGATTAGAGAATTGGGAGTGGCACAAAAAAAAATTTTTTGATATCTAATGAACGGCAAGAGAAAAATTGTTTAAATTTCATAAACACAGTTGGGTTATCAATAAACAATGGGCGGGCTTGAAGAAGTGGGCGTGGCACCTCCCATACAAAGAGATTTCTGTATAACTGGAGAATGGTAATAGTAAGCGTATTCAAACTTGGTACAAACAGCTTCATTAACAATGCACGAAACCTGTATCTAATAAAATGTGCTTATTATTGTTAATGAGGGTAGCGAAGCGCACTGATTTAAGCTTGTATCATATAAAATATTTTTTACCAACAAGAAATCGGAAGAGTGGTAAAAATAATTCCATGAAAATATTACGTTAATTTTGATGTGGCCTAATTTTGTTTCTACTAAATATTTACAGTAACGCTGACGTGGTGGTAAACTATTTTCAAAGAAAAAATTACGTAAGTGATGACGAGTGGTAATTTTTACGCCAGCATGCCCGTAGCTCCGCTCGTGCTAAGTCGAGCTCAGACAAAACACAAGTGAATAACAACAATCACGATATGAGAAGGTACTCAGAGAATTAAGTTGATAGAGCGCAATCGAAGAGAGAATTTTTTAAAACATGTAAAGATAAAGTAAAATTTACCACCACCTCCACAGTTAAAGATTAAAGGCATTCTTCAAGAACATTTGATCCCATCTGTCGAATCTTAACTCATTTGGAGAATTCAACTTTCAACGAGATGGGGCACCAGCCCTCACCGCTAAAATAACAAAGCAATGTTTGTTAGAGGTTAAATATGGATCTTGGACGAATTTGCGGGCAAGTGCAAATGGTTTGTATATCAACCTCTTAAAATCAAAGTGCTTAAACATCAACGATATCTGATTTCCACAAGACGTCGCAACTTGGTATACAGCGCGCTTAATAATCGATTTGTTGCAAAATAAATTTGGTGACAACTAATTTGCAGAACTGGTCCTGTTCACTGGTCCCCTTGTGCGTGCGACTTAGCCCAATTTCACCAACTTTATTTAAAAAATAAAATTATGAGAAAAACTATATTTAAATATATATTAATATTTAAATAGAATTAGTGAAATTGGCCATTAGTCATCTATGACAACGACAACCGTAATAAGGTTGAATATTTCTGTCTTGTATTATTATTTTAAGTTCTCGTGCAGCTAAAAAAAACACACTATGCATGATGTGATAAAATTTTTGAATATACTATTTTCTCTATGAAATAATATTTTTTTCTGTAAACATAATATATAAAAGTTAGTTAGTTATCGATAGCACTATCGATACTATCGATTGTTTTTGACTATCGTATCACCATCGATAGTTCTCAGTACTATCTACAGTCTTCGATAGTTTTTTTTTTTTGCACAAATAATTGTTTTATGACAAACTTTTATCGTTTAACAACGTTTGACAGTAACACAACTTGGCAACACCTTTTAATGAAGCGTAAATTTGCTACAATTTTCTTTCTTCCGTGTATTTTTAAGAAACTATCGCATACTATCGAAAGTGTCGACTATCGATAGTTCTAGAAAAAAATTATTTTTAAATAAGAGTTGAATTTTTTAATTGGAATTAGCTTAACAGGAATTGTGGGCACTCAATTTAAATATATTACAATGTTGCACTCGTACATACAAAGATATTTACTAATTTTCAAATAGGATCATCCTCATATTTTAGAAAGTTTAAGACTCACTGTCTTGAAGTATGTTGATACTTAAGGATATAATAAATATAAAAAAAAAACAACAAAACAATGAAAGAGTAGAACAAAACTTAACTAAACTGAACTTCAAAAATAAAAAAAGGGTTTAGTTCAATGTTGTGTATGAAGTACAAAGTAGATTTTTGTTCTTTTGCATTTCTAAGTAAATATTTTTGTGTGTGTGTGGATGTGTGTGAGTTTATAAATTTTTATTTTTAGGTTATAAATAGTAATGTTGGCTGTAAAAGTGGTTTACGCAATAACATTTTCTGACAAAATAACCAAATAAACCATTTCAATTTAAAGTAAAAAAAAACAATTGAGCAGAAGATTCGAAAAAGAAACATAAACATATTTGTTTAAATCGCTTTTATGACAGTGGCAATTGAAAAAACATGTTTAAGTGATATATTCGTCTGTGCTTAATCTTACATAATCTTCACCATAGTATTAAAAATTACTCTGATCCCTAGTTTATGTGGTATGGTCGCTATCGTGTTAAAGTCCTTACTTCGAAACAATAGGTCGGTTTTGCTGATTTCAAAAAGAAAACGAATATTTTATATAGAGAATATTTTTGCTCAATTTGATTTCTAATGCTGGTCTTTAGTAATGCCACCAGATTTTGGAAAAGAAAAAAGGCATAAAGAAAAATAGCAAAAAAATAAATTACAAATAAATAAAACAAGTACGAGTGGTATATTCGGCTGTGCCGAATCTTTGATACCCTCCTTCAGTGTTGCCAGTAGAAATTTAAAAAAAAATCGCTACGTTTTTAAAAAAAATCCCTCTCTTTCCCTACAACTAAAATAAAGTAAATTTTCTCTACACTTTTCCGACGTTAAAAATTTATTGTTTTTAGCAACAGGCAAACAAATACATATAAAGTTAAAATTTTGTAAATATTATAATTAAAGCATTAATTAATATTCGAAATGAAATTTAAATGGAAGTAGTTATTAACAACAAGAAAAAACACCAAAAAAATATCCCAGTTGGCCACGTCTTTAAGACATCCTTGAAGACGGATGCACGACAATGTTAAAGCATGCACGACATGTGAGAGACAGCCAGAACAAAGCGTCAACCACATTTTTGAACAAGTGTCGCAAGAATCGTGCACGACACAGACATTATCGCTCTTCATGTCGTTCATTCGATCGAAAGATTACATAGACGACAATTGCGCATATTTTGTAGGTCATGTTGTCGTGGATAAATTTTTATAAAAGACACCTTACAAGACACCGTCGCTCATACTGTCGTGAAAAGGTGTTGATATAAGACACCTTACAAGATAATGTCGGACATGTTGTATGTTGTCATGGATAGATTTTTATAAGGGACAACTTACAAGCCACTTTCGCTCATTCTGTCGTGTATAGTTGTTGATAGATGACTCCTTACAAGACACTGTCGAGCATAGGTCTTGCTGTAAGACATCTTGCAAAACAATTTCGGTCATGTTTTCGTGGATAGGCTTTGACAAAAGACAACTTTAAAGCCAATGTCGGTCATGTTGTCGTCTATAAACTTCTGTAGAAGACAGTGCACTAGACACTGTCGAGTATTTGGTCCTCCACGACATTTTCCTCAAAATAGTCTTCTAGAAATCCTAAGTGATTGAGGATATGTCATGCATAAATAGTTGACGACAATGTCGTTGACGGCAGTTTTGCCAACTGGGATGTACATTCAATACACAGACATATCGTCGGTTGATAATTTAAATGTCGTATGTGGATTTTTTGCGGCTTTGAGTTAAGATCAGTTCCTTAGGTTTTCAGACCTGATCTTTCATTTGTTGAATCAGTTTTTCGATACCTCATACGGTTTTCGAGATTTGGAGTGTTGAGTTTGTCGTATGTGGTATTTGCTGAAGCAATTTAAAAATTAAATGTGTTCCAACTCAATTTACTCGAAACTATCGGAATCCACATACGATAATTAAATTATCAGCCGACGATATAAAAATTAAATTTCTAAAATAACACTGTGTGACAAATTTAATTTTTCTTTAGAGACAAACTGCGTGCTTAATTTTTTAATTTCTCATCTTTTGTCCTTTTTCAGGGACTTTACTTTTTTCTAGAATACTTATTTTAAATAACGATGGCTATTCTTGAAAATGCGTCGAAGGAGTGAAAATTTACATGAAAACAAAAACAAATTTACAAAAATTGTTTTTGCTTATCATAAAAAATTTACAGTTTTAAAACAGACAGAAACGCGTTAATACCCTCACGTTAATTTAATTTTAGAAATGTATAGATAACAAAAACAATTTTCGAACATTTTGTTTGTGTTTTCATGTAAATTTTCACTCCTTCGACGCGTTCTCAAGAATAGCCACCAATATTTTTTTAATATAAGTATCTAATATTTTTTAGCACACTTGGTATCAAATAAAAGGGAAGGTTCTGTAGAATTAAAAAAAATATTAACTTCAACACTCCTAAACATATACATAAAAAAATTTCCTTTTAAAAATATATGTTTCCATATCCCTAAAACTTTTCATTAACATTTTTTTAAAAGTTTCTAAAAATTGATTTTCTTTTAGTAGGAGTGATAGTCTTTTCTCGGTAAATAATTAATTTCTACGTAGAAATTTTATTCATTATATATTCGCTCTTAATAGTTGTATCAATTTTAGCGAAACTGAGTGGCATGTAAATAGTAAAAATAAGCAAATAGTTCGCATATGCGAACACGAATATTCGGGTTTCTGTTAGAAAATACTACACTTGTACTTAAATGCTATTGTATATGAAAAATTTTAATTTTTAAATGAATGGGTTATTAAATAATTAATTAAATATAGTTATTTTACGAATAACTTTATTTTTTAACATATATGTTTGTTTGTTATTCAAAAAACAAACTACCAAAAATAATAATTTTGCTTACTTATTGTTATGTAGTTTGATTTTTATCAGTTAAATTATAATTTTTAAAGCAACAACTGTTAAATTTTACGGAATATGCTGATAAATAAAAAATGTATGTAAGATTCATTTATTTTAAATGAAATGTAAATGATCCGTTTTTTAAATAAATTTTTAGTTGTTTAAAATTAAATGAGATTTTGAAAATTCCCTACATTTGCCTTAAAATAAAACATCTGTCCTTTTTTATAGGAAAAATTCCCTAGACTTGGCATCCACCTATATAAGGTGGTATAATGCAAAGCTTAATATAAGATTTCGCACAAATTCGTTGTATGTGACTAGAAATCGTAGTGTTAAATTTCCATAATTTACTATAGGCCTCATTTAAAGCATACTGTCGCCAAACAGATTAGTACGCCTAAAACAGTAACAAATGAAGCTACTGTAATACAATTTTTTACGCCGTTGTCTTATAGGATTATAAATCACACTGTTAAATTTCATGAAGAGCGGTCCATAATTTACCATAGGGCCCATATAATGGGAAACTATTGAAATATGCCAAAATAAAACCGTAGAAGATACAGATATTGTGGTATAATTTGATCCAATTGACCGTCATAAGGCCAGAAATAATACCATGCAATTTTGTGGTAATCGGTCTATAACTTACCTTAGGTCCCATATTAGGCAGCCTTCTGAAAACCAATTTAAAACTATAAAACGCAATAACATATTGCACTACTATATCGAAATTGGTTCTAATTAAGATTTTTTATACCAGAAAGTACTGTTCAGAATTTTGTGATGATTTGTCCATAATGTACCATGGGTCAAATATAAAATCCCCTCTCGAAAATAATTTTAGTTCGGCTAAAACTGCTACGAATCATGACATATTTCTTAAATTTGTGCACATAAAACAAAAGCATAAAGCTTTCTGATTGTCTGTCAATAATTGAACATATGTAGGTCTAAACCGCAACGAATTTTAATACTGACGTCCGTTTTTATAAATATTAATTAATAATTTATAGGTCACATATAGAGTACACGCCTGAAATATTCTAACTGTTGGTGAAGGGTATTAAAGATACGGCACAGCCGAATATAGCGCTCTAGATTGTTTTTTTTTAAATGAATTGTCTTGGCTTTAGATACATATATTTATATTTAATTTATTATAAATTGTATTAAAATTATTTGCTGAAATTAATGATTAAAGGATATTGCATGCCGATATCTGTTTTTGAAATAAGAAACAAATTTTACATTAGAGCACATTTATTAAGGTAAGTGAATTCACTTAGCAGCATCATTTATGCTGCTATGTGAATACTACGTAACAGAATATTTTGCGTAACTGCACGAATGTTCATGCAAACTTGAATGTGCAGCTAAACGAAAAATACTGTATTCAAATTAAAATATTATTGACCGACAATCAGAAAGCTTAATGTTCTTATTTCTAGTCATATAAAACTAAATTTAAACAAATTTAGATAAAATATCCTGATTCTTAATAGTTTAAACCGAACTTTGATTATTTTTGAGACAGGAGTTTTTATTGGATCCATGGTAAATTAGGGACCAATCCTCACAAAATTCTGTTGAGTAATTTCTGGTACTAAAAAACCTAAATAAGAACCAATTTCGATATAGAATTCCTTCTATTTACTCGTATTTGTTGTAACATTTTATAGTTTTAAAGTGGTTTTCAGAAGGTTTTTGAGTCGTATTTGACATTATCATGGAAATGCCCATATGTTATGTTATTAAGTTTCTTTAACAAGAAAAATTCATTAAAATCGCTTCTAATATTTGAAAAAATTTTCCTATAATTAATTGTTGAGAAAGACAGAAAAAATTGAATAATAACACTGTGCTAGAATTTTACTCTATTTATTAGACAAGCAGCCAAAAAAAAAAAAAAATTATTTTTTAGAAACATTTTGAAACATAGTATATAACTAGTATGCCGACTGGTGAGAACGTTCTCTTTTTTTTATAACTCTCATCACACATATAGGTTCTGTGTGAATTCAACACACATAAGAACAACAAAAACAAAACAAAATTTGAAATTTTTCAATATAAAATTTTTTACAATATAACACTTCATGTTTAATTTTATGACTTAAACACATAATAAATAATTTTTTCAATACATTTTGCTAATTTGCTTTTGCAAAATGTTTTTATTTTTCACAAACTAAAAATTTTTATATAAATTTTTTTGACACTAAATTTTTTCTGTTGTTAATATTATTAAAGCCAGCAGAGTAGCATTTTGTGGTATATAAATAATATTTGAAATCATTATTTATTTATATATTATCCGATATTGCAGAAAAAAAATTTAGCAAACATGGCTTTTAAAAGTTTATAAATGCAGCCAGCATTCAATAAATTTTCAGGAAATTTTATTTTGGAAGAAAAATTGTTGCCACATTCTATACGATTTTATGCAACTATGTTTAGTGGGGGAAATAGTTTTATACACCAATACATTTGAAAAAATCTTACTAATACAAACATAAAATTTGTACCACTGACAGTTGAGTTATGTACCTGTCAAAGAGTCGGCATACTAGTTGTATACTATGTTTTGAAATTTTTGTTTTTTAAAAATTTATCAAAAATTGGAACATACAGCTTTGTTTCTAATTGTTTCCAGACATATAAAAAAAGATTATTGATTAAAATATGTTAACAACTTTTGGTTTTATTCACAAAATACGAAAAATTTTAATTAATTTAAGAATTTCATAAAACGCAATATTTGTTTGGGAGCCCCCAAAGAGGTGGAGATAAAAAGCAAGTATGTCTCGAAAAAATATTAAGGACAAAAAAACTAATTGAGGACGGTCATACATTATATGCCACTAGGGGCGACTTCTGGGCTTTTATGGGACTTTAATATATTTCTAGTTTTGACCATTTTATGTGGGAGCCCCCTTAAGGAATGGAGACAGCTGGTAGGTATCTTAGAAATAAATGATGGAGATGAAAAATAATATGGGATTGGTAATATATTTGACCCATCTAGGAGCATCCTACGCGCTGCAGGGGGCAAATTTAAGAATTTTATTAAACCGTCTTTTGTGAATAATATCAAAAGTTGTTAACAGATTTTAATTATTTATGGCTTGTTTTGTTTGCAACTTCGTTTTTTATATGT
Source organism: Pollenia amentaria (assembly GCA_943735925.1). Taxonomy (NCBI): domain Eukaryota; kingdom Metazoa; phylum Arthropoda; class Insecta; order Diptera; family Polleniidae; genus Pollenia; species Pollenia amentaria. Next base: position 15,391,908 of record OX031010.1, on the reverse strand, counting down.
CTGCATTTTCCAATTTTTGATGAATTTTAATAAATAAAAATTTCAAAATGTTGCTAAAACATTATTTTAATTGTGTCTATAAAACGACTGCGCATATTAAAAAAAGTTAGCCTTTGCTTAAAGGTAATTTCAATGAACTAAACCGTGTTTGAGTTACGCGAATATATGTTGTGCAACCTCCTACATTTTCAAAATCTTGAAAACAAGAGCTTACCTAAAAAAAACGGTTAGCACAACTGGATTCAGCGTGCGCGCATTAGGTTAAAACGCCAGGAGCCCAGCATGTCTGTATTTTCAACTAGCACAGTGCAATTTATGGTATAAATTTTATGTTATTTTTAAAAGCTAAAATTAATAAAGTAAAAAATATAGATTGAAGATAAAATAGACGCAATATCCCAGCAAAAACTTTACTTACCTGGTAAGTTGGCAAGTAATATTGGAGACATATGAACACTACTTATTTTTCAGCTGAATAACTACTTATTTTTGTTCGAGTTGTCTACACAATTCAGTAGTTACAATACACTTACTAGAAGTCACAAATTATCTGGTTATTATTTGACTACCAGTAAGTTGAATTGTAAGTACTTGCAATATACTTACTAGAAGCCAAAAAATAACTAGTTTTTATTTAATTGGCTCTAGTTAATAGACCTAATAAGTAGTTATGGAGCTAGTTACCAGTAAGTAAATATTCAGTATTGAAAACAATATAACTTTTAAGTAGTTATTTAGCTGATTATTAGTAAGCAAATATTCATAACTGAAAATAATAGTAGCGAAAAGTACTTACTGAGGTCATTACTAGCAAGTACTTATTGAGGTTTTCAGAAAAATGATAATTGTAATGACAACTACTTACCAGGTAACGTATGAAATAACTACGACCTATTACCAAAATTCAAAACGTTTTTCCTGGGATGCTTTAACTTATCAACTTCTATGCCTTAATACAATTTTTTTTTCTTTTTTTTTTTATTAACAATAATAAAAACCTTTTTACTCATAAGGTGTTTTATGTATTAGTATTGAGTGTTCGAACACTTACACATAAAAACAAGCAAGAGTGCTATATTCGGCTATGCCGAATCTTTAATACCCTTGATCTAACGTAATGCAGCGTATTAGACCACTCCCTCTAACATACATTATCAAACAGAATTTAAAAAAAAATTATGATGAGTAAATTTTTTTTTAGACACATTTTTCTTTATAAGCGGCAAATCATGTATGTATTTGTTATGTGTAAAAAATGCAAAAAAAAAATATTAACAAAAAAAAAACAACAAAAGGGGATTTTATGACAAAAATTAGAGTCAAACGGGGTTTTTTCTTATAGTTCAGCCATTTATGTACCGATCTGGCTGATCGCGTGGCTGATCGAAGGAGCCCAAGCTCTTATTTTACAAAATTTGCTCTAAAACATGAAATTGCAAAAGAGCACACAAAAGAGCTCTTTTTACAGTACTGCTCTATTTTGTGCTATTTTTCATAAAAATTATATATCATTAAAATGATTATGTAGTTATAAAAGTACTTTATAACACAATGTTATGTCATTTAATTTTTGTTATAATTGGTTATGTACAGAGAAACCGTAAATATGCAATTGTTTTTCCTTTTACGACCAATGAAGACAAGAACAATATATTTACCCGTTTTAGAGCATATAATGAATTTTGGTATAGATTTTTAAGTACATATTTCACCCATTGCTGGATTTGGTTGCATAATTAAACCAAAATATAATTTTTGCCGCATTTTTTTAAGTTTATAGCGCATATTTCACCTTTTTGAAGCATATTTTGATACATGTTCTGTTTTTGTTTTTTAGATGACTACAAGTTTTTTTTTTGCAGCGAGTAGGCTGATCTTTTTTAAATATCTATCTGTATACTTTGTTGTATTGCTACAGTTTCGCCTTCCAAATAACATTTTTACTCTATTCTTATTATAAGACAAAGCAGGTTGCCATTTAAGAATTTGTTATTCCAAACTGTAAAATTCTATACATAAGCAAAAATTAAGGAAAAAGCAATTAAATTTAATTCGTTTGTTCTGATGTGTGTAAAACATAAAAATCTAGACCCATCTTTTAGTATACCGATCAACTCAGAAACACTTTTTAGAGCGATTTTTCCAGGTACGTCCGTCTGATGGTCTGTCCATGTAAACCTTGTGCAAAGTACTCGTTGAAATTTTGTAGAAAGTTTGATCAAATTTAATAAATACGTTTTAATTGTCATAAGGACGAAGTATATGTAAATGATACGAAATAGACTCACTGTGTCAATAAATCATAATTAAAATTAAAAATATCATTTATTGAAAAAAAAAAATATTCACAATTTTACAATTTTTAGTAATCAATATAATTATTTTGGTAATAGGTGAAAAATCAACAACTTGCTTGTTTGATATTATGAATTTGGTTTAAATTTGGTGATTAGAGAAAACTTTTAATTTTTTTCTGAGTGATTTTTAATTGTTTTTTTTTTAAATATAAATAAATTTTAATTGTTGAATATTTTGTTTGCAAATAAGACAATTTTGGGGTATATTTTGTACAATTTTTAGTTCATATTAAATGCGCAAAAAATGCTTTTTTAGAGCATATTCCCGATTTACTTGGTTATGCACATATGTAATAGAAGTTGATCGATTTCAAAATACATTCTTATTATCTCACAAAATTTGTTATGGGTTTTTTTTTATTTATATTTTTTTTATTATATTCTATTAACCCTCGGTTTTACGCATGTTTGGATTGTCACATTCGTAACACATGAGTCTAGCCAGACCCAACAAAATTTTCATTATACTTAATTCGAAAAACAAAATTTTTTTTGTTTTTAATTAAATATTATACGAGTATTATACACATTTATAATTTAAAAATAAAATACGAATTAATATGCTTACATATGCATATTATTTTTATTTATTGTATACAAATTAACATATTTTGAGCTATTAAAATATTTCTAAAAAAAAAACCAAAATAAGGTCATTTTATTTCTTAAAAAGTATATGTGTGTCTAAAACAGGCAGAACTATTTTATTTGTTATAAATAAAAGTTTCAATAAAATAGAAGTATTAGCTTAATGGATTTCCTTAGCAACTGAAACACGTTAAACAAATTTTAGAATATTTCTGGGCAGCCAGTGCCATAATGTTCAAAATTCTACAAAAGAAACCAAAGTCCATCTTTCCGTAGATAGTTTTGTTGAAAAATGTAGTTGCCTTCGCTTTTATTTGCATTTTCAAACGAGATTGCTTCAGGTTTTATCGCCTCGCCTTCACAATATTTAAAAGAATGGACAGTTAAAAGTAAATTTACACTTTTATTAATTTTTTGGCACATATGTTGCTGCAAATTGAAAAAAAATCTTCATGGAATCATGGAAAAAATTACTGAAACAATTGTTCGACCACTATTACAGTACGACTTTGAGAGCTGAAGGATAACATTTTCGCTTTGAATGATTTTCATTTAAAAATTCCATATGACAATTTAGTGCCGCTTTATCATCAGGAAGTCGACGTTCGTATGTTCTTCCATCGCCAAAGTGTCAGTGGAATGAAGCGGTAATAAGACATCGCTCCTGTGTAACACCCAATTTTCACGATGATTTTTTCCCCTATTTTAAAATCATGTCTTTTTTTGTTTGATAGTGAGCGGGGTAGAGAAGTAAGCAGGGTAGAAAAAAAGACATGAATTGCATTTCTGTGTTTCTTTTTTGACATTCCTCTTTGCACTTATTTGTGTTTTTTAATTTCTGTTTTATTCTTATTTCAAAATGACATGTGCTTATTAAAATATAGAAAAATAAAAAATTTTAATTAAAAAAAATTCAAAATATATCAAAATTATGTGGAATAACGAAATTTTAAATATTGTTACGAATAAGAAACTAAGAAAAAATCAGCTCTGACTGCAAAGAAAAGAAACATGGTGAAAATTTAACAAGTTTTTGGAAGTTTCTTTAAAAAAGATATACAAAAAAGACATGTCTTTTAAATCATCGTGAAAATTGGGTGTAAGTTGTCTGAACGCAACAAACACCCAATTTTCACGACGATTTAAAAGCCATGTCTTTTTTGTATTTCTTTTTTAAAGAAACTTCCAAAAACTTGTTAAATTTTCACCATGTCTCGTTTTTTTTTGCAGTCAGAGTTGATTTTTTCTGATTTCCTTAGTTTCTTATTCGTAACAATATTTAAAATTTCGTTATTCCACATAATTTTGATATATGTATTTTGATTTTTTTTTAATTAAAATTTTTTATTTTTCTATATTTTAATAAGCACATGTCATTTTGAAATAAGATTAAAACAGAAATTAAAAAACACAAATAAGTGCAAAAAGGAATGTCAAAAAAGAAACACAGAAATACGATTCATGTCTTTTTTTCTACCCTGCTTACTTCTCTACCCCGCTCACTATCAAACAAAAAAAGACATGATTTTAAAATAGGGGAAAAAATCATCGTGAAAATTGGGTGAAAATCTCAGAGTACTAATGTGGGATATACCAACTGCCAGCAAAATTGAGATTAATGCATCTAATTTACTCGAGGTCAAGTCATTCTTAACTTTTGGCTTTGTATCGACATCAGCGGTTTCGGTTTAATTTTTTCGATACCAATTTGTTTTAATGATGATTATAAATGCAATATTTGGTATGCAAAATCTCTTGAACGCCTCAACAGGCAGAGTTTGGTTGACTTTTTTGTGCACGTAGCTTGTCTTCATCATTCTGAGAATCAGATGATTCATTCGGCTTATGACGAAATTATTTTTACTATCAGATGAACGGTTGAGTTTCAAACCCTTCTTCAGCAGCTTTTGCATGTTATAAACCATTAGCCTCCGCTATTCGTATGTAAAAATCAGCATCTAAATGCTGTTTGGTTTTACAAATTGGGAACTAGATGGAGTGACTCGTTTGTGTGTTTAATAGATTTAAATAAATAACAATAGTTAATTGCACAAAAAATAATTAAAAACAGAAAAAAATGTTAAAAATACAGCATTTTCAATACAAAATATATGTGGGTCTGGCCAGATCATATGTGTTGCGAATTTGATGTGTGCAGTAAAATATTCGAATAAGTTTCCTTCCATATCTTTTCGAGGATATCTTTTTTAAATGTGTATAGCCAACTAAATTCTAGAAAGGTACCTGAAATTTCAAGTCTCTACCTGGGTGATAAATTTATTAAAATAACATTTCAAATTTAAAAAGGTCTGGCCAGACTCATGTGTAAGACGAAGGGTTAAAATAGAATATTCTTCGTGCTTCTGTGAAGGATTGAAATAATTTTAACAAGATCGTAACTAAAATTTAACTTAGGTTTGTCTTTAATAGTGATTTTACTAAAATATGATAAATTAACGCATTTTAGAAAAACAATTTTTAACCATATTATTGTTGATGCATATCATATTGTAAAGTTATATACACTTGATGGTGTCTTAGACAATATCGAAAAAGTTTCACACGGAATAACAAACTTAGAATACCCTCTTCACAACCGGTTGTGGAGTGTATAAAAAAAATAAAATTTTAAACAACTTTAAAAGAATCCCTGCTTTATTTCTCTATTACACAGGCTATAAATCAATAACGAACTACAGCTTCAACCATTCACGAAATTTTCGTCTGAAATTATATAATATTTTTTTCCATGAAAGTGAGACCCTCCTAATATAAAAAAGCTTTTTATTTATTTTTTTTTTTTTTTTGTTAATACTCTTATTGCCGTTGTGTTGCTTGTTTATTGTTACAGCTTTGTTTTCCTGTTACATTTCGTTATGGGCTGAGCCTTTAAGTTAAAGTATGTACTTAAACAATAAAATCTTACTTCAAACATACACTTTTAAATACAAAGAGAAATATTATTTAATACCTAAAAAATGATTTACTAAACAACAATTTACACACACATACACACAAACACACTCCTGTATTTATACAGTCATGAACATTGTCGAAACACTTATGTATAGTTGAAATTATATACAGTTTAAGTGCAAATTAAACACACCAAAGAACATAGAAACTCGGGGATTTTTATGTCTCAAGTGATACTTTAATGAGTAGAAAATTAAAAAAGTGAAAAAATACAGGAACATAAGAAGTAGGTTGATTCAAAAACGAACTTTTAATACCCTATTTAATAGCAACAAAGAGTACAAGTAGTAATAAGGTCCTTTAAGGATGGAAGCTAAAAAAAAAAATAGCAAAAACTGTTAATAATATGGCGACTTTCAAGTAATACTGCTATTAGATTTATAAAAACACAATGCAAATATTGTTTTTAAATAAATATTAAAAACAGAGACTGAAAATCAAGTCATATTTATTCCTTAGCAGTTACAGACAACTTGAAGGATTTAATAGGCCTCTTAAAATCCCTAATGATGAGTAATAATAATAAAGAATAACTGTAAATAAAAACAAAAAATTTTATTTAGGAAATGGTTGGAAATAAAAGGAGGACGTTTTAATAAAAATAAAACAAAATGAAAAAAAAAATTCTTTATTAACAAATCTTAAAGGAATCATTTATAAACGGTGTTCTCTTTAGAGGCGTATAACAACTTTTTTAAAAATAAAACACAACAAATTTAAAGGAATTGCCCAAACTTTGACTTTATTCGCTCACATCACAAAGCAGTACTATTATATAAGATTGAAAAGTCTTGTTGTACTGTAACTTTCCTAAATAAATAAATTAATTAATAAAATATATCATGACACTTACTGCCCGTTCGCCGATATCGAACGTTAACGTTCGCATAGTAAATACCATTTAAAACAAAAACAATATTTCAAAAATAGTTTTTGATTTAAATGTAATTTTCTATGCGTACGTTAACGTTCAATATCGGCGAACGGGCAGTTAATGTTTAAAAAAATATTTTCTGGCATAAGGCCTCCACAAATGCGCATTATAAACGACATACTGTCGGTCTTATTACGGCAATCGTTGCTAGTTTATCTATATAGAACAAGGATTTGACGTACCCCCACAAAAAGTAGTGCAACAATTTCAAATTACACGAACACGGTCCATTTCTTAAGATAATTCGGTAGCCAAACGTTTGGATCAACAAAGTGATGGTTTCACGCGCTGAGTGGCTTGTTTCGCCGTTTTATTGGAACCATTTCTCCTCCAAATGATTTGCAATGATATAAGGAATAATAGAATCACAAATCATTTGCCCGTAGCCTTCACCATTCACGGTAGTGTTGGCAGCGGTTTCAGATTTGGCATGTAATAGGCTTTTTACAGTGACGACATTTAGGTGAATCGTTTGGAAGATGTACAAATTATGAAACATGCGTTTACATTGTTCACATCTAACATCTACCATCAATGAAAACCGTGGTATAATAAGTACCAGGTATGCTCATTAGGGTGAGTTGTCATTATTTACCCATGTAATGTCAAATAAATTTATTTGATTTTTGACGCTTGTTTTATTTTTTTTTTTACTAATTTTCTTCTGACTGACAGTATGGGTTTTAAAATTGAGAACACAATTTCTAATGACTATACCTTGTAATCAGGGTTGTCAGATTGATTTTGATCTTTTTCGCCAAATTCAATGTCAAAAATCGCCAAAATCGCCAAAGCATTTATATTTTTCGATTTCGACAATAATATATGTATTTTTAGAATAATTAAAAATATTTTTTCATAAATCCCAAAAAAAATTTGTTCCGTATCCCTAAAATCCGCCAAAAATTCAAAAAAAGTCGCCATATATTTTGTTTAATTTTTATTTAACAAAAAAGGTGCAATGTTTAAAATATTTTATAGTAGTCTACTTAAAGTAACAAAAAAAGGATTTTGCAAACAAATATTGGACGTACAATATATTTGTATGTAGTTGCAGTTCTATTATATAACTAAAACGCTATATAGTTCACCAAGAAGACTGACTTGTTGTCTTCTTTTTTGAAATACATTGTGAAGGTAGAAAAGAAATGCAACATGTGCTATTTATATTCATATAACTTTTGGCTCATAAAAACGTGTCGAAAACTTCATATCGCATTCTACTTCAAAGCAGATATTTAGTGAATTTCAATATTTCAATACAGGTACCTGCCGTATCCTTGTAGCTATAAATTGTTGGCCTAAACTGATCTTAACAAACTATATTTATATCTTTGAACAAACTATATTTTTTCTATTGCATTTCGTTAACATCCAAGGGTAAGTTAGGATTCATAAAAAATCTTTAAACAACAAAAATCGCCAACTATTTTATAAATCGCCAAAAAATCGCCATGTCGCCAAATCGAAAATTAGGTCGCCAAAAGAGTTTGAAAATCGCCACGTTTGGCGAGAAATCGCCACATCTGACAGCCCTGCTTGTAATTATTCTACCATGAATGAAAATTATAAATGATACAATGTACAAGTAACACACAAAAAAATATGTAATTTAAAAATTTAATTTTTAAATTTAATTAAAAATTAAATCTAAAATTTAACAAACAAAAATTAAACATAGTAAATAAAATTATTAAAAAAAGCTTTTTCTTTAATTTTGTCAGTGACGCCACTGTAATATTAATAGAATTTTTCGCACTTTTATAGTGATGACACTAAAATAATCGAAAGATGTAAAGTGGAATAAAATGAGAATGGTACATCTTTTAAAGATGTTGATTTTATGTATGTATTTCTTATAGGAAGATGTTAACATCTTCGCAATTGGGTGGTAGATGTTAGATGTTGATCAGTGTAAAGAGGCCAAACAGTGACCAAACAGTGATTTTTTCGAGGTATAATGTGGTCTCAAGAGCCTCATGGGCATTTTGTCCTCTCCAAAAACTACAATTCGGGTTGTTTGCATACCCATTAGGCCAGAAGTGAGCTTCATGACCGAAGATGATTCGACGATAAAAATCTGGTTCTACTTTTAGTTGAATTTTAGCCCATTCACTTAACACACAACGCAATTGATGGTTCACTAGCTTAAATTTCAGTTGGATACTTTATGCATGTATGCCAAGGTATTTCCTCAAAATTTGCCAAGAGACCGAATTGCTTAGAACGGCCTCGAATCGAAAATTCGAGTCCTCTGTCACACTCACGTCTTCAGCAGTGATGGCTTCTTCTGTACGCGTGGTAAGGGCTCGTTTTAGATAATTACTATCCAAAAGAGTAGAGTGATCATGAAGCAATCCGTTGTATTGCGTATAAGCTGCTCAGATTATGCGCACCGTAAACTTGACGGAGTGCTTTACAAGTTTGGCAAGCAGAGCTCGAATTTTGGAAATAATGTCTACTATTTGTAAATGTAAGTAAATGGTGTAAGTCTTTGAATGGTGATTTACCAAAGTTTACTAAAAAAAAGTTAGTTATCTCTATCGTCTAAAAAACACCCGTTTATAATTTAAGTACAAGAGTAAACGGCAATAAATATTTTTTAAGATTCTGGCAAATAAACCTAAACGTAAGATATTTATTGACAAATATAAACAAAATAAAACGACTAAAGGCAGCGAAAAAATTTAATACGTACACTCATAAAATTATTACAGTAACAGATTGTAGGTTATTAAAATCGTTTTCCGTTCTGTTCAAATTTAATAAAAAAAATATAGTTATTTTACGAATAAATTTATTTTTTAACATTTATGCTTGTTACCCAAAAAACAAACTACCAATAAATACTGTTTTTCCGGACTAATATTGTTATGTAGTTTGACTGACAAAAAATCATATTATATTTTTTTAGATCAACAACTGTTAAATAAAAAACATTCTAAAATTTATGTGAAATTCATTTATTTTAAATGAAAAGTAAATAACCCGTTTTTTAAATAAATTTTTAATTGTTTAAAATGAATTTTCTTTGGAATTTACCCACGTAATATTTTGAGTGTAATACAAAATTATACGTAAAAAATCAAAAAGCTTAAAGGTAAGCTATGAAAACTCAAGGGAAACTCAGTTAAAAGTGCTGTATAACAATCAGTTTATAGTTCTTTTACATCCGTGTTGTCCGAAGTGGGCAAAAATATTGACATGTAAGTTTTTTTATTCAACAAAAAGAGAAGCGTAAGAAAAATCGGACAGATTTTTAAAAATTCATTCATTGAAAATACTTTTTAAAATTAATTACTTGAAAAAAAAACTAAAAAAAATTGACGTTAGTGCAATTTCCCGGTGAAAATTTCAAGTGCTTTAAATTATCTTTATTTTCAATACACCTGACAAATAAGTTTGAGTAGTTTAATAATTTTTTTTATCAAACTTTGTATGTATTCCTAATTAAATTTTTTGTTCGAATATAAAAACAATCAACCAAAAGTAGAACTTGAATGAACCCAGTAAAAAATGTGCTCCAAAAGGACCAGGTGTTATGTATGAATTCATACCTCAAATCGCTTAAAACCTGCTGATGGGATGCCTGATTTTTGTATGGACTGTTCCCGGTTTGGAGGACTATTTTCTGCTTACAATATGCGCTTTTTTTTACATAATAAAAGAATGCAAATAAAGCACTCCTAAAGTGCTTTTTTAAGGGCTAACTATATTAACATATTCATAAATGTTTTGATTTTACTGGGTTAAATGCCTTTTTAAAGCATTTTCGTAAACCATAATATATTTCTATTTTTTTTTCGCTTTAAAACCTTCTTCGTTGTCAGCACTAAAAAAGCAGAGCTCTCTTTTTGAAGCGCTCGATTATGCGCTTTTTCTCTTAAGTGCTTCAAAAAACACAATTTTTGTTACTGGGAAGTGTCAGTAACAACCGCCCGCAAGGTCGACTCCGATAAAGATTTTCGTGGATGATGCACGTCGCACAGTGGCGCCCGTAGAGCAAGCGAGGTTGCAAAAATCAAAATTTTCATGAATGCCGACGAAGTTTTGAATAAACCCATGTTATAGGAAACTTTTCAACGATTTCAAATATGCCACTCTTAATAATATCACATTTTTAGTTTAGAAGATATAACCGTTCAAAGTTGACCGACTTTCGGTTTTCAAAAAAACACACAATTTTTAGTCAATTTGTTGCGATTTCAGGTGTAATATCACGAAAAATAGGTAACGAATCGCCTTATTTTTTATTTGTATTGATTGATGTATTTATTAAATGTATAATGATAAAAAAAAATTAACTGTTTGCTTTGTGTTTCTCCTGGTAAATCACTATTTAAAAACTATCCGTTTTTTCACTATTTTTCAACTTTGACGGAAAATAAAAAAAAACTATATTTTTCTATATTTGCCATATTTGCAAAACCTGTTCTTTGATTATTTCTTTACATAATTCAAAAGGTTTTATCTGCCCGTACGTGCCCGTTTGGCTTCTAGAGGTAAAAAAGTTTAAAAAGACATGGTTGCAGAAATTGTATGGCGTCCATCCCTTATATGTTTTGACTGACAGTAGTTTGATCTAATAGTTATTATATTAGCAGGTACGTACCTCACATAAACAATACTTTGGCGTACAAATGGTCAGGAACAATATTGACTTATGGTCCCTACAGGTAGGCACAAATCTTATTTGGACACGTGCATAATATCAAAATTGCATTATTCAGCATAAATCCATATGTATGCAGGGAACAGGTAAATTTTTAGGCATGGTAGCATAAGCCTATATATTGCAAAATAAGCATAATGCCTGGATTAGTCTACGCCTGAAAGTTGGCGCAACAATTACTGAAACCATTTAACAATTTAAGTACTGAAAACATGGCGTTGTACAATTTAAAATTATTTGAACTGTTTAGAAAGTCAACCACACCAAAGTTTTTCACGGAAGTGAAAATTCTTCCTGAGAAGTTGACATTGATCAGCAAATGAGGCTGCGATGGATCATCCGGACAAAGCGTTTATAAGCAAAGGATATCTCCCGATGACGCTACAATATCGGACGGAAATATGTTTATGGCATCTGTTGTTCCTTTGCGGCTAAAATCGGATGATTCCCTACACTGGAAAAATCCACGTCCGTCATCAGTGCATTATTGCCGACCAATAATGTTTCAGTTTGCAAGGGAATCGGCAGAACTCATAAGGACTACGGTGAAGGACATTAAAGAACAAATAAGCAAGATTAAGCCTACAAAGCTGCAAATTGGAGAAGGAAAATATATTGAATGCAATTACGAGTTCCACCTGACCATGGTTGACGGAAAAGTCGTAAACGAACTGACTGGAACAACCTCAACAATGTCATGCCCGATTTGCAAAAAGAGTCAGAAGAACTTTTTTCAATTCAATTCAATTTATTTCATATATAATATGTTACATCTCAATTTTATATAATTAGTTGTAAAGAGTTTAAGATTAGTATCTTTTTCTGCTTAATTATAACATATTTCAATTAGTTATCATATACATATATATAGACAGAATTATATTGGAGGTAAAAATTTAGCAAAAACCTATTTAAACCCCTTTTTTCGTTTTATTTTTATATTTTTTTATCGATTTTATATTATTATTTGTCAGAAGAACTTTGGTAATTTAAACGATTCTACAAATGAGGAGAATTACGAATATGGAATGTCACCATTGCACGCAAGGATAAGGTGTATGGAATTCTTGCTAAAACTGGCATATACCCTACCACAAGAGGAAGAAAACTTCGATGAAAATACATCAATAAAGGATAAGGAAAAGATCAGAAAGAAGCAAATACAGGATGCTTTTTTTAAACAAGTTGGACTAAAAGTAGACTGTCCCAAGCACGGATACGGTAACTCAAACGATGGAAACACTTCTAGGAGATTTTTTGAAAATGATGAGGCAGTAACTAGAATCATTGGAATTGACAATCAAATCGTGAAAAGATTGGGAACGATCTTGGATGTTTTAAACTGCAAAGAAAATGTCAATTCTACAAAATATGGAGAATATGCGTCGAAAACTGCATCTCTTTTAGCAGAAATGTATCCACAGAAGAAGTTGACCCCGACCGTCCATAAAATATTGGCGCATGGTAAAGATATAATTGAGTACCAGTCTTTGCCAATTGGAGAGCTTTCTGAAGAAGCACAGGAGTCTCTTAACAAATTTTATAAAAAATATAGATTGCAGAACACATTCAAAGCATCAAGGGTGAGGCAAAATGAGGACCTCTTCAACATGTTGGCAGCATCTTCCGATCCACTTATTTCTTCCCTGCGGCATGTGAAGTCACGAATAGAGTTACAAAATAATTATAGTTTAGAAATGGTTAGTCTTTTAGATATACCTTCTCTTACGAATTGTGATGAATATTTTACAGAAAATTGAAAAAATAAATTTAAAAAAAAAATAATAAATCAGACCATAAATCAGAAATCAGACTTCACAGTGTCACCCGCCTGAATATTCTGAAGATTCCCTGAAAATGTCATCAAAATCGGCCCAACCGTTTTGGAGTCCATACGTTACATACATACATACATACACACATCCTATTTTATATATATAGATTTCCATCACATACCTGAATATTGCAAACACCATTCCTTTGTAAATATAATTCTCTCTATGCGTACCTCATATAGGACACACAAGTAAACATCACAAATATTTTGTATTAACCAAGTCAACTAAATATCACAAAATCTCTTTTCTTTTACTGATATAAATTCTTATTTTTTCACACTATTGTTTGCTGGGTTATTTAATAAAATTCTTCTTCACTTTATAAAGAAAATCTCCTTGGTAGTAGTAATGCCAGTACCATGTTATTGTTCTGTTGTATTAGTTTCCCTTACTACTTTAGATTAGAATTAAAAGCCTTGGTGATGTCACAAGTAAAAATTAATATTGTATTAAGTGCTCAGAAAGTTTTACTCCCACCATAAAATAAACATGAATAAGTATCTTAAAATATTATTTAAAATCTGTCATTTTAATTAAAAGTTTTTTTTAGGTTAATAAGTATTTTTAAAGCAATTTTATCAGCCTTAAGGTATACACCATTAATGAAATAATAAGCTGTTAAATTACACGTAATTAAGGCAGAATTCGTTTTTATTTAAAAAAAAAAGCAGACGGAAAAAAATAATTAAAATTCTTAAAAAATTCTTTCAATGAAAATAGGTAATTTCAAACCATAGGAAAAAAAATACACTGCACTAAGAAATTTCCCAAAGTTATTGAATTCGCAATAATTTTTGTACACTTGGTGGCTGTAATAATGCATTTTCAACTTTAAAATCTATACTGAAATCTTATATAAAGCTACAGTAACCGTAGGAACACAATTGCACACAATGAACGTAGTAGCGTACGACACGACGTACTGTGGAGCATATTTTCATAAGGCGGATCATATTTATGGCTACTGATTTTAAAGTTATGTCACTTATTTAAAAGCAAATAGCAGTAAACCTCGATAGCCAAAAAATTACAGCTCTATTATATATATATGTATATCACAGCGAGCTGGGTGATCGAAATTGTACTTTCTCAGTACTTTGCAAAAGTTAAAAATTTCTTCGTTAATGATTTATTTTAAAATCCTACGACTCCAGGTAATTTAAGAGGATGGACTAAAGAAAAAAACTGCATTTACAGATTTTTAAGAAGTCTTCTTAAACAAAAATTACACAGTTTTTTGTCTCTCCTAAATAATTTTTAAAAATGGACTTAGCACTTTTTCCAACTAAGGTAACGAAATATAAAATTAATTTATTTTTGTGTTTTCCAATGGAATATTTCAAAAATAAATTTTAAATTTTGGGATTTGATTTGTGATATGATTTTCAAAAAAAAAAAAAAAAAAAAAAAAAAAAGTTAACCAATAGACTAGACTAAACCTGTGTAAAGTGTTTAGGCATAAAATATTTGTTAGCTAACAATTTTTTGGCATAAGTTAAAATATGTTTACGGCGAAATTGTGGGAAAATATAGCGTACTGTAAGAAGTTTGCGGCGTTACGTCATACGTTCTTGCGACGTTCGACCCAATTGTTTTCCACGAATAAACTGAAACTTTCAAAATTTTCATAAGAGCTTAAAAAAATAATATAAAATTTAAACTAAAAGGGTTTTAACAATTAAAAAAAATGTACTGCCTGTTCATCAACGATAGATAATTTTTTTTAGAACACCTTAATAAAAATATTAAAAAAAAAAATCAAGAAACTTACATTATGATACCACTCCACTTTAGTAATGCCCGGATTTGCCTTTACTTCACAATCTAAATAGACATCAGAACCTTTAAGCAAATTATTTGGATCCAAAGGAGCACCCAGACTCAAAGAAACAATGGGAGCATCTAATTTAAAAAAATAAAAAACAAAAATAATTAAATTAATTTCTTATTAAAAAAAGCCTAAAACAGACTTTAATTATTTTTTATAAGCATATAAATATTGTAAAACTAACTCCTTTTTTTTGGAAACAAGTACTTACGCGTGACATTTAATACTCTAGAGTCTTTCAAATATAAAACGGTATTACCATTGCCCATAGCTGTGGTTACGGTGGTATGACCTTCGGGTAAATGTTGTGAGGTCATGCTGGGATTAAGGGATATAGAGCACTGTACTTGACGCTCATTATCTTCAGGTACGGGTATTAAAATTAATTCAGAAACAGTGGTATTGCCATCAGTGGAGGTCTGGGGAATGGAATATTATAAGGGTATAATAAATACAAAAAAAAAAAACAAAAACGAAAATAGACTTGCGGTTGAACAATTGAAAACTTACCGATTGTGTTGAACCTTTAAGCACCTGTCCACCTTTTGACCATATTATCTGTGGCGCTGGCCTCGCCCCTACAGCCGTGCAGGTAACATGGGTTCTTGTCCCTGCCACCAAAGCATGATTCAAGCCCTGCAATAGTAGACTCAAAGGAGGCACTAAAAGTAAAAGAAGAAAAAGAAAATTCTATTTTAATCTGTTGTATTATTTCAACTATTCTTTTTTTCTTGTATTTCATTTCATTTTATTGCTTTATATTAATGTTTCTTCTTTAAGTACAATAATAATGGTACTTTCATTTTAGCTGATTTCTTTTTAAAGAAAACTCTTTTTTTTATTCATTCATTTTTATCATTTAATCTACATTTATCTTTTTGTATCTAACATTTCATTTTCATTTGAGTTTCAAGCACAAATACTATTTTGTGTTTAGTTTGTGTAAATGAAAATGTATTTTACATATAAGCCCAGCGGTAAAAAGAATGAGTGAAGAGGCCTAAAAGAAGGCCTTATTTAGTAGACCCAACCCTCCTCGCCGCATTACATACTTATTTATTTTTTACACAGGTTGTCTTTGGAAGCAAGCCTTTTTACACTGCCTAAAATAACAAAGTCGTTCCCTTCTCGAAGAAGGGAGTAAGGAAGGTCACTGAAAGAAAAATGAACAACTTCCTTTCTCCCTTCTTAAAGAAGGAAGGAAGGAAGGTCCTTCAAAAGGAAATTTATACCTTTAAGAAGGCCTGCCACTTGCGGTCCTTTCAATAGTTACCGCTGGGAACTTGTAGTATGAGCACACCCACCTATATTTTTAATTTCTTCCTTTTACATTTTTAAAAATGAATATAAAGGTATGTCAGTGATATGTTTTCTTTTTTTTTATACATACATACATTCTCTATTTTTGTAGCAGTTGTAGTAATTTATTTAACAGAACCTTTGAACTCTTTTTCTAATTCTAAGAATAAATTACTATTTAAGCATAAAATACATTTTTGTAGCTTTAAGCAAACTAACCTTTTGGTTCAGCAAAAATAAAACACACATTAACATTTTTTTTGTAGTAAATTTTTTTATCTTTAATGAAATATCTTTAAGTTTTTTTAAAAGCTTTGTATAAGCTTGTTTATACAAACATACTTATATATGTGCTATATTTGCACAGAAATGAATGACAGTTGTAAGTTACAAATTAAAATGTTTAGTTTAAAGAAAATCAAGTCAGCTTGTCAGTGAATCAGTGAAGTTTGCCAACCTGTTTATATAGTAGTTCATATTTTATATTCTTTTTGGTCCCATAGTACTTGGACTACGGAAAAGAAAAGCCAAAATATAAAAGCTTATTTGTCTAAGTGGTTAAGAAATAGGTTACAAAGTAAAAACCAAGAAGTAGGCAACATTTATCCATATCACATCAACAGCAGAAAGAAAGCTAATGGTATGTAAGTTGAGTTAAGATTTAAATGTACTTTTAATAATTTAACTTTTAATTCTGGAAATCGAAATTGAGAGAAATTTAAGTAGAAGAAAATCATCATTTCAATTTCATGATTTTTATAGAAATTCTAATAAATATAAGTGGTATTTATTCAAAATATGACGTATATAAAACGGAACATTTTTGTAAACCTGTAAAAGATGATTGTTTTGAAAATTTGTTCGACTTCAATTTACTTCCAATTCTATTTTCACAACATGTACGTAAATGTCTATACCCTTCACCACAGGTGGAAGCGGTTTGAGTAGAAAAGATCAACATGAGCAACAGCCATATTGGTATAATCTCAAGGTACTCATAACTACTGGTTGACCAACAATACGTTTACCAACAGTCCTTGTGTGTGACAACAACCAATACACACAGGTCGCAATTTTAAGTTTAGAGGCTGACAGAATTATACACTCGCACAGTGTTTAGGGCAGCCAACTGGCTAAAGTATTATCGCGTATCGGGAGATATACGTATATTTACTAATAGAAAGGCTGCCATTGCTTCTCTTGCGGGTGTCTACAAAACATCTAGGTTAACTGTGGAATGCCGGATGTCTTTGAATGAGATTGCTGAGCATTCTGGGTTAACGCTTATATGGATACCAAGGCACTCAGACTGCCCGGGAAACCAGATAGCAGATGAGATGGCCAAGGAAGGTGGTTGCATGGATGACACATTCATTGATCAATTCATTGGCCTTCCAATGGCTCACTGTAAGTCACTCATTCGCCGCGAGTATTACAGAATTGCGAAAGAGTGATGGACCTGTGATTCCACCACTATGGCCTGGCTATGATGAACGGAAAACCAAAATCTCTACTTAGGTTCAATAGGGACCAAATCAGGACTGTGGTGTCGGTTATAACTGGACACTGGCCTGTTGGGACTCATGCTAGAAGAATGGGTCTGGAATTCAATAACTACTGCAGAAGTTGTCATGATGAGAAGGAAGAAGAGACTGTGCTTTAATTCCTCTGTCAATGCTCTGGGCTACGGGGCATCAGGGAAAAATACCTGGTAGAGCCGGTGTTTTCCTATCTAAAACACAACTAAGATTGCTACTTCTCTTCATTAGGAAGACGAATTGGCTAAACTCTGCAGTGACGCTATCTGAGTAACTGCTCTTTGGGATGGGCATTGGCACTGGGTTTCACAAAGGGACCGCTGAAGGACCCAAGTGAGCTGTCTCTCGATGGCTGCCCATGTAACATAACCTAACCTAACAGTGTTTAGGAGCTAGAGCTATCTATCCACTACTTCATTAAGATAGTCGACAGCATCTGTGGAAAAGCAACAGCACCTACGAAGAACCGCCAGCAGGCTGAACTTTTCGACAAGTGGTAACAATTAGATAATTAAGCCAAATTTTTAAGATCTCCCTTCCCTCGACTTTGGATATCAGCCACAACCACCACGTAATCCCCGAAAGGGCCTCAATGAATAGTCAGACCGGGGCCGTACCACCGGGGCTTTTGACGCCCATGGTACCAACTAGTATCACTGGTTAGCAGCGATCTTAGCAGATCTGTCTCGTGAGGTAACCATGTCCTAAAATTGTTCTTGCAGAATGTCCAATGTGGCATAAGCAGTGTGGGATGTAATAATAAAATAATCCTGTAATTCCTACTTGGAACAAGGGGCCAGTAGAAAAAATTTCTATTGAGTTTTATCTCTAGCGTATCTTTTTGTTTCTCTCCCTGTCATTCTGGCTGTTCTTAGCTCGTTTTCTCTCTGGGGAAGGTGGGCAAGGGCCTTCCATTTAACGTCATCATGTCTTTTGCTGAACGTATTACCCAATAATTTCATCTTTTTTATACGTGTGTCACCAATAATATCATAATACCATAATATAAACAATAATATGGTTGTGGCTTCGTGATGGATTATTAATTTAACCATAATATGTTTGCCGGTGACAATAATATGGTAAAATTACCATAATATGTTTAAAAATTTTTGTTAAAAAAATTTTGTTCGCGGTGACTATATTGAAAAATATTTTTTCTCTGCGTGTAGCGTCGCCCTATTGAAACCACATATCGTTGGTTTCGATATTATCCCTCTTAGTCCAAAAAAAAGTTGTCAATCATCACAAGTTAAAAAAATAATCTCAAGCTCTTTTTTGTTTAATAAGGTAATATCAAATAATATTTGTAAAGAGCTGAGGAATTAAAATCAAAATTGCCATTAATACATGGGTAATTCCATGTCAAATCGACCAAGAGTGGGAACCGACCCCTTTCGATTTGAATGAAATTTGGTGTGAAGGTTCCTTTCATCCTTTAAGGAACATATATTAACGAAAAAATTTTTAAAAATGTTTTTTCAAAAGTTGCGTCATAAGCAAAATGTCATAATTTCGCCGAATTAGCCGAATGTGTTGAGTTTATATTCTCAATATCTCAAAAACTACTGCACATACAAAAATTTTAAAGAGAAAACTTGGTAATATACACCCCAATATTAATACTTTTGTGCACAGTAGTAAGAGAATGGTAATTTTTTAGAGTGTTTTTCGTCAGCTAAAATTATTGTTTACTATAATGAGACTTGCCTTCTTAAATTATTGAAATTATAATTTATTAACTTATTTTACTATAGCCATGATACTCATTCGGTGGCAATTAACTTCTTAAATTATTGAAATTATAATTTATTAACTTATTTTACTTAGCCATGATACTCATTCGGTGGCAATTAACTTAACCCATTACATACCAAGAATAATACACGGCACTCAAATTGTTGTAATATTTAGAAGGTTTTAATAACAATTTGAGAAATGATATGTCATTGTTTTTTAAGTACCGTTATTACTTTATTTATTGACAATAAAAACAATTTGTGTTTATAAGCACTTAAGAGAAAAAGCGAACAATTGAGCGCTTCAATAAGAGAGCTCTTATACAGCAGTTAATGATAACCAGTGTGGCCATTTTGGCATTTTTTCAGCTAAATTTAGCATTAAAAATTTGTATTTAGCTGCAAAATTTTCATTTAGCACTTGGCATTTTATTTAGCATTTATAAGAAATATTTTTAGCTTTTTTTTATCATTAATTTGAAAATTTTGACGTACAGTTTTATTGATTTTACTTAATTTGTTTTATAAATTATAATAAATTTTAATTAAAAAAAGTTGCACCAAAAATTAAATTTCGTATGAAAATGGATAATTCTTATGTTAAGAAAGGGAATATTGGGAATGCCCTCATCATGTTGATTGTAAAAATTATCTGCCCTTCGATATTACGATATTAAAATGCAAGGAAATTTCACTTTGTATTTAGATAAAAATTCTATAGTGTAAATATTTGAAAAAGTTTATTGATCTAAACAGCTAAGAAAATAAAGTTTTTAAAACTTCAAATTTTCTTAAACTATACGAAATGAAATGATCTAAAAAATGTTGAATAGCATAAAAATAAAATCGTTTTAATTTTGCAGGTATCAGAGGTTTAACATTTAATCTCAATTATCTGTGCTACATTTTTATATGCATCAGATACTTTACCAAAATCTACCCACTTGTTTAAATGTAAGCATTTATTTCAATTTCATTAAGAAATAAGTTACTAAAATGTATTTAGTTTCAAATACATTTTTATACTGGTAATAAATTTAAAAAAAAAATTAGCATTATTTTTAGCATTTTTTAAAATAATTTTTAGCATTTTTTGGTCCTGTCTAATGACATATTTAGCTCCAAAAATTTTCAAGATCTGGTCACACTGATAATAACGAATAAAATATACAAAAAGGCTGCTATTTCTGTGCTGACAACGAAGAAGGTTTTAAAGCGGGAAAAATAAAAAAATATATTATGGTTTTCGAAAAATATGTTATGGTTTACGAAAAAAGGAATTTAAGCAAGTAAAAGCAAAACAGTACTAAGTATGTTAATATACAGGGTGGCTAATGAATATTGCACGAATTCTGCTACATTAAGAAACTGGAATAACTTTTTTTGTAGTGCATGGAATTTATTCAATATTTTTCCATTTGAAAGCCCATTAAATTGTATTAAAAATTGTTAAATAAGTCTCAAAGATAATTGAATTTATATGCCCGCCCTTAGGTCAGGCGACCTCGGGGGCCAACGAAAGGTTGAGATTTTTTAAATGACCCTGCAAGGAAATTTTCTGCGTTATTCAGCCATACCCGACTGAGATATGTGTGCAGTTGCTGCACCATCTTGTTGAAACCACACAGAGTTGAAAGGAATTATATTTCGGCGTAGTTCCAAATATAACAATTTTCAAGTAAAGGTCTCCAGTAACAGTAACGCTGTGTCCGTTTTGTTTAATGAAGTATGGCCCGACAATACACCGTGAAGAAACTGCACACCACACTGTGATGCGAATTGGATGTAATTTCCTTTCATGTAGGATTTTTGGTTTGGAACCACTCCATATGCGACAATTTTATTAATTTACATTGCCGTTCAGATCAAGTTTTCTTTTGGTAGCGGCTTTCATCAGCCACCCAGTAGTTAGCCCTTAAAAAGTACTTTAGGAGTGCTTTGTTTGCATGTTTTATAAGGGTTAAAGAAGCGCTTATTGTCAGCAGACCGGTCCTCCGAACCGAGAACACCCCATACAAAAATCAGCCATCCCATCAGCAGATTTGAAGCGATTTGAAGTATCATTCATAAAAAACCGGTCCCTTTTGGAGCACATTTTTTACTGGGGATATACATATATGACACTCATGCTTAGTAGTCTCAACAAACAAACGCTTGTATTTTTAGACTTAATCCACAACAAACTAAAGAATATTTGAGGGAAATAGAAAGTGGAGATAATAATGTTCACATATTTTTAATCCAGCCACCATCCCCGGCCTACGCATAGAGAGAAAATTTCTGAAATAAAAACTACCCATAACTGAAGTACTTATTGTTCCAAGAGCAAGACCGCCTTCTATTGGAAGAAAAAGAAAACTTAGCAAAAAATCTAAAGAGAAGATCTTGTCATACCACTTTACAAAGAATTTTTTTTATTGTTGAAAATGGTTCCATGGGGCCTCGAAAGAAATAGCTGTTCTACGACTTTTTCATATTTGGCCTATCCGAAAATTTACCGTTATCTTTCTGTTGTTGAAGAAAATTGCCCATTTAACCTTCCAAACCGCAAAATGTGACTTAACTATGTTCTACAATTGCGTTAAAAAAAAGTTGTTTCTGTATTTTTTGTAAACATGCCAGCCTCGAAAAATTTTAAATAATACCAAATTGATATCGTTTTTTAGCAAATACTGGATAAGCGCCATCTTGCGGTGGCGTATTAAAAAGGACTGCTAAAGCAGTTGACAAGATAATTTTACAAGCCATCCAGCAAGGTTTCCCTAAGCGCCATCTTGCGGTGCATTTCAATTTACTTGCGTGTAAGTGTGTATGTTTGATTAAATTTGCAGAATAAGAAAGAGAGATATTTATATATTTTTTTATTATAAGACTTTTAAGTTTTACCCGATTTTGGTGCATTATGGCTTAAAATTGTTGTAATCAATTGATTATACAATAAAATTAAGAAACTATGGATTTTATTATTAATTGTGGCACAAAACATCTTCCGAAATTACAATAATTCGAGCCATAACCGCAAAAAAAGCTTAAACGACATCATTTTGAATTTTCGTTTTTTTAATAAATGAATTTATTGGCAACACTTGCATCATATACTAAAATCTCATGGTCACAGAAGGCAATCTTTGCAATCTTAAAGCAAAAACAATTTTAGCTTAAACGCCAATTTTCATACAAAATTTTTATGGCTCGAATTGTTGAAAAACATAAATATTTTCATAAGATATTAGCTTTGCTCCACTGTAACTCAGACAATTTTTATTTGATCAAAGCCAATTAGCCACTATTAGATGCGTTATTTAGAAGCCTTTCCAATAGGTTATAACTAGTGTTAATTAAATCAGCCTTTGGCTCTGGATGACGGCTGAAAAACAAGTATACAGCGAAAATAATACATGTGAAGTATGACAGTTGTATTATATAGACCAACGTCTACATATTTTATATGAAATTTTGTAAACAACTTTTTCCATGTCAACAATGTGCTATTTCAATTCAGCAGTGGGCTATATAAATTACAAAACCCATATTTATGATGTCTCCAAAGAATATTAAAAGTTTTCTGGCCTAACACCACATGCTCTGGAGAAAAACAAATCAGCGCCAATCCATATTGATATCTTGAACCGGAAATAGCGCTGGATTGGTCATACGCTGCGCAGGCCTTCAGATGACATAGCTAAAGTTGCCATTGATAGGTACCCACAGGGAGGGTGGAACAAGAAGAGTAGAGATACCTGGAGTCGGCAACTGAACATCGAAGTCGGCCGTAGTGATCTAAGCTGGAGAGAAATAAAACTAATATCATCAAACCATTTCAAATGGAATAGATTCGTTGGGGCCCAATAGGAATTACAAGACATATTTCATATATAATCATTATAAAGCATTACTTTACAGTATTAAAATAAAAAATATTTGTACCAAGAAAGCAGATTTTGTGAGGTTTATAACTAAACGTCGGAACATCTCCTCTGCTGCTTTGGGGATCTCCTGGGAAACCTTTCGGGGAGCAAATTTTAGGACCGACTGAAATCTATGATCTTTCACCGGGCAGGGTGATAAGCTTAATATGCAGCCTGAGCC
The DNA here is from genome assembly GCA_943735925.1 of Pollenia amentaria. NCBI lineage: Eukaryota > Metazoa > Arthropoda > Insecta > Diptera > Polleniidae > Pollenia > Pollenia amentaria. The sequence continues at coordinate 15,368,050 of OX031010.1, read as the reverse complement.
TGACATAGTGATATACACAGGCTGCACAAAATATCCTCCGATCTGCGGTGCGTACGGCCTTGTTCATATCTATCTATCCGTATGATGCTTAATTGGACCAAATTTAACAAAATATCTGTACATATTTGTTACGGTTTTAGCCGTATTTAAAGGATTTTCTATAGTGGGCTTTATACAGGGCATATGTTAAATTATAGACAAATATTAATGAAATGTGGCAGACTTATTTTTAATTTTATAAACTATGTAAAAAAAACTGTGTGTCATTCAAAAAGTCACGGACTTATTGATCCGCCCTCGTAATGTTTGTAAGATCATTAATTCTATAATCAGCTTATTAGGACTTGAGTTACCTAAGACGCGCAATTCGCGAAGGTTTAACGAAATTAAATAAAAACGAGAAACTTCCTAAAAGTTTAAAAAGCATAATATATTTGTTTATGGGTTCCGGCAAGTAGAGAAAACAACAATTACAGAAAAACGTCAAAAATTAAAAAAAAAAAAATTTCAAACCTTTTAAAAAAGCCAAATGAGCAACCTCCAAAAATTCCTCAAAATTTGTTCATATTTACAACCTTTTAGCAAATCATATTTAAAGTAAGCGCGAATGCTTAAAATTGGTTTATAAATCAAAACTAAAATTTCCGGACATACAAATTGTCCGTCTGATTTCCAAAATTTTTTGTAAGTACAATCTATTGATACGCCCTATTAAAGTGCAAAAAAATAGGTTCACAAATGACGGATTTATGTGGTAACAAACGTTAAAAAAGCAACATACAACCGAATTGAAACCCTCATTCTATTTTGAAGTCGGGTTTAAATATATTTATATTAAAAACAAATACATATATTCAAAATAATGACAAATTGTAATAGATAATTATTTTATTTTGAATAACTAATTCCTTTGTCAGCTGATCCACTACCGGCTACTTTTTGCTGAGCCGCCGCCACCAAAAAATTTGCCGACTTAGACTTCTGCTAAGAAATGTCACCAAAAAATTGTTTGTTTTTTCTTTATGTCAAAATTTTACGTTGGCAAAAATGTTATAATTTCACACAGCACAAACATGAAATTCTACCACAGACAAATTGTATTTCGCCATAGAACTTTGCTACCGTTTCAAACACACCCTTTGTAACAAAAAGGGGGGTTTAGGCAGGTTGTTTCAGATTTTTGTTCATAACTCTATTCCCACTAAGCCAATTGTGCTGTATTTCAATCTCAAATTGCTGAGGAGAATGTTAAAGAATTTGTAATCAATATTGTTCTTTGCTATTTATTTCAACAGACGGACAGAGCTAAATCGAGTTCGAACTACTTAGATAAATATTAAAAAATTTCACACAGAATTGAAAATTTGGTATACCCTAATTCACCACAACATAGTGGTGGACTACTTAAAATTTGGAATTATTGTGTTTGGTTATGGAACGCCTCATTTTAAAACCAGCATGTTATATGTTTAAAAGCAACCATTTTTTCTCAAAAATTCTGCAATTACTTGCGGTAGACATACAATTTGTTGCGACAACAAAAACATGGTTGTGCTAGTCATAAAACCGTAAGTTATAGTAACGGTAATCCTGGCCCTCTTTAAACATATTATTTAAGATCAGTTGTGTATTCGAAATGTTCTTTTTAACTTTAACAGAATTAAAAAAAAAATTTACTTCATTTATTAGACTTATTTTATTTACAACGTACTTGCAGCTAGAAATTGATTTTCATTAATTTCATAACTTTTGCTTAGTCATACGTTCGCCGGATATGAAAATCTGACAAAAACAACCACCCACCTTTAAATGGCGTTCAGAATTTACTTAAACATTTTGACGGCAAAAAACGATTTTGTGGGAATTATAAACCACATAACACCACCAAAGGACTTAATTGAACTTATATTTAAGTAAAAGTGTATGTCCATGTTAAAACTCCAGTATTTTTACAATTATTATGTGCACAATGCACAGTGCACATCCATTAAGTGTCTGTAATTTGATGTTAAACAAGTAGTTCATTAACTCATTTCCTTTTTTCATAAATTATTAAGGGTGATTTACCCATAAAGCAAATGCTCTAACAAACAGTTTTTAGATTTTTTTCTTTTGTCTGTTTGGCATACAAGTGTTTTAAAAACATGAACATGACAATGAAAATAATAGTAATTGAAATATAAAAGAGAAAAATCTAATAAATTTTGCCAACAACGAAAAAAATTTTATAATAAAAACGAATACGAATAAAAAAAAATGCCCAAAACAAGAATAAAGTTATGAACTTTATGATGTCCCAAACAATTAACAATGAAAACAGTCGAAGGGATGAACACAACTGCAGAGAACTTGAGTGGGAGTTGAAACTAAACTAAAACACATGCACTCATTTAAATGTGTATGTGAACATGTGTACAATTTTCGAAAGGAGTACATAAAATGAGAAGGGAGTGTAAGTAGTTGTCGCATAATACAAGAACAATAGCAATTGTTAGGAAACTGTTTTAAAAGTGTATGTTTAAGTTTGGAAATGTTACACATACTAAGGCAAACAATCATTTATTAATAATGATGTTGTAGAGGAAATAAACTGCAAAACACGGTAATTGCAAAGGCACGTGTTTTATTAAACATCACGTTGTTATTTTTGTTGTTTTATTATATAACTTTAATATACAAATACAGTGGTATCTCGGTAAATCTGGTACTTTCTTAATACTTTTATCAAAAATATAATTTTTTTTTATGCTAAAGTTAATATTAGAGTTTCGAAACTTTCACTCATTATTCAGTCATGAGCGAGCATGAATGTTTACAAATTTTCCTGATTCTTTATCCGCATGAGGGTTAGAAGTAAAATATTTGAACACTCCTCACTTATAAGGAATGGGCAAACTCAAAAATTCATATGTGAAATTTTCAAACATGAGAAATTTAATTTATTAATATTAAAATTCTTTTTAAGGAAAAAAAACACGATTTGTTAGACGATTCCCAGCGGCCAAATTAAGTAGTAAAGAGACCTCTTAAAATACCTTTTTGCAGACATAAAGCCTCCCTGTCGCACTCCAACTTTATTTCTAACTTATACGTTGTATCATTGCAGACCATTCCCAGCAAAAAAAATGTGTGTTGTTCGAAGCACTTAAGAGAAAAGGCGCATAATCGAGCGCTATTATGGTTTACGAAAATGCTTGAAAAAAGGCATTTAAACCAGTAATAGCAAAACATTAATGAATATGTTAATATAGTTCGCCCTTAACAATCCACTTTGGGAGTGCTTTTCTTGCATGTTTAAAAAAAATATTTTTAACATTAAGAAAGCAGAATTACTTAGAAATTAATTTTAATCGATTAATTGACATACATTTTTTGAGTTATTCGTAATTTGAAATTGTCTATTTTAATTATTCGACCAAATAATGGCGAAAGATTTCTTCGATTAATCGAACAACGATTAATTGAGTGGATTCTCTAGTTTCTGGGAATGCTCGGAAATACATCGCTGCCGTGCAGCCGATTCGCTAAACTGTTCGTTCGTTAAACCTGGATATCACTGTATTTACATATATATATATATATGTATATTTTTTATATATATTTTTTGTGGTAAAATACCTAAAGATTTGTCACTATTGAAATTGTTAAAACGTGTAAATATTGTGCTGTTGTATTCCACATGTAAACACACACTCCTTCACACAGAACAAAAACAATACCAGTAAAATACATAAAAAGAAATTTAAAGCATATCCAAAAGGGTGATAAATGCTCGTAAAATGCATGCAATTTATTTTATGATTTTATTCCTTTGTTATTACTGCCGTCGTTTGTACTTAATAATTTTTTATTTCTAAAATATTAATTATATGCTTTTGTTTTTTACAGCCTAAAATAAACTCTCCGTTTATAAAAAAAAACTCTTACAAAAGAAAGAAAACAAATAAAATTTCTTTACAGCAAATTAATTTATTTTTGTGTTCTGTTTAATTTGTTATACAAAAAAAAAAAGATATATTCTTTTTTTATTGGCTTTGTAGGTGGTAGGGTTACAAATGTTGTCTCAGCAAATTGTCAAATTTCTTGTAATTAAAATTTTTTACATTTTATTTTTTGTAAAAAACAAATTCTACCCTTTTCATTGTTTAATTGCTTAATCTTTACTACTTTTAACTTTTTGGTTGTTCCTTGGTATAGATATATTTTGTTAAATGTCCTGTAAATATCCTGGAGTTTGGGTAGATTTTTTACTTTATTGTTTTCTTTTCCGGAAGTTAATCTTATTAAACTTTATTATCCTTAATCATTTTTCTTGTAATTTTTCCTTTTTATTTCGCTGTATAAATTTCATTTAAGACTTTTACATGACACAAGGATTTTAAAAAAATGTTATAAAGCAAATTGGAGTTTTTGTTCTTTAATTTTAATTTCACTTTTACATACATAATTATAAAATTAAGATATTTAATTAAAATTATATTTAATTAAAAGGGGTAGAATTTTAAAGAAGTTTTTCCCAGGCAGAAATTATGGCCAATTGTGTAGGGTTAGATTTAAAAGAAATTAAAAAAAATCTAAGGTCCCTTAACTAAAAGTAATTTGTTTAAACTGCAATTGAATTGTTTTCAACTGGAGAATTCTTTTTGAGAAAAAGATTAATAAAATTAGGGTTTATAAATACTAAAAATAGTAAACATTAAAGAGTTGCCAGAATCAGAGAAAAATCCGTCCGCGTACGTTTTTTATTCACAAAATTTTGTGGCGTAGGGAAAATCGGACGAATTTTATAAACATCCATAATTGTATGGCTCTACTTAAAATTTTCTTGCTAAAACCAAATTTTATTAGACAATTAATGTTTATTTATTTATTAATGGCCAATTTATTTAAATATCAATTTATATTTAAATACAGTTTTTTCAGGGCGCGTAAATAACAGCTATCCAGACAATTTAAACTTGAAAACTCTTAATGTTATCAACGGACCCCTTAACTCTCATATACCAATATATTCGTATTGACGTGTTAAAAGTTTCAACTTAAAAATAAAATGTCGAATAAAACTCTGAAAAAGAGAGTTTTTTTCGTATTAAATAAATCTCATTTGAGAAGTTTTATTTTTTCCGTTTTAAATAAAACTCATTTCGCCGTCAAAAATTAAACTCTTTTGAAGAGTTAACGTTGATTAAAACATAAAAAATTTCACAAAAAGAAACAAAAATTCCCAAACTCTATTTGTTAAAATTGTTGAGTTAAATACATCAAATTTTCAAAGTAAATGATGACGTAAAACATATCCGACCATTCTGCTGGTGTCTGATAATTGAAAATTTATTTCTTTAGAAACATTTTAAAAATCAAGGACAAATTACACTGTCCAACACCCAAAAAATAACAATGTTCTGCCAACTGATTCTTTAGGACGGCACAAAAGAAGATAAGTTTACATCTGAAACTGATTTTTTACGACCTATTTAAAGTTGCACCATGGTGTAGTAAAACAAACGTAGAAAGTCGTGTGATACTTAGGTTTTTGGTATATAGTGTCATTAGAAGATTTATTCAGAAAATGACAAGCAACATTTCGTTGGTATGCTTTAACCCCTAACTCTTCTGGAAATGGGTCTTTTTTCTTATTTTTTTTTGTAAAAATGCCTTTTAAACAGGGATGTATGTACTTGAGATATTCTCCGAAAATATTTGTCATGAAATTCGACTACAGGTCTCACAACACACTTAAGTCGAAAGTTCAACTTTAATGCCAGAAATAAGCAAAACTTAAAAGGTGGTTTAGGATTAATTATATCTTTTTAATTTAAGCACGGCACTATTTTGATAAACACAGCAGGTGGAGTCGGCATGCTCACCTGAGTCTAGCCACGGCATGGAAATTCCAAATTTCATTGAATTTCGTTGGCCTAAAGCAGAAATTCAAAAGTACATTTACCGTATTAAGAAGTACATAAGAACAAAAATTTATTTACCTTTAATCAAAAGCATTTAGCCATTGTCACAATTTTGACAGCAAAATTTCATTTTCTTGTACAGTGTTACTGAAATTATTTGTTAAAAAAAACTCTGATTTTTTTAATAAATTAAATAAATTGTTTGAATATGCAAACCTGATTCTGACGGGAAATATAAAACTGAAACGAGTTTTATTTTTTGACGGAAGAAATTAAACTCCTAAAAACACAGAAAATATTTAAAATTGTCTCTTATCACCAAATTCATAGAATCAAGCAAACAATTTGTTGATTTTGCTCCTATTACCAAAATGATTATATTTATTACTAAAAAATTAAAAAATTTTAAATTTTTAATATTTTTTTCTTTTTCAATAAATTATATTTTCAATTTTAATTAAAAAAATAATCAAAAAACTTTGCCGTTTTAAGCAATGTGTTAATTGATTTAATTAAATATTGCTTAGGTTTTGACAATGCCCAACAACAATTCTACAAGTTTAAAATAATTTTATTTTAAACGAAAGAAGTCAATTAGGATTTTGTTATATTAAATTAATATTTTAACTAAAAATGTATTTCAAAACAACTAAAATGTTAATTAAATCAAAATTAAATTTTTGATTTTCTTTCAACTAAAAAAATAATTGATTCAATTATCACATTAATTGAATTGAACTACTTTTTAAACCATTTTTTTTTTTTTTTTTAATTGATAAACAACTATTTGTAATTTTTTATGTGTGGAGTTTTATTTTCTCTGTCATAAAATAAAACTCTTCACATTAAAAATTATAAGTAGTTTTTTATCAATTAAAAAAATTGTTGTATCTGTCATAAAATAAAACTCCTCAAATGAGTTTTATTTCATGGTGGCAAAATAAAGCTATTTTTTTAAGAGTTTGGTTTGACCTTCTATATTAAGGTTAAAAAATAACAAATCAACTGTTATAAAATAACCTCTTTGATACCACTTATAACCGTTACGGCCCCTGAATTTTTCATATAATTTTATTTTTTTTTAAATGAAAAACGAGTTATTATTGGCCCAGCAATAGTAACTTAGACTTAGAGCTCATTGTAGTACAACTGGCCAGTGTCTCTTTAAGGAATCGAACCCTCAAGCCTTGAACTAATAGACTAGCCCACTGCCAACTAGTCTACCGGAGCGCCCGCTGTCAGTTATCTATAATAGGTGCCTTATAAAGACCACTCCTAAAAAAAATTTTTATATGTCTTTAATTTCAACAAGTAACGATAAAGCCTTGGAATATTTCTGAATTAAAATATATACCGTCACTAGTATGATGGATATTTAATATTAAAATGAGTAAAATTTTCAAATATTAAATTTTTTCTACACACACACATATCTGATGCTATTAATCTTATTTAAACAATTTTCTTCAAATATTTTAATCATATACTGCAAAGCTTTATAACCAGAAAATTATTTCCAGTAAATTGTTTGAAAAGTCTAACGTTTATCTAAAATAAAATTAAAGCAAAAACATTTTTTTTTTTTAAATAATAATCTCTTTTAAAGCATATTTTCAAACTAAAAGACATTGTATACTAAAACAAATTACAGTGTTTAATTAAAATTCATAAATATAGTATACTTTTAGGAATTTACCAATTATATGCCTGTAACTCTTAACAACAAATAAATTATATAAAGTAGAAATAAATGAATGTTATTTACATTTTATTTTCTTCTTCTACCTTTTATATTCGATTTACATTAAAAAAAAAAATTCACTTAACTTACATACATACAAATATTATACGATTGTCAAAGGCAATTATGTGCTTGGTAACTCAATGCATACTTCTAGGCATAAACGTACATTAAAATAAAAAAAATTTGCATAAATGAGTAAATCATACATATATATATCTATATATATATATATAAATATATATGAATATATAAATATATATGTATATATAAAAGTACACTAAGGCTTTTGTTTAGTCGCCTGTAAATAATTTAAATTAATGGGTATTTAAAGTAATTGGTGCAAAAAAATTCATTATCAAAGAGTATACGAGAATCTAAGGGAATAGCATATATACATTTCAAAATTCCAACACAAAAAAATTCTCCAAAGAAAAAAAGGGGGAAAAAAGGAAAGTAATAAAAAATTCATAAAAATGTGGCCAAAAGTTGAAAATTAAATTTTAGAAATTTAAAGAGCAAACCACAAAAATTAATTTTTTGTTTTTAATTTTGTGAGGGCTGAAAAGTGTCCTTGAATTTGAAAGGTTGAGGAAAAAATTATGGTATCACTTGTTATACAGAAATTAAAATTCAGTTTGTGGCCAAAATTTATATTTTAAATTTTTTTATGAGTGTTCAACTTTTCCTTTGGTGTTTTAAATGTGTTCCGCTTTTCTTTTTTCTGAACAATTTTTGTATGTACTTATTATATGTTTAAACTTGTGGCCTAATTCAGGCAATTTTTTTTTTTTTCGTTATTTGTTGAAAACTTTTCTTTGCTTTGTAGATGCTCGTACAATATCTCTTTGCGACTTTGTAACTGAGTTTATATACACAAACTCAAATTACATGAATTGTTTACAAATTAAATAAATAAAAGTATTGCCTTCTATAGGGATTTATTTATGTAGCCTACTTTTGGGCAAGGGGTTGTTTAAACAGCGATTTTAGGAACTTGCAAAATTATACTGCAATTATAAACGAATTTTATAGCAAAGTACCTTGCAAAGTTTATTGTCATTAATTGGGGCAAAAAAAACTCTACCTATACATAAAATATTCGAATATAGCACAGAAGTTATTAAATACGTATCAATATTAAAACAAGACAATTTAAGATACACAAATCGCTATGTGCTATTAAGTATACCTTGCATACTTTTAGGATAATTAGTGAAAGGTTATACAGTTCAAAATAAATATTGGGAGAGTCTTATTTCAAACGCCACTGGGTGCTTATTGCCGTATCAAGCCCAAAAAGTTCTTTGTTTCTTTATAAACACTTCCCATTTGATAATTGCGTTTACAACAAAAATTTTATATTTTAATTATATTTGGAACTGTTCACGAGAGACCACGGAAATTTCTTATTCATTTAATTATTAAAAGCGTTATGAAAATAATTTTAGCTAAGAATTATTTACAGTTTTAGTGATAATTTATCTTATTAGTTTAAATTGTAAGTTTTATTAGTACAGATTTTATTGTACGAGTGTTATGACAAAATATTTATTATGATTAAAAATCAGGAACTTCAAATAACGATTATTTTATAAATTTAAACTAAAACAATCAAACTAAGAGAGAAGTGCTACGTGCATAAGGAACACACTAAGAAAATCCTTGTTATATGCACTACATTTACATGCATTAATTTTTTTTAAGTTAATTAATAAACTCAACTTTACCGATTAGTTTCGAAGTTTAATTTATTTCTTAGGAAATAAAAATTATTTTTGAGTTTTATTTTTTGAGTAGATTATAAAAATTATTTTTGAATTTTATTTATTCCTCAGAAAATAAACGTTATTTCTTGATTTTTATATATTTCTTTTATTTTCTTAGCAAATAATAATATTCAAAAAAAAAAATTTTATTTTCTGAGGAATAAATAAAAATCAAGAGATAACTTTTATTTCTGAGGAATAAATAAAACTTAGAAAATAACTTTTATTTTTTAAGGCAAAAATAAACTCAAGAAATAATGATAAAAACGTAATTTTTTAAATAAGACTTATAACCGTTAAAGGTCCATGTTTTAAATGCCCATGTCCTAAAAAATTAAAATTTATTACAGTTATATTGTCATACTTTGGACGAATTTGGTAAAAAGAAGTTTCAAGAGAAATTAAGATACGGCTTAAGAACAGGGCAGCACATGTTGTAAATGTTAGTTTTATTTAAGTCTTCTTGTAGTCAAGTTCGTAAATATACGGGCATGTTCTATAAACTGAAATTAAGTGGTTTAAAAATCGAACAAATTTTGATAGCCAGCCTGTAAAGAATGTTCATAAAAATAATGCTTTTTGTGTACTTCATACTTTGAGTAGCAATTATCTTAGCAAGAACAACTCTTAAAAAACCGGAAAAACTGCAGTCATTTTGTAAATAATTGAAATCAAAATTTCGTTAGATTCCAATTCCACTTAATTTCGATTTCTAGAACATGCCCAAACTTGATTAGGGGTGCATAAATGTATTTCAAAATCGAACACATAACAAAAATGAAATGTGTGTGCAAAAGGTTTTTGTACAACCACAGCGTTTATAAAACTGCAGTCAAACTGCCGTTTCTTCCACTTCTTCATTTGTCATTGGCAAAAAAAAATTCTTTTAATTCTGCTTCATTTAATCTAAACAGTCGCTGCCAAGCCAACTCAAAAAGCGAAAAGGAGTTGGCCAATTTTCGTTTTTTGTAAGGCAGTTTTTTGCTTGGATTGCAGTTTTTAAGCCCTCATGGCAAGTACTAAGCGTTACTATTCGTCGCACAATTTTAATAGTGTTATGATGGTACAAGAAGTCAATAAAATACACTCCAGAAAGTACTTGTTTCTTTAAAAACCTTTTACCGTTATATCCAAAACTAAGGCACTTTCACTACAGATATTGGAATAACTTGAAAACGGATCACCACATACAGTTAAAAAAATCAGAGACTCGGCAACAATATCAAAAGTTGTGCACCGATTGCAATGAAATGAAGCTCATTTCATTCGAAATATGTTAAACTAAATTTTTTTTAGACTGAGATTTTTCTCTTATTTTTATGAACTTTTAAAGATCAAAAAATGTCTTTTTTCTAAAAATCGTTATTTTTTTCAAAACTTCAACGATATCTCTGAAACTACTGGGCAAATTTAAAAACAATGCTTAAAGACAATATTGTTGCCGAGCTTCGGATTTTTTTAACTAAATATGGTGAACCGTTTTCAAGTTATTCCAATACATATTTAGTGAAAGTGCATCAATTTTGGACATAAGGGTATATCTCGAAAAGTCGTACTGATATCGAAAAATGCAGATTAGATTTGAAATCAGCGATCTCAAATTATTAAAAAGTTGCAATAAAGTACCAGGCCGCAAAATGACTGTTCCTCAGTGTTATATTCATTTTTGATCCCTTGTGTAATTATTCTATCTTTAAATAATAAGACGAAAAATGTGACTTTTACGGGCAACCCCTCATAATGTATACCTTGGTTCCACTAGGGATGTAACGAATACCGATACTGCAAAGTATCGCCGATATCTTACTTTCGATACGCCGATATTTTTTTTTTAGATTTTTTTGGAAAAAACAATTTAATTTTCAATGCTTATTTATTGCATAACAACTAAATGAAATAACACATTTAAAAGCAAACCATTAAATCAAAATATAATAATAAATTGTTTCTTTTAATTCTGTAGCTGGTGGTCCACACCACGCCTTCTATGCGTTGGATACTTTCTTGACCTTATTCTAAGACGCATGCAAATGTGAAAAGTAATCCCACTTGATGCATTTTATACGTTTGCATTATTGTCAATAAAATTTTACACCGATGCTATTTTTTTGACAGATGCTTTAACGCTTCAACGAATCAATGCGTAGTGTGCACCTCCAACTTAAGCAATTTGCCTTTGCACCATAGCAGTGAACGTTTCTCTCACTGCTTAATCTTTTATGAATTTGTAGTACAAAGAAAGTAGAAATTTTGTAAATTTTTAGATTTCTATGATTATTTTTAAAGAGATGATTGTGAATAAAAATGTCACTTTTTTGAATTTGTCAATCACCAAAAATGCATAACCAAGTGTTCTATTCATGATTTTCATCAATTTTCGACATGTTTTAGAGCAAAACTAGTTTTTGTTTAAGTTTTTCGACCATCCGTTTTTTGTGGCCTAAAACAAGTAAGTGGAAACGAACTATTAGATTTCTTCTGTGTTGTTCTGACAATACAACAAACTCAGCATAAAAAGTCTAACTACAGGATGTCCGCCGGGTAGGTATACTACTTTGTTTTGCCGCCATTTTGGTAAACATTAGTCTTGGCAGTTCATATTTGGCAGTCGTTAAGTAGACACGTGGAAAATTTATTATGGAAAAATATTCGATAAACCAACGTGTTTTTTTAATCGCTAAAACATTTTATCAAAATCAATCATCGATTACTGTGACGATGAGAAAGTTACGTAAAATTTTTGGGAGAAACAACGTGCCACCAAAACGCACTATTTATCGTGTAGTGAATGATTTCGAAGAAAGAGGGTCTGTAGGTGATAGGCCCATTACTGCTGCTCCAGAAAGTGTTCAAAACAATCCATCAACTTCAATTCAACGCCGTGCTCAGGAGCTTGGTCTTCAAAGAACAACTTTGGCCACAATTTTGCACAAGGATTTGCAAAATTGTGGACCTTTTATGTTCTCCATAGAACAACAATTTTTTAAACTATTGTAAAATATTAGGATATTATGACAATCTGACTTGAAATTCTAGTACAATTTTTTAATAAAACTAAAAATAAATAAAAATAAATATCGCTTTAGTCAGTCCATGTAAAAAGTAAAGCATTTTGCCTTCCCTATGACTCCTTTTAGTAAAAATATAAAAAATAAAAATTATTCGCGTTCTAGCCCTTATTTTTGCTTCTTTTAATTTTATTTAATTTCAACACGCAATTATCATAAAACTGATGTAGGTTATTGTGTTGGCTAAGAAGCCACTAATTTTTAAATGTCTAACATTTGGCTTTTATGCCATAAAATATGCCATGGAACACAAAAGCTTGCTATTCCCTACTTTTCCAGGGAAACATTTATGAGTACCACAAAGAAATTAAAGCATTTACTTAAGAGTTTTTATTACCTTATGTTCACAAAGGTGAGCCAAAACAGACGAAAAAGAAATAATAAAAAGCTGATAAAAAAACAAACGTCAAAATGAAAAAATTTTTTTTTTCTTATTGCCAAAAGCAAGAGTGTAATTAATATTTAAAAGAAATTAAATTTACTGGACAGAAAACGTGAATTTAAATAATTTTTATAAACTTTAATAAAGCCGGGGCGGAAAAAAAGTGTACAACAAGCAATTTAGTAAAATGCCAAAATGCCTATAGGTATGCTTTGATTTTATTATTAAGTAACTAGAAATGTTTGCTTTACAAATTTTATATTTCTAAACTGGATTACGGAACTAAAAACAGCAGTTAATTTTTGTTTAAATAAGACTTAGTCTTACTTATTTTATTTAGTCTTAATATTTATTTACCTTTACAAAAGTTATAAATGCTTAGCATATCTTTGGGGTGTTTAGCTTTTTTGTATTTATCTAGCAAAGTCGTTTAAATAACTGAGTAGAAAATAATAAATAGATTATTATAAAAACGTTGTATAAAAATAAGACCTGAAGCTTGAAAATACAATTATACATTCATAGATTATTGTATTTCATACTGAATAACAAATAACAAATTCCTTTCATTGTCATCAATCAGTTGCTAAAGATTTCAAATGACTCCACCTCAGCCTGTGTGCTGCAGCTTACTAATATCTTTGTCTTTTCCAGTTATGAGTTGGTCTTCCACTTCTTTGGCTGCCCTGTAGGGTGCATGCAATGGCTGTTTTTGTGATATCGCCCTCCGGTTTCCGCAGACTATGCCCAATCTATTTCCATTGCCTTCGGAGAATTTTCGTTATAACTGGGGTTTACTTTGTTCTCTGACATAGTAATTGCGACTAGGCAGAATATTTTCAGGATTCGTAGTAGACAGTGCTTGATGAATGTCAGGATTGCAGTGACATCTTTAATTGCCGCGTTCCACGACTAGCATTCGCACAGAAGCATACATTTCACATACTAGCTAAATATTTCAAGTTTTGTGTTGGTAGATATATGCCGAGATCGCCTAGTAGGATTCAGATGGCTGTAAAATTGGTTGCTGGTTCTGATTCCTGATTTGAAGACACTAAATTTGTTTAATAGTCTGTAATATCCTAAAAATATGCTATGCATTTTATAAATAAAAAAGCCTTTGTGTATGTTCGCATAATAATCCTTAAGCTTGTTGACTTTTTCGTTTGGTTTCTCTTTCATTTTTTTCAGATTTTAATTGTATCACAGCTGGTTATGAAAATAATTAGCTGTTCATCAACAGCAGCATTAGCAGCCGTATCATCATCATCGTTATTTGACGAGTTTAAAGCTCACGTTAATGAGTTTCGATTAAACTCTTGTTAAGTGTCAAAAAAAAACCCTTCTTTTTAAATATTTTTTTTATACTAGTTTAATTTTATTTGATTTTTATTTATTTTGCTGTTTATACCGTTACTTTCTAGCCAGTAATAACACTGTGTAACAAAAATTGAATTAAAAAAAGACCATGGCCCACAATCACAGTCAAAAATAATGTCGACTTTTGCTTAATTATACTTTAGAACAATGGTGTTCGTATGCATTTAACCCTAGAATTCTCGGTAAGTTTTTACCACTTAGTAGTCCTCTTGATCTGGCCAGACTGCAATTACAACAGCTAAAAACCCCAATTAAATAAAAAGTAAATAAATATATTTTTTATGGAACTTATTCTTATTATTTATTATATGATTTTATTATTTCATTACTTTATTCCATATGTAAGTTATCGAAAATGTAGTCTTTATTTTCGCACATTAATTTTTCGCATCTTCCAAAGCTAAAACGAGTTTTTGGTTTTGGTAGTTAAATTGAACTAAGCGCATAATGGGCCGATTCAAACTTGATTAATTCTATTCAGAACGTATCATTTATAGAATTAACGTTTCTGTTTTTTTGATATGTTGTACTATTTGAATAATAGAGCAAGCCAAAAAAAAAAATAAAATTGGTCTGAATAGACCAATAGACTTTTACATAAAAATGGAATTTCACCTCACTCATTCACTCAAATCGAATCCAAATTAGTTTCATTCGATTTAGCACATATCATTTATGGAATTCTCGTCCCTGTTTTTTGATTTTTTGTTACATTCGAAAAATTTCGCAAGCAAAACATAAATTTGGTCTGGGCAGACCAAGATGGTAATCCTAGGGTTAAAGTCGATTTTTGTTTAAAGTTTAGATTATTTTGATTATGAGCATGAACCCATATAAATAAAGTTAGAAATAAATTCTCAAAATCTTTTGGTGACTATTTTTATTCAATGATCTACTTTTTTTCACGTATATATTCATTCTTAATGAAAACAGTGACCTCAAAATTGTCCTACAGTGTAATAAGTATTAAAAAGAAATTTTAATAGAAAGTGTTGATCTTGACCTTTTTGAAAATAAAAACTTAATTGCTTTTTTCATGGTTGGTAAAATCATGAAACTGAAGGATTCCTTGTAAAAATATTGCATGCCAATGATTTTTTTTTTTATTAAAACTACAGCTAATTAAAATTTTCTTAATTGCTATTGACACTTGTTTGGTTGGTTGGATTTTTTCGCTAGAAATATTGCGGTTAAAAAATTATAAAATTTAACAAAGCTGCTTGTAAATAAGTTGATATATTGGCTTAAATAAATTAAATTTAATATAATTACAGTGGTATCCCGGTTTAACAAATAATCAGTTTTACGAATTTGCGATTTAACGAACGCCTAATTTATTTTCATTCAGTACCCTGTATAACGGACAATCAATGAAATTGTGACTTGACTTAACGAATTTTTAATTTGGTGGTTTCACATGATATGTATTTTACAGTGTGCCTGTCAAATTTTCCACTTTAATGCATACAAGCAGTGTAAAAGCTGCAAAAAATTGCTTCTGAAAATGTTAGCCTGAATTTACAGTGTAAAAATGTTCAATTAGTGCGTGTTCTAATTTCAACTGATTTGGAGGTCATTTGTTTTTTATTCGGCAAATATATATTAAAATCAATTTATTTATACATATTCTTAAAGAAAAAATTTTTTAATTAACTGAAATACCATTAAAAGTGAATTGAAATATAAGTCAGTATATAATTTATTGTTGTGGACTTTACGTCAGATGAAACTAAAAACGTATGTGTGAAAGAAAAAAATTGTTAGCCGTCTGTAAATTGTCAATTTCGACAGACATGTGCAATTACAGATGGATCGTACAACTTGCAAAGTCAATGTATAATACATATTGTGTAAAAGAAGCATAATAGTGTTATAATCAGCTGTGCCGAATCTTTGACACTCTTCACCGAGAGGTAGCATACTAAGCCCTGGAAGAAAACTCTTCATTTTAGTATCGGGTTTTCCAATAGGTACTTGACAACTTTGAATTTAACTCGTAGACGCACTTTTGCACTGATCAACAACTGTTACTTTCCTTTTTTTCACAACGTATGCAAATTATGAATGCGCCAAGATGATGAATTTCATCGCAAAATCATCTTCAGTGACTTAGCTCATTTTTGGGTCAATGGGCTCGTCAATAAGCAAAATATGCGTTATTGGTGTGGTGAAAATCCACATGTTCTTCATGAATCACCACTTCGTCTACAAAAAATAGCTGTTTGGTGCGGTTTTCATGTCGTCGGCGATATTGGACGAAATTTGTTCGTCGACAATAACGATCGTCACGTTACTGTAAATGGCGATCGTTATCGCACCATGATTACCGATTATTTTTGGCCCGAATTGGAAAAAACGGACTCGTACGACATGTGGTTTCAACAGGACGGTGCCACAAGCCACACAGCACACGTTACAATCGATTTATTGAAGAGTAAGTTTGGTGAGCGTGTTATCTCAATAAGTGAAGCAATCAATTGGCCAACTCATTCGTGTGATTTAACTCCTCTAGACTTTTTTCTTTGGGGCTACATCAAATCATTGCTCTATGCCAACAAGCCGACGACGTTGGAAGAACTCAGAGCCAGTGAAGGAAGGACTTTACAACATGAAACGAATTAAAATTTTTAGATAATTTTATTCTTGGCTGAACACGGGATTGAACTCTGGTCGTATTTACATGTTTCGAGAATAACCACATTCCGATCATCAGAATTCTTAGCGTTCTACCGTTTGCAGCACTGCGACGCCTGCCAGTATACAGTCAAACATCAATCGTAAACGAATGATATTGGTGGATCGAAATTTGCTGTAATTTATTATCCATTTTTTAATTTTATTTACATGTTTCTTCCTCAATTCTGCTTTTCCGTACTTTTGGTGCACACGGTAGAACGCAAAGAATTCTGATGATCGGAATGTGGTTATTCTCGAAACATGTAAATGCGGCCACGGTTCAATCCCGAGTTCAGTCAAGGATAAAGTTATCAAAAAATTTTAATTCGTTTCATGTTGTAAAGTCCTTCCTTCACTGGCTCTGAGTTCTTCCAACGTCGTCGGCTTGTTGGCATAGAGCACGGGGTTTACAACTTCACTAAAAATTATTTAATGAAAATTGAATTTGATAAACTTAAGCCTAACTAAAATTTCGAAAAATATTTTTATTATAATTACAATTTGATTAATATATTTTTTCGCATTTAGTTCATTTCCTACTCTCTTGATTGATTGATTTAATTTATGCATATTGAATTTAGTAAATATTTTATATAAAAGTAAGTGTCATTGCTTAGTTTTATCAAACCATGGTTTTAATTGTTTTATTTTTATTTGAAAGTTTTCAATGTTTTTGTTCTTTTTTACCCTTCACCGAAGGTAAAAGGGTATATGCAGTACTTTTCGCTTCTAGTCCATTCCGTTTAAAGGCCAAAAACGGATAAAAGCCACAACTGTCATATTCACTTGCAGATTTTTTTGAATTTCATACAAATTATTTATTTTAAGGTCCATTTAGCTTGTAGTCCATTTTTGCTTAAAAGCCACATTTCCTTTGCATGCGTTTCTAATACTCTGTCCACTCTGCTTTTTGTATGTTTTTTAACAAGCTGGCATGTGTTTTTATTTACCTTTCTGGCAACTTTTATATATGTCAAATTTTAGTTACTTCATAAAAGTAGCAAAAAGTGCGTTACATTGAGTGGTTTTATTGAAGAAAATAATTTATATATAGTCCAGAATGTGGATTATATAACAAAATAATATTAAAAAAAATCGGTTATAGCACAAATTCGCTTATAGTCCACAAAAGTTGTGCAACTATAGTAGTGGACTAAAAGCGTGAAGTACTGTATACATATATAAGTTGGTCATTTGGCTTGTAATTTCTACAATATTGATCTAATACCCTTTAAAGTACATTTTTATTCTGGGTCCTTATGAAGAGCGAAGTTGATTTAATGATGTCCTTCTGTTGAAATGGGTTTTCAGAAGACCTCAGATACGATGATGACTTGGCTGTTATACGAGGGCGGATCAATAAGCCAATAAGTTTCGAACTTCCCTCGTAGTTATATGAAATGCAACACTGCTTCCATCAAGTACCACCAGTTAATAGACAACTGTCAAGTTTTGAGCATGTTCCGTCATTTACTTTGCGTTTGACAGCTGTTCAAATCATACCATCTCTTGGATTTTTTTTAAAAATGGAAAAAAGTGAATTTCAGGTGCTTGGACTTAGTGTATTGAGCTAAAAGGAGATTATGTTGAAAAAAAAAATTTTTTTTTGGCAAAAAAAACAGTGTTTCATTCAAAAAGTCACGGACTTATTGATCCGCCCTGGTTTATTTCTGTCACATCTGCTCCATTTAATTGTGCTATTGAAATCCGTCCAGATCGGTCAGTAAATGGCTGAGAAATGAGCGAAAAACCACGACTGCCCCAAATTTTTTCATAAAATCCCATGTTGTTGTTGAATTTTTATACCCATCACCGAAAGTAACATGGTAAATACTAGGATATTCATTCGGTTAACCGTTAATCGGTTAACCGATTAACTACTACCCGATTAACTGATCGGTTTATATAAACTTGTCTATTTTCGATTAACGATTAAACCTGTTAATTTCAGTCGATTAACCGATGTAACAAAATTTTTAATTTTGTGCAGTATTATAACATATTTTTGGTGTTTTTAATTATTGTGTTGGTTCACAGTCTTCAACTTTTAGTCGTCAGTTTTTAGGAGAGAGAGGAAATGTAATGGCATTCTCTTTTCCCTTTTCTCCTAAAAGCTCAAGGCTTGACGACTATAACTTGAAGCGTGTGAACCAGCACATTGAGACTAAACTCTATGTTAAGAAAATATTTTTTCATACAAACAAAGAAGGTTCAATGATCTTTATTTAAATAAGTGTTTGCTGTAAACACTTTTATGTGTTTACAGTTTCTTCTCACACCTTATCATATCAATCCTTTAACAGAATTAACCGAAACAATTAGAAGTATTAAAAATTTTAAAAAATTAAAACAGGACTCTGATAATACAATGGAAGAATTTATATGTCTATAGAAATCCAGGAAAAGGACTGAGATATTAGACATTCTCTATTATCGGTAACTTTCGACCCAACATCAACGATAAGTGAAAGAATTTTTTTCCAAGTCAAGTTTTATCAAAACCGAAGAAGAGAATCGCTTAAATCCTAAACATTTAAACAAAATTATTTTTCTAATATATTATTTTATAAGATCTCCTTAAACTATTGAAATAACTAATAAAATGTTACTACAGTTTGTTTTTTAATTACAACATAATTAATTTTAAAAAATATATATATTAAATATTTATGAATTATGCTCTTTTTTGCTCGTTTTAGTTCAAGAATTGTTATGTCTGTTATGTTATTATTTTTTTTTCTAATAAACTCCAAATAATCAATAATTTATGTATTTTTATTTATTGAAATTACTTAATTTATAAAAAAAAATTGTATTAATCGGTTAACCGATCAAAAACAAAATTAACCGATTATTAACCGATTAAACAAGAGCCTCGGTTAATTAATCGAGCGATTAACCGATTAAAGTAAAAGCCCGATTAAATAAGTACCCTAGTAAATACATATACGTTTATCTGGTTTAAGTTGGTTTTTAATGTCTAGGCTTTTTTTTTTTGCTGTTTTACACATAACAAATACATGCATGTATAGCGCAATTGATTTAAAGATGTTTGTCTGTCCGTCTGTTTTTCTGTATATTTGGAGAACGGCCAGGGTAAAGCTTTTAAAATTAGTTACTAACATCTTGGGTTTCAATACACAACATCCGACAAAATGTGTTTCGGATTTGAGAAGTCGGCGGGGCACAAAATAGAGTTATTTATAGAACAATAGTTATATAAATTTTTGCTCTATCGCACCATGGTGAAAGGTGTATAATATTCGGCATAGCCGAATAAAGCACTCTTACTAGTTTTTCTTGTCATTATTAATTTATTTAATCAAAAAACTACATCATAATTGTACATACATATACTATATGTTACAGGGACAATAGTACAGGACATGCAGATAATGAGTTTCAAATAGTGATTTCCAGTTTTGTACTATTTTTTAGTTACAATAAAACAACAATAAGTCTTTCTTACGGTACCAATAAATTAAAAAAAAAATTGCTTAAGGCCTTGTAACTCTAGGTATAATTTTAGCATAAAAATATCTATGCCCTAATGCTAAACCTAAATAAATAAATACAAAAAATAAAGTATTCAAAAAAATTAAATTATATAAATTTTGAGCAATAATAACAGTTTAAGATGGTCTTAAGTCGATTTATATCAAATGTAATCCCTAAAATATGCAATTTTATTAGGGATCGTATTAAGCCTACAACCACAACTATTTAAAACCGCAAACCTCATTTTTACATTTCTGAGTTTTCATATTAAATTATATACGAATTATTTCTTGTTAAATTATATTTCAAAATAACTATGATTAATGTAACTGCAAGTTTTAATAACAATTTAATTGTCATTTACTTTATTCTACCCCTGAAATAATGCTATAAAATACTTGTAGAACTTGTAAGTTAATAAATTTTATTTACAAAATTTGTTTTGCTATATTAAGTGCTAATAAATTAATACTTACAGTTCATGTCCAATATAACTTTTTGGGTTAAAGCTGCCACAACATGTCCATTACTGGCCTGACATGTATAAACCTGTAACGTGAAAAGAAGAAAACTTAAAGTTATTTAAATGTAGAAAGTAATGTGTGGGATGTTTTTTATAAATAGTGTCATGTTTTTAATACTTCGAGAAAGAACTTTTAGGGGCTAACTATCTGACTCTTTAGACTTGAGATATTGAGTGCAACTTATCTCTTTGCAGTAAGACGCTAAGTGCTGGTTCACACTGTTTAAGTTTTAGACGACAAGTCTTGAGCTTTAAGGAGAGAAGGGAAAAGAGAATGCCATTTCTTTTCCTCGCCCTTCCTTAAAACTCAAGACTTGATGGCAAGGACTTGAAGAGTGTGAAGCAGCACTAAGAAAAAGCTGCGCCTTCAAGATGCAGGCCCCATAGCCTCTTAGAATTTTGCACTGCTGCCAAGGCATTGGGAGAAGAAAAGATTAATTGAGATAACATTAATAAAAGTCAAGGTTTGCAACCGATAGTGTTATTAATACCGATACCATTTCAAATATCGGTAATAATACTTATACCGAAATATCATACAGTTTAATAGCAGTAACGATACCGCTCACGAAATTCATTTCGGATGCCCAAAAACGTATTTTCCATTAACACAAGTGTCGAAAACTTTAATTTGTTTTTAAACTGCAAACTTTAAATTAAAAAAATTTAAATAATAAAATTTCTACAATATTTTAGAGAAAAATTCCTATAATAATTGCTGGCATGTAAAAAATATGTCATCTTAGTCGGTAAGACCCCTTTTATGTTTTTTTTTACATTCTTATTGGGTTTGGCTAATTAAATTGGAAAAAAAATATACCATGCCGGTATAAAAGTCTCTGTACCGGTATACCGATACCGATATAATTAAAATACCGATACCGAAATAACAAATACTTTCATACCGTAACTGCTACCGAAATTCATTTGGTTGCCAACGTTGAATAACCTGGCCGTTACACATGCACGTACAAGTTCGAAAAACTCAATACACTAAAATTTTTTGACTAACACCATCCCAACAAACTTGAAGTCAAACCTTTGACATGAAATGACTTTATCTTTTGACATCAAACACAATTTTCCAACCTTTTTCAACTGTTTGATTTTAACATTTGAATTCAAATTGATAATGATTTGAATGTTAACATTTGACATACAATGTTTTATAAATTTGATATAAAATTGCTATCAATGTTATTCTCAAACAAAAAAAAAAACTTGACAGCACTGAAGCGAAAAATAAATGAAAACATTAAAAAATGCCAGAGTAAAGTGAATTCGCCTTTAAAAAAAACTTAATTTGTTGCTAAAAAATATTAAATATATTTATGAGTAAATGGCTTGCGTAATGATTAAAATACACATAATTTAAAAATGTATCGGTAAAGACAACCAACGAGTCTTGAAATATCAAAAAATATGCATGGAAGTTGGGTACAAATCGCAACCATGCCTATAAGTATAAACTGTATATAGCTATGTACTATACAGAAATAATTCTTTAAAATTGTTCACCAATTTTAATTAAAAACTTAATCAAGTAAATTAAACGTTTACTCGATTAAATTCAAATTTTAATCAAGTGAATTAAACGTTTAATTGATACTATTAATTGGTTATATTATTTAAAATCTATGTACCTGCATCCACTACTTCGGCAGTTTTCTTACAAAATTTCGAGCTGCTTGCTTTACTTTTTTTTTAAATCGCCATTTTCATAATTTTGCATACCAATTTTGATGAAAATGTAATATATAACAGCAACTTTTATTATTTTGATCTTTTTCAGCGTATTAAATATTGAAAAAATCCCTTTTGGTGATAGACATTGAAACTTTAAGATTCAATATTAATTTTTTAGGCAAAATTCGGTACCTGATTCCTGAAAAATTTTACAATTCAAAACATTTAAAAATGTTATAGATGATTAGGGCACAAAAATAAGAGTGGAAGTTGGTGAAATTCACATTTAAAAGTCTAGCACAAGATACAATACAGATAAAATTGCCGAATTAATCCTGCAGTGGTCGCGTGGGCTACATAAGTAGTCCACTGATACAAAATCAGTACTTTCAAAAGAACGAATCGCGGGAAGTGGTCAAAGATAATTCCTCAAAACAGAGGAAGAGAAAGGAATAGCCAGACAAAAGAATGCTATTCAAGACTGCATGTCACATTTCGTTGATGATCAGATAATTGTACGAAAGCTATTATTTTTGCACCACTTTAGAGAAGTGTTTTTGTTTATAAAAAAGAATTTAAAACTAAGTTTTGCTGATTTTATATAGTTATGCATAGTGTACCGATTATAATTCCATTAGTAAAAGAAAGAAGTTGTATAAAAGCAAAAGTTATTTCAATTTGAAAATGAACTACATGTGTAGTCCACGCGACCACTGTTGTCTCGTTTAGATGCGCGTCCACTGCAGGATTAAGGAATATATTTGATTTTTTTATTAATCTTTTTCTTCACGGAATGCTAAATAGACGCACATCAAGAATTAATCTAATCTATAAATAAAACCAACAAAAATTAAAGGGAAGAGTTTTCATTTTATTTTATAAGCTCTGCAAACCACAAACAATTATCGACTGGTCTCTGAATATAAGCGAAATAGAGGAGTTATATGTGTTTACAAAATACTGCAGTGATTAAGGCAACTATGCAAAAAGAACAACACCAAAAACTCGATATTTGGGTTAAGGTAGTCTTAAGGTTGTAAAGTCATTTTTTTTATATTAATTTTTTATTTAAACATTTAACACTTAACCTAAAGTTATCACACAATTTACAGAGTTTTAGTCATTATACTAACTTTTCATCTATAAAATAAATTTAGTTTATAAGTGGATGTTTATTACAAAGAAATATTTTACTTCAGAGGAAAGTATCATTATAAAAACCTCTGATTTGATATTTTAGACAAATTAATAAAATTAATAAAATAAAAAATGTATGTAACAATCATATACCCCATGAGTACCTATATAATTGTAAGTCATATATACACATTTAAGTATATACGCCATACATATATGCATGCATGGAGACACAATCAAATAAATAAATTGGGTCTTCTTTAATAAAGGCCGGAAATTAGTGGGTTACTAGACATACTACAAGAAACCTTGAAGCGTTCTGTTAAAAAACTTATTTTTTCGATAATTAATTTTATATTATTTTGTTTGTGAAGATCTGTGGTGGAGAAATGCCATGGTAAATTAAGCATCATCTTTAATAGCTTATTTTGACAGACTTGAATTTTTTTAATGTGGGATTTTGCGCAAGCTCCCCAAACTGGACAAGCATACAAAATTATAGATTGAAAAATTACTTTAGCCAAGATTATTTTGTTATCATGACTTCATATGTCTTAAAATAATTGCAAGCAATATATCTGTGGTTTTCATGGGTATCCGCACCGCGTATGTCCATTTTTCCATTTTGAAATGTTGATGCCATATTGCTTAATTTTAAACGCTCTTTACATGGTTCTTAAATTTTCTGAAAAAATATGGACCAGTCCCGATTTTTTTAAGTAATGACCAATTACAAAAAGTTTTTTCCGCTCTCTTGGTTTTTCAGACATACTCGGTTTCCCATGAAAACCACAGATATATGACTGATGTGGGCAACCACCAATAATTAGATTTCTACTCTACAGTTATGACGAATCAATGAACACAGCATTTAAAATTTTAATTTGTTTGAAACACAACAATAATTTTTTTAAGCAAATGTAAAATATTATTTAGGTCGATATGACTTGATAGCACACCTTGTGAATCACCCAATTGTATTTTATTTGTTGCTATCGTTGGCCAATATAACAATAACGCAAGCATTTTTTGACACTTCGATCTCTAAATAAGAAGTAGCTCAGCTGAGCTTCTAACGATTTTAAAGCTATTGCAAATATATAAAAAAAAAAAAAAATTAAATTTTACCGTTGGCAAGGTGGGGGCTTTGTCATTAAAAAATCAACTACATATAAGACTTTCGTACCATCCGAAAAAACGACTTTTTCGAGCTTAATATATTATTGTGACCATAGTGCAGCGAAAAGCTTCGGGTGTAAATTTACATAACATAGCATTTACACATGAAAGTAGTTTTTTGAAAGTCGCAATACACTCACACTTTTTCACTAACACGTTGACATTTTTCTACTTTCAGGCCAACTTTCAGCTAGCTTTCAATGAAAATTTCAAGAAAGCAATTTCATGAAAGTAAATGACAATAACTAAGCAGTGTTGTCAATTGAAATTTTTTTTTTTTCGTATATATAAAGAATTTTAATATATTTTTTCAACTAAATATTAAGAACACAATCATTCTAATTAAAATTTTTAAATATCAAGAAAACTAATAAAAATAAATATTTTTTGAACGAATTCCTGAAGTTCGGCGTGAATAATTGGCTCGGTAACTCTTAAGCTTGAAGTAAGCAAAACAATAAAAGAAGAAGAGGAGACATTTTTGATAGAAGTTTGCCCTTTGACGACATTTTGAAAATGAAAATTCACTTTCATGAAAATTTTCATGAAATTTTATTCTTTTTTGTGAAATTTGTGGTAATAATACGTATACAGAATTTTCATGAAAGTACTTTCATGTGTAAATGCAGCGTAAGAAGTAGCTCAGCTCAACTTTTGACGCTTGTAACGACACCTGAAAAAAGAATTCGCCTTGGCAGTGATAATATATTCACAGAAAAAAGTTTTTTTATCAATTAAAAAAATGGTTTAAAGAAAATTAAAAATATAATTTTTAACAATTAGATATTGGGAATTATTTCTTTTCATAAGCAACTTTATTATATTCAACATTTTTTATTTTTCGAATACAAAAATCGTTATAAAATACATAACTGAAATTTAACTCATAGAATAAATTCGAAAAATAAAAAATGTTGAATAATATAATTTTTATTTAATTAATATTTAATTTGTTTTGAAATAAATTATTAATTAAAATATTAATTAAATATCAAAAAATATTAATTGACATTTTCGTTTAAAATAAAATAATTTAAACTTGTTGAATTGTCGTTGGGAGTTGTCAAAGCCTGAGCTTTATTTAATGCAATCAATTAACACATTATTTGAAACGGCAAAGATTTTGATCATATTTTTAATTAAAATTAAAACTATCATTTATTGAAAAAAAAAATATTTAAAATTTTTAGTAATCAATATAATAATTTTGGTAATAGGTGCAAAATCAACAACTTGTTTGCTTGATATTATGAATTTGGTATAAATTTGGTGATTATAGAAAATTTTTAATTTTTTCTTTGTTTCAAATATACAAAAAAAAAAAAAATAACATTAAATTTTACCGTTGGCAAGGTTGGGATTTGTCATTAAATACTCAACTACATATTAGACTTTCGTAACATCCGAAAAAACGACTTTTTCGAGCTAAATATATTATTGTGACCATAGTGCAGCGGTATGCTTTGGGTGGAAATTAACATAATATGAGTTTTATTTTCTAAAGTGAATAATTAAAATCCTCAAATGAGTTTTTTTTATAACGTCGAAATAAAGCTCTCTTTAAAGAGTTCAATTCGACCTTTTGTATATACGTTGAAAAATACCTGTTTTAAAAGTATTTTTTTTTTAATTCACAAAATAACTTTTTTTTATATAATTTATAAATGCTACGGTACCTGCATAAATAAATAAAATTAATTTATTTGTTAAAAAATATATCATAAATTAGGTTGTTTCATACGAATGGAAGTCATAAAACCAAATTTTATGAAGATCGGGCCATAATTTTGTTTATGCCCTATATAAAGTCCACTCGCAGAAAGCTCTTATGTACGCCTAAAACAAATAGAATCTGGGAATTTTAGTTCTCATGTTGAGTTTCATTCTTATTATAAATTTTTATATTAATTCGAATGTGTATTCAAAGTCGAACAAAATAAATTCTGATAGTTCATAGAAAATATTCCTTGAAAATATTAAAGGAATAAGACTATTAAAGTATGAAGGCTTTATAAATTGTAATTTGACTTGAATTCAAATTCGAATTAATATAAAAATTGCTACGCCAAAAACCTAAAAACTAACCAATAACTGTCAACATTGGTAGAAATTATTCTAGCTTTTATTTATTTCGCAGCAAATAAGTAGAGATATGTAAGAATTCTCTGTGCTACAAGTACAAGTGAATAAATAAGTACTTTAATATAATTCTATTCAAGTTCTTAGTGTAATTTTGTTATAAGTACTCATAATTTGAACCAGTATTTATTGTGAAGGATAACTAAATATATACATTGAAAATTAATAAAATACGTCAAAGCGTTTCTCATAAATATGTCTATAGGGGTTTTAATATAAGATCACAGTATGAAATTTGAGTTGTTTCAAAGAATGTCTCAGCTGGATGTTGTAATCATTTATATGTATCATAATAAATAAAATGTACTGAAAAACGTAATTTTGTTTTTATTTTTTATCATTCATCACACTATAAAGGAAAATATATTATAGGGACTACTCTTCTTTCCCCAACAAAATATGCCAAGAAACTCCAAAAAAAACTCATTATTATTATTTTCCTTGTGCTTTTGACTCCCTCTTTTTTTTGTAATGCAAATTCCAGCTGGGCATAATAAAATATATTTCATTTGGACATTTTTGCATTATAAACACGTTGATTAATTAATTGGAGCATGTTGTGTTTCATAAGAGAATGAACATATTTCATTAAAAATATGTATGTATGCATGTGTAAAAGTGAACATAAAAAAAGTTGATGATAGTTGTTGATTTGTGCTAAGAGTCGTTGAAAAACTGCAGGGTGTATATTTTTATGGTAAAACATATACAATTTGTTTTCCAGTTCACATATCAGCGCGTTTTGTTTGCCTTTTTTTAAATTCTTTTTGATATAAAATTATTGGCTTCGTATGTAAAATTCAAAATAAAAATTTGTATTAAAAAATTATTTTTTTATAATTAAAAGAATGTTTAGTGACGTGAAATAAATGATTGATTTGAGAATCTTTATAAAAAGGTATTAAAATAATTATTTTATTATTATACCAGCTTAACAGTAGGCGAGAGGGTATAATGCGCTTGTGCTGATGTTTGTTAAGCCATAAAATATTGGTCCTTTCGTATGCCGATCGAGTCAGAATCATCAGAATCACATCATGAATCGATCTAACAAGGGCCGACCATCCAACTGTCTGGCAGTTAATGTAAACCTTGTACGCAAAGTACATTTCGCAAATTTTCTAGGTTCTAATTGTGACATGGACCAAACTTATTAAGATTTAATAGATAATTGCACAAAGCCATAATTTCATACACAAACTTCTTTCCGAAATAGAATCTTTGTGCGCTTAAGCCATTACGTTGGTAATAAGATTAAATTTGTTGCAAATATATTTAATTGCAATCTTAATCACCTCTCCGAATATTATTGCTATCGGTCTATATTTGACCATAACTTCCATACAAATACTACTTGCGTAAATGGTTTTTAATTACATTACTTCCTTATAAATGTTGGTACATATTGATTTACGGCATAAGCTATAAAAAATAAAGCATGTCAATAAAGGGTTTATGAAACGGATTTTGTATGAAAATAAAATTTAGCTACAATGAATTATACATAGCTACAATATCATAGGAACATGTTGTGTGGGGCGGTCCAGAGTTGATCCTTGGTCTAATAAAGCAGCCCCCCTCCACCTTGAAAAAGGGATGGGCAATTTGAAAAAATATATCGATATATATCGTATCGATATTTTTTAAGAGTATCGATATTTACTAATTAAAAATATCGATATATCGATGTATCGAACGTATTAAGCTGGAATTATTACCAAATTTAAAAACTTAATATATGTACCTATGTCAAAACATATTAACATATGTACAAACATATTATATGTAATTCCATTCTAACTTTTTATTGTTTCTTTAAATTTCAAATTTGCTGCCTGTCCCTCGATTTCGAACGAAACTTTCATTCGCTTAACTTTTAATTAAAACAAAAACTCATTTTTAAATTTTTAAGGTAAGCTATGCGAACGTAATTTTCGTTTGAAATTGAGGGACCGGCAGTTTATTTTACAATAAAAAAAAATATAAACTGCCCGCAAGCGAAACTTGTGACACATACTATACAAGTAAACTGTGCAATATTTTAGTTTTAATATACATATAAGAATATGCTCAAATAAAACAAAAAAAAAAACAAAATATTTATTTTTATTATTAACATTCCAACATTCATGAGTCTATTGCTGCTAATGCGCCATAATTAAGGCGATTCTTTGCATAATTCTAGGAACCCTTTCCAGAATATTTTTTTGATGTCATCTCTTAAAAAACCGAGACAAAACTGAACTGTGTAATCCATTAAAACGTACAATGGAAAAGCCCCGTTATTTTCTTAATATGAGTTAGAAAATATATGATGCAATTCTTAAAACACAACAGTATTGTAAGCAGTTGAGCAACGGCTAAAATGTTGAATTTTATCTTAAAAATATTGAATTCGATAGTCGTAGATAAATATCGATGTACCGATATATTGGTATTTTTAATATCGGCGATATATATCGATTATAATTTTTTTTAATAATGATATTTTGATATATCGATATTTATTGCCCACCCCTACCTTGAAAATACTTAAAGTCGAAAAAATCTCCTTAAGATGTAGAGATTTAGATAATATTTGGCTCAGAGCCACGTAGATAGTTTTATTTTATTCTATTCCATGATTGCCCATGGGTAATAGTCATATCAAATTATGGACCGGTTATCAACATTTTCGATAGAATTGCCCTATAAAACTCAAAACGTATGTTTGAAATTTAATCAAATTACCGCTAAAATTGCGACCTGTAATATGAGCACAGGGTGTACATGGACAAACAGCCAGCCATCCAGACGGACGGACATAATTAAATCGATAAGGAAAGCGATTTTGAGTCGATCGGTATACTTAAAATAAAAGGGTGTTTTTATAGAGGTATATAGCTTTGAAATGGAATAATTTTTTAAATTTACATAAAATCTACTTTGCTCGAAAGATAAT
This sequence comes from Pollenia amentaria, assembly GCA_943735925.1. Lineage (NCBI taxonomy): Eukaryota > Metazoa > Arthropoda > Insecta > Diptera > Polleniidae > Pollenia > Pollenia amentaria. Next base: position 15,338,025 of record OX031010.1, on the reverse strand, counting down.
CTTCTGGCATTATAATTTAAATGTAACATCTGGCATATGACCGCCACGGCTGGTGCAGACGTAGCCTAATTTGGAGGTCCAATTTTCGACGACTTTTTCCAACATTTGTGTCCGTATATCGGCAATAACTCGGCGAATGTTGTCCTCCAAGTGGTCAATCGTTTCGGTCTTACCAGCGTAGACTAGCGACTTTACATATCTTCATAGAAAATAGTCTAGCGGCGTTAATTCGCACGATCTTGGATACCAAGTCACGGGTCCGGAACGTTAAACAATGCGGTTACCAAACATTTCCTTCAATTAATCAATTTTGGCACGAGCTGTGTGACATGTTGCGCCGCCTTGTTGAAACCGCAGCCCTTGCACATCATAATTGTTTAACTGCTGAACGGAAAATACAGCAATCATGGCTTTATAGCGGTCACCATTGACTACAATCTTCTGACATTATTCTTAAACAAGTACGGACCAATGATTCCACCAGCCAATAAGCACTCCAAACAGTCAGTTTTTCTGGATGAACGGTATTTTAACATAAACTTAAGGATTATCATTACTACACATGCGGCAGTTTTGTTTATTGACGTATCCATTCAAAATAAAGTGAGCATTATCGCTAAACAAAATTCGCTTATAAATATCGGGATCAACGCCAATATTGTTTTAGGGCCAAATTTCCACATTTTGGAAGCGTTTGTTCTGGCAACAGTCCATTCATGTTGAAATACCAAACCAAACAAAACATAAATAACTTGACAGCTCACAAAATGGCCGCCAGTTAAAATAGCGCTGCTAACTTAAAATTGTATACCTCTATAAAAAACACTTTTTATGGTGGGAATTCAAATTCTCTATATTACACACAGATTTTTGGATAAAGAATCCCATATTTTTTTAACGTAGTCTCTTTTGTTCAACTTTCTCTAATTGTTTATACCTCTAAAAAAAATAAGATTTATATTGTTTCTGGATTTTTTCCATGGAATGCTTAAGGATCTTTTACACTATGGTACAGTATTATGACATGTCAAAAAATCAAATTAATTTTTAATAAAGCAATTTGTTATGAAATGTCAAAAATAAATTTAAAAAATATGGCAGTCGTGCTCTCATTATTTTTGAAATTTTTCTGAACAACACGATTTTTCATTTTATCATAGTTGTATTTTTATAGAAGATCAAGAAGAAACCCCGGATGGAAAATTCTAAATTTTTTTCATTGAGAAATGCAAAAGGTTGAAACTAAATATAAAAATTCAAGTCCTTCTTTTTCAATTTTAAATAAATTACGCACATTTGTTGTAAAAAATAATCTACCACCCTGCAAAACAATTGCAAGAAAAGCAGTTGAGGAATTTGCCACTCCCATAACAATAAAAATACAAATTTAAAAGGCACTTAATATAAATATAAAAAAATTTTTATGGTATAGAGCTGTTTTTATTCGACAAAGATGTTTCTTTTTATTTGATGGGTAGACCCAAAATGTAATAAACAAATGTGCTATTGGATTTTCGACAATCACACCAAATATCATTGGATTCTCACAAAATCTTAAGACTTGTAGTGTAGCGTGAAATGGTCTTTAAGAGCCAAATAAACCACATTAGCGGTTAAACAAACATGCGAAACACGTATGAAGTATGTTTGTTTGAATATATAAAAAAAATTTAATATTCACACAAACATCTTGTTGTTGTTGTCAAACTACTTGTTAAGTTTATTTAACCCTCCAATGACACGCGAAATAAAGTGATTTTTATTTTCTCCTCATATCATAGAGATGGACTGCTATCAAAAGCTGTCAACCGCAAGTAAAACGACTGTTGTCTGTGGGCAGGAGAAATGTTGCCCTTTCAGAGAGAGGCGGGAAATTGAAAAAGCTACGGCCTTATTGACCCGTCATCGATGTAGGTTGTAATACGGCAATATTATAATATTAGGAATTTATATAGTTTTTAACATTTGGATTCTAAAGCTAGATTTACACAATTGAAATTTTCTTCAAAATTGCACTTCAAAATGCTTCAAACTCGTGTAAACAGCAAAATTTCGTCTAAATTTATTGATCAATATTATTGAAATAAATTTTGATCAATAAATTTTGAAGAAATTTTGCTGTTTACACGAGTTTGAAGCATTTTGAAGAGCAATTTTGAAGAAAATTTCAATCGTGTAAATATAGCTTAAGTATATTCGGCTAATATATTAGGTCAGGTTAGGGTAGGTAAGGTTACGTTAAGAAGGGTTATGCGCCCAGAGCACACCACCACTCGGAGACCAATGCGGTCCATTGTGAAACCCTTCACTAAAGAGGTAGAGAAAAGAATGAATTGAAGAAGGAAATAAATAAGCAGATAGATAAGGTAAAAGATATTAGTAGGTACTACGTAGGACAATTACTAAATCTACAGTCCCCTCACCAGAAACAGCCGTCCCTTTTCGACTGAATTACATCCAGCGATGCATCCCAGTTCGTCGTGAAATCTATCCCTCAGCAATTTCTGTCTGAGACCCTGCATCCTAGTGCAGTGGCACAGTACATGCTCAACCGTCTCTAGCTCCTCAGAATCATCGCATAATCTGCAGAAGTCCGGTATGGCATTGTACCATTTACTCGTAAAAGCCCTAACCGAACAATGACCCGTCAAGAACCCTATAATTATCCTCAGACCACTCCTATCCAATCCCAGCAGAACCCTGGTTGCCCCTGCGTCCAATCCAGGCCATAGTCCCTTGAAACTTAAAAACGTGAGAGCGCTTCAAAATATGCTTCAAAGATGAAATATAATAACAACAAAAAACTATTTGAGGTAATATTTGAAGGAGAAAATGGTCATTACAGTTTCCGGATTTTTAAACACACAAATATTCAGAAAGTCTATAAAGTTTGAATATATATTTTGCATTTTTAGATAAGAACTCTTATGCTGTTTTCTTTTCTACAAAAGAAGTGACTTTTTATAAAAAAAATGCAATTTGGTGTTTGTTCTCTTAAGGGGTGGCGTGTTTTATTCTAAAAAAAATCATCCTTAATAATGGCATAAGGCATTGCACTTTACGCCCTGTACAAATTGACAGTGTTGATAATGCCCTGTAAAACAGGTCACTTCTGTTTATATATAGGGCTGCCAGATGAATTGGGGGAAAAATCGTTTCGAATCAGGGCAATAAAAGAGTTTAAAGTTATTTTTCTAGTATTATTTAGAAAGACATAAAAAATCATTACATTGTTAATAAAAGGTTGTCAGTTAAATAAAGTCGAAGTGAATTATATAAAATTGTTCTCATAAAAAGTCTTCAAATTAAAAAATCAATAAAAATTGGCAATCTGGCAATGGTAGTTTTATGTTCACATATTTTATCCAAAAAAACTAAAAAAAATTGTTGAGAATTTTAAAAATTTGTAAATGAAAAAATTAAAATATGAATATAACCGCATCCAGAAATGACAATAAATCAATTATTGGATTCATCCTTGTCATCTGTTGAGGATGAAATTTTAATTATATTTGAATTTTCACCTAAGCGTCTACTAGTTTTGCCAACGTTATTTTAAATCTAATTTTTACTTACATCGAACTGTTTTCGAGCAAACTGGAAATTCGTCATTCATTTTGTTGTAGATGCAATAAACAAATTTTTATTTAATTGTTTGCTTAAATTTTGAAGAACAAACTTTTTGTCAGCTAAAAACAGGCCATTCAACTTTTTGCTAACTTGTGTTTAGTTCTTGTCCAATAACAAATAGCATTTTTACAGGGCTGGCAAGACATTTTATTCATGCACCTTTTAACAAGGTGTTATTTTATTTGTAGAAAAGAAAACACAATTAAATTTTAATAAAACTAAACAACATTTTGAACGAAAGCTTTTTACTATAAACAAACAATTAAAACATTTCGATGCCTATTTTTTTTGTTTAACATTGTTGGATTGCAAATAAAAGTTACAACATTTTGTGTTTGGCACTTTCGCCAGATCATTTGCATCAAACACTGAACTCCGTTAGTGTTTTAAAGCGGCACAATGGACCATATTGGTCTCTGGGTGAGGGTGTGAAGTTTACTTTTCACCAGCCTTTCAGTGTGTTTTAAAAGTGAAATAGTTTATTTATATATAATTATTTATTTAATTAGCATTATTTACCTTATGAAAACTTTTTGAAAACTATATGTGTCAATTGTACACCGAAAAAAGTTACGACAAATAAATTGTCATATCGAATACCATATTCGTCAATACAATTAGCTTTTTAATTGAAAAAGCATCAAAAATAGAATTTGTAAATATAAAAAATTATTTTGTTAGTCCAAGTTGTTAATATTCCAAAAAATATTTTTAACAACGAGTTTGTAATACTCAACAAAATAAATGTTAGTCATCAAATATTGTGTTTTATTACGAGCTTGTAATATTAACAAAATATAATGTTGCTTATTAATTTTTTGCCTATTTAAAGAAGAAAATGCATTTAAAATATTATTTTTATTTTTAATCCAAATTTAGATATTTTTTTAATTAGGCTTAAGTTCATTGAATTTAATTTTCATTAAATTATTTTTAAAAAGATTAAAAACCATTAACAGTTCAACAAAATAACCACAATACTAGTATTATTATTTTTATTAATTATTTTATTTAAAGATAATAAAAATTGCATAACACTGGACATTTTACAGACTTAGAACTGCATGCACTTCGAGGTTCTGACATCTGCATACAACAAAAATTAGAAAAATAGAATAAAGAATACCCCGTTGAAATCTCTTTACGAATCTTAAAATGCATATTAATATTTCTTAACCCAAAGATGAGTTCTGTTTTCAATAATCGTCCAATCGTTTGTTTATTTAGTGATTTAATTGATTTTTTTTATATTTTATTTGGAATTTGTTGGCACAAATTTTAAATAAACAAATTGTTAATAATTTTGTAAAAGTTTTTAAAATATTTTTAATAATTTTTAACTGTCATTATTTTTTTCTGTACTTTATAGTCAAAGATAAAATATAAACAGATTTAACTCAATTGATCATTTCTGATCTAAAAGATTATTAACTCATTTTGGATATATGTAAATTAAAATGGCGATTTAGGTAATACTTATACACTTAATACGGTAACAGTTTATCAGGAAAGTGTGTTTTCCTAATGTTATATTTATGTTATTTGAATAAAGTATAAATAAACAATATGCAAATTAAAATAAATGTCAATGAAGTTATTTATAAAAGTATGTTTATCTATGTATGCATATACACTTGTCTATATTATTTCCTCCATATTAACACCCACACACTTAAGTCATATTTTTATTTACCTTGTAGTAACTAGATTTTACATTTTGTTAGAAGGCGTCCTATGAAAATATTTTTATTTCATACATATATTAACAATACTACCCAACCATGCCTAATAGACCTCCTTATACTCATTTGTCCCCCACCAAATTTTCAATACAAAAACAATAATGCTGCCTTCAAACAAGGAGCCCTCTTAAATAAGTAAAAGCCAAGTTAAGCAATGGGAAGGAAGTTGGAAAAGACAGAAGAAGTCTTACAACCAGAAAAATATATATTTAAGTATGAAAGTAGAAAAGTTTCTATAATAAACAAAAATTAGTCTTAAAAACCTTAAGGGAAAATATTTCCATACGAACATTCGCACATATGTATCTTTATGGACATACATATACACTTACAACATTTAAAGCCAGACAAACTCATACATTTACGCAGTAAAAAGTATAAAACACAAAAATTGAACAAAAAAAAAAAAAAAAAAAAAAAAAAAAAATAAATGCTAATATTGTTCAATAGAAATGGAAATCAAATATACAAATATTCCAACAGAAATACACGAATACTCCCATAAAAAAAAAAGAAAACTTCATACAAATATACTTTACATTTCCATTTTTATTTCGTTTTATTTGAAAAGTAATAACAAACAGTCTATATAAAATGAATACTCATACAATTACTAATAAATGCAGAACACCCAGAAAAATCAGTACACTGAAAATAATCCATGATACATTTTGCGAAAGAAATTTTTATATCTACTTCTTTTCGTATTTTATACAATAGTATTGTACGAGGTGGCGTAAAACTAATGTCGCATTTTAAATTGGCTGCCATCTTCTATATATGTACATAATATGTATTACATATATCGCGATTCATCATACGGACTTTAACTTAAAATTTGTCAGTAGAAGCAAAACAATTTTTAATTTTATATTAAAGCATATGGAAAATTATTTTTAAACCAACCGTTTTAATAACAACAAGTAAACAGGAAAAAAAAATTGACTTCAATTAAAAAATTTGTTATATTAATTAAAAAAATTAATCAAATTTGCACCACTAAACAAATAAACAGTATAAATTTAATGTTTAATTCACTTGATGAAATGTTTAGTTCAATTGATTAAACGTTTAATTCACTTGATTAAACGTTTATTTCAACTGATTAAACGTTTAATTCACTTCGTTAAACGTTTAATTTTTAATCCAAACAGATTTTATTTTTGATTAATGCTTTAATTGGTGAAAAACTTTGGAGTTCTTTGGAATAACTGTATAGACAAAATAGCGGGTAGATATAAATAGAACGTGTCGAATTTTCCCAAAAAGTGAAAAAATAAAATTTTGAGTTAATAACCTCTTTGTGACCAAAAGCGATATATAAATAAAAAAGCGTTTGTTTATGTGTTTTTTTGTTCCGTATGGGCTCCGAAGTTACTCAACTGAAACTGCCCGCAGTAGTATTCCGATTACACTGCGACATAGGATATAAATATTTTTAAGTTTTCAAGTGGGCATGGCATCTCCCATAAAAAGACCATATGAATGACCTGGAAAACGGTTACAGTAAAAATTTTCCAATTTCAAGCAAATAACTTGGATATCAATACACAACATCTGCCAAAGATGTGGCTGGATTAGAGAAGTGGGTGTAGCACCTCCCCTTTAAGGACAACATAGTTTTCTGCATAACTGGAGAACGGTAACAGGAATAGTTTCCAAATTTGGTACAAATATCATGATTATAAATTCACAACATCTGTCAAGAAGTGAACTGGATGGAAGAATTGGGCTCTCGGCACCTCCAATACAAAGAAAAGTAAATTTCTGTATATCTGGAGAAGGATAAAATCATTAAAATAAAATATGTTACAAATTGTTAAGTTACCAATACACGAGATCTGTTTTAATTTTTTTTACTAATTTTTTTTTAAATGGGTATAGCGAAGTGTACCGGGCTAAGCTTCTTTTCCTATAAATTAACAAGTAAAGATTCTATATTCGCTTGTGCCGAAACTGATAAATCCTTCACCAACCTATTTCAAGACAATGATGCATTAGATCATATGTTTTAGGTGCAATAGCTTTGAAATACTTATTCCGGGAGCATATTTGCAATAGGACAAATTTAGGGTGGTTAAAGGCCGATGTTGATGTTATTAAGGCTTATTATAAAAATGGGCGTTCAAATCAAAATGCATATCGTGCAAACATCTTCAGTGATGAGGCACATTTTCACCTCAGTGGATTCGTCAATCAGCAGAATTGCCGCATTTGGGCGAATGATAATCCAAGAGTGATTGTCGAATAACCAATGCACCCACAAAGAGTGACTGTTTGGTGCGGTATATGGGCTGGTGGCATCATCAGGCCGTATTATTTTCCAAAACATGGCCGGTCATGCAGTTATTGTGAATCGTGTTCACTATCGTGAGATGATAACGAACTTTTTATGGCTCGAATTGGAGTATGTTGATGTGGACGATATGTGGTTTCAACAGGACGGTGCCACTTGCCACACAGCTAACGAAACAATGGCTCTTTTGCGCGTCAAATTCAATGGCCGTGTTGTCTCACGTCGTGGCGATGTTAATTGGCCGCCAAGATCATGTGATTTGACACCGTTGGACTTCTTTTGTTGGGGTTATTTGAAAAAAAAGGTGAACGTCGATAAGCCAGCAAAAAATCAAGAGCTAAAGGATGAGATAATTCGGCACATTAACGGCATAGAAACTCAATTATGCCTCAGCGTCATCGAAAATTTGGACCATAGCATAGAGGTGTGCCGCCAAGGTCGCGTCGGCCATTTGGCCGAATATTTTGTTCCATACATAATTGAACCATACCAATATTATCATAACAAAAAGAAATTACAATAATTTCCCAAATAATTTGTGTTTTATTCAAAATCAACATCGGCCCTTAAAATTTAACCACCCTTTAGATACCATTTCCACCTGAACTAAAGGCTAAAAAATGAGCTATGTATTTAAAAAACGTTTATTTGCATATATACAACTTATGACATTAATTTGGCAACAACTACATCGCTCAAATAACCACCTCAAGAGTTGATTCATAATTCCTCTCGTTTTACGGCATTTTGAATTGCTGCTCGCCACACATCAGCCCCAAATTGGCTATTTCTTCTTCAGTGTTATCTGTCAAATCTTGCAAGATTCTTGATTTATTACGGTAAACACGAGATTTTAAAAAGCCCCATAGGAGAAAGTCTGGATCTAGACGCCGAGTTAAAATCTCTAAAACAAAAGATCACTCGATCTGGGACTTGGTGTTCCAAAATCTCCATCGCTGCACAGGCTGTGTGAGCGGTTGCTCCGTCCAACTAAAACCATCAATGATGAAAACTCAATGCAAAAATTTTGGGCAACAAAAAGCATATTTTGGCAACTCTCGTGAGTTACGTTAAACACTGTCATCGGTGTCTTCAAAAAATAAAAAATAATAATACGGGGCCGACCATATCATGTTGCTCTTGGAAAAGGGGAAAATACTATTGCTAGTTAAAAGCCACATAATTATTAGTGGTAAACAAATTAATGTCATATTTAACCATACCATGTTCAGAGGCAACCATTATATGGTTTATGGAGGGAAAAAAGTTTAACCATAATATGTTAAAAAAATTTTGTGAAAAAATAGTTTTCTTGGAAGAAATGAAAAATGATTTTTCTCTGCGTATACAGACTGAAAATTGGTCAAATAAATGGTCACAATAATTTCATCAGCTTGTGGTGCGTATCGCTCGAAGTCTTATTCACAACAAAATTTATTTTTCATAAAGGCCAAAGCAGAAAAATTATGACATTAGTTTTGTGTACAATAATAAACTTTATGCTTTTGAAACTTACGAATTCTTTCCCAGTCTAGTTTTAAAAAAATATTTTGAATAATTTTGAATTAATACTAATTTATTAGATAATTTACTAAAATGTACTAATTTAAAAAAATTTGATATCCTAAGCATTTCTAAAATTTTACTAAATTGTACATACAAATTTCATGGTGTTGCACAGTGTTTCTTATTTATACAACAATTTTTAGATTTATTAGTCATATTTTTTTCCAGTGTAAGGCACAGGACTTTCAAAGCATAGGGAAAATTAATGATAAAATGACTGAATATAACAAAAGTGGTATTAAGATTGAGTAAAGATGAAGAAAAAGCCTCAGCTCTCACACTAAAGTTGTAAAACGCTTTAGCAGAAGTAGAAAAAAAAAGAAAAGTTATTAGGAATTATAGATTTGTCACTTAAGAAACATAATGACAGGGTGTTGAAAGTATTTGTAACATTTATCACTACAAGTGGTGGTGGAAATTATTCGTTGGTTATTCTTAAAAAAATATACAGAAATGTTTGTTTAAGACTCTAATAAAGAATATGCACACAGCGTCAAAAGTGAGTCAACATCTGTAAAACTATGTATTTTATTTTATTACAATAAATTTATGACCATTGAAAAATGTCTCACAATTTAAGTCAAAAACGTAGTTGAGTTCCATTAAACGGGCACAAAAAGTAAAGAATTATTCTTTTGAAAACATGTTTGCCGTAGTAAAAAGAAGTATAAAGTTATCGTTTATGTTGACTCACTTTTATCGTTGTGGTCACAAGCAATAACCGCCTAAGTCGAAATGGTTATTAAGACGAGGCACTTGCGTTTCTGAAAAAAATAATTGCATTAGAAAAAAAGTAATTCAGAATCAAAGATTATTAACCCCACAATGCTAAGATAAAAAAATTACAACGAAAGTTGTATTTATTTCAGAAATAATTAATAAAAACAAATATAAGCTCAATTGTTTCTTAAGTCGACTTAGGCGGTTATCGCTTGTGACCACAGATATAATTTGTATTTTTGTGGTTGGTAATTTTCATACAAAAGTGCTGCCTAATTATACGATTGAAAAATTTTGCATTTCTACCAGGCCTGGAAATGCTCGATTTGTGTTAAGATATTGTAAAAATCTTTTTAGAATGTGATACCTGGTTAAATCTTTCCAATTGAATTTATTAACTATTTTGATTAAAATTTCTTATCAATTTATATATATCGAGCCATAACCGGAAAAAAGCTTCAGCGACAATATTTTAAATTTTTGTTTTGTGGGTGTGATTGTCGCTGATGAACTGCTCCTGGATTTTCCGTAGCCCAAATCCTGCAGTTTTGGTTGTTGGCATACCCATTTAATAGGAAATGGGTTTCATCGCTCATTACCAAATTGTGACGAAATGCACGCTGTATCAACACAATAGACTGTTGGTTTGAAAAATAAAATTCAATTATATTTGTACGTTGTTCGATCGTGTAATGTATTTAATAATTAAATAATTAAAAAAGTTATAAAGAATTCAAACCATATAGCTCATTCTGCGCTACACTGTATAAAAAATACCTTCTCCTGCAAAATTTAGTTTTTGTCGCTTGAGCTTTTTTTACGGTTATGGCTCGATATTACCATATCAAATCAAATGAAAGCTCCCATACCTGGCTTAATTTCTTGGTATCGAATAACGTGAATACCAAATATTAAAGAAGAAGAAATAAATAAAAACTAAGAGTGAAGTTTAAATTATTTCTGAAGGCCATTTCAGATAAAACTTTTGCTTCGCGTTGCGTTACAGATTCGCTTTGACATCTAAGATGAAATAAACTACATACTTATACGAAACATGTCACATAAAGTACTTTTAAAGCAGAGCGAAGCGGAAAGTTAGGCAACTCTCATTTTGCTTTGAAAATCAGCTATTATCACCCCTGTACAGAAATCAATTTCGATCGAAAGTGATTTCGTTTTTGGGGTAGCAAGATATGAAATCACTTCCACTTTCGATCGGAATTGATTTCTGTGACAGGCCTGTATATTTTTTTAATATTTTTTTAAATATTTATATAAATTGGCTCTTATTCGACCTTTAAAATTTTTTAGTTAATCCTTTTTATTAAGCTTGAGGTCTTTTTCTTTTTTTTATAAAGATTATTAAATTTTATTGAATCCAATAACTCTTCTAACACAGGGTCTCCACCTGAGATAAGATATAAGATTTTTATATCAGCAAACGTCAAATTCAATCGCAGAGAGTATTATCTTACGTATGGACTCTCAAATAGTGTTAGTATTAATATTATCATAAATGTTATGAGACAATTATTATGAGAAATCTTATAACAATTATCTTATAAGATGAGCTGTCAAAAATACACATGCATACACAGATATAAAACAATAATAAGCCACCATTATTAAAATCTGTAATTTATTAATGCAAATAGTGCCAATCTTGTGAAAAGTGTTTAAAAAAAAATATTTTAAACTTGAAAATCAAAAAACTACAAAGAAAAGAATAAAAAATAATAAAAACGATACAAGTTTACTGTACGCGAATCAATCGATTATGAAATCTTATAAGATACGTGTTCCCCTTGTTTGATATTAAGATTAACATGAAGATATGTATTCTCTAATTCTGTCGACGCTCTCTCAGATATTATATCAGATATTATTTCAGGTGGAGACCCTGTGTAATAAAATGTTAACATTTTATTTTTATAACAAATAATTAAATGTATAATTTACCAACTGCTTTTATAGGTAAACAAGCAATGCCTGAGTGTTGTCAAATTTTTTATTATGACATAAGACTTCTTGACGCTTTTCTTTCAAAATTAGAAATGTCACGCAACGCGACGTAGTTGTATCTGACACGGCCTTAAAAGTAATTTAATAACTTTTTTTTTATTTTTTATTGTTTGGTAACAAAAAAAAAAAAACATTTGTGGATCTCTTTAAATAGTTTACCCGAAGTGAATTTATATTTTCCGTTTTTGACATTTAACGATAAAACAAATTTTTCCATTTCGCAATTTACACTATGAACATTTTTTGCTGGGCGAACGGGAGAGGTAAAGATTAAGAATACAGCGTCGCCCCCTTACCCGCAAAAGTCGTCTCAACGGCAAGAAATTTCCATAGTGTAAATTATGACTAACTATTCACAAGTTCATTAACCCAAATCGTATTTTTTTTTAAACTATAAGGTATCTGTAGTATGGCTTGTGAAATATGTTTTTGCAATAGATATAAATAAATATTGAACAAGACATATTTTTTTTTTTTTGCTTTATTTTATTTATTTTCTAAACGAATTGAAAGAAAATTATCGCTAAAAAAGGCTTTGTACTATGTATTTTGAAAAGTTTGGCAGTGAAGATGAAGGTGATGAAATCAATATGCACACTATTTTTATTGAGCGTCCAAAAAATAAGGGTTATTTTAGTAGGGAGAAGATAGTACTGAAGTCGAACTATGTAGAAGGTATTGTGGATGATCCATGCCGAAAGCAACTAAAAGCTGATTGTGGAATTTAACCAAGAAGTAGATGTAGGCCATCCACAACAAATGAACAGTTAAACGGTCAAGCTTCTTCCACAATTCTTCTTCAATAATCAGCAATACCAAATTTATGAGCGGTGTAAATCAAATGGATCAAAATGTATCCCCTAATAAAACAGCATAATGAGGGGAATAAATGGTGGCATTTAACTGATGGATCAAACTCTTGGTAGATGTCGCGAAAAGAACACCCAAATATGTCACAAATTGGGTTGAAAAGTAAAATTAATAAAATTGCCAAATTTGGAAAAAAGCCACAACGTCTAGGTCAACAGTGAAGGGAGAGCCTATCACAGTACGGGGACATTATGTTTTGATGGTTGTGGTTACAGTACTTTTCTTTTATAGTCCACTACTATAGTTGCACAACTTTTGTAGACTATAAGCGAATTTGGACTACAACCGATTTTTTTATACGTCATTTAATGGATAATAAGTTAATCCTATTATAATCAATATCTTGGACTATATAAAAATTATTTTCTTCACAAAAACCACTCTATATAACGCGTTTACTCATTTTTGCTACTTTTATGAAGTAACCAAAATTTGACATTTATAAAAGTTGCCAGAAAGGTAAATAAAAACACATTACCAGTTTGTTAAAAAAAAAAAAAAAATACAAAAAGAAGAGTGGACTGTAGCGATTTTTTTTGCATAAAGTATTAGAAACGTATGCAAAGAAAATGTGGCTTTTAACCAAAAATTGACTACAAGCGAAATGGACCTTAGAACAAATAATTTCTATGAAATTCGAAAAAATCTGCAAGTGAATATGACAGTTTTGGCTTTAGTCCGTTTTTGGCCTTTAAGCGGAATGGACTATAAGTGAAAAGTACTGTACTATGTTGCACTTACTTAAAAAATAAATACTTGGGAAGTCTGCAAATAAAATGATCGCAACAGCATCTACTCGTATGAAATGTTTTAAATGTTTTATATGATGCCGTACATAACATAAAAGTTACGATCTAGTTTTCAAAAATCTAAAAAAAAAATGTTACAACATTTTGAAACTTATTCACAGAATAAAATTTTTTACCAATTAATAAAATGGTTTAAAAAGTATTTAAATTTGATTAATGTCATAATTGAATCAATTATTTTTTTAGTTGAAAAAAAATTAAATATATAATTTTGATTTAATTAATATTTAAGTTGTTTTGAAAAAAAAATTTTTAATTAAAATTTTAATTAAATATCAAAAAATATTAATTGGTTTTTTCGTTTAAAATAAAATAATTTAAGCTTGTAGAATTGTTGTTTGAAATGGCAAAGTTATTATATCATTTTTTTTAATTTAAATAAAAAATATCATTTATTGAAAAAAAAATATTCACAATTTAACAATATTTAGTAATCAATATAATCAATTTCGTAATAGGTGAAAAATCAACAACTTGTTTGCTTGATATTATTAATTTGGTGATTTGGTGACATTATTTATGTCAAAAAAAAAAACAAAATTTAAAAAAATTCTGGTACAATTCGGATTCACTGTGAATCTATTTTTTTCCAAAGTGGGAATTTTCCATATACAAGTTCATGCCTTCCGTAAGCGAGATGGTAGGCGAAACTTTACATTCTCCAATAAAAACCTGCGGCGTTTGAAGCTCATTTTGATAAGGAAATAATTTTTACTTAATTATTATTTGAAAATGAATTCGATTTTTAATTTATTCCACATATAAAACCAGTAAATTGTTCGATTAACTAACACATAGACGATAACAAGAAACACATCCCAACTTATCGAGTGATGGACAATTTTTTCTAACAACAACTTTGTATGTTTTCCCATTTCTAACAACAACTTTAGATGTTTTCCGTTTTCTAATGAAAACAGAAATTCAAGACAAAATTTTTTTTTGTTTGTTTGTTGATTATGGTAATTTTTTATATCGACATGTTACGTAATTAATCGAACTTGTCTACAACCCATCTTATTTCTATACCTTGTTCATTTCAGTCCTAGTAAATTCTTAGAATTTTTCTATTAAAATCATCAATTTAAAAATTATCTGACACCAGCTAATGCTATTGAGAGCAATTTTCGACAATTTTGAATATAAAAATTGTTATCTTTAATAATAATAAAAAAAGAGTCAATCGATTTAATCTTCCTTTATGTTTAATATTGAAAATCTCTTTCCGAAAAAAACCTGAAGAATGTAAACACAATTATCACTACTAATCGGATTAAAATAGTACAATATTTTTGTTGCCACAGATAATTTCAAAGAGTTCAACAAAGATTACGTAGACAGAAAATGGGGTGAAAAATTAAAGTATAAAATATGTCAAGCAAAATTTCAAACAGTTAAGCATAGAATTTATTAGAAAAGTTCTAGAACTAAAATATGTTTTTATGTGTGTGTGTGTGTGTGTCTGTATGGGTGTGCCCGAGATGAGTTTGCTTTCAGTCTTGAGTTTTAACCCATTTGGCTTGTCATGTTAAGGGTTTGGCTACTTATGTTTTTTTCTGTTTCCTTTCAAAAACATAAACACTCATATTTTTAATTAATTTAAACACCTGATTTAAGACCTTTTTTACTTTTTCCCAATGACTGAAGCCACATGTTAAACTTGGTTTTTCTGTTTATTACTTTTTTTGTTAATATATTTTTTCCGCTTTTCCCTTCATTTACTTACAAGTCTGTTTTTGTCGGCTATAAGTTTCTCATGGAATTAAACTGAAATTTGTGTGATTTTTTTATATTTTGTAAATTTTTTTTCTTGTTAGTTGTGTAACATTAGGTTTTGTGACAAATTTATTAGATTTTCTATTGCTATTAGTTTTTCTATGTTTATTTTTTTTTTTCTTTTGTTTTGTTTAAAGGTTATATTAGGAATATTTAAAATATGTTTTTGACACGTGCATTAAATCGTTTTGGAAATTGCTTTTGTTTTGAAGTTAATGGAGTGAGAAGTGTTGAGGAATTTTTGTGAAATAAATATGTTAAAACATTTTTATATTAATAATAATAATTTTTTTTGTAATTGGCTAAGATTAACTAAATGCTGTGATCGGGTTAAAGGGTGTCTCAGTAAATTAGTGCACTTTTTCAATTTAGTGCCATTTTTGTGCAAGTGGCCACCCATTATTAATCCTTTGACGACGAAGAATTTTCTGCTGACAATTTTAAAAATTTTACAGCGGATTCTTACTCGAAATGGCAACATTTCAACGCCAAAATGTTGTCAAAATTTTAAAATTGTTACTCCCTCTGCGAGAAAAATCATGGGACATATTTGTCCCATTCGTCGGCAAAGATAAAAATTTAAAGACAAATGCATTAAACATTTAAAAATGGAGCGCTTTACGAAAAAAAGGCGTTATAATTTTGAAAAATACGTATTTTTATTTTAAAATGAAAAAGTGCATTTTTACTAGGACACCCTTTACATAAATAAGCCTACCCAAAAGCTCGAAAATTGAAAACCAAGAGTTCCTCTTTCAAGTTTTCTTTTATATAAAAGTTAAAAAATTTGGAAATTTAATGCCTCTGTATCTTTCTGAAATCGGGATCATCTTAAAGATATGCCACCTTTTGGTGAAATCAATAACTGGGATTTGACAAAAATCCAAAATTGACTGATCTCAAGAAATGGATCGGTACGATCTTTTGTGATCTGTGGTACCTATCAGGAAGTCAGTAGCCCCTGGTGGAACAGCAACAGACTGACTACACAGAAAAAAGTGTTTTTTCAATTAAAAAAATTGTTTAAAAGGTATTTAAATTTAATTAATGTGATAATTGAATCAATTATTTTTTTAGTTGAAAGAAAATTAAAAATTTAATTTTGATTTAATTAACAATTTAGTTACTTTGAAATAAATTTTCAATTAAAATTTTAATTAAATATAAAAAAATTTTAATTGACTTTTTTCGTTTTAAATAAAATAATTTAAACATGTAGAATTATTGTTGGGAATTGTCAATATTTATTTTAATAAATTAACACATTTTTTGAAATGGCAAAGTTTTTTGATCACTTGTTTAATTAAAATTAAAAATACCATTTATTGAAAATATTTTTTCAAAATTTTAAAATTTTTAGTAATCAATATAATAATTTTGGTAATAGGTGCAAAATCAACACATTGTTTGTTTGATATTGTAAATTTGGAATAAATTTGGTGATTGGAGAAGTTTAATAATTTTTTCTGTGTACAGGTTGAGACCTCCGTTAGAATGTCTCTTGCGGGAAATGCTTTCTGTCTTTCGGGTAAATTGTCTTTGCGGGACTTTCACTTTTCAGTTGAAAAGATACTTTCAGGGAGCACGTGGGTGTTGGGGTTAGCTAGCAAAAGTCGCGGGAAGTGAGGTCCATAAAATCCCACACAAGGGCTGAATTGTCTTTTCCACACCTGTAGCGATGGTTTCTTACACTTTAAAGTTCATATTTTTTTTTGGATATAAAATGAAGAGTGGTCTGTTCTAGAATACACACATATGTATAAGTTAATGATTCATTAGTAAACACTAAATGCCAAACAGATAGAAGCGTATTATAATACGCTACGTTTTTCATATAAGTTTGTCATTTCGCTTGTAATTTTTACAATATTGATTATAGACCCTTTAAAGTATATCCTGGATCCTTATGAGTATCGTAGCTTATCTAACAGTGTCGATCTTTACGTTTGTCGATTTGTTTGGCTGTGTGTTGGTTGAGTGTGGGGTTTCCGAAGGCCTCAGATATTAATATATACCCTACCTCAATATTTGAGAATGTATTATGTGTATTTGCTGATGCTTGGCACACCTTAAGATATTGGTCCCACCTCCAAATCACTTTTTTAATGGCTATTACGATGTCCATCCATCCGGCTGGCTTGCTGTCCATTTAAACCTTGTGCACAAAGTACGGATCGAAATTTTGGAGATATTTGAATAAAATTTAGCTCATAGGTTCTAATTGGAACTGGGACCAATCTCGTTGAAAATGGTGAAAATCGGTTCATATTTTCACATAGCCCTTATACAAGCTTCTTACCGGAATAGAGTCTCTGTTTACACAAACCATTTTATTATGTTGGTGCTTAGATTAAATTTGGTCCGAACTTATTCCAAGGCAATCTATATCATCTTATAAATCTTTATTGGAATCGGTATATGTTAGACCATAGAACTCATACTAATACTACTCCTGAAAATATATTTTAATGCCATAACTTCCTTACAAATTTTGTTGTTTACATAAAATTTTCCAACAATAACTTCTACGATGCCTTCTATGTCATGGCAAAATGTTATTCTGGATCGTCCAATATTAACCACAGGTCCCATATAAACCCCTCCTAAAATCACTTTAAGCCAAACAAATCTCATTAAGATGAAGATATCTAAATAGTATTCGGCACATTGAAATCTTACATGAATATTGGCTTCATAACATAATTTTGTTTTGCCGGGTCCAAGATTGGCCATGGGTTCCAAATAGGGTGTACTCTCGAAAAAAATTTTTATGTCCTGTGGTATAGGGCATCAAATGATCAGGCTTGACCGATTATAGTTTCTTAGGTATTTTTCACGTAACTGTTCCAATTTAAGAAAGATGTTACTAAATTCAACATTTTCCAACAATATCTATCCTCAAGTTTGTGTGCCAGTAAGATTGTTTTTTGAAACAGTGAGTAGGAACTTTTTGCTTTGCCAGTTTAAAGGGCCTGGCGATAGTCTAGATCATACCCCAAATAATTTTGATTCGCTGCAATCAACTTAGAGCAACCTGTCTCCCTTATTTAAAAGGGATTTAGAAATTTCTTTAATAATTTTGTAGCTCAAAATATTTAAAAATAATTTTGCGAGGGAAAACATCCACTGCGAGAAAGACAGGAAAAGTCACAGATTGAATTTATTTGTACATACAAATACATACAAAGTTTGCTGCGTATTTGCAGTTATCTTTCGTTTTTAACTGTTTTTAAAAAATGTGTATTTTTCCAATTTAATTTTTTGCTCAAGAATATCATATTCCAAAAACGTATTTATTTAAACGTACTAGAAGTGTGAGTAAAAGCCATTATCATCTATAGTATAACAAATTTTATTTGCTTCATTAATTTTTATTTCGATTACTGCAATTACCTACGCAACCAAACCAAAATATCGACTTTAAACCCAAAAAAAATATTTTTTTCCAAGAACACTTCAACTAAATATTAATGTTGCCAATTCAATCTGACTTTAGCAACTGAACTTAAGCTCCATACCAGACCTCATGTACTCATTTTTCCTTTCCATAACATGTTTGGTAGTTTTTTTTTAATCTAACAGATGTATGGAAGGAAAATAAGAACAAAAAACAAATTAAAAGAAAACTTAAACACCTTATTTAGAATAATAGAAAAGTTAATGATTATAAATAAATAAAAATAAATTTTTCTAAACAGTTCATTTATCAAAATGAAAAAAAAAGCACACAGAAAAAGAAACCTCCTGCCGCAATTATACAGGATTAACGCACAAATGTATTCGGTAACTAGAAGTCAAGCTGGGTAAACATAAACAATTCTTAAATTTATTACCAGGATTTGGTTTTTTTTTTTTTTTTTTTTTTGTAATCTTTAAAGGACTAACTACTCAGTATATTTTTCTTTACATTTTGCAAAAAACTCTTAAAATAATATAAGCAGAAGGAAAAAGAATCCAAACCTGTTTTATTTCAAAATAAATAGCCAACACTTAAATAAACGTTGCTTTTCTTCTCTAACATTTCTCTATATTTTCTGGCGGAACCGTAAAAATGCCAGCAATATTTCGTCGTCGGAAAAAATGTGATTTAAAAGGTACAAAACCGTAAAACTTAATACGTTAATATATCAAAAATACAACAACATTGACTATAAAAACAGCAGCCAAGAACACACATATATACACACCATTCCCGTTTATTTTTTTACACTCACACTGAGAATCAATGTCCTTTGAAAGTTGGTAGGAAGATGGCTGGCTGTTTTAGTTGTATTGGTGGCTTTTTTCTTCTTTTCTATTCGATTTCTTATTACTCCTTAAGGTTAAAATTGATAAATGAAAAACTTTTGTATTTGGCACAATAAAAATCAAGTCAAGGTAACATATAATGGAACAGGGATCCTGTTATAATAAACGGTTTCGTTTTAAAATTTTAATAAATAGCAGCTTCTTAAAAGCATAAACCATAAGCCCTTAAAGTGCCCCAGGAATGTTAGAAATAAGAATTTTGTTTACGAACAGGCAGCAAAACTTTGTTAAAGAAAGGTTTTTGTAATTCCGGCAAATTCATTGCCCCTGTAAAATCCGGAAAATCTAAGGAATCTTCTATTTTAGATCTAATCGATGTTCAAATTTATCAGAAGCACTAAACGACATCCATAGTCATTAAAAATAGGTCAAAAGAAATTTTTTATGACTTTCTGGAATAGACTTTGTTACGCCAAAATCCGCAACGAGTTATAAATGTAAAATAAAAACGAACCCAACAATGGTTTTTTTTTCATAGTTGGTTCAAGCCTAAGTCCGCAAAGAGTTATAATATTGTGAGTTTAGTTTTTATTTCTTAATTTGTTCATCATTTATTCATTGCATATTTTTTAATTGCATATTTTTAAAACCTTCCAGAGCATTTTTTCAAGTTTTTACAGCATATCTAATGCGTATAAAACACTTTTTTTAGCGCATATTTCCGGTTTCCCTGCTTATTATTCATTGCTATTCTACTGTTGTACGATTAATTCTACATAATTTAAGAATAGAACGCTTACAAGAATTTTAAAAATTGCAATAATAACATAAGTGTGAAAAAATAAAAATATAAGAAATAACAAGGAAAATATTTATGAAATAAAAAGCAGGAGTAAAAATGAGTAGTCATTTTCAATTTCACTAGTTTGTATTGTTGGCCTTATAACATGACTGGCGGTGATGTTAATATTCTTTTGTTATTATGGTTCGTTAGGTTTAAGGATAACAGGCTGGTGGATATACAACAACAACACCAACAACGTATAATCACATACTCAGAAGCACTCACACATACACACATGTCTCCCATCACCCACATCTGTGTGAGGGGGAATGTTAATTCTCAACGATAGGAAAATATAGCAAAAAATAAGAGAAAAAATATGTAGAAAATAAAATAAAATGGAAACTAAAAAAAAAAACTTACCGTTAACAAATCCTTGCGTGAAATATTTTTCAAATGCAACACATTGCGCACTGTACCATCTGGCAGCACTTGAAATGAATCATCGACCAAAGCATGTTCACGCCACCATGAAACACGAGGCGGTGGTATGCCACCACTCGATAAACATGTTAAATTAATGCTGTCACCTTCCAAATAGGGACCGGCAGTTTGGTCTCTTACAGCAGCGCCATGGTGATCCAGTATTGTCAGTTGTGTGGGCGGCACTAAAAATCGACACAGACAGAGACAGAGTCAGAAATGAATATAAACGACAACAAAATTTATAAGTATCTGCATACACATAGAAAGAAAGTCCTTACAAAAATTGTCTAACAAATAAATAAAATCAACTAAAATAAACCAAGTAAAAATAAATTATTAAATATAAAGGTTAGATAGCAGAGAGTTAGAAAAAAAATTGAGCTAAATAAGGGCAGCATATACCATAAAACCAACATAGTAAAATATTGCCTGTCCAGCAAGGACATTCAAATAAAAATACCCATTTAAAAAGAGACATAGATTTATTTATTCCAGCCAAAAGAAAAAAAAAAAAATAAATACATATAAAAAAATTAAGATGTTTGCTGTGCGACTAATATTTAAATTTTTTCCCATGAACTTTTGGACACCAAAAGGTCTTTATAAGTAATAAACAGCTTTATGCGTAATATATAAGGGAACTAATCTAGAAAAAGGGTTGGGATTGAAATAACTAATTAGTAGGGGTGTGCTACTCATTTATCGTACTCAAAATTATATTTAATATTCAGTGCTACAAAAGTGAATAATTAGAAAAATGATGTTGGGAAGTCTAGTATAACATAGATACGCAGCCAAATAATAACGTGTTATATTCAATGCAAAGGCACAAAGTATTTCATATATTTTCCTTTCATTTAGCTAAATTTTTTTTAAAATTTGAATTATAAATGACGTTTCTAATAATTTTATTTAGTCCTGAATGAAAATTTCAACAAAATGTTTAAAAAAATAAAAATTTATCCTCCAACAATAAATTTCAGTATTTTTTATCAATTATTAAAAAAGGGAATTACAACAAACAAAATCTTTTAATAAATAATTATATTCCCAAAAACAACTTCGATAATAAAAGTTGCTAGAAACATTTCGAATGCTTTTCGTAATATAAATAGAGTACAACTCTTTCAACATTTTTTCGTTTTCATTTCTTAAAAATTTTTTTATATTGAGTTTGAAAACTTTTCGCACGAAATACTGAACAGAATACCAGGCTTAAAGAAGGAAAAAACAAACAACAATTTCAATAAATTTGGATTTTTGTAATATTATTTTCAAAGGAAAGCAAAATATGTCTACGATGGAATTGTAGGTAAAAAGAGCGTGTTTTTTTTTAAATTTACGGCGTTTTGTCCTACGTTCTTATGGCGTACGTCCCAGTTGTTTTCCTACCATAATATTTTATACACAAGCACGCAATAGCTGGTGCAAACGTAAAAGCGTATCTGCGGCGACTTAGATCTACGCCGCACAGTGGACCATTTCACGAGAAGGTGATCATAATCCATAACTTTTGATTAGTTTGGAATCTTTATTCGCGTTTTTTTTTTTTTTTTTTTTTTTTTTTTTTTTTGTTGTTTTGTAGGTGGGACTTTGTCCTTTAATTTTTACTATTAAGTGTAAAAATCGACTTATAAGAAAAAAGGAATAGAAGGTTTTATATATATTTTCATTTTTAATTGAATCGTTTATAATCCAAATTTAGATATTTTTTAATTAGGCTTAAGTTCATTGAATTTAATTTTCATGTTTTTGTCTTTCTTTTTTCTTGTTGACCTTTTTCAGCACAACTTGAAGGACAAATGTAAACATAGCTCGTGCCTTAGCTGTTAACAATAACACTGTGCAAGAAATTGACACTTTTTTTTCGTGACAAGCTGGGCACCTGGCGTTTTAACATAATTCGGGTACGCTAAATCCAGTGGTGCCCGCGGTTTTTTCAGATTGATTCCGGTTTTCGTTTACCGTTATTTCAAAAATGGAGGAGGTTGCACAACATATGTTCGCGTACCTCAAAAACGCTTTAGCCTATTGAAAAAACTTAAAAACCCGAAATTCCGCAATAAAGTTTCCTTTCAGAAAAGTAAAACCTCTTTCTAATATCCGCAGTCGTTTTAGAAACATCCCTAAGGGGTGGAGATATATGGCAATGTTTTAAGAAAATGTTAAGAACAATAAACATTGGAGGTCGGTCATACATTATATACCACTAGGGGCGACTTCTGGGAATTTTAATTATTAAATTCTTTATTCAACATTATGTATATATGACGAAAGTGCCAATGCAGAAAATTTATTTTCAATGACATTTTGACGTAAAATTTTTTAAATGCGTTTTTTGTGCCATTTTTAATACAAAACAAAAGAACAAATATTCAAATTTATGCTATTCCAAAGAAATATGCATGCATTATTACCACACTTTCACATTGCGGTAGGAATTTTGAAAAATCCTCAGTTACCGATTAAAAAAAATATTTTCTGAAATAATCAAAAGTTGTAGACAGACTGTAATCACTTATAGCTTATTTTGTTTGAAACTTTGTTTTTTATGCGCGTAGAACCCTAGCCTTAAATTTTGCACCTGCAGCGCCTGAGATACCCCTAGACGGGCCAAATGTATGACCAGCGCAACTTTATTTTCCATTCCCATCATTTGTTTTTAAGGCCTAGGATTCACTCCTAGGGGGATAAAATGTATGACCGACCTCCAATGTTTATTGTTCTTAACATTTTCTTAAATTATTTCCACATATCTCCACCCCTTAGGGGGGCTCCCATACAAATATGGCCGTTTAATGAAATTCTTAAATTTGGCCCCTGCAGCGCCTAGGATGCCCCTAGATGGGTCAAATGTATGACCAACCCCAATTTATTTTTCATCTCAATCATTTATTTCTAACATACCCACCCGCTATCTCCATTCCTTAAGGGGCTTCCATACAAAATGTTCAATGCAGACTAGAAATATATTGAAGAAAAAGTCCCATAAATTCCCAGGAGTCGCCCACAGGGTGATAAAATGTATGACTGACCTCCATTAGTTTTTTTTTTATGAAATTCTTAAATTAATTCACATTTGTCGACTTTTGTGAATAAAATCAAAAGTTGCAAACAGATTTTAATCATTTATGGCTTGTTTTATTTGCAGCTTTGTTTTTTATATGTCTGCAAAAAACTAGAAGCCTTGCTGCATTTTTTAATTTTTTATGAATTTTTAAAAAAACAAAAATTTCGAAATTTTGTTAAAAAAATTATTTTTTTTCCGAAAAAAAAATTCTGTTTTTAAAAATACTGTGGATATTAGAAAGAGGTTTTACTTTTCTTAAAGGAAATTTTATGTCGGAATTTCGGTTTTTTAAGTTATTTCAATAAGCTAAACCGTTTTTGAGTTACGCGAACATGTGTTGTGCAACCTCCTCCATTTTCAAAATAACGGTATATCTCGAAAACCAGAGCCAATCTTAAAAAACCGCGGGCACCACTGGATTCAGCGTACCCGAGTTATGTTAAAACGCTATGTGCCCGGCTTGTCTGTTTTTTCAACTAGCATAGTGTAATTAGTATTGTACAGTTCAATAAAATAACCACAATATTAATTATTGAATCGTTTATTTAAAAAACCAGTTAAGCAATAAAAAAAAAATTTAAAATTTAGTTATTGAGCGATAACAGTATTTTTAAAGGTAAACGCATCGATTAATACAACAAAAATTAAAAATTGTTCCCATGTGATGCTGAACCAAAGCGAAGAAATTCAAAAAATATCAGTTTCGTAAAAGTAATTTTAAGATTTCTAGTAAGTTTTCTTGGACTTACTTGATGGAAAAAAACAATTCAATTAAATTTTAGGATAAAGTGTTTAAATATGCTAAAACTTTTCTTTTCTTTTTATGTTTGGGTGATTCACAAGGTGTGCTATCAAGTCATATCGTCATAATGTCCTAAATAATATTTTACAATTGTTTAATTGCGCTCATTGATTCGTCATACTTGTATAGTAGAAATCTAAATTATAAGCGGTTGCCCACAGCAGTCATATATATTTCCATTAATTGTTTGAAGACAAATGACTTTACAACTTTATGACTACCTTGTGAATCACCCAAATGTGTTTTATTGTATCAGATACTTTTACAACTAACTTGTTAACTAGGTTCTAATCCAAATCTTTTCAGACAATGCCAATCTTTGTCTGAGAACCCAGCGATCTGGAGGGCGACGGAAGTGATACTGGGTCACATCGTTGGGGGATCTGAGGTGACAATCTACGTCGATAGACAGGCTACGCTAAGAGCACTGCCAAATTATAAGGTGCGATCGTGCCTGGTTGCACGGTGTAGGAATGCTCTGAGAGAGCTCATGTGGGCATTCAGAATAAGGCTGTGTTGGGTACCAGGACACTGCAAGGTGGATGGCAACGAGGTGGCGGACCAACTCGCGAGAGTTGGTTCGAATCTAGACTTAGCGGTAAAGGACAGAGGGGTAAAACCCCCCTTATGTCACTACTATAGGGTGATACGGGCAAGATTCCGTGATGCCGTATACCGGTCCTGGAGGGATATAACGGATTGCAGGGTGTCTAGGGCCTTATGGCTCGGATTTGACACAGGGGCAGCCAGGGTTCTATTATGATTAGATAGGAGTATTCTCAGGACCCTTATAGGGTTCCTGAAGGGGCATTGTTCTGTTAGGGCTTTTATTAGTAAATGGGACATTGCCATACCGAACTTCTGCAGGCTGTGCGGGGATGCTGAGGAGCTAGAGACGGTTGAGCATGTACTGCGTCCTTGGGCGCATAATCCTTCTTAACCTAACCTAAACTATTTTATTTTTGATAAGTGGTTTTATTGAAAAAAAATTGGCAAGAATATTTTCTGTGTGACCTTCATTAGTTTGTTGTCCATAACGGCGGAGAACTCTTTTACACTTCAGGAATTTTAGGTATACCATAACTTGTTTAGAGGCAAGCATTATATGGCTGTGATTTCATGAAGGGGACTAATTTAATCATAATATGGTTGCCGGTGATAATAATATGTTTAAATTAACTATAATATGCTTAAAAATTATCTTTAAGAATAGTTTTATTGGAGACGACCATATTGAAAAAAAATGTTTCTCTGAGTGTGCTGGTTGTGGTTTAAACCCAAAAGCGCGGAAAGTTCGATCAGACTCTGCTGTCTATTTTTAAAGCAAAGGAGATTATATAGCTCCAGTTGCTTAGCAAGAAGCGAGTGTATAATTTGGAAGAATTGCTACCTGTGTGTACTGGTTTTTTCTCACACACAGGACGCTTATTTAAAGTATAGGTTGTGACCCAGGTTTAGATCCAACATGGACTGGGCCTTCGTTGCAGATATCAATGTAAATACTTTGAAAATTGTTTTAATAAAAAATTATTTTCTAGAATTATTTTTTTTAATTATGTATGTAAATTCTCAGTATATAATTATGGCTTTAAGTATTTGATTAATTTTGTTAAACCTTTATTTAAAATGACTTAAACAAATTCTAAGGTATTCGCTGTACCATAATACTTCTTTTAATGCAAACAAAAAAATTCGTCCCAGCTGTTTCTTGCATTTGGTCATCATTATAAAGAACCCTTCATGTCCAAAACATTCCGAATTGTTTATTTTTAATTTCAAACAAAATTTTTCAACTGTAATAATCGGCAAGACACAAAAAGGCATAATAAAATTCCTTACACAAAAAGAAAAAAAAAAATTATAGAAAAAAGAAATTATATTTTACACAAAAGTTAACCAAAATAAGAAAGAAACAAATTAAAATAATTCCTCTACTTACCCAGCACAGTAACATTAATTCTCCAATTACGTGTCGGTGATTTATGGAAATCAACTCGACATTTATAAAGACCCGCATCACTTATTTGTATATTTTTAATCCTTAAAGCTGGCGGATTTGAGTCATAATAAAAATGTGCCTTATTTTTAAAAACATTTTCGTCCGCCCACGGTATACCTTGATGTAATGAACGACCTCTGGCATCAAACCTGAAAAGGACAAGGAAAAAAGGGAATAATTATAAAATACAAATATTGTTTATTTCAGCAAAATTAGTCCGACAGTGATGGACATTTATGTAAAACAGAAATGTTTAATTATTTATAATTAGGGAGCATTATGGCATTTCAATATTTTCCGCTTAAACTTTGTTTCATGTAGTCGGAAATTTAATACGTACATTTTTAAGTAGTTAACATACTATTTGTATTTAAAAATACACTTGCACAGTAAAATGGTAAGCCAATGTTTTGTGTGTATGTAAATGCAGATATTGGCAATTATTTATTTATTACACCAGTGAGTTCCATGAAATTAGTTTAAACCGACAGTTTGCATTTCAGACTGTGGTGTTTCATACAGTCTATGGATTAAACAAGTATTTAGGTATAGTCGATCAAGTCCGACCATTTGATACCCTACACCATAATATGTTAAGACAAATTTTCGATTCTGTGCTATATCTGGAAGCCATGGCCAATCACGGACACGGCAAAACAAAATTATGTTATGAGGTTAAGGTTCACATAAGAGTTCTTTGTGCCGACTATGACCTTAATATTAACATCTTTATGCGATTTGTTCGTCTTAGAGCGATTTTGAAAAATGGGTTTACAAAACCTCTTGGTCAATTCTACCCCTCTCAGTACAAAACTTTAGCAAACCATTGTACCTATTATTAAAGTTATCGTCACTAAATTTCGTATAAATACCAACATTAATAATGAAATTATGACATTAAAAGTAACGCCCTAATTGTGTAAAACGCAACGCAACGCCAAAATTGCATTGAAAGCAAAAACAAAGTCAAAAATATTTCATAATTTTGTTGTTGCCTTCTACAGAAATACATATTGTACTACGTTATAAAATGTTTAACGCCACAAGATATGCAGCGTTTGAAATTTAAAAATACAATATGAATTTCTGTAGAAAGCAACAATAAAATTATAAAGTATTTTTGACTTTGTTTTTGCTTTCCATATAATTTTTGGCGTGGCGTTGCGTTTTACACAATTAGGGCCTAAATTTCGGCAGTGGTATTTGTATGGAAGGTATGGTCAAATATGGTAGGATGATTTATGTTGGAATAAGATATTTTTGACCCAAATTTAATCTTAATATCAACATATTAAAATAGTTTATAGGCACAAAAGCTCTATTCCCGAAAGAAGTTTGTATGGGGACCATGTGAAATTATCCTTCTAACAATTGAAACGTACGTATCAAATTTCATCAAAGTACACGCAGAAAAAAAAATTAATATGATCGAGGTGATCACAAGAAAACTATTTTTAACGAACGTTTTTAAATATATTTGGGCAAGTTTATTCCGACAATTAGCGAAGTCATGCAAGGGGCGCTGGACGAACTGTCAACATGGGTCACAGATAAGAGTCTGAAAGGCAATCCGGAGAAGACAGAGTTAGTTCTTATTACGAGGAGGTATAAGATGGTAAATTTAGGCTGCCGGTACTAGAGCTTAGGCTATATGATAGTGCTAAGTATCTAGAAGTTTTCCTGGACAGTAAGCTGTCCTGGAAGACGAATACTCAGGAGAGATTAAGGAGGGGTCTCAATGCCTATTGTGCTTGCATACCGTCGATAGGTAGGAGCTGGGGACTCCGGCCGTCAGTGGTGGTTAGACCTATTCTTACGTATAAATGCTGTGTTTTGTGGGATGCATTGAGACTGGCAATTCGGAGAGACTTTCTGTCTAAGGCTCAGATGTGTGCTTTGATCGGCATGACAGGGGCCACGTGAAGTACGCCTCAGGCAGTCATGCATGTTATTCCTCTACCTATAGAGCAGTATGTATGATGGGAATGGCAGCCAGGAACATTCTTAAACTGAGTGAGCTAGGAATTTCACGGAGGCTCACTCGAGGATCTTAGGTGGCGCTGCTGGTTATTGCCTGGGTTCGTCCGGCTCCATGGCTCTTGTGGGTAATAGTGTTGATTTTGGGCATTTGCCAGAGGTAATATTGCCGTCTAGGGAGAGATGTTCGGGTCAGAGCAGATTGTATAGGGGATTTGCTATTTTCACTGACGGCTCGAAGATGTAGGACACGCGTGCGGGGGCCTACATTGAGGATCTGTGCAGTGTATTTCAGGCAGTGGTTCCAGGGATTCTCATGGCCGCAGAATTAGTAGGGGCCAATATTGCCAAGAGCTCGGAAGTAAATATATATGTAGATAGCCAGGCGGTTCTTTGGGCCTTGGTGGGCTGTTATGTGAACTCTAGGAGAAATCTTAGGGATATATGTTGTGAGACTGTGCTGAGTACCGGGACGCTGCAACATCACCGGCAACGAGATAGCTGCTGATCCTGACAGTTTTCAGTCGGCCAGTCCTCCAATAGGCCTCTACTTTGGAAGAATTAGAAAATGGGCTATGAGCGGGACTAATCGGGCTTGGCGGGGCTGAACAGACTGTCAGGTATCGCGCACGCTGCGACCGTTGCTTAGTAGGTCAAATTCGGACGCGCTGCTGGGCAAGAGTAGGGCCCGCGACAGAACCATGATAGGTATCATCACGGGCCACTGGCTGTGAGAATGGGATCTGACTTTCCGGATATATATACGTTGTGTGGACCCAGAGGAGTTAGAGACAGTTGAGCACTTTCTGTGCCACTATGGCAGGCTGCAGAACAGCAGGCTGAGGTGGCTGGGTAGCAGATCCCTGCACAAATTGGGAGATATCTCGGGTTGCAGGCTCGAGAATCTGACGGGATTCGTAATGGGAATGACCTGGCTGCGCGGCAGGAAGCTAAAGACAGGGCACATATAGAGCAGTTTTCTGTTTGGTAGGGTTGTTTTTGCTTGTGCTACCCAATTTTTTTATCTTCCACTACCTTGTTTTCCTGTGCTTTCACTCTTTATTCTTCTATTCTTTCATACTAAAATTATTTTACTAATTAAGGCGTCACAATGGACCATATTAGTCTCTGAGTGAGGGTGTGAAGTTTACTTCGCACCAGCCTTTCTAAACTAATCTAACCTAAACGAGATGGTAAGTGCAACTTTGACGTTTGACCCTTACAAGCCTACTTCGGTGGAAGCTTTATTTTTCATTGGAAATTGTTACGATTCAAGGCGTATGAAGTGTTTTTTAAGAGCAGGCTTTATATAGGACCTTCTCTGCGTGCATATAAAAATATATCTATTCAAGTAGTATAAGTCACATATGTAACATGCTCTCTTATTTTCTAGTGCTATTTTGATGCTCTCATTTGCTGTCTGCATAAATAGACCAATATTTTCATATTTACTCGTATAAATATTTGTAAATGAAAATATGTACTCATGACTTAACTATCGGGCCCAATTGACAATACACAAACCAACAAAACTATTAAATGGGCTTGGTAATCACATGTGGTTTGTAATTATAACAATTAATAACTGAATATGCAAATGGTGTTGTAGTTGTTTTTACTAAAGTTGTTATAACCGAAAACCAATAGTAAATGTATTACAGTTATTTACACACAACTTTATTGTTATACTCATAGCATTTTGCACTTCAAGTACTTGTGCGTTTTATGTACACTTTGGGAATCCTTATGGTAAGAAACAATTATAATTATGATTAGCCGGATTAGAAATCTTTAATATAGATTTTTATATACATAATAATGTATTCAGTAAAGAAATTTTAACAACATGTCTAATGTCGTAGAAAGACTTAAAGGCCAAACTATACGTGACATAAACATAATGCTATAGCTGTAACGATGAACACAGAAACCGAAATTCAATTGGTTTGTATGGTTGTCGTCACGGTAGTTCACCTATAAATACATACAGTGTTGTCCATAAGGTTGGCTCAAACAGCTGTTTTGTATGGTTATGGTTATGTCACGTCTAATTTGAGCTTTAGGGCTTGTTACTTATATGTAAATGTTGGAGACACGTTAAAGTTGCAGTAGACTTATATGTACGTCAGAATTTATATAATTTGTATATTTAAGCATTTGTTTTTTGTAGTACGTTCTGATAGATATGAACTGTATGGGATAGAATAATAGGCTAAAGCACCAAGTATCCAAGCAGTTGGTGGTATTCCAAAGCAAAAGAAAGAAATAGAAAAAGGCACTAGAATTTAAAACAAACCAGAGCACTTCTTCAAAATAATTACAATTTCCTTCTCTTTTCCTTTAAAATGTTATAATATTATAATTTATTTACACATCGCACTTAATCAAAAAGAGGGTATTAACTTAAAATTTATAATAGAAGCAAAACAATTTTTCATTTAACATTGAAGGCATATGAAAAACAATTTTTAAACCAACCGTTTCATTACCACAAAGTATACAAAATAGCACGATATTTAACAGCGGGAAGATATGAATATTACGTATCGATTTTTTCGCAAAAGTGAAAAATAAACATTTTAAGTTAATACCCTCTTGTTGGTAAAGTTCGATCTACAGAATTAATACTTTTAAAAGCGAATCTTATACGAACGTGTGGCGGCTTTACAAAATTGTTGCAGGGCAATGTCGCATAGTCTGAATAAGTTAAAGCATATAAATCGCAAAGATTTTTTTATTTCGCTATGTCACTTACCAGAATTGTCAAATTTGCACATAAGTGTTCGAACAGAACTGCGGCGAGACCAAGGCGAATTCATACAGATGACCGCATCATGAGATATAGTTCTGGTAGCTATCCCTTTTTTTAACAAATACTGTGTATTTTGTTTTTGTAAAATGTTAGAGTGAATTTCAAAATTATTTTTTGAAAACATAAACAAGGGATTTTTTTTTTTTGCTTATAAAATATACACAATTGGCTTAGAAGGTAAATCTTTTTCCTGTATTGCAAATTTATTATGTCTTCACTTAATCCTTATGCACTTTTAATTCCTTGATTTTATATTTAATATTTACTTTTTTTTGTTATATACAATTTAAATAAGTTTTTTTTCAAGTATTTAGATTCGTTTGAATGTATGAATTCGCCTTAGTCGAGACCACATTTTCAATACAATTTTGCATAAAATTTGTCGTAGAAAGCCGTCTTAAAATAAAATTTATTTTATTTTGAGAACGAGGGTTACCGCTAGCAATTTTTGAAAAGTCTCAGAAAAGGTCGTTTCATAAAAATAAAGTCGCACAAAAACGTCGTTTGAGAAAATAAAAGTCGCACATCTTTTTTTCAAAGTTTTTTTATTAATGAAAAACACAACAAAACAAAAAAAAAATAAAAATTAAACAAAACAGGCAGTTGCATTTTTCATTTTCAGAAGCCTCTTTTGCATTAAGAGTTTTCATGATAACGCTTAAAAGTCTCGCAATCTGCGCAAGCTGTATAATTTTACACCCTCGCAAATGAACTGTCAAAATTTTTATGAGAATTCATTAACACAAACTACGTTAATTTGCCTAACAATTGCGCTGTTCAATTGTACAAACTGATTTTTTATGATAACCGTCGTTTTTAAAAAAAATTCAACAATTAAAAAATAAAAAATTCTTGGAATGATCTGAGCAAATTGGCTTTCTTTAGATATTTTCCAGCACGAATTTCACTTTTTAGACACAAATTTGAACTTGTTTATATATATTTTTTAATTTATTTTTGTATTGGCGTTTCTTAAATATTGACATTAATTGTTAAAAATTACACAAAAGCTAAAAATGAAACGAGTCTCGCAAGTTTGCCCATTTGCACAAATAGTAATTTCAAGCGATTTCATGAACACCCTTATTATTACTGTGTTTTTTTTTTTTTTTGTTTTGCTATGTCGCTGAAGATGATCGTTTTGGTTCACTAAAAGCTGTTTACAAACACTGCAAACAGGCCGCTTTGACTTCATGTCCTGCTTAAGCCCTTTATACTTCAGTTCCCAGTCTCTCGAATACCTGCAGCGATGTTAACGGTATCCGTCTCAGACTCCGTGGTTTCCTCTGCCTCTGATCACGTATTTATAGCTCCATAAACTTTCTCGTTTTCAGATTTTCTATTCGTTTTAACAAGAAAAATAAATTTTATTTTTTAAGTTAAAGCAACAAATTCTCATGTTGGTGCAAACCTGCCATGTGTTACAAAAACTTCCTGCCAGTTCACCGATTTCGATTTTTAACGTTCGTATAGAATATTACACTTAAAACAGCAACACAATTATAAAAATTGTTTTTGCTTTAAATGTTATTTTCTATGCGAACATTAATGTTCGAAATCAGGCAGTTCATCTTCCATTGACTCGGCGGCCAAAACAAATTTTGTTAAATATTTTTTTTATTTTAAGAAGCATTTTTGCTAACCCGTTTCTTTGAAACTTTTACTAAAAATTTGCGAAAATTTTCTTTAATACATTGTATTCATGACAAGGTTTCAGAAAAGTGATAAAAGTGTCGTTTTATTGACGAATAAGAAAATTTATCATTTCTGCAAATAAAATATTTCTTGTGAGAAACTTTTCAAAAAAAGGGCAAAAAGTCGCAACAAAATTAAATAAGTAGCAAAAGTCGGTAATATAAAAAAAAAACCGCAGACCGCAAAAAAAGAGTCAAATTGCGACTTAAAGGCTGAGTTAGGCGAACGTTGCTGTACCTGTAACTTACTGTAACGGACTGCTAGCACGTTGGTGCACTTATAGAACATCTAAAAACGTGTCATATGTTTTTCACATACATAAACAAAAAGCAATAGTATACATAAAACAACACACACAGTGATGGGAAATCAAAAGGTTTAAATGTTGACTGCTGTGCAGAAAAAGTGCCAAGTGATTAAAATGGTATTACAACAGTATTTAGTGTATGTAATAATTTAATATCTGATATTTATATTATAGATTTACCATAAACAAATATGTATTTTAACATACATACACATTTACATGTATTATTTTGTAAATAGACAAAACAATATTTTGTAACCATTAAAAGCCTTTTATATATTTCTCATTTCTATTGTATGTGCATATGCATTTGCTTTTTTTGTACATCTAAGCATATGTTTATTTATATATATGGAAATATGTTGTATTGAAAGTCGTTTTGTCGAAAGTCGATAGATATACTGGAAAAAAGTACCAAAAAAAAAGAGCAAAAATACCCGCATTCAATTTAATATACAAGCAGTCCATCACTGCCTTACAACTGTCACGTAACGACGGCATGAAATTGTAAGTTATACAGATTGAGACGTTCCGTCAACGTGAAATTTAAATTTTGTAAGCATTTACGTTGTAAGCAAATAACAAAACGGACTAGACGTGTCGTTAGGGGACGTAGACGTTCGGCTAACTCTACCTGTAGTCAGGCAAACGGTAACCCTTTTGATAACATGTTTTCTAATGCTCTCACATATAGACACTTAAGGCCGCGTTAGCCGATCGTAAATGTAGAAATGTAAATGTAATGTAAAAAGCTGATCGTTTCTGTTATATGGAAAGCAATACAAATGCTTAACTGACTGTAATGTCACTTAACTGTAACGTGCCAACCTGTAGAAAATAGAATTTTATTACGAGGTTACGTAACAGTTGTAGACAGTGATGGGCTGCTCGTATTTTAAATGGAATGCGGGTAAATTCACTCTTTTTCTTTGGTACTTTTTCCAGTAATAATATTTGTGGAATTTTGAAAAAATAATTTACAAATATATTATACAAATATATATTTTTATTATCATTTATACAAATATATGTTTAGATGTATAAAATAAAAAATGCATACGTATGCACAAACAATAAAAACTGTGGTTTTTATCGGTATCAAAATCTAGTTTTGTGAAAGCACATTTTCAAAATAAAGTAAGTAAACGTGTATGTATGTGCTATAATACCTATTTGTTTATTCTATAATATAAATAACAAATATTAAATTATTTATGTTTTTATACATACAAGAAATACATTTTTAATACCATTTAAATCACTTGGTACTTTTCCTACAAATCTGTCTCCATTTGAACATTTTTAATTCCCATCACAGTGGGTGTTGTTTTATGTATACTAATGCTTCTTTGTTTATGTTTTTGAACAGATGACACGTTCGTACATGTTCTATAAGTGCACAAACGAGCTTACAGTACGTTACGGTACGTTACATTGCATTTCATTACATTTACGGTCGGCTAAAGCGGCCTTTATTCTCTTAACAATGCTACCATACTTTCATTAAATTGCATACATTTTGAAAACAAATAAAAATTAGAACAAAAGAAAAAGAAAGAAAGAGAGAGAATTTGAAGTTAAGGATATTGGCTTGAAGTTAAGAATTTTTTTTTTTTTTTTTTTTTTTTAATATTACCTATCCTAATCCCGCGAAGCTATACGATTGTCTGCAGGAGACCAGAGTCTCTGGCGGGAATCGAACCCGCAACCCCGGCGCTGATAGACTAGCTCACTACCAGCTAGCCTACCAGGGCACCCAAAGCACTCAATTCTGTTTGAACACTAATCGAAAAGGAACTTATTCTTATTTTTCCTTTCCCAGCAAAAACTTTACTTACCCGGTAAGTTAGCAAGTAATGTTGGATACATATAACCACTACTTTTTTTCGGCTGAATTACTACTTATTTTTGTTCGAGTTGTCCACAGAATTCAGTACTTACAATACACTTACTAGTAGTCAAGAAATATCTAGTTATTATTTAACTACCAGTAAGTTGAATTGTAAGTACTTATAATATATTTACTAGAAGCCCAAATATAACTAGTTTTTATTTAGTTAGTTAGTAAAATAAAAATATAAACAACAACAAAAATGTGTATAAAATTCATATTAAAACTGCGTATGTACTTAATAAGTAGTTATTGAGCTGATTATTAGTAAGCAAATATTCAGTAGTGAAATAATAGAAGTAAAATGTATTTTCTGAGGTCATTACAAGTAATTACTTATTGAGATTTTTCGAATAATGACAGTTGTAATGATACCTACTTATCAGGTAACGTGTGAAATAACTACTACCTATTACCAAAATTCCAAAAGTTTTTCCTGGGTTCCTAAAGTTTTCTTGTTCCATCAGACATTTGTGATTATTTGTTAGGGGATTTTAAACAAATTTTGGGAGCAGTCTGTACATTTTCGAGAGTAAATTTTTGTAAGAAACGTCTGTTTTTTCTCTGATAAGTTTTCAGTCAGAGTTATTACAGCTACTCGATAAAAAAAAGTACCAGAAAGTCTAACAAATTACTAATGATTTTTTAGATGATGATTGTTGTGAAAATTCATCCAGAGTTTATCTAGAAACTGCGAGATATAACTAAACATTTTCCCAGTCAATATATTTCCGATATTTTTTCAATAACAATTTTCGGTCGTTCGGTTCGAATTCTGACAAAAGTCGGAAAAAATGTATAAGAGGTAAAAAAATACATTTTTGTATGAAATTGAGTTATGTGTAGGTCAATATAGAAAAATAACACTTTTTTCACCTTCCATTTCTTTTATATTTTCTGTTCTGTGTGTATGCATTGTTATCGAAAATATTTTTATTTTGTAATTAGTTTTATTTTTAAGAGTATTAAAAGAACTTGATAATTTGTGTACATGCAGTGCAATATCGTGTTGTATTAAAAAGTTTTTATTTTTTTTTTTCGGTTTAAGTTTTTGCTGCAATAAGTATAATTATATTTGTTCGATTGGTGGGCGTTTGCTGAAACGGAAACGGAAATTATTTGGGAAAACTTAAAGCATTTCAAACTACATAGCCAGGTTTATTAAACTTGCAAGATGTCTAAATAAAAGTTTTTATTGGGTAAGAAGGTTTTTTTATTTTTTTTTTTTTGTTGTTTTTTTTTATTTGTTTTAAACTAGAATTTTTGTTATTAAACCGGAGGTCAATATATTTTATATTAGAAGAAAGGGGTTTTTCATTAATTTCCGTTACGAGATTTCGGGGAAAATTTAATTGTTTTTAAATCCAGCTTTACGGGGAATTATGTCAGGCATTATCGGGTTTTTCATTATGAAATTAAAAAGCGATGGGAGAAAGCATTTCTTATATATCTCAGCCAAAAGTATTTTGCCAATTTGCTACCAAAGGTATGTTCAAATTGGTCAAATATTTGACAAAAAAAAAAATAATAATAATATATGAAATAAAAAAGAGTAAATTTTTCAACTTTTTACCTTTTTTAGAACAATTTGTGATGATATACTAAAGTTTATTTCTAAACCAAATTATAGAAGAACAAAGTCAATATACTATTAAAAGCTGTTTGATCCAGCAAACATAACGCAACAAATGTTTAATAGAACAAATAAGAAAGTAGAGCCGGTCGGGCCGGACCATATGAAACTTTTAGGAAATTTCTCATTTTTATAACATTTTGTTTTAATATTTCCGAATTACGCGTTTTAAGGTTACCTAAACCCTACTAAGCTGATTATGGAAGAAAAGATCTAACAAATATTATGTATCCTGTTTTTTAGGTCAACAATCTTTTTATTTGATTCAATGAAAAAATTTATCAAAATTGTGCTTTACGAAATAGCACTCAATAAAACATATTTAATAAAGATATAGTTAAATATTTCTTCATATTAAAAAAATATTCGCCGTTTAACGTGGAAATTCCATATAGATGCAAAACTAACGCAAATAAAACTAAAAGCCATTAAAATTCATTGGCTTTTTGGAAGAAATTCTGTCCTTAGTCTCGATTTCAAACTTCTACTTAACAACTCTATCTTAAAACCAATCTGGTGCTACGGTATTCAATTATGGGGCACTGCCTCAGAGTCTAATATCGAAAAAATTCAAAGGCGCCAAAAAATCTACTTCATATAATTACAGCCGCTCCCTGGTATGCTAAAAACTCAAATATCCACAAGGAACTCAACGTGCCATTGGTAAAAACTATGATTACAAAACAAGCAGTAAAATATTTAAAAAGGCTTGAACTACACCCAAATCCACTAACTCGAAATATTTTAAATGATGGCGGCCACACTCGCTTAAGGAGAAGAGACACTGCAGCGCTCACCCAATCAGAAGAGCGATAAATACCAAAATATGTGAACAGAAACCATGATAAGAAAAACTTTTGTCGGGCATTGGCAGGACATGAATTAAAGTATTAGGATAAAATTTGATTACTTATTGTTAGTTTCTATTTAATATATTGAGATTCAATAAAGAAACTCTGGAAAAAAAATATTCAATAAAACAAAGATTTGAATCAAAGCAGAGGCAGTATTTTTACGACCCTTGGTCATTTTTTTAAAAGCTTTGATATAATTGCAAATAAGACTTTAGTGTTTATAATTCTCATTCGCTTTACACTTCTATTTGTATAATATGTATCTTTAAATTTTTCAAAGTCTTTGGATAAAGGTTTCCTGATGATCTGGCCTAAGCAACCAGCGAAATGCGCTTAGGAACTGACTTATACTCCAACAATAAATTTCAGTGTATTTGTTAAAGAATAAAAATTGGTAATTTAGAACATTATAATTAATGAATAAATATATAATACATTTTTTATCAATACCGCAAAAATCGTCATTGCAGAAGATTCAAAAAGTTTTTTAACCAAATATGCGATTTTCATATTCAAATATGAAAATTTTTTTTTCCTGTACGAATATATTTTCATGTTATTGTGATTGGTTTCTTCCAATTACACTTACACCATAGACTCAAAAGAAAAATTAGTTTTTATGATATAAAACAAGTAAAAAATTTGTTTTCAAAAGTTTAATAAAAACGATATGTTTATATTGTATTAAAAAAAACTCAACAATAAGGTCAAATAAAATATAAGATCAGTTCAATATAAATTAATCTTTTTAAATAACGTTTTGGCTATAAAAATAATATTATTTATTTTTAATGTTTTTTTTTTTTTTTTTTTGTTTGAAACAATTTAGAATGATGTAGTCAAATAATAACATTTGTTGCGTTATGTTTGCTGGATCAAACAGCTTTTAATAGTATATTGACTTTGTTCTTCTATAAATTGGTTTAGAAATAAACTTTAGTATATCATCACAAATTGTTCTAAAAAAGGTAAAAAGTTGAAAAATTTACTCTTTTTTATTTCATATATTATTATTATTTTTTTTTTTGTCAAATATTTGACCAATTTGAACATACCTTTGGTAGCAAATTGGCAAAATACTTTTGGCTGAGATATATAAGAAATGCTTTCTCCCATCGCTTTTTAATTTCATAATGAAAAACCCGATAATGCCTGACATAATTCCCCGTAAAGCTGGATTTAAAAACAATTAAATTTTCCCCGAAATCTCGTAACGGAAATTAATGAAAAACCCCTTTCTTCTAATATAAAATATATTGACCTCCGGTTTAATAACAAAAATTCTAGTTTAAAACAAATAAAAAAAAACAACAAAAAAAAAAAAATAAAAAAACCTTCTTACCCAATAAAAACTTTTATTTAGACATCTTGCAAGTTTAATAAACCTGGCTATGTAGTTTGAAATGCTTTAAGTTTTCCCAAATAATTTCCGTTTCCGTTTCAGCAAACGCCCACCAATCGAACAAATATAATTATACTTATTGCAGCAAAAACTTAAACCGAAAAAAAAATAAAAACTTTTTAATACAACACGATATTGCACTGCATGTACACAAATTATCAAGTTCTTTTAATACTCTTAAAAATAAAACTAATTACAAAATAAAAATATTTTCGATAACAATGCATACACACAGAACAGAAAATATAAAAGAAATGGAAGGTGAAAAAAGTGTTATTTTTCTATATTGACCTACACATAACTCAATTTCATACAAAAATGTATTTTTTTACCTCTTATACATTTTTTCCGACTTTTGTCAGAATTCGAACCGAACGACCGAAAATTGTTATTGAAAAAATATCGGAAATATATTGACTGGGAAAATGTTTAGTTATATCTCGCAGTTTCTAGATAAACTCTGGATGAATTTTCACAACAATCATCATCTAAAAAATCATTAGTAATTTGTTAGACTTTCTGGTACTTTTTTTTATCGAGTAGCTGTAATAACTCTGACTGAAAACTTATCAGAGAAAAAACAGACGTTTCTTACAAAAATTTACTCTCGAAAATGTACAGACTGCTCCCAAAATTTGTTTAAAATCCCCTAACAAATAATCACAAATGTCTGATGGAACAAGAAAACTTTAGGAACCCAGGAAAAACTTTTGGAATTTTGGTAATAGGTAGTAGTTATTTCACACGTTACCTGATAAGTAGGTATCATTACAACTGTCATTATTCGAAAAATCTCAATAAGTAATTACTTGTAATGACCTCAGAAAATACATTTTACTTCTATTATATAAAAAATTTGTTTTCAAAAGTTTAATAAAAACGATATGTTTATATTGTATTAAAAAAAACTCAACAATAAGGTCAAATAAAATATAAGATCAGTTCAATATAAATTAATCTTTTTAAATAACGTTTTGGCTATAAAAATAATATTATTTATTTTTAATGTTTTTTTTTTTTTTTTTTTGTTTGAAACAATTTATTTGACTACATCATTCTAAATTGTTTGAAATATTTTTCGACCAAAAAAAAAACATATGCAATTGTTAACAAAATTTTGGAAGAAGGAATATGCTTCACTAATTTTAAAATAAAGTTATGAATTTTAGTCGAACTGTTTGGGTTTTAATCTAAAGATACATATATAATTATTCTGGTTTAAGTTGATTACAGTTAATTTTTTTATTTAAATTATTTTTATTTAGAAAGAAATTTTAAAGCTTATAACAATGGAAAGACAAAAATAATTTTGGCTGCACATACATACATACCTTCAGTCGTAAATGCGCTAATGCCAACATTTTTGAAAATTAAGTTTATGATGTAGTTTAATTTTTGAAAATTAAGTCTTTGATGCAGTTCAATAGAGTAAACAAAAATACATCGTTTGCGGAAAAAATATTTTTTTTAGTCCTTGTTTTGCAACGATATGTAAAAGTTCTAAGTCCAAAAATGCTAAAGAAAAAGCGCTAGGGCCCATTAAAATGTGAAAATGTGAAAAAAAATTTGTTAATATTTATTAATAGTCAACATTGAAATAAATAAAATATTTTATAGTATATTTTATTTTATGCAAATTGACATACTAAAATGTACATTAAAAGTATAAAATATATAATAGAAAAGGTGATAAGTCACAAAAAGCTATGTAAAACATAAATGTATTATTTTTAGTTGGTTTGCAAGCCAAAAATGAGTCGGCAATGAAGCTGGAATTTACAGACTGAAGAAAACTGGATTTACAGACTTAAAACATATTCAGAACTAAAGACTTTAGAACGTTTTTTCTCTCTCCTATAAAATTTATACATTTGACTACATCCTTTTCGACTGAAGGTAATGATATATACTTATATAGGTACATTATATTAAAAAAAAAATTATCGACTCACCATTGTTTCACTAATTTTTATGTATTTTTGTATATCAAAGATCTTTTCTTATTAATGCACTTGAAATTTAACAGTTATATAATTCTTCTTTGGTGAACTTTTACTAGACCAATACATATATTCATATGTATACAATGGGAAGGTAGAATGGCTATGCATATAAAATTCCAATTCAAATATTACTATGATGAAAATATGATACGAAAAACGGTTATATTCAAATTTATATAATAAATAATTATCATAACACAAATAAAAATATTGCATATATACTAAGGCTTATTAATAATTCAACCGCTCGCATATTCAACCCAAACGTTTATTTTTCGGAAATAGATGGCACTTGCTGGGATTGAATGTATAATAATAAGTATTTAAATACAGTAAACTAGATGTTTCATTGGAAATATATAATAAATAACTAATAGGATAAATACTTGGATACTTATTGAAAATTCGATTAGAGATTCAATAATAAACAAAAAAAAAACTTGATGGGATTTCCAAAAATTTTGTACATTCGGAAATTCGTGTACTATCGAAATAAGCAAAACATATTTTTATAATTTAGGGGGGGGGAATTTCCTTTTTTCACCCCCCCCTCCCCTGAATCCGCGCCTGGTCCATACACATATCTTATTATATTATTGAACAAGACATTCAATTTTCCCTTACTAACTGAGTCACAGCTTCCAAATAATTTGCACCCATAGATCAGGGAAGGAAACAAGTACGATTTGGCAAGTAAGGCTCCTATTCTTAAAGGGGTGAATTATTGTGTGGACCAGACAGCTCGTAAGTTTATTTAAAATAAAAACCAATTTTAAAATTTACCCCCATATTCATAAAAAATATTTTTGATTAATAAATGGTTTATTAAACAAATTTTCATAGAAAAAACCTGCTAAAAGTATAAAATATTTATTTTGAATATGGGGGTTAGTTTTTAAGGTAAGTTATTTTGGTTTGAAATCGAGGGAACGACAGTTAATTCTACAATAAAAAAATTCAAAAAAAATAAAGAATACAAAATATGTTGGATTTATTCGATATATGAAATCTAAAAAAAATTCATTGGGATTATATAATGACGGATTATATACGAAACATGTGACACATACTATACAAGTAATCTGTGCAATACTTTATTTTTAATATAATTATAAGAACATGCTCAAATAAAAAAAAAACAAGATATTTATTTTTATAATTAACATTCCATCTTTCATGAGTCTATTGCTGCTAATAACCCATAATTAAGGCGATTCTTTGAATAATTCTAGGAAACCTTTCCAGAATATTTTTTCCGCTCTTATTTTTTTGTTGTCATCTCTTCAAAAACGAGACAAAACTGAACTGTGTAATCTATGAAAATGTTTTTTGTCTAATATTAGTTAAAAAACATATGATGTAATTTTTAAAAAACAAAAGTATCGTAAGCAGTTGAGCAACGGTTAAAATTTTGAATTTTATTATAAAGAGATCTTAAAAATATCGAATTCGATAGTCGTAAATAAATATCGATG
Source organism: Pollenia amentaria (assembly GCA_943735925.1). Classification (NCBI taxonomy): domain Eukaryota; kingdom Metazoa; phylum Arthropoda; class Insecta; order Diptera; family Polleniidae; genus Pollenia; species Pollenia amentaria. The sequence goes on along the minus strand of OX031010.1, from coordinate 15,295,156 downwards.
TATCGATTTTTGGGTATTTTTAATATCGGCGATATATATCGATTATAATTTTTTTAAATGTCGATATTTTGATATATCGATATTTATTGCCCATCCCTAAAAAGTGGACCTAGAATAGAACCCTGAGGCACTCCCCTAGTCAGTGATGAGCTATCTGACCATACATCATTTACAAACACCGATTGTGAGCGTTCTGAAAGATAAGACATTATAAGTTTGGTTGACGTGTTCGTAAATCAATAGTACGGTGTATGCGCATATTCGTGAATCAAGTACAGAAAGATTGAATCAAGTACGGATTATTCAAATCGCATAGAATTTTGTTTCTGACATCAGTTCCAGTAGAGCCGATTTGCTATATTATAATCCAATATTATTCCAACTGCTGGTGGAGGGTTTTAGCGACTTGGCACAGCTGATTATGGCATTCTAACTTGCTTTGTTTTTTTTTATTAAACAGGGTGGCATCAACGTTAAACATAATTTTCCAGTTCTTTTTGTTGCGATTGGTATGTACTTATACTTAACATTTTAATAATGACGCAAAAAACACTTTCAAGTTTTAACGATAACAAATAATAAATACAGAAAAAGAAATTACGAGCTGGCGTATGTATGTATTAAAAAAAGAAGATAATTAAAATGACAAACGATAAAGAAAAACCCAACAATACAAAGAAAACATAAAATCGCATCTTTGTCATCAACACCGTTCGTTGTCTTCGGTAAATAAAAATTGACACGCGTTTAACAACAACTGAAATTCGATTAAAAATTCAATTGTTGTCGCATGTTTATGTTAAATAAACATTTAAAAACAACAAAAACATTCGCACCAATATCTTTAGCAGTCAGCATGAGCTTTCAGCAACAGCAGAGTCTGCAGAGTTCGAGGCGGAAATTATTTACAATTGAGCAGCAAACAGAATATGGGAAAACTAAGTTTTCTTTTCCTAATCAACGATTGTGAGTGTATTTACAGAAAATTTATGCTTTCATCACCAGGGGCAACGGGAATAATGTAGAAAGAAAATCCAAGAAGGCGAGATACCTGACTACATTGTGTTTCTTTTTTAAATGGTTTTACATTTTTTATATATGTGGAGAGTTTCGTATTAAAGACAGACGGTTGTAAGGCAAATCGATAATATATTTGTAAATTATATAAAATTTCCATTTATAATAGGAAGTTGTTGTAGACACGAAGTCCGTCCGGTGTTTTTGAAAAACTAATTTCAACAAACACAAGGACAAGTGCATATGGAACTCTATATATACAGGGTGTCCGCCGGGAAGGTATGCTACTTTGTTTTGCCGCCATTTTGGTAAACATTAGTCTTGACAGTTCGTATTTGGCAGTCGTGAAGAAGACACGCCGCAAATTTATTATGGAAAAATATTCGATAACCCAACGTGTTTTAATCGTTAAAACATTTTATCAAAATCAATCATCGATTACTGTGGCGATGAGAAAGTTACGTAAAATTTTTGGGAGAAACAACCTGCCAACAAAACGCACTATTTATCGTGTAGTGAATGATTTCGAAAAAAGAGGGTATGTAGGTGATGGACCCATTACTGCTGCTCAAGAAAGTGTTCAAAACAATCCATTAACCTCGATTCGACGCCGTGCTCAGGAGCTTCGTCTTCAAAGAACAACTTTGGCCAGAATTTTGCACAAGGATTTGCATTTGCTTCCATTTAAGATTCAGCTGACACAAGAGCTTCTTCCACAAAACCATTTACACCTCGTTATATTATAAACAAACAAAGTAGTATACCTTCCCGGGAAACACCCTTTATATTGCAGAAATTATAAACAAACAAAATTTTCATAAAATTTTTATTATTTTTATTTGAAATTAAAAAAAAAAATTATAAGTATTAAACATATTTTCGCTAAGATGTTGTGGATTTCAAATTCGTTTAAACTGTTTTGTTTAAAAAATTATTGATATATCTTTAAAACTCACCAAATATTAAATGCTTTTAAAATTTATTTATGCAAATTTGTATGTTACAAATCATGAAAAATAAAATACCCCCTATTTATATTTGTTTGTATATGTGTGGGTAGTATTAATGTAAAATACATAAAATGTAAATACAAATGATTATACATATACAGACATACACATTCACAGTCATATAGTCGGATATGATACCCCACACAGACACGTTTTTTTACAGAAACATTTTTGGAGGGTGTACGCTACTTGAGACCCATATTGCTGATCATGAACATGCCAATACAAAATTGTGTTATGAGGGAAAGATTCATATAAAAGTGCCTGTTGGCATTAAAAGCGTTATTGGTATTTGTATTGGAGTTTTTTTTTAAAAAATATGGACCGATTCGAATTAAATTTTTTAAGATGATTTTGTTTGCAATAAAATATGTTCGAGCCAAAGTTAATCTAAATACCATCAGAATAAGATGGTTTATTCGAACAAAGATCTCTTCCGAGAAGAAGCTTTAATGAAGCTAATAAGAAATTATTGACCGATTCTCACCATAAAGCCTGTTGTCCTTATACCAAATTTCTTAAATTTATATCCTCCCAGCTACAACGTGTTGTTTATACGGCACCGCGAAATAATTCTCAGGTGCAAGTAGTCCCACTGCAATAACTCCCAACGAAATAAATTCCAAAATAAATGAAATTATTCCACTATCAAAAAGAAAGAAATTCCAACTTTAGGGCCTTATTTCCAAATGAAATAACGAAATTAATGAAATGAAATTAAGGAAATTAAATTAATGAATAAAGCAACTAATGAATAAAGAAATTAATGAAATAACTCCCAAAAACAGTCCATCGAAAAAGAAATAAAATAAGGCCCAAACAAATTAAATAACTCCCAGACAAAATGGATATCCAAAAATGGTGAAAAAAGGACCTAAAAGTAATAAACATTTTTTTTTAATTATCATTTAATAATCCTTCCAATAATCCTTCAACATACATAGTTATTTGGTTTGGGGTCATAAACCCGAAACTTAAAATTCCCGAATTTCAAAATCTCATATTGTATCGCTAACTAAAACTTTCCTGCAACTTATTAACAATTTACTCTTCAGAATTCTCTGGGGGATGAATTCAGATTTCTAGACTCCTTTTGACTTTTGTTCGCCCATGTTAACTCCTTTTCCAGAAATCTGGACTCAGCGCCCAGAGAATTCTAGAGTGCTAACTGTCAATAAGTCGCTCCAACTCCTATTGTTTAAAATTCTGGTGATGGCAAACGAAGGAAAAACTTATTGTCCGCAAATCCTTATCATTTTTGTTCGCCTACGCTAACTCCTTTTCCAGAAATCTCATCTCATCCTTTTTAAAAGCGTTAACATAAGTTCTGTAAAGTCGTTAACAATATTCTGTTGACATAACTGAATGTGTCTAGGGATATAAATGTTAAAATTAATGTGTGTGAACATGGTTATTTTTTAAAAACTTGATGCATTAAACACATTCGAGACAGCAGGCAACACGAAGGCACGACTACAAATGCTGCAGGTTGCAATTGTAGTCGCGTTATCAGCTGCTGAATTATTTTGAAAAAATATAAACAGCTGTGTTTTTTATTATGTATTTACATTTCAGTGGTGCCACTATCATTTTTAATTTTTATAAATTTAACAATATGCATAATTGCAGACTCGTACACAAACTTAATTTAGGCCTACAAATATATAAATACTTATTAATGATAAATTTTTTAACGTAAAAACAAATGAATTTATTAAAAAACATTTAAAATATTTTAATTTTATTGTTTTTGGAACTCATAAAGAATATCATCTTCATGGCAGGTTGAATAAAAAAATCCTAATATACAGTATAATCGCGAAAAAGTAAACTAAAATGTCCTAAGGGTTGGTAACTTTTTCGTCTTATTTATTAACTTTTCTAAAGTGTAAAAAAATGCAATAATAAACATATGTACCTATATTTTTTTCAATGACTTAGTTTTCATCTGTACAAAAAAGAAACTTAGATCTAATTTGTACCGGCTACAATTTATAATTAATAATTATACAATCAGTCATGTATTATGTGTTAGGTGCTACATATCGCCGCACTTGATCAACAAGAGGGTATTAACTCAAAATTTTTATTTTTTCACTTTTTAGAAAAAATCGACACGTAATATTCATACCTACCAGCTGAAAAAATATCGTGCTATTTTGTCTACTTTTTTGTAATGAAACGATTGGTTTAAAAGTTCTTCTTCATATACCTTTAATATTAAATTCAAAATTGTTTTGCTTCTACTGAAAATTTTAAAATTTTGAGTTAATACCCTCTTGTTGATTAAGTGCGATATGACGTTTGTCAGAAAATTAGTTCTTCAAAAATTTTCAGATAGCGAATTTTGGGTATTTTCTAAACATTTGTCAGCCATCCATTACTGACATTTATTTTTATTTATTTATTAGAGTTTTTTAGCCCTTATGGGCCAATAAACCAGAAAAATATAACAAGTGGCATATAAATATAACTTAAATTAATAATTGTTCTATTACATATTTCATTTTGGATAGCAAAATTACTATCTGAAAAGAAAGAAAATAATTATTTAATATCTGAAACCCCCCCATTGCACATAAGTTGAAAGCAATCAAAAATAATAGAGTGTAAACTGATTGACAACAAAATGAAGAAGTTGTATTGTAAAAAAGGAAATATACACAGAAAAAGGTTTTTAAATGGCAAAGTTTTTTGATAATTTTTTTTTTTTATTAAAATTAAAATATCATTTATTGAAGAGAAATATTCAAAATTTCAGAAACAATTTTTTATAATTTTGGTAATAAGTGCAAAATCAAAAACTTGTTTGCTTGATATTATGAATTTGGTATAAGTTTGGTGATTAGAGAAATTTATATTGAAATTAGAACAGTAATTGCGCAAGTACGTTTTCCTTGCTTCAAGAAAATATTTGTACAAACTTGCTTTAAGATCGGCATATTTCGGTCTATGTAATGTTTTCTGTGTGCTTTTTCCTAATTAATTTAATCTAATTTGTTATCGTTTGTACAAATCAGTACTTTTTTTATTAATACGATCTGAAAAGTTAACTTAGAGTTAACGTTTAGAGCGGCACAGAAGCGCTAAAATTTGGTGAACTTGACCGCAAGATTAACTGTATCGCGATTCTACTGAAATTTTTTTGGGTCAACGCACTAAGTTTATGAATTATATGTCATAAAAGTTTCAGAGCACTTTGTCACTAGTATAGGAAGAAAAATGTAATCTGAATCTTTAAAGTATTGGTATCATAATAAAGTCTTTCGAAACACATTTCATATGATGTATTAAATATACCGACTTATTAACCCCTTAAGAGCATTTATCTTAAAATTTTCTCGATATGTATATTAATATTTCCTCAAATATAATATATTATAGAGAACACTCCAAGTTTTTGTATGCTATATTTTTAGAAACTCCATCATATAAAATTTTAAAGTTATTAGGGTTAAAAAAATTTTATTTTGAAAAACTACACAATTTATTTATAAGTTTGAGTTAAAATATATGGTTGTAATAGTTTATGCACTTGTTACATATTTAAATATAGTAATATGTAAATATTTGAAAAGTGTTCCGGAAGCCCGAAAACCAGAATACAGAAAAACTTTATTATTCAAAGCCCTTATAACTTTGGTAACATTGTTATATCGACTTAATTTAAAGATAAAGCAAATTTAGTAAAAAAAAGTCAGTCAAGAAGTATGAGCATTTAAAATGGGTTAATAAATCGGTGTGCTTTAAAGACAATGTGAAAAGCACTTTAAATTTTTCAATGATACCCATGCTGCTAAGAATCAGTTTATACCTTAAGAGATATGGATCAAGTATTTTGAAACTTTTACGACCTATAGCTCTTAAACTAAGAGCGTTGGCGTGACAAATATCTTCCTATATAACTTCTTTTAAGGATACTAAAAAGTAATAATAATATAGATTTGATGGTGAGCCGCGCTTATATTCTTGTTTCAATCCGGTTCTTTGCTGTTTAACAAAAAAAAATTATTTTTTTTAAGCACTAATTCTTCTAATTTTGATTATATTAGCAACACTTTTTCTGTTTTGTAGCGTACAAAAGTAGAAATTAGTTTAATTTAATTACAACGACAAAATTAGCAAAGACAACAACCTGCAGCCATATAGCCGTGTCGTCGTTAAAATAATCATTTCCATATACACACAAGTATTCTATTGTTGACATATTGAAGTCGGTAGCCTGCTGTCTCGAATGTGTTTAAAGCATGAGAAGTAATTTTAGACATTCCTATACATAGTATACAACTAGTATGTCAACTGGAGAGAGCGTTCTCAATTTTTTAGTTCACCCCTCACACATATACGTTCTGTGTGAATTCAACACACATAAAAACAACAAAAACAAAACAAAATTTGAAATTTTTCTATTTAGAATTTTTTACAATTAGTCAATTCACAAGGTATCCTAACATGTCATATTGTCAAAATGTCCTAATATTTCACAATGGTTTAAAAATATTGTTGTACGGCTCAGCCGCTCAGCGCTGGACTTTTCTGATTAATTACGACAGCACAATAAACACAGCAAGCAACGTTCTATTTATTTAAGACACTTTTTGTTAACAAGCCAACAACAATATTTTTAAACCATTGTGAAATATTAGGACATTTTGACAAAATGACATGTTAGGATACCTTGTGAATTGACTAAATATGTATAACATTTTTGTTTAATTTTATAACACATAATTAATACTTTTTACCAATACATTTTCCCTCAATTGATTTTGCAAAATGTTTTTATTTTTCACAAGCTAAAAATTTTTAAATAAATTTATTTTACACTAATTTTTTCTGTTGTTCATATCATTAAGGCCAGCAGAGTAGCATTTTGTGGTATGAAAATAACATTTGAAATCATAAATTAGTTAAATACTAGTATGGGCCAGCAGTTGACACAATCGACTGAAATCTAGATATAACTTATTTGTACCGTTATTTCTAATGTTAACAATTCAAACGTCTGGGTTAAAACTTTTTTTAATATATACATACATATGGGGCATTTCATGTCAAGTGACCCAACTTTTGAAATCGATGTCCTTCCGATTTGGATACAATTAAAAAAAAAAATTAAAAAAAACCAAAAAATTTTTTTCCGAAAGTTGGAAGAAATAGCTATCTAATTTGTTTGGGACATATTTTGTTAACAGCAATAGATAATAAGTTACATAGATGAGAAAGAACACCTGTTTGGCCTCTAACTCAGAAACGTGTCTAAACTACTATCCAATAGGACTAACCTTGGTGCAAATTTCATCCAAATCGGAAGACATCGATTTCAAAAGTTGGGTCATGAAATCCCCCATATGTATGTAGATATGTATTTATTTAATGTTAAAAAACATATCGCACTTGATCACAAAGAGATTTTTAACTTAAAATTTAATAATTCTCAGTAGAGCAGAACAATTTTTAATTTTATCATATTTCTTTTAGGCATATAAAATTTAGTGACGATTTTTCTAAAAATGTATATATAACATAAGTTTTCCCGCTGGGTAGTTATATACACCAATACATTTGAAAAAAATCTTACTTATACAAACATGAATTAGGTACCACTGACATTTGAGTAATGAAGAGTCGGCATACTAGTTGTAAACTATGTTCTTATATGACTACCAAGAGGACGATTTTAACAGGCCTTCTCTTGGAATGGAAATTTTACTTTGTAAAATATTTTTTCAAATACATTCTAAAACACATTTTCAATGAAGGCAGAGTGGAATAAGTAAAAGTTCATTAAGAAGGCAATTGTAGGCCTTCTTAAAGGCCTGAAAAGTAGAACCACTAGAAATTTTTTCCGCTAGGATACACTCCCACTATGATGGTGTGGGTATAATTATTACACATACATACACAAATATGTACTTAAGCCTACATAGATATTTGAATACATAATTAGCCTATGAAACACGCAAGTTGACTTAATATTATGACTTAATGACTTAATATTTGGAACATGATTAAAAAACAAACCTTAAAGTTTCTTGAATTTTTATAAAGGACATATTATTTTATATTTCAATCTTAACAATAATTGAATTTAAAAAAAAGTTGCTGTCATATCAAAAAAGCTTACGATATTTTAGTATAACGGGTTGTTGTTATAATTCATTGTAAATGTTTTTGCTATTATCTCTTAAGAATTTCCTTTTATGTTCTTACTTAAGGGAACAAAGCAGAACTTGAAATTAACTCGGGGTTTACATCCATGTGTATGAATGTTTTTGTGCATAGCATTACCTTATAGTTCTAGTTATTTGTCTCTGTAGAAAATTTTTACTACAATTATGGCCTGATAAATCTTTTAATTAAAAAATAAATTTTGAAAAGAAAATTCTTAAAACAATTTTCTTATTATATTTAATAGGGATGAAGCTGACACCGATATAAAGACAATACTTCAGGTTTGGCAATACTTTGGGTTCGTTGATATTTTACTGCCGATACGACGATACTTTTCTTTACAGTTTTTTTAATTTAATAAAAAAAAAAGCATTCAGCCTTATTACGGTTGTCGTTGTCGTCAACGACTGTGTCGTATTTAGTAGTTAGTTTAAAGAAATCAGGTTGTGTGTTACTTTAATCTATTACGAAAACGATACAGTCGTTGACGACAACGGCAACAGCAATAAGAGTTCTTTTATTGCAACTTTTATAAAACAAATAAAACACAGCACTTTATTTATAGCTGATACTGTTAACTATTCATACAACTTTATTTAGAAAGAACTTAGTCACTTTAACTACTTATAATTGCGATCTACACACTTCAATGTTTGCACTAAAACTCATTAACAATGCCCACCTTCACGAGTATTTAAACTTTGTTCGAGCGCTGAGGTCTAGATGGCTCTAGAACATTCGACGTTTTCGAGCTGTATGCAACATTTTCGAATTGTCTGGAACATTCGAGCTTTTATTATCTTAACAGTTAATATAATTATGCATTAACACTATGGCCGAATTTAAATTGAGCTATTACATATCAATAAACTAAAGCATACTTTAAGGATTAACAATAATTTTAACATTATTAACGAATATTCGAGAATTACAGTGGGGTTGAATTGCAATTATGTATAATAATTTTAACATTATGTTTGTTCTAGAAAATTCTGTACAGTCATTTTTTCATTAGAAATATTCATAACTACTACAATAACAATTTAAACTAATAAAATGACTAACAAGTACAAAATAACTAATAAATACAGTATAACTAATAAATTAAACTAATTCTCAACTAAAATTACTTTCGTAACAGTATTTTAGTTGTAAAATTTTAATTTAGTTTAAATTCTGTTAACATAACAGTCATTCAGTAAGGGCTATTATTACAACCTAATGATAAAGTTACTGATAGTTAACGTGAACAATAGCTATCTTGAACGATAAAGTGACCAATAAGTTTTTTCCATTATTACAACTGTCCGATAAAATAAAAAATGTAATTTATATACTGTTGCAACATTGCAGTATATACCGACTACTTTTGGTTGTTAAAATACGTAGTGGCAACGACTTGCTTTTGTTTCTTTCTTTAATTAAAAAAAGAATTCAATTTTTGTGCTTTATTTTTGTTCTTAATGGTAAATTGTTTTTTTTTTTTTTGTGTTAAATTGTGTTTTTTTTTAAGTTTGCATAATTTAATTTGACTTAAAACTGTCACTGATGCTACCATATCTTCAGCAGAAAATATGGCATCTTCAACTTCTTAAAGTTCACTTGTAAAGTTACCATGAGGACAAACCTGATGTTAGCTTATCAGTCACTTTTTAGGTTAATGTTAACTTGTAATAACCAAAAACTATTTATCTGTCAGATAGCAGCCTAAAAATAACTATTTGTAAGATGTAATAATGGCCCTAAGAGATATATTGTTTAATATAGTAACATAGCTAATGTTAAAAACGAAGCTACATTTTGAAGCTTACTGCCTGTTTGAAGAACGCTAGCGAAAAGTGACTCGCTCAACTTACATTTAAAACAAAAACTAAATTTAAAATTTCGTTACTTCACACACGTCAATATTTATTTTTATTATTTACACTGCTTTTTTTTTTTTGTATAAAAATATTATTTATTTTTTGTTAATTTTACCATAAACTCAATTAAATTCGTTGTCTTTTAAATCTTATTAATAGAAAATTAAAATACTGATAATCTCTTAAACTGTAATTTTGTATAGTAAAAGAATTACTTTACTTGAGTTTTATTAATTTTTACTTGAATTTAAATTAAATATGCGTATCGGTGTCGATAGCTTATCGTCATATGGGCATGTTACGATACCCCCTAATTTATATGCCCTCATAACGTAATTTGTGTTGCCGGGTACAGGATTGCCCATGGGTAACAAATATGTTACACTCCCAAAAACTTTGTCTGTATATACTGTGGTGTAGCGTATTTAATAGGCGGGCCTAAGCAAACAAACTTTCTTACTTATTTAGATGAGTTTAATTTTAAGGTAAAAACAGGAAAATTGGCTACACAAACTGATTGCTTTAGTCTAGAGTACACGAAATGTTGGAAGCCACATGCGAATGTGGTTTTGGCGTCATTACAAAACCACAATGGTTATTGTGTGTTATGTTAGATGACGTCAAAATTACGTCAGAACCACATGCGCGTGTGGATTTTCACATTCCGTGTACTCTAGCAGAGCTGCCGTTTTTAGTTATTTCTAACCAAATTGGCTATTTTTTTTTCTCAATGTGATGAAATTATTTACGAGTTTTAATAATGTATACTACAATTTTCTCATTATTTATTTCGAATGAACGGAAGTGTTTATACTTTATCGAAAACAAAAAAAAAACCCCTGTCAAAACAGCTACCACATATTTTTGGTAAAAAAAAATTGCCAAATGTGATTTTTATATTATTAAGTCAAATTTATTAAATTAAATTTATTTAATCAAATAAAATTTTAATCGATGGAGATTTTCAATTAATTTTTTTTTTAATGAGCGTAGTTTTTGCTTATTTTAAGAGTACTAAAGATAAGTGGTACTTAAAGTATAAATTGCATAATATCACGCAGAATCGATTTCTGAACGCAGAATCGATTTCAGAATATATTGAAACACACATAGGATTTTTAGAGATTTTTGAAAAATTAAATTATATTTAATCTATAATTTTAGAATTTATAGGATTTACTGTAAGAAAATGGCGTGAATTTAAGAAATTTGATATATTACTTTTTATAACCTGTCGGTATATATATTTATTTAACATTTTTCAGATAATGATTTGGCAATATTTTTAATTTATAAAAAAAGATTTGACCCCATTGAATGTACTTCCTGAAATACGAATATTTACCATAATATTATACAGTGATTCACAAAATTTTTCAAATAGAACAATTTTAAAACAGTAATAATAACAATTGTACATAACATGCTATTTTTCTACTTTTTGGAATTGAACGGTTGGTTTTAAAATTGTTTTATATAAGCCTTCAATGATAAATTAAAAATTGTCTTGCAACTACTGAACATTTTCACATTTTGAGTAAATACCCTTAAGTGAGATATGTAAATTAGAAAATATTCACAAAAAATGTATTTCGCACTGTTGACGATCCGTTTCCAATTTTGCCAAAACAAAATATCGTCAAATGTAAATTTCCATCGCTGAAAGGAAAAAATCGCCACATTTTACAGCCTTGCCGCTGACAGTTAAAAAGCGGAAAACGATTAAAGTTTTCCTTTTGCGAAGTAAACGTTTCGTTTATTGTAGAGGACATATTAAAAAATCAATTTATTTACTTTCAATATACAGAATTTTGTTGCAAATTTGACGGGCTTAACTCTTATAAAATAAAAATATATTTTATGAAAAGCTCTCAAATAAATTTTATTTTAAGTTTCTCGTTATTTTTTTAATATGAACAAGAAATTACATTTCTGGCTTTTTTTTTTGTTTTTTTTTTCTTTATTTGTCATTAATATTTTCCTATTAAGTGCAAATAAACTTTGTCTTACAATGCAATTTAAAATAAATATGTTTTTCTCAATTAACAAAGGCATTTCTAATTTGGTTATGTTTGTTCACTTAATTAATTTATTTATTAATTTTGTGCTAATAATCCCAATTTTTGAATGAAAACACTGAAATTTTTGGGAAAGCTAGTTTCTTCCACATTGCTGAACATACATTTATGCGCATTTCGCTGGTTGCTTTGTTCACATTTGGTAACTTTTTCAAAAATTTTGGTTGTAAATATTTTATTAGTCGTGGCAGCACTGTACTTTAGGCTTTATTAACGTTTATGTTGGTTCAAAAGGGAATTACAGAAAGAGTCCATATATTACTGCCTGTAAGAATATTTCCTGCTGTGCATAATATCAGTAACATAAAATTTTAAAATTTTTTATAAAATGTATTTGCTTTATTAGGTGACGAAACACTTTTTTTTTTTTATAAATGCTAAATTGTTTAATTTACCACAAACGACTATCTGTTAGTACATTCTTTATATATTTCTTTGCTAGTAAATTTAAGAGAACGTTATTGACAAATTGTGTTTAAGCATAAAATAATAAAAAGTTAAAACTTTACTGCTATTATCAAATGCAGCCTAAAAATAAAATTTTTTATTTAATAAAGCTTAAATTTCAAATCTTATCTTGAAAAATTTCTAAATTTCAGTAGTAATTTAATTGATTTTTATGACCATATTGAAAAAAAAACCATAAAAACCACATTTAAAAGTATTTAAATTTTGACAACAAATTGATTTCTTTACATAAAATTTTTAATTTAAATTCCTAATGTTTAAAGCATTAAAAACACTTTATTACAAGATGATTATATATTATTCCTTAGAATATTACAAGTGACCCAACAAGAGTGTTAAACTTGAAAATATATCCGATAAAGAAATAAACTCATCAATATGCTTTAGATGAATCCATAAATGATGCTATAAGAATACAAATATTCAAATAAAAGAAATTTTTCCAAAAATAAAAACTAGGAAAACATGGCATTAATCTCAAGGCATCAAAAAAAAAAACACGTCCCTCAGGTACTCATGTATGGATATTGATAGGTTTAAAGACTAATCTTTCTCCCCCCCCAATTCAATAACATTTCCTTCCGTTTTGTTTGAAGAACTAATATAAAAAATAACAGCAAGAAAGTTGCTGTTTAAATATAAAATCATGTCAAATATAAAGAAGAATAAAACTCGAAGAATTTTATTATTATTGTACATTCGGTACGAACATGACAACAGTGATGACACAAAACAGAGAGATAAATATAAAGAAAACTCAATTTACAGCAAACATTTACACCGATCATAAAAATTCACATACATAAATACGAATTTTCCTCCGTTTTTTTAAGATTGAAGCATAAATTAACAAATAAATTAAATTACAAAACATAAAAAAATGCCTGTTGACATTTTCAGTTTATTTTTTAAAAGCAAAAATTACAAAAAAAAAAGAAAAAAACGCCATCTCGCTACAATGACTTTTTTAAGAGACCATCACTATAAATTGGCTAAGATATTTAATGGACCGATATCCGATAAATAAAAATAAAAAATAAAAAACGGAATCGAACATGAAGGGCGATTAAGCCATGTGATGGAAGAAACAAATTATAATAAAAGTTGTATTAAAATCTGTATTAAAACTTGTAATTTTTTTATTTTTATTTATGTAAGTATTAAGAGAACAATAACTTTACCTGGATTTTATGAGCTACAAAAACGATATATCTTAAATAGTTATATATCGCACTTGTTCAACAATACTGTATTAACTCAATATATAAAAAATTTCTGTAGAAGCAAAACCATTTTAAATATTATATTAAAGGCATATGAAAAATAATTTTTAAAACAACCATTTCATTACCAAAAAGTTGACAGTAGCACGATATTTTTACAGCGGTTTCACGTGTCGATTTTTTCCAAGAAATGCAAAAATAACAATTTTGAGTTAATACACTATTGTTGAACAAGTGCTTTATATCGGGTGACCAAATTTGAGGTATCAAGGCACAATGGAAATTGCTGCAGGCAGATGATCCGTAGTTTTTTGTGGCGGAAAATTGATGATTTACACGTAGAGAATATGTAATTTCAACAGGATTGTGGTACTTTCTACACAGTAAGAAAAACAATGAATTTTTTTGAAAGAAAATTTCTAAAATCGCATTATTTCTCATAGAGGAGAAGTAAATTGGCCACCAAAGTCGAGCGGTTTGAAACCATTAGACTATTTTTTGAGGGTTTTTTTTTAAATCAAAAGTGTACAGCAATAATCAATCTCACAACAGTTCAAGAGCTTAAAGACAACATTATAGAGCAGAATATACAACATTTAAATCCGTCAAATAAAAACCGAAGGCGATGTTTTGGAAATTGAAGTCGATGGAGAATTTCAGTTCAGTTAATTTTTTTCCTGTTTTCAAAAGTAGTTCTGGTAAAGATATGCGGTCCTTCGAGTATTATGTACACAATAAATTTATTAGATTTCACGAACTCACTCGTATTCGATTTTGGGAACATGGCTGATAAATTTAATTTATGAAAACCAACTAATCCATTATTAAATATAACTTTTAAAATTTTATGCAAATCGACTTAAATTAATCTATTAAACTCGTTCATGCATTAGATATGGCACAGCCAAAAGTACCATTCGCATGTGCTCAAATTTGCTGCAGTTTAATTTCCCTAGAGTATATGCATTATATAAGACTAAAACTATAGCCTAAAAGTATGCTTTTGATATATATAAGTTAAGAAAAATTAAAAAAAAAACACACACACACAAAAAAGATTAACTTACAGTGACCTCTAACAATCGAATTACACCTCAATTCTTTCGGTACGAAAAACAAACTAAGAAGCTTTTCGAAATGCTTAATTAATGAAATAAATTACTTTTTGGTTTTTTTTTATACAGCAACAGACGTATGTAAGTCTTAAATCCACAAACAGTCTATAAAACTTTCTTACATTTTTCTAAGTCAGTTGCTGTTTTTTTTTTATATTTATTTTAATTTTGTTTCTGTTTTTTTTTTCTTCTTTTCTAAATTTGCACTTAATGTACGTTTATATGCAGGTCATTAAAATAAAAAAATAGCATCAGCAAAAAAAATGAAGAAAGAATAAAATAAAAAGTTACTTTAATGTAAACCAACATTACACCAAATTGTAAAAAATGAAATAAACTTTGACTAAAAGCAAAAGTATAAAAAATTCTAGTAAAAAGTAAAAAAAAAACATACACATTTTAGTAGACTGTTGAATTTTATTTTTATTTTTGATAGACTTAAGAAAAACCGCAGTGAAGAATAAGTGCTGACAAGAAAAAAGGTCGAATTTGAAGTGCCCTTCAATAAAATATAACGCCAGATACAGGGTTGCCCATAAAAATCGAAGGTTTTCGTAAAGAAGATTTAGGATAATGACGAACTGAAATATTTAAATGTTTATAACCATAATTTCCTACACAATTAGATCAAGATCATTTTCAATTAAATAAAGCCGACAAAATTAGAATTGTAGAATATTTATGACGAATTGAAAATCTAAAGGCGTTTACATCCTCTTGAGGCCACCTCTGGAGAACCATCCACAAATGCAGTTTAAACAAGCTAAAGCGACATATATAATACATCAGGGAAAATTGTTGTGGAAAAGATTTACAAGAGAACGTACCTTACCTTATCTTCTAGTGAATCCTAACCACTGGGTGGAACACAATTGGTTTACCAACCTCTCCCGAGTTTGAGAGTTACCAGCACACCCAGACAGCAATTTTGAGTGCATAAACCGGTAAGATTATAGCCTCGTCCCTTGTTTTGGAGCTAAAGCAACCAGCCTCTCGTGTTTCTGAAATGAAGGCTTGTAGCATCTGTTAAGTAGGGATGATCTTCCCTCAGGCCGAGTTCTCTCACAAGTAATAAAAAATCAGCTCTTTAGTGGGATAATGCACAACCGCTGCGTGAACCGCAAAAGTAAGTTTTTAAGAGAAAAGCGAATCTCCCGCAAAGCTAATTTGGACATTTTCGGTAAGCATATTTGGCCATCTTCTGGAAATCGAAATCGAGTAAAATTTAAACACAAGGAAATTTTCAGTAAAATTTTTTTTTTTTTTTTGATTACCGTAAATTTTGATGATCTTTAGAGTAATTCTAGTTATAAGTGGTACTCAAACTATGACATATACTAAACTGAAAATTTTTATGAACTTTTCAAACAGGATCGTTTTGAAAAATAGTTCGATATCAAATACACTCCAATTTGATTTTCAGAACATTTTAAAAGCCAGTGTTGTTTTGGATGCCACATCCGCAAAATAAATTGCTTTCGATTGTTTTTTTGTTTGGGGGTATTTTAAAGTACGCGAAAGAACTTAAAAAATAATATTTCATCAGAAATTCGAGTAATAGCTCTGGAAATCACGACAAAATAATGTAGAGGGAGTTTAAAGGAGCGCAACTATGCAAAACTAAAAGCCTCGTTACTCATACACTAATGTTGCGGACTCTTAAACACTGTGGACGGATTTAAAGCTGGGTTACTACAAATACGTAAAAGAGTCATTTTATCTGGAAATGTGTTAAAAATAAGACAGCAACATTTTCACTTGGTGTTCACAATAAAGCAACAATTTTTTTTCACAATTATACACATTTTAAATTCAAACATATTGTTAAAGTTTTCATTATAAACTAAATAAAATTAATATAAACGTCCATTTACAATTTCATATTCATATATCAATTATTGCTGAAGTAGACTAAACTTTTTAAAAAAATTTAGGTTTATTTTTATTCGAAAAAATTAAAGGAAAATATGCGAAATACTTTGGGAAGAGATAAGATTTAAGAAAAAGTGAACTTGTTGCTACCATTGTGAACGAAGCTTTATAATGATTTGTGCGGTTGCTATAAAAATTAAATTAAAAAAATTTGTGTACTGCGATGGAAAGTTTGCTCTTTTAATAAACATCACAAACATAGAATTCTTAAATAACTTATACATAAGAACGGTGAAAAATATTAATTTTAATAGGTTGACCCACATTGGCCTGATAAAGCAAACGGAACAGCTGATCCGAAACGTATTCGTTTAAGTAAGCGTAACGAGGCCTTAAGAATGGGCGGCACTTTACTTAATTTCCAATTTAATTAATTTCAAATTAAGAAATTCTTGACCATTTAAACACCCTTCGTTTCATTTGAGACACCCTGTATAACTGAATAAGTGGCTAAAATACACCTGCAGTTAAAGTGAAAGACTTAAAGTGCTGTTTCTCTAAATGCCAATAAGATTTTTATAAGAGCTGGAATAAGGTGATTGAGGTAAGTGAAGAAATTCGAATGAATAGTCGTCTGATAGAAAAGTTCACAACACGCATTAAAAAAAAAATGCTAAGTCGACTTAGCATGTTTTTAATTAAGATATCGATATGATTGCGGTAAAAGTACACTCTTAGAAAAATGCGTCTTCATATTGATGATGCCCTGACATCAGAATAATTGTGACATCAGTGGTATTTCAAATGGCATCAATGAGCCAAAAAGTGACATCAACCCAATGACGAATTTTATCTTTAAATGTTTTAATATTTTATGCGTCATCTACGCTATGACTACAGTGAAATTAATTCGACGCCACATTTTTCGTACATTGATAGAAAATGCGTCATCACTTTGATGTATTTTGACATCAGAACAGAAAAAGTGTTCTTAGTGCGATGACTTAATATATCATGTCATCAGTGGTATGACAAATTGTCAGCAGTTCAATGACAAACTGTCATCAGTGCGATGACATAATATATCATATCACCAGGGTGATTACAAATTGTCAAAAGTGTGCTGACATAATATATCATGTCATAGTATATTATTAACATTATATTCATGTTTAAAAAGGAAAATTAGAAGCAAAAATTTCCAGATTCTATTTTTTAAAAATCTTTATTTAAATACATTAAACTTTTCAAGTAGAACTATTACGAAAATCTTATCGGGCATGCTGCGGGTTCTTATAATTGAGAATTTTTCGGTTAACAAATGGCGGAATACAACAAAAGTGAAACAAACATGTGTAACGGCTAAGTAAAAATGATATTCTCTCAATTTGACTTAAGGTCAATTACAATGACTCAATTTGATGAAAGGTTGTCATCGCACTAATGACATGCTTTATAAAACCGACTCCGATTCTTCATTTCTGTGATGCCAATGTGTCATCCCATTGATGATATAATTTAAATTTTTGACCCTGATGACAATTTGGCCAAGTGATGTTAAGGCTGGCATCACAGTGATGTCATGAGTCATGGGGACAAAAACGAGAAAACTTGTCATAGTACTGATGTCAAAATACAGCAGCGTTATGACGTCTTTTCTATGGGTGTAGATATGATTCAAGTAAGCATATTATTTTTGATTTCCTGCAACCATATGGTATGGCTTTCTGTAAGTAAAGCCTACTGGAACACTTTTAAAAGTTAGTTGATACAAATTTTGTATTCCAACATTAGAATTTAGATATTTTATGAAATATTTGAACCTTGAAGATTTTTGCAAGACTCCTTTTTAAGTAGTACTCATAAAAACCATATGTATGTAGAAATTTGATGCCATTAATTTAAAATTTATATATTTTATTCAATCAATGGATTTCGTCAATAAAATGTAGAAAAAAAACCAATTTTTAGATCAGTAGCGCACTTGTTGATTTATTAAGCAAGACTAAGAGAGTCTCTTATAAAATAAAATAAACTCTCTTAATTTATATTTTCGTAATATCTCTATTCCTATTCGTTTGTTAACCCTATAATGCCCGTACCTTCCTTCTAATCCCTAACTTGGAATTTTCATTGACAAAAGTACTATTTTCAGACATAAGCATATCGTCACCTAAAATGCAATAGTGCGTAACAACAAAAAAAAATCGAAATAAAGTTTTTGATTGATTTTTGTTTGTTTGAAATGACTACATGTTCACAAAAAATTTAAGATGTCTGCGATCAAAAATGGCGACTTTATTTAAGAATTTCAAATGCCAATTACACTTTTTTGTTATTGATTTTGTAAGGTTGTTTGCTTCTGCTGTAAAAAAATAAGAAGTGTTGTTACGCCCACTTGCATTTTAAGTGACGATATACTTATTCAAATTAAAAACATGGTTCTTAGGAAATCAATGTCACCAGGGACTTTTTGATTCCATTTGTAAACTATTAAATAAAATCATTCTATTTTTATTAAAATAATCAACATTCTTTCGTGTAACATAAAGAAGTCCCTGAAATTTGTCTCTTAAACAACTTTTAACCAAAGTTAGTGCTATGCCTACCAAATGATTCATTTGATGTCAGTGAGCAAACAAGCAATCTTTTAGATACATACATACATACATTCTATCAGAAATTCCATAGTAGCGTCGTTAAATGTCAACACCAACTTCAACTCTGCAGCATTTACACAAAAATACAGAAAAAAACAATAAAAAAAATGTCTTCTCCCTTCTTTTATATCCAGCAAAAGGGCATAAAAACCAACCAAAATAGTAATAATAACAACAACAACAAAAACTTTAACACATAATAAAATAAAATATAAAAACAAAAAAAAAATTTGAATCGAAATCGTAAAAAGTGACAGTTTTAATTTACTTTTATTAGCTGTCATCCAAAAACATACTTGCAGAACACCCCGATACTCAACGGAGCCATACATACATATATAATTAAATGAGAACGGAAGAAATATTTAACATAGAGGCTCCTTGAAATCAGTGTTACCAGAAGTAAGGGATAAATCTCTTTATCTGTTAAGGTTTTTTTCTTCACTAAAATAGAAAGTAGTAGGACAAATCGAGCATATTTTTATATTTTATATATATTGCAAAACCTACCATTTACTAATCTATCAATCGACTCAGAGTCAATTTCGTTCCTCTCCACAGGCTGTCCATTTTTAACGCTTGGCGATAAATTATTTTAAACCCTGAAAGGTAACTCTTCCTTTCAGTACATTAAGGTGACTCTTCGTCGTATCGACGAACTTTTTAAAAAATAATTCTAGCGGAACGATTTTTAAAGTTAAAAATCAACAAAAAGTTTATTAGCTAAGCGTTTTATTAAAAAACAAAATTAAATGAAGCATTAAAAAATAAAAGTTTTTCTTCTCATTCAAATTTTGATACGAATTTTTACTCATTTTTGTGTTTTAAAATTTATTATTTTTTTGAAGCTTTCGTCATCAGCTAACGTTGTTGAAAAAAGAGCATAATTTGAATACACTTGAAAGAGTTATTACGAACAGAGTCCGTCCAGGGTTAAGATAATTTAATGATTTAATGATAAGGTTCTAATTGCCACAAGGGCCAAGCCTATTGAAAAGGGGTCATAATTGTTCCAAAAATTCACATAGCCCTCATACTAACTTTCTTCCGAAATAGAGTGTTTGTGCTCATTAACCATCTAATTATGTTGGTATTAAATCTAAATTTGGAGCAAAAATATTGTATTACAAAATTTATCACTCTTACCAAATTTTATTGGAATCCGTTCATATTTCACTAAAGCTCCCATACAAATACCACTGCCGGAAATATCTTTTAATATCATAGCTTCCTAATAAAATTTAGTATTGATATAAAATTTAGTGAAACACAGCTTTTATAATAGCTACAGTAGATACAGATATAAGAACATCACATATAAGAAAAAAAGTGGTGTAGAGTATCAAATGTTCGGGCAGGTCCTAATAAACTTTCTTACTTTTTTCTAATTCTGTTTTTTTAAATCGACTTTTGTACTGTGTCGAATCATTCATACCCTCAACCGCGAGTAAGAATAGGAGTGGACTTAATATGGGATCTTAATTATTAACCAATCCTTAGAAAACCAGACCCCAAAATATTACAATTCGTTGCAGTTTTTGGCGTATTGAGATTTATTCCGAGAATACTTTTTGGCGTAGGAGTTTTCAAAAAAAAGCTGCCTGGCAACACTGCTTATTATACAAAATTCGCAAATCTCACTTTATCAACGAGAGGGATATTAACTCAAAATTTAAACATTTTAGGTAGAAACAAAACCATTTTTAATTAAACATTGAAGGCATATGAAAAACTATTTTAAAACCAACCGTTTCATTACCAAGAAGTTAACAGTAGAATTGGTAATAAATACCAATTTTGACTTCATACCCTGTGGTTGACTAAGTGCGAAATATTTTAATATTATATTTTCATATATTTTTCTCAAGCTTTAGGTCACTTTTTTATAAAAATCAATTAAAATATAATTTATTTTTCAATATTTCGATTTCCGTTGGAAATCTTCCTCAGGAAATCTTTTTAAATAATATAAAATTACAAAATTTTTTTTTGACAATAAATGGAAAAATAAATTTAAAATTTAAATAAACAAACTTAAAATAAAAAGAGGAAACCAAACAAATTTTTTAAAAATATTCAAAACCTAAAACCTATTTTAATTTCTCTTGCCGGCAATGTATTTGTTTTTATCTAATATATATTTTTATTTTTATCTATTTGTTTTTGTCACCTTTAGTATATAAAGGGTGATTTTGAGCTACTTGATTTTTCTTTGTAAATTATTTTTGATGAACAATTTTTATCCAGACTTTTAACTACAGTAAAATCTCGGTTATCCTGGCCTCTATTAATCGGTTTCACCTATTAACCGGCATGCAGTTCCATTTCTATTACAACCTCTATTATCCGTGATTTTACCCTTTCACTCATGTTTATATTGCATACAAATACATACATACCTAAATATCGCACTGGTTCCTATAAAGGGGTTTAACCCAAAATTTATAAATTTTCAGTAGAGATAAAAAACGGGTTTCTTTTTATGTGTACTCTTATATCAAAAAAGGGGTACAATTGAATTTTTTTTTATTTTGTCAATTTTCTAGAGAAAATTATGTAAGATTTTTACAGTGGGTAGATATGACCATTTTCTTGCATAAAGTGAAAATTTGAAAAAAATTTGAGTTGACTCTCTTTAGAGGAACCAGTGCGATATGTAGAACGTACCAACTTAAAATAACTTTGTAAAATGAAGACTAACATTTTAAGTGAATAAATATTTTAGTTTTTTGTGTTTTCATGCTATATCGATTAAGCGTGATTTTCGATTATCCGTGCATAGCCCGGTCCCGTGTGAGCCGGATAATCGAGGTGCAACGTGTATCTATACAAAACTTATTTGGAAGGCGAAATCTGTTCAGATTGGCATGATTCTAACAATAATTTATCTCTAGTCTATCACAACTATTTTACCATGTGCATTAGTGGTTGTGTCGTTCCGGAACGACCTAGTTCCATTGAACGAATCCCTAAAAGGAACGGTGAGGACTTTTTAAAAGATCCTTATTTATCGTTCCGCAACTGCAATCCGCAAGATCATCACATGTGTTTCGTTTACATATTTCTGTACACTTAGACAAGGTTGATTTTTTGTGTAGGTATCAAGGATGCCCACCTTGTTGTATTTATATGGTGACATATAAAATATATAGTTATTGAATCAATTACAAATTTAACCCAAAGCAATGAATTTTATCAATTTTATCAATATCCTTCACCTCCAGCAACGGCACGCAGGTACGGTAAGATTTAAATAAATACAAATTTACGAAATTCGTAAAACATTTGCAATTTAATGTAAAAGGTTTTAATTTTTACAAATATCATACAAAAAAAACTCATAATAATCCTTCTTTAGTTATTACGCCACAATAAGAAAGCAAACAATAACAAATGTTTGTTCGTTGACGTTTTTAAGAACGACGGGGAAGTTTTCTCGTTCCTCGTTCATTTATTTTTCAAAGTAAAACACCGGAACGATTAACGAAAAGAACGATCTAGTTCCTTTGATCTTTCGGATCGGTCTGAAGGATTGCACAAAAGGAACGATTTTGCCCAACTCTCATGCACATTAGAGTTTATGTGGTAATTAGTCCTTAAATGAGACGTAAAAGGACTAAAATCTAAAATCGCTTTTAATGGCTTTATTGACATATGTGAGTGCTGGTTTACACCCTTCAGGTTTGATTCGATTAGTCTTAACTTTTTAGGAGAGAGAGGAAATAAATGGCATTATATTTTCCCTTCTCCCCTAAAAGCTCAAGACCTTGCGGCTAAAACTTAAAGATTGTGAACCAGCACTAACACACGCAGTAGTTCTTAAGACCTGATTATGTAAGAGAACTTATTTCTACACAGAAAAAAGTTTTTTATCAATTAAAAAAATGGTTTAAAAAGTATTTAAATTTAATTAATGTAATAATTGAATCAATTATTTTTTAGTTGAAAGAAAATGAAAAATTTAATTTTGATTAATTATATTTAAGTTGTTTTGAAATAAATTTTTAATTATAATATTAATTTAATATCAAAAAATTTTAATTGACTTTTTCGTTTAAAATAAAATAATGTATTGTAATAGTTCTATTCCTTAAATTTTTAGAAATGACTTTATAAGTTAAGGTAAAATGTAACAAGAAGAGACAAGATAATAGTCTGGTAGTGTATAAAATCATTTATAAAATAATATAAACATGTAGAATTATTATTGGAAATTGTCAATATTTAATTAAATAAATTTGTTTGAAATGGCAGTTTTTTGATCATTTTTTTAATTAAAATTAAAAATATCATTTATTGAAAAAAAATATTCACAATTTTACAATTTTTAGAAATCAATATAATCATTTTGCTAATAGGTGCACTATGAGCAATTAGTTTGCTTGATATTATTAATTTGGTATAAATTTGGTGATTAGAAACAATTTTTAATTTTTTCTGTGTACTACTCGTACCAAAAGATGAAAAAATACACATATTCGAGATGAATAATACGAAATTCTTTATTCAACTAATTGTGCAGGATAAAATCGAAGGCAAAAGAGGCATCGGCAGAAAAGAAATACCCTGGCTACGTAATATCCGTAATTTAACTGGAATTCGATACACTAGAGATCTGCTATAAGCAACCAATGACAGAGGAAACTACTGGGAAATGATAAACAACATCTAATTACTGCATTGCACAATCGGTAACACTCGAAACTGCAGACGAACGAGAAGATTATCGCATAAAAATTTGTAGTGGTGCAAAACTTTTTTTGTATACATATTATCGTTGTAATAAGTCTCTTAATGAATAAGTCCAATGTTGTACTGTTTAAAATCTATTTTACTTGAGCAAAAACTGGTAGCATCCTAAAATTTGTTGCAAAAAAACTTTTATCTTTAAAATCGATTATGATTGTTAATTTAATTGAACTTTTTATATTCTTTGGCATTTATTTGTCCCTCACTGTTAGTTATCTCACTAACTTAAAGGTCGGTCGCTCATGATGGCAACAGTAGCAACAAAAATAATAATAAAGCTGACATTGCCTTGTAAATATATTGACAACATTCTGCTTCATACGAGAGGGTGAGTGAAAACAACAATTGGAAAGGGAAATTTAAGAGCCACCAACAAATCGTAAATTAGGAAGACTATGTTAAATTCTTATTTAGAAAATTTATTTACGGAAATAAATTTTATCTATTTAATTTTTCCGCATTCAGCTGACGTGTGACAATTAAAATACAAAATGTTTTTGGAAAGTGTCATTGAAAATTGTCGGGAAAATTTTTTCTGTCAATAAAATGTCAAACTTTAGACACTTATTACAATAAAAGGGACAATTACGAATTCTAAATAGTTCTAATGATTTTAGGAAACTATTGAGAATCCATTCAAATGCTGTGTAAATGTATGTAAAGGCATATGCATGTTTGTATGTACATATGTATGTTTGTGTGTGTATATCTTTCATTAAAACGGAAAAGGAAACTTAAACCTAAATTGCAAATTTATTCATTTAAGCGGTTTTGTTAGTGGCATTAACTGTTTTTTTTTTTTTTTTTTTTTTGTTTCGTTGATATGGCTGCTGTTTTGAATGATTTTTTTGTTTGTTTTATTTTATTATATTTCTTTATTATTTTTAAATGTTTCTTAACATGCTACAAGTTTTTCTTTGTTCTCTTTTTTTTAACACAGTCCTTTGACGCTTTGTTTTATTATTTTCTTTTCCTTGATTTACATTTTTATTGTTTTCTTTTTTTTTCTTGGGAAAACCAACCAAGGGGTTATAAAAGTATAATAAAAACCTTTGAATGAACAAAAGAAAGAAATAATTGTTGTTGTATGTTTTCCTGTAAAACATAAAACGGAAACAGCAGAGGAAAGCCAAACAAAATACCCAACCCTGAAGATGTATTTCTACCTACCAGTAACGCATGTTTTTTTTTTTTGTTTTTTTTTTTTCTTAAATCTTATAATTATTTTTTTTTTTTAAGCAAGGACCAATTGCTTTAAGTTTATTTATGTTAAAACCACCACCAAACAATCCTACAATTGTAAAATTTATAACATTTTTATTTTCCACTTGCGTTGATTTAAATCTTCTTGTAACATGAAACTAAATTATTTATTAGAGAAATAGTAATGGAAAAGCTACAATTTGACAGATTCCATTTGACAATTGCCACAACCCTTTGACATAATGTCAGTTTCAGCCGAAGAGTAATGGAAAATTAGTTTTGTGGCATTAACTTTGAGTTGACAGGTTTTGTTTGTTTTTGTAAAAAGAATTTAAAATATTTAATTTGGCAATTTCTGACAAATTCTCTTGAATATTTAAAGGCATTGGCATGATTTTCGAATTTACGGTCAAAATAGATTTGCAAATTAAAAAAAAAAAATGTTATAAATATACCAAAGTTTAATGGAAAATATTCCAAGGACCGTGTTTATTGTTTATAGAAAATTATAAGGGAGCATTTCCGCTTAAAATTTTGAACTCAATGTTAAACATGGTTTCAAACTGTTCCATAATTTAATGCTCTGTAACACAAAACAGCATAAATTACCAATCAAATTAGAAAGGCTAGTAGGGCAGCCGAACTGTGTAATGCCGTACACTTTTTATGTATGAATAAAGGATGTAGTTTACAAGCTCCGTAAAAAATTAGGCAATTTTTTTTATTACAATGGGAGCTGACTTTGTTGTTATATAAGAGCAATTGTTTCGATAAAAGTCTTAAGGCGACGGAAAAACTCATATCCTCCAAACTATTAGTCTGGTCCAAGAAATTTTATAAATGTATTAAAGACAAGGATGTAGTCGGCAAGCTTCGTAAAAAATCTGGCAGTTTTTTTTCAATGCAGTGGGCGCTATATGTTGTCATTAAAGACCGCGGAAATTCTGTAGTCGGCGGAAACCTGATATCAACAGACTAATTTATTGTCTGATCACCTGTAATTTATGGATGAATTATAGGGATTGATGTAAGCTATAAGCTCGTTAAAAGTTAGGCAGATCTTTTCAACAAAGTGGTTGCTATATAATGTTAGATGAGAACCCTTTTGGCGATTAAGTTCTGCAGTCGACAACTGCATCAGTTTTATTTCTTGAATTGTCTTTTTATTGCTATTGCAAAGTATTTAAGAGCTTGCAAAAGTACCCTACGTGCAGTATTATTCCAATGTAAGTTTTACATGAAACACAAATTTGCAAGTTTTATTGTACAATACATTTTATTTAAGCAAGTTTAATAATGATATTTAAATTTGGTTTAAAACATTACCCGTTCAGTTAATTGTGGATTCTGAGTCTTCTTGTATACTTAATTTTATTGTAAATTGAAATGTATTAGTATAACTGTTTTGTATTTCAAAGCATTCGGGCGAAATATTAATCAAGGCCATAAAAAAACTAAACGCGATAGAAAAAAAAACCGAATACGGATGTGCATTAAGCTCTTTAAAATCTTTATATTCCATAAATCTTTATTTAAAATAATTTTTAGTGCAGACCAATGTAATTCTATATTTTAAATTTCATCTTAATCTTAATAAATACCAAAAATAATAATACTGAAAAATCTTTTTTAAAAAAAAGTTTACCTTAAAACTATTAACTCAATTTGCATAAAATTATAAGTAAAACAAAATTATTGTCAGCTCATGTATCAAATTGAAACACAGTGGGAGCTACAGTGAAGCTGGTATATAAAACTCTTCAGTTTGGGCATTTTTAGAATCCACTTTTTTTTCAAATTCTGTGTTTAAAAGAAGGTATTAAATAACATTATAGATCAATAAAACTATTAAAAAATGTCGATAAAAAAAACTTGATTTTTTCTCACTGTTGAAATATACATTTCTTTAAATTGTTTTCAAAAAAAAATTTATTCATTGTTTTCTTCTCCCAACAGACCAATCTAAACCAGCGCTTCAGGCATTTTTATCTTTAACAGTGTGACCAGATCATAAAAATTTTTACAGCTAAATCTGGCATTAAACATGGCCAAAAAATGCTAAAAATTATTTGAAAAAATGCTAAAAAAAAATATGCTAACATTTTTTTAAAATTTTTGTTAAAAATTTATTAACAGTTTTATTCGAAAAGCATATGATACATATAAATATGTAGCACAGGTAGTGGAAATTAAACTTTAAATGAAGGGGGCTCGCAAACCCCTGATGCTTGAAAAATTTAAACGATTTTATTTCTATGCTATACTAACATTTTTAGATCAATGTATTTCTTATAATTTAAGAAAGTTGAAGTTTTAAAACTAATATTTTTTCAGCAGTTTAAAGCAAAAAAATTGTTCAACCATTTACACTATAGAATTTTTATTAAAACACAAAGTCAAGGTACAACTATTTTAAAAAAAATTTATTCTTAATATATAAAAAATCCGTGTCACTGTGTATGAAAATTGGCATATATATGTAATTTGGTCCAACTTAGATGATAGGATAGTTATTATTTAAATTAATGGCCTGGGGGCGGAGGGGCGTGGCAAAATCCAACGATTTTTTCTTTGAAATTATCGCCATGGTCATACTTAGGTTTTTACAGAAAGAAAATTTTGCCCCGCCCACTTTTACGCCCACTTTTTTTGATTTACCTAAAATCAGAAAACGGCTCCATCGAGTTGACTTATTTTTCTTTCAAAATTCGTATTAATCAACTTTAAGTTTTCATCGAAAGAAAAATTTACCACGCCTACATTTACGCCAACTTTTTCTATTAAGCGCATAACTGGAGAACGGCTTGACCGATTTGGACGATTTTTTCTTTAAAATGAACGCCATGGTCCAACTTAGGTTTTTACGGAAAGAAAATTTTGCCCCGCCCACTTTTACGCCCACTTTTTTCGTAAGAAAAACTTTATGATAGGTATTTCATGGATTTTTATTTAAAGGCCATAAATTTCGTTTAAAGATCAATTTAAGTCGTCTGGTAATACAACACTAATGTTTGCTTAGGGCCAGCAACGCGGACCGGGTCAGCTAGTAATTTATAAAAAAAATTTAACATTTTTTTTTAACTTTTTGAATTTATTCTATGAGCTAAATTTCAGTAATGTATTTTATAAAGCTTTTTGTAATAGTTTTATTCCTTAAATTTTTCAGGAATGACTTTATACACTACCAGACTATTATCTTGTATATTCTTGTTACATTTTACCTTAGATATCCTTTGGATAGCAATGAAGTATATTGTATGTACAGAAAAATTTACAATTATAAGACACCAGCAGAATGTAATGCATTTTCTCGCCCACTAAGGCCTTCGTCAGCATTCTTTGTCTCGCACTGGATAGTGATACTTTATAAATTAAATGTATTTATCTCAACTATTTTAACAAATAGAATCTGGGAATTATTAGGAAGATACAAGATAATAGTGTGGTAGTGTATAAAAGTTATTCCTGAAAAATTTAAGGAATGGAAGTATTACAAAAACTTTATAAAATACATAACTGAAATTTAGCTCAGAGAATAAATTCGAAAAAAAAATGTTGAATCTAATAAAGTAGCTTATGAAAAGAAATAATTCCAAGATTCTATTTTTTAAAAAAATATGAAGTAAAATCAATAAAACTATTCGTCGAAATTTTTAAAATAATGCTAAAAAAGGAAAAAAATATTTTACAACTGTGCTAAATAAAATGCCAAGTGCTAAATGAAAATTTTGCAGCTAAATAAAAATGTTTAATGCTAAATTTAGCTGCAAAAATGCCAAAATGGCCACACTGATCCCAAACATGTCGCATGCTCATAAAAAAGGTATAAAGCAAATCCAAATATCGCGAGGTCAACGCAACATGCTGCCATGTTAAGTAGTGAAGTGTGCTGCTCTTATTAAAATATAATGGAAGTTAAGCTATTTTTAGGTCAATCAAGCGATTTTATCTTGATTTTTTTATTTTAATTTTGTGGGTTTTATTTATCAACATAATTTAACATTTCTGACAATGAGGCAACGTTGACGATCATAATAAAGCTTCTCCATGCATACGATGCGTATAAGTATTGTAAGCGTTTGCTGTTTAACTTGTCAAGACAATTACATTGATTCTACTTTTTTTGAAGATGCATTAAAATCATCAAAGAATTGAACGCGTGGTGTGAACCTCGAGCTTAAAGCTCCAGTTAGTTACAGTAATTTTACCGTACAATAAAAGTTTAAAAAAATCTATTTTCTACAGATTTAGAGGTTACGGTCTTAATGCTTACTATAATCGTTCTAATTGCTTGACATACAACAAAATGAAGCAGCTGATTTGCAACGTTACTGTTACTGTCAGCTAACTGGGCCTTAAGTATGTAAATTCGGCGTTAAAGTAAGGCACTATGCAATATTACGCGCTGTTTTACGTTGGTCTGTTATTTATAAAAAATATTTAACATTTATAAAAGGAAATTTTTTTAAAAAATCTCTTATAAGGCTTAAATAAATTTTATAAATAGGACCTTTAATATTTAAAAGTAATAAAACTCATTTGGAACAAACAAACATTTTTTAAAAATTTTAATTAAAACTCTTTAATTTCTTTCTCTAAAAATTAGCTTAAATTATACATTTTCTTAAATTGGCGGTCCCTGGTG
This sequence comes from Pollenia amentaria, assembly GCA_943735925.1. Classification (NCBI taxonomy): domain Eukaryota; kingdom Metazoa; phylum Arthropoda; class Insecta; order Diptera; family Polleniidae; genus Pollenia; species Pollenia amentaria. Next base: position 15,265,080 of record OX031010.1, on the reverse strand, counting down.
TAGTTTTTTTCTTTAAATATACAGGAGACTCTTCTTTAACACTGTTAACTTGTTTTGTATAACAACAAATGAAGTACATGTGTAGAAGCTTTAGATGGATCCGTTCGCCGTGGAATATCGTAAAAAGCGGCCTCCAGTCAAAAAAATAAATAAAGAAAGTTAAAGGTAAATAAAGAAAGTTTTGTAATGTAAACACAGTTATTTATCCCCTTATTCATAATAAATAAAACAGGTTAATAACAGGTTTATTGAACAAATTTTCGTAGGAAAATCGTTTTATAAACATTTTATTAACCTGTTTTATTCTTTATGAATAAGGCTGTTAGTAGGCTGTTCAAATAATCGTCTGTTTTTGTTCAAATAATCGGCCTTTTTAACATATTCGATTAAACGAATAATATTTTAAAATTAATCGGTTAATCGAATATGTAATTCAAAATCCAGAAATTTTATAAAGTAAAAGATTTTTTTTCATAATTTTAGAAAAAATTGGTACTTGAGTAAATAAACATTATTAACTACAAGTATTTTAATTTTTTTTTTTAACAAAAAAACAAAACAAACGTAAAAATTTATACTAATTGATAAAACCTTTACAACTATAAAAAACAACAAAATGTATTGAGATCAAAAAATTTTATATGTAGAAACAATAAAACAGATCTATTAAAAAAATAAATTGTTATTCGACTAATCGGCATAAATTCTTCGATTAATCCTTTAATCGAAATCAGCAATTTAAAATTAATCGAACAATTAATCGTCTAATCGACTGAACACCCTAGTCTTTAGTCTTTGTTCACTCCTTATCTTTATAGAGCAAACACCGTTCACAATCTTACGTCATACGTGAACACTCAAATAAAACTAAATTCACAGCATCGCCTTGCCCTGTATTTAATAAATACTATTTTAATAAATACTATTTGGAGTAGGGTTTATATGGGGTCTAGGCTGAATTATGGACCGATCTTAAAAAAAAATTACAGTGTGATTTCAGGTCCTATAAAACTGCGACGTACCACATTTTAGTATGATAGCGGTATTTATTACGGTTTTAAGAGTACTAAAATATTTTCCGGGAGTAGGGTTTATATGGGGTCTAGGGCTAATTATGGACCGACTTTGAAAAAATTTTACAGTGGGATTTCTAGTCCTACAAGATTGTACCGTACCAAATTTAATTATAATAGCATTATTTATTACGGTTTTAGGGGTACTAAACTGTTTTCCGGGAGTGGGGCTTATATGAGTCCTAGTGTAAATTATGGACCGATCTTCAAAACTTTTACAGTATAATTTGCAGTCCTATAAAGCGAATTCGTGCAAAAATGTATATCATTTCGTGCATTATTCCAACATTTATGGTAGTCTTGGTATCAAAACTATCAATTTTTTTAGGGTAGTGGTTCCACGTTTTGATTCATAGTTCTGACCCTACTGAACCGATGTTGCTGGATTTCAATCTCAAACTGCTTAGGATAACTACAAGTAATTTGAGACCAAGTTTGTGCTTTTATTTTCCGTTTTTCGAAAGTGAGCGTATTTTCAACAGACGAACAGGTGGACAGACAGACGGACATGGCTAAATCGACTTAGAATTACTCAAGGAGCCAGAATTTATATAGTTTATGGGGTCTTAGATATATAATAAAAAAGTTTCATACGGAATGAAAAACTTAGTATACCCTCATTCACCACTAGTGGTGGTGGAGGATTAAAAACATAAAATACAAACTACTGGCATTTTTATTTAAAAATTTTATATTTTAGGAATATTTTTTGATACAATCAAGAAACTAAAAAATAGATTTTATTAAAATCTGTTTTTATGTTTTTGACATTTGTTTTTTTTTTTTTAACAAAAAATTGGAATACACCAAAACATGCGCATTTGAGAACACAAATTTATGAATTATGCGGATTCCAAAAATGTTATGTTTTCAAAACGTATCAAAACCTAGAACACACCTGATTATGTGAATAAGTTCAATTAAAAAACGCACTGTGTGTTTGTAATTTTCTTAATAAATGATCTAATTGCCAGGGTAATGTAAAGTTCAACTTTCTTTTTAACAAATTGTGTTTAACTGATTATATATGCTCTTAGGAAAACACACATACACACACACATATTTATGACACATTAATACAAGCATAATTCCGACATTAAACCCAAACTCAAACTAAAACAAACAATAAAAATTTAATGAATTTTAGGCAGAGAAATGTACTTGAAAATTAAACACATGTACAAACATAAATTTGTATATAAACATTATTTACAACCGCATTTAATTGTGTTTTATACATACAGACATAAATATGTATAAATTTGTTTTTGTTAAATTTTTTTTATGAATTTTTCATTATTATTTGTGTTTCAAATAAGTGGCAGAGTGTGGCAGGGTTGGCATTTTGATCAGGCGCCTCCAATTACATTTGTTATGCTTCATTAATTAATTTTTTCGGCTGTGGGTCTCAAAAGTACCACATGAAAATGCGTGCATATACAACACATTAAATTGGAAATAAAGTAAAATATTTTTAGTCTTCAATTAAATTAATTAATTGTGATTAATAAAGTTTGTAATATTTAAATATTCTACTATAATATTCTAAAATATTTTTTTTTAATTTTGAATATTTTGTTTATTTTTTTAAAAAAATTTTTAATTAAAGCGACAACTTTTTAAAAAAAAATCTCAACTCCACAGGGAATTTATGAAAAAAAAGGCACTGACACACACAGCCCCAGGGAGTGTGCTCTTGTTTATATTGTCTCTTATTAATTGTTAATGAAAAACCTTTTTGTTATTCTATTTTAAATAAAGGGGAGTGAGTTTCTTTTTTTCTCCATAACATGTTCTTGTTTTAATAAAATGAAAAACAATTAAGCGATTATCATCAATCATTTGAATATTTGTAAAGAAAAAAAAAGTATTAGATTTTCTGTTTGTTTTAGAGCAAAGGAAATAAGAAAAAAAAAACGTTTTTTCTTTTGTTATAAATCATTAAACACTTGAGCAATCGATTAGATACACATTAAACAAATTTACATTACACAATTAGTTTTTCTTAAGGGGAATTTTTTATATATTTTTTTTTTATTTTTTCAAAAAACCCAGTTTTAAATTAATTAAAGTAAATTTGAAACTTACGTATAAATTGGCTTAACATTCCCCTGACGATACCATATCACTAATTGTACTTTATCGGCTATCATGGTGCCGGGCATAAGATCACAAGGCAAAGCCACTTCAAGGCCCACGGCTGTTTGTACCTCGGATAAAGGACCTGAAAAATAGTAAGAAAAAAGTACACAAATAAATAAAATATTTTAGTTAATATAATCAATTATAATTAACAAAACCCCTTAAAAGTCTTGCTGTCGAAATACTACACAAAAAAATTGTTTTTTCACCAATTAAAGCATTAATAAAAAAATAAAATGATTTTTAATTAAAGTTTTCTCAAGTGAATTAAACGTTTAATCAAGTGAATTACATGAGTAAATTTTTAATTAAAAATTTTTTTATTTTTGATTAATGCTAAAATTGGTGAACAATTTCTTTCTGTGTAATATACGAGTATTAAATAAGTTTAAGACAAAAAAAAAGTCAATTGAATTAACCTCAAATGTTTTTTTTAATTTACCATTACAAGTTGCCTAATTTATCACCGAAGTGAATATTTTACAAATGATAAATATGTCCATATGTAAAATATCTTTTAATTAATTACATATTTTTATTAACAATTACATATGAATTAAATTAAAACAAACCGGCTTAAGTATTATTAATGAAACTTCATACTATTCAAACCATTGACTTATAAAAACAAAAAATCCATTAAAGATATCAAAATTTAATGACATAACGTGACTTGAAAATGTCATTAATATGTAAACAGTCTACATAAACACATACATACATGTATTCTTGTATGAGTTAGTATGTTTTGCGCTTATAAAACTTATTAATAATTCAATTTCAAAGAAACTTGTATAATATGTATACAAAGACAAAATTATTGAATCCTTATAACTAATTATATCACCTTTTATTTCAAGGAAAGATTTGGAAAAATGGATACTTAAATTAAAATAACAGCTACAAGTATATAAAAAACTTAGAGTGGACATACCAAATAAAGTTGACATAAGTACATATAATAAGAATGTTAAATAAACATCAAAAAAATGTAACACCTTTTATGCTATTTTAATACTTTTTGGAAATGAAATGTAATAAATAGAATTATTTATTGTAAACAGTACATTTTAAACGGACACACCCATGCGATCAGCTGTAGTTGAAGTCAACGGGATGGTGGTATGAAGATTGAAAATAAAGATTTTATCAGTGTTGATGGATTTAGTAATAAGGCTTATAAAAGCAATTCGTTAAAGTGTAATTGAAATAATAAATATTATAAAGTGTTTTTATAACTTGGGTTGGTAATATTGACGCGTGTTACACATATTATGTTTGCTTTAACCCTATTTATGTCTCCGGAAAATAAATTGGTCCTCCGTCAAAAAGCCACAATCATATTATGGTTGGCTCCAAACTCTTTGCAAAAACTATCAATCCGGGGCACTCTGCGGGTCTTATATATATGGCAGAAAAAGTACCATACCTGCATAGGAGTTGGCCCTAGGGGGATAAAATGTATAACCGAACTCCATTAGTTTTTATCCTTTTCCCGTTATGCCATTTTCTTTAAACAAACTTGCCCCTTAAAACCATCCATAACGGAATCGTCCATATAAATAGGGGTCCCATTATTTGTTTCTAATATACCTACCAGCAATCTCCATTCCATTAAGAGATTCCCAAAAGTCCCATAACTGCCCAGGAGTCGCCTCTAAGGGGATAAAATGTATGACCGACCTCCATTAGTTTTTTGTCCTTAACATTTTCTTAAAGCATACTTGCCCCTTAAAACCATCCATAACGGAATCTTCCACGAAAAAAAGGGTGCCCATTATTTGTTTCTAGTATACCTACCCGCTATCTCCATTCCATTAAGAGGCTCCCAAAAGTCCCATAACATCCTAGGAGCCGCCTCTTAGGGGATAAAATGTATGACCGACCTCCATTAGGTACTCATCCTAAGCATTTGCCAAACATACTTGCCCTTTTCCTCCACCCCTTTAGAGGGGCCCCAAACAAATGTGGTGCAATTCTTAAATTTAATTGAAGTTTTTCATATTTTGTGAATAAAATCAAAAGTTGTAGACATATTTTAATCATTAACGGCTTGCAATGTTTGAACCTTTGTACTTATATATGTTTAGAAAAATTTCTTATGCCGTTTGAAAGGACAAAAATTCGAAGTTTTCCTAAAAAATTATTTTTTTTTGCAAAGAAAAAAATAATGTTTCTACGCAGATTATAAAACAGTTTAGCTTTGCTTAGCCCGAAGTGTACTAGCAATATTTGTATACGTAGACTCTTGATAAGGGTACCTGGGTACCCGTATATAAGTTAAAGCCTTTTGTATAGAAAAAGTAAAGGTAACAGTAGATTTGTTTTCCTATGCTGGTACCGCGAAGCTCTATGCTTGTCTGCAGTTAAGAAACCAGAGTCTCTTTCGGGAATCGAAGCCGCAACCCCGGCGCAGATAGACCAGCTCACTACCAACAAGCCTACCGGGACACCCGGTATTTGTTTATCTAACATTGTACTGTTGTCATTTCATAAAATAAACCTTATGAAATGAACATTTTATGCATCGTAGGGCAATTATTCTGTTGTGCGTGTTGAACGTCTACAGCCATCACACATTTTGCGTGTTTTTAGATCCGATTTCGAATCAATAGAATCAAAGGATACGTTCAGTAATTGGCGAAATGACAAAAACCCAGTTGCCAACGCGTTACGTAAACAGGCGAGAAACGAATGTTCCAGAGTACTCAGACTTGAAAAGCTTCTTTACGAACACCGGCTGCGGTTGATAAAGCCAACCTTTTTGCTGACTTGTTTGCAAAGAATGCATACTTGCCGTAAGGCAATCAACCACCGTCCGAACTCTAAAGGGTATCCGTTACTATGTCCAAGATATTTTTTCGAGCGGGTACAGTTTAAAGGGTCCTTGCAGATCTCAACGTAAACCGGGACCCAATGGTATTACGGCTGTAGCCCTGAATAAGTGTACATTGTCATTGTCTCGTCTTTGGTAACATAATTTAGCTACTGGTACAGGGTAGGAGTTTTTCCTTCTTGCTGGAAAGTGGCCAATGTCTAGCCAATCCCAAAAAATTGTGAGGCTGCTAACCCTGAAAACTGCCGCCCAATAGCAAGTTGTTCTACGCTCTCGAAGGTCATGGAGAGCACGATCAATCACCACTTGGTAAATTATCTGGAGTCTAATTCAATTTTATGTGATGACTTTCGTAGAAGTCGTTCTACGGGAGACCTGTTAGTCCTTCTTTCGGAACGTTTGAGTCTTGTTATTCACCAATTGGTTGAACACGCATTTCAAAGCTTATTGCGTTTGGTAGTGATTTCTCTCGATTAACGCGTTGTTATAGACAGGTTCTGATCGGAGGAGTTTCACCAGAATGCAGGGGTACCGTAAGGCTTTGTTCTTTCTCCTACACTTTTTCTTATCTTTCTGAACGACCTCCTGGGTCCAACTTCTAGTCCTATATATTCTTTCGCAGATGATAGTAGCATTAGTCATTCATTTTCCTTCAATCATAGACCAAGCCTTACTGAGGTTGAGGCTATGAGGCTGAATAAGAACGACACACTCACTAGTGACCTTACGTCAATCTCCATGTAAGGTCTTGCAGGTAGAGTCGATTATAATGCTCGTAAATCCCAACGTTGTATGTTGAATCACATATCTATCTATGGGAGGCATAGTTATTTAGGAACCAAACACTCTTGATGTTCTGGGCATGAAAATTCAGTGTGATGTTAGTGTGAACTAGCATGGCAATAGCTTTCAATAAAAAGAAAGAAAGAAATGATTATTACAATAAAACAAAACGCGGGTAGATATTATGGACCAACTTGTGTCGAAAAATAGCACTAAGAGTAAAACAAATAGCTGGTCCTTGGACCTTTTTTTACATGGTTGGCATATGTAGCTGCGTTGGGCACATTGTGTGTATTCTCTACCCTCTTGGCGTTAGAGTCGCACCCAAATCCACTATCTCTAAATATTTTAAATTATAGCGGCCACTCTTGATTAAGGAGAAGAACTACTGCAGGACTCATCCGACGAGAAGAGTGCTAAACATCTACATATGGAGCCTTTGCTGCAATAGAGTCATAACGCAAAAAACCTTATTTTTGAGCTTATGCATTTAATTCTTTAATTCCCAGAGGGCCCTATGTTCCGCCTACTAGCTAATAATGTGGAGTTAATCGCCATATATCATAATATCAAGCAAACAAGTTGGTGATTTTGCACCTATTACCAAAATGATTATATTGATTCCTAAAAATTTTAAAATTGTGTATATTTTTATGCAATAAATGATATTTTTAATTTTAATTAAAAAAATTAAAAATTTATTTCAAAACAGCTTAAATGTTAATTAAATCAACATTATACTTTTAAAAAAATTATTGATTCAGTTATCATATTAATCAAATTTAAATACTTTTTAAACCATTTTTTTTTTTAATCGATAAAAAAACTTTTTTCTGTGTATATGAAGATTCAATAAACAAATAAACAATGAAAAAAATAATAAATCTTGGCGTTGGGTTGGCAACTGAAAACTTGAAAAAAAGAACCAATGACAATCGCATAATACGATACGCTAATGTCGGCAAATTTTCAAAAATACATAGAATTCGCTCTCCAAAAATTTGTCAAGTACTCCTTTCAAGACATAAGTCAGTTGTAGCACCTTTAATTAAAAAGTCATGAGTGCGTGTATTTATATAATTTTTAATTATAAATTGTAGTTCAAGAGGAGCTTTCCATTTTAAACCAGACGGTGCAAATTTAATCTAATTTATTGTAATGAAAACTAGGTAATTAAAATAAATTTATTGTGTTATTTTGAAAAAACTTTGTTTATTATTGCATTTTGTATAATTTAATACCGCTTAGTATAATTAATAATTCGAAAAACTAAACAACCCTTGAAACATTTCGCGATTCTACTGTTTAAGAATAAAACAGCCATTCCTAATAATAAAAAAATTTAAGGAATAGAGCTATTACAAAAAGCTTTATAAAATACATAACTGAAATTTAACTCATAGAATAAATTCGAAAAATAAAAAAAAAAAAAAAACATTTTGAATATAATAAAGTTGCTTATGAAAAAGAAATAATTCCCAATATCCATAATAAAAAATATTAAAAAGCACCAAAAAATGGTGCAAAACGCACTGAGTTGACAACGCTGACACAAACGATTTATTCAGCTAGTTCAGATAAACTAACGATAAGTATTAGAGCAGAGAGGAGTTTTTCCTGCTTCGCATATAGATTCAATATGAATCAACTTGATTCGCTTTCAAAATTTTGTATGGCGAAGCAAGTTGCTACGTTCATGATTAGGGTGTAAAGCATGAATAGAGAGCAAAGCACGTTGCGTGGAGTCATGGCATTAAATGAATTCTTAAGAAATTTTAAAATAATCAAGAATTTTACAAGAATATAAAACAATTAAAAGTATTTAATATTTTTGAAATCAACGACTACATCGAACCTAAAATGAAATATGAATTTAAAAGATTACCATATTAAATGGTTTGGCAATTTAAATGAAACTATAAACATTCATTTGAAGTACATTTTCTGGGAATTTACTACAAAAAACACAATAACGAAATGAATATAGAGTTAAAATAATTTTTCAATATATACATTTTTAACTAACTTAAACGCAACATTTTTTTTTTTTTTTTTTGATGAAACACGCAGCAACAATAACAGTTATAAGCACTGTTTTAATAGCCCAAATGACACAAACTGCCTGCTACATGTTACCCATATTAAACAGCAACATATTTTTGAACCATTACAAATTTATTAAGCTACAACTATTTACCTAAAATATCTTTATGAATATTTAGATACAACTTCCCTCTGTACAGTAACAAACGTATTGATAATTTATTACAAAAACTATTAGAAAAAAAAGTTTTCCAAAAAATATCACTGATACAAAATGTAGTTCATACCGATAATTTGATATTCCATCTAATACTGTCAAAGAGCAATTTGAATGAACAGTGTTTGGTGCGTGCAACCGATTGTAAATGCGTTAAAGGTCGATGGGTGTTTATTGTTTTTGAATCTTTCTATGAGTGTATGAGTTACATGTTATTCAGCATAAGTCAGTCTTCCCAAATGAAGCGATGGGCGTCATATTGACGCCAACATACTCATACTCCATTATATTTAGTTCAGCTACATACATTTTTTTATTTTTTATTACAAATGGATTTTGTGTGTTAGCTGAGTTGGAGTTTAGAAATTTGTAAATTATCAAATTCCGAGGAAACTTTAAAATTTTTTTATAAAAATATGAATTGTGAATATCAACAGTACAACATTTGAAAATAAAAATTGTAGTGACAGATTCTGTTAATTTATAATTTTCTATATAAAAAGTCTTAAATGCTTTTTTTTTTTGTAATATAAAGATGTAACAATACTGAGTTACACACGCCTTTTTTCTATTAATCCATCGATGTGTAAATGGATTTTGTAAAGAAATAATTTTAAATTTTTATTTAAATATTAGAACGTCTTTAGCATTTTTTGAAATTTGAAACGGAAGCTTTAATCAGCTTGTTAACTTAAACCAAACTTTAAATACTATTCTCTTTACAAGTTCTAACAAAAAAAAAAAAAAAGAAAATAAAAAAATAAATTTAAAAGACCTTTTACCAATGCCAAATTAAAGGCGCTGTCAAATTAAAGGCACACAATACCTAAAGCAAACGTAATAGCAAATTCTATTCCATACGCCGATTGTGACCGTATTGTCATAGAAAAAAATCCCTACATCACCGCGATGTAGAAAAAAATAGAAATTAAAACCGCCCTTATTATGAAAGTCGTTGCCGATGTCGACGTTTATTTCTCACATCAAGTCACCGACTACATCACTGCGACATATATGTGGTATTTTCTAAGAATGTTGTGTCGATTCCGACTAGTTATCGAACATTTGACAGAACAACTTATTGCTAACTACTTTTTTCTTGTTTTTTTTTTATATTTTTGTATCAAAATAAATCAAATTGTTGTTAGAACTCTAAAGGAAAACATTCATTCTAATGGCTTATAAATGGTGGTCCAACCAAAACGCACGATAATAATTGTAAGAAAAACAAAAGAATTATCTTAATATTTTTTTATGACAGAAGGATCTATTACAATTATGTGTGAAACAGAATATCTGCCAAATGCTCGTCACGGCTACGGTGGCATACCTCTATCCAGTGGGCCATATTTTCAATAATTTTGAGACATAATTGAGGTTCAATGTCGTTAATGTGTCTCGAATTGTTCTTGTCTTATTGACGCTCAAAAAAAATTTAAAATTGTCTCTAATCACCAAATCTATACCAAATTCATATCATCAAGCAAACAAGTTGTTGATTACCAAAATGATTATATTGATTACTTAAAATTGTAAAATTGTGAACATTTTTTTTTAATAAATGATATTTTAAATTTTTTTTTTTTTACTTGTATTTATTTATGTAATATGATTTTCTAATATACAGTATAAGAATCTGACAAGTTAAAACATACATTGATTCAATTAAATAAAAATAATAATTATGAAATAAAATAATGAAAAAATTAAAAATAATGAAAAATAAATGCAAACAAAATCAGATAAATAAACCTAAAATTAAATTATTTAGTTTGAGATTTATGAAAAACTAAGAAAAGAAACAAAAATTAAAAAAAAGATGTTCTTTTACGAAAGATGTTCTTTAAGTAATTTTCTGAACCTTATTGCGTTGCTAGAAGTCTGCATATTATCAGGGAGCTGATTCCAGAGACGGATGCTAAGAATAAAGAACTGATATTCAGAGGCGTGGCTACGATATCTACGATATATCCACAGTTTACCTCTAGGTGATCTAGCAAATCGCAAGCGATCAAAGAGATACTTTGGTGCCTTTGTCACAATACGAATTAAAAAAAATTATCAAAAAACTTTGACATTTCAAACAATGTGTTAATTTATTTAATTAAATATTGACAATTCCCAACAACAATTCTACGAGTTTAAATTATTTTATTTTGAACGAAAAAAGTAAATTAAGATTTTTTGTTATTTAATTAATATTTAAATTAAAAATTTATTTCAATACAACTTAAATGTTAATTAAATCCAAACTAAATCTTTAATTTTCTTTCAAATAAAAAACTAATTGATTCAATTATCACATTAATTAAATTTAAATACTTTCTTAACCATTTTTTAATTGATAAAAAACTTTTTCTGTGCGTGCACTTTTTCTTTTAAATATCACCAAAGAAAGAAGTCCAAGGGTGTCAAAACACATGATCGGTGCGGCCAATTACCATCGGCACGAAGTTAGATAACAAGGACATTGAGTTTCTCGCGCAAAAGAGCCATTTCTTCGTTGGCTGTGTGGCAAGTGGCACCATCCGGTTAGAACCACATACTGTACATGTCCATATCCTCAATTTCTGACCACAAGAAGTTCGTTGTTATCATCCCGTGATAGCGAGCACCATTTACAGTACCTGCTTGATCGACGTAATTTTTGAAGATGTACCTCCCGATGATGCTACCAGCCCATAAAGCGCACCAAACAGTCACTGCTTGTGAATGCATCGGCTTTTCAACAATCTCTCTTGGATTCTCATTTGCCCAAATTCGTCAATTCTGATTGTTAACGATTCCACATAGATAAAAAAAAAGACATAGTGCACAATGCTCCCTTTAATTTGCATTTTTTTTTTTAAACGAATTTAGTAAATATATTGACTTTCTAACTATAATTTCTCTTAATTTTATTTAAGTCGTCGCAAAATTTCCTGTCGACTGCAACAGAGCCACTCCGACTCGACGTTGGCTTAAAACCGCCGTAGGAATACCAAGGGATTGTCAAAAATGATCGATTATTGTTAATAATGATTAAGAAGATTTTCATTCTCTGTTTATAAAAATTAGTATTCTTTAAAGTTTAAGAAGTAGTAACAAAAAGAATATTAAGCTTAGCAGTATGGGATTCTTCCCTGCACTTTATTAAGTATTTAAATAACAATTCAGTTATTCTAAAAGTATAGAGGACAAGTAATTAAGCAATAAATGCCAAACGCTCAAATTTGCCTTTTTGAGAATATTTGCTAAAGCAATGCTTAAATGAATAAGCAGCGTAATAAATGATTCATTATAGGGAAGTTCAACTGTATTTTAAAAAATATCGGAAAAATAACAAATTTGTTCACCCTTTTCTTCAAAGAGAATGAGCAGCAATAAATTTAAAAATAGCTTAAATATATTAAAATGTACAATTTGCAATTGCAATAAAGAAGAAGAAAATAATAATAAAAATATAAATATCTGGACAAAAAATTAAGAATAAGAAAAAAAAAACAAAAACTGCACGCACTTGAGCAACAAATATGGAAAGTGTCTGACGCCACATAAAATAGCAAATGTTGCCATACTTCAATTACTGTAAAACAATTTTTTTTTTCATTATTTTTATCACAACTTTACAATTGTACTTGTACGTCTTGAACTTCTGCATAGTCATAGAAAAGTCTCACATAAATACTTTTAGACTTTATCAATTTTTATGGGATAAATGCCTACCCAGTAGTCCATGTAATAGGAATGTAACTAATTAATAAAAAAAATTTTGTGAAAGTTAATAAAAAATACGTAAGCGGATTTTAATTGCGAACAGAAATTGCATCAGAGATAATTTTAATTGTCAGAAGGACCGAAGCCTATTAAAAATGGATACGTCCCTAATTTTAAATAACCCCATAAACCATCTTATTTTTTTGGTATTTAAATTAACGGTCTGTTCATCGATTTCCAACGACGACTCGTTCGCTTAACTTACATACATGTACAACAAAAACAATATTCAATATATTTAATATATATTATACATGTACAACAAAAACAATATTTAATATATATTATATATGGTTTTTGTTGTACATGTATGTAAGTTAAGCGAACGAAGTCATCGTTGGAAATCGATGAACAGACCGTTAATTTAAATACCAAAAAAAATAGATGGTTTATGTTTTAAATGTAAATTAAGCGAACGAAGTCTTCGTTCGGAAATAGATGAACAGGCAGTAAATTCCCAATAAAATATTTAGCTTCCAACGAAGCAGGTTTGTAAGGGAGAAATGTAAAAGTTTCGCTTACCATTCCGCTTACGGTAGATATGAATTTTATATGGCGAATTTCCACTTTGAAGCAATACATTTTTGACACAGAAAGGGCTTTATTCAGCGCATAAAAAATTGGTGAATGTAGCGATCAGCTTTGCACACCGAATTTTTTGTTACCGTTATTCTTTAATATGCTCCCTTACAAGCCTGATTCGTAGCAAGGGAATGTTGTGGCTGTTCAAATTTAATATATATATTTTTTAAAAATTTATTGATAATGCGCTGAGATTTGAACCCAGGCTTTCACGGACAGGCAGCCCAGACTAGTTTTGATTGTAACCACACACTTCCTTCAGTGGGGTTTGCCGTCTTTACACTCTCGGCTATTGAAACCGGATGACGTCAATAGTCAAACATCATCTTTAAACCAAATGGTATTTTACCTTGGTAGATCGAAATTTGCATTTTGAATGAATGATTATCTATTTAAATTGATTATTTTAACTATTTTAATGAAAATTAAATTCAATGAACTTAAGCCTAATTAAAAATATCTAAATTGACTATTGACGTCATCCGGCTTCAATAGCCGAGTGAGTAAAATAGTATTTCTATCAATCTTGCCATTTGTAAGCATAAAATTTGGCTGTGTTAAGTTTTGTAAAAGCTACTAGCTCATAACAATTTTGTGATGGGCGGGTCAATGAAGTAAAATACAAATTTTTGGATAAATAAAAATTTTTTTTTGCATGTAGCCTCCTGTGTTAATTTATTTAATTAACTATTAACTATTCCCAACAACAATTCTATAAGTTTGAATTATTTTATTTTAAACGAAAAAAATCCATTAATATATTTTAATATTTAATTAATATTTTAATTAAAAATTCATTTCAAAACAACTAAAATGTTAATTAAAACAAAATTAAATTTTTAATTTTCTTTCAAATAAAAAAAAATTGATTCAATAATCACAATTATTAAATTTAAATAATTTTTAAACAATTTTTTTAATTGATAAAAAATTTTTTTCCGTGCAGGCAATTTAAACTTTATTTTGCCCTTTTTACTCGAAACTTTTTCACATACACATTTAGTCAATTCACAAGGTATCCTAACATGTCATATTGTCAAAATGTCCTAATATTTCACAATGGTTTAAAAATATTGTTGTTGGTTTGTTAACAAAAAGTGTCTTAAATAAATAGAACGTTGCTTGCTGTGTTTATTGTGCTGTAGTAATTAATCAGAAAAGTCCAGCGCTGAGCGGCTGAGCCGTACAACAATATTTTTAAACCATTGTGAAATATTAGGACATTTTGACAATATGACATGTTAGGATACCTTGTGAATTGACTAATTGTAAAAATAAATAGTAAAATAAAATAAAATAATAAAAAAAAATGCTTTAATAATAACGAATAAAAGGAAATATGAAAGACATTTGTTATTTTCTTAAATTTAGGTAGCCCTTTTAAATAAGAATTGCATATTCCATACGTGCATCAAAGGATTTATTTCAACTGTAATGTCAAGTGGTCGAATTTCGCCCACCTGGCGGTCCTAGTAAAAATAAATAAATAAATAAAATAATGATAATATAAAGAACAAATTTTTGTTCTCTCGGAAATTGGTCTGTAAATACTGTGGTGCAGCATATTATATGGTCCATCCGCTATACATTCTTACTATTTTTTTTTTATTATTCCTACACTAAATCCCGCGAAGCTTTTCGCTTGTCTGCAGGAGACCAGAGTCTCTGGCGGGAATCGAACCCGCAACCTCGGTACTGATAGACTAGCTCACTACCAGCTAACCTACCGGGGCACCCAAATGAAGCCAAAATGTTTAAACTTTAACAATTTGATTTTATTAATCAGAAGTTAAAAGAACAAAACTAAGACGTTGATAATCAATATTGTTAAGTTCATTTATGTAAAAATCTGTATTTTGCTACTCTTATTAAACTAACTAGTCGTCCAATTGTATTTAAATAAAGTTACTAATTTCAGCAAAGCCCAATTTAATATTACTAGTTTTAGAACTGCTGGGTACCTTAACATAGGAATTGCAGTAGTAGATATGGTACATAATGACACTTCACTTTAGACTAATACAACAAAATGACAATTACAATAACTTTGTTTAAAGAAAACACTAGCAATAATAAAAAAAATCTATACATAAAAGGAACAACCACATTGTTTAAAAAAGAAATAATAAAAAAAAAAAAAACTAAAAAAAATGGTACTCGTGCTATTTTCTTTGGATTATTTTTCTCTCCCTTTTTTCTAACAATTATATTCGATTTTGTTTTTTTTTTCTTTTATAAAGTTATTGGTTGTACAAAGAACGTGACCAAAAGTATACTTTAACACGTACTACTATGACTACAAATATTTATACACATGCACACATTCATCGCTACTACAACCCACTGTGCATTTACTTCTTCTCCTGAAAAGTAGAACAGAAACTACTCGTACGAGTAACAATAAGAAAACTTTAGCACTGCAATGCAGCCAATAGTCAGCACAAACTATTGGGTATGAATGTATGTATGTAATTGCTATTGTACATATTAAAAGAAAAGTTCGATTAGACGCCCAGATAAAAATGTTTACCAGAGGGGAAAAGAAGTATTAAAGGCCCCTAGTTGGCCTTTCATTTTAAGTCTTATTCTTGACCAATTAAAAAATTATTTCTGTTTGACATGGAGTATTTCCCACTTCTAATTAAAAGACTTCAAAAAAATGACGCAAGATCTAAAATATTGTCAGAAGATCTTCTCTTTATGTCCAGAAAAAAATCTTGTGCAACAGGCATGTAGGAAGACATTGAAAACTATGAAAATGTATAGTGCTTAAGGGTACATTACACTATCACACAGGTCTTTCGTATTTTGAAGAAAATGCAACCCTGTCATAATAAGTTGTTAATGTTTTTTTTTTCAAACAGTTATTAAATCAGAAATGCGTTTTCGAAAGAATACGTTATACTTGTGTGATAGTGTAGAGTTGCCTTTAATGGGTCTTTGCTTAAAAAATACTCAATACATTGAAAGGACTTCCTTGAGAATTTTATATTTTGCAAAAAGAAAAGCAAATGGTTTTTTTCCTGCTGGGATGGTTGTTTTATTTTGCAGCAGTATTGGAGTGTGATTGCATGTTCTGTATGTTATTAATAGAAACAAAATTTAATTGAGTTTATTGATTTTAATTAAAAATGTGTTTATTTTTTTTTACTTCAAGATGATTTTTATTGTTTACAAATGTTAGATGTATAAGACTTTGTGGTCTTGCACGTGCTTGCGGTTTTATTTTTATTTTGCCTTAGAAAAACTAAAATAACTCAAAGAGCATGTTGGTTTTTTTGTGTTAATGTTTGCAATTTCATTATGAAATTTTTATTGCATTTGACAATTGCAGGCCATTAAATTTAATAACTGTGGCGTGGTTCAAAAAGGGGGATTTTTTAGGGCAGATATAACTTCGGTTTGCTGCTTAGAAAATTCCCGTACTGCAGTCACCTTTTGACATTAATGATCAGTGTTCTCTGAAATTTTAAAAAAAAATTCACGCTTGAGTAACGCTACTTAATTTTTTAAGTAATAGATGCAACATTGTATTGAGCGATGAGGCTCATTTTTGGCTTAACCTTCGCCTTACCAATACCCTCCCGGGTGACTATTTCGGTTTTATTTCTTTAATAACTTCTTAAATTTGCTTCAGTTGAAAGGAAATTTTTACTCACTGAACAAATTGCTTTCTTAAAAAAAAATTAATAAAAATTTGTACGACGAAAACATGTTCTCATCGCTTATAAACATGCAGTAACACCCGGGTGGGTATTGGTACAAGAGGTATAAAAAAATCTTTGGAAGGTTAAAGGGTTTGGTAATAAACAAGATTATCGCATATTGAGTTCGACCAATCCACAATATATCGTAGACTACATTGCATCCAGAAGAATCTACCGTTTGGTGCGACATACATTTTGGTGGCATTATTGGACCTTATTTCTTAAATTAATTAAATAATGAAACCGAGGCTTGCGTTAAGATCACTGGAGATCGTTGTCGCTACATGATGATTTTGCTTGAAAATATATTTAGATGCTTTCCGGGCGAGATGAAGTATGGCGTTAAGTGGCATAAGGCATTCGCTACTATCGACTTTTGGCAAATTTGCAAAATGTTGATTTCGAGAAATGTCACTGTCAATTGGCCTGCAAGGTCGTGCGTTTTGACACTTCTTCATTATTTCCTCTGGGTTTACGTGAAGTCACTGGTTGTTTGTGCATTTCCTGACATACGGCAATGCAAAAAGAACATCAACAAAATTGGAGGTCAAGAAAGCAAATTTGGCAAATTTGCAAAATGTTGATTTCGAGAAATGTCACTGTCAATTGGCCTGCAAGGTCGTGCGTTTTGACACTTCTTCATTATTTCCTCTGGGTTTACGTGAAGTCACTGGTTGTTTGTGCATTTCCTGACATACGGCAATGCAAAAAGAACATCAACAAAATTGGAGGTCAAGAAAGCGCTTTGTTTAGCACACAAATGCACGAAATTCTTAAATGGTAATGCAATATTTCGAATAAAGAATAGATTTTGATTAAAATGAAATTTTTTGTGTTGGAGTGTTTTATACACAAACATGATACGGCACACAGCGATTGTGAGTAGACGAACAAAAATACTAAAGCCACACTTCACAAACATTTATCGCCCCACAATAGTGTTGGCAATTTTTTTTAAAAAAAAAAAAATTTTTGTTAATCAACAAAAATTGTTAAAAGGAGTGGTGAAAGTACGAGTATATCAAATCGATGCCTTACTTTCTCAACCTCGTATCTTAAAAAAATACGGTTTGGACTTTTTCATATAAAACGATTGTTTTTTTTTTTTTTTGTGTTCTATTACTGCAAAAACTTATTATTTCAATAATTTATTAATATTGAGACAAAGTATTGAAATAATAAGTTTTTGCAGTAATAAAACACAAAAAAACAATCGTTTTATATGAAAAAGTCCAAACCGTATTTTTTTAAGATACGAGGTTGAGGAAGTAAGGCACCGAAATAAGTCACGTTTTTCCGGAATTTTTTTTCAAATGTTTGTAAAGTGTGAATATACTTTTAGGCAACGTACCTATTTTGTTTTCTGCAAGTTGACTGTTGCTTTATTTTATAGTTCTGTATTTTTTAGTGAACGCGTAGTGAACTTTTAGTGTACGTCCCATGATGAAATAAACAGGTGGCATTACTACGCCAGATGACGATTTTTTGCTCTTGTATTGTTTGTCTAGTCTTATGTCAAAGTTTTGTTTATGTTTACAAAAAGTCCACGTTTTGTGCTGTGATTATTGTATTGTATTAGAGTATTTGATTATTTAAATTAAAATTAAATAAGATAGTAACCGTAGTAAAATAAAAATTGGCTAAAAATTAATTTATTTCATTGCGTTCGGTGGCAAAATTTGATTTTAGTTTAATATAATTTTTGACGTATACGGAGACTTTTCATTTTTGTAGTAATGTTGTATTTGTTGCCATAGTGCTGCCACCTACTTATTCCACCATTGTACGTCCTGTGCTGACGATAAGTTTGCTGCATTTGGGTTGTTTCATTAACAAAAAAAAAAAAAAAACTACTACATAACCAAAAAGAACCACGCATACACATAATCAGGGTACACTCGTACCCCATAATATTTTTTGATCATTTTCAGCTGCACAGCAAAAACTATTTGATTTAAACCCTGTCGAATCAAAATTTAACAAATTAATTAAATATTTCTTTATATTTGGTACAATTTTCAATTGTTTATTAATTATTATATCAAAAAAAAAAAAAAAATGTTGCCAAACTATATATCAATACACATACAGTAGGCAAGCAACCAAAAAATACCACGCAAAAATATAACCGGGGTACATTTGTACCCCATTGTAATTTTTACCTTTACAAAAAAATAATTATTTGATAATCCTTTAATTAAAAATTTAGAAAAAGTAATCAGATAATTTAATATATTTGATTAAAAAGATCTTTAAACAAACTCTTATTTGCTCGTTTGTTCATATAAAAACTATTGCTTAAACGGGCACCCCGGTAGGCGTAGATGTCATCTTATGAAGCTTCTAATACCCAATAAAAAATTTTCCTATTTTGCGAAGCAATAATAGTACATTTTAAAAAGTAAGCACACATTTATGCGCTACGCAATAAGACATACACATATGCAGTATGGTAAGTAATAATTATATAAAATCTGAAGAGCCACGACATTCCCTTACTACGAAGCAGGTTTGTAAGTTAGTATATAAAAGAGTAACGGTAACAAAAATTTCAGTGTGCAAAGCTGATCGTTACTTCCACCAATTTTTTTTATGCGCTAAATAAAGCGCTTTCTGTGTCAAAAATTTATTACTTCAAAGTGGGAACTCGCCATACAAAATTCATGTCTTCCGTAAACGGAATGGTAAGCGATTTTACGTTTCTCCCTTAAAACCCTGCTTCGTTGGAAGCTCCATTTTTTATTGGGTAGTTATGGAACCGCTAAGCCAGTAAAGGGCCAATAAAAGGACTTAAAAATACTTGAATTTCCTAGATCCGAAGTTTTAATACTCTATTGGTATTGAGTTTGCAGTTAGAAACGTTTAAAGTTGCTAGTGGACACACCGGTAACCCGGTTATGTGTTCTACGGTTAATCATATTGCATATATGTATAAGAAGTCTCATGAAAATAAAGAAAATTACTCCTTTTCTAGTTAGACCAATCTGCTTAGAAGAACAGGAAAAAATTACACATACAAATCAGTCTTTTCTCTGTAGTCGTTCGGAAGTGAACGTATTTTTAACAGACACATGAACAAACAGGCGGACATGGCAGAAACGACACAGAATTATTAAAAAAAACACAGCATATATATAATTTATGGGGTATTATATAAATATTTTTTGGTGTTACAAACTCGATATGCCCGCACTTAACACTGCTAATGGTGGAGGGTATAAAAATCCATTAAATACACTTACATTCCAACTACAAGGCTTTAGATTTTTAATTCGTGTTTCCCAAACCGAAAAAGTTTTAATTGATAGAAATTTGAAGTAAATAAAATACTCAATAGCATTTTTGTTAAAATAAGTTTCCCATTAGCTAAAGCCAATGCTATGGAATATCATACAGTCGGTCTTGTCCAACAACATTTTCTCCTACACACATATTTCGTATAAAAGTAAACGAGTAAAATATAGGGCGTGTTCTGACAATCGTAAAACGCTGAACATTTGCGATTCTGACTTAAAATCCCTTAATAGGTGTTCTTATAGCGCAAGAAGTTTTGCGACTTCGAATCACAAAAGTAGGCTCAAGGGAACTAAAATATTTTTAAGAAACTTTGGCAGATCGCAAGCAAAAAGCACGAGTTTCAGAACATCATAAAATAAATTTGGCGTTTTGCGATTTCAAATCGTGCGATTGTCAGAATATGGCCGTATATTTTTATTCAAATTCATAACGGTAAAACAAATAGCTTTTTAATTTTTACTTGGCTGGCTTTATAATTAAAATTTCCAATAAACAATATTATAATTTTTTTTTTGTTTTTTATATATTTACAACTTTTAAAATTATTCCTTTAATTATTTCTCTACACACACTTTCCCTTCTTGTCGTTCACTTTATGAAACTGTAATAAAAATCAATTGACTAACAAAACGGTTTCTTCGTGACCTGGCCCATTTCAATAAATTTATAAATACTTATTTTGTTTTCCACATTAAAAAGCCATTTATTGTAAACATTTTGTAAATTTTATTCTATTTAAGTTAACCAAACTAAAATATTTATTATCGAAATAGTCAACAATCGTAAAAATTTAAACAAATTTTAACAACTTCCTTCCTTTAATAAATTTACCAACAAGTTATGGATGCAAATTTACTCAAGAAATAGGAAAAATAAATAAAACTAAAATCGACCATAGCATATGCCACACAACAATCACGTTCTTTGTCACCAGCAAGTGGCAAGTGACCATGCAGCACTTTGACAAATTAGCATATACTCGTATAAAAGAAGAGAGAGAGCAAAAAACTTCATTAATGTCCAGAAACGAAGATGGTCTTGCTAACTTGGAACAAATAAAATATGAATTGTAGAATAGTATCTGAGGAAATACAAATTAAGATTTTAATTTTAAACACGTATTAAAGTTTTTCTAGATATTTAAAATTTATTGCAATCTGTTTTTAAACTTCCTTAAGAGACATCTCTGATTAAGTGCTTTTGCTTCATAAATGCAAATATCTTTTAGAAAACTGAGAAAACCTCATGAGGGCAAATTTCTTAACTGAATTGAGGTAAAAATTAGTTCATATAACCAACATAACTTTAAGCCAAGTTTTTGAAACATTTTTAACTTACTACATAAATTTTTGTAAATGATGAAAAAAAATGATTTTTTTTTAAATATTTATTCATATTTTGTATTTTAACCAGCAGTTTCTTAACGAAAATATTTTCATTAATTTTTCTTTTATTTATTAAATGTAACAATAGCAATTACAAACTATTTAGAAAGTATAGTCGGTCAATTCCGAACATTTGCTTCTCAACACCACACATTTTTGCGATTATACCCCATTGAGGACCCATGGCCAATCATGGACCCGCAAAACAAAATTATGTCAT
The DNA here is from genome assembly GCA_943735925.1 of Pollenia amentaria. NCBI lineage: Eukaryota > Metazoa > Arthropoda > Insecta > Diptera > Polleniidae > Pollenia > Pollenia amentaria. Next base: position 15,243,039 of record OX031010.1, on the reverse strand, counting down.
GTGGTTACGATTCATAAAAGACTTCTTTGTGCCGAATATTCATTACAATTATGTTAGTCGTAGTCGATGTCGACATTAATTTTAAATTGTTGTCACATCTTGCTAGGGACACAACTGGGACGAACGACGAATTTTTCAGTAAAAATTCGCTAAGTAAATAACAACGAATAACAAGCAGCTTTTATAAGTGAGAAAGTTGATTGCTGTTTGTGCAAAGAGAGAGAAATAGTGTGACCATATTAAAAATTAAAACATAATCAAGAACACATCTAAAAATTATTTTTATTGCAAAATACTTTGTATATATATTTTAAAAGTTATACAATAAAAAGAAAAACAATTATTAAAGTTAAAAGTAACTTTATTTACTAAAATACATCAAAACAAAAACCAAATATGGGCATCTAGTACTGATTTGTCCGTCGTTCGCCGGCGTAAGAAATATAAATAAATCTATTGCAAAGTCGCCGAGTATGACGAATTTCGCCGGACGCTATTATTTTTTTTTTTTTTTCATTATTTATTTATTGAATCTTCATATATTAAATATGAACTAACAATAATTAATCAAATCTTATCTAATACTTTATTTTTGTCCTGCCAATGCTAGACGAAAATTTTTCTCTTCACGGTTTCTATTCACATATGTAGACGCTATTATTGTGTGTATTTTCATAAACACCAATATGTTTTATTTTTCGCGACGAATAATCGCGGCCAAAAATTTGTCGTTCGTCCCAGTTGTGTTCCTAGCATCACGTCGAAGGCTGTTGTCTCGACGTCGAATAAACAGTTAATCCGAAAAAAAATTCCATCTCTTATTATTTTTCTTCTTCATCATTATAGCTCTTTTTTAACGCTATTAATGCTTTTTTCCGACTGTTTTTTTTACCGATTTTGAGACTTCAAATAAATTTTAGCTTGTTTCCGATTTTCCATTTTCTCGCGAATTTCGGTCATATTTGCGATAAAAGCGATTTTTCTTTAACGATTACACTGTGTTAGTTGAAAAAACAGACCAGCCGGGCACCTGACGTTTTAACCTAATTCGTGTACGCTAAATCCAGTGGTGATAACCGTTTTTTGAGGTTAGCTCTTGTTTCGAGATATACCGTTATTTCGAAAATGAAGGAGGTGGCACAACATATATTCTCGTAACTCAAGAAGGGGCCAAATTTAAGAATTTCAACCATAAAGATATGGCGCTTTAATGAAATTCTTAAATTTGGCGCCTGTACGCAAAAAACATGTTAAAATATGGTCACCTCCAACAATTTAAAAAATTTTTTTTTAAAATATTATGTATAATTTTACCACATTATTGTCATCGACAGCCAAATTATTGTTAAGTTAAATTAGTCCTCCATCAAGAAGCCACAACCATATTATGGTTGCCTCTAAACATGCTATGGTTAAATATGACAATAATTTATTTTTAAATTTACAATAGTATTTTCCTCTTTACAAAGAGCAACATGCTACGGTTAAAAACCAGCCATGCTATTATAAGTGTTGAACATATTTTTGTTATTAATAACCAAAACTATCGGAGGCAACCATAATATAATTCTTGATGGAGGATAAATTTAAGCATAATATGGTTTTCGATGACAATAATATGGTTAAAATAATTTTATTTAAAAATAGTTTTGTTGGAGGTGACCATATTTAAACATGCTTTTTCTCTGGGTGTGGGACGCTCCTAGATGGATCAATTCTATGACTAACCCTACTTTATTTTTCATCATCACGATTTGTTTTTCATATAACTACCCGCTCTCTACATTCCTGGAGGCTGCCATACAAATCAATGCAGAATACTAGAAATATATTGAATGAACTCATGCAAAATGCTATCGAGCTAAAGGCTTATAAACTGTTATAAGCCAGGTGAAAAATAATAATTAGATAAAGAAAAAATATGCACGTTTTGCGTGTATATTAGAGAATGTATACCTTTTCGTTTTGTCGCGATCTGCCATTTTTATACAAAATTATCTATAGTAAACAACCTGAGTATCTTAACGTTTTCAAGATCCAATAGAGGATACAGAATAAAATCTATTCGATACCGCAAACTAATATCAGAAAGACACTTCTTCGTTAATGCCATTCGTCTCTGAAATGAACTCCCTTCTTATATATATATCCTAGACAATGCTAAGCACTTTTACATTGCAATACTTTCTCAATTTGCTTAAAAATTTTTGTAGCTTATATTAACATTTATGTCTATTTTTACTTATTATTATTATCAATAATTTCCCTAATCTCTAAGTAACTACCAAAAAATTTGCCATTGTATCAACAGTACAATTATATAAGAATAAAAAGTCTTGTTGTACTGTAATTTTTCTAAATGGGTAAGTAATTCCATGTCAAATCGACCAAGAGTGGGACCCGACCCCTTTCGATTTAAATGTAATTTGGTATGAAGGTTTATTTCATCCTGTAAGGAACATATATTAACAAAAAAAAATTTAAATTTTTTTTTTCAAAAGTTACCTATTGACTCCGCTTTGACTTGAGTTTAGAACGGATTGAGTGAGTTTTCTTCTAAAGGCCGTTAGACACTATCCCACAAAGTCTTAAGTATTTTTCAAAAATGTTTCCTGATTTAATTTTTGTTTTAAAATTTTCAAAAAATAATAACAACTTATTATTGCAGGTTTGTATTTTTGTCAAAAGATAAACGTAAGACGTAAGACTTGTGTGATAGTGTAAAGCAGGTTTAAGTGTGTTTTTGGAGTAATTCTGATAGTCTATATAAGAAGCTTTTAAATAACAATTCGATTATTACCATTTTAAGTACCTTTAAATTTAAAATTCTAAATTGCGACTTGTACTTTATGCACAGTGTTTTTATGTCTAGCTTGAACACCGACCACCCAGCCTAGCGAACAGACGTCGTTAAAGCGACAGACATTGTGATTTCATGGAAAATGGCATTAACAAATGAATATGGAAATACTTTTTTTTTTTTTTTTTTTTTTTTTTTTTACAAATAATAACACAAACTCATCTCTGGTGGCACAATATAAAATTACCTTAATTAACATTTCCACAGTTGAGCTAAGTCAAATATTTATTTTATAATACATATTCACTTTGGTGTTCTTTTTATCTCTTATTAATATCTAATATAATTTAGATAATACTCCATTAAAATCATAAAATAATCACAATATTGTTATAAAATAAAAAATGTTATTAGGAAATTTTTCTAATTGAAAACCACAATTCAGTTTTTACAATTTTCAATTACAGAAAAAGATTATCTAAAGCATAGAAAACAGGATCTAGCGAAAATATTTTCTTCTTTTATTTGCCATTTTTTTTTTTAAATAATTAACTTTATAGCAAGCGCCATAAAGATAAAAATTTATGCGAAGGTAAAGTGTGTGTAACATAAAAAGAAGCCTGACTTAAACCGGCTCGGTATTAAAGTATATAACAAGCTGATCTTCATGCTGATGTATAAGCTATAGTTATTTATTTTTTCTTTTGCTTTTAAAAAAAAAAAACAAAATAATAAATCAGACAAACAAAATGTTTATAAGTAATTAATAGTTGAGATGATAGTCAGCAAAAAAAAATGAAGTGCTACCAATTAAGGTGGCTTCAGAAGCTCCATTGACTTTATGGTATGTGTCTTCCCCCTTGAGATTTGGGACTTTTTGTAACAAGATTTCCAACATTAAAATAAGCAAAAGAAAAAAAAAAATTAAAAAGAAGCTGAAAACGAATTCAAAGACTTATTAATATTATGCTGAATTTATAAAGCAGATGTGTATAATTAAGTTCGTGTTGTGTTTTGTTTTCATAAAGCAGTAGTTAACAAACTGTGGGACAGGAAACTGAAAAAAAAAGATTTCAAACCGATTCTTTTCATTAAAAATTTTATATGTTTTAATAATTCTGTACTTTAAAGTTAGTTTTTTGAGAGTTTTGTTTTTTCTTACCATTATTGTTTCTTTTTAACCCAAGAAAGTAAGTCTGCGTAAAATTTACCCATGCGCTTTCGATATATTGATATTTCTCGCTGTGCATTTCAGACATCTCAATCGATGCGTAGATCTTTGCAAGGCATACACTTCGCTGCGGTGAATATTGCCAATTTCGAAATTTAACCAGGCTGTGGATCAAAATAACGAATGAGTAGTGATACATTTTCAAAGAAATACGATTCCTAAGTTGTGTTGATTACTAAAGAATTTTTATTGCTTATTTTTCTCATAGCAAATATCGGCAGATTCATCGTCAGGTTTAAGTGCGTTGCGCTAGGGCCTAAGCTTCGCTTTCATTGCCAAATTTATCTGTCATTTAATTTACAATGCCCAGGAAAATTGTACAATACAAAACCAATCCCGCTTACCCATCTCTGCAGCTTCTACTACATAAAAGCAAATTTCCACAAGGCATGATTTAATGTAAAGCTTGTTAACATACAACATTTCCCCACATGCTTACAAACGGACAATGCTTGTTTATATGTTTGAGCCTTCTGTCACAACCCCTCTGACTTCTTGTTACTGTCTTCAACAAAATCAGGCAATAACCCGATTTGCAACAGGAACCGAAACAAAAACCTCTACTGACAAGTGTTTTTCATGCATGCGAGATGTAAATTTTGCACGCATTTTAGGGTTCATGTAGAAGGCGACACACTTCATCATTGACATAAAATGAAGAGTAAGAGTTTTTTTTAAGAATGAAGAACGTCGGGAGAGGTACAAAAGAATGCTAACAAATAAAGAGGAATATTGTATGAAAGAAAAAATTTACAAATATTAAAAACAAAAGTATAACAAGTACGAAGGTAGACTATATGATACCCTACACCACAGTATTTACAAGCATATCTTTTGAATGTGTATCCTATTTGGGTTCCATGGGCAGGCAAACAAATTTATGTTTTGAGGTTAAGATTGAAATAAGAGTTCTTTGTGCCGAATATTGGCTAGATATTTACCTCTATATTAACTTTTTTAGAGGTCAGAATTGAACATCGGTCCCATATTAAGCCTCTTTATATGGGACATATGATAAATTCTGGACATATGATATAAAATCTTTTATAGAAATTTTATTCGCCAAATTTTATAACAATACATTTATAAAGAAGTTATGGCATTAAACGCTATTTTCGGAAGTGCACGTATTTGCATGGAAGCTTTAGTCGAATGTAGACCGACTGGTAAGATGACTATGCACAGAAAATATGCAAAATTGTTTCTAATCACCAAACTTATAGAATCAAGCAGCCAATTTGTTGATTTTGCACATATTACCAAAATTTAAAAAAATTTAAATTGTAAATTTTTTTTTTCAATAAATGATATTTTAAAATTAAATGAAAAAAATGATCAAAAAACTTTACCATTTCAAATTAACATTGATTAAATTAAATACACAGAAAAAATTATTAAATTTCTCCAATAACCAAATGTATACCAAATTCATAATATCAAGCAACCAAAATGATTATATTTATTACTAAAAATTGTAAAATATGAATATTTTTTGTTCAATAAATTATATTTTTAATTTTAATTCAAAAAATGATCAAAAAACTTTGTAATTTTAAACAATGAGTTAATTTATTTAAATAAATATTGACAATTCCCAACAACAATTCTACATGTTTAAATTATTTTATTTTAAACGAAAAAAGTCAATTAAGATTTTCTTGTTTTATAATTAAAATTTTAATTGAAAATTTATTTCAAAACAACTAAAATGTTAATTAAATCAAAATTTAATTTTTAATTTTCTTTCAACTAAAAAAATAAGTGATTCAATTATCACATTAATTAAATTTAAATTCTTTTTAAACCATTTTTATAATTGATAAAACACTTTTTTCTGTGTATAGCTCAGGTTTTGGCAATTTTCAACAACAGGCTTGAATTATTTGTTTAAGCGAAAAATTAAATTACGATTTTTTGTTATTTAATTATTAATTTCATTAAAGATTTATGTTAAAACAACTTAAATGTTAATTTAATCAAAATTTTTTTCAACTAAAAAAATAATTGAATTAATTATCACATTAAATTAGGGATTGCGGTTCGGTTTTAACCGAAATTGTAACCGTGGTTTTTAATGACTAAAACCGTAGCCACTTCGACAAAAAACGTCGAAGACTCTTGTTAGCATCTAAAAAATTTTAACATGTCTCAAAATATGTCTCAAAAAGGCAAAAAAATGCGCTATAAATTAAAAAAAAAATGCTGCAAAAATCTCTTTTAACTAAATTATGCAAAAAATGCTATTAAGAGTAAAATATGCAAAAATATGCACTAACAAATCGATGCCAAAATTCATAAAAAGCTCTAAAACGGATAAATATACGTTCATTGGTCGCAGAAGGAAACATGCAATTGCATATTTATGGCTTATCTGGTTATTATGAATACAAATTCTTCAATTAATAATATTTAACTAAAGTCATTAGAGCATTTAACTAATTTTGTAATTTATTTAACGAAAATTTTGTTATATAAATAACGAAAAGGCAAAATTTAAATCGAAGAAATTTCTTCTTTACAACTATTTGCAGAATTTTTCTGTTTTTACGAAAAACGTCTGTATAATAAATAATTAATTTGTAATTTGCAGAGCAACATACATATCTTCAGTTTTACATCCCATTTTCCAGTTTTTAGTTAAATTTTTGGTTCAGTGTAAAGGACTGAAGGTATTGCCTACAACAAAGTTGTGGTGTTCAAGAATTTTAAACCTTTTCTTGGTAAAAATAATGGGTCTTATAGCATATAAGAGCAATGCCAGTACATACATGACCAATCCTGCCAAAATTTTAGAGCATATTTGCAAACATTTTTCATAACTTATCTAAAGTCTTTTTTAATCAAATTTTGTATAATACTTTGGTCATAATACTGATTCAAGGAAAAGCGATCTATAGTTAATATGTGTACAAAAAGGCGGCTGCAATTTTTGGGCGTATCAAACACTTTTATGAATTGTCTATACCCTTCCATTTATTATAGTGTAGTTTTAAAAAGGTAAAGAAGACAGTCACTTTACTTTATGTATATTTAACTTAAAGACATGTTTCGGATATAGAATTAAGAAAAAAAAAAGTTGAAAACAAGTGATAGACTGCAGGGCATTCATTCTACTTGCACACTTCAAAATTCTATAGAATTAAGAGGCTTGTATAAAAAGTTTCCTAAACCAACTTTACTCCTATAAAACAAAAATAATTATTTATTAAGCATCATTGAAATTATCTATCGTATTCAATTTAAAGTTTTTGTAATAAATCTTCTTTTCTAATTATTTGCATAACGCAGATGTAACAAGTCGTTAAGCCAAATCTTTTGAAATTAAGCCCCAAAACTTTTTTCACCGCCCTCCTATACTACTCTCCAGAGTACAAAGGCATATCAATGTGACAACTGGTATTATTTATTTTTTCATTCTATATTTTATTTTATTATTCCTTTTTCAAAAGGAGATAAAAATACAAGTTCCTTTCTTGATTTTAGTTTTTTTTTATACATTTTCCCGATGTTGTTCGCGTTCAGTTCCTTAACACTTGTTTAGTGTTAATAAAAAAAAAAAATCTTATATAGGAATAAAACAAAAACAATAGTAATAAAAGAAACAAAAACGACAAAAATCAAATTACAACAAAACAAAACAACGACTTGACTTGAATTTTACACCAGGAACAGCTTTTGTCTTGCTGTCAGTCAGATGAATGAAATGTATGAATGCACTACACAATGAGAACAAAATGAATAAATGAATGAGCGAATGAGAATGACTGCACAAATGAATGAATAAATGCATGTTTGTCTGAATAAATGCTTAAAATATGTGTATATGAATTAAATTATTTATTATAAGAGTTAAAGAGAAACTTACAACAGGGTTCCAAGAAGAACCAATACAAGTAGCAGTTAAATATATATATATATATATATATATATATATATATTTTTTTTTTTTTTTTTTGAAGAAATAAGTGAAAATCATATACCCAGTAAATTGTCTGTATGGCTTTTATTTCAATTGTAAGGAGATGCTTATGTAAAACTAATTAGCACTAAAAACTGGTAGTCTTAAAAGGGTGTTCTGTGTTATTGTACTAGGAGCTTAATTTTGATAAGAAAGTTAACTTTGAAAATTTAATGTCCACACATTCTTTTAACCAACATTTGATCTCTCTGACTTATCCTAGCTGCTCTTTAAAATATAGGGCTTGGAAATGTTGGACATTTTGTTCAGGCTACGTGGCTTAAGTCACACAGATCTTATATACAAACTTTAGACTTAAAGCTACCCTTTACTTACAGTCCTTATTTTAATGACTTCCTGAATTCATTACCTTGTAGCTTTATTCGCCACTTTTTGCATTATTAAATAACAACTTTATTATTTTATCTTAAATAAGTCATAGAAAAACATTACAAAAAAATATTTAATGATTTAAATAAGTTAATTTTATATGATTTTAAATAATTATTTAAATCAATTTGCAATATATTCCATTAATATTTGTTAGATATCCGGTACTACTATAAAATTTTAAGAATAATTTCGATGCCAAATCCATGGAAAATCCGAAGATCAATAAAATGTATGTAAATATATGCATTAAAATGTTCCAAAATTAGAGCTATCAATGATTTTGTAAAGCAAAAACACTTTTTATTAAATTCTCATTATTTTTCTGCTTATTGTGTAAGCAAAGTTTTTGCTGGGTAGTGTACCTTTAATGGGTTCTATGATAAATTATGCAACAATTTTTAAAAACTGTAAAGCTACGGCCAGCTGAAAGTTAACTTTGAAATATTAAGATTTAATGTCGCCACAACTTTTTAACCAACATTTCCAGTTAATCTCTCTGACTTATCCTAGTTGCTCTTTAAAATATAAGACTAGGTTTGAAAATGTTTGACATCTTTTCAGGTTACGTGGCTTAAGTCACACAAATCTTGCAAGCAAACTATAGACTTAAATCTACTGTACCTTCTATGATAAATGATTAAACAATTTTTAAAAACATAACTGAAGTTGTTTTTCGACCTTTTTATTAATATATATAACAAATAAATAGTCAAGCTCGAGGTCCTTTTTTATATAAAATATTCTATATTTTATTTTCCAATATTTCGTTATTCTTTGAATAACATCATCAGGGACAATAAATGTTTTTCCCATATAAGATAGTGTGTTGCTGTTACCGTCGTCAATAAGATAAGATAAGAATATAGAATATTTTATATAAAAAAGGACCTCGAGATTGACTATTTATTTGTTATTTAAATTTTTAAAAACTTTATTATCAAAAAAGTGGGGGATGTAAGAAAAGCTAAATACACCTTTTTATTGTTGGTATTTTGTTAAAGCTTTGATATCGTTGCAAACAAGACGTTTTGAGTGAAAGTAATTCTCATTCCCTCTGTAGTCTTGTTTGCTCATAGCTTTGGCTTTTCTAACATTATTTAGGAGAACGTTTCCTGTTGATCTGTCCTAAGCAGCCAGTGAAATGCGCATAGGAACAGCTTATCCTCCAACAATAAATTTTAGTATTTTTATCAATTAAAAAAAGGAAATTAAGCACAATAAATAAAATCTTTAATGAATTTTTAAAAACTGTAAATCTACGGTCATAATTGTCATTTGTATTTCACGAAAAAACGGGACCAAGAGGCAAACTAAACTAAAATTTCCCTTAATTGCAATATTTATTTTGTTTATAATACCACAACTTTCACACAGAAAAAATTATTAATTTTCTCCAATCACCAAATTTATACCAAATTCATTATTTCAAGCAAACAATTTGTTGATTTTGCACCTATTATTATATTACCAAAATGATTATATTGATTACTAAAAATTGTAAAATTGTGAATATTTAAATTGGCTCTTATTCGACCTTTAAAATTTTTTAATTAATCCTTTTAATTGTGAATATTTTTTTAAATAAATTAAATTTTTATTTTAATTAAAAAAATGATTAAAAAAATTTGCCATTTCAAACAATGTGTTAATTTATTTAATAAAAAATAATTGATTCAATTATCACATTAATTAAATTTCAATACTTTTTAAGCTATTAATTGATAAAACACTTTTTTTCTGTGCATTAAACAGTTTTTTCTATGTCTAGCAGTATAATTAGTTTTATTTTGTGATATTTAGACCATCTTAAATCTCACTAACTATTACAAAAGTAGCAGTAATGCCTATTTGGACAAATATTTAATAAGTGTGACCGTAGCTTAAGGCATATAAAAACTGATAAGAAAGTGCAGTCAATCACTTCCATATACCCCACACTATTTACTAATAACTTTGTTCAAGTGTATTTTATTTGAAACACATGGGCCATTGTGGACCTACTACAACAAAATTATGTTATGATATTTAGATTTAATGGGTGATTTTTTAAGAGCTATAGGAAAGTTTAAAAAAAAACACATAAAGTTCAGAAAAATGCATGAAATCTTTATTTGAATCGATAGTACGGTCCATATAATTTAATGTTTGAAGATTATTTCATGCAAATGTTGACCGTGACTGCGCCTCAAATGGTCCATCCGCTTAGTCCAATTTTGGCATACACTTTCCAACATTTCGGCCGGTATCTCATGAATAAATGCTTCAATGTTGTCTTCCAATGCGTCAATTGAAGCGGGCATTTGTGTATAGACATGAGCTTTAACATAGCCCCACAAAAAATAGTTTAAAGGCGTTAAATCGCACGATCTAGGGCCAATTGACCGGTCCCGAACGTGAAATAAAATGTTCACCGAACTCGCCTCTCAATAAGTCCATTGTTAAGCGTGCTGTGTGGCATGTGGCACCGTCTTGTTGAAACCACATGTCATGCAAGTCAAGCTCTTGCATTTTATGCAAAAAAAATTTGGATATCCTCTCACGGTAGCGCTCACCATTCACAGTTACGTTACGATTCGCATCATCTTTGAAGAAGTACGGTCCAATGATGCCACCAGCCCATAAACCGCACCAAACTGTGACTTTTTCTGGATGCATTGGCTGATCTTCACTCCAAAATCGACAATTCTGCTTATTAACGTACCCATTGAGCCAAAAATGTGGGTCGATTAAACTGACCATAAAATGGAAGAAGCGCGCGATGAACTTTCTTAACAGAGCACGCATTTTGATAATAAAATTCAATAATTTGCAAGCGTTGTTCGTTTGTAAGATGATTCATGGTTAAATTATAGACCAAACTGTAGATGTTTGACAGTGAAACAAAACACGAAACGTGCGTCAGCTGTTTAAGCCACTGTTGCCAAAAAGATAATGGTTAAAAAATCACACGTTATATAACAGCAATTTATGGCGAATATTATCTACATATCAACATCTATAAAACAAATTTCCGCCAATAACTGATTTTAGTGGCGGAATTTATATTGGAGTTATGGTTAATTTTGCACCTAAGCAAACCCAAGAAGAATAGAAGCTTTCATTAATACTTCTGGACTGTCATTATAAGGCCATGTCTTATTGAGCAGGATTTCTATAAATTAATATTTATAATAAATATTTTTTGTATGGCAATATTGACAAAATACGGGTGATCAGACGCAAACATCGCAAACAGAATTCAAAGCAAGTCTTCGTTCGCCTTAGTAACGTTTAGAGATCAACAACGCTATCCCGTCATGTTAAGATCAAGATATTTAACTCCAACGTTAAGTTAATCATGAATTTAAGTTGTGGGACCTAGAGAAACTTCAGCACCACTTCCCGACATAAATGCAATGCAGGTTTTTTGTAAACAGGCTGCATAAAATTCTCAAACTTTTTTGGCCGAGAGTAATATCTAACTTTAGTCTATGGACAATCACACACCAATCGACCTGGAAATCCGAAGGCAAAACTGGAACTGGATTAGTCCCACCCTAGGAAATGACCCGAAGGAAATAGCTTTTAAATGACAAACAATTTTTTTTTTTTTTATAAGAACACATTTTAATTCAATAACTAAACAAAAAAGTAAACGAAAATAAAATATCTTTTTCGCATTTAACTAAATCGTTAATTAAATCGTCGATAAATTCGATGACGTTATTGTTCATCTCATAAAAATCTCTTTGACCTATTAGTTTTAAATATTTTAAAGGTAAATCATAATCATGATAACATTTACCCGACCTTTTGAGTCCAAATCTCCAAAAAAAAAAAAAAAAAAAAAAACAAAATAAAAAAATGATAAAAATATGTTATTGTTATGGTAAAAATATTTACCAAATTGATAAAGTCGAAATTACGGTTGCTGAATGTAACCTATTTCTCAAATTACTTTTTACGATGTTTACCTGTCTAAATACCCTCTCAAGGGTAAACATCTCACTTCCATGGTCTCATTAGAGAGAGAGCAACATTAAAAGGCATTCCGAAATTTCTAAAAATTTCTCGTTGCTTCCTGCATACAATACACTGTTTCATCCTTCGACGCTAAGGGATGTTGCTTTTTTGGTGAAGACTTTTCGCTTATAGCGATTTTCAACATTTGTAAAAGTTGTGATTTAAATAAATTGCGTTTTGATTGCTAAAAATTTTTATTTTACTTTAAGAGATTTTATAAATTTGTATAAGAAAATAAAAATTATTATTTAAACGAAACCGGCAAAAAATATTTTATGGTTAAACATGTTGGAAAATGGCTAAAAAAATGGCTAAAAAAATGGCTAAGCTAATTTTTTCAATGGCTAAACAAGGTGAAAAATGGCTAAATCTAGCCACTAAATGGCTAAATTGGCAACACTGGTTAAAATATACCTTCGAAATTATTCAAGAAAACTACAAATATTTCTGATGTATTATAGATTTGGATTAATCAAATAAGTATTAAAGAACACCAAGACTTATATTATTATTTAAATATTTAGGCCTTCAAAACAAAGAACAATTTGGTTTTATTAACCCTAAATCAAAAAACCACACTCTCGTAGTTATTCAGGACAACCCATCATTTCATAAAATATTACTTTTTTATTTATTTTTACTGGGATATAAACTTTTATACCCACAATTACAGTATTTCCTTTATTAAAAAAAAAAAGGAAGTATTTCTCTAGAAAAAAAATTATACAAAAATTCGAAAAAAAAAAATAAAAAACCAATAAAATAAATGTTTACTTACACATCTTTTCAAACTATCCATGAGAGCAAAATATTCTATCCAATAAGTATGTAAATAGACAATTTATTATAACATAGATGTAAGTGGAAGTATGTACCCAAGTATCTGCAAGATATTCAAGAGTACGTAGCATACAATCATCAAAGTCTGCATGATGAACAAGAAGACTACAACGATGAAGATGATCATGTGGATGATAATGATGAAGATGCACTTTAATTAATTGGAATGCATGCTGCACATGCATACATACGCAAATAATTGCAATTTGCAAACACTCAACAAGTGGCAAATGACAGCAATACAAATGCAACCACCAACACAAGCATTTACAATATTGCTGAGCTTGAGTTAACATGAGTTGAAGTGAAAAACGTATTTAAACATACAGCAACACAGACAGACATACCCCCCTTTCTTGGATTCTTACAACAACAAATGCAAATAGGCAGATGACAAGTGAATGAAGACACCCGTAGTCATGTTGGTAAAGGTACATGCAGATACAGAAACAACAAATAAAATCATATTAAAATTCCTATATAATATATTTTTTTTCTTCTTTTCTTCCGAAAAACCAATAAATTTTATTTCACTTCTTTCTTTTTTCATTGTTTAAAATTTGTCTCTGAAAATTAAAGAAAATAAAAAAATTGTGTTGAAAAATTATCGACTCTTTGATGACACCCAATCTTGTCATTTTAAATGCTGACAGATAAATAAACAGAACCAATTTAAATTTATAGGCTTTGCGTGGATCTTTTCATTTTTTTGTTTTTATTTTATCGAATTATAAGGTAAACTCTATTCGCCCACTTGTAGCAGTTAAAATATTTACAATATATTTAGTTTTATTACCTTTTCTTTGTTTTGTTTATTTAAATATTGTGTATAATATTGTCATAAAGAGTATTTTTAAGCCAAGCATATTCGTATAACACCCTACATCTTTTGGATATGGATCACATTTTTTTTGAAACATCTTCTTTGCTGCTAAGGTTTTTTATATTTATACAAAGTTTAATTTAAATTAAATTACAACAAAATAAAATAATTAAATTTATTTAAATTAAGGATTATTTGTACTTCTTTTTTTAATTTAATTTTTTTTAGCAAGTAATAAACGATTAAAAAAAATTTATAATAACAATTGTGATTTATTTGTTGAACTGTTGGTGTTTAATTTAAGTTTTTGATATTATGATATTATTTTGATATTAAGCCCCAGTTATCTGACAGTAACACTAATGTAATCGTACAGTAAAAAAGTAAGAAAAATCTATTTTCTACAGATTTAAATGTTACGTTTAAGTTACATCTTACGTATAACTATAATCGTTCTAATTGCTTTACATACAACAAAATAGAGCAGCGGATTTACAACGTTACTTTTACTGTCAGCTAACTGGGGCTTTATGTTCACCAAATTTTATTTTCATTAAATTATTTTTAGTGAAGGAAGAAAATTACAACATGAAATTAATTTAAAAAAAAATTTATTTTTTTTGATAATTTTATTCTTGACTGAACACGGGATTGAACTCGGGTCGAATTTACATGTTTCGACAATAACCACATTCATATCATCAGAATTCTTTGTCATTCTTCCGTTCTCCTTCACTAAAAATAATATAATGAAAATTAAATTTGATGCGACTTCAAAATTTTATAATGTTATAATCAGCCATGTCACAGAGAACAATTCCGTTCGGAATGATTCCGTTCGGAACCGAAGAAAACATATTTGTTTTTTGATAGAAAGTGTATTTCGATAGTGTTTTGGCCTTTCAGATGCAGAAAACACCCATTCCGTGCATTAAAACAAAAATGGTTTCATTCCGAAAAATTTTTTCGTCATTTTCTGAAGCACCTAAATACGGAATGAATTCCGTTTCCGAACGGAATTGTACTCTGTGACATGGCTGAATATTCAATGCAAAAGACCGTCGGTTTCAGGACGATTGATTGTTACAACACTTAAGCCATGGTCGTACTCAACAAACATTTGACGCTCTACAAGTAACCACTAATTTTATTTTCATAAAATTAAATTTTCATTAAATAATTTTTAGTGAATGAAGCAAATTACAACATGAAATGAATTAAAAAAATAATAATTTTTTTTTGATAATTTTATTCTTGACTGAACACGGGATTGAACTCGAGTCGAATTTACATGTACCGACAATAACCACATTATCCATCATCAGAATACTTAGCCATTCTACCGTTCTCCTTCACTAAAAATAATACAATGAAAATTAAATTTGATGAACATAAGCCTAATTTAAATATCAGAAACTTCAAAAGTTTATAATGTCATAGTTTTCAATGCAAAAGACAGTCTGTCTTAGGACGATTAATTGTTAAAACACTTAAGCCATGGTCGTACTCAACAAATACTTGATGCTTCATAAGTAACCACTAATTTTATTAAACAAATATTGGATTTTATAGAACGGTTGCTTAATCAAACTGCGATTAACAATTTATTACTTACATTCTAGGACGATTTTTATTTTATTTTAATTTTTTTTTTCAGATAAAAAACTTAAGTAAATCACGCTTTTCACACTTTTTTCCGATTTTTTCGTCAAATATTCGTTTATTCTGAACATACCTTAAGAAAAACTGCAACAGCTCCCACGGTAAACATGATAAGAAGTTTTATTTTCCGTTTTGAGGACCAGAGTTTTATAGGCAATAAACCACTAAGGACTCTTGCTCAAGCCACTCTTATTAGAAAAGCTGAAAATGCTCTTAGATAAAGTGTCTACATATTTGGCCTTAACAATCTTTAGTCAAAATATTAAACACGTATACTTACTCGCTCCCGGTCTGTTAGACCGATGTTTGCAGAGCCCACAAAATTTAGTTCATTTATTACTTAAAAAAAAATTATAAAATCCCACTTTCTTTTAGAAATGTATGTTCTTAGTAATATCAAGCATATACCGTAAAAAAAGCTTAAGTGACAAAAACACAATTTTACAGGAGAAGGTGTTATTTATTATATGGATGTGTCAGAGGCTAAAAGGCCTAACTCCACAAAATAAAAAGTAGAGTTAATTAGTGATGTTTGAAATATTGACTTCCAAAATGTAAGATGCAACAAATAAGATGTTACCGATTAGTAACTTATATTACAGGAATATATTATGACATAATTTTATTATGTATATCTTCTTATTATTTGGCTGGTAGCCTCTGAAAAAAATCAATTCCCAGCTCAGTCAAGAATGAAAAATGATCCGTAAATTTTAATTAATTTCATGTTGTAAAATTCCTTTCTTCATAAAAATAATTTGATGAAAATTAAATTCAATGAAATTAAGCCTGATTAAAATATCGAAATTCGGATTAAAACCCATTAACAGTTCAATAAAATAACCACAATACTAATTATAATTATTAAAAATCAATTAAGATTCAAACCCTTTATCGATTTTTCGTATTTTTCAACGACAAATATTTTAAAACTAGAAGAACAAAATAATTTTCAAAGAGTTCACAACTAATTATATATTATTATAACAAAATTGAGAAATTTTCGAAATGTGAAGTTAGGCCTTTTAGCTACTGAGACATCTATATTTCATAAAAATATTATATGAAGGTTGGCCCTTAAGCCTGGTACTCTCTGTTCAGTACAGTATAAAAAACCTTCTATTAAATGTAAACGAAAAAAAAATGTTGATTGTGTTGAACTCTATTTAAGTATATTACGAAAAACATCCGAAATGTTTCACTTTTATTTTTTGTGCTAAACAAGTGCAGCTCATATTAATTCGCACGGAATTTCAAGCAACAGCTTGTCTTTTTTTGTAATTTTTTTTTTTGTATTTGTAAAGTGGCTTTTATAACAAGCGTTTCACAAAGTAAAATGTAGAAGAGTGCTAAAATTAGTAATATAATTTTTTTTTTTTTTTTTTTTTTGTTTTTTTGATTTGGGAAATTATAAAAAGAATATTGTTTTACTCTTTTTAAAGACAATTAAAAAAACATGGTTTTTGTTTACCTTCGCAAAACAATGTTTGTTGTATACTTACAACTAATAAAAACGTTAAGTTTTGAAAAATCGCGAGACAAATAATATTGATACATGTTAAAATTTTCGTAAGAAATAATCAATGCTGCTCCACATTTTTCGCAAGATCGAAGACAGAAAAAATAAAAATTGATTTCAATCAAAAAATTATTTAGTAATGAAGGCACCCAAAAAACACATTTTATCAGTTTTCTACCATTTATTAATTTTTATATCGATATTTGGTCCAAATACGATAATCTCAATGGCCATGAGACGGTTCACCTAGTGCCTTTCAGGCCAAGATTTACGCTATTGATATGTGTTGCAATATCATTCTGGGTAATTGAATGGTAGGCGACAGTATTGTAATTATTAATGATAGCCAAGCGACCGTTAAAGCGCACTCTTCCTGAAAGATGTCCTCGAAGTTAGCGGCGGAATGCTGAGGAAGACTACGAGTGCTGTGCGCAAGGAATAGGGTAGCGCTTTACTGGGTGCCGGGGTACTAAGGGGTCCCGGATAATGTTCGGGCTGATAAGCTGGGCAGTGCCGGTTCGAACGCCCGGATGGTGGGTCCCGAGCCCTTTTGTGGGCTGAGTTTGGCCGCAATCCAGTCCCTTATAGGAGACTGTGCTCTAAGAGAGCATAAAGGATACTGGGTATCGCTTCGGGGAATGCGTCAGGCGAGGGAATTGATCTCTCCCGGGAATATAATGATAAAAAAAAGGGTCTCATCAGACGGAATCTGCGACTGGTGGCAGCTTACCTGACTGGTCAACACGCGGTCAAGTACCACCTATATCGGATGGGCCTAGCAGAAGATAAGGAACGCAGACTGTGTCTTGATGAAGACGAGTCCATGAAGCATATACTGTGCGACTGCCCGGCGCAGGAGATGCTTGGGGCACGGCACAATAGGTTCGTCCTGCGTAGGTGCAATATCGTAAACTACTTGGTTAGGTTTCTTAAGGAAGCAGAGAGTCTTTTGGGCAACTAAAGGTGAGTGGCATGGTCGCGGTACAATCTTTATTGACATGATATTTTTACAACGATTAGATACAAATATATCGCGTCGCTTGTTTTTCGAAAAAGTGACAAACTAAAAATTTCAAGTTAATTCACTATTGTGGATCAAGTGCGGTATACCATTAAAAATTATTTAAGCCAGTAGGCCTTGTAATTTTTTTTTAGAAATATAAATTTGGAACAAATAAAACCTTAAATTTATTTATAATTTATAGTCTTTTTTTCAAGAGCTGCCAAAATAAAGACATACTGATAATAAAAGTGTAGGGTATATAAACAAAAAGTGTTGATATAATTGTTACCATGAATGTGTTGAAACATAATTTTATAATATTTTCCATATATTTGCTTGTCAGCACCTACATGTACATGGAATCTGGGGGAAAAAATTAGATCTCTTTTAAAAAAACGTGTGCCAGAAATGAGGTGTCAGTCATTTGATAGGGTGTTATTTTATTGATTTTTTTAACAAACAAATCAAACTTAGAGAAGCTGAATATAAAATTTTCAATGAAAAAAAAAACAATAAAATTATATAAGCAAATGAAATTTAGTGCATTTCCTAATGCGGAAGCAATAAAATGTAGGCTGTCAGTAGTGGTCAGTCAAAAAGTTATTGATTATTATAAATTTGCATAAAAATCACTTTCAGCTTTATATATTTTTTCAATCACTAGTTAAATTCAAACATACATAAATTGTTAACTGAAACTAAAAAAAAACAAATAAATTAATTTTTTTTTTTGATTAAAATTAAAATGTTTATTTTTATATAGCTGAATTGTAATTTAAAAAAAGAAAGCCTGGGTTAAAATCTCAGCTCAGTCAAGTATGAAAAAAAATTAATTGTTTTCATGTTGTAAAATTCCTGTCTTCATAACAAATAATTTAATGAAAATTATTTTTAATTTCTATTTATTTAAGCTTTATTTATTTATTTTATAAAAAAGTTAATCTTTATTTTTCTTTCGAATTTTCTTAACTCCGTTGTATTACGTCTCCAGGATTAAAAACCATTAACAGTTCAATAAAATAACCACAATACTAATTATTTTAAAAAAATTAAATAAAGCTTTAACTTATTTACAACTTTTATTGATTTTAGCTATTTTTTTCATACAAATCGTTTTAAACATTTTTTAACTTGCTGAATTTACAAGTTGTCTGCTGAATAAGTATGTATTTAATCTATAATAACTCGATACTTAACTGTAAGCCGAACTTCATAAAAGTAAATTTCTTCAGATTTTAGCAAATTGCTTTTAATGAATTTAACATTCTAAATTTATTAGACTAAACAGCTTTCATTTTTAATTCAGCAAGGTGATTTTTATTAATATATAAACTTGTGGCAACTAACACCTGAAATTTATTAATAATTTATAGTCTACTATTAAAAAGCTGTGAGAATTCTACAGATTTTTAAAAAGTTGCTTTTAATGAATTAAACTTTTTAAATTTATTAGACTAAACAGCTTTAGCTTTCAATTCAACAAGCTGACTTTTATTAAAAATAAATAAATTACGCATATCGAGCTTTTAAAATAGCTTAAGCAACATCATTTTTTTTCTTAATAAATGAATTTATTGGCAACAGTTGCATCATCTTCCAAAATGGCATGATCACATAAGCTACCGTTACGATTTTATAGCAAAAACAATTATAGCTTAATCGCCAACCTTCATACAACATTTTTATGAAATATACTGGCATTTAACCCGCTACTTCGTTGGAAGAAAAGGAGACGCTAACTTTGTAATAGGTACGATTTTCACCTCTTAAACGTTCGAATTTCGAAAATGTACCAAATTTTTATTTGTATTTTTTAGATACGTTACGAATGTGATATTTTTATTTTTTTTTAAACATGAGGTTATGTTTTTGATGAACATGAGGTTAGGGAATTTACCCGTTTTTAGCTTTTTTAACCTCTAACCATAAAAATTTTCAAGACTCCCATCCTAAGGAATCGATTTAGCGAGAGGCCAACCTCCCGGCCAACTTTCAACATTTAAGCTTCAGGCGTTTAGGACGTGCGATGACGAATCAGTCAGCAACTTAACATTTTATATTATATAGGTAGATGAAGAAAAATGTTTTGAAAAAAAAATAACAGAATTAGGTACGATTTCACCCCTTAAACGTTCGAATTTCGAAACGCATAAAATTTTTATTTGTATTTTTTAGATAAGTTATGAATGTGATATATTTTTTATTTTAATGTTTATTGGTTTAAAGAATGGATGGCATAGCAAAAATGTTTTAAAATACAGGTTTTACCCGTTTACTACCCAAAAAGGCCGAATTTCAAAAAAGTACCAGGCACCTGCCCGCTTATTTTTTTTATTGAACAACAATAAGTACTAAATTTTTGAATAAAAAAGAAATGTTTTGTAAAAAAGTACCAAAAATAGTTACGGTTTTTACCCCTTAAATGTCCGAATTTCGAAAAAAAAGTATCAAAAAAGTACCAAAATACTAATTTTACCCTTTTAACTCCCTATTTCTCCTTTTTGGTACCATTGAAGCATAAAAAATTTCAATATTGTAGTGGGAGCTCATAATTTAATATGTATATCGCACTTAATCAACAAGAGGGTATTAACTCAAAATTTAAACATTTTCAGTAGAAGCAAAACAATTTTTAATTCAATGTTGAAGGCATATGAAAAATAATTTTAAAAGCAACCGTTTCAAAACCAAAAAGTAGACAATTTAGCACGATATTTTTACATCGGGTAGATATGAATAGAACGTGTTGATTTTTTCGAAAAAGTGAAAACATAAGAATTTTGAGTTAATACCCTCTTGTTGATTAAGTGCGATATGTCAATAAATAAAAAAAATGTTTATAAAAAAAGTACCAAAAATAGTTACGCTTTTTACCCCTTAAACGTCCGAATTTCGAAAAAATACCAAATATGTATTTGGACTTTTTAGATAAGTTTCAACTGTGATATAACCCTTATTTCTATGTTTATGGGTTTAAAAGATAGATGGGGTGACAAAAAAGTACCAAAATACAGGTTTTACTCGTTTACTCCGTTAAAGGGCTGAATTTCCAAAAAGTACCAGACACCTGTCCGCTTATTTTTCTAAAGAACAACGATAAGTATTAAATTTTTTTTGGATCATTAAAAGATTTTGTTTGTTGTGCTTAATTCCCTTTTTTAATAATTGATAAAAAAATACTGAAATTTATTGTTGGAGGATAAGCTGTTCCTATGCGCATTTCACTGAATAATTTTAGAAAAGCCAAAGCTATCAGCAAACAAAACTACAGAGGGAATGAGAATTACCTACAAACAATCAGAAAGTCTTGTTTGCAACGATATCAAAGCTTAAACAAAATACCAAACAATAAATCAGTGATGAGTTTTATCTTTTCTTACATTTCCCGCTAAAATTATTTGGAATTCTCCCAACATTAATTGTAGTTGTAAGTGGGTAAAGCAAAAACATATTAAAAACAAAAACAAAGTGCTTTTATTGTTTTCGCAAGAAATCAAAATAAAAACAATTTGCCAGTTCAGTCTTTTATGCACGTGCACTTGCTAAAATTTATATTCAAAGTTGTTTGTGGGAATACTATTCTAAAATTATTTAGGAGAACGTTTCCTGATGATCTGGCCTAAGCAACCAGTGAAATGCGCATAGGAACAGCTTATCCTCCAACAATAAATTTCAGTATTTTTTATCAATTATTTAAAAAGGGAATTAAGCACAACA
This sequence comes from Pollenia amentaria, assembly GCA_943735925.1. Taxonomy (NCBI): domain Eukaryota; kingdom Metazoa; phylum Arthropoda; class Insecta; order Diptera; family Polleniidae; genus Pollenia; species Pollenia amentaria. The sequence goes on along the minus strand of OX031010.1, from coordinate 15,221,091 downwards.
AACAAAATCTTTTAATAAATAATAGTATTGCCACAAACAACTTTGATAATAAATTTTTTTTGGATCTCTTTTAGTTTTGGAGATATAACCCGCTTTTACCCTCTAAACATTCGAATTTCCAAAAATCCCGTCTTAGTGGATCAATTTGGGGAGAGACCAACCCCTGGTCCAAATTTCAAGTTTTTAGCTTCAGGCGTTTATGATAAAACAGTCAGTGAATCAGTTAGTCAGTAACGTTACAATTTTATATATATAGATTTATAAAAATCTTATGTGTGTGAAGATAAATACGTATTTAACTAGTAGAGACATCAACCACAATTTCTTAACAGCAACTATTTTCAGTTAACATTGCATTTAACAGTGCTACTGTAATAGGAAAAAGTGCGTTTAGGAGCATTTTCAAGGAAAAGGAGCCGGTTCCACAGAAGAAAAAAGTTCTAAGAAGGATTCTGGTAGTGGGATATATGAAATAATTTTGGAATTTCAGAAATTCAGACTTGAAAAACTTCGTTTTTTACGAAAATTTCTGACGAGGATTAGTGACCATTTTGGAAAAATATGGAATGTTACTAGCAACCCACTATATAGAAATGGTGCTCCAAGGGGTCCTCTTTGGAACCATATTAGTGGTATATCTGAAATAATTTTGGAAATTGAGAAAATTGAATTTTAAAAAATGGCGATTTTGAAAAATGTTAAAAGTGGACTTTATGGACGTTGGACAATATGGAGAAATGGTGATAGTTACTAATATGGGACCATATAGGAATGGGGAAGAACGGTGTCCTAAAGTGAATTCTGGTAGTGGGATATCTGAAATAATTTTGGAATTTCAGAAATTCAGAATTGAAAAAGTTCGTTTTTTGCGAAAATTTCTGGCGAGGATTAGTGACCATTTTGGAAAAATATGGAATGTTACTAGCAACCCACTATATAGAAATGGTGCTCCAAGGGGTCCTATTTGGAACCATATTAGTGGTATATCTGAAATAATTTTGGAAATTGAGAAAATTTAATTTTAAAAAATGGCGATTTTGAAAAATGTTAAAAGTGGACTTTATGGACGTTGGACAATATGGAGAAATGGTGATAGTTACTAATATGGGACCATATAGGAATGGGGAAGAAGGGTGTCCTTAAGTGAATTTTGGTAGTGGGATATCTGAAATAATTTTGGAATTTCAGAAATTCAGAATTGAAAAAGTTCGTTTTTTGCGAAAATTTCTGGCGAGGATTAGTGACCATTTTGGAAAAATATGGAATGTTACTAGCAACCCACTATATAGAAATGGTGCTCCAAGGGGTCCTCTTTGGAACCGTATTAGTGGTATATCTGAAATAATTTTGGAAATTGAGAAAATTGAATTTTAAAAAATGGCGATTTTGAAAAATGTTAAAAGTGTACTTTATGAACGTTGGACAATATGGAGAAATGGTGATAGTTACTAATATGGGACCATATAGGAATGGGGGAGAAGGGAGTCCTAAAGTGAATTCTGGTAGTGGGATATCTGAAATAATTTTGAAATTTCAGAAATTCAGAATTGAAAAAGTTCGTTTTTTGCGAAAATTTCTGGCGAGGATTAGTGACCATTTTGGAAAAATATGGAATGTTACTAGCAACCCACTATATAGAAATGGTGCTCCAAGGGGTCCTCTTTGGAACCATATTAGTGGTATATCTAAAAATAATTTTGGAAATTGAGAAAATTGAATTTTAAAAAATGGCGATTTTGAAAAATGTTAAAAGTGGACTTTATGGACGTTGGACAATATGGAGAAATGGTGATAGTTACTAATATGGGACCATATAGGAATGGGGGAGAAGGGAGTTCTAAAGTGAATTCTGGTAGTGGGATATCTGAAATAATTTTGGAATTTCAGAAATTCAGAATTGAAAAAGTTCGTTTTTTGCGAAAATTTCTGGCGAGGATTAGTGACCATTTTGGAAAAATATGGAATGTTACTAGCAACCCACTATATAGAAATGGTGCTCCAAGGGGTCCTCTTTGGAACCATATTAGTGGTATATCTGAAATAATTTTGGAAATTGAGAAAATTGAATTTTAAAAAATGGCGATTTTAAAAAATGTTAAAAGTGGACTTTATGGACGTTGGACAATATGGAGAAATGGTGATAGTTACTAATATGGGACCATATAGGAATGGGGAAGAAGGGTGTCCTAAAGTGAATTCTGGTAGTGGGATATCTGAAATAATTTTGGAATTTCAGAAATTCAGAATTGAAAAAGTTCGTTTTTTGCGAAAATTTCTGGCGAGGATTAGTGACCATTTTGGAAAAATATGGAATGTTACTAGCAACCCACTATATAGAAATGGTGCTCCAAGGGGTCCTCTTTGGAACCATATTAGTGGTATATCTGAAATAATTTTGGAAATTGAGAAAATTGAATTTTAAAAAATGGCGATTTTGAAAAATGTTAAAAGTGGACTTTATGGACGTTGGACAATATGGAGAAATGGTGATAGTTACTAATATGGGACCATATAGGAATGGGGAAGAAGGGTGTCCTAAAGTGAATTCTGGTAGTGGGATATCTGAAATAATTTTGGAATTTCAGAAATTCAGAATTGAAAAAGTTCGTTTTTTGCGAAAATTTCTGGCGAGGATTAGTGACCATTTTGGAAAAATATGGAATGTTACTAGCAACCCACTATATAGAAATGGTGCTCCAAGGGGTCCTCTTTGGAACCATATTAGTGGTATATCTGAAATAATTTTGGAAATTGAGAAAATTGAATTTTAAAAAATGGCGATTTTGAAAAATGTTAAAAGTGGACTTTATGGACGTTGGACAATATGGAGAAATGGTGATAGTTACTAATATGGGACCATATAGGAATGGGGGAGAAGGGTGTCCTAAAGTGAATTCTGGTAGTGGGATATCTGAAATAATTTTGGAATTTCAGAAATTCAGAATTGAAAAAGTTCGTTTTTTGCGAAAATTTCTGGCGAGGATTAGTGACCATTTTGGAAAAATATGGAATGTTACTAGCAACCCACTATATAGAAATGGTGCTCCAAGGGGTCCTCTTTGGAACCATATTAGTGGTATATCTGAAATAATTTTGGAAATTGAGAAAATTGAATTTTAAAAAATGGCGATTTTGAAAAATGTTAAAAGTGGACTTTATGGACGTTGGACAATATGGAGAAATGGTGATAGTTACTAATATGGGACCATATAGGAATGGGGAAGAAGGGTGTCCTAAAGTGAATTTTGGTAGTGGGATATCTGAAATAATTTTGGAATTTCAGAAATTCAGAATTGAAAAAGTTCGTTTTTTGCGAAAATTTCTGGCGAGGATTAGTGACCATTTTGGAAAAATATGGAATGTTATAAAATACATAACTGAAATTTAACTCATAGAATAAATTCGAAAAATGAAAAATGTCACTTAAAAATCGGAAAACAATTTAATTTTTTAATTTTTTGTTTTTTATTACTATGAAGTACAAATTTATTTATTGTAAATCACATATTCAAAAAAATTTTATTTATTAACTTTCAATATACTGAATTTTGTGTGGAAATTTGACGGGTTTAACTCTTATTAAATAAAAATATGTTTTATGAAAAAGGTCTCAAATAAATATAAACTTTTAATTTTTAGTATTTTGTTAATATTTACAAGAATCACATTTCTTGTTTTGTTTTCTTAATTTGTATTTCATATTTTCCTATTAAGTGCAAATAACCTTTGTTTTACAATGCAATTAAAAAAAAATTAATATTTTTCTCAATTAACAAAAAGCTCTCACAATTTTTATTATATATTTTCACATTTGGTAACTATTAAAAATATTTTAGCTGTTAAAATGTTATTAGTCGTGGCAGCACTGACATTCTTATTAGGTTTAGAAAAGAGAAAAGTTAAAAGAGCAATTAACAGAACAACATCTCTCAAACACTGGTTTACAAACACAAAAACTGTTACAATTTGTTTGTGCTTTTACTACTGTTGCATTCGCTATATTAAATGTTTTTATTTTGCGTTAACATTTTCTAATTAGGTTTAGAAGAGAGAAAAAGTAAAAAGAGTACAAAGTTAAGATGTTGATGTTGTTGTTTGTTGCAAACAGGGTTGTCAGATTGATTTTGATCTTTTTCGCCAAATTCAATGTCAAAAATCGCCAAAATCGCCAAAGCATTTATTTTTTAGTTTTTGACAATAATATATGTATTTTTAGAATAATTAAAAAAATTTTTTATAAATCCCAAAAAAAAAATTTGTTCCGTATCGCTAAAATCCGCCAAAAATTAAAAAAAAGTCGCCAAGATATATTTTGTCTAATTTTTATTTAGAACAAAGTAAAAATAAATAAGTAACGCAATATTTAAAATATTTTATAGTAGTCTACTCAAAGCGACAAAAAAAGAATTTTTGCGGTAAGTATTAAACAAATACAATTGTATGTAGTTGCAGTTCTATGATATATCTAAAACGCTATATACTTCACCGAGAAGACTCTCTTTTGTGTGTTCTTTTTTGGAATACATTGTGAAGGTACAAAAGAAATGCAACCTGTACTTTTTACATTCATATAACATTTAACTCGTGAAAATGTGTCGAAAACTTCATGTCGCATTCTACTTCAAAGGCGAATTTTAGTGGAGTTCATTATTTCTACACAGGCATTACTAGTTGTAATAACCAGCATATAAAGAACAGCCCATGCAAGTTCCTTTAAATAGTACGTACCTGCCGTATTCTTGTAGCTATTAAATATTGGCCTAAACTGATTTAAAATAGATTGAGTATCATCATTAAAATTCTCTTTTAACAAACGGTATTTCTCTCATTGTTTTTCATTAACATGCAAAGGTAAGTTAGGATTCATAAAAATCTTTAAAATATCTTTAACAACAACGAATTTTATCTGTGATATTTTGTCATATTTTATAATGGAAAAATGTTCATAAACGTTAATTATATTAATTTTTTAAAGAATTCTACTTATTACCTCCTTCAAGTGCACATTTAAATGTGAAAAAAATTTTCTCGAAGATTTTCATTATCTTCATCAGCCATTTCAACATAATTTAGTTTTAAATACTGGTCATACATATGAATGCATCAAATTTCATACATTGAAATACTAGAATAAAAAAAATATAATATCTTCATTTAACAAATTTAAAAAAAAATTCATGGCTCATCAAAAATAGCCAACAAAATCGCCAACTATTTTATAAATCGCCAAAAAATCGCCATGTCGCCAAATCGAAAATTAGGTCGCCAAACAAGTTTGAAAATCGCCACGTTTGGCGAGAAATCGCCACATCTGACAGCCCTGGTTGCAAACACAAAAACGGTTACAATTTTGTTTCTGTGCTTCTGTAGCATTTTCAAGATTTAACATATTTTAATGTAAAAAAACACTCTTTTATTGGCATTAACATTGTTTGAAAATTCTCTATCTAGAAAGTTTAACATACTACTTTACATTATAAACTGCTGTATGATTATTCCATTTTTTAAAACTAAATTTTCTCAATTTCCAAAATTATTTCAGATATACCACTAATATGGTTCCAAAAAGGACCCCTTGGAGCACCATTTCTATATAGTGGGTTGCTAGTAACATTCCATATTTTTCCAAAATGGTCACTAATCCTCGCCAGAAATTTTCGCAAAAAACGAACTTTTTCAATTCTGAATTTCTGAAATTCCAAAATTATTTCAGATATCCCACTACCAGAATTCACTTTAGGACACCCTTCTTCCCCATTCCTTTATGGTCCCATATTAGTAACTATCACCATTTCTCCATATTGTCCAACGTCCATAAAGTCCACTTTTAACATTTTTCAAAATCGCCATTTTTTAAAATTCAATTTTCTCAATTTCCAAAATTATTTCAGATATACCACTAATATGGTTCCAAAGTGGACCCCTTGGAGCACCATTTCTATATAGTGGGTTGCTAGTAACATTCCATATTTTTCCAAAATGGTCACTAATCCTCGCCAGAAATTTTCGCAAAAAACGAACTTTTTCAATTCTGAATTTCTGAAATTCCAAAATTATTTCAGATATCCCACTACCAGAATTCACTTTAGGACACCCTTCTCCCCCATTCCTATATGGTCCCATATTAGTAACTATCACCATTTCTCCATATTGTCCAACGTTCATAAAGTACACTTTTAACATTTTTCAAAATCGCCATTTTTTAAAATTCAATTTTCTCAATTTCCAAAATTATTTCAGATATACCACTAATATGGTTCCAAAGAGGACCCCTTGGAGCACCATTTCTATATAGTGGGTTGCTAGTAACATTCCATATTTTTCCAAAATGGTCACTAATCCTCGCCAGAAATTTTCGCAAAAAACGAACTTTTTCAATTCTGAATTTCTGAAATTCCAAAATTACTTCAGATATCCCACTACCAGAATTCACTCTAGGACACCCTTCTCCCCCATTCCTATATGGTCCCATATTAGTAACTATCACCATTTCTCCATTTTAAAAATCGCCATTTTTTAAAATTCAATTTTCTCAATTTCCAAAATTATTTCAGATATACCACTAATATGGTTCCAAAGAGGACCCCTTGGAGCACCATTTCTATATAGTGGGTTGCTAGTAACATTCCATATTTTTCCAAAATGGTCACTAATCCTCGCCAGAAATTTTCGCAAAAAACGAACTTTTTCAATTCTGAATTTCTGAAATTCCAAAATTATTTCAGATATCCCACTACCAGAATTCACTTGAGGACACCCTTCTCCCCCATTCCTATATGGTCCCATATTAGTAACTATCACCATTTCTCCATATTGTCCAACGTCCATAAAGTCCACTTTTAACATTTTTCAAAATCGCCATTTTTTAAAATTCAATTTTCTCAATTTCCAAAATTATTTCAGATATACCACTAATATGGTTCCAAAGAGGACCCCTTGGAGCACCATTTCTATATAGTGGGTTGCTAGTAACATTCCATATTTTTCCAAAATGGTCACTAATCCTCGCCAGAAATTTTCGCAAAAAACGAACTTTTTCAATTCTGAATTTCTGAAATTCCAAAATTATTTCAGATATCCCACTACCAGAATTCACTTTAGGACACCCTTCTCCCCCATTCCTATATGGTCCCATATTAGTACCTATCACCATTTCTCCATATTGTCCAACGTCCATAAAGTCCACTTTTAACATTTTTCAAAATCGCCATTTTTTAAAATTCAATTTTCTCAATTTCCAAAATTATTTCAGATATACCACTAATATGGTTCCAAAGAGGACCCCTTGGAGCACCATTTCTATATAGTGGGTTGCTAGTAACATTCCATATTTTTCCAAAATGGTCACTAATCCTCGCCAGAAATTTTCGCAAAAAACGAACTTTTTCAATTCTGAATTTCTGAAATTCCAAAATTATTTCAGATATCCCACTACCAAAATTCACTTTAGGACACCCTTCTCCCCCATTCCTATATGGTCCGATATTAGTAACTATCACCATTTCTCCATATTGTCCAACGTTCATAAAGTACACTTTTAACATTTTTCAAAATCGCCATTTTTTAAAATTCAATTTTCTCAATTTCCAAAATTATTTCAGATATACCACTAATATGGTTCCAAAGAGGGCCCCTTGGAGCACCATTTCTATATAGTGGGTTGCTAGTAACATTCCATATTTTTCCAAAATGGTCACTAATCCTCGCCAGAAATTTTCGCAAAAAACGAACTTTTTCAATTCTGAATTTCTGAAATTCCAAAATTATTTCAGATATCCCACTACCAGAATTCACTTTAGGACACCCTTCTCCCCCATTCCTATATGGTCCCATATTAGTAACTATCACCATTTCTCCATATTGTCCAACGTCCATAAAGTCCACTTTTAACATTTTTAAAAATCGCCATTTTTTAAAATTCAATTTTCTCAATTTCCAAAATTATTTCAGATATACCACTAATATGGTTCCAAAGAGGACCCCTTGGAGCACCATTTCTATATAGTGGGTTGCTAGTAACATTCCATATTTTTCCAAAATGGTCACTAATCCTCGCCAGAAATTTTCGCAAAAAACGAACTTTTTCAATTCTGAATTTCTGAAATTCCAAAATTATTTCAGATATCCCACTACCAGAATTCACTTTAGGACACCCTTCTCCCCCATTCCTATATGGTCCCATATTAGTAACTATCACCATTTCTCCATATTGTCCAACGTCCATAAAGTCCACTTTTAACATTTTTCAAAATCGCCATTTTTTAAAATTCAATTTTCTCAATTTCCAAAATTATTTCAGATATACCACTAATATGGTTCCAAAGAGGACCCCTTGGAGCACCATTTCTATATAGTGGGTTGCTAGTAACATTCCATATTTTTCCAAAATGGTCACTAATCCTCGCCAGAAATTTTCGCAAAAAACGAACTTTTTCAATTCTGAATTTCTGAAATTCCAAAATTATTTCAGATATCCCACTACCAGAATTCACTTTAGGACACCCTTCTTCCCCATTCCTATATGGTCCCATATTAGTAACTATCACCATTTCTCCATATTGTCCAACGTCCATAAAGTCCACTTTTAACATTTTTCAAAATCGCCATTTTTTAAAATTCAATTTTCTCAATTTCCAAAATTATTTCAGATATACCACTAATATGGTTCCAAAGAGGACCCCTTGGAGCACCATTTCTATATAGTGGGTTGCTAGTAACATTCCATATTTTTCCAAAATGGTCACTAATCCTCGCCAGAAATTTTCGCAAAAAACGAACTTTTTCAATTCTGAATTTCTGAAATTCCAAAATTATTTCAGATATCCCACTACCAGAATTCACTTTAGGACACCCTTCTCCCCCATTCCTATATGGTCCCATATTAGTAACTTTCACCATTTCTCCATATTGTCCAACGTTCATAAAGTACACTTTTAACATTTTTCAAAATCGCCATTTTTTAAAATTCAATTTTCTCAATTTCCAAAATTATTTCAGATATACCACTAATATGGTTCCAAAGAGGACCCCTTGGAGCACCATTTCTATATAGTGGGTTGCTAGTAACATTCCATATTTTTCCAAAATGGTCACTAATCCTCGTCAGAAATTTTCGTAAAAAACGAAGTTTTTCAAGTCTGAATTTCTGAAATTCCAAAATTATTTCATATATCCCACTACCAGAATCCTTCTTAGAACTTTTTTCTTCTGTGGAACCGGCTCCTTTTCCTTGAAAATGCTCCTAAACGCACTTTTTCCTATTACAGTAGCACTGTTAAATGCAATGTTAACTGAAAATAGTTGCTGTTAAGAAATTGTGGTTGATGTCTCTACTAGTTAAATACGTATTTATCTTCACACACATAAAAATCTTCACCTGTAAAATTTTGTTTATGTCGCTTAAGCTTTTTTGAGGTAAGGGCTCGATATATGCTTATGCCTTCAAACTAATGATTATGTGACTGTAAGTTTTTCTACGATTTCGTGAAGATCCTCTTCATATATTTTGAATTTTGTCGCATTTTAAGATTATTTTTTTCAAAATTTAGCTAAATTTGCATAAAATTTAGTAAAACCGAAATACTTTTGCAAGCTAACTTTGAATTTATATAACTTCAGCTTGATGAATTCGCCATTTAAAGCTAGCTGAATATGATCATATATAGTGTTACTTTGAAATTTATACGATTTAACACGAAAAAAAATTAATTTATGTAAGTTGTAATTAATTTTCCCATTAATTTTCCTGAATTTGTAATAAAACCAGCTGAACTTAGTTAAGGTTGGTTGAAATGTAAGTTTTTATTTAAATTTTTTTATTATTAATATTATTAAGCTTATTCAGCCAGCTAAGTTGTCATGAACATGAGAGAAAAATTAAATTAAAATCTTAAGATGCAAATTTATAAAAATTTTCTATAATTCAGCTAATTCTTTTTGAAATTATAGCATTAAAAGCTAACAACCAATTAACACAATAAGGTCTAAAAGATTTTCTATTATAATTTAAATGCTCTATTTCATATAAGTACAAGAAAGGATTCATATGGTTTTTTCTTGTCCTTATCCAATATAAATTAGCATTAAATTAAATACATTTATGACTGTAACAATAAAATGAAAACTTTTTCTTTGTAAAAAGAATTACATACAAGTTGAATTAAACTTTTTATCTGTTGTTACTTTCAACATTTTAATGGCATAAAACTGGATTTTTTTCAGAACTCTAAATGAAAAAGCTTTTTATATAAACAATTTTTTTTTATATTTAAGTAAAACCTCAGCTTCTATCAGAAAAAAAGTTTTCTTTTTTGCAAAAAGGGTTCTTTAATTTAATAATGCTCCAATTATTCCTTTTAGCCAGATTTTATTATAACAAGAATCAAAGCGGCCTTTCTGTCTGTATTTGTTTGTTCCATGTGTTTCATGAAAAAAGACAAATTAAATTATACTGACTGTCAAATTGTTAAGGCCTTTTAGTTTTTGTTAAAGAAAAAAACTGAAATAATGGACAATTCATTGTGAAATTATATACGAAACAATAAAAGTAAAAACAAGTTATGCTCAAATCGCCTGTGCAGACTCTAAACGACCCATAACATATTTCTGTATGTACTTTATGGGGCTTATATGAATACGTTTACCCGCATAGTGGAGCCTATACAAATAATAATATTTAACGCCTAGTCCTCTACTTGGAATATTAACAAACTCAATGTTGCAAATATTATGTTTAAGGGCGAATTATCTAAACTGTTGGGCCTTATTTACTTACTCCCATATTCATAAACGATTGTTAAATTTAACAAAAGCTTATGAGGTAAAATTTTCATAGAAAATTTGTAAACTTTTGTTTGTAAAACTTAAATAAATTAAAAATATTTTTAATATTTTATAAAGCTGCCGAAAATGTTTCCATTCACAAATTGTAATTACATCACATGTTTAATCACTCGCAGAAAGATAATATCGCTGATACAATTACGATAATGTAAGTTGCAGGGTGTTGCATGAAGGCTGCGTTAGTGATAAATTAATCGTAACTACTGGCGTAAGGCAATGTATCTATCATCCCTGCATAGTTTTAGACAACACTGTGAATTTCGTGGGGTCTTCAGAGAATCCTGGAAGATCTCAGCTACACTCATTTAAAAATGCATCTTCATATGATGCCCTAACATAAGAATCGTGACATCAGTGTTATTACAAATGGCATCAATGAGGCAAAAGGTGACATCAATCCAATGAAGAACGTCATCCTAAAATTTTGCCATATTTTATGTGTCATCTACGCTATGACTACAATGACATCAATTCGATACCATATTTTGTGTATACTGATAGAAAACGCACCGATGGCAGTTTGTCAGTTTGACATAATATATCGTGTCATAAAATATTATTAAGGCCCTAAACATGTAAAACACAACGCAACGCCAAAGAATAACATTGAAAGCACAAATATTTTGTTGTTGCTTCCTACAGAAATTCACATTGCGTTTTAAAATTTCAAACGCTTCATTGCTTGTGGCGTTGAAAATTTTAAAACGGTACATGAATTTCTGTAGAAAGCAACAAGAAAATTACATAATATTTATGACATTGTTTGTGCTTTCAATGCTATTTTTTGGCGTTGCGTTTTACATGATTAGGGCCTAACATTACTTTCATGTTTAAAAAGTAAAATTAGAAGCAAAAATTCCCGTATTCTATTTTTTCTTAAATTATTTATTTAAATGCATAAAATTATTAGAGTAGAATTATTACGAAAACAATATCGGGCAAGCCGCTTGTACTTTATAATTGCGAGTTGTTCTGTTAACAAAACGTCCGCCCTACACAAAAGTAAAACAAACATGTGTAACGGTAAAGTAAATACTGATGTTATCTCAATTTGACTAAAGGTCAATTACAATGACTCAATTTGCTGACAGTTTGTCATCGCAGTGATGACAGGCTTTATAAAACCGACTCCGATTCGTCAATTGCCAATGCGTCATCCCATTGATGACATAATTTTAATTTTTGACCGTGATGACAATTTGGCCAAGTGATGGTAACGCTGACATCATAATGATGAAAAGTGCCATGGGATCAAAAACGAAGACACTGGTCATGATGCTAAAATACATGAGCTTTATGACGCCTTTTCTATCAGTGTATGCAAATGATATCTGCCCTGTTTTCATAACTACAACGACATGGCAGCAGAGATCGCAGCCTAACAAAATGAAGCTGAAAGATCTGGAAGAAGATTAACGTAGCAAAGACCAAGATAATGCCCATAACTCTTCATAAACAGAGAAGAACTGAACTATTTCCCCAAATTCAGCCTAAAAGGCAGTATATTAACAGTTATGGTGGTTCTAGAGACGATACAGCGAGTCGTATTAACGCTGGCAAGCGGTCATTTGACCTTTTGAAATCCCCTCTTGTGGTCTTCTCACATATCAAGAAGCACCAAACTTGGCATTTGCCACCACCGCACAGTGGCGCCCGTAGAGCAAGCGAGGTTGCAAAAATCAAAATTTTCATGAGTGCCGACGAAGTTTTGAATAAACCCATGTTATAGGAAACTTTTTAACGATTTCAAATATGCCACTCTTAATAATATCACATTTTTAGTTTAGAAGATATAACCGTTCAAAGTTGACCGACTTTCGGTTTTCAAAAAAACACACAATTTTTAGTCAATTTGTTGCGATTTCAGGTGTAATATCACGAAAAATAGGTAACGAATCGCCTTATTTTTTGTTTGTATTGATTGATGTATTTATTAAATGTATAATGATAAAAAAAAAATTAGCTGTTTGCTCTGTGTTTCTCCTGGTAAATCACTATTTAAAAACTATCCGTTTTTTCACTATTTTTCAACTTTGACGGAAAATAAAAAAAAACTATATTTTTCTATATTTGCCATATTTGAAAAACCTGTTCTTTGATTAGTTCTTTACATAATTCAAAATTTTTATCTGCCCGTACGTGCCCGTTTGGCTTCTAGAGGTAAAAAAGTTTAAAAAGACATGGTTGCAGAAATTGTATGGCGTCCATCCCTTATATGTTTTGACTGACAGTAGTTTGATCTAATAGTTTGAAAAAAACTACTCATTGAAATTAGCAGGTATGTACCTCACATAAACAATACTTTGGCGTACAAATGGTCAGGAACAATATTGACTTATGGTCCCTACAGGTAGGCACAAATCTTATTTGGACACGTGCATAATATCAAAATTGCATTATTTAGCCTAAATCCATATGTATGCAGGGAACAGGTAAATTTTTAGGCATGGTAGCATAAGCCTATATATTGCAAAATAAGCATAATGCCTGGATTAGTCTACGCCTGAAAGTTGGCGCAACAATTACTGAAACCATTAAACAATTTAAGTACTGAAAACATGGCGTTGAACAATTTAAAATTATTTGAACTGTTTAGAAAGTCAACCACACCAAAGTTTTTCACGGAAGTGAAAATTCTTCCTGAGAAGTTGACATTGATCAGCAAATGGGGCTGCGATGGATCATCCGGACAAAGCGTTTATAAGCAAAGGATATCTTCCGATGACGCTACAATATCGGATGGAAATATGTTTATGGCATCTGTTGTTCCTTTGCGGCTAAAATCGGATGATTCCCTACACTGGAAAAATCCACGACCGTCATCAGTGCATTATTGCCGACCAATAATGTTTCAGTTTGCAAGGGAATCGACAGAACTCATAAGGACTACGGTGAAGGACATTGAAGAACAAATAAGCAAGATTAAGCCTACAAAGCTGCAAATTGGAGAAGGAAAATATATTGAATGCAATTACGAGTTCCACCTGACCATGGTTGACGAAAAAGTCGTAAACGAACTGACAGGAACAACCTCAACAATGTCATGCCCGATTTGCAAAAAGAGTCAGAAGAACTTTTTTCAATTCAATTCAATTTATTTCATATATAATATGTTACATCTCAATTTTATATAATTAGTTGTAAAGAATTTAAGATAAGTATCTTTTTCTGCTTAATTATAACATATTTCAATTAGTTATCATATACATATATATAGACAGAATTATATTAGAGGTAAAAATTTAGCAAAAACCTATTTAAACCCCTTTTTTCGTTTTATTTTTATATTTTTTTTATCGATTTTTTATTATTATTTGTCAGAAGAACTTTGGTAATTTAAACGATTCTACAAATGAGGAGAATTACGAATATGGAATGTCACCAATGCACGCAAGGATAAGGTGTATGGAATTCTTGCTAAAACTGGCATATACCCTACCACAAGAGGAGGAAAACTTCGATGAAAATACATCAATAAAGGATAAGGAGAAGATCAGAAAGAAGCAAATACAGGAGGCTTTTTTTAAACAAGTTGGACTAAAAGTAGACTGTCCCAAGCACGGATACGGTAACTCAAACGATGGAAACACTTCTAGGAGATTTTTTGAAAATGATGAGGCAGTAACTAGAATCATTGGAATTGACAATCAAATCGTGAAAAGATTGGGAACGATCTTGGATGTTTTAAACTGCAAAGAAAATGTCAATTCTACAAAATATGGAGAATATGCGTCGAAAACTGCATCTCTTTTAGCAGAAATGTATCCACAGAAGAAGTTGACCCCGACCGTCCATAAAATATTGGCGCATGGCAAAGATATAATTGAGTACCAGTCTTTGCCAATTGGAGAGCTTTCTGAAGAAGCACAGAAGTCTCTTAACAAATTTTATAAAAAATATAGATTGCAGAACACATTCAAAGCATCAAGGGTAAGGCAAAATGAGGACCTCTTCAACATGTTGGCAGCATCTTCCGATCCACTTATTTCTTCCCTGCGGCATGTGAAGTCACAAATAGAGTTACAAAATAATTATAGTTTAGAAATGGTTAGTCTTTTAGATATACCTTCTCTTACGAATTGTGATGAATATTTTACAGAAAATTTAAAAAATAAATTTAAAAAAAAAATAATTTTTTTTTTAATTTGTTGGGTAATAATTTAAAACATAAAACCCTTAAGAAAAAAAATAAAAACAATCTAAAAATGTAAAAATAATTTTTTTTAGTTACCATAAAATTGATTTTTCTACTAATTTTAACTTTGATAACCCATAAGTAGACCCCTACAAAGCGTAGCACCCTTTCCAAACGCTCATTTCATAGGCTGAACAGTTATCTATCATATGCTGTTTAAACTGTTCAATTATCTTATTCTGTTCAAAAGATATGATTTTTGCAACGAAAAAACTCAAATGGCGCCACTGTGCACCGCTTGAAATACCCACTTCTCCATGGATGTAAGCCTTCAAACGCTGCCCCTTGGGATAAAAACTAGCTGCAAATTTAAATAAACGGACATTTGCGCAAAATTCTAAGAATATTCTGGCCCAAATAATATCGATTATTGATTGCTTTCAAATTGACCTTTTCATCTATTTGGCAATTTTATGGTGAATTTTAAGAGCCGATCACAAATTAATTTTTGTTTTTCTTTCAAAAATATGCATATTTCTTAAAAAATAAATTCGCTTAATTCAAAAAACATTTGTATTTAAAACTTCTTGTGATTTTTTTACAAAATAACTGTAATAAAAGCTACCATTTTGAGTTGTTTCGTTGTCGGGGGCATTTTTCAAATTATATTCACTATCAATTTGTATGCACCATATAGTGCTGGTTCACACTCTTCAAGTTTTAGTCCTCAAGTCTTGAGCTTTTAGGATAAGGAAAAGAGAATGCAAATTGTTTTCCTCGCTCTCCAAAAAACTCAAGACTTGACGGATAAGACTTGAAAAGTGTGAACCAGCACGTACCACAGCTGTCAATTCAAACGAGTTTTGACGAGCAGTTTATGTGAACAACATGAAAGTGATTTATTGAACGTGTGGCTGCAGGGTAAGAAAATAAATTATTAAAGGAAAGTGGCGCTGACTTGATCCTGACTTACGAACGGAACAACAAGAAATGTTTTTGAATGGAATTCCATCGTATACATGGTGTCCCAAATTGAATCATCAGCTGCCAAGCAAAACGATACACAAAAAAAAATTAAAAATTGTCTCCAATCACCAAATTTATACCAAATTCATAATATCAAGCAAACAAGTTGTTGATTTTGCACCTATTGCCAAAATAATTATATTGATTACTTAAAATTTTAAAGTTGTAAATATTTTTTTTTTTTCAATAAATGATATTTTTAATTTTAATTATAAATATGATCAAAAAACTTTGCCATTTCAAACAATGTATTAATTTATTTAATTAAATATTGACAATTCCCAACAACAATTCTTCAAGTTCAAATTATTTTATTTTAAACGAAAAAGTCAATTAATATTTTTTGATATTTTAATTAAAAATGTATTTCAAAACAATTTAATATTAATTAAATCAAAATTGTATTTTTAATTTCCTTTCAACTAAAAAAAATTGTTGATTCAATTATCACATTAATTAAATTTAAATGCTTTTTAACCCATTTTTTTTAATTGATAAAAAACTTTTTTCTGTGTACAGAAAAAATGTTTACCTTAATTGTTTCAATTAAATCAAGTTTTGCTGTTTCGATAAAATTTTTTTAATCGTTCCAATTTATTTGCTTTAATTAACAATAAAAATTATACTGTATATTTGCAAATATGAAAACATACACACAAACGTAAAATGTTTTATTTTGTATTAAAGTTTCTAATAATTTTTTAATTGTTTCAATTAACTCTGTTTAATAAAAAAATATTTTGATTTTTAAAGAGGCAATACAAAAGCAAAATGAAATTTTGATTTTTGTTTACGTTTTCGTTTTATATATAAACTCTTTGGCTGGTGGTCTAAAATTTATTCAAAAGTGAAAGTGATCAATTTCAATGTTACCTAAGAGCGCGAAAAGCTCCATCTTACAAATACGTTAATTGAATATGTTCAATTTCTTTGCAGGCCCAAAATCAGTACGAAATTTAATTAGTAGTACAAATTTCTAACAAATATATTAATTGAAGTTGATTTTTTATTTTTTCTGTGTGCAAATTTAAAAGCGGACACTAGTACTTTTCAAGCGTCCCTTTTACTTTTTATAGTTTGCGTCAGTTTCTTTACAACCAATTCGTTGAAATACTTTTGCTACACTCCACTGCACCAGCCAGATGTTCATCACTGTAATATTTTAATATTCAAAGTCATTATGCATCAATCACTAAGAAAAAGACGGGAAAAAGTTGCCCTAAAAAATAAAGTACGTTGGATGTACATAAAAAAAAAAAAAAAACAAAAAATCCTCAATCTGGGTTAAAGAGATCAAAGTAATAGAAAAACGATAAAACTATGAATATATAATTGAGAAATATTTAATTTCATTTTCATCGTTCGTTTTTCGTCAAGCTGACATCAAAAAATAGTTTTCTTCAATTCATTTGAAATTAATTGAACTTTGTCCGTTACAGAGGCAGGAAAAAAATCACAAAATAAGTCAGACGGGTCGAAATGCTATATCCAGCAGTGTGGAATCTTTGATACCCTGCACTACGAATTATAAATTTTTCGATTGCGAGCTTTAAATGGGATCTGTGATAATCTGATATACCTACTTCTCATTATATAAAACTGTGACCATGTTCTATAATTCACTTAAACGTGTTTGTAACAATTTTGTGGATTAATAGCTGTCACGTAAGGAAATTATTCGAATATTTACAGAAAAATTATGTCTGTAAAGTTTTTGTGCGAAAGTTCCCGTTCTGAACTGTGAAATACACTCACGAATAAAAACGGGGTGAGAAAAAATGTTAAAACTTAAAAATATATTAAAAATGCAATTAACATTAACACGGCAGAGGTAAGTATTTTGATTTTGGCTGATTTTTTCGTTGTTTAATTATTTTGCTTTTAACATTTTTAAAATATATGAATGTTTCAAAGCTATTTTGTAAACAATAAACATGCAAGCAGCACCTTACATTATTTGGTGTAGCCGACGGATGCATTTTTGCGCCGTCGTTGAAAATTTTTTAATTTTGGTCGCCGTCAACAACTTGTGTGATTGGCATTCTCAACGTCTGCAATTGCAAATCGGCTTTAAGTGGAATATTATGACGTTACGTATAACGTAACGACGTAATCTCTTTTGAGAGTTTTCGACAAGAGTTACAGACACAAGATTTTCTCACTTTTCAAGAAACAATGGAATATTTTGTTTTACATCTTTTCGATGCGAAAAGTTCTCACCAAAATTACAGAAGATGGGTACTAATGTGGGAAAAACATATGTCAGCATATTATTTGTCACGTTAACATCAATATCAGTTTATTTGCGGTAACCATATGAATATAATAGCAAGATAAGTAATCAACGACAAACTTTTTATTTTAGGCTTAGAATTAGGACCGAAAATTGAGCTGGGTCACATTGACCCAACAAGTCTACACATGTATATAAAATGTATACAAAACTTTAACTTTCGCATCACTTTTTTCATGTTGATTTCAACACGCCGACATAGAATTGTATTTTGTCCTAAACAGGAATGGAAATAACTTTTAAGTAGCAAGAAAGTATTTAGGAAAATTTTTTTTTGGTTTTTCGTTTACATAAAAAACTAAGTTTTATATACATTTTCTTGTCAATGCGACCCAGCTGAAATTGTAAACTTAATTTTTGGACTTCAGTAAAAAGTTTATCTTTTATTTCTTATTTTGCTATAATATTCCACAAAAATAAACAAGAAGCGAACTAAAAGCGAAACGCATATGAAATTAGAGCTACATTCACAGAAAAAATAAAAAATTTGATTTTAATCATAGAATCAGTTAAACAATTTGATGATTTTGCACGTATTACCAAAATGATTATATTGATTACTAAAAAATTTAATAATTGAATTTACCAAAATGATTATATTGATTACCAAAAATTTTAAAAAATTTTTAATTGTGAATATTTTTTTTAATAAATGAAATTTTTAATTTTAATAATCAAAAAACTTGCCATTTCAAACAATGTGTTAATTGATTTAATTAAATATAGCTCAGGCTTTGGCAATTTTTAACAACCATTTTACGTCTAATTTATTTTATTTTAAGCGAAAAAATCATTTTACAGAAAAAATTATCAGTAGATTTTAATAAATTGAAAAAATTTTTTAAAAGTATTTCAATTTAATTAATGGGATAATTCAATCAATTATTTTTTTAATTCAAAGAATATTAAACATATAATTTTGATTTAATTAACATTTTAGTTGTTTTGAAATAAATTCTTAATTAATATATTAATTAAATAACAAAATATCTTAATTGATTTTTCGTTTAAAATTAAATAATTTAGACTTGGAGAATTGTTGTTGGGAATTGTCAATATTTAATTAAATACATTAACACATTGTTTGCAACGGCAAAGTTTTTTGATAATTTTTCTAATTAAAATTAAGAATATCATTTATTGAAAAAAAATATTCACCATTTAACAATTTTTACAATTTTTGATTATCAATATAATCATCTTGGATAAGGGAGCAAAATCAACAAATTGTTTGCTTGATTCTTTGAATTAGGTATGAATTTGGTGATTAGAGACAAATTTTAATTTTTTCTGTGTTAAGATTTTTTGTTATTTAATTAATATTTTAATTGAAAATTTATTTCAAAACAACTAAAAGGTTTATTAAATCAAAATTATATTTTTAATTTTCTTCTTTTTTTTCAACTAAAAAAATAATTGATTCAATTATCACATTAATTATATTTAAATACTTTTATACAATTTTTTTAATTGATAAAAATAAACTATTGAAAAATTTTTCTGTGTTGTATTTAATTTTAACTGTTTATTAAATTTAAATTATATTTTTAATTTTCTTCTCTTTTTTCAACTAAAAAAATAATTGATTCAATTATCACATTAATCAAATTTAAATATTTTTTTAATTGATAAAAATAAACTATTGAAAAATTTTTCTGTGTTGTATTTAATTCCAACGGCTTATTACCAAAGTGAGGAGTATTCGTTTTGGAAGTTTCTCGCGAACTGTATTCTAAAAAAGCCTAAAAAGAAAATTAAGTTAAATGATGGTACAATTTATACATGTGTGCTCAATCTGATATTTTCATAGATTTAATGCAAAAGTTGGGTCAAATGGATCCACAAAGATCATAGATGTGGAAAGTTAGGGAGTTTTTTCAGGAGGGGGTTTTGTATGTGACCTTTCAATCATGAACTAATGCAAAATTTTATGAAATCAACGTGCATATGATGTACGGCCTTCCTAATTGGATGAGCACAATTTCCTACCGGGAAATGTCTCTTGATGGCTGCCCATGGAACCTAACCGGGATATGTATGTATTAAAAATAATTATAATTTTTTGTACTCAATAGAGGATACATAGAACAAAATAAAAATTGATTTAAATTAAAACATTTGTGATATTAATTAAAAAAAAAACTTCAATTTGCACCAGTAAACAAATCAAAATATTGAAATGTTTAATTCACTTGATAAAATGTTTAATTAAAACTGATTTTATTTTTGATTAATGCTTTAATGAGTGAACAAATTTTGGATAATTTTTTCTGTGTACTGTGTTAACAGAAAAGAAATATAAATTTTTAGGGAGCTTCATCCTCTATTCCTACCGAACCGATAATAATATATTTCAAACAGCTTTGTTTTTTTTTTTTTTTTTTTTTTTTTTGGTTCTCTAAATTAATTAATAGTTAAGTGAAATAATATTATTGCCAGAGTATTACACAAAGTAGGAGCTCACTACAAAATCATCGATTATCTTACCATTTCGTCTAGAAGGACGTAAACTTTTAGATTCTGATCCTGAAAATTTCAGTCTCCACCACTAATCAATCCGAGTTTCAAATGATACTTTTCCAGTTATTTATCTGAGCCATATGTGGTACTTAGCCAAGCAGAATTCCAGTTTTATTTGGTGCTCCACCAGATCAAATATTATAAAAGTAGGGTTAAAAACAATTGCATATGGGTATTCCGATAAAAGAAATTTACTTTTTGTTACGTTACGCCAACAAGCAATTAAGCTGGCATTTAAGACCCATGTTGGTCTAGTTTTCCCTTTTCACTTAATATAGAGCTAGTTACGCTCTATACCAAAATAAAAAATTAAAAAAACATATTAATTTCTCTTTGAAAAGCCATTTTAATTGCTTCCGGGCTTAACGAGATAAAAAGTTGACTTTTCAGTAGATATACCCATATAGTTAGTGGTGACATCTGAAAAACGGTAACTCGGTACAGTTTTCGATGCCGAACGATTAGATAATGTGAAATGAAACGCACAAAAAGTAGACAAACAAGGACAGTCTCCTCTCAAAAGATAATGATAATGAAACGCAAACAACTTCCTAGCCCAGTACAGTTTTAAGAACAAAAAAAAAATGTTACGTTTCCATTAAGTCGTCCGGAATACAGCGTGTTTTCAATAGGGATATACGGACATTTTTTATAGGATTTTATGTGAATAATTGCTTGTGTTTCAAACGGAAGAATCAATTTAACATATTCCTATCTAACACTCGTGGAAGTGAAGGGTACCAAAAATAAAATGGTTTGGAAATTGATTGCGTAATAATATTGAAAAAAAATGGTTTCTATTGAATAAGTTTTGCTTTCTTGGTCCCATTCAGAAATCAAATATCAATAATCATTTAATAAATTTCTAGCAAAGACAGCTGGAAAAGATTTTTTTTTTTTCTTTTTTTTTTTTTTTGTAAGAAAAAGGCAAAAAGTCATTTCGTTACATAAAAATAATAATAGGGTCAATAATTGATTTATTTTAATTATATATAAAGTACAATACATAAATCTAATAATCTGAAAAGAAATTTTCCATATGGTAATATTTAAATTTGAAAAAACATGAATATTTTAAAGAAAAATGTAAAAGGGGTAGTAACAATTTTAAAAGTGAAAATGAACTTTGATTTATATAGGAAAACTATTTAACATTAGTAGCCCTTAAAAAACCATTAAAAATGATTTATAAACATTTAAATTTCGCTACATTTAAGACAATTAAAGCAATTAATTTTTAACACTTCAAGCATAAATTACCTATAAAGTTTTTCGACAAGAGAAATAGTCAGTTGGATATCATTTTTATTACTCTAAGAGAAGTTTAAATGGATTATAAATCTTCTAATGAACAGTTCGCTTGGGCAATGTTTTTACAAACAGCCCACACATACACGCATTTGAATTCAATCTATACGAAATATTTCTTCATTTTTCTGAAATCCAATACAAAAGACACGCGCCAACGAAAAACACTTTAATTCAGATAAACTCGTAGAGAACAATAATACAGATAATACAGACACAAAATTATAAATAAAAACAATAAAATGTAGGGAGATTGGTCTGTAATAGATATTTTTAAAAGAAATCAAATTTTAAGCTTTTTTGATAATCGGTCCGATTTAAAGCCCATTTTCGACTTTTTGGTCCATAATTTGCCATATTCGACATATCCAACCCTGCTCCCAAATCGTTACGACTACCATACAGTTTCAGTAACTTCGATATAATAAAAAGTTATATTTTTTAAAAGCATTAAATTATTTCGAATACAAAATACAGTTACAGTTTTTATATAATTATACTTCATGCCCATACTTAGCCCAGCTCGTCGGGAAACTTTTCCCAAATACTTTAGAAAAGCTAAAAATATTATACAAGTAAGACCATAAAGTGAATAAGAATTTTAAACACTCAGGTCTTACATGTAACAATATCAATGCTTCAACAAAGACACAACAATAAACCGTCAATTTTTCTTTATAGCATATAGCAAGAAAGTGATTCTGTAAAAATTTCAAATCGATATTTGAAATACTGCATCGATAATTCCGAAAAAAATTTATTTTGGAAAATATTAGAAACTTTTTTTAAATTTTTTATGCCAACAAATTTTTGGAGTCGGAGTCGCGAGTTTTTGTGGGTACTACGACTCCGATTCCGACTCCGACTCCGACTCCGACTCCTGTACAAATACCTTAACTCCGAGTCCGACTCTACAGCCGTTATTACAATTCATAGTCTATTACTTTAAAAGAATATTTCATCCAGCAATAGCTGTCGGTTTTACTATCATTTATGTTTAAAGTTTTTTTCTATATGCCACGTATGCAATTTCCAAAAACCCTTGATGTATACTATATTACGAAGTTAATATACAAACAGTCATATGAATATAAGTATGTACTTTTATTAAAATGTTTCTTTAGACGGTATGACTTGATCTTTTCAATTCTTTATTAACATTCACATGTATGTATGTATATGCCACAGTAAACTAAAAATTCAATAAGCAACTTTTAATAAAGCTTTAGTTATGTATTTAAAATAATTAGTTTGACAGCCTATAGGCATTTGCAGCATAAAATCATACATGTGTATGTAAGTATGTAACAATTTCTGAATGTTAAATATTTTACATTATTTAATTAATATCTTGAAAATTGTTTAACACAAAATTCAAACAACTACACAAACATAAGAACATGCATACTACCTTATCCATACATTAAGCCAAGGATGACAACCGATACTATTATTTATACCGATACCGCTTAAATACCGTTTAAAACTGAATACCAGTACTGATACCGAAATAACAAGTATTTTAATACCGGTATATATACCAATACCGAATTTTTTTCGGTTGCCAACATACGAGTACATACTTTCCATTAGCACTAGTATTGAGAATTTTGTTTTTACACTATTAAGTTTATATTTTATAAATAAATTAATACTTTGCAACGATAATACAATATTTTTGAGAAAAATGCCTTTGATAATTGCCACTGTCTAAAAAATGGGTCATCTAAGTCATTTAGACGCCTGATATGCTTTTTTAACATTCTTTGTTTTGTCAATTAAATTGTTAAGTCGGTATGATATGACGGTAAAAAAGTTTCTGTACCAGAAGCGTACCGCTATAATGAAACTGACGAAATAACAAAGGGTTAATATGGGTACCAAAATTCGTTCCGGTTGCCAACCTTGCACTAAACAAAGATAATACGAACTGGATGCACAAACAAAAATTTTAGATATAATTAGGCCGAATCTTTGATACCCTTTGCCAAGAATATATTTTTTTTTTTTTTTTTTTTTTTATAAGGCTTCATGTAAAGCCTTCAATAAATTATATAGTAATAAATTATAAACCAATTATAAAATAAAACCCTACAGTACAATTTTTAGTGTTATAAAACAAATGTGTGACAAATTTAAAAGGCGACGACGTCGCTTTTTCGTCATCGCTTTTTGTTTGTTGGCAAAAGTGTAAAGATTATAAACCGATTATAAAATAAAACCCAACATCACAATTTTAAATGGGTGAAAAATTTAAAAGGCAGTATTACACCCAATTTTCACGGAGGCTTTAACGACGTCGCTTTTTGTTTGTTGGCAAACGGTGTAGAGAAGAAAGAGGGGTAAACAAAAAGACTCACTTTGTGTATCTCATATCGTTTTTTTTTATATTTCTCTTTAAACTTCTTCTTGCTCCGTTTTATTCTTTTTCTTATGTTGAAGTGTTAGGTTGAAAATACAGTCGATTCTCAAAAACGGCGGGACCGGCAACATTCTGGATTATAAATTTTTTTTTTGTTTTTTACTTTATGTTAATATATGTATAATCTAAATATTTAAATAATATGGGGAAAAAGTAATTTTAATAGAGGTAATCGTTGCAAAAAAAAAAAATGTAAATCAATGCCAACAAATTATTTTTATTTTCCGTTTAATTGATGCTGCCGGTTAGTCGAATTACAGATAATCAAGGCTCTACAGTAAATAAAAAACGACATGCAACCACACGCAGAGAAAAAATATGGTTGGGCATGGTTACGGCAACGACACTATGTTTATTGTAACAATATATTGTTGTCGTACACAAAATATTGTTATTTTTATTTAATACTAGCTTAACCCGGTGCGCTTCGCTACACTGGTAAAAAAAATAAATAAGAAAAAAATTGCAGTATTTTTTTAATGTGTAATTTATTTATTTTTGCTCCCCCTGCACCTACCCCCTTTTTTTTTTTGTTTTGAATGTTGTCCTGTAAAGGTTGATAACTTTTGTGTTCAGATATATGGTATTTAATATTTCTTTATATGAGGGGTACTGCTCCTCCTCTGTCTACCCCGCCCATTTCTATATTGAAATTAATAGTTTACCATAGTAGTAGCTGTAACCACGTTTGAAGACTCTTCCTTTAATAGTTCTTCTGTTGAGCGATACTTAATTTATGCATCCTATGGAAGGTATTTCCCCCCTTGCGCCTACCCGCTTTATTTTTATTTTCAAAAGTATAGTATACCATAAGAGAGACTTCTGCAAAGTTTGAACATTCGCACTATAAAAGTTCTTAAGATATGCTATATTAAACATTGGCGTCCTATGGGGGGAACCACTTCCCCCGCTATTATTTTATTTAAATTTTGGGGCTTAGAAGATCCTACTACAAAAAGTTCAGCAAAATGCGTGCAGCGGCTCTTAAGATATGCGATAATTAATATT
This sequence comes from Pollenia amentaria, assembly GCA_943735925.1. Taxonomy (NCBI): domain Eukaryota; kingdom Metazoa; phylum Arthropoda; class Insecta; order Diptera; family Polleniidae; genus Pollenia; species Pollenia amentaria. Next base: position 15,195,537 of record OX031010.1, on the reverse strand, counting down.
GGCATCCTATGGGGGGTACCAATTCCCCTGCCCCTATCGAAAAAATAAGTAGCCTATTTTATTTTTAGGGCTCACGTGATGTTACTGTAAAAATTTCAGGAAAATCGGTTCAGTAGTTTCGGAGTCTATAAAGCGACAAACAAACATACAGACATAATTCATTTTTATATATATAGATAGATCAACAATATTATAATAGTTACTATAAACATTTGAATGCTTATCGCAATTATAAATTTGAGTATGGTTCACTGAAAAAAAAAAACATTTTTATAACAACTAAATAATGATAACTTCGAAAACATATTATATTTCTCACAACCATTTAATAATATTTAATAGCCATAAGCTCATAAATTTCTATACGTGTTCTCATAATATGTTTAAGATGCAAACAAAATATCGTTACTCTAAAAGCTAATTTTGTTCTATTGAAATTGCACATGTAACACTTCGAACGATTATAGGTTACATTAGAAAGTTTTACATGTATATACTGTAACATTTTTTTTTTTTTTTTCAGAAAAAAAAATCGCCATTAGTTTAAGGCATGTCAGTTTGAACTGATAGACAAATCACTTAAATGTATGGTAAATCATCTCGATGTTGAAGTGCTTATAGCGTAATCATGCTTAAACGCGTTTAAGATCCCCAGTGTGTACTTAGCATTAAATAGTTAAAGGACCCATAATTAATATACTTAATGGGGTCTTAGAAAAATATTTCTTGTTGTTAGATACGAAATCACAAACTTAATATACCAACATTTAACACTCGTTGAGATGTAGGGTATAAAAAAAATAAAAGCGAGAAATTCTTAAGAGAAAGAAAGTGAGCCTAAGGACATGTTTATAAAACAAATATATCATTTGAGGTTACATGTGTGTTGGTGAGAAATCCAGGATTATCAGTAAACGAGTTTCAATAAGTGTATCATCATCTTCTATGTTTTCGTAGATGTTTGTATATTTTTCTTTAACCTTTATGTCAACAGCTACATACCTGGGTATGTTTTGAATTTTAAAAACGCTGTATGTCTGAAAGTGACTTTTATATCGCTCTGAAATTTCATGATATCCTCACTTGCAGTGTTTTCTAACATATTCTGATGTTTGAATAAAATTGGACTAAGCAGACCATGGATGTGGTCATTTTTTAATTCCTATCCCTTACGTCAACAACTGCATACCCGGGTATGTTTTGAATATTAATAACGCTGTATCTCTGAAAGTGGCTTTCATATCGCTTTTAAATTTCATGATATACCCACTAGAAGTGTTTTCTAACTAATTCTAAGGTTTGAACAAAATTGGACAAACCAGACCATGTACATCGGCTTTTTTTCATCCCTACCATACCCGGGTATGTATATGAAAAAATTAAAATAAAGTAATATTGCAAGTTTATTTCATAATATATAGGGTTTTATAAGTCTGCTAAAACTACCGCTATTTTTAGCATTCCTGCACTAAAACAAATCAAAGTGGGAGAAACACAAAAAAAAAATACAAATAAAACAAAAAAACAACAAAACATGTGAATTCCCATATAAAATGCGCTTGCATACCCGGGTATGCATACTGTTGACGTAAGTATAACTTTTCTGCTGTTGACATAAAGGTTAAGGAAATTTTTGTGTAAATGTGTCGTCAAAAGTCAACAATTTTATTGCTAAATCAACAAAGTTATAATTGATATTTATATTTATAATATTTACATATACTTGTCGACTCATATTGTAGTTATGGCACAGGGGTAGGTCTACTCATACATACATATGTATATGTGTATGTATTTGTATTTACATGTCTGCTTTTTACATATTTGTATTTGTATTACAAATCTACCACAAATCATCAGTTAGCTAAGGTTTTATGTGTTTTCATTACAAGAAAGAACAACAACAAACAAACATATATAGACTTTCCTTTATTTTTCTTGTATCGTTCTTGTTTTCAGTTTTGATTTATCTAAATGATACAAAGTTTGGCGCCATCATCATTACACCCATTAAACATCAGCCAAGAGAAACAAATCTAAGCAATAGATCTTCATCATGTTTTCAGCAGTAAATGAGATGACATGAAAGTGTAATGAAAATATTTTTCAGTTGTTTGTTTTCCTTTTAATTTTCTTCTTGGAAGAATCCTTAGAAAAAATTTATATGTCTTGATATAATTTTAACTTCGAATGTAAAAGCAAATAAACTGCATACAACGAAGAAAAAATATTAATTAATTAGATGGTTTGCTGAATATGGGTGCGAAAGAGCGATTGTGAAAGTAATTCTGTAAAATATATTATGCGTGAAAAGTATCATAGCATCTGGGTTTTAAAAGTCGTATTCCCAATTCGAATAACAGTATACCCAAAACTCCCAAAAAAGGCGATTACATTATCTCGAAAACTCTCCACTAGAAATTGTTCTTTGAAATTTCAGTTAATAATAATGAAAATTAAAATTTTAAATCTTCTGCCTCGTTCTTCATATTAAAAGTTTAAAACATTTACATTACACCTTTCACTATTTTAGCAGAAAAAATAAATGCATAATTTGTGTATTAATACTTAACAAAGATAAAAAAAATTTAATTTCACCGTCAAAAAACTTGACTAAAAGCACTGCTTATTGGTAAGCAGCGTTAATAAAAACTCTACAGTGGGGAGCAAAAATAAAAACTATGACCCGAAATTGTCTTGACTAGGGTGTTCAGTCGAATAATTCTTGTTCAATTAATCGAAAAATTTTAGACGATTAATTAATTTAAAATTGCTGATTTCGATTAAAGGATTAATCGAAGAATTTATGCCGATTAAAAAATTATATATTTGTCTGTCAAATATAAATTTTTTTTTAAGTTGTCAAATAAACAAACCAAATGTATGTGTCCGTTGGAATTAAAAAAAAACGGTCATGTTTAGTGAGTAATTCACATACATGGGCTTATTGCTTACTGAAAAAACTTTCAGTAAATTGTTACTGATTACGGAAATATTGCAGTAATCCGTTAATTTTTACTTATAATTGAAACACATTCAAAAAAATATTTTTAACCCTGGAGCTACACGTTCCATAAATCACTTTCAAGTTGTTCACAAAAACTGCTTTTCAAAACTTGTTTGAATTGACAGCTGTGCCACAGGCTGTACTCAATTTTATAATTAATTTCATTTTAAAAATGACCCCCACCGAAGAAACTAGTCAAAATAGTAGCGTGACTCAAAGTATTTTTAATAAAGCACATTTATTTTTTAAGAAATATCTTTTTTATAAAGAAAGCGCCAAAATGAATTTGTGGTCAGTCGTTAAGGTAAACGTAGAATTTAGTGAGGACATTAGTAATTAAAGTGAGAGAGTATGGCAAATTAAAAGGAACGACAAAACTTGACAGTGGGACTTTCAGGTTAAGCAAAGCATTTAAACCAAATTTTATTTTTGGAGGATTATTTTAAAATATCTGTTTAATTGTTTGTACATATAAAATGATATGATCATAATTCATGTTTTACTTTTTTTTTATCCTTGTAAAGGTGACTTATTTGGTGCAATTTAAAAATTTGTCATAGTTCCCCCTTTTTGAATTTTTGTACAGCAAATAAATTATTGAGTCATTTTCATTGCATTTATTTTAAAGTTATTATTCCTTCCATCAGGATTTAAAATCCTTTTTTTTGAATTACATTTTATATTTATGCAATATGCACTTAAAGCTATTAAGATGATTAACTTAGAAATACAATCAGAAAATGCTCGAATGTATGAATTTTTACAAATGCTAACTTTTCGGCTCCGCCAAATAGCACGTAATTTCATGAATAAAAATGTTTTGGATGAATATGATATCTCTATCATGCCCTTTGAAGAAATTTATTGCGGAAGGGAAGTGGATTTGTATATATCTACAAATAATATCCATATTGATATAGTTATAGGAATGAAAGAAAATGCAAAACAATTTTATATAAAAAGTTGCGAAGTTTTGAGAACCAAAGGCAGTGAATGGCCATATGTTTCCTGACATTACTAGAGTCGTTGCTGGAATTTTATCAATTTTTTTTCCAAAGAGTTTTTTCTTTTCAAAATATAATAAAAACTAAGGAAAGAAACAGACTACATGTGCCAACATTATAATGTCTCATACAAACTAAGGATTGGTTAAGATCGAAAAATTTATGCTTCGTTGATGTAAAAATTCCAAATAGTTTATAAACTAAAGAAATAAGTGCCTGATTTTGATCTCATATATTTATAAGACTTTTATGTACCCTATTTTATTCATACATATAATGTATGTTAATGTAAAGTTTTGTTTTTTTTTGTGTGCAATTGAAATTTTATGTAGTTTTTGTTGTTGTTTTAATAAATTATAAAAAAATGGTACCGTGAAGGTCCACAAAGTATATATTTTTTTTTTTTGGAAGTTGGCACAAAATTTAAAACCCCATTTAACGTCCCTGGTACGAATTGTTACGTTTGCTTTGTTTTTTTGTTAATAAAATATTTATATACTTGTAATTAATAATGTTTATTTGCACAAGTACCAATTTTTTCTAAAATTATCGAAAAAAAAAATATTTTAATTTATAAAATTTCTGGATTTGGAATTATTCGAATAATTATAAAATTGTATTCGTTTAATCGAATAAGTCAAAAATCGACCAAAAAAGCCAATTAATTGAACACCCTAGTGTGAACAAACCTTAAGTCATATCAATGTATTTTGTTGGTTCCTTACCTTTGTGAATTGTTTTATTTCTTATTCAAATTAACGTTTTATTACAAAAACTTATTTGATTTTCGTGTTTTCAGGTATACGAATTAAAACCGGTTATTTTAAAAATGCTGAACCGGGGTTTTTTAAATAGCAAAAATTCGGGATATTCGAAAAGTGGATTTTGAAAAAAGTCGATTAATCGATAGTTAGGATACTATAGCATTAGCATGAAAAAGTCAGTTCAAAAGTAAAATTGGGTCATATTGACCCCAGGAATGCAGAAGAGTTAAGAACCGTTACATTTTTTTTTTTTTTTTTTTATTGAAATATAATATATATAATTAATTAACAAAATCCAGTTTTCCTAATAATTAATTAAATACTCTGACAAAAATGTTATTTATATTTCGGTTATACGTTTTTGGACTTGTTTCTCGAATACATAATACCAATACTAACATACACAAGCCCACACACACACATACACACACACAAGATAAACACTTTCTGTTTTAAAAAAAAATATTTATACAAAACTGTTGTTTATTTAGCCAATATGTCAAAATATTATGGCCTAATGAAAAGTTACTGTAAACACATTTAATTTTTTTTTTTTTTATATGTGTTTGATGCCAAATGATTGAGAAAAACCCTCATTTTACACATGCTGTGATTTTTCATAATAGTTTGTCAGATTGTTTATTTTTTTATAATTGTTTTTGTTTTGCTTAAAACAACAACAAAAAACCGTACAAAATTAATTGTTTACTTAAATAATGGTTGTTAAATGATTCGTTTTTCTTGTAAAACTCTTTAAAAAAAAATTTATTTAATGTAACCATAATGAAAGTAATTAATTATGAGTACACAATGTACGTTGTATGAAATTTATTTAGAAAATATCATTTCATGAATAACATCCAATTCTTAATACATGTCAAAATAAAAAGTGATAGTTGTTGGTTTAATTAATTAACATTTTTAGCAAAACAAAAAATGTATGTGTCTAGCAATTTTTGGAAAAATAAATTTCTTAAGTCAGCAAGATAAATTAATTAATGGATAATGTTAAAATTTTTAGGAAATTTATCTAAAGCATATAACAACATATAAAAGCATAAAAGAAACGGCTTGTCAGCATAATGTGTATGTAGTAATTATTTAAAAAACGGTAAGACAACAAAACGTATGTTCATTTTTGTTGGTTCCCTTAGGCCATGGAAAACTACTAGAATGGAAAGAGAGAAAAAACACAATTCGTCCCATAAAACAAAAATTTTTTTTTCAATATAAAACTAAATTTGACGAAAAATCTTCATTCATATAATCGTCAACGGCAACCAATTTATTGGGTAAATTTACCCTCCCTGAAAAAGCCACAACCATATTATGGCTACAAACATAAAATTAAACATGCAAATTCCTGAGTGAATGAGAATTTGTTAGAGGGATCTTTTTGGTACTTTTTTGTTCTTTAACTGGTACTTTTTTTTTATTGTCGTTAATATTAGATCTATAAACATAAAATTAAACATGCAAATTCCCCAGTGAATGAGAATCTGTAAGAGTGTTTCTTTGGTACTTTTTCGTACTGTATTGTCCCTGCAGATAATATTGGACTACGTGGTCCATTGTGGCTTAAATGGACTACTTACAACATGGTCCAATGTACTGCAGTGTGGGTCATATTAGACAAATTAACATGCAGTGCTGCCAGCAACTGCATGATGTGCAGGTATTACACATTGGTAGCCCTGATGTTATCCATTATTAATTGTTTATTTAAAAGTGAAACTGGAAAGTTTTTTAAAATTTTTGAAAAAAAAAATAAAAAAAATGAAAAATACCAAGTAAATATATATAATAATAGCAATAATGGATTACAGTGCACGCCATAAAAGGCGATTAGTGAAAAAGATGTTACTACTTTTGAAACTAACCCACTTGAGTATTCCATGGAGTAGTTTAGGGACTACTTCGGAGGGTTATATGGTCCACTCCTAGGACATCGTAATATTAAATAGACCAGCTTTTAACCATATAGTTGGAGTAGTTTTGGAATACTCCTACTCCTTTATGGACTACTCTTTACACGCATGTATGGACTAGTCTCGTTATCTGCAGGGGTTTGCCAACAGGTACTTATTGAATATTTGTTAGTATTGCATCTACAAACATAAAATTAAACAAGCAATGCGTTGAGTGAATGAGCATCTGAAAGAGGCGCTTTTTGCGTTGAGTGAATGAGCATCTAAAGGAGGCAGGCGCTTTTTGGTACTTTTGCTTTACCTCGTACTTTTTGATTTGCTGTTAATATTTGACATAGAAACATAAAATTAAACATGCAAGTTCATGAGTGAATGGGGATTTTTTGTAGTTTTTCGTCTTCTCTAACTGATACTTTTCTTCTCTAACTGGTACTTTTTTTTTTAAAGTAGTCCTTTTTGAATTTAATACTTATTGTTGTTCATTAAATAAAAAAAAAGAGAACAGCCCATTTATGGAGTAAAAGGGCAAATCCTGTATTTTGGGTTTTTTGTCCCCCATCCATCGTTAAAATCAATGCATATAGAAATAAAAATAATATAAAATTCCTAACTTATCTAAAAAAATGCAAGTGCAAATTTGGTACTTTTTCGAAATTTGAACGTTTAAGGGGTGAAAATCGTACGTAATTCTGTTATTTTGCGTCCAGGGAATTCCCGGGATTTTTAATTGTTTTCAATTCTCGCTTTTTGCAGAAAATATTTTTTTAAAACTTTAGTAATTCTAAGTCGGACAAGTGTCTTACGTAGTTTAATCCAACTTAATTTCACCACAATATTTAAATTTGCTACAGTTTAAGGCTTATTAAGCTAATTTTTGAGAAGGGGCTTTATACGGGGCCTATGATAAATTAAAGACGTATATTCACAAACTTTTATTTCTTGTCTTCGCAAACTGAAGTTTAACAATAATATTATAAGGTTTTGCGGCCAAGGGCGTAGTAAAGGGTTTTCCTAGATTGTGCTTTATATGCTGCATTTCAAGTATGCCTTTTAGCCATACTTACATGATTTACGAGATTGGTCTAAACATGGAGCCGTAGATAAATTATGGACCGACATTCACGAAATTTGGTGCCTTATAAAACGAATTTGTGGAAATTTAATGACAAAAGGTGCATTTGGCAACAAATTTATGTTAGTTTTTGTTGAGTTTTTAGGGCGGTAGTTCCACATTTGGGTGCATAACTCTTTTCCTATTGAAGCGATTCGGCTGGAATTCAATCCCAAACAGCCTAGAAGATCTAAAAACAATCTGACACCCATTTCGCTAAATCGGCTTAGAATTAATGAAGGACCCACAAAACAATTCTTTATGGGACCTTAGAAGAATATTAAAAAAAGATTCACATGGAATGACAAACTTAGTATAGGATTAAGGGTAATACAATTTAAAAAAAATATGTTATTAAATATATGTAGTGATTAAAATTTCTCCTTCCTGCTGAATTTATTAAACGGTAAAATTGTTGCAGAATTCCTACATCGTAATGTTGTGCTTTCAGTTCCTAATCGCCCTTCCAGAAATTTTATTCCACTAAGACTTTAATACTTTCATTTTAATTATGCAAATGAGCTCTGAATTTGACAATGTATATACATACGTATGTATATTGATTTATATGATCCTATTGGCATCGAAATAACCTCTTAAGTGTCTTAAAATGACTTTAATCTTAAATTTTTTACATTTTTGTTATATAATAGATATTAGGTTTAATAAGGTTAAGCGTAAAAGCCAGTAAGAAATATTAGTTTCATTGGATAAATAAGTAAATAAATGCAAAAATTTGGGCGGGAATACCGGGATCCCGGTAATTCGATTTTGATTTCCCGCTTTCCCGGGAATCCAAAAAGTGTGGGAATAAAAGGCTGTAACTATAATTGTGGGACTGAAAATGAAAGGGGTACAACTGCCAAAATAAAATTTCTGAGTAACTGAGCTTTTTTTGTTTTAAATATATACCTAATATATAATAAGTTTAGGACCATACAGCGCGATTTGGGGTCGTTATACAGGTCTGAATTTGTACAATTGTAGATATTAGTAGTATGTAAAGACTAGTTTACACTATCACACAAGTCTTACGTATTCCTTAATATTTTGTGAAATAGAAATCTAATGAGTTGTATTGCGACTCTCAAAAAAACTAATTTAACATTTCAGTTTGTGTTCACACTATCACCCGTGAACATGCTTTTGTTAAAATGCAATCCTGATCAAATGAAAAGTATATGCAAGAAAAGATAAACACACTGTTTATTGTTGTGGCTTTGTTGAAGCTTTGCTATTGTTACAAGTAAGACCTGAGTGTTTAAAATTCTTAATCACTATATGTGAGCTTCTCCGAGAAAAGGGACCTAGTGTGTGAAAATGAAGTTTTGAAAAAAACGCATTTAAAGTTTCAAATTTTAATGTTTTTCTCATTTTTATCGATTTTCCCAAGTTGGTTTTGTACGTTTTTGTGGGGTAAATAAATTTTCATCAGAAATCTAACTTATTTCATCTTATTCTACACCCTTTTAGGCAGCAGAATCCACTCTCAAGTCCAAACCTGTTTTTTGATACACTATGTCCCCTTTCTCGGAGAACGTCACATATAGTCTTATTTGCATAATATTTTTAGTTTTTCTAAAGTCTTTGGAAAAAGTTTCCTGACGAGTTGGCCTAAGCAACCAGCGAAATGCGCATAGAAACTCGCTTTCCCTCAACAATATCAAATAAAAATTGGGAATTTAGCACGTTATAAATAAATCTCATTAATAATGAAAAGTATTATTGATTCAAAAATTTTTTAATAGCGATGAAGTCGTATGGGATGTCAACTCTTTCTTCGTAATAGTTGCAATTTTCACTGTTTTTCGCATGTTTTAATCAGTGATGGAAAATTGAAAATTTGAGATGGTACTATCCAATTTATTAACCATTTTGGTACTTTTTGTATAACTTATTTTTTTTAAAAAAAAAAATATATAAAAGAATTAAATATTAATTATAATTATAATTAATATTAATATTAAATTTATAAAATTTTGCTTAACAATCTAAAAATTAATTCATTATTAATACCCGAACAAAAATGTTATAACATATTTTCTAGTGGTGTTCAAAATATATTTGTTAATTATTGGTGAGTAAAAATAAGAAATTCATACTAGTATGTTATACCGTCATCGAAACCATGTAGTTAAAATGCATTCAAAATGACATTGATGCTTGAAGAATATACATATTTTTGCAACAAAAAATATGAAAGATAAAGAACACTAAAGTGTATGTGTACCCTGTATGTTATTGGCAGGTAGGAAATGTTTAGAAAAAATAGCAACGCTGGATTTCTCAACGAAGAAGCATAACAAGAAAGGAGTACTAAAACTGACGTGGGGGTACTGTGGTATTTATGAAAAGAAGAAGCACCATAGTACTGAATTTTCCATTACTGGTATTAATACAAAGCATAATAGTGTAAACTTGTCTTAAGTATTGATTGCTGCGTCTAACTCATTTTCCAGTTTTGGCATTTGCATCCCTTTGCTTTTCAGCCCCTCAAATTATTGTAAAAAATTTTTCATTGACACTTGTATACTATCGCTTCAGAACAAACACACAAAAAAGTTATACATACAAAATAAATATTTTACAAATTAAACTTTATTATCACCCTCTGTAACATAAAATGTGTCTTCATTAATATTGTGCCAGATTTGTTGAAATATTTTAAATTTTTTTTAACATCCTGCACTCAAAAATATTTTTCGCGTTTTTATAACCTATTAACTTGCCATTTTTCTTTAGATATTTCTAAGAAAAATCAGCATTCTATTTTCGTTATTTAAAAGCAAGCTTTAATGACTTCAAATAACAACATAAAAAAATTTACCCAAAAAAAAAAAAGGAAAGAAAGAATTAAATGGAAAAGTCTGCTTTTCCTGTGGTAGATATTAAAAGGACCGCAAGTGGCAGGCCTTTTTTAAGGCCTCTATACTCATTTCTAAGCAATTCGTTACTATGAAATCCTGCCTTCAAAAATATGCCTTCTAAAAGATATAAATTTCTTTTGGAAAGAAAGACCTTCCAAAATAGATATTAATAACACATTAGCTACTCCCTTCTTTAAACCTAGAAAGAAAATCATATAATCACAGACGTTAAAGATAATCATGCGTAATACAGACGCATTCTTTTAACCTGCTATATTATTAAACCTTTTGATTAACTAGGAACACACTAATGTGGACTTTATTTTTAAATACATATTAAATAAAAATACCGAAATTTAAAATATGTGAACATATGTTTATTATGAGTAGGGATGCCAATCCCAAAATCCCGATCCCGAAAATCCCGGAATTTTCATTATTCAACGAATCCCGAATCCCAGGATTTGAATTTTTCAATCCCGGTATTTTCGGGATTTAGTCAATCCCGAAATCGTTAACTTAATTTTTTTTGATTTACCCTTTTTTATTAAAAAGAATTTATTCCCTTGAAAGGGAATTAAACACAATATTGATCTTTTATATTTCTTTAAATTAACCCGTTAATACTGTCATTGAAAACGAAATAAGAAAGCTAAACTTTTTTATTCTTTTACAGATCGTCCAACAATTATAAAGAAATTTTAATGTGAGAAGTGCTGAAAATAATTAAAGAAGAAAATTAATCAAAGAAATAAATGTCTTTTGAAATGAATAAAACCAAAAGTTCCGTGTGGTTTTATTATTATAACTGATTCCACTGGTGCACGAAATGCCAAATTGAAACTTTACTCTTACAGGTTTAGGCTTATTAAAGTGTTTTCCAAGAGTGGGCATGGTACCTTGAAAATCTGTGGCGTGATTTCACCAAATTAAGTAGTGTAATTTATACACTACATAATTCCTACCACCAGTGGTGATGGTTATAAAAATGCGTTTTTGTTCAAATAAGATTTTTTTGTTAATTAATTTCGAATTAAAATTTCAATTGTTTCTCTTAATTCATTTAATAAAAATTGTAATAGAATCTTACAAATAAATCAGTTACTAGTTTGCTCTATTCAATTACTATATTAATTATTTTTTTTATTAAGTTTGAAACTACTGAGGTAATTGGGTAAAATATAGACTTTGTTATATTCAACATTTTTTATTTTTCGAATGATTGGTTTTTTCCAATTACAGTTACATAAGATTGTGTCTTGGAAATATAACAAAATTCTTGTAAGGTAAATGAAATTAGCGTTCTGTAGTCTATTATTGAATTTTAAATTTAGTTAAAAAAAAAAGTATTTTACTTTTATTAGACACTAATGTAAATATGCAAAACGGCTAAAAAGAAAAGTTTGACTAAAAAAATGAGTGTAAATATGCCTTTTGAACCGGCGGCGACTTCAACGCAAAATTTAAATTCAGCGGCGGCTAAGAGGCGACTTTGACCTGCACGACCTGGGAGTCTGTCTGATAATTGTATGGTTGTCAAAAATTTCTACGATAATGTCAAAATTTATACTAGCCCCCTGGGCTAGAGAAATTTTATTCACCTCAAGAGTTTCAAATTTTTACTTTCATGAGTACTTTGCTACCGTTTCACACACGCAGTTTGTCTCACAAACTTGCTAAAAGTAAAATTAATAAAAATAAAGGAGAAATTACTTTAAGTCACTTAAACAATGTGGCCCAGAATGTGCTTTCATGTAGCTTTATATTATGCCTATATTGAACAGTAGGACAATTATTACAAAGTTTTATAAAAAAACTAATAAGACCTTATTTAAACAAAATATCATTATTCGTATCGTATTGAAGTGATTTTGATAGTGGGCCTTTATATTCGGCCTATAATAATTTAGGAACCGCATCACAAAAGTCACTAAAGAGATTTTAATTATTAGAGTAACCGAGTTTAACCAAATTTTATTTAAAAATTGTAATTTGATAGCGATCTCGGCGTTTGAAAGCCCCTTTGGAAGGCCACTTTATATTTTTTTTTTTCTTCCTATGCTAATCCCTCGAAGCTATACGCTTGTCTGCAGGAAAGAAACCACACCCAGTGAACAACTATGTTTAAAAATGGTCACCTTCAACAAAACTATTTTTAAAGAAAATTTTTAACATATTATGGTTAATTTAACCATATTATTATCACCATCAACCATATTATTGTTAAGTGTAACCTCCATCAAGAAGCCACAACCATACTATGGTTGCCTCCGAACATGTTTTGGACAATAATAACTAAAATATACTTAAAACTGATAAAAGCATGGTTGGTTTTCAACCATAGCATGTTGCTCTTGGAGAATAGGAAAATACTATTGTTAATTTAAAAACAAATTATTGTCATATTTAACCATAACATGTTTAGAGGCAACCATAATATGGTTGTGGCTTCTTGATGGAGGACTAATTACACAATAATACGGTTACCGGTGACAGTGATATGGTTAAATTTAAGCATATAATGTTTAAAATTTTGTCAAAAAATAGTTTTGTTGGAGGTGCCATATTTAAACATGTTTTTTCTCTGCGTGCAGAGTCTCTGGCGGGAATAGATCCAGCAACCCTAGCGCTGATAGACCAGCTCACTACCAACTAGCCCACCGGGGCACCTATGAGACCTTTAGTTAATTGTGAAACGATTATCAGCTAAATCCATGGTGTTATTTCTAGCCATATAAAGCTTATTTCGAGCCGAATTTAACGAAATTTGGCAGTGTGATTTCTAGTCTTATGGTACAAAGACAGATCAAATTTAACTACAATAGCATTATGAGTAACGTTTTAAGGCTGCACCTATCACTTATCTTCCCCGAAAGAGCTATCACCATAAATGAAAAATATCCTTAGAAAACGCTCATATTTACCCGTAGTGGGATTTTATTTAAATAAACATTTTTATTCACACGAAAAGAGCATTTAAATTAACCTTTTTTCGCCGACCGGTAATTATAATCACCAGTACTAAAACTCTTTTTTTTTGTTTAAATGTGTTTTTTCTGTCACTTTCTTGAAATTTTATTTCGTTATTATATTAATTGATAATTATCAATTAACTTAGTGCGGCGAAAAATGGGTTAATATTAATTAACATACGCTGTTATTCCATAAAGCAATAAAACGTCGTATTTGGCTCAATGTTTTCACAATTGTCTTAAACGCCAAAGAATGATTTCCTTCTTAAATCCTTTTAAATATTATCCTAAATTCGACAAATTATAATCTACACAGAAAAAACTTTTTTATAAATCAAAAAAAAAAAGGTTTAAAAAGTATTTAAATTTAATTAATTTGCTAATCGAATCAATTATTTTTTTAGTTGAAAGAAAATAAAAATTATAATTTTGATTTAATTACCAGTTTAGTTGTTTTAAAATAAATTTTTATCAAAAAATTTTAATAGATTTTTTTTCGTTTAAAATAAAATAATTTAAACTTGTAGAATTGTTGTTGGGAATTGTCAATATTTAATGAAATAAATTAACATATTGTTTGCAATGGCCAAGTTGTTTGATCATTTTTTTAATTCAAATTAAATATATCATTTATTGAAAAAAAATTATTCAAAATTTTCAAATTTTAAAATTTTTAGTAATCAATATAATCATTTTGGTAATAGGGGCAAAATCAATAAATTTTTTGCTTAATTCTATGAAGTTGGTATGAATTTGTTGATCGGAGAAAATTTTCAATTTTTTCTGTGTATCTGAACGTTATTGTCATTAAGCTGTTGAAAAATTACATATTTAGGGTTATGGCAATCGTGGTGCAAATGAGCGTTATGTACATAGATATTAGAGCTAATAGCATTAAAAATACTACAAATTTACGACAGGTTCAAATAAATATTTGCATGTTTATTCAATGTGTGTAAATAAAATAAGTAATATTTTACTTACAATAAACTAAAGGCGTTCAAATAACATTTTACAAATATTATAAATAACAAAAACAGTAACAATATGTAGACATAAGTAACGCCATGACAATTCATAATTTAGCAAAGTAGTAAATATTAGTAGACATACGTTTATAAATAAATAAGACAATTTATAGCCTAAGAGAAACAAGTAGTTCTTCCTACAAAAGTTCAGCGATAAATCATTTTAATAGAACAGAATATTATCTTATTTATTTAGTAAGACAAATTATAAATTTTGTTGTAACTTTATGAACCAAGCAATAGTAACTTAGACATACAGCCCATTGCAGTGAAACCGACCAGGGTGTGGAGCGGGAATCGAACCCGCAACCCTCGTTCTGATAGACTAGCTCACTACCAACTTGCCTACCGAGGCACCCAATAGTGTGAAATAGTATTTGTGAAATACTATAAAAATATTTGCTATATAAAAACTATAACAACGATTTTTTAACGAAATAATAAAATTAATATCAAAATATTTTGGGAAACACTAAATCCTCCGATTGAAGGTACACAGAAAAAAAGAAAAAATTATTTCAATTAAAAAATGTGTGATATTAACTAAAAAATTTATTAAATTTGCACCAGTAAGCAAATTAATAGTATCAATTAAACGTTCAATTCAGTTCAATAAAAGTTTAATTTAACTAATTAAATTTTTAATTGATTATTTTTTCTTTTTTTTTTTTTTTTTTTTATTAAAGCTTTAAGTGGGAAACAAATTTGGAGAATTTTTTCTTTGTAAATACATACAGATATAAGGTGGAGGCAGTCAAGTTTTTTTGCTTTAATCTTAAATAATGTGAGCAAGAAAGGCGCCGGTATCAAGAATATTGTAAAAAGATTAAATTTAAAAAATTATTTTAATTTGCACCAGTAAGCAAATTAATTAATGAATTCACTTGATCACACA
This sequence comes from Pollenia amentaria, assembly GCA_943735925.1. Taxonomy (NCBI): domain Eukaryota; kingdom Metazoa; phylum Arthropoda; class Insecta; order Diptera; family Polleniidae; genus Pollenia; species Pollenia amentaria. Next base: position 15,179,961 of record OX031010.1, on the reverse strand, counting down.
CACGAAGAATCACAAGACAGGCGATGGACTTAAGTTTAGTAAGATATAGACTCGAGCTAACTAAACAACGAATTTCTTTTGCTGGACCTAATGAGTACAACCAATTACCCAATCACTTAAAAGATATCTCAGTTTTATCTACTTTCAAAAGAAGTCTAAAAGAATTTTTATTGCACAATGTTGAAGTACTTCTTGCATCTTGAAAATGTGAAATCTTTTTTCTTTTTTTGTATATAGAAAATTGTATAGAGTAAAATAAGTTAAATTTGTAAATTATGTAAATATTTTATGTTGCCTACTGGCCTCTGTAAAGCTGCGATCGGCAAAATCAGGGCGCCGAGTTTTCTCTTTTCTCTTTTATGGTATTTTGTTACGTACGTGTGCACACACATTGTAGAGAATTAAACAACATTAACAACAACATATGTTAAGTACATACAACGCATACAATCGCAAAATGTAATAGTATAGGTTTGCCGATCGCAGCAGTAAAGCCTTATTTGGCGCTGAAGCAAAAATATATATATTTTTTTTTTGTAAAAATAGAATGAAAATAAGGATAAAAACTTCTAAAAAAAAACGTTTAATTGACTTGATTCAACGTTTAATCCACTTGAGTAAACGTATAATTCACTTGATTACATTTTTAATTAAAACTGATATTCTTTTTGATTAATTCTTTAATTGGTGAACAATTTTGGAGAATTTTTTCTGTGATACAAACCACACAGTTTTTTCTGATTAAACAGATTTTTTTTAATAAAATGGTTATCATTCATATATATATGACTATAAATCAGTGGTGCTCAAATTCTCGTATTCCTATAATGCTGCAGCGATGTTGATACACGTAAACTATATTAAAATTCGTGTGAATGGCGATGACGAGTATTCGGCTGTTGTTTTGTTTACATTTCAACAACGAGAATCGAATAAGTTGCCATTAGACATCCTTCGAATAAGATCTCGCTACGCAACTTTTTAAATTACACAAAATTTTACCTTCGTGTTCAGCTGCTTCTACCACATGCACACAACAGCGTTAATGTGTCTTTGGGCACCACTTCTATAAATCTTTTAAAAGTTATCAAAAAAAAAAAAAGTTTTTTTTGTTCGGAAATATCCGAGAATGAAAGAAAGTTTTTACACTTTTCTGGGAATGAAAGAAATCCAAAAATTACGAACTCTATTTATATGTTTAATTTTATTGAATGATTTTGAGAATAACGACTGGTAACCTGGTGGCTATTGGAGATATAAATATACCCCCATATTCATCAAAAATATTTTTGATTAATAAAAGTTTTATTAAACAAATTTTCATAGAAAATTCGTTTCATAAGCCTGCTATAAACCTAATATATTTTTTATGAATATGGGGGATAGACTTTATGAAAATTGGAACAAACGCATGTGGTGTAGAGTGAGATTCACCACTGCGTATTGCTTTTGGAAGCCTCAAAAATTTTTCTATTGCTATAGACTATCAAATAAATTTTGGTTGCTAAATTTATGCCCTTATTGGATAAATATATGATCAAGATAACTGACAGTAAAAGAATGATTGCGATTCTCCGTAAATTTTTTTTTTTCATTATTGGGGACGAAGTTGAAAGCAGTTCAAATACGTGCAGCGGCAATTGTGCAAATCAGACTGGTTGTTTGATAGCTACAAATGAAATAGGCATGGCAAGTTAATATAATACACTTTATAGCCTCCGGATCCTACCCTACCAGACCAAACCAAGTAGTATTCCTCTAAGATCCTGTAAAATATATTAATGCGATTTTTTCCATGACCGCCTGTTGAAAACTTCAAATGTGTATCAAACTGTATCTGCAGGGTGATTTGGCGTTGCGAGTTCGATTCCCGCCAGAGACTCTAGTTTCTTTCCTGCAGACAAGCGTAGAGTTTCGCGGGATTAGCGTAGGTAGAAAAAAAAACCAAAATGACCGAAGGGGTTTGAATTCTTTATATCTTTTTTAATTATTATTTTTCTATGTTTTTTAGCGTTTTGTGAATTAAGTAGATATAACAATACCAAAATACAATCAAACCAAAAATAATTACACTCGAAATTTTTCGATAAGTTAATTAAAATATGGCAAAGAGAGCGAGCGCGTATGTGGCCACCACTTGCGAGTTATAATTTTTCATAATTAAATTTAAAATATTCTCCATTAATGTATTGTATTTATAAAAAAAAATTATAATTATGACTCAAATTGAACGTTATAATGAACTTAAGCTCCTTCGGTAATTTTGGGCCACTCCACACAGAAAAAATGATCAAATTTCTCCAATCACCAAATTTATAGCAAATTCATAATATTAAGCAAACAATTTGTTGATTTTGCACCTATTACCAAAATGATTATATTGATTACAAAAAATTTTAATTTTAATTAAAAAATGATTAAAAAGCTTTCCCATTTCAAACAATGTGTTAATTTATTTAAATAAATATTGACAATTTCCAACAACAATATGACATGTTTAAGTTGTTTTATTTTAAACGAAGAAAGTCAAGTACGATTTTTTGTTATTTAATTAAAATATTAATTAAAAACTTATTTCATAACAACTAAAATGTTGATTAAATCAAAATAAAATTTTTAATTTTCTTTCAACTAAAAAAATAATTGATTCAATTATCACATTAATTAAATTTTAATACTTTTTAAACCATTTTTTTAATTGATAAAACACTTTTTTCGGTGCAGCATTTTGAGGTTGAAATCCAGCATAATCTTTTTTCCAAAACAAAAGAGTTGTGGTACCGAAAGTGGACCAGGCTTACAAAAAAATTTGATATATATATTTTGATTACATAGTATTAACTTTTTAAAACCACACTAGTGTATCCTGGCAATTTATTTGTATTAAAAAAAAAACGTTTGACCCCCCTCTAAGGTGGACGCTACTTCACAGAAACGATTTGTTGATAATGATATATAGTTTCACAAAGTTTTAAATTCTTACCCCGCTTATCTGCGCCAACCCTCTGCCTGGTTTGTCAGAAAGCCAGTGGCTTTTATGTGGTTAAGCAAAATTCGAATTCTAGGTAGAGGGTACCACCGATTCGGGATATAGCCAGCTTCGGCATATAGCCGATTATAGCCTTCCCAACTATAAGTTTTAAGCCCTACTTTGCTAAAAACAAATTAGCAATATATTCATTTTAGATTTAATTAAAAATCCTGTGGAGATGCCCATATACAACATTTTAAATACACTTTAAAAATAAAACCTTAATATAAAATGAGTGTCTCCATTAATACTGACATTGTCTGTTGCTGCTACTATTCGACTGTTGACATAAAAGATTGATAGAACGGAAAAAGAGAGAGAAGGAGTGAGAAGAAAACACAATACAGATGCCAAAAAACCAAAAGCTTTGATTGCGTTAGTAAGAGATATATTTATTTTGCTATTGTTACTTCCAACCTGCGATAGGCAAATCCAGGGCGCCGTATTTTCTTTTTTATTACTTAAATTTGAACACACTTTGAAGGGCGTTTAACAACAACATATTTAAAATTTATACTACACAAACAATCGCAAAATGTTGGCAGCCTATCGCTGCTTCCAACGTAGGCAATTTTGAGAGATAATTTTTTATTTTCTTTTGAGAGAGTTTCCGTTCTAGTCAATCTTCTATAACTGCTAATTTCCCTGATGAAGCTGTATCCCATATATTTTGTTCTTGTTGCTGGTGCTTAGGCTTAAACACATGATGATATTGTTTCGTAGCTTAATCCTGGGAGATTTTCTTGAAACGTGAGTTCACATAAGAGAAATATTTTTATGTACACACACAGAAATACATTCGTTCTGGTGCTATGCATTCTACAAAGGATACCTACTTTGACTTTGCTCTTTGTACAGTTGTTCGTGTGTAGTTTATTTATGAATGAATAATTCCGTTTTTTAATATTTACAAAAAACATAAATTTCTAAGCAAATTGTTCTTCAAACATTTGCTCTTTTTCCTGTGCGACGTGGCGTTCATGTTCATACTTTTGAATTGTTTAAAAGTTAACAAATGTGTCAAAAAGTGTAAAGACAACTGTCATGGGAGATTGCAATAAAACAAAAAAGAAAAAATGTGCAAATAAATGTTAATAGTATTTAAAAATGAATAGTAAACGTTTTGTTTAAAATACCGGGAACCCGGGATTTTATTTTTCGAAATCCCGAATCCCGGGACTTGCGAAAACCAGTCCCGATTGGCATCCCTAATTATGAGAAAAGAAAGAAACAAAACTTCTTCAGTAATCAACGTAAAAATGGTATGTCTTTAAAAACTGATCACTAATCTGCGTCCATTTTAAATTACATGCTCGTTACATTGCGCAACTGGCAATACCTGCCGCAGCGACGTGTGTGCCTTACAGAAGGTCTACGTAACGACTAAAATGTATGAAGTGCGCATCCACGGATTCATGCTAACTAAAAAGAAATCGCAATATTTCGAAACTACATGCGTAAAATTAACACAGATTATCTTTCTAGGGTTAAGAAGAGAGTTTTTAATTTTAATTTTTTTTCTTTGTAACATACCTAACTCCCTGTTTTGGGAAGGGAAAGAAGTTGTTAATTTTTTTTTTTTTTTTTGTCTCGTTACTCTTAGGTAAAACATTTTACGTATTGACAAAGCAAACATTCTATCGACATACACAATGTTTTTTTATATTTTAATACAAGACGCAAAAACAACAAAAGTCGAAAGACATTCTTCATATTCTCATTTTTAATTCCTTCATCTGAAAACATTTTAGAATGTCTGTAAAAAAAAGGAGGTGTGAAATGGCTGGCTCCCAATGACAACCTGTGTAAAAAATAAATAAGTATGGAATGCGGTGAGGAGCGCTTGTGTCTGCTAAATAAGGCCTTATTAAGGCCTCTTTACTCATCCTTTTAACCTCTGGGTTCTTGTAAGAACATTTGAAATTAAAATGATACAATGTTTAAAGTAACGCATGAGCATTTTCTATATACAAGTACATGTAAAACATTTTGTAAATTCCAAACTTATAGACTTTTTCACATGTGAATTTTTGAATGGTTTGTTTTTGGCTTTAGGGCAGACATGAAGGAGCTTTTAATGTCAGAGGTTGCCAATATGAGCATTGTGGAATGAAGTGATAAATGTAGAAAAAACCAAAATACTTGGCTTTTTTTTATTAATTATTTTTAAGGCTTTTCAAAGAATTGCAACGATTACTAGTGTACACAGAAAAAAATAACAACAATGATTTCAATATAAAAAAATGTGTGGTATTTATTAACCTTTAACTGTGGAGGTGGTGGTAATTTTTACCTTCTCCTTAAATTTTTTGGCTGAGCTCTAGTTGGCACGAGCTACGGACATGCTGGTGTAAAAATTACCACTCGTCATCATTTACGTAATTTTTTTTTTTTAAATATTTAACCACCATGTCAGCATTAACATAAGTATTTAGTAGAAAAAAATTCACCCCACATCAAAATTAACGTAATATTTTCTTGGAATTATTTCTACCACTCGTCCGTTTTCTTGTTGGTAAAAAATATTTTGTATGATACAAGCTTAACTAAGGGCGCTTTGCTACCCTAATTAAAATAATATAAGATTATTTAAAAAAAAAACGGGTCTTGTGCATTGTTTAGGAAGCTGTTTGTACCATTCTCCAGTAATACAGAAATCTACAGTCTCTTTTTTGTTTGGGAGGTGCCACACCCGCTTCTCCAATCCTGCCCATTTTCGTAGAGGAGTTGCTTATTGATAACCCAGCTGTGTACCAAATATGGAAATTTTTCTCTTACCGTCCATTAGATACAAATAAATGTATTTTGTGCCACGCCCAATTCTCTAATCCCACCTACATTTTGTCGGATATTGCGTATTGCTGACCAAGATGCTTGTACCTAATTGTGAAACTTTGACTCTTGCCATTCTTCCGCAAAGCAGAAATCTATAAGGTCTTTGTATGAGAGGTGCCACGCCCACTTCTCCCGCCCAGATTTTGTCAGATGTTGTATATGGATAACCAAGATATTTCGAGTTGGAAGTTTTAGATCCTGCCGATTTATCTGCAATGTAGTAAGCCAATGTGTATAAGATGCAGATTTTGATAAGTAAACAACCTACAAAAGGTTGACCTGTAGCTTCTACACCTAATTATTTTTATTCTTGATCTCTTCTATATCTTCAAGTGCATACATTTGGCTTTAAAAAAAGTTCCCTTTAAGTTTTTGTTTCCTTAAATTGATTTTTTTTGATAAGTTTTTGATATATCGATTTTTATTTAAATAAAAAGGTTTGTGAAGTTAAGTACCTGTTTCGTTTAAACAGATAAAAATAATTTTGGGTTTCTTTATGTTTTGTGATTAAAAATGTGGTACCTTATTTTTCAAGAAAAAAATATTATAAAAAAATATTTTTTACTAAATTTTTTTAGTAAAATTTATAGGGGTAAAATTTACCACCCCGTCATTAAGTATATCCCAAAATGTCACCTCCACAGTTAAAGGTTAAAAAATTAATTAAATTTGCACCAGTAAACATAATTATAGTATCAATTAAATTATTTTTTGATATTAACAACAGTTCCAGCAGTAATGTTGTTGATATAAGCAAACGTTTAATTCACTTGATAAAATTTTTTATTAAAACTGATTTTATTTCTGATTAATGGTTCGGATGAAATTTTGCACATTTTATGTAACAAAATTTAATATCTCTTAAACATTATGCTGGATCTAAATAAGACTTTTTCAAATTTATTAAATTGAAATTTTGCATTAATAACAGAGAGTTTTCTTTTTTTGTATATCTAAGCGATACAACAATAATTGAAGAATTACGAATAAGTCCATCGGGTGAAATTTCACCCAGTTAGAAAAACGTGTAAGTATTTCCTTCATCCAATTGAACTTTATGGATAATTTTAGTTTATTGTTTACTGTTTTCTTATTAAATATTATTTTGTCTAAAAAATAATAAAAATAAACTTTCAATAAAAGAAAATCTCTTGAATATTTTCATTTAAGAATCAGTATGGGTGATTTTTCACCCGATGAACTTTCCTGCAGGTTATTTTGAGGAACGTATGAGGGTTAATTAAAAAGTAATCGGCGAGAATTTTTTCTGTGTATTGAGCGACTTGAAAGCAATCCTCCCCTAAAACTTTACATTTCAAATTCCTAGAAGAAAATCATGTTAGTACCAAAGCAAACTACAAGAATGCACCCTTTAAAATTTGGTTTAGGTAATTTCATACAGGTTCTACTAGTTATAACCGAACACCCGTGTTACTTTTTAGTTAAGTGATAACAACGCTGCAACAAATATTAACGAAAAATGTTTAACGAAAAGAGATAAATAAATCAGCAGACCCTGTTTTAAAATATGCAACAATTTTATAAATATTAAAAATTTTGTTTAAGTGAATTTTTTATGTGAAAGTATTTTGTGAATAAAGTTGTTTAGAAAAAAAGACAAAAACTTAATTAAAACTTTAATAACGCAATTACCCAGCAAAAACTCTACTTACCTGGTAAGTAAGCAAGTAACGTTGGAGAAAAATAAACACTACTTATTTTTCGGCTGAATAACTACTTATTTTTGTTCGAGGTGTCCACAGAATTCAGTACTTACAATGCACTCACTAGAAGTCACAAAATATCTAGTTATTATTTAACTACCAGTAAGTTGAATTGTAAGTACTTACAATGTACTTACAAGAAGCCAAAAAATAACTAGTTTTTATTTAATTGGCGCTAGTTAATAGACCTAATAAGTAGTTATGGAGCTAGTTACCAGTAAGTAAATATTAAGTATTGAAAACAAGACAACTTATAAGTAGTTATTTAGCTGATTATTACTAAGCAAATATTCATAACTGAAAATAATAGTAGTGAAAAGTACTTACTGAGGTAATTACTAGCAAGTACTTATTGTGGTTTTCAGAATAATGACAATTATAATGACAACTACTTACCAGGTAGCGTATGAAATAACTACGACCTATTACCAAAATTCAAAAAGTTTTTCCTGGGTATAAACGAACAAATCAACGCCCATTAAAATAGCTAATTTGAATAATTTCTTACTTTTGGCTACCACAAGTGATACAATTCGTACGTCAGTTTGTCATTACGTATGTAACATCAAAAAATATTGACCTTAAGCCAAATCAAAAAATTACTTTGGCAAAATTCCAAGTACGTCCATCGATGCCACTGCGCCAGTAAAAAATACCTCAACGTCTAAAAACATTTGTACAAACTTTGGTTAAAGTGCTATATTTGACTGTGCCGAATCTTCTATACCCTTCACCAAAGCATTGAAAAGCCAATTGTTACCTAGCTTATGTAGTTTGCGAGAGCATATTTTAAAATGCTATTCCTAAAAAGTATTTTAGGTTTATAGCAGGCTTATGAAACGAATTTTCTTTGAAAATTTTTTATATTTCATTTAGGCTAAAGTTCATTAACACAGAAAAAAGTGTTGTATCAATTAAAAAAATGGTTAAAAATGTATTTAAATTTAATTAATGTGATAATTGAATCAATTATTTTTTTAGTTGAAAGAAAATTAAAAATTTAATTTCGATTTAATTAACATTTTAGTTGTTTTGAAATAAATTTTCAATTAAAATTTTAATTAAATAACGCAAAATCTTAATTGACATTTTTCATTTAAAATAAAATAATTTAAACATGTAGAATTGTTGTTGGGAATTGTCAATATTTATTTAAATAAATTAACACATTGTTTGAAATGGCAAAGTTGTTTGATCATTTTTTTAATTTAAATTGAAAATATCATTTATTGCAAAAAAAAATATTCACAATTTTACAATTTTTAGTAATCAAATTTTGGTAATAGGTGCAAAACAAACAAATTGTTTGCTTGATATTATGAATTTGGTATAAATTTGGTGATTGGAGAAATAATTTAATAATTTTTTCTGGGTAAATTTAATTTTCATTAAATAATGTTTATGAAGAAAGCAATTTTTACAACATGAAATGAATTAAAATTTATTGATAATTTTGCATTCATGACTGAGCTGGGAATTGAACCCAGGTTTTCACGGACAGGTTGCTCTGACATGTTTCAATTGTAACCACACAATCTTCTCAAACGGGTTTGCCGTCTTAACACTCACCACCATCGAAGGCAGTTGCCAGTCAATAGCCAAAAATAAATCTTGAAACCAAATTGGTAGATCGAAATTTGTTTTTGAATGATTATCTTTTTTAATTAATTAACATGTTCATCGTTACTTCCAATTTTCATACTTTTTATCAAGAATTTTTCTCCATAACTTTATTCTGGTTGGTCTATTACTGCCCATGGGCCCCAAATAGGATAACTCAAATATTTTTCTGTAAATACTCTGGCGTAGGCTTGGCCGACTTTACTTTTTTTAAGATGTTTATTGTATGCAAAACTTTATAAGATAGTTGTTTACTGCACATTCCTGATTTCCCTGATAATTATCCATAGCCGCAATGTTAAAAATCCCAAAGAATAATGGATTCGTTGTATGAAAGTGGACGAAACCAAGTCCCATATGGTTATAAATTTTTTACAAAGACTATTATTTTCCCATTTAATATTCTGTTTTAGTTAAATAAAGACCATGTCGAGTTGAAGATCCAAAATGTTATAGAAAAAAGTTTGGGAATCACTATTGAAATTTTTCCATAATGACACACTTTGGATTTCTAAAGCAGGGTAATAGTAAATTTAGTATATATGTTTTTTTTTTGAAGCAGTGCATAAAGTACCTAAACTTTGCTACATTTTAGCAAATTATGTTATTAGTGTTTGGTGGAAAATTGCTGTTTGTATACACAGAACCTCCTTTCAAAAATAAAATACAAAATGTTAAGTTAATTTGTTTTGCAAACGTATTAAAGTTGTAAAAAAAAATATTATTAGAAGTAATTTTTTATGATATTTGTACGTGTTCTTAAAGATTTCTATAACACAAACTAATTTTTGTTTAAAATTTTGCACACAGAAAATTTAAGTATTTTATTAAAAAGGAGAATTTTTTCTTTTTGGTGTGATGTTTAAAGTAAATAAAATTGTGTTTTCTTTTTTTAAAAGTTTTTTTAAAATACACAACAAAAATATATAAATATAAGGAAATTGAAAAAAGTCACGTTTTTCGTCAATATATTTTTTTTTATTTTCTTGTCGGTATCTACTAAAAAAAAGGCAAAACAAAAAAAAAACAAATGTTAAGGAAAATAGAGCAAACATTGTTTGGAAAATGTTTATAAAATATAATCAGTTTATTTAAAAAATTTTACAATTTATGGCGTCTCTTAATTTGCTTTCAACCTTAAAGAATTTTTTTTTTTTTTTTTTGTAACTAAGTAAATAAATTGTATAGCTTATCGGTAAAAAGATCAAAAATTCTATATTGAATGTTAGAATGTCTTTATTACAAGCATTCTAAGATTTAAGAAGTTCAAAAAGAATGTAGTATCTTAATATTTTAAAGTGGTAATGGTAAATTAATGAAATACACTACAACCAAAGTTCTGATACTTTGATACATCCATTAAAAACAATGGTATGCTGTGGTTTATGGGCTGGTGAAATCATTGGTCCATATTTCTTCAAAAATTAGGAAAATCAGAATGTTACCGTCCATGGTAGACGAAGTCATGGCCAACAATTACATGATATCATTTTCAAACAGTAAATGCCATAAACAATTCTTTTAACCAGGGACCGTAACAGTTATTCCTTTTTTCATACAAGTCAGATGATAACAGTTATTTTTGATTTTTATTTTTTGAACAAAAATAACAGTTGTTTAAAGATTTTTATTTTTTTGAACAAAAATAACAAATATTTTTTGATTTTTCTTTTTTCGATCAAAAATAACAGTTATTTTATGATTTTTATTTGTTCGAGCAAAAATAAAAGTTATTCTTTAAAGAATTGTACGTTATAATTGTTTAGTTGACCTTAAATATTTATTTTAAGGCGCGTAAGATATCCCAATGATGATCACCCATTTAAATAAAAATTTAAAGACAACTCAATAATTATAACACGTACATTTCTTTAAATATATATGTATATATGTCCTTTATTTATCTAAATATAAATAGAATTACATTTCCGAACACCATAAATATTAAGATAAAGTTTAGTGTGAACATAGGGCGTCAACAAATTCTCTCCATCTGATTCTACCTCTGGCAATTGTTTTTGTTTGATTCCAGGATACTCGAGCAAGTAAACATTCTTGTTTAAGGCAACGAACCCAGGTGTTACGGGGCCTACCTTGGCGGCGTTGTCCTTGGGGGTTCCAGTCGAGGGCTGTTTTTGCAATTTCTGTTTGTGGTCTTCGCAGTATGTGGCCTATCCACGTCCACTTCCGTTTACGAATATCAATATGTACTGGCAAGGAGTTTGCTCTTTGGAGCAGAGCTTCATTTGAAATACGATCTGGCCAGTGGATGTTAAAGATCTGTCTTAGACATTTGTTGATGAAAGTTTGAATTTTTCTAATGGTGGCTTGCGCTAAGCTCCATGTGGTACAGCGGTAAAGTAATACTGACTTCACACTGCAGTTAAAAATGCTGATTTTGGTTTTCCGAGAAATATTATTTCTTCGCCAAATTTTAGATAAGGAAAAGAAGGCTACTCGAGCTTTATTAATGCGATCGGTAACGTCAGCATTTGAACCACCATCCTTAGTTATCTTGCTACCAAGATAACAAAAAGCATCCACATCTTCACATTTCTTTAAAGAATAACTTTTATTTTTGCTCGAACAAATAAAAATCAAAAAATAACTGTTATTTTTGTTCAAAAAAATAAAAATCATAAAATAACTGTTATTTTTGATCGAAAAAATTAAAATCAAAAAATAACTGTTATTTTTGTTCAAAAAAATAAAAATAAAAAAATAACTGTTATTTTTGTTCAAAAAAAGAAAAATCAAAACTTTAAAAATCATAACATTTTATCTGAACCGATCTTTATGAAACTTTTACAGAGCTATAGGCTATATATATTTTTTGAAAATTTAATGACAATAAAGATTTCTGTATATCCGAAGAACGCCAAGAGATAAAGTTTCCAATTTAGATACAAGCATCTTGGTTTTCGTAACGCAACATCCGACAAAATGTGGGAGGGAACGATTTTAATTTAGAACAGATAGTTTAGTGTTCTATACAAAACATATGTCAAAAATTTGATTAGAAAAGCCGCAACGACACTTTCAATATACGAGGGCCAATCAATAAGTCCGTGACTTTTTGAATGAAACGCAGTTTTTTTTACAAAAAAAATTTTTTTTCAACATAATCTCCTTTTAGCTCAATATACTTAGTCCAACGTTTCTCCAATTTGTGTATCCCTTCCAAAAATAGGATTTTTCGAGGTACATAAAATAGGCATTTGTTTGACGAATAATTTCATTTTTGGAGCTAAATCTCTTTCCACCGAGCCATTTTTTAGGTTCGGAAATAGGAAATAGTCACTGGGGGCTAAATCCGGTGAATATGGCGGATAAGGTACCAATTCGTAGCCCGATTCATGTAATTTTACCATTGAGACTGTGCACCCGTGCATTATCTTGATGAATAGAACTTTTTTCTTGGCCATATGGGGTCGTTTTCTTTAAATCCTCGTTAAATCGGTCCAATAAGTCGGCATAATATTCGCCGTTTATTGTTTTTCCCTTTTGAAGGTAATCGATGTGGATAAGTGCAATAGAAATTTCTGTATACCTATCTGGAGAACGGCAATAGTAAATGTATATAACTTTAGTACAAATTGACTTCTTATCAATAAGCGAGACCTGTTTTAAAAAAATATCACTAATTTTAATTCAATCGGTGTAGCGAAGCGCACCGGGTTAAGATAGTGTAATGTCAAGTACTTTCCTTTCACTATTGTAGGATACTCGAAATCACATTCAACTGAACACATTTTCTTTATCTTGTCTTTGTTGTATTTACTTTTTTCAAATTCAATTTAGGTTATTTTACGATAAGATTGCATTTGTCATATTTTTCTCTACAAATTGTTTTTTTTTCTATGGTTAAATAACTGCACTTAACAGAAAAACTCAGACTTTATTAGACAAGATATAAAAAAAAAACATTAGAAAAACTAAAACGGATTTAATAGTGACATCATGTCATAAACAAACATTTAAACAATTTATTTATATATTTTTTCACAATTTTCTATTTTCCTAACAAAATTGTAATTCATCATATAATGTCATTATTATAAACGTAAAGACAGGCAGAGAGACAAACAGAGAGACAGATTTCTTTTTCTTGTTTTACAAAAAAAAAAAAAAAAAATAAACCAGTTCTTATTTTATCTTTTAAATTCGGTAAAGATATTTAAAAAACATTTGCGGTTGGGTTTTAAAGAAGAGGAATGTAATATAATTTATGCTGTTAGTTAAATTGTAATTATGACGAACAAGTTTTATTAAATTTATAAATATTTAATGATATCTAATTAAGATGTTTGTAAAATTTAGTTAGCTGAATATAAAGGAAATTATCATTAGCTTTAAAAATCAAGCATTAATTTATTTTATTTAGTTAACAAAGTTTGGTATAAAGACATTTATAATAAATAAATTAAGAAATATTGATCTAAATAGTTAATTTTACTTTGCCCAAATTAAAAGTGTATAAATAAAATAATTAAGTTAATGGGCTTAAACAAATTTTAAGGGAAATATTTAAATTACTAATCTTTGTCTAAAAATTGTCGGTGTTTTTTTCAGACAAAATATTTCAAGTATATAAATAGGTTATGTATACATATGGGCACTTCCATAGAAGTGTCACCTTAAGCAATCAAGCAATTATATTAAATTTTGGACCTATGTTGTTCTCTTCCACTACATTGCGCTGTACACCAAAATAAAAAAAAATTAAATTGTGTATAAATTATTCTTTGAGAAACAGTTTAAAATGCTTGGTAGCGTAACGGGAAAAAAAGTAGACTTTCCTATGGAAATACCCATATATGAAGATCGAAATGTTTAGGAGCAAATACAAGTTGCTGAACCGATTTTCCTGACACTCTAAGTGGGCAGCGCTACACATACATTATTGATTAAGTAAAGAAAGATTTCCCGCAAAACACTTTTTTTAATCAAGGTTTTGAATTTGTATCCAAATAAAAAAAATATGATGCTAAAAACACAAATCTTTTAAAAAACTTTGCGACGCAGAAAATTTTGTGAATGTGTTAACAAATTTTGCAAGTGGTCATAAAGCGAAAACTTATTTGTTCTACCAATATCAAACACATGTAGTTTTATTAAAATTTAAATCTTTATACGGAATTCAGGGGCCTAATTCTGGCAGACTTGATCGAGTACTTTCTCGATTCGAAAGCAATTTTATTTTTAATTCTTTCAGTCGATACTGTACGAATCGAAATAATTTTTTCAGTATTGTGAAACTCAAATTAATGCTTTACAACACTGAAAAAATAATTCCGATTCGTTTTGTATTGACTAAAATATTTAGATATTAAATTGCTTTCGAATCGAGAAAGTACTCGGTTACTACTGCCAGAATCAGGCCCCAGCTAAGCTGAATTTGCACAAGACTATTTAAATAATGAATAAAACATCTAGGGCATATGTTTGCCAAATACTTTTAAGTAAATTGTATTTGAATTTCAAAAAATAAGTGACATGAAAATTTTATATATTAAATAACAATATTCCTTTTTGCTTATATTTTTTATAGCATTTCCAAAGAGTCATAATTTTCTTTTTTACAAATATGCGGCTGAACTATATTTATAATATGTTACAAAAACATTTACAAATTATATGCTATCTCAATTTACTGAGCCATAGCAGTGTAGATCTTCAGCCCGTTGCACAGTGTCTCGCCTAGTACAAGCTAGCGGGACAAAATTATTTCTACACTTATTTTATTTGTTTATGTATATTCCAGGCATCTTAAGCTATTTTAAGATGAAAAATGTGTACTGTAATCGTTAATCGTTTTTAACCTATTTTCCAATAAATTATGATTTTGTAATTTTACATTAATAATCCGATTTTACCTAAACTATATATCTATATCTTACAAATATCAATTTACATACCAAATTTGTTTACGATCGGACAATTTGTGTAGGTCTTATAGCGTTTTTAAGAAAAAGGATATATGGCAGGACCTTGACTCCTAAGTCCGATTTAAACGAAAATTTCTACACACGTTGCTAGTAATATGTATACCAAATTTGATTATGATCGGACAAATTTTGTAGGTGTTATAGGGTTTTTAAAATAAGGGATATATGGCAGGACCTTGAGTCCTTAGTCCGATCGAAATGAAAATTTACACACACGTGGTCAGTTGTATGTATACCAAATTTTATTATGATCGGACAAATTTTGCAGGTGTTACAGGGTTTTTAAAATAAGGGATATATGGCAGGACCTTAAGTCCTTAGTCCGATCGAAATGAAAATTTACACACACGTTGCCAGTTGTATGTATACCAAATTTTATTATGATCGGACAAATTGTGTAGGTGTTATAGGGTTTTTAAAAAAAGGATATAGGGCAGGACCTTGAGTCCTTAGTCCGATCTAGATGAAATTTGACACACACGTTGCCAGTTGTATGTATATCAGCATGACCACTTTTTGTAACTAAATGGGCATTATTGAAGCTAAAATTACATTTTTAATTTTCAGGACACATGAGAGGTAGGCGTGTCCTTGGACCGCTTTCTCCAAAAAATTCGTATTTTAATTAGCTGAGATATTTTATGCTACTGTGCCCAATTTCAAAAATGTCTGACAACTCCTTCTCGTTTTGGAAAAAATAAAATAATTTTACTTTTGGGTCTTTTCGGGGTCTATAATATATGTGAATATGTGCTTAAGTTTTGTAGGTATGTATTACATATAGAAAAATCTAGGTGGATATATAGTTTACAATAAATGTAAAATTTGCTGGATTTATCTATACATTTACAAATTGATGTTACGCCAAAAGTACATATTTTTAAAAATATATGTCGCTCATTTCGTGCAAGACCGTCACAACTCAAAATTTAAAACTTTACAGGAGAGCCTTTTTAAGATTCCAACCTATTATTTCTCACCTTCTCTTTCACTAAAATACAGTTATAAAATCAAATTTTTCTTTTTTGCTACAAAGAAAACCAGATGTACAAGAGGAATGCCAAACACAAACTGAAATCTGACCTTGTTGATGCTAATTGGTCAAGTTTGTTACGAGAGGTCATAGCGTCACAAGCATCTGTATTACCGTTATTTTTTCGATAATTCTCTTCGTTCTTAGATCAATTTGTAGAGATTTAAGAGAAGAACATTTCTGCATTACTAACTCGAAAATGCCAAATTTTGAGTTGTGACGGTCTTGCACGAAATGAGCGATGTCATAATAAGGTTAATACCTGCAACAGAATATTCCATAAAAAACCCCGTTTCATGTTGCTGGCAATTTTAAAATATGTTATCACAAGTGTACATAAAATGCAACTGATTTGCAAATGAAACTGACCTCCCTTATAAGGGTGACTTTGACCCCCTGATAAGGTACCTTTATGATTTGATAAACAAATTAATTATTGGAACTCGTTACCTGGGGGTGTGTTGCTTACAAGTCGTTATCAGTGGCTCCTGAAAATTACGTCATGAGTTTTGTCCCGCTAGCATGTTCTAGCCGAATCACTGTGCATTGTAGAGAAACAGGCCAGATTCTCTGGTGGGTATTAAAACCCCAACTACTAGACTATCTCCCTGCCAACCAGCCTATCGGGACCCCCTAAATCAACTAAAACCATAAAAATTATTAAAGAAATAAAAATTTTACAATCTTGTCAAATATCCCTTTTTCTAACTAGCTGAATATTATTTTCTCCCTTTATTTTAGGAAAAAATCCAATTTTTTTTGTTTAGCAATAAATCTCTGCAACATTTTTATATGCTATACATATTTTTCATTAAATATTCAGTATTATAATAGTGTATCTTATATATTTTTGTTAACAACATCAAATCAAAAATTCAATAAACTTTTATGTTTTACTTCAGCATGTCAGCCAGACCTACGTAAACACATACATATGTATGTATGTCTATGTATGTATGTACATCAAACCACATAAAAAACTAAAATGTAGAATGTAAAGTGTGTAAAATGAATGAAACAGTGTGAAATTTGTATGGCATAAAATTCATTCGAATCCATAAGAAAATTCTATATAAAATAAAACCAAAAGAAACTGAACACATCAAATTATATACATGCACACATATACAGACATTTAAGTTTTATTAACAACAAACAAAAAAATGGTGTTGTGTTTATAACAGCATAAAGACATAAAACAACACGCACTGTTTATATGAGTCTTGTTGTTGTTGTTTTACTCAATTGACATATGCGTTTATCATGTCAAAGTTTATAAGTAATTCACAACATGAAAATGACTTTATTTTCAAACCTAAATGCATTGAATCCACGAAAATCTGGGAAGGAGCGGAATTATATTATTAAATAACCCAGACATTCGATAAATAAACAAGAAACATTTCGTTGAGAAAATGTTTAGAAATTTGCCGACAACAGAAATTGCAAGACTTTGACAGAAGAAGGGAAACTAAAAAAAATAACTGATAAACAAATTTGTTGATGTCTTTTTTTATTATTTTTTTTTTTTTTTTTTGTTATCTGAAATGGTTTTTACGACGGGCAATTGTGATCAAAAGGTCTGTTTGACAATTAAAGTTTAACCAAAACTTTTGAGTAAATCTAAGAAATTAATGTCGTTACATATAATTCAGTCCATAATTATTCATAGTTTCCATACAAATGTCCTTTGGAAATTTAGCCTTTACTCAAAAAAAAAAAAAAACACACACACAATACCCACAATTTACATTGTGGACACTGACGTAAAGAGGTCATTCAAACTCCCGGATTAGTGCAGTGTTTTCTAAGTTGAGATCCTAGCGATCTGGAGGGCGACGGAGGTGATACTTGTTCACATCGTGGGTGGATCTGAGGTGACAGTGACAATTTACGTCGATAGTCAGGCAGCGCTTAGGGCATTGACAGCGATCGTGCCTGGTCGCTCGGTGTAGGGATGCTCTGAGGGAACTCATGGACCCATTCACATTAAGGCTGTGTTGGGTACCCAGAAGTTGCTGCTCTTGAAAAGCGTGTTGGACGACTCAGATTCACTGGAAAATATGAGCAATTCGGAAGACGAATAAATGGAGGATAATGTTCAAATTGATGTATAAGACAAGCTTGTTGACATCCTTGATGCTGATGAGAATATACCACCGACTAAGGAAAATCCTCTAGAACCTGATGATTTTACTACTTCTGCCGATAGCCAATTATTACGGTATATTATCCCACTATAAGACGTAAAAGTAAGCACTGCTGGACTACATCAAAGAGTCAAAGCGCTGGCCGAATTTCTTCAATGAATATAGTTCGAACGGCAAGAGGACTAATTTGAGAATGTAAATAAATGAACGACCTAATTTCATGCTTCGGCATTTTTGTTACTACCGAAATAATTTCAGAAATTGTTCAATGCACCAAACAAGAGGCTAAAAATTCCTACTTTATCGAAAACTTTGCCCGGTAACATTAAAAAAGATTTACCAGATGAAGTAAACAATAATTGCAGTAGCATATGAATAACAAAAAGAGAAAATACTGTGGTTTCTGTCCATCAAAAATTTGACGTAAGTCCAAAATGGTATGTTTAAAATGCAATGCACCACAAATATTTAGTTTGTAAGTCTTGCATATAATGCTATTTGAATTTATTATTTTTTTTTTTGCTACAGATATTATTATCTAAGCAAAGTACAACGAAAGGATCTATTTTAGTTTTTATAGCCGAACTGAAGTCCTTTATAAATAACTCTTTAAGTTGTGATATTTTTTCCGACTTATTGCATTTTATTTTTAATTCCATTTTTATTATTGTTATCTGCTTAAAAATTACTTTATTTTAAAAGAAATTTAATAAATAAATGATTTTAACAAAAAAATGTATCAATATTATTTTCGGTGATGCCTCTTAAAGGATATAAACTAGCACACGTTGTTCAGGCGTAACGTTATCTTTTCAGTACAAAAAAATAACGTTAATAAAGATAACTTTATTATTATTATAATAAAGTTATTATTTTATATATAACTAATAACGCAAAAAGTGGCGAATAAAGCTACAAAGTAATGAATTCAGGAAGTCATTAAAAGTAGCATTGTAAGTTAAGTTTTTGCTGGGTAGCTTGCTAAGTATGCAGTAAAGTAATTTTACTAAGTTGTATTCAACAAATTTAGCTAGATAAATTGATGTAAAAATCTTTTAAACAATTCTAGATTGAGAAAAAAAATTTTGTTTTAAATTTAATTTAACCCACCATTGCAAACGTTTTCTTGCTGTCGGTGGTTGCTTTATGTGAAAATGTGATATTAAATTCCTTTTCGTATGTGTTAAGAGTTTCATGAGTTTTATTGTTTGTATGTTTTGTATATAGACACTTGTCAATGTTAAAATTTGATACTTTGCTGCTTTTCTGTATATATGTATATTAAATTTTGTACACTCGCTCCTGTTGTTCCTGTTATTTCTTCTGTTCCCAAACAATCGGCAATATAAGGCAGGCAATATGACAATAGGCGTTTTATTTATTGTGGTATTAAATTTTTTTCTTTATTTATTTATTTAAAG
This sequence comes from Pollenia amentaria, assembly GCA_943735925.1. Taxonomy (NCBI): domain Eukaryota; kingdom Metazoa; phylum Arthropoda; class Insecta; order Diptera; family Polleniidae; genus Pollenia; species Pollenia amentaria. The sequence goes on along the minus strand of OX031010.1, from coordinate 15,160,199 downwards.
AAATTGGAATATTTTGTTTTTTCTTGTTTTATTTTTAGGATTTTATTAAACAATTGATTTTATTTCTTATTTCACATACGAGTACGAAAACGTTTAAAGAAATGTTTACTTCATACATTAAAGAGTATGTCGCAATTCCAAAAACAACAATAACATACTTTCGCATTGTTAAAGAGTGACAACAGAAGATTAAAAATAAGAACTAGGATTATATAATTTAAATGGAAGAAGTACGTAATACCTTCGTAACTTGTCAATCAACATATTAAATTTCAGTTTTATTTTGGTTGTCGAATATTTAATGAATAAATGTTCAAATGCTTTTTTTATTTTACTAGAATAAAATTCAATGCAAGTAGTATTTATGGTTTCATATTACCCGTAAAAGAAAATTATGTTATTGAGAAATTTTCAGGCAACAAAAAAAGAAAAAAAAAACTCTTATAGTATAAGTAAAATTTCTATGCTCTAAAAAAAACATTTTTGAGAAGAACTACTTTGCAGCTCTGATTAGTTTTCAGGATACATAATTGGAATGTGCTTAATTTTTATTAAACACTCTGTTTTTAAGGAGTTTTTTTGAAATTGAATCATTCGTTGAACTGATTAGGAAAGCCGCTAGCACGACACTGTCCTTATCTTTTAAGGTCAATCAGGTCGTACTTTTTTGTTAACCTCTCGTGCGTTTTATGTTTTATCTCGCAGTAGCTAATGGCTTGGCATCGTACAAGTTTCTCGATTTACAGATGTTCGATTTTCAACACTGCCCAATTGTTTTTAACCCAACATTTCAACCCCTTTATCCAATGGAGAACTAAATAAAACTCGGTGAGGTACCATGGTAGAATAAATACAATATTGTTATCAATTTTAAAACCCATATAACATCAAACAAGAGAAAATAAGGAAAAATTCAAAACAAGCATCAAAAATCTAATAAATTAATATGACATTACATGGGTAAATGATGACAACTCTCCCTAACGAACATACCTGGTTCTTATTATACTATGGCGGAGTACCATATATAACTCAAATGAATTACTAGTGAAGTACCATTTAGACTCAGATTTACTGATGGAGGCTATAGGAGCTCAGGAGCGGATTCTTTCGGCCTCCCAGTCGAAGATTTAAGGAGACCGATTACTTTGACGAAGGCTTCTAATTTGTGTAATGCCTTACTGCCATATTCACATAAAAAAATAGATTTCAAACGTATTTTAAAACTCAATTTCCATACAAATTTTCCTTAAAATATATTTCATACCAAATTTAGTTTTATATGCACCCAGAGAAAAAAACATGTTTAAACATGGTCACCTCCAACAAAACTATTTTTAAAGAAAATTGTAAACATATTATGGTTAAATATAACCATATTATTGTCACTGACAACCATATTATGGTAAAGTAGTCCTCCATCAAGATGGCACAACCATATTATGGTTGCCTCCGAACATGTCTTAGTTAATAATAACTAAAATATGTTTATAACTTATTAAAGCATGGTTGGTTTTCAACAATAGCATGTTGCTCTTGGAAAAGAGGAAAATACTATTGGTTATTTCAAAACAAAATATTGTCATATTTAACCATAACATGTTTAGAGGCAACCATAATATGGTTGTCGCTTCCTGATGGAGGACTAATTTAACAATAATATGGTTGTCGCTTCCTGATGGAGGACTAATTTAACAATAATATGGTTGTCGATGACAATAAAATGGCTAAATTAAGCCATTATATGTTTACAATTTTCTTTAAAAATAGTTTTGTTGGAGGTGACCATATTTAAACATGTTTTTTCTCTACGTGTGAATACGGCAGTTAGTAATATACAACAAAATTGTCAAAAATAAAAAAAATAAATAATTTGCCTGCATTATTTTAATATATTGGAAATCTTCGTATATTAAGAATTCACTATAATATATTCCCACTTATTTATAAAAAAATAAATAAAACACGTTTATAAAAGGCTTATTAAACAAATTTTCATACAAAATCCGTTCCATAAGCCTTTATTAACCTGTTATTTTCTTTATAAGCAAATCCGTAAATATTTCTTTGCGTTAAATTTTTACTTAAGTTTAGAATTTTTACTTAAGGTAGGGTAAGATATCAAGTCCACTCGGAGACCAATAAGGTCCACTGTGATATCGTTTACAGAGGAATTCCTTTTGAATAAGAATTTTAAACACTCAGGTCTTACTTGTAACAATATCAAAGCTTTAACAAAGCCACAACAATAAACAGTGAGTTTTTCTTTCTTACATTTCCCTGCAATTGGCTGGTATTTTTCCAACACTAATTGTAGTTGTAAGAGCAAATTTACTATTCACAGTTATTTTCGGGAATACAAAATTTATTATTAATTAATTCATTTATTAATTTTTTGTTGACATTTTTACTTTAAAAATCGATTGGCTATAATTTTTTTTTTAAAAACTTCGTCGCTTTAATGTACCAAAATGAAGAGTTAACTTTCAGGGTTAAAGAAATAAACCCGAATCGGTCACCCCGGTGGGTAATGGTAAGGGTATTGATAAGGTAAAAATCAGTTATTTTTAATTGGCGGTTTTAAGAACTATGGCAACGCTGCCATATCTCTATTTATAGATTGAGTTCTACGCAATCCCTTAATAATAAACATACCTGGTGAAAAGTTTTCCTTTAAGCTTTTCTTTATTTAATTCTCAAATATATATTAACTTTTCTTGTATTACTTAACCTTTGTTATTGAGAAGAAGTTATTCGTAACATACCTGTAAAGAAAGAAAAACAAAATAATGTTTTATTTATAATAAGCCATATTAATAATGTACATTAATTACTCAGAAATAAAATATTGTTCTTAAAAACCAGAAAAACAAAAACTGTTTTTTTTTGCGTTTTAAAAACAAACTTTATAATTTGGTTGGAAGTTTTTCCTGTTTTTTGTGGTAGCATATGCAGTGTATCTCTAAGTTGGAAAAAAAGTTTATCTAGAAACAAACCTACAGTTCTGATGGCTTTTACTAATCCAGCAATTTTAAGCGAATTATTTCAAATTTTTTCAAGTATTTTTTTTTTTAAATTACATAGTGGAAAGATTAAAAATTTATAATAATTTGGTATTACTTATGTTCATATACGAGCGTTTTCGTTATGGCATATATTCCCACTTTCAAAACTGTTGGGTTTATCCTGCTACTGTACGTGTCGGTGTATGAGTTTTTCTACTTGCATGCAGTTAAGTAAATTTAGGTTAACGGTAAACGTGATTGTATGCTATTGTGTAAAGTTAAAAACAAAGCTGCATATGTTAAGGCATATATACTGTACATTAAAGAGTTATCTATACATGTTTTAGGGTAACCCTTAAAAAATGTATTTTTTTTTTTTTTTTTTCCTTAATTTACATATGTAATCAAACGTTCTTTTCATATTATAAAATTTCAGAACAAACTTCTTAATTGGGAATTTTATAAAAAAATAATTTCTTTACTTTTTTTTAAGAGCAGAGCTCTATTTCTTTACATATTAATTTAAACGTATTTGTTTTACTAAGAACACTTTTATTACCAAAAACGTTTCTTTATATACATATGAACATGTATTTATTTATTCATGTATAAAATAAAGCAAGTTCAAAGTACAATTTCCAGTGAAATATGAAAAGAATCAAATAGATGAAAGCATGTGAAGAAAATTACAAATATTAAAAAAAAAAAATATCTGCTGCAATTGTATTACAATTTTGCACTAGAAGATTATCGTTTAATAACATGAATGTGTATATTCCAAACAAAGAATACTGAATTATTCATAATTTATATGGATTTGTCTTGTTTTTGCAAAAGTATTTGGAAATTTTTTTTAAAAATATGAATAATTTTGAGTGAAATTTTTGTAAGCAAAATATTTATGTTATGTTAGATAAATACAGCAAAAAGTAACTAAAGTTCAAACAAAAAAGATTTTATAAATACTTATTTTTGGCACTTAATTAATATTAAAAAATATTAAAATTTCTTAATTTTCTTAAAATAAAATCAAAGGTGGCCGCAATATAGATTTAAGGCTGCTAGTCTTCGTTTCAATAACAGAACATTTTAAAAACTGATGTGTTGTTTACACAACACCAGTGATTGAACGTGTAGTAAAATTTATAAGAAAAGCACTCAGTGTTTTAAGTATTTTTCATATAAATTTTAATACACGTTTAATCACTTGTGTTGTGATAACAGAACATTACTGCCTGTTTTTCAAAATAAAATACGAATTTTCGCTTAGGAATTTATATTGAAACAACAATAAAAAAACTCAAATTTGTTTTTATTTTCAATATAAATTTCTAAAGGAAAATTTTAATTTTAGTTTATAAAACAGGCAGTTAAACTTATACACACACCGAAATAGTGGAGGGGATATAATGCGTTTGTTTTAACGTCTACAACAACTTAAAATATTGGTCCTTGACCCACCTTTATACTGATGGACCTAGAACCACGTTTAAAATTGATCTAACACTGTCAATCCGTCCGGCTGGCAGGATGCGCAAAGTACAGATACCAATTTCGGAGATAATTTGAGGAAATTAGGTATATAGGCTCTAATTGTCTCAAGGACCAAGCTTATGAAAAACAGTAAAAACCGGTCCATATTTTCACATAGCCCCTATTAAAGCTTGTTTCCGAAATAGAGTCTTGGTGCCCATACGCCATCCTATTATGTTATTATTTTGATGAAATTTGCTCCAAACTTATTTTTTGGCAATTTAACTCATCTTAGCCAAATTTATTGTAATCGGTATATGACTTAAGTTTCCATGTAAATACTACTCCTAAAAAAGCTTTAAATGCCATAACTTCCTTATAAATGTTGGTATTGGCAAACAAATTGGCGGCAATAAACATTACGATAGCTTCTATATCTAGACAAAATATGCACTGGTAGGGCCAAAAATAACCGTACGTCTCATTTTTTGATTTTAATTTTTTTGAACAAAAATAACAGTTATTTTTAGATCTTTGTTTTTTCGATCAAAAATAACAGTTATTTTATGATTTTTATTTTTTTGAACAAAAATAACAATTATTTTTTGATTTTTATTTGTTCGAGCAAAAATAAAAGTTATTCTTTAAAGAAACATACGTGTTATAATTATTGAGTTGTCTTCATTGGGATAACTTATGCGCATCAAAATAAATATTTAAAGTCATCTAAATAATTATAGCACGTACAATTCTTAAAAGAATAACTTTTATTTTTGCTCGAAAAAATAAAAATCATAAAATAACAGTTATTTTTGATCGAAAAAATAAAAATCGAAAAATAACTGTTATAATTGTTCCAAAAAATAAAAATCATTAAATAACTGTTATTTTTGATCGAAAAAATTAAAATCGAAAAATAACTGTTATTTTTGTTCAAAAAAATAAAACTCAAAAAATAATTGTTATCATCTGACTTTTATGAAAAAAGGAAAACTGTAACGATCCCTGTCGTTGTTTTGGGATATATGCTTGCCCATGCGTCCTTCATAGAAAACACTCTCAGAAAATTTATTTTTAAGTACTGTGCTGTAGGGTATCATATGGTCGGGCTTGACCAACTATACTTTCTTATCTCAAAGAACGAGTGTATGTTAACAAGATCCAAATTATAGAGCAGTTAAAGCACAACACTGAAGCTGAGATCAGGGCAATAGTGCCTGCAGAAGATGCTGGTGATCTGTCTGATATTAGTTTTCATAATTAAAATTAAAAAAAAAAAAATAACAGAAAATAATAATAAACAAAAAAGTTATTAAATTTTTAAACGCAGGCGTGACTTTTGGCACACCCTGTACAAAGTTGCTTTTTATTAGTTTTAAATTGAATTAATATTAATTAATTTGTTTCGAAGTTGCGCAATCTCAAATTAAATCTAAAACATTATACTTTGGCTAAGAAATTTTTTTTTTTTTGCCTTAGGCTAATCCTGCGAAGCTCTGCGTTTATCAGCAGGAAACCAGAGTCTCAGGCGGCAATCGAACCCGCAACCCCGGCACTGATATACTAGCTTACTACCAGCTTGCCTACCGAGGCACCCGTATAACCGTATTGTATGCATTCAATATTGATCTAAATTGATTTCAAGTTGTGATATTTCTTTAAGTGTACGTTTTCACAATTCTCTTGAATTCATAATTAATAATAAATAATTACTATTATTACTTTTTTTTTTTTGCCTGCTTCGGTCTTCGGTTGAACATTGTATCTTCTTAATTCATAATCTAGATTATATTAAATCACGATTATAAGCAAAATTAATTTTCTCTACAGCTCTTATTGTTTTCTTTTTAGCCAGTGAATAATTAATTTTTTCATTATGAACTAATTAATATTAATGCTATTTAAAATGACTACTAAACACTTTATTGTTTTACTTTTCATATTTATATATATATATGCCCTACAAAGGCATGTAGTTAATATGACACTTTTATTCGATTGGCAACAAAGTTTATTGAGCACATTATTCAGTATATTCTAATCATTCAAACGTACTGTAAATAATGTAAGCCAACATCGTGGCCCACGATGTCAACTGATATCGCTTGTATGCCTTTTAAAAAACAAACAGCTGATTTGCACCCCAGCTAAAATTTTCAGCACGACAAGACGATCGTCAATGCAAGTAAGCGATAGCGTAATAGTCTTAATACAAAATTGAACCCTTTTTTTAAAAATTTGGCGACCACAAATTTCATTTCAGTCACTTGTGTTGTGGTTGTGGACAAAGATATTTTGTTGCAATATTAAACGAATTTAATTTTGCAACATTACTTGAAATTACTTGAAACACAAACATTAACCCCCTTATTCATAAAAATTTTCCTTCATTAATAAAACGTTTATTAAACAATTTTTAGTTCCAGAGCCACGTTTGAGTATACAGATCTACTCAGAATCTCTTTCCGAGTCGAACTTCCGAAGTTTCTGTATAAAACTCCTCCCTAAAATTACTTTAAGACGCAAATTCACATAAAAATGTAAATATTATATTAATTTAAAATGTATACTACAAATTTGTTTTGGCGGGTCATGATTGCTCATGGGTCCCAAATGGGGTACACTCTTGAATATACTGTGGTAAGGGTATCGTATGGTCGAACTTGACTGATTATACTTTCCTTATTATTTGTATATACATAATTATTTAGATAGATTTCAAACACAACAACTCCAAAAGGCAAGCAACAAAGTAAATGAAAGATTATTTTCTTATAAGTATTTGTGGTGCCTGCTTTAGGGAGTTAATTATTTATTTATTATAATTATAATAATTATATATATATATATTTTTTTTGTGGCAGTTTATAAAGGACAAACAGAAACCAAAAACTGTGTATTTTATTTTGTATTATTATTCCTAATAAATATATTGAGCAGTTTGAAGTACATTCAACCCACTAACAAGATTCGTAGAATTTATTGCTTATAATTTTTTATTGAAGAAAAAAAAAACCAAATAAAAAATGATAGTTGTTTAGTTATAAACTGCCAAAAGACATGCGAACTATTATTGATTTTATTAAATAGCACGCTGCAAAAATGTGAAACACCTAAAGGGAAAATTTTATACAATAAGATTATAAATTCCAAATAATAATTTTCAAAAAATATTTGCTATTTTTAAACAATTACTTTATGCATTCTAGATGGCGATAAAGAACTTGTCGATCATAAGAAAAGAAAACAATCGTGGCACAGTGGTGTAAGATTGTAAAATATGGTAACTAATACATAGTTGCTTCATTACTTAGGCTGGGTTTTTGAAACAGATTTAGTATACAGTTTGTATACAAACTTTTGATTGAACAGCTAAGCTTTGCTTTAAATGTTGGTATATAATGAAATAATAAAATATACGTTTCAGACTACGTTTAACTAAGTTTAAGCTTAATCCACATCTCAAAAACCCAGCCTTAGACAGTTTTCTTTTTTATAAGAACAACAATGCTCGGCTACATCAAGTTTAATATGACTTCCCCATGGTACTATAAGAACAGAAAGTTTTTAGGTAAAAATACAGTGCGACCTTGATTTTCACAACTCATAAAAATCTGGGCTCTTGCAATTACCGAAGACTTGATGGCGCACCATTTTTTTATAAAAAAAAAATTGTACTTGATATTTTTACATAAAAAAATATCAAGGGGGCGCAAATAAAACAACTTAATTATATATAAAAAAGTAAATATTGGTATTTCAGTAATTTGGTCATAACTCGGGCATTTTTCAATCGATTTGATAGATTTATACACCGACGCCTTTAGGATTTTCCTTAAATCTAACTGTCAAAAAAAACAGTCTTCCTGATGAAATATTGGCGTAGAAAGCAACATTCTAAAGAAATAATAAAATTATCTGATTATCTATTCTGATATATGTACGCTTCTGAATTAAGAACACACAAAAGGCGATGTATGTGAAGGGAAAAGAAAGAATGAAATGCCATTTATTTTTCTCTTACCTTAAAACTAAAGACTTGACGTCTCAAACTTGAAGCGTGTGAACCAGCACTAACGAGAGAGAAATGTTGCAGAAATTAAACTACGTTTTAAACAAAGTTTCTGAACAAGAAATACAAGAAGTAAAAAAAACATTTTAAATGAACTAAAAGATTTTGTTTGTTGTACTATTTTTATTCTTGATAAATGCACTGAAATTTATTGTTGGAGGATAAAGGTGCCGTACAAATATTTTCGCAGAATATTTCAACTACTTACATCCCTGGTTTAAATGTGATTTTGGCTTTTTTTTTCAAAAATAACAATGCACTATGACTACATTTAAAACAAAAACGAAATTTTTAGAATTTGTTTTTGTTTTAAACGTAGTTGTACGAACGAAAGGATAAATTTTTGTTTAACATTCGTTTTTCATGTCAAATAACAAAAAAATTAGTATTGTGTTTATTTTATTGAACTGTTTAAGATTTTTAACCCAAATTTTTAATATTTTTTTCAGGCGCTAAAGTTCATTAAATTTAATTTTTATTAAATTATTTGTATGACGAAAGGAATTTTTACAACATGAAATGAATTAAAACTGTTATTGATATTTTTTCATTCTTGACTGAGCTGGGAATCAAACTCAAGTTTTCACGGACAGGTTGCCCTGACATGTTTCGATTGTAACCACACAATCTCCTCAATAAAATAACCACAATACTAATTGTTAAAAAAGCTTAGGCACAAGCTCTATGTTTACATTTGTCCTTCAAGTTGTGCTGAAAAAGGGCAACAAGAAAAAGAAAGGCAAAAAATGAAAAACAGAAAAATGTAATTTGGACTTCAAGAAGAATTCTGGACAAAATGTATGAAAAACGGAAATAAGAATGAACATGATAATTAATCAAACTAGATAATCATTCGAAAACAAACTTTCGATCTACCAGTTTGGCTCAAAGATTGATGTTTGGCTATTGACCGGCAGCCGCCTTCGATGCTGGTGAGTGTTACGACGGCAAACCCCTTTGGGAGATTGTGTGGTTACAATCGAAACATGTCAGGGCAACCTGTTCGTGAAAACCTGGGCTCAATTCCCAGCTCAGTCAAGAATGAAAAATTATCGATAAATTTTAATTCATTTTATTTTGTAAAATTACTTTCTTCATAAAAATAATTTTATGAAAATTAAATTTAATGAACTTTATTCTGAATAAAATAATAAAAATTTGGAATAAAAATAAAATCATATGAAAATCTGTATTAAAATATGAAGTGAAGTGTAAATAGAATTTGTGAAATAGGCACTAAGAATGCTATGCGCAATTGTAGTATTAACATCACTTACAGATTTTTTCTCAGTAGTGATATTATGGGAAAATATTTGATATGACTAAAAGCCGGCTTTGAATTAGTTAAGATGTTTTATAATTATGGCAAAAGTTACGGTTGTTACCTTCGAAAACCCGCCACGCGTCTTCTAGTTCTCATAAATTGTCATGCCCATACAATTTGTGTGAAGCCTGCTCAAATAGCGCGGCGTCAACGCTTTTCAATTGGAAACTCCGATTTTGACGTCGCGTTTAATAGAAGAAGTTGGCCGCTATTGTTAATAAAAAATGTCCATTAAGCTATTTTTTTAATACTCAAGAGGTTTTATTGCTATTTTTTTATTTCTATTAAGTGGGTTTCATTAAACAAAATATATAACACTACTGTTCGTGAGACAACCTTGACGCTCTTGCTTAGGTATGGCATATTACCGTAAAAGCTAAGCAGAAGAAAACATTCCGCCCTCCGCTTTTGTTTAGGTATGGCTGTAAGAAACTACTAGACTGATTTTTTTCCTTGTTTTTTCTTATTTTTTTTTATTTTAATATACGCCACTGTGCTTTACAAACACTAAAATGTTACATTCACAATGTTCTTTTTTTCAATTGGGTGTTTCAAAAATTATACTAATTATTTAGTTTCATTTCTTTTTGGATAGTTTTGCGAAATGAACTTAATATGTGTGCTTATAATTATAGAAAAAATATACCAAAAAAGAAAAGAAAAACAAAAAGGAAAAAAAACACACGCTTATGTGCGTGTTAAACATACATCCTTAAATAAAAGTTTAAGCGATTTATAATAATTAATATAATAACTAAAAAAAGAAATAATAAATTTCCCTTAGCAAACTTAAACGCAAACATAATGTTTAATAAAATTATAAACATTAAAATAAAATTCTTATTTATTGCAAACGATTTTAAAAAGTTATGTAATGGCCACAAAAGTTATTGTAGAAATAAAACCAATTCTTAATTATATTAAATGTTATTTAAGGTTGTTAAACTATAACAAAATGCTTGGAAGGTTTGTTTAATTTTTAAAGACATGAAAATGAAAGCAGTTTTTTTTTCTTACAGTCAAAAAAGTATGAACATTTTTAAAAGGGTGTCCAATTCTTTAGATAATCCTTTTTTTTTTTTGGTTTTTGAAAGGGTCTACTTTTACTGCTACTTCTAACTCTTTAAAGGCTTTAAATTTTTTAAATATCAATGGATATTAGGGCTGTCTTTAAATAAGCCTGCAATACAAGGACACATTTTCATTTTGTGTACATAATCTTATTTTAGCTCTACACAGAAAAAAGTGTTTTATCAATTAAAAAATTGGTTTAAAAAGTATTAAAATTTAATTTATGTGATAATTGAATCAATTATTTTTTTAGTTGAAAGAAAATTAAAAATTTAATTTTGATTTAATTAATATTTTAGTTGTTTTAAAATAAATTTTCAATTAAAATTTTAATTAAATAACAAAAAATCTTAATTGACTTTTTTCGGTAAAAATTAAATAATTTAAACATGTAGAATTGTTGTTGGGAATTGTCAATATTTAATTAAATAAATTAACACATTGTTTGAAATGGCAAGGTTTTTCGATCACTTCTTTAATTTAAATTAAAAATAGCATTTATTGAAAATATTTTTTCAAAATTTTAAAATTTTTAGTAATCAATATAATCATTTTGGTAATAGGTGCAAAATTAACGAATTGTTTGCTTGATATTCTGAATTGGGTATAAATTTGGTGATTGGAGAAATTTAATAATTTTTTGTGTGTATATATAATTTTCTCAGCAATATTTAAAAGCTGTGGCACTCCAATTTACTCCTTAAAATAGCCACCGACCTTAGACTCCAGTCCTTCATAGTTGGCAAATCTTTACCCTGCGGGAAATTTGTGTCAATTGCTGTTAAAGCACTTATCCCGTTACCAGCGAACAAAATTTTATAATTAAAAGAAACGAATTGTGGGAGGTGAAAACAAGACCTATCACTTAACTGGTGATAATGTGTTAAGAGTGTAGTTGGTCCAGAGGAAAGGTAATTGGCACAAGACTATTCATGTGACTGGATTTTGTGCGGGTAGTGGCTGATTCTCTCTAGTTCTATTACTTTATATGAAGGGGATCTACCATATTGCCATGGTTAATTTGTGACAATACCTGCGACAGGCATTATTTTAACCGAAGTTGGATGTGTCCATTAAGGTTATTTCAGTAACCTGTTACAAAGTGTCAAAAATATGTCAATTAACCTCTCGTAGGACATTGCCATGTTAAAGTGACTTGTCACGTAACAAGCTTAGTGGTAGTTCCCTTTCCCCTAGGGTAACCACCGATTTATTCTTTTAAGATTGAAAAAAGAAAATAATACAAGGAAGCTAAGTCTGGTGAACAAGGTGAAGCAATTCGAATAACAGTTGTTTGATTTTTGACCATCGCAAAAGTAGATGAGTGAAGTGGTAAATTGTCGAACCAAATGCATAAACGTGGTACAGCTTTCTCGTCTCAAAAATCTCGACCAAGATGCGATGAGTAATACCTTTTTTATGCCTAATACTGTAACTGGGTCACACACCATTTTGTGAGCTTTCTTATTTATTTTTGGCATGGATACTTCAATTACACAACTACTACGGTGTTGATCTTGGCAGGGCGTTTTTTTTTTTTGAACTTTATCATCCTATATTTCATGATAATATTCCAAAAAACTAAATAATTTGCAGACTGAAAACTTAATAAGTGTTGGGTACCAAAATGTGCGTGGCCTTAACACGAAATTATCCACCCTTTATGCCAATAGCTTTGGGTTTCCCTTTCATATAATTGTTTTTACGGAAACCTGGTTAAATAACAGAAAAAATATATACAATTATGAAATTTTATGCCCGAGATACCAGATTTTTAGATTTGATAGGATACATAAATCTGGTGGCGGTGTTCTTATCGCAGTGCTTGATTATTTTCCTTGTGAATATATAAACTTTACATCTAGTGATGATACAGAATTTGTTGCCGTTAAAATTATATATATTACTCCGTTGTTTAAAAGTATAATTAAACTGGAAATATCGAATTATAGAGCAATTGCAAAGCTGAATGCGATTCCCAAACTTTTAGAAAAAATATTAACTGATAGTTTATATCATCAAATCTCTTCCCTTTTATCACCTTGTCAACATGGTTTCATGAAATCACGTTCCACTGCTACTTTCATTTTACAATTAACAACTATTGTGAATGAAGGTTTTGTTAATAATAAACAAACAGACGTTATTTACACGGATTTTAGCAAAGCATTTGATAAAGTTCACCACGATATTTTACTTTACAAGTTATCACGTATGGGATTTAGCAACAACGCAATACAATGGCTTAAATCATATCTTTTATATTTCATATATGTAAACAAAGGAGAAAACTTCTTCTGAGTTGAATCTAGCTCGGACTTAATATAGGTGACCTATTTTTCGCCATCGTGGGCCAGACTGTAACTTGATTCATTGTAAAGCCTCGTACACAATGCTTGCAAAGTGTTCTTTTTTTTCTTCTAACTTATTTCTTCCTAAAGTATTTCATATAACTAAATATTTTTTAAAAAGTTGAGTCTACGTCTACTTCTGCAACAATTTGCACACAGAAAAACTTTAAAAATTTCTCTAATTACCAAATTTATTCCAAATTCATAATATCAAGCAAACAATTTGTTGATTTTGCACCTATTACCAAAATGATTATATTGATTACTAAAAATTGTAAAATTGTGATTTTTGTTTTCAATAAATGCTATTTTTAATTTCAATTAAAAAAATTATCAAAAAACTTTGCCATTTCAAACAATGTAATAATTTATTTAATTAAATATTGACAATTCCCAACAGCAATTCTACAAGTTTAAATTATTTTATTTTGAACGAAAAAAGGAAATTAAGATTTTTTTGTTATTTAATTAATATTTTAATTAACAATTTATTTCAAAACAACTAAAATGTTAGTTAAATCAAAATTAAATTTTTAATTTTCTTTCAATAAAAAAAATAATTGATTCAATTATCACATTAATTAAATTTAAATACTTTTTAAACCATTTTTTTTAAATGATAAAAAACTTTTTTCTGTGTATGAAAATCTATATGACGTTTATAATAATTTTATTTAGTTTTGAATGAAACTTTCAACAAAATGTTTTAAAAAGTAATAATAAATACGTAATATTGTTGTGTAGAAAATTTGCAATCGGTTTCTTAATGGAAAATGTGTGTGGTTGTAAAAAAAATTGTTGCTCTATTATGACCAGCACTGAAAATGTTGCTGTCTATTGCGTACGAGGCTTAAGATTTGATTGATAATGTAAAATAAAACACTTCAGTTCAAAGAACAATTTATGGCATTTAATGTTCGAAAATGATATCATGTAAATGTTGGCCATGAGTACGTCTGAGGTGCTCCATTCGGAATACCCCTAGAGAAAATAGTCCAAAGGTGTGATATCGCACTATCTAGGTGGATAACTTACCGTAGAAAAACGTGGAATTAAGTGCTCACCAAAATGATTTCTCACTAAGGATATTGTTTCACGTGCTGCTTGGCACGTAGCTCCGTCTGGTAAAACCAGAGCTCAACAAGACCATGCGCTTGAATTTCAGAAAGCACATAGTCCTCTTACAAGGTGCGATAACGGTTACCATTGATGGTACCATTCTGATTTTCCTCATTTTTGAAGAAATATGGCCCAATGATTCCACCAGCCCATAATCCACTACATACCGTTATTTTTAATAGATTTGGTGGTAGCTCATCCAAATGAACCAGATTTCACGACAAAAACCGGATTTTCATCGAGTTTTTCAGAGTCTATTCACAATAATTTGGAGATGCTGTTATGGTGTGAGTCTATCCATGATGACGTGCCAAATTATACTCATCAAAAATGACAAAGCAATTTGCTATGAGTCACGCGCGATCTGTAATAAAAGCATATTGAAAATCAAACCTCATAATTAATAACCCCTTATAAAAAACCAAGAGCGCTCTATGTGCGGAATTTTTGATATCCTTCACCTTCAGTTAGGATATTTCGAGAGGCCTTATATGATCTTCAGGATATTTGATAGTATAATTTTAGGTCTGTGATGGACCAAATTTTGCTACAATATCATTATGAATTTTTACAGTTTTAGGCGTTCAAAAGTATTTTCCGATAATCACGAAATTTGCACCCAGAGAAAAACTATGTTTAAATATGGTCAGCTCCAACTAAACTATTTTTAAAGAAAATTTTAAGCATATTATGGTTAATTTAACCATATTATTATCACCATATTATACAGAAAATTGTAAGAATATTATGATGGTTAATTAACCATATTATTATCACCGACAAGAATATTATAGTTAAATGTGTCAAGGAGGCACAACCATATTATATTCGCCTCCGAACATGTTTTGGTCAATAATAACTAAGATATGTTTAACACTTATAATAGCATGGTTTGTTTTCAACCATAGCATGTTCCTCTTGGAGAAGAGGACAAAACTATTGTTAATTTAAAAATTAATTATTGTCATATTTAACCATAACATGTTTAGAGGCAACCATAATATGGTTGTAGCTTCTTGATGGAGGATTAATTAAGCAATAATATGGTTGGCGGTGACAATAATATGGTTAGATTTAAACATAATCCCCCGTATTTATAAACGATTATTAAATTTAACAAACGTTTATTAAGTAAAATTTTCATAGAACATTTGTTTCGTAAACCTTTCTTAAATTTAAAATATTTTTATGAATACGGCAGATTATGTTTAAAATTTTTGTCTAAAAATAGTTTTGTTGGAGGTAAACATATTTAAACATGTTTTTTCTCTGCATGTGGTATGTACCTGTTATAATTTCTAGTCATATAAAACGTAGTTGTGCATAATTTAACGACCATACACAAATTTTTGTAAGTTTTGGTAATATAAATCTCTCATTTTCTGCCAAAGCGATTCTGCTGGATTTTAATTCCAAAGTATCTGGGAGAACTAGAAACAAATTGACAATTTTGTGGAGTCTTTCGGAAGTGAGTGTGATTTGTGTGACCAAATCGACTTTGAACTACTCAAGGACTTGAAATATGTGTTCTCAATGGGGTCTTAGATAAATATTAAAAAAGTTTTACACGCAATGATAAGCTTAAGGCTCAGTTAGACGAACGTTGCTGTACCGTAT
Organism: Pollenia amentaria; assembly: GCA_943735925.1. Lineage (NCBI taxonomy): Eukaryota > Metazoa > Arthropoda > Insecta > Diptera > Polleniidae > Pollenia > Pollenia amentaria. The sequence continues at coordinate 15,144,167 of OX031010.1, read as the reverse complement.
ATGTACTGTATCAATCAGCTGTTCGCTTTTTGGTATATGAAAAGCAATGCAAAAGCTTACCGAAATGTAAGGTACCGTAGTTGTAACGTTTCATTCTGTATAAAATAGAATTTCATACCGTTTTTACGGGACATTTGTAGTATATCTTTGGACTTTCGATACAACTGCTTACAATACAACATATTTCCATATATATAAATATACATATGCTCAGATGTACAAAATAAACGAATGCATATGCACATACAATAGAAACGAGAAATATATAAAAGGCTTTAAATGGTTACAAAACATTGTTTGTCTTTGCACATTTACAAAATAATACATGTAAATGTGTATGTTAGGGTGGGTCAAAAAAAAAATGTGTCTCGTAACGACTTCTCGTATACCCCTGTAAAATATTATTAATTTATTTTTAGTGTAAGAGCCCGAGCTTTGATCTTCATTTTGTTAAATTTGTTATATAACAGCAATATCATTGTATTGCAAAAAAGCTTATTACTGTATCCTAACGATTCTTAAGTTCTCGAGGATTCAGACGCAAACAATTCATTCATTAAAAAGTATATGTTTTTCCAGAAAATATTTTTGATAGAATACATAGAAAATAATGCACAATAAAAAGATCAGTTAGGCTTACTACGCGGACAGTGAAGTTGTGTGTTTATTTTTATATTTGAACGGTTTTAACTTCTAACCATTATTATGGAAGACAGAAGCCAAGATTATTTCTGCACGAGATTCGAAAATGTAGAAGATATTAATGGTAATGTTTTGACAACTTACAAATATGTTACGAAATACTATGATTAGAATAGGGAGCAGCTAAAAATAACAAGGAATAAAGTTTTTCGATCCGCCAATTCTTCGAAACATCACTACTGAAGAAATAAATGCGGCAGTTGAGTGTCAAGAAGTGACAATCTAATTTTTTGAAATTCCCAGATTTGACATTGTACACACGTAGAGAAAAAATATGTTTAGATATGGTCACCTCCAACAAAACAATTTTTAGACAAAATTTTAAACATATTATGTTTAAATTTAACCATATTATTGTCACCCACAAACATATAATTGTTAAATTAGTCCACCATCAAGAAGCTACAACCATTGTATGGTTGCCTCTAAACATGTTATGGTTAAATATGACAATAATTTGTTTTTAAATTAACAATAGTATTTTCCTCTTTTCTAAGAGCAACATGCTTTGGTTGAAAATCAACCATGCTATTATAAATGTTAAACATATTTTAGTTATTACTAACCAAAAGATGTTCAAAGGCAACCATAATATGGTTGTGCCTTCTTGATGGAGGACTAATTTAACAATAATATGTTTGTCGGTGACAATAGTATGGTTAAATTTAAACATAATATGTTTGCAATTCTCTTTAAAAATAGTTTTGTTGGAGGTGACCAAATTTAAAAATATTTTTTTTCTGGGTGCAAGCGTTTGTGACCAAAAAATAACTAATAAAATTTCGTGTTTTTATTGTTTTATGTTGTATAGGAACCAAATTTTTATTTTTTTTTAATATAATAAAATATTAACATTTAAAAAATGGCTTTTTTAAAATACTTGAGCTCCGGCGCGGGCTCAAGATGTGACTTTTTCAAACTTTTTTTTTAGCATTTTTTATTTGTTTTAACGTAAGACAACAAAATAGTGCTATTAGAATATGATTCGAGAAGTTTTAGTTTTTCTCATACATCAGTGACCCACCCTAGTGTATGTATATGCTAAAATACATAGTTTTTTATTGTAAATCTCTAATATAAATATCAGATATTAAATTATTAATGTTTTTTACATACACTCAATACTGCTTTAATACCATTTTAATCACTTGGTACTTTTTCTGCACAGCAGTCGCCATCTAAACGTTTTGATTTCCCATCACTGTGTGTGTTGTTGTATGTATACTCAGCGTTACCGTTGGTGCTACTAAAGTAGCTTTTTGCCACTTTTTCGACTGCTTGGATACAAAATTCACCCAAATGTGATACTTTTTGTAATTCTCGCCACTTTTTTGGTACTTTTTACTAAATGATGAGATACTTTTTGAACTTTCTGTTTTATAACAACTCCCAACTTTAATATAAACTGTAATTGTTTTAATATATATGTAAGTAAGCTTATCTGAAATAATTTTTTGTGTATCGTAATAAGCTTATGCATTTATTGCGAATATATTATGTAACATGTGTACATATAAATTATTCGCCAGTAAGTGCTCTTTGGAAGTACCACTTGATTTTCTGCGTATGCGGTATACCATGATGAAATAAATACTTATACCATGGCGTATAATTATGCCTGTATAAGTCAGGGTTGTCAGTTTTGTTTTCACCTTCGTGACCAATTATACACCGAAATCACCAAAACTCGACAAATTTAATTTTCTTAAGATTTTTGTTATGAAATATTAGCGAAAAATCCGCAATATTTGAGTTTTATATAACATTTAAAGGAACATTTTCAGGGTTTATGGTTTATTTTATTCGTTACATACCTAGCTTCGATAATTTATAAAATGTAACATTTTTACTATATATTTTTTTTTGTAAATTTTTGAAAACGTTTTTATTTTTTTTTTTTTTGTTGTTTTTGGAAAAGTTTACCCATTATAATTTTAATATCTCCGAAACTGTTGAAAATAAAAACAACTATTGGTAAAATGCCTAAAAGGAAATTTAATTCCAAATCATTCGCTAGTAAGAGCATCCAAATCGGACATATCGCTCTCAAGTCGTGATAAAATATACATATTAGCATCGTGCCCCCAACAGTGAATTATACTTACTATTAACATTTCCTGCGATTTTGATGAAATATGATATGCCGTATTTTATTTATACTCGTGGCTTTTAGATTAATGATTAAAATGTCAAATTTTTGTCCTTATAACTTTTGTATGAATTTTTGAAAACAAAAATACTACTAATTTTGCAAAAAATACATTGCCCCTAATTTCTGAATAACTTCGAAACAGTTGAAAATATAAAAAAAATTATATGGATGACTCAAAGGATTTTAAAAAACTAGAGCTGATAAAACCAATCATTGAACAGATTTGGATTCAGCAAGTCAAGGTCAATTAAAATCACGTAAAACAGTTTTTGCTTACATCTGATATAATCTTTTCTGGATTTTTTTTACCATTTAAAAATGTTATTGGAAATTGTAAATAAATTAAACAAAACACGTGCAAAAACATTTTCTTGCGTACTTCTTCCTATTTTAAAACATCACCTTTTTGGTGCCACTTTTTTTTGTAAAAATCCCCTTTTTTGCTACTTTTTGAAAATATCCAACGGTAACGCTGTGTATACTATTGCTTTTTTGTTTATGTTTGTGAAAAACATATGACCCGTTTTTAAATGTTCTATAAGTGCACCAACGTGCTAGCAGTCCGTTACAGTAAGTTACGGGTACAGCAACGCTCGCCTAACTCAGCCTTTAGAATACTCTCATTCACTAGCGGTCGAGTACGTCATAAAAAATTATGACTTTATGTCTTTTTAATAAAAGTTTAAACCAAATGATGGAAGAAAATTACTGGTAAGAAAGCCTCTGCATACTTCTGGTGTAGCACAGTGTTCTCTAACTTTTTTTTTATTATTTTTTTTTTTTTGTTATAAATAAGAAATGTGTTCACTTTCTGGCATACTTTTAAAAAAGCTGTCATCTGTCAAACGCTTTGGCAAGTGTAAAAAAAATACATAAAACGTCTTATGAAAAAAGTATACCCTTTTATTATTATGTGATGTTAGGGCCTAAAACAAATTTATTGATAATAAATATAATCAATAAGTCCATTAGAACACAGAACATGTAAATAAGAAATCAAAATAAAATAAAAACTAAATTGATGAAAGATGTTTGCAAGTTTGAGAAGGATGTCGATTTGGCTAAAAAAAAAAAAAAAAATGGTCGCACATGCTTGAAACTTATGGATATATAAAAGGAAAAGGCTTTTTTCATTCAAAGCCAACCAGTTATGTTTAGATACTGCTACTTGGAGTAGAATTATCTAGCATTTTGATATACATATTAAGTATTTTCTGATTCTTAAGCATTTAGATTAGGTTTTCGTTAGGTTACTTTCTTATCTTCAAAACATTTGGAACTAAAGATTTAATTAAATCTGATATTTTTCATATTTAACAATTTTAAGCAGGGACCGAAAATAACAGTTATTTTGAAATTTTAAAACAAAAATAGCATGTAGAAGTAAATGCTGGCAAACTGATTCAAGTATAACATATTGATCCTAATGAACTTTTCTATGATAAAATATTATGATTATTAATGTTTTGATTTTTATTTTTTCGATCAAAAATTACAGTTATTTTTTGATTTTTATTTTTTTTTGGGCAAAAGTAACAGTTATTTTTTGATTTTTATTTTTTTGAACAAAAATAACTTTCTGTTCTAATCGCATTATGGTAAAGGCTATCGATGGAAAATTGCCCTTGCATACAAAAGTTATTCTGTAGTACATGCTTTTTTTGATCTGTCAAAAACTATGTAAAATTCCAAAGACATCAATTAGTATCGTTGATCAATTATTTTTAAGAATATTGACAAAAAAAAATTTTTTCAACTAATTAACACAATTATTTGGAGGCGTCATTTCCCTTTCCTTCTATTGCTAGTAATTTTTTTTTAAGCCATTACTTGCGAAAGTTGGACTGAGCATTAATAAAGTTTTTCGTGCGTAAAAACCCTATAATCAATAAAAAAACGCTATAATAATTTTGTGTTGTCACGAGTGTTGCCAAGACTTGGTGACCAAAAATGGCTAAATTTACCGAAAACAATTGCTAAAAATTGGATACATTTTTTTAAATAAAACCACATTAAAAAGCAATAACAAACACATTAAAATTTTTTACAATGAAATTTAAAATTTAGATCAACTTGTAACATAAAAATAAACGAAAATTAAATAATTCGTATTGAGGTTATTTTATTGAACTGAAGTTCATTGAATTAAATTTTCATTAATTTATTTTTATGCAGAAAGGAATTTTACAACATGAAATTGATAATTTTTCTTTCTTGACTGAGCTGGGAATGGAACCCAGGTTTTCACGGACAGGTTGCCCAGACAAGTTTCGATTGTACCGTTAACATTAGTCAAACATCAATCTTTAAAATAATGTTCAAGTTAATTCCCAGCTCAGTCAATAATGAAAAATTATCAATAAATTTTAATTCATTTCATGTTGTTAAATTCCTTCCTTCATAAAAATAATTTAATGAAAATTAAATTCAATGAATTTAAGCCTGAGAAAATTAAATATTTTGTTTAGCATTTAAGCCTAGTACTCTGTTCCAATTTGTGAAAAATGTTCAGCAACATCTATTATTTCTTGCGAAAAATTTGACATGTATCAATGTTACCTATCTCGAGAGTTTGCACAATTTGACGTTTTTAATCTTTCAAAACCCACATATATTTTACTAAAAAGTATTTTTTTAAATAAGAAATTAAGTAAAAATGAAAGTAAATATTGATTAAAAACTGTTACCGGTTGTGTTATTTATGTTTTGCAGTTCTCATTTTAATATCAAGTTTAAACTTTTTTCATTTGCTTAAAATTCCACGTAAAATAAGAGCAGCTTATATTATTTCGCAGTTGTAAAAAAAATGTTGCTAGAAACATTTCGCAACTTTTTCACAAATTAAAAAGAGTACAACTCTATCATCCTTTTTTCATAGAAATTCCGCACAAGTTTTTTTCATATGAGTTTTGACAGCATTTCATGTGAAATGTTGAACAGAGTACCAGGCTTTAACAATAAAATCGTCGATGAATTCGATGTCGTTATTGTCTTCTCATAGGACTCACGTGAACCTATTAGTTTAAAATATTATGAAGGTAAATCATAATTATGATAACATTAACCCAACCTTTAGAGCCCGAATCTCAAAAAAAAGAAAAAAAAAATAGAAAAAGATAGAAATTTTTTTGTTGTTGGGTCAAAATATTTACCTAATTGAAAAAATCGAATTAACGGTTGCTAAATATAACCTTTGTCTCAAATAAATTTTAACGATATTTACTTGGCTATACATATATCCTCTCTACTTCAGCATTAGACCATGAAAGTGAAAGCAACATTGCTTTTTCTTTTGATTTGACGTAAACTAAAAAGTTTTTGGCTGACTATTTAAGTCATATTGGCAGGGTATCACACGCATTTTTGGAGCCTCAACCACAAGTCCTCGTTCAACCTAAACCTTCGTATAGGAAGGCAAGAGCTTCCAGAATCCACTCCAGAGTTGTTTTGGTCTCCACCAGTAAACGTCTGAGTTTGTTTTATGGTTCTCCACCAGTCACGTTGAGTTATAAATGGTTCTCCACCAGACAAACACGTTAAAACATTGAGGTTACGAACGATTGCACAAAGTCAATGCTGACAACCGCATAAACTTAAAGCCATTAACCAATGCGAGGTGACAATGCAAAACGCACGAGAAGTAGACAAACCAGAACGATCTGATTGTCCTTAAAGGCCGGTATTCACTATCCTACATTATCGTACGATTCTTTCACACGAAAATCTGACAGAATTCTATCCGACATAAAAAAATGTCTGCAAAATCTGCTGTCAACGCCACACTATTCCACAAATAAGAAGCAAATTCAAATGACTCAGCTACTTTTCAGGAAAATGGAACTCTGATCGCATATAATCTATCATTTTATGAAAATTTTCATAAACATTTGCAAGTCGGACAGACTTGTCAAAAAAATCTGTCACACGATTCATTTTAAAGCCACACTGTCATACATTATGAGCACACACGATTTTTTTTTGACACTTTTGCGACTAAATAGGATAGTGAATACCGGCCTTAAAAAAATAATGACAACGAGCGCGAGCTGCTTCCCCACTCAGAGCAGTTTTACGAGTCGAGAGGAACTTTAAAGTAAATTCCGAAAAATCTAAAAACTTCTTGTTGCCACCTGCACACAAATGCACTGTTGCATTTTTTGACACAAAGAGCTGTTGCTTTGTTCCTTTTTTTTGAGAAAACTGATCGTTTATATCGATTTTCAACATTTGAACATGTTGTCATTTAAATGAAATGCGTTTTAGTTTAGCAATCTTATAAATTTTTAAAAGAAAATAAAAATTATTATTTTCAAAGAAAAAACCGAAAATTTTTTTTATGGCTGGCTAAACAAGTTGGAAAATGGCTAAATCTAGCCACTAAATAGCTAAATTGGCAACACTGGTTGTTACGTACATATAGTGGCGTGGAGCGACGATATCCTCTTATTTGTTATGCCTCTAAAGCTGCCATAAGTACCTTAAATAAATTTATGAAATATCACGATTTGATTCATATTTATACCTTAAATGTTACCTTTTGTCACAATTTCTAAAGGCAATCATTTTATTTTATACTTTGTATTTTATATACCCACTTAACAAATATTGGCCATTAACATTACTGCTGTTTATGTTCCTATTTATTTTTCCTTTTATACCAACAATGACCACAACTTAAGAAACAAAAAAAAAAAAAAAAACTTTGTTTTGATAATGTATACAATTTTGTTTTTGTTTTCTTTTTTGGCTGTCATATCTAAAACTAATACATCACCCTAAAAATTTTTTTATTTTGGCTGTGTCATTTGAAAAAATTGCCACTGTCTAACAATCTTTTTTCCATTTTATAAATTTTTTTTCTTCTCATTTTTGGAAAAAATATTCTAGTGCTTAAATTAATCTAATATCCTCAAATGGCATGATAAATTTTTTTGTCAGACTTGTGGCTTGAAAAAAAACATTTGCAAATTTTTTTTTTTCATATAAAAATCTTCTAAAAAGAAATAAAAGACCGTTAAAAAAAATCTGTATTTTGTAGTTAGTAAATTCATCGTATTTAAATACTTGTATGTACGAGTATCTACAAACATTTATCATTTTCCTTTTAAGAGTGATAAATAGATTAATGGTATGATAAATGATATTGTATAACCCAAGTAGATGCAGATTTATAAATGACATAAAATAATTTTAATAAAATATAAAAAAAGAATAGAAAAAATATAAGTTAAAAAAAACTAAGAGCTAATTTAAACTTGAAATGTTTAAATTATTCTCATATTTCATAAAAAGTTTGCGGCTTTCTTTAATAATTCTGGAATTGTTATAAAAGATAAACTTAAATTTTTTACTACACTGAAAGAATTTCCTTCACAGATCCAATAGATTTTAAAATAAATCCAATGAAAAATTGCATTAAAATTCAACCTATGTAATTCTTCATTGAATTAATGCAGAATTTTTCATTTGACCCCAGTTTATGAAATGTTTCATAAAATCAATGAAAACTATGAATTCACTTAATTTTATTCAAATTGCAACTATTTCTCATCTCAACATTTCATTAACATAATGGTGAAGAGTAAAGCGTTCCAAGAAATTTTGTCATTATTTTAATGAAAAGATTTTTGTATTCCAATAAAATTTTTAATTTGTTCAATGTCCTAAATTCATTTACACAGAAAAAAGTGTTTTAGCAATTAAAAAAAAAATGGTTTCAAAAGTATTTAAATTTAATTAATGTGATAATTGAATTAATTATTTTTTTTTGTCCAAAGAAAATTAAAAATTTAATTTTGCGGTAATTAACATTTTAGTTGTTTTGAAATAAATTTTCAATTAAAATTTTAATTAAATAACAAAAAACTTTTTTCTGACTTTTTTCGTTTAAAATAAAATAATTTAAATATGTAGAATTGTTGTTCGGAATTGTCAATATTTATTTAAAAAAATTAAAACATTGTTTGAAATGGCAAAGTTTTTTGATAATTTTTTTCATTGAAATTAAAAGTATCATTTATTGAAAATATTTTTTCAAAATTTTGCAATTCTTAGTAATCAATATAATCATTTTGGTAATAGAATGGAATTTGGAATAAATTTGGTGATTGGAGAAATTAAATAATTTTTTCTGTGTAATTATTTACTAAATTTCGTTATTTTTTAGACAATCTTTTATTGGGGTAATAATAATTATTACGTTCAACATTTTTTATTTTTTGAATTTATTCTATGAGTTAAATTTCAGTTATGAATTTTATAATTTCATTTTTATTTCGTATTTAATTAAAAGTTAATTTTAATTTTAAAAAATCTATTGAAATCATCTATGAATGTTGGATTCTAGTTGGATTTTTCTTCTAAAAGCGATACCAAGTTATCATTAATCCAATGAAAAATTTCAACTGAATTACGAAACACAAATTCGTTGTGTTAATGAAATTGCTCTATTAAATTTGTAAAATTTCATTCCCGTAATGACATTTTCCATTAGATAAAAGAAAAATTTATGAAATTGATTCATAAGGTTTATGTAATATAATTCTTTCAGTGTAGCTTGAAAAAATTTAAAACGTTTAACAATTTGATCCATATGTGCCACATAAAAAATATCCCGATTAATCACATTAACCCTAAACTAATTTTAATATAGATTTAATTGAGTTTGTTATGGGACTAATTTATAAAAGTTGGCGTTGTTTGTAAACTGTTTTATGGAATGGCACAAACAAGTTTTAAAAATGAATTTTGTGCGTATGATTTTTATTGGCAATTAAAGAATTTATTTTAGGAAAATATATTGTCAAATTAAATGAAAACGGCCTTAGCGTCACTTTTTTATAATTAACACGAGAAGCAAAAAATATAATAAAATCAATAAGCCCAATAAAAGATATTCCCAAGGAGGAATTTCTTTCCCATATAAAACAAAAGAAACAAATTTTGTAGTTTTCTCAAATAATTTTCTATGTATTTTTTTCCTTGAGTTAACGATATTAAATTTCGGTAATTTAAATGATCCTTACATGACTTTTAATATTTAATTTTTTTTTAGAAGACAATTGCAGTTGTAAGAACACAGAAAAAACTCTTGCCAATATATATTTTGTTGTTTTCAATTAAACCATTAATCCCTCGTAATTTTTTTCCCTTTTGACGTTGGCGATTACTCCCATTACAAAATATTTCTGAGGTAATTCCTTTTACTCCCCAGAGGAGTACAAGTATGTCTATAAAGGGTGATTTTTGCAGAGGTATAAGGCATAAAAATGGAATAAAACCAAAATGAATTTTGTAAATTGACATGAAATTTATTTTATTCGAAACACAATCTTCTGGCATTATAATTTAAATATGACTCCTGGCATATGACCACCAAACTCATAGAAATATGCGTCTTCATATTGATGATGCTCTAACATCAGAATTGTGCCATCACAGTTATTACAAATGGCATCAATGCTGCAAAAAGTGACATCAATCCAATGATGAATGTCATCCTAAAATGTTGTCATATTTTATGCGTCATATATGCTATGACTACAGTGACATCAATCCGTCGTCACATTTTGTGTACACTGATGGAAAAGGCGTCATAACGCTGACGTATTTTGATATCAGTACAGACAAACTCTCATCAGTGCGATAACAAACAGTCATCAGTGCCATGACATATTATACCATGCCATCAGTGTGATGACAAACAGTCATCAGTGCTATGACGTAATACATTATGTAAGCAGTGTGATGACAAACTGTCATTAGTGCAATGACAAGCTGTCATCAATGCGATGAACAACGGTCATCAGTGCGATGACATAATACATCACGTCGTAAAATATTATTATTATTATTCATGTTTAAAAAGTAAAATTAAAAGCAAAAATTCCCATATTTTATTTTTTAACCATTTATTGAAATACATCAAATTTTTAAAGTAGAATTATTACGAAAACCATATCGGTCATGCTGCTGGTGTCTTATAATTGAGAGTTCTGTTAACAAAAGGTAGAATACAACAAAAGTGAAACAAACATGTGTAACGGATAAGTAAATAATGATATTCTCGCAATTTGAATTAAAGTCAACTACAATGACTTAATTTGATGACAGTTTGTCATCGCATTGATGACATGCTTTACAAAACCGACTCCGATTCGTCATTTCTGTGATGCCAATGTGTTATCCCACTGATGACATTATTTAAATTTTTGACCCTGATGACAACTTGGCCAAGTGATATTAAGGCTGGCATCACAGTGTTGTAAAGTGTCATGGGGTCAAAAACGAAGACACTTGTCATAGTTCTGATGTCAAAATGCATCAGCGTTATGACGCCTTTTCTATCAGTGTACAGCTGGCTCGGACGTAGCCTCAGCTGGAGGTACGATAACCATTTCCAACATTTGTGGCCGTATAACCGATTGACCTCCAAGTAGTCAATCATTTCGGGCTTATCGGCGTAGACTAGCGAGTTCACATATCACCGCAGAAAATAGTCTAGTTGCATTAAGTCGCACGATCTTGTAGGCCAATTCACGGATCCGAAACGCGAAAATATGCGGTTACCAAATGTTTCCTGCAATAACACAATTGTAACATGAGCAGTGGAACACGATGCGCTGCTATGTTGAAACCACAGCTCCTGCACATCATGGTTGTTCAATTGATACAGTCAGTTTATTATGGCTCTATAGCGGCCACCAATGCCTGCAACGTCATGACCAGCATCGTTTTTAAAGAAGTACGGACCAGTGATTCCACCAGCCTATAAAGCACACCAAACAGTCAGATATTCTAGATGTTGTGGTGTCTCAATATACACTTTTGGATTATCATCACTCCAAATACAGCAGTTTTTTTATAGACGTTTCCATTCGAATAAAAGTAAGCCTTTTCGCTTAAAAAATTTGCTATAAAAGTGGGGAGCAAAGGCAATCTCGTTTTGGCCCCATTCGGCGAATCTACGCCTTGGTAGGTGATCGTATCTATTCATGTTGAAATTCTAAACCAAACTTAACATAAATCACTTGACAGCTGACAAAATGGCCGGTAGTTAAAAAAGTGTTGCCAACTTAAACTTCTATACCTCTAAAAAAATACACTTTGTATACCACAAAAGGAGAATAATGGCGTAAAAAATTTTTCGCGACTAAAAAATCCCTCTTATCGCGAATAGTGTTTTCCATCGCAATTTTTTCACTTTTTCCTTTGACTTTCTTACTTTATTTTTGCTGGAGAACAAAAAATGTATGTAAGTAAATGTAATTCGAATACTTAAGCTTACAAAATTTATTTTAAGGGCAAGATTCGTTAATAAGGCACAAACTGATATATTCGTCAACAAAATGCAAAACAACTGGTCGATTGCCTGCGGAAATCTGAAGCTTTCGATAGACGTGGTGGCAGTTCTTTGGAAATTATTAAAAGTTAAATAGTGCAATAAACAACCGTTGCAATTAAACTATTACTCAGATTATTATGATAAATATTTTTATTTTTAACAAATAGAATCTGGGAATTATTACTTTTCATAAGCTACTTTATTATATTCAACAATGGAACTATTACAAAAAGCTTTATAAAATACATAACTGAAATTTAGCTCATAGAATAAATTCGAAGAATAAAAAATGTTGAATATTTTTTTTTTTTTTTTTTTTGAACAAAAATTTTTTTTGATTTTTAATATTTTTTAATCTCTTTCATTTTATTCATTCTCTGAAAACTGATGGCACGAAAAACTTGTTCACGGGAGATTCACGATAGCATTTTTCCCTTCGAGGGGACTATTATTTTCATGGGAACAAAAATTCTCGTGGTTATTCACAATAGGGCTGATTAACTATTTCAGCGAAATGCCTAATCCTTTCTATACTTCTATTATTTTATTCTCTTCCTTGATTAGATTTTGTATTGGAATGACCTTTTTTATTCAGCTGCTTATTAAACTATTAACTATTTTTAAAACTCGCCAATTACAAAATTGCGTGTTTGGTAAATAATTTTCCTCCTTAAATTTTTGCGTTTTACTTTTGTATTTTTCAAGCCCCCTTGCTATATTTAGCATTCTAATTATTTTAATAAATAAAAATTAGCCTTGATGTTTGTAAAAAAAAAAACGTTATGACATTATTTTTAGTTAACAAAATTTACCATTTTTATACGATGTTCTTGTTATAGTTAATTTTATTAATTGAAAGAGAATTAATTTTAATTATTTAATGAATGCATATTAAGCTAGTCATTCTGTTTGTAACACCAATCGATTTTTCTGTTACAATTACGAAAAAGTGCTTAATGTGCTATTTTTACAACACAAGTGGTTATGAAATAATATGAATCGGGTCAGATATTTATTTTATTGTTCAGTAGTATCACAAACACATCAAAACTGGAACTGGAAAACTGGGGCCTAATTTTGGCAGTCGTGATCGAGTACTTTCTCGGTTCGAAAGCAATTTTATTTCTTATTATTTCAGTTGATACTGAGCGAATCGAAGTTATTTTTTCAGTGTTGTGAAACTCAAATTAATGCTTTACAACACTGAAAAAATAATTCCGATTCGTTCAGTATTGACCGAAATAATTAGATATTAAATTGCTTTCGAATTGAAAAAAATCTCGATCACGACTGCCAGAAACAGGCCCCTGGTTTGATATGGCGAAAAATTGTGATTTTTGATTTTGTTAAGATGGCTTCATAACTTCTCAAATGACATTCACGAAAGATTCAAATACTTGGTGAAGGGCATCAAAGATTCGGCACAGCCTAGTGTAAAATTCTCACTTTATGTTTATTTACTCCCTAACAGTATGGGGTGGACTTATAGCGAAATAAATTTTAATTTATATATTTTATGTTATTTATGACTATTTAATTACCATATGAAACTTTGTTAACAAACAACTTCCGTAGAGTCCTTGCGGAAAATCAAATGTTAAATATCATGCCTTGTTTTCAATTAAAGTTTTTGTTTTTATTGTCACAACTTTTTGCCAGTGATTTAAAATAAAACAACAATTTCGTTAAAAAAACAAAAAAAAAACACCAGTTGGTTGGTAGAAAAATAATATTTATAAAAATTATTTTAAAAAAAAACCAATAACTACCTTCATTATTTTTCATGAGGATGTATTTTTTTTTTGTTTGATTAAAACAATAGTCTTTAGTTTTTCATGTAGTTTTTTTTTTTGCCTGCTATAAAAACGCCATATGTGTGTTTTTATTTTATAGATTTTTATCAGCTTAAATTTTTTATTATTTTTATAATTTTATTGTATTTTATTTGTAAATTTTTTTTAAGCACGTTTGTTTGTATGTAAGTTTTTTTTTTATTATTATTATTCTTTTTTTTAGTAGTTTTTTTCTCGTTTTGGTATCATGGACAGCATGACGTAAATCTGTTTTAAATATTTCCGAAATAAACTTTAAATTTAAAGCAAATTTGTACTTCAATCTACTTTTTAATAATCTTTTGTCCATGAATTACATATACAAACGTCAGGAAAAATTTAACTGTTTTTTAGTCCTTTTAAATCATTTTTATAATTTCCATTTATTTTAATCTTGTAAATATAAATGAAATTTGTATGGAAAAATAGTGCCTTAACTAGACAATGTTTAAAACATCGTAATCTGAAAAAGAATCTATACTTATTACTCTTATCTCCATATTCAATTCGACTCTCTTAAATAAAAAATTGCTGTAGTAAAAGAGTATAGACGGTCAAGCCATTTTACACTTTACGCGACAGTAAAGTGTAAAACAGAAAAAACAAGGTTACCTATTAAGGACCCATGGGCCAGTGATAGCAACTTGGTGCTTTTGGCACTATTTATGGTGCTTTTTGATGCCTCGAAGCGCCAAAATTTAATCTTTAGTGCCAAACCCAGAAAAGGCAGTTACAATTTTGTTAAGTGTAAAAACATTATTTTAGTATGGCAAGTGTTTATTGAGCAAGCTCACTACAAAGGCATCGCAGTTTTTGTTGCAACAATTCTTTAGTTTATTGGTGAGAAAGGTGAGAAGATTGGGGAGGAGTATTCAGTTTAATGTACTCTGCAATCCTGCTGAGTCTTGTAAATCTCACATCGGTTCTTAATCGCAATAAAAACGATGTATTTGATTTCGTTACACATTTTATTAAAGAAAATTGCTTGGAAAATATTAAGAATTTTAAATGGAAAAATCAACAAACGAACAGATATTTTTGGATAGAAGTCAACAATTTTAAAGATTAAAAAGGACAAAAATCCATTTTAAGATGTGTCTAATTTTCTATTTAGAATTTTAGTCTTGTCATACTCTAACGCGGAAGTTGAAAGAACATTTAGTGCGATGAAATACAGAAACGGATTATCCTTGGACTGTATTAACTCAATTCCTCACATTCAATATGAACTTCGTCGACATAACTCATGCTGTTATGATTACACTCTACACTCTTCCCATGAAACATTAAAAAAAAATCAAAATATTACTTAAAAACTGTTTTATGACCCAATTCAAACTCAACTTATGATGATCCAAATTAATGTTATGTAGGAAAATGATCCTCCAACAACGCCGTCGAAATTTTTTTTTTTTTAATATTTGGTGACTTGTTTTGTGTTCAATTATCGATTAAACTGAAAAAAATGGCTTAGTGCTTTTTTACGCTTTTTTTTAACTTGAAATAGTGCTTTTAAGTGCTTTTTTATGTTTTTAATTGCTTTTTGCTCCAAAAAAGTTGGCATCACTGCAATAGGCAACCATACGCCCTTAAAAACAAAATTTAGCTAAAAGGTTAAGATTCTCATATCAAGCTTTTATTTGCGCCATATATAATATAATCTTAATATAAGAAATTTTTTTCGTTTGAAAACGATTTTAGAGAGGAGGTTTATTCCATACGCGAATTAAAATATGGACTGACACATTAGTAGTAACCAAAAATTATAATCAGGTACCCAAAAAGAAAATAATAATTGATTTAAGTAAAAGAAAATGTGTGATATTAATAAAAAAAATTTATTAAATTTGCACAAGCAAACAAATTATTAGTATCAATTAAATATTTTTTGATATTAATAACATTTGCTGCAGTAATATTGTTGATATAAGTAAACATGTAATTCACTTGATTACATTTTTAATTAAAAATGAATTTATTTTTGATTAATAATTTTATTGAATAAAAATTTGGTGGAAATTTTTTTTGGTGTATTTAAAAATCAAAGTTAATATACATGATGTCCTTAACGTGCAAAAGTGCTAAGTCAAGTTTTAGTTAAAATTGGTATTTTTGTGATGTAACCTTCATATCAACATCTACATACCCGGGTATGATTTAAATTTTGAAAACGCTGTATTGCTGAAAGTGGCTATCATATCGCTCTGAAGTTGCATGATATCCTCACTAGAAGTGTTTTCTAACATATTCTGATGTTTGAATAAAACTGCACAAATCAGACCATGGAAAATAAATAAAATAAAAAAAAATAAATAAAATTAAATAAAATCAAATAAAATAAAATAAAATTCGATGAAATAAAATAAAATAATAATTATATTTAGAATTGTGGTTACTTTATTGAACTGTTAATGGTTTTTAATCCAAATTTCGATATTTCAACAAGAAAAAACAAAGACAAAAACATGAAAAACAAAAAATGTACTTTGGATTTCAAGAAAAATTCTTGACAAAAAGTACGAAAAAGAGAAGTTAGGAAGAACATTTAAATCAATTAAATAGATAATCATTCATTTAAAGAAAGTTTCGATTTGGTTTAAAGATTGATGTTTGACTATTGACGTCATCCATCTTCAATGGCGGTGTGGGTAAAACGGCAAAAGCCACCGAAGGGATTGTGTGGTTACAATCGAAACTGGTCAGGTCAACCTGTCCGTGAAAGCCTGGGTTCAATTCTCAGCGCAGTCAAGAATGAAAAATTATCAATAAATTTTAATTAACTTCATGTTGTAAAATAAAATAAGATGAAATAAAATTAAATTAAAAAAAATAAAATAAAATAAAATTAAATTAAATAAAATAAAATAAAAAAAAAAATTCAATCAAATGATAAGAGATAACATGTAACAATTTGAATGAGTAATTTTTGTTTAGACTTTATGCTAATGAATAGTGGATAAAAACCCACATCTATTCACTTTCCACTTTGATTTTATATGAAATATTTGATTCCAAAATGGTTGCCTTATTATGATGTAACTTATGATGACGATGTGAATAATGATGATAATGATGATGTTAAATGTTACTTAAATATTTCGATCACTCAAAAATTATTAATGAGATTCAATATTACAAGAGTGAATACTTCGACCTGGTCGTGGAAAGGGTGATGCCAAAGTAACTAATATTCGTGGTGTTAAATATAACTCAAATTGTAAAATTTATTTTAAGCTTAAATTTTCTGAAGAATGGAGATACTGCGCAAAGAATTAACAGAAATATTATTAATAGCCATGGTGTTTTCGAGTTTGCAGCCTCTTTATAAAGAAAGAAGACAAATAACCGATAGGAAGTATGAATAAAATCAAATTTACGAAAAGATCATCGCAAATTCTTTGATTCTTTGGTTTTCAAACTTCTTATGTGTACAAACACACATACAAACGGACATAACTATCAAAAACCTAAATATTTAAAAAAATATTTTAAAAAGTATTTAGATTTATTATTGTGATAATTAAATCAATTATTTTTTTAGTTGAATGAAAATTATAAATATAATTTTTATTTAATTAATATTTCAATATTAGTTAAATAAAAATTAATATTGCTTTGAAATACATTTTTAATTAAAATACTAATTAAATATCAAAAAATATTAATTCACGTTTTCGTTTAATATAAAATAATTTAAACTTGTAGAATTGTTGTTGGGAATTGTCAGCATTTAATTATATAAATTAGCACATTGCTTGAAATGGCAAAGTTTTTGATAATTTTTTTTAATTAAAATTAAAAATATCATTTATAGAAAAAAAAATATTTACAATTTTTAGTAATCAATATCATTTTGGGAATAGGTGCAAAATCAACAAATTGTTTGCTTGATATTATGATTTTGGTATAAATTTGGTGATTGGAGACGATATTTAATTTTTCAGCGTACTGTTTTTTACATTCTTTTGATATAAATAGATCTGTTTTGCGCTACGCTCACTTCTCCACTTTCGCGCATATTACATACTCTTTCCACCTGTGGTGAAGGGTTTTTATAAAAAAACAACAACAAGCGATTTTTTGGGTAGTAATGAGATTCTGTCACTTTTTTTTTTTTTTTTTTTTTTTTTTTGCAAATATATAGGCCATTTGTGGACCGATATGGCTGAATTTTAATAGCAAACGTTAACGAAGTATATGTGACATAAATAAATAACTAGTCCATAACAGATCTGAAGACGCACAGACGGATAGCGTTATATAAACTCCAGTACTCATAAGAGTTGTTATTACTGTGCCCACAAGTAATAACAACTAGACTCGATCTTAACAAGAGCTTAGCAGAGCATATTTTTAATTTTAGAACCGTTACCCACAATCAGGGCATTAAGGGAAAGCTTAAGGGTAAAAATAATAATTAATTTAATTAATTAATTTAATATTATTATTTTTAATTAATGCCTCTATTGCGGTTCTCCACTTTTGTAACAGTTTGGTTGTCTTTCGTATATTGGCATTGCCATTCTCAACTCGACTGGCAGTCGGCTTTTCAGTTGTGTATCTGTTTTTTTCGTGGTATTGCCGTTTTCAACTTTGTAAAAGTTTGGTCGACAGAAACGTTATAAATACACAACTGCTTATTAGTAGTTGAGTTGTTTTCAGTTTCAGTTGACTTTCATTTTTAAAAACAAAAAAACAATAACAATGGAAAAACCGTAAGTAGAAAGATTTGTTATACTGTATATTAGAATTTCACAGCATTTAATACATTTGTAGATCTTTTAAAATTACAACTGAAGCACAATTTGAGAGGCTTGTTAATCTAATGGAAAAAACCCAGAGATTGCACGTGGAAAACCAAAATTTGGTATGACCAAAAATCAGTGTAAAGATATATGGGACTTTAACACATAACTTTTATATAGGAGGAATAGCCACTACGCGAACAGGTGTTTTATTAAGCCAGCAAATAATAAAACGCTTCCACACAACAATTAAAAATACTTCTATGTAGTTTAAAAAATTATTTAATTTTATAAAATTTTCACTTGTCAAACGTTATATTTAAAGTTGCCAAATCGATATTTTAAGTTGGCAACTTTATAGCAAACTCAACTAAAAACCGTTGGGTATCACAATACCTGAAATTAGTTTGGTTGTGCATAAGTTGGGTTGACTCTAACACGACCAAACTGAGTTGAGTGGAGAACCGCAATAGGGGCATAAATTAATGATGAAAACTTAGTAGGATTATGAGAAGTAAAAAGTAATAAGTCAAATTTATACTAACCCGACTTAAGCTGCTATTCCTTGTGTGCTCATATACATATAAACTTTATGGGGTCTTAAATTAATCTTGTGGAAATCTTAAACATAATGACAAACATATATACCCTAGAGCTCTGTTTTGTGTCAATCCTATTTGCGTCGCTTTTTAAAATTTAGTTTTATCCCCTTTGCGTCGTTTTGATACCGATTTGCGTCACTACATACGATTGGATGCGAATAATTTTTCTACTTGCGTGTTAAAAGGGGAATTCACATTTTATTTTGTAAGGTAAGTTATTCTAGAAGAACCCTTGACTTAGTACCAGTAAGAATAATTTGCAATAGATAAAAATAATAATAAAATAATCAGATGAAGATAGCTCGAGTTAATCTCAAATGAGATTCTGTCTTTGTTTTAATGTTGATGTGAATATGAATAAATAAATTAAGTATATGCATTTTTGTTATAATTTTATGAAAATATATTTTTTCTTATGTATTTCTTTATATATTTTTGTTCTTCTTTCTTTAAATTAATTAAATCATTTGCTGAAATAAATAAAATAAAATGTAATCGTATGACCTTTTTTTTAACAAAAATTAAAAATAAAGAATATTAAAAATTTTGACCCAATCAATAAAAAATTAGTGCATTTATATAGAAAAAAGGGATCCGATTTGCTTGGTTTCGTTTTGCGTCGCATTTACGCGTATGCACTGGAGGCCCCAATTTCCACTTGTGGTGAAAGGTATAAAAGGTTTGAAGCGGAATGACAAAGTTGGTATACCATTTGCATATACAAAAATATATAATATTTCTAATAAATTGATAAATTGAAGTATTTTAATAAGATAAACGTTATAAACATGCACGTTATAAAATATGCAACCAGGCAATATGCGTTGCTTGGAAACTTTTAAGCTTAACCTTTCAAGATTATATTCAATTAATTCAGTTCGTTGTTCTGGTCTTCTTTACAACAAATGAAAATCTTATACAACATATACTGTGTTCCTGCTTATTTTTTTAAACGCGTTTAAGCACCTCGGACGTGATTAAGCTCTAACACTGGACACAGCATAATAGATATTGACCACTGAAACCCATTCGTTTCTTTTGGGTCACCCTGTTATTCGGCACTAATATGATTTTTATTAAAATATATAAAAGAAAAAAAAAAAGAAAATCCTACAAACAAACGTATTTAACTAGCAGCTGTTATTAGAGATTTTTATGGCAAAATATAATCCGCTGGCTGTCACACGAAAAACTTCTACTGCTTGTTAAATAGAAAATTTATATTTGTAAACATTTGTTGTTAATAAAATATGTTATGTATATAAAATATGTTTGTTGTTTATTATTTTTGTTTTGTACTAATTTCATTATTAATTTGGCTAACCGAAAAAAAAACAAATAACAACACAAAAAAAAATATTAATTTTTATGAATATTTTTTGTTTGTTTGGTTTACTTTTTTTTGGCTTAAAAACTTATACAAATACAACAGTAAAAATTCAAATATAGAAATGAAGAAAAATTAGAACGGCAGCTGTGTCAACTAAAACTTAATCCTTAAATATGTAAAATAAATAGGACTTGGTGAAAATAACAAGCAGCCAAAAAAAAAAATAAAAGAGCAAAGTCACATACATCGAACAAAGAATTTGTTTCCAAATTAAAAAAAAAGAGAAAACGTGAAAAAACTTGAGAATAAAGAAAAAAGTCAAACAAAAATATCAATAACAATATAAATATTGGAATGAATAACAACTAAGAAAATATAGTTGGTCTAGGCCGACCTCATGATACCCTATACCTGCGGTAGATGAGCTATACTATTATATACAGGCTTCGGCACAATTATTTTGACAAGAAAAAAAATCACTTATTACTGGCGCAGTTTTTTGTAATTGAAATTGTGGAAGTCTTACATAAATCTTTTTTTTTCGATGAATTGTATTGGAAATATCGGCGATATTTCTCCTTGAGTATTGGTATAGGTATCGTATCGGCAAAACGGCGTATCCCTAATTTTTTGTAATCGATATAATCATTTTGGTAATAGGTGCAAAATCCACAAATTCTTTGCATGATTCTATGAATTTGGTGATTGGAGCCAATATTTAATTTTTTTTCCGTGAAGCCGGCCGGACGAACGGACATCGTTAGATAGCATCAGAAAGTGATTCTGAGTCTTACGGTATACTGGAACTAATATTTTTATATGAAACACACATCAGTACAAACGCATAATTCCCTCTCCAGCCATTGTAGAGTGGGTGTAAAAAATGTTAAGACATTGTGAATGTAAAACGAGAATATATTTAATCCGAAAAAATTATATTTACACACTTTTCTAATTTAACTTGAAGAAATAAAAGGAAAATTGCTAAAAAGAGTAATTTTGGAGAAAAAAAAAAATGTTATGAATATATGACCTTAAGAAACGCTATGTGAGAGAGTTCAAATACCAAGAAGTAATTAAGTTTAATGGTCTTTTTTATGTAATATCGTTTAAAACTCGTGTGAGTTTAAATATCAGCCTTTTAGCTACAATTTTCTATTTTCTTCTAAAAGCAATTGCAAACTCATTAGCAATTACTTTGGAGCTTCTGAAACGCCTTAAAGTATATCAAACTTTTCAACATATCCTTTTTTCATACACTACTTAATAAAATGTCACTCTTAGTCATTCATCCCGTCAAGCAACAATACCACAAACAAAAACAAAATAAACAAATTTTAGTTTTTTTAACGGCAAAAACAACTACATACTAAATGTAGAACTACTAATTTCTACAAATAGGACTTAACACACTTACACATACATAAACAATTTTAACATGTATAAAAAATTAACTTTAATACGAGTTTTGTACAGCATTTTTCGTAACCTACTGGCATTTCCGTTTCCTTTAGCAAACACTCTAACACACACAAACAAACAGGCAAACAAATAAATACAGCTGTCGCCTGTGTATGAAACATTCAAATGATATATAGCAACAAAAAAAAAACAGAAGACAACAAACAAATCAACAGCAAGAACACAGGGAGAAAATCCAGTTTTCTTATGTCTTATGTCTTACGAGCTAAATGTTAAAAACAAAAATCAACAAAACTACTTAAGAAGTCACTCAACCACAATATCCTTTTTTCCGAGTTGATTTGAAGATTTTCTTTTTTTTCAAGATTTTTAGCCAAAAAGAAAAAATTAATTCTTTTTTTCCTTTTTTTTGTGTTCCTTAACAAAAATCAAATAAACAAATGCAAACGAAATCGTAATAAAAAACTAAATAGAACAAAAATTGTGAAAACAAGGTTAATAGGAAGGATTCTATAAAACATTTTTCGTAAATCAACAATAAAAAATCTACTCGATACGAGGTCTAACTGAAAAGCAATTTCGAAGTCTATAAAAATTTAATTTCTTTTTAAAGGAATCTGAATTTTGAAAAAGGAGTTTGTATTTATTTTATTTGTATTTATTAAGAATATGAGTTTCTAATACAACAAGACATAATATCTTATAATTTAAAGTATTAGAATCAGACAAGTTACATAATGTGATTAATAAATAGTAAATGATTATAAAAAAAAAAATTAAACAATTTATAAATATAATATTAACAAAAAATTATATGAAAATAGTATGTAAAATATATATAAGAATACAACAAAAAAGAAAAAAATATAACATCATTAATAATATTTGTTTATGATTTAAAATTTAAATATATTTTTCATTCTTTTCAAAACCATTTTTAAGTTAAACCTAATACTAACTTTTACAACTACCCAACCAAACACTGCAATAGAAGAAGCAAGTAGACATACTTCAAGGCACACAAGATGTAAAATCAAAAAGGATGCTAAGCAAGAAAAAACAAACAAACAATCCAACTCAAATGAATTTGTGTTTTCAACTCATGTGTGCAAGGACAAATACTCAGGCTCTCTAGCTGTATAAATTACACAAGTATTTCGTTGTATTTGTTTACTTTTTCTGCGGAGATGGGCATTTTTTGTTTATTCGCTTGTACGCTTTTATTTAACCAATATTTTACTAACTTTATTTGTAAACTTAACTTTTAACAGCGCTTATACATAAAAGAGCCAACAAACTAGAAATAATTTGCGCAAAAAAAAGGAAAATTGTTGAAATAACAAAAAAACGAAAACAAAAAAAAACTAAACACTTTTACTTTTGAACTACTATAATATTGTAGCTTTAACATGTTTTCGAGTTTCTGTGCGGTCAGTTGGTTTTCCAAAGTATTGAAATATAAGCCATGTTACACTTAAGGCTACAAAATTTTACTTTCTACAGGTCCCAATTAAGAAATTTGCAAGCTTATTAACGTTTTATGCTTTTATAGTCCTGTAAATATCTTAAAGTCATTCTCTCGTTCGAGTAGAGCCCTTAATAGTCAGACTAAATAGTTTCAATCGTACATTAAATCAGAATTGAACTCTATCTAAAAAATTACGTAAAATAACGCAACATAGTGGCGATTAAGGCCGGTATTCACTATCCTACATAATCGTACGATTCATTCAGACGAAAATCTGACGGAATTCTAACCGACATAAAAAATGCCTGCAAAATCTGCTGTCAATGCCACACTATCCCACAAAAAAGATGCAAACTCTAATGACTCATCTACTTTACAAGAAAATGCAACTCTGATCGCATATAATCTATCATTTTATGAACATTTTCATAAACATTTGCAAGTAGGACAGACTTGTCAAAAAAATCTTTCACTCAATTCATTTTTAAGCCTCATACTCTCATACATTATGAGCACACACGATTTTTTTGACATATCGTGCGACTAAATAGGATAATGAATACCGGCCTTTAAAAGTAATGCCAATAGCAGGTAAGTTTCCCTTCTTGTAGGGATTTTTTTTTTTTTTTTGGAAAATTTAAAGCGTAAGGGAAAAAGGACAGATTTTTTATTTTAAGGCAAAGGTAGGGGGAATTTTCCAAATATTATCTCATTTTCAATATATTGTGTAAAAAATTCTTAAATAATCGTTTTCATTTAAAATTTTTCATACACAAAAGCATTAAAGTACAAATGTAGTATTTTACTATGAGCCCTAACAGCCTAGGGATGGGCAAATTGAAAAAATATATCGATATATATCGTGTCGAAATTTTTTAAAAATATCCATATATCGATGTATCGAATCTATTAAGCTGAAATTATTACCAAATTTCAATACATATTATATATGTACAAACATATTACATGTAATTCCATTCTAACTTTTTATTGTTTATTTCAATTTCAAATTTACTGCCTGTTCCTCGATTACGAAAGAAACTTTCATTCGCTTAAGTTTTATTTAAAACAAAAACCAATTTTAAAATTTGGTTTTTAAGGTAAGTTATTCGAACGAAGTTTTCGTTTGATTAACCGGCAGTTAATTCTACAACAACAAAAAGTAAAGAATGCAAAAAAAAATTTTATTTATTCGCCATATGAAATCTAAAAAAAAAAAAAATTAATTGGGATATCGCCATATGAAGTCTAAAAAAAAAAATTAATGCTGGATTATATACGGCCGGTATACGAAACTTGTGACACAAAAAACTATACAAGTAAACTGTGCAATATTTTATTTTTAATGCCATAATTAAGGCGATTCTTTGCATAATTCTAGGAACTCTTTCCAGAATATTTTTTCCGCGCTAATTTTGTTGTTGTCATCTCTTAAAAAACCGAGACAAGACTAAACTACGTAATCTATGAAAATGGAAAATGGAAAAGCGCCGTTATTGTCTTAATAAATATTAGTTAAAAAACATATGACGCCATTCTTAAAAAAAAAAACAGTATTGTAAGCAGTTGAGAAAAGGTTAAAATGTTGAATTTTATTATAAAGAGATCTTAAAAATATCGAATTCGATAACCGTTAATAAATATCGATTTATCGATATAAAGGTATTTTTAATATCGGCGATATATATCGATTATAATTTTTTAAAATATCGATATTTTGATACATCGATATTTATTGCCCATCCCTTTAACAGCCTGGCAATCTTCAGCAAGTGCCACAACCATCTACGTATATAAAGGGTGATAATCTTTAAGGGCCGATGTTAAATGTGAACCACACCTAAACGTCAAGTTTTTTTCTGCATTTCATTCGACATTTCTCAATTTCAGACTAACTTAATTTGAACCATGGAAAGATACACAATCGAGCAACGCGTTAAAGCTATTTAGGCTTATTATGAAAATGGGCATTCAAATCCATTAAGCAATAATCAGTTTTCGAAGAAATCATCTTCAGTGGATTCGCCAATAAGTAGAATTGCCGCATTTGGGCGAATGATAATCCAAGAGTGATTGTCGAAAAACCAATGCATCCACAAAGAGTGACTGTTTGGTGCGGTTTATGGGCTGGCGGCATCATATATATTTTTTCCAAAATGAGGCCGGTCAGGCAGTTACTGTGAATACTGTTCGCCATCGTGAGATGATAACGAACTTTTTATGGCCCCAATTGGAAGATATGGATGTGGAAGATATGTGGTTTCAACCGGACGGTACCACTTGCCACACAGCTAACGAAACAATGGCTCTTTTGCGCGACAAATTCACTGGCCGTGTTATCTCACGTGGTGGCGATGTCAATTGGCAGCCAAGATAATATGATACGACACCGTAAACCGAAAGAAAGGGTGTACGTCGATAAGCCAGCAACAATTCAAGAGCTTAAGGATGAGATAATTCGGCACATTAACGGCATAGAACCTCAATTATGCCTCAGCGTCATCGAAAATTTGGCCCATCGGGTGGAGGTGTGCCGCCGAGGTCGCGGCTGCCATTTGGTCGAATATTTTGTTCCATACATAATTGAACCATACCAATATTATCATAATAAAAAGAAATGACAATAATTTCCTAAATAATTTGTGTTTTATTCAAAATCAACATCGGCCCTTCAAATTTGACAACCCGTTTTAAGGGGGCGCCGAGTTCACATTCGCGAACTATTCGCTTTTTTTTTGTTATTGGCATCGCACCAGTGGGACCAGATCTTAAAAAAATTTTACAGGTAAATCTGGAATAGACATGGCCAAAAATTGTTAAAAATTATTTTAAAAAATGCTAAAAATAATGCTAATTTTTTAACGAAATTAAAAGGAGTGGTTATATTTAAACAACAAGATCTTGGTGAATCTTCTGATACAGATTAATATTTAGCACTACAAAAAAATACCACCTTGTCAAAAGGTACATGTATAAAATTTCTTGCCGAACCTGTAATAATGCAATTTTTTACACACAAAATTCGACAGCCCTGTTTTCAACAGCTGACAAAAAGTTTGTTCTTCAAAATATAAAAAAGTATACATAAACCAAAATTTGTTAATAGATTGATATTAAATAAATAAATAAATGAACAAAATGAATGACGAAATTCCAATTTCTTTAGTTTGTTTTTTTATAAAATATGTAAACTAGAAAACACCTTTGCCAGATTGCTGATTTATTAACACCAAGATTTTCAGATTTCTTGATTTGACGTTTTTTTCAAAAACAATTTTATAACACCGAATCCACTTAAATTTTATATCATTAACAATGTAATGCTTTCTTATGTTTTAACTATTAAATAATAGAAAAATACTATTAAAATTTTAAATTTTTACTGTTCAGATTAGAGGCGATTTTTTAACCCTATATATAAATAGAAATCATCTTTTTACAGTGCATTATCAACACTGTCGATTTATACGGGGCGTAAAGTGCAACACCTCATGCCATTAATAAGGGTGATTTTTTTAGAATAAAACAAGCCACCCTTTTAGAAAAGGACACCAAATTGCATTTTTTTAAATAAAATGACACATTTTTTGTAGAAAAGAAAACACCATAAGTTTTTAATTAAGAGGGCGGCCCGCAAACCCTTGATTCATGCAAAATAAACCGATTTTTCTTCTATGGCTATACAAAATTCTTTAGATCATTTTATTTCTTATAGTTGAAAGTTATAGAAAAATTGTAGTTTTAAAATTATTATTTTTTCAGCATTTTAGAGCAAAAAAGTTTTGCACTATAGAATTTTTTCTAAATACAAAGTGAAATTTCTTTTTACTTTTATAACGTCATATCAAAGGGCAAATAAAATTTATAAACAACATGATGAAGGCATTTCTTATATTCCCTGAATATTCAATATTTTTTTTAACACGACAGGTAAGATGTTTCTTAACATAAAATTACCAATTTTTATACGAAATTTTATTTTGGGTAAAACCATTTTTAGTAAACATTTATTAAAATTTATACAAAAATTTAAGTTAAATCAATAACACTATTCATACAACATTTTAAAATAATGCTAAAAAACAGCTAAAACATTTTCGAAAAATGCTAAATAAAATGCCAAGTGCTATATGAAAATTTTGCAGCTAAATAAAAAATTGTAATCCTAAATTTAGCTGCAAAACTGCTAAAATGGCCACACTGGTGGCAGGGTTATGTCGCATAGTGTAAGTATGTATAAGTCTCTGAATTCACGAAAGCTCAAAATTCAACTTAAATGCCAGAAATTATCAAAAAGAAAACTAATGCTTTAAATGGTCAGTTTTATACTGTTTCACAATTGGTGCTAAAATGTCGCCATAGAAACTGATTTTTGGTGGTAGGATTATTTTACAAAAATGTGCTTCGTTGAATTTCAATATGTAATATTTTTATCATGCCACACACACGTTTGCAAAGCCGTATATTTTTTTTTCAATGGAACAAAATAGTATCATGATTTTACACTGTATTAAACAATTTAATAAAAAGCTAAACTCTCTTTATTAATTAAAATGTTAAGATTTTTTCAGAAGCTTTTGTTAAAAAAAAAAAAATATTTCACAATTTTGCTTAGCATTTTTAATTTGACAGATTCCTATTCTTGTATCTTTCATCGTACCTTCCTCTTAATTAAGTCATCAAAGCAAATTCATACAGAGGTACTTGCTATTCTGCTTTTCCTTAGTATTGAAGTATTATCTAAAAGTTTTGTAATTATATTTTGTAAGTATTATAATTACTACATGTTCATCTCCTTAAGGTCAAAAGCAACGATAATGAACAAATTTAAATCGTTATCAAAAAATTATGTTTGGTTAGGCACTTAAAGATTAGAAGCACTTTGAAAGGAAACTTTAAAAGGCAAATTTCGAAGCGGTATTCGAGTGTTTTTAAATTCTTAAAACTAATTTTAAATTCCACATAGAGTAAAGATTTTGTTTAATATATGTAATATAAAGCTACGGTCACACTTAACGCATATTTGACAGCCCACTTGTAACCATTTTTTTAACCAAACTTTGTTAGTATTTTTTATATAAAGTTAACTAGATTTAGTGATGGTAGGGAAAAATCTTTTTTTTTAGAAATCATTAAAATGTGGATGGAGATAATGGGATTTTTGTGGGGCAATTTTTTGAGCGCGTAAAGAAAAATATGGATTTTATAGCATCACTGACTGGCTAATAAACAGATAGAATCGATTTTTTAGCAGTTTGTTTCTATAAATTAAGTTTTTCAAATCAATAGAAACTGTTAAGGTACAAAGTTTTATTTCAAATAGTTAATAGTAGTCTACTTAGAGCAGCAAAAAAGAATTTTTGCTATTAGTATTAATTGAAATGTAATTTTAATTGATACTATTAATTTGTTTACTGGTGAATATCTAGTTAATTTTTACATTAATATGTAAAATTTTTTAATTGAAATAAATTTTTATTTTTTTCTGTGTAGTTGGAATTACCTTAATACAAAGTACAGCCAAAGCAAGTTCTTCAAAATAGTACGTACCTGCCGAATGCATATATCGTCACCGAAAATGCAAAAGGGCGTAACAACACTTTTTATTTTTTTTTTAGCAGAAGCAAAACACTTTACAAAATTAATTACAACAAGCTGTACTTGTCGTTTGAATATCTTTGATAAAGTCGCCATTTTTGATCGCAGGGATCTAATTTTGTGACAATGTAGTTTAATAACACCAACCAAAGTCAATCAAACACTATATTTAAAAATTTAAAATTCCATGAAACTAAAAAGAAGAGGAAAAGGAAATTAAGCAAAAGGGACCTAAAAAGTGCGAAGAAATGAAGAAAAAAGCTTTTATTACAATAAGAAAACATTATTAGTAAAATTATTCTGTTTTGTTTTAGAGGATTAGAGGAAAGGAAATTAAGTTTTTGTTATTAACAACAGGGATGGGTAAGTGCTAATAATAATTACATTTTTGTTTAATAGATCTGCTTTTGAATAACAATTATATATTTTAAGTATGTATTCGTAAAAGGAATCGAATAAGAAATTGATTAATATTAAAGCAAATATTAATTATTATTGCCAGGGATGAGTAAATGTAATTGATAGGTAAATTGAAAATGTTGTTAATAGTAATAGTAAATAGTTTTTGGCATTAGTGGTCATGTTTCTTTTAACCTTTAGTTAAACTCGAAAGAATTTCAACAACTTTTAATGTTTATTGTTTTTTTTTTTAAGTTGCTTAATGCTGGACACTCCCGTTTCCTACAGAGGCATTATTCGTAAAGCGGACAACCGAAAAAAAAATGTTTTGGCGAATTTTTTTGTATATTTGGCATAACTAAACCTTTAGTAGTTATGAATGTGTGTGCCAAATATTTTTTGTATGATGTTTATTTGTCGTGCTATGGGGTGCCAAAGGGCTGCCGTTTCTGAAAACTTGTGTTTTTAAATTATTGTTTCGAACTAAAAACATATAAAACCAAAACTTAAGAAAAAAGATTCTTTTAGGGAGTCGTTTGAGCTCTTAACCCTCCGACGCGCGATAAGGTCCCTGTGTACTTTTTACATTTTGAAACAATTGCCATTTAAAAACGGATGTGGAGAATGGCCACATATTTCATGACTTCTATTATTGGAGTGCTATTAGTGTTTTAATACTAATTCCAGAAGATTTCTTATTTGCAGAGTATTTTATTTTTTATTTTAAAGACTTTTAGTACGCCGTTGAACAGTTAGGTCCGTAGGGACCTTGTATGAATTTTCATATGAATGACTTAAAAATGTACTAAATTTCTTAAAACAAATGTTTAAAATGCATATTCAAAATAATAACAAAGTAAGCATTCAGATAAATTTGATTTTTTTTTGCAACTTTTAATAGTTAGATATCAGTGGCATTGTACTTTTCTTATTTCAAATATTTGAAATGCAAAAAATAAAAACAATTTAGCAGGCGACGATATAAATTTGAATTTGTTCCATTATCAATTTCTATTTCAAATATTTGAAATGCTTTTAAATAAATAAAAAACGAAGTAGGCGGCCCAAAAATCTAGAATACGTTGCAAATTTTTGTAGGAAGAAAATCAGTTTCATCGTGAGTTTTAATATAAACGAACGTGTTTTTAAAGAAAAAAAAAATGGATTGGGAGCGTGTGAAAACTACACTAAACCGCGCATCAGCTTTCCAACAGCTTAGTGTCAGCGATCAGGAAACTGCTAATAACAATTTAGCTATGTTCCTTGAAAATGAGGAAGACGAAGTGCCATTTGTTAATGACGATACTGATGACGATTATGTACCAAATGATGAAGCATCTGATGCTGACTCCGACATCGATATTGAAGAAGCTGATGAATATTGTTCAGATGACGACAATAATAGTGATGATTTTAACATATTTACATCAGAATGAATTAAAATACATAAATATATAAATTTTAGCAAAATTCAATGCATTTTCATATAAGGTCCCTACGGACCTTTAATAGTAAACACTCTGACTAAGAAAATTAGAAAAGAATGAACTAAAAATGTTATATTTAGCTGAAGTTATAGTGCGTCAAAGTTGCACTTTGTAAACAAGTTCAATCATTTTTTTTAATAAGTCAAATTGGCATGTGCTTTAAGGGTCTAAAAAGTAGATTAATGTGCTGTTTTCACAACACAAGTGATTGAACGTGTAGTAAAAGCACTCAGTTTTTTGAGTGTTTTTCATATAAATTTACTACACGTTCAATCACTTGTTATGTGAAAACAGCACATAAACCGATTAACATAAAAAAATTGTTACTAAACTTTTTAGTCTAATATGATTTTAATATGGCAACGCTATTTTGAATTTGAAATATTAATGACAATAGGAATAACGCAATAATAAAGGCAATAACAAAACAGAAATAATTTTCCTGCAAACTCACAATTTTTGACAGAAGCGTAAAAAAACGTCTCGATATATCCCGCAGAACTTTTAAAATAATTTAATTACTACAAGTACGTTTAATAAAACAAAACATAACTTTAGGTGCGCCTAAATGCAACCTTTAAACTTATTGCATTTTTTTAGTGTCAGCTCATATTAAAATACGTGATTTTTTTAATTGTTGGATT
Source organism: Pollenia amentaria (assembly GCA_943735925.1). NCBI lineage: Eukaryota > Metazoa > Arthropoda > Insecta > Diptera > Polleniidae > Pollenia > Pollenia amentaria. The sequence continues at coordinate 15,112,443 of OX031010.1, read as the reverse complement.
GAAGTAAAAAACCAATTTTTTTAATTTTATTAAATAAAATAACTTTAAACACATCTTTTGTTTTAATCCATATATTTCAATATAAAACAAGATGCATCTTTATTAAAAACTAACTTGAATTAAAGTTCCAGATTGTCATATACATATAAAAAAAAATCTACCAAACTTATCCGTGGAGGATATTATTCACGTCCTTGCTTCGAATCGAAAAAAAATTTAAATGCACATTAAGCTTCTTACATCGTCGGCTGATAATTTAATTGTCGTATGTGGATTCCGATAGTTTCGAGTTAATTGAGTTTTAACACATTTAATTTGAAAATTGCTTCAGTAAATACCACATACGACAAACTGAACACTCCATATCTCGTAAACCGTATGAGGTATCGAAAAACTGATTATGCCAAATGAAAGAAGCCCTAAGGAATTGATCTTAACTAAAAAAACCGCAAAAAATCTACATACGACATTTAAATTATCAACCGACAATATGTGATTCGTGTGTGGAATTCAATTAAGATTTTTTCACTTTTTTTAATTTTTGGAACAAGGACATTTTTTCTCCGATTTTGATAAAACTTGGCCAAAACTTTAAGTGTATAAAATTCAATAAATATACAAAGTTTCATGAAGCTCGAACTTTTTTTCTATAGTCTATGACATTTTTTTCATTTCAGGATATATGGGAAGGATGCGAGGAAGGATGTGCAAGGACATACATTTTTGAAATTTTATATTTGGTTACCATTTACCAATTAAAATATGTGAGCCAAATTTCAACTTTTTACAATAACTCTTTATATTTTTGGCCACTCGTTGTATGAAATGACGGCACTGTGCGGTGTCCTTATTATACTGTAAAAGTTTGAGAATGGGACCTCCATAAGTTTAAAATAAAAGCAAGTCGCAGTCACCGACTTGTGCTATTGATGTACCGGGTCGTTGTTTATTATTAAATTTTTTCTCTGGCAGCTTGCAGTAAGAAGGAGTAGCTTTTTTCAGGAGTAGCATTTGTATGGCAGCCTTAATCAAATATTGACCGACTCCGAAAAAAACAAGCCAACCAGTCAGACGGACGGACTAATGGACATCGTTAGATCGACTTAAAAAGTGATTCAGTTTCGAGCGGGTCTCTAAAAGGTCAAAGACCAATATTTTTTAATGTGTTGCACACATCAGCATAATCGTTAATACCTTCTCCACCTATTGCGGTGTAGGGTATAAAAATAAAGAAAATACATTAGCGGAGTTCAGTGTTAAGTGCAAATGGTCTTGCGAAAGAGCAAATGTAAAATATCATAGCTCTTTTGTTAAATCCAACAACAAAATACACAGAGTTTCCGTTATATTTCATAAAAAAGCTACGAAATTTTGCATTTCCTCTTTCGCAAGACCATTTGCACCAAACACTGAACTCCGCTATTATGAAAATTATTATTCAAAATCACCCCCTGTGGTATCTGATGTTTTATATGTTTTGTCAATTAAATGCCATATGACGAACATTTATGTTTTTAACATATTCCCATTTACAAACTACTTTGTGTCTTGTTTCTTCGCTTCTGTAATTAATTTTCAGTCATTTTATCTTTATAAATCACTGGATAATTTTCTTTTTATTTTGTGATAGTGTTTCCATTTAAATGACACAAGACTGATTTCCGGCAATGAATTTGTCTTCTAATGCAAGTAATTAATTATAATGGCCAGCTACTGTTACTAACAGTTTTAGGAAGTAAATCCCCTGTTTCAGTTGTTATTGTTGTTGTTTGTGCTAAAGATTAACAATTAATTACAACAGCTGATGATTAAAATGGAGGGTGTTTGGCTGGGTGTACCATTCTACCAGTTTTAATTTTTTATTTTTATTTAACTTTGTTGCTTTTTATAGTGTGTCCGTAAGTTTTTAGTTATGAATAGGTTTGCCTTCTTTTATTTATTTTTAATTTTTTTTGTTGTGGTTATTAATGATACTCAAAATTAACATGTTATGTTTATGTTTTTTTTTTAGTGTCAAACAAAATATTGTTTATTTAAGATTGACATACGACAACATAAAATAAAAACATCTACAAGATTTCAAATTACTATTTTTTTTTTTTGATATTCAAATACTTTTAGAAAAATTTGTTTCATCACTAGTACATTTTTGAATTATGTTTTTTTAATGATGATATTTTTTATGCCTTTAACAACCACGAGGGGTAAATCCGGGTAGTCGTTCCGTGTGTGCCAGTGACAAATATTCAACGAACGATTTGTCTGTTGGTCTGTTAAAAACATGCTGACTTTGAAAGGACTCAGAAAAAAAGAATATTTTTTGTTTAAAATTGTTACAAGTTCTTCAAAACAGTTTGGGATTGCCTACTTGTGCTGTGATTGTTCCGATCAATAGGAAAGAATTATTTAGCGAAATGTGAAAGAACCGAATTTAAAATTTTATATTTCTAACTATTTACACCAACTAATAACTATTAAATTTTTTTTATGTCTCCACGAAAAAAAAATTTGGACCGACTACTTAGTTTTTTATCAGTAGTTTTTATCAATTAAAAAAATTGTTTAAAAACTATTCTTATTTAATTAATGTGATTATTGAATCAATTATTTTTTTATTTAAAAGAAAATTAAAAATAGAATTTTGATTTAATTAACATTTTAGTTGTTTTGAAATAAATTTCTAACAACACAGGAAAAATAATCAGTAGTTTCTTATCAATTAAAAAAAATGTTTAAAAAGTATTTTAATTTAATTAATGTGATTATTGAATCAATTAATTTTTTATTTGAAATAAAATTAAAAATATAATTTTGATTTAATTAACATTTAAGTTGTTTTAAAATAATTTTTAAATTAAAATATTAATTAAATATCAAAAAAATCTTAATTGATTTTTTCGTATAAAATAAAATAATCTTAACCTGTAGAATTGTTGTTGGGAATTGTTAAAACCTAAGCTTTATTTAATTAAATCAATTAACAAATTGCTTGAAACGGCAAAGTTTTTGATCATTTTTTTTAATTAAATTTAAAAATATTATTTAATGACAAAAAAAATATTCAAAATTTTTAAATTTTTACAATTTTTAGTAATAAATATAATTATTTTGGTAATAGGTGCAAAATCAACAACTTGTTTGCTTGATTCTATGAATTTGGTATAAATTTGGTGTTAAGAGACAATTTTTATATTTTCTGTGAATATCCCAAAAAAAAAACTAGGATGCTAAATCTGTGCCAAAATCTTTGCCTGGACAGGTCGATATTTTGCAAAAGATCCCACATATTTTCCAAAATTACTTTAGAAATTGGTTTTAACTAAGTTTTATAAGACTAGATGTTACACTATAAAATGTTTATCTTATTTGTCCATAACTTTCCATTGGTCCCATATAAGTCTCCTGCAGTAGTGCTGCCAGGTCAGGGCGTATTGCTGTATTTAAGGCAGGTGAATTTAGTGAGTGATTTTATGCTTTCAACTCTGGTATTGAATAGAGTTCAAATGTCCTTATAGCTGATAGTGATCAATGGGTAGACCCATCTTGGTGGCAAGAGTTTGCAGATAAAGTGTGGTTCACCGAAGTTTGGTCGAAATTTCCAACGGGCCCTACTAATGGGTAAACAGCCATCCAGGCGTGAACGCCATCTAAATATCGCTCATTTGTTGCACCGTCGTCATAATGCAAAAAATTCCATTTTGAAATAAACGTGTTTAACCCTGGAAGGCTACTTGTCATTTTGGTACATTAAGGTTACTCTATATCGAATCGACGAACTATTTAAAAAAACTCAAGCGGAACGATTTTTGAAGAAAAAAATCAACACAATTAATTATTAAGAAAGAAAATAAAATTAAATAAAATTAAGTCAAAATAAAATTAAATAAGATTAAATAAAATAAAATGAAATAAAATAAAATAAAACAAAATTAAATAAAATAATATGAAATAAAACAATAATATAATTAAATAAAACAAAATAAAATATAATAAAACAAATTAAAATAGAATAAAACAATATAAA